>OX465506.1:8998069-11701722 GCA_950022335.1 Eurois occulta
GCCGCATTATGCTGCGTGTCGGGTGGCATTGAGAAGCACGTGCAAGTGCGGGTCAGCTTGGTATACTCGCAGAACTTTAAGGTTTGGAGTCTGCAACAAGATAGTTGGTTTAATTATGTTATGTACTGTACATTATATACAGACTACAAATATAACTAAAATAAATGTAAAAAGAAGACTTAAATAAAGTACCTATACATATACAACGACGACAATAGGACACGTCTTAGGCGTCAAAGTACTCCTCCGCATCGCTATCATCTGGAAACGTGCCCAGAAGACTGGCAGCATTGCTTTGAATGGCAATGCTAATTATTTGGCCAAAGAAAGAGCCAGCCCTCTGGTCACGCGAAGTGTCGACGAGTCCGCGAGAGATTTCCTTAAAAAGGAGACGCGCACTCGGGCCCCATGACCCGAGCGTTTCGACCCCAAACGGCTCAAAACTGTAGTTACCAATAAGGTTACAGTATAGTTGGTTAAAATATTTGTCCTAATTCAATTTCTGGATCCCTGTTCAATAGCTTCTGATTAGGTAGAGATCATACAGGAATTACACAAAATCTCTTCGTGCAGTATCGAAAAGCAGACCTTTTTGTTACCAAAGGACACCTGGAAAATTCACTGAAATGGTTTCCGAGGGAGTAAGCATTTTGTCTTTCTGTTTGTTAACAGAAAGATATTACGTTACACTGATAGTACGTTTTCACGACTACGATTAACAGATTCTCATGATTATGGTAAATTTTATCAGAGATGTTGGTTGCTACCTGAAATAGTTATCGTTTTTCCGACCAGAAAAAGGATAAACGGTATTTTTCCTGCTGCTGAAAATTTTTGCATAGGGCAAGTTTAGTTAGATATACCAGCCAGGCTCTTCTCAAATACTTACTTGTTCATATGGATGACGGTGGTCGTGATGGTGACAAGCACACATGTCAGCGCGCATACCAGGCAGCAGGCACCCACCACTTTGATCTGGTACAAAAGAACATTAGGAAATTAAATGGTTCTGTGTGGCCGCCTCTGTGTTAAGAACTAAGAATACATTAATGAGGTACACATTTTTTTTATTTTTCCTTATAAGGCCGTCTTTTGGGCAAAGGCCTCCCTTAGATTTTTCCAGGCCACCTGGGTTCAGACGTAGTCCGTTATCTGTGGCATCGAGATCAATTGTCGCACACCCGCAAGTGCAGGCGCGTGTGAAGTCGTTTCATGTTAGTTATTGCACTGAGCTCAACCAACAGCTAACTATGAGTCATATGATTGACAATACATGCTGTTGCATGCGGGTTTGCCTGCGGTAATAACAGCAGAGTTTTGTATATCAATAGACTTACGATAATTATTGTATATCACTTGCACTTCGGTTCTAGGTTGACTAACAAATATTTCCGAAACTGTCGGCAGGTGTTTAAAATGTGTGCTTAAAAATTACAGGATTAAACTCTTGGCTTTGCTTATTTCTTTTCTTAATTCTCGCTCAATTAACCACATTTGCCCTGTGGAGATTTTAAATATATTCGAAGTAAAACTGATAATAATGCGCAACATGTACAGACACGGTAACAAGCAGTCAGCTGGTATAGTGGAGCGAGCTGGCGACAGCACCAGCCCTCGTGATGTGGACGTCAAATGCGATAGGTACTTTATTTCGACAAATCAGCCTCGAAATACAAAACAAAGGAGATTGCTCTAGACCGCCCTATAACCAACAAACATTTGACGTGTACGTTAATTTTAATTATATTTTAATATACTTTTTAAAATAATAAATTCCTGCGGACACTGTTTAATTCATAAAGGTTTTTAAAAGTGACCTCATTGATTTTATTACCAACCAAACCCGCCATCTTTCATGGAATTGTCATTGTGAATGTCACAAAAGATTTGATAGTGTCGCTCTCGCTCATATTACATAAATATCGATATCGACGACCATGTCCATAATATCTAGTATTAAAAAAAATGATGTTCGATATTTATCTCTTCCAAAACATTGAAAATGTGCAACATAAAAGTTTTTCATGCATATTTTTTCATGGAATTAGTTCCCTGAACATTTTAATGGGACTTATGATGAATATGGCCTAGCACGATTATGATGAAAATATCATGAATAAAGCAAACTCACAAAATGTACTTACTAGTCGAATGAGGGATTTTCTGACAAGGAGAAAATATTTGTTCAAAAGAGGCGTTGGTAAAAAATACGTCACTCTCTCTGGTTTTTGATATCAATAAGCTTTCTTACGGATCTTATTTTTGTTATCAGTAGCCAGTAAAACAAAGACGTATTTTTTAGCCAAGCCATCTGTTGAACTATGTTTTTTCAATTGTCAGAAAATCTCTCATTTAACGATTGAAATATCATTTACGACGCAACTCTAGTGAATTGTTCTCATAACGACTTCAATAGCCATATTTTTACTTTTTAAGTACACAATATTTTATTTTAGCATTAATTTAATGTGAAGTTGAATCAAAGCAACAACGTGTTTATGCTTGAAACGATACAAATTAATTTACATTTGACATATTGATCTGTCATTTTGGTCTCCTAAATTAAAACCACAGATTAAAATAGGTGGTCATTGATAATCGATATACAATGATCGATCTTCGAGAGAGCATCTCTACGTCACTACGTCAGTCGGTTCATATATAGATGCTCTGTGGTCGGTTCGTCTCACGCGCTGGCTGTGGTTGTGTTGTGTTGTGACTACCTACCTATTTGGCGATTTCTTTTGGCGTTTTTGATTTTGTTTCTGTTTAACGGACTACGATTTGGATTGCTTTCAACGTGACCTGGCTTCGAATAACTGATTCTGTGATCTGCTTAAATGACACCTTAGCATTTTGACAACGGATAACGGACTTTGCTTACAAAATGGAAAGTGGATTATTATTGAATAATATCTGTACCTAAAAGGCATAACAAAACTGTAATTACAGTAATATTTCACTGTATTTGAAGTTTAATGCTTTTTTGAAACCAAAAATAGCTATTTTAGAAGGATATACTTAAGTTTTCTTTTATTAAAAATAACCTCAAAATCTGTTCCTTTTTTTAAATAAATCTGTTCGCTGAAGTGTCCGTCAAGAAACCTTGTTCTTATGGGCTACTAAGGGCAATTTACAATTAGAAAATGATTTTTTCTATGCTGTTGGCTCCAGGGCGAACAATGTATGGGCGTAGAACAATCTCCTTTTAATAAAATCTCAGTACATGAACTACGCTTAATTTCCTAAGTATTTGATTAATACTTCGATTAATTCTTCTTTTCAATGGATTCATTCCTTCGTAAGCTATCAGAAAAATCCAGATTAAAGTCCTGACCATCGTAGATTTCTCACAATCTGCAGTTTTTGGTGGAGTGGTGATAAAAAAGAAAAGTCCGATTTTTCCAAAACAACCCAGTTTGGACCCCAAGTTATCGGGCCAAAAATGTTGCACGTCCGTTTAGTCATGTAAACGAAAAATTACCACGATACAGCGCGTTGAAATCTCGCGTGACGTTAAGCCTGTTAGTTTTTACTAGCCAGTGAAGTCACAAGACCAACCACGACGTTTTAAAGCAGGAGTAATTCCAGTGTGGGAAAGATATCACTACGCGCTAGACGGCGCTAGACGACCTGTATAGCTCTGTCTCTTTCCCACACTGGAATTACTCCTGCTTTAAGACGTCATAGTAACCCCCCAGAAGTTACGATAAAGTACAAGCTGTTTAACGATTCTATTAAAGAAACAAATAACATAACTCTGAAGCATGAAATTAAGCGATTGGAAGTAACAGTTATTAACGTAGTACACGCACAGTATACAGAAGGTTTTCATTGCTCAATTGACATGCGATGCGACTTTATAACGATACCGATGTTATTATGATGCTATAAAATAGTATTGTAGGGGAAATAATACTAAAACAATGATAGTGACAGTTGATTAGTATTGATAAGAGGACAATCGTATCAAACGGCTTGCTAACAATCGTACATAATGGTAATAATTGGGCCCTTAACCTAACAAAACACGGTATTTTGTTGTTTTCAATAGACTAATGTCATTAATGTACTTACAATGTAACATAGATGGCGCTAGCAGTTCTACATTTTTGTTAACTAACAAATGGAAGCACGATAAGAATTAAAGAAGTGTTATTTTGTACTAAAGTTAAAGTTCGCATTTGTTAGGTATTTTTTAGGCCTGTTGCTGGTCTATATCAAATAGAGATTTAATATGCCACAAACAATAGGAAACGTTGCTCCATAAAAAGAAAAAGATATGCATCATGCATAAAATGAACATTACAAAGTGTTACTAGCTCAAGCTCGTAATACTTTGGAATGTTGATTTGGCGCTCCAGGTAAATCAAGTACCAAATAAACATCTATTCTTAAATGTGTTGTAGTGGTTCCAAGAAAACACATAATAGCTCAATGCAAAATAATGGTAAAAAAGAAGATTGGTGACCGTACAGAGTCTCAAAAATATCTCCCGAAACCATAAAACCCCAGAATGTCTCGGTACGAGTGGTCCTTCGAACCGGATGATACAGTGATAGAGTTGAAAGCTCATGCAGTGCTCAAAAACGACTAAGTAACATGCAACACGCACTAACAAGCAGTGATAATGAATGACATCGAACATACTTTTCTTACCATATAGCTGTATCTATTGCGGCGGCGGGCCAGGCTCATGATGCAGACGCCTGTTAACACCAGCTGGAACAAGAGAAGTTTACTTAATATCTGATCAAGCTTTAACAGACAAGAATGTTTGGATTCAATAAAGCCGGTGTAGACTGACGAATGTAATGTATAGGGTACATTTTTTTCTAAAGACAGACATGTTTTACCAGTATACCTATAGGAATACGGTCTTAGGAGACTGTCCTTAACTGTTTTGGTAATACACAGACCGTCCGAGTCAGCGCAACGGAGCGATGCCTATGGTAAATCACAAAGTAGCTGGTGAAACTTATTGCTACAGAGTCATTTGGAATAGCTCGAGAAACAGTTAAGAGTATTACCACACCAATCGATCGATCGTCGATCGAGGCCATCGATCGATAGTAGAATGGATAAGTCGACGTCGATCGACAGTTTATACTACACCAATTGATCGATCGTCGTTATTTCTACCAACGATCGATTGGTGATCGGCGATCGATCGATTGGTGTGGTAACACTCTTACCTGTTTCTCGAGCTATTCCAAATGCCTCTGTAGCAATAAGTTTCACCGGCTACTTTGTGATTTACCATCGGCGTCGCTCCATTGCGCTGACTCGGACAGTCTGCATATTACTCAAAAAAGTTGATTTGATTATGTATTGCGTTCGCTCATGAACTAGTCTACTATACTAGGTCAGTGCAGCTCAACGTACCATAGCGGCCGGAACAGCGGCGGGCACAGTCTCCAGATGTTGCGGAGAAGCAGTGTAAGCCCGCAGCAGGATGTGTTGCGCTGCCAGTAGACCGCCCAGCGCGGCCGCCAGGGCTCCACATCCGACACACCACCATGCGTATTTACGCCGACGGCACGTACCCTCATTCCCATTTCCGTTGCATCCGACCGAAGCTGGAATGAAAAGAATATAGTTAGCACTAGCGAAGGTTCCACATCAAGGGAAGACTTCCCTTTGAAAAATGGCACAGTCAGTATTCTGTAGACAAATAATATAATCACATTAAAGATATGTATTCCGGCTTAGCACTTACAAAAATCGACCCTTCGCTACTGATAGTTAGATATAGATAACGTCATAGCGGTGACCATAAGGTCAGGGTTCAGACTTGCAATTTTCCAATAAATAAACAACACAATAGCAGCAGCAGCAATGCAGCTGCAGCTGCTGCTGTGGGACTCCTAGCAGTGACAAAGAAAACTCCATATTAACGCAAAAATACCATGAAATTGTTAAGCCGACCCCTGTTAGTTAATAGTTCATCAAACTACGATAAACGTGAATTACTTCAACAGTTATAACTTTTTTACCAAAACCGACAAATCGTTAATTCACCGTGACACTGAACTTTAACAATTTTACTTTGATAGTAATACTTCGGGCGTACGAATCATAAATACTTTTAACCACGATCTCTCGAATGTCTGTTTTTTATTGTCGTTCTTGCGGCGAGCGTGATCAGAAGCGAACCTTTTTAGGGTTCCGTACCCAAAGGGTATAACGGGACCCTATTACTAAGCCTCCGCTGTCTGTCTCCAGGCTGTATGTCATAAACCGTGATAGCTAGAAAGCTGAAATTTTCACAAATGATGTATTACTATTGCCGCTATAACAACAAATACTAAAATTTTTAAAAAAATATATAAAGGGGGGTCCCCATAAACGTGTTTTTTTCGTATTTTTATAGATAATGGTACGGAACCCTTCTTGCGCGAGCCCGACTCGCACTTGGCCGGTTTTTTTTTATATAACAAGCCTATATTTAGTCGTAAAGAAGTTTAGATAGTGGTGTATATAAAACTTAATTTTAAGGTAGTTATAGGAGTATTTTATCAGCTTGTATGTAACTGCCCTGCTGCTGCTGTTGGTTGCCTCGTTGGTCAGGCGCAATCGCGACTGCTGAGCATGAGGTCCTGGCTTCGATTCCTGGGTCGAGCAAATTGTTATTGGGTTTTTCCATAAGGAATTTCTCAGTAGCAGCCATGGTGTCTGGATTTGTGCCCGGTTAATGGCAATAGGCTCGCCCCCTACCCTACTACATGGGACTTATACATAACTGGCGAAATGTGGTTGTACTATTAAGTACATCTCTACCTAACCCTTCGGGGATTACAGGCGTTATGATATGTTATGCTAGTATGTATAACTAGAACTTCCGGTTTCGAGTCACCCAGTTCTGAAAAGTCTTCTTTACTAACATTAGCGAAACCTAAATAGCACTGTTGCAATTTCAACTCTCGACCATTGTAAATAGTAAGTAAGTTAATTGTTTAGGATACGATGGGACTGACATACGCTATGCGTAAAAGCCTCTATAAATAAATAAAGAAGAAAAAAAAAGTCCAACAATGCACTTTCATTAATATGTCACCTAATGTTTGTGAAAACAGGCATTTTTATTTCTGTCAGCCATGTAGCAGCTAACATTAGTTTGACAGTCCACAACGCTAATTTTCTGTTGAAACGATTTGTAAAAGGCTATTTCAAAAACAGATTGGTGCTGTTTAAATGAATTATAATTCTGTATATCTAACAGTCAATTTATATAATCTTCGTTTAAAATAATAAAAATTACCAAAGTAAGGTGGCGGTGGCACATAGTGTTGCGGTACTTCGGCTGCTATTGTAGATCTCGGAGTGGATACCTGGTATTGTACTACTTGCATAACACCACACGCTTGCATCACAAACCAACTAAACAGTCATCCATTTTAATAATCCAATATTCACTAACAACAATAATCCAGTCAATTTTAAACTATCAAAAACAAAATTCCGCTATTTTTTATCAACGTCAGATTTCCCGCTCTGTCACTTAATTTTTTTCAAGTTTTATTAACACACGCACAAGTCACGTACAAATTCCACCGTGAACTTTCAAATCTCGCGCCTTTTCTATAAAATCGATATTTACACCCCAAGCTAGCTGTGCGTAAAGAACAATGACCTCTTTACTTATAATAACAACAATCGTATTTACAAATCATTGGCTGAATTTAAGCTCGAAACTTGCAGCTTTTGATTAACAATTTTTCAATTCCTTTAATTTTAATTCCATAAATTCTCCTTTTATTTTTCCCCCGTTCTGTTGTTTTTATCACTGTTTATCACAATACACGTTACATTTTTATCGAAATATCTGTTTTTGACCACAAATATTAGCAATTCACGTTTTATTTGTATTTAATTTTACAATAAACAAATTTCTCCTTGCATTACTGAGTTTACGTTGTAAGGTTATGTGATTTGACAATGGCCGTTTCGCGCAGAAGCAATGGGATCTTTATGTGGCTCAGGTAGAAAGGTCTTAAATTGAATGTATGGGAATGTGCCTTATAGATTTTGTTGTGTACTTAAACTGTATTATTGTGGTATCTATGGATCAGGTAGTTTTGTGCAAAAAGCTTTGATGTAAGGTTGTGTTTTTTTAAAGAATCTTTTGTATTGAATGACATTTGGGCTCGTTTTGGTGGGAATTTACTTCGCCCACACATTGAATACATTTCTTTGGACTTTAACAATAAGTTTTACGTATTTTTATTAAGAAAACGACGTCAAAAATTTGGATTGATGTCCGGAAAACATTAAACATTGCTTTAACAATAAAATTCTGTGCCTTTGAATTTCGCAACGCCTTTCAAATAACATTACAAAAGAAACCTATTCTGCAAGATTTGTTGACATATTTGGGCCGATCACCTGTCATGATTTGAACTGCTTTTGCGACAGGTATTTCATTAGTGAACAGTAGTTACTATTCAGTTTTCAGTAAAAAAAAAAAACACGTCGAAATCAGAAACTCAAATGCCTTCAACTTTTTGCATGAAGTAAAATAGGTTACTTTTGCTAAGAATTACCCCGTTCTACAATTCTATGAAACTGACTTTAAACGTTTGGGGGGACATTCACTTAAACACTGAATGACGTAAAGTAGGTACCTATATCTGTCACTGTCAACAGAAGTGATTTACCAATATTTATAGAAAATCATTTTAAATACTTCGACGCTGCTCCATCAGCTAAAATCGCATGGGGGCGCTTGAGAAAAACCCCCTTGGGAGACTCGATATAAAACCCAACCCAGGCTGGTTTGTTTCGCACGATGTCGTTTTTGGAAGCCAAAGAGATTTAAAAGACTTATAGAGCGGACATTGGGAATATTTTCATACAAAAATTTTGATCCCGAACCATTGATATATAAAATATATCAATGTCCCGAACATTTTCGATTTTGACACACGAATGCTACCTGACAAGCGGGCGTGTGACACTAGACAGAACGACTTATTACCAAGTAGTAACAAGTAGTGGATTACGATTTTCTTTGTCTTGTTTGTCCCGTCTATCGTACGTAAATATTTAAATGTCTTTGTTGGAAGCCATCCGTCGCCTTCGAATAGCTTGAAGCCATCCGTCGCCTTCGAATAGCTTGAAGCCATCGAACAGCATACTGACGGTGTTATTAAATTGAACGGTCCTGGTTTCTTTATCATGCCTTTCTCAACCTCCATCAGACTCACCATTGTTCCTCCTGTTGGTGGCTGCTAACACGCTGGTCGGTGGTCTAGGGGGCAGCGCGGGGGGTGTGTCGGTCTTCGCGGGTGGAGGGGGGCCCGGGTCGTCTGCGCATGCGTACTGCGCTGATGCTGGCTTGCATGTGCATGCTACTTGATACTGGAATTGAGAAGAATAAATGTTAGTAATGATTGTTATAGTAGTTTGCCTGTGAGTTAGCAGGTTTCTGAATTGTGTATTCATTTATTATAGTCTAATTACTACCAGTGTTGGAATTTTCATATTAACCACTAGGTGCAGAAACGGATACGTTCGCAAGCGACGGTACGGAGCCGATCGTATGCGTCGACATCCTGCCGGATGCGATCGGCTGTCGCCGCATCCGTGAGTATCCTTTCCGATCCGTAGTGATGCAAACCGTGTGGTGGAAATCATCCGTTATTCCTTGAGCTTTTCCAATCTTCCATTAGTAGGAAATTGTCATACCTTATGTAAATCTGAAGTGACAGAAGCGCTGGTGTCGCACTCGGGGCACGCCTCGGGCGCCGGCGAGCTGCGAGCCGACGTCACGTCACCCAGCGACATCGCTCATGTGTTGATGCTGGAAAGAGAGCGATAGTTTAGAGTTAAGAATAATCTTTAGCTTACATTCAGAGGGACGGGTGCTGAGTGCGGATGCTGGAAAGAAGTAGCAATAGTTGACACAAAAGATGACCTCAGTTTACAAGAAATCTATCACAGGCATGAAATAAGTGCCGTGTCGACGGCGCGTTCGTGTTCCACGCGCGCCTCAAAGAGATGTCAGTAAACATGAGGGGTCCGCAAGGGCCGATGCCTGCCAGGGCTGCGGGACTGTTCGAAAGAGATACCGCGGCCCTGGAACATAAAGGGCAAAAGAAGGAACATGGAAGGTTTTTAGTCAGTAAAAGTCACTCCCTTCCGCTCCGCCCAGAGCGGGAGGAGTCATTTGATGATTTCCCATCCGAAAAAAAAAGACATGAAATAAGTACTATAAGATTCTCGATCACAAGTCACCCAGCGACACACATTCCTGCCACAGTCATTGTCTCTGACTTGTGCAACACTGTCACACTCACAAATATCTATATTGTCGTTAAAATAAGGTTGCTTTTCTGTTGCTGGTGTCAAAGGTAAAATAAATGTGAAAGGTCTGTAGTCCATGTGCTGTTAGAAAAAGATATAGCAATAGCTCAGTCAGGCTAACATTTATTCAGGAATCTAGAAGTGGCTGGCTGATGCGATCATCTTGTGTAAGAGTCCACGCAGAAAGCTGACTTTCTATTTTTAATTAAGTCGGGTTGGACTGCTAGAGCGCACACTAGGTTTACTGGGCGGTCAGGTTGGTGACGAATGCGCAAACCAGACCAACAGTCGGTCGACTGCGTTCGAACAATTTGCTAGTTATTAGATGGTTTTTGAAGAGAGCGCTCGCTGTGTCGTCCGCGCGGCACTCATCCAGCAGTTGCATTGCAGCATACTTTGAAGGAGAGCTCGTGGCTAAATAAACTCGGGTCGATCTTTTACGTTAAGCTGCGCTTGCCTAGGTTGGTCCGTGGATGGGTGACCACCCATTACATGCCCAGTTTCCTCCGTGCCTCGGAAAGCACGTTAAGCAAGGTCCTGGCTATCATTTGTAGATCTTTGACCGTCGTTACAGGTAGTCAGTGGCCCGAAAGTCTGACAACCAGTCTTACCAAAGGGTATAGTTTTGCAAAGAATTAACTGGGTTGTGGAGGTTAGATAGGCAGTCGTTCCACGTAAAATACTGGATTTCAGCTGCATCCGGTAAGACTGGATGCCGACCCCAAAATAGTTGGGAAAAGGCTAGGCAGATGATGACCAAAGAATTGTAATATGCACACTGGCATACTTAATAAAAGCCCAACTAAACTATCGGCCGATAGAAAATCTGCAGTCTGCGGGGGCTCATATTCCTATGACTATCATCTTAATCATATCCACTTAAAGGAAATATCCAGTACTTGTTTAGATATTATACTTGTTTTAAAATGGCCCGGGTTTTATATATTTTTTCAGTCTATCACTATTAATCGGCGCCGCCGCCGTGGCCGGCCTAGAAAAAAGTGGCGAGATGATCTAGACGCGCATCACGAAGCTGGTTCGAGGTGGCGCAGGAGAAGAGTACCTGGAAGGATATGAGCAGGCCTTTGTCCAGCAGTGGGACATACAAGGCTATTGAAAAAAAACACTATTCAATGTACTGGCAAATATGAAAAGGACTTCGCTAACAGCCTTCAAAGATTGCTGGCATAGTCGTAATAAAAATGAATCTTTTTAATTCCAATAAAGTATCCACTAAAAGAAACACCATCTAAGAAACTATTATGATCAAAACAATAAGATAATTTCCACATGCCTGTGCCATAAGTACCTTTGCCATACTCCCAACGGAATGCCGCGCAAAAAAACAAATGCGTGCGCTCTATGGCAGCAAAAACAACAGTTAATCCATCTACATCCGGCCTCTATGGCCACATCCGGTGCGAACAGCTGTTTTGCCCGACTTAACAACAAAAGAGGTTCGTGTTTACAGCTGTATTTTATTGAATGGCGAATAAAAATAATGGAAACTAGTCATTCAAATTTTGTAATCAGCTTTTGTCGGCTTGATATTGATATTGAAAGGGACCGGTATTTCTTGGCATATGGCGATGTAGAACAAGAAGAACTACACGAAAGTACATTTGCAGTAAGCTAGCTCACATGATCATGATCGCGATGTGTGTTTTGATCATGGTTCCTTTGAGATAAGGCAAGTCTTTTAAATAAATTGGAAAAAGAAATGGTCCAAGAAGTGAGCCCTGGGGAACTCTCATTTTTACTTCAGGTAAGGTAAATCTTTTTACGTTAACATCAACTGCTATCCTACCAATCGCTTTAGTTAGAACTAAAAACATTCAGAGAGGCCGCCAAAAAATAATTCCATAAAAACCATAATCAACCCAAGCCCCTAATTTCTTCTGCCACACTTCCCGGTTTTAGTGCGTCCCTCATCCAGGTGTTATGAAGTGTTTCCCAAAATCCCAAGACTTTGAAGGTAACATTAGCCCAACCCACTTTTGGCCATACCTATTTGAAATTAGCCTCCGCATAATGGCAAAGCCGCCATAATCAACCATCGACTGACCAAACAAGTCGATAGTAAACCATTTTTTAGAATGTCTCTGTACACAGATGGCATTTATAGAGATCAAAATGAGGTCAGGCTATCACCCGACGATCTAATAAAGTGTATTGTCCTGTCTTGAGAATAAATGTCATTGGGTGGTGGATTTACTAGTGTAATTATATCTAATTGTCTGTCTATCTATGTAACGTTGAAGGCCGCAGTCCCTTTGGTGATAATTTTATGTTGGTCTATCGGTAGTCCGTGTTGCTTTTATATTCTCGTATAACTTAGCTTTTAACCGTGCTGTGCCCGCCTGTTGGTCCCGCGGTCCCTTATACCGTAATCGTCTTGCTTCTTACTATTTACTATTACTATTTATTTACTTTATTAATTCAGTAGTACACGTAAGTTGGGTCACTCCATGAAAAAGTCATGCAAAGGGATTATATGAACATAGAGGGTTGTATTCAAGTTGTATTGATGATTTTAATAATTATGTAATTATTATTCTGTAAATACATAGGTATGTGCTACTGTCGTGAATCGTATTTTAATCAACATACAACCTGACACTGTCCTGCAAATTGGAAAAACATAAGAAAATTTGAATTTACTATAAAAACAAACTTAGTTTTGCTGTTACATATAAGTAAGCGTTAAACATATTGTTACTATATTTTTTGGTGCAACGGCGGAACCCTCTGTGTGCGATCACGACTCGCACTTGGCCGGTTTCTCGGCAGTACCTTTTGTCTATTACGAACAGCCAATCGGCAGCAATAACAATAAAATGGCAATTTTCCTTAAAAAACCACAATGCAAATCTCCTGATGTAATAATATCAACAAAAACTGCATGAAATAGCAACACACAAAATATAATTGGCGAAAATCTCATAACGAGCGAATCAAAACATCTTTTCGAACGACCATCGACACAGATCGTTCACTCAGTGAATGAATGATTGAACGATTACGCGCGGTCAACGACCTCGGCGAAGTGGTTTGTCAACAATTCGGAGTGATTTTTTTGTTGATTTTAAGCGTGGGAAGACGAGATAATGCCTAGTTGTTTATGAAGGCTTGAAGCCTAGATTTTGGGCTAGATTTTTGCCTCAAAGGATTCTTCTTATTAGTTGTGAAACATAGGTAGCTACTAGCTGGTTGTTTTTAGGGATCCCGTACCCGAAGTGCAACCAACGGGACCCTATTAGAAAGCCGCCGCTGGTCCCGTACCACGCCTAGCCCCCTTTAATTCTTAATTTATTTTTATTACTAGTTTTCCGCCCGCGGCTTCGCCCACGTCGAGTTCGTTTATATCGCGTTTCCAAGAGAACTCTTCAAAAGTCCGGGATAAAAACTATCCTATGTTCTTTCTCAAGGTCAACTCAATCTCTGTACCAAATTTCATTAAAATCAGTTCAGTGGTTAGACGTGAAAGCGTAACAGACAGACAGACAGACGGACGGACAGCGGAAGTTTAGTAATAGGGTCCCGTTGCTTACCGAAGGGTAAGCAACGGGGGGCTGCGGGACTGTTCGAAAGAGATACCGCGGCCCTGGAACATAAAGGGCCAATGAAGGAACATGGGTGTTTTTTAGTCAGTAAGAGTCTGACACTCCCTTCCGCTCTGCCCAGGGCGGGAGGAGTCATTTGATGATTTCTCACCCTCCAAAAAAAAAAAAAAAAAAAAAAAAAAAAAAAAAAAAAAAAAAAAGGGTAAGCAACGGGACCCTATTAATTCGTACGGGTACGGAACCCTAAAAATTAAAAGTTTTTTAACAAAAAACAAGCAAAATTACAAAGTGCTAGATTTAAAAATACTAGGTTTTAAAGCAACGTGAGTAGATAATGAATGTGTATAAAGATGAGCCTATTGCTCCCAATCTTACACAAATCCAGATTCCTCCCTGCTACTGTGATTATGATTATTGTCATAAAAAAACCTCATAGAGACGACGCGCGCTCAGCAGGACTTCTTGGTCTAGGCATAAACGGCCAAAGAAACAGTTAAAATAAACTATAACTAAGTCACTTTAAACTCTTTTAACAATGCCGCTATTCATAACTTAACTTCATAAATGTATAATAACAGTGGAGAAACTTCTAAAAGGCGAAAGATTAGCAATGGACCGTTCCAAAAGATATTTTTCAATACACTTTCTCGAAAACTGGTGCTTATCGCACTACGATTAGGTTCAACATGCAATGTATTTCATACGCGTGGATTTTTAATATTTTTCCGCAAAGCTGCGGAAATGAAAATTTCCACAGATAACTATACATATATACTAAGTCCAATTGGGTTCAATGACTATAGCCGGCCGTGATTGTTTTTTTTTTAAATCTCGACAAAGAGATGTGCGTCTTTACGGCGTAAATATTTTTTGAGTATTTAAATTGTGTTTATAAATAGAATATCATAGATAAACATGATTATTTAAAACAAATATTTACTTATATGAACAAATAAAAAAAAAATGTGTTCTACATTAAAAATATTTGAATTTTCTATTTTTCATATTAGGCTGTTTAGCGGCATCATGCCTTTGCTTCTTCTTCAATCTGGCGAAAGCAAAGCGCGGAAAAAAAGAAAATGAAATCATAGTTTCCTAATAATTCCTGGCAAATTTTTTTTCCGTTATAATATTTTCTTTCTTCGAAAGTGTATTGAAAACCGTCGTTTGATACGCGTGGGGATTTGTTACTGCAGTCCTCGGCTCCATAACACCCTCGCCTGCAGCTCGGGTGTTAATTCCGCCTCGAATGCAATAACAAAGTTTCCCACTTATATCAAAATGTACTATTTTTTCACAGGTAGACAGTCCATTTTTTCTTTTTCTTATAGGAAACCTATCATTATTATTCATCAAATATTGGCACAAAAATAGTTTCTTTTTAAACCGACTTCAAAAAAGGAGGAGGTTTCTCAATTCGACCGTATATATGTTTTTTTTTCTTTTTCTTTTTTTTTATGTGTGTTCGCGGATAACTTCGTCGTTTATGAACCGATGTTGATTTTTTTTTTTTGTTGGAAAGGAGATACTTCAAGGGTGGTTCCATGATAAGGAAACCGGGATCTGATGATGGCATCCAAGAGAAATTGAGGGGAGCTTTCAAAAATTGTAGTGGCGACTAGTGCGTTTGTAAATTTTTTGATTAAGTGTTTTAAAGCACTACAGTTTAAAGAAGGTCTGGAGTCGCTCTGATGATGGAACCGAAAGACAGTCGAGGGAACTCCTCAACGGTTTACAGCAGTCACCTTGTGTTTGGGTTTGATTAATTTGTATTGATGAGAAATTTACACCTAGATGGGTTGTGACTGTCATAAGGGGTCTGATGATGAAGACGAAGGACAGTTAAGGGAACTCCTCAACTGTTTACAGTAGCTACCTTGCGTTTGGACTTAATTCATGTATATTGATCAAAACTTTGCACCCATCTGGGTTACAAGTGCCATTACAGGTCTGATGATGAAAAATATTTCTATGGAATATTGCAACTAAAAATAAAAAAATAAAAAAACTTTTTTGCAAAAAATAAAACCGACTGACTGACTTCTGAAGCTAAAATTATTTTTCACTTTTTTTGTGTTTTTGGAGTCGGTTTTATTTTTTGCAAAAAAGTTTTTTTTACATTATTTTCGGGGTTAGCAGAAGACATAATTTGTTGTAGATCACTGAAAAAGAGGCTTTGCTCTTGACCATTTTGACCTTCCACGATTAGCATAAGTTGTAATTACTTTAACTTGACTATACCAGGGTATGTCTACCAAGACCAACCGGAGAACGACACCAATTTATCCCTTTTTTTTTGGGATGGGAAATCATCAAATGACCCGTCCCGCTCTGGGCGGAGCGGAAGGGAGTGTCAGACTTTTACTGACTAAACCCATCCATGTTCCTTCTTTTGCCCTTTGTGTTCTAGAGCCGCGGTATCTCTTTCGAACAGTCCCGCAGCCCTGGCAGGACCAATTTATCCCTAACACCTTAAATTGAGCATTCTTTTCATTTACACCCGACCATCTCAACCGCAATGTGGTTTCTTACAAAATTACCCAGGAAGTGATTGAGTAACAGGTTAGCACTTTCTCGATTACCTAGCCGACGTGGCTAACTTTATGACTAATTTTATGGGTGTCGTAGCTTAGATACAGTTCGTTCACAGTTTACTTCGGTTCGGTTTGGGCATCACTGCCAAAAGATACTGATCTTTATTTTGACTACAATAGGTTGCTTTTCGGTTAATGTCACTGAAAATAGCAAGTCTGTCAAATCAAAACAGTGATCTTTATTCTCATAGTCTTACGGTGGTCGTTGGATTTCTGCTGTCAGGTCAGACGGAAAATGACTGTGAAACAACTACTAAAAACCACCCATGTTCCTTCATTGGCCCTTTATGTTCCAGGGCCGCGGTATCTCTTTCGAACAGTCCCGCAGCCCTGGCAGGCAACAACTACATACCTTAACTTAAAACCAATTATCGCGCGAAATAACGATTGTAACTTGGAGATTCTTTTTCATAAAAATTCGAGTTCCAAAATACTATGTTTTTTATGTTTAATGGGTCTACTCTTGACCTCAATCTAATCCTGAGGACAGAGAAGAGGTCGACGATGGAACGAGCTAACCCAAAAGAAGCCTATGCCATGTTCGTAACAACATGAAATTTGAATCAGAACAGCAGGAGAAAAACACTTAAAAGTTGCTCGGTGTTTACATATTGGTGCTCGAGACTGTACAACCACTTGGATTGATTCATCCGTGAGATGAGACAACGCTAAGGCATTTGTATCCAGCATTTTCCTTCTAGTAATTCTGAGTCTAATACCTTATAGAGGCATAAAATTGGTATTTTTTGATGGAAATGGATTTGAACAATGAACAGTACCTGGGCGACCGAGGTCTGATCGGGTGAAAATAAATAAAACGACTTTTCTAAAATATGAGACCTACTTAGTTAGTTTTTGGCCCCTGTAAACCGCTATATTGCAACTTCCATCGAAATCGTTAGAGGCGTTTTCGAGAACGGGATTACAAATATTGCTCATTTAATAGTGATATGTACAGCTGCAGCTTTTTATTCTGTTTTTTTAGTATTTGTTGTTAAAGCCGCAAAAGAAATACATCACCTGTGAAAATTTCAACTGTCTAACTATCACGGTTCATGAGATACGGCCTGGTGACAGACGAGCAGACAGACAGAGTATTCAGAGTAATAGGGTCCCGTTTTACCCTTTGGTTACGGAACCCTAAAAACGAGTAACGTTACGTGTAGAGTGAGGAACCCAAAAGTCTGGAAACCGGTCTAGCATTCAATATCGGGCTGCGGAGGCCAGATGGTAGCCAGTCGAATTAGTACGTGGAAATAATTTCACCTACCATTTTGACACATATAGTGTCGTTTGCGTACAGGACACGCGATTGCTTGTCACGTTTACGTGACAGGGCGTTCAAAAGGTTAAGTTACTCCATTAAACCAATCTCCCTACACAAACAACATAATCATATACCCCATAAAAACGACTTTCTACGAACTCTGACATGCGAACTAAACCGCCATTGTACGAATTATATATCTACATAGCAATTACTACCTTAATAACGTAGAATAGAGCACTTTCACTGAGGAAGTTTAACGTTCAGTGCAGACTATGTAGTTGGGACTGAATTATGAGCTTTTAAAAACAATGTTTGTGGGAAATGCGTTTGAAAGTTGATGAATAAAATTGGGGTAAAATCAATTTAAGAAACAATACCTTAGTTTTAGTTTTGCCAACTATGTTGGGGTCGGCTTCCAGTCTAACTGGATGCAGCTGAATACCATTATTTTACTTGGAGGGACTGCCTACCTGACCTCCACAATCCAGTTAGTACTGGGTAATACGATACTCCTTGGTGAGATTGGTTGTCACTTTCGGGCCACTGACTACCAGTAACGACAGTCAAAGATCTAATTACAAATGACAGCCAGGACCAACGGCTTATCGTGCTTTCCGAGGCACGAAGGAAACTCGGTACTTATTTAATGGGTGGTCACCCATCCAGGGACCAACCTAGGCAAGCGCGGGTTTACCCGAAGATTGATCCAAACGGCTGGTATTATATGTATAGCCACTAACTCCTCTAGTTTTAGTAGTTTTAGTTTACCCCAATTCCCTAAAAACCTCATAGAGTCATCCTTCTTTTTTGTGTCGATGTTTCCCTTTATTAGAGTCAAATTAGCTTCACCAGAACTCTGCCACCTCGACGGCTCCGGATAAGTCCCTCAAAGTGCAGGAGGAATTACAATTTATGCAGGACAGGAGGTGAACCATAGTTTGTGTTGAGGCACCGAAGTCGCACCCTGCTTCGGAACCACCGTTCCAAGTTGTATCTGCAACGGTCTACCTGTCTTGCAATCGGTTTAGAGTCTTCCGGGTGGGCTATGGCAGTAGGTGTCCTGCTGGGAGGACATAGTGCCGGAGGGGGATACCTAATAAGCCATAATTCAAAATTAGTTGACCTAAGGAAGCTGTTCCGGCTCTGCAGCCCAGGGTCTTGTACCTGCTCATCATTATGAACAACGTTTACTATAACAGAAACGAAACTTGCATTGTGTATGTGTGATGTAGGAGCTGCTGACTTTTTTCCAGATTTCAGGATGGTGCCATAGTAAAAGTTGTGCACTATGGCCCATGAAGTGGTTTAGTGTACAATTAAACCAAGCTTGATAAGGATTTATTTATGGACAAGCCCACCGCACTATCGCCAACCACTGCAACTCCTGAGAGACTGGATCAACACCACAAAAGCTCCGTGGCAATGAAGACTGACAAATCCCGGAGAAATTACTCAACTCTCTGTTCAACAGTTCTCTCTGGTGAGCAACGGTGGCCCAGTGGTGGCAGCCCTGACTTACAATCAGTAAGTCGTGGGTTCAAACCCAGACAGGCATTACCTACTTTGTGTAATTTATTTCATCGTCACTGCTCTCAAAAACGGTGAAGGAAAACATAGTGAGGAAACCGGCATGTCCTAGAACCAAACATTCGAAGACATGTGACATCTACCAACTCGCACTGGGCCCGCGTGGTGGATTATAGCCCTTTCCCTCTCATAGAGAGGCCGTGTGTCCCAGCAGTGGGAACATTATAGGCTGATTATGCTTATGCTGTTCAACACGATTAATATACTCTTTGATAGATGATATGGCTAGAAAGGTGGTAACTACTGAGATGATAACTAAGAGAGGCGTGTGAAAGAAGAAGACATGCTGCACCAAACATAAATAAATTGGAAAAAACCGGCCAAGTGCGAAGGGAGCGCACGAAGGGTTCCGTACCATTATGTTTATGACCGTACCGTTTAATGTTTATGAAATTAAATTTTTAGTTTTTATTTTTATATTTGAGTTGATTGAATGAAAGGTAAATTGCGGTTTACGATTTATGACGTATTAAAAAAAACTACTTCCTAGATCTCGTTCAAACCAATTTTGAGTGGAAGTTTGCATGGTAATATATTTTTTTTAGTTTTATCATTCTCTTATTTTAGAAATTACAGGGACACACATTTTACCACTTTGGAAGTGTCTCTCGCGCAAACTATTCAGTTTAGAAAAAAATTATATTAGAAACCTCAATATCATTTTTGAAGACCTTAGAAGACTTAGATTTTTTTTGAGTTTCAGTTCTAAGTATGGGGCCCCAAATTTTTTTTTTTTTCACGCTTACCAAGTTTCAACAGTATAGTTCCTATAGTTTCGGAAAAAAGTGGCTGTGACATACGGACGGACAGACAACCAGACAGACATGACGAATCCATAAGAGTTTCGTTTTTTGCCATTTGGCTACGGAACCCTAAAAAGGGCAGTAGAATCATGATGAGTTTGTTTAATACAAGGTCTCTAAAAGTATAGTTCCGAAATTCTCACTAAGCGCCAATTAAACCGCTTTGTGGCCCTTGCAACAAGAATCTAATTGGTCAAAGGGCAACAGCCTCGATCACTGCTACATTTAAAGTAGATCAAACCTGTATTTGTGCCCGATTCATGTCAATAGGGACTTCTGTTACAAGGGACTTTAACATAAGTAGTTTGCTGAACTGGGCCTATTTGGCGCAGCCGTGAGACACACAACTTTTGCCCTTTATTTCCTGTTTAGATTTAAGTTTTATTGTGTAGAATTAAGTCTTTTATTTTATGTTGTGTGCATTTGTGGCATGTGCCAAATAAATGTGTTTTCTTTCTTTCTTTCTATCAAGTAGCTAGCGAATGTGGTCACATCACTAGCAACTTCTCAGAGAAATACAGCGTCAGGATTTCACAAGATGTTCTCATTAAAGTGCTTCCCCTCCCTTGCCTCATCGAGGCCACTGGCCTGTGTCTACATAGTGTGGCTCAATTAACACTGCGAGACAATTGGCAAAATTGTGTCACATTTTATTAACTGTCACTTTCGAATGAGAAAATTTAAATGGAGCAGAGTTTAAGACCCATTGAGAAGTTCAACGTGTGTGGCGGGTAAAATGGAATGCAGAATTGTTTTTGCATGAAAATAAAATGATTTATTTGCCGTGAATTGGATCTAATGGAAGCCAAGATTTTACATGTTAATGTCTCTCGTCATCATCTGCCTAGCCTTTTCCCAACTATGTTAGCGTCGGTCTAACTGGTCTTCTCCAACCTTTGGCCACCCAATGATGAGTGTATATAGGTGTCTTCCGTAGAATACTTGCTCGTCGCGCTGTGCTGGGGCTGCCCTGCAGCTGCGGAGAACCTCAAGCGGCGTAAGTATAGTAACCTTATTGGAAACTACATTTTCGAGCCGTTTGGGGTTGAAACTCTAGGACCGTGGGGTCCGAGTGCTCACAACCTTTTCAAGGAAATTTCAAAACGCTTAGTTGTCATTTCCCGTGACCCAAGGGCTGGCTTTTACCTTGGCCAGAGGTTAAGTGTTGCCATACAACGTGGCAACGCCGCCAGTCTCTTGAGGACATTACCAGTTGACAACGCCAGCGTTGAGGAGTTTTTTGACGTCATTTTTTAGTTTATTAAGTGTATATAATATTGTTATGATTTGGTTTAATAAGTAAGATAACAAACATCCAACACAAAATAAAAGTAAATTGCCCTTGGAATAAAAATAAGAAGTACTCATTTTAAAACTTTCCATCAAACATTATTTACTCTCAAATAAGTTTCTTAAAGAATGCCTTGGCACTGTTTACTGTCGAATTTGGTGAGAATATTTCGAAAACAAAATGCAGTTTTTTGTCCATTGCCTTTACGGGAAAGCTTGCAATTCAAGGTGTTGAAAGTTGCTTTTTTAGGGTTCCGTACCCAAAGGGTAAAACGGGACCCTATTACTAAGACTCCGCTGTCTGTCTGTCTGTCTCCAGGCTGTATCTCATAAACCGTGATAGCTAGAAAGCTGAAATTTTCACAAATGATGTATTACTATTGCCGCTATAACAACAAATACTAAAAATTAAAAAAAAAATATTAAGGGGGGCTCCCATACAACAGATATGATTTTTTTGCCGTTTTTATAGATAATGGTACGGAACCCTTCGTGCGCGTTCCGACTCGCACTTGGCCGGTTTTTTTGTTTTTCTCGTTACCGTTACGTGTCTTCTCGTTACGTGTTTTTGTCGCAAGATAACACCAAACACTTACACTCTACTATATGATAATAAGCAATACAAAGATAGCTCCTTAGCGGACTTCCGCGGAATTTCTTTGGTTGACATATTTAGAGTAATTTAATATTTTTTCTTTGATATTTGTAATTTTTAACTCTTAATTTAGTACTGTTTTGTTTTGACATTGGAATTTAATTATTTTGTTTAGATTAAATAAACTAGAAGCATTGTTATTGCCACAAAATTTGCATGCCGAATTTAGTAGGCGGAATATGAAGAACTATTGTGTACCTATGTGTTATAAAATCTGTAAAATACCATATTTCAAGCAAATAAATGAATCTGACATTTTAATATTTTTTTATTAAGCGGTGAAAAATTCCTAACGCATACCGCACCGTCCGGGGAGACGGTTTGGCTATGTGGGGCTTGCACCCACTAAAAAACACCGCCGTGAGCCTACTGTCGCCTTGGCGGATGGGCCGCGAGAACTGCTGCGCATGACATTCGCAACCTCGTTAGTGACCTTTTCTTTTTTTTGTTCCCGGGGTGGAAAATCCACACTGATGTCCTCCGTCCTGGGGCTGGCGGAGGGGTCTGTTGGACTCTAACCGACTAAAAACCACCCCGGTGTTCCCTTCCCACACTTGCATCGGGGATCATGGGATTGGAATCCCATCGTCTGCGGGCCACCTCAAGTCAGCGGGGGACTGAGGCGGCCTCCTCACCCAAGTCCGCCGTCCCTCTGGACCTGACCTCCTTGGTGGACCTAAATGAACCCCGCTGTATGAAACATATAAGCTAAAGAACTACGTAGCTTGATAGTTTCAAGTCTACTATCTTTAAAGACTTACTTAAAGTATCGAAAGTACCGGGAATCCCGGTTCTTTAACCAGAAGGTTCCAAAAATCCCGGTTTTTAAAAACAAAACCGGTTCTGCATTCCCTCCGTGATAGACACTCTCGCGTGAATATGAATACGATCTATTATCTGTAAGTAATTCGTTCAATTTCGGCGCTTGCTAGACACCTGCAGCATCGACCAAAACACTTTTCATACAGCCTATTTTGGACTTTCATCAAAGTTTCCAAGGCTCCGTTCGGACACTGGCTGATTATGACATAGCCAGAGGTCTTCATAGCTTCATTCGTGTCGATGGTAGGACTTATGAAAAGGATAATATTTTTGTGTTCACCAAAAATCTAAAGGTACATCTATGTATGCATTTCCAAAATATTTATTCTTCCCCGAAAAATACTGATCGTGCACCAAATATTCCTGAATGTTACACAAAATATTTAGTATGCATCCTAGAGACGGTCGACGTCAGGGGCACCCCGAGGTTCGGTTAGTTAGGTTCCTGTAAACCCTGCAGACGGAAATAGGAGCCCCGCGCAGTGGGGCTCCGTCGACCTGCTGGCGGAAACTAGATATAATTTAAAATTATATCATTGGTGTTTGATTCAAATACATTTTGCAGTGCATTATCTGAAGTAAAACTAAAAAAATAAATGCTTGTTTTTAAAATTAGGTGTATTACTATTTTTACAAATTTGCAACAGTTGTTAAATAGATGCTCGTTATGACATATTTTAATGAACATATTTTGGTGCACATTCAGTATATTTGGGGAACACAGGCAAAATTAGGTAAATGAAATGGGAATAAATTGAAGTACTTTTAAATACCATCCTTATCAAAATATCTAGGGTCCAGTAGATCGCCACGTCAATAGTTTTTTAGTCCTCTAAAGTGCAGGTACCTTTAGGAACTTTACAAATACAATTTGCCGTTGCAGAAACATGCCTTCACAAGCTTTTTTACATCGTGAGCAAGGTCAGCAAAATATTTCCTTGCGTCCACCTTGTGTGACATTCCATTGTAAGAAGCAAAACATATATTCACAATGTTAAGAAACTTTCAAGCTTACGCAATGTACATATAGAAGTTAATTTTGATTAAACAATGGATAGTAAACTAACTAAAATATTTTGAAATGCTATTGTTTTAAGTAATAGCCGGTTTCAAAAGATGTGTGCTAAAACTAATGTGCACAGTGAAATTGTCACTTCTTCACCTTCCTGCCCTTGTCCCATTCTACTTGGGGTCGGCGCAACACGTTTTCTTCTTCCATTCTCCTCTGTCAGACGTCACGAAATCATCACTTGACTTGACGTTTATTTGAGCGCCATATTTAAATAAATAATCATTTATTTCAGATTCATTAGTTCATTACATCCATATTTGTTAGTAGAAATGCGAGCTTGCAAACTAGTGTTAGTAATAATTAATTAATAAAGGCAAACAAAACAATGTTTTGTTTATTATAATCGAAGCAAACAATATTACGGATGCTTGATAACCCGAGGGCGTAAACAAAGAGATATTTCATCAGCGATAATATCATCGTCTTCCTGCACTTGTACTTCTACTTGGGGTCCGCGCAACGTTTTCTTCTTCCAGTCTCATCTTTATAATTATTCTCTTTCTCTTTTGCCTTCCTCTCCTTCTCCATCCATCAACATTCATATCTTTCACTCTTTTAGTCACATGCGCTTCATCCCTACAAAATTGGCAGAGTGTCGTCTGTCTTAGTATGGACAAGTAATGAGTCCATACTAAGACAGACGACACTCGTCCAATTTTTCTACAATAGATAGATGGTTATGGTTATTAGGACGTTTGAAATGCGAGATTTAAAAACCTAATATTCCGTAGGGAAATAACAATGATGGAAAGTGGATAGACCGAAAAGCTTGAAATCAAACCTGTTGAAATTCAAACTAAAAATGAAAACACCTTAAAAGCGATTCCCACCAATCCTTCCACTGCCACACTAATATGATACAGAGGTGGGTGGTGGAGTTTCTTGAATGTAGAAGGCACTGGAGAGGTACTGGAACTTCTCATCTGATTAAAAAAAATCTGTTACTGATTAAAAGCCACAGCATTGCCGAATGCCATAGAATTGTCGGCCGAAGTCGCGAGTAGCTGTTTGTAATTAAAAAATAGCTGTTTTTTACTGAATGCATATTAATATATACGGTACTTATAACAAAACAACTTATGTCTGTTGTTGGGACTTTTACTGACAGATAGCTGCTGTTATAAGGAGTAACTTATGGTACTTTTATTTTAGAATTTAGGGTTCCGTGCAAAATATTAAAACCCTTAAAATTATTAAGAAATCCGATTCAAATAGGGAAGTATTATTTTTATAATAATTTCACGCGAACGGAGGCCGCGGGGTATATATCTAGTAATCAATAAATTGGCATGCTATAGTCAGTTCAAAGCATAAAAATTGCAAGGTTGTATGGTAATAAAATTACTTAATACGCTTAATAAATTACTATTTAGCGGGATTACTTCGCTTTTATTTCTAGTTTATTATACACACGCACTTCGCCCGCGACTTTGTCCGCAAAACTTATGATAGTTCGGCTAATATGCTTAATAAAAAATAATAAATATCCACGAATAATGTAGCTTTCTACCTTATAATATTATTAAGTACTAGCACTCCCGCGCACTCGCCCGGGACTTCGTCCGCAAAAATTGTGCAGCTCGGCATGATATAAATATAATTTATAGCCTACCCACGAATAATGTAGCTTTCTGCCAGTGAATGATTTTTTAGAATTGAATCATTAGTTCTGGAGATTACCCCTACATACATATAGACAAATACCTGTTTATAATATTAGTATAGATAGAAAATTATGGAGACGTTCTGAAGCTCGATAAACAATAATTATAACGGCATAAAGACTTAACACTAGGTCTCAGGCGCGGTTATTTTAGAATTGATTAAACAAAGCGCATACGGCAGTTCGCACTAATGGATCCTGTTGACATTTGCCACACTGTCCGTAGTTTCATAACTTTTAATTGAATATACAAGAACTCCATCACTGTCGAAATAAATGAACAAAATAACAAAATGATATGTCGTCTCGTCTCGCTCTGAATTATTCACAAAAATTCTTTTGGGGGGGGGGGGGGTAATTTGATAATTGTCCCACCGGATCATACTGCCAGGATAAAAAAAAAATTCATTAAAATCAAATAATTTATTGCTTTGCAAACATGGGTAAAAGATACATAGATGTTTCATATTCATAACCAAGTTCTCCACATTTTACCGTCCAATGGGCAAGTAAACAGTGTCAAAAAAACACTGTGTTAATCCAGATTATAAACTATCTGTGTGTCAAATTTCATTCAAATCCTTTCAGTAGTTTTTGCGTGAAAGAGGACAAACATCCTCACAAACTTTCGCAGTTATAATAGAATAGTAAGATTTTAAATAGACTTTCAGCAATTGCAAGTGTTACCAGTCGTCTTCCTGCTCTTCTTATTCCAGTTTATTTGGAAACTGTTCAGCACTCCTTCTCCCATACTTCAATCATGGACTTGGCGACTTAACCAGTATTTTCACAGCCACAAAGATGACTATCGTTTTTCTGCATATAGAACTCACGAGTATTATTAATCTGGGTTCCGTACCCAAAGAGGAAAACGGGACCCTATTACTACTCCGCTGTCTGTCTGTCCGTCTGTCACCAGGCTTTATCTCATGAACCGTGTTAGTTAGACAGTTAAAATGTTCACAGATGATGTATTTCTGTTGCCGCTTTATCTACAAATACTAAAACAGAATAAGTACATAACAAAAAATATTTAAGTAGGGCTCCCATACAACAGACATAATTTTTTTGGCGTTTTTATAGATAATGGTACGGAACCCTTCGTGCGCGAGTCCGGCTCGCACTTGGCCGGTTTTTTCTTCCTGTTTCATACCACCATTCTTAAATCCACGTGGAATTTGGCACAAGTCTAAACGAACGTTAACGATAAAGAGAGGGGTCTCTCAATTTAGCAGTAACGGCTACTGAGTACCCTCTGTTCTATACAATGAGTAGTTGTTATATGCGTCATTTGATCTCTGGGGTCAGTAACTGATGTTATAAGAGGGAACATGATATTTTACGAAATTAAGTAGTGAGATATGAATTTGTTTTTATGGATTAAGACTTTTTGGCAAGTTTGTGATAGTTCAATAGAAAAAAGTTGATTTTTAAAGACCAAACACCATGAGATAGCGCCGTTCTTTTTCCTGTCTATGCACAATGACAAAAATGGACCTATCTTCAAGGATATGTAACTTGTTTTGACGCCAGTACATCAAGCTACCCGAAACTGACAATTTTTCCCAATCAACCTAAACCTGCTTTAGCGATAAAGTTGAAATACTATTCAATAAATTTGACAGATTGTAGTAGCTTCATGTGCAGGCGTTTGTGCATGTTACGAAACATGCTCGAATTCGCTAAAACACGCTGAGCCAGCATGGTCTTTTCCTCGACGTGTCTCTAACTACATATTATTATCTTAGGGCCGATTCACACCGGCAAAGCAGCGGCCGGCAGCGGCGCGGCGAGCACTTTCGGTGTGAAATAATTTTAAACTTTATCTACATAATTAAGGGGCCGTTTCCACGAGCGAGAGAATCGCGACGATATTATCGTCGTGCCACGTATTTCTATGAGGCCGTCTCCACGAGCGAGAGAATCGCGACGATATTATCGTCGTGCCACGTATTTCTATGAGGCCGTCTCCACGAGCGAGAGAATCGCGACGATATTATCGTCGTGCCACGTATTTCTATGAGGCCGTCTCCACGAGCGAGAGAATCGCGGCGATATTATCGTCGTGCCACGTATTTCTATGAGGCCGTCTCCACGAGCGAGAGAATCGCGGCGATTTTTTTGCATACAAATACGTGGGACGACGATAATATCACTTGAAAATTCGAAAAGGTCGCGGCCGGCTCAGCCGGCCTCGTCGGGTCGCTGACGGCTGCTGCCGGCTTCTGCCGTTCCGGTGTGAATCGGCCCTTAAAATTAAATGAGCTTCGACCAGAACACTGCCACCTCGACAGCGGCAGCGTTAACAGTGGCTTAGTGTAGGCAGTGGACAAGAAGACATGCTGCGCCGACCCCAAATAAATTGGAATAAAGGCAGAATTATGATGTGGTAATAATGCTCGTTTTTCCTCCGTACGAAAAGAGCTCTGCAGTGAGACATTTACATGCGAGTACTTTACTTTTCGATTATTAGACAACAAGGCGAATGATACTTAAGTATAAGTGAAATAAGTGTTGATGTCGACACAAAGATCAATTTCCGCCATAACATAACTCCGGTTCCTCGTGTTTTGCCTTTTACGTCGGCGACTTTCAAACACCATAGACTATAGTGAAATAGTAGGTGCTATCGAGTCACGACACGACGTAACAACTGTGGGATCATATTACACAATGTTTCTGAGGAAACTACATGAACTTGTGGGATAGTTATTGTAATGTAACTACTTATATTGTAACCTCCGATAGAATTTGTGGTGATATCGGTTTTCTAAATCTGAGTCATCATTGTCTTGCCCTTATGCCAATAGGAATGTTGACACCATTAAAAAATAATTCCAAGACAGCTTCTCTAAAAAAAACACTTTATTTTAGACCTGAAAACGCGATTTATTTTCAGTTAATTGCTAAATTTGATATTTAGTTGCTTTGAAATCAATAAATAATTGAGTCATTGAGTTGACGAAATAGTGACGTCACAGCTATGCTATTGCCATACAAAATTTAAGGGGGAATCGCGTTTTGACCGATCATAAGTATGTCAATTGATTGGTGTGTCAACTACCCTATTTATTTTGGGCTGGCGCAGTATGTCTTCTTCTTCCTAATTATTTATTAGTCGTCATAGCAGTAGTCATTTTTTTCATCTTTCATTCAGTCATTCATCGTATCTTTGGTCGTCTTCTATTGTAACAGCCATCCACATCGGCTTTCTTAGTGTACAAGCTACACTTCAACTAACTTATCTGTACAGGCGAGTAAACCGGAACTAAAATAAATGTACCATATTTGACATATCGATGCAGCTTTGTTTGACAAGTAGCGCCATCTTGAAATGCACATCATCCAAAACCAGCGAAATATTTGACAACTACACTTCTCATCAAAAAAATCGAAACACCTCGCAGTTTATGATTTGATAAGGATTATCAGAAAAATGTGTATATTTAGGAATACATGTAAAATGTCATTTAATAGTGAGTAGTATGAGGTTTTTAAATCCTAATGTTATTGTTCTAAATTCAAATTAAGTCTTCATAGGTTTCGTATTTTGTATAATGAGTAATTTTTACCCTGTATGGAATATGAAGGAAATGGGTAAAACAACACGCGTAAATGAAAAAAAAATGTAAGAAACGTTTATTTAATAACTTGTATTCCCTCCGCGAGCTCTTATTACTGCTTCCATACGGTTCTTCATCGATCGGATGAGAGTCACGATCACATGTTGTGGTATATTATCCCATTCCTCTTGGATTGCATTTTGCAGCTGGCTAAGTGTTTCTGGGGCTGGATCTCTTGCTCGAATTCGTCTCTTTAATTCATCCCATAGATGTTCAATGGGATTCATGTCCGGGCTTCTTGCTGGCCATACCATAATGGAGATACCGACTTCGGTAAGATAATCTCGTACGACGCCCGCGGTGTGAGCTCTAGCATTGTCGTGCATGAATATGAAGTCGTTGCCAATAAAATGTGCATAGGGCATCACATGAGGTTCAAGACACTGTTCGATGTACCGATGAGAGTTTAGTGCAGGCAGCCGTGGCCCAGACACAAAGGCAAGTTCTGTCTTACCGTCGGCGCTGATTCCTCCCCAAACCGTCCACGAACCGCCACCATAGCTGACCTTTTCTTCAATGCAGCATTGTGCAAAGCGTTCTCCATCTCTTCTGTAGACCTTGTTCCTTCCGTCGTTACCATACAGCATAATTTTACACTCATCAGAAAACAGTACTTTGCTCCACTGAAGGTATGACCAAGTTAGGTGCTCGCGTGCAAAGTTAAGGCGCGCTCTTCGATGGTCTGCAGTTAATTTCGGCCCATTCGCTGGCTTATGCGGTGCCAATCCGCGTTCCTTCAACCTTCTTCTTACTGTAGAGTCACTCTACAGCTACTCTTCGTACAACGCGAAGCTGCTGCTGCAGTTGAAAAGCGTTAAGGCGTCGATTTCGTAAAGAAGTTGTTACAATAAATCGATCATCTCGCTCAGAAGTGACCCGATTCCTGCCAGATCCTGAACGGCGCGTGAACGAACCAGTCTCCCGATAGCGTTTGTAGACTCTATGAACAGATGATAAGCTTAGATGCAATCTTGCAGCCACAACACGCTGACTAAGGGATGATTCTCATTAGAGCGGGCCCCGGGCGGGCCGTGTACGTGGCCCGGACGGGGCACGGATTTGAAACGTTACATACATTTTGTATGAAGCAATTCATATTACACAGTGCATGTTCCGAGTCCCGTCCGGGCCCGCACGACGCCACGGTTGTAGGACCGCTCTAATGAGAATGATCCCTAACCCGTTTAACACACGGTGTAATATAAATCGTGCAGCACGGACGGGCTCCGGCCCGTCCCCGCCCGGCCTCGGCACGGCCCGCTCTAATGAGAATCATCCCTAAGTCCAGAATCCAGCAATGCCACCACTTGGGCGGCTTCTGCGGGCGAAGTATCCATATGTTTTATGTGTGTTTGTTTTCAGTTCATTTTGGGATTTCGTCAATTGAGACAAATTTCTACGACCCAGCACAGTTACTACACCATCTCAGTAAAACGGTTAGAAACTAGAAACAGTTGCCACCCCACCTAGCATTTTCATTTTTCTACCCTATTCTAAAGACTGATTTTTCATCTTCATCTAAACTCTAAACTATTGTGATAGTCTGCCATCTTGTCTAAGCAAATAGCTGTCAGAATTCCACGTTTATTCTTCAGTTAATATTTATCGGACTATTGAAAAATGGGGAAATCAGCTAAGAGAAAAGTAAAACTTTTTACCGCCTTCGCTAAATTCTTTAGAATACATTCCCCACACATTCCATTACTGAACTAAGTCATGCCCAACAGAAGGCAACGGCCGGACTATTAGTTCCGAGCGAAGTAACCCAACACTTGGCGTTTGATGAGTGTGAGAACGTAGCCATCGCGTTTATTATTATATCAATTGCAATGGCGCGCGCAAAGACAGCCCGGCGGCCATTGTTGTTTTGATTCTTTTTTTTTTATTTGGCTATGGTACTCAGTTGTTTTATGTTATGTTGGTTTTTTTTATAATTTAATAAATGAAAGTGCTTTACGTGGCTTTGTTACGAGAAATTATTATAGTATTGATTTAGTTTAAAGTAATTAATTGATGGCCAACCGATAATTTATTTGTTTTTGGTCATGCTATCAGTGTTACGTTTCTACATTAATCTGAATGCGTTGAATTATTTGGCACCTAGGAATTACATTATTTCTTTTACTATCTTCTTATAAGCTGAGCCAGCTGTATACATTTGTCTGCTAATGCTCTCATATAAAGTACAGAAGATCATGTAAATAATAATATCAAGAACGCCATTCTCTGTCAAAAAGAAACACTCAAATCAATCATTCATAGTTAAATTTTTGAATGAAGAACACAAAAGTCTTGAGTTATCAACAATAATGGTAAATTATATTGTGACAAAACAAAATAATCTATAACTTCTCTTTATTATACAACAATACATTGTACAGATGCGAAGGACAGGATCTTCAATGCCTATTGTAAATTATACGGTGACGATCTTTTTGAACTTACCTTAAGATTTCTACAAAACTTTAAAGTGTGGTCAATGAGAACTGGGGGGTGGGTTACTATGACGTCTTAAAGCAGGACTGATTCCAGTGTGGGAAAGAGACAGAGCGATGCAAGTCATCTAGCGCCATCTCTTTCCCACACTGGAATAACTCCTGCTCTAAGACGTCATGGTAGACCACCTGTTCTCTACAGCCCTTTCACAGGTTTTTTACCGCTTCAGTCCAACAGCAACCATAGACTCACGAAAATAAAGATCACTATCATTTTGACAAACTTAATTGTCAGTGATAGCAATGTAACATTATCTGCCTAGCCTTTTCCCAATTATGTTGGGGTCGGCTTCCAGTCTAACTGGATGCAGCTGAATACCTGTATTTTACACGAGGAGACTGCCTATCTGACCTCCACAGCCCACTGAGTACTGGGTAATACGATACACCTTTATAAGACTGGTGGTGGACCTGTAACAACTGTCAAAGATCTACAAATGACAACCGGGACCAACGCAACGGCTAAACGTGCTTTCCGAGACACGGACAAAACTCGGTATAACAGGTGGTCACCCATTCACAGACCTACCTAGGCAAGCGCGGCTTAACCTGAAGGTTGATCCGAGCGGCTGTTATTATTTAGTTATAAGCTCTGTAATGTCACAACAACCTTATTGCTCCCCGCATAAATCTAAAAAGATATGGATAGCGCAGCAACAGGAGGTAAAATAACTTTTATAGAACGGAGGAAGGCAATCACTATTATTAAACACGATGGGGTGGTGCGTGAAAAAATTCGCCCTTAAGGTGGAAGCGATAGGATAGCCCGCGAAATTTAAAAATTTCTTACGTTTTTTGTTATTTGCAGGTCAGTGTCAGGTTGTATGTTGATGAAAAATGAGTCGCGCTAGTAACACACATGTAGTTACAGAATTAATCATTACAGTCATCAATACAAACCCCTAAGTTCATTTAACCCCATTGACTGACTTTTCATGAAATAGTTATTGATGAATAGTTATTTAAATGAGCTTAGAGGTTTGAGTTCAGGATTTTAATGACTATAAATCTGTAACTATATACGTTATACTAGCGCGACTCATTTTTCATCAACATACAACCTGACACTGACTTACAAATTGCAAAAATACCAAAAAAAAATTGAATTTCGCGTGCTACCCTGGCGCTTCCCCTTAACAAGCACCCACAGAGAAAAAGGAAAGGAATTTTGACCAGCATCCCTTGTTAATACAAAAAAAGTGTTACCTGATAACTTGAATAAAGATTCTAAGTAATATTACAGGGATGATACGGGTAGACAACACGGATTTGGGAATGTGGGTAATCAAGCCGATTTCGAATTTATTTCAAAGATTATTAAATTATTTACAAACTACAAAACTACTAAATACGTACAAATAGAAAAAGGTTACAGGGCGTCCAAATATTATTTCGAATTTGAATTTAGTGTTTTTTTTTTATTTATATTTTATGTTTGATGGGCCTACTCTTGACCTCAATCTAGTCCTGAGGACAGAGATGAGGTCGACGATGGAACGAGCTAACCCAAAAGAAGCCTATTAACTCGCGACTTAAATAGATTGGGGTCATATGAATTTGGGAACACCGACGAAGGCAGGGAATTCCACTCCCTGGCTGTGCGCATAATAAACGATGTAGCAAAGCGCTTCGTGCGAATGTGTGGAACACCGACATAGAATGGGTGTCGGACTGCCCTTGACTGAGTTGCATTCGATAATGTCAATTACAGTGGAACCTCTTTGACTCGAACCTCGTTAATTCGAAATCCTCTCTAAGACAAAGAAATAAATTATTCCCTTCCGTTGATGTACAAAAAAAAAACCTAGCCCGAATTATTTAGACGCTATAACTCGAATTGAATATGATTCTCCTGAGATGTGATGATTCATACATATCACGCTCTGTAACTACAAATCTAGCGGACTCTGTATCACTTTACAGCCTCTGTAAATCGAAATTCTGTCTGTGACTCTTTATCTCGAAGTAAAGTGCATATTTTTATGTTAATTCTAAATTACCTATAAGTCGAATTTTAATTTTCTCATGGCTCTATAACTTAAAGTATTGATACGTCGCGGCGTCGGTTGCTTTACGAGATCATTCCAAATTACGTGCGAGTGTCGAATGTTCTAGTAAGGACCTGTCTATAAGATTAGAGTCTAGAATGTTCCACTATGGAACTGTCTAGAAGACTCGAGAAAGTTGTAGAACTTTCTTTTGTTTGTTTCTTTCTTTTTTTTCTTTCTATAAGTCGAAATAAACCTTTTAAAAACTCCTTAACTCGAAGTCCTCGATAAGTCGAATATTCGTTAACTCGAAATAAAGAAAAAGAAGCAAAAGAAAAAACTAGAAAGAAGTTCTTCTAGTTAAAGAAGCTCCACTGTATTACAACAATGCAACTTAGACTGGCACTGCTGCCAGCATTCTACATGAGCACTTGTCCTATTGACAGCGGTGTAGATGAATTTTTTGACGCACTATAATTATTTTCCCATTTTGATACATGTAGACCGTTTTGTAGTCTGTACATAATGTACATAGTAACAAATAAATATAAGTTTTTAAACTGTCATGGTCACTAACATTATCATTAACACTAGAAACGGGATATTTACCATGTTTACTGTTTGTTTTGAGTTCCCGATAGTCCAAAAAACGAACAAGAAAGCTAGTAGACCCATTTCTCTGCTCTTAAACACCCACGCGCAATAACTTCAGTTTATCCGTGATCATGGTGCTTGCAACAGCGCCGACATATCGGGAACTCAAAACAAATAGTAAACATGGTAAATATCCCGTTTCTAGTGTTAATGATACCAAAAAATAGAATATTACAACTGATAGATCATATTATATATACCTTTTTTGAGAAAAGATATTAACGGACGAGCGTTTAGTAATGCTAATCAGCCTTTCACGCTCCCACTGCTGAGATACAGGCCAGATTAAGGTCGGTAGATGTCACGTACAAGTCTTGGTTAGTTGGTTCTAGGAGATCCCGGTTTTCTCACGATGTCTTCCGTCACCGTTTCAAAAATGAATTGCTTGTGAAATAATTCACACTAAATGCCTGTTTGGATACGAAATTTTGAATCCACGACTTCCAACTGACCGTGTACCTCTGCTCGTCGATAACGGGGCACGATTCAATAATTGCAATCAATGGAAGAAAGTCATGCTGTACGGTATCCGTATACAAAGTGAATTTTTCAAGTGGGTGTGGATGACCAAATCCGAAACCATGAGGAATAGCGAAAAATACTCAAAGAAGTCTCCAGCCCGATTTTGATAAAAACTGAAACTGCATCATTAGATTTTAGAAAATGAATATTCCAAAATCAACGTGTTCGATTTCTGGCTAGGGATATTGATTTTCAAAAAATACAATGATGCAGTTTTAGATTTTAGTTGTTCTTAAATAGGGCTCAAGACTCTTTTGGATATTTTTCGCTATTCCTCATAGTTTCGGATTTGGCCATCCACGCCCACTTGAAATATTTAAGTTTCTTAAGTTTAAAAATGGATGACCAGACACTGTTCACTTTGTCTGTTGCTATTTTTACACCCCAGAACTTCAAATCAAGACATCAAAGTTCATTTACGATTCTTTTTCATTTTTAATGGTTTTATTTTAACAACCATTAAAATTATACAAAGACTCTCTGTGGATGTTATGGGACTTTAAGAAAACTTCCTCTGTTTACGTAAACATCTTTTAAAACAGTATTTTAAACTTAATTCGGATTGGTTTCCAGTCTAATCGAATGCATCTGAATACCAGTGTTTTACATCGAACGACTGCTGACATCCGCAAACTACGAGTAGTTCCTGGTCAACACGATACCCCATGTTAAAACGACCATGACAACCATTTCATACCTTCATGATTCTGACTACAGTATGACCACTTTAAGTTCGCAGTTCAGGTGGCACTGCTTGTCAAGAAAAATCCATCAATATGTCACACTTGGTACATTTTATTTTAGTTCAGTGTTTTTCTGCCTATTGGCAGAAGTGTATACATAACAAGGACGTGTAGACGAAGTGAGATTCTCCGTGACGTGATGGTAACGATGATCGAGTTAAAATGTCTCGGATTGACTTAAGTTACCAAAAAAGGGCAATTCCGATGAAAGTAATTGTAGAAAATTGAAACGCATTGGAACTTGGAAGCAATTTCCGCTTACTTAATTCCTAAGGCTAGCAACAAGATGACTTGGCGTATAAAATGATGCAACATGGATGGAGTCCGGAATGCGTGCAGCAATGTGTACGGGAGCTCACAGCTTGCAAGGAATGACAGGTGATACATTCCGAAGTTCTCTTATTAGTTTCACAGAAATGTTAATAAAAAGTTGTACTTAACAAACAACTAATTGATACTCGTAAGGATTGTGGTTAAGTAGGCGTTTCTGATGGAGCATTGATCTGAGGACAGCTGGGGATGGTACATGGAGGAAAGAACTTCAAGAATGTAACTCAAACGAGGGGCCTCAACATGAAAGGTTTAGTTTTTGTTTTGTTAAGAAATAACACTATTTTAAATTAGTTCAAGCTTTTGATTACATTACGATCAATCTTTTCTTAGATAAAAAATCGTAGATGACGGAGTTAAGTTTTATTAACGTGGCTCATAGTTATCTTTTAAAGTGCCAAACTCGTGTTAAAATGGCCAGCTAAGATGTAACCATCTTAGCCGGCCGGTTACTACTAATAAATTTCGGAATCCCGCAGGGTATTATTTTAGGGTCAATCCTATTTTGTAACAAAGACGACATTCTTGACGATTTTAGATGACTCAGCCATTCTCGTGAAATCTATACCAATAAATACAATTGAAGTGTCTGTTTGCAACAGCAAAATAACAGCTTTTTACTGCATGCATACGAAAATATATATGGCTCTTATAACAAAAATACGGTTTTTTTTCTATTTTTGTCTGTCTGTCTGTTTGTTCCGACTAGTCTCCGAAACGGGTGGACCGATTTTGACGGGACTTTTACTGGCAGATAGCTGATTTAGTAAGGTCTAACATATTATTTTAGAATAAGAATTAAAGTTCCGTGAAAAATAATTAAAACCCTTGAAATTGGAAAAAAATATGTTCCCTTTTTGAATTTCTTAAATTCAAAAAGGGAACATATTTTTTTATAATAATTTCACGCGAACGAAGTTCACGGGCAACAGCTAGTGTCAGAATAAAAGATCTGCATTTTAAAGATCACTAACCATTAATTTATTACTTGTACTATGTTTCACCGTTGCCCCAATACTGTCACCATTTCAGCTCTGAGTACTAAGGCGGTATGTTTCAGTTCTGCCGTAGCAACAGCCCATCCATATTTATCATCTGATTTTATGACTATAATTCTCATTGCCATAAGGTTTATGTCACAGTTAAAACACGTGTAAAAAGACTGTAATTTTGAATGTGGCTTCTTTTTTTCGATTCAAGATCGTCAATATTGCATAGAATCTATTAGAAAATTTTTGCACGCTGTAAAGTTTATAGACATAATTCTGTACGCCTTTATACTAAACTATTAGCTGCCATAACTGTTTCATGGTTGGTCCATCAATTAACAAGAACATAAAATATTTTGACACACATATACATAACTAACGAAATGTGGGTGTACTATTAGGTACACCTCTACCTAAGCCTTCGGAGATTACAGGCGTGATGTTATGTTTCTTTTAGCCTGCTCTGTCCCACTCCTGGGCAAAGGTCTCCCTCCACTCCTTCCATTACTCGCGAACCCGCGCGTCCTCCTTCCAGTTCTGTCGGAACCTGTCTAGTTCGTCCCACCATCTCCTTCGTAGCCTGCCTCAATGTGTCAGGGCACCAGTTTCCTGCTATTTTGACCCACACTTGGTCCAGCCTGCGGCAGACTCGTTTTGCCCAGTCCCATTTGAGTTGGGCGGTCTTTTGAGCCACGTCAGCTATTTTTGTTTCGGAGCGCAGTATTGTGTTTTGAACACGATCCGTCAATTTAACACCTGGTATACTGCGCTCCATTGCTCGTAGAAAAACCTTGAGTTTGGAATTCCGGATGTCAGTCAAAGACCAAGATTGTGCACCATAGGTTACGACGGGAAGTATACGCATGTCCATGTTTGCGTTTCAGTGCCGTATAGGCAGCTCTGAGCTCACCCTTGAATAGTTCCATCATGGACCAGCAGCTCTTCCAGGCGTTTTCTGTTCGTCTTGCGACTTCTTTGTCTTGCCTCGCCTGGAAAGAGACTACTTCGCCTAAGTAAAGGTGTTTTCCTGGGCATGTTGTATTGTCTTCCCGTCTACTTTCATTAATTTAGGTGTTTCATTGGACATAACTTTGGTCTTCGACATATTCATCTTCAGTCCAACCTCAAGGCTTGCACCGCTTAGACCTTGAAGCATTAACTGAAGTTCTGTGGTTCTGTTTGTAATGTTTTATGTTATAAAATATTTAAACTTTAGAAAGGCCATTGCAATATTGAATTCTCTTCGCATTTTGTTCGACATACAGATTAGAGTGAGGTTTTAGTTTTTTATGGTTTATCATTTCGTTGATTATAATTGGTTGCAGTTTCTCATAGCATAACATCAAGCCTGTTATCCACGAAGGGTTAAGCATAGGGTACACCCACATTTCACCAGTCATGTTTTTAAGTACCAGGTAATAGCGGACGAGCCTATTGCCATCAACCGGGCACAAACGTAGACTTCGTGGGTGCTACTGACAAATCCCTGATGGAAAAATCTAATAACACTTTGCCCGTCTTGGGAATCTAACCCGGGACCTCCTGCTCAGCAGTCGCGATTGCAACCACTAGACCAACGAGGCACTCGAGGCAGGCTGATGCGGAGATCTACGCCTCCTCTCTGTGATAGAGCCCAGTGCGGGTTGGTGGATGTCAAATATCTTCGAATTGTTACTTGGGAGCATCTGTAGCAGAACTAGGACGAGTCCTGTATCTCGGCATACAGCGCCAGACCCCTCAAAACAGACAAAAATACAAGTTATTCCAAAAACCTCTAAAAAGATGCATAGGTGGTAAAATACTTAATGTACACCTGCATGAAGAACTACGTACATAAAGTATATCAAGTCAAATCTAGTTTGCTCTAAAATAGCACTTCAAAGTACCTAAGTCGTTTAAAGAGGAGGTCGTGGCTACATAATAACAGCCGTTCGGATCGATCTTCAGGTTAAGCCGCGCTTGCCTAGGTTGGTCCGTGGATAGGTGACCACCCGTTACGTAGTGAGTTTCCTCCATGCCTCCAAAAACACGTAAAGCCGTTGGTCCCGGCTGTCAGATCTTTGACAGTCTTTACAATTAGTGGCCCGAAAGTCTGATTAAACCAGTCTTACCAAAGGGTTTAATATCGTATTACACAGTACTAACTGGGTTGTGAAGGTCACATCGGCAGTCGCTCCATTTTAAATACTGATACTCAGCTGCATCTGGTTAGACTGGAAGCCCGACCGACCCCAACATATTTAGGAAAAGGCAGGCAGATGATGGCTTCAAAGTAAGTCGTTATTGCCATGCACGACAGCTGCTATAGCCATCCTCTCGACATTCAATTATGACTAAATTTAACCTTAGGACCTAATCACAGTTATATTAGCTCACCAAATTGAAGTGTGAAGGGTTCTTCCGAGTGCAGGTTTAAGTTCATTGAGAAAGTAAGTTCTACCAAAAGGTTTTTATTCACAACTAGCTTATGCCCGCGTCTTCGCTCCCGTTAATTTAGAATTTAAGAAAAAAATCGGGTTGTACTTTGTAATAAAATAATTCAATCATGATTCGAAAGACACTTGGCGCCATCTATTATCATAAGAACGTTATTGTCGGTTTCCTCGGGAAAAGTACTTTATTTCGGGTTGGAAGTTACCTTATGTCCGTTTCTGTACACCTGACAACGAATATATGCAAAATTTCAGGATGATTGGTTCAGTGGTTTAGGCGTAAAAAGGTAACAAACAAACTTACTTTCGCATTTATAGTATTATTATTGGTAAAGTGTAAGGGTTAAACTTTGCGAGCACTAAGGTAGTCAATTAGCTTCCATATTTATGTAGAATTATGTTTATTAATAATGCAAGCCATTTTAGCACCCACGTCCCACATCGTCATTTTTTCTCCAAATAAAAGAAATGAGGCAAAGATCCTACACAAAACATCCTCGTTACTTGTCCACCTAACAACTAACGAAATATGCCGCTTACTTTCAAAACTAGTTTATGTTTTCTTTGTTCTTCACCGGTCATACGTTCAAAATCACACGCCCTAACTAAAACTAAGATTAAACTATAAATTATAACCTAAAACTCACCATAAAGTTTTTAAAAGAACATAAAATCCTGTTTTCGAAACGTAACAGCACTCGTTTTGCACACCACACAACTATTTTGAATTTCGAAACTGATTTTATAAATGGGCACACATGTCAGACGACTCACGGCTACACAAACACTGAGTTAAAACACGAAACTAGCATTTACTTGAGCATTTTTCATTGAAAACTATCATTTTAAGTTACAAAACTACAAAAAAGTTTTTGTGAAGACGCGTACGGACCGCGCCGCGTCGCATTTTCACTGGATTTGAGTCGAGTTAAAAGATATTTTTACCTGTGATGGCAAAAAAAGTTTTGTTCGTACTTTGAGCTTAATTGACAAACGCAACCAACTTTTAACCTTATCTGAGCTGCTGTAAAGTCCAATTCCCTTTGCAGTTGAAAATTGCATTAGTGTGACCGTAGTTTTGAAATTGCCGGTCAAATCTGTGATCTATTTCACACAGCTTAAGGTTGAATATTGTATGATTATTGGCCCAAAAGCTTCATCTTGAATCGTATGCTTGTAGATATATTGTGGGCAGTTGGTTGGATTCAAAGTTTCTAAAAGTTTTTTTATTACCATTCAACCATTTTGGATTCGGATGGTTTAATTACCACGCTTTGGGAGGCGGACGCGAGAATTTCGTACGTTCTTAGAAATAAATTGGATGAAAGAAGAAAAATAAATTAAGTAGGTAATTATAAAATAACTTGATGAACTACCTCTACCAAGCTTCAAATATGTAGTGTTGGTCCACTGGTTCCAAAATACATAATATACAAAAGGATTTCTCCATTACAACTCAACTAGATTTAAAAAAAAAAGTAGTTTGCGGGAATGGAAACCGCTCCCAGTTTATATTTACTTTTATCCTAAAGAACACATGTCTCGTAATTTAAACTAGCTTAAAGGTAATTGCACAACACCACAGCAGATATTATTTCTAGCATCTCGTTATTTCATTACACAAACAGATACCCACCATTGTTCGTCTATTTATAATTCACAACAACAGTTGCACCACATCCGTAGTTTTTCGTCTAAAAATATCGAAACATCAATCAATGTCTAGTTAAATGTATTATAATAGGACACAGATGGACACGAACCTCCCGCAAAGCGAGAAAGGAAGTCGGTGAAATAAATTATATATTTTACTGTAAAATGTCATCCTGCTCAATGTTTTTTTTTTTATATTTTTCTCTCGGTACGGGGACTTATGGCTAAATAGCCACACGGGTCGATGTTGAACGTTATTGTCGAGGTCGGTCCGTGGGTGACCTAACCGCGCATACCGAATGAGACCCGTCCGGGTTCTGGAAACCTCGACGATGGACTGTTGGTCTCTGTCACTGACAAAGATATTACTCCTAGATAACGCAAGTATCACGGTCTGTATGAAAACCAAATCTGCTATTTTTTGACTACCTGCTATGTCGTCATAAGTGCTATACAGAGGAGAAGGGACACCGACAATAAAATGTTTGCCACGTATTCGGTAAATCATTCTGAACCGCGGTCTCCCGCGGTGTTCAGAATTATGTGAAATCTATGGAACAGCAGATTTTTTTTCAAAATTACCGTTGCGAAATTTCTATTTACATCATTCTATATCATCGTTTAAATTAAGTACAGTAATTTTAAAAAATATCTTGGCCAATTATGAACCGATTTAGATTTTATTTTTTTGTTTGAAAGCATATTATTCCGCAATGGTACCGTTTTGGTGAAGATCTGATGCTGATCTTCGGAGATATACAATGGAACTCTTCAATAATAGACAGCAAGTCTGTCGTAATTGCTGTAATCATTTGGATATGTATTGTTTACACAATTCCATAACATAGCATTACGCCTGAATACTTTAAAGGAGTATAATACACCCATTCGCCAGTTTTGCTTAAGTTCCATTTTATTGGGGATAAGCTTATTACAATGACAATATTGTATTGTTAAAAATTTAAAATGAATGCACATGAAAAATTTGTATAGGATATTACAACTAATAAAAATAGAAAAATAAAAAACTTTTTTTGCAAACAATAAAACCGACTTCAAATAAACACACCAAAAAGTGAAAAATAACTAGCTTCAGAAGTCGGTGACTTTTGTTTGTTTGATTCAGTCTTTTTGCTACTGTTTTATTTTTTCCAAAAAAGTTTTTTTTTATTTATTTGTAATTACAGATTTGTTTATGTGTCACTTTGTGTCCATTAGGGCATGTGTATCAAACATACCTATAAGTCTATAATCAAGATCCTCCTTTCTAACTCGGTTCAAAAACTTTGAGCGCCACTCGCCAGGACCCGTGGCAGCGCAAACAGGTTTTAAGTAGAAATAATAAGCGGCGCATGGTACGAATTAAACCGTTCCCAATGCTATCTATCTACACTCCGCCACGCAGATCTGACATGCTTACTAGAAAAACAATTGATGTCAGCTGCTTAGAGCACCGAGACCGCGAATTTCAATGACCTTCTAGGGATGAAGGGTTTGTTCTCATAGGTGCATAAGCTTGCTTATGCAGTGGCAAAACTAAAAATACTAATATTTTAATATTTGATTGGCCTGTTGCTCTAGTGGTTAGTGACCCTGACTGCTAGGACGGAGGTCGTGGGTTCGATTCCCACACAGGACAAATCTTTGTGCGATGAGTAAGATTATTTGTTCTGTATCTGGGTGTGTAATTTATCTATAATATGTATGTACATATTTAGAAATATATAAGTATGTTTATCAGTTGTCTGGTTGCCATAGTACAGGCTCTGCCTAGTTTGGGATCAGATGGCGGTGTGTTGGTTGTCCCAAGATATTATTATTTATTAATAATAGGACTAAGAAGACCCTTAACGAAGCAGGAAGCCACTTGTTCTCTCCATCATTTGGATCATTGTTTTGTTCTTGACCATACCTGGAAAACTTCTAGTTATGAAGATATTTGGGGTCAAACTTACACTTTTATTTTTAAGTAGTTCGTGTAGGTAAGTTTTTTTTTTTAAGTACAAGTTAACTTATTAACTACTTAACTCTACTTTAAATACCTCTCCATGATCCCCGTACTAATCAATGCATCTATCAAAACAATGTTTTGAGTGCGTTCTATTTAGTCCGCGATTTTTCACTCCAAAAAAAGTTATTTCCTAAAATCCTACCAATTATTTTTTGCGTAGAGTTACTTAATACTACAATCTGTCAAATTTCTTGAATGTATTGTCAACTTTTTCGCTAAAGAATTAGGTTCAAGGATAATTGGGAAAATTTGACAGTTTCGGGTAGCTTGATATGCTGGCTTTTGTAAATAATGCTTGGTTGACGGCTTCGTGAAATTTCCGTTTGTATGTACAGACGCCAGCAAATCAAGCTACTACAGTCTGTCAAATTTCTTGAATGGATTGTCAACTTTTTCGCTAAAGAATTAGGTTCAAGGATAATTGGGAAAATTTGACAGTTTCGGGTAGCTTGATGTGCTGCCGTTTGTACATAATGCTTGGTTGACGGCCGTTTGTATGTACTTTGCGAATCAGCTGAAGAAGTATCGGTACAACCTACTAATTAGTGGCGATCCGATGAATCAAATCTAACGTTTCATACTTACTTAAGCAAAGAATTAGTAGGAACATGCATGGCACATAGGAACCCACTAATTTTACCTATACTTCTGTCTGATTTACTGTGTTGATTTACGTTCAAAAGGTTTATCAGTAAGAACATGTATGCTAGTGCGCATATTATAATTCTTCGGTTCTTCTTCGTCGTGTTGATGATTCCCTCTTTTGTAGTCAAATTAGTTTTGACCAGAACTCTGCCACCTCTACGGCGGCGTTGGGGGTGACTTTTGACTAATGCCTCAAAGTGCCGGTGGAACCGCACATAGTGCACGACAGGAGGTGAGTCATAGTTTGCGTTGAGGCACCCAGTGACCGTCAAAATGGAGGGACCAAGTCTCCAATGTCTGTCATACACAAATATAAAAAAATAATACCATTAATCTCAGTCTCACACTCAGTCTCAGACTTGCCAATAAAATATAATAATAACACAATTGAAGAAGTAAATGAAATAAAATTTCTAGGAATAAATATTGATAACTACTGTAACTGGAAATCTCATATAGATCTTGTTTGTAAAAAAAATCACAAATTCGTTTATGCACTTCGTAAAATAAAAAAATAACTAATAAAGAAACAGCATTAATGGTATATCACAGTCATGTATGTTCAGTATTGAGGTATGGGATAATTATATGGGGAAACTCTAAAGACGCCCAGAGAGCTTTTGTAGCCCAGAAAAAATGCATAAGGTCAATCTATGGTCTCAAATGGACTGATTCGTGCCGACCAATTTTCACTAATAAACGTTTACTTACACTTCCATCCCTATATGTTTTTGAAATGTGTAAATTCGTTAGAAACCACCTATCACTTTTTGAGCAGGATGATAAGGTCCAATTTAAAAGGAAAATAGTACAAAAACCTCTGGTAGTACCTCGAAGCAGATTGAAACTATGTAGCAGAAACTGCTACACCATGGCGGTAAAAATTTATAATAAACTACCGGAAATAATAAGAAAAATGAATAACTTAGAATTTAATAGAACTTTAAACAATTGGCTTTGTGACAGATGTTTTTATTCAATAGACGATTATTTGAATTTTAAATAGACATCATGATGTATATTTGCGAAAACTTTTTTAAATTTTAATTATTGACATTATTTATAAATCTAATCAATCAATAAATTAATTAACTGTCTTGACTGTGAGATATAATCTCCGATTTAATATATTTTATAAGTAATATAATGTGCCTAATTAATATTATCAAAGCAAGACTTTATTATGACTATGATGTGTATGACTAATGACATTGATGTAATTTCATGATGGTTCTTAAGATTGTTTTATTGATAACGCATGTACTATTAATATTTGCACGACTGATAAGTCGAATATAGTGAGACTAAAATTATTTTACCATGTTATTATGTACCTATATTCTAGCAAATAAATAAATTTCATTTCATTTCACAACGCTTCATCGGAATATACCGAAATTCCCCTTTTGATTGGCCGATAAATTACTTTGATAAGTTAAACAATTACCTTCAAACTGAACTATCAGCCAACTTCTAGATCAGGGGTCCTACCACGACGTCTAAAAGCAGCAGTAAGTAATTCCAGTGTGGGAAAGAGATGGCGCTAAACGACCTGTATAGCTCTGTCTCTTTTCTACACTGGTATTACTCCTGCTTTAAGATGTCATAGTAATCCCCCAGTGTGGCGCTCTTATCCCGCGCAATCGACCGACTGTTGGTCTGGTTTGCGCAGTCGTGCGCATAAGGATGATTTCCAACAAACGGCTCTCTTCGCATCTGATCGGAAATGATATGTACGGATGCGGCGACAGCCGATCGCATCCGGCATGATGTCGACGCATACGATCGGCTCCGTACCGACGCTTCAAATAGTTTCATTTCTACCGTGTTGACGTGTTCTAATTTTTGAAAATGGTTGAAGTTGTTCCAATCGGATACGGCGACAGGCGAACGGAGCTAATCGGGCGTCGCAGCATACTTCCGGCTACGATCGCATGTCGCGGAAGACGCCCGCGATCAGTCTGCTGTGCGCGGCTTGGTAATATAAACTTTGAATACTGTGTACACGATTTAATATCGATTAAATTTTGTAAAATCCGTTCCGGTCCGACGCGATGCGAACCGTTTGGTGGTAATCATCGTTTTTAGTTTTTTAGTGTGCGTTAGCAGCCCAACTCGACTAATCGGCCGAAAGTCTGCAGTCTGGGGGGACTCCAATAGTCCTCAAATAAAACGAAAATCAACAATGAACTCAAAATATGATTTATTCCATTTTCTCTACTTACAACTAAATCATAAATACACTTGGGAGCAAATAAATCGAGCCACTTCCTTTTTCACGCATTATGGTAATTATTTTTGGTATTAAGGAACGCATCGATTCGAAACATATATCGCCTAAAAGGGTATTTAATAACCTTTACAATGAGGGTAGTTAGTTGTCAAAATTTCATTTTTATTAAAGTTTAAAGGGTAGAATAAAATTATCGCATTTAATTTGCTTATGACATTTTTATTGTACTCTGTTAAGAAAAGATTAAATTTGAGGTTTTTGTTAATCATACCCATATTACTTGTTATTGTTGTCTTTATCTGTGTCTGTGTAATCAAAATAACCTGATAAAATGGATACTACACCGACGGAAGCTGCCCAAGTTGTAGCTTTACTTGAGGTTGGACACGGACAACGTGAAGTGGCACGCAGACTTCATTTGAGTCGTTCAAAGGTACAGCGGGTATACCGCAGGTATCTGGAGACTGGTGCTTTTGTTCGGCGACCTGGAACTGGCCGACCACGGGCAACAACAGAACGTGACGACCGCTTTATTGCAACCAATTCGTTGCGCGACCGTGGACTTAATGCTGTTCAGCTACAGCAAGCGTTACGTGACGTTCGAGGAGTCGCAATCAGTAGGTGGACAGTGAGACGAAGACTAAAAGAACGAAATTTAACATCACACAAACCAGCAACTGGCCCAAAATTGACTGTAGCTCATCGCCGATCTCGCTTGGAGTTTGCTCGAGAACACATTAATTGGACGTTAGAAGACTGGAGGTCAGTTTTGTTTTCTGACGAGTCAAGAATCTGTCTTTTTAGCAATGACGGGAGAAACCGAGTGTATAGACGTCCTGGTGAAAGATTTGCCCAATGTTGCATTCGAGAAACGGTGAGTTTTGGTGGTGGTTCTTGTATGGTGTGGGGAGGAATTTCTCTAGACGGAAAAACGGAACTTGTCTTCGTCGACCCCGCCAACGATGGCAGTGGTAGACGTGGATTAACAGCTGACCGATACATAACTGACATTCTTGAAAACCACGTAATGCCGTATGCTGGTTTTGTCGGAGAAAATTTCTTGTTTATGCATGACAATGCGAGACCTCATACCGCGCAGATCGTTACGGAATACTTGTCTGCGATCGGGATTCAACAAATGGTATGGCCAGCACGAAGTCCCGATTTGAACCCGATCGAACACCTATGGGACGAGCTAAAACGGAGAGTCCGAGCCAGGGTTCCCGCTGTTTCATCCATTCCCGAGCTTAAAGTCGCTGTGCTTGAAGAGTGGGAGAACATACCACAATATGTCATCGTAACGCTGATCAGATCGATGACTAATAGGCTACAAGAATGTATCAGGGCCCGGGGGGTAATACCAGTTATTAAGAATATTTTTTTTGCAATAATTTTGTTTTTTTATTGTTTTTATGGACTGTTTTAGCCCTACTAAATTTTCTATCAAAATTACCATTTTTCTTGCAGAGCCAATAATTTATCATTCAATAAGGTTATTATTCAATAATTTACCCTCATTGTAAAGGTTATTAACTAAACTTTTAGGCGATATATAGTTCGAATTGATACGTTCCATATTACCAAAAATATTTACCATTTTACGTGAAAAAAGGTAGTGGCTCGATTTATTTGCTCCCAAGTGTATATTACACAGCAGATGTGACGTTATTTTGTCATCCACCTTTTCCCGAAGACCTAGGCGCTCTTCTTGGGGTTCCAGGGCTCCACCTTCGCCCGGGTGGTGCTGTAGGGTACGTACTGGCCGGTGGTTCCTGACATGTTTTCTGTGAAATCTACCATCCACTTGTATTTTGGTCTGCTGGGGTCCTGAAGTGAGGATAAAAACAGTGATCATTCAGAGGGAATATATGATCTTCGTTAGGTGGGGATAGCTTAAAATATTTTTGCCTAAATAATGAATACAAGAAGTCAGTGGAAACATCTCTTACATTATAAATAACACTAGAAACGGGATATTTACCATGTCCACTGTTTGTTTTGAGTTCCCGATATTTTGGATATTTTGGCGCTGTTGCAAGCACCATGATCACAGATAAACTGAAGTTACTGCGGGTGGGTGTTTATGAGCAGACAAATCGGTCTACCCTCTTCCTTGTTCGTTTTTTGCACATCAATGGAGTTGCGAGTGACAGTGGTAGCGGTCGACTTTTTTCGGCACTTTTTCGGTTTTTACACGGCTCAGTTCGCTAGCGGACACAGTGAGTTTCGTGTTTCGGGAACAGAATCGAGTTGCGAGTGACAGTGGTAGCGGTGCTGACCGCTACCACTGTCACTAGACCGATTTGTCTGCTCATAAACACTCACCCGCAATAACTTCAGTTTATCCGTGATCATGGTGCTTGTAACACCGCCGAAATATCGGGAACTCAAAACAAACAGTGGACATGGTAAATATCCCGTTTCTAGTGTTAATTATAATGTTAGTGACCATGACAGTTTAAAAACTTATACATCTCTTACACTTTAGCTATATTGCAAAATTGAGACGGTCCCCGAGTTGCAGTGCGATGTGGGTGGACTGTGGTGAGGTATCCAGAGAGAACTGTCATTTGCCTGCTGAGGCGTCAACCCCCTCTCGCACCTCTGATTCTCGGGTACTCAGGCCTTACAGATTAAAACCCATCCAACTTTCAGTGGAAATGTGAAACCAATGCATAAACACATTTTATATACACACTAACTTTCGAGAATAAATTCTGTATAATGATTACAACCACATAAAACTTAATTGTGTCGTGACAAGGGGGCAAACTTATTAAGATTAGTCCTAGAGGATGGCTCCAGTAGCGTAGGCGGAAAAAAAAATGTGCTGTTTCCTTACAAAAGTGCAATACCTACACGGTCTGTATGTATAGAACAGCTGTTTTTTTTTTTTAAATTACCGATTTGTTAGTTGACGACCCTTACACACTGTATATTATTATTCATAGCTGTAAAAGTACCCTTAAACCGCAGGCCACATAAATGGCGTCGGGCGCGGACATGGCACGGGCGGCTTCTTAATCTATTCAAATTGCATACAAAATACGTGGAAATAAAGCGCAATTTAGGACACACGGTATGTCGTCGCTCGGACGTGGTTATGACGCGCCATTTCGGCATTTTGTATGCAATTTTAATAAAATAGGAAGCCGCCCGTGCCATGTCCGCGCCCGACGTCATTTATATGGGGCCTGCGTCTAACGAAGCCAAGAGTAGCTGTTCTCCTCGTCATTGGGATCATTTTTTGTTCTAGAGTTCTAGACCATACTAGGGAACCTTGTTACGGGGCATATCGGGGGTCAAAGTTCCAACTTTTTCACAATGTTTTTTTAAATTCAATTTTTTTATGTTGTAACTTTAAATACCCCCGTATTATTGAATGCATCCATCAGCACAGTGCTTTGAGTGCGTTACATTGAGTTCTATTGTAAAACATGATGTTTCACCGCAAAATAGTCTTTTCCCAGCAATAATTTTTGCGTAGAATTACTTAGTTTGATGTACAGAATGCTTGGTTGACGGCTTCATGAAGGGTCCGTTTACACCTTGTTGTAAAAGATTCTTCAACCAGTGTGACTGGACTTTTTCTGGCTTACCTGGTGGGGAGGAAGATCAGTTTTGTAGTGGAGCCAGCCGTACCATTCAGCGGGGACCTGTAACACAATGTCAAATACAGATTTAGTAGATGCAAGTCTTGAAAAGTATAGAAACCAATAGGAATTAGTCTTGATTTTTCAAAAAAAGGCAATAGTTTTGTTTTTAACTGACGTCAAAACAGGATGAGTTTCTCAATTTTCGTAGTTTCTATCATTTATGAACCGATTTAAAACATCTTTTTATGTGCAAGGATATACTTTCCGAGTATTTCATAAAAATCGGTTCTTGGCCTATGTTGACACGATAGCCCATAATAAGTACTACTTACTAACATTTTCCTATGGCATTTCACATGATAAGCTCTCTTTAGTACCAAAATTCTTTTTGATGACAAAACATGAATATTATATTCACCTGGCTACCATCGTAGTTCAAGTAAACCTTATCGTTGTACTCCACCCAGCGGTTCCTCCCGTAGAAGAAGCGAGGGTTCTCAAAGTATTTGTTGCCGTATTTGTCCTCTCCGACTAGCTTGCCGTCTTTCAACTCATCTTGTCTGGAAAAATAAGTACACTGGATGAAGTCAACACTGGCTATAGTTGATGATGATGTTACTTGGGGTTGGTATCCCATTTTTTTCTTCCATTCTCCTCTCATTTCTGGCTGTAGACGATATTGAGAAAGGAAAAAAAGAGTTTGATCCTACCTGGCCTGGACTGGCATATAGGGTATCATCAACCCTTCCCAATCTCACATGTAAATGTGGTGGTTCGGTTGGCTCTGTATTAAAACAACCTATTAGCAGATGGTCCTTAATGCAAATCAACCAATGATCAAAAACCATTTCTTTTTGTTTTCAGGACCATTTGCTCATAGGACAACCGACAATTTGTTAGTGATGTTTTGATAATAGATTAGTTTTGCTAATAGAATGTTTGATACGGAGCCGTTCAAGCAATTCCTTAGGGAAAGTTGTCCAGGCTGATGGTCTGAATCACCACATAGGAGGTATGGCGCTTATTCTGTTACACCCAGTTTACGGGGTGGAAGGGACACCAACTTGAAAACGGTTACCACGTATTCAGTATATCATTCTGAGCCGACTTAGAAATTCTTTAGGATTTTTATCGAAAGGACTTTAATATCAAAATCAAAGCATTTATTGCAAACACATCATTATAGACTAGTTACAGGCACTTTTTAGGACTTTAATATCAAAATCAAAGCATTTATTTCAAACAGATCATTATAGACTAGTTACAGGCACTTGTTAACTGTTGAAAACAAAAAGATGAAGGTACAGTCCCAGTCACAAGACATAATAACTGTGAAACGACTAGTTTCCCATTCTAAAGCGTAGATCTTTATTGAACAGAACAGGCAAGAAACCCCGTCTTATGTCCTACCTGTCATGCACAACTACCTGCTCCCTGCAGGACTTAAATGAGGCAAACTACCGAGCTGTGCAACTTGATGACATACTGGTCAGATAGAATATAATTCATTGACACAAGAAGAACAATAAATATTTGGCGTAGTATTTTTTTTAATTTGTATTAGCAAATTAAAAGCCATGAAAAGTGTTACTCATGAAATTTAAATGTAATTTAACGCGAAATAGAAAAACTGCGTAAAAAATAACTATGAAACTATCAGCTGAGTAAAAATCTGGGATAAACATAACCCTATAGCAAATTACATAATAAATTAAACTATTCCTCACCTGTACAGTTTGTACAGTGAACCTCTAATTCCACCATTCTGGCGGATGATACTGAAGAAATTTGCGACTTTATCAAGCGCGAATATCTTCCCTAGGGACATTTTAACAAATTTTTCGTTTTCGTGTTTCACTGAAAATATTGACAACTTTGACAGACCTAAAACGTGGTGTGGCCAAGAAATTTATTTCAATTTCTACTAACACTATCAAATTAATAACCTAATGCCGGACCCACACGGTAGGATTTCTTTGATTATCACTATTTTACAATACCATGAACGTATGGACTGCGATACGAAAACTTGCGAAATCTATGTGATACGCTTGATTTACAAACAAAACCCACGCTTGATCGGATCAGCAACAAGCTATCTAGACATGGGCACTGGCAGCAGGGTGCAAGGGGGTACACTTGCTGGTTGGGAAAAAAAATATATAGAAAAGATTTAGATATTTTATACTTTGTTTTGCGTAAATAAAAACTTAGGCGTCTAGGTTGCTGTCCTGTTTATCAACTTATCAATAAAAATACAAAATTCAACTCCACGAGGACCACCGCTGCGAGGGATTAAGCCCCGCAGAACTACGGATCTTCACGGATGGAACAGGTACTGGCACTGGAGCTGGAGTCTTCTCGGAGGATCTCAACATCCACATAGCCACACCACTGGGGGCCCACAACACGGTATTTCAGGCAGAATGCATGGGCATTTCCCTGGCGGTATCAGCCATCTTAGCCAGGGAGATTCTTGGTCACTCAATACGCATACTTTCAGACAGCATGGCTGTTACTGCTAGCACTAAACAATCACATAGTCAACTATGGGTTAATACACGAGTGTCACCAACAAGTTAAGTTGGGCCCTCAGTTCTCACATAGAGGATTGAGGCTCCACCTGTACCTAATAAACTCTGAACACTACAGAAAGTCTTTATGCCAAAATCGCAAGAAATGAGCATTTAAAAGGAAGTTTGAAAGTGGCACCTGTTAGAGAAAAGATGAAAGGGAGTAGTCTGTCTAGGTGTGGATATGTGATGAGGAGGAGAGCGATGAATATAATATGTTGATGGATGGAGAGGGAGAGGAAGACCAAAGATAAGATGGATGGATTGTGTGAGGAAATAAATGAAGGAAAAAGGAGTAAATGGTAACTTGACGATTGACAAGGAAGAAGTGAACAAAAAAACGTGTTGCGCTGACCCCAAATAACATGGAACATAATTATGATGAAGTATTGAAAATCCTATAAATTAAGGAGAAATACTTTTCTGATCTCGCTGTTCTACAAATGGGATTGTAGGTAACTTCAAAAACAAAAGCTTTTATAAATATATTGTACAGTTTAATCATAATAATTTTCCTTATCTTTATATGCTATAATTTAACACTTTTATCCGTTATATTTTTGCTCTTTTTCTTAGTTTTATTTTCGTTAGATATTACATTTTCCGCCTTTTTTGTTTCCGTAATTTCTCGTGTTTCATCAGTGTCCCTTTCCTTCTTTTTTTTCTTGGGTTTCAAAACATTTTCGTCTTCCTCGGGAATCATTTCGATGTCACGAAAATCTTTCTTCTTTGACTTCTTGGATTTTCTACTAACTTTTCCTACTTCTATCACACTGGCAACACTGTCATTGTCTGTCACTTCACTTTTATTTGGCAAAGACAGTTTATTTGATTCAGCCAAGTCTGTAACATTTTTTTCTATATTTTCGTTACTATTACAACGTCTTCTTTTCTTCTTCATTTTCTTTTTGCGTTCCGTGCTATCAGAGTCACTATTTAGGTTTATATCTTCAACTTGTTCTTTTAAATTCTTGGCATGTGAATAGCCACTGTACTTTGACTGGGAAAGTAGTAACGCTTCTTGCTGAGCTATCCTGGCTAATTTTCCTGTAGCTCTCAAGCCATGGCGAGCGCCTCTGAAAATAATAACAAAATTTAAAATAAAAATTACAAAGAAATTGGGCAGTACCTACAAAAGTATTGATGATATTCGACACAAGCCAAACCAAAAGAATATTTTCTAGTTGGTTTCATACAGCCTATATCTGTCACCTATTGTTGCTGCACCTATTCATTTCTACAACTTTCAAATATTTACAACTTTTACGTAACCTAAACTTGGTTTTTTAGGGTTCCGTACCCAAAGGGTAAAACGGGACCCTATTACTAAGACTTCGCTGTCTGTCTGTCTCCAGGCTGTATCTCATAAACCGTGATAGCTAGAAAGCTGAAATTTTCACAAATGATGTATTACTATTGCCGTTATAACAACAAATACTAAAAATTAAATATTAAGGGGGGCTCCCATACAACAGATATTATTTTTTTGCCGTTTTTATAGATAATGGTACGGGACCCTTCGTGCGCGAGTCCGACTCGCACTTGGCCGGTTTTATTATGGCAGCCACAGTGTGGATTTATGCATGGTTGATGATACTAGGCTTGCCTCCTATTACATAGGACTTAAGCCTTTACCTTCCCATGAGCCACAAATAGTTTGTGGCGATTGTTTGTTTGTTTGTGCTGATGTTTTTGTTAGTTAATTTGTTTGTTTTGTTTGTGTTTGATACGTGGACAGTGAAAGTGTTAAACTTTTTGATTAGATTGGTATGATGATATGTTACAAAAAATTACTAACTTATGAGCAGTCCGTCCTTCACACTTCGCAAACAATTCCTCATCGGTCATTTTAAATACATCTTTCTTTTCCCCTTCATCTTCCGACTCGGATTCCCTCACTCTTTCAACGTTACTAGCACCATTGGTCAACACAGCGGTCCTGACAAAGTAATCGGCATACTGTTCTTCATTGTCATCATCTTTTGGCTTCTTGTTCAGTTTCCAAGTGCTGTTGGTGATGATAAATTCTTTTTCATGTTTCGTTTTGATTTTCTTTGTTTTTCCGTTTTTTTCTGTGACCTGAAATTTTTAAGTTGTTATTTAAATGAGTATAATATAAAATAACAGTCATCAACATATCATTCTCTTGCCCTAATCCTAATGCATTTGGGGTCGGAGCAGCATGTCTTCTTCAGACACCTCCTTTCTTGCCATATCATCCTTTACACTGTGCAACCATTGTTTCTTTGGTCTTCCTCTACTCTTATCCGTCCATTATATATAAATACTCTTTTTATATATCAATGACCCAGCCACATAAAATAATACAGTATATAGAACACAGAAATATAAAAAAAGACTCTGGGTATGAAATAAACTGATTTGATAGAAACCCATTCTCACCACATTAAATGGATACCTTATAGAAAGGCAGGTTATGGGGGGCTAACTAATAAGATGCCTAGCCCATCTAAGCCCAGTCTAAGTTGTGAAACTTAGACTGGGCTTAGACGGGCTAAAAAAAAGTGTCACTTAGTGACAGAAAAAAACAGAGACAACCAATCCATTTTGTAAACCCATCTTGTATGTGCTGTGTACAAATATACAGTGTGTTTAGTTAATTTTGCACTAGAGTAAAACAAGTTATTTTGTGCAAACTTCATAATTTAATATTTTTTTAGCTTCTTTTTGCTTGCTGTGTCCAGAAAAAATTATTTTGTAATTGAATAGCCTCGGCGTTAACCCTTGAAATAAGGTCATTTGCACTCCTCTAGGTCTCTTAGATTCAAAGATATTGGCATTTCATTGAACATACCCTAAATCAATTCACATGATGTTGGGTTAAGAGTATTTATAATGAGTATATAATATGCCCTTAAGTATCGGTAACTGTTAACCTAACAGACTATATATATTTGATTTGATTTGGTAGGTAATCCAAACCATTGACTTGAAGACATAAAAAAGCAGGTGCCCACCTCCACATTAGCAGCGGCCTTATCATACAGCGTGGTCCACCAGTGCTCATTGAACTCGGCCGCAGCATCGTGACCAACTCCAGCCACACTACGCTTCAGTTTTGGCTTCAGTGGCTCTGACATCCCATTCTCATGTTTACCAAGTCCTTTTCCTGAAAAACAAAGTTGTTTTTCTTTTAATTACGTCATGGAATAGAAATATAATATGTTCCATACATGAAATAAATACAACTTGAGCCTTTGAGTTTTCCCATTGATGTTCTTCAGAAAGGTTAGGAGCACAAGTGCCTAGTACTTGTGTCCAGCAAGAGTGTATGACAATGAACGAAGCTGGGGATACATAAGTTAGAATTTTAGTCTCTGAGACTGAAGTGTAAAAACAGTGTTTCTAAAGTTTGGTATTCATATTGATTTATGTACAGAAATACATTCTTCACTGATTTAGCAGTAACTCTTAGACTATTTAGGCAAACAGGCATTTGGGGTTTAAATTTAATTAAGCTTCTATTAAATTAATATAAACAAGGCATAGAGTTATTAAAAGTAAAACTAGAAATCAACTAATTACCATCGGTCCAGCCGTATTTCTCTAGCTGCTTACGTGCGAAATCCATTACTGGGTAACGTGAAGGACTCTTATCACATTTGTTTCACTTAAAAGTAAAACACTCAATTATTAAACCAAAACAGAATTCAAACATAACCTATTGCGAAACATGCTTTCAAAAGACAGCTGATAATTTACTAACAGATAACCTATGACAGTTGTCACAGTAGAAGTCGACGGTACATTTTTTTTTTTAATAAAAAGTTTTTTTTAATACAAAGTCTTTCAATCCGGTACATAAATAAACTAAGAATATAGCTATTTTAAAATAAAATGTGACGTCACATTTAGAAGCCCTCCCACCCTATGTCACACTTCGTCGACCCCTCGATTAACGTATGACGTAATTTATGGATTGCCCCTAAGGTGGGACGCCCTCAGGCTCGGTGGGGCGACGATCTTCCCAGGGTGGCTGGTAGTGTTGCCGAGAATCGAGTTGAGTGGCGTGCGATTGAAGAAGCCTATGTCCAGCAGTAGTATGCTGATGATGAGTGTGGGTTGGCAATCGACAAGATTTGCTTTCTAGTTCTTAATTTTTTGGCATTTGTATCCCTGCTAGAGAAGTTATAGCCTGCGATACTTTGAACTTTCACGGGACGAAGATCGTGATAACATTTTAATAGTAAAATAATAGTGTTTTTTTTAACTAGCCTGCTTTGTCTCACCGGCTGGCGCTGGCGCTGCGGCTGCAGTGAACCTCAAGCGGCATAAATATCGTAACCATTGTGGAAACTATATTTTCGAAACGTTTGGGGTTGAAACTCTGGGCCTGTGGGGTTCTAGTGCTCATATAGACTATTTAAGGAAATTTCGAAACGCCTAGTTTACGCTTCCCGTGACCCAATGGCTGGCTTTTACCTTGGCCAGAGGCTTAAGTGTTGCCATACAACGTGGCAACGCCGCCAATATCTTAACCAGGGCACATAACCAGCTGACAGCGTTGAGGAGTTTTTTGATACCCTTTTATAGTTTGTTGTTAGTTTATTTATTAACTTTTATACTAAATAAAACAACATAACATAATATTTAAAAAAATATATATTTGATAACAAGTGTAAATACGTCACTTTTAACTATTTTAGGAATGCTTTTTGTACAAAGATATTTTGGTGGCAAAAAACAACGCACTTCAATGTATTCAAAATCAAAAATATCCTTGTGTCAAAATACATCAATGTATTATGTTTCATTTCCGCTTCTTTCGGGCAAAACATCATCGTCGTCCAAATCGTCTTTAACGGAAATATTGTTGCTGTAAAAAAATAGTAATATTTCTTATAAAGGAGTCTACACACCAAAGGCGAGGCTAACGGTGTCATACTCCGCACCAGCGCATTGCGTCGCTTGCTGACTAGGTAGGTACAATCAACTTCATGTTTAGGTATCAGTATTGATAACAAATTAAACTGGAAAGAACATGTCGATAAAATATGTAGTAAACTGGACAGATTTGTATTTGCTCTTCGTAAAGACGTATAGCCATTAAAGAAATTACTTAACTTCGTTATGGTTTAGTTATATGGGGCACTTCAGTGGATGTAGGCCGGGCTTTCATAGCGCAAAAAAAAAAGTATAAAGCCACGTGTGGAGCTGACTATTTAGACCACTGTGAACCGTTATTTAAAGAATTAACGATACTTCCATTACCATGTCTCTACATATTTGAAATTTGCTTATTTGTAAAAAGATACTCCTATTTATTCTCCATAACTGAACATGTTTCCAAAAGATTCAAAGAAACAACTACTAGTACCGGCCCAAAGATTTGGGTTTGTTTAGTCGAAATGCCTACTGCATGGCGATAAAGATTTTCAATAAGCTGCCATCACATATCAGACAGCTACACGTCTCGCTCTGTAGACTGTACGCGTCCACGAACTGGTAGCAAAAACTACTTAACAAATGAAAATTCATTTCAGAAAACTAATTATTATAATAAAATTATAACAAAAATATTCACACTTATTTTACTCTTTTACGAGTACTTTTCAAATTATTTATTTTTCTTTAGGCGAACTTTTTTTATTTCTTTTATCAATGAATAAATCGTCCATAGACTCTGACATCCATTTGGAAGTTTTTCTGCAAATGAAAGAGAATATTGTAACGATATTTTTTATTTACCTAATTTAAATGCCATTTTTTATTTTATTTATTAATTTGTCTCCCTTTTAACTAATAAATCGTCCATTTCCTCCGTATAGGAATCATCAGTTTCGCTGAAAAATAAAGCGTATCTGTGACGATGACGATCGTAAATTATTATGAGTTACGAGTGACGGGAAAAGGTTGAATTGTGGAGGTATGATTTTTTTTGTAACTCTTCTTTTCACAAATCAAAGGCCCGAGGTGAGGAAGCACTCTTAATAAAGTCGTAAACCACCAGGGCCCGGCAGTCTCGACATAGATACCGACACTTTCGCAAACTTTCGATCGCTTAATAATAACAGAAAAAATCGGTTGCAATAACGTTGCTTGCGAGAAACGCATCTTGGATGTTGAGACTTGCATTTCTCGCAAGCAACGTTATGTACGTTGTTTTTTTCTGTTACTATTAAGCGTTCGAAAGTTTGCGACATTGTCGGTATCTATGTCGAGACTGCCGGCCCAGTACACAGGAAAAGTTCAGTAGATCAATGTAAATGTTTCAAATAATAAAAAGAAATGTTAGTGCATTTCGGGAAATAGGTTAATTTTTTTCAAAGCAGGTCTTCAAATTATTTAATCTGGCAACTTTAAGGTGGAAGGGAAATTCGGTCAGTGTCAGGCTGTATGTTGATAAAAATATGATTCGCGACCGTAACAAAATATGGCTTTACAGAGTTATAATCGTTAAAATCATCAATACAACCCTCTAAGTTCATTTAATCCCATTGACTGACTATATCATCATTGCAAAAGCATTCATGGCAAAAAAGAAAACGTTAGAAAATTTAAATTTCGCGGGTTACCCTGGCGCATCCCCCTTAAAAGCGACACGCTGTGGCATTCACTAAGGGGCTGTCTCCACGAGCGAGAGAATAGCGACGATATTATCGTCGTTGCCACGTATTTCTATACACTCTCTTAGTGGCCGTCTCATATTACGTATTTGTATGGGATAATATCGCCGCGATTCTCTCGCTCGTGGAGACGGCCCCTTAGGTGTCGATTGGGTTAGTGAAAACGAGCATTAGAACTTTGCCAATTCTTTGATTACTCTTATAAATCTAATAAAAGAAACAATATTAACACAAAAAAAATTTGAGAAATTAATCTACTGACCTTTACCTGTACTACTATTCAGGGAAGATATCAGTCTTAATTTCAGTTTTAGGGTCAAATATTAAATCTCGATGAGACCTGTCCCTGTAGATCATGCCGTGGGCACCTGTGCTACTGTAGGTGACCAAGTGCGGCCTCAGTAGGAGCTCTGGTTTAAAGTTCTTCAGAAAATACACCCAGCATTCCCATGACCTGAAAATTTAAAGTACAACGTAGATATAAGTTTTTAAACTGTCATGGTCACTAACATTATAATTAACACTAGAAACGGGATATTTACCATGTCCACTGTTTGTTTGGCAACCCGCAATAACTTCAGTTTATCCGTGATCATGGTGCTTGCGAAAGCGCCGTAATATCGGGAACTCAAAACAGTGGACATGGTAAATATCCCGTTTCTAGTGTTAATTACAATGTAGATTTTAGAGGGGGCATTGTGAAAGTTGGCTTGACGTGGAAGCGGCAGGGTTGCCCGCGAAATTCAAATTTTCTTTAGCTATTTACAATTTGCAGGTCAGTGTCAGGTTGTATGTTGATGAAAATATGATTCGCGACCCTAACACGTATGTATGTAACAGAATTATAATCATTAAAACCATTTAAACCCTCCTAAGTTGAGAATGAAAATTTCATGGAAAAGTTAAGCGGCTTGCCCGTTGAGTGGTGAAGTGTACGCTGTTAAGATGAATTTCTTTAATATTACTAAATAAAAATGGAATATGGCTCTGTGATTCATTAAAATATTGACTCAGTATTGCATTTATAACTATAATTTGGATATAATATATAATTTTTATATGATTAATTTCAACACCATATACAGTTATATGGTGTTCTAACTCTTTTAGATGTTAAAACCGGCCAAGTGCGAGTCGTACTCACACGCACATAGGGTTCCTTAGCACCAAACAATATAATAAAAATATTTCGAAGGCTCATTCATATGTTGTATGTATATGTTACATTCAACAGCAAAATTAAATTTGTATTTCATAGTATCATGAAAAACAAAGTTACGCTTTAAAATTTGGTGTTAGGTTAGGTTAGGTATTGAGGATTGGCTAGAGAGGCGCCACGGGCGCCCTCACCTTCCGCCTGACGCAGGTCAACCGGACACGGTTGTTTCGGGAGGTACCTGCACCGAATCGGGCGGGAGGAAACGCCCGGATGCTATCATTGTGAGGATCGCCCGGAGGACACGGTGGAGCACACCGTGGAGGTCGCTCCGCCCAAGCGGAGCACCGCCGTGTCCTCGTAGCGGCGATTGGCGGCGGCGACCTCTCGCGTCCGGCCCTGGTTCAAGCCATGGTCCGGGGCGAGAGGGAATGGGAAGCCGTCGCCTCCTTCTGCGAAGCAGTCATGCTAGCGAAGGAGGTGGCGGAACGTGAGAGGGAGAGAACCTCACGTCCTTCCGCTCTGCCCAGAGCGGGAGGAGTCATTTGATGATTTCCCGTCCGAAAAAAAAAGGATAGGTTAGGTAACACCAAATATTCAGTGTAACGTAAAGAAATTCATCAAAACAGCGACATATTTGCCAGCTATTTGCAACACTGACTTACCGTGCCTTAGGGGAGCAGGTAAGCTTTAAAAAAAACTTTAAACATTACTTACTGATCGTCTTTAGTTACGATTTGATCTTTTTCTCGTATATAATAGTCTGGGTGATCCTCTAAAACGTCTAGTTGGTCAAGCATGTTGTTGTCAACTTCGTATACTTCACCTACGAGAAAAGGGTCATTATTATCCACATCTCAACTTCATCCACAGCTCGTCTCATGGACCTGTCTCTGCGAGGACCCCAGCAGACAGCGGAAATCGGACCTATGACAGGTCCGTCCTGTCCTGGGGTCGACTCCGGAATCAAGCAAAGTGATATTAAGTTTGTCATAATAATAATAATGATTATTTTTCTTCCACAAATAATACTTATAAACTAACACATGCAAATTGATTGAAAATGATCACTATGTTTATTTGTGGGAGACTGGTGCCTAAACTAAGCCTAAACTTGTATTTCAGGACACCAGGGGCTCCCCCCTACAGGCAAAAATTACATTCTTCATTGGTTATAAACTAACTAGGTATACTGGTGTCTAGTTATTGTAATTATAGGTATACAGATATGGATAACGTAATTATAGGTATATAGATATGGATGCATAACATAATGCTTGTATAGTACACCCACATTACGCCAGTTATGTTTAAATCCTATGTAGTAGAGCGCAAGTCTATTGCCATCAACCGGGCTCAAATCCAGACTCCGGCTGCTACTGGAAAATTCCCGATGGAAAGACCCGAAAACACTAAGCCGAACCCAGTACCTCACGCTCAGCAGTCGCGTTTACGACCACTCAACCAATAGGCAGTGAGTTTTTCTATTAGGAAGTCTCAGTAAAGCTAAAAAGCCTACGTACAGACGCCAGCACATCAATACTTCAGCGATAAAGTTGAAAATCTATTAAAGAAATTTGACAGATTTTAGTAGCTTGATGTGCGGCCGTCTGTACATGTGAGCTTCAGGTTAATCTTACCTTCAACATTGAACCCTTGTCCTGGCGCATGCAACAGGAATGGTATGTTATACTTAGTTGCGATAATAAGAGGGTATTTAGTCTTCGTGATTCCTTTAACCAGATACTTGCTGACGCCGTTCTTTTCATCTTGCAACCAATGGTGGTTCGGCTCACCTCGCTTCAGTGTACCGTAGACAAAGACTCTGTGCAACATCTAAAAGTTGGAGAAGAGAAGAATTAGTTAACGTCTCTGAATCATCATCTGCCTTTTCCCAACTATTTTGGGGTCGGCTCCCAGTCTAACCGGATGCAGCTGAATACCAGTATTTTACATGGAGCAACTGCCTATCTGACCTCCACAACCCAGTTAGTACTGGGCAATATGGTATTCTTGGTAAGACTACCTGTAGCGACTGTCAAAGATCTACAAATGACAGCCGGGACCAACGGATTAACGGGCTTTCCGAGGCACGGAGGAAACTCGGTACGTAATGGGTGGTCGCCCATCCACATACCAACCTAGGCAAGCACGGCTTAACCTAAAGATCGACCCGAGCGGCTGTTATTATTTAATCAATTAATTAAATTTAAAACAAAAACATAAGTTCTCTGACAGACATAATGAACTGCTATGCCTAAAAGCATGAAGTGTAATGTCCGAGTGGCGCTCGAATTACTTTAACGGCTGATTAATGTTCCAATTACAAAAAAAAAACTAAACATGTTGACTTCAGCGCCATCTAGCGGGAAAATGGCCATGAGCAGACCGTAGGAACCACCTTATGGGGGAATGGCCAGCAGGGTAGCCCCCGAAATTCAAATTTTCTTACGTTTTTTGCAATCCGCAGGTCAGTGTCAAGTTGTATATTGATTAAAATAATATTCGCGGTCGGAACACGTGTTTATTTAAAGAATTACTTCATTCAATACAACCCGTATTGATGATTTTAATACTTTTTTGTCTCATACAAAACTGGTTTGTATTGATGCCAGCTATCGATTGATACAGGTTTTTTGCGAGGTTTGATCAAAACAAAGTTGTGCTGAAAATGCCATCAGTGAATTGGTTTAGCTTTAGTAGCTCATAACTCGGAAACGTGACACTTTAGAACATTTTGTCTCATAACAAAAACACATTTAAACACTGTTTTAAGCTTTCATGGTTTAAAAATAAACTTGTAAGTTTAAAAACACATTTTTTTTTTATTTTTTGACTGTCCGTCTGTTTGTTCCGGCTAATCTCCGAAACGGCTGAACCGATTTTGACGGCATGCAGTTTTACTGGCAGATAGCTGATGTTATCAGTAATTTAAGCTTCTTTTATTTAAGAAAAATAATTAGGATTCCGTGCAAAAAAATTAAAACCCTTGAAATTGGTAACAATATCCGATTCAAAAGGGAAGTAATATTTTTTTACCAAATACCAGCCAATAACAGGTTGAGTTTGTCTATGATTAAGGTGAATGCTCCAACCAGCCCGCGAAATTCAAAATTTCTTAATATTTTAATCAACATACAACCTAGCACTGGCCTGCAAATTGCAAAAAACCCAAGAAATTTTGAATTTCGCGGGCTGGTTGGAGCATTCCCCTTAAAGCACCATGGGCAATTTTTTATGAAATCTGGGTGTAAGACCAACAAAATTTTAATTTAACTTACCTCAAATAGTAGTTTGTAATGTTTAGGACTTCACTTCATACTAAGACACTACTGAACCGATTTTGATGAAATTCACTTTTGTTCTACACGCCAGGGAAGGAAAAAAAGGTGTTGCTATGCATGCTGAGCACAAGTAGTCTACATTACATCATAACATCACGCCGTAATCCCCGACGGGTTAGGCAGAGGTGTACCTAACAAGTACACCCACATTTCGCCAGCTATGTTCAAGTTCCATGAAATAGTGGGCGAGCCTATTGCCATCAACCGGGCACAAATCCAGATTCCGTGGCTGCTACTGAGAAATTCCTGATGGAAAAACCCAATTACACTAAGTCCGATCCCGGAATCGAACCCAGGACCTTAAGCTCGGCAGTCGCGCTTGCAACCACTAGCCAAACGAGGCAGCCTACTTTAAAAACAAATTACTGTTTTAGGGAAGGAAATCATCCAGGGCTGCGGGACTGTTCGAAAGAGATACTGCGGCCCTGGAACATAAAGGGCGAAAGAAGGAACATGGATTGTTTTTAGTCAGTATAAGTCTGACACTCCCTTCCGCTCCGCCCAGAGCGGGAGGAGTCATTTGATGATTTCCCATCCGAGAACAAATAAAAAAAGGGAAGGAAATCTTCAACAAAATACAGGAAACTGCAACATTTTCAATTGGCTCTATCTCTGGTCTCCGGCGACTCACCTGAATTAATTGGAGTACTAACCAAGAACTACAATTTGAGATATATGGGGTGGAAGGGACGCGACTCGAAAACGGTTACCTACCACATATTCAGTACATCATTCTGAACCCCCCTCAGATAGTCATCAGTTTTATTTTTAGGTGAAGAATCATAGTTTACAGTAGGAGTCAATGTTACGCACTCAAAACATTGTGCCGATGGATGCATAGAATAGTACAGGGGTCATGGTAGTATTTAAAGTAAAGTTATAACAATGTTCGCAATGAAGGAGGAACAAGAGAACAACAATAAAGCCTATTATAGGTACACAATAAAAAAGGTGATGTCTCTAAAGTGGACTTGAGCAGAACACTTGGCAAGACGTGGTGACGACAGATCAACAGCCAGCTTGATGGATGGCATTAAGAAAATTGCAGGTAAGACTGGTTGAGACTGCAACTTGCATATCAGGGAAGAAGATGATGATGATTTTGAAAGAAAATGCTGGAAGCTTACAATCGGCAGCAGATGTAAAACGCTGTCCACCATTGCATACTGCCTCGTAGGTCTGGTGGTTGATTCCTAAATTGGCTAGGTTATTGAGCTTTTCCATCACTATTTTCTTAATAGCAGCACGGAGAGATTTGAGACCAAGATTTGTGCCAGTTAATAACATTAGGACCGCCCTCTATAACTGGCAAAATGTGAACTAAATACACCCCTACAAAAGCCTTTAGGATTACAGGCGTGATGTTATGTTTTGCTACCAATAGTGACAATGTTAATGATGATGAGAATGGAGAAAGGAATTTCAAATAGGGAGAGAACTCACGGGTCTTTCTATATGGAATTGGAAATATTTGGGCTTGAAAACGGGGAACTTCAACTTATACATCAGAGTAGCGTTTTATTTGCTAACCTATCATTCTAAATATAGTACCTATTTTCAAATGACAACCCTTCGGCTTTCCCTTGAAAGAAAATCTACCAGCTGACACTTGACAGCAACACAGCATCAGCAGCTGCAGCTAGTAGAATGTTTTCATGTTTTTTACTTTTCTGCTGCGATAATATGAATGTCAAATGTGTCATTGCCAAACTGCCAAGTATTATTATACTCTTTGGTCAGTGCTGTCCTCTAGTGCTGTCTGTCAACGATTTCCTTACCAAGTCCCTTATGTCAAATCATCGAGCGATCAATAAAACTCTTTTTAGAAATTATTTTTTTTCCTGTTCTGCTGCAACAAATTTTTATTTTCACACAATCGTGCTAGAAAAGCATCCCCTATTGTATGAATTTAAATTTAAACAAGCACGAAAAACGCAATGCTGTGCTTATGAAACTACTTTTTGAACACGAAAAAAATGATAGCTTATTCAAAAATTTATTGTGTAGTTTTATCAACTTTTAATTCCTGGAAATAATAATTATAAGATTTCGTGTAAACAATACAACAAAACTAAAAAAATATTATTGTTCTTACAACACTAAAGATCAAAGGTCACGTCACTTCGAAATATATAAGCTTGAGAAACGGGCAACACTGGTTCAGTCGAAAATTTTTCTCTCTGTGTGAAGTTAGTGCCGGTGAAAAATTTTATGTATTAATTTTGAAAACATGTGTTCTAATCATCTGTGACTGTGAAATAGTTTTGTCGAGGAAATTTAATAGTTGTTCAGTTTATAAACATTGCTAAAAGTTATTCAAGATGAGGTTAGCGGGGACTATTTTCTCCAATGTTACGAAAATGCTTGATTTTTATTCGCAATTCAACCCTTCGCCGCTGTCTATAAAACAATTTATAGACTTTGGTAAGTAATATAAATAATTTTACTCTAAATAATTATGCTTAAGCAATAAGTTTGATGAGTTATCAAGGTCGGTCGGCACTACCGATTTTCGAATGACCTTATTTGTTTTTCGTCTAAAGTACTTTTTCTATTGAAGTATCGATGATCGGACGTCCTGTCGTAACTCTAGGGCTTCTAGTAACTTTTTGCAGGTTTAAAAAATGTGTTAGGTACTTTTTTTATCAACTCTGCGATTTGGATGTTTTTTTTTCATTATTTATGTTTTCTGACCTTGGCATACACTGCAGCCGGTTGCATTTCGCAAGAGTTGTCATTTGAATCAAATTAAATATTCATACGCAGTTTATGGACTTAACGGCATGACTAATGCATATAAAATGATGATCAAAAAATATTGTAAGTAGGTACCTACTTTTTTAAAGTTTCAAGCAATATTTTGATCTGAATTAATGTGAAATTGCTTTTTAAATCGCCTTTATTACAAACTGTACAGTACAATACAATACTACTAGTACAATTTTATGAATGTCCAGCGTTGGGAGGGGATTGCACTCTAGACTTGGCACAGGCTGGGGCTTTTGGTCAGCCATACCATAGCCCTCCTCACTCCTCTCAGCAAAAGAGTAAATAAAATTAATATTCCCTGTTAACTAAACCAAAACACATCTGGATAGCTTGGGCTAGGCAAGATCGAAATCAGGAGAAGGCCCATCATAATATACAAAAAAATAAGTAATGTCTATCAAAAAATTTTGAATTTGTCCTAAGTATTTTCCTTCCCTCTAGAAACGCTACATCCAGATCTACATTCCCATAATTGAAAAAAAAATAAGTGCCATAAATGTAAAAAAGTAATTTATGTACTCTTGTCTTTGAAATACTTGACTCCATTTTCCACCAACATCATGATATAAAAATTATAAAAATAACTGTTCTCGTAACATTATTATGTAGGTCACTTAAGCACAAAGTGTGGTACTAAATTAGGTGGCTGACTCACTGTGGTGCCTGTTTTGTTACACATTGTGCACAACTGCATGCATCTGGATTACTGGACAAATTTAGGGATGCCAGTATTTAAATCTAATAAAAGTGAAGCAGTTTTTGAAATCTGACATGAGTTGTCTGGGTTTTTAGGACATATGATGATTGGGAATGAAACACGTAGAGTGATAAATATGAATGGAAAGGGAGAGGAATGTGGGAGGAATGGTATGCAAAAAAAGTAGTAAATGATAGGGGTGATGGCTGACAGGAGAGAATGTAAAAAAAAAACAAATGTGTTGCATCACCTAAAATATATAGAATAAGGAATTCCATAGACTATGGAACAAGAGTAGGAGAATGATGATGAATACTGAAGCAGTTTTTAGTCTAAAATTCTATTAACCAGTTTTGCCAAGGGGTATAGTGCTTTGTTTGAGAATAATATCAGGGTATAGTGTGACCCAGTAACTGGCTTGTGGAGGTCAGATAGGCAGTCGTTTCATATAAAATACTGGTTAGGCTGGAAGCTAACCCCTAAAACGAAGGGAAAATGCTCGAGACAGATGCTGAAATAGTTCTTGATGTTATTTTTTTTAGCATTTAAGAAAGGGAAAATTATGATTTCCATAAATATGTTTGCCATGCATCGCTGTTCCGAATTGCTACGATTTACGTAATGTCGGATCGACTTCCAGTGTGTTATGATTAACGTTAATTCGAATGCAAATCCTGTGAATCAAAACGTATCTAGCACCTGACGTTTTGATTAAAGTGTTGCCATGATTACGAAACTAACGCCCGCCATTCGGAAATTGTGTTCCGTTCCTGACCGAACGACTGTCGGGAAGTGCTCAAATTGCTCATCATTTAACTTTCTCACAAGTCAAATTACTACCTTTTGATAAAAACCTGCTATTTAGAGGACATAAGTAATGTCAATGAGGGCGCGATTTACGTGACCTGCTGCTGACCCGACCTCACTAATTTGAGAAGACGTCGACCATCGATACGTTAGAAGACGAAGAAATCGTAGAATAACATACTGTAGGTATCACTTGCCTCTCTAATATTTAACTTAGAAGAACTTCTATCACCACCAAACTGTAGTCATCATCTGCCTAGCCTTTTCCCAACTCTGTTAGGGTCGGCTTCCAGTCTAACCGAATGCAGCTAAGTACCAGTATTTTACATGGAGCGACTGCCTATCTGACCTCCACAACCCAGTTAGTACTGGGTAATACTATACCCGTTGGTAAGACTGGTTGTCAGACTTTTTGGGTCACTGACTACCTGTAACGACTGTCAAAGATCTACAAATGACGGTCGGGACCAACGGCTTAACGTGCTTTCCGAGGCACGGAGGACGTACCGTACGTACGGAGGAGAGTACCGAAAAAAAAACATCTCCAGTTTTGATAACCCTATTTTTCCCGACAGAAACTTGGTATTAAGTTTGTTATCGTTACAAAGTCGGGTTTCGGGCCACCATCCTTCCCCGTATCATGTTGCATTCGCATGCAAATCATGCCATACGATCTTATACCTCTTTATCAGTATGTCACAGATATACTATTATCATTATTATGGCTTACCACAAAGGATTTCGTGAAGTTATTGAATTGTAAAGTAACAACGTGTTATTAGATAATGTAATGTAATGCATATTTTTAGCACATGATTAATAAGTTGTAGGTATAAATTCATCATCTGCCTAGCCTTTTCCCAACTATGTTGGGGTCGGCTTCCAGTCTAACCAGATGCAGCTGAATATCAGTATTTTACATGGAGCGACTACCTATCTGACCTCCACAACCCAGCTAGCACTGAGTAACACGATACCCTTTGGTAAGACTGGTTGTCAGACTTTCGAGCCACTGACTACCTAAACGACTGAAAGATCTACAAATGACAGCCGGGACCAACGGCTTAACGTGCTTTCCGAGGTACAGAGGAAACTCGGTATGTAATGGGTGGTCACCCATCCACGGACAAACCTAGGCAAGCGCGGCTTAATCTGAAGATCTGCCCGAGCGGCTGTGATTATTTAGCCACAAGCCACGAGTTGTATAAATTGTCAACAAATAATTGATTAAATGGTCTGATATCACTACCACGCAGTGAACTAGCGTGGTTTTCCTCCTTTCTACTCCTCTGAGGCCCATTTTACCCCGTTCCTGGAAATTCTTTGTACATGAGAAGACATCTTCTGAAAGACCTTAATATCAGGAACCCAAATAAATTCTATTTCAAACTGAGAACCGCTTTTCTTATTTCAAATATCTCGTCGAAGGCAACTATTCCGTATTTCAACCAACATACAATTTGATTATAGTATTCTGAACGAAGGTTACGAACATGTATTCCAAATATCTAAAATGGAACTTTCAATATAGTTTTGTTCTTGTGGACAAAACGAATATCAGCGGAGATAGCGAGAGACAAAACAAAATTGAATTCTTGAATTTGGGACGACAATGACTGAAACTTCATTGTGCGAATTACTTTGTGGATTATTAAACGACTACCCTTAGGATTTTTGTTGTTAGCGATATTAATGTCTGCTAAAATGTGAGCAATTTCCGACAAACATCCGAACCTTCCAAGTAGGTTTCTTAACATTATGGGATCATCTCGAATTCAGAAGGAAGCTTCAGAATTTGAGATAATCAAATCGATTCGTGCTCCAAAATATAAAGAACACAATTCAGAAAATTGAAGCCGAAACAAATCGACGAGCTGGATTTAAAGATGGAGTCGCCATTTCTTATCTGACTACCTACATTGAGAAGAAATTGCGAAACAAACTCAGTTGACAAGGTCTTAAAGGCCAAGACAATAGTTCAAATTCAGTTGACGCATGTCTATTTAATAAACTGTAAGTAGGTCATATCTTTTTTCAGCCAGAAACTGATCTCAGATTTGTAGAAAGCACTCCGTAGTTTATCATCCTCAAAACCTTAGATAAAACAATCAGTGTCTACTTTAATAAATTCCTGTAAAGTGTTACAGGAATTTATAGGTTAATTCACTGATTTCATCTGACTGATCAAATCAGTGAATTAATTATTATACGCCAACCCTCAATGATATTACTTACGTAACTCAAAGACCTAGGGATTCTAAAAGTCATATTATGTAACCACCAGACCGTCCGTATAAGTACGACTAAAGTAAGGAATAAAGATTTTAATGCTTCACTTCTAGAGCTCCTCATGAAGCATTGAACAAGGTCGAGCAACTTTATTTTCTGTGTTATTGTTTTCACGAATCGTTTTTCGACTTTGATTATTGTTGAAAGGTTTTTGATTAGTGAAATTGGATGTCGTGCTTGCTGTGGGAAGTTTGTTTTAATATCAATTACTTAATAGATCGATCGATCTAACTCATGGAACTTTGCATTTAATATTTTAAAAGTGGTATGGGGAGAGGTATGTCAACGTCAAAAATGAGGCCGTGTAACTTTTTGCGAGTATCCAGCTGTAACTTCAAACTGGAATTCATTTCACAAAAATGAGTACAGTCACTCCTGGTAAAAAATACTGCTATTGGAAGATGGGAAGTCAAATTTCAATTCCCAATTCTGGGTTAAGTTCGCCTTTGTACATAAACTGTAATACAATAATGTAACGAGATCTAACGATGTCTGTATGTATAGTAAAGAATAAGAGAAAAAGTATACGAGATCCTAAAAAGGTCAGCGGTGTCGTAGGTTTTCTATTTTCCGAATCCTCTCGAAGATGACTTCACAAAATCACTACCTATGAATCACGGCCATAGAGAATTTATATAGTCTTTGATCACGGCCCAAATTACTTTGACATTTCGTCAATTGAAAACTTAACAAACTTGTGAAGGTACCTGATGAAACGGGCGTTTGTCAAACGCTGTTCAGTGTTTTCATTTTGGAAAGATATGACTAAACTTAAAAGAAGTTCTCACGACCTTGAAGATATAACTTGAATATAATAAGGCCCTTCGCCTTACAAATACGTAGACTCTTTAAACTTTTTTGTGAAATCGTTATGTCTGAAACAGAATTCATAATTATCTTTGAAACTTCCGTGGAATGTGACGTTATTTTAGCTTTTTAAAAAGGTTGAAAGGTATTAAGAGGGACACCCAAGGATGTTAATGTGACACTGTGTGGCAAACTATGTTTTACTTTCTTATCCTGCCCTCTTTGCCTCAAAACACGCAGTCAAAGTTACCTCTACACTGCCACCGGCGATGCCTTGGAACTGGCGAAGTTTCAGGCCTACAGTGACAGCGACACACGAAGTACAAGACTACCCGGTGGGAGTCCGATGTGCTCTATTCCTTTCAGAAAAAAAAGCATCTGTCATTTACAACAGCGAGTTATGTAAATTTTAGGAAGATTATTCAAGATATTGAAAACAACAAGCTTGTTATTGATTTTACCGAAAAACAACGTGACGTCTTGTTCCAAATCTTGCCTTTATAAACTCAGGTATGGACTAATAAGTAATATTAGGTTTTCCAACTTTGCTTGCTTTGCTCTTTAATCAGTGCAAATGCTTGGAAAACACTGTCTGAATGCATTTATGACAAGCCACACCTTTTAGGTTCGTAAAAGGCTAAGAGATTATGTCATAGCGACATGCCCTAGCGCCTTTGTGGCTACTAATAAAATCTATACCTCCTTCAGCGTTGCTAATCTTCTTGTAGTAGTTGAAGGGAAGGGAAGTTCATTAATATTAAACTATGAATACGTTATCTACGTATGTTATAAATTGAAGTCACTTTTCTTGTCTATCTGATTGACCAGTTCTATTCTATGCAAGAAATTGACTCTAAAAAGAGTCCCAAAGTAACATGGGACAAACGGAGAAAGATGATGCCCCTTAAAGAGCCCAAGATAAGACACTTTAATTTCACAAACAAAAAAGAATATCTACAGCTTCAGTGATAAATAGTCTAATAAAACGCCTGAAATGTCACTTACAAATTGGTTTATAGTGGCACTTTGACACTATTAAGCTATTACATAAAGCTTTTACGCCCATGGTCGCATCAAGGCTTTGGCTAAAGTTGAGTACAAAATACTGCGGTACCTGACCTTGGTTAGAGGTCATTGAGACCGTAGTAACGAGTATATAGGTTAGTCTGACATGTGGGCCAAAACGATAGTTGAAAAAAGATGCCTGATACGACGTATAAGATAATGGGGGTAGATGAAAACTATAGAACGCCATAACATTGAAACGTCAAGGGTAGAAAATGTAATGTATTTTCCTTCGAAGAGTGGGCGGGTCTGTTTACATTATTTAGGCCTGTTAGGGACTCTTGTATGAAATATTACGTTTCTTTAATGAGCGGTATAATGTAAGCGTTGTCTGTCAAGTCAGTGAATTTGACCGCTGAAAATTCGAAAAGATCTTGAAGATCGATGTTTAGCAATCTCTTTAGTCTTAACTCTTTATGTAATTATTTTGACATTGCATTGTAAGTTGTCAGTTAAACCGCAAACTACCCACTACGACAATCTTAATACAATAGGGAAATATGCCTGAATTGTTTGGCTCAGATTTCTCAAGTTTTGTCTTTGAACACAAAGACGAAATTTGTGGAACAAAGTACTTTTGTTCATATTTAATTTAATTAATTCACGTTTATTTTTCCGGTCTCTGTTCCTCCTGTTCTTTCTAATAACGAGGGAATAATATCTGAACCCCAGACTTAGAACACGAGATTTCCCGTTGCTTATCCGAAGATTGCAATTCCTCCACACCTATCACTTTCAACAACCGACCGTAGAACTTCGTAGACTTTTTGACGCGAAATGTGCAGCTTTTGTAAGATTTTGATGTTATTTCATTGAAGAACCAACCATATCATCAAACATCGATATGTAGCTTTGTATTTGAAAACAAATCAAGTAGGAAAATTATGTTTAGTCATAGTTCAGTTGTCAGTTAACCACTTGACACAGAAATTTAAATCAAACAATGCCAGAAAGCAACAAAGACTATCAAAACGTCGCATCCCCAATAAGTTTATACTTTCGCAGTATTTTGGCGGCATACCGCCATTTTTGGCGCGATGCCACACGTCATCTCTAGGTCAATGTTGCCACTGCATCCATACTAGCTATTATAAATAGACATGCTTCCTGAATAATTATATAAAGAATGAATAAGGTAGTAGGGACGGAGTTTGCTTTTTCTTCATCTTCTTTCCCTTATTCTTATTTATTTGTCGTCTACGCAGCATGTCATCTTCTTCCACACAATCATCATCATTCTCTTGCCCTTGTCCCAATTCATTTGGGGAGGCTCTAGCCATGTTTTCCACAAAACCGATCCACTCTTTTTTTTGGTCTTCCGTAGGTGGATATGACCACCTACGGAAGACCTATAGGTATATGTATAGGTTTACAACCATCCATTTAAATTAGTAGTTGTAGTGAATGAATTCAGATTCTGTAATTGTTAAATTATATCTACCGACCGTTACAATAATGTTAATGCTTTGAACTAGGCTGCTACAGAGTTGAGTTTTTCGCCTGCCCTTATCGCCCAACGAACGTTGAACGACTACACAATCTAGGTCGAGCAAACGCCTTCTAAACAATTTCAACGTCGTCTCAAATGAATAATTTTATGTTCGACTGGAAAGGGAATTTTTAAGTAACAGAAATTAGTTATTAAAGCTCTCAAAAAAAGGAAGCCTGGATCTCAGCAGTAGGAAATTGGAAAGACCGGCGCGACCATATTTTGATAAAATTACATTATTAGCAGATTTTCAACCAATGGCGATGCTTGGCCCTTCCCCATTGGGATCATTACTGTTACTGTCAGCCTCTGTCATCCCACTACTGGGCAAAGGCCTCTCCCCATGACTTCCAAATTCTTCGTTCCAGGGCCAATGTGGACCACTGGTCGTTCGAGTTTGTCCAGCGCGTCCCGCCATCTCCTGCGAGGTCTACCGCGTCGCCTTCATTGGGATCATTATATGCTGCTAAATGCTTTGTTTATGTTTATGCATAATGTTCGAGATTTGTGCAGTACTGGCACGTTTATTAAAACGAGGTGAATCAATATAACCGTAAATGATGATCAGGATTAAACCGGTGGCCAGACTGCTGTAATGACGCTATTGCAAGTAACAAACTTACGCTAGTCGATACGCAATACATCTTTTTTTATATCCTCTTATCATGCTATCATTCCATTGACTATGAGCAAATGTGTTGCCAGGATGAATGCTGTGGGCTGCGGGACTGTTCGAAAGAGATACCGCGGCCCTGGAACACAAAGGGCAAAAGAAGGAACATGGATGGGTTTTAGTCAGTAAAAGTCTGACACTCCCTTCCGCCCCAGAGCGGGAGGAGTCATTTGATGATTTCCCATTTAAATAAACAACTACGCTAGAAACTTAATGATGGTGTTTAGTGTAATTGTTTGTTAACAATGTTGATAGTTGGCTGTGAACCGACGCGGTTCGAGTCAATGAACTCGCATTAGATTAATGTCAGTCAAGGAAAGTCAAGTACCTAATGCTTAAACAAAAAAAAAATACTACTTATGCTGTGTGTGTGGTTGAACAAAAAATGGTTGTAAAGCCAATTTACTAGATAAAAAGTAGATGTGATAGCTTCAATATACAAAAATTATAAATCGTGATTAATCGTTGAAAAAAGGTTTTTGTTTTTTTTTTTTTAAAGCAGGTCCCCCGATTCACTCTCAGAAACACTCGGACATGCTTGAACTTATATCTAAGTTAAAGATTTTGAAATATAATATTAGTGCTGAATAATAACAGCTCCAGTTACTAATAACAGTCGGCTGGTTGTAAGAATAAGAAGACTGGAAAAAATAAGAATGAGTGAGTGCCTGTTTTAAATATTTATAAAAAAAGGAAAACTAATTATAGCTTGGTATACGCAAAGTAAAAAGCTGTGTCACTGATACGTATAATATGATGGGGGTATTAACCTCGAGACACGATCGACTAGAACTTTCCAAACCATTATCTTTACCAAACTTGTTAAAATCCTTACAGTTCATAACTAGTAACTACGTGACAAAATACAGGTAGGTGTTTCGCACAAACCTTGCAAATCGAAATTTGGACCTGACCGACTTAGTCACGGCTGCAAGCCCGAAGTAAATAAACAATTCGGATTTACAGCATGTTCTTTCGACGTGAAGGCAATAAATAAAAAAGTAATGATGTTTAAAAACGCGTTTTTATTAGCTACGTTTTTAAACATGTGATTTGATCACGAAATTTTTTTTTTTTGCGGTATCAAAATTTTTTGTTATGATCTTGTCAGTTCCGGCCCAGTAGTTTCATACACTAGTCGAGTTTTTTTCAATAAGAAAACGTAAACTTGTCAATAAAGATAGAAGCATTTTTTGCAAAAAAAAAAAATAACCGACTTCCAAAAATAAAAAACAGTAAAAGTCGAAAATAACTTTACTTTTGGAAGTCGGTCTTTTGTTTGTTTCATTGACTGACGAAAGTAATAAATAATTTCTAGAATTTGGAATGATTTATATTTAATTTTCTGGTCTTATGTTGTTTTCTTGGAAAATGTATTTGCTCAGAAGTGGGAAACAGCAAGCAAACAATTTTTTTTTTACATTTTACCTGACGAAATGTATGACACACCTCTTCATCCAGTTGTAGTCTGCTGTACTCTAAACTATTCCTTTGTCTAAAATTGAACTGAATTGAATTGGGAAAACATCTTTGTGTTGCCATAATAATGTCGCTTCTTACAAAGGTTCCTCACTCGTGTCAAAGCTTGTTTTTGTATGCACATTGGGAAGCAATAGTTTTCATTCCACAGCAACGGATTTGGAGACTTGGAACTTTGAAACTATGCCAACATTATTGAAATTAATGTTTGTCAACATAGAATTCCCAAAACGTATCGTGGAAAAGGTGATTCTTAAAAAAAAAATGTTCATAGATTTGATTATCCTGGCTTTTTTATTTAAGGTTTTTGCAATTTGCAGATCATTGTTAGGTTGTATGTTGATGAAAAATGAGTCGCGCTAGTAACACGTATATGTAGTTACAGAATTATAATCATTAAAATCATCAATACAACCTGTAGGAATCCTACAATAATAATTGGCAATACTGCCGTTTTATTATGTCTTTAATATTCATTCGGTCTTGACTTCACTTCCGTCTACCATTACTGTGTGCAAACGTTGTAAATTGTGTTCCGTGCTAAAATAATTATTAAAATAGTTCTTGGGTTAAATTACAAATGCAGTGTTTCACTATAAGACCTAGAAACTCTCAAAAACTACAGTCCACGCTCTAACACAACCCGGATTTGAATTTAGCGGGCTACCCTGGCGTTTCCACCCAGCTGACTTTTCCGTGCTTTAGAAGGTCAAACTATTTAACTATCCTTCGACATAAGATCAATTAAGATTATCTTTCAGCTAGTCAGCATTTAAACAATCAATTCACAATGTTGCTACCTATTAATTAGTGTCCACTTTCGGTAGTTTCCACTCCAGGAGTCGAAAGTCATGGTCGACGGCCATTTTAAATTGCAGAGAATAAAAATCACTTGCAGGCCAATAAATGTGAATCAATTTGACAGATCTCAACTGCTCTAAAAATACATAGTAGCCATCATTGTTAATGAATGCTTCCTAGTTAGACTGTCCTGTTACAAGGTGCATGGTTACTTAAACTACCTAAAGAAATGTAATGCAGGGGTTTTTTATCATTAAGATATGGTTTGGGAGTAGGTACCTTTCATTTGAAAAAAACTCAAAATCCGAAATAAACGTTGTTGTGTTCGCAAAATGAAAGGCAGAGGAATCTAATTAGAACCTTAGTACCGAGTTTTAGCCGTAAAACAACAGACAACATTGTGGTGTGCGCTAAAAAATAAAGGCACAAGATATCTTTCAGCTTAGTCCCTGGACGCTGTGGCTGGGATATGTTATACAGCACAGTAGAAGATACTAGCACTTGAAATAAGACATCCTGTCTCAGACTGAGAAAAGGCAAGCCAGAAGATGATGATGATTGATTGACTTGTACCAATACAAAAGCCGCGATAGGAAAATCATTTCGTTGATCGTATCGAACTAAATTGGCGCAACAATATTAATGAAGACTATAAGTAGTAAGTACTTACACTGCAGTAATAATTAATCCTAATGGCCAACACGAATGACTGCGGCAAGTCACGTTATATCAGCTCACAAGTAATATCTGTTCACACCCGCCATGATCGTAAACCTCGACCTTTTTGCACTCTGCTGATTATAGTGCTCTTGTGGTCTGATCCTGATAATGTTGCCAGTCAAAAATTGCGTCAACTGTAAAATTGATTGACTTGCAGCCTTATTATGGAACACAATTCTAATGTCAATCGATTTTGGCAGTTCAACTGCAGAATAAGGACGCTGGAATGACTTAGTTTCAAAATTCGCCTGCTCTGTAGTTAAAATAAGGCAATGTATGATTATTATTTGGCAAAATAAAAAGTTTTCTGAAAGCCACGTACCTACTAAGTACTAACACAGAATAGTAAAGTATGCAAGTTCTGGAAATAGCCATCACAAGCGGATGGCTAGTAGGTACCCCTCCTACTGATTAGCAGGCGGCCTCGCGCGATGTATTTGTTTACACGTCGCATTTGCAATACTAAATAGTATGGAACTTAACTTGTAGGTGGCATGGGCAGGATAGGTTCGTCATGGAAAATTCAATAAATAATTATACATTACAGTATAATAATAACAGGCGCTCGGGTCGATCTTTAGGTTAAGCCGTGCTTGCCTAGGTTGGTCGGGTTGTGGATGTGTGACCGTATTACATACCGAGTTTCCTCCATGCCTCGGAAAGCACGTTAAGCCATTGGTTCCGGCTGTCATTTGAAGATCTTTGACAGTCGTTAAGTCGTTACAGGTAGTCAGTGGCCCGAAAGCCTGACAACCAGTCTTACTAAGGATATCGTATTACCCAGTGTATTGTGGAGGTCAGATAGGCAGTCACTCCATGTAAAATATTGGTATTCAGCTGCATCCGGTTAGACTTGAGAGCCAACCCCAAGATCGTTGGGAAAAGTTTTCTCCCGAACGAGTTTCGGCCATGGCCGCATAGGTGTAAGCACACACACAGATACAATCTCCTCGTCTCAAACTTATTTCCCAATCTGTCTTTTACTTCCTAACTCCAGGCTACCGCGGAAAAACCAAACAACACTGCCCAACCTAGCTGTTTGCACCAATGAGGCAGAGATTCAATAGAACATACCAGAAAGATGTGACCTCGAACTAATAGAAAACACGTGTGAAGTGCAGTAGCCTGGAAAGCAAATTAGACCCGTGCCTCGTGCAAGGATGTCGTTAGATATGGCACAGTGATGATATGACGAGCATCCTCCTATCTGCTAAAAACACTGCGAACACCACTGACATAGTGTCCGAGGTCATGGCAAAGGACGATCGGTCCCTCAGCTGTGCAAGGCCTTCCAAATCTTTCCAGAACGCTTATCTTAAGCCATCATAACCAGTTATGTATATTGGACAGAACCAGTCCGTACCATACCATAATTAGTAATGAGAATAGTTAGTCGCAGTGATAGGTGGTGGTCACGTTAATCGCAGCTTAAGTAGCGTTTTTCCTTCTAAAGTGCAGGTGTAGGGACCTGGGACACTTTGAAAACTCCAACAAAGGCCATTGTTTGGTTGGGAGCACCGCGTTCACTCATGGGGGATATTGGAGCCCGGAAGGCTAAAAAGGAAGGGTAAAATCCCCCATTTTTCCAGATTGTGTTGGAGTCTATTATAGTAGAGGTTAGAATTAATCGTTCGTGTATCAGTACCCTATTGTGTTGTATGAGTCACTTCATTTGCATATTATTGCATACGATCCTTCAAGTGAATTTTCGTTAATGTTTTTGTTTACAATGCTGCTCTGCGTCATTCAATCTAATAATATTATAACAAAGCCTGAGTGGCTTTAATAATAATATTCTCATCATCCTCGGAATCAGTTGGTTTTCATCTGCAAATTCCTGTTTGTTTCATACGCAATATAATTTAATAGCATTACGCAGATGCTGAATCCAATATCACGTCAATCTGAGTTGGGTCCAAATATAACAGTGAGATTAAAATATTGATGCCAATTTGTAATAAATTACGTTTTTATGCAATTTTTCACGTGATCTAATGTCCTGTTAAACGTTTCAGCTCTAGTCCTTGGACTGGTTCGAGATTTTTTTTGTGATGAAAGACGTGACAAAAAGCTCTATTGATGTGATTGTATATCTAAAAAGTTATCTACTGGCTAAAGATCTTAAGATGGCTTAGTCATAGTATTGATATCTTCTTCTCGGATCTTATCGTTCAAAAATAAGTCCAAAGTCTTCACATCGAGTCGTTATCAATTGCAGATACTTGTGGGTGATAACATGAATGGCTTTATAAGTGCACTCCAAACGAATCTTTTGTCAGGGTTGCCAGTTTTGTCTTTAGCTCGTACTGATCATACTACATATGTACATACGGAAGGAACGGCATCAGGGTGTGAATGTGGAGCTGTGTCGCAAACCATGTGCCACCTCCTATCCTATCCTCCTAGCCCCAAAACTCAAAAATGCAAATCTCTCACCTGGACATGAGTTGCCATGGCTGACTTGGAAGTCTTTAAATAGACTCCGGACCTAGGTTGGTCGCGGCAAGGAAAACCTGCTCAGGTGGAGATTCATTAATGACTCTGCACTGGAGTTCTACAAACGATCGGGCACTTAATATCGTGTCCTGCGTGTCCTGTTGTTTGTTCACTACAGGAACTGATGGACGGTACTGTAAGCGCCAAACTAGTAGCTCAGTTCTGGGCTGGCACAATTTAGATTGCCATCGACACGCTAAGAAAATAAGAAGCCCCAAAACATGCAGTGTCCTCTGCGCTGCCACCGACGACGCCGTGTAACTGGCGAAGTCTTAGGCCAACTTTAAAATATTGCCGTGCCAACATCATGAAAAAGAAGACTGACCATACTACCGAACTCCCGGGCAAAGACCCAGCCATGTCCTATAAGGCAGTCTTTCCGTTCGCCAATTCAAGCCAGCCAGTCCTTTTAATTTTTTCTTTTTCGGATGGGATATCATCAAATGACCCCCCGCTCTGGGCGGAGCGGAAGGGAGTGTCAGACTTGTACTGACTGAAACCCATCCATGTTCCTTCTTTGTCCTTTGTGTTCGAGGGCCACGGTATCTCTTTCGAACAGTCCCGCAGCCCCGGCAGGCATCGGTCTTTGCGGGGCCCCTTACTTTTTGCTGACATCTCTTTGAGGCGCACGTGGAACACGAACGCGCCGTCGACACGGCCTGTCGTCATAACACGGACTGACGGCGAGCTAAGCCAGCCAGTCCTTGCATTGCGTTCAGGTCATCACGCTCTTTCAGGGATCTAGGCCAATCCTGTGGTGCTATCACCATCCATCTTGCCAAATTACGTACCTGAACAAAAATTGCAACGTATTACGGTCGTATGATCATTCTTTATCTTCTCAATGATTGGGACGCTTAAATGTTTGCTACCTGTCATACTAGGATTCCAGAATATCTTGGCAGAAAATGAAGACGTCATTAGCTTAGTCAAATGCTTTTGCTTTATCGCTATGCCATGCATGTGTCATGCGCTGTTTTTACGCTGTCGAATATTTGCCAAGACAAAATAATGTGCACCTATAACGTCAAAATTGATATTTAATTAATTATAGATACTTCAGACCATCGTTCTAGAATGTGTGCTAACATTTTTATTTGCTTACCGTTATGAAATTGGTCTCCTGCCACCTTTAAGGCTGCGTTTCTACCAGAGATGAGGAGAATGCGTAGCATATGTGTGTGGAACTAACCAATCACATAGCTAGAATAGCTGTGAGAAGAAGCGATATTATTGGTTAGTTTCAAACACATCCCTCGCTACGCATCCTCGCTCATTTCTGGTGGAAACGCAGCCTAATGAACTGCTTTCAATATTTTTTTTCGAATTGTACCGACTTTATTATTAAAACTGGTAACCCTATTTATAAAGCAATTGTCGCCTGGCAACTAGGTAATTGCGATCGCTAGACACAATGATAGTTCGCGAAATAATGGCTTGCTCGTGTATCAATCTGCGCTTCCGTTTCATTTGCAGGGGGCTGGTTGCTTTGTATGTTATTTTAACATGAATATACATAGAATAAAATTACGTTTCTTCAAAATTAATTTGTCTTTATTTTTTAAGTGCGTTACAGCAGAGTTCTTTTATCCAAATTCCTAAGACTGTGAATATAATTGAGAAGGAATAAACTATGTCATTATGAAGCACCCTATTGCGTAACGCATTCATAATCACAAAGCCATTGCAATGGCAGTACCAACGCAATGCGGGTATTGAATGACGCTTTTGAACATCATACCAGCAATTTTAGAACTTAAAAGAATATTGACGTCCATTCGTTACAAATTATTTTGGTCATCAAGCACTAACTTGAGCCTCTTATCTTTTGAGTATGTATGTATGCACCTATATACTTATGCTATCTACTTGCTATATATACATATATGTATGCCAGCTTATTTGCAGCCAGCGCGTGACCAAACTCCTTGACCGGAGATTATTTCCTTCCGCGCCCTTTGTATACATAAATACTTCCTGGTCTGACTTTATCGTGTTTACGACGATTTTATAACAAGAGATTTTGCTATTTATAGTAGCCAAATATTACTTTTGTAGAAACCTTAAAACTTCCAAGACGAATTTCACTAATGAAAGTGAACACAAGGGCACCTCTAAACGACGTTCAACGGTTCAAGAGCTGTAATTATGATATTGGCAGCTCTTGACCGCGGTCAATTTTTTTAGTTGAATTCGTTTTTGTTCAAAATTGGATCAGTAAATCTATAGTCAATGCCGGTTAATGTCTACGGCGCTGCAATATTTTGGTGCTTGATCGTCTTTGGCTGGAGAGCGCTCGCTCTGGTGAAACATCATGGTCATCTTCCTGCCCTTGTCCCATTCTACTTGGGGTCGGCGCAATACGTTTTATTCTTCCATTCTCCCCGGTCAGGTCACGGCATCATACTCCTTTCTCTTTCATACCATTTCTCACACAATCCATAGATCTTTATAAGTTTTTAAACTGTCATGGTCACTAACATTTTTTTTTTATTACATTATAATTAACACTAGAAACGGACATGGATTTTTACTTTCTCATTCACATAAAAACATCTCTGATAGAGATAAAGATTTCAACTAAGAGAAGAGACAGAGAGACAATGGACGTGAATGCACAGTTAAGCCCCCACATGGCACCAATATCGCTAATCTGACGTCCATTTCTTGATGCTTTGACATCAAAGCATCAAGAAAATATACCAATACTACGCATTGGATGAAACTATCATTGCCGCAGTGATAACACGTATTTAAAAGATATATACGATAACCGATAGCAAATATCGAAATGCGAAAAACATTGTTCTTTTGGAGTTTGTTTCAGTTTTTGAGCCGCAGTTCATTGTCCTTGATATTTGTGATCATTTGAATGATAAAAACTGTACTAATAAGCGAATCAGCTGTTATTTTTAATTCACATCACGTGTCTAGTAAAAGCCTTGACCAAATGTTCTGATACGAATAAATCAGTATTCTATCGCTGGATGAAATTAGGGTGGGTGAAGTTCTCATTTATTTTAATTAACGTCTCACTAAACACAATAGTACAAATTACACTTTTATTAAACATAAAGTTGTAGAACTGATGGGTAACATAATAAATACTAATATTTGAATGATAAAGTAGTTGCTGTATGTGTTCACGGCCCTTGAGGGTGCTCTACCGAGCCAGCGGAGGTTCGCGAGTTCGGCCAATTTCGGAGCCTGCTCCAATACTAACTGCTTTTGAATTTGAGTCAGTGTAGTGAAAGGATTAGTCAGGTAAACTCTGCAATAACGCAGTGCTAGTTATCCAAGTTGCGCCGGGCGTCTGGAATCGTAGTTCGATAGTCGCTGGCTTAAGCTAGTACTAGATAAAACTCTAATTAAACAGCTCGTGTGTGTGACCTCTATCGATAAAAGCATGCGTCTGACGTCTGTGTGTGAATACTGTGTGGCCATGTGTTGGTACACGTGGAGTACTGTTGGTAAACATTACGTTAGCGCCTGTCATGATAGTTATGAAGATGAAACGAAGTATGATAGTAGACATAGTATTTCAACTACATATTAGAAACATACTATTGGAATCAGCTCACGCGGATGCCAATAGCTTTTTATGCATAATACCTAGATCGAGTAAACGATGCAGAAATGTATTTTTTTCATGTTCTTTGCGTACGCAAACTTTTTGTTGGTGTGCAGCGGTCAACAAAATGGCTGTCACGGTACTGTTTCGATGGAGGATATTACCACTGTCCAAGACTATCACTATCTCTTATGGATATGCGCTAACAATAGCATTTTACGGAAGTACGCAACAACGATGAGACGCTATGGTATTTCTAAATGCCATTGTTTGGTACTGTCCGTATCTTGTTCCAACTTCCTATATCGGTAGAACAGAATCTTCGGATGTTAGAATATTAATTCCTTTGAGATTTGCTGTAAACGAATCTAGCGGGGTAAGTCGCAACACACTTTAAATGGCTTCCATGCCTTTTATTAGCATTTCTGGCAGGCACATTACTTAATGCCACTGCTCTCGAAAACGATGAAGGAGAACCTCGCGAGGTAACAGGCATGTCCTTCAAAATCCGAAGACGACATGACAGGTTGTGACACAGACTGATTGTCACTGTTCTAGCAGTAAGAACATAGGCTTTGGTGATTATGCCTCATTTCCTAAATAGAAATGAAATAAAATGCATGCCCTAATTACATACATAAACTCACGCGTTTTTCCCTTGGGGCAGTGGTTCCCAAAGTTGTCTGGCCTACGACCTATCTAAAACAAGTTACCAAACCTGCGACCCACCTCTAGGAAATTTAACCGTTAAAAATATGAATAATGGGGTTTTTCAAACCCAGCAGTGGGTCGCGACCCATAGATTGGGAAACCCTGCCTTGGGGGAAGGCAGAAAGTATCTGCAGCACCTGCTACGTTCCTTAAATGCTCATTTTGCCTCGTCCACGTTCATACATCTGGTCATACACGCCGGTTGCGAGTACTACGCACCTGACCTTTCTGAAGAACCTCACCAATGAGGTCAGTGTATGTCTTTCTCAAATGGAGTTGGTCAGGACACCTAGCAAGGCACAGTGATGACAGGTGGACTAAGGCTGTCACCGAATGGCGTCCAAGAGCGGGGAAAAGAAATGTGGGTCGTCCGGCGGCCAGATGGGCACTTGGGCAGACGACATAGTTGCCATCGGGGGAAAAGCCTGGATGAGGCTGGCGCAGGAACGTGGAGATTGGCAGAAGAAAAGAGAGGCCTATACTCAGCAGTGGGTGAATTCAGGCTGTGGATGATGATGATGATGTCTTTCTTGGGCGTCCCCTCCCGGCCACTCATCTGCCTTGCAATAAATGCCTTTGGTTAGTCGCCTTTCACTCAAATCACCTAATGGCAAAAAAAGATCCCATACATATGTACGAAAAAGGCTTGTGTGCGTGTGTGTACTTTTGTATGTAGTACATAACTGTAGCCTCAATTTTGTCTCATTACCGATGCAGGTGCCGTTACAAATACATAATGAATGTGAAATAAATATGCTACAAGATTTTGGGGTCAAATCGAGCTCTAACTCGATTTTAAGCAAAAGTTCTAAACGAAAACTGTAAGTACATATTAAGTTTCCATTTATTTAGACACTAGCTATTACCCGCGATCTTCGTTCGTGTGAAATTATTATAAAAATAACATAATTTTCTTTTACTTCGCTTTGAATTTTGTTACCAATTTCAAGGGTTTAATTTTTTTTGCACGGAACCCTAATTATTTTTCTAAGATAAAAGTAGCCTATGTTAGCCTTGTAACAGCAGCTATCTACTAGTAAAAGTCCCGTCAAAATCTGTACAGCTGTTTCGGAGAATAGCCGGAACAAACAGACAGACAGACAAAAATTTAAAAAAATGTGCTTTTGTTATTAGTGCCGTATTTATTCTTATAAGCATTCAGTAAAAAGCTGTTATTTTGATATTACAAACAGACACTTCAATTTTATTTATTTGTAAAGATTAGGTATCTCACGAAATCGTATTGTTTACTTTGCTGAGCAGACGAATTTCTCTAACCCTTCAAAGAATTAAGTAATTTCTCCAAAAATCCTTCAAATTGTCATTGAAAGTGTGGGATGGTGCATTTTACTAGTCCCATAATTTCCTACAAAGGTTTAGTCTGATGAAAACACTCTTCATCAATGATAAAAGAAATGATTCGATAGTAATTGATTTTTATGTATTGTAAAATTGGGAATCAAACAAGTTGAACTACTAAGCGAAGTCTTGATTCTAATTTTATGAGTGGTAGGAACATTAACCCGGGAAAATCATCATCTGCCGAGCCTTTTCCCAACTATGTTGGGGTCGGCTTCCAGTCTAACCGGATGCAGCTGAATACCAGTATTTTACATGGAGCGACTGCCTATCTGACCTCAACAACCCAGTTAGTGCTAGGCAATACGATACCCCTTGGTAAGACTAGTTGTGAGACTTTCGGGTCACACATCTGTACCGACTGTCAAAGATCTACAAATGACAGCCGGGACCACCGGCTTAAACGTGCTTTCCGAGGCTCGGAGGACACTCTTTATGTAATCGGTGGATGGCACCAACCTAGGTAAGCACGGCTTAACCTAAAGATCGACCCCGAGCGGCTGTTCTTATTTAGCCACTAGCTCCTCAATTTTATGAGTGGCAATCTTATAATGACGCTAAAGTCACATGATCTGATACATTTATTTATTTGCTTTCTCTTTCTCTCATGCATATGTTGTTGACCGCTTTGTTGCGTCAACAGAATTGACCTCCAGTGAGGCTCATTCATAAATATTTACGTCTTGTGGCGAAAATTATAATTTCATGCAGACTTGCATTAGCTAAGTTTTGTTTACTAATAGAAGAGTATTTCTGGTTATAAAATACGTAACATGTAAACTTGTCAGAAAATAGTTTGACAGGGAATTTGACAGTTCCGATTTTCTTTTCAATTTGTTTATTTGCGTGAATAAATAGCGTCATGGTTCTATTTTCGCGTTGTCATACCCGGAATTACTGACGCAGCCATCATGTTTTTTTCAATAAAATTTCCACAAACGTGTATGTATACCATGAGCGCCCCATGATTCCAAGCGCCAAGAGAACCATCACATAGTCGCTCTCATTAAATAATGTTATAAAGGCTATTTTACTGCAGCTTTTCTACTCTAGTAATGCTACTGATCATAGTTCAACAGTTTGTTTTTCTCTTGTAAGTTTTTTCCAAAAACCTACTAAGATTGTAAGTCAATTACAAAACTGATGTTTTTTCTCGTTGTCTCCGACTTGATAACAACATGAGTATATTGTAAACAACTTGATAATCAGTTACTACTTCTCAACATTTGTTTTATTTTAATAATGTAAACTGACGTATTTCGAAGTAAATATTATTGTTACAAGCTTATTTTGACCTGTCATGGCGGCGCTGTCGAATTGTCAACGATCTGTCAAGATTAGTTTATTTGTTTCATTATGATTCAATGGGCACTGTTCAAAGTTTAATCTTTGAGTTTATCTCTGTTATAAAAAGATAGCGGGCCACAGGGGAGGATAGGCAATACAAATACGACATGTAATAATGCCAAACAGACGCAAACATTGGAGATAAGTTCCGGTAAAATTACTATTGTTTTTTGAAAAAAAAAAATGGCTGATAATATTTGTTTAGATTAAAATGGAACTGTTTATCGAGAAGATGTGACCAGTTGACCACCATGCTTTTTGATACCGGTAATTAAATTCCAATATCTTTCAATTAGCTATTCATCCATCTCCACTCATCAAGAAGAGTTACGATGATTTTTTTTTTTTTTTTTATTTTTTTATTTTTTTTTTTATCCCTGGACATTTCACACAGCACCATCTAGTCCCAAGCTAAGCAACCTAATGCTTGTGTTATGGTAACTAGATGGCTGATAAACTACATATATACATTTTTTTTTTTGTAAATACATACATATTATAGATAGAATTTATGAGTTTATGAAAGAGCCGACAGGATTTCAAACAATATTTTGCGAATTGAAAAATCTTGAATGGTTTGTGATACAACAATGCTTACGGTTTATTTCATTAATACATTTTTATTTTTTCAATACACTTCCTCGAAATCTGGCTCTTATCGCACTACGATTAGGTTCAACATGCAATTTATTTCACACACGTGGATTTTTTTTTCATTTATCACAACGTGTGTGGAAATAAACTTATACTAAAGTCCAAATTGATTCAATGCCTACAGTCGGCGGTGATTTTTTTTTTAATCTCGGCAAAGAAATATGCGACTTTACGGCGTAAATAATTTCTGAACATTTTTTTTTTTTATTACAAAATGGGCCTGCTCTTGACCTCGATCACGCCTGGTGGAAAGCGATGGATTTAAATTGATATTCATAAACGTATAGAAAAACATGGTTATTTAAAATAAATATTTACTTTGACGAACAAACATAACATTTATTTGTGTTTAAATCTAAGTCTAAATTCAAATATATTAGGCTGTTTAGCGGATGAAGCCTTTGCTTCTCCTTCAACCTGGCGAAAGCAAAGCGCGGAAAAAAAAGCAAATGAAATTAAATGAATGCTTTTTTTTACACTGAATTGAAATGAATTATTAAATTCATGACAAGAAATGTTCCATTCTATTATTTTCTTTCCCCGAAATTGAATTGAAAAACATCGTTTGATACACATAGGCATTACTGCAGTTCTCGTCTCCATAACAACCTCGCCTGTGGCTTGGTTGTGAATTCTGCCTCGAATGCAATAGCAAAGTTTCCCCACTTACATCAAAATGTATTATTTTAGTTATACGTGCAATATTTGTATGTATGTTTGTTTAGGTCAAATCTTGCAACTGAATTTTGAAACAGTTAAAGGTAAAAATACCGGTTTTGAAATAGAAAAATTACCAGGGTGACAGAAATGAACAGAAAATAGGCGCCTAAACGATCTCACTAAGTTGTGCACCAACGATTAAACACAAAGAGGAATACAAATGATTGATTATTGAGCTAAGTAGTAAGTCGCTTAAGCACCTAGTTCCAGTTCATTTCTACTTTCCTGGTAGGTAGTTTCACTAAATAAATAATTAGGACAGTTGCATTTTAAAACGTCTATCGACATTTATTACGAATCCTTCATGCTCTTCTTCTTTACGTTTCATCGTTGGTGCGTTTCGAGAAATGCTTTTAGTGCGTTTCATTGGGTGTGCTTTGAGGAATACCCCATGTGTTTGTAGAGAAAAAAGATTTAGGGTTCCGTGCAAGAAAATTAAAACCCTTGATATTGTTAACAAAAAGCAGATTCAAATAGGAAAGTAATATTTTTATAATAATTTCACGGAGACGAGGGCCGTGGGCAATAACTAGTAATTCATAAAAAAAATAACCGGTCAAGTGCATGTCGGGGCACACACAATGCTGGGTTTCGTAGTTGCCCATCAAAATATGCGGACACAAGTCCTATCGAACGACATCCCACACTATGGGGTACGCGAGAAAAACAAAAATCCCCACTTTACGTGTAGGTACTGGAGATACCCTAAAAATATTTTTCGAGATTTTATTTATTATTTATTTATTTATGTACACACAGATACTTAACAGGACAATACTACTTACTACACTACTACTACTACTTGCTTTACTTACTTATTTTACTACTTTGTCGGCGTAAGTAATCCGTATATTCATGCCAAATTACAGCTTTCTAGTAATAAGAGTCTGTCCAAAGCTGCGGACAGTAGGACAGAAGGACTGACATGGCGGAACTATAAGGGTTCCTTGTTCACTACGGTACCCTAAAAATGACAATTTTATAGATAAGGTTTTAATTACCGATGTTTTTTTTAAACATTCACGGAACGTGTCTGATAAGATTGTTTTTACTTCGTAACACCTTTCAGGGTCATTTGACATGGTGATAACAGCTGTTTTTATATACCAACATACTCGTAACGAGCTTATATTCGCCGAAAGAGTTGGCAGAGATATAAATAACACACACACTGTTTCTATTAGCAATTTCTCAGTAGTAGATAGATAGATACATAGATAAAACATTTATTCAGTACACACAAGAGACATAGCACAACACACAGAAGCACAATTAAATAATGAAGACAAATTATAAGAACATAACTTAAATAAAAAAAAAACAAGGTGTCAATATACAAAAAGACAAACATATCTACTAAAGAGATATAGTGACACCATGACATAATTCAAAAATAAATAAAAATAAAAAACGAGTATGCCAGGTGCGGTGTGCGTAGTAGCCCGATGTTTAGAAGGTGGAGTAAGCACGGGAAGCCGATCTCTCGGGAGGCTGATCTCTCTTCAGTCGTTTTAGTTTGCCGTCTCATCAGACTATTGAGAGAAGAAAGAGCGCTAGTCTCTGTTCCTAGATTAGATTAGCCTTGGTTGAAATTCGGCCAGTGGGCCTATTATTTTCTTATTCCCAAAGGCTATGCCGTGGTTCGTGGGTTAACAATTTTAGCCAGTCGGTAAAGTGACAGCGGGTTGACAAGTCAGAGTGTGCCAGACGTACATTAACACACGTAATATAATTTACCGATGTTGATAATTAATTACATTGTAGTTATATGTATTATGCGAAGTTAACAATGATGTCGCCTCATTTACGCTGATTGACCTCATAAACACGAGGCAGTCTGCATGCGCAAAGTCACGCGAAAATATTCTAGTCAGCGACGAACGTTACATACACATGGTCACATAGTCATCATCTGTCTAGCAAGTGTTTATTTAGGTAAGTAGGTACTTTGGAAGAATTATAGCTGAACTGAAATAGAATAAAAATAGCAGTTATGAGGTAATGCAGGCAGAGAAACTTTTGAAAATAAGGTACCTATTTGAAGAAACTATCGCTGTCGCTCTCTCGAGCACGATTTTGACATTAGTAGTAAGGATAACTGCAGATCCGACTGAAAAGCCTAAGTAAAAGTCATAATTCGAGGTTTGGTTCAGACTATTTCCTCGTCCAATATTCGACCAATTTAAAAGATATCTGTGTCCCTGTGTTTTTCTTTTCATGAATAGTTGTCTTTGTACACTAGGCCTCAGTTGACAGCGGTCTAAATAGGCAATTTTGAGCTTTTTGTAAGGGTTCTAGTACTTCTAGTGCATATAAAGATTTTATGTACCATCAAAATAGGGACATAAGTAGAAGAGGTTGATATTTATTTTACTGTAAAAATCTTTGCTTCAAAGTCATAGACCAGAAAGAAAACAGGCGAGAGCTTGCCACACTCGGGAACCGAACCGGCTAAATTCGAAAAAAATAACACCCTGTACTTTTATGGCATCAATCGATAGGGTCAATCATAAGGATCAAATCTCTCTAACAAACATGATAAATTCAATGAAAGGAAAACCAGGAAATCTTAACTTATTTTAATAGAACAAAAAAGGGTAAACTAAATAACCAGTTGCTCAAAACGAGCTTCATTTTGTTCACACAACTCAACATAACTGTCCGTGTCAGTATCGGCGATACTTTTTAGGGTTCCGTACCCAAAGGGTAAAACGGGACCCTATTACTAAGACTTCGCTGTCTGTCTGTCTGTCTGTCTCCAGACTGTATCTCATAAACCGTGATAGCTAGAAAGCTGAAATTTTCACTAATGATGTATTACTATTGCCGCTATAACAACAAATACTAAAAATTAAATATTAAGGGGGCTCCCATACAACAGATATGATTTTTTTGCCGTTTTTTAGGGTTCCGCACCCAAAGGGTAAAACGGGACCCTATTACTAAGACTCCGCTGTCTGTCTGTCTGTCTCCAGGCTTTATCTCATAAACCGTGATAGCTAGAAAGCTGAAATTTTCACAAATAATGTATTACTATTGCCGCTATAACAACAAATACTAAAAATAAAAATATTAAGGGGGGCTCCCATACAACAGATATGATTTTTTTGCCGTTTTTATAGATAATGGTACGGAACCCTTCGTGCGCGAGTCCGACTCGCACTTGGCCGGTTTTTTATAAATAAGTATCTGTATCGTCGTATCGGCTGAAGTGCGTATCGATGCATCCCTAATTCGTATTAGCAATGGAAATTAAGTATTTAAACTGTTTCAACACTTAGCTCATGAAAAAAACACCTATTGCATTATTTATTTTTATCAACCTAATGCATTACTGCAGTACCTATTGATTCAATGGCTGTTGTAGTAATACACCACAGTTTTCTGTTTTCTAGACTACAGAAAAATAAACAAAATTGTGTTTTTGTACGTACTTGGTCATAGTGCATGGTATATCTTGGCATAACAAGACATATTTTCTACAATTGTTTAAAAACATAACATACAATTGCAATTCCCTTCGAAATCCTTCAGATTGTTATAAAAACCGGGCAAATGCGAGTAGGACTCGCGCATGCAGGGTTCCGTACCATCGTAGTAGGAGAGCCCCCTTTAATTTTTAATTTATTTTTATTAATCGTTGTTATAGCGGCAACAGAAATATACATTCTGTGAAAATTTCAACTGTATACCTATTACGGATCATGAGATCGAGCCCGCTGACAGACATACGGACGGACAGACAGCGGAGGCTTAGTAATAGGGTCCCGACACCCGTTGGTTACCCTTCGTGTACGGAACCCTAAAAAATGTGTTACAGAAGGTCAATAAAAGACAACCGCATTCGAGGGGCTATTGAACGAACACAACACTTCTCATTCATCCTTCGCTCAAGTATTTGTTTGTCTGTTTATCTGCTTAACCTCAAATAAAACAATGCTACTTGATGTTTGATACAAACACTTAAAAGTTATAAACAAAAGGTTATTGATATTGTGTGATAAATAAGTTTTAGATAACCCAGTCTGATTATTATCGTAGACATATAAAATGTCATTGTAGTATTTAAATGATTCAAGAAACCAGAGGTTTAATAGATATCGCGAGAAGTGATTGAAATCATAAATATTGTTTATTGTTTTTGCTTTTAAGAAATGTAATTTATTTCAACATCACTGTTCTCTGGTAAAGGAAAACATCGTGACGAAACTGCCATGTTTGGAACCAAAAATGGCGCAAAATGCTCTTGTGATAGGAGTAGAACAGACAGTATTGATAAAATTGAGCCATTCATCATCATCTGCCTAGCCTTAAGCGGCTTCCTGACTACGCTATAATATTGTATAGTATACTAGCTGTGCCCGGCATGCGTTGCAATGCATGTTTTCCTACCTACTACTTTCACTACCTACCTACCCTACCTACAGTACTTACCCTACCTACCTACCTACCCACCCTACCTAACTACCTACCCTACCTACCTACCCTGCCTACCTACCTACCCTACCTACCTACCCTACCTACCTACCTACCCTACCTACCTACCTACCTACCTACCTACCTACCTACCTACCTACCTACCTACCTACCTACCTACATACCTACCTACCTACCTACATACCTACCTACCTACCTACCTACCTACCTAAGTACCTACCTACCTACCATTGTTTTTAAGATGTATTCTGCTATTCGGAGTGGAGACAAATCCAACGAATCAAAAACCATGAAAGTTGGTCCAGCAGATCTCTAAGTGTTGTAACAACTGACTTTGTTTTATAATATATTTATAAATATTCGATTTTTTCTCGCCTTTTAAACCTTCCCTAGACCTCCACGAACATTTCAAGACTAAGATAAGATAAATCCGTTCAGCCGTTCTCGAGTTTTAGTGAGACTAACGAACAGCAATTCATCTATCTATACTTATAATAAATCTGTAGAGAGGTCAATTCTGTACATGAAATATATTTACAAAATAACTATCGGGGGGTGATTAGTGATCGATACTGATGCCAAAAATGCAATCAGTAAAATTTTTGTCTGTCTGTCTGTCTGTCTGTCTGTCTGTATGTTATTTATAGAAAAAAAAACTACTCGACGGATTTTAACGAAACTTGGTACAATTATTCTACATACTCCTGAGCAGGTAATAGTATACTTTTCATCACGCTACCATTAATAGGAGCAGAGCAGTGAAAGGAAATGTTGGGAAAACGGGAGAAGTTACTTGGTTTTTTTTAGCTTCCGTCGCGTGTGCAGCCTTAATGGTTAAAGCTACATAGAAATCATGTATAACGGAAATATTCCACATAAAATTCTATAAAAAATATCCCAAGACAGCATATGTGTATCTTTTATAGTTGACTCACAATAACACGTGTAACTCCCGATAGCTTAGCAGTTCGGAGATTTGTTATTATTATATTTGTTTACTCTTACGTTTATAATATTCTCACTCAACCCCAATTTAAAAAAAAAACATCAGTTATTCTTCGAACTCCTGGGCAGGTTATAGTATACTTTTCATCACACTACAATGAATAGGAGCAGAGCAGTGTAAGGAAATGTTGGGAAAACGGGAGAAATTACTTGATTTTTTAAGCTTCCGTCGCGTGTGCAGCCTTAATGGTTAAAGCTACATAGAAATCATGTTTAACGGAAATATTCAACATAAAATTATATAAAAAATATCCCAAGACAGCATATATCTATCTTTTATAGTTGACTCACAATAACACGTGTAACTCCCGATAGCTTAGCAGTTCAGAGATTTGTTATTATATTTGTTTACTATTACGTATAATATAATACCAATAACACTCACCATCATCCTTATTTTTTTAATGAATATTAGTACCTATTTAATAAAAAAAGAATCATAGAAATCGGTACAAAAACACCAAACTTATACATGAAATACCTACGCTAACAAGCCATCGCGCGTGAATAGAGAAGCAAGCTGTAAGGATCATTTTTGCGTAACGGTTGCCGCGCTCGACACGGCTCGCGGCGGCAGAGTATAAAAGGGGCGGGAGGCGAGCGCAAGCTTCATATATCCTTAGTTTGTAAGCCCTGGCTGGGGGCCTTAAAGTAATTTTTGGCCACCACAGGATTGTCCGGTTAAGCAGCTTCAACCTTAGCGAGTTGTTGCGCTGCGAGAGGCCATACCAAAAAAAAAAAAAAAAAAAAAAAAGCGCAAGCTTCATTCAATATTTGGCTGTTGATGCGTTCAGAGTGTTGGACTTTATTGACAGACAATAATTGTTATTTTATAAACCGTGCTTATCAGCGCGACTTTTAGTCTTTAAATAGTTTATTTTAATTTCTTTTGTTGTTATTTTATGAATTAGGTTTAGTTTTGTTTAAATTGTAAACTATTAATAGTTGCTATTTTTTTTTAAGTGAAGTAGTAGTAGGTAGAATAGAAGTAGAAGTAGTACTCATAGACTTTTAGATAAGTACTGATAGGTTAGTTTTGGGTCATTCATGTTTATTTTTTTTGTATTGAGTAGGTAAAAGCGTAGGTACTTTTTCAAAACTATGAGGGAGGACATCTGCTAATTTTTTTTCGAAAAACGACGGAAACGCGGACGAAGTCGCGGGCAAAAGCTAGTTTTTATATATATAGATACCTCATAGCACAACAATATCGCGCACCATAGATAGTCAATCATATACATATAGTACAGTACAGTGTGAACGTGTCCATAACAATCTATGGTGCGCGATATTGTTGTGCTATGATCTATATACTATATATGCTATTATATTATAGCGTAGTCTGAAAGCCGCTTCATAAGCCTTTTCCCAACTATGTTGGGGTCGGCTTTCAGTCTAACCGGATGCAGCTGAATACTAGTATTTTACATGGAGCGACTGCCTATCTCATCTCCACAACCCAGTCAGTACTGGTAATACGATACCCCTTGGTAAAACTGGTTGTCAGAATTTCGGGCCACTGACTACTCAACGACTATCAAGAATCTACAATTGACAACCGGGACCAACGGTTTAAAGTGCTTTCTGAGGCACGAAGGAAACTCGATTTTTGACCTGAAACCTGAGGATCGACCCCAGCAGCTGTAATTATTTAGTCACGAGCTCCTCAACTGAGCCATAATAAAATTATACATTGTATAATCGCGTGCCCCGATGTGATATCTATCACTGCACTACGACTCGTGTCAAACTCTAGAATGAAATGCTATTAAACGCTTCCCTAAGGGAATACTCGTATAACCATTATTTTTGTACTTGAGTGTGATTGCTAATAAATCTAATAAAGCTTATGTACTCGTTGGTCGTAAAGCTGCTGTGCTTAGGGACAGTTAAGTAATAAGGTACGTTTAGGTATGTAGCTGGTCTTAACTGTCTATTCATATTAAAAAACCCCGACAGGGTAAAAGAACTAAAAAAAGTACCTGAAATAAATAAAACTAAAAAGAAAAAACCAGCCCAGTCGTTATGAATGTTGTTAAAAGTAATACTTAACACAACTACACCATTGAAATAGTTTTATAATCGGAACACAGATAAATAAATCATAAATCCTTATGCAAAATAGAAGAATTAACAGTCGGGACCCATTTAAATTTTAAGTGTGCTACAATATCGCATTGGGTTTAGCCTGTAAGGATATTTGTATGTTTAGAATCAATAAATGAATAAATTTTACGTACGTTACGTGGTAAATAAAAGAATGGGTCCCGAGTTCCCGACTGTCAATTGTAGAGGAAAAATCTGTAAACCGTAAAAATGTAGTTTCATCATCTGCCTAGCCTTTTCCCAACTATTTTGGGGATGGCTTCCAATCTAACCGGATGCAGATGAATATCAGTACTTTACGTGGAGCGAATGCCTATCTGACCTCCACAACCCAGTTAGTACTAGACAATACGATGTCCTTGGTAAGACTGGTTTTCACTTTCAAACCGTAAATATGTAGTTTAATAACCAAATAACTACAAGTTATAAAGTCCAACTCGCACTTGGCCGGTTTATTGTCGTTGATAATTTGCTTTAAATACTTTATTTATTAGCTAAAACGTCGCGCCAGTCAAATAAATAATTCTGTTATTGAGAAATAGACGTCATATTGACCTAAATGTTAGCACCTGAATCGATGGTTTCTTATAAATACGAGTGCCACAATAACCAATACAAATTTATTTATTTGTCTCCTTCGGTCCTTCCTATTTAACGTCTATGACGTGTCAAGATATTTTGCATAAATATTATTCGAACAAATTAGCACCCGACCATCCTCCATTTCCAACTCGTGATATAATAACGAACTTATCAATAGAACCATTTTTAGTTTTTGATGTTTCAAAGAATACAACGTGATATTGACAAAAGTTTTTGTAAGACGTCACTTTGAAAAGTAAACGTCATAAAATGACAACTTGTGTCACGGTTGCGGTAAAATATGGGACTACATTTCAACCACAGAACTTTAATATACCAAGTTTGAAATATCGATGCGATTTTTATATCGATACGATTTTTCTTGACAAGGAGCACCACCTTAAACTGCACACTTAAGGTGGAATTGTCAGGTTAGCCCTCGAAATTCAAATTTTCTTTGGTTTTTTGCAATTTGCAGGTCAGTGTCAGGTTGTATGTTGATGAAAATATGATTCGCGACCGTAACACGTATACCACAGAATTATAATCATCAATACAACTTATACAACCCTCTAAGTTCATTTAATCACACACCATGACACCACACACATCACCATCACATCTGGAAATTGATTTATTTTGCACCAGCGCACACAAAATTAGAAATATTTTAAACAAGGAGTATTTTGGTGACAGCCATAAATAGCTTTTAATTCTGATTTTGATGTTGCATGACTTGACTGACATACCCAATATATTTATCTCGACAATTTTATACCAATTTAACAATGTAAAATCGCTGTAACTGGTCAACGCAAGTAACTCATTACTAATTAGATATATATTATGTGGAAGCTTGTATTTAGCAAATGTCGCTACTTATGCATGATATTTATAATTGTTATTAGTCTGTAAGCATTCTTTAAAATTAAATAAATAAATTAAATGATTATTTCATGAAAAAGTCATTCAATGGGATTACATGAACTTAGAGGGTTGTATTGATGATTTTAATGATTAGAACTCTGTTAAACCATATTTGTTAGGGTCGCGAATCCGAACATATAACCTGACACTGGTCTGCAAATTGCAAAAAGGCAAGAAAGGACAATGACCAAAGTTGGTACCAAAAAGTCTCGCGCCTCAAAACCAAAATATTATAGTAATTAGTTTCATATTTTTTTACGGCATTACGCGTCGGGGATTTGATTTTTGAACTGGAAATATACTTTTCGAGTTTAAAAGTATGAATATTGTTTTACTCCCTTTATATGACGTTCCGTTTCAACTGAATATAAACGACGTTCCGTTTCAATTGAACAAACCCTTGTCTGTCGAGCGGACTCTAAAATTAATTACAATTAAGTAAGATCAGTACACCAAATCGATTTAGTTTGGTTTATTGCTATTTGCAACAAAATAGATTTTCTCAGCCTAAAGATTTTGATTTATCGATTACATCCCTAAATCCCGACTAGTTTATAGCACTTACTATACTCTATGGTTTATAGTTATCTTATCTGTGGCATCTGACATTTGTACTGTACTGACTGACTATTGGCAATGTAAAGGTCTAAAATAAAATCGAGTTTCAGTCAAGCATACTGTGGATGTTACTTTAACTCGTAATTCTTACTAATATTAGTGTATTACGCTGTTTTTAGAGCAATAATGTAATGTATGTGTGTTAAAATACGTCGTTGGTAGCGTCGAAAAAATAGACCTACTTTTTAGGTTAGTTTCGATTTTATAAAATAACTCTGAAACGCGGGTTTTTTTTTCAAAAATAATTTTTGTAGGAGTTAATACGATCAGTGTAGTCTATAAAAAACAAGGTTTGATTTTGATGCAGCATGGTACGGGATTCCATACTTCCATGAGCATTCTCTTTTGAATTTCGCGGGTACCCTGGCGATTCCCCCTTAAAGTAGTTATACAGCCCTTTCACAGCTGTAACTGCATCACTGTCTAAGTAATCTTTATTCTTATTGCATTCAAGCAGCCATTTCACAGCTCTGATTGCATCACCGTCTAAATCTTAGTGATCTTTATTCTTATTGGATTAAAGTTGATCTTTGCTTGCTAACTGACATGGTCTGTCAAAATGGTTGCCTTTGTGTTGCTATCAGAGGTACAATAACTGTGAACAGACTAGAGTAGACTTTAAATTTTACTGAATTTGTCATTAACCGTTTACATATTGGCCTTTTTAAACAGCGTTATCTTTAAACTGTCAAATTAGCAGTGGTGAAGGTTCCAAACGACTCGATTCCTACCGGATTCTCATTGAAAAATGGCACAGTCAGTATTATATAGACAGAAATAATAAAATCACATTAAAGATAGGTATGTACTCCGGCTTACCTCTTACAAAAATTGACTCTTCGCTACTGCAAATTAGGCTCATCAATCTCTGGTCCTTATCTCAATTTATTTGGGGTCGTCGTAGCGTGACTTCTTCCATACTTCTCTATTACTCGTCATGTCAGAAGTCACCTCCTTTCTAACCATTTCATCCCTCACACAGTACATCCATCGTTTCTTTGGCCTCCCTCTACCTCTACTCTCACATTTGCTGATTCCTCCGCATCACATGTCAATCCGCGTCACTGTCAAATTAGAATGAGCACGGAAAACAAGATAATCCACGTACTCTTATTTGTAAAATGAGCAACTATCAATCGTAGCCCGCTTGGTAATCATAACAGCCCATATTTGGCCTCCTAATACGTCGCTACAATGAGTGATGATGGGATATTCCATAATTAGTTACTTCACTTAAGGTGTGTTCAAACCAGCGGAGTTTTTTGAGCTGTGAGCCGCGTAAAAGGAGTCGCGGAATTTACGCTGCATTCGGTTTCATACTATAGTCCTGTTTGTACCACACTCGTTGTGTTTGTTATAATAGCATTATGCTATCAGTAGTGTCTGATCGAAGGTCGGTTTCTAGCCGAAGCCGAAGAGTGCGATTCCGTGGCGCCAGATGAGGTTCAACTCTAAAAGTGACAAAGAATTTACTTTTTAAACCGACTTCAAAAAAGGAGGAGGTTTCTCAATTCGACCGTATATATGTTTTTTTTTTTTTTTTTTTTATGTGTGTTCGCGGATAACTTCGTCGTTTATGAACCGATTTTGATATTTTTTTTTTTGTTGGAAAGGAGATACTTCAAGGGTGGTCCCATGATAAGGAAACCGGGATCTGATGATGGCATCCAAGAGAAATTGAGGGGAGCTTTCAAAAATTGTAGTGGCGACTAGTGCGTTTGTAAATTTTTTGATTAAGTATTTTAAAGCACTACAATTTAAAGAAGGTCTGGAGTCGCTCTGATGATGGAACCAAAAGACAGTCGAGGGAACTCCTCAACGGTTTACAGCAGTCACCTTGTGTTTGGGTTTGATTAATTTGTATTGATGAGAAATTTACACCTAGATGGGTTGTGACAGTTATAAGGGGTCTGATGATGAAGACGAAGGATAGTTAAGGGAACTCCTCAACTGTTTACAGTAGCTACCTTGCGTTTGGACTTAATTCATGTATATTGATCAAAACTTTGCACCCATCTGGGTTACAAGTGCCATTACAGGTCTGATGATGAAAAATATTTCTATGGAATATTGCAACTAAAAATAAAAAAATAAAAAAACTTTTTTGCAAAAAATAAAACCGACTCCAAAAACACAAAAAAAGTGAAAAATAATTTTAGCTTCAGAAGTCGGTGACAAAAAACTGAATCAAATAAACAAAAGTCACCGACTTCTGAAGCTAAAATTATTTTTCACTTTTTTTGTGTTTTTGGAGTCGGTTTTATTTTTTAACTTTAAAATTTAATGTTCACTGTAAATAAACAAGAACTTGACAAGAATAATATCACTTTAAAATGTGTGACCTTGTCCCCCGCGGCTCTTCCGTTGCGGTCTCCCGCATTGGTAACAGTTCGATCAATTTCGGCGTTTGCTAGAAAAAAAAATGTCTGTTGTATGGGAGCCCCACTTAAATATTTTTTATTCTGTTTTTTTAGTATTTGTTGTTATAGCGGCAATAGTAATACATCATTAATTGTGAAAATTTCAGCTTTCTAGCTATCACGGTTTATGAGATACAGCCTGGAGACACAGACAGACAGACAGACAGACAGCGGAGTCTTAGTAATAGGGTCCCGTTTTACCCTTTGGGTACGGAACCCTAAAAAAGGATTAAAGGATACCGTGGCGTGGTGCGCCGACCCCAAATAACATTTGACAAGGGCAGGAAGATGACATGATTACAAATAATATAGAACTAGGCACCGTTTGGCTATTACAGAAAATAAAGTAACAAGTACGAACATACGTCAGTTTGCTCCCATATTTTAACAGGCGCAGAGGCTTTTAAACTCCTGGCTAGCGTAAAGAGTGAATAAACAGGGCCTTTGTTTATAAATTGTGAAATAAGCAATTGATAAGCAATCTTTCGCCCATGAAAATTTCAGTAATTCCTCATAGTTACTACTCTACAGAGATTAACCAGCCATTCTGATATCAGAATGGCTGGTCAACCTTAAATGTTTTAATTCTTTTTACTTATGAAATAAGCAATTCTCTCATCATGGTAAGCAAATATAAGTAATTGATAAGTAATTTATAGGCACAATTTCAAAGCTACATACGACTGTTGACCGGCGAATCTGACGTTCACCAGAAATACATCATCTGTGAAAATTTCCAACTGTCTAACTATCACGGTTCATCAGATACGGCCTGGTGACAGACGGACAGACAAACAGACAGACAGCGGAGTCTTAGTAATAGGCTCCCATTTTACCCTTTGGGTACGGAATCCTAAAAACCAACTTCGTCTGACGCCCAAAACTTCGGCCTATTATGCCCGAAGCCGAAGCTGATTTTTTCGGCCGAAGGTAGCCACTATACTATAGATAACAATAACAACATTTTGATGTTATTGTGAACAACACAACGGTTTGATAGCACTCGTTTTGTTTGTTATATTGATAATAAAATTATGCTATCAGGCATTTGTTATGGTACTGTTTTGAAATAGCTTCGACCTTGTTTTTTTGTTGTTTATTATTATGTTTGCACTCCTTATTGAAATTCATAGTACCTACGTTTTCGAGTTATATTATCTCATCGATTTATTTACCTAATTTACGAACGGAACTGCTTCTTCCGAAATACTCCAGTGCTCCACCCTAGGCCGCATCAGCATCAGGCGAGTTGCGGCCAAATGCAAGCCAATTTCGTGTTAATAAAGAAAGTATTTCTTCCCTTATAAGAGGTTTATGTTGCATTATAAAGTACTGTACTTGGACTGTATACTGTAAAGTGTAACTTAGTAAAACCTTATTACTCCACAACTAGGTTTCAGCTTACACTAATTATCCAGTTTCTGTCAGATATTGCAAACCACAGGTGTCGCTTGATATTACGGTGTCATGTTGGGTTTGATATCAAGTCTCTTGGTTTTAACACGAGAAGTGTATTATTTGTCGTTGTTAATCTGCCTTTGTATTTCGCAACTCCAGGTATAGCCAGACAGATTTTTATTAAATCTGTGGATTGAGAGGTAGGTACTAAACTGAGGATGACCAACATATTGTTTTTGTTAATGAATAAAAATCCATAAAGATTAATGTTTGCGTATGCCAAATTATCAGCCATAGATAACCCAAGTTAATCGAACCACTTGATAGCTTTCCACCCGGACATACAGCCGTTAACTCAATTCTCTAAATAGAGTTCTGATCAGTGTCTGCCGGAGCAGAGACAATCTGCACGGTCGTAGCCGACTGAGATTTCAAGTGCGTATGCGGTTACGGAGTCCATCCATAGACAATGGTCCACCTGTGCAGTTGACGACCTTATGACGGCATCAGTTAGCAGATATCACGTAGTTTGACTAGTATATTTATTTCCTTAGCAACTTTATACATAATGGTACTTACGCAATAAAGAATTGTGAATTTTGTACCAAGCAGATTTGAATTTTTCGCCATCGAAATTCTGAATTCGAACTCTTTGTTTTAATCGTGCTGAACTATATTCTTTTAGATTGTTATTGACAAGATTTGCGGTCACCAGCCTTTTTTGGCAAACCCATAAAAAAGAACATCAACAGTCTGGATATGATGTAAAAGAAAACTCTTTTCTAACCTTCAATGTAACAATGACAACCTTTACGTTCGTTGTTGAAACATCACAGATAATACATCGGTGATGTGAAAGTGGCGGGAATTTTGGCGCGAAGTCAACGGACGCCGGCAATATGGCGGCGCGTCGATTATCCGCTAGATGGTTCACGTCATAGTGGAAACGTTTTTGTAGACAATTTATAGGCTCAGACGCTAGCACATCAAGCTTCTGATTTTCAACTTTATCGCTTTTAAAGCATTAGGTTCAAGGGTAAATTTTACAGTTTGTTTCGGGTAGCTTGATGTGCGTCTGTACATAAAAGTATGCAAATTATGCTCTAGTTAAATTTTGTATGTAGAAAAGTATTCATTTCATTGTTTATGTGGTTTGTTGAACTGCCCAAAGGAATGCGATTGTAATTTCCATGTTAAAATGTTTCCATTTCCTGTATATGTATTCATGCTGATTCATAGCTGCATCTCTTTAATCTTGGTTTTTATCGGTTGTTAAAAAACATTTTGACCGTGTAGGTATTGCACTTTTGTAGGAAACAGCAGTTTTTTTTTACTGAATAGGTACGTAACCGTTTTCGCGTCGGTGTCCCTTCCACCCTCTTTATTATAAAATAGTATCGTATTATAGAAATTTGAGATTGTAGTAGCTTGATGTGCTGGCGTCTGTACCTATCTAACTTTATGATTATGACTGAAATTAAAAACTCTGCGCTCGATTTCCATTTATAAATACTGCTTATTTGGTGATGTCAGTATGCTCCAATTAAATAACAACTTTGTAGGCGTGTAATTTACTCCCTAGTTTCAAAAAATAAAAAAATAAAAACCTCAAGGATATTTCGACCAATCTAATTTGATTCATGTTTACGGATTTTCCAGCCTAGATAGTAGATATAACAAGAAAATTACAATCCGGTCTGGATTGTAATTTTCTTGTTTTCGTAAAATAAGCTGATTTATTTTTGGTTGAGTTTTTTATCAGCTGACATTTTTAAAAAACCTAATCTGTTGTTTGTTGTCTATGGTCGTTTCAACTTTCATATCGTTGGTATAAAAACTTTTTTTGAAAAATAAATTTTAACGTTGCTTTTCCAACGCATTGTTAGTTAACTATTAACTGTCGTCACAGTGCTCACAACTTTTTTGTAAATATTTCACACAATTATTTTATTGTTTCATAAATCTTCCCAAACGTCAGTGTGCTTGTTTCACCTATAATAAGCTCACTAACCTACAATTTATAGACCTCTCTTCCTATTTATAAAATTAATTGTTATAAAATCTAAATTGGAAGTAGATACTCGTGTACGTTTTAAAGGTACAAAGTCCGACGCAGTCGTTCCCGGTGCTATACCCGTCCACGTGCCAAAATCTTTAGTCTGTAGAGATAGATAGAAGATTCTGAATCATCTGCAGGGAGGAAAACTTCATCATTTTTGTGCGAAGTCCTACCGCTGGATTACTTTCCTTCTACCACACAGTTATTCAATAAATATTTACCAACTAACTTTTGCACGCGGCTTCGCGCGTTTTAGAATTTGACAATCCATTCGGGTTGTACTCTGCTTGAAATAATATAATTCAATCATAATTCGAAAGACACGTGGCGCCATCTATTATCATAAGCACGTTATTGTTGTTTTCCTCGGGAACAGTACTTTTTTTCGGGATGAAAGGTTATGTCCGTTTCTGTACACCTGACATTCAAAATTTCAGGATGATCGGTTTGATCGGTAGTGGTTTAGGCGTGAAAAGGTGACAAACTCTTTCGCATTTATAATATTATTATAGTTTGGAAGGATTACTAAGTTGGTCTTGGTAGCAGACCCCAATTTATCCAGTTCACTAACTTATGTCATTCCATTCCTGGGTCAAGGCCGCCCGCCTCTTCCCATGGCTTCTAGCTCTTTCTATCCTGGGCTAATGTCGGCCGCTTATAGGGATTTCGTTTCCTAAGTATCTGAATTATTGATTATCTGTGTGTCTTAGGCCGATAGTAACACCAGGTACTTGAGATTAAAATATTCCACATCGTTCTGGCACATGCTATATTTTTAATTTCAACAAAATTCAACCGTGAATCATTCTAGTCTAAATTATTACATTCCGTGCGTCGAAATCTAAGAATTTTTTGTCAGCCTCAACCACTGGAGTAAACAAAATCATTGAATATTCCGTACTTATGTTGCTACGGGCTTTGAGAATCGAACCTTCTTTCGTCTACCATAAGGTTTATCTTTGTCTATGTCGAGTTGTGGAAATCCGAATGACAGCTTACACTTCTACAGTCTTTTCAGGGTTATTTCACATCTGACTTTGCATAAGTGTCAAAATCACAATTTATTCTCTTACTAGCTGTTGCCCGCGAGCGCGACCTCCGTCCACAAAAAAAAAAAAATCCGTAAAATTATCATAAATATATGAATTCCCTATTTAAATTAGATTTTGTTAACAATTTCAAGGGTTTTCATTTTTTTGTACGAAACCCTAATCCTTTTTCTAAAATTAAAGTAGCCAAAGTTACTCCTTATTTATAAGGTCCCATTAACATAGATGAACAAATTTTAACACAGCGTTTGACCGTTTTGTGGATGTGTTTATTCTAGAGTGCCGGCAATTTATTATTTTAGGTCAAAATAAAATCACTTTAATGAGTGTTTTTGCTTGGATATCTTTGGTTAGACGTACTGAATGCTGTGTTAAAATTTGTCCATCTATTTTAATGGGACCTTATATAACATCAGCTATCTGTAAAAGTTCCGTCAAAATCTAGCCGTTCAGCCTGTCCAGCCGTATCGGAGCCACAGACAGATTTAAAAAAAAGAAGTGATGAAGTGAAGTGAGATTGTTCCTGCTAACAAAAAAGTTTTTGTTTTAATTATTGTCTTAGTACCGTATGCTTTCATATGCATTCGGTAACCAGCTGTTATTTTGAATTTAGAAACAGACACTTCAAATTTTATTTATTTGTATAGATAAGGTGGCTGCTTGGTTGCTGTCAATGACAGACTGTCAAAATCACACAGATCTTTATTGTTGTAAGTATAAGGTAGCTCTTATATTGCAGCTATCAGAGGTAAAAGGCCTGTGTTTTCGTAACCTTGTTTTGTCTCGCGCTGCATCGCCCTATCAGTCAATGATCTAACTTGATCTTGACTTCAATGTCCTGTTTGGCCGAACAGAGGAGCTCCGTATACGAGGACGTTGCGAAGCGGTCGCTGTGCTTTTGATTTAATGCTACACTAGCTTTTGCCCGCGGCTTTGCTCGTGTTAAATTACAATCAATTCGGGTTGTAAAATCATAATTCAATCATGATTCGAAAGACACGTGGCGCCACCTATTATCATAAGAACGTTATTGTTGTTTTCCTCGGGAACAGTAGGTACTTTTATTCGGGATGACAGGTACCCTATGTCCGTTTCTGTGCACCTGACAACGTATAATTATACAAAATTTCAGGATGATCGGTTCAGTGGTTTAGGCGTGAAAAGGTAACAAACAAACAAACAAACTTACTTACACATTTAATTTTGTAATATTAAAGTTAGGATTCCACCTAACAAAAAAAAAAGTATGAAAGAAAAAAGCAGTAAATGATAGCCTAAGGGTTGCTAAGGGAGAATGTAAGAGAAAAACGTGCTGCGTCGACCACAAGTAACATGAGACAAGGGCAGGAAGTTGATGATAACCAGGTGAAGACACCGCACGGTGCTCAAAAGCAAATACAACGACCTCTTCGCACTAACTGGTGGAGTTTCAATTTCAAGTTCCAAAGTGTTCAGTGCCAAACTTAGTTGACATCGGGCAAGGCATATTGCTTGCAGATCGGATAGCCGATAGGGCTGTCATCATGTATTGGAAGGTGCAGCTTTGGATAGCCTACCACAAGTTGAACCGATCACCTGATGCAGTCTACGGGAATCCTCTGGATGCGAGATGCACAGGACCGATCGATATCGCGATACTTGCAAGAGACCAAGGGACCAGCTGTAGACGTCTTTCGGCTGATATGAAGATGATGAATCGCGTCACTAAACAAAATGTCTCATGGGTTTTAAACAACCTTGTTCTTGAAACTAACGCAGGTACTTATTCTGGATCATTGCGGAAATCCCAACAGTTTTACTGTTACGACTTCGGCATGTCGCCAACCGACACTCGTAAGACTATTGGCACAATGTACGACAAATAATTCGAACATGATATTTACTATACGACCTCCGATTGGTCTCTGCTAAATGTTATTAAATTTTTTGAACACCTAACATCGTGTACCTATCACGTTAGTAAGACTAGGATCGCCATCCAGAAGGGTAATTGTATAATAAATAACACACTTGCAAAGGCAATGCTAATAATTTTGATAATTCAGCCTAACATTCATAAATTTTGCGTCTTTTTACGTTATTGAGCAGACGAATTTTGCATTATTTGAAACAAGGTTCGGGAATTTTCTTCGAAGTCCATCGGACTGTCATAGAGTCTGTGACCCAATTGGGGAGCTGGTCATGGCGTACCCTTATAGCGTGACGCACCCGTAATCGCTTTAGTTTTGACAGTTGCACAAAACCCATTCCGTACTACGGGCGCCTGGACCGTTGCGTCTCGGTGTCCAATCTTTTTATGATCTCAATAAATATTGCGTTTGAAGAAAAATAAAGAACAAATATTTAAGTATTAATCGCAGAGACATGACGTGCAAAGAAAAAAAAACTGTTTTTATTTTTCGTTGTACACAAAAAAAATAATAATACAGCAGGACGGAACAAAATAAAAAGAAAAAAAGTTGACAGCTTGCACGTCGTGACTGCGACATTCAGATTGCTAAAAGTATCTATAAAACGACCGGAACTAACAGCTTGCTTCAATGCACAGCAACATATCGGAATATAAAGAACGAAAGAATGATCATTCTTACGTTTATGTAAGTTTAATCGGCGCTCTAGAATATTCAGGAACATTTCAACAACATCGACATTTTTATATGCGAAAAACACGGCAATTAGAACGATGATTATACATACGTTCACTGGGATTAGTGAATTTAGGAGAATTAACTGCCTGTGCCGATGAAATGAAAAAAAAATCTACAACATGTTGATGTAGACTTCTTGACGTTGACAAATTCCATAGACAAAATAAGAAATAGTTATTTTGTCTATGGAATTTGACAGTATTTTGCATCTTCTGTTGTCAGGTGACGAAAACAGGTTTTGCTATGGTTTTTGTGGTAAACATATCGTAATCTCTAAAGATAAACTGGCGAACCTGTAGGTGTAATAATAACAGCCGCTCGGTTCGACCTTCAGGTTGAGCCGCGCTTGCCTAGGTTAGACCGTGGATGGGTGACCGCCGAGTTTCCTCCGTGCCTCGGAAAGCACGTTAAGCCGTTGGTCCCGACTGTCATTTATAGATTTTGACAGTCGTTAGTACAAGTAATCTGTGTCTCGAAAGTCTGACAACCAGCAGTCCAAGGACCTAACTGATAACTGACTGGGTACTAACTGATAACTGTTATGCAGGTCATTCAAATCATCAATAATAATTATAATATAATCTGAATGACTATTTCATGAAAAAGTCTTTTAATAGTATTAAATGAACGTAGAGGGTTGTATTGTTGATTTTAATTATAATAACTCAGCTATGTCGTATTTGTTACGGTCGCGAAACATATTTTAATCAACATTCAACCTGGGGGTCTAAAATGGCCGCTTTTGCAGAATCATAATAGGATAATAATATGAATTACGTTTAAATTCTTAAAATGGTCATAGACGTACCTACTATTATGAATTGTTACCTTGTGACCATTTTACGAATTTAAAAGTAATTCATATTATTATCCTATTATGATTCTGCTAAAGCGGCCATTTTAGACCCCCTGACACTGACCTGAGAATTGCAAAAAATGTAAGAAAATTTGAATTTCGAATACCTTGTCCTCATATTATAGAAAAAAATATCGAGTCTTGTTTGATTTTCTTTGAGCTCTTAATATTAGTCTAACTCACTAAAACAACTGAAAGTTCTCAGTTTAGATACACGTCTAAAAATATAAACCAAAACACAGTATAATAAACTAATTTTATACCGTGGCACCTTTCCAGTTCGCGGCAAAACTAGCCGTGGACAGCTGACTGATCTTTGGACTGCTATTTTGTGTCTCAATTTGAAGGACGCGTGTGTTTATAAACTGTGCCGGTGCAAAGTGCGTTGGCCGATTAGCTCGTGTGTTAGAAAGAGATGGAAATATTGGATGTTTGTGGTTATAATTGTGTTGTGTTAGAAAAGGACATCGATAATGTGAATGGCAGAAGAAATAGCAGTAACATCATTGCCATTCTCACTCCCTTATCCCAATTTATTTGGGGTCGGCGCCACATGTCCTTTTCACTATAATTAACACTAGAAACGGGATATTTACCATGTGCTCTGTTTGAACAGCGCCGAAATATCGGGAACTCAAAACAATCAGTGGACACGGTAAATATCCCGTGTCTAGTGTTAATTATAATGCTAGTGACCATGACAGTTTAAAAACTTACATGTCTTTTTCGTTCGTTCTTCTTTCTATTACTCGTTATCTCATCAGACACAGTCTCCTTTCTTGCCATATCATCCTTCACACAGTCCATCCATCGTTTCTTTGGTCTTCCTCTACTATGCCCATCCACCTTCAAACTCAAAACTTTCCTCAGTACATTTTCCTCATTCCTCCGCATCAAATGATACGAAGCCAACCGATTACCACACAACTTTTCAGTAGCCGGCGCCACTTACCTGTGTCAGTTCCAGTTTTTCCTGCTTTATTTTACGGATATTATATCTACACTAATATTATAAAGAAGAAAAAATTGTATTTTTGTGTGTGTGTATGTTTATAATGAAAAAACTCAAAAACTACTGTGCCGATTTCAAAAATTCTTTCACCATTGGAAAGCTACATTCACCCTGAGTAACATGGGCACCCGTGCAATGCCGGGACGAGCCGCTAGTACACTTGTAAATTAAAATAACCTAAAGTAATTAACTTAAATATAAAACTAAAAAATGGCGTCATTTGAGGTAGAAATTGATTTCATGGTTTTGCCCTGTTGTAAGAACCGAGTCTTCTTTTATATTCTTTCCAAGTATGGTTGAAATTAAAAGTATTCCAATTGATCATTTTGCTCTTCATCAAATACTTGTTGAAGTGAAAGTTACTCGTAAATTGTTTGTAAATGAATTCTGAATTATAAATCAAATATCATCATTGTCCATTATTTATCAGCTGTGCTATTGTTTGAGAGGTTATGTTGACCTAAAAATTAAAATAAAATGTCACGTTGTCTTTCTGAATGACGAAACGAGTGTTCGTCGATTTTATAACAAAACGACTGTTTTTTTTTTTCGTTAAATCATTCAGTTGAGTTAAACAGTGACAGGTATCATGAGTTGCATCATTTGTCATTGTGCACGCCCCCTTTATATTGTAAGTTTATTGGCTCAAATTGGCTTTAAGTCACGTATGGTCTTTTATTCAAAATGGTGTTTGTGTCACTAACTCAAAGGACAGTGTTACTTACAGCTTATGATAACATCACACCCACAGTACTTTTACTCGTAGTCAGTGGCCCGAAATTCTGACAACCAGTCTTACCAAGGATATCGTATTACCCAGTGGACCAATTGGGTTGTGGCGGTCAGATAGGCAGTCGCTCCTTGTAAAATATTGGTATTCAGCTGCATCCGGCTAGACGGGGAGTAGACCCCAAGATAGTTGGGAAAAGGCTAGGCAAATAATGAAATGATATTACAAAATATCAATAGCCACGCCACGTTATGTCGTTGCATCGATTGCATAACAAATTAACATGATTATCGCTTGTATGGCGACCTGATCACCTTGAGACTGCGGGCCAATTTATTTATACTTTAGTTTCTGCCTGCACCATCGCCCGCGCCGTCATCAGTCTCCCGCCCTTATCCCAATTCATTTGGGGTCGGCGCAGCATGTCTTCTTCTTCCATACTTCTCTGTTACTCGTCATCTCAGCAGTTACCTCCTTCCTAGCAATATCATTCTTCAGACAGTCCATCTATCGTTTCTTTGGTCTTCCTCTACTCTTACACCGCAGAGATCCCACTGCTTTTATGTTAATCTATGAAAGTGCATTCTCTGACAGCGACATTGCCGCTTGTCACCGCTTAACTTGACCTATTAATTAGATTTTTGGTCTAAGAAGGGCCTTAAGACACAACAGTACTTATTTCTGCCACAAAGGTGCTGGTGTCGAAATCTTGGCACGACAGTCTACTGCGAGGATTTAAACTATCCTATCTTTTAACCCAGGTTATAAGTCTTTTGCCATTTTTCATCCAAATCCGTTCAAAGGCGGGAAGGTGGCATAAACAAACCAGCTTTTTGTAATATTAGTTTGGACTAGTAACAAGTCGCAGCTGGTTGGTTTACTGGTCAAGTGACCAACCGGTCTGATTAACACGAAAACAACCCACCCAAGTTTGAGCGCAGAACTAAACCATACATGAAATGTTGATCTTTTTTAGGGTTCCGTACCCAAAGGGTAAAACGGGACCCTATTACTAAGACTCCGCTGTCTGTATCTCCGCTGTGTGTATCTCATAAACCGTGATAAATTAGACAGTTGAAATTTTCACAGATGATGACATGTATTCCTGTTGACGCTATAACGACAAATACTAAAAAACATAATAAAAAATATTTAAGTGGGGCTCCCATACAACAGACATGATTTTTTTGCCGTTTTTATAGACAATGGTACGGAAACCTTCGGGCGCGAGTCCGACACGCACTTGGCCGGTTCTTTTTTTGTTCGGCAATTAGTTTCGGTAATTTTTTCCACTGCTCAATTGGTAAAAAATAACATCGTGAGGAAATATTTACTACGTCCTTTATGGAACCAAAAACACGTAGACGTGTGACGTACAGTAATCTGCACTGGGCCTGCGTGGTGGATTACAGATTCTCAGCTTACATCCCACGCCCTCTCACAGAGTGGAGGCCTGTGCCAGCAATTTTTCTTTTTCGTGTGGTTAGTGCCTAGCCTGGTGTCAGAGTTTTATACCGCCCATGGGCCTCTGACTTGGCTTTATACGCCGCCGAGAAATATGTCTCAGGCATGCTCAGGAAAACATCGTGAGGAAACCCTCACGATGTTTTCCTTTACTTAAGTAAGTTATTATACAATACGCACATGAATCCGAAAAATCAGAGGTGCTTGTCTTGGGTTCGAACTCGAGACCTGTGACTTGGCAGTCCGACGGTCACATCACTAGACTATCACTGCTACCTGTCAGCAGTGAGAACATTACTTATAGGCTGATTAAGTATTACCATTGACAACGATAGACCGTTTTCAAATCGACTAGACGAAAATACTCTTGAACGGCTACGTAGAGCCATTTACAGTCAGTATCAAGACGTAAGAGACCTCGTCTGCCTGCACAAGCATACTTACCTTTATAGATTCACTCCTGCTTGCAGTTAAGACGTGAGTAGAACTTTAAGTGCCGACAATGTTGTGTTAAGTACTTTGTTTACCTGGGCCGGCAGTCTCGACATAGATACCGACATTGTCGCAAACTTTCGATCGCTTAGTAATAACGGAAAAAATCGGTTGCAATAACGTTGCTTGCGAGAAATGCAAGTCTGAACATCCAAGATGCGTTTCTCGCAAGCATCGTTATTGCAACCGAATTTTTTCGTTCATAATAAGCAATCGAAAGTTTGCGACAATGTCGGTATCTATGTCGAGACTGCCGGCCCTGTGCGAAGTTCTACAGACAAGTCAGTTAGTTATATAAACAACTAAGAGCGATTTCGCGCTTTGGGCGAATAGTAACAGCCGCACAGATCGATCTTCAAGGTTAAGCAGCGCTTGCTAAGGTCGGCCTGTGGATGGGCGCCTATCCATTACAAAAATACCGAGATTCCTCCGTGCTTCGGAAAGCACGTTAAGCCGTTGGTTGGTCCAGGCTGTTATTTGTAGATCCTTGCCAGTCGTTGCAAGTAATCAGTGGGCCTAAAGTTGATTGAATTGAATCGAAAATGCGATTCGATTCGATGAGGTTCAACAATTATTCTGTAGCTCGATTGCGTGTCTCACTCTAAATCCCCTTCGTCTTGCAGAGGATGAATCGTATGCTTCGTAATTTGAAAAAATCTCTTTTATGACACTTTTTTTTTTCTTCATCTTCGCACGTTTTGTGCATACAGCCAATGTCAAGTCGAAAACACTTCAGTTGTTTGCACTAAAACTATTACGAATACTAAATGAATGAATGAAAAACAACAGGATCTTTGAGGACATCGACTTTTTTTCTGTCTCCGGTAAAAAAATTAGAAGTTTTATTTACAAAACAATTTTAGATTGTAATATTTAGTTTGTTATTTACTCATTCTCTCTCCCTCTCTCTTTCTCTGTTGTTTGCATGCCTGTCTATGTTTAAGTTCACTATCAATTAACTACTTGTCTGTTTTAACAGCTTAGTATAGCGCACTGTTAGATATAACTTTTATTAAGTTGTTGAAAATGTCGTAGGTTATGCATTTATAACTCTTGTATATTTATAACTTAGTGTAAGATTTTAATGTAAGTATACTTAACTGTTTATTTTCCCGTATAGAAAAACAAGATTAAGATTTCCGTCTTACGCCAAGACATTCTTCACGTAATGCATACGATCAAAGTTCATTTCAAATTCTTATTTTAAACGGTCATTAACAACTTTTTTTTTCAAATATTTATCAAACCACAGATAATGAAAGTCATTTTAAAAACAAATTGTGCATTGAGGTTTATAAGTAAACGGTTTGACACACCTACTTTTTTATCAAGAGTCGTTTTATTTTAATGTTATACTAATGAGGTTAACGATTAGTACGTCGAAAACTATTTCGGTATATGAGGAGATCATTGCTTAATTACCACGTACTGACAACGAGGTACAATAACATCACGCCTGTAATCCCCGAAGGGTTAGACAGAGGTGTTCCTGTGGTACACCCACATTTCGCCAGTTGCGTCTAAGCCCCATGTCGCAAGGCAGAGCAACATACATTGATATACAGGGTTATTTGTAAAACACCAACAACCTCTTAAGAGGTCGTTGTCCTCATCATTTTAAACAACTTTTACTATTGGACCAAATTTGAAATCGCGGAAAAAAAAACAGCTGTTCCCTACATTTTGACGAGTTAATCGATAATAAATGTAGGGAACAGCTGATTTTTTTTTCGCGATTTCAGATTTGGTCCCATAGTAAAAGTTGTTCATAATGATGAGTACAATGCCCTCTTAAGAGGTTGCTGGTGTTTTACAAATAACCCTGTATAAGCAACATAGTACAAAAATTTCTAAGTACAGCGCCATCTATGACACTAAGGAAGAACTAACATCAAACTCTAAATCGCGCTTTTAAAGTTATCAGAAAAACCCGACAACAACTGTCGGGTAGTAGCCCACCAGACTAAATACCCGTCTGGTCGGAGGATCCTCCCTTTTCTATGGGGGATGCAAAACTATACACCCTGTTTTTCATATCCTTATAGATGAATGTCACATGTATTCGAAGTTATAGTTCTAGTACCTACATGCCTACATGCATGTTCCTAACGATGTTTTCTGTCTTTACCTTAATATAACTATCTATATAAATTGAAATGGAGCAAGACCATGGATTATCAGCTTTTTGCAGCCCAATTATAAGCCTCGAAGCACTTCCAATTTACTCTGAATCTGTGAGCAAATTTCCTATTCGTCGGCTCAGAAAATGGTGACGCACTGTAGGGTGTAATAGGAAATTCGTAGCTCTGGTAAATAATCATTTAACTGGAAGAAGAGGACAGTGAAATGAGGTTTTAGTAGTTAGATTGAGTTACGCGTTCTGCCCATGGAACGAGGTTCCATCTTGTACTTAATTTCATGTGACATTTGCCTTTTTTTTCTTTTTTTTTGGGATAGGAAATCATCAAATGACTCCTCCCGTTCTGGGCGGAGCGGAAGGGAGTGTCAGACTTTTACTGACTAAAACCCATCCGTGTTCCTTCTTTTGCCCTTTGTGTTCCAGGGCCGCGGTATCTCTTTCGAACAGTCCCGCAGCCCTGGCAGGCATCGACCCCTCCTGTTTGCTGACATTTCTTAGAGGCGCGCGTGGAACACGAACGCGCCGTCGACACGGCCTGTCGTCATAAGACGGACGTACGGCGAGCTAGATGTGACATTTGCCTGCTATTAGATTTTTTAAACACAGGATTACTAGCTCATGCCCGCGGCTTCGCCCGCGTAGAGTTCGATAATTGTCCCACGGGTCATACTACCGGGATAAAAAGTATCCTATGTCTTAATCCAGGTTATAAACCATCTGTGTGCCAAATTTCTGTCTTTTTTCCTCAATGCTCCGTTACGTACACTCCAACCGTCAATTTGAAACCGAAAGTGATTGTGTTACGCAATACGGATGCGGCTTGTCATTGTATTTTATGTGGGCCATGTTATCAAACAATTTAACAAACACTCCAAAAATAAAATAAAGTAAATATTTTTCCGAAACCTGTGATAATAATTTAGACTGGGTTTTTCACCAATGACAAATGATTAAGTTGATGACACTATATGTTTTACGTGACGCTGGTTTGTTGTGTACATAATGTATAACATACATACATAAACTCACGCCTTTGTCCCATATGGGTAGGCAGAACTTACACTTTGGGGGTATGAAGAACAGGGTGTAAAGTTCTTCATCACCCATAGAAAAGGGAGGATCCTCCGACCAGACGGGTGTTATGTCTGGTGGGCTACTGCCAGACAGTTGTTGTCGATAGTCTTAAGTCGCGAATAACTTTACTTGCGCGATGCAGGATTTAGATGTATTTCGATGTTTAGTTTATCCTCTGCGTCATAGATAGCGCTGTAGTACTTTTTGTTCTATGTTAATGTAGTACTTTTTGTGGTGCTGCTACAACACAACACCAGCTACGACCCATACATACGAGTACTTCTTTTGCTTCGTCCACGTTCTTACATCTGGGGGTTACTATGACGTCGTAAAGCAGGAGTAATTCCATATACAGGGTGGGTAAAAAATCGTGGATTAAATGAAACAGAGCGATAGTTGGGATTATTTGCAGTAAAAATATATCTGTGGCAGGGCCCTAACTTGGATCTCCTTAAAAGTTATGACTATTTCAGTTTTTTTTTAAGAAAATTCCAAAATTTTTAATAAAATAAGTAGGCAATCGGAGTAAAATTTTAAAACAATAAATGGTGTTTAGTTGCTTCTAGAAAATGTATCATCGCTAAAAAGTGCTTTTATGACAGTGGGTACCTACTATGATTTATGAGTATTAGCACTCTTTTCAATATCATTTAAGTCTCCCGAAAAATTATTTGTTTTTGTTTTAGAACATTCAGTAATGTTCTAAAGTAATAAATAATTTAAAAAAAAAGTTCTATCAAAAATAACCCTGATAACCTCAACTATCGCTGTATGTTTTGTTTGATCCACTTTATTACCCAGCCTGTATATACAGGTCGTCAAGCGCCATCTCTTTCCCACACTGGAATTACTCCTGCTTCAAGACGTCATGGTAGAATCCCTGGTCGTACACGCACTCCGGTTGCCAGTACTACGCACCTGACCTTTGTGAAGGGCATCACCAAATTGTTATGGATTATGTAATAATTGTTCTTTTTCTTCATTGTTTCAGGTTTGAATGCTTGCGAAAGTAAATCATTTCTCTTTCTGCGGAAAGAACTGCCGGTCAGGTAAATATTTTTTTATTATTTTACTTAGCTTGTATAAGAGCTTAGCTCGTGGCTAAATAATTAGCAGCCGCTCGGATCAATCTTCAGGTTAAACCGCGCTAGCCTAGGTTGGTCTGTGGATGGGTGACCACTCTACACACACCGAGTTTCCACCGTGTCTCGAAAAGCACGTTAACTCGTTAGTCCCGGCTGTCATTTGCAGATCTTTGACAGTCGTTACAGCCAGTCTTACCAAAGGATACTGTATTACCGTCACTAACTGGGTCGTGGAGGTCAGATAAGCAGTCGCTCCATGTAAAATACTGGTATTTATTCCGGTTAGACTGGAAGTCGACCCCAACATAATTGGGAAAAGGGAAGCAGATGATGAAAATAAATTCTCATTTGCCAATTATGCAAAACCCCATTTGGTGGTTACGTTACGTAAAAAGAGTACAAACAGGGATTATATCAAATTAACGAGATCATAATTAAGCATAAAACCTGTGTTTGTTTTAGCATTAAATGACTTCTCTTATCAATGATATTGTTTTAAAGTTTTTATACGCTGCTACCATATAGCCACTGACTTTTGTGCCAATAAATAACAATTGACGAAATTATGTAACTGCTAACGGTTACCACGTATTCAGTACATTATTCTGGACACCACATCCGTAATTTTAAAAAAACAGCTGTTTCCTACAAAAGTGCAATACCTACACGGTCAAAATGTATGGAACAGCTGTGTTGTTTAAAATTACCGATGAAAAATTACAATGTGGGGGGGTTCAGAATGATGTACAGAGGGCAGCATATCAAGCTACCCGAAACTGACAAATTTTCCCAATCAACCTTCAACCTAATTAGCTTTGCTTGCTTTAGCGATAAAGTTGAAAATCTATAAAATAAATTTTACAGATTGTAGGAGCTTGATCTGCTGGCGTCAGTACATCATTCTGGACACCACACCGAAATTTTTCATCGGTAATTTAAAAAAAAAAACAGATGTTTCTTATAAAACTCGGTCAAAATGTATGGTACAGCTGTTTTGTTTAAAATTACCGATGAAAAATTGCGGTGTGGGGGCATCCAGAATGATGTACGGATTAAATCTATTTAAAATCTCACAACCAGTTTAACTAAATGGTATCGTGTTAGAAAAGAAAGAAACTTTGGGGGTATGAAGAACAGGGTGTAAAGTTCTTCATCCCCCATAGAAATGGGAGGATCCTCCAACCAGACGGTGCTAGATCTGGTGGGCTACTGCCCGACAGTTGTTGTCGGGTTCTTCTATATAGTCTTAAGTCGCGAATAACTTTACTTGCGCGATTCAGGATTTAGATGTATGTCGATGTTTAGTTTATCCTCTGCGGCATAGATGGCGCTGTAGTACTTTTTGTAGTGCCGCTACAAAACGAAATAAAAGAAACAAGACAAAGAAAACTGAGAAAAACGCACTATTTTGTTTTTTGACAAAATATTTAATCTGACCCACTTTTCGGCACTCATATCAGAGACACGTCAATAAAATAATCCATACACCGATAAGCCTATATAAAATCTGTCTCCCATTATATTATATCTGTCACTACGTGGGGTGTATAAAGTGTTCTGATAATATCTAGAAGGTTCGCGGCAGAGCCTTGAGATAATATAAATGTATGTTAGAATGAGGACACAGTGATAACGGCGGAAGCGATTTGATATCGACGCGTGAATCGCACGTGTTTTGGAAATGGTCGTTAAAGATAAAGAGTATATAGTTTTCACGTTTTGTGCAAATGTGCTACCTACTAGGAAACAACTGTCAAGGAATTAGAGGCTTAGTGCTCTTTACATTGTCTAAAATATTACAGATGTTACAGATTTATGTGGCGGTTACCAATTTTATCCATTTTTATTGTAGAGGCAGTATACGCCACCGACAAAATTATATGCCACCGACAAAATTATTTTTTATACAGAAATATCAACACTTTACTACGGGCAGTGGCACATATAGTGCCACGTGTCTCGTTTTCGGAGTTTCGCTGGTTAATTAAATTTGACCATATCTCTTTTTAGGGTTCCGTACCTCGAAAGAAAAAACGGAACCCTTTTAGGATCACTTTGTTGTCCGTCCGTCTGTCTGTCTGCCAAAACCCTTTTTCTCAGGAACGCGTGGAGGTATCAAGCTAGAATTTATATCAAATACTCAGGTCTATAGCCAACGCAATCAAAAGATACAGCCGTTTATGCCGCAAATTTCCCGCAAATTTTCGACACTCGCAAGGGAATCAAAACCTACAGGGTACCCGTGAACTCAGAATCTTGAAATTTGGTACGAAGCAACGTCTTATAGCACAGATAAAGGAAAAATTGCGAAAATCGTAAATTTTTAGTTACATCATGCGATAAAAATAATTTTAAACTTACTACCCCTTTCCTCATGAACGAGTAGAGGTATTAAATTGAAATTCATATCAAATACTCAGGGCTGTAAGAAAATTAAACTTCTATGTTAACGCAATCAAAAGAAACAGAAATTTAAGCCGCATATTTTCAAACTCGGAAGTTCGCAACTACTCGCAAGGGAATCAAAACCTAAAGGGTACTTCCAGTCGACCTAGAATCTTGAAATTTGGCATGAGGCAATGTTTTATAGCACATATAAAGGAAAAATTCCGAAAACCTTAAATTTTTAGTTACATCAATGTTTTATAGATAATGGTACGGAACCCTTCGAACCTTAAATTTTTAGTTACATCAATGTTTTATAGATAATGGTACGGAACCCTTCGTGCGCGAGTCCGACTCGCACTTGGCCGGTTTTTTAAACCCAGTGATTAAAATCGCTACCGCTCTCGCGTTCGCTAGCTCTCATCACCGTATCGCAGCCACCATGACACATTGTTTACGTGTGAATCAAGGCCCCTGTCGTTGTTATGTAGCGTAATCTTTGATAGCGTAACATTACGATAACAACAAGACGTGGCCTACACGACGACGTGGCTGTGGGCTGTGGGCTGTGGGTGGCAACGGGCGCAAAAATATGCAGAACTTCGATTTTAATCGGAGATTTGTTATTGATTTGTATGCCGATGCGTAGTGTTTGTTTTTCTTAGTGGATTTGAAATGTTTTGAATAAACAACATGATTCTCAGAATCAAGAGTTATTTTGCCAGTGTTCCGTACCGCAAGGACAACCTACGGGACCATATTACTAAGCCTCCGCTGTCCGTCTGCCCGTAATGGGTAGACAGTTGAAATTTTCACAGAAAATACACATTCTGTTGCCGCTATAACAACAAATAATAATAACCCTCCTTTTTGCTTCGGTTAAAAAAAAAAATTAAAGGGGGCTCTCTTACTTCTCTTAGGGGGTTCTCTTATTTATCTTTTGTATGGGCTCTTGCCTGAAATAAACAAATTTTTTGTTTACTACGATGGTACGGACACCTTTATGCACAAGTCCGACTCGCACTTGGCCGGTTTGATAATTCCAGTTTTTTTTCTAGCATGTATTTGAAGCATTCTAAGCTCTGATTCTGAATAACAATAGTTTTTATATTATTATTTTTATTATAATTTCCCGCGGACGAAGTGGCGGGCAACAGATAGTCTATACTAATATTATAAAGAGGAAAGATTTTTTCATTTGTCCGAAGCTCCGAAACTACTGGACCGATTTTAACATTGTTTTTCCACAACCATTCACAAATAGAAAGGTAAATTTTCAAGAACTAAGATTATATTTTTAATATGCAAATTAGCCGAGCTATCGCGATTTCTGCGGACGAAGTTGCCGGCTATGCGATGTGCTAGTATTTTATATGGCACGGGTAACACTGGCAGCTCTTGAGCTTAAGTTTAGATATGCTGATCACGTTGAGTTTGTTATGCAAACCTAATTAAAATTAATCACACTTCTCGTTACTTACACGATAAATGATGTGGGCATCGTTTATCATCGTTAAAATACAAGGAATAAAAAATATGACATCGCCTGTAATACCGAAGGGTTAGGCATAGGTGTACCTAATAGTACATCCTAATCTCGCCAGCCAGTTATTTTTAAGTCTCATGTAATAGGGGGCGAGTCTATTGCCATCAACCGGGCCCAAATCCAGGCTCCGTGCCTGCTACTAAGAAATTTCTTATGGAAAATCACAATAATCCTTTACTCAACCTGGGAGTCGAACCCCTCATGCTCAGCAGACTTGATTGCGACCAATAAGATACAATTTTGGAACATAGGATCTAGGTTATAGGCAGATTGTGAGAGCTGGAGTCTATACTGGGTTCGAGACCTGTATGACAGATCTTCAGGCTCCAGGCACACCCTTAGCATAATCAGCCTATAATGTTCCCATTGCTGGGACACACGGCCTCCTCTCTAGACAGGGAATGGGCTATAATCCATCACGCGGGCCCAACAGACCAACGACGCAAAAATGAGTACCTACCTAGGTATAAAATATTAACTAAGCATGTTACATAAGCCCTCTATGTATGTAAACATGGGGACACATCAAGCTATACATTTCCAGTAAAACATGGCCTCGCTTTGTACAGATTTCCCGTACAATGAGAGATCCGCATAAACTGGTTGTGTATAGCTATATTGGGCGCCGCGCGTATAGATAATGATTATTTCCTTGTTAACTTCAGGATGTTGCAATTACGTGCACACACAGAAATAGTTCCAAGGTGAAATGTGGTGTTTGCAGCCATAAACTACCTATAAATATTCTTTAATTGCAATTGTAAAACAACAAATGGGTACTTACAATAAAAGTGGACCGCAAAATTGACTGTGGGGGAACTGCTATTGCCATAAATTAACATGTAATGCTCCCACTGGCTGTGACAGGTCACACAGGCTTCCTCTCTGTGTGGGGTGGTGAGCTACGGTACGGTGAGCCTGTACGGGTTGGTGGGTCACACCACACATGTCTTCGGAGAGCAGCGGTAGCTCAGTTGTGGCGGCCCCAACTGACGAAGAGTAAGTCGTGGGTTCGAACCCAGGCAGGCGCATTACTTAGTGTAATTTATTTCATCACCACTGCTCTCAAAAACAGTGAAGGAAAACATCGTGAGGAAATCGGCATGTCCTAGAACCACAAAATCGAAGACAAGTGACATCTACCAACCCGCACTGGGCCCGCGTGGTGGATTATAGCTATAGCCCATTCCGTTTCTAGAGAGGAGGCCGTGTGTCCCAGCAGTGGGAACATTATAGGCTGATTATGCATGTCTTCGAATTTATCGCAAAGTTATTTAAAAAATCATATCTTTATTTATTAAAGACTATCTGTTGGAACCTTTTGGGTATGTGGTTGAAGAAGGTTGTAAATAAAATCACAGCGTCCAGTATAAAGTCTATTGATGATAACCAGGAGAAAGGTTAGGAGGAGGGAATTAATCTAAAACGTTAAGGGTAGTCTAGTCATCATGGCAAACTACTCGGCTATTTATAGGGTTATTTGTAAAACACCAACAACCTCTTAAGAGGTCATTGTACTCATCATTATGAACAACTTTTACAATGGGACCAAACCTGAAATCGCGAAAAGAAATTCCCTACATTTATGATCGATTAACTCGTCAAAATGTAGGGAACAGCTGATTTTTTTTGGTTACTGGTGTTTTACAAATAACCCTGTATACTATATCACCCTATTAGAGTCCACAGTATCTGCCATGATGACGCCAAAATACCGAACTATGGGATGCATAAACAAAATTATATTACAAGAAATGTCTTCGATAACAATTCTCAGTAACATAATATAATATTCTTCTTCTTAGCGTTTCGATGGCAAACTAAATTGTGTCAGCCCAAAACTGAGCTACTAGTATAATATAATAATTACTGCAACAACAATGTATTGAATTCACAGGTAGGCTAGGCGGCGCGCGGCGCCAACGTAATGAAAATACGGGGTGGAAGGGACACCGACGCGAAAACGGTTACCACGTATTCAGTACATAATTACATACACCCCGAACATATCGAATTTTTTCATCGGTGAAAATTTCAACTGTTAACCTATTACGGATCATGAGATACAGCCCGCTGACAAACAGACGGACGAACGGACAGCGGAGGCTTAGTAATAGGGTCCCGTTGGTTACGCTTCGGGTACGGAACACTAAGAAAACAAGCTTTTCACTAAAAAGCAGCTATGCATATCGACTGGTCATCTTTAGTGCTGTGCCTTGCGCTTTCAATCTCAAAGCCACATTACGAAGGCGAGTGTGTACAGAATCGAACTGCTTTTGATAAGACATTAATACAGTGTACCGAAATGACTACAATCATTGTAAATTGCCGGTACTCTAGAATAAACACATACACAAAACGAAAATTTTTAAAATTTGTTCAGTACGTCTAACAGAAGATATCCAAGCAAAAAAAAAGAATGATTAAGGTGAATGCTCCAACCAACCCGCGAAATTCAAATTTTCTTACGTTTTTTGCAATTTGCAGGCCAGTGCTAGGTTGTATGTTGATTAAAATATTATTCGCGGCTGTAAGACATATGTAGTTACAGAATTATAATCATCAGAATCATCAATACAACGCTCTAAGTTCATAAAGCTGTAGGAATGACTTTTTCTGTTTTTTTTTTGTTCCTACGTCTTTATGAACTTGGAGGGTTGTATTGGTGATTTACATACAACCTAGCACTGGCCTGCAAATTGCAAAAAACGTAAGAAAATTTGAATTTCGCGGGTTGGTTGGAGCATTCACCTTAAAGTGATTTTGTTTTGATCGTTTTGTGTATGTGTTTATTCTAGAGTGCCGGCAATTTATTATTTAAGGTCAGAATAAAATCAATTCTTTTAGTTTTTTTTTTTGGTGAGACTTTCTGACCGCTGTGTTAAAAATTTGTCCATCTATTATAATGGGACCTTATATAATTACGCGATGCTGAAATTATTCTGTATCTTAGTCAAATATTAGTGCTCCGAACAGTTTCAAACGAAGTTTGGGAGATTGATAACGGTTGAGTTTGTAACTTCTGGCGAACTTAATCCTTTGAATACTCGTGATGTTTCCTAACTACATATTATACACGTAGGGTGTAAACGGACCCTTCAAGAAGCCGTCAACCAAGCATTCTGTACATTAAACTAAGTAACTCTACGCAAAAATTATTGCTGGGAAATGATTTTTTATTTTTTTGAGGTGAACAATCATGTTTCATTCTAACATAATCCTTGCGCGTCGTCCAACTTCATACATCGGGTCATACGCTGAAACTTGTTTTTTTTTTTAACTTCTTTTGGGGTCGGCTTCCAGTCTTACCGGATTTCGATGAGTACCAGTATTTTACAAGGAGCGACTGCCTATCAGCGACCTCTACAACCCAGTCCGTACTGATTAATACGATACCCCTTAGTAAGACTGGTTGTCAGACTTTCGGGCCACTGACTACCTGTAGCGACTGTCAAAGATCTAAAAATGACAGCCGGAACCGACGGCTTAACGTGCTTTTCTATACACGGAGGAAATTCTGTATGTAATGGATGGTTACCAATCCACGGACCCGTTTTGGCAAGCGCGGCTTAACCAGAGGATCGGCTCGGCCGCTGTTGTTACTCAGCCACGTGCACCTGTGCATCTACCTGTTCCGTATGAGTCCTCCATTTCTAAAAACCTTTTCAATTTCCATCAACCTCCACTGGGCCAGCGTGGTGGTGTATAGCCCACTGCCTCTTATACATAGATCAGGCCTCGGCGTGTGTCCCACGCCCGGCAGTGGGAACGCTATCACCGCATTATGTTGATAATGCTTTTTCAATATTCCAACAAGTATACTACACCCTCATTTCGCTAGTTATGTTTAGGTGGAAGCATCAGTGTAGCCCGCGAAATTCAAATTTTCTTACGTTTTTTGCAATTTGCCGGTCAGTGTCAAGTTGTATGTTGATGAAAAATGAGTCGCGCTAGTAAAACGTATGTAGTTAAAGAATTATAATAATTAAAATCATCAATACAACCCTCTGAGTTCATTTTACTCTATTGACCGACTTTTTCATTTTCATGAAATCGTTTTTGAATGTGGTTGAATGAGCTTAGAGGTTTTAGTTCAGGATTTTAATGAATATAATTTTGTAACTACGTACTTGTTACTGGCTCAACTCAATTTTCATCAACATACAACTTGACACTGACTTACAAATTGCAAAAAACTAAAGATAATTTGAATTTCGCGGACTACTCTGGCGCTTCGACCTTATGAGGCCGTCTCCACGAGCGAGAGAATCGCGACGATATTATCGTCGTGCCACGTATTTCTATGAGGCCGTCTCCACGAGCGAGAGAATCGCGACGATATTATCGTCGTGCCACGTATTTCTATGAGGCCGTCTCCACGAGCGAGAGAATCGCGACGATATTATCGTCGTGCCACGTATTTCTATGAGGCCGTCTCCACGAGCGAGATAATCGCGGCGATATTTTCGCATACAAATACGTCGGACGACGATTATAACGCCGCGATTATCTCGCTCGCGGAGACGGCCTCTAAGAGAGTGTATAGAAATACGTGGCACGACGATAATATCGTCGCGATTCTCTCGCTCGCGGAGACGGCCTCTAAGAGAGTGTATAGAAATACGTGGCACGACGATAATATCGTCGCGATTCTCTCGCTCGCGGAGACGGCCTCTAAGAGAGTGTATAGAAATACGTGGCACGACGATAATATCGTCGCGATTCTCTCGCTCGTGGAGACAGCCCCAAGTCCCATGTAAAAGGGGGCGGGCATAATACGTAACACCTAGAAAATTATCATTCATTACATTACATTCGAATTGTTTACTGCAATTTGTATCAATTAAATTATTATTTAATTTAATACTCGTGTTTGTTATTTTCCTTCCTGATTAATAAGGAAAACAAGAAATTGTTTGTACAAACAAGTACGTACTGTCTTTTCTGATATACAACCGGGCATTTTTTTCTAAAACTCCCATACTTGGAATAATGTTTTCCTTTTTACTTTAAGCTGTTTTAGAATCACATTTAAACAAATGTTGGCAGTTGTTAATAGATCACCCATATTAAGAAACTTAGAAAAACTTTTATCAGACTAGCTAAGAACTACCTAGAAAGACTTCTTCGAAAGAACCCTTTTTCCAAAAATGTGAACATCCATAACTATATCCATCCGTTTCTCTCTTACAGGCTGGCGAACATCATGAAAGAGATAGCGCTTCTCCCAGAGAACCTACTTCGGATGCCGTCAGTCGGGCTGGTGAACCAGTGGTATGAGAGGTCCTTCGAAGAGATTATACAGTTCGAGCAGATGGAACCGGACCCTCCGATATTGAGCTCGTAAGTATTGTCATTAAACCTTGGCATCATTCTTTTCTTCAGCGTATTGTTGATGGCAAAAAGTCCAGATATGTCTGGCACAAAATTCAGGTACGCAAACTCCGGTCACTGATGCAGTCAACATCGAAGGGATTTGTCACTTATGGGAGTATGAAGAACAGGGTGTAAAGTTCCTCAATACTTCATAGAAAAGTCCAATCCATAGGAAAAAACGTCTTACCCTCTCTATAGTATATCGTGTCTGGTGGGTTTTTAACAGTCTTAAGTCCCCGATAACTTGATAATAATGCGATTCAGAACATCAGAACGGTGATGTTAGTTTGTGGCATAGATTGCGCTTAGTACTTTTTGTCCCGTCCGCTACACAGTAGAAAGCAGAAATTCTTCCTGAATCATCTCGCAAGACGCTATATAAGCGACCCATCGGGATTCCGGCCAAACAAAGCAACCCCACATTCCTGAACTGTCACTTGTCAACGAGGTCTCTGAAGGGGTAATAAACTAGCCAAAGGCGTTTAGTAAATCCTTAGAAGGCCGCGAGTGTGCCATTAAACAGGAAATCCAGACACAAGCATTTAGTAATGAAAAATCCCACAAATTTTATTTCCAACCTTAGTTGTGGTCCTAGGATACCACGCTTAGAACTCGCACTTGCAACTTCAAAAACTATGAGGGAGAAAAGTTCAAGAGATGATGATTACGATTCAAATGAAGACATAGGAATAGCATTGTAAGCATGACTTGCCAAATCTGAATCAATGCCGCGTGCTCAAAAAACTCCTAGATTAAATGAACCTTTAACCCAGCCACGAGTTCTGATGATCGTACAAAACTATGCTCAAATAGTGTATGTTTCCATACTTCTGCCGGTGCCAACACGAGGTGCATAGCTTCATGCTATCTCTTGAAACCGAGCCAACTTTGGTAATCCGTTACATACTCATTTTGCATAGTAGGTGTGTACTTTTAAGGTAGATTTAGCGGCCTTGTGTGTTTGCAAAAAGGTAGAAATGCGGAAAAATGTAATTTCTTATTTAGGATGCCAAGATTGAAGACCCTAAAATAATGTGCTGAATACAAATGTAATCTGCTTTCGCGTTGATGTCTCTAACACACACAGCGTGTTTGGTCTTTTACTACACGAGCGGGCAGAAATGGTGAAAAAATCTAAAAAAAAAATATTGGATGACAGGCGATTGAAAGCTCGCGAACTAGCAGATAAGCTACTACCTTATCTTCTAGTGTTTTCGGAAAGTGCTGTGTTTTGATCGAACAAATTTTCGGACATGAAAAAGCTGTGCCCAAAACGGCTGCCGCAATTCCTCAAAATAGAACAGAATGGAGTAATGAAGATGTATCAGTGTAGTGTTAGGCAAACATTCATGGCAATAAAGACGAGTTCTTGAAATTCAACTAGTTAAAAGGGGACTAAGTAGAGGAATAAATAAAACAAAACTTGGATTTTTTGAGTTTTTTTAGTTAGGCCGGGTACTTCTGGGACTGCTCTCGTAAGAAATCGACCATGAAATCTACCATTCTCTTTTTTCCACCAGATTCTGCGAACGCTTAGTCCACATCCGCAATCGCCACGCCGACGTAGTCCAGACCATGGCCCAGGGAGTCCTGGAGCTAAAGGAATCGCACGAGGTGGACCCCAGCACCGAGAACTCCATACAATACTTCCTGGACCGCTTCTATATGAGCCGTATCTCCATCAGGATGCTTATCAATCAGCATAGTGAGTTTCTTTTTTAAGTAAGTTGATGGATGGTGAAAGGAATGATCTTTTGCTCTCATATCCATGTCCATAATTAGGTCAACAGGCATTCTGCATTCCAGGCCAACATATATTCGTAAATGCTGGTCTATCTCTTAGGAAACTGCTAGGTAAGGAGCATAGGGCGATAGGTGTAATTGCACGAACGAACTTGTTAAGGTAGAACTGCCTTACAGCTCCGTACAAAAGGTGATGGATGGATGGATGGATGGCTAAAGGGAGTGACAACACTTATCGTTGCGGAGCTGATCAGAGAGAACTTTATGTCCGTACAATTAATGCATGAAACTCCCCGAAAAAGTAGCGAACGACATGCATTCTTCATCATAAAATAATACGCAATTTTTTTTCTCCATTCTAAGATTCCATCTTCCTTCCCCCAGCACTTCTCTTCGGCGAACAAATAGGCCCTGGTCCCCGACAGGCTTCCGTCACGGGCATGGGAATCGGCGGCCGCCATATTGGGTCAATAGATCCCGCCTGCGACGTCGCGGCGGTCATACGTGACGCGTACGAGAACGCGAGGTTCCTCTGCGATAGGTATTATCTGGCTTCTCCTGAGCTACAGCTGTTACAGAATGGAGGTGAGGGTTGATTCAATTATTTATTATTTTACTTTCGTACCATAACATCACGCATGTAATCCCCGAAGGGTAAGGCAGAGGTGTACACAAACATTGCGCCGGTTATGTTTAAGTCCCATGTTAGGGGGCGAGCATATTGGCATCAACCGGGCATACATCCAAACTCCGTGTCTTAAAAAAATATTGGAGTAGCCATCATCTTTCTCCTGCTATTATCCCAATTAAGCGGAGATTTAGGAGTAATAGTAGTTTTAATTTAGTATCACAAAATACTGACGCTATATTTTCTCCCCTTAACAGTGTCATCAGAACAGCCAATGCCCATCGTCTACGTGCCATCCCATCTCTACCACATGCTGTTCGAGCTGTTCAAGAACTCCATGAGAGCCACCATGGAGACCCATGAGAATAGCCCCCCTCCTATTACTGTGAATATAGTCAGCGGACAGGAGGATGTGTCCGTCAAGGTAAGAGGAATATGCAGGGGAGTAAGGCATCTCGCCCACTAAGCGGCCACGATAACGACTTGTCGCATGACCGGCAGCTATCTTGAACAAAACTGGTCGGACGGCCGGTCGTGCGACCAAACCATTCTGATCGGAACTTCTGCGGTCGAGACTCGAGAGTCGTGGTCGTGGTCCTTATAGAGGCTATTGACGGCTTAAAAAGGGGTTCTAAATTAATTCCAAGTTATTGGACACGTTTTTGTGGATCTAACTTGTTGTTAATTTCTTTGGTAAAAGTCAGTATATTTTCTGCACGCTTTTGTATTATTTATTTATTTGTTGTTTATTTCGCCAAAAAAACATAGTGTTGTGTTGTTGTTGTGTGTGTTGTGTAACAAAAACCAAACTTAGCTAGCTTAGCTAGTAATATATGTATGATGCGAAGAGTTTATAATATATTTCCCAGGAATTATACACAATTCCTAGTAAATACACTCGAGAGCAATGAATCCGGGTCACTTAAAGAATCCTAAAAATCTCGGAAACTAAAAATGCTAGGTTAATGCAATAAATTGTATTTAATAGACAATGTAATACTCCTTAAATGAAGGTATTAAAACTTCTTAGTTATTGTAAAGTTATATCATAAAAAAATCAAATTTGAAAAAGGGCCACTTTCGAAGATGGAACTACGAAATTACAGCATTTGGTTTTGCTTTTGTTTGTAATCTGTCATTTATGTGGGTACATAAACCATGTTGATAGTGCTCTATATTCCTTATTCAAGCTGAAATTATGTCGCTTACGCCTGAAGAATGCACCAGAATACTTACAATGCTGGAAACCGGCCGGAGTCAGCGCGATACAGCCAGGACTGTCGGTGTGTCGCTGTCAACAGTACAAAGAGTTCTCCGACGTTACGAAGAAACTGGTTCTAACCTACGCAGACCAGGAACGGGCAGAACCAGGTGTACCACAGCACGAGAAGACCGATACTTGGTGAACACCATGCTTCGAAATCGCTTTCTCACAGGAACTGAACTCACAAATCAGTTTCGACGCCTCGGAGGAAGTAACCCAAGTGCATGGACAGTAAGACGTCGGCTTGCTGAATCTAACTTAAAACCCCTTAGACCTGCAAACGGCCCTAAACTGGAGCGTGGGCATCGTATTTCAAGACTAAGATATGCCCAGAGCCACGTAAATTGGAGTATTGAAGATTGGTTAAAAGTTATGTTCTCCGACGAATCAAAATTTATGCTCTACAAGCACGATGGAAGACACAGAGTGTATCGAAGACCAGGGGAAAGATTCAAGCAAGCATGCATCGAAGAAAAAGTAGCCGGTGGTGGGTCTGTACTTGTGTGGGCCGGAATTTCTTCTGAAAGTCGCACAGAGCTGGTGATCATAGAAAACGGCTCTTTAACTAGCGTAAGATATGTGGAAGAAATCCTCAATGATCACGTTGGTCCATTTATGGTCAATTTAGGTGAGGATGCTATATTTATGCATGACAATGCCCGACCTCATACAGATAGGATTGTGAATGACTACCTTCAAGAGATGAACATTACTCGTATGGAGTGGCCAGCGCGCAGCCCGGATATCAACCCGATCGAGCATGCTTGGGACGAGCTAGGCAGATGCGTAAAACAACGAAACCCTCCCCCAATCACGCTTCGTGAGCTCAAAATTGCTCTCACAGAGGAATGGGAGAATATTCCCCAAAATCGTATAAGGAACTTGGTGTACAGCATGCCAAACCGCGTAAACGCAGTAATGGAAGCACGAGGAGGCAATACGAAGTATTAAAATTCAAGAAAATCGTAATAAAGTTCAAAAATTTCATGTTTCCTATTTTTGTTTTAAGGAGAGATCAGCAGTTTTTTTCTTTATGTAATTTTGTGTTAATAAAATGTATGGCGACTCATTTTTTACTTTCATTTAAGGAGTATTACATTGTCTATTAAATACAATTTATTGCATTAACCTATCATTTTTAGTTTCCGAGATTTTTAACATTCTTTAAGTGACCCGGATTCATTGCTCTCGAGTGTATATACGATTCCGAGCCTACTTAGGAAATGTGTAAAATAATGTTTTAAAGATTATTTAATTATCATTATTTTAATTATAAGTATCATTATTTTAATTATATTTATCATGATTTTAATATAATGTATGTCTATTCCTCAGCTGTCAGACCGCGGCGGTGGTATCCCGCGCAGCGTATCAGACCTGCTCTTCAAGTACATGTACAGTACCGCACCGCAGCCCTCCAAGTCTGACGCACACAATGTACCACTGGCCGGTGAGTTATTATCATCATAGTATAAAGAGAGGGTTATACTATGTCATCATTCTTTGCCAGATATGGCGATTTTTGTGTCTGGGGCTATCCCATCGTACGTTAAATCAGAGATTTTTAAGGGCCTCAACGTAAAAGCACATGATTATTGATTATTGATTTATTTTTTTGATATATTGTCCTGTTAAGTATCTGTGTGTACATACATAAATAAATGATTATAAATATGTATAAACTTTAGTACCTACACGAGAATTTAACGAAACTACTAATTCAAATTCTAAATCAACACTTAAGCCTTCTTTCAATTTTATTCAAAGAGCTTGTCCAAAGCATTACTCCGATATTATTTCTATACGGGGTGGAAGGGACACCGACGTGAAAACGGTTACCACGTATTCAGTACATCATTCTGAGCCCACATAGAAATTTTTCATCGGTTATTAAAAAAAAATGAGCTGGTTCCTAAACCTACAACCTACAAGGTCAAAATGTATGGAACAGCTGGTTTTTTATTAATAACCGATAAAAAAAATCTATGGACTCAAAATGTACTGGATACGTGGTAACCGTTTTTGAGTCGGTGTCCCTCCCTGAATACTTATTGCATTGAAAAATACTTTTGCACGTAATAAAACTATATGTTTTAAAACTAGGTGCGGTTCATGAGGTTGGTATGTTTCTTAACTGAGTATTCTGCGAAAAAAATACCGAAAGAAACCCTCTTTTAAAATCCAGGCATTATCTCGGTAAACTCATATGAGGACCCATGCAGATTAGTGGCTTGGTGGAAACGCCAGGGTACCCCGCGAAATTCAAGTTTTCTTACGTTTTTTGCAATTTGCAGCTCAGTGTTAGGCTGTCTGTTGATAAAAATATATAAATAAAAAATCTGTTACGGAATCGCGACCGTCACACGTAGTTACAGAATTATAATCATTAAAATCATCAATACAACCCTCTAAGTTTATGTAACTCTAAATTTTTCATGAAATAGTTATTGAATGGGATTAAATGAACTTCCCCTAAGTTTATTTGTATGCAAAAAAAGGTAAGAAAAGGAGAATGCTCATTTAAGTATGGAATCCCGTACCATGCTGCCTCAAAATCAAACCTTGTTTTTTATAGACTACACTGATCGTATTAACTCCTACAAAAATTATTTTTGAAAAAAAAACCCGCGTTTCAGAGTTATTTTATAAAATCGAACCTAACCTAAAAAGTAGGTCTATTTTTTCGACGCTACCAACGACGTATTTTAACACACATACATTACATTATTGCTCTAAAAACAGCGTAATACACTAATATTAGTAAGAATTACGAGTTAAAGTAACATCCACTGTAGGTATGCTTGACTGAAACTCGATTTTATTTTAGACCTTTATATTGCCAATACTGTGAGCGGGTAACGTATATAATGGTATTATATCATTGGACGCCACCACGATCACGCTACCACACCAGTACCTATAGAACATTATCATAAGGGTGAACAGTCAGACTGAAAAAAACGCTTGAGCCTAGAGAGAGTCTTGAAAAATAACTCTTTAATAATCTTAGGATACTATTCATGACAGACTCTATTCCTCATGCTCATGTTGTTGTCGTGAATCGACTAGGTAAGTTATAGAAAAAATAAAACAAACAAGTTCATTTGGGTTTTTTAATAGCGATTCAAATTCAAAAATATTTATTTCATCATACATCATAATCCTGAAAAAAATCATCTAAAGCCGTTGCCGGCGCAGTTACGTCATTATACCGTCCCCAGCTCAAATACCAGACTATGGTCATCACATGAGCACAGCAGCCCACTGTTCGCTTACCAACGAGGCAGCTGCAGCAATAACCTACTATGGTTTCTAATGTGTTGGCCACAGCATCATCTCTGCTAATCAATAAATAGGTATGATAAGTACGACTGTTTACATGTTTAGATTTAATCCGCCTCTTAAGAGGTAATTATTAAGACCTAAAATCAAGGGTATATCATCATCAATTATTTATTATCATTCACCTCAACTGAATACATCCCAGTCCGACGGATGTGTTCCCCATAATACGATCTAGCCTGTTTAAGCTGATAGGTCCCAAGAGCTAACCGTTTTAAATCGGTTATGGTCAACTGTGGAAATCCGTCTAAATGTGGATTATTCCTGTTAATCATTTGAAAATTCACTCTCCTTTTATTGAGATATTCCTGTTCAACGTAAGTTGCCAAATGGTTTGTTAGTGAAAGCCTCTCTTTAGCTATTCTAACATATTCCAAGGCTTCTGGTGGGCCTTCTATAACAAAATGGAACTTATTAATATAAGGGCACAAGAGACTCTAAAATCATCCATTAGGTGCAAAGCCGCTCTATTGTTGAAAACAAGACGCAAGAGTCTGAAATCCCTTTTCACCCTCCCATTTACCACTTCCACAACCCAGCGGCACATAGTAACAAGGCGAGACCGATTTGCCTGCTGGAAATCTCTTAACTGGGAAGTTAATTCATTCCAACGGCCATGATCCAGGTGGTGACGACTGATTCGTGCTGCTGGCGGCACATAGAATTTATAATTAAGCAATAACAAATCCTTTATAGATGAGGGTACCAGTAAACGTTCTGTTTCTCAGTGATTGGATGTGCTAGCAGCACGCTTATACACAGAAGACATAAATTGTTGGATTTGATCTAACTTGAGCAGTGTGTAGGTTTTGTTGTGAAACAGGAGGCGGCTCAGGAATATTGAGATCCCCACTTGATCCAGCGTCTGGCAAAATATTGTCTGATAGACCAGGGCGATTATGGTCATGCTGATCACTACGTTGCACTTCTCTTGTAGCTGAGCTCCAACAAGCAGCACATACTCTTTCCATTCTTGAGATCTAAAAAAATAACATGATTAAGTAAACATGTATACAAAAGCATGTAAGTGTAATGTGATCTAACTGTTAGGAATACATGATAATGATCAAGAAGTAATTGTAATAATTATAGGCTGACTGGCGCATATATTACTGCTGCATATATTATAGGCTGACTGGCGCCTTTTCCTCTTATTTGTTGTGTTTGTGTAATTACTAACATAGTTTTAAGTCATCTTATTGTACTACTAACACTCTATGGACCTAATTAGTCTGAAATAAATGTTTTGAATTTGAATAAGAAGTTGAATTACTTTTTTTTATATTTCAATATAAATATTTACCAGATGCAGTGGAACATGTCTAACTGAAATGTTTCTCTCTTGTCGATCTTGTCCTACAGGATATGTTCTAGTAGCATGTAGATCAGATTTGCCACAAGAAAAACAATCTTCTATGACCAAAAGCAGGCAAAGATAAACTTCCTTCATTGTTTGTGTTTGCTCGATCTTGAAGCAGTGTCAAACACTCTGTACAGAGCACACTTTCTGAAGACAACTGCAATAAAAACCATCAATTAAAAAGTTGTTTTTACCCTTTGTGGCATAATCTATCTTCTGTGCGATTCTAAAATATTTTTTTCATTATATAAAATGTTTTGTAAGATGGTACGTGGTGGAGATGGTATTGTCAGATTAGTCAGAGATGGTAAGTCAGGAAATAGAAGGTGCCTGACAGTATATATTCAAAGAGTAATAATAAGATCTTCTTACCTGAGTAGGAGTTATCCACGACTGTAAAAAGTTAATCATAAGAGTAGACACGTGCTTTAATGAATGTTTAGGTAGGTTTCTGGGTATCAAAAATGAACAATAACTGATACATCGTCGAATGGATAATGACGGTGTCAATCGGCCGACCCCACGACTCGACATATTTGCATAAATGAATACACAGAAAAAAGTTCACAAAATACAAACAAGTTGCACTTCTCAACACACAGTTCAATAATTTACAAATCTCAATCTCAACTCTTAAAACACAGACGGTCGTTCGTTTTCGCTAGCGCAAAGGTAGTTTAACGTAGTCTAGTCAGTCAGTACACTTCAGTACAGTACAAATGTCAGATGCCACAGATAAGATAACTATAAACCATAGAGTATAGTAAGTGCTATAAACTAGTCGGGATTTAGGGATGTAATCGATAAATCAAAATCTTTAGGCTGAGAAAATCTTTTTTGTGGCAAATAGCAATAAACCAAACTAAATCGATTTGGTGTACTGATCTTACTTAATTGTTGCTGTTATTCAAAGAAAGCAAAGCAAATACATATTTGTAATTCTTGAAGTGTTTTTCAAGCAAACGTTATAGCTATGTATAATAAACAAAAGAAACGATTAATGGTTAATCGATTCATCAAAAAATCGATTTCATTGCATTCTACATCAATAAGACTATTCTGTGAACGGCCAATTAACCATAGACAAAATAACTATAATCTTCTCATTTTTATTGTATGCCCTACACGTTGGAGTAATTTGAAGCGAGGCAGGTATAGGTCTTAGGATACTATTCATGACAGACCCTATTCCTCATGCTCATGTTGTTGTCGTGAATCGACTAGGTAAGTGATAGAAAAAATAAAACAAACAAGTCTATTTGGGTTTTTTAATAGCGATTCAAATTCAAAAATATTTATTTAAAACTAGCTGTTCCACACCTCGAGTGTGTGCTGCGCCGTGTCCTCCGCCGCGCCGCTGTCGCGGTAGGCCCCCCCCCCCCCGCATGGATGTTTCCAGACAACACCCGCACCAGACGGAAAGAGAGGATCCCGCGAGACCGCCCGAGCCAGCCCCGCCTGTCCGGACCGAGCGCGCCCAACGCCCGGCGGCACACCGAGCCCGCCCCTGCTCCTCCACTGCGCCCTCTGCGGTTCAGAGGGTCGCGCGGAGGTCGCCCCACCGTGTCAGAATATTGGCCACGACAGTAACATTCCCCGAGGAATAGGAATCTCTTCCCATTCATCGGGGAAGGATACTGCCGCGCCCAGGGTGCACCGTCCCAGCAGCTGCTGTTCCCTCCAGACGTATCGAGAAGGACCGGCAGCCACTGGGCCCCGAGGAGGTTTTCTGACAAAGCACCAGTTTTTTTTTTTTTTTTTTTGTTGACGCTGGGAAAAAATGCATTACGCATACCCTCCCATCGGGGGACAGGAGGGGTATGTGGGACTCCCCGGGCGGACCCGGTATACCCACTAAAACGACCCAGCGCATTCCCGCTTCGTCAGAGTGGCGGGGGACTGGGAAACCGGCACAGCCTTTACTTCCAGTCCTCCGCCGACGATTGCCCCGCAAGACAACCCCTCACACCCTCATGGGTGTGGGGGGTCGGGAATGACCGACGAAGGTGACGGGTGCAATGCGGGCGAAGGCACCCCCGTACCTGCCGCCCGCCCGTCACCATGAGGAGGAGGGCACGACGCCTTCTCCCCCTTCTTCGCCTGCGGATGCGTCGCGGCGAGAGGATCGTCCTCCCGCGCGCGCTCCGTTAGCTCCTTTTGCGAGATTACGTCCTCGCAAAAGGAGGCGACCGCTGACCAGGCCTCCTCGCTCCCCAGCATGGCGTCGACCACGCCGGGAAGCGAGAGGTCCGGTCCGACCACCGCGGTCAGACCGCGGCGCAGCTCGAACCACGCCGGGCACACCTCGAGGGTGTGCTGTGCCGTGTCCTCCGCCGCGCCGCAGTCGTGGCACGCCGGGGTTTCCTCCCTCCCGATCCGGCGCAGGTACGATCCGAAACAACCATGTCCGGATAACACCTGCGCCAGACGGAAAGAGAGGTAACCGTGGGACCGCTCGAGCCAGCCCCGCAGGGCCGGACCGCGCGTGTCCAACGTCCGGCGGCCAAAGGCGGCGTTGGCGAGGTCCTCCGTCCAATGCAGGACGATGGCGTCCCTCGCCTCCTGCCGCACGGCCTCCCGCTCCTCGGCGACGGGGCGCTCCCCGAGCTCCTTCCGGTGCGCCGTCCACTCCAGGCCGTGCGGCAGGAGGCGAGGGACGCCATCGTCCTGCATTGGACGGAGGACCTCACCAACGCCGCCTTTGGCCGCCAGACGTTCTCCCTACCTACCTACCTACCCTATCTACCTGCCCTACCTACCTACCCTACCTACCTACCTACCCTATCTACTTGCCCTACCTACCTACCCTACCTTCCTACCCTACCTACCTACCTACCCTACCTACCTACCCTACCTACCTACCCTACCTACCTACCCTACCTACCTACCCTACCTACCTACCCTACCTACCTACCCTACCTACCTACCCTACCTACCTACCCTACCTACCTACCCTACCTACCTACCCTACCTACCTACCCTACCTACCTACCCTACCTACCTACCCTACCTACCTACCCTACCTACCTACCCTACCTACCTACCCTACCTACCTACCCTACCTACCTACATACCTACCTACCTACATACCTACCTACCTACATACCTACCTACCTTCCTACCCTACCTACCTAACTACCCTACCTACCTAACTACCCTACCTACCTAACTACCCTACCTACCTAACTACCCTACCTACCTAACTACCCTACCTACCTAACTACCCTACCTACCTACCCTACCTACCTACCTACCTACCCTACCTACCCTACCTACCTACCTACCTACCCTACCTACCTACCTACCTACCTACCCTACCTACCTATATACCTACCTACCCTACCTACCTACCTACCCTACCTACCTACCCTACCTACCTACCCTACCTACCTACCTACCCTACCTACCTACCTACCTACCCTACCTACCTACCTACCCTACCTACCTACCTACCCTATCTACCTGCCCTACCTACCTACCTACCCTACCTACCTGCCCTACCTACCCGCCCTACCTCTGCCCTACCTGCCTACCCTACCTACCTACACTAACGCATTCATTCATCATACTCCTGAAAAAAATCATCTAAAGCCGTTGCCGGCGCAGTTACGTCATTATACCGTCCCCAGCTCAAATACCAGACTATGGTCATCACATGAGCACAGCAGCCCACTGTTCGCTTACCAACGAGGCAGCTGCAGCAGTAACCTACTATGGTTTCTAATGTGTTGGCCACAGCATCATCTCTGCTAATCAATAAATAGGTATGATAAGTACGACTGGTTACATGTCTAGATTTAATCCTACCTCTTAAGAGGTAATTATTAAGACCTAAAATCAAGGGTATATCATCATCAATATTATCGTTCACTTCAACTGAATACATCCCAGTCCGACGGATATGTTCCCCATAATACGATCTAGCCTGTTTAAGCTGATAAGTCCCAAGAGCTAACCGTTTTAAATCGGTTATTGTCAACTGTGGAAATCCATCTAAATGTGGATTATTGCTATTAATCATTTGAAAATTCACTCTCCTTCTATTGAGATTTTCCTGTTCAACGTAAGTTGCCAAATGGTTTGTTAGTGAAAGCCTCTCTTTAGCTATTCTAACATATTCCAAGGCTTCTGGTGGGTCTTCTATAAGAACATGGAACTTATTAATAAGGGCACAAGAGATTCTAAAGTCATCCATTAGGTGCAAAGCTGCTCTATTGTTGAAAACATGACGAAAAAGTCTGAAATCCCTTTTCACCCTCCCATTAACCACTTCTACAACCCAGCGGCACATAGTAACAAGACGAGACCGATTTGCCTGCTGGGTTGTTAATTGGTATTCATTCTCAAGTAGAGACTCTGGCATATGTGTTATAAAGCCATATCCCTGGAGTTCATTAATAACATCCCTAAATCCTCTATCAAGGATGAAAACGTCACCTCTGCGGAAAAATGATCTTAAACAAGATTCCTCATCACGTAGGTTTAAACTAGTAATAGCAGCATCATTAGTGGTCGCCTTGTATGGCCCGAGACAATCCACAATATGACCATCACAACACACTATCATAAATGGTTTGACCAAATTATCCAGTTTTTGCAAACTGTATGTTTGTTTTTGAAATAAGTAATTAGAACTACTTTGAATAAATACATAAGTAGCATCACATATTACTATTGCTGGTTTAGAATTAGGTGGCAAATCAGGATTACCAAATAATCCTTCTGGTATTATTCTATTTCTAGAAGCAACATCTTCAACAGTCATATGATTAAATCCTAAGTACAATGGAAGAAACTCATTAATTAAACATTGTCTGGCTTTATTCATTAAGCGTTCTAAGGTGACACGAGATTTATTAAAGAGAGTTGCCAATCTTTCATTACTATCACCAGTTCTCAGCTTAACTAAGTAAATGCTTAATGCAATCGTGGCATTCGGTACTTGTCCTGCTAGACTTGGTATACAGTTTAACAAATCATAAAATTGATCCGAGTTCATGCCAAGCCAAAAGTGACATAAATATGTAGGCATAATTAAAATATTTGAGAAATCTATATGGTAATTGGCAGCTCGTTGCATTATATTCATGATTGCGTCAAATTGACTACCAGTGAAATCTCTTAACTGGGAAGTTAATTCATTCCAACGGCCATGATCCAGGTGGTGACGACAGATTCGTGCTGCTGGCGGCACATAGAATTTATAATTAAGTAATAACAAATCCTTTATAGATGAGGGTACCAGTAAACGTTCTGTTTCAAAACAATTAACAAATATACAGTGATTGGATGTGCTAGCAGCACGCTTATACACAGAAGACATAATTGTTGGATTTGATCTAACTTGAGCAGTGTGTAGGTTTTGTTGTGGAAGAGGAGGCGGCTCAGGAATATTGAGATCCCCACTTGATCCAGCGTCTGGCAAAATATGATCTGATAGACCAGGGCGATTATGGTCATGCTGATTATGACGTTGTATTTCTCTTCTAGCTGACCTCCAACAAGCAGCACAAACTCTTTCCAATCTTGAGACCTAAAAAAATAACATGATTAAACATGTAATACAAAACATTTTGCAATGGGTTATAGATTTAATAAAAGTATGTAAGTGTGATCTAACTGTTAGGAATACATTATAATGATCAAGAAGTAATTGTAATAAGAAATTGAATTACTTTTTTGATATTTCAATATAAATAAAACATTTACCAAATGCAGCGGAACATGTCTAACTAAAATGTTTCTCTCTTGTCGATCTTGTCTTACAGGATATGTTCTAGTAGCATGTAGAATAGATTTGCCACAAGAAAAACATAATCTTCTATGACCAATAGCAGGCAAAGATAAACTTCCTTCATTGATTGTGTTTGCTCGATCTTGAAGCAGTGTCAAACACTCTGTACAGAGCACACTTTCTGAAGACAACTGCAATAAAAACCATCAATTAAAAAGGTGTTTTTGTGGCGTAATCTATCTTCTGTGCGATTCTATTCTAAAATATTTTTTCATTATATAAAATGTGTCGTAAGATGGTACGTGGTGGAGATGGTACAGTCAGATTAGTCAGAGATGATAAGTCAGGAAATGGAAGGTGCCTGACAGTATATATTCAAAGAGTAAAATAAGATTGCTTACCTGAGTAGGAGTTATCCACGACTGTAACAAGTTAATCATAGGAGTAGACACGTGCTCTAATGAATGTGTAGATAGATTTCTGGGTATCAAAAATGAACAATTGATACATCGTCGAATGTATAATGACGGTGTCAATTGGCTGACTCCACGACTCAACATGTTTGCACAAATGAATACACAGAAAAAAGTTCACAAAATACAAGTTCTACTTCTCAACACACAGTTCAATAATTTACAAATCTCAATCTCAACTCTTAAAACACAGACGGTCGTTTTCGCTAGCGCAAAGTTAGCTTAACGTAGGTAGTCAGTACAGACTACAAATGTCAGATGCCACAGATAAGATAACTATAAACTAGTCGGGATTTAATCGATAAATCAAAATCTTTAGGCTGAGAAAATCTATTTTGTTGCAAATAGCAATAAACCAAACTAAATCGATTTGGTGTACTGATCTTACTTAATTGTAATTAATTTTAGAGTCCGCTCGACAGACAAGGGTTTGTTCAATTGAAACGGAACGTCATTTATATTCAGTTGAAACGGAACGTCATATAAAGGGAGTAAAACAATATTCATACTTTTAAACTCGAAAAGTTTATTTCCAGTTCAAAAATCAAATCCCCGACGCGTAATGCCGTAAAAAAATATGAAACTAATTACTATAATATTTTGGTTTTGAGGCGCGAGACTTTTTGGTACCAACTTTGGTCATTGTCCTTTGAATTTCGCGGGCTACCCTGGCGCTTCAGATTTTATTGAATCTACCCCGTCAGTGCACAGTTTACAGTGGTCTATGAGCACCGTCTACACTACAGGCTATTATTAATATGATTTCCAAATTAACCTTTTGCATGCTCCTATATAGGGTGACTGGTAATTAGTGACCGGTACTTAAACACGTGATTGTACTCATGGTAACAAACAACTTTCCCAAAGAAACATTTTTTTATTCTCATTCAATGTTATCACAATAACACAATAGCCGTATGAAATTTGCGCGGCTGTTAGCCGCGTGATGCCGTTCTGTCTCATTACTATCGTACCGTGCAACTGTGGGTAGTTGTAAATACCTAAAATATAAAAAAGTGGAAAATTGAATGACTATAAAAAAAAATAGTTTCTTTGGGAAAGTTGTTTGTTATCATTAGTCTAATCACGTGTATAAGTATCGGTCACTAATTACCAATCACCCTATATTTATAATATTTATTACTTTGTGTCGGCACGGTTGGCGCAGTGGCTGAGCGATTGGCTAATGTGTTAATATCGGGTAACATTTATATCTTTTTTTGGTAGGATTGGCTTAAATAACAGGTTCGATTCCCGCACGGCACAATATGCGGGATAGAATGCTTTGATAGTTAGTTTTGTAAATAAACAACGCGATAGTTTTAAGAACTTAATTTTGATGCAAGTGTGCTATGATAAATGCTCACGCGTATCAAATGACTTTTTTCAGCACATTTCGAACGAGTGTTGAAAAATTGGTTTATATTTTCAAGTGTTAATATTTGCCCTATGTACTATATACCTCAATTGGCCAGCTAAGCTAACAGTTTGCCGTTGAAAGCGCCTTTATGCCGTAGTTGCAAAGACGGATTTCGTAGTTCAGGAGTTACATTTGACGTGTACTTCTTCATTATTGTAAATAGGTACTTACTTACCCAACATTTTTTTTTTTTTTTTTTCGTGTGGGAAATCATCAAATGACTCCTCCCGCTCTGGGCGGAGCGGAAGGGAGTGTCAGACTTTTACTGACTAAAAACCACCCATTTTCCTTCTTTTGCCCTTTATGTTCCAGGGCCGCGGTATCTCTTTCGAACAGTCCCGCAGCCCTGGCAGGCATCGGCCCTTGCCCAACCTCACTTCAAAACTATTATGAAGATCTGTTATAAATCTATCTTGATGTTTTTCCACCAGGTTACGGGTACGGCCTCCCGATCTCTAGGTTGTACGCGCGGTACTTCCACGGCGACCTGATGCTGGTCTCCTGCGAGGGTTACGGCACTGATGCCATTATTTATTTGAAAGTGAGTATTACTTGTTTAATTAAAATAAAGGGTGTAAAAAGACCCGCAACGAAGCCGAAGAAAGGCACTTGATCTCCCCGTCATCGACATTGTGATCATTTTTAGGGTTCCGTAGCCAAATGGCAAAAAACGGAACCCTTATGGATTCGTCATGTCTGTCTGCCTGTCCGCCCGTATGTCACAGCCACTTTTTTCCGAAACTATAAGAACTATACTGTTGAAACTTGGTCAGTAGATGTATTCTGTGAACCGCATTGAGATTTTCACACAAAAATATTAAAAAAAAACAATAAATTTTGGGGGTTCCCCATACTTAGAAATTAAACTCATTTTTTTTTTCATCAAACCCATACATGTTGGGTATCTATGGATAGGTCTTCAAAAATGATATTGAAATTTCAAATTTTTTTTTTCAAAACTAAATAGTTTGCGCGAGAGACACTTCTAAAGAGGTAAATTGAGTCCCCCCCCTCCCCTGTAACTTCTAAAATAATGAGAATGAGAATGATAAAACTAAAGAAAATATATGATGTACATTACCAGTTAAAATTTTGTAGATGTATCATAGATGATGTATTTCTATTGCCGCTATAACAACAAATACAGCTATAATAAAAATAACATAAAAAACAGAATAAAAAAATATTTAAGTAGGGATCCCATAAAACAGACATGAATTATTTTTGCCTGATAATGGTACGGAACCCTTCGTGCGCGAGTCCGACTCGCACTTGCCCGGTTTTTTTACAGTAATGTTCTAAATTAATAAATATTTTTTTATTCTTCCTCAGGCTCTATCAAACGAAGCGAACGAGCTACTCCCAGTGTTCAACCGAACATCCACGAAGTTCTACCGACCTGTCACCCAACTCGCCGATTGGTCGGGCTCACTGAACACGGCTACCAACTCACAATGCAAGAACCGCGAAAAAGTGTCCCCTCTCTCAGCGCCCGTGTCACATATCCTATAGTCCACACTCCAGGAGTGAATATTGCCACTCCTAAAAAAAACTGGTATTTTTTTTTTGAAACGTTAAACATTGCTTGAGTTTAAAAAGTAGAACCTGTTTGACATTCTGTCGTAAGATGTAGAAATTTGGAAAACCAGTGCTTTTTATTAATTTGATTTGATTGTTACATAGTTTAGTTTTTAATTGGAGGTTATAAAGAAATGGTAGGAAATAGAGGATGGGTCGTGAAAATAATGGGTTGGGAGCGAAATTGTTGACACAAAGTTACTGTTTTAACTGGTAACACTCGAATAAAATGTCGATTTTATTTTCTCGATCTTGAAAATATCGGTGTTTGAATTATTTTTATCTATTTGTCAGCAAGTAAACATAATGTAAAAATATTATGAGCTTACTAAAAGCTACCGTAACTAATTATTTTAGTTTGGTTATACATATTTAATAAGTGATATATTTCACATTATTATTATCTAAAGTTCTGTTCAACTTTGTCATATATTTTCTCCCTTTAATAATTCGCCTAACAACTATGAACATAATATATTACAGCAATAAAAAGCACTAAAATTGACTATTTGTTGAAACTTGAATTAAAAATAAGTGACAGATTGCCATTGAAAAAAAAGATGGTGTACAATGTTTGTTAAAATATTATATTTTTTGTGATACTTTGCGTATAAAGTTAGATAATGTTTTGGGCTCGCAAATGGACTGATAATAAATGAGCTCTGTAGTTGTTTTGTGATTTTGTTTTGAATTATTGATATCAAAAGTAAACGAAAAAAAAAACAAGCAAAAATCTAAAATAATTCACGTTTTTTTTCAATATTCTCGAAAATCGGAATACGTCATGCCTTCAAAAAGCTTTATATAATATTCTAAAGAACATTTTGAGACAAAATCATATTACAACATAGTTCAGGTGGCCGACCATTACCTCATAAAATAATGGTACTATTTTAGCATCACTTCACTGTTTTATGTGACTTAAAAGTAGTACAGCTTAATTAGGAGGTGGTGGTTAGGCCCAGGATTATGAGGAAGATAGTTATATTAGTCTTCTCTGTTAAGGTTTTAGACTTAGTAGTACAGATATCATAGAATAGAATTTAGTGTAAGGCAGTGTGACTGAGAAGGAGTTTGATACTTTTTCATTATAAATGTTATTTACTTTTCCGTAATTAGTAAAACCTTTTTGATCAATAGGTTTGTTCACGTTATGTAAAAACTTTTTGGATAGTGAGGTTTTTTCTAGGCCAGCTTTCACTAAAAAATGGTGCTGGCCACAGAGCATCAGAGCTGGCGTTCATTGGCTTTCAAAAGTATTCTTTCCTAGTTTGTGTGCGTTCGTCTTTTTTCGTTCGATTTGCGTTTTTGTTGCATTGCAACTTACCTTTGTAATTTTGCAAAAAAAAAAACATTTGCAAAGCAACTACAGACTTAAACTAGCCACCATTTTATTTTTAAAAGGCAATAAACGCCAGCTCCAGACATCCAAACATTTTTTTTTTTACTCTGAGTCAAGTACAGCGCCATCTATCGTTTTTTTTAGTGGAAACTGGCCTAGAAAAACCTACTTTTTTTTAAAAGGTTTGTTCAGTTCGTGTCCAACTTTTTAATGTTACCAATGGTGAAGGCCTGACAAAGCGCATTGTATATGGCGTGACCATAGCTAAGTCCTAATCCGACCAATGAGGTCAAGCTATTTTCAAATATAAAATGACATTAACTGGTTTTCGGTCAATGACGATGTTTGGAATTAGCTATTCTAGCGGTATTCGTTTCACAGTTGTCACTATTTTTTTTTTTATACAACAGTTTCTCAAAATGGTAATTTATTTATAAATAAAAATAATCAAACTCCACATAAAACGGATGTTTGCTATGTATGAGATCTCGTACAATATTGTATATCATTATGATACGATTTAGAAAATAGTGTAGTGAAGCTAACAAAATTGTTTTTATGACAAAGAAGAATGTACTGTTTTTTTTTCGGAATAGAATATATTTTTGAATAAATAAATAAACTAAAATTAATTTATGGTGGACCTAAGAATAGTGTAGTTACGGGAATGTAAAATGACTAAAATGTCGAGAGTTAAAAAACCGGGACGGAGTAGGTAAATTATTATCAAGATGTGATTAATTTACAGCTATTAGCGAGAAAACATCTTGATTAAATAAAACTTGTATTTTACGACTCACTCACACTGAGCAACGCCTAAATGAATGGCTAAATATTTTTGCGCCGTTGGAATTTCAATTCTAAACACTTTTAATTAGGTATTCATTTGAAGTTCCGTTTAGTGATAGTAAATAAACATGCATAAGTGTTGAAGTTTAGGCATATATTCAAAAATATTTGTACTGTTTTTTTGGTGTCTTGGCACAATTTCAATAGTTGATCATAATAATGTGTTTTTTTTTTATTGTAAATTGAAGTTATCTACGCTATTAAAAGTACAATATACCGAACAAAGTAATTTAAGATTACACAAATCTTTAATACAACAGAAAATGGCTACAACAAATAGTAGGTTTCTATTTTGTGATAAATACCATTTAATGTTGTTACAAGTTGAAATAACATTTATTTAATGTTAGCCTTTGAAAACTTTGTGAACGATTTATGTAATTTTAATATAAATAACTAAAAGCAATAAATTATGTATAGTTAACTTGTAAAATATGTAATGTCCGCTTATTAAAACAACAACAGTTTTGTTTTCAAAACTTTGTCATTTGCCTTTTGATAAAAAATTAAAAGGAATATTTTATATGGAAACGTAGGTGTTTATGTATGTTTAGAAACGACATACTTGCTACGCTAGACTTAGCAAGAAATTATCTACAAAGCTGTAATAAAATAGCAATTTGTTCTGACTCATAAAATAACTTTTAGCAATAAAAAATAATCTATTGGCTACCACAAACTGTACTGGAAAATGCAGGCAATAGTAATAGCAAATATCAAAAGTATTTTTGTAAGAATAAATATACTTTTAAATCCAAAGTAAGGTTTAAAAAAACTGATTTTGTACCTAATAATACAATGCAATAGAAATAATCCTATTTTCGAATAATTATGCCTAACTATTGTGTCTACTCGTTTTTTGTACCTGGTGGTATTCTAAAGAATATTATTACTCATCTGCATTTTACTCTTTTTTTCTTATGTAAGTTTTTATTCCAAAATCGATAATGTGTAATTTAAATATAGTGATTTAATATTGTTGCGTAGATATGAAATCTAGTGAAGAAAAAATATTTAATTTTTAATAAAAAATAACTTTATGAAATAGAATCTGTGTTTTTATTTATTCAAACTTTTGGAACAATTCAATAATACTTTCATAGGTAGTTTTTTTTTTGTTATGTTTTTTTTTTGTAATGCTAGCAGCTCATTGGACATCAAAAATTTATCCGAATCACTCGTCATTATTATTCACCTGCCCTACTCCAATTTATGTGTGGTTAGCGTAGCATGTCTTCTTCCATACTTCACTGTTGCTCGTCATCTCAGCAGTCACCTCCTTTCAACCGCATCACTATGAATACGAAAAGTACCCGAAAGGCTGACAGCATTACCATGCTGAATGGTAACTCCAATCCAAATGGCCAATGTCAGATGGGTGTGAAGATAACAAAAAATAAGTAAAAGAAGGTGGCGCACAGAAAGAGTACCCTGGAAAGATATCAAGGTGGCCTCGCAGTAGGATATCCATGTCCCACTGTGATTAAAAAAAAAACAAAGATCTAAACCGTAGACAGAGTATCCTATAGACACCGGCAAAGCGTGTCGCAAAAAGAGACAAAAAATAAATACGTCACGAATTTAGGGTTACCGGGTGAGGAAAAATTTACCCCACAATTTATGAGAATTGGAAATTAGTACGTAAGACAAAGCCTGAATATGCCAATGACATATCCGTTACCATCGGTACGCAAAGCCATGCGATGCGGAGAAGACATGCTGCCGAACTCAAATTAAATGCGATGAGGGCAGGAGTGACGATGGATGATGATGATGTGGTTCTAAATTACTGCCATTTCTGATGTTATAGTAGGTTCTGGGTTTGTGGGTAAATAATAGAACATGTTTATTTTTAATAAGCTTTTATTGATTTAACACATTATTGTCCTTTAAATAAAACAAGCTTCGTATGTTTCTAATTTTTTGCTTAGGTTCAAATCCTTTTGTTGCGTGATGTATACGCAGTTCAAAATAGGGCATGGCAATTGCCTTAAGAAGTAAAACTTTGTGGTTTCCAATAAAAGGTTGACTTTCAAAATGATTATTTATGAATTCTTCTTTCTAATTAACTTATATTCTTCTTTTTAATTCTCAAAATGTTTGCTGCAAATTTTTGATGACGGTTTTGGTGTCCAATCTGTTCGTCCTGTAGCTACAATCCAATTCTGACGTAAATTATCAGGTTCAGGGAAACTGCAAAAAGTCATTAAATATTTCAGATATTTTATTAATACTCACTGCAGAAGCCATCATATTATTATTTCCCATAATAGTGGGTAATAATTTATAGAAAAGTTGACAACACCAACGTTTTTAGGTTAGAATTTATAATTGAATAATAATTGTTATTTTTGTGCTTTTTAAGGATGAATCGTACGTCTAGCGTACATTTTAGACAATATATGAACATAATAAAATGTTACTGAATGCCTAGAACTGATAAAGAGTGGCATACTTACGAATGAAAAGACAATCCTGGGATTTTCGTTCCACTATCACTTTTACACCCTTTAACGCTACACCACACCATTTTTTTGTATAAATGGTTGAAATAGTAAGTCTAAATTGTTCAAAACAAAATATAACATAAATTACTTAACATATAACACGTAAAAACTGTATTTTAAAGGTAGACGATGGCTAGCTGCACGTCAGCTGTCAAACTTTGTTTAGCAAACTAGTGTGCTGACCTTGAAAAAACGTGGCACGCTCGATGAAACAAAAAATTTTATCGTTCTGTTTCATTTCTTTACACGACATCGGCATAAGTTGTTCTTTTTCTTGTGTGAATGCGACAAAACATATCAATTAGTCTATAGCATTCTCTGTCTACGATCTAAACCACATCAAAACAAGTAATCAAGCAGTCACCATTCATGTCATTAACAATTACACAATGAACACAGTACGTGACAGTACTATCCATAGCCGTTGTGTTCTAGCTAGCGTATTGAAGGAATCTCTTTATGACTTTTTAAACATTGAAATGAACAGACTCAAAAAACATACTATCCAACCGACGGTAGAAGCCACGAATTTACCTTTATAACTACAATTTGAGATAATTTTGTATTTAGCCGGCTTATAGTATGACACTATCCATAGCTGTCATCTTGGCTGTCACTGCTGTCAACGTGTGCAATGAGCGCGTCCCAGTCAAACAATTTATGAACTAAAGCATCAAAAGTATATCTTTTTCATTTTAGAACAGTGTGTATGAAAGAGAAAAACAACAAGTCATTCACACATTCTACATTTTCGCTAAAAACTTTTTCTGCCAGCTGGGTAGCTCGTAGAGGTTATGGAAAATTGTTATTGATTTTAAAGTTACGTTTAAGACTGAAAATTGTATTAAAATGAAGATTTACACAAACGAAAACAACACTTCCACGTTAAAGCTGCTTATTGCGGCTAATTTAGCAGGAAAGAAAGTTGATCTTGTTAGTGCATCTTTTGAAGGTAGGTGCATTTTCATCTTGGTTCAAAGAAAATCAATAAATCTTGGTGTAAATAATGTCTCTCATCTATAGTAATGTATATATTTGCATGCAGTTCATGTTACGGTAAACGGCACAATTCCTGTGTGTAATAAATCATTAGTAAAATGAAAAAAGAAAACTTTATTTTCTAATATTCTCCATGCTTGAGCTTGATAATGAGTCATGAGGTTGCTACCATGAAGCATGCTCACCATGTTTCTCTATGCTCAATTCAGTTATGAAAAAAGAACGATGTTTATTTTGTATATCATGAAATGCTTACTCATCAATTTAGTTTATAGTAATAAGCAAATCATTTAATTTCAACAATGTTGTATGTATTGCATCAGAAAACCTTTACACTAATGTTGTTTCTATAGTTTTTCCTTGTTTTACTAATATCTTGATAAAAATGGTGGTTTTTCCTAAACTATATTTTTTTTCTAATAACTCGATTATTTTTTTCTGCCGTTCCATACATACATAAAGTGACACCTTTTTCACACCTGCTTCAACTCCAACATATTATATACTTCCTATGTCTCATCCACATTCATAAATCTACTTGTACATACATTCCGGCCATTTCCTGTGGCTCAGTAAATAATAATAAAAAAATGTAATAAATATTTTGTAGTTTAGTGTAATTTAGGTACTTGTAAATTACCATAGAAAAAAATGACTTATAAGACTTTTGAATATCCGTAACTTCGACGGCCAGCTGCTACCTCAGGCACCATCTCAATTAAATGGTACGCCTGTAGCAACTAGGCCGACTGGCTTATTTACTACTGCGCTGCTGCTGACTTGCTGTTGTGCCCATGACCTTCATCTGTGTGAATTTACCCACGGTAAAAAAGTTTGCACATACACAACCTGGAAATTGGAAAAAAGAATGACATCTTCAAGAACATTTTTTTCATGTATTTGATAATTTGATGTTAAAAGCTGGTAAAAGTAAGCTGTGCCCGGCATGGGTTTTAATGCACCTTTCCAATGCACTTTTCCTATCAACCACCTCCTTATACTTTTTACTACTCTACCCTACCTACCTACCTAACCTACCTAGCCTAGCTACCCTATCTACCTACCTACCAGTGGCGTAGCTAGCACCGTCGCCCGAGGCGCGGTCATAATTTGCCGCCCTTTTGACGTCTTAAAAATCATAATGTTGGTGTTGGTGAGAAAAAACGTAACAAAATGAAAGAATTGCGCGAAAAACATTTATTTCAAAACCATGTACATGTGTAAGTAACATGAATGTGTTAAAACATATAACGTTTAATAAAGTCTAAACAGTCTAAAATTCTATTTTTCGGGACTTACGCGCAGCGAAATCATTTATAACTTCGTTAAAGTTAATATCGTCTGTCTGTCACACTACGAGTATGTTCTATCGACAAAATGGCTCAATCTTATGGAGCTCATGGTAGACCTCAAGTAATTTTTAATTAATTTCGGCTTTGAGAAGCTACGTTCACATGAAGCAACACTGATAGCTATATACAGCGTGTAACGGAAGGGGGGTACCACCCTGAAGGAGGTGAATGTGCTCATGAAACTCAACAACTTTCCCCAAAGAACATAGGTCGAAATATGTAAAAAAAATTTGGCCCTCCCTTACAAAACTGACTACCAGCTGATTGATTTACTATGGGAGGGCCGAATTTTTTTTTCATATTTCGACCTATGTTCTTTGGGGAAAGTTGTTGTGTTTCATGAGCACATTCACCTCCTTCAGGGTTGATACCCCCCTTCCGTTACACGCTGTATACCTAGTTAAAAAACTTCGAAGCATTATTATGATATTAGGTACGCAGACCATAGTTGCATTGCTGAATTAATAAAAGCTCGAGCGATCCTTTCTTGGCGTTGTCTTGAGCTTTAGTATCAGCGAAAGCAATGAAATTGCGTAACCTCTCCCTCTCAATTTCGATGTCATCCGCATCGATATCATTGTGCTCTTCTCCGAAATTACACTTGTATTCTGGGTTCAGTAAGTTAGTTGGTGTGAGAAAAGAGTACTTGACATCCAGCTCGTGCAGTTGCTGAAATCTGATCTTGATTTCTTGTATAATTCTATCCACCGATTCGAATATTTCTTGCCTTAACCGATTTTCATAAGTTAAACCAGCATCAGCAGCGTTTTCGCCAGTCATATCTTTTATCTTTCTTGTTCGTCGAGGAGTTATTTCAATTCCAAGATCTTCACATATATTTTTAGCATAATCCAGTCCATCATTGACCAGAACATCTCGATTGTCGACTAGAAACGATTCCAAAGCATGAACTTTCATAGCACATTGGTGCACGTTCAGTCCTTTTGTCTGAAGGTATAATTGTGTATCATTTACTTCGTGGAGAACTCGACTCCATAGTCCAAGGAAGGCTAAAAATGATAGCGACTGGAGAGCAGTAACCAATAAACCAGCGTCTGATCTTGTCGCTGCATTGTCCGCTATATTTCCTGAAAGTGATTCCAACACTTTAAGGATCTCACTGTAGTGGGTCTTCAAGACAGCTACGGCTTCATATCTAGAACTCCATCGTGTTTCAATTAGATGCTTGACTACTTGACCTGTAATGTCGGTAAGGAGGGACATTTAACATGTGCAAGTGGGTAAAAGCTAACTTCTTAGCTTCTTCTTCTTTCTTAATAGGACTAGATTGAGGTCAAGAGTAGACCCATTTAATATAAAAAATAATAATTGTCTGACTGACCGCCAGTGACCGCACAAAATATTTTTTTTTCCAATTTTGCCGCCCTTCTAATGGTGGCGCCCGGGGCGGTCCGCCCCTCCGCCCCCCCCCCCCCATTGCTACGCCACTGCTACCTACCTACCTAACCTACCTGCCTACCTACCTACCTACCTCGTTTGAATAAACAACGCCTTGACTCAATGCTAACCTAGTACTTTTGGTCACCAAAAAACAATTTTAGTCAATATTTCAAAATTCGGGAAAACTACATTTGAGTTATTTAATCATCCCACGGGAACACCGCATTTTTTCGGGATCAAAAGTAGCCTATGTGTTAATCCAAGAATATAAGCTATCTTGATACCGAATTTCTTCCAAATCCATTTGAGCGTGAAGGAGTAACAAACATACATACATACATACCTACAAACTTTCGCCTTTATAATATAATAGTGTGATGATTACTTTCATATTTGAATCGGGTTTTGTTGGGTTATAATTTTTTCCATTGAATCCTTTTTCTAAAATAAAAGTAGCCCAAGTTATTCCTTAAAAGACCAGCTATCTACCAGTTAAAGTCCGTTCAAAATCAGTGCAGCTGTTTCGGAGATTAGTAAGAGCGGGAACAAACAGACAGACAGACAAATAAAAAGGTTTTTTAAGTACCTACCCTATATACTTTCAATACTTTCATATACATTCAGTAAAAAGCTGTTATTACGAACAAACACTTCCATTTTATTTATTTGTATTGATCAAATGTATGTCACAGAATTATCAAAAGTGCTGATTGGTTATTGTAAACAAATTTAACCATTTCTGTTACAAAAATAACATCAACAAAGTATTGTATGATAACGATATTTACACTTACTTAATAAAAGCTTATCTCGTGTCTTATCACAAGGTGTTTAATAATGTTTTGATATTATATATCTAAAAGCTGTTTATAAAAAAAAAATGATAACGTGGATTATCACTATCATTTTCATTTTTATTGTTAAAATTTTTATTTAATAATATTTCGTATGTACGGCTGACATGAGTAAAAAGACAGTTATTGCAAAAATGTTTTTTTTTTTTTTTTCGTTTTTTAGTTCCGTTTTTTGTTTGGTAATATCCTATACAAATATTTGCTATGCATTTATTTTAACAATACATGTACTGTATACATCTGCGTACCCTCTCAGGGCATCTTGTTTGTGTTGTGTAAACAATAAACATCCAAGCGATTGCAGCAATCACGACAGATTTGCTGTCTATTATTGAAGAGTTCCGTTCCATATCTCCGAAGTCCATGATCAGATCCTGACAATATTTCTATGGGATCAACTTGGGAGTATACACTTTTAAACTAAAAACAATACAATTGACCGAGAAATCGGTGAACATACATAAAACAATTAAAAAAATATACAGCCGAACAAAGAACCTCCTCCTTTTTGAAGTCGGTTAATAAATGCAAATGCACACAAAACATCACACACATATCATCTTACATTTTCATCCCAAAATAAAATGATAAGAAAAAATATTTAGTATGGAGGTAGGTGGTAGAATCAACAATAGCAGCTTGTCGGACGTAAAGAATAGCACCATCCCATATCTTCCCGTGGGTGTTATAAGAGGCGAGCAAGGGACTTACCGGAGAATGGGCAGCAGCGTTCTCTGTGCTTTTTATAACAACCGTACTGCGATCGCCAACCCCACCAAAATCCCACCTTTGGGGGAGGTCTATGTCCAGCAATAGACGTCTTTTGGCTTAAATGATGATGAAGATCATTTAAGGAGTTACTTATTCTATTTCTATTCACTTTGATGTAAAGAGACAGTTGAATTTTAAGAAGACAGTAATTGTATTAAAGCCCCTAAGGCTACCCACTGACCAAGGCTTGGTGTTAGTTTAAAGGCTCTCGCTATTAATCCTATTGGACATGCACCAAACCTTATTGGTGATGTTCTGCAGAAAGGCCAGGTGCATAGTACTCGCAACCGGTGTGCGTGTATGACCAGATGTATGAACGTGGACGAGACGCAAGAGATACCGCGGTCCTGGAACACTAAGGGCAAAAGAAGGAACATGGATGGGTTTTAGTCAGTAAAAGTCTGACACTCCCTTCCGCTCCGCCCAGAGCGGGAGGAGTCATTTGATGATTTCCCAACCCAAAAAAAAGGAGTATGTAAGGGCAGCAGGTGCCATTCCGTAGTTTCTCCCTACCCCCATGGCAAGAAGGCGGGCGTTTACGCATTGTTAAGGGGCCGTCTCCACGAGCGAGAGAATCGCGGCGATATTATCGTCGTCCCACGTATTTGTATGCGAAAATATCACCGCGATTCTCTCGCTCGTGGAGACGGCCTCATAGAAATACGTGGCACGACGATAATATCGTCACGATTCTCTCGCTCGTGGAGACGGCCCCTAAGAGCTGGGTATGGGATACCTAAATTGAATACTACCGATTAAACACGAAATAACTTTAATAATCACAAAACACTTAAAACTTAATCACATACTGATCACTATTCACTTAGATATCGCATTTCTAGTTCACTTCGATTCGCTTCGTTGTGTAGCCAAAATCAGACTGGGTCCTCCCGCAAACACGACCGCTATTTATTATGGAGACCAATTTTTCGAGAAGGTTCGACAACTTTCAGGAACTTTCTTCACAGTTCATTAATAGTCGAACATCATCCTTCGAGAAAGTTCTACAACTTTTTCGAATCTTCTGGATAGTTCCATAGTACAACATTGTCCTTCGAGAAAGTTCCACAACTTTCTCGAATCTTCTAGATAGTTCCATAGTAGAACATTGTCCAACAAAGACCTGTCTATAAGATTAGAGTCTAGAATGTTCCACTATAGAACTGTCTAGAAGATTCGAGAAAGTTCTAAAACTTTCTCCTAATCTTATAGACAGGTCCTTACTAGAACATTCAAGACTCGCACATAATCTGGAATGTTTTCGTAAAGCAACCGTTACAGTATGTATCTGATTTAACTAATTTCTTTGCCTCACACTCTCCGCTTCCCATCATACCCCATTTTTTTTACAGGTAACACTTTTGTATATAAGCTTTCAGTACCACACTTCCTGTCTGTTGTCAGACCTCTGACTTAGTTGTTGTTATTGTGTTATCAAATAACAATCACAACAGCTAATAGGAGGTGTGACAGTAGATACTCTCATCATAATCACTATCAGGCTTGCCGAGGTCAGTGTTACTTTTTTCCGTCTGTTTGTATGTGGTTTTTTTGTGGAAACTTGCTGTGTATACTTCGTTGGGCAATAACGCAAATATTTGGTCTTCGTCTTCTTCTTTATCGTGTAGTTAGTGCCTAGCCTGGTGTCAGAGTTTTATACCGCCCATGGGCCTCTGACTTGGCTTTATATGGCGCCGAGAAATATCTCTCAGGCATGCTGGTATCCTCACGATGTTTTCTTTGACCGAAAACAATTTTGATAATTTTTGTAATACGCACTTGAATCCGAAAAATCAGAGGTGCGTGTTTTGGGATCCAACTCGAGACCTACAACTTGGCAGTCCAATGGTCACACCAGTAGACTATCACTGCTGCCAAAAATATTTGGTGAAATTCGTCATTATTAAACCTGTCATGTGTGATATTTTTGCTGGAGTGTACACACAAAAATAATAATAATTGCCTGTGTGACCACTTCTGAATAAGTTCCAGTAACATATCTCATAAAAAATCTATTCTATTATTAAAATTTATGTATGCATATGAATTAAACGATAGAAAGCCCGATCTTACTAATTCGGGGTTTATCGGGGAAGTAGCATAAGTTCACTATCGCGTTTTGGAGACCGCAGAATTAGTTATGAACTTATAAATACTTGTGAAAATTGTTGCCCATCGAATTTATGCATAACAAGTAAAACTATCTACCTCTAACCTTCTCATTTTAAGCTCAGACCACATTGAGACGAATCCCACTATCCGCACCAGTTTTAACACCGAATTTTGTCCCGCGTCCGGGATTCAATTCAGTTTGGCCTGAGCTTGAAAGTGAAACAAAGAGCATCATGCATTAGGTACAATATTTTATAGGTACTTCTAGGGAGTGACCGCACTTATCGATACAGAATCGGCTTAAGCCGGTCAGAAAGACTTATGTGATGACGCGACTCGATACCGCCTCGAACTCGGCTCAACCACCTTTCGCTTCGAAAAGTGTTATTACCAGTGATCGGAATAGGTGGATACATATAATAGCTTCCTATAAAATCTTGCAATGATTTTGAAGTTTCGAAATAAAACTGTTAAATTAGAGAGAGGTATCCCCAAGTCACTTCCTTGAACTTTAGGCAATTGAATGATCTATTCCGATCACTGGTTACCACTCTCTCGCTGTAATTTGTAGCTTCTTTAACACTTGTCTTGTCTTACTTCCTCTACTAACCCCGGGTAACGGTGACTGAGCGTACGTCTGTGATTGCAGACGATGTATTCGCAGGGCCGCGCCAGCTGCCACTGCTGGAGGTCGCAGACAACGTCAGCTTCTTCTCGAGTAACGCCGCGGCGCAGTACTTGTTCCCAGTGTTGGATCTGACCGATGATGGACAGTGGTATGTATGGGGAAGTATAGACCAATTTATGAAGGGTCTTGACGCTTCTGCGTTCGATTCGCAGGACGTCTGATTCGATTCACAGAATAAGCGACTCGCTTATGATCCGATTCGGAAATGATCTGATTTCCATTTATTACTTAATAAAAAAAGGATTTATAAAAATTAAAAAACCCGACTGAAGAGCAAAACAAGTCCATTTGGAAGCTGGCGGTTTCATGTTTTAATAATTTTATATTTGAATGGGTCCCGCCTGATTCAAAATGGGTTGAACAGCTATTCAATTTTATAATGTGAAATTAACTTTTATAAATTTTGTCATTTCGAATAACAAACTTCAAATCGTTATAAATCCTAAATGGGCATTCGAAATGAAAAATGAAATCAAATGCCCGGCTGAACTAAAATTCAACAAACTTCGTGCCTCTTCATCAGCCACGATTATAAATATATACCTACAGTAAGAGAAGTTTTTGTATTGGGCCTGTTTGCGAAAAACGCTGAATGCAACAGTATTTTTTATAATTATATTACAAGATTTTCAATAAGTCCTTAGATACTTACTACTATAAGATATTAGATACATACTACCTATTGGACCAACCAACCATAGTGGATCAATATGGACCACTGTGGTTGGATTTCTTTAGATGCTGATAAACTTGCGAAAGCTCTTAAGATTCAAACTTATACTGTCACTTACGGGATATCTTCCGTGATTGTTCGTAATTTTGAGCTCCCGATATTTCGACTGTTGCAAGCGCCATGATCGCGGGTTGACTGGAGAATGCGGGTGGATGGAAAATAAATTGTTAGGAGCAGACAAATTATCCTAACCTTCTTTTTTAGGGTTCCGTACCCAAAGGGTAAAACGGGACCCTATTACTAAGACTTCACTGTCTGTCTGTCTCCAGGCTGTATCTCATAAACCGTGATAGCTAGAAAGCTGAAATTTTCACAAATGATATATTACTATTGCCGCTATAACAACAAATACTAAAAATTAAAAAAAATATATTAAGGGGGCTCCCATACAACAGATATGATTTTTTTGCCGTTTTTATAGATAATGGTACGGAACCCTTCGTGCGCGAGTCCGACTCGCACTTGGCCGGTTTTTGTTTATTGCTACGCGCACTACTGGAACTCGACACTAAGTCACGGCAAAACACACAGTATCACCAGGTTTTGTGTCAATCACGGAAGATATCCCGTAAGTGACAGTATAAGTTTAGTTTTAAACCGTTAAAGCTTAAAACACTCTTAAGATCCGTTACGATTGCACCGACCCTTGCCCACTTTAAGAATAGTCTCTCTAATTTACTCTCACTAGCCAACAATTACAAGAATGGGAAGCGACACGCCTGCATCCTGCCGTCTCGTCAGTACTGACTGCAAAGACCGTCGCCTCTGATCTCAAGCAGTCACTGCAAGCGCTGCTGTCCACTGTCAACGACATGCTGCAGCGACACAAGTATCTGTTGGGGGTGAGTTGTTTACACACAGTAGACTAGCAGTGAATTATGAAGGTGGCAGCCGGAGGACTTAAAGAAAACCGAAATTAAATTAAATAAGAGTATAATTACTTTAAAATTACATTATTAGAACTTAAGTCTAGACTTGGTCGATGCTTGTACCGAAGTGCCGAATTAATTATTACAAACAAATTCTTCTAAACGATTCAATTCAATTTCTAAACGATTGCGAAACGCGGATAGGGCATCATCAGATTCGAAATAAGTACTTTGGTGGTCGGCCCGCCGCAGCGACACGTGGCGTCGAGTCAGTCAGTAGATTCCCTGTGTTGTAATTTTACGTGGGAAACATCCGTTGTACGAAAATAGCTATCATGTCGCTATTCAGCCGATTTGGTGTAGGCAGGCTACGTAACAAGTGTACGAGTAAAAGAGAGAACTACTATGCGTACCTATTTATTTGTTAAACTGTTTATGTACACACTAAATACAGAAAAGAAGAAAGGAATAGAAAACATGGTACAAAGGTGATGCTTATTTCTAAAGAAATCTCTTCCAGCATACCTGCGAAAGGAGAGTAGAAAAAAAAGAGATGTAGACATAGTGTGTAAAAGAACAAGAGAAAATAGAATACATAAAAACAAAGCAAATAAGAATCATTCTAACCATAACATATCATAATCTATTTTCATATGCCGTCAAATGTGAACTAAAATAATATGAAACCACATGAGACCGCAAAGTAGCGTAATGGTAAGTTTGCTCACGCGTCGGCAAACAGCGTTAACCCCTTAATCTGGATCATCGTTTTTGCCGTCTATGTCCTAGTTGATGGGAACAGGCTCGCCCCCTATTACATGGGACTTTAAACATTACTGGTGAAATGTGGGTGTAACTGTACACCTCTACCTAACCCTTCTTCGGGTATACTGGCGTGATGTTATGTGATATCCTATCCTAACTGTAATATTATAAATTCAGAAGCAAGTTTGTTACCTTTTCACGCCTAAACCAGCCTGAACCGATCATCCTGGAATTTTGCATATACGTTGTCAGGTGTACAGAAACGGACATAGGGTACCTTTCATCCCGAAAAAAATTACTGTTCCCGAGGAAAACAACAATAACGTTCTTATGAAAATAGATGGCGCCACGTGTCTTTCGAATCATGATTGAATTATATTATTACAAGCAGAGTGCAACCTGAATTAATTGTCAAATTCTAACATAACGCGAGCGAAGCCGCGGGCAAAAGCTAGTCATGTAATAAAGATATGAAACACCATTAATTAGTTTTATCCCGATTGTCATTCGTCAGATAAAAGTTCTGCTTCCCCAATTTCTAATCCTGTTCTTGTTTTATCTTCCGTTTAGTAATAGGTCAGCTTGGTCTGCTATTTTTAGCGACAATTTATACCAAACAGTTTTCAAAATCTATACAAATAAAATAAAACCGAAGTGTCGGTTTGTAATATCAAAATAACCGCTTTTTACTGAATGCATTATGTAGGTATATAAGTACGGTACTTAAAACAAAAAACATTTTTGTCTGTCTGTTTGTTCCGGCTAATCTCCGATGTCTCGACCGATTGTGACGGTACATTTGCTGCAGATAGCTGACGGTATAAGGAGTAACTTAGGCTACTTTTATTTTAGATTAAAAAAATGTGTTTTTGTTATAAGTGCCGTATATATTGTCATATGCATTCAGTAAAAAGCTGTTATTTTGAAATTACAAAAAGACACTTCAATTTTATTTATTTGTATAGTATAGAGTACCTATAGATGTAGTTCAGATGGATGGTCAGCTCACATCCTTATACATTGAGTTGTCTGATTGTCTCTTTGATTGCGGTTATTCTTTGTCGTCCATCTACTTGTGCCCACTTCTCAAACAAAAAAATGAGCTTTTCTTTGTTCTAAATTCATTAATTATTGCTCTTTTCCAGGACAAATTGTCCCCTGTGGATATATCAGTATGGAGCACATTATACCCGATCTACTACAATCCAGAGTTGAAGCAGATTTATATAGCTGAATGTAGTCACATCGTGCGGTGGATCGAAGAGCTCGCCAATGCTAAGGCTATCCAGGTGAGAATTATATTCTGTATGTGAGATATCTATTACACCTGGAGCTGATGTAGGTGGAGCTGAGTGTAGCCACATCTCAGTCATCAGTCATCATCACAGTCAGAAGCTCAAAGGCCGAAATGCGGGGGGAATCACAAAACGTCCGGAAGTTCCAAAACATGGAAAATAATATTTTTTTATCAATTGATTTGATAAGTATAACGGCAATGTTCGTAAGAATAACGGCTATTTTCTGCAACAAACCATAATTAAAATATCGTTGTAAAAAATCGAAGAATAAAAATATACTACACATAAAAGTCCGGAATATTCTTGTAATGTCGGGAATTTTCTCGGGAAAACATATTTATGAATCTGGCAACCCTAACGTCAATCAACTCAGCCTATTGCAGTTCACGGCTAGAGACAGGGCTCTCACAACCTGCGCTCAGCTTCCCCATCCAATCCGACCCAGCAACTTGTTAAGGTCGTCGAAACATCCACTAATTTAAGTGTCATCTGCCACCAGTGGGGACAGAGGTAGGAGCAATTGCGACTGACCAGATGCAACCACCACGTGTGGTGGTAGATGCGACGAATAGTTGCAACTACCACCAGCGGGGACAGACCGGTGGGGGCAGATGGGAATAAACCCTTGTTGAGGAGCATCACATGCAGCCTTTGGCCATACGCGATCTCCATCCGAGCCCACGTATTCACAAAAGTGTGGTCCGAAATTTTGGTTCGGAATTGTACAGTCAAGTCAAGCTACCCGAACCTGTAATATTTTCTCATTTGAACCTAATGCTTTAGAGATAAAGTTGAAAATTTGAAAGAAATTTGACAGATTGTAGTAGCTTGATGTGCTGGCGTCGCCTCTGTAGGTCTATCTCGCTTCCGTTATACAACACGAATATTACAGCAACATAGTACAATAAAATATAACACTCCTTTTTTGGGCAATCGTGTAAGAAGTAGTACAGCGCCATCTATGATACAAATGAAGAACTTACATCAAAATTCTCTCGCGCCATTAAGGTTATCTGCGACTCATCAAGTACCTAGCCTTTTCCCAACTATCTTGGGGTCGGCTCCCAGTCTAACCGGATGCAGCTGAATACCAATATTTAACATGGAGCTACTGCCTATCTGACCTCCACAACACACTGGGTAATACGATATCCTTGGTAAGACTGGTTGTCAGACTTTCGGGCCACTGACTACCTGTAACGACTGTCAAAGATCTACAAATGACAGCCGGGACCAACGGCTTAACGTGCTTTCCGAGACACGGAGGAAACTCGGTATGTAATACGGTCACCCATCCACAGACCAACCTAGGCAAGCACTCAAAGTTATCTGCGACTGAAGGCGATATACAAAAACCCGACAACAACAGTCGGGCAGGAGCCCACCAGACACAACACCCGTCTGGTCTGATGATCCTCCCTTTTCTGTGGGAGATGAAGAACTTTACACCCTTACAAGTTTGTGAATGTGGGGGTAGGACTCATTTGCTGCATCGGTCGTCAGTGCTTCGACAAACGTCCAACCCACTGCCGCTTAAACTTGGTTACTAAGAAGCTCTACTTAGCTACTGTACTACTAAACGATTAGGGATGTTGACACCATTAAAAAATAATTCAAACGGCTCCTAGAAAAAAAAACACTTTATTTTAGACCTGAAAACGCCATTAATTTTCAGTTAATTGCTAAATTAGATTTAAGTTGCTTTGAAATCAATGAATAATTGAGTCATTCAGTTACGTCACAGCGTGCTATTGCCATACAGGGGGGATCGCGTTTTGACAGATCATAAAAAGTATGTCAATTGATCGGTGTATCAACTACCCTATTACAAATATACCACATGTTGTTACTTTTGCTTTCAGGAAGCTGTAAAACAGTGGGGTGGATCAGCCACAGGTCCCTTCGGTGCGTCGTCAGCGTTAGGCATTCCACAAGGAGCCAGTGCATCCACACCTGTCGGGTAAATCCAAGACCATTACTAGAGATCGGATATTCGGATGCATATTTATCGATAGTTCAAATTTTAGGTTGAGGTTTTGTCGTAAATCATTGTTTTAAGCCCAGTCATAATTTCCATTTTGTGCTATTTCAATATCCAACATTTGTATTCAGTTATTCAGCAGCAAAATTATAAATTTGAAGTAATTTTTTACGTGTCGTACGTGTGAAATCTTGCCTATTTTTAAGCAGAATAGAAATGTTTATTATTCTTAAGAATATTGCATTTTATACACACGTTATTTTATGAATTTCCATGAAATCGCAAAAAAATAATAATATACGAAGCCGCCTTTGTACCCTTTGCCGGAAAAAATGTAATTATGCATCCGAATATTCGATGCCTAACCATAACACTCACAAATGTTAGATTGGCAATTAGTAAACTCAAGTTACTATTCTAAAACGAAAGAATTATCAACAAAAAAAATTGTCTTCCAAAAACCACTATAAACGACTATAATTAACTTTACGACACATGGTGGTGGTAGGGACTAGGGACAGTGGGTTTTTGGTCGCCTATTCACTTTAGCTCTCTTAACTGAAAAAAACCTGCCTACTGGAACTCTCTGCCTGACGACTCTGGTCTAGTCAATGCAATCTGGAATTCTGGAGTCATGAACTCGAACGAGATTTTAAGACCGAAATTTTCTTGCTTTATGATATAAAATGAAACGGTTCACTATTTCATTTTGTTTAATTAACTATTTTTATTTTTTTATTTATGCTGCGACCTATTTTCATAGGTCACCAGACGAAGGCTCCTCAGCCGAGTTAGGACCGACTCCGGAAGAAGTAGAAGCAGCCAAAGAGAACTGGTTGGATGGACTGAAGAAACTGCAGACGCCGCTTCTACCGGGGAAGATAGTGTGAGTATTATTAAACTAATATTAAAGGATTCGTTAGTCGAAAGGGCGGGGACATCGTGCGATCGTGGTGACACAGCGAGTGGAGGGGGCGACGTATAAGCGGTGCGCTCTCAGAGCGGGACACTTTTGCTCGGGAGCTTGGAAGTGACGGACGTTTTTGTGAACTATAGTTTGTTTATTTCGGTATCTAACGGTTTTTGTGATTGTGTCGATTTTGTGATTTGTTAAAAATAAATAGTTCTAGGTTGTTTTGCTTATTCTTTTTTTAAAAATAAATGAGCTTCTGATCCTTATGACTAAATATTTACGGTTGTCCAATTTTTTCCTGTACTTGTAGTATAAGACTATATTACTTACCAAATTTCATAGTTCTAGGTCAACCGAAAGTACCCTATATATTTTGATTCTCTTGAGTGTCGAAATATACGTTTTTTGTGCGGCATTAACGGCCGTATTTTTTTTTTACGTTAACTTAGATGTTTGCGTTTTTGCACAGCTTCAAGGGACAGTAGACCTGAGTATATGGTTTTAATTTCACTTGCGATTCGTTTTATGTCCGTACCAATGACCGGATGCGACATACTAATATTTTACCTTTATTTTGCAGTTTACCAGTGAAAGACCGTAAGAACATCCTCATCACGTCAGCATTGCCTTATGTTAACAATGTACCACATCTAGGCAACATCATTGGTTGTGTGCTCTCCGCTGATATATTCGCTAGGTAAGGCCAAATACCATTATGGTTATCCATAATGATATCCAGCAACTCGCACAGGGCATGCTGGATAAATAGTAGTTTTTGCGTGAAAGAGTATCCATTCTAACAAAGGAGATGTTTCATTTTTGTATGGGTTGTTATTATTTAACCATGAGCTCGATCTTTAGGTTAAGCCGTGCTTGCCTAGGTTGGTCTGTGGATGGGTGACCGTATTATATACCAAGTTTCCTCCGTGCCTCGGAAAGCACGTTAAACCGTTGGTAACTGCTGTCATTTGTAGATCTTTGACAGTCGTTACACGTAGTCAGTGGCCCGAAAGTCACAACCAGTCTTACCAAGGATATCGTATTACCCAGTACTAACTGGGTTGTGGAGGCCAGATAGGCAATCGCTCCATGTAAAATACTTGTTTTCAGCTGCATCTGGTTAGACTGGGAGCCGACCCCAAGATAGTTGGGAAAAGTCTAGGCATATGATGATGATGACTTCAGCCATAACCTGTACCTTTCAGAAAACTTGGGAAAGAAAACCCTTGAATAGAATAAAGTATTTTTTTTTTACATTTAATATGATATGGTTTTAAAAATTTAAAATGTTTGACGTTTGTTTTGAGAGTTATGACAGCTATGACAGGTTGTAGAGATGACGTTTACATAACCTAGAAATTGTTATCTTGACTGACACTGATGGGTCTTGTCAGATCAAAATATCATTTTGAATATTTTCGTTCAGAAGTACGTAGAAAAGTAGTACCTATTATATTTTTTATTGATGAAATCATCACACTTGCATATAATTTGTTGAAAATGATGTTTAAGAGAATAATAATGATAATTAATTACAAGAACACAAACTTTTCATATTTAACGTTTACGTGATATTATGGTTTGTGACATGATTTCAGGACGAAAGCATACTATGCAAACTGTAAGACGCCATGTTGAATAGAATATGGCAATAATTGAAAAACTATTACTTTTTGCGCACAGCAAATCAGGCTTAAATTCACGAAAGAATATATTTCCTATGTTCGTGGTATTTTTTCCTCTTTTTCAATAAATGTACATCTTATGGCTGAAAATGGAACATCTCCGTTTCGCAAGCATAATGGTTGTAAGATTCATTTTATCATTTATAATTAACTAGCGACCCGCCCCGGCTTCGCACGGGTACAATGTGTGCATATAGATGTAAACCTTCTTCTTGAATCACTATCTATTGCTGAAAATTGCATTAAAATCCGTTGCGTAGTTTCAAAGATCTAAGCGTACAGACAGCAGGAGCGACTATGTTTTATACAATTTAAAGATTTAATTTAATTTGCATTGTGTTATTTCACAGGTATTGTCGATTATGTGACTACAACACCCTGTACATATGTGGTACGGACGAATATGGTACCGCCACGGAAACTAAGGTGAGCTATTTACTTAATTGGTTATCTTTTGGTTAATTATTTCTGGAATAGCTTTTTTAGACTTTCTTATATCTTACTGTTTTGCAAAGTCCCATCTAAATATATAAAACTCAAAGGTGACTGACTGACATAGTGATCTATCAGCGCACAGCCCAAACCACTGGACGGATCGGGCTGAAATTTGGCATGCAGGTAGATGTTATAACGTAGGCATCCGCTAAGAAAGGATTTTGATCAATTCTACCCCCAAGGGGATAAAATAGGGGATGAAAGTTTGTATGAAACTTTGTCAATTTTAAACCGATCGGGCTGAAATTTGCCATGCAGATAGATGTTATGACGTAGGCATCCGATAAGAAAGGACTTTGATCAATTCTACCCCCAAGGGGATAAAATAGGGGATGAAACTTTATATGAAACTTTGTCAATTTTAAACCGATCGGGCTGAAATTTGGCATGCAGATAGATGTTATGACGTAGGCATTCGCTAAGAAAGGACTTTGATCAATTCTACCCCCAAGGGGATAAAATAGGGAATGAAAGTTTGTATGAAACTTTGTCAATTTTAAACCGATCGGGCTGAAATTTGGCATGCAGATAGATGTTATTACGCAGGCATTCGCTAAGGAAGGACTTTGATCAATTCTACCCCCAAGGGGATAAAATAGGGGATGAAAGTTTGTATGAAACTTTGTCAATTTTAAACCGATCGGGCTGAAATTTGGCATGCAGATAGATGTTATGACGTAAGCATCCGCTAAGAAAGGACTTTGATCAATTCTACCCCCAAGGGGATGAAAGTTTATATGAAACTTTGTCAATTTTAAACCGATCGGGCTGAAATTTGGCATGCAGATAGATGTTATGACGTAGGCATTCGCTAAGAAAGGACTTTGATCAATTCTACCCCCAAGGGGATAAAATAGGGGATGAAAGTTTGTATGAAACTTTGTCAATTTTAAACCGAGCGGGCTGAAATTTGGCATGCAGGTAGATGTTGTGACGTAGGCATCCGCTAAGAAAGGACTTTGATCAATTCTACCCCCAAGGGGATAAAATAGGGGATGAAAGTTTGTATGAAACTTTGTCAATTTTAAACCGATCGGGCTGAAATTTGGCATACAGATAAATGATATGACGTAGGCATCCGCTAAGAAAGGACTTTGATCAATTCTACCCCCAAGGGGATAATATAGGGGATGAAAGTTTGTACGAAACTTTGTCAATTTTAAACCGAGCGGGCTGAAATTTGGCATGCAGATAGGTGTTATGACGTAGGCATCCGCTAAGAAAGGACTTTGATTAATTCTACCCCCAAGGGGATAAAATAGGGGATGAAAGTTTGTATGAAACTTTGTCAATTTTAAACCGATCGGGCTGAAATTTGCCATGCAGATAGATGTTATGACGTAGGCATCCGATAAGAAAGGACTTTGATCAATTCTACCCCCAAGGGGATAAAATAGGGGATGAAACTTTATATGAAACTTTGTCAATTTTAAACCGATCGGGCTGAAATTTGGCATGCAGATAGATGTTATGACGTAGGCATTCGCTAAGAAAGGACTTTGATCAATTCTACCCCCAAGGGGATAAAATAGGGGATGAAAGTTTGTATGAAACTTTGTCAATTTTAAACCGATCGGGCTGAAATTTGGCATGCAGATAGATGTTATGACGCAGGCATTCGCTAAGAAAGGACTTTGATCAATTCTACCCCCAAGGGGATAAAATAGGGGATGAAAGTTTGTATGAAACTTTGTCAATTTTAAACCTATCGGGCTGAAATTTGGCATGCAGATAGATGTTATGACGTAAGCATCCGCTAAGAAAGGACTTTGATCAATTCTACCCCCAAGGGGATGAAAGTTTATATGAAACTTTGTCAATTTTAAACCGATCGGGCTGAAATTTGGCATGCAGATAGATGTTATGACGTAGGCATTCGCTAAGAAAGGACTTTGATCAATTCTACCCCCAAGGGGATAAAATAGGGAATGAAAGTTTGTATGAAACTTTGTCAATTTTAAACCGATCGGGCTGAAATTTGGCATGCAGATAGATGTTATTACGCAGGCATTCGCTAAGGAAGGACTTTGATCAATTCTACCCCCAAGGGGATAAAATAGGGGATGAAAGTTTGTATGAAACTTTGTCAATTTTAAACCGATCGGGCTGAAATTTTGCATGCAGATAGATGTTATGACGTAAGCATCCGCTAAGAAAGGACTTTGATCAATTCTACCCCCAAGGGGATAAAATAGGGGATGAAAGTTTGTATGAAACTTTGTCAATTTTAAACCGATCGGGCTGAAATTTAGCATGCAGATAGATGTTATGACGTAGGCATTCGCTAAGAAAGGACTTTGATCAATTCTACCCCCAAGGGGATAAAATAGGGGATGAAAGTTTGTATGAAACTTTGTCAATTTTAAACCGATCGGGCTGAAATTTGGCATACAGATAAATGATATGACGTAGGCATCCGCTAAGAAAGGACTTTGATCAATTCTACCCCCAAGGGGATAATATAGGGGATGAAAGTTTGTACGAAACTTTGTCAATTTTAAACCGAGCGGGCTGAAATTTGGCATGCAGATAGGTGTTATGACGTAGGCATCCGCTAAGAAAGGACTTTGATTAATTCTACCCCCAAGGGGATAAAATAGGGGATGAAAGTTTGTATGAAACTTTGTCAATTTTAAACCGATCGGGCTGAAATTTGCCATGCAGATAGATGTTATGACGTAGGCATCCGATAAGAAAGGACTTTGATCAATTCTACCCCCAAGGGGATAAAATAGGGGATGAAACTTTATATGAAACTTTGTCAATTTTAAACCGATCGGGCTGAAATTTGGCATGCAGATAGATGTTATGACGTAAGCATCCGCTAAGAAAGGACTTTGATCAATTCTACCCCCAAGGGGATAAAATAGGGGATGAAAGTTTGTATGAAACTTTGTCAATTTTAAACCGATCGGGCTGAAATTTAGCATGCAGATAGATGTTATGACGTAGGCATTCGCTAAGAAAGGACTTTGATCAATTCTACCCCCAAGGGGATAAAATAGGGGATGAAAGTTTGTATGAAACTTTGTCAATTTTAAACCGAGCGGGCTGAAATTTGGCATGCAGGTAGATGTTGTGACGTAGGCATCCGCTAAGAAAGGACTTTGATCAATTCTACCCCCAAGGGGATAAAATAGGGGATGAAAGTTTGTATGAAACTTTGTCAATTTTAAACCGATCGGGCTGAAATTTGGCATACAGATAAATGATATGACGTAGGCATCCGCTAAGAAAGGACTTTGATCAATTCTACCCCCAAGGGGATAATATAGGGGATGAAAGTTTGTACGAAACTTTGTCAATTTTAAACCGAGCGGGCTGAAATTTGGCATGCAGATAGGTGTTATGACGTAGGCATCCGCTAAGAAAGGACTTTGATTAATTCTACCCCCAAGGGGATAAAATAGGGGATGAAAGTTTGTATGAAACTTTGTCAATTTTAAACCGATCGGGCTGAAATTTGGCATGCAGATAGATGTTATGACGTAGGCATCCGATAAGAAAGGACTTTGATCAATTCTACCCCCAAGGGGATAAAATAGGGGATGAAACTTTATATGAAACTTTGTCAATTTTAAACCGATCGGGCTGAAATTTGGCATGCAGATAGATGTTATGACGTAGGCATTCGCTAAGAAAGGACTTTGATCAATTCTACCCCCAAGGGGATAAAATAGGGGATGAAAGTTTGTATGAAACTTTGTCAATTTTAAACCGATCGGGCTGAAATTTGGCATGCAGATAGATGTTATGACGCAGGCATTCGCTAAGAAAGGACTTTGATCAATTCTACCCCCAAGGGGATAAAATAGGGGATGAAAGTTTGTATGAAACTTTGTCAATTTTAAACCTATCGGGCTGAAATTTGGCATGCAGATAGATGTTATGACGTAAGCATCCGCTAAGAAAGGACTTTGATCAATTCTACCCCCAAGGGGATGAAAGTTTGTATGAAACTTTGTCAATTTTAAACCGATCGGGCTGAAATTTGGCATGCAGATAGATGTTATGACGTAAGCATCCGCTAAGAAAGGACTTTGATCAATTCTACCCCCAAGGGGATAAAATAGGGGATGAAAGTTTGTATGAAACTTTGTCAATTTTAAACCGATCGGGCTGAAATTTAGCATGCAGATAGATGTTATGACGTAGGCATTCGCTAAGAAAGGACTTTGATCAATTCTACCCCCAAGGGGATAAAATAGGGGATGAAAGTTTGTATGAAACTTTGTCAATTTTAAACCGAGCGGGCTGAAATTTGGCATGCAGGTAGATGTTGTGACGTAGGCATCCGCTAAGAAAGGACTTTGATCAATTCTACCCCCAAGGGGATAAAATAGGGGATGAAAGTTTGTATGAAACTTTGTCAATTTTAAACCGATCGGGCTGAAATTTGGCATACAGATAAATGATATGACGTAGGCATCCGCTAAGAAAGGACTTTGATCAATTCTACCCCCAAGGGGATAATATAGGGGATGAAAGTTTGTAGGAAACTTTGTCAATTTTAAACCGAGCGGGCTGAAATTTGGCATGCAGATAGGTGTTATGACGTAGGCATCCGCTAAGAAAGGACTTTGATTAATTCTACCCCCAAGGGGATAAAATAGGGGATGAAAGTTTGTATGAAACTTTGTCAATTTTAAACCGATCGGGCTGAAATTTGGCATGCAGATAGATGTTATGACGTAAGCATCCGCTAAGAAAGGACTTTGATCAATTCTACCCCCAAGGGGATAAAATAGGGGATGAAAGTTTGTATGAAACTTTGTCAGCAAGATCAAGAGATTTTTTTGGGAGTGGTTGTGTGAGTGGGCAGTGCTGTCGCCACAGAACGAGTGGGTCAGTAAAGTAAACAAACAAAAAATTGACATTGTCGTCGGCGATTCAAAAGTATACACATCCATAGACACTGTGATGGATAATGACGATAGTACTGCCTACCCCGTTGAATTTCTCAACTCCGTAGAGTTAAAAGGCGAGGCGTCCCATCAGCTGGAGCTTAAAGTTGGCGTTCCAGTTCTGGTGATGCGAAACCTTGATGCAACCAGACTGTGCAACGGCACCAGGCTTCGTATCACAGAGCTGGGCAGTAACATTATAAAAACGGAGCTGCTAAAGGACACAGCGTTTTAATTCCCCGCATGCCCACTATTTAAAATAACTTGCCATTTCAATTTAAGAGGTTACAATTTCCCTTAAAATTGATTTTTACAATGACGATCAACAGATCCCAGGGCCAAACCATAAAAGTGACAGGCATTCAATTGTCCACTCCATGCTTTTCAGACGGTCAATTATGTGTTGGTTGTTCAGTGCCCAAAACTTGCACGTGCTTGCGGAAAATAATAAGTCATTTAATGTTGTATACAAAACGGTATTAGAATAAATAGTGCCCAACAAGGCGTGTGATGGTTCACTTTGAAAATAAAGTTGTATAGCGCTAAAATAAACGGTTTTAAAGCCATATCGTCGCCATTTAATTTTGTTTGGGACTTCTTTTCGTAGTTATCACCCACATTATCACATTTTGATCAGCCAGTCAATTCTCACACATCACGCCATGTAATCCCCAAAGATTTAGGTAGAAGTGTACCTAATCGTACACCCACATTTCGCCAGAAGAATTCCCATGTGATAGGGGCCGAGCCTATTTCCACCAACTGGGTACAAATCCAGATTCCGTGGCTGCTATTGAGAAATTCCTGATGGAATAACCCAATAACACTATTATTTATAATATTTTTTTCAATTGCATATTTTGTTTAATGTTCAGTGGAAGAGCGGAGTCACTCAAGCATCGCCTTGCTCAAAAGGTGATCGCTAAATCATGTGCGTTATAGCTCTATGTAATTAAAATAAACATTTTTTTTAACACTGCCCGACCCCCATCGATCTCAGGACCTCATGCTTAGTAGTCGCACTTGCGACCACTCGACCAACGAGGCAGTCTCTCACATACACACCAAAATTTCCACGCGAACGAAGTCGCGGGTAACAGCTAGTTGTCTTCATAAAACCCGTATTTTACACTACTACCTGTAACGACTGTCAAAGATCTACAAATGACAGACGGGACCAACGGCTTAACGTACTTTCCGAGGCACGGAGGAAACTCGGTATGTAATACGGTCACCCATCCACAGACCAATGTAGGCAAGCGCGGACCTATGATATGACTGATAGACGGTTGGTTGCAAATGTTCTTGCATGACCTTCACGGTAAAGGTCATGTTCGCGCGCTTCGGAATACACAAGTTCATTAATAATTCGTATACTGCTTCACCAATGATTGCTTTTAGCGTCGGTAGTATTAGGTCTTCTTTATTTATTTATTTTAGTTTTTATGTACACACAGTAGACAACATAAATTAACTCTCACACCCCTCTCAGTTTCACTTTCAGTTTCATACTCTCTTTTTCTCTATCTCTCTCTTTTCTTCTTTCACTTTTTCTCTCTTTCTTTCTATTTTTTCTTTTCTTTTCTTTCTTTTCTTTCTTTTCTTTCTTTTCTTTCTTTTCTTTCTTTTCTTTCTTTTCTTTCTTTTCTTTCTTTTCTTTCTTTTCTTTTATTTTCTTTTATTTTTTCTTTTTCTTTGACTTTGACTTTCTCTCTTTATGTCTGGTCCATCTTCTGGTCTTCATGTCGAATTTACCGAATTTCGCCATCCTCGTCGCCAATCTGGTATTGGGAAATTAAAAAAGTAGTTTTTTCGGTAGAAATTTATTGATTAAAGCGCCCCGGGTCTTTATAATGGTCACAACTTAGAAATACCCTACATTACAGAATAGGGTATTTGACAAACCAATCAATTGACATACTTTCTATGATCTGTCAAAACGCGATTCTTCCTTACATTTTGTATGGCAATAGCACGTTGTGACGTCACTATTTCGTCAACTCAGTGACTCAATTATTTATTGATTTCAAAGCAACTAAAAATCTAATTTGGCAATTAATTGAAAATCAATCATGTTTTCAGGTCTAAAATAAAGGTGTTTATTTTTAGAGAAGCTGTTTTGGAATTATTTTTTAATGGTGTCAACATCCCTATAAACTTACCTGACTTAGATATTGTTGTTTTGCCGTGGCGGCAACAACTTTCGGTACAATAATAAGTTGTTTTATTGTCTTTCAGGCGTTAGAAGAAGGCATATCTCCCCGAGAGATTTGTGATAAATACTTCGACATTCACAACTCTGTGTATCGGTGGTTCAACATCGGATTCGACTACTTTGGACGGACCAGTACACCGCAACAGACTGAGTAAGTGTACAACCTGGTATTGAAATAACTGAACACTATAAAAAGGCTCATTGTATTCATATGTAGTTACGTACAACTTTTACAATGAAACCAACTTTGAAATCACAAATAAAAATCTGTTGCGCCATACACTTTTTAAGAATAACTCAAAAAAAGAAATAGGGAACAGATTGGTCGTACAGGGAGTTATCAGTTCAATTAATATGTTTACATTTAAATTAAAGTCATCCACATTAAAATGTATTTTTGAAAAGACTTCTAAAAATTAATTTGAATAATTAACGACGACCTCATCTCTGTCCTCAGGACTAGATTGAGGTCAAGAGTAGGCCCATTTAATATAAAAAAACCGGACTCGCGCACGAAGGGTTCCGTACAATTATCTATAAAAACGGCAAAAAAATCATATCTGTTGTATGGGTATAAAAAAAAAATATTAAGGGGGTCTCCCCTTAATACATTTTTTTAAAAATTTTTAGTATTTGTTGTTATAGCGGCAATATTAATATATCATTTGTGCAAATTTCAGCTTTCTAGCTATCACGGTTTATGAGATACAGCCTGGAGACAGACAGACAGACAGACAGCGAAGTCTTAGTAATAGGGTCCCATTTTACCCTTTGGGTACGGAACCCTAAAAAAAGAATAAAAACATTTATTCAAATGAATAATAATTTATTAAGCCAAATCATAATTAAAATAACTAACTTAAAAATAAACTAAAAATTGGCATCAAAAACTCCTCAACGCTGTCAACTGGTAATGTCCCCAAGAGACTGACGGCGTTGCCACTTTTTATGGCAACGCTAAGCCTCTGACCAAGGTAAAAGCCAGCCCTTGGGTCACGGGAAGTGTCAAATAAGCGTTTTGAAATTTACATAATTATTTAAATTAGTTTGCGAAAATCAGTAGTTTTTGAACTTAAAAAAAACTTTTTTGCAAAAAATAAAACCGACTTCAACAACACAAAAAAGTCAAAAATAATTTTGGAAGTCGGTGACTTTTGTTTATTTGATTCAGTTATTTTATCACCGACTTCTGAAGCTAAAGTTATTTTTTACTTTTTTGTGTGTTTTGAAGTCGGTTTTACTTTTTGCAAAAAAGTTTTTTTGTTTTTCCATTTTTTGTTGTAATATCCTATTCAAATATTGGCTATGCATTTATTTTACATTGTTAACAATATATACCATAAGCGTTTCCCCAACAAAATGGAACATAACATCCCTAAATATCGAAATCTGGGTGTACTGTACACAGTCATCTGTGTACCCCCTTAGTGCAAACAGGCGTTGTTATGATATTGTGCAAACAATAAACATCCAAGCGAAAATTAAAATGGGACCACCGCGGAATAATATTCTTCCAAACAAAAAAAGAATCATCGAAATCGGTTCACAATTGATATACATACAAATACATACAAAAAAAACAGACGAATTGATAACCTCCTCTTTTTGGAAGTCGGTTAATGACATACCTATGCCACCCAAAAAGCTGAGTCCAGAACCGCTCCCTAGTGTTTTAGCTTGAGAGTCGAAGTGGTGGTACAAACTCCCCTGCAACACATCAATCCGTCAAGTTGAAGGTGAAAGTGCCGGGGTAACCCGCGAAATTTAAGTTTCGTTATGCTTTTTGCAATTTTCAGGTCAGTCTCAGGTTGTACGTTGACCGCGAGCCTGTGGACGGTGAGTAATGGGCTAGCTCGCCGTCCGTCCGTCGTATGACGACAGGCCGTGTCGACGGCGCGTTCGTGTTCCACGCGCGCCTCAAAGAGATGTCAGCAAACGGGAGGGGCCCGCTAGGGCCGATGCCTGCCAGGGCTACGGGACTGTTCGAAAGAGATACCGCGGCCCTGGAACATAAAGGGCCAAAGAAGGAACATGGGTGGTTTTTAGTCAGTACGAGTCTGACACTCCCTTCCGCTCCGCCCAGAGCGGGAGGAGTCATTTGATGATATCTCACCCTCCAAAAAAAAAAAAAGGTTGTACGTTGATGAAAATATGATTCACGGCCGTAACAAATATGGCTTTACAGAGCTATAATCATTATAATCATCAATAAAACCTTCTAAGTTCATTAAATCCCATTGAATGACATTTACATGAATTAGTCTCAATGGTATTAAATGAACTAACAGCTTGATACAGCCCGGCAAATTGCAAAAAAAAAACAATCTTAAGAACCTGTTTTTATTTAAAAAAATAAAAGAGATATGTTAAAAAAAAAATAACAAAGTAAAGCAACATAATTGAAGAGAAAACATAAAAAAAGGCTTACAACACTTTCATAAATTCATCTCACAGTACTTCTGACATACATGACATACATTTTTATAGGCCTGTTGGTCTAGTGGTTAGTGACCCCGACTGCTAGGACGGAGGTCGTGAGTTCGATTCCCACACAAGACAAATCTTTGTGCGATGAGTACGATTATTTGTTCTGTATCTGGGTGTAATTTATCTATAATATGTATGTATTTAGAAATATATAAGTATGTTTATAAGTTGTCTGGTTGCCATAGTACAGGCTCTGCCTAGTTTGGGATCAGATGGCGGTGTGTTGGTTGTCCCAAGATATTATATTATACCAATAAAATCTTCAACCAATAAATTTCTAATAGTAAATATGTTTTGTCTACAGAATAGCACAAAGGATGTTCTTAAAACTACGGGACAACGGCTTCGTGAGCTCACAGTCTGTTGATCAACTACTTTGTACGCATTGTGACCGATTTCTAGCTGACAGGTAAGAATTATAATATAGCTATAAATACTGGGTGTAACTAGACCCTTAACGAAGCCGTCAACCAAGCATTCTGTACATCAAACTAAGTAACTCTACGCTAAAATTCTTGATGGGAAACGAGTTTTTTTTTTGGGTGAAAAATCACGTTTTACGGTAGGACTTGATGTAACGAACTCAAAATATTGTGCTGATAGATGGATTGAATAGTACGGGGGTCGTGGAGGTGTTTAATGTAAAAATATTACATTAAAAACATGTATTTAAAAAACCGGCCAAGTGCGAGTCGGACTCGCGCACGAAGGGTTCCGTACCATTATCTATAAAAACGGCAAAAAAATCATATCTGTTGTATGGGAGCCACCCTTAATATTTTTTTTTTTTTTAATTTTTAGTATTTGTTGTTATAGCGGCAATAGTAATACATCATTTGTGAAAATTTCAGCTTTCTAGCTATCACGGTTTATGAGATACAGCCTGGAGACAGACAGACAGACAGCGAAGTCTTAGTAATAGGGTCCCGTTTTACCCTTTGGGTACGGAACCCTAAAAAAATGATATGGTCTAGAACAAAAAAATTATCGCAATGACGGGGAGAACAAGTGCCTTTCGGCTTCGTTAAGGGTCGTGTTACACCCAGTATAGAAATAAAATACAAACTAAATTATTTTAGACAAGATTCTTGTAAAATAAATATGGTTTTTAACGTCACATTGACATAAAATATTCTTCGTTTTTCATTCTTAAACACACGAATCCAAAGATGTCATTTTGAGTTGCATATTGATCGTTAAAAGTACCATTGTGAGACAAATTATTGACGACTAGCGGTTCGTCCCGGCTTTGCACGGGTGCCTATGTTACTCAGGGTGAATATAGCTTTCCAATGGTGAAAGAATTTTTGAAATCGGCACAGTAGTTTTTGAGTTTATTCATTACGAACATACACACACACAAAAATACAAATTTTTCCTCTTTATAATATTAGTGTAGAAAACGATTTTTTTGGTATACTAGCATTCATTTTCTCCCAATAGATTCGTTGAAGGAACATGCCCATACCCGGGCTGCGGGTACGAGAGCGCTCGAGGAGACCAGTGCGACAAATGTGGCAAGCTGATCACTGCGACAGAACTAGTGCAGCCCAAGTGTAAACAGTGCGGACACACGCCCACCGTCCGGCCCAGTGAGCAGCTGTTCATTGAACTGGCACAGGTGAGATATACTACACAGTGGCCCATTCCCATGTAGATACATATTGGCTCATTGTTAATAAACATTATGGTATACTGGACATTCACTAGTTTACACTATAGTCTATGCTGGCCAATGTTGGCTATGTGTTTATTACACAATGGTCCATGCTGGTGATCAATACTGTGGCCCATACAATCATGCCATCGAGAGCACCGGTGGCCCAGTGGTGATGACCCCGACTTACGCACAGTAAGTTGTGAGTTCGAACCCAGGCAGGCGCATTACTTTGGGTAATTTATTTCATCACCACTGCTCTCAAAAACGATGAAGGAAAACGTCGTGAGGAAACCGACATGTCCTAGAACCAAAAAATGGAAGACATGTGACATCTACCAATCCGCTCTGAGTCCGCGTGGTGGATTATAGCCCATTCCCTCTCATAGAGAGGAGGCCGTGTGTCCCAGCAGTGGGGACATTATAGGCTGATTATGCTAAGCAGAGGTGCTTTGTCGATCTTAAAAAGGCATTCGACAGTGTTCCCCAAGATATGGTTACAATGTAGCAAGAAAATAATAATTATGAAATTAACTCCTTCCATTTCATCGACAGCTGGAACCTTCAATCCGCACGTGGATTAGCTCAGCAGAGAAGCAATGGTCGCCGCCCGCCCGGGCAGTCTCCCGCGCCTGGATGAGAGAACCTCTGCGCTCTAGAGCGGTGACCCGGGATCTCAAGTGGGGTGTACCAGTGCCCATCGAGGGCTATACTAACAAGGTATGTATAAATTTACATCACTCCTGATATTCTTCGAAGGGGTCGGTAGAAATTTTTAGAAGACTCATACAGGGTGTAAAAGGACCTTTCACAAAATTAAGTAAAACTGCGCAAAATATAATGTTTTACCTGAAAATAAAACAGTTATTATGCGGAACCTGACTGTTCGGGCAAGCTCCATGCCCCTCCCCTCGGCCACAGCGGGGCGGAGCCGGGTGGGAGGGGGAACAAGAGAGGTCGTGACGTCAGATCCGTAAAGATGCTGTATAGGTCTAGAATAACGGTTCATAGTGTATAATACATATTTATTTAAACTTCATGTACAATAGTGGTACATAGGCGGACTTAATGCCACAAGGCATTCTCTACCAGTCAACCTTTGGGTTAAATAAGAAAACATTGTGATAGGTACAATAAATATCTAAAAAATAACTTCTTGTTTTCGAAAATTTATATCCTTATATTGACACTAATACACATACCTATATAAATAAAATAAACTACTAAATATTGATTACACATATTGCTGGCAAACATTTTTTTTTCGTGGAAACTCACTGTTTACGGTAGCGCTTAATGTAACGCGCTCAAAACATTGTGCTGGTGGCCCATTGAATAGTAAAGGGGTCATGGAGGTAAAGCAAAGTAACATTAAAATGTTGTATTAAAAATAAAAATGTGTGAGAAAGTTAGAACTTTGACCTTCAATATGTCCGTAACTAGAAGGTTCCCAGGTATGGTTCTGAACGAGGAAACGAACTTTGTCAATCTTCTTTGTAATTTTTTAGGGTCTTAACTTTGAATTTCAATTAAAAATAGTGGACTGTAAAAACTGACTATGTATATCCAAAATCTATGTACGGTATTAGAAATTATGAGAAGCGCGTGTGTCGACCGGTGCTCTCGCTAGTTGTGCGAGCTCGTACCGCGCGCAGCCGCTCGCGCCGTCGCCCGCGCAGCCGCCCGACGCCCGACGGAGATAGCCGACAGCGGCCGAACAGCCAATATGATTGTTTCCGAATTCCGATGTTTGCCGATGCATAACATTAATTCTACAGCACTGTACTCTCTGTTTCTATATTTCCTCACCTTTAACACTTGCCATATTTCGGGTAACCATATTTTATTGTCAGTTAAGCTTTTATAGAGCAGCGGTGGCCCAGTGGTGGCGGCCCCGACTTACGAACAGTAAATCGTGGGTTCGAACCCAGGCAGGCTCATTACTTTGTGTAATTTATTTCATCACCACTGCTCTCAAAAACGGTGAAGGAAAACGTCGTGAGGAAACCGGCATGTCCTAGAACCAAAAATTCGAAGACATGTGACATCTACCAACCCGCACTGGGCCCGCGTGGTGGATTATAGCCCATTCCCTCTCATAGAGACGAGGCCGTGTGTCCCAGCTGTGAGAACATTATAGGCTGATTATGCTTATGTTAAGCTTTAATTATGATCATTTTGTGTTTTAGGTTTTCTATGTATGGTTCGACGCCCCGATTGGCTACCTCAGCATCACACAGAACGCGACCAAAGAGTTTGAGAAGTGGTGGAAACCTGACAAAGAACATGATGTGAGTGGATTTCATGATTTTGATTCATCATTTCATTTGCCTAGCCTTTTCCCAACTATCTTGGGGCCGGCTCCCAGTCTAACCGGATGCAGCTGAATACCCATATTTTACATGGAGCGACTGCCTATCTGACCTCAACAACACACTGGGTAATACGATATCCTAAGGGAAGACTGGTTGTCAGACTTTCGGGCCACTGACTACCTGTAACGACTGTCAAAGATCTACAAATGACAGCCGGGACCAACGGCTTAACGTGCTTTCCGAGGCACGGCGGAAACTCGGTATGTAATACAGTCACCCATCCACAGACCAACCTAGGCAAGCACGGCTTAACCTAAAGATCGACCCGAGCGCCTGTTATTATCAAACCACGAGCACACACTGTTTTATTTTTCTAAGTGAGTCTACTTCTCCTCGTGAAATAATTATGTAGTTTGGTCACTTTTTCTAATTCCTTTTCGAAGTATCATTATGTTCGGTTTAAACTCATATTATAATAAGAGAGTACGACTTTTGAGAGTTAGTGTGTATGTTGAGGGTAATCTTTTGACGGCACGGTTGGCGCAGTAGCTGAGCGATTGACTGCTGCGTTGCGTGTCGCGGGTTCGATCCCCGCACGGAACAAATATTTGTATGGCCTACAGATAGTTGTTCCGGGTCTGGCTGTTTGTGTATGTGAGTTTAAATGTTTGTAAACGCACCCACGATACAGGAAACATTCCTAGTGTGGGGCAAGGTATTTTTAAATAAAAAAAAATCTAAGAAACGACGGGATCTATTTGAAGAAATCTTTTACCATTTGAAAAGCATAACATTCCGGATGTACATAACTACTTTTTGTCCTTGTAACACGCGTGAGGTTGTAGGGGGTAATCTCTGGATCTTGTGAACCGATTTTGAAAATTCTCTTACCAATAGAAAGCCACGTTATTTGTTAGTGTCATAGGCTATATTTATTACTAGAAACAAAAAAAAAAAAAGATGTAAAAATAAGAGTCCACCCGTGCGAAGCCGGGACGGGCCGCTAGTTTTGTATAAACTGGTTTGGTCCCGAAAACGGTTTGTTACTAGAACTTGCCTATATGAATTTATATATTTAACATTTCTTTATTTTTATTTCATTAACACAATCATACATTTGTTTTAACAGGTAAGGCCCAAGCTAACAAAAGTAGTCATACATTGCTAATTGTCCAGTCCCAAGAATTGTAATGCAATCCACGTTTCTTATCCGTAGGTGAAGCTGTACCAGTTTATGGCCAAAGACAACGTGCCGTTCCACTGCGTCATGTTCCCGGCGACGCTCATGGGCGTCAACGAGGGTCACGTGCTGGTCAGCCATCTATTTGCGACAGGTACAAAATTAACCCGGTAAAATCATCTGCCCAGCCTTTTCCCAACTCAGTTGGGGTCGGCTTCCAGGTTAACTGGATGCAGCTGAATACCAGTATTTTACATGGAGCGACTGCTTATCTGACCTCCACAAGTTAGCGCTAGGTAATACGATACCCCTTGGTAAGACTGGTTGTCAGACTTTCGGGTCACTGACTACCTGCAACGACTGTCAAAGATCTACAAATGACAGCCGGAGCCAACGGCTTAACGTGCTTTCCGAGGCACGGAGGAAACTCGGTATGTAATGGGTCACCCATCCACGGACCAACTAGGTAAGCACGGCTTAACCTAAAGATCGACCCGAGCGGCTGCTCTTATTTAGCCACTAGCTTATTAACCCGGGAAAAATATGACAAAATACAGGAAAATCTACGAGGAAATCCTTGTGGAGAATTTTCAGACGGAAAGGATTATCTTTACAATATGTTAAAGAAACCTACCTACATGTACCCGTTTCTATAGCTACACGAGGTGGAAGGGACACCGACGCGAAAACGGTTACCACGTATTCAGTACATCATTCTGAGCCCCCCACATAGAAATTTTAAATCGGTAATTAAAAAAAAAACAGCTGTTTCCTACAAAAGTGTAATGCTTACACGGTCAAAATGTATGGAACAGCTGTTTTTTTTTAATAACCGATGAAAAAATGAAAAGAAATCAAATCGAATCAATCTTTATTTGTGAACACAGGTATTATAATAAAGGTCTTATGTATACATTTTAGTCGAGCTCTATGTCCTACCAATGAAATTGGTGTAAAAATATTAGTTTTTTAGTAATACAGGAATAATTTTTATGCAGTGCGGAAACTTTGACAAATTAAACTTAAATGAGTTTCATTAAAAACCTATTTTTTATTTTGATAAGTCTTAGTACAAAAAAATAAAGTTATCGTTAACGAAAGATGTTTACTTTGAAATTGATTTTATGGCCACTCTCAGCCGGGCGGCGCCGGCGCGTGGCGAAGCGCTCGTTCGAAGTGCAGGTAGGTATTTACGTGGGTTACAATTATTTTATCAGGTTCGAACTAGACTTTTTTAGGATTAGGCCGTGATCTGCAGTTATTTGAAGAGTAATTCCAATTTTTCCTTCATAGTTTCATGGGCTTAGGACCATCAAAATGCAGAAAATAAAGCATTAATCAATTAAATTATGGCACTTTTAAAAACATAATAAAATTAAAATTATTGACATTACTTAATGCATTCAGGCGTAGGTATTTAAAAATTTGGAATCAACTACGTATTTACAATAATGTTCAATCAAAAATAACCTATTCACTAACCGCCAGTCGAAGTCTGCCAGACTCTAGTAGTGCGTGATTTGTGGTCCTGAACTGACCGTGATCAAGGTGGCTGCTAAATGGTGGTAGGTGGTCCTTTCATTAGGGACCGTGGGGTCAAGGGTCGATCATGGGAGGCATTCGACGTATGCTCTCCGTTGCATACATCCTGCGAACTCCTCGTAAACTTTCACCACTTAATACATACACCCGCACCATCACATAAAACTCGCGGTTACTAAAGCCCGACATCGTATGACTACGACACACATGTGGCGCGAGGGTTGCGCGGGAAAGCGATTAGACACGACGTTACGACAGCGCATGCGTTTACTGACTGTTGCGGTTGCGGTCGGTCGGGACTCGGGCGCCCGGTGCCTCGCAACAAACTCTGCCGCCCGCGAGCGGGTTTCACCCCCGCTGTTAGACGGCGCCTGCACCGCGCGGTACGCGCGGCCTTTGTTATTATTACGAATAGATAGTGTCCATATTTTGCTGATTTAAAGAGGGATAAAAAAAAAAAGTTGAACAAATAATGGAAATATGTTCTATTACTGATACTGAACCACCAAAATTTTTTTCCGCATTGCTAAAAAAATATTGCTGTATATCTGAATCTGCAACACAAAGTCAAGTTCGAATAAATAATGTGAATTCAATGTACTATTAATAAATAATTAATCAATTAGAATTTATTTTTACATGCATGTCAATGGTAAATTAATAATAATAATTAATAGTAATAATTGTTGGTTAAATGGGAGGCTCAGAATGATGTACTGAATGAATACGTGGTAACCGTTTCCCCGACGGTGTCCCTTCCATTTTATTGTCTAAGAAATACTTTTTGAGAAGTTCATTACAAGTTACAACAGAGTATAGAAATCTATTTATGGACGATGTTCTCTTTTCCAGAGTACTTGAACTACGAAGACGGAAAGTTCTCGAAATCTCGAGGAGTTGGTGTGTTTGGGAGTGATGCTCAGGTGAGCTGTCTAAACAAATTATTATTTACTAGCTCATGCCCGCGGCTACGCCCGCGTTGACTTCGGTTATTATCCCACGGGATCGTACTACCGGGATAAAAAGTATCCTATGAGAGAGTCTAGGTTATAAACTCTGCGTGTACCAAAGGAGATTTTCCAGAAATGTATGGAGCTTGGAGTGTGCATAGTGCTAGACTATGTGTTATTTATGTATTCAGGTGTGGAATTAATAAACTATATTCAAATAGGATCACAACAGTTTTATTGCACAGACACATGACATGACAAGAGAGATAGTACTCGAACACGTTACGCGGGAGCGCGGTAAAAGTGACAGATACCAAAAAGTTACCATAGACAATATAGCGTCATAGATTTGACATAGAGGTTTTGTTCACAAAGTCCAACACTATGCACACTATATGTAAATATGTCGTGGTGGCCCGTTTCTTATTTAATCCGCATCTTACTATGTGTAAATTTTTCTATATAATACAGTAACCGATTTTATTGTTAATTTTCTTTAATTTCACTTCGTTTCTATGTACTTTCAAATTAACTTGGTCAAGGAGAGAGAGCAATACAACATAAAATTAAACATGGTGGACCAGATCAGCAGTACGCGAAAAATGTGATTTTAACAACGATTTTTTTTGACTTGTATCCTAATATCTGCGATAAAAAAAAAACAGAAACCATAAAACAAAGCCGGGGTTAACAGAGAAGCAATCAATCAATGTCCGTAGTCGATTGGCCTGTTGGTCTAGTGGTTAGTGACCCTGACTGCGAGGACGAAGGTCGTGGGTTCGATTCCCACACAGGAAAAATCTTTGTGCGATGAGTACGATTATTTGTTCTGTATCTGGGTGTGTAGTTTATCTATAATATGGATGTATTTAGAAATATATAAGTATGTTTATCAGTTGTCTGGTTGCCATAGTACAGGCTCTGCCTAGTTTGGGATCAGATGGCGGTGTGTTGGTTGTCCCAAGATATATTATTATTATAGTAGTAAACTGGGTCGCAAAAGAAAAACAATCACTATAAACTCCGAAACACATTCAATTCAAAGAAAGACTCAAAGACGTCACTACTTAAAAACTGTCAAAGTCGTCAAACGTCATGTCAAATAACTGTCATGGCTGCCCTAAAATTAAAAAAAAAACTTATCAAATGATCATTTTTGTACGCCTGTACCCTTCATCACATTCATACTCAAAATTTTGTCACACCTTGTTTGTTATTCGTACCTATGAGATTTAATTTAGTCACTATGCCATTGTCTTTTTCAGGAGACAGGTATTCCTTCAGATGTGTGGCGGTTCTACCTGGCTAGCATACGACCTGAGACGTCCGACTCCAGTTTTAGTTGGGTTGAACTGGGGACAAGGTAAGTCAAAGCTGGGACATCCATGAGAGCTCGTTAGCATGATCTGTGTACATTTTTGAAGTGCGTCTATAGCTACTGGCGGTTACGGGTGAACTGGTGTCGCCGAGCGCTGCGCGTGCGACGAATACAATATGCTGCGTCAGCGCTCCTACAACATGATTCTGGACCTCACACCGTAGAAATTACACGTCGGAAGTAAATCTGTTTTTTCATACAAAACTGCATAAACCACATGGTCGTAATGTATCGAACAGCAAGATCATAATGATGAAATCTTGGAATATCGATTAGCAGATTATTCTATACTATTGAATGTGCAGTATTTGGATATATTATATACAGGGTTATTTGTAAAACACCAGTAACCTCTTAAGAGGTCATTGTACTCATCATTATGAACAACTTTTACTATGGGACCAAACCTGAAATCGCGAAAAAAAAAACAGCTGTTCCCTACATTTATGATCGATTAACTCGTCAAAATGTAGGGAACAGGTGATTTTTTTTTCGCTGCTGGTTTGGTCCCATAGTAAAAGTTGTTCATAGTGATGAGTACAATGACCTCTTAAGAGGTTTCTGGTGTTTTACAAATAACCCTGTATAAGCACGTTCTCGAAAACTGCTGTAACGATTTCGATGCGCATTATAGACATTTACGGGGGCGAGAAATCGATCTAGCTAGGTCTCAGTCATATCTGGAGAAAAAAAATCGTTTTCTCTATTTTCATCAGCTCAGCTCGGTGGCCCTGCTACTAATGATAAATCTCGATGCTTTGCCAAGTTGTCAAAACCGTGTGAAGTAGAGGCGGTTCGCTAGTTTTTATAAATATATATTTTTTAAACTTATACTGTCACTTACGGGATATCTTTCGTGATTGTTCATAATTTTGAGCTCCTGATATTTCGACGCTTGCAAGCGCCATAATCGCGGGTTGACTGGAGAATGCGGGTGGATGGAAAATAAATTGTTAGGAGCAGACAAATCTGTCTACCCTCTTTCATTGTCTTTTGCTACGCGCACTACTGGAACTCGACACTAAGTCACGGCAAAACACACTCTGCCGACAAACTGTACTGCAGTTTGGCAGAAGATTGTGAAAAACTTACTATGTAACTTTTGGTGAAAAAAAAAAAAAAATCCCAGTATCACCAGGTTTTGTGGATTCCTTATCAGGTTTTGTGGATTCCTTATCAGGTTTTGTGGTTTTGTATTTTCTTTTTGGAGCTCAAAATTCTGAACAATCACGGAAGATATCCCGTAAGTGACAGTATAAGTTTAGTTTTAAACCGTAAAATCTTAAAACAATGTCTACTTTTTTTTTCATGAATGTATCTGCTTCTCGATTTCTTTCAGGAACAACTCCGAACTCCTAAACAACCTCGGGAATTTCTGCCACCGTTCTCTAAGCTTCTGCGCCAACACCTTCAAAGGGAGGGTCCCTCACTTGGCGCTGACACAGGCTGACTATGAACTGATGGCGTTAGTCAACAGAGAAGTTATTGGTAAGTGGAATCATCATCTGTCAAGGCTTTTTTGCCTTACCATATTGGGGACGGCTACTCGGCTTCCAGTCTCTGCATAAGCATAATCAGCCTATGTTCCCACTGCTGGGACACACGGCCTCCTCTCTATGAGAGGGAATGGGCTATAACCCACCACGCGGGCCCAGTGCGGGTTGGTAGATGTCACATGTCTTCGAATTTTTGGTTCTAGGACATGCCGGTTTCCTCACGACGTTTTCCTTCACCGTTTTTGAGAGCAGTGGTGATGAAATTACACAAAGTAATGCGCCTGCCTGGGTTCTAACCCACGACTTACTGTTCGTAAGTTGGGGCCGCCACCGCTGAGCCACTGCTTGCAAATGCATATGTAAACATGCATTTACATATAATCCGGTTTCTAGTTATTATTTGTTCTAATAAGGTCACCCCCTTGTTACGTAGCAGAGACCAAACTCAGATACTTCAGTATCTGCCAGAGTATGCCCGGAGCCGGTCTGCAATCTGGCCGTACTTCCTCGATCGCATCTCTACATCGGCTCCTGCATAACCTCCTTGAAAAGAATAAGCCTGAAGTTAAAATGTATTTTATTCTTTCCAGCTTACGTGCAGCATATGGAGAAGGGTCGTCTCCGCGAGGCGTTACGTCACGTCCTGTCGATCTCGCGTCTCGGTAACCAGCACATGCAGTTCCAACAACCTTGGGTGCTGCTCAAGGGATCTGATGATGACAAGTGAGTTATTTCAATGCAGGTAACCCACCCCCTTGAGGGGTTAATATAGGGGATGAATAATACATAACGAAGTCGGAAGAGGTGCTCGGGTCGATCTTTAGGTTAAGCCGTGCTTGCCTAGGTTGGTCTGTGGATGGGTGACTGTCTTACATACCGAGTTTCCTCCGTGCCTCGGAAAGCACGTTAAGCCGTTGGTCCCGGCTGTCATTTGTAGATCTTTGACAGTCGGTACAGGGAGTCAGTGGCCCGAAAGTCTGACAACCAGTCTTACCAAAGGGGTATAGTCGCTCCACTTGAAATACTGGTATTCAGCTGCATCCGGTTAGACTGGAAACCGACTCCAACTTAGTTGGGAAAAGGCTAGATTTTTTTTGTGTGTTGCAATTTCAAGTGTATACAGGGTTATTTGTAAAACACCAGTAACCTCTTAAGAGGTCATTGTACTCATCACTATGAACAACTTTTACTATGGGACCAAACATGAAATCGCGAAAAAAAAATCAGCTGTTCCCTACATTTTGACGAGTTAATCGATCATAAATGTAGGGAACAGCTGATTTTTTTTTCGCGATTTCAGGTTTGGTCCCATAGTAAAAGTTGTTCATAGTGATGAGTACAATGACCTCTTAAGAGGTTACTGGTGTTTTACAAATAACCCTGTATATATGTATAAGTTTTACCACCAAACAAAACCAACTTAAAGTAATTGAATAGTGAAAACTGTTTAATATGTCTTCAAATTGAAAAAGCCCCTTTAAAAAAGAGAAAAAAAACGTGTTGTGTAAATAGACCTGCGTAGCTATTCACAAACGCTTCGATTCGATTTCGATTCGACAAGTTGTATGTGTATCTTTTTTGGCATTACGAAAGCGAGCGAGATAGACATACGACTTTTCGAATCGAAGCGTTTGTGAATAGCTATGCTGGCCGGGGCTCTATACATTTTGAAACAACTCCTTTTATAGTCTAGTACTGAGGTTGCCAGTGTAGCGGCACTACAAAAAATACTACAACAACATAGTACAAAATTTACTACTACTAGCGCCATCTATGAGCCAATGAAGAACTAACAAAAAAATCTGAATCGCGCAGATAAGACTATGTGACTTAAGACTATGTAGAAAAACCCGACGACAACTGTCGGGCAGTAGCCCACCAGACATAACACCGGTCTGGTCGGGGGATACTGTCTTTTCTATGGGGGGATGAAGAACTGAACCCCTGTTCTTCATACCCTATACCATCAACTATGCTAAAGCCTCAGAAAACAAAAGATTTGTCTCAAGAGATCCCACTCGTCTTGCTATCACAAGATGCAGGAGCACACTTTTTCAAAATAACTGCTATAGTATGTCTGTCAAAGTCTACAACAAAATACCTAAACAAATAAGAGAATTCCCATTTACTTATTTAAAAAAAAAAACTAAAAAGATGGCTGTTAAATAATGTTTTTTACACAATAAGTGAATTTTTAACTTTCAAGCCCAACTGTACCTAATGGTTTCACTGTACGTACCAACCTAACTATGTGTAAAAATACTACATAATATAAATATTTTGATAGGTACTCTTTAGTAATAATTTTAAGGTGAATGCTCCAACCAGGCCCGCGAAATTCAAAATTTCTTGGGTTTTTTGCAATTTGCAGGCCAGTGCTAGGTTGTATGTTGATTAAAATATTATTCGCGGCTGTAAGACATATGTAGGTACAGAATTATAATCATCAAAATCATCAATAAAACGCTCTAAGTTCATAAAGCTGTAGGAATGACTTTTTCTGTTTTTTTTTGTTCCTACACCTTTATGAACGGTGAGGGTTGTATTGGTGATTTTGATGATTATAATTCTGTAACTACATATGTCTTACAGCCGCGAATAACATTTTAATCAACATACAACCTAGCACTGGCCTGCAAATTGCAAAAAACGCAAGAAATTTTGAATTTCGCGGGCTGGTTGGAGCATTCACCTTAAGTTGAATTTGTAACTTTTAACACCATCTAAACTTTAATTGTTAACTTATATTTTAGATACCAATATTTGCATGCTGAATTTTTAGTAAGCGGAATATGTAGAACCTATTCATCTTTAACACCTCAATGTACCATATTTCACGCAAATAAAGATTATTCTATTCTATTCTATTCAACATCATCATTGGTAGTGTTGTTCTACCCACTGCTGGGTGAAAATGCTTGCATATGTCTGATATCTTTGTTCAAATTATTGTGTTTCAGAAAGCGTGGCGCGACCGCCATAGGTCTCTGTTGTCAGCTGGTCGGTCTTCTCTGCGTGCTACTGTCTCCGTACCTGCCGGAGACCTGCAGGAGACTGAGGGAACAGCTCAACGTCAAGCCGGAGACGCTGAGGATTAATCCTGAGTAAGTAACTACTGTTACTATTTTATTTTAATTGTTTCGTTATAGTTTTGATCTATCAACTTAAAAGAGTAACCATGGAGTTTCTTGCCGGTTCTTCTCCATAGGAAACGACCAACCCGAACCGTGCACCTTTTTGTCGACGTTTCATAAGTTCCCATGTAGGCCTATGTGAAATAAAAACATTTTGATTTTGATTTTGAACTAGTATTTTATGAAGGTTATCGCTAAAATTGAATTCCAAATATTATATTTTTGTAAATCACACACAAATCAATTCAAATTTCGCATGACTATGATATTTTTTATTATTATTGATATAATTGTAATACCTAATGGAAATAAAAGGCTTTTTTTATTTTATTTACTAACTACTGGGCTTCATCAAACAAAGCGAGAAAATACATTCATTGATTTATTTATTTAAACTTCATGTACAATAGTGGTACATAGGCGGACTTAATGCCATAAGGCATTCTCTACCAGTCAACCTTCGGGTTAATTAAGAAAACATTGTGATAGGGTACAAAATAATAACTACTTGGTTTCGACTATGTATTTATAATTTCCGGCGAAGGAGTCTTCATGTTCGTCGGGCATGATGAAAATCTCAAAATACCACTCGGTTGATTCAGTACACTCTTTGCCACCAGGAACCCATCTCTGCTACAATACTTACCAGCGGGTCACATCATCGGTAAACCAGAACCTCTGTTCGCGAAGATAGAGCCCGAAGTATTGGAGAAACTGCGCGCTAAATACGCGGGAACGCAGAGCGACAGGGCCAAGGTTAGTAAGAGATAGACACATTTAGGACACGAATGTTTCTGTAGATTCGGGACCGTGGAAATAAAATCCTTTTTCTTCAATAACTGTGTGTAATTGACTCTTTACACCCAAAGTAATCTTTAGTCTTCCTCTTAAAAAATATCGTTATGTTCTCCTCCAAGCAACAACTGTCATTCTCTCCCCTCTCTTTCATACTATCTTTCTCTCCCTCACACCGCAACGTTCCATTCTACATACTTTCATGCGTTCCTTTTTATCCTATCCTACATTTCTATATACTTTTTTGAGAGGGAAACCTTTTTCGTGCCTCATTAAACGCCAGAAAGTCGCGAAGGTAAGTCGTTGTAGGGGCTGTCTTATCTAGTTTTGATGTTCTAAAATTGCTGATTTTCAGTCTAATTTAATTAAAAAAATCTTTTGACTTATTGGTTACTCATATATTTTTGAGCCGTTTGGGGTTTAAACTCTAGGACCGTGGGGTCCGAGTGCTCACAACCTTTTCAAGGAAGTTTCAAATAAATAAATGAAATAATAAATTACTATGACTAGACTTCTAATGGAGAGCTATTTAGTCTGACTCAAATAGTGGTTACAAACTTTTCTTTTAAAAGTGAATTTGCTTTCAGCTTTTTTAATGCCAAAGGGTAGCGCGTTCCAGAGTTTTATAGTTGAGATAGCGTAGGAATTAAACATAAAACCGGTGCGGTGTGAAGGAATTTGGAGTAGATTTTTTGAAGATCGTGGGTTACATAAGAAACTGTGATAACTGCTCAACACTTTGAAATAAGTTTTTAGATAATCGGGAGCACATGGATCGTTCATGATCATCATTCATCATCAAGTTCATTTATTCTGTCAGATTCATCTGTAAATGTTAATAGAGTAGATGTTAGATAGTAGAATTGAACAGGACCTAATACCCCGTGGTATTAGGTCCTGTTCAATTCTCTATTAATCTATGATATCATTAATCAAACAAGTGTTTCCTATCCACATAATCGAGTAGGTTGATATAGAGACAACTTAATCGTTTATTCGAGTAAGTTTTATTGTATACAAATTCCTATTGAGTTCTTTTATATATGTCGGGTTGTCAGGATTTATTCCGTTTGGCACGTACATCATGTGGGCAGCAAATGCGTTTCGTGCAATGAAAATAAACTAACAAATTACTTGACATTACAACGTAACACAATAAAACTGTGCACAATGAATCGGGGAACAGTTCCAATACATCTTAACTCCGCTGCGATCTGACACTCAATGTCCACTGTCGCCTCGAGCTGTCAACATCAGGGCTCTGTAGAAGCACGCTGTGGTGTGGGTAGACTTGTAAGTAGGTCGCGTGATGTCACCACTGGCGTACTTGCGATTCATTTTAAGCCCGTACCAATGACCGTCTCCGATATATAATTCCTGTTTATTTTTCCAGCAAAACGGATCTACTGCTGTTTCAGATCTTGAAGAAGCGGTAAAGCAACAGGTAATTTTGTAATTAAAATATTTTTTTGCTCTTTGAACAAAAAAAAAAAACCAGATAAGGCAGAGCCCAGGAAAAGGTGTTTGCACTGTACTTTCTCAGAAATAAATAATCTTACAATAGTAATTAAGTAAGGTTAATTAAATTACTTGAAGAAAAGCAGAACCTATTTTGTTAAGTATTTGTTTTATTTAAAATGTAGCGACACTACAAAGTAGTACTCTTTGTAGTAACAGCAACAAAACAAAAATTACTAAAGCGCCATCTATGACACAGATGATGAACTAAACATGGAATGCATAGTTGACGGCTTCCTGAAGGGTCCGTTTACATCTTGCGTGTGTAGGACTCTGGATTTGTGCTCAATTGATGGCAATAGGGTCGTCCCTAACTATAACTGGTGAAATGTGGATGTACTCTTAAACATGGCGGTGATTGCAGCTGGGATGATTATGTTACTACATCTCTCTTTCTCATCTCCAGGCCGAAAAAGTCCGTCAACTAAAAGCCTCAACGAAAGACAAGGCGGTTTGGCAGCCAGAGATCAACAAATTATTGGATCTGAAGAAACAACTCGCCGCCGCACAATCTGTTCCTGTGGCTAGCAGTGGCAGTGGGGATGTACAGGCGCTGGAGAAAGAGCTCGCTGACCAGGTAACAACACTTGTATGTAGAAGGGGTTTTGCCATCATCCGGGCACATTTTTTGGGTTCCGTACCTCAAAAGAAAAACTCGGAACCCTTATAAGATCACTTTGTTGTCCGTCTGTCTGTCAAGACCCTTTATCTCGGGAACGCGTGGAGGTATAGAGTTAAAAACTAAGAGATTAATACATATTAACAATTTATCGAAATAAAAATCGAAAAAAATATAAGTATAAAACACTACCAGTTGCCCGCGGCTTCGCTCGCGTTAATTTAGAATTTGACAATTAAACTCATAACACCATTAAAGTTTCTATAATAATATAATCCAATCATGATTCGAAGGACACGTGGCGCCATCTATTATCATAAGTACGTTATTGTTGTTTCCCTCGGGAACAGTACTTTAAAGTTTCTTTAATAATATAATCCAATCATGATTCGAAGGACACGTGGCGCCATCTATTATCATAAGTTACTTTATTGTTGTTTTCCTCGGGAACAGTACTTATTTTCGGGATGAAAGGTACGCTACGTCCATTTCTGTACATCTGACAACGTATATGCAAAATTTCAGGATGATCGGTTCAGTGGTTTAGGCGTGAAAAGGTAACAAGACAAAAATAACTTACTTTCGCATTTGTAATATTAAGGTAGGATAGGATACTCAAAACGACAACCTAAGCACCATAAAGGGTGTAAAAAGACCCTTATTGAAACCGAAAGGCACTTGTTCTCCCCGTCATTGCGATATTATTTTTGTTCTAGACCATACCTGGGAACCTTCTAGTTACGGAGATATTGTAGGTCAAAGTTCCAACATCTTCACAAGATTTTTTCAAAATTCTAGTCTTTAAGGTTATTTTATTTTCAATGCATCCATGACCTGTTTACTAATTATTTATATTTGCATCCATCAGCATAAAGTTTCGAGTGAGTTACATTGAGTCCTACCGTAAAACATAATTATTCACCCCAAAAAAGTCGTGTCCCATCAAGAATTTTAGCGTAGAGTTACTTAGTTTGATGTACAGAATGCTTGGTTGACGGCTTCGTGAAGGGTCCGTCTACATCTTGCGTGTGTAGGAGTCTGGATTTGTGCTCAATTGATGGCAATAGGGTCGTCCCTAACTATAACTGGTGAAATGTGGATGTACTCTTAAACACGGCGGGGATTACAGCTGGGATATTACCTGGGCGGAGTGATAAGTCTGGTAAAAATTTATTTTGAAATAAAATTATCGCAAATTGCATGTAACCTCCTGGTTCACAACTCTTTTGAGGGACTATATTTAAATTTTCAGCCAGTACCGCCGCCCGGTTAGTTTTTTTTTGAAAGCCATTAAATAAAAACATTTGAACGCATTTTCGCAAAAATGGAGAAAAGTGAATTTCGAGTGTTGATTAAACATTATTTTTTGCGCAAAAAAACTATTACGGAAACGAAACAAAGGCTTGATAAATATTATGGGGACTCTGCTCCGTCGATTAAAATGATTCATCAATGGTTTACGGATTTTCGGTGTGGTTGTACAAGCACAAGTAATGCTGAACGCCCAGGACGCCCCGTTGAGGTCACTACTCCAGAGATGATCGCTAAAATCCATGACATAGTGTTGAACGACCGAAGAGTAAAAGTGAGCGAGATAGTCGAGATAGTAGGCATCTCAGACGAACGTGTGCGCAATATCTTGCACCAACATTTAGATATGAAAAAACTCTCCGCGCGATGGGTGCCGCGTTTACTGACTATTGATCAAAAACGCATGCGAGTTACCACTTCGAAGGCAGGTTTGGCGTTGTTACAACGGAATAAACCTGATTTTTTGCGTCGTTATATAACGGTAGACGAAACGTGGATCCACCACCATACACCAGAAACCAAGGAACAATCGAAACAATAGATTGTTGGGGGCGAACCAGCTCCGAAGAAGGCCAAAGCAGTTTTTTCGGCCAATAAGGTGATGGCTACAGTTTTCTGGGACGCACGTGGGGTAATCCATATTGACTACCTAGAAAAGGGTAAAACGATCAATGGCGAATATTATGCCAATTTATTGGACCAATTTAACCAAATTTTACCTGAAAGACGACCGCATTTGGCTAAGAAGAAAATCCTCTTCCACCAAGACAACGCACGAGTGCACACCTGCGCGATTGCCATGGCCAAATTACATGAGTTGCTATCTCACCCACCATATTCGACAGATTTGGCCCCTTGCGACTATTTTCTGTATCCGAATTTTAAAAAATGGCTCGGTGGAAAAAGATTTAGCTCCAACGAGGAGATCATGCTCGAAACCAATGCCTATTTCGAAGGGTTGCCTAAGTCGTACTTTACGGAAGGGATCGAAAAGTTTGAGAAACGCTGGATGAAGTGCATTGACTTAGATGGAAATTACGTTGAAAAATAAATCAGAATTTTTAAACAAATTTTTACCAGACTTATCACTCCGCCCTCGTATGTTACTACATCTCTCTTTCTCATCTCCAGGCCGAAAAAGTCCGTCAACTAAAAGCCTCAACGAAAGACAAGGCGGTTTGGCAGCCGGAGGTCAACAAACTGTTGGATCTGAAGAAACAACTCGCCGCCGCACAATCTGTTCCTGTGGCTAGCAGTGGCAGTGGGGATGTACAGGCACTGGAGAAAGAGCTCGCTGACCAGGTAACAACGTCACATTTGTATGTAGAAGGGGTTTTGCCATCATCCGGGCACATTTTTTGGGTTCCGTACCTCAAAAGGAAAACTCGGACCCTTATAAGATCACTTTGTTGTCCGTCTGTCTGTCTGTCAAGACCCTTTATCTCGGGAACACGTGGAGGTATAGAGTTAAAAATATAAAACCATACACTCAGGTCTACAGTCCTTTGAAGTTGTGAAAAAATCAAACTTCTAAGTTAACGTAAAAAAAAGATACGGCCGTAAAAAATGTATATTTCGACACTCTCAAGGGAACCAAAATGTCTAGAGTAGTTCCTGTTGACAGGAAAACATCTGAAAACCGTAAATATGTAGTTTAATAACAAAATACCTACAAGTTTATACGGAACCCTCGCACCTAAGTCCAACTCGCACTTGGCCGGTTTTTAGTCAAACTGCTACTATACCGAACGCGCCACAGCCCCGCGGTATGCGTCTAGGTCGTCTCGCCAACTCTTTCTGCGCCGGTCTCGGCAGCGCCATCTATCTTTTTCGTTGTTTAACCTTGTATTTCTCTTCTTCATTGCAGGCTGACAAGGTAAGAAAACTGAAGGCTTCAACGAAAGACAAGGCGGTTTTGCAGCCAGAGATCAACAAATTATTGGACCTCAAGAAACAACTCGCCGCGTTGCAAATAAAAAAATAAATTATTATTTATTTATTATAATTTCTAACTTATAGTTCTGCGTTTTATTTTACCCAACATCAGCAGCAACGACGATCTTCCATCTTCTAATAAAGTCTGTTAAGGGATGAATTTAAAAAAATATTCCTAACTAATAAATGGCCTACCATGAAGTCTTAAAGCAGGAGTAATTCCAGTGTGGGAAAGAGATGGCGCTAGACGACCTGTATAGCTCTCTCTTTCCCACACTGGAATAACTCCTGCTTTGAGACGTCATGGTAACCCTCAGTTCACCTTTTCATACTCTTCGTGAACCACCTCGAACCAGCCATCGCAGTGCACAGCCGGGTCATGTCGCCACCTCTATATGGGCGAAGACGAATTAAAGGTGGCGGAAGTCGGGGGACTTAAAAATAAATGTTCAACAGAAATGTCCCCCGAATGCAATGAAATAGTTTGTTTTCAGTTTTATTTTTAGATCAATAGAACATTAATTAAACTATTCAGTACCTAAATTGCTCTCATACAACACTGCAATCTTTCAACTTGTTTTTCACCGTTTTTTTGGTACACTTTTTGACATCGCAAGCGTTTTTTAGGGTTCAGTATCCAAAGGGTAAAACGGGACCCTATTACTAAGACTCCGCTGTCTGTCTATCCGTCTGTCACCAGGCTGTATCTCATGAACCGTGATAGACAGTTGAAATTTTCACAGATGATGTATTTCTGTTGCTGCTATAACAACATACTAAAAACAAAATAAAAAAATATTTAGTTTTTATAGATAATGGTACGAAACCCTTCGTGCGCTAGTCCGCCTCGCACTTGACCGGTTTTTTATTTCATACCTTTTAAGATTTAAAGGTATTTTGACCTGTGACCAATATGCCACGAAAGATTGCTTTAATTTTCAGGAAAACAATATCAGACAATACAAATATAGATAATGCGGAACTAAATCGCCATAAATATTTATTTTTATAGATTTCTGAGGCGATTTAGTTGTTGGAGAGATTGTTTATCATGCAGCTGGTGAATAAGCTAAGGTGGATCTAAAACGCCAATTGCCAAACCTAACCTAACTCTGTGATGCGGCCTTCTGTGTCATGGGGCCTTCTAACCGTGGCATGTAGCTATAGAAACAGCTTTTGAATTATTAAACTAGTTTATAGCGTTTTTGCTCACGAGATGAAAACCATGTGTTTGCTTAGAGGATTTAATGCTTAATTAGATTCTAAATTCAGAAAAAAAATTAGGACGTCCAGTTTTCAAAATATTTACATTTGATATTTTTTTGTACAGTCCCTAATAGACGAAATTGTATTAGGCTATATTTTATCGATTCCAAGAAACGATTAATTTATTTATTTAATTTTTTAAATTTTAACATATCCATAAGTACATAATACATTCCATACATTGAAAGTATTTAAACAAATTGCAAAGTTTACGCTGGTTTTAATTCTGAGTTGTGTCAGTGTTCTTTTAAGTGGACCCACCCATGTGGGTACCCGATTTGGCTAATGCTTTTACAAATTATTTAATTAGACCAAGTTTCGGACGACACTTTCGGAATGAGGTAATAGGTATCCTCGCTGATCAGGATATGTCCATTTGCTTCGATTTTTACGGTGCGCAAGATCCTAACCAAACAGAAATAACAGTCATTGAAGTGATTTTGTTGCTGTCTCCAAATCATCGGTATCCCAAACTTCATACACATCTTTTGAAATTTTTCCACTGTCTCAAATGTTCACTGCATGTTTTACACACAAAATGAGGCACCCAAGGCTTGTCTTGATGCTCAATACTTAAGTTGAAGTAAGCGAAATATGCTTTTTTCACGAACTCTGTTATGTATTTTCGGCATTCCATTTTTTTTTCGCATCGCAAATCATCAACTGACCCCTCCCGGTCCCGCAGCCTTGGCAGGCATCAGCCCTTGAGGACCCGCTCCAGCTTGCTGACATCTCTTTGAGCGCGCGTGGAACACGAACGCGCCGTCGACACGACCTGTCGTCATAAGACGGACGGACGACGAGTATATAACAAAATTAATGAGCCGCATATATATCAAAATTAATCTAGATTGGTCAAACACCATCTTGAAGAGCTCGCCATAGCACAAAAACAACGAAATGGTAGAAAATATTAAACTTGTGAAGTTGTGATGCTTTGTTAAAGACGAAGTGAAGAAATTTTAAAATTGAGGGTAGTTGTTAAGTTAGGGGTGAGACAAGTATGACAGTTGTAGGTAAGTCATCAGAAATACGTCCAAAAACAATATCATAACGAATTATAACCGCACCAAAAAAAATTTTTTGTAGGTCCGTGTTATTGGTAAAAAATATTTTACACGTCACGAATAAAATGTGCGCAACAATTACAAAAGCTGGGCAACTAATTATCTATAATATTTAAATGACTTTTTTCGAAATTATTTTTATTTTGATTTGAAACATGATTTGTTGACATCTGACGGTAAAATAATTGCATCTTGACTCTTCCATTCATCAACTCTTTGATCTTCTGATTTTTTCCGTATTTAGTTAGTAAATCAACCACTAAACTATAACCTTCTGGGCACTTTTCCTGTTGACAGCGATGCGGACGAATTTTTGGACGACCTGTAACCCGTTTTTAGTTTTACTTAAGTACATATTTATTACTATTATAGTTTTGTAGTTTGTAAATAATTTAATTATCTTTAAAATAACCACTAAACCAGGAAATCCTTATATTAAAAAAGTGGATTTTGAATTCGTAAAAGTATATTCGAGTATTCACATTTATCAACATACCTTAAAACACAAAATACTTAATATGTTTCACAGTAGGTAACTTAAAAAACAATTGATTTCATTGTCGTTTACAAAAAGTGTAAGTTGGTCAAGCAAGCATATCGGTATAAATCTAGATTTGAAGAGATAGCAGAAAAGTGATTTGAAACTAAGATGTCATCGGAATAAAATAATATCCATTTGCAAAATTAATAGCACAAACAAACATAAATTGAACTAAATTGGTCCCAATTTAGATTAATTATTCGATTATTAAAACGTATTTCTAATTTATTTGTAAAAAATAATACTTATGTTAATACATACATGTCATCATTTTAGCCTAAATTAATGAAGATAAATATAGATTAATTATTCGATTATTACAACGTATTTTAATTTATTTGTAAACAATAATACTTATGTTAATACATGTCATAATTTTAGCCTAAATAGAAAATAATTCATTCAAATTAAGTGATTTCAGAAGGCAGAATTTTGACTTAAGTAACATTCGTTTATTAAATTTGAAGATCTTTCTAGAGAATCTATCACTAGATCGAATTAGGTACAGTTTATTTGCCTTCATTTCAAGGAAGTACCTAAGTAAAACGTGTATAATACCTCGTACGTACAGTCACGAGCACCAATATGTATACACGCAACAACTTTAAAAAGTGATCTATATTGATTATCGTTTAATGTTATCACGAGTATAGTATTTAGTATTGGCAGCCATTGTGTTACGAAATAGGTCTTATCTCAATGTAGAAACCGTTATTTCACGAGAAAAGCGCTTTTGAATTTTGCTAAGTGTATACATATTGATGCTCGTGACTGTAGTATACAATTCCGGAATGATTTTTGAATAAAGCCTTGGTATAAGGAAGGGCAGGTATAAGGGTCGAGAGCAGCGGTGGCGGCCCCGACTTACGAACAGTAAGTCGTGGGCTCGAACCCAGGCAGGCGCATTACTTTGTGTAATTTATTTCATCACCACTGCTCTCAAAACGGTGAAGGAAAACGTCGTGAGGAAACCGGCATGTCCTAGAACCAAAAATTCGAAGACATGTGACATCTACCAACCCGCACTGGGCCCGCGTGGTGGATTATAGCCCATTCCCTATAATAGAGAGATGGCCGTGTGTCCCAGCAGTGGGAACATTATAGGCTGATTATGCTATGCTATAAGTAAGGTATTCAGATCTGATCTGATCATTCCTCAGACTCCACCAAAGCGAAGACGTGCGGAGTTGTGACAAAACTTATAAAAAGGTATAAGTCAAATGTTTTAATAATCATTATTATTTATTAATTTAATGTAAAGAAAGCTTATCGTGGTGGAAGATGAAGAGCGGTGGCTTATGCATGGGAATTTAAAATTTTCGATGATATGGATGGTTATCTTCGTTAATATTTTAATGGTAATTCATAATTCTGGTGTTTCAATATTGTTTATAAAAATAAAATACATTAATTGTCATCAATCGTTTCCGCCATATTGCCAGTAGACATTGGGCCACTGCATTAAAAGATGTATATAACTATTGGTCTTATAGGTACCTACATGTTTCTTAGGCCTCATTTACGGAGACGCGGGGCGTCTCGCGTCGCGTGCGGCGTGGCGTCTCGCGGCGCGTCGGACGTTTTTTCTGTTTACGGTGGGGCGGCGCGTGAAGCGGCACGCATCATCGCACGCGTAAACACAAACTTATAGCAATATACGACCATGTTCATAGAGAAGCGAGACGGGAAGCGTGGCGGTGCCCTGCAATCCTCTAGCGTGTAGCGAAGCACGCGGCGGGCATCGCGGCGGCGCACGCTCGCCTCGATCAAATCGACTAGTTTTATGTTGGCGAGAGATGGGAGCGCACGATAGCTTCATCGAGAATTGCCGCTGCGTGCGCCGCCGCGATAAACGCCGCGTGGGACGCGTCGGTGCCATCCGCGGGCTCGGCCGCAAAAAACGCCCTAATTCAAACAAACGCGTCTAAAATCGCTTCTCCGTAAACGCACTCATACAACGCCATATATTTGAATTCAGTGCGGGCCGCGCCGCTCAACGCAACGCGCGACGCCCCGCGGCTCCGTAAATGAGGCCTTATAGGATTTATGGCGTCCACCATGACGGTTGCAAGAGTTCAATTGGAAAATAGAAAAACCTCTGTATATAGTCATGGGAATACTTCTTCACTTTTTACAGGGGCATCATGGCGATATATTTTGGCGTTGCTAAGTATGGCGACTGAGTTATATAAAATATACTAATTATTGTTTAAATAATCAATAAAAAGTACTAAACTTATATTAAAATAATGTTTTAACCTAAAAGTTACTTATAGCTGGAAATATACGACCTAGTATGACGATTTTATAATGGTTACCTATAAACTCATTAAGTACATCACAGTTTGTTATTTAAGTTTGAATAAAGAGTTCTAAATTTACAAAACATGGCGACTCATCACTATTTGCTAACTGAAACGTTTACTCGACTTAACGTTATATGCCCGCATATAAATTATTGAGATGACGTTTACCAGACACATTAATATGACTTAAATTGTTTATAACTAATGCGTCGAACTGAATACTACTTTACAACTGTTTAGTTGCTGTCTGTCTATTAGTTGTATAATTCTAATATTATACAACTTAGTTGGGCTACTACTTTACTACTTTTGGTTACTGAAGTTTATAGCAAACGTTGTGGATGGATAATGATTTTCGGACAAACAATTTAAGGAGAAAAAAGGGAGTACTGCTTAGAAGCAAGAGTGTATCTACGTGCAGAGATGCGTACTGGCTTGACCGGAGCAAAGATGACTGTACAGGCTTCTCACGCCCAATTTCACAGGAATAGCGACCGCCGCATGCCGCTCACGTCTTTTCTCGTCTCCGATGAGCGCTGTTGCCAGCTTGGCCACCGATTACGGATGCTGGTCTAAATAAATATGAGACATAGACTTCTCAGCTCGTTTCCACTAGAGTTTTTTACGACGAGAAGTGTAAATAACGAAATTCTATTGGTGGTTTACAACACATCTCTCCCCGCCCCTCGTCTTCGCTTTGGTGGAGTTCAGGCCTTATCCTGGTGACTTGCACGCAGCGAAGCCAGGGTAAAAAGCTATATTTCATAAACCAAAGTCACTGTTCAGCACACTGCATTCCATTCAACATCACACTAACACCTTGGAGCAAATTCCCCGGCTCCTTCACATGCATTTTAACATGACTTTTCAATCCGGAAGCTTTTCTGAACGACTGACCGCATTGAGTACAAATATATGGCTTTTCACCGGTATGGCAGCGGATATGGGAGATTAGATCGTTACGTTGGACGAAGGCTTTTTCACAGTAGGAGCATTGGAAGGGTCGTTCACCGGTGTGGGTTCTGCGATGATTTTTCAAAGTGCCTGATGCTGCAAACCTCATTGGGCAGAGGTCACATTGGTAAGGTTTTTCTCCGGTATGTATTCGACGGTGTTTCACTAAGGCGCTGGAGGTTGTGAAGCCGTTACCGCAGTCATCACAGACAAAAGGGTGCGCTCCGCTGTGTTTTCGATTGTGTGCGTCGAGTTCGCCTTTTGATACGAATCTGGAAAGTTAATAGGATAGAGATAAATCAATAAAAAAAAACTTGTAAACTAAAACACAACTACGCCAAAAACGGCAACTAAAAATATTTAGTTTTTCGGTTTTCGGCATCCGCGTACACATAAAATGTAGCTTAGGACCGTAATAACAAAACTATTGAGGCCTCATTCATAAAAATTGGCTCAGTAGTTACAGTAGAAGAAAAATGTTACACATATGGACCCTTGAAATCATAACCCTTCCTTTTGGCTTTGCCGTAGTCGGGTAAAAATAGTCTTCTCCCGATTCCTGAATTAACTAACATTTTTAACCTAAACGAATGGTTGGAGAAAATTCCCATGGCATTTACTGTTAAATAAATGTTGGATTCATTCAACTGTCGCCTCAACACTGAAAGCGAGTTTTGGTTAAATAAATAAATAAATAAATATCCCTGGACATTTCACACAGCACCATCTAGTCCCAAGCTAAGCAACCTAATGCTTGTGTTATGGTAACTAGATGGCTGATAAACTACATATATACATTTTTTTTTTTGTAAATACATACATATTATAGATAGAAAAACACCCAGACCCGGAACAACTACTTGTAGGTCATACAAATATTTGTTCCGTACGGGAATCGAACCCGCGACATGCAGCGCGGCAGTCAATCGCTTGACCACTGCGCCAACCGTGTCGTCGGTTAGGTCTCATCTAATGGTCATGTCAACTGATGGTAACACTTACTTAGGCAGGTCTAGCGTAACAATGGGGTTTCAAAAGAATACAATATAACATCACGCCTGTGATCCCCGAAGGGTAAGGCAGAGGTGTAGTTAATACTACATAACAACCCACATTTTGGCACTTATGTTAAATCGCATGTAAAAGGAAGGCGAGCCCATAGCCATAAAAAAAAAAATGAAAAAAATGGACGAAAGATGATGGATGGATGGTCGATGGATGGAATGGTTTCATGGATAAAAAATGTTGATGCCTTGTAACATTTTGCTAAAATTTTGCATGCAAAATTTTCTATCTTAGCTAAACATGTTTGAACTATTTTAATTTTATTTAACACCATTTTATACCATGTTTTCAAAAAATTATAAAATAACCTTAATTATAAAAATCAATTAATAAATTTCATTAAATTTAATTAAATTATTACTAATATTTATTGTTATATTATTTGATTGTGATTTGATTATTGTTTGTGTGGAATTAATAAAGCTTTATTATTATTATACCATGTTTTATGCAAATAAATTATTTATGTTTATGTTTATCAACCGGGCACAAATCTGGACTACGTGGTTGCTACAAATTTCTGAAAGAAAAATCCAATAACAATTTCCCCAACCAGGGACATGGACTATATTTAATTTTTTATTGACATGATTATTTATAATTGAAATAATTTATTTTTTACTCCCATAATTATTTTTTATTCATATTATTATTTTTTGTTTGTTTTCTTTGCTAATGTAATTTTAATTGTATAATTGAATTTAATTTAATTTTTGAACTGTAAACCATATAAGCGTGTTGTGTTAGTTTTTAATGAGCTTTCGATACAATGTAAAAATTGTTTATGAAATAAATGGAACCCAGGACCTCAGGCACAGTACACACACACACACAGGACAGTGATTTCTTTATAGATTACAAACGAAAATAGTCTAAACTCACCTCTTATCACAATTCTCACACTTAAAAGGCTTCAACCCCTGGTGTCTTCTCATGTGCTGTGCCAAATTAGTCTTCTGGCTAAACCCTCGTCCGCATTGCGAGCATAAGAATGGTTTCTCACCAGTATGTGTCCGCATGTGTTCCTTCAGTGTACACAACATAAGAAAAGCTTTGTTGCAAACTGTACAACGGTGCTTTTTTTCATTTTTATGACTGTCTTTATGCAATTCTAAACAGTCTTTGTTAGGAAAACTTTGAGCACAAATCTCACAACTTATACCATTTTTTCTTGAATGCATCGTTAATACATGATTTTCTAAATAAGCTTTGTATTTAAATTCTCTTTTACATAATTTGCAAATGTGTTTTATGTTGTCCGTTTCTTCATGGCGCTGAATGTGAGCAGTTAACGAAGTTTTATTCTTGAATTTACGTAAACAGAACGAGCATTGGTACGATTCTGTTTTGCTGTTTACGGTTTTTTCGTGTTTTAGAATGTGAGTTTTTAATGCTGCCTCCGTTTTGAACTGACATAAGCAGAATTTGCAAACATGCAATAGTGATTTGCTTTCAGATAAGTGTTCATTACGATGGGTCTCTTGGTGTATCCTCCACGCATTTAGAGTTTTGAACTTTTGATTACATTCAACGCATTCTATCTCATTTTTTACAGTAACTAATTTGTTTTTATTAACTTTTTCTAAATTTTTTTTGTACTTATTACAGTTTTCTTGCTTTAAATGGCTTTTATACTTGTCTTTAGTAGTAAATGATAGTCTACAGGTACATGTGTATATTTTTGCATCAGTTTTTAATGGTTCTTCTTCTTTAAGTTCTATAGGTACTGTGTCACACGGTGTTCCATCATCATAGTGATCAGTAAAGCTTATATCATCATCAAAATTCAAGTTTATCTCTTCTTTAACAGGTTGTTCGGAGTCTTCAGGTACTGCAGATTCAGTGAGCTTACAAAAACTAGCGTCGGCGATTGGGTATAGTGAAGAATCTTGTATTAACACATTTTTCTTATCAAAACTGTCTTGGGCACTGTAATTAGTAACAGTTGAAGTCTCAAAGCTAATATAATTGCTTAATTTTTCGGTTATACCCCTATTTTCATCTTTTATCGAGCATTTTTTGTCAATACTCGTTGTTTCACCACGATTCAAGGAGTTTTGGTAGATGTTGTTTAGAATCGTCTCAGAATTCAGACAGCGGCGTTTAAATGCATCAGCCTTGCACATGACCGACTCACATTCACCGCAAACCTGTTTTGGCAATCTATCCTCGAATTTAACATTAATATCAGCAGTAAATGCAAGGATTTCGAATAAGTTGCGTTTTTCGTCGTCCATGTTTGTAAATAGAGACTTCATGTCGGGACTTTCTAATAAACAGACGCGGCATATTCTGTCGAATATCTGAACACTTATTTCCATAATATTTTCAATTATAAATCGATTATTCTTTGTTGATTTGATGATGATGAACCAACTGGCTATGGACAACAATAACTCTCTGACGACTGACGCGATCAAATTGTCAAACAATTTAATGATAGATGTCAACCAGTGTTGCCAGATGACCATCTCGCGTTCTGCCCAAACCGTCCCTGATATCCCCCAAAATAGAGGTTTTGAAGCAAAAAATACCCCGCAAACGGCAAAACATTTTTTTACTAATGAAATATACAATTTTGTACTATTTATTTCAGCAATAACTTTCATTACAGAATCCGCATCTTCTCTAGTGTCCGTACATTTTTTTCCAAGTTAAATCTCTAGCATAATTGAACGAGGTTTAAAATGAATATCTTATTCTCAAGATGGATTTGTTAGTGTGAAGGGCTAATCTGTGTTGAAGCTTATCTTTAATAATTGTTACTAACGCATTTATGACTCTTTCCACAAATGCGTTAGAAAAACGCAACGACAATATTCCTAATGCCAATTACTCTTCCTCCATAACTTAAAAAAAAAACCAGATTTGGGGGAATTCCCCCCAATCTGGCATCACTGATTTCAACTGCAACATGTCAACAACAGATAAAACAAAAAAATCGAAATCTGATTGATAGTCGATTAAAACATCATGAAATAGTCGAGTTTCAAAGAACGTGGTTTAAATCAGTTATGTTTACTAATTATTCCATACATCTTAATGTAAGACGAATGATTTCCATTGAAATGGATTAGCTTGTGGATCGGCCACCATTGGCCACCGAGAACCTAGGTCGCCGCTGCCGCTGGCCAACCAACCGTTCCCTGGCGACACCGCTGGCACGGAATGTGATTGGTCACCCGCCGCGAAAGTATCACTTCGTTTGCAGGTAGGGGCCGAATTTGCGTCCGTGAAGTACCGCCCGAGCCGTTAACTTTTTTAAACAGTGAAAATTAACCGTCGTCAACGACCGATATACAACGGAATCTTCCGCAGTGAGCACTTGGGTGCCTACCGCCGGTGTGTTCACATCAGGAGCCCTGCACCGCCCGATGTATTCCTCCACTAGAACATCGTAGAGGCTGCGGGATCCTCCACCTACAAGAAGTTTGAAGATCGTCACCGCCACCGATAGACCAAGAGATGGGAGACCGAGCGACGTCGCTCCCGATCATCGGGGGCTCGCCGCCCGGTGCTCGGCCTGCGAGCGCCACCGTTGCGGGAGCCACGCGTACAACATCGCCACCAACGCTCACACCGCAGTCGCCAACATCGCGTACAGTGAGAAACGCCGCCTCTGGCCAACCACCACTGACGTCCGTGTGCGCCTCGCCGGCGCCACCAACGAACCGCCAACAAGCAGTGCCCTGCCGCCGTCGCAGAGCTGCGCGAAACCCGTCGCCGCCGTCGGCACCACACCGATTGCTGGAAAGCTCAGCCGCCGCAGCGACACAGGACATCTCCAGGTCAGTGAATACGAAACGGGTCACTATGAAAAAGTCGACGTTGCTCCGCTACGCGGGGCTCCTATTTCTGTCTGCAGGTTTTAAAGTAACCTCCCCAAGTCCCGAGTTCACTCCGCTCGCTCTTGCGTCTAACATTTTTTTGGCTAATTTCTGTTTTTTCCTCAGTTCCCCGTTATTACGTACACTCCTCGCCAAGCCACCGTGCTCGTTGAGAGAGGGGAGCGACCTCTCGACAGTCTCTATGGACACGGCCGCACATCCCAGCCTGCCAGGAGAGAAACCGGACACGGAGGTTAGTACAAGTGCCATCCATGAACATTCCGGTCCTCGGTGCACATATCACTAATCTGCTGTTTCCTACAAAAGTGCAATACCTACACGGTTAAAATGTATGGAACAGCTGATTTTTTGTATAATAACCGATGAAAAATTTCTATGTGGTTCCAATGATGTACTGAATACGTGGTACGCGTTTTCACGTCGGTGTCCCTTCCGCCCCGTATACTATCATTTTAATAAGGTCCAATTAGTGTTATTTAGTTATAACTTATAAAATAAAAATACCTACAGCAATTTTGTCAAAAGAACAATGGCGAGATTCCATACATGCTTGGATCACAGTTTTTTAACGTCTACTAGGTACTGTGATACTAGTTTTCCTAGATTTTTAAGTTGAGGTGGTGCTAATGCTATGTTGAAATAAAACTTATTATTTATTTTAGGTTTCAAAATATTAGTACAGGTTGTATTGATTTTAACGTAGTATATTTTCTTACATTAAGTACTGCAAAAAATGTAGTATTTTACACGTGGATGATCCATTTAATATCGCACAAAGAAATGTGTGGACCGTGGTTTAGGGTGCGATTTTACATTCAAGTACCAGTCGGGCTTATAAATAATTTGTCATTTAGAGCTTAAAAATATAAATCTGCTACTTTACTTTCTAGACTTGACTTATTTCAGTCTCTACCAAATAATGAATTGTTTTCAAGTATACTTTTAACAATCAATCTTACCAAAGTCAATATCTAAAGAATTTTCCTTTAAATGCAGCTTATGCCAAAATCGCCATTGTTCTTTATCTGAGATTGTTCACAATACAAAAGATAGATAGCGGGTAGCCAACTCGCGTTTTTTATTTAAGCCTTTTTTTATTCTCTGACGCTTTTATTTTGCCGTATATGTTCTGGGTCGGCTATAGCTACCATTTTTTATATCAATAAATTTAATACCCATCAACGATGACAAACTAAAACACAATTAAGTAGGTTCTGTATTAGTTTTTTTTATTGGTTTTTGCGTTTTGCCCGTTAGTGTCAGGCTGTTTTTTGAACAAAATATGATTCGCGGCCGTAATACGCTTGTATTTACAAAATCATCATTTCTCTAAGTTCATTCATTCCCATTGAATGATATTTCATGACAAACTCATTCAATGCGTTTAAATGTAGGTATGTATGTACAGACGCCAAAAGGTCAACCTACCCGAAACTGTCAGATTTTCCAAAACAACCTTGAACATTAGGTTCTACACTAGATTTTTAAATGTACTGTCAGACAACCAGCCTCTTGTTGGAGAGTGAATAAAACCTGCTAAAGAAAACTTGTGTTGCCAACTCTAAGGGGCCGTCTCCACGAGCGAGAGAATCGCGACGATATTATCGTCGTGCCACGTATTTCTATGAGGCCGTCTCTACGAGCGAGAGAATCGCGGCGATATTTTCGCATAGGGGCCGTCTCCACGAGCGAGAGAATCGCGGCGATATTACGTATTTGTATAGGATAATATCGCCGCGATTCTCTCGCTCGTGGAGACGGCCTCTAAGAGAATGTATAGAAATAGGTACGTGGCAACGACGATACTATCGTCGCGATTCTCTCGCTCGTGGAGACAGTCCCTTACAAATACGTGGGACGACGATAATATCGCCGCGATTCTCTCGCTCGTGGAGACGGCCCCTAATAGCTGCTTTACTATCATTGCACTCTCGCCTCGCACTCACACTCACGATCGCTAAATGAAGGTTAAATGTATTTTAATGTTAAAATGTATTTTGAAGCCTAAAGTATTTGAAATACGAATTACATTTTAAGGAAGTAATTGAAATACAAATACCAAATCCGTTTTTGTATTTCAATTACCTACGTATTTTAATTACAAGTAGGTAATTCAAATGCCCAACCCTGGCTATCTGCGCTGAGAACTATTGTGAACCTGATCTTGACCACAGGTCTCCCCAGGGTATCAGGAAGCCATCAAACTCATTTCGGCTGATGCGCATACTACCTTCCATTGTTCTAATCGTAAACCGTCATTCCGCACTTTGGTATTTCTGATTATTCAAATCGATACTTAGAATATCATCAAACCCATCGTTTCAGCTAAAAACCGTAGTTATTTATCGCATTCTAAGTTATTTCATCGAATCGTCAGATATACGTACCTACAAATCTTATCACTTTTTCAAATTCAAATTCTTTAGTTCGAACAACCAAGTCCATACGGGTTAGTAATGCTATGTTAGTAGTAATCATAGATTTCATAGATAAAATGTCAATGTAAATTAAATTACACTTAATTTGATATAGTCTGCCCCCTATCGATTCTTAACCACTCTCTTCCTCTCTCTTCTTTTCTTCTCTTTCTCTCTTTTTTTTTTCTTTTGATTCTTTTTTATTGACTTTTAATCAACGTTCACGAGTTATCACCATCGAACAAAGGTTTTCATAATTCTAAACGAATACCTACCTACCTCCGTATTACTTTTCGTAATTACTAGACAATGTTAAAGGTTAAAGTATTGTGAGAACCGTAAAACTGCAATCACTATCAAATTACCATCGGTGCATAATATTACTTCGGCTCGCAATAATATTATCTAATATCAATATAGTTCTCAACCGTTTACAATCTAAAAATAATTACCGTTAAAATCTACGTTTTCAAAAGTATTTTTTCTCTGTGTTGAAATGGGGAGGTAATCGTAAATTCATTTTATAATAAAATTATTCGTTTTTTCACTCTGTAGGTAGATCAAGATAAGACTCAGTCGACGCGTACTTCCATTCAGTTAATTAGCAATCTATGGAACTAGCACAACGTAAAAACACTACTCGGTTCAGTTTAAACCCTTTTTAGGCTGAACTCACACATTCTGAATTGTTCTCTGAATTCAGAGTCGGAATTCTTATTATTAATTAAGAAAGGCCGGAAATGCATACAATTTAATTATGCCTCACACACATTCTGATTTTATCAGAAATGAAATTGTGCCTTTGGTGAATTCTAAGTGTTAAGATCAATACATCGTTTTATCATAGTGTTTCCGAAAATAAAGTACCTATACATTCACAGTGAGACTAAGTTGAACAAAGTTTTCGTGTGTTGTTTGTTACGGTGCGCAGTTATAGTGTCCAGTCACTGGACACTATAACTGGACTCTAGTGTACAGGTAGCTACATTATAACCCTACGTATGTACATACACCAGCACATCAAGCTACTACAATCTGTCAAATTACTTGAATAGATTTTCTACTTTATTGCTAAAGCATAAGGTTCAATGTTGATTGGGAAAATTTGACAGTTTCGGGTAGCTTGACCTGCTGGCGTCTATACATTAGACAGTTACGTTAGTTAAATTACCCACGAAACTTGTTATATCTTGCGCGAAACCGAAAAGTTACTTTCCTACCTATAGGTGCTATAAAGATTCTTTATACGAGACTTGTTATTAGTTATTAATAATACATATAATATAATCAACTCAACTGCACTCGTACAGGACCTTTGAAGAGATCTATAAATATCGAATACACTACTGAGGACCTACCTACCATCTTTGCGTAGGAAACCGACAATCGCGCATAAACGTTTAACCAGGGCTCGGAACCGGTTTAAAAAGAGCGGTTAATTTCGATTAAATACCGGTAAGTAAATATATCGTTCCGTCATTTACCGGTTCAACAAGTGAACTGTTTTTATGTAATCCAAATGATAAAGGTTACCGGTTACATCAAAGCACAAACGGTTTTGACACCCAAATTAACCGGTTAATTCCGTAATTTTATAAAATTACCCCAGAAAATATTATGAAAAAAAAAATTTGATCTGAGGACGTCAAATACACCCGGAGAACTTAAATGCATGGTGCGGGTAGATCCATGTTTCGACTTGCTTAGTTGCGCCTAGACCCTATCAAACTGGGTTTTAACCGGTTAATTTTCACTATCAAAACAAAAATTCATGAAAAATCATAAACCGGTAAAGTACAACCTTTAACCTAAATCGATTTCGATTTCGAGTAATATTCGGTTGATATTCTTAACCGTAACCGGTTAAGAATATCAACCGGTTTCCGAGCCCTGCGTTTAACTAAGGCATTGGAAACTACTGATGATCTTACTCAACAAGATTTGTTTTTATCGTATCACGAAGACAAAAAAAACAAATTGCCGCGACTTTCGAAGATGCACATTCTACCATCCAAGAAATTCTTGATGAGCTGCCTACTTAGATACGTACAACTAAAAACGTTCTTACAATCCAAGTGCGAAGCTTTATTACTTGATAACCACTTCGTCGAGTCGAATAAAGTGGACAAGCTGCCACATAACATACACTCGTAGCGACCGACAATCGACAAACTGAAAGTGGTGCAACTACTGTTGCGGTACACAAGCAAATTTTCATTCTGTGGTGACTACTGGTGACTCACATTCCATTGCAGGGTGTTCAGAATTTCTTAAAAAATCATTAGATGAACCCATGCAGATTGCTTCCGAGAAACACTGGTGCTTCAACTGCCTGAAGCCTTCTCACCAATTGAAAGATTGTAAATCAATATTTTCGTGCCGTACGTGCAAAACGACAACACCACACTTTACTCCATCGCGAGAAACCTAACGAATCGAACCAAACCGATCACTAGCTTCCCTGATCACTAGCTCTGCGTCACACACTACTGTCTTGTTGGCGACTAAAATTGTACAGGTTATAGATAGTGCCGGAGCTATGCAACCGTTCCGAGTTAAAGCTTGGAATGCTTGCATAGCTTGTATTGTGTTTGTTGTTTTGTAGCTTGTATTTTATTAATTAACTAGCTGACCCGGCAGGCTTCGTACTGCCAAATATAGCCTATCAAAATGATTAATTGTAATATGTCATTTTTTTGTTCCTACATATTTTATAGTCGGGGCAAAAAATTCACCTGACCAGAACCGTCACCCTGGTGATAGGGCGTTGTGAATAAGAAATATAATTAAATAAAACATATATAAGCATTTAAAAATAAGTAATCTGTTTATTGTTAATCATATGAATCATAATTATTAACAAAAATCAGTTTTATTTTCATTGTAGTGCTTTGTGATATTCGATGTTTTTTGTTTGATTATCTGGCGCATATATATATCAAATCTGATGGTTTTCCAACACGGGAACAGGCAACATACAATTGACCATGTGAGAAACATGGGTTTTCCAGATTAATACCACAAACACTTAATGATTGCCCCTGGGACTTGTTTATGGTCATAGCAAAAGCAAGCCGAACTGGAAACTGTAGTCGTTTAAAGTCAAACGGCACATCATTCGGAATCATTGGGATGCGCGGTATGAGTACGTCTTCTCCTTTATAGGGTCGTTGCGCCGGTTTTCGGCCTTTTAGTGGAGTTGTCAACTTTAAGGCACTAGAAAAAAATATTGCCATTATTTTAGCCTAGTGCTATTGCTGTTAATATATAGCCTGCATAATGTAGTTTTCGTTTTTATAACTCATTGGTTCCTACAAATATACCTCTTTTTTATATTATTTTTTAATGTGAAAAATGGGTAAAACGCCGGTTTTCGGCCACAAATTTTAGATTTCGGCCTACAAGAATTTGGTTTTCGGCCACCAGATTAAATATAATAGAAAGGTAATACAAAATAAATAAAATAACAATAAAATGTATTTCTTCCTGTATTTTTTATTTACAATAACATTAATCAAATTATTATTAATCAGGTACCATCATAATTGACAACAATGCAAGTATATTATCTATAAGTCTTTTCTTATTTATTCATAATAATTATAATTTAAGGACCAGTAAAATTTGCTCAACAAAGAGTCATCATAAAGTTATTCTAATCATTAAAACATAAATTCGTATAATCTTTGATTAATAAAAAACTTCGTTTTCATACAAAATAATAACTATACCTTATCACAATCAACATTTTTCTATCAATAAAAATCAATCTGCCTAGTTCTGATATGCCTAGGAATGCAGTGATCTGGGGGGAGAGAGAGGAATCGCAAATCAGTGAGTATCATAACTTATGTCAGGAAGGTTTGCGAACCATTGATTTTCCTTCCGAAGTCACTGTCTGTAGCTACGAGATAATTATGTAACCTAAGTGCCCACAAACGAATATTAGACTCATTGTATGACCAAATTGTGCAGGTCTTAAAAAAGGCGGCTATCCTAACCAAAGGTAGAAATAATGATAAATGTCGGAAAAAGGTTCTGTGTGGCTGGAACAAACATGTAAGGGAAGCTCATTGGGATGCCAGGCTTAGGTTTAAGTCGTGGATTTTTCATGGTCGACCACCGGTGGGCATAGTGTACGAGAAAATGCGCGAATCTCGTAAGATTTTTAAGGGTAGGCTAAAGTGGTGTCAAAAAAATCAAGAGAAATTGAAAATGGACGTTATAACGCAGTGTACGACCAGAAAATTGGATGTTAGGCCTGGCCTCCCGGCGAGTGTGAGCGGCTTAAGCGATCCGAGCGAGATCGCTAATATGTTTGGCAACCATTTTAGAGTTCGGTCGCCGATCGGTCCTCCTACCGTGATGGATGGCGCCGACGCCGCGCCCTGCAGCCAGGGAGAGGAGCCTCTGTTGCGTTTCCCAGCAAGTCAAGTTAGTGCACTTATTAAAGGAATGACCAAAGGCAAATCTCCTGGGCATGACGGGCTCAGCGTCGAACACCTGAAATATGCTGGAGTGCACCTCCCAAGGGTCCTGTCTCTGTTGTTTACTATGTGCATCAGTCATGCGTACCTTCCAGCTGACCTAATGAAAACCACAGTGGTGCCCATAGTCAAGAACAGAACAGGTGATATCTCGGATAAGGAGAACTACCGCCCGATCTCCCTCGCGACCGTGATAGCAAAGGTGCTGGACGGTTTGTTTGATTCTTGCTTGCAAAAGTGTCTAAAACTACACGATGCGCAGTTTGGGTTTCGGCCCGGACTATCTACTGAAAGCGCAATCTTAACTCTCAAGCACACTGTCCAGTACTACACTGATCGTAGGTCGGTGGTGGTGTATGCCTGTTTTCTGGATCTTTCCAAGGCCTTTGACCTGGTGTCTTACGAGGTGCTTTGGAGGAAGCTAGGGGATAGTGGTATACCGGTGGAGATGCTGAATATTTTTAAATATTGGTACAATAAATCAGACGAACTGTGTCAAAAGGTCAGGCACTCTTTCCGATTCGTACAGGCTGGAGTGCGGCGTGAGGCAGGGGGGGTTATCATCACCAAAGCTCTTCAGCCTGTATGTAAACGACCTCATGGTGGAGCTCAGCAGCATGCGTGTTGGATGCCGGGTGGGTGGTGTCAGTGTTAATAGTATTAGCTACGCGGATGACATGGTGCTGCTGAGTCCCACTGCTGGGGCACTCGGAGAGATGCTGAAAGTCTGTGAAGACTATGCCGAGTCACACGGACTTATTTACAATGTAAAGAAAAGCCAGTACATGGTCTTTAAGGCCGCAGGTAAGTGTCCTCAATCTGTTCCACCCATTACTTTGAATGGTATTAACTTAGATAGGGTGTCGCAGTTTAAGTACCTTGGACATTACGTTACCGACGACCTTAAAGATGATGTCGACATAGAGAGGGAGCGCAGGGCTCTGTCAGTCCGTGGCAACATGCTGGCCCGTAGATTCGCCTGCTGTACGGACCAAGTCAAGATCACGCTATTTAAAGCGTATTGTCAGGGTCTGTACACGGGTGGTCTATGGGTTAACTATACCAAAAAATCCCTGGACACTCTGCGCGTCCAATACAATAACATTTTCAGGATGATGTTGGGACTTCCTCGTTTCTGTAGTGCCTCCGTGATGTTCGCACAGGCTCATACTGACGATTTTCATGCCGTCAGTAGGAAGAAAGTTGTATCACTCATGACAAGGGTGCGGGGGAGTCACAACAGCATCCTGAAAACTGTAGCAGAAGATTTACGTGCTCCTGTGTTGAGGCATTTCGTTCGTCTGGTGACTGTTAGGGAGGTATCTCCCTATAGGTTATCTTGACGTGGCGGGGTGTCTCAGCACGGGAGTAATTCTGTGCATTTTTATGTATTTTTGTGTTAAGTTTTGTGCTTAATTCCATAAAAATACATTACATTCTAATGTATTTTTATGTAATTTAGATTACTATTATGATGAGCGTTGTCCTTTTTTAATTTAAGTACTAACAATAGTTTCTCTAAGTCTTGTATTACTAACCTTTGGATCTAGTTGTCCTAAAATAAATAAATTTGAATTTGAATTTTGAATTTGAAATTTACATTTCATGAAATGGCTGAAAATCAAAGCGCCTTTCGGTTTTCGGCCGCCCTATTTTTCATACAATTTTAAGTTGGCCGAAAACTGAATAATAATTATAGACTAAGTTTAGTTTTCGGCCACTACCGAAATGCGTATTTTAGTTTCATCAATAACCGTTACAATTGCAGTATTTTGATGGCCGAAAACTGAAAGTAGTGTATTCCCAAGAATACGGTTCATAATAAACGAAGAGAAGTCGACTTTCGTAAAACCAATTAAATAAAAGAGACAAAAATATTAAGGCTGAACGCTAGCTACTTTTCGGCCGCCTGGCCGACAACCAAACATTTGGACAATTTATTAAGCCACTTTCCGGCCACCTAATTTAACAACTATTTTGATAAAATATTGCACTAATTAATGTAAAAATACAATACTAAGTGATTTATGTAGTGGAATATATGCACATTATTACATAATCATAGTAAAAACCGCACAAAACTTATTTTTGAGTAGGACGCGCGCCACTATTTTTTTCGCCCGTTCCCACACGCCTTGACAGCTCCTGTGCTGGCGTTGTACTAAACAATTTATTAAAAGTCGCGTGTTGTGTTTACCCGACCAAGTAATGTTGTCAGATATAATGCAACCATCTGCAAATATATTCAACTTCATTTCGTGCAATAATATTTATTATAATCTTTATTTAATCAAATTTACTGCACCACCTAGTGCCAAAGGCCGAAAACTAGACCCGGCCGGCAAACCGGCGCAACGACCCTACTTTCCTTTCAGTATAGTTGCTTCTATCACGTTGTTTAGTAATTTTTTTATCACTAACCGTGTGCCGTTGCAAAGACGCGGTTGGTTGATATTTCGCAACATTATAACTACCGATCCAACCTTTAATTGAAGATTGTGAGGTGGCAATCCTGGCAAATCCAGCGAGTTTAAAAATTCTGATGGATAGTTCACTACGTCATCTTGGTTAGTAGCCGAATCAAATGATTTATATATCCTCGATTCGCCTGTAATTTGTTCTTGTATTTTTAAATTTAATTCATTTACATCTATGTTTTTTGCAGCCAATACAGCTCGTTCGCTCAACCAATTTCTGTAATTTTGAGAAACATCTGGAAACACCTTCTGAATAAGTTCATGTTTTGATCGAGTTAACTGACAAAAACTTTGAGGAATGTTAATGCAGCCAGTCAACATGTCTATAGGAAATTTGCCATTTCCAATGTCAATGAGTTGTTTAGAGAATATGTTTCCAGATTGGTCATTTTGTAACTCGACACGCATATTCTTGCTTAAATGAAGTACTTTGACATGTTTCCACAAATTGGAGGACTTTAGACATGCATTGAGTTCATCAGCTGGTGTTGATCGTGGAATCACTGGCAATGTTTGACGAAAATCTCCTGCTAATAAAATCATTGCACCACCAAATTGGTTATGATTGCTCCGTATATCTTTTAATGTTCTGTCTAAAGCCTCCAAAGATTTTTTATGTGCCATCGTGCATTCATCCCAAATAATTAATTTACATTGCTGCAAGACCTTTGCCATTGCAGAGTTCTTAGAAATGTTGCAGATCGGAGTAAACCGAAAATCCAAGAAAAAAACCCACTGACACTGACAGTTTGTAAAACACATGAAATAATATCGCGAAACCGACCAAATTGAACTATTCGATTTCGTTTTCTTTTTCTTTTTTGTTTATCTGTACTCCAATGCACACTGTTTTGATAGATATGATTGAATTTGAACTTTTTACTTAGGTAATAAAGTGCAAATTGACTCTTTGACGTTAGGAACATACCTACATTGTTTAAACAACAGTGACTGCTTGTAATTCAACATGAACTTTATACAATAGCAATAAAGCTCGTTTTAGTTAGAAAACGTTAGTATGGGAAAATGAAAAGGGCTGTTTTTAGGGTCTTTCCGGCAATAATTCGAACCATCTTTGAACTTCAACGAACATTTAAAAAAAAGAATTGGCTAAATTGGTACAGGCGTTGTTGAGTTATGCGCTTACCAACACATTTTGCGATTCATTTTTATATTATAAGATTAATTATTAAATTCGACACCGGAAGTCAAAGCAATTTTGTTACAACGTCAGCTGTACAACGTTTGATGAACTCGCAGTCTACTCGAACAAACGTCAACGTCAGTGGTCTCTGAGAGGCACAAGCTGCCATCATCGGCGACGTTTCTTGTGCAATAGGGAACAACAATATCTTTATATATATAATTCTTCTGTGAGTGTGTATGTCACTGAACTTCTCTCAAACGACTGGACCGATTTTGATGAAATTTTTTGTGTGTGTTCAAGGGGATCTGGGAATGGTTTAGATTCACAAAAAATTAGGGTAGGTAGGGTAGGTAGGGTAGGTGGGTAGGTAGGGTAGGTAGGGTAGGTAGGGTAGGTAGGGTAGGTAGGGTAGGTAGGGTAGGTAGGGTAGGTAGGGTAGGTAGGGTAGGTAGGGTAGGTAGGGTAGGTAGGGTAGGTAGGGTAGGTAGGGTAGGTAGGGTAGGTAGGGTAGGTAGGGTAGGTAGGGTAGGTAGGGTAGGTAGGGTAGGTAGGGTAGGTAGGGTAGGTAGGGTAGGTAGGGTAGGTAGGTTAGGTAGGGTAGGTAGGGTAGTAGGTAGGAAAACATGCATTGCAACGCATGCCGGGCACAGCTAGTACCTATATATTTTTTAATTTAGATATATGCACTTTATACCTGTAATGTGTGGTGATCAACCTACCGCGAAACTTAAACACTTCTGGATGGTCACATAATATAGAGTCGGTTCACTAATGTTTTAGCAAAACAACTTCGACAATTTTTTTGTTTACAACCAACGTTTCTTATACTATTTACTTCACAAACAACTTGTTCCGCAAATGTTTTACTTTATAAACACTCAGTTCACAAACATTTGGCAAATACTTCTCTTTACAAATCTTTCGCATGATATTTAATCATTTTCCATTTATTATTTGGATTATTTTGGTAAAATTACGTTAATCCTAAATATCATTTTATAATAAACTTTCTAAACCAGTCACAAAGTTATAATGAGGGTACTGGGTACCATTGTTTTGCATAATTTTATTGAATTACCTACATAAAACTGCATTAAATAATATCAATATTTTGCAATAGGCGTAGTCGACGTAGCTCCCCGCTGCGGGGCTCCTATTTCTGTTTGCAGGGTTTAAAGGAACCTAACCTAACCTAAGGTCGGGGTGCCCAATGTCCCGAGCTCGCTTCGCTCGCTCTAGAATCCTAAGTGTTTGTTGTTCCATTAATTAAAATTACCGTTGTGCTTATTTAATGAGTTTAAACGTTTTTATTTCAAACGTTGCTTTACGAGATGCCATGAATACAAAATGAATTGTTTGTCAAATAATACGTTTTCAAATAAAAGTTTATCGGGTAAATATTTTTTCAAGTGAATTATTTGCCAAACTTGTTATTGTAAAATTATGAAATGACCAACCATGTTTTTGCCAATCGTTGCTTGTCAAATGAATATGTAAATATTTTTTTGGTGAAAAGGCAGGACCCCAAAAGGGGTCTCACATGTTTCATAAACAAAAAGTTGACAAATTATCACTTCCCAAACAATTTTCCGCATAATTTCATTTGCCAAATTATTACTTAGCAAATAAACTCTTGTTTGTAAAGTACTTGCTTAACAGCTAGTACTTTACTAATTTTAATGTAGTCAAATATTTAAGTTGGTAAAACATATTTTACGCAAAATAAAAGTAAGCAAAATATTTAGTATTGTCAGTTTTCAATTTACCTTTCTATTCAGTCAATTGCTTATTCAATGACAAAAGATTTGCATCTTTATGTCAGTTCCACAGTAGATACAAATTATATTACAAAGTGTTTATTATGTGGCATGCAAAACACTATCATTAAGTTTTGTAGCATTTTTTAATTATATAATTCCAAAGTTTACAGTTAGAGTATACCATGCATGCAGCATGCAAACAAGCATACACCATGTATGCAGCAAGCACGCAGCATGCAAGCAAGCATGTAGCATGCAAGCAAGCATGCTGCAGGCATGCAACAAGCAGCAGGCATGGTTTCTGTCACGGCTCCGGCGCTGCGGGGCTCCGGTGGTCCCACGCGAGCTTGTAGATGGTTTTAATGTTCACCACCGCGGCTGACGCTAGCAAGGCGAGCGTTGTTACTATCTGCTCCTCAGCTCGTGGGCCGCCTCGTCCCTCCGAGCGCCTACGCGGGCTTAAATTACATTCTAGGGGTAGGGTAGGGCAGACTACGTGAAGTCGGTTTTACAGCGAATCGTTTCTGTCACAACTTTTGTCGCGCAACATAACTTATTTTTGTCTGTAGGTATATTTTTTGTCATAACAAATCATTTGACGAAATTTTTACTGTCTAAAGATTGTTTGCTGTAATAAATCATTTGATTAAAGACCAAATGCCTAAATTATATTATCCTTGGTAATATTCTGCCGAGTAAAAATTTGACCAAATGAAAATGTGCGTACTAAAACCATGCCAAATATTGCATTGGTATAAAAAAGATTGCTAAAATTTGTTTGAATGATAAAATTTTGTCAAAATAATTTTGGCAAAACGGGAGGCACCCCATCTGTCACTGTCATCGATTATTGTCATTTTGCTTATAAAAACTGCATCTATCTCGCTCAAACTTTCACAGAGTCTAGGAGAAAGAACAAGAGAGATATACTGCCTAAAGTACCCACAAACAAAACTATTTTAAAACGATTTAAAAAATTCTGGTCAGATTCAATGCTCTGAAAACACAGGCATGTCTTTTTACGGCTAAAAAGAGCCAGTTCCAGTTGTCTCCAGCTTTCCGAGGTACAGTTGTACCAGTCACCGACCGCCTACAGCTTTTGGGCATGGAATTGACATCGGATCTCAACTTCGGCTCAACCATCGAGTCGAAAGCTCAGACCGCAGCTAAGAAGCTGGGCATCCTGAATAAGGTGAGGCGATACTTCACATCTGGACAGCTTTTAAGTTTATATAAAGCACAGGTCCGTTCCTGTATGGAGTATTGCAGTCACTTGTGGGATGGTTCAGCAAAATACCAGCTCGCTGCACTTGATTCGGTGGAACGCAGAGCTAAAAGTCTCATAGGCGACGAGACTTTGATAGCTTCGCTTCACAGCCTAGCTCATAGGCGTAATGTCGCCTGCTTGTCGGTCTTCTACAGACTGTACTTCGGAGAGTGTGCACAGGAGCTCCACGATTTGATTCCACCATCACCCTTTTACCACCGGACTAGCAGACGTACTGCGGCGTACCATCCACACTTGGTTGATATCCCGACTAGTCGTACTCGGCGCTTCTCCTCCACGTTTATCATGCGCACAGCCAAGGTGTGGAACTCTCTGCCGGCTTCTGTGTTCCCTCCCACATATAACCCGTCTGCCTTCAAAGCAAGAGTGAACAGGCATCTTCTGGGCACGCTCGTTTCATCATAGACCTCATCCATCGCTTTCCACCAGGCGTGATCGAGGTCAAGAGCAGGCCCATTTTGTAATAAAAAAAAAAAAAAAATATTTTTTTTTTTTTTTGATTTAGTCATTTATTGTTTAAGAATAACAGTATTTTACCAATGTACATGTTAATTAAAGTAAAATGATAAGTTTTTTTTTTTTTTAATGGCCTAGCGCAACAACTCTAAGGTTGAAGTTGCTTAACCTGTCAATATATTTATTATCGAAATAGCCTAACCTACATAAACAATGTCATTGTTGGGGTAGTTGACTTACCACCTAACTATAAAATAAATGGACCAATCACGAGCGAGCCGGTGCGCGGGTCCCTTGTCCTACTGACTATATCACTCGCCCAGGCGGGAGTTGAACACACGTAAATTAGCAAAGACATTCAATTCAAATATTAACGAGCGATAGAAAGACGAAGAAAATCGTAATCCAATACTTGTTACTGCTTCGTAACAAATCGGTCTATCTGTGTCATGTACGCCCCCTTGTCAGGTAACATTCGTGTGTCAAAATCGAAAATGTTCGGGATCAAAATGTTTGTATGAAAATATTCCCAATGTCCGCTCTATAAGTCTTTAAATCTCTCTGTAAATAAGCGAGCGGCCGGCGTGGCCGCCTCGCTTAGTTTATAAGTTTAGTTTTTAAGCCTCTAGCTGGATTGTTGGCCATACATTCAAGGCATCCACAGGACTTGCCCGGTTACGCAGTAGCCAACCTCAGAGGTTGGAACTGCGAGATGCCCACCCCAAAATAAAAAGTGGTCGCCTCATTGTTAGACGCGCGCGCACCGCGTGAGGACGTTGATGATTTCTTGCAGGTTTAAGCTGGCACAGTATAATTAACAGCCCTTCCTCCTTTTTCCAGGCTTGAGACTGGCACTGCCGCGCGCCGGCGATATTCCGATGGTGGAGTTGCATATACTTCGATTTAAAGTGAGTAGAAATGAGTACTGCAAACAATAAAAATAATGTAATGTAATGGGCGAGCCTATTGCCATCAACCGGGCGCAAATCCAGACTCCGTGCTACTGAGAAATTCCTGATGGAAAACACAAGCACAATAACACATTGCCCAACCTGGGAATCGAACCCAGGACCTCATGCTCAGCAGTCGCACTTGCGACTACTAGGCCAACGAGGCAGTCAAAAAATACATTTACATTGGAAATATCAAGATTAAATTATAATAAAGTAAATAGTAATATAATAAAGTAAAAAAGGAACTGTAGCCGAACGCGAGCATAATAGGGAATATGCATGATTTTTTTTTATTTCTTAAATTAATCGTTAACATCTTTATAACATAGAAAAAAATATAAATAGGCTTGCAAATAGTCAAATAATTTTTCAAAGTGTTATTTAAAACTTTGAATAAAAGAGAATGCTCATGGAAGTATGGAATCCCGTACCATGCTGCATCAAAATCAAACCTTGTTTTTTATAGACTACACTGATCGTATTAACTCCTACAAAAATTATTTTTGAAAAAAAAACCCGCGTTTCAGAGTTATTTTATAAAATCGAAACTAACCTAAAAAGTAGGTCTATTTTTTCGACGCTACCAACGACGTATTTTAACACACATACATTACATTATTGCTCTAAAAACAGCGTAATACACTAATATTAGTAAGAATTACGAGTTAAAGTAACATCCACAGTATGCTTGACTGAAACTCGATTTTATTTTAGACCTTTACATTGCCAATAGTCAGTCAGTACAGTACAAATGTCAGATGCCACAGATAAGATAACTATAAACCATAGAGTATAGTAAGTGCTATAAACTAGTCGGGATTTAGGGATGTAATCGATAAATCAAAATCTTTAGGCTGAGAAAATCTATTTTGTTGCAAATAGCAATAAACCAAACTAAATCGATTTGGTGTACTGATCTTACTTAATTGTAATTAATTTTAGAGTCCGCTCGACAGACAAGGGTTTGTTCAATTGAAACGGAACGTCATTTATATTCAGTTGAAACGGAACGTCATATAAAGGGAGTAAAACAATATTCGTACTTTTAAACTCGAAAAGTATAATTCCAGTTCAAAAATCAAATCCCCGACGCGTAATGCCGTAAAAAAATATGAAACTAATTACTATAATATTTTGGTTTTGAGGCGCGAGACTTTTTGGTACCAACTTTGGTCATTGTCCTTTGAGCCGTTCAAACGCCACCATTTTGCGCGCGCTTTTGATGACGTCATTGGTTGTGTTCCGTGTTTGTTTACTATAGCGTTTCAGTTACTTCATACTTATTTTGTAGTTTTAATTGCTATACAAATCATGGAAGAAGTTAAAAAACCTTCTTATTAGTATTGTATGGTACCGAAGTGCAAAAACATTATTAATAGTACACCCGATAAACTGTTTTTTCGTATACCACGCGTTGTGAAACAACGAAAACAATGGTGTAAGATGATGAGAAAGTATAATGTATCACCATTATCGGTTGTATTTTGTTGTGAAGATCATTTTAACGGAAGTATGATATATTTATGTACAGCTTAGTGTGAATTAGCTATTAAGCAGTAGAAAATTCGGTCTAAAACTAACCTAACCTAGTTTACAAAAGTTCATAAAAAAATTCTATATAGAGCTTGCTCATTCATAGGAATGAGCAAGCTCAAATAAAATGATGCAAATTTCGTAAATCCACTATAGAGTGGATTTACGAAATTTTGATGTTTGTTAGAGAAGATACAGTTAATTATTATATTGAATATAACATAGTGAAACAGAAAGGTGGAAAATATAATCTACAAGCTATGCAACACAAACGACAAAGTTATGCAAGTCAATATTAAACTGAAGTACAGAAGTAAAGGTGTCAATGTACTCACCTACTGAAAAAAACTTCACCAATAATACTATCTGTTTTAAAAAGAAAATTGTTCGCTGATAACCCGGCTGATAGTACTATATATAATCTTATTCTTCTGTTACATCCGCTGATTATGCACCAAGTTGTTCATTAAATTAAAAATAATTAATTAATAGAAATTCAGATATGTTGACATCATAAATGCATCTATTTTCGGTAGATTATCCGATTGTGCTTTGACAAAACCAGTTTCTGTCATCGTCCTAGATTGACCACAAATATTAATATTCACAAGTAATCACACAGAAATACAGTTTTAAACAATTTTTCTCACAAACACTACTAACACAGTATGAATATCAACGCCGATACATCCAATGACATGACCAATGACGTCACATTTCGTTTCGACCAATGGTGACGCGTTTTGTAAGTTTGAATTTACCTCCCTTATTTTTCATTTTTTATATAATATTTTCTGGGTTTAAATAATAACTAAATAAAAAAAATACCTTTTAAGTATAATGTAAAGACAATAAAGAATCTAGAAAAAAATATTTGAGACAAATTTAAATTTTATGCATATTCCCTATTGTTTATGTTAAAGTATTTACTTCAAAGCGAAAGTGTCATTGAATGATAAAAAAAAACCGAAATAATTCTTATTTTGAAAAAATAAAAATTGACCCCTTATTCCTAAAAAAAAAAAAAAAAAAAAATATGGCTGAGCTTTGATATTTTATAACAACTATTGTGTATTACCCATGTTGCCCATGTTTGCAAAATAAAATTCTATTCTATTCTATTCTATTCCTATTGTATGCTCGTTCCATCGTCGACCTCATCTCTGTCCTCAGGACTAGATTTAGGTCAAGAGTAGGCCCATTTAATATTTAAAAAAAATCCAATTATATAATGGAACAATTTATAAAAAAATATAAATGTTAAATTCATCAGAGTACTCTGGCGGGATATTCTCCCTATTGACTGTATGGTTGCGCTTCTACAAATTGTTTTCCTTAGTACGGAACATCGTGCATTTATCCGCGCATTTTGTTGTAATACTGGTTCTGTAAGAAATGTAGAAAATTATTTGTAAAGTCTGGCAAAACTACTGGTTAATACTTTAAAGAAAGGAAAATTAGTCATTAGGTATCTGACGACGTTTTCCGTTACGCAGCAGCGCTCAACCACCGTCTACACAATGTCGTTGACCAAAACTGCATCAGAATTTTTCTTTGCAGGCTTTCGGAATCGCTGGAGATGGCTTGCCGGTGACCGTGCGTCGCTGAAACTCTGGAAAAATAAATGCAGCATTAGATGTGGTGCTTACTTCGGTTTACAAGATAACTCGATTCGGTTTTCATAAAACGTGGTTAGTAAATATTTGTAAAAACTGCCGTTAACAATTTCCGTCCGTCACTAGTGTAATAATTCCAATAGAAATACCTGAATATTCTTGATTGTATTACAGCATTCCAGTCTTCAATTGGCATCTGTAAAAATAAAGTACTTATTTGTATGTATTATACCAAGTCATCAGTATTTGCAATAACATTAATTCTGTTACTCAATCTCTCTATATCTCTTGCATTGTTATTTTATCCATTATATTGGCCAGCTATATGTTTTGGTTGTACTTTTTCGGGAGTCGTAGGTTCAGTAAATGTTTCATCTATATCTGAATCAAACTTACAGTTTTCCGTTTCACCAAAGTAGCTTTGCAGATCCAATAGAGCTTGCACAGCTTCATACTCTGTGTTGGCGTCACTCATAATAACAGTCGACATTCTTCAAACTTGCAGAAAACAACAGTTAAGATATATAACAGCAATGCGTGGTAGATCATTAAGTACATATTCAAGCGCTATCTTGTCCTTTCGTCATTCGCCCGTAGTTGCCTTTCATCTTTATTAGTTCTGCACGAGTGCAGCGCTTCACACACACTGGGGACAGCAAACAGATATTTTTTTTTCATGTCAATAACATCATACAGCTAATAGAGAAGTATGGAAAAAGAAGACATGCTGCGTAGACTCCTAAAACATTGGGAAGGGCAAAATAATGATGATAAGATTGACAGAATTCACTCGTCTGTTTAGACATGGTGTAAGTCTAGTCACTTCGTGATTGTTTGTTTGGCCTGACCTTTATCTAAGACACAGATGAGGTCCGCGTCTTTGATGGTGGAGAGCCGATGAGTGATTGTTATGCAAGTGCGACCCTTTGCTGCTTTTTCTTTTCTAGTGTTTCTGACACTACCTGCAATGAAAACGAAAGTTACTGAAATCCAAGAGCTTGCGCAGCTTCATACTCTTTGTTGGCGCCACTCATATTCCTACATGCAAACTTAGATACAGAAGTATTGGAGATTTGAAAGTCTTACTGTAGTAGCATCATCGGATTTCCTCGTTGTATTTTTTGCAACAGCATACATAGGACTAACAGTCCCAACTTTTGGCGATGTTATACCTTTAACTGGTTGGTTCTGAAATAAAGCATAATGTAGGCATCGTATTTGGAATCGATGAAATTTGTTTTTGTTCACGGTTAGCTTTAGCAACTTACCGCTATGTTGAATGCTATAAAACAGCTTAATAATAAATTTGCTGTTTCTACAGATTCTTTACGGTAATCTACAAAGAAAAAATGGAGGTTTACACTAGCTGTTGGTTTTTGTGCTGATAGGAATCTGACTGAAAAATATAATTACAAAATTAGTTTTCCGTTCGAAGAAAGTTATCTAATAGAGCTATCGCAGCTTCGTACTCTCTGTTGGCGACACTGTTGTTTTCTGCAAGTTTGAAGAATGTCGACTGTTAGTATGTAACAGTCGACATTCTTCAAACTTGCAGAAAACAACAGTTAATATGTATAACTGCAATGCGTGGTAGATCAATAAGTACATATTCAAGCGCTATCTAGTCCTTTCGTCATTCGCCAGTAGTTGCCTTACATCTTTATTAGTTCTGCACGAGTGCAGCGCTTCACACACACTGGGGACAGCAAACAGATACAATTTTTCATGTCAATAACATCATACAGCTAATAGAGAAGTATGGAAAAAGAAGACATGCTGCGTAGACTCCTAAAACATTGGGAAGGGCTAAATAATGATGATAAGATTGACAGAATTCACTCGTCTGTTTAGACATGGTGCAAGTCTAGCCACTTCGTGATTGTTTGTTTGGCCTGACCATTATCTAAGACACAGATGAGGTCCGCGTCTTTGATGGTGGAGAGCCGATGAGTGATTGCTATGCAAGTGCGACCCTTTGCTGCTTTTTCTTTTCTAGTGTTTCTGACACTACCTGCAATGAAAACGAAAGTTACTGAAATTCAAGAGCTTGCGCAGCTTCATACTCTTTGTTGGCGCCACTCATACTAACAGACTTAGATACAGAAGTATTGGAGATTTGAAAGTCTTACTGTAGTAGCATCATCGGATTTCATAGTTGTATTTTTGCAACAACATACATAGGACTAACAGTCCCAACTTTTGGCGAAGTTATACCTTTAACTGGTTGGTTCTGAAATAAAGCATAATGTAGGCATCGTATTTGGAATCGATGAAATTTGTTTTTGTTCACGGTTAGCTTTAGCAACTTACCGCTATGTTGAATGCTATAAAACAGTTTAATAATAAATTTGCTGTTTCTGCAGATTCTTTACGCTGTTGGTTTTTGTGCTGATAGGAATCTGACTGAAAAATATAATTACGAAATTAGTTTTCCGTTCGAAGAAAGTTATCTAATAGAGCTATCGCAGCTTCGTACTCTCTGCTAGCGACACTCATACTAACTGTCGACATTCTTCAAACTTGCAGAAAACAACAGTTAAGATATATAACTGCAATGCGTGGTAGATCAATAAGTACATATTCAAGCGCTATCTAGTCCTTTCGTCATTCGCCAGTAGTTGCCTCTCATCTTTATTAGTTCTGCACGAGTGCAGCGCTTCACACACACTGGGGACAGCAAACAGATACAATTTTTCATGTCAATAACATCATACAGCTAATAGAGAAGTATGGAAAAAGAAGACATGCTGCGTAGACTCCTAAAACATTGGGAAGGGCAAAATAATGATGATAAGATGAACAGAATTCACTCGTCTGTTTAGACATGGTGCAAGTCTAGCCACTTCGTGATTGTTTGTTTGGCCTGACCTTTATCTAAGACACAGATGAGGTCCGCGTCTTTGATGGTGGAGAGCCGATGAGTGATTGTTATGCAAGTGCGACCCTTTGCTGCTTTTTCTTTTCTAGTGTTTCTGACACTACCTGCAATGAAAACGAAAGTTACTGAAATCCAAGAGCTTGCGCAGCTTCATACTCTTTGTTGGCGCCACTCATATTCCTACATGCAAACTTAGATACAGAAGTATTGGAGATTTGAAAGTCTAACTGTAGTAGCATCATCGGATTTCCTCGTTGAATTTTTTGCAACAGCATACATAGGACTAACAGTGCCAACTTTTGGCGAAGTTATACCTTTAACTGGTTGGTTCTGAAATAAAGCATAATGTAGGCATCGTATTTGGAATCGATGAAATTTGTTTTTGTTCACGGTTAGCTTTAGCAACTTACCGCTATGTTGAATGCTATAAAACAGCTTAATAATAAATTTGCTGTTTCTACAGATTCTTTACGGTAATCTACAAAGAAAAAAATGGAGGTTTACACTAGCTGTTGGTTTTTGTGCTGATAGGAATCTGACTGAAAAATATAATTACAAAATTAGTTTTCCGTTCAAAGAAAGTTAGTTCTAATAGAGCTTTCGCAGCTTCGTACTCTCTGTTGGCGACACTCATACTAACAGTCGACATTCTTCAAACTTGCAGAAAACAACAGTTAAGATATATAACTGCAATGCGTGGTAGATCAATAAGTACATATTCAAGCGCTATCTTGTCCTTTCGTCATTCGCCAGTAGTTGCCTCTCATCTTTATTAGTTCTGCACGAGTGCAGCGCTTCACACACACTGGGGACAGCAAACAGATAAAATGTTTCGTGTCAATAACATCATACAGCTAATAGAGAAGTATGGAAAAAGAAGACATGCTGCGTAGACTCCTAAAACATTGGGAAGGGCAAAATAATGATGATAAGATTGACACAATTCACTCATCTGTTTAGACATGGTGCAAGTCTAGCCACTTCGTGATTGTTTGTTTGGCCTGACCTTTATCTAAGACACAGATGAGGTCCGCGTCTTTGATGGTGGAGAGCCGATGAGTGATTGTTATGCAAGTGCGACCCTTTGCTGCTTTTTCTTTTCTAGTGTTTCTGACACTACCTGCAATGAAAACGAAAGTTACTGAAATCCAAGAGCTTGCGCAGCTTCATACTCTTTGTTGGCGCCACTCATATTCCTACATGCAAACTTAGATACAGAAGTATTGGAGATTTGAAAGTCTAACTGTAGTAGCATCATCGGATTTCCTCGTTGAATTTTTTGCAACAGCATACATAGGACTAACAGTCCCAACTTTTGGCGAAGTTATACCTTTAACTGGTTGGTTCTGAAATAAAGCATAATGTAGGCATCGTATTTGGAATCGATGAAATTTGTTTTTGTTCACGGTTAGCTTTAGCAACTTACCGCTATGTTGAATGCTATAAAACAGCTTAATAATAAATTTGCTGTTTCTACAGATTCTTTACGGTAATCTACAAAGAAAAAAATGGAGGTTTACACTAGCTGTTGGTTTTTGTGCTGATAGGAATCTGACTGAAAAATATAATTACAAAATTAGTTTTCCGTTCAAAGAAAGTTAGTTCTAATAGAGCTTTCGCAGCTTCGTACTCTCTGTTGGCGACACTCATACTAACAGTCGACATTCTTCAAACTTGCAGAAAACAACAGTTAAGATATATAACTGCAATGCGTGGTAGATCAATAAGTACATATTCAAGCGCTATCTTGTCCTTTCGTCATTCGCCAGTAGTTGCCTCTCATCTTTATTAGTTCTGCACGAGTGCAGCGCTTCACACACACTGGGGACAGCAAACAGATAAAATGTTTCGTGTCAATAACATCATACAGCTAATAGAGAAGTATGGAAAAAGAAGACATGCTGCGTAGACTCCTAAAACATTGGGAAGGGCAAAATAATGATGATAAGATTGACACAATTCACTCATCTGTTTAGACATGGTGCAAGTCTAGCCACTTCGTGATTGTTTGTTTGGCCTGACCTTTATCTAAGACACAGATGAGGTCCGCGTCTTTGATGGTGGAGAGCCGATGAGTGATTGTTATGCAAGTGCGACCCTTTGCTGCTTTTTCTTTTCTAGTGTTTCTGACACTACCTGCAATGAAAACGAAAGTTACTGAAATCCAAGAGCTTGCGCAGCTTCATACTCTTTGTTGGCGCCACTCATATTCCTACATGCAAACTTAGATACAGAAGTATTGGAGATTTGAAAGTCTAACTGTAGTAGCATCATCGGATTTCCTCGTTGAATTTTTTGCAACAGCATACATAGGACTAACAGTCCCAACTTTTGGCGAAGTTATACCTTTAACTGGTTGGTTCTGAAATAAAGCATAATGTAGGCATCGTATTTGGAATCGATGAAATTTGTTTTTGTTCACGGTTAGCTTTAGCAACTTACCGCTATGTTGAATGCTATAAAACAGCTTAATAATAAATTTGCTGTTTCTACAGATTCTTTACGGTAATCTACAAAGAAAAAAATGGAGGTTTACACTAGCTGTTGGTTTTTGTGCTGATAGGAATCTGACTGAAAAATATAATTACAAAATTAGTTTTCCGTTCAAAGAAAGTTAGTTCTAATAGAGCTTTCGCAGCTTCGTACTCTCTGTTGGCGACACTCATACTAACAGTCGACATTCTTCAAACTTGCAGAAAACAACAGTTAAGATATATAACTGCAATGCGTGGTAGATCAATAAGTACATATTCAAGCGCTATCTTGTCCTTTCGTCATTCGCCAGTAGTTGCCTCTCATCTTTATTAGTTCTGCACGAGTGCAGCGCTTCACACACACTGGGGACAGCAAACAGATAAAATGTTTCGTGTCAATAACATCATACAGCTAATAGAGAAGTATGGAAAAAGAAGACATGCTGCGTAGACTCCTAAAACATTGGGAAGGGCAAAATAATGATGATAAGATTGACACAATTCACTCATCTGTTTAGACATGGTGCAAGTCTAGCCACTTCGTGGTTGTTTGTTTGGCCTGACCTTTATCTAAGACACAGATGAGGTCCGCGTCTTTGATGGTGGAGAGCCGATGAGTGATTGTTATGCAAGTGCGACCCTTTGCTGCTTTTTCTTTTCTAGTGTTTCTGACACTACCTGCAATGAAAACGAAAGTTACTGAAATCCAAGAGCTTGCGCAGCTTCATACTCTTTGTTGGCGCCACTCATATTCCTACATGCAAACTTAGATACAGAAGTATTGGAGATTTGAAAGTCTAACTGTAGTAGCATCATCGGATTTCCTCGTTGAATTTTTTGCAACAGCATACATAGGACTAACAGTCCCAACTTTTGGCGAAGTTATACCTTTAACTGGTTGGTTCTGAAATAAAGCATAATGTAGGCATCGTATTTGGAATCGATGAAATTTGTTTTTGTTCACGTTTAGCTTTAGCAACTTACCGCTATGTTGAATAAACAGCTTAATAATAAATTTGCTGTTTCTACAGATTCTTTACGGTAATCTGCAAAGAAAAAAAATGGAGGTTTACACTTGCTGTTGGTTTTTGTACTGATAGGAATCTGACTGAAAAATATAATTACAAAATTAGTTTTCCGTTCAAAGAAAGCTATCTAATAGAGCTTTCGCAGCTTCGTACTCGCTGTTGGCGACACTCATACTAACAGTCCACATTCTTCAAACTTGCAGAAAACAACTGTTAAGATATATAACTGCAATGCGTGGTAGATCAATAAGTACATATTCAAGTGCTATCTTGTCCTTTCGTCATTCGCCAGTAGTTGCCTCTCATCTTTATTAGTTCTGCACGAGTGCAGCGCTTCACACACACTGGGGACAGCAAACAGATACAATTTTTTCATGTCAATAACATCATACAGCTAATAGAGAAGTATGGAAAAAGAAGACATGCTGAGTAGTAGTAGTAAATTTGTTTTTGTTCACGGTTAGCTTTAGCAACTTACCGCTATGTTGAATGCTATAAAACAGCTTAATAATAAATTTGCTGTTTCTACAGATTCTTTACGGTAATCTACAAAGAAAAAATGGAGGTTTACACTAGCTGTTGGTTTTTGTGCTGATAGGAATCTGACTGAAAAATATAATTACAAAATTAGTTTTCCGTTCGAAGAAAGTTATCTAATAGAGCTATCGCAGCTTCGTACTCTCTGTTGGCGACACGCATACTAACATCTTTCCTACCTTTCATCTTTATTAGTTCTGCATGAGTGCCGCGCTCCACAATTATTGAGTTGTCCCCAATAATTGTAAAAAAAACAAACAGATAATTTTTTTCATCTCAATAACATCATACAGCTAATGGAGAAGTATGGAAAAAGAAGACATGCTGCGTAGCTGCTTGCGCAGGTTCGTACTCTTTTGGCGACACTCATACTGACTGTCGACATTCTTCAAACTTGCAGAAAACAACAGTTAAGATGACATGTCCTTTCGTCATTCGCCAGTAGTTGCCTCTCATCTTTATTAGTTCTGCACGAGTGCAGCGCTTCACACACACTGGGGACAGCAAACAGATAACATTTTTATGTCAATAACATCATACAGCTAATAGAGAAGTATGGAAAAAGAAGACATGCTGCGTAGACTCCTAAAACATTGGGAAGGGCTAAATAATGATGATAAGATAGACAGAATTTACTCGTCTGTTTAGACATGGTGCAAGTCTAGTCACTAAGACACAGACACAGTTATCTAAGACACAGTTATCTAAGACACAGATGAGGTCCGCGTCTTTGATGGTGGAGAGCCGATGAGTGATTGTTATGCAAGTGCGACCCTTTGCTGCTTTTTCTTTTCTAGTGTTTCTGACACTACCTGCAATGAAAACGAAAGTTCCTGAAATCCAAGAGCTTGCGCAGCTTCATACTCTGTGTTGGCGCCACTCATATTCCTACATGCAAACTTAGATACAGAAGTATTGGAGATTTGAAAGTCTTAGAATCGATGAAATTTGTTTTTGTTCACGTTTAGCTTTAACAACTTACCGCTATGTTGAATGCTATAATCATAATCATTTTATTTGCAATAAGTATTGGTACGTTTTGATCTTAAAGTTAGTTGAGCTTCCATAGTCAGATATTTATGACATGTAAAATTTTACAATATATTCAATTCTTCAATATTTATGTCCGTAAATGCCGGTTTCCATCATTCATTACTATTACAAAACATTCAAAATTCATTATCGTTACTTTAGGTAATTTAGAATTGATTAGTTAGTCACACTATTTATAAATTCATTAATAGAATAAAATCGTTATAAAACAACTTAATAATAAATTTGCTGTTTCTACAGATTCTTTACGGTAATCTGCATAGAAAAAATGGAGATTTACACTTGCCGTTGCACTTGGTTTTTGTGCTGATAGGAATCTGACTGAAAAATATAATTACAAAATTAGTTTTCCGTTCAAAGAAAGCTATCTAATAGAGCTTTCGCAGCTTCGTACTCTCTGTTGGCGACACTCATACTAACAGTCGACATTCTTCAAACTTGCAGAAAACAACAGTTAAGATATATAACTGCAATGCGTGGTAGATCAATAAGTACATAATCAAGCGCTATCTTGTCCTTTCGTCATTCGCCAGTAGTTGCCTCTCATCTTTATTAGTTCTGCACGAGTGCAGCGCTTCACACACACTGGGGACAGCAAACAGATAACATTTTTCATGTCAATAACATCGTACAGCTAATAGAGAAGATGGAAAAAGAAGACATGCTGCGTAGACTCCTAAAACATTTAGAAGGGCAAAATAATGATGATAAGATTGACAGAATTCACTCGTCTGTTTAGACATGGTGCAAGTCTAGTTACTTCGTGATTGTTTGTTTGGCCTGGCCTTTATCTAAGACACAGATGAGGTCCGCGTCTTTGATGGTTGAGAGCCGATGAGTGATTGTTATGCACGTACGACCCTTTGCTGCTTTTTCTAGTGTTTCTGACACTACCTGCAATGAAAACGAAAGTTACTGAAATTCAAGAGCTTGCGCAGCTTCATACTCTTTGTTGGCGCCACTCATATTCCTACATGCAAACTTAGATACAGAAGTATTGGAGATTTGAAAGTCTTACTTGTAGTAGCATCATCGGATTTCCTCGTTGTATTTTTTGCAACAGCATACATAGGACTAACAGTCCCAACTTTTGGCGAAGTTATACCTTTAACTGGTTGGTTCTGAAATAAAGCATAATGTAGGCATCGTATTTGGAATCGATGAAATTTGTTTTTGTTCACGGTTAGCTTTAGCAACTCACCGCTATGTTGAATGCTATAAAACAGCTTAATAATAAATTTGCTGTTTCTACAGATTCTTTACGGCAATATGCAAAGAAAAAAATGAAGGTTTACACTTGCTGATAGGAATCTGGTGGAAAAAAAATTACAAACTTAGTTTTCCGTTCAAAGAAAGTTATCTAATAGAGCTTTCGCAGCTTCGTACTCTCAGTTGGCGACACTCATACTAACAGTCCACATTCTTCAAACTTGCAGAAAACAACTGTTAAGATATATAACTGCAATGCGTGGTAGATCAATAAGTACATATTCAAGCGCTATCTAGTCCTTTCGTCATTCGCCAGTAGTTGCCTTTCATCTTTATTAGTTTTGCACGAGTGCAGCGCTTCACACACACTAGGGACAGCAAACAGATAAAAAAATTCATGTCAATAACATCATACGGCTAATAGAGAAGTATGGAAAAAGAAGACATGCTGAGTAGTAGTAGTAAATTTGTTTTTGTTCACGGTTAGCTTTAGCAACTTACCGCTATGTTGAATGCTATAAAACAGCTTAATAATAAATTTGCTGTTTCTACAGATTCTTTACGGTAATCTACAAAGAAAAAATGGAGGTTTACACTAGCTGTTGGTTTTTGTGCTGATAGGAATCTGACTGAAAAATATAATTACAAAATTAGTTTTCCGTTCGAAGAAAGTTATCTAATAGAGCTATCGCAGCTTCGTACTCTCTGTTGGCGACACGCATACTAACATCTTTCCTACCTTTCATCTTTATTAGTTCTGCATGAGTGCCGCGCTCCACAATTATTGAGTTGTCCCCAATAATTGTAAAAAAAAACAAACAGATAATTTTTTTCATCTCAATAACATCATACAGCTAATGGAGAAGTATGGAAAAAGAAGACATGCTGCGTAGCTGCTTGCGCAGGTTCGTACTCTTTTGGCGACACTCATACTAACTGTCGACATTCTTCAAACTTGCAGAAAACAACAGTTAAGATATATAACAGCAATGCGTGGTAGATCATTAAGTACATATTCAAGCGCTATCTTGTCCTTTCGTCATTCGCCCGTAGTTGCCTTTCATCTTTATTAGTTCTGCACGAGTGCAGCGCTTCACACACACTGGGGACAGCAAACAGATATTTTTTTTTCATGTCAATAACATCATACAGCTAATAGAGAAGTATGGAAAAAGAAGACATGCTGCGTAGACTCCTAAAACATTGGGAAGGGCAAAATAATGATGATAAGATTGACAGAATTCACTCGTCTGTTTAGACATGGTGCAAGTCTAGTCACTTCGTGATTGTTTGTTTGGCCTGACCTTTATCTAAGACACAGATGAGGTCCGCGTCTTTGATGGTGGAGAGCCGATGAGTGATTGTTATGCAAGTGCGACCCTTTGCTGCTTTTTCTTTTCTAGTGTTTCTGACACTACCTGCAATGAAAACGAAAGTTCCTGAAATCCAAGAGCTTGCGCAGCTTCATACTCTGTGTTGGCGCCACTCATATTCCTACATGCAAACTTAGATACAGAAGTATTGGAGATTTGAAAGTCTTACTGTAGTAGCATCATCGGATTTCCTCGTTGTATTTTTTGCAACAGCATACATAGGACTAACAGTCCCAACTTTTGGCGATGTTATACCTTTAACTGGTTGGTTCTGAAATAAAGCATAATGTAGGCATCGTATTTGGAATCGATGAAATTTGTTTTTGTTCACGTTTAGCTTTAACAACTTACCGCTATGTTGAATGCTATAAAACAGCTTAATAATAAATTTGCTGTTTCTACAGATTCTTTACGGTAATCTGCATAGAAAAAATGGAGGTTTACACTTGCCGTTGCACTTGGTTTTTGTGCTGATAGGAATCTGACTGAAAAATATAATTACAAAATTAGTTTTCCGTTCAAAGAAAGCTATCTAATAGAGCTTTCGCAGCTTCGTACTCTCTGTTGGCGACACTCATACTAACAGTCGACAATCTTCAAACATTCTACATGCAAACTTAGATACAGAAGTATTGGAGATTTGAAAGTCTTACTGTAGTAGCATCATCGGATTTCATAGTTGTATTTTTGCAACAGCATACATAGGACTAACAGTCCCAACTTTTGGCGAAGTTATACCTTTAACTGGTTGGTTCTGAAATAAAGCATAATGTAGGCATCGTATTTGGAATCGATGAAATTTGTTTTTGTTCACGGTTACCTTTAGCAACTTACCGCTATGTTGAATGCTATGAAACAGCTAAATAATAAATTTGCTGTTTCTGCAGATTCTTTACGGTAATCTACAAAGAAAAAAATGGAGGTTTACACTAGCTGTTGGTTTTTGTGCTGATAGGAATCTGACTGAAAAATATAATTACAAAATTAGTTTTCCGTTCGAAGAAAGTTATCTAATAGAGCTATCGCAGCTTCGTACTCTCTGTTGGCGACACTCATACTAACAGTCGACATTCTACAAACTTGCAGAAAACAACAGTTAAGATATAAAACTGCAATGCGTGGTAGATCAATAAGTACATATTCAAGCGCTATCTTGTCCTTTCGTCATTCGCCAGTAGTTGCCTTTCATCTTTATTAGTTCTGCACGAGTGCAGCGCTTCACACACACTGGGGACAGCAAACAGATACAATTTTTTCATGTCAATAACATCATACAGCTAATAGAGAAGTATGGTAAAAGAAGACATGCTGCGTAGACTCCTAAAACATTGGGAAGGGCAAAATAATGATGATAAGATTGACAGAATTCACTCGTCTGTTTAGACATGGTGCAAGTCTAGCCACTTCGTGATTGTTTGTTTGGCCTGACCTTTATCTAAGACACAGATGAGGTCCGCGTCTTTGATGATGGAGAGCCGATGAGTGATTGTTATGCAAGTGCGACCCTTTGCTGCTTTTTCTTTTCTAGTGTTTCTGACACTACCTGCAATGAAAACGAAAGTTACTGAAATTCAAGAGCTTGCGCAGCTTCATACTCTTTGTTGGCGCCACTCATACTAACAGTCGACAATCTTCAAACATTCTACATGCAAACTTAGATACAGAAGTATTGGAGATTTGAAAATCTTGCTGTAGTAGCATCATCGGATTTCCTCGTTGTATTTTTTGCAACAGCATACATAGGACTAACAGTCCCAACTTTTGGCGAAGTTATACCTTTAACTGGTTGGTTCTGAAATAAAGCATAGTGTAGGCATCGTATTTGGAATCGATGAAATTTGGTTTTGTTCACGTTTAGCTTTAGCAACTTACCGCTATGTTGAATGCTATAAAACAGCTTAATAATAAATTCGCTGTTTCTACAGACTCTTTTATGAGTATTTTTTTTTGAAGTAATTATTTTCACACAAAATAACAATTTTTGTAAGTATAACTTATTCTAATTATTTGTCAATCCATTCTTATAATATTGAAAAATTAAACATTAAAATTAAAAAATATGCTTTTATTATACCTCATCCAACACATTCCTACACCTAATTTAGGTATGATTAGTCGAAACCCGATTTTATCAAATTGAGTTTCGGCGATTGACTTTCCAAATTAGTGTCTCCTAGGATTGAAACGGAGCGCCGTTGCTTCGATGTTTGACTATAACATATACACAGTTACATTTAATTTAATTCTAAAGAATCAGCTTTGCCATCCAACGTGTCAATGCTGCCAGCCTTCTGAGCACTTTTCCTGTTGACAGCGATGCGGACGAATTTTTCGACGCCGTGTAACCCTTATAAGTGTACATATTTATTACTATTATAGTTTTGTAGTTTTTAAATAATTTAATTATCTTTGAAATAAAAATTCTAGGTACAGGCATTGTTAATTGATATGCCTGACTGTACGTTTATTAATGTTGTTTTTAAGTTCAAAAAGTGAAGAGTTAGTTTTGATAACATTTTGCGATTTCACACATATAAATACAAGGAACTGTGAGAAGGTTGTGTGATTTGTACACTGGTCTGCAAGAATCAGTCCAGTCCATATTGATTTGGATTGAGCGTATGCATTTTCTTTTTGTGCTAGTAAAACCCTTGTAATTTCGGAAGAGTTTCTCCAGGCAATGATACCATACCTGATGATGGAGTAAACAGGAGTGGACCATTAACGCAGTTTGTCTGGAGCTTTCGTTTTTAACTTTTTTCAAGGCAAAGTATAGTATAGTATAGTTTTGTAGTTTGTAAATAATTAATAAAATAAATTTATAAGTGCTTAACCATTGTTCCCTAATTAATATATAGGCAAAAATAAATCTATTTATTATAATACATATTTCATCAATATGAACCTTTCAGGTTCATCAATAGTAATAAGTACCAAGAAAATTGTTAATTTAGTTATATGAATTTATTCAACTGTTTGATCTTTGTGCGATATTTTAAGGTGTAGATATTTACTCTTACGAGTTTTGAAATTTAAGATTTTAGTTTTTTGTACTCAAAAGGAAAAAACGGAACCCTTATAGAATCACTCGCGTGTCTGTCTGTCCGTCTGTCACGGCCAATTTACTCCAAAACTACTAGACCGATTGAGTTGAAAAGAGAATGACCAAAGTTGGTACCAAAAAGTCTCGCGCCTCAAAACCAAAATATTATAGTAATTAGTTTCATATTTTTTTACGGCATTACGCGTCGGGGATTTGATTTTTGAACTGGAAATATACTTTTCGAGTTTAAAAGTATGAATATTGTTTTACTCCCATTATATGACGTTCCGTTTCAACTGAATATAAATGACGTTCCGTTTCAATTGAACAAACCCTTGTCTGTCGAGCGGACTCTAAAATTAATTACAATTAAGTAAGATCAGTACACCAAATCGATTTAGTTTGGTTTATTGCTATTTGCAACAAAATAGATTTTCTCAGCCTAAAGATTTTGATTTATCGATTACATCCCTAAATCCCGACTAGTTTATAGCACTTACTATACTCTATGGTTTATAGTTATCTTATCTGTGGCATCTGACATTTGTACTGTACTGACTGACTATTGGCAATATAAAGGTCTAAAATAAAATCGAGTTTCAGTCAAGCATACTGTGGATGTTACTTTAACTCGTAATTCTTACTAATATTAGTTTATTACGCTGTTTTTAGAGCAATAATGTAATGTATGTGTGTTAAAATACGTCGTTGGTAGCGTCGAAAAAATAGACCTACTTTTTAGGTTAGTTTCGATTTTATAAAATAACTCTGAAACGCGGGTTTTTTTTTCAAAAATAGCATTTGTAGGAGTTAATACGATCAGTGTAGTCTATAAAAAACAAGGTTTGATTTTGATGCAGCATGGTACGGGATTCCATACTTCCATGAGCATTGTCCTTTGGTACACATTTATTTTAATTAGCTTATAATCAAAGATTTATTTAAAAACTTCGTTTTGCTGCAAGATCATGGCTATAGCTGGAACGATCAAGCCTACCGCCTACTCTCATAACACCTTCCTCGTCGAGAAAAAGGCTAAGAGCTGATATTTTACCGTCAAGTATGGATTCACCTTTTATCACCCTTTACCATTATGTAAGCGCTTGGGTTCCACGGTATACACAAGTAGTAGTAGCGCGCGTGTGTAGTTGTTGGTGGTAGCGGGGCAAGTTAAGCTTGAATGACGCATCCAGTGCCCTCGGCTTAGGCTGGAGTCCGCGATGCAACTCTCTTTAATTCACCATTGTAGCCCTAAGCTCCGAATCTACAGAGAAGACTACGAAAAGAGCAATACTATCATCTTTCAGCATTTTTGATCCTCTTGGATTCCTTTCACCGTCCCCTGTCCAGCCGACGATGCTTATGCAACAGCTGTGGCGGCAAGGATTCGACTGGGATGAGCCAGTCCCAGTCCACGAAAGGAATGGCAGAAAATGAGTTCTAGCCTTCCATCTCTTAATGAAATTGCAATATCAAGAAGAGTTCTATGTGAGAATCCACAAGAAATTCAATTATACTCCTGTGATGCATCCATGCACGCTTATGGCGCATACATATACCTACGATCAACTGATAACGAAGGTAACGTATCAGTCCATTTACTCTGTGCCAAATCAAGAGTGGGGCCTACTAAACCGCCTCTTACCATACCAAAGTTGGAGCTACTTGGAGCTCTACTTGCCGCAAATCTCACGAAAACTGTTTTGGGCTCCCTGCGGTACCCTATCTCGCTTCATTTCACGTAGAGGAAAACCCTTAGAGATATTCTCAGACAACGGGCGTAATTACGTGGCAGCGTCCAAAGAAGTAGGTCAATTTCTAGAATCAAACGCGAAAGGAATTAGTGGTCTTGCAGCAAACATGCAAATTACTTCAATTTCCATCCACCATACGCTCCTCACTTTTCTGGTCTGTCGGAGGCCGGCATTAAATCGGCTAAGCATATAATCAAACGTGTAATGGGCAACACTAATCTGACCTTCGAAGAGTTGTCCACGTTATTTGCGCAGGTTGAGGCTGTCCCCACTTTCTTCTTGTCCTACAGATTTCCTTCCTTCCTCCCCAGGACACTTCCTGATCGGCCGGTCGCTGACCACACCGCCATCGCCAATAATCGATGACACCGCACGCTGCCGCACAAGATATGAGGCCATCGAAAAAATGCGACAGCAATTTTGGGCACGGTGGCAACGGGAGTACATCTCTGAATTCCAAACGAGAACGAAATGGCGTGAAATCAGGGCCAAGTTGGCTACTGGTGATCTAGTCTTCATAATACGCTGCCGCTATGCTAGCGTCTGGGGCGCATTGCAAAACTGTATCCTGGAGTGGACGGCATATCCCGCGTCGCCGATATCTCGACTACCAGAGGCACTATCAAGCGGTCCCTCACTCGCCACTGCCCTTTACTAGACTGATCCAGATGCTCATCACACATTTCTAACCAACAAATGAAGACAACATTTAAAGAAAATAGAGACAATATTTAATGTTGCTGCGTAAATAACTAATGCAATTAAAAGGCTTTTTTTAAATTATTTTATTTATTTATGTACCGAAGTTCTAACGCCGGTAGAACTACTCTAGAAAGAGCTCACGGCTGCGATCAACTGCGGGATTGTAATTTGAAAAAAAAGGCGAATCTTGAACGAGGGGTCGGGGCGGGCGGGGCCGGGCGGGTCGGGGAAGGTGAGACCATCTGCAGGCGATGGATGCTTACTCTCCAGGGCTGAAAGAGTCAAAGTCAAAGTCAAAGTCAAAACATTTATTGCGAACTAAGTGTACAATGTGGTGTTAGGTTATGTTAGTACTTATGACTTAGCAGCCTTTTACAAGCATTGCAATTTATCATTCGTCTGCCCTTATCTTCATAAATTAGCTTGCATTAAACATTACTATTAGATACTTAGTTATTTCCTCTTATATTAGTACAATGAAATAAATAAATTATAGTTATGTCAAAATTAAATGTCAATGATAGTCGATGTCAATGGTAGGTAGAATTTAAAAACAATTTTTCAGCAATATTACAGTCATCCTTTTCAGGTAGTCCAAATTTTAATTTATAAAGTTAAATAGGATAGACTAAATCTTATTGTTTGTATAGGACAGATCGCCACTTTTGTACATGAGAGAAAATCGTTATTTTAAACTAGACTCTAAATATTCTTTAACTGAGTAGAAGCATTTTTGAATAAGGTATAGTTTTAGCCTTTTTTGGAATATTGTTACTGATTTTTCAGTTTTAAACATGTTTGGCAACTTATTATATATTTTTATTGCCATATAATATGGGCTATTGCTTAACATTTTAATTCTTGAGGACGGAGCGCATAACCTCTTTTTATGGCGAGTGTTGACGTTGTGTGTATCTTCAACTTTGGTGAACTTTTCGATATTTTTAAAAACAAATACGCAAATATCAAGTATGTATATCGACGGCAGAGTTAGAATCTGATACTTTATGAAGTATGGTTTGCAGGTCTCCGTACCTATTATCTATTTGGGCTAGAATTCTTATACACTTCTTTTGTATTATGAATAATTCATCTGCGTTAACACTATTTCCCCATAGCATGACGCCATATCGCAGCCATGAGTATGCGTAGGCGTAGTAAGCAGCCATAGCTGTTTGTGTGTTAGTGCTTTGTTTAATTTGAAAAAGAGCGTAGGAGAATCTGGAGAGTTTTGTCTCTCTCAGTTTTCTTTAATTTGGTTTGTTAAAGATTGTTGATGTACCTGATAGTACACCCACATTTCGCCAGTTATGTTTAAGTCACATATGTAATATAGGAGGCGCTGGAGGCGAGCCTATTATTGCCATCGACCGGATGGAGATACAGCCTCCATGGCTACCTGCTGAAATGCCGCAGCGATTTTCGCCGAGCCATCTTCTAAAGATGTATTTATAACTAGCTGCCCAGCGCTACTTCGTTCGCGTGGTGTCCTACCCCTTACCTACTCCTACACTAATCCTACCCTACTCTTAACCTACTCCTACCCTAAACCTACCAAAAAAAAAGTACCTATCCTAGTGTTGTTTTTAGACTTATCCAGGCAATTTTTTAATTTTTTCTCCGTAAACACCATCCTTGAACTTCAACGAACATTTAAAAAAAAGAATTGGCCAAATTGGTCCAGGCGTTGTTGAGTTATGCGCTTACCAACACATTTTGCGATTCATTTTTATATTATAAGATATAATACTGGGATGCGCGTTTTAACGATGGAAAAACCCAGTAACAATGTCCGATCAGGGAATCGAACCCAGAACCTCATGCTCAGCAGTCGCGCTTGCAACCACTAGACCAGAGGCGAGACATGTTGTGCGTATCAAAGGATAATGGTGTGTTGATTTTTGCTCCTAGCATTACTAAACTTAATAGAACAAGATCCCAGGGCCCCCAGGGCCAGAGGGTAGGAAGCCGTCACCTCCTTCTGCACTTTTCTCTCGCTCAGAACCGTAATTTGCTAGTCCGTCAACAACGAAGGAGGAGAAGGAGAAGAAAATAGTAGTGGCCAATCGTCAAATCACCGTTAGAGAAGTTGCTGAGGGCCTAAACATAACGATTGACTCTTGCCATTCGATTCTTACCAATGATTTGGCTTGCTCGGGTAGGAAACTCATTTGGATGAGACATAAGGAAGTAGATGAAACACTGCGGCCATCCGCAAATAAATTAGGATGACAGCAGGGGAATGATAATAAAGACAGTTTCTCGAGTCAGCTAGCAGTGGCGAAGGTGCTACACAACCCGATTCCTACCGGCTTCCTTTTGAAAACTGGTGCAGTCAATAGGTAGTCTATAGACAAATAATATAATCACATTAAAGATAGCACTTAAAAACATTGACCTACTGTCAGCTAGTTAAGTAATACCACTGCTAAGTCTGCTAACACATGCTAATGAAACACATCGGAACAGAAAATAAATTCTTTATTTTAATAATATCCAATTTCATCAGATTAACGTAGTCGTTTTGAATAATAAAAAAAAAATGTATTTTATACAATTGCAAGTTTTCTTCTCTTAAAAATTTCACACAAAATTTTGTCGGAGGTAAAAAAAATATCTTTTTTAATCTGTATTGAGATCGTAAAATACATCACAATGTTACATTGCCATTAAAATATTTTTAAAAGTATTGCCATGTTTTGAGGTGCTTACACCTATTATTATTGCCACATTCGACCAACTAAAAGTTCGAATTAATAATTATATTTACACATTTTAAAATTTAGTATTGCCAGACGATGGGTAATAATAATTTTGTAATCTGGCAACTTAAATTGCTTGAATGCGAAAATTGTTAAAATTTGAAGGTGTAAGTCGCCCTCGTATAAAAAATTTCTAAAATTTTATTTTACATCTAAGCCTAGTTATTTTATTTACAATACACTGCACTGAGGTAACGACTTCTATTAAAAGTCTTTGTACTGTATTATTATTTCCTGTCTAAATTATTAATATTAATAATATCATCATACTGTCCAATATTTGTTGTCTAAATGTTTTACGTATCTAAAAATCTATAATAACAATATCTTATATATGTAATAACTATTATTATTATTAACAATGGTTTTCGATTATTGGCACGTCATTGACTCGAAATAATAATTGTATGGAATAGTTACGACCGCATCGGAAACGGTCCATCCAAAGCGTTTAGGGATTTTATATCTATGGATATAAAAGATAAAGCTTCATTTAAATTATCAATTCAATGTTCTATATCACAACTTATTATTTGACCGAATTTGATGTGGTGCTTACAAAGAGGTAGATCTCTTCAAAGTCCCCCCTCCCTTAGATCCTCTGAATTTAGGTACCTTTAATACTAAAATTATGGCAAGAAAAGTTTAAAAATGAAATGGCAACACCAAGAAATGTCTTTTATCATTAAAAATAACTCATTTTGTAATAATACATAACTATAGATTTTAATCCTTTTTCTTACTTGATATACTGAAAAAAATCTACCTCTTTGCTACAATAGCTATTCCATACAAAGAATACAATTTTTAAGACTAGGTTAATTTACCTTCGTTTTGTTTACAAACATTATTTAAAATATTGAGCATGTTGAAGTTTTTTTTTGGTATACTATCAATGTTCTCTATAATGTTTTTAAAGACGACACTAGGATTGCTATTTTCACGCGGAATTTCAAAGTAACAACGCAAAAACGTTAATTGCGTTTTGTTAGTTTTGGGAAGATTATTGCGACACAATTTGAAATCGTGACGATACGGCATTTATAAGACACTTAATCATGGAAATATATTATTTCGTTTTAAAATAACGTTTGTATGCAAAACGGCCATCATTATTACTGATACGACACTTGAAACATCCCCGAATTGTAACTATGTTCACGCTATATTTTATAATGGATAGGCAGATTGCAATAACAGTTAGAAATATCGACTAAAACATTAATCATAGAACTTTTAGTAATATCTTGGACAACACTAGTCATGTCATTTATTCTCGTGAAAAACGGTTAAATTATTATGATGTTCGTAAATTTTGTCAAAATTGTTAGTTTTAAACCGATATTTTAAACACCATGTCTATTATAACTAATAAATCGATGAATTTAAACAAATCTTCGCTCAATATTTCAAGATTACGTATTTTCAGAAGGTATTCGTCACGTCATAGATCTGCCTACACCATTTTAAATATGTCATGAAAATAGCTACTGCCCCCGACGATATATAATAATATATATTTGACAGACTTGCGGCCCTAAGTACTACTTTAATATACCGTATTGCGATACTTAATTTGGCAGTAATGTTTTATACTTATTTGTATCAAATATCGAAGATTCGGCGCCATTTTTTTCCAACAAAACTTGTGTTTTAAATTATTTATCTAAACTAGATTTTATTGTCATTTAATTAGACTAAAAATTGCCATAAAAGATGGGAATTCAATTTACTTGAGGACATTTTGGAAATCATGATAATATCTGCCCTACTACTTTTAAGCGGCATTAATGTGTCGTCTCTTTTAGTCATATTGCCACGTCTTTGTGCCACCAATCTTCAATAATTGACACAACTAACTTCCATATATTACCTATGAGCTGCCTTGGATAATACTATAATCGCAGCATTTACGAACTTAAGCACTTTCCTTAGACTAATTAAAAAAAAAAACATAAAAAATAAGCTATAAACAAATGTATAACGAATACAAAAATAACTTCGTAATCACATTGAAACCTGGCCTTTTGAGGCCATAGATTAGAGTCTTTTTTATGGCCAAAAGGCCTCTTAGACTTATGGCCTACGCACACATCTTTGTTCAGTTTCTATTTGGCCTTAACTTAGAAGTCCTTTTTAAAAAAGGCCTAACAAGGCCACTTTTTATATAAATACTAGTTAAGGCGGCATCTATCTTAATATTGCTTATTTCATCGTTGTTTTTCTTATTAAGGCCTAAACTCCAGTCCATGGCCTCAAATGGGGCTTTAAGGCCCTAAAATGTCACAGCAATTAATGTAGGATAAACGGCCCAATTGCTGTCTTCAAAATCACTGACAAAATTGGTCCTTTTATTCCCATTTAAGTATTATTGCAAAAAACATTTTTTTTTAAATAACAATATTTTTTTAACGGATTATTTAGTAGTTTGACTACTTTAACTCAAACCAAAGGAATTAATTCGGTAACTACACGATAGATGGCACTTTTTAAAACTAGATTACACTCGGCTGTGCGGCTTGTTTCCTTTGCTCGTTGTTCTTTAAAACAAACGGTTGGATGACGTCATTTCCGTATGCTGCGCTGTCTGGGGAATTAAAAATATATTATTTAAGAGGAGATCAAAAATGTTTATTTTTGTTGCCAGGCAAAAATAAAATATTATGTGGGCAGCAGTCACCCTCTGTGTGCTATTTTCAACATACTTCGATCACTGAGGCTGAAATGTTTAGAATTAAACTTGACTGCTCAAGCCGAGCACAGTAGTTTCATACGAAAATAAATCTTATTATTGTGAGAAAAACAAAAAAAAAGAACATTTAAAATAGTTTGATATACACCATTATTTTTGTGAAATAATGGGAATCAATCGATGAATGAATTTTTCAATGGGTATCGTTCGCATGTGTTGCCGATCGTGGATACGTTTTACACACACATATGCATTTGAGTTCTCATTATTAAAAAAAAAACATTAAGTTTATGCTTTTGTTTTTTTTTTGTTATTTTTTGAAAAAACTAGTCCCAATCGTTTCGAGTTCGATGATCGAGTTCATGGTATTCGGCTCCAGAACGACCTAAAAATAATGGTGTATAATAAATATTTTCATTTTTGTTGTTATTCTTTTTTATTAATAAAAAAAATATATATATATATATTTATATTATTTTTTTTTCTCTTAATTCAGTTTCGTTGTTTGTATAGTGTGAGTTCAATAAATATTTTATAGCTTTCTAATAAGAATCGAATTTTCGCACTTTTATGGCCAAAACTGCCTGATTGCCCTGTGTGCACTTACGTTTACATCTAAGTGTCACAACTAGCAGAGTACTTTTTATAATTTCTATACTCACTCCATCATTTAGCGCTTGCCTTTTCCAGGAAATCCATCTTCAACCTTAATTCAATTAGAAAAAGTTGTTTTTGCAGCGAAAATATTTCTTCCTTTTGTCTCAACTCCATATTTAGAATCTTCATTTTGGCTTCATGCTCCCATATGGCATGTTGCCTCTTCGCCGTGAAATATAGCCGTTCCTCTTCCGTGGCTGTTCCACAATCATGTTTTATCTGATCATCTATTTTCTCCTTTCGATCGTGGCCATTTTTTCGCTTAATTTCGTCTAAATTACTCAAGTTTAAGGGAGTATTTGAAAGTTCGTTTAGTTTCTGTAAGAAATTCTGTTGTATTCTTGCTTGTTCGATAGCTTGCAGGGGGTTGGTGAGTATCGGGAGGGTGGGCATTGGGAGGGGCGTTAGGGGTAGTTGTTTGTGCGAGGGAGGGGGTGTGGGGGAGGATTGGGGTATGATTTGTACTTGGGGCTCGAGGACGTTCGGCATCGTGTCTTCGCTTTCGTTCGTACTTGATAGTCGGCCGTTTGACATCTGGAATATGTAGGAAATGGGTCTTGTGAATAAAATTATTGTAGAAATATTTAAACTTTTTTTTAAAGATAGAATATTGTGGATTTATGTATTTTTCCAGTTAAAATGAAAGGCAGACATGCCTTAAAAATGCACGATTTGCCGATTTTAGCTAAAATGTGCATTATCTTAAAAAAAAACAGTCATTATAAACAAATGCATATGGATGTATTGAAAAGGGGTCATAAAAAACTTGTGAAAAAGTTGGAACTTTGACCTCCAATATCTCCATAACAAAAAAAATATCGCAATGGCGAGGAGAACAAGTGCCTTTCGGCTTCGTTAAGGGTTTTTAAAAACTTTTAGTTAAGAAAATAAATGGTGTTGGTTATACATGGTATGAAGCACTCACGTTGACCGGCACGCAGTCGTCATCCTTCACGCTGTGGCCTCCATCCGCGCTCGTAGTCGGATCGCCGTCCTCGTCTGTAAATAACAATTTATCACCGTTATAAAGTAATCACCATTATGCCAGTCTTCATCTGCCTAGCCTTTTCCCAACTATGTTGGGGTCGGCTTCCAGTGTAACGGGATGCAGCTGAATACCAGTATTATACATGGAGCGACTGCCTATCTGACCTCCACAACCCAGTTAGTGGTAGGTAATACGATACCCCTTGGCAAGACTGGTTGTCAGATATTCGGGTCACTAACTACCTGTAACGACTGTCAAAGATCTACAAATGACAGCCGGGACCAACGGCTGTGCTTTCCGAGGCACGGAGGAAACTCGGTATATAATGGGTGGTCACCCATCCACAGAACAACCTAGGTAAGCACGGCTTAACCTAAAGATCGACCTGAGCGGCTATTCTTATTAAGCCACGAGCTCTTCCACCAAATGCAAAACAGCGTTAAAATCCATGTAGTAATTTTTGCGTGATGAGCGTAAAAACATACAGACAGACAGACAGACAGAGAAAAAATTCTTAAATTGTGGGTTTGGCTTCTGTTGCTCTAATAAAGACCCCCATATAGTTTTATTTTCAATATCTTCAATGTACAGACATAAGTCTGTTAAAATTGTATTATATGTATAGATAATTATAGATGTACATATATGTTACGGCTAAACATGGGTGTGAGTATAAACTTAAGATTAGCCGGCTAAACTTAGGTTAGGTTATGTTTAGCCGGCTAATCTTAAGTTTATGTTCACACCTAGCCGGCTAATCTTAATTTTATGTTCACACCCATCTCTGTCCGTAACATATACAGCGTGTAACGGAAGGGGGTTATCAACCCTGAAGGAGGTGAATGTGCTCATGAAACTCAACAACTTTCCCCAAAGAACATAGGTCGAAATATGAAAAAAAAATTTGGCCCTCCCATAGTAAATCAATCAGCTGGTAGTCAGTTTTGTAAGGGAGGGCCAAATTTTTTTTTCCGCTGTATAAGGTGACTGGTGGTTAGTGACCGATATTTATACACGTAATTGGACTCATGATAACAAACAATTTTCCCAAAGAAACAATTTTTTTTTTATAGTAATTCACTTTTATCACAATTCAAATTCATTTAATTCAATCCATTTCAGATCATATGAGTAGTATGCATTTGACATAAAAATCAACAATATTACAAAATTAAAATCCCAGTTACCACCAGCACAAACATAATCAAGTAAATAATCTGAATCAAAATTCTAAAATTACAATAGCAATGACTAACAAGACAAAAATTAAAATTTTAATCACAATACACAAAAATAATTATTTAAATAATATAAATTAAAATTGACATTCCAAATTTTTTCAATGGTAATAATGAATGACTAATGATATGCCTGCCTCTGAGTCATTTGTTTGTTTGTCAATACATTAATCATAGAACAACATTTCAACATTTTTTTATGTTCATTCAATGTTATCCACAATAACACAACAGCCGTATGAAATTCGCGCGCGCCTGTGAACACTGCCCACAGTTGCACGGTACGATAGTAATGAGACAGAACGGCGGCAGTGTGACGCGGCTGACAGCTGATAGGTGACAGGTGCGCGCGCGCGAATTTCATACGGCAAAGTCAAAGTCAAAGCATTTATTTCAATTAGACCGTTACATGCACTTTTGTAAGTCAAAAAAAAGCTAAGGTACAGTCACAGGCACAAGGCATAATAACTTGAAATGTTTCTTTGGGAAAGTTGTTTGTTATCATGAGTACAATCACGTGTTTAAGTATCAGTCACTAATTATTAGTCACCCTATATATATTTTAATATTTAGAACATAATGTTACATACCTTTAACGTCTAGAGGGTGTATGTTCTGCCAGAGCATGCCATCCAGCAGCCCGGGCGGTTCCGACTGCGATTGCTGGAAACAGAACGAAACATAAGAACATTAATATTCATTGGCAAACAATAATTTGTTGAGTATTTGTGGAATATGTCTTAAATCCTATCCTAACTAAATAAAAAAAAAAATGCGAAAGTAAGTTTGTTTGTTTGTTTATTACCTTTTCACGCCTAAACCACTGAATCGATCATCCTAAATTTTGTATACGTTGTCAGGTGTACAGAAACGGACATAGGGTACCTTTTATCCCGAAAAAAAGTACTGTTCCCGAGGAAAACAACAATAACGTACCTATGATAATAGATGGCGCCACGTGTCTTTCGAATCATGTTTGAATTATATTATTACAAGCTGAGTACAACCCGAATTGATTGTCAAATTAAAACAAAGTTGGGTTAGTTACACCATTTATAACTCAAGAACGGTTGGACCGATTTTAATGATCTCTGATTTTTAGGGTTCCGTACCCAAAGGGTAAAACGGGACCCTATTACTAAGACTCCACTGTCTGTTCGTCCGTCTGTCACCAGGCTGTATCTCATGAACCGTGATAGTTAGATTTGAAATTTTCACAGATGTATTTTTGTTGCCGCTATAACAACAACTACTAAAAAAACAGAATAAAAAACATTTCAGTGGGGCTCCCATGCAACAGACATGTTTTTTTTTGCCGTTTTTATAGATAATGGTATGGAACCCTTCGTGCGCGAGTCCGACTCGCACTTGGCAGGTTTTTTGGATTCGTCTCCGCCCCGAATAATAGAATAACTATTAAAATATTATTATCTGAAAAGTTCACGGGCAAAAATATAAATAAAAATTAGGTTTGGCATTCTTCCGCAATTGACAGCTCATGTCACGCAGGTAGACTAGCTAGGTGGGTTATGGTAGGGTAGGTAAGGTCCGGGGATCGTGGAAGGCTCACTAGTTCCCATGATCCCCGGTGCAAGTGCCGGAAGGGAACACCGGGGTGGTTTTTAATTGGTTAGAGTCCGACAGACCCCTCCGGAGGACATCCGTGTGGATATTCCACCCCGGGAACAAAAAAAAAAGGGGTAGGTAAGGTAGGGCTGGTAGGTAGGTAAGGTAGATAGGTAGGGTCGGAAAAGGTGCATTGATAAATAAACTATAAGAACATTTTTCTATCATTTATCAAATTAATTAAAAGAATGACGTAGACAGACACTTTTTATGATATTAAGTGATCGGTCTAAGAGAGCGGACACGGTTTTAATTTGATATCCATTATTAACATGTTTATGGTCGTGTTTTGCGTCATACGTCTTCAGGTTCTTAGATTACCTATACAGGGTGTAACAGAATAAGCGCAATACCTCTTACGTGGTGACTTACACCTTCAAAATGGACTTCGTTTCCTAGAGAACATGAGTCAAAAAAAAAATTACTGAACTCTTCATACTTTTGCGTCAGTCAATGCGATATTGTGTCACCTGTCTTCGAATTTTTGGTTCTAGGACATGCCGGTTTCCTCATGATGTTTTCCTTCACCGTTTTGAGAGCACTGGTGATGAAATCAGGGCCGCCACCACTGGGCTACCGCAGCTGCTAGTACCTCAATACATTAAAAAGTATGACGCTAACCTGAGTGTCATGTGCACGCATCTTGCACTTCTTCTTGTAGTTCTCGTACCACATCTTGACCTGCGCGGGAGTGCGGGGCCGGTCGCCGCCGCACCTTTTGTTAACCTCCTCGCATATTGTTGACCACACCAACTGGGGATTAAGAAAGAAATGGTGGTTAATATGTATTATGGCACTGTTTTTTTCAAATAGGTATGGCGATGGCGGAACGAGCTAGACAAAACCAACGATCAGTGGTTCACTCTTCATAAGCCTTGGTTCGAAAGAATTGGAAGTCATGGGGATAGCTTTATCCACCAGTAGTACGGAATCAAGGGGTCTTGACTATCCGGAGCGAGAGGGAATGGGAAGCCGTCACCATCTTCTGCGAAACAGTCATGCTAGCGAAGGAAGTGGCGGAACGTGAGAGGGAGAGAACATCACGTCCCAGTCACCGCGGGAGACGCCCCAGCATCGGCGGCCACGTGGTCGCTCCCGGCCACCGAAGGTGCAGGCCTGTGGACGGTGAGTAATGGGCTAGCTCGCCGTCCGTCCGTATTATGACGACAAACCGTGACGACGGCGCGTTCATGTTCCATGCGCGCCTGAAAGAGATGTCAGTAAACACAAAATGGATGGGTTTTAGTAGTACAAGTCTGACACTCTCTTCCGTTAGGGGGGTCATTTAATGATTTCCCATCCGAAAACGAAAAAAAAAGGGGTCTTGACTAAGCAAGGCTTGCCGAGGTCGGTCCCTGGAAGGGTTACCATCTATTACACACCGAGATCCCACAGTGCCTCGGAAAGCACGTTAAGCTGTTGCCCCTGTAGGAATTGAGCACACAAGGCCACGAGCGCCATACAGCCCGTGAAACGATTCAATAACTCCATGAGACTTTTTTTTGTCTGTACTCTCTGGTTTCAGTGATCAGAATTGGCCCCTACTGCCCCCTAGATTATGCGATTTAACACCACATAATTTATTTTTATGAGGTTATTTGAAGCCAAAGGTCTATGCCAACAAGCCCACAACCGCCCGTGCATTGAAGGAGCAGATTCTATACTGTTTCAACGAAATTCACCCAGAATTATGCAAAATGGTCATGGAGAGCAGCGGTGGCCCAGTGGTGGCGGCTCCGACTTACGAGCTGTAAGTCGTGGGTTCGATCCCAGGCAGGCGCATTACTTTGTGTAATTTATTTCATCACCACTGCTCTCAAAAATGGTGAAGGAAAACATCTTGAGGAAACCGGCATGTCCTAGAATAAAAAATTCGAAGACATCTATCAACCCTCCGGGCCCGCGTGGAGGATTATAGCCCATTCCCTGTCTAGAGAGGGAATGGGCTATAATCCTCCGCGTATAATCCTCCGTGATGAACAACTTTTACTATGGGACCAAACCTGAAATCGCGAAAAAAAAATCAGCTGTTCCCTACATTTATGATCGATTAACTCGTCAAAATGTAGGGAACAGTTGTTTTTTTTCGCGATTTCTGGTTTGGTCCCATAGTAAAATTTATTCATAATGATGAGTACAATGACCTCTTGAGAGGTTGCTGGTGTTTTACAAATAATCCTGTATATATGACCCTATTAGGAGGCCTTTGAGTGGGAACGATATAGGCTGATTATGCTGGTCATGGAAAACGACAAAATAGATAATATGCCAGCAAAGCCGTAGGGGTCATTTGCCCGATGTGCTATGCTATACATATTCTGTATACTTTTTGATTAAACAAAATTCATTAAAAAATCTTTACATCCGAGAAGGAACGTTGGTTCAGATTTAGACCACGCGCCAAAAGATCCTTGTAGAGCTAAGAATGAATATATTTTTTAAATAACTCACGTAATTGTATGCTGATGCGGATCCATTTTCTAGTACGTTAAGATTCTAGGAAGTTTTTCTTTCATTATAAGGCTATTTGTACTACTATTTTGGCTATTTTAGAGCTTGCCAGTAAAAAAAAACTATTTTTTTTGAGAACCACTTGTAACGCAATAAAAAAATCAAAAAAGTTACTACTAGTTATTGGAACAACCACAATTAACTAACAATCTCACCGCAATCCTGTCGCAATATACAGCTGTCAAAATAAACTCAAGACTAGCGTTTACGGTACGCCAATCCCGATTCCACTTAGTTCTCAAAATAGACACGCTTTTTAAAACAATGTGGCGCTAGCGTTGAACTCAAGAGTGCGAAACGTCAAAATTCAAATGTCGATCTATCGGAATTAAAATCGAAGGTAAAAATGGTAAAAAGGCAGAAATGGAATCTAGACATTCATGTATAATGTGGTTCAGCTAAAGTACGTCGTAAATAAGATATAATGTCATGTTGAGAATTGGTGAATACCTTATTATTTAATATTCTAGTGTTCTTTAGAACTAAAGAATTAATAAGTAAGAATTAGCAATTTATTACTAAGCTTTAGCCCGCGGCTTGGCTCGCGTTTTTTAGAATTTGACAATCAATTCGGGTTGTACTCTGCTTGTAATAATATAATTCAATCATGATTCGAAATACACATGGCGCCATCTATTGTCATAAGAACGTTATTGTTGTTTTCCTCGGGAACAGTACTTTTTTTCGGGATAAAAGGTACCCTATGTCCGTTTCTGTACACCAGACAACGTATATGCAACATTTCAGGATGATCGGTTCAGTGGTTTAGGCGTGAAAAGGTAACAAACAAACAAACTTACTTTCGCATTTTTAATATTAAAAGTAAGGAAAGTAAAATTTGTGCGACAAAATAACAGAAAAAAAAAACAAAATATTTTATGCAGACAACAAATAGACATCTTTAATAACATTAATTACATTATATCCTCACGACTGTTTCACCTAAAGGAGTATGCAGAGGCGTATCAACAACAACTTTGGCCTAATTTTACAAGGAAGGCCTTTTGCCGTTAGTAAAGCACAATGCAAAACTACTCATTGTTATTGTGAATTTACTGATGGAGAAATCTATTAATACTATGATCGAACCTCGCACTCTATGCTCATAGACCATAGTGGCACACGGAGTACCTACTTCATAAACTTTTTTTTTTGGCACAAGTATTATTAAGCATATTCCAAACCATTGCAACTCCTGAAAGTCAAAATCCACAGTGGCGAATAACAGAAAAGCGCCGAGGCACTCGAAAAAATCCGGGGAAACGAATCGTGGATCGCGCACAGAAATTAATTAGAAAAGAACGATGGAGATAAAAGAGAAGTTAGATATTTGCGCACCTATTTCTACTCGTACAGGGTGGGTAGAAATCGTGGATCAAACGAAATAGGGCGATAGTTGGGTTTATATGCAGTAAAAAATATCATTGTGGCAGAGTCCAACTTGATCTCCTTAAAAGTTATGACTATTTGAGTGTTTTTAATAAATAGGCAATTCGATTATAATGGGTACGTATTTTAAAACAATAAATGGAGTTTAGTTGCTCCTAGGAATAGTATCATCACTACAAAAGTGCTTTTATGACAGTGGGTACCATGATTTATGAGTATTGGCACTTTTTTCAACATCTTTTTTTTTCCCACGAAAAATTATTTGTTACTTTAGAACATTACTGAAAAAAAAATGTACAATACTAAAAATACTCTGATAACCCTAACTATCGCTCTGTTTCGTATGATCCACGATTTTTTACCCACCCTGTATTATACATAACTGGCAAAGTGTGTGTGTCTTACAAAAGCACACCAGTATTTCGCCAGTTATGTTTCAGCCCAATGTAAAAGGTTGCGAGTGTCCGACTGAAGCTTCGGCTTCGGCCAAACTGGGCCGAAGCTGCAGCCGAAGGTTTCTAGCAAGCGCCGGAGTGAACAGTGTTACGAATGCGCGAGAGCACGGTGGAAGAGGCCACTCGCGAGGGGGCACGGGGCAGGGGTCACACATTATATAGTGTAATTATTTTTGACACGTTAATTTTAGTTAATAGGTAGGTAGATAGTTTTAGTTGTTAGTTTTTTTTTAGTTAGTTTTTGATAAACTGCCGTTTGGGTCGATCTTTAGGTTAAGCTGCGCTTGCCTAGGTTGGTCCGTGGACGGGTGACCACCCATTACATACCGAGTTTCCTCCGTGCCTCGGAAAGCACGTTAAGTCATTTGTAGATTTTTGACAGTCGTTACAGATAAGGTTGGTCCGTGGATGGGTGACCACCCATTACATACCGAGTTTCCTCCGTGCCTCGGAAAGCATAATAAGTCATTTGTAGATCTTTGACAGTCGTTACAGGTAGTCAGTGGCCCAAAAGTCTGACAACCAGTCTTAGGTACTAAAGGGTATCGTATTACTCAGAACTAACTGGGTTGTGGAGATCAGATAGGCAGGCGCTCCATGTAAAATACTGGTATTCAGCTGCATCTGGTTAGACTGGAAGCCGACCCGTTGGGACGCTAGCAGCCGATGATGACGAAACCTTTGGCTTCAGCTTCGGCCGATTGCCGATTAATCAGCCTCGGCTTCGGCCAGAAAGCGAACCAGAAGTCGGACACTAGAGGCGACTCTATTGTCAACAACCGGGCAGAAATCTAGATCTAATCAGAAATTCATGTTAATCTAGAATTTTATTCAACCGCCAACCGATCACAAAACCAGACTTCGGGCTACCTACTACTGAGAAATTCCTGTTGTTTTAATTTCTATAGGTAATACATATCAAACACAGGCAAACCCTGGTCAATTAACTAGTACAATCTTACAATAACTGCGCATAAATTAAAACATGACACCTAACACAAGCAAGTAACTCTACACTTGCATAGTTGTATATTATTGCTGAAAAGGCAACATTGCCTCGACATTGCTGAATAGGCATCATTGCCTCGTGGCACTTCTTTGTACCCGACTACCGACGCACCGGAGGGTAATGGGTTTATCAGTCTATGTATGTATGTATGTTTGTTTCTATGTGGCGTTGTAGAGACCAAACTTGTAGGCCGATTTTGATGATGATTACGTCAATTGATTCGTTTTTAACTTTGCGAGTGTCACTAAAGACATGACAATAATCAAAATTCACCACAGCGACAACCAGACAAAAAAAAAAACTCGATGTATTACGTCAAGGGGGGTATCGTTGAATAGGTATTTAAAAATGATTTAGATTAGTTTCCTTTCATCATTTTAAATTTTAAATGTCAGTTTAGGATATATAACGATTTAAACTTGTTAAAACAATCATTCTCGCTCATTTTAAATATATTTAAGTGTTTTGTTTTTCTTCCCCTAATACATAGTAGACTTCGCAGAGACTTCGCAGGAACTCTCGAATATTATGTTTGCTTTTTAACATCCTGCATAACCCTAAAACTCCATCCTATCTGCGGGAACGCTTTTCCTACTCCCGTCCCTCTGATGCACCTTGCAGGTCGCATCTTAGGAACCTCCTTGAATCCCCTCCCCACTCTACCGACTTCTACTCCTACTCCTTTACTGTACACGCTGTGCGGTTGTGGAATTCTCTTCCGCCTGATATTAGGGACTGCCAAACTGTTGCAGTTTTCAAAAGAAGAGTGAAAGAACATTATCTTTCCATTTCGCCATAGTTGCATAGGTATTTATTATTATATATTATTTGATATGTATTATATCGTAGCTTATATTTGTCTTTTTACTAGTAAATATTTAAGTATATTCTTGTATTGTATGTTTTATTTAGATTCGTTATTTGCTTTGTTTTTATGTATTCAATTTTCTCTTCATCGTTTAACACACTATGTCTACATCTCTTTTTTTTCTACTCTCCTTTCGCAGGTATGCTGGAAGAGATTTCTTTAGAAATAAGCATCACCTTTGTACCTATTTTTTCTGTTCCTTTCTTGTTTTCTGTATTTAGTGTGTACATAAACTGTTAAATAAATAAATAAAATAAATAAATAGTATAAAACAAAGTCGCTTTCTCTGTCCCTATATCCCTATGTATGCTTAAATCTTTAAAACTACGCAACGGATTTTGATGCGGTTTTTTTTAATAGATAAAATGATTGAAGAGGAAGGTTTATATGTATAATACATGCACCCGTGCGAAGCCGGGGCGGAACGCTAGTGTATAATATAAATTGATAACAATATGGAGGAATTGTTTAATATTTGACAATCGGTTTTGGATCACGAGATAAGTTATAAAGAAGAAATATGAATGTTAACCACGGTCTTGTTAACGGAGCAATCGGAGTTATAAGGACAATTGAGTGACCAGTTCTTCGGAGGGACCAATTGGAACCCGGGGAATTGCCACAGGCTGTTGATATAGAATTTGACGACAAAACAATGTTCTTGGAATAGGAGTCCGAACCGAACCATCAACAATAGAAATCGATGCACTTCGTGGACAGGTTAAAAAAATCCCCTTGAAATTGTTAACAAAATCTGATAATGATAAAGTACATTTTTACAATAATTTTACGCGGCCGAAGGACGCGAAGCCCTAATTAAAATTTTGGTCAACTTATCACACGCGTGCAAAATGAGATAGTGACAACCGATTTACTTATCAGAGGATTAAATCAAATAATACATATTCATCATCTGCCTAGCCTTTTCCCAACTATGTTGGGGTCGGCTTCCAGTCTAACCGGATGCAGCTGAATACCAGTATTTTACATGGAGTGACTGCCTATCTGACCTCCATAACCCAGTTAGTACTGGGTATTACGATACCCCATGTTAAGACTGATTGTAGTCAGTCTTTCGGGCCACCTGTAAAGACTGTCGAAGAACTACAAATGACTGCCGAGACGAATGGTTTAGCGGGTTTTCCGAAGCACGGTGGAAATTCAGTATGTAATGGGTGATGGCTACGTAAAATTTAAATGGATTGGATACCTAGAAGTCATGGGGAGAGGCCTTTGCCCAGCATTGGGATACCTAATGAAGTAACAGTATGGTCACAAGCCTTTTTAAATACACATAACCTGAGAAATAGTTATAAAACAAACTTGAAGTCATCAGCGTACGCACTAATTGCGGTAGAAAGACACTATATACCGACGTACCGATATACCGTCGCTTTAGAACGTATCTGTTTCTGCGTCTTGTCAAATAATTTAATTCCTACCGTGTCGGATACGACGACAGGCGAACGGAGCCGATCGCGCGTCGCAGCATACTTTCGGCTACGATCGAGTGTCGCGGAAGACGCCCGCGGTCAAGCTGCTGTGCGCGGCATGCTAATATAGACTTTAAACACTGTGTACACGATCTAATATCGTTTAAAGATTGTAAAATCCGTTCCGATGCGATGCGACATGCGACCCGTTTGGTGGAAATCATCATTACGACGATATTCCTTAGTAAGACTGGTTGTGAGACTTAGCACCCCGACTACCTGTAACGACTGACCAAGCTCTACAAATGAAAGGTAGCAAGCAGGTATCGTTACTCGTGGAGGAAATGCTGATAAGTAATGATAACATCCTAGACGTTTTCAATGAAATCCTTAAGTAGTAGGTGGTTAATTCTGTGCTACCACGGAAGCATAATAACGAATCGATAGCCTATCTTTTTTCGTTAACTTGTAGCTCATATCGAGCGATAATCTTTACGTAACTACCTACTGTCGATAAGGACATTATTTTTTATCACATAATCGTATCTTTTATATCTTATAAACAATATTGGGATATCAATTGCGAGGAATTCAATTTGGTGGCTGGTCAAGGGTTCAGATAAAATCTTAATGCAAGGTTAACCTTTTGAACGCCAGAGCGTAAAGACACGTGGGTGCTCTCTACGCCAAGCCATTTTGAAAGAAAGAAAGAACGTCGTTACAGGTGACCCGAAGGTCTGATAACAACCAGTCTTACCAAGGGGTATCGTCCTATTACTCCTCTAGTAGCAGTAGTTCGGTTGTTAGTCCGGTTGACCGAACTACTGAAACTTTCAGTTGCGATAGTTCGGTTCTAACAAAGCACCGAACTACTGAAACTTAAATACCTATGTAACCTTTTTTTTTTTTTTTTTTTTTTTTTTTTTTGTTTCCGGGGTGGAAAATCCACACGGATGTCCTCCGCCCTGGGGCGGGCGGAGGGGTCTGTCGGACTCTAACCGACTAAAAACCACCCCGGTGTTCCCTTCCCACACTTGCACCGGGGATCATGGGAACTAGTGCGCCTTCCACGATCCCCGGCTAGTGCCGGCCCGCTTCCGCGGGCCTCCTCAAGTCTGCGGGGGGAGTGAGGTGTCCTCCCCCCGGTACGCCATTAGGGGGGCGCGCGGAACACTACGCGCCACCACCTCGGGTCCAGTTATACGGGGGGGCAGCGGACGTCCCCAAGTCCGCCGTCCCTCTGGACCCGTTTAGGGGGGCCGGAAGAGGGCGTTATCCGCCCTCCGCCGACGCCCGGTACGTCTGCTGCGGATCGGGAGAGTGGTCTCGACCTCCCTCAACCTCTCCGCAGCCTCCTTCTGTGAGATGACCGTTTCACAGAAGGAGATCACCGCATCCCACGACTCTGTGCTCCCGACCATCGCACGAGCGACGGCCGGCAGCGACAGGTCGGTTCCCACTACTGTCACGAGGGCACGGCGCGGCTCCTCCCATGCGGCACACTCTGCCAGCGTATGCCGCGCCGTGTCCTCCAGACAATGGACGCAGTGATGACACCGAGCGTCCGGCTCCCTGTTTATGCGACACAGGTACTTCCCGAAACAATACCTATGTAACCTAACCGAACCGGGTGCGCCCTGACGTCGACCGTCTAGGGTTAGCGTTTCCGTCAGCAGGTCGACGGATCCCCGCTGCGCGGGGCTCCTATTTCTGTCTGCAGGGTTTACAGGAACCTAACTAACCGAACCTCGGGGTGCCCCTGACGTCGACCGTCTGTCATAGTAGGACGAACAGAAACTGGTCTCCCTCGTGGTCCTACTAGTAGGACAAAATAGTAGGACCACGAGAAAACGGCAGTTTATTTGCCGAACTAAAGGGAGGGTACATATTTAAGTTTCAGTAGTTCGGTGCTTTGTTAGAACCGAACTATCGCAACTGAAAGTTTCAGTAGTTCGGTCAACCGGACTAACAACCGAACTACTGCTACTAGACCGTATTACTAAGTATTAACTGGGTTGTGGAGGTCAGATAGGCAGTCACTCCATGTAAAATACTGGTATTCAGCTGCATCCAGTTAGACTGGAAGCCGACTCCAACATGGTTGGGAAAAGGCAAGGCAGATGATGAATACGTATTATTTGATATAATCTTCTGATTAGTAAATCGGTTGTCACTATCTCATTTTGCACGCGTGTGATAAGTTGACCAAAATTTTAATTAGGGCTTCGCGACCTTCGTCCGCGTAAAAACGTAACTTTCCTATTTAAATCAGATTTTGTTAACAATTCCAAAAGTTTTTTTTTTGCACGGAACCCTAATACTTTTTCTAAAAAGTTATTCCCTATAACATCAGCTATCTGCCAGTAAAAGTTCCGTCAAAATCAGTCAGTCAGCCAGCCGTTTTGGAAATTAGCCGGAACAAACAGACATGCAGACAAAAATTTTTTATTTTTATTTTTATAACTGCTATAGATAGGTACTTTCATTATGAATTCAGTATTAGCTGTTATTTTGAAATAACCCACAGACTCTTCAACTTTATTTATTTGTATATGAAGTACAATATTTAACGAGCAGATAATTATGGTTAAAATGAATAAGGTGTCCAGAAACCAGGGAAATTTCCTGGTCCTTATGCGCACCTCGCTTCGCTCGCTCTTGCATTTTAAAACTGTTTTGGCTAAAAATTTCTGTCTTTTTTCCTCAGCGCCCCGTTACGTATACTTCAACCTACTCCACTGGTCCCTGTGGCGCTTCGTACCTGTTTGCTCCTGTTGGTGGCGTTGTTGGAGCGTCCCTGTCGCAACACGTCCCTGTGGCGGGCGATCAGTTCGAGGACTGTTCGCTTCTCCAGTTCGGTGAAGTTCTTTGAGCGCTCCTTGTGGCCGCGGCGGGCGCGGAACGATGTGGCTGTGCTGCGTGTTGACATATCACTCTGGGGAAGAGGGAAAAGAGACTTTCAATACAGATAGGTAAAGTACGATATTAATTTCTTGGTCCCAGGAAATAAAGACAGTTATATTATTTTTTAGAAGACTAAAAATCTCTGGGGATACAGAGCAAAAGAAACTTTAAGTACAAAAAATACCCGTGTATAGTCATTAGTCATTTATTTCGAAATTCGAATTGTGTAGAAATTTTGTAAAATAAAATGTAAAATAAAACAGTACCATTAAAATATTACAATCGAAAAAACATAATAAAAATAGAATAACAAATTTAAAAAACAAATTGTGATAAAAAGATTAATAATATGTCATCTAATTTTCTGTGAATAATCAGCAATAAAAATAAAATGTCAAATATAAATAAAAACAAATTGTTAAAAACTCTAGTTTGAAAGGACATGGCCAATTTCTGTATGGGCGTTTGCATAGTTATCAAATTTAATGTACAACGATAATTTTTGGTGTTTCATATTCGTGAATATTGCCATATTAAATTGCAAAAAATAAAAAGCTCAAAGAACTTCTCATTACAAATAACTAGACGTAAACAGTTTCATGTTACCTTCTATCAGATTGCTGGCAAAGCGTATGATATAATGATTTTGCTATTAAAAACCTCGAGGCGTTTTAAAATAACGAAGTGCTGTGAATTATTAGGCATTTCAACAAGATCCAAAATCCTTATTTCAGGTGGTCATTCTACCTGAACTAAGGTTTTTTAACCATATATTGATTAACATTTACTGAACTGAGAAAGTCTGATAGAAAACTGAGACAAAGTATTATGTTATTATTGTCACATTTATTGAGACTCCGAAAGTGACGTTTTTCTTCAACAGTTTAACTACTAATTAACAAGGGAAATACGAAATAAAACAAAAGATTATAAATAATTACTCATTTCTTGGTAAAAATATTTTTTTCCGTAGAGATAAGCAGGAGTCAAAAATATTAGAAGATAATCGCAAAAAAAACAAACAGTTCGTACGCAACGGAGGATCTGTGCAATCGCAGTACCGCCATTTTGACATAAACAATGACATTGTAAAACGCGTTCCGTTTTATGGTACGGTTACGTTATTACTATAATTGTGTGAAATAAATATATCTTACGTATCAACACTTCAAAAAAACTTTTTTGCAAAAAATAAAACCGACTCCAAAAACACAAAAAAAGTGAAAAATAATTTTAGCTTCAGAAGTCGGTGACTTTTGTTTATTTGATTCAGTTTTTTGTCACCGACTTCTGAAGCTAAAATTATTTTTCACTTTTTTTGTGTTTTTGGAGTCGGTTTTATTTTTTGCAAAAAAGTTTTTTTATTTTTTAATTTTTAGTTGCAATATTCCATAGAAATATTTTTCATCATCAGACCTGTAATGGCACTTGTAACCCAGATGGGTGCAAAGTTTTGATCAATATACATGAATTAAGTCCAAACGCAAGGTAGCTACTGTAAACAGTTGAGGAGTTCCCTTAACTATCCTTCGTCTTCATCATCAGACCCCTTATGACAGTCACAACCCATCTAGGTGTAAATTTCTCATCAATACAAATTAATCAAACCCAAACACAAGGTGACTGCTGTAAACCGTTGAGGAGTTCCCTCGACTGTCTTTCGGTTCCATCATCAGAGCGACTCCAGACCTTCTTTAAATTGTAGTGCTTTAAAATACTTAATCAAAAAATTTACAAACGCACTAGTCGCCACTACAATTTTTGAAAGCTCCCCTCAATTTCTCTTGGATGCCATCATCAGATCCCGGTTTCCTTATCATGGGACCACCCTTGAAGTATCTCCTTTCCAACAAAAAAAAAAAACAAAATCGGTTCATAAACGACGAAGATATCCGCGAACACACATAAAAAAAAAAAAACATATATACGGTCGAATTGAGAAACCTCCTCCTTTTTTGAAGTCGGTTTAAAAATGTAATTTAATTACATGTAAGAAATACCAATGAAAACAGTTTTGTTTAAATCAAATGATTCAGGTAAGAGCATTTGTCGTTCATTTCACATACATATCTACAAGTAGTATGCGTGGTGTAGAACGTGTTCGTCTACGAACGGTCCATAGTGGCGAAAGTTGACAAATGAGACTTTGAATTCAACTTGCATTACTTATTATATTGTAATCAATACTGATAAGTGCAGAGAGGTTAAAAACTACGCAACAATTCACTTCTCTATTTTTCTTAATATAATATATTTACTATGTAAGTGTATATGGAATGTACTTTTTTGGCCATGTCCTTTAAAAACTTAAAATGTTTATTTCAATTACAATGGGCATTTTGATACATATTATTGGAGATCACCTTTTAAGCAAGGAGTTGTTTCATTTTTTATGCAATTGAAATGTAAACAATGTAAACATGCAAGACTAGGAATAAAGACAGCAACTGATGGCAAAAATCGGAAATAAAAGATTCTATTTTTGGTGCAGAACCAATTATTTACTTAACCCTTTGTTTATTTTTTTTTCTTGGATGGGAAATCACCAAATGACTCCTCCCGCTCTGGGCGGAGCGGAAGGGAGTGTCAGACTTTTACTGACTAAAACCCCTCCATGTTCCTTCTTTTGCCCTTTATGTTCCAGGGCCGCGGTATCTTTTTCGAACAGTCCCGCAGCCCTGGCAGATTTACTTAACCCTAAAAGTGCTTTCGCCATACACTAAGCTCATAGTTATTTGAGTTTTTTAATTATTCACACAGGCATAATTAAGTTTAATCACGAACATGTACCTAAGAAAGCAAATATACATAAATCATTCTCTAGAAAGGTTGATGACCGTTCTGTACTTCCGGCGGATGCTAGGTACAGTTATCAACAAAATTAATAAATCACGTTATATTATAGTATAATAGTATAAATTTTTATAAGCGATAGATAGATTAGGCCAAAGAAATCAGGGCCGTCCTAAGGCTCGAAGTCGCGGGAAACACCTGGATAAGGGACGCACAGAACCAGGAAGTGTGGCAGAAGAAAGGGGAGGCCTATACCCAGCAGTGGGTGACTCCGGGCTGATATGATGATGAAGCCATAGACAAGACAACGCATAGCATAAAGGCTAATACGCCGAAAAAAAAATTGGGTAAAAATACCTATAAAGAAGTCAAAAAGCACTTGTTCTCGCCGTCATTGCGACATTTTTTTTGTTATGGAACCTACCTGTGAACCTTCTAGTTACGAATATATTGTATGGGAGACTCACTTCAATATTTTTTTATTCTGTTTTTTTGTTATAGCGGCAACAGAAATACGTCATCTGTGAAAATTATAACTGTCTAACTATCACGGTTCATGAGATACAGCCTGGTGACAGACAGACATACAGGGGAGTGTTAGTAATAGGATCCCGTTTTACCCTTGGGTACGCTACCCTAAAAACGAATACTTATTATAGTGCGACTCAGTCTGTCACAGCTACATCTCTTTATCATCTTCTCAAAAGGCTCTTTATCATCTTCTCAAAAGGTTTTAAAATAAACTTTAATGAATATTGATCAAATTTATAAATATAAAACTTGCATACTTATACATACAAAAATAACGTTTACAAAAAGAATGCAAATTCAAAAGCGCATGACGAGGCAGGCTCACTATATCATTTTAAGATCACCGAGGACAAACTACGATAGAAAGACTGACGTATAAGCGGGGGCTGAACTGATGACTCTATACCTAAAGTAATCAAGGAATTGAAATCACTTTTAAAAGGCTATTAAAGCAGCACCTGAATAATGTATAAATTGTAAGTTTTTGCCGTTTTTATAATTCAATTTTAATTTATTACCGAGCGAAACCGTCGCTTATTTTATCTTAATTATTATGTTTTCCTGTTTTTTTATTTTCGTTTTTATTTTTATTTATTTGCTTTTGTTTTCCTTTTTTTTTGTTATTTTTAAATTATTATTATTATTGCATTATTTTTGATCGAAATAAATTTTCTTCATCCGTATATTTCAGAAACTTCTAACGCTAGAGATATTTGGAATACTTAAATAGTAGATAATAGTAAATTCCAATCAACTACAAAAAACTTTAAAAGGTATTTGAACCTATTAAAGGTATCTATCTAAGCCCATTGACCGATAAGTACCCAGTCACTAGTAGATTAATTACAGTAGTTCTTGATTTTCCGACCATTTTTAATGTGTTGTCATAAATTGTAAATGTCGTTGGCAATACATTTATGTGTGTAACTGTACCTGGAGCGATTTTAACATTATTTTAATTAGTAGTTGATTGATACAATAAAAACGGGTGATTCCTGTGTGTTAAACTAGTATGAGATGAAGTGAGGATGGCACTAAGAATTTGCTTTAACAGTTGCACGTGTCAATCTTCAAAGGTTAAGCCGCGCTTGCCTATATCGGTTCATGGATGGGTAACCTTCTATTACATACAGAGTTTCCTCCGTGCCTCGGAAAGCACGTTAAGCCCTTGGTCCCAGCTGTCATTTGTAGAACTTTGACAGTCGTTACAGTTAGTCAGAGGCCCGAAAGTCTGACAACCAGTCGTACCAAGTGTATTTGAAGAAACTATTGCCGTCGCGCTATCTCAAGTCTGGCCCCGTAGAGTGCGATAGGGACAGCTGCAGCTCAGACCGATAATAACACAAAATTTTGACGAGTTCTACGTTACGTATTCCCCTTTTTTCTCTTCTTTATTTAATGGTCTTGGATAACTAAGCAATCAAAGTCACTGTCTCCGCTACTGTCGTCATTATCGGTTTGTTGACTGCACTCGTCTGGACGTTCCGAAGATGTACATGGCTGCTGAGGTACTGGTGTGTCACTAGTATTCAAGACTGGTCTTACGGCAGATTTTAAGTTGGAATATATTCCACTTCGAGCAATTTTTATGGTTGTTGTTGGTAGTTCCTATGATTTTCGTAACACAGAAATAAAAGTCATCGTGATGATTGGAAGGTTCACGCCAGATGATAGAAGCTTTGTACTTAAAAGAGGGTCTTTGTTTTGTTTGCCCATAATCGCAAAGGTTAGACAAATTTTACATACCAAACTAGCTATCCAGGGCTTGGCGTTCGTCAGCAATGTACCTGTACCAAAGTAGTTCAAGTATGATTTTTTTACGAAGTCCGACACGTTCAAACCGAACTATTTGAACATCTTTCTCCACACCATCAACCTAGCCCTTTCCCTATATTGAGGTCGGCTTCCAGTCTAACCGGATGCAGCTGACAACCCGTATTTTACATGGAACGACTGCCTATCTGACCTCTATATCATTACATTCTCCACAAATAACATAAAAACAGTCAGGGCTGTTTAAACACGTCATTCATGAGGAAGACATAATAAAATTTATACAGTTTAATTACACCGCTATTGATAGAAATTATCGACTCTTAAGTAAATCCTAGACGGTACCTGTACCTCACTAACTAGAGCTGCTATAAAAAATCTGAGGGTGGATTCGAAATCAGCGCACCCAAATTAGTAAACCACCGTAGAAAAACTTTATGCAATAAAAAAAAAACTTCCATTTTGTATTTCTGTTATTTTCGAGTGTGCCAGCCCTGACTTAGGCTGTTTGTATTTTAATTTATGTACTAGAAATTGGGCCTTGAAGAACCTGTTTAGTGATTTCTAATGAATTTTACTACATGAACTTCTGTACACTTATACAACTTGATAAGCTAAAACATGTTGTAGCGAAATAAGGTCTTCGCCACTGATTACTTATAATTTGTAAAATAAAAATAACAGTAAAAAAAGTACAAAAAGTTTTACTTAATCAAGTCTAGTCGTGGAAACTACGACAATGGTTTTGTAACGCCCGGGCGGTTACTGTACGCTCTCGTCGTGCATTTAACCGATATACCGGCCTTCCTGGGAAGTTTTGGCTCAAATTCTTCCTAATCCAGGCCTCCTAGCTAAAGCTCCCGGTCTCCTGGAAGCGTTCGGCCGTCATTTGTAGATGTTTGAAAGCACGTTAAGCCGTTGGTCCCGGCCGTCATTTGTAGTATATCTTTGACAGTCGTTACAGGTAATCAGTGGCCGGAAAGTCTGACAACCGATCTTAAGGATCGGCATGTCACTTTAAGACACTCATCTGCCTTGCCTTTTTCCCAACTATGTTGGGGTCGGCTGCCAGTCTAACAGTATGCAGCTGAATACCAGTATTCTACATGGAGCGACTGCCTCTCCGACTTCCACAGCAAAGTTACTGGATAGGTAACTAATACTTCGTAAGACTGGTTGTTAGACTTTCAGGCCACTGACTACCTGTAACGGCTGTTAGAGATCTACAAATGACGGCAGGGATCAACGGCTTAACGTGCTTTCCGAGGCACGGAAGGAACTTGGTATGTAATGGGTGGTCACCCGTTCACGCACCAGCCTAGGCAAGCGCGGCTTAACCTGAAGATCGACCCGAGCGTGTGTGTGAGCGCCCCCATGTGGAAACTTATCATCGGTTATTAAAAAAACCGGCCAAGTGCGAATCGGACTCGCGCACGAAGGGTTCCGTACCATTATCTATGAAAACGGCAAAAAAAATCATATCTGTTGTATGGGAGCCCCCCTTAATATTTTTTTTTTTAATTTTTAGTAAGTATTTGTTGTTATAGCGGCAATAGTAATACATCATTTGTGAAAATTTCAGCTTTCTAGCTATCACGGTTTATGAGATACAGCCTGGAGACAGACAGACAGCGAAGTCTTAGTAATAGGGTCCCGTTTTACCCTTTGGGTACGGAACCCTAAAAAAACAGCTGCTCCATACATTTTGACCGTGTAGGTATTGCACGTTTGTAGGAAACAGTTTTTTAATAACCGATCAAAAATTTTCACGTGGGCCGCTCAGAATGATGTACTGAATACGTGGTAACCGTTTTCGCGTCGGTGTCCTTCCACCCCGTGTTATCAATTGGAATTTAATCCTCATGTCTGAGTAACAGTGGCGCCCTGACATCAAATTATGGGGCTGTCTCCACGAGCGTGAGAATCACGACGATATTATCGTCGTTGCCACGTATTTCTATACACTCTCTTAGAGGCCATCTTCACGAGCGAGAGAATCGCGGCGATATTATCCCATACAAATACGTAATATCGCCGCGATTCTCTCGCTCGTGGAGACGGCCCCTAACATTTTACATTATTTGCATTTATCATCAGGCCTAAAGGTCTCTGGTTATCTGTGAACCCTTTTAACGATTTTGACCCATTTGATTTAAATATTTTGAGCAGATGTTAGGCATAGATTTTATAAATTCCTGAATATTCAAGTTAAGTAAATATTTATGAAATTATTTTTCACTTTTTAGTTACGATTATTTAAATTAAAATATGTCCATGTTATACCGTTTTAAAATCAGCAGTATCCAAAAAGTTTTTTTTTACTTTACCTATCTAAGAACACTTGGGTTACCAACACGAATCTAACGATATGTTAATTATTAGATATCAGGTAAAAAAGAATATTACATGCATACATACATACAAGATACGCGCAAAATACAAAACCCTTCCTTGGCAGTCGGGTAAAAATAATAGACGTCGGATCGAAAAAAATCAATATTTAGACAGAAGTCCGAAAGGAACCCAAATTGTAGAAAAAGTACAGCTATTCTAAAATATGTGTACGAGAAACCTTTCAAGAAGCGGCCATAAAAGTTTCAAAGACCAAGCTGCTTCTTGATTGCACGTAATAGCTCATTATTTTTTACATTAAATATCGACAATAGCCCATCTACAACAAGCCGGACTGGCAAGCGAGAGATCGTGATCGAATAATTCCAATCGTTAAAGTTTAATAATCTCAGGCCCTCAAAGCCGCCACCACAATATCTATACAAATAAATAAAATTGAAGTGTCTGTTTGTAATTTCAAAATAACAGCTTTTTACTGAATGCATATGAAAGTATTAATATTATTGTAACCACCTTATTGTAATACCTACATTCTGAGCAAATTAAGGACTCTATTCTAGATTTCCAAGTCACGGCAAAGCATGTCCAGGTGGAAGGCTTTCAGACTGCTCAATGAAGCCGTCAGGGGGCTTAAGGAGCTCCCGCCAGAGATCAAACCTTGCTGTGGAGGCGTTGCTACTAGCTGGACTAGCTGGGCCAACGCACCCAAAAAAGCTTTTACGACTTTTCAGCCTCTGGGGCACTGAGACGTAACTCTGCATTGGGTGGCGTGAGTGAAGCTTCGTCCTCTCGCTGCAGGCGCTTTGTTTTGTTTGTAATTAATTGATTTTTCATTATCACGAAAAATCGAAGACAAGCTGTGTGTATGTCAAAGAGGAATGAAGAGGAGCATGACGAATCTAAGACTGCTAGACAAATGGAAAGCTACGAAAATAAGGAATATCACTAAAGTGGCAGACGTTAGAGTCAAAACCAGATCACTAAAGTGGAAATGGACAGGTCATATGATGAGAACCAAGACTGAAAAATGGACCATAAAAGCCACAGACAGAATTGTATCCAAGAAATGGAAAAAGACGTAGAGAAAGACAGGTGCACAGGTCTGCCAAAAGGTTGGCGAAGAAGTGCTCTGGACAGGAATAAGTGGAGGGAAATAGAGGAGGCCTATGTCGCAAGACAGCCTGACCTGGTAGCTCATTAGTTTTAAGTTAATGTTATTACTTGTTTATGTTTAAGATCAGAGTAAAATAAAGGCTAATTTTATTTATTTATTTATTTATTAATTGATTAATAAAGACAGAACAGTCGCAGCGGTACCCTTAAATTATATTTTAGTTCGGAATAAAAAATGGCTAGTTTATAATATAAATCAAAGTTTTTTATAATGCGAAAGCCAGGGTAGCTTCACCACTGCCAGGGCTGCGGGACTGTTCGAAAGAGATACCGCGGCCCTGGAACATAAAGGGCCAATGAAGGAACATGGGTGTTTTTTAGTCAGTAAGAGTCTGACACTCCCTTCCGCTCCGCCCAGAGCGGGAGGAGTCATTTGATGATTTCTCACCCTCCAAAAAAAAAAAAAAAAGGGTAGCTTCACCACCTCTCAAGTTACAATTGGCCTCAAATCTCATGATTTACTGAAATGGTAATTCAAACGGGCCAACTTAAGAGTTACATTGATTTTAATTTTTACTAGCTGCCCAGCGCTACTTCGTTCGCGTGGTGTCCTACCCCTTACCCTACCCTACTCCTAACCTACTCTTATCCTACTCCTACCCTACTCCTACACTATTCCTACCCTACTCCTGCACTACTCCTACACTACTCCTACCCTACTCCTACACTACTCCTACCCTACTCCTAACCTACTCCTGCACTACTCCTACACTACTCCTACCCTACTCCTAACCTACTCCTGCACTACTCCTACACTACTCCTACCCTACTCCTACCCTACTCCTACCCTACTCCTACACTACTCCTACCCTACTCCTACCGTACTCCTACACTACTCCTACCCTACTCTTAACCTACTCCTACACTACTCCTACCCTAATCCTACCAAAAAAAAAAGTATCCTAGTGTTGTTTTTAGACTTATCCAAGCAATTTTTTAAATTTTTCTCGCCGTAAAAACCATCCTTGAACCTCAACGAACATTTAAAAAAAAGAATTGGCCAAATTGGTCCAGGCGTTGTTGAGTTATGCGCTTACCAACACATTTTGAGATTCATTTTTATATTATAGTAAGATAGAAATAATTAATGAAAACATGTTAAGCCGACGTTCGGCTATCATTTGTAGATCTTTGACAGTCGTTACAAGTAGTCAGTACCCCGAAAATCTGACAACTAGTCTTACCAAGGGGTATTGTGTACCCCTTAGTAAGATTGTATACTGAGATACACAGTAACTGAATTGTGGAGATTAGATAGGCAGTCGTTCCATGTAAAATACTGGTATTCAGCTGCATCCGGTAAGACTGGAAGCCGAAATGAACAATCTAGAAAAAGGCTATGAAAATGACCTTGGAGCCCGTGAAATCCCTTTCTCGATGTTCTTTTAAGTAATCGCCTTGCGCCAAAAAAAGTTTTTATAAGACGTCATCTTAAAACAACTGCCGTTAAGTCCTTGCGTGCGCGCAGCCGAAGGTCACGTACGCCGCCGACCAGACACCGCGACTAGTCGTAAACAGCGACTTTTGGGTCAACGTGCGACTAAAACGGCACGTGTAAGCGTGTCTTGCATTTGTACGAAAACCTGTACAGTGAGGGGCAAAAACATGTATACACTTTGCAATAATCGTGGAATAAGAATTAGGGTTCCGTGCAAAAAACTCAAAACCCTTGAAATTGGTAACAGAATTCAAATATAGAAGTCATTTTTTTTTAATAATAATTTGACGCGAACGAGAGAGAATTTTGGGGTTCGAAATCACGTTTTACGGTAGGACTCAATGTAACGCACTCAAAACATTGTGCTTATGGATGGATTGAATAGTACGGGGGTCGTAGGGGTATTTAAAGTAAAGTTCTTACATTAAAAACGTGAATTAAAAAAAAAATGTGAGAAAGTTGGAACTTCGACCCCAATATCTCCGTAACTAAAAGGTTCTCAGGTAAGGTCTAGAACAAAAATATGATCGCAATGACGGGGAGAACAATTGCCTTTCGGCTTTGTTCAGGGTCTTATTACACCCTTTATACCTTATTAGTGTATCCAAACAAAAAGAAAAATGTTGAGTGTACAGTCATGAGCATTAATATGTATACATTCAGCAAGATTCGAGAGCGATTTTATCTTAGAATAACGATTGCGACTTTGATAAAAAAAAACCTATTTCATAATTGTATGGGTTCCCAAATAGTATTTTCAGAACCACACAAAATTACAATCAACACTCAATACCTTAGGAAAAAATCACTTGCGAATGTTGCTGTGTGTATACAGTCATGTTAGTGTCCGTAACTGTACTAAGTTACACGTGTCGGATTAGTTAGAGGTCGCAGTTAAGTCCAAAAGTTATTCATTATGTTAAAAATTTGCCGATCATGAAGGTTAACATGTAGGTATTTATTTTATTAAAGACACAGAATTTTTATTAGAGAATCGGATCATTAATAAGCGAGTACCTGTTAACATTTCCCGACGGCAAAAAAGACGAGTGTTACAATTAGATATTTTACAAATTAAAATAACTGAGGAAAATGGAAAATTTTCATAAAGCTTAACATAAATGGTGGGTAAAACATCGTGGATCAAGCGAAAAAGGGCGATAGTTGAGTTTATTTGCTGTAAAAACTATATCTGTGGCAGAGCCTTAACTTGATCTCTTTAAAAGTTATGACTATTTGTGTGTTTTTTTTTTTAAGAAAATACCAATTTTTTGAGTAAAATTTCAAAACAATAAATGGTGTTTAGTTGCTTCTAGAAAATGTATCATCACTAAAAAAGTGCTTTAATGACAGTGGGTACTATGATTCATGAGTATTGGCACTTTTTTCAATTTCTTTTAAGTGTCACGAAAAATTATTTCTTACTTTAGAACATTACTGTAAAAGAAATGTACTATAAAAAAATTACGCTGATAACCCCAACTATCGCCCTGTTTCGTTTGATCCACGATTTTCTGCCCATCATGTATACTGTATATTATATGCATTTCTTTGAAAACAATGAACAAATAGACATACAGTATAAAGGTTGCACACAGTATAAATTCGTCGAAATAATATTTATTAAAAAACAATCCACCACTACCACCAATTCGTTATACTTTTTTGTCTAATTGCACCGGACTATTAAAATAAATAATAAAATTGTCATTTATTTAAATGTTCCTGTTGACTATACTAAGTTATACGTGTAACGTTAGTAAAAGGTCGCAGTTAAGTTTAAGTTATTCAAAATGGTAAAAATGTACGGATTCTGAAGGTCAACACGTATTAGTTTTATTTAAGTTTTTTTTTGAATTTTTATTGGAGTACCGAATCACTACTAGGTTTTGCTATTGAGATTTCCTAATGGCATAAATGCGAGACTTCCATTAAAACCTTAAAATTCAAGATCCCAGGGGCCGCCACACATTACTTATTTTCTCATTTTCAAAATGTATGTAATCAATTTTTCAATATCGGATGCTAAGTTGCGTAAAAATAATACTATTTTTTCTTTTTGAGTGATGATTTTTATAAATAAATCAATGTTGCAGAAAATATTGTTCAAATTTAATAATTAACACTGCTGACATTTCGCGTTTACGGAGATTTCTGCCAGACGCTTTAAAACTTGGAAAAATACCGTGCACAATCACGTCTGACGTCAATCTATTTTTTTAAATATTGTTTTATATATATCTTTTTACTTCGAGTTATTTTAATACTCACCACTGTAAGCAGCCAGACCGATTGTAAGGTCACAATTAACAATTTTCGTATCCTCTAGCTAGCCTAGCCCATACAGCGAGATTTTAATTGTGTCTGGGGGATATTTGGCCCCCTTAAGTTTCATCTGGCTCACAATAAGTATTGAAACGATTCTCTTGAAATAAGATTTTGCCGTACATTTAAGTGTCTGGCAGAAATTTCCGTCGACAGGAAGCATATGACAATGTTAATAATTAATTTTTAACAATCGCCTTGGCCGTCACGCGTCGCTAAACTAACATTACTCGATGCCACACATTTTGTTAATGAGAAAATAAGTAATGTCTGGCGACCTCAGGATCTTGCTCTAGTAGGGTATGTTTTTTTTTTAGTTCATGTGGTTTTGTTTTCTTGATTTCTGTAAAAGCGCTCCTTCACCGGTAGCTGAGTACAAATAGACAAAAAATACTCAAAAGGTGGAACGAAGTTTATAAATAAATAAATAATCATTTAGTTCAGATTCATTTTATCCATATTTGTTTGTAGAATTGAGAGCTTACAAACAAGTGTTAGTTATAATTAATTAATTCATTGACTTTTAAAGATATAATAAAAATAAATAGCTGAATTAAATAACATACAATAACGATTTTATTCATCACATTCAATTCGACTAAGCAGGCAGGTCCGGGTCCGGGTGGTGGGTGGTTTATAGAGGTCAGATTTTCATGGGATATTTTTTATTAAGTATGTACAGGAGTGGAGAAGAAAATAAAAAAAAGTGTATTAAATAAAGTTTTTTTTTGAAAATGTATTAAATTATGTATTTCTTTTTGAATATTTTATTAAATTATTGCTAAAATATCGAATTTTTAGATAAAGATTTCTTTTGAAATTGGTAACTGATGACAAGAAAACCATATTCATGAGTGTAGTGACTTAATTCGCAAAAATCGCAAATGCCAGAAATCACCCAGAATCGTCTATGTTAAGGCGAAGGCAATTTTATCCGAAATGTGTATGCACACAGGTCACATTATTACGCCACAATATGAATTCGTTGAATTTCAAGTTATTAATAACCGAAAAAAAAAATCCAGAGGATTTTTTTCCAAAAAATAAAAATTAGAAAAAAATCTGGAGGATTTTTTTTTTAACTTTCTTTTTCACTTCACTAGGAGCTCAACAAAAAAGTCCCATGAAAATCCGACCACTATAAACTTCGTTCTACCTTATTGTATAATTGCACACGACTACGGGATCGTTCGCCCGTATATGTAATGTAACAGTCTAGATATACTTGTTTCTCTACAAAATTGAATCTTGGATCATTAAACGCGAATGCTTCCGGTGATGTACCTTTAGACTAAAAGATCGTCGCTCTGAGCCCCCCATAGCACAGCATCATGCTCAGTGGTAACTTGTTTGTCGCATCCTGCTGTATTTATAAATATTTGTTTTGCGTTGTATGTTTTTTTTTTTCATTTTGTATGCACCTCATGTCTTTGCGGCAATTTTTTTTTATTTTCTTTTCTTTCAAACAACCATGAATTTCGTATCGTGGCCGTTTTGAAAATGCCTAGAAAAAAAAAACAAGATACCGATTAATGCAGCTATTCCGCCAATGTACAGTTACAAGCACTAACATGTGTACACTTAGAAAACGCTTGTTGAGCGAAAAAAAAACCGACCACAAAGCGTTCTGGCAAACACAGAACGACCAGAAAGCGAAATTCGCGTTATGGCTGTTTTCTTACGGCGCGTTCGGGAAAATTTGAAGAAAAGTCACATCACGTTCTGAGTTTCTTTTATTCAGCTACGACCCGATGGATAAGTTAAACAACATATCTTTATTATACATATTTTACAACATATTTTTTTTATTTTCTGACTTATTGTCGGGCCTATGCTGTCCCCCCATACTTGAGTACTAATGCTGTAACATGATAATATTGTAAAACTAATCATTTTAAAAGAGTAACCATGGAGTTTCTTGCCGGTTCTTCTCCATAGGAAACGACCAACCCGAACCGTGCACCTTTTTGTCGACGTTTCATAAGTGCCCATGTAGGCCTATGTGAAATAAAAATATTTTGATTTTGATTTTTGATTTTTAATTGCTACCGTGACGTCTGTGTCGAACTTTAAACATAATTTATTTTAAGCATTGTTCTCATGTAAGTGACTGTGTCTTTTTTGAGAATAAATATCTTTAAACTTATCTTTACCCACGTTTGATTGCTTTAGCTAGTTTTAATTGATCCAGTATTGTGCTCTTTTGATTATTGTTTCTAGATCAAGCGGTTTAAATTGTGCGTCGTGCGTTGCTCAGTGAATAAATTTTACGTTTATACTTAGTTTTAATTTACAAAATGTTTATTTAGACCTCAAAACATTGTTTTGGTAAAGACTATTCGTTGTTGACTGTACTATCTTACACGTGTAACGTAGAGGTCGCAGTTAAGTCTAAAGTTATTCCAATTTGGTAAAAACTTGCCGAATCAGAAGGTTAACGTTTTAAATATAATTAAATAAATTAGAATGTCGTATCGTTAATGACTAGTGATTCGCCCGATGGCTCTTCCCGTTTTACATACCAACTTTCATCCCTTATTTAACCCCATAGGGGATGATGTTTCAAAAACCCTTCCTTCTTCACTTTCATTAAACAAGGTCAAAAATTCGCTAGCAAAACTCCGCAGCCGTGGCGGGTATCAATACCTACTTTAGGTATTGATACCAGCAACGGCTGCGGAGTTAAACACGACTAAACAAAAACGACTTGATGATTTTTGGGGGTCAATGACCCCACGTAGTTTTGATGACTAACTAATTCTAATGTCCCATAGATTATTATCCCAGTTACGGAGATTATGTTTTCCCTACTGCTCTGCTATTCTTTTCTGATTAATTTCGTTGTCCTCCAAGACAGTTTAATTGATGCTCTGGGACTTAGTCGAGCTTCATTGTCTCGGCGCTTTTCTGGTGGTCGACACTTTTGATTTTGGCTTTCAGGAGTTGCAGTGGTTTGGGAATAGTGTGGCTGGCTAGTCCCAATAAAAAAAGTAATGTAACAAGTAACTAAACTATCTGCGGTCATTGAGCAAAAAATCCTGAAAACTCAGGTTTTGTAATGTTTTATCTTGTTAAGAAAGGCACTAGGTACTTATCAGGTCGATCGAGTTCCTCTAGATAATTAAATATGACCCTGTATTGTTTTGGTGAAAACTTGTTTAGATGACGTACTAACTTACACGTGTAACGTTGGTTAGAGGCCGCAGTTAAGTGCAAAGTTATTCAATATGGTAAAAACTTGCCGAATTTGAAGGCTATTTGTTTAAATTAAGATATAGAGTATCGTAATCATTAATAACTTAAATAACTTGGCTCTCTGTTTGCTTATACTTGTGTTTTTTCTATGCCACTTAGTTTACACTGCACTCTGTTTATGTACCACAACAATTATGTTTAATAAAATTTATTTATTTAATAAAACATGCATCTTTTATCAATCTTTGAGTTCTTTTTTTACTATTTATTTTCTGTAATATTTTATTTATCGCTGGTAAATTATATACGAATTGATGTCTACAAAATACCTTAAGGTTGGTTTTTGGGACGCGGGTTCATTGTTCACGAAACACGATGAATTTATTTACAGCAGCGTTACTTGGTTTTGACGTAGATATTATGGCCAATAATGAGACGCGGTTCTGTACAGGCGAAGAAGGACGCATGCCCTCTGTGCCAGGATATAGGCTGCGCCATATACCGCGTCTTTTGTCGGTCAACAAGGGACGGGGTGGGTGACACCCTATTACGTACCGAGTTTCGTCCATGCCTCGATAAGCACGTTAAGCCGTTGGTCCCGGCTACCATTTGTCGATCTTTGACAGAAATTAGAGGTAGTCATGCAGTGGCCCGAAAGTCTGACAACCAGTCTTACCAAGGGGTATTAGTTACCAAAGTTAAGTAAGTTAAGTTCTGTAGAGGTCAGATAGGCTATCGCTCCTTGTATATTTAATACTAGCTGTTGCCCGCGACCTTTGTTCACGTAAAATGATTAGGTATAAAAAAATTACTTCTCTTTTTAAATCGAATTTTATTACCAATTTCAAGGGTTTTTATTTTTTTTGTACGGAACCCTAATTATATTTCTAAAATAAAAGTAGCTTATGTTAGACCTTATAACATCAGCTATCTGTAAGTAAAAGTCCCGTCAAAATCGGTCCAGCCGTTTCTGAGATTAGCCGGAACAAACAGACAGACAGACCGACAGACAGACAAAAATAGAAAAAAATGTGTTTTTGTTATAATGTGCCCTGTATATTTTCATATGCATTCAGTAAAAAGCTGTTATTTTGATATTACAAACAAACACTTTAATTTTATTTATTTGTATAGATTTGAAAGACATAAATATTTCTAGTTTGGATGCAGGAGGCAATCTGCGAAACTACTCATCCTAGTTCAAAAATGTATTTCACTGATGAAAAGCTACAGTGTTACCTACCAAGTGTTATCTTCGTCAAAGTCGCGGGAAATAGCTGGATAAAGGACGCACAGAACCGGAAAATGTGGCAGAAGAAAAGGGAGGCCTATACCCAGCAGTGGGTGATTCTAGGCTGATAAGATACGGATGATGAAGAGTTATGTTTCTTCGACGGGTAGAAGCCGTAGGAGTTATTATAACGTTACTAGTATGTTTATAATACTGGTAGTCAGCAGCATCCGGTTAGACTGGAAGCCGACCCCGACATAGTTGAGAAGAGGCTAAACAGATGATTATTACAGATGTCCCAAACCTGTATTTTACTTACACGCGCCATCGAAATAATAAAATAAAAAATAGTGCCAATGGGTTACTAATACACGTGTAAACGAAAGGTAAACAACCTCAGAATTTTTCTGTGTATCGCAAAAAAAAAACATGGAAGCAACGTTTTTTGAGAGAGAGAAAATTAGAGATTTTGTTTGTATTACGCATGTCATCATTTTTATTTATTTACTAGCTGCCCAGCGCTACTTCGTTCGCGTGGTGTCCTACCCCTTACCCTACCCTACTCCTAAACTACTTCTACACTACTCCTACCCTACTCCTACACTACTCCTACCCTACTCCTAACCTACTCCTGCACTACTCCTACCCTACTCCTACCCTAATCCCACCAAAAAAAAAAGTATCCTAGTGTTGTTTTTAGACTTATCCAGGCAATTTTTTAAATTCCTTGAACTTCAACGAACATTTAAAAAAAGAATTGGCCAAATTGGTCCAGGCGTTGTTGAGTTATGCGCTTACCAACACATTTTGCGATTCATTTTTACAGTATAGATTAAAATCTCATCTCTCTCATCTCTCTCTCTCTCTTAATGGTGATATTGGGGTCAAACTTCGCACGAGGTTCTCATCATGAGGAACCGTAATGTCAACAAGCATTGCGCGCCGCTCTGATCGATCCACCACCACTATATCAGGCTTATTGGCTACAATAGTCCTCTCAGTGATGATGGATTGATCCCAATATGTATTAGTTTATTATTATTTAAGATTATTTTGTCTATGGGCCTCAGTTGCTTGATAACAAGATGATTATTATTATTGACATTGGTCTAGTTTTTTGTGGATGGATTTTGTGAAGAATGAAATGAAAGAATTGACCCCTAATCAGCTGTCTACTAATACTTATTTTATGTTAATAATAATGAAATTATTGCCGTGTTGAATTTCAATCTCTTAACAATTTAATTTATTTTCAATTTCAATTTAATTTAATATTATTTGTCTTACGATGTTTGTTTTTCTTTAATGACGTGGAACAATTAATTCAGTATTGCATTTAGTACAATACAAGAGTAGAGGAAGACCAAAGAAACGATAGAAATGATGACTGTGTGAAGGTTGTTATAGCAAGAAAGGTGACTGATGACATGACAAGTAATAGAGAAGTATGGAAGAAGAAGACATGCTGCGCCGACCACAAATAAATTGGTATACGGAGAATGAAATGATGACATCATCATCTGCATAGCCTTTTCCTAACTATGTTGGGGTCGGCTTCCAGTCTAACCGGATGCAGCTGAATACCAGTATTTTACATGGAGCGACTGCCTATCTGACCTCCACAAGTCAGTTAGCACTAGATAATGCGATACCCCTTGGTAAGATTGGTTGTCTGACTTTCGGGTTACTGACTACCTGTGACGACTGTCATAGATCTACAAATGACAGCCGGGACCAACGGCTAAACGTGCTTTCCGAGGCACGGAGGAAACTCGGTATGTAATGGGTGGTCACCCATCCACGGACCAACCAAGGTAAGCACGGCTTAACCTAAAGATCGACCCGAGCGGCTTCTCTTATATAGCCACGAGCTCCTCAATGAAATGATGACATGGCGTCTTGAAATTCTAAGTAGTAAGTAATCAGCCTATATAATTATGAATGAATATAGCATGTGTCAGAAAGGTGTGGATCATATTTAAGGACGTGGTAGACTTAATAGTCTGACTGAAAAATTTCCCCGAAACCTCGGAAAAAATATACCTGCTCGACCCCTTTTAAGAATTTCATACCTCAGTCGCCAAAGACGGAACCCTTATAAGATCACTTAGTTGTCCATCTGTCTGTCCATCTTTCAAGACTCTTTTTCTCAGGAACGCGTTGAGGTATCAAGCTGAAATTAATATCTAATACCCCTTGGAACAGTGAAAATAAAAACTTGTAAGTCGACGTGATCAAAATATAAGGCCGTTTAATATGTCGCATATTTTGCGATTTCACAAGGTAATCAAAAGCTATTAGGGTACTTTCCCGTTGTCTTAGAATCATGAAATAAGGCAAGAAGCAATTTCTTACAGTACATGTAAAGGAAAACATCTGAAAACCGTAAATATGTAGTTTAATAACAAAACACCTACAAGTTTATACGGAACCCTCGGTGCGCGAGTTCAACTCGCAGTTGACCGGTTTTTTTTTATCGGAGAGTTGTTCAGTTGGTTTGTTGGAATTTGGAAAAAATATAACTATACGTCCAAGTTACGAACTAAACAAAATGTGGGAAAAAAACGGCAATTTCATAGTTAAAGACCTATTTATTTAACCATTATTAATTTATTACATTTATAGAACACAAGAAGTAGTTAGTAAAAAAACCGGTCAAGTGCGAGTCGGACTCGCTCACGAAGGGTTCCGTACCATTATCTATAAAAAACGGTAAAAATATCATGTCTGTTGTATGGGAGCCCCACTTAAACATTTTTTAAGTATTTTTGTTATAGCGGCAACAGAAATACCTCTGTGAAAATTTCAACTGTCTAACTATCACGGTGGTTGAGATAGAGCCTGGTGACAGAAAGAAAGACAAACAGACAGCGGAGTCTTAGTAATAGGGTCCCGTTTTTAATCCTAAAAATTCGGAATCCTAAAAAACATGCCAGCTTTTTTTAAATAGTTATATGAGAATATTAAGCGTGTATTTGTGAGGTTATTACCGTCTAGTTTACACGTGTCTACCCATTTATATTTATAATTTGAGAACGGTAAGTTGTGAACCGCTGGCTCTACAAGCATACAATTTTGCAATACCTATCTCTGAGATGGTGATCCCCAGATCATCAAACTAGACCACCTCTCCTTAGGAGCCATCCATAAATTACGTCACACGTTAATGGGGGGGGCGCAACGAAGTGTGACTTTGTGTAAAAATATTTCCAACTTCGTAAAATTTGCTAAATATGACGTGACGTCACACTAGGGAGTCTCACAAATGTGACCAGCTGTGACAAGGACGGGGGGGGGGGGGGGGGGGGGTCAAACAATCATGAGGTTCGTATGTCGTAAATTATGGATGGCCCCTTAGGAACATGGGTCGAAAAAATTTGGATTTTCCATTCGAAATATCGCATCAGCTGACGCAATTAATAAGTAGAGTTTAATTTATTATTTTCTTCGGGTAAGTTGTCATGGGTGATGGTCTGAATCACAATAAGAGATATTGCGCTTATTCTGTTACACCCTGTATAAGAATAATAACCGTGAACATTTGAGGTTATTACCCTTTTATTACACGTGTGTAATCCTACTTAATATTATAAATGCGAAAGTTTGTGAGGATGGATGGATGTTTGTTACTCTTTCACGCAAATACTACTGACTGGATTAGGTTGAAAAGAGAATGACCAAAGTTGGTACCAAAAAGTCTCGCGCGCCTCAAAACCAAAATATTATAGTAATTAGTTTCATATTTTTTTACGGCATTACGCGTCGGGGATTTGATTTTTGAACTGGAAATATACTTTTCGAGTTTAAAAGTATGAATATTGTTTTACTCCCTTTATATGACGTTCCGTTTCAACTGAATATAAATGACGTTCCGTTTCAATTGAACAAACCCTTGTCTGTCGAGCGGACTCTAAAATTAATTACAATTAAGTAAGATCAGTACACCAAATCGATTTAGTTTGGTTTATTGCTATTTGCAACAAAATAGATTTTCTCAGCCTAAAGATTTTGATTTATCGATTACATCCCTCAATCCCGACTAGTTTATAGCACTTACTGTACTCTATGGTTTATAGTTATCTTATCTGTGGCATCTGACATTTGTACTGTACTGACTGACTATTGGCAATGTAAAGGTCTAAAATAAAATCGAGTTTCAGTCAAGCATACTGTGGATGTTACTTTAACTCGTAATTCTTACTAATATTAGTGTATTACGCTGTTTTTAGAGCAATAATGTAATGTATGTGTGTTAAAATACGTCGTTGGTAGCGTCGAAAAAATAGACCTACTTTTTAGGTTAGTTTCGATTTTATAAAATAACTCTGAAACGCGGGTTTTTTTTTCAAAAATAATTTTTGTAGGAGTTAATACGATCAGTGTAGTCTATAAAAAACAAGGTTTGATTTTGATGCAGCATGGTACGGGATTCCATACTTCCATGAGCATTGTCCTTTGGCACACAGATTTATAACCTGGATTAACACATAGGATACTTTTTATCCCGGTAGTACGATCCCGTGAGACAATTACGGAACTCCACACGGGCGAAGCCACGGGCATAAACTAGTCTATTTATATAGATAGGTCGTGCATCGAAACTCGAAAGGTAAGAATTTTAATTACAAAAAAAAATTGTATTTAGTAACTAATGACAGTTTAAAACGAAATAATGTTACCAGACTACAAACTTTCAAATAATAACAACAAAATTCATTTATTGACAACATTTATTTATTAATAGTGTCAACACTACTTGTCAAGTTACTCAATTTAATTATTTAATTACAACGGTATTTACAACCAATTATACAGTAAGTAAAATTATAAAATAAAAGAGACAATTATATTATAAATTTATATTGTAATACATATTAAAATATACAAATTATCAGAGTAAACGCAATGAAAGTGCAACCTTTGATAGGTTAACTATTTTCACTGTGCATTTTGAAGGAGACTTAAATGGAGAGAGGATTAAGGTCGAAGCGCCAGGTTAGCCCGCGAAATTCAAATTTTCTTTGTTTTTTTTTTGCAATTTGTAAGTCTGTGTCAGGTTGTATGTTGATGAAATATAAGTCGCGCTAGTAACACGTACGTAGTTGCAGAATTATAATCATTAAAATCATCAATACAAACCCTCTATAAATTAAAAAAAACATGGCGAATTGGAATGTCAATAATAAAAAAAACCGGCCAAGTGCGAGTCGGACTCGCGCACGAAGGGTCCCGTACCATTATCTATAAAAACGGCAACAAAAATCATATCTGTTGTATGGGAGCCCCCCTTAATATTTTTTTTTTTTAATTTTTAGTATTTGTTGTTATAGCGGCAATAGTAATACATCATTTGTGAAAATTTCAGCTTTCTAGCTATCACGGTTTATGAGATACAGCCTGGAGACAGACAGACAGACAGACAGACAGACAGACCGACAGACAGACAGCGAAGTCTTAGTAATAGGGTCCCGTTTTACCCTTTGGGTACGGAACCCTAAAAAAATGACACTTTACAAAATCAAAACATTTTATTTCACATAGGCCTACATGGTCACTTATAAAACGTCGACAAAAAGGTGCACGTTTCGGGTTGGTCGTTTCCTATGGAGAAGAACCGGCAAGAAACTCCATGGTTACTCTTTTTGCAGACTTCACATACTTCAGACTTCAGAAATACACCATGCTTTCCATCTTTTTTTTTTTTTTTTTTTCGGGTGGTAAATCATCAAATGACTCCTCCCGCTCTGGGCGGAGCGGAAGGGAGTGTCAGACTTTTACGCTTTCCCTCACATCATCATTATAATAAGTTATAGAATCAGGCGTTACTTGCAGAAATCCATGACATTAAATGTTATGCAAATTATTTAGTTTTAATTCCGTGAAACAATTGTTTTCTTCGAGTCAACACCTCCTAAGGATGCCCCGTCGGGCGATACACGTGTCGAGTTTAGGTTTGGGTGCATAGGGTTGCCATCGCCTAAGGTGACGATGCCGGACGAAATCTTAAAAACTCCGGACATTTAGGTGAAATAGAGATTTTTTCCCGGACACCCAAAAAAAAAAGAAAAATATGAAAACCATCGCTAGACGAACAGTATGGTGATAGTAAGTGCATGAATTCAAACAAGAAGTGAGGGCCCGGCGGCGGCGGGAGACGTACTTACTTTCTTTTATTTAACTTTACATACAGAAACGTGCATTAACTTGTGTCTACTAACAAAATGAGGAACGTTTCTTAAAAAATATTTAAGAGGACCTAGGATGTAAGTCAGCGAAACTATGTAGCTCAAAAATGTTGCATTCCGGTACATAACAATTGGGTAAAGACGGTGTTATAATAAAACTATCACAAAAAGTTTGAACAGGACACTTATTACTTTCCCGTCCGGACGGCCCCCGGACGCCCTCCAACCTAGGACAAATCCGGACGGATGGCAACCCTAGGTGCATGGCATGTTAATGATTACTATTTTTTTTTTGCTGCAAACTGCTGGGCAAAGACCTCCCCCATAGCCTTGCACTGTTCTCTCCGTGCGGTTTTCTCTGACCAATCTCTCATAAACGCCTCTAGGTCGTCACGCTAGCGTGTTGCTAGGCCTCCCACGGCAACCCCGTCTTCTGCTAATTATTATAGCAGTTTTTTGCGGATGGGAGGGCGGTGCTGCATCCTGCATCTCTGATATCTGGATCATAACATTTATTATCATTATGTTCCAGCCCTTGTCCCATGTTACTTGGGGTAGGCACAACACGTTTTATTCTTTGATTCTCACCTGTCAACCATTACGCTGTCATTAACTCCTGTTTTACGCTGTGACTTTTTTTTTTAATGTTACAGCACCATGCTGAGATAGAGCCTTTTGGCGTTGTACAGGACCAATTTCATTTGTTTTTATCTTTTTCTTATGTTGACTTTTTTTACATAATTTTATTTTATTGTTAACTCAACCATTTTTTTTGGTTTGTCCCGTGTGAGTCTAAAAAATGTTTCTCTTTTGTTTTGGCTCGCAGTTTTAAATTAAGCGAGTTTTATATTTATCATTATACAATTACTTTGTGTTACGCCAAATGCCAAGACGATGGGTTAGCATTAGTTTTTTCTCCTTCGGCTTTTCTCAAGTTTAAATCTATTATTATGTAAACAGTACATAAATAGAACGGGGATAAAAAGCTATTTATTACGATATACGGGGTGGAAGGGACACCGACGGAAAACATTAACACTTATTCAGTACACCATTCTGAGCCTTTTTTCATCTGTTATTAAGAAAAAAATCAGCTGTACCATACATTTTGACCGTGTAGGTTAGGTATTGCACTTTTGTAGGAAACAGCTGTTTTTTTTTAAATAACCGATGAAAAATTTCTGGTATTCAATAAGGCCTTCACAGATGATAATATTTAGGAACTAACAACGAAACTTTTCTTAAAAGCTTCTGTTTTCATTATGCGCATATTTTTCTTGTAAAAAGCCGGATGGACAAGCTCTGAGAACACATTCAGTCACTTGATTGGTGGTGTTCTTAAGAAAGAACAAGTAAAATTACTAAGTACTAATGACAATCGCATACTTTTGTTTTTTTTTAAATAACGAATCATTGAACTTTTGCTTAAGTTCAAACTCAAAACAGAAAAAAATATGTAAAAAAAAATCGACAAACTTACGTTTAAATGATGTCGGGGTCCATTTCCAAACATATAGGAATATGAGTTTGGTCGCAGTTCCATATTCAATTATTTTTCACAAACAATAGATTATCTTTTTAAAATTACACTTTTCCACAACATAAATAACTACATTATTTAAATCTATAATTTATAAAGTCACTTGCTGACATGTAAACCAATTTTTGCGAATAAGAAGTTAAGATTAAGCCCGCGTCCACAGTGCGAGCCTAGCGCGGTTGCGACGGCGGGCGCGAACTATCAAATATAATGAAACCGCCGCCATTTTCGTCCATAGTGTAGTGACTAAGGCAGGTGCACAGCGCGGCGGCCATGTGCGATATAGCGCGCGTAGTTTTCTAACGTTGCTCCGCGCGTTATGGCCACACTACGGGTCTAGACAGCAAGCGCCCCAATGCGCGGGTGCGGGGGGTATCAAACCAATTAGATCTTGTCGCTCGTAGTAAGCGCGTCTTCTTTTTTTTTGTTAAAATTGCGATAAATACTAAGTGTTTATTTCTGTGTTTTTATTTATTTCTCCATTCTCCAATTTTCTAGGTCCTAAAAAATTAGAAAAACCCTAGAATCTAGGGTACAATCTCAATTTTTCATAGAAAGTAAAAAAAAACAGCATTTATTTCTCTGTTTTTATTTATTTCGTGCACACCCTCTCTTATGTTCAACACCTCGCATCTCTGAATCGGACTGTCTACTAAAAATACTAAATCCTTGCAACACCTGAAAAATGTAAGTACGTCTAAGGCTTGTTTCACACGTACCACAACCACACCACATCGCAGCGACAAAAGGTGGTCAAGCATTGGTTACGTGTGAATAGTGTCGCTGCAGCTTTGTGCAGTTGCGTTGTGGTGCCGACAAAATATGGATGTGGTTGCGTTATCGCTAGTAGTTACGATGTAGTTGCGACGACGCAATGACGCTTACGAGTGCAGACAGACAGTTCGACACCCGCTTTCGTAGAGGAAACACGCCTTGACTGCGATGTGGTCCGACGCTAGTTCGCGGTGTCGCTGGTGGTTGCGATGTAGTCGGTACCACCCACGTGGTCGACAATGACGACAAAATGTGCTTCGTGTAAATTCTACTATTCATTTTCAATACAAAATTACGCCCGCACACGTGGTTTGTGAGACGTGTGAAACCAGCCTAAGCACTACAACAGCTCGCACCGCCACCGCACGTGCCCGCCGTCGCGCGTCGCGTCCGCGTTAGGCCCTAGTTGCTAGGCTCGCACTGTGGACGCACACTTAAGAGTTATATACACCTACTAATGGTGCAACAAGAACTCCTTGGATATTTAAAACTTAACTTCTACGAAGATGAAAGTAAGTTTTGCAAAATTACGTACTTATAATTATTGTGGAAAGCACATTATTGGTAGGCCTTTGCCCAGCAGTGAGAAAGAAAGGGCTGACAAAAAAAAAATGAATGAAGCTGCAACCAAAGTAGAAACCAATAATCAGTATCCATATATTTTTTTACACTATTATAATATTTATAATCCACTTAAACTGCACCACTTTTAAAAAAGATTGTTTCAAAATCACAGGCACAAAATAAAAGAACACTAAAGAGTTCTGAAATGAAAGAGAGATTGTCTATGAATGAAAGCTATTCTATGATTTGTATGATTTGATTTAAATCCGAAATGTTTGCAAGCGTACACGTCACTGACGATTGAAGTATGCGGGTTGCATTAAAACCATGGACTTTATATTTTTTTCTCACACGTAGGTAATCAGCAGAGATCGGGACAGCTGGAGTTTATTTGCCCTAAATTCAAGGAATATAATTTTTTTCTTATGTACTTTTTATACAATTTTGTTGTAATGTTAAACCATTTTTTTGTGTTTTGTCCTGTGCGTACTAATAAATACATTTTCTTTCTTTCTTTCTTTCTCTGTGACAGATGAGCAGACAGCGGGGACTAAGTAGAGTCCTTTAGACACCAGTAGGGAATGCAATCTCGTCTCGCCGAGATCCCGATCTCGCGAGATCCCGGCCATATTTTACGAGATTGTATCTCGTCAAATTTCGTACGAGATCTCGCGAGATAACGAGATCGACAAATGCAGCGTGACGACGTGTATTTCATAGCGCGGCTGCGCGCGAACTGAATCCTGGCCGGCCGAACGAGCTTTTTCAGCAGCAGGGTATTTGGCATGCAAAATCAGAAGTCGTCTGTCAGATGATACTCTCGACATGATGTGTTTTTTGAGAAGCCATTTTCAGACAAACTAACTTGCCTTTCCGTACCTTGATAACTTCATCTGACTTCTACTTTAAACTTTTTTTATACGATCTCACAACATTTATTTAACAACTTGTGAAGTTAAGTTTTTGTTTTGTTGTATTTATTTACCATAAGTAATGTCCCTATTACTCTTAATTATTGAAACTAAAGTAATAATTTACAAAGGACTAAATATAGATAATTATTGTTTTGTTACCAACATTGTAAGAATTTGAACTGATTAGCTACAGTAGGTATAATAATTATAGACATAAACAAATGTTATTAGAGTTAGAGACAAAATAATAGGTACTCTGTTGATTTTTAAAATAAAACTTACATTATTTTTATAACTAAGCAACGCAGTTTCTATTTAATTACATATCATGTCAATTACTAGTTCTTAAAACAAGCATTTGCATATGTTTTAATTGCGATTCTCTCAATCTCGCGAGATCCCGTAATTTGCGAGATCTCGCGAGACTGGGTTTTGAGTCTCGCGAGATCTCGCTAGGCGGAAATCTCGTACGAGATTGCATTCCCTAGACACCAGGGCACGGGACCCTAAAAACCGGCCAAGTGCGAGTTTGACTCGCGCACGAAGGGTTCCAAACCATTATCTACAAAACTTAAATATTTTTTTTTCTGTTCTTTAGTATTTGTTGTTTTAGCGCAAAAATACATCCTCTGTGAAAATTACAACTGTCTAACTATCACGGTTTAAGAGATACAGCCTGGTGACAGACAGACAGACAGCGGAGTCTTAGTAATAGGGTACCGTTTTACCCTTTGGGTACGAAACTTTAAAAAGAACTTAATGCAACCCGATCACCCAATCACCACTGATCACTCAGTCGGATGCACCTAATCTATAGTTTAGCGTATCACAAAAATGCACAATTCACATTTTTAACACTATTTGCATTCGTCTGCATCACTCAAAACTTAATTCCAACTAAGTTTTTCGCTTTGGTTGCACCATTCACTAAAATGTAGGTGGGGTTTTAACTACCGAGACCTCCTATTGCCATTTTGTTTTTTAGATCTTGTTTATCTCGAACTATTAATACCGTTAGTTTTGTTTTTGTTAGTAAGTATGCAAATTATTTGTAGAAAAATCTTGTCTGGGCAATATACTAGGTTGAGCTTAGGACGGCAAATGCATGCATCTCATGGGGCAGGTTGCCTCAAACATCTGAATCATTTATTTGTTAAACATAAGTATAAACATCATCATCACGAATAATGTTATCTATACCTACATGACTGTGGGCCCGTAAAGCTCAGGATTGGTGCCCTGAAACAGTGACACGGGGTCGCGGCAGACCACGAAGGAGATGGAGGGACGAACTGGATGTCTTCCTTGAGGATTGGAAAGTAGTAGCACAGAATCGTTGGAAGGAATGGAGGGAGGCCTTTGCCCAGCAGTGGGACAATATGGGCTAGCTATAATAATAATAATACCTACATATAAAATTCAAAGTCCTGACTGACTGATATATCAACGCACAGCTCCAACCGCTGGTACGAGACATGAAATTTGGAGACGTATTCTTTGTAAAGAGTACGTTTCTTTGCAAAGGGTTTTTTGAAATTCCACCCCTACGTGGCTTCTTTTTTTTTAAACCGATGAAAAATGTGGCCGCTCAGAATGATTTACTGAATACGTGGTTGCCGTTTCCGAGTCGGTGTCCCTTCCTCCCTGTAATCTCGGGTGAATTGACTCCAAAATTGGTGTACACACTCTTCAATTAAAATTATGAGTCATGTTTATCACAGTTTTTCCAAAATCATCCCCGAAGAGTCAAATAGGGCCTCGAAACTCACGTAGCGCGGCGCGGCGCGGCGCGGGCGCCTAGCGAGCAGTGTTGCACAGCGCGTACGGGGCGCGGGAGTATTTACCTACGTAACTAGACGTACGTACCTAGTAAGTAGGTGTGATTTTTCTGAGAACTTTGAGTTCTGTTAAAACCATACAGTTACTCACATGCCAGAGATTAGTGTAGTTTCACGGAGAACTTCATCCTTATTGCTTGGTTTGGGATATTTTCATTCGTACATTCAATGAGAGGCAGTGAGAGCGCATATAATGTTTGTTTTTGAAAAAATCCATCCCGGCTGTCATTTGTAGATCTTTGACAGTCGTTACAGGTAGTCAGTGCCCCGAAAGTCTGACAACCAGTCTTACCAAAGGGTATCGTGTTACCCAGAAATAACTGGGTTGTGGAGGTCAGATCGGCAGTCGCTCCACGTAAAATACTGGTATTCAGCTGCATCCGGTTAGATTGGAAGCCAACCCCAACATAGTTGGGAAAAGGCTAGGCAGCTGATGAATCAAATAAAAATTTTCTAAATCCAAATTAAATGAGGCAGCATTTTGAGGACCCGTTTCAAAATTCTAGACGAAAAATATATATATCTTAGCTTCCTATTATATTGACCTCAAATAGTGGTTAACATTAGATAGTATTTAAAAAAACCTAGCGGTAAGTATATTTAGTGCGATTAGTTTTATTTCATGAATAATTATGGAAGAGGTCTGGTTTTTGATTAGGCAATTGACGCACGTAAGATACGTCAGAATATAAAAAAAGCGGCCAAGTGCGAGTCGGACTCGCCCATAAAGGGTTCCGTAGCAGCAAGTAACATACTATAAAAGTTATTTTTTAGTATGTAGTTCGTTATATTTGAGTTGATTGAATGAAAGGTAAATTACGGTTTACGATCTATGACGTATTAAAAAAAAAACTACTTACGTTTGGATCTCGTTCAAACCAATTTTCGGTGGAAGTTTGCATGGTAATGTACATCATATTTTTTTTTTGTTTTGTCATTCTCTTATTATAGAAGTTACAGGAGGGGGGGGGGGGGACATTTTACCACTTTGGAAGTGTCTCTCGCGCAAACTATTCAGTTTAAAAAAAAAAATGATAGTAGAAACCTCAATATCATTTTTGAAGACCTATCCATAGATACCCCACACGTATGGGTTTGATTTAAAAAAAAAATTGAGTTTCAGTTCGAAGTATGGGGAATCCCCAAAATTTATTGTTTTTTTTTTCTATTTTTATGTGAAAATCTTAATGCGGTTCACAAAATACATCTACTTACCAAGTTTCAACAGTATACTTGGAAAAAAGTGGCTGTGACATACGGACGGACAGACAGACAGACATGACGAATCCATAAGGGTTCCGTTATTTGCCATTTGGCTACAGAACCCTAAAAAGTCACGTTATTCGGCCAACGACCAATCTATTTGTGTATTATCTGGAATACCTGGCAGCCGTCTAGTTACAAAGCACACACACACATTGCCAATAGTTTTTAATATTCTAACTTTACTTTAAATACCTCCATGACCCCTGTACTATTCTGTGCATTCATCAGCAGAATGCTTTGAGTGCGTTACTGAGTCCTGCCGTTTTGGGGGTATGAAGAACAGGGTGTAAAGCTCTTCAATCCCCATAGAAAAGGGAGGATCCTCCGACCAGACGGGTGTTATGTCTGGTGGGCTACTGCCCGACAGTTGTTGTCGGGGTCGTTTAGATAGTCTTAAATCGCGAATAACTTTACTTGCGCGATGCAGGATTTAGATGTATTTCGATGTTTAGTTTATCCTCTGCGTCATAGATGGCGCTGTAGTACTTTTTGTTCTATGTTGCTGTTTTTTTTTGTAGTGCCGTTACACCGTAAACTGTGAATTAACATTTTTTTTGGTTGTGCTAGCCAAAAAAAAAGTCATTTTGCGCGATATTTTTGGCGTACTTACTTTGATGATCAGAATGCTTTGTTGACGGCTTCGTCGGCTTCCATTTAAACTTTCTACTGTCATGAGGAACGAGATGTTATGTTCCCTATTTCTCTTAGAAATGGGAGAATACTTTGTCCAACTCATCACTCAATACTTATTAAACGAACGACGGAATCCGGAACCTGCGAGCTGAGATAGCACTTAGTGACGCACGGACCTAGATTAGTTAATTATTCTAATTCGGTAAAATTCCATTCCATATTCATACTTCGAATAGGCACTAAGCTGATTAAGGACATAACCAGTGTAATTCTTTTGTTTTAAAATAAATTAAGTAAAATCAAACTTATACTGTCACTTATATCTTCCGTGATTGATTGATTTGAGCTCCCAATATTTCGACGCTGTTGCAAGCGCCATGATCGCGGGTTGATTGGAGATTGCGGGTGGATGGTTAGGTAATTGTTCTCCCCGTCATTGCGATCATTTTTTTGCTCTAGACCAGTCATGTCAAAGATACGGCCCGCGATCACAATATATCACAGATAAATGAATCTTGTTTTTTAGAGATTTTAGACTGCACTCGATGCCTCTACGCAGGTTTAAAAATGCGCGCGGTTTACTTAAATGTAATTTCAAGAGTAGCGCCCATGCGCCTGATTAGACGAACATAAATAAGAATATGATACCTGACATCAATGAGATTGTCAAAAACAAGAGAAGTCAGGTATCCGGATCCTCGAGCTCAAAATAATTAACCTCTTTCTTACTTTTGGTATGATTTGTAACAACTATATATAACTAAATAAATAAAGATGTTAAAATAATTCAGTATGTTTTAGATTTTTAATTTGAACCTGGCCCGCCTACACATTCTAAATCTAATATATGGCCCTCTGCAAAATTGAGTTTGACACCCCTGCTCTAGACCATACCTGGGAACCTTCTAGTTATGGAGATATTGGGGGTCAAAGTTCCAACATTTTCAAAAGTTTTTTTTTAATACATTGTTTTAATGTATTTTAAAGTTTTACTTTAAACACCTCTAAGACCCCCGTACTATTCAATCCATCCATCAGCACAATGTTTTGAGTGCGTTGCATTGAGTCCTACAGTAAAACGTGAATTTTCACCCCAAAAAGAAAAGTCGTGTCCCAGCAATAATTTTCGCGTAGAGTTACTTAGTTTGATGTACAGAATGCTTGGTTGACGGCCTCGTGAAGGGTCCGTTTACACCATGTATGCAAGTTACATAACTTTACAGTTATAAATTGATAGTAAATAAATGATGTATGAATGCATGAGGTCCTGGGTTCAATTCCCAGGTCGGGCATAGTGTTATTGGGTTTTCACATAAAAAATTCTCAGTAGCAGCCACGGAGTCTAGATTTGTGCGGTTGATGGCAATAGGCTCTCCCCCTATTACTGTGAATATGCCCTATTGAAATGTGGGTGTACTAATGGGTGGGTACACCTCTGCCTAGCCCTTGGGGGATCACAGGCGTGATGTTATGTTATGTTATGTAAATAAATAAATACATATATAATTTGTTTTGCTTGCCTATTTCAATCATAGAAATTGGTTGTTTGAATTTGCATCTACTAAAACTTGAGGTTAAATTAGTAACAAAATCTCGATTTAAATAATCAGGTTCTACAGTTATACGCTTACACGTGTTAGATACAGGATGTATCATCAAAAAATCGAGAGTTGTTTTTTTTCCTCAAAATAATCTTTATTCATGAAAATTGTTATTTCTTCTTTATCTTGTGGTTAGTGCCGAACCTGGTGTTGGAGTTTTATGCCGCCCATGGGCCTCTGACTTGAAAATTGTTTATTAAGTGTGACAGTAAGACCAAATAAGTGGGCTCGTGGCTAAGTAAGTAGTTGGGTACGGTAATCGGGGTCCCGGTGGTCAATCGAAGATCTTTAACAGTTATTACAAGTAGTTGGAAATAGGGAAGAGCCTATTATCATCAACCGAACACAAACTAGATTCTGTGGTTGCCACCTGTAGCTACTAAATTTTTATTTCAAACTTTTATTTAACATGCACTTTGTATGCATGTAAGTTGTCCGCTTCAAAAGCAAACCAGTTATTCGACCACTTGATGGTATCCGATTGAGCTGAAATTTTGCACACACCTTAGATTCTGGTGTCAATAAAATTTTATGGCAGACATTGCTTGATACTGCATCATAAAAAGAACGTCCTGTATGTTAGATAGCATTAAAAACTGCCTTTGTGCGACTAATTTTTTTTTACAAATAGCCGAAAGATTTATCTTTTCACCTAACTTATCTACAAGGTTACGCACTAACCACACGAAAAAGAAAGAAGATGTGTGTGTATATATGATAGTTCGACAAAATGTCTGTCTGCACACACAGCACAATATACGATTTAAAAAACGACGACACGATCACACGCAAGAGGCACCATTGGCACGATTTAATACCTAATGTTTTTTTTTGTGTTTTATCTTCAGTAATAAGTATTCATCATAAACAATAAGTAAATGACCATTGTGTAGGTCCAAAAACATTTAAATTATATCCTGTAGATTTTTGAGGGTTAAGCATTAATCTATAAAGTATGGATTTATCGGAGAAACCTCGACCTCTGTCATACAGGATGTCCTAGTTCAGGGGTCGAGACCACCAGGGCTGCGGGACTGTTCGAAAGAGATACCGCGGCCCTATAACACAAAGGGCAAAAGAAGGAACATGGATGGGTTTTAGTCAGTAAAAGTCTGACACTCCCTTCTGCTCCACCCAGAGCGGGAGGAGTCATTTGATGACTTCCCATCCCAAAAAAAAAAAAACAAAAAAAAGGGGTCGAGAGTTCGAGACCTCATTGATGTAATGCATAATGAAGTTGTAGAAAAAAATAGATTATTAATTTATTTGATTGGAAAATAACGCCTGTTCTCATCAACACTAACCGTCATTTTTATTTATTTATTTATGTACAAAAAACAAACAGTAACATATTACGGGTTTATAATAAGGCTTAAATACTAAACTATGATAAATTTTCTACTGCATTACGTTTTCCACAGATTACTTTAAATACTAAATAACTAGAGAGACATAATTATGTAAAAGATGTAAACAGTAAAAAAAGCGGCCAAGTGCGAGTCGGACTCGCCCATGAAGGGTTCCATTCCATAGCAGCAAGTAACATAATATTGGGTTTAGAATTAAAGGTAAATTGCGGTTTACGATTTATGACGTATTAAAAAAAAACTACCAATTTTCGTTAGAATTTTTAACATCATATATTTTTCTAATTTTAGAAGTTACAGGGGGGGACACGTTTTACCACTTTGGAAGTGTCTCTCGCTCAAACTATTCAGTTTAGAAAAATATGATTTTAGAAACCTCAAATCAAATAAAAAAAAACAAATCAAATCATCATTTTTTAAGACCTATTCATAGATACCCCACCACAAGTACGGGTTTGATGAAAAAAAAAATTGAGTTTCAGTTCTAAGTACCTACCTATGGGAATTTATTGTTTTTTCTATTTTTGTGTGAAAATCTTAATGCGGTTCACAGAATACATCTACTTACCAAGTTTGAACAGTATAGTTCTTATAGTTTCGAAAAAAAGTGACTGTGACATACGGGCGGACAGACAGACAGACATGACGAATCTGTAAGGTTCCATTTTTTGCCATTTGGCTACGGAACCCTAAAAAAGAAAATTGAAAAAATAACAGATATGTGATGCACAATATACAAAAAGTTACATAAACCGGGCACACAATACATATATATATATACTTAAATATGTATACACAATTACACATTACATCACAATGGTCGACTGCCGATCCTTAAGAATTGCACGGATTTGCTTCCTGAATATGTTTTTACTAAGGAAAAGTATGTCGATTAAGCTAAACTCATTGTTGTAAGTCTCAACCAAGCGGTGAAGAGGTGAGCGCGAGCCAGCGTTAAATCTACAAAAGCTAGTAGCAAACAAGCGCCCTGTGCGCACATCATATGTTCATTTAAATGAATATCTAATTAATTCCAACAAACTGATAATATCAATATTAATGATAATCTATACAAATAAATAAAATTGAAGTGTCTGTTTGTTATTTCAAAATATCAGCTTTTTACTGAATGCATTTATTGAAAGAATACAGGGTGAATTTTTCAAGTGGGCGTGGATCGCCAAATCCGAAACTATGAGGAATAGCGAAAAAGACTCAAAGGAATCTCGAGCCGGATTTTGATGAAAACTAAAACTGAATCATTGGATTTTTGAAAAAGCCAGGAATCGAAATTTGATTTTGAAGTTGATTTTGAAAAAAAAAAACACCCACACCACACACACCACATACACACGTCACATCACTGTATTGTAACACCATTCGATAGCCTCGCTATTAAGGATCAAATTCTGGTAAGTAATGATATAACGTACTTACGTGCCTACATCTAGAATTAGGGTTCCGTGCAATAAAATTTAACCCATGAAATTGATAAGAAAATCCGATTCAAATAGGGAAGTAATAATTTTACGCGGATAAGACTTTTACCCAGCAGTAGGACGGAAAAGGCCAGTTAAAAAAAAAGTCGCGAGGCACAGCTAGTACGGGAATAAAATGTTCTTCTCCCTCTCTAAAGCGCTGGCGAGCGAGCGAGCTGGCAGCCAAAGCGTGGCGATGGAAACTACATATAATATAAACTACGCGAAGATATGGCGAGCTAAACTATATGTTAACACGGAAAACTACGAATGAATAGTATCGCAGGCATCTTCGGATATATCGTTCGCATCGTTTGTATCGCTGACGTAGCCTAGCTCGGTAGTTCGCGATATGAACCAAAGTACACTCAGCGGCACGGAATCTTGGCCAAGGGCTTATCTCGCGATTTCAAAAGTTTTAAGTGTTTCTGATGAATGTTTGTTGTGCAGGTATATCAAAAAATGTTTACTTTTAGTTCAAGAGGGTAATCCATTATGTTTAAGTGCACCACGACGAAACTTTTAATTTACAGTTGAATCGGGTCATTTGAGAGACTAAGTTCACGTTTTAAATTTGTGTGTTGTGAAAAGTTTACTGTTCGGTTTTTGAATTATTGTGATTTTATGTTTTTAATTCAATAAGTAAAGGTGCTTTAAAAGCAATAAAAATGCCTCTAACACCAGCACAGGTTTCACAAGCCGTTGCGTTAATTAACCAAGGGCTGACACAGCGTGAAGTTGCTATTGCTCTTAACGTAACACGGTCATCAATGCAGCCCTTAAAAGATACCAGGAGACAGGCCAGTACACTCGCAGGCCAGGCAGTGGAGGCATAAGGTGCACATCGGCCCGAGACGACCGCTTTATTGTCCTGGAGATTTTGAGAAACCGCTACCTGACCGCTGTTGAGATATGCCAGCGGCTTCAAATTGTGAGAGGCGTTAATGTTAGTGAGCGTACGGTGAGAAGACGAATGGAGCAAGTCAATTTAAAAGTTTGTAGACCAGCACGAGGTCCAGAACTTCTCAGACAGCACCGTGTAGCTCGACTTCACTTCGCACGAGAACACGTTAACTGGACCCACGAGCAATGGGCTAGAGTACTGTTCACAGACGAGTGTCGAATAGCTTTACGTTCTCCAGATGGTCGAGAACGAGTGTGGCGAAGAAGAGGAGAGCGGTTTTTACCCATTACTACAACTCAAACAGTGAGTTTCCATGGAGGCTCAATAATGGTATGGGGAGGCATAAGTTCCGACGCACGTACAGAGTTGGTTATCGTCGATAATCGGCTAACAGCTGTTCGATACATCGAGGAAGTTCTTCAGGAACACGTAATGCCATATTCAGGGTTCATTGGACACGACCAATTCCTCCTAATGCACGATAATGCACGCCCACACGTTGCACATTGCGTTGAAGAATATCTGGAAGAGGTTGGCATACAAAAATTGGAATGGCCAGCTCGTAGCCCAGACTTAAACCCAATTGAGCATATCTGGGACATGCTCAAAAGAAAGATAAAGTCCAGCTCCAACCCGCCGGAAACTCTAAACCAGCTACGAACTGCAGCGCTGGCCGCTTGGCGCAGTATACTGCAAGTTGATGTCCGAAACATCATCCAAAGTATGCCAGATCGACTGCAGGCAGTTATCAGGGCTAGAGGAGGAAACACCCGATATTAAAACGTATAGACAATAACGAAAAAGACCTTATTTTTTATTTTGTAGTGTTTTTAAATTTATAGTGAAAAATTCCTAATTTCAGTGAAAGTGCGTGATTTTAAAAACTGATTTATTGGTGAGGTAATCTTTTAATTTCTAAGTTCTTAAAGCATAAGAGACACGTATTAAAGCCACTTACCCTTTATTTATTGTCATAAATGCAAATTCAAATTTTTTTATGCAAATAATCAGCAAAATCACGAGTGGCCAAGTTTCCGTGCCGGTGAGTGTATGAAAAGAGGTGAAACGATGCTCGCCCAGGTTGCCCGCTCACTCGCTCGCTAGCTGGCGATGTGGTCTGCGCTTAAGATATACAGTTAAGGTTGAATATAAACAAATGTTTTAACAACGCAATTAGTACAATGTAATAAGAGTCGTTTAGACAGTTGAGATACGAGTATACACAATGAAATTGATTCCAATTGGCATTGAAAATTATGCGATCTACACATTCCTTGGTATTACAAACGTTTAAAAGGAAACAGACATAAAATCACACCTGTATTCCACGAGGGGTTAGGCAGAGTGTGGTTGTATGGCCCCATGCATTTAGGGGCGAGCCTATTATCATCAACCAAACACATATCGAGACTACGCGGGCTGATTTTTAGGAGTACGTACTTCAAAAGGAAAAAGCGGAACCCTTTATAGGATCACTCGCGTGTCTGTCTGTCTGTCCGTCTGTCACAGCCAATTTACTCCGAAACGACTGGACCGATTGAGTTGAAATTTGGTACACTTAAGTAAGCCGTTGGTCCCGGCACATGGTCAGCTGGTCAGCAAATATGCAACAAGTCGCTTAACACCAGCAAGACATTTTGCCCTCCAGGCCGAAAGTTTATATCATCGAAAACCAGCTCAAAAACCATATTTGACGGAAAAACATGAACAAGAACGTTTATGTTTTGCACGGAATACTTAAACTTCAACTGGGACACGATTATATTTACAGACGAAAAGACATTTAAATCCAGCCAAAAAGGGAGACTTCATTTATGGAGTAAGAATAATACACGATGGTGTGAAGAAAACATACTCCCCAACACAGAATCAGGTCGAATCACTGTTAACATATCGGGATGGATGTCAGTTGTCCCGCAAGACAATGTAAATAATTAAACACTTAAAAAATAAAAAGTTTCGGCTATGATGGTATCTCAACAAGAGCAATAAAATTTGTATCCAGTAGAATAGCTGCTCATCTAAGTCATTTCATTAAGAATAGTAAGTATAACTGCTGGAATATTTCAAAAAGAACGACAAAGAAAGTGTGGCAAACTGTAGACCAATTATTGCTCTCATCCCAAAATTTTCGAAAATAATGGAGAAAGTGATCTATGAGTCACTTAATAAGTTTATACAAAATTTAATATTCTTTGCGACGAACAGAAAGGGTTTAGAAAGAACAAACATATTAATATGGCTGTGTATGACTTGTTAAACACAGTTATGAAAAATGTGGATACTAAAACACCTGTGTGTGCAATATACACAGACATTTCAAAAGCCTTCGATTAACTACGAAAATCTATTGGAAAAATAAACGCCTATGGCATACGTGGAAATGCTCTTGATAATAAAATCATATTTAAGCGGTCGTAAGCAAGTTACAGAAGTTTCCAGTTTGTATGAAGTCTAAACGAGAAATAAAACATGTATCTTCCTATACATACATTAAATTCGGCGTACCACAGGGGAGCGTTCTCGGGCCATTACTTTTCTTACTCTACATAAACGATCTTCCACGTTAAATTTCTAATCCAATGGTATTGTTTGCTGATGACAGCATAGCAATAATTAATTGTATTAATAAAGAGCAAGACGAAACAGATATAAATAACGTTTTAAAAACAATAATCAACTGGCTCAATCATAATAATTTGTTAATAAGTATAGAGAAAACTAAAGTTATGCATTTTTACCAACGTATATACCCCGAAAACTTATGGCTTAATGGTGTCGAATTTAAAGTTTGGTGTCATATTTTGTGTGTTATTTTTGAACGAGAAAATATCTTTAAAGCCAAAAAACGCTGTCTAAGAGCAATGTTTAAATTAAAAGTTACAGACAGCTGCAAAACTTTTTTCTTTGATAATAAACTACTTACTTTTCCCTGTCTTTATACATTAGAGTTTTCCATTTTTGTCAAAAGTAATAGTAACTGATTCCCTACTTTAAAGGACACAACAAACCGAAGTACAAAAATCAGGTCTCAGTATAAACAAAACATCTTTATTAAAATAATATAGCAATAGCACCTTTGAGAATTTTAAAAAAACAGCTTTCATCTTTTTTAATACAAAAATGTTATTTTCCTGTATCAGATATCCTAACAGATAAAATATAGCTGTATTCCTTTATTTATTTTTACACAATTTTTTATACATTTTATAATATTCCTTTTAAAAAAACATATAAAAAAAAACATTTAAAAATATTTAAAAAAAACCGGCCAAGTGCGAGTCGGACTCGCGCACGAAGGGTTCCGTACCATTATCTATAAAAACGGCAAAAAAAATCATATCTGTTGTATGGGAGCCCCCCTTAATATTTTTTTTTTAATTTTTAGTATTTGTTGTTATAGCGGCAATAGTAATACATCATTTGTGAAAATTTCAGCTTTCTAGCTATCACGGTTTATGAGATACAGCCTGGAGACAGACAGACAGACAGACAGACAGACAGACAGACAGACAGCGAAGTCTTAGTAATAGGGTCCCGTTTTACCCTTTGGGTACGGAACCCTAAAAATGTAGCCCACCGGTATCGGGAACAGGGTCCTAGCAATACGAGCCGTGTCCAGAAGTACCGCTTTCTGAATCAAACCTTTGTCGCGTTGATCCAGCTGCCTAACGAGAGCCTCCTCAGATATTGGTCGAGGCTCTTGGGCTGACACGACTATCAGCACAATGATCGCTGAGTCATCCCACATGTCGACAACCTCACGAACCAAGTCAAGATACTTGATTTGCTTATCTTTCTCGGCTTTCACGAGGTTCTCGTCATGCTGGACCGTTATGGCGACAATCATTGCGCGCCGCTCTGATCGATCCACAACCACTATTGGCTACAATTTATAGTCCTGTGAGTGATGATAGATTGATTCCCGTACAATGTGATATTGCCATTTTCGAGAACTGGGTCGGGCACATACCTATGCTATATCGTGTGCTAAAAACGGGGATTATTATAGTACGAGTTTGTATTAAGTTATAGATTACTGTGTCATAATTATCCTCAATAAGGATTTTTTCGAGATTTATTTCTTCAATCTTCTTTTATGTGTATGTTATTTTTAACGTAACGTAGTTTTAAGACCTTTGTAACTAACAATATTATGGACAGTTACTTGGTCTGATTTCTTTGATTTACTCATGAACTTTATATCTTTATTAGTTTTCCGTTAAGCTCGAAAATAGGGGCTTAGCTTAGCACATTATGGAGTTAAAACCTAGGCACCAAAAAAATCTAGCTATCTGAAAAAATCCTCAGATATTCAAATGATTAACCTCCGATAAAGAGAGCAGCACCACGTGCAAGTCTAGTATGCAAATAACAAAATATCTGAACGAATAAATAAATAAATTATCATTAATTTGCGTTATTAATTAATAATAATAGAGTTTATTCCATTCGTCGTTAAATCTTTTGGCAACTTACCTTGTCCGGGCAAAGCTACACGACACGTGTTAGTTACAGGCTGTTGTTTTTTTGTACGCGGTTATATTCTTTGATTATTTTGATGATTAGTGCTCGTGGCTAAATAATAACTGCCGCTCGGATAGATCTTTAGGTTAAGCTGCGCTTGCCTAGGTAGCCGTGGATGGTTGACCACCCATTACATACAGAGTTTCCTCCGTGCCTCGTAAAGCACGTTAAGCCGTTGGTTCCAGCTGTCATTTGTAGATCTTTGACAGTCGTTACAGGTAGTCAGTGGCTTGAAAGTCTGACAACCAGTTTTAGCAAGGGGTATCGTATTACCCAGTACTAACTGGGTTGTGGAGGTCAGATAGGCAGTCGCTCCACGTAAAATACTGGTATTCAGCTGCATCCGGTTAGACTGGAAGCCGACCCCAAACTATTTGGGAAAAGGCTAGGTAGGTGACGATTTTTATGATTTAGTGTTAGTCACTTGAAGTTAAATGTGTTATTTTATGTAAAATTTTGTGATCCTTTGTTTTTTTTTGGCCTAGCATTGCCACGTTGGATGGCAATGCTGATTCTTTGGCCAAAAAAAGGCCCGCCCTCGGGTCATGTGAAGAGTCGACCAACCGCTTGGCGATTTCCTGAAATACTAGGTGGGTACTCGGACCTCATGGCCCGTGTTTCAAACCCAAACGGCTCAAACACATAACTACCAATTAAATTATTGAATTTGCGCCGTTTGAAGTTTTCAGCACCTGCAGCAGCCGCCCCAGCGCAGCCCACTGTGCTAGGAAGATGGGATGGCGCAAGGGTGTCGACGCAAGTTGCATCCCACGCCAAAGGCCTACCCAACTTCCACGGCATTATGGTCATAACATCTGATCCTTTGTTGATTGAATTAAATAATTGTATTGTTACAATTTGCATTGCTCCTGTACTCGTTGATAAAATGCTCGAATCTGAATCGTTACATTAGGCGCATGCTCCGGTTATAGAGCGCCCATATAGTTCATCGACAGAACATGAACCCGCGACCTCTACATTAGCCGCTAGCTGTTAACTGCGCGACTACTGTATCCAAGTCATTCTTAATTGAGTATCAATCGTGCCTACATGGTAACTGTAGAGCATGTTTTCAATATCTATAGGCGATTTTTAAATTAATGACTAATGGCCGTCTTGGACATTAATAAAAAAATATTAAAAATCAAATCAAATCATAATTTATTTGTTAACATAGGTAAAAAAGTACAGATCTTATGTTTGATTATCAGAGTGCCAGGAGGGCTTCAGGTAGATCGGGGGGGTAGCCCCCCGATCTACCTGAAGCCTTTTTTTTGGTATGGGAAATCATCAAATGACTCCTCCCGCTCTGGGCGGAGCGGAAGGGAGTGTCAGACTTTCACTGACTAAAACCCATCCATGTTCCTTCTTTACCCTTTGTGGTCCAGGGCCGCGGTATCTCTTTCGAACAGTCCCGCAGCCCCGGCAGGCATCGGCCCTTGCGGGCCCCTCCGGTTTGCTTACATCTCTTTAACCGCGCGTGGAACAGGAACGCGCCGTCGACACGGCCTGTCGTCACAAGACGGACGGACGGCGAGCTAGCCCATTACTCACCGTCCCGCGAAAACCCCTGCGGCTGTTATTTAGCAACAAAACCTCTCGATTTTGACAACACAGAATTCTTCATAACAAATTAAAGTAGCCTCTCTAGAGTTAGCAGCTACTCTGAATTGAGTATGCCGAGCAATATGACATACTTAGTTAATATCACTGTTAACCTCTTCAATTAGGCTGAATAACAACACGCTTGTGCCATGATAAGAAGTAGGAGTCTAAAATTATGTTCGTACCTACTTCGACAGCTAATAGTTGAACGTGCGTTTTATTTATTTTATGTTTATTTATTTATTTGGATCTCCAACAAAAGGTACACAGATACAATATAAGTCACAGTTATACAAAGGTTCTTTTAAGTGTGTTCCTTCAATTACAGCAGACCACAGCATGCACATAAAACTAGGTGATAATTAGAGAAAAAAAATACTTCAATTCAATTTCATTTCATTTGTCGAGCCTTTTCCCAACTATCTTGGGGTCGGCTCCCTGTCTAACCGGATGCAGCTGAATACCAATATTTTACATGGAGCGATTGCCTATCTGACCTCCACAACACACTGGGTAATACAATATCCTTGGTAAGACTGGTTGGACCACTGACCTGTAACGACTGTCAAAGATCTACAAATGACAGCCGGGACCAACGGATTTTAGGGGTTTAACTAACGTGCTTTTCGAGGCACGGAGGAAACTTGGTATGTAATACGGTCACCCATCCACAGACCAACCTAGGCAAGCACGGCTTAAAGATCGACCCGAGCGCGCCTGTAATTATTAAACCACGAGCTAAGTGAGCGATGCTGTGTGCAACTTTACAACTATTATAAATGCGAAAGTTTGTGAGGATGGATGTTTGTTTGCGTTTCACGAAACAACTACAGAACGGATTTGTATGAAATTAGCACACCGACAGTTTATAACTTAGATTAACACAGCATACTTTTCATCCCGGTAGTAAGATCCCGTGGGACAATTACCGAACTCTATGCGGGCGCAGCCGCGGGCAAAAGCTAGTTCAGTTATATTTCTTACTTCAGGAGTTGAGTCTTGCGTTTCGAAGCGATTCGAGTCGGCACAAAAACCCACGCAAGATGGAATGCGTGCAATAGAGGAAGTTACAGAGTCACAATTTTATTGTTGGAGCATATCAAGCCACTTGGTACATTACAGTTATTATACACGGACCTCTGATTTAAACCTTATGACAGCGACAATAGACGTCTGCAGTTAATATACTGCAAAATCAGAGGTACAATAACAATGAAAAGACTACGTACACTAGCATTATGACTCAGGACTGTTTTCAGTCATAACCAACCTCATCTTAAAAACATTACGAAAATATAGGGTGTAAACGGACCCTTTACGAAGCTTTCAACCAAGCTTACAACACATTAAACTAAGTAACCTGCGAAAAATTTTTTGGAGGGAAACTATTTTTTTTTTTCAGTTCTGAAAAATCACAGTTTGTTTAAAGTGTAAGCGCCAGGTTAGCCCGCGAAATTCAAATTTTCTTACGTTTTTTGCAATTTGTAGGTCAATGTCAGGTTGTATGTTGATGAAAAATGAGTCGCGCTAGTAACACGCATGTAGTTACAGAATTATAATCATTACAATCATCAATACAACCCTCTCAGTTCATTTAACCCATTGAGTGACTTTTTCATGAAATAGTTATTGAATGGGGTTCAATGAGCTTAGAGGATTGAGTTCAGGATTTTAATGACTATAATTCTGTAACTACATACTTGTTCCTGGCGCGACTCAATTTGTTACTAGCGCGACTCAATTTCCATCAACATACAACCGGACACTGACTTACAAAATGAAAAAAACCAAAGAAAATTTGAATTTCGCGGACTACCCTGGCGCTTCGACCTTTTTTTCCGGATAGGAAATCATCAAATACTATAAAAACCTTTGTATTGGTTTTCAAACGGCGACGCGACCAAATAACTTAGCATCTCTAAATAGTCTTTTTACTGTAGTCCAGGTTTAGATCGGGATTTGTTCACTTCTGCGCGGATTTCTTGTGCCGTTAGGCGTCCATTACTCTTCCTGTTAACGACGATTACTAGCAAGAAGCATGGTAGCTCTCGACCTTTTCGATCGCAAACAATCTTGATTACTACCAGTCTCCTTGTTGTCTATTGTGTTATAAACATAAGTCTTCGACAACTTAAGTTGAAAGACAATCGCACGTACAGATTTGCCTTCAAAACAAATGGCAGGACTAGTTTCACTGCTAATTTCGCGCACTTTTCCCATTTTCAGACGTCTTCACTGCAACAACGACGAGCTCAGACTGACCAAGATAGAGAAAGATCAACTCCATGAAAACTCAGGTAATTATCATGTTTTAAGAAACTACAATAATCCTGAATTTGAGTTTTGAATAGACCTTTACAGGATGATAACTTTAAAAATATACAAAAATAATGACGTAGACAGTCTTTAATAACAATAAAATAAGCGGGTGTTCAAATTAGCTCTTCTTTTGAAATATTTTGTTGGTGACAAAGATTTTTACAAGTGGTCTCAAACTTTTGGGAGTCCGTGTCTACACAGTAAGACAGTGGTTAGGGGCAGGGCTGTTCTGAACCGCCTCTACATGTTTGTAAAACTTTGTGTATTGAAAGCAAGATGATAATCATGGTATTCAAGTCATTAAAATGTGTATTTGTGTATTTGGCCGGGAGTGTATTTTTATGCAGAAGATGATGTTGCCACCTTTTAAGTTTGTTCGATTTTACGAAAATGGTGGTATTTTTGGCACAAAAATCAGGGTTTACAAAACCATAAATATTTTTACTGTCATGAATATTTTATGTTTCTTATTTTATTTGTTAATGTCATTGGTATTTAACCTATATATTTCGGATCGGACAGGTTTTTTCACATATTGTATCATTTATTCTTGCTAGTTTCGTTTCTCTTACCAATACCTACGATAATTTGAATGTCAATTAGCATTATTGTCGATGCAAATGGCGGGACGAATAAGTACCTGTTTTATATTAGACTAGCATTTCTCCCGCGACTTCGTCCGCAAGAATTGTGATAGCTCGGCTAACAAGGGTGATATAAATATTATTTATAGCCTATGTTACTTTCTGATAATTTAGCTTTACATTAGTGAAAAACCTGCCAAGTGTGAGTTGGACTCGCGCACCGAGGGTTCCGTATAAACTTGTAGGTATTTTGTTATTAAACTACATATTTACGGTTTTCAGACAAGACAATGCTTCTTGCCAAAAGAGAATGACCAAAGTTGGTACCAAAAAGTCTCGCGCCTCAAAACCAAAATATTATAGTAATTAGTTTCATATTTTTTTACGGCATTACGCGTCGGGGATTTGATTTTTGAACTGGAAATATACTTTTCGAGTTTAAAAGTATGAATATTGTTTTACTCCCTTTATATGACGTTCCGTTTCAATTGAATATAAATGACGTTCCGTTTCAATTGAACAAACCCTTGTCTGTCGAGCGGACTCTAAAATTAATTACAATTAAGTAAGATCAGTACACCAAATCGATTTAGTTTGGTTTATTGCTATTTGCAACAAAATAGATTTTCTCAGCCTAAAGATTTTGATTTATCGATTACATCCCTAAATCCCGACTAGTTTATAGCACTTACTATACTCTATGGTTTATGGGTATCTTATCTGTGGCATCTGACATTTGTACTGTACTGACTGACTATTGGCAATGTAAAGGTCTAAAATAAAATCGAGTTTCAGTCAAGCATACTGTGGATGTTACTTTAACTCGTAATTCTTACTAATATTAGTGTATTACGCTGTTTTTAGAGCAATAATGTAATGTGTGTGTGTTAAAATACGTCGTTGGTAGCGTCGAAAAAATAGACCTACTTTTTAGGTTAGTTTCGATTTTATAAAATAACTCTGAAACGCGGGTTTTTTTTTCAAAAATAATTTTTGTAGGAGTTAATACGATCAGTGTAGTCTATAAAAAACAAGGTTTGATTTTGATGCAGCGTGGTACGGGATTCCATACTTTCATGAGCATTGTCCTTTCATGATTCCAGGTCAACGGGAAGTAGGTACCCTATAAATTTTGATTCCTTTGAGAGTGTCGAAATATACGTTTTTTGCGGCATAAACAGTCGTATATTTTTTTTACGCTAACTTAAAAGTTTGATTATTTCACAGCTACAAGGGACTGTAGACTTGAGTATGGTTTTAATTTCAACGCGATACCTCCACGCATTCCCGAGATAAAGGGTCTTGACAAACAGACGTCCAGACGGACAACAATGTGATCCAGCAGTTTCAGAGCTTATTCGGTACAAACAAACAAACAAAAAAAATATCTTTCCTCTTTATAATATTAGTATAGAAAAGTAAAATGTTATACATACTAATAAAAAGCTGTCTAGGTTTTTCAGATTTATTTTTAGTGTTTTATAAAGATAAAGATGCATTTATTTGTATAAACATGTGTGACATAGTACATAGATATGCACATATGGATGGAAATGAGTTTAGATAGCTGGTTCAACATGTTTTGCCATATACTTATCTAACTCGTTGGAAGACCCGGAATTAGGATTTCATCATCATCTGCCTAACCTTTTCCAGTCCAACCGGATGCAGAGAAATACCAGCGGCGGTATCTGGCTTCTATTGGCTATTTTTTTTTTAATTACAAAAAGGGCCTGCTCTTGACCTCGATCACGCCTGGTGGAAAGCGATGGATGAGGTCTATGATGAAACGAGCGAGCCCAGAAGATGCCTGTCCACTCTTGCTTTGAAGGCAGACGGGTTAAATGTGGAAGGGAACACAAATGCAGAGAGTTCCACACTTTGGCTGTGCGCATAATAAACGTGGAGAAGCGCCGAGTAGGTACGACTCGTCGGGATATCAACCAAGTGTGGATGGTACGCCGCAGTACGTCTGCTAGTCCGGTGGTAAAAGGGTAACAGAATACCCCTTTTTTTTTTTGTTTTTGGGGGGTGAGAAATCATCAAATGACTCCTCCCGCTCTGGGCGGAGCGGAAGGGAGTGTCAGACTCTTACTGACTAAAAAACACCCATGTTCCTTCATTGGCCCTTTATGTTCCAGGGCCGCGGTATCTCTTTCGAACAGTCCCGCAGCCCTGGCAGGCACCGGCCCTTGCGGGCCCCTCCCGTTTGCTGACATCTCTTTGAGGCGCGCGTGGAACACGAACGCGCCGTCGACACGGCCTGCCCGTCGTCATACGACGGACGGACGGCGAGCTAGCCCATTACTCGCCGTCCACAGGCCCGAACAGAATACCCCTTGGTATGTCCTTTGGGCTTCTAATTACCCATAACGACCTCAATCCTTACGAATATTATAAATGCGAAAAAAGTTTGTTTGTGTGTTACCTTTCACGCCTAAACCACTGAACCGATCATTCTGAAATTTGGCATATATAAAGTTGTCAAGTGTACACAAACAGACAGGGTACCTTTCATCCCGAAAAAAGTACTGTTCCCGAGGAAAACAACAATAACGTACTTATGATAATAGATGGCGCCACGTGTCTTTCGAATCATGATTGAATTATATTATTATTGAAACTAGTGGTGCGAACTGATTGTCAAATTCAAAATTAACGCGTGCGAAGCCGCGGGCAGCAAAAGCTAGTGATCTATAAATGACAGCCGGGACTTCCCGTGCTTTTCGAGACACGGAGGGGTTTCGATATGGATGGTCACCTATCCACGGATTGAACTTAGAAAGCGTAGCTTAACCTTCGATCGACCCTTGCGGTTGTTATTATTTGGCCGCGAGATAATCCGACAGGTGGCATAATAGAACTTTTTCGAGCCTTAAAAGCTAGACGGATTTCGATGAAATATGGCACACCAAGTAGACAAAGATCTTGTTTAGGAACGGATGCTTTAATTCAGGGATTAAAATAAGTGATAATACATAAAATTATCATAAATAACACTGGTCAACACTACTTTTGGTGCCAAGAAACTGTATTTTTTTATTAACTTACAACCGTATGCTAATTACGTTCAATCAAAAAATGTAAACTTTCCACACGTGTAGTTTTTAGATTTGACTTGGCCAGAAAAAAATGCAAAGAAAAACAGCATTTATTAAATTATCATGTGCATAAAACTTACTTTTTCGCGATTTTCGTGAATGAGGTGTATTGGGACAATCACGTTGCATACCCCAGCAGTAGTCAGCAATCATATGCCGATCCGATCGACCTTAGCATAATCAGCCTATAATGTTCCCACTGCTGGGATACACGGCCTCCTCTCTATGAGAGGGAATGGACTATAATCCACCACGCGGGCCCAGTCTGGGTTGGTAGATGTCACATGTCTTCGAATTTTTGGTTCTTGTACATGCAAGTTTCCTCACGATGTTTTCCTTCACCGTTTTTGAGAGCAGTGGCGATGAAATAAATTACATAAAGTAATGCTCCTGCCTGGGTTCGAACCCACGACTTACTGTTCGTAAGTCGGGGCCGCCACTACTGGGCCACCGCTGCTCTCGACCCTCCCATCGGCCTTGGTACCTCTTTAGCTGTTTATAAAACCTGTTCTAGGTTTTCTATACTTTTTAACTGTGTATTCACCACAAATGTAACAACACATTTATTTGGCTCATTGAGACAACTTCTTCGCGATGAAGAAATGATATGAAAATCAATTTATTTATAGAAATGTACAAAGTTAGCAAACCGAGCACATGAAAGTACTGATTTATTTATTTATTTTAGTACAAGCAGGACTTACTTACAGCTAATAAAAACAAACAAAAAGGGAATAATAGTCACCAGAAAGCCAATTACAAATCCTCACGAATAGACATAATAGTAAAAAATTATGGTGTGAGCACAAACACACCATAATTACACCTGATTACAGCCAATATTAAAAACTGAGTAGGTACATCCAAAACTACACTTAGAAAAAAATATATATTTTTATTTTTACTAATGGACACTTAATAAAAACCATTAACGTTATCTCTGCACCATTTTATTTTTTGTCCAGTGTAATTATTATTAACACCGGATAGTTACAGTTATCGTTAGTCGGTTCGATTCCTGAGTGTGGCAAGCGAATTTTCGCTTCTTACAGCCTAAGCGGATGCAGCTGAATACCAGTATTTTACATGGAGCGCGTGCTACTTATTTATTAACTCATCATTACAGGGATTTCCTAATTCAATAGTGTGGCCATAATTGCAGTTTTATTATTTACCATAACATAATAATTAACACTAGAAACGGGATATTTACCATGTCCACTGTTTGTTTTGAGTTCCCGATATTTGGGCGCTGTTGATAATCGAGTTGCGAGTGACAGTGGTAGCGGTACTGAGTGCAAAAAAGGAACAAGAAAGAGGGTAGACCGATTTGTCTGCTCATAAACACCCACCCGCAATAACTTCAGTTTATCCGTGATCCGCTTGCAACAGCGCCGAAATATCGGGAATCAAAACAAACAGTGGACATGGTAAATATCCCGTTTCTAGTGTTAATTATAATGTTAGTGACCATGACAGTTTTCCATAACATATCCTGTACATCGTGGTTTTTGTGAACTCACTCAGAGAACAAGTAAAGAGATCTATGCTGTCCGCTACGTCATCATTAAGTACAGTCAAGGTACGCGTTATAGGGGCTTTACTCAGTAGATTGGCCCTACTACTGGACACCGCCAATAGACGTGGCGGGACGTGGCGTGGACTTCTGTAATAGCAAATTGTAATCTGTACCAGTAGCAAAGGTTCCATACAACTCGATTCTTACCGGCTTCCCTTTGAATAATGGCAGAGTCAGTATTCTATAGACAAATAATATAATCAAGGATATGTACTCCGGCTTACCTCTTACAAAAATTGACCCTTCGCTACTGATCTGTACCCATATCACGGTTATTGGGTAATACGATAGCCCTTGGCAAAGTAGTTTACAGTACTATACTACTCGGCCTTTCCTGCATTGTGCTAGCACTGATATGTGATGACATAATCATCGCACATAGCTAATTGGTGATCGCTGTATGATTTTAACAATTGTTTAGACGCTTAAGGTAATTAAGGAGTTAAAATCTGGAATCTGGTGGAGTTGAAGTCTGTTTCTAATTTCAAAATAACAGCGTTTTACTGAATGTATATGAAAGTATATACTGTACTTATAACTAGCAATCTGTAAAGCCTTTTTTAGGGTTGCGTAGTCAACAAGGAACCCTTATAGTTTGGCCATGTCGGTCTGTCTGTCCGCAGCTTAGCTCAAAGATTCTTAGTACTAGAAAGCTGTAATTTGGCATGAATATACAGATTTGTTTTTCCGACAAAGTGGTACAATAAAATCTCGAAAAGTATTTTTTTAGAGCATCTCTTGTGCACGTAAAGTGGGTTTTTTTTTGTCTCGCGTACCTCTTTGTGTGGGATCATGGGATGTCGCTGTATAGGTCTTTAAAAATGTTGCGAGTTTGTTCAAATATTTTTTCGAAGCCGCGGGCAAAAGCTAGTAGTGTATATAACGACTTTAAAAGGAAAACTATCACAGCTAAGTAGGTTTTACAAGTTTACGAGTAATAGTCGACCAACTTATAAAATGTACTTGGATAACATAAATATTTTTCTGAACATAACGTATGGGAGCATAGGTTTTCAACTGCAAATGTAAGAATCATCGTTCGGAGGCAAATCTGCTTTTGATGGGTAACTACGGAACCCTACATTGTGCGTGGCCCGACACGTACTTGGCCGATTTTTTAAATTATTTGTCTTTCTATCTGTTTGTTTCGGTTAATCTACGAAACGACTGGACCGATTTCGATAGTTTTTTACTGACAGATAGCTGATGTTCTAAGGAGTAACTAGGCTACTTATTACTTACTTTCATTTTAGAAAAACGATTACGGTTCAGTCAAAAAAATTAAACCCTTGAAATTGTTATCAAAATCCGATTCAAATAGTACATAATATTTCATGCGGTTGAAAGTCGTGGACAACAGCTAGTTATTATATAAAGAGGTAATGGTTTGGACTTTTTCAGACTACCCAGAGAAAAATGGAAAGAAGCTGCCTAGGTATAAAACTAAAGGATAAGATGAAGAACGTTGACATTCGAAAGAAGACAAAAGTATGCGATGCCTTAACTTTTGCAATGAAGGCTAAATGGAAGTAGTAGGCTAGATGGACTCTACGGTCAGTAAAGTGGTCTGGACCAAAAGGCACCAGATCAAGAGGTAGACCAAAGGCCAGATGGGCAGACGAAATTGTAACGTGCGCGGGCGGAAGTTGGATAGAGAGAGCTAATGACAGAGAAGACTGGCGTTCCTTGGGGGAGGCTTTTACCCGAACGGGGTCCATGCATTTATTAACTACAAACAAGTAATAATTAGATAAATAAGATTTAAACTAAGTACAAAATAGAAACTAACTTAGTTATTAATTTAGAGTATTTAATATGTACTATGCATGGAATTAAATTAAATAAAGCTTATTATTATTATTATAATGGTTTGGATGTAGGAGGTAATCTTCGAAGCTACCCCACCGATTTCTTAAGGGGTTACAATTTTTGGCCTGCCTTACTTCAGGCATTTTATTTTATTTTCAAAATAGCAGCCACGCATAAAACCTACATTAATCAATAGCAGGTCAATCAATACAAACAAGTATTGTATGAGACAAATTCCTTTACGCGCGATTGGTCCAATTCGCGGTTGGTCCAATTGTTCTATAGCGTAACGTGTACTGATGGCGTATTGTAACCGTGATAGCTTATAAACGTATCTTGCAATGAAAACGAAACCTTATTATTACGGGAAAAAGATACTTTAATTTTGACCGACTTGTCAGTGACAGCAACGGAAGTCGGAATAGCAACCTTAATGCTAGCAACATAAAGATCACTGTCAAGCAAAGGCGTAGGTAAAACAACTATGAAAGGAGCCTCCTCTATGAGCGGTTTCAAACTGGCGTATTTTGTAGCGCCTATAAGCGCGTACCGGCTTACGCTCGTACACGCCCGTCTGTCACATTACGCGCTTCAAAAAGACGTGCACGTGATTATACGTGTTCAATGACAGTTGTCACCAACAGTGTTGGATGACTTACGACTTGCGGTTGTGTGAGCTTATAAGCGCATCAACGCTCGTACGAGTTCCGCGTGTGGCTAAATGCGCGCGTATATGCGCCTAAACGCGCGTCCAGAAACGAGCTTATACGCGCCGAAAATATGCTAATCTGCAGTCGGTATATTCCCTAAAAGCCAAATCAAGTGATTTATTAGTATTTGTAAAGCACACCCAAATATGAACCTTAACCAACGGAGATACATGTCAATTCCCATTACTGCATCGCGTCGCGTGGCGGCTATCGACACGCACTGTGGCTGAATATTTACGCTGCTAGTCGCGCGTTCGATTTTCGTATGAAGCTTAATATGAATAAGTGATAAGAGATCAGTTTAATTTGGATTAGCATAGCTTGTTGATTGGTTTAGCGTACTACGGGCTTAAAACAAGTTACCAGGAGACTTCTCATCTTTTAAAATTTCCTATCTTCAAAGGTAAGAATCGATTAGAACGCATTTCTTATTTCGCGATACTGCAGACTAATAGTCGTTTGAAAAAAAAAAGAATCTCTTCCATTGAGTGTAAATTGAACTACCTATGAATGGGCGTTAAATATTGTTATTATAATATTTGGTGCTACGGAACCCTTTGTATGTGAGTCCAACTCGCACTTAGCCGGTTATTTGAATGGACGTCGGACGTGTTCAGTGCATAACCATGTGTCATTAAAAATGCGGTACGTGCGCATTTGCAGAAGCCATTTTAATGACTTTTTGATTAAAATTACATAAAAAATGTCTAATCAGAGATAATTACATTCAAAAACAGTTTAACACCTAGATAAAATAACTGATACTTATCTCCAAGATAAATGTTACTTATATTTAAAATATTTCCTAATGATTGTTACAATTAGTTACATTGTGAATTAACTGTTCTGAAAGATTATAATTGGTTATCAATGATAGATTGAGGTATCAATTTTGTAAATTTTTTCCATACCTACAGTTTCATAGTTCAATAAAAAACCTACAGGATCACTCAAAAAAATATGTACCTATATAAAAATATCACCTAACATTTATAATCTTAATGGAAATGCACGGTGTTTAATGCCTATAATTATCTACAAGAAGTCTTATTCACAAATAGGTACTCATAAAAATGCAACAAATAGTCACATTCGTAACAAAAGATCAATATAAATTTAAATAGATAAGATAAGTAATTGTGTTTATGACTGTTACATTTTAAAGAACAAGGAATTTTGATTATTCTGCCTATTCTATCAAGGATCATACTCTGTCCTGTCCTTGTCCCATATTACTTGGGGTCGGAGCAATACATTTTTACCCCTCCATTCCCTGTCAACCATCATTTCCATCTTTTTATTTCACATTTTCCTCACAGAATGCGTCAGAATGCACAGAAAAATAATTACAAAAAAATAAAGCGACAAATGTTTCCAACGTATTATTTTAAAATGACATATAGGATAACAAAAGGTTTAAATGGTATGGAATCATTCACATTTAAAGAAACCAGGCTAATGTTGCCTCAACAAGGTACCTAATCTAGATTACAATAAAAATAAAAAATAAAACAATGAGACAAAAAAAAAAAAAATTTTGCAGACTGATAAAAATAAACAGTAAACCTCATCATTTGGTTGTTTACAAGATCTTTGAGGAAAAATACTCAGTGTTTTTGAATTGTTAATTTGATAAATACTGTTCTAGTTTATGTAGATAAATACAGCCTACAATGCCTATAATCTTTTGAAAAAACTTGATAATAAAATAATCAAGTCTGATAAGTTTTCAAGCTCATCCAAAAAAAAAAAACAATGACAGTTAAAAAAAATTGTTTTAAAAATATAGAACAATAAACTCACCCTTTAAAAATCCTGGCATTTTTTTTTTCACACCAAACACCGAAATTACGCGTACAGCCGAGTAATTATATTTTTCACAATTAAAATACCACAATCACTGATTACTATTCCATTGATAATAAAACTTTGCATACAGTTATGTTTTATCGAGCAGTTTATACCAATCAAGGGTTTAAATATGAAATTTGTACTAATATAGATAAAGAAACAATTACGTCTGATAAGTAACGATTACAATATAGTTAGACGTTTTAATGCTATACACCGAAATCGTATGTGGGCGACCGTCCTCCCGCTAATGTATGCGCCGTCGAGCGAATAGTAATAAAATTATACACGGCATAGCGTCGAATTACGCGTCTCCCGCTTTTAGTTAAAAGGTTAACAGCCAATTGACTACAGTTTTTTTTAATCAGTTAAAAATACAGGCACTAGCATTATACTAAGGAGTTCATGTCGTACTCACCGTCGCTAGCGGGTCGCATTCCACCTTTCCCGATGTGCGTGGGCTCTCATTTTCATCTTGTTCACGTAATACCACTTTACGAATATCTAATATTTTGGTATCAAAATGCAAGGAGGTATAAAAAACTAGGATGACCACTGTTACATTACAACTGTCAAAACTGAACTTCACTCGAGTACTTGTGCCAAGTACCATAGACAAGGTTATGTTTTATAAATAGATTTTAGTTTTGCTACTCGATAAAAGATGGCGGTAGAAGTCTTAAATCTGGCAACTCCCGAATATGAAATTTCGTGCGTGTTTTTATTGCCTCACTTTGATTAAATCCTACGGTGACGAAACGCCTATAATCCCCAAAGGGCTAGGCAGACGTGTAGGTACCAACCTGATACCCGTTCACCCGCATTTCGCCATGAATTGAGGCCACACCGTTAAGTAATCAGAAATTTACAAATAAAAATTTTCCAATTTATACAGTACAAAAACAAGTCTCTAAAAACTTTTAAACGAAATTAAAATCAGATAAAACCTACGACGTTGTAAAATGTTTTCCGTGCGGGAATCGAATCACGTCACGTAGCGCCGCAATCAATCGCTCAGCCACTGCGCCAACTATGCCGTCACACACCCAAGTAGCACCAAACTGCATTATTGCATGACAGTAGGTATGTCACATAGGGTCCACATCGGTAACTTTAGCATTTTTGAAGACTCATTAGAGTTCACTCGAACTGCAAAAGCTGAAAATTACGCTTTCGCATGTTTATTGCTTTATTAACAACCACAGAAATAACATTGTAGTTGCTAGCGCAATAGTACTGTCAGCTACAATATAGCATTTGTGTGAACCTGAAAGTAGCCATATTCTGAAATGAAGGCCACAAACGTAGCCATAAAATGCTTGCATAAAAAAAAAAAGAATATTGTGAACTGCTTTAATGCAATCAATTATTCTATGACTTCAATTAATTAACAATGATATATTGCGTCTTGCTGAACATAGTTGGACTTTTACAGTGTTAATCAGCTTGGTACACGCAATCTTATAATAGCACATCCAGCCCACATGCTCACTATGGGTGAATTAATATGATGCTAAATTACAGCAAACTGCTATAAATCAGATCAAATGTAACCTTTGATGCTGGTTAGAGCGGAATACTTGTACTAGCATAGGTAATTAATCTACTAATGCTGTTAAATAAGATCCAGACAGTTTAGCGGTTCATTGGGTACAATACTTGCGTACGTGTTAGCTACTATTAAGCTTTACATGGATCTGTGACTGACATGTGCGACACAAATACTACTCGTGTCAGTTTTTTAAGGATTTATGTACCACCATTGTGATGAATGCGGTGCAGATTGGTTTTCAGGTTTTAACCTATTTATTCTAATAATAATTTGAGGGCGCCTGAAAATTTTCGCCTATAATTATACCATATTTGACAGTAAACTTACTTTCCTAATCAAATTTTACGTATGTTAAAGAAAAAATCAAGGTCACAAAATGGCTCGCGCACAAACAAAACCAAAATAATAAATGAAAATCATATACAATTTTGTCACTAGTATTTTCACCAGCTCTAGGTTTAGCTTTAAAAAGATCCACGTCTGTAGTTTGTACTGAAAATTAGGTACTTAACTCACATCTAATACCTAATCCGCCATTTTGCTGCATAATAGGTAACACCCACTCTAACAATCAGCTAATGTTCAGCTCTTGGAGTAACTGTTACCCTTATAAATGCTTAAATAATGCTAATATAATCCAATTAGTTGCAGTCATTCAGCTAATAGGTAGCTGTTTAATTTGTCCCCAAATCAGAGTTACATCAGCTGAAACAGCGCTGCTAACGCTCTTATTCAGCAGGCTTGTACAGCTTAAGATTCTATGGTAGACAGTGATTCAGCTGATATACAGCGCTTCGGTGTTACTCGGGCATTGTGTTTGTGGTAAATCTTCTGCTGGCCCAACTTGGAAAGGACCGCAGTACAGACCTATAAGTATAGTTCCTTTTTTAAAACGAAAATTAAAAGGAATTTCTAGAAACTTCTCCTGTATCGTGGGTGCGTTTACAAATATTTTAACTCAAACAACCAGGAACCGGAACAACTAGCACACTGGCGGCGGTGGATGAAATAAACGCATGTCTCAAAGCGACGACGCCACTGTGGTCCAGGATCGAACAGCTTCTTACGTGCAATATGCATCCAACTGTACAGCAACCACGAAGCAGGTGTCTGCGAATAAGCAACGCTGCTGATGGGAAAATTCTATTCTCCGAAGAATTTTCTCATTCAGTGGCTACAGAGGATGAACTTATCATGCACGTTTTTCTCAATTTGGAGGTTAATAATATGATATAAAAAATAAAGAGTGGTTGTGTGAGAGTGCGGCTCGGCGCTGTCGCTAAAGAACGAGTGGGTCAGTAAAATAAACAAAAAAAATTTAGACATGATCGTCGGCGATTCAAAAGTATACACATCAATATACACTGTATTAGCTAATGACGATAGTACAGCCTACATCGTTGATTTTCTCAATTCCCTGGAGTTAACGGGCGTGCCGTCCCAGAAGCTGGAGCTTAAAGTTGACGTTCCAGTACACTGACAACCAGCAGCAGCATTTAACGATAGAGTACCGTGTTAGCCAGAAACTGCATTGTGAAGGTCAGATAGCCAGTCGCTTAATGTGATATACTGGTATCCAGTTAGAGTGGAAGCCGAACACAATACGCGGTGGAAGGAACACCAACGTATTCAGTACATCATTCTGAGCCCCCCATAATTATAGAAATTTTTCATCGGTTAAAAAAAAACAATCTGCTGTTCCAAACATTTTGACCGTGTAGGTTTTGCACTTTTGTAGGAAACAGCAGATTTTTTTTTTAATAACCGATGGTACTGGATACGTGGTAACCGTTTCCGCGTCGGTGTCCCTTCCACCCCGTATACTTCGGAAAAGGCTAGAATGGTTGACCAATTTCTTATCCTAGTATATTCCCAAAGGTTAAGATCGATCTACCAGTCTAACCAGACGCAGCTATAAATGATCCATTCAGCCGTTCCTAAACTACGATGACGTCGGCTTCCAGTCTAACCAGACGCATCTGAAGCAGTATTTTAAATGGCCCGACTGCGGATCTGACCTTCACAATCTAGTTTCTGGGCAATACGATATACTTTGTAAAGCTCAGGCCACACCGAAAACTGGCGGGCAGGCGAGCGACGCGAACGACGACGCCCTGCTAGATATCTGCTAGATATATATAGACTGACGCTGCTAGATATCAATAAAACTGAATTATAACAACTAACGGAAGCCTGACCATATATTTTTGGGCGCCATAGAAAAAACAATCGTTCCATAAATAGTGTTCAATTATTTTTAATTGTATAACAAGAAAGGCTCGCAGCTGTATGAGCGATGCCTTTGCCAAACTAAACGGTGTAGTATGCTAAACGGCCATCGATACGATCGTTGGTATTGTCTATGGCTGAGCGTTCCAATTTTAAATATGGTGATCGAACGCGTGATATGGAGTCGAATGTTGATTTTTAGAAGTTGCTTTTTTTATTAATTTTAATTATTAAATATAATAATACAAAATAATTATAAAGAGGTCTTCGGAACTACTGATCCGATTCCGAAAACTCTTTCACTTCATCTTGAGCTACTAGTTTGGCGCTTTCGCTAGCGGCCATCAGTTGAATCGTCAATGAGCATTTGTTTGGACGGAAATAAGCTACAACCACTAAATAACAATACAAAAAGTTCATTTTCTTTATAAATAAGTAAGTACCTCACTAACATTATCATTAACACTAGAAACGGGATATTTACCATGTTTACTGTCTGTTTCTTTCTTGTTCGTTAAACAAACAGTACACATTGTCATGGTAAATATCCCGTTTCTAGTGTTAATGATAAGTATGTAATTTTGTAAAAAAAACTGTCATTTTTTGTTTTTTTTGGCTTTGGAGGATCTGTTTGGATATCTTGACTATATTTGATAAAATATATGGGTCTACTACATTTTCTTTTAAATCTATTGAGTGTTTACTGGGCAAGTGGTTCCGTAAGCTTGATGTAGAACTACTGAATATAAAAAAACCCGGGTTTCAAATCAACCGGTTATCCGGTTGATTCGATTATCTGGGTATCTGGTTTGCATGCCCTAGGCTGAACGGCTCCATAAGAGCACACAAAATCGCCAGCTGAAAAAGATAGCGCCAGCGTAGTAGTCCGCAAGACATGAGGCGAAGCACCCCACTTTGAAGTATTACATTCTTTCACTAATGGGAAGCTACATTAAACGGATCCTTCACGATGCCGTGAACCAAGCATTCTGTACATCAAACTAAGTAACTCTACGCAAAAAATATTGCTTGGAAACTACAATTTTGGGGGTGTAATATTACGTTATTAGGCAGGACTTAATGTAACGCACTGAAACCATTGTGATTATGAATGCATTGAAATAGTACAGGATTGAGGAGGTGTTTAAAGTAAAGTTTTTTATTTATTTATTTTATTTTATTGTGTTTGGGTGGCTAACAGCTAACAATACAAAAATGTATAGCGAGGGAAACAACGACAAGTCATTTACAAGGCTCCACATTTAGCAATTAACTATTGACATTAAAAACTTGTATTTTTTTTAAACAATATTTTCTTACCTACCAAGAAAGTTATCAGGTATTGTCTAGAACAAAGAAATGATCGCAATGACGGGGAGGACAAGTGCCTTTCGACTTTTTTAAAGATATTTTTACACCCATTATATAAAACGTTCCTGTGGGATGATTGTCGACAATAACGCGAGTGAAGCTTCGGGCTAAACAAAATCTTGGATAAACGAAAACAATATTACTAAGACAGCTCCACAGCCTCCCTGTGCAACAATCAATACAAGATGGCGGCGCTACAAATTGGTTGGATGACGCGGCACTACACTAAATAATGATATTAACATATTGTACTGTCACTTTCCTCTCCACTTTATTATTGAATCTTTTATTTTGGAGATCCGCAGAAATATTTTAATTTGAAAGTGCAATTGGTTTTTTTACCAAAAGAAATTTAAATTATTATAGAGGGTTAGTTTTCAATGACCAGCCAAATTCTAAGATATGATGCAGTACATCATTCTGAGTCCGGCCATATAAAAAAGTTTCATCAAAATGTCATAAAAAAACTGCTGTTTCCTACAAAAGTGCAATACCTACACGGTCAAAATGTATGGAACAGCCGATTTTTTTATGACATTTTGATGAAACTTTTCTATATGGCCGGGCTCAGAATGATGTACTGCATCATATCTTAGAATTTGGCTGGTCATTGAAAACTAACCCTGTAGAGTGCAAATTGGAAAAAAACGTAAGAAAATTTGTTATTTCGCGGGCTATCCTGGCGCTTCTACCTTAAGTAGCGAATCCTCAAGTGGTGGTGGTATAGGTGGCATCACCCTAGAAGGACATACACTGAACTCTATGGTGAGGTTCTTCAAAAAGGTTAGGTGCATAGAACTCGCAACCGGCGTGCGTTTAAGAGTTTTCACGAAGCAAAGGGAGTTTGTTTCATGCGCAATATTGTAAAAGAAAAAGTCTATTTTTCTGTTTTTCCCCATTGAAAGAGGTGTGAGTTCATGTAAGCCTGTAAGCTGAATACGCAGAACCCTTTATTAAGAACAGCTGGCGCTTACCCGATGCCCCACAGATAATATCATGGCCAACCATAGAGCGTGTGTTTGGTAATTTTGGCGCGATTGTCTATGCTCCATTGTTTTCTTTTTTGTACAAGTCATCGAGTTTCATTGACTGTTTGAAATTGATCTGTTCACACTTGCCACATCCGGTCAGATAAGGATTTACTATTTATATTATAATTTGTAAGTATGTTTAACATAATGGGTTTTATAAAATGGGTGGGACTAATAACATTTGCGAGACCCGATTTTTAGGGTACCGTAGTCAACAAGTAAACCTTATAGCTTTGCTATGTCCGTCTGGCTGGTCAGAGCATTGTACAGACGCCAGCCAGCAGGTCAACCTACCTGAAGCTGTCAGATTTTCCCAACCTTGAACCTAAAGCTGTAGAGATAAAGTTAAAAATCTATTAAAGAAATTTGACATAGTGTAGTAGCTTGATGGCGCTTGTACATTGACCTTTTTTGTCAAGAGCTTTCACAAATAGTTAATAAACCAAAATTATCATTACTATTTCATTATTGTACTCAAAATTCCCGGAACAAGACGGCTGATGACGTAGACTTGGCGAATAACATGCTTGAGTGCTTTAGAATAGAATAGAATTTCTCTTTATTAGAGTATGACTCAAAAACTGTAAGTAAAACTTACGACTATGTTAGTAAGCACTGATAGAAACAAACAACACAACAAATGACGGCGGATCACTGCTGCGACAACCCATGAGTAAAAGCACAAAAGCGACCCACATAAACACAGTCCAGGCGACTGGACATCATGCTTAGGATATTATTGGTGATGATGTGATTTCCTTTAGTTAACCGTATGTCATTATTTCCAAGAATTTGGTCCTTATTAGCGACACTATCGAATGGTGTAATAATACAGTATGTGGTTTTTTTACCGACATCAATGGGTTTGAATATAAATTTTTCACAAATCTAATTTCAGTTTTAGTTTTTATCCAAGTCAGGCTCGAGACTCCTTTGAATATTTTTATTCCTTATAGTTTTGGAATTGGCCATCCACGTCCACTTGTAAAATGCACTCTGTATAGTAACGTAGGTCTTGCCCAGGTGTTCCTCGCTTGGTCTCCGTCCTGTGTTAGGTTTTTGCGAGGGGTTTCCAGAGAGACATAGCGAGAGCTCTCGGTCGAGAGACGGGTCGGGTGTGGTGTTACCCACAGTTGCAGTACAATCACAATGAGAGGTTAGCTAATAATTTTCACGGAAATCTTAGGCAGCATTGGGTGTACCTAAATACACCCAATTTTCGCCAATTATATTTACGTACCATGTAATATAGGACAACTATTATTTTCTCTTTTACTAGATTCTATCTTTCTATACAAATAAATAAAATTTAAGTGTCTGGTTGTAATATCAAAATATCAGCTTTTTATAGAATGCATAATTATAGAAATATAAACGGCACTTATAACAAAAACACTTTTTTTTTCAATTTTTGTCTGTCTGTCAGTCGGCTTGTCTGTATGTTTGTTCCGGCTAACCTCCGAAACGGCTGGACCGATTTTGACGGAACTTTTACTGGCAGATAGCTGATGTAAGGTCTAACATGGGCTAATTTTATTTAAGAAAAATAATTAGGGTTCCGTGTAAAAAAATAAAAGCCCTTGAAAATGGTAACAAAAAACCATTCAAAAAGGGAAGTTATATTTTTTTTTATTATCTTAACGCGAACGAAGGTCGTTGAAGCTTGTTGGGTTTCGTATACCTACCAATAACGTATACGTATACCACCTCAGTGGAGTAACTATGAATGGACATACTTCATCGAACTCTGATGATTTATTGTCGATTCGTTTGAAACGAGGCTTTTTGCGCGCTTCGAATATTAATTAAGAACTTACGGCAGTCGACAACACTGCGGTCCAAAACACAAATTACTGACGTTGCTCAAAAAACCGCAAAGCTGAAGTGGGACTCGACTGGCCACGTCTGCCACATGCCCAATTAACTGTGGGCCAAATTAGCCACTTTTTGGAGCCCTGACACAGCCAGAAGGCATCGTGGTAGACCTCGTAGAAGATGGCGGGACGAGCTGGACAAAACCAACGACCAGTGGTCCACATAAGCTCTGGATCGAAACAACTGGAAGTCATGGGGAAGTCATACCTTTGCCCAGCAGTGGGATATCGCAGGCTTACAGTATCAGTATCAGTATAGCAGTCACAAGAATTTTTTGGGTGACTTGACTACCGTTTGACCGTGGATATGTTTGCAATTGTATGATGCAGAATTAGCCTAGAATGTCATACAGAGGAGATTGTCCCACTGCTTGCACAAACTCCTCTCTATGAGAGGGAATGGGCTGCAATCCACCACGAGGGTCGAGTGCGGGTTGGTAGATGTTACATGTTTTCCAATATTTGGTTCTAGGACATGCTGGTTTCACGTTCTTACGTTTGACTTAACTTAGATACGCTTACAAAAATCATGTGTGACATGATTTCCAAGAAGTTTTGTTCTTTGACGATTTTTTTACTTATTTATTTACAGGGGCTTTTACGCATAGTCAGTCCCATCGTATCCTAAACAATTTACTTACTTACTATTTACATAATTTCACACGACGTGGGCCATGAATTTAAACAAACTCTTCGCATTGTCGCCTTTGGTTGGGATAAAATTGTATGGAACATGGCACATCAGTTCTGTTCAAATTCACGGACCTTACTAAATGATTTCAACTGGACTCATATTATGTTTAATTAACTTATATACGCTTACAAAAATCATGTGTGACATTATTTCCAAGTAGTTTTGTTCTTTGACGAGGTAAATGGATATTTCATGGGATGAGGAGGAAGGAAGGCTATGGCTATAGATATGAAAGAAAAAGGAGTAGCTATATAATGGGTGTGACCCTTAATGGAGCCAAAAAAGTTGGCAAAGATCTGATGTTGATCTTCGGAGATATGCAATGGAACTCTTCAATAATAAACAGCCAATCTGTCGTGATTGCTGCAATCGCTTGGAAGTTTATTGTGCACACAATATCATGACATAACATCACGCCTGTATGCTCTAAAGGCATACGCAGATGTGTACAGAATACCAACATTTCGTCAGTTATGTATGTTCAACCATATCTTCGCCAATCGTTCACTAATTCTTTTTTTTTTCGAAAGTGTTCGTCCAAGTTGGTCCGGTCAAAATTCGGTGAAGATCTGATGCTGATCTTCGGAGATATACAATGTATGAACTCTTCAGTAATAGACAGCATAAAATGCGGTGATTGCTGCAATCGCTTGAGAAGCCGGTAGCAAAGAAACTGAAACAAACAAACAAAAGTAACTGACTTCTGAAGCTAAAGTAATTTTTCAGTATTTGGTGTTATTTTGAAGTCGGTTTTAACTTTTGCAAAAAAGTGTTTTTTATGAAAACAATTATGGCATACTAACATAAGTTTTTGGTTCCGCTTGTTGTCCAACTAAGAAGAATGACGAAGAAGACTGTATAGCTGTTATTTACCTTTTTTTTCAATAACCTTGTATGTCCCACTGTTGGGCAAAGGCCTCCCCACATCCTTACAGGTCCTCTTCTCACCTCGTTTAACATTGTAACATATACATATATCTTTCTTGCCCATTCTTCTCCATAGAGATCTACGCTTTGGAATGTGCAACTGCAGTACTTTCTCATGTTATTATGCTTTGTGACTGTGACTGTACCTTCGCTTTTGTTGTTTTTTTGACTTTCAAAAGTGCCTGTCTAATTGAAATAAATGCTTTGAGTTTGAGTTTACATATCTTAAGTTAAATTAAAAAAAAACCGCTGAACTAGCTAGATGGGTAGGGGTCTACAATCATGTAGCTCCTCAATTCATAGTGACTGATTGCATGACGAAGTCCCTCACACTAAAGTACAACGACATTTAACTACCAAGAATAATATCGAAATCTACACACATTAAACTAAACATATAGCCACTTAACTATTACTGCATGCCTTACAAATAGAGTTACCAGCCGTTCAGATTTGTTCGGACATTACGCAACATCACACCCCCGAAATGTTACGCTGAGGTGTACTGGAACTGGTGGCAACGAATCAGGAAAACAACAATAACGTTCTTATGATAATAGATGGCGCCAAGTGTCTTTGGAATCATGATTGAACTATTATATAAAAGTAGTGTGTTAAACATTTTTTTAAATTAACGCTAAAAATTATAATTTAGTTAACCCATATCATATGGTTAATAGTCCCATAACCGGTTCACGCACAGAGTTCATTTTTGTACATAAAAAAATGTAAGAATGCTCGGTGTTTTGTCTTGTTCATTCTGGATAATCAGCAATTTTTAAATGGTTAACCCATAAATTATTATAAGAGTTAACCCGTATGACATGACGAGTGTTTCAAACATTCTAAACACTTAATTTTTGCAGATGACATGAAAATGCCGCTAAACGGCCTAATGTGAAAAATATAAATTTCAAATGTTTTTTAATTTAGACCACAAATAAATATTAATTTGTTCCTAAAAGTAAATATTTGTTTTAAATAATCATGCGATTCTATGATCTATGATATTCTACACATTAAAATACTCAAAAAATATTTACGCCGTAAACACGCATAATTACATCTCTTTGCCGAAATTTAAAAACAATCACTTATGTTATCTGTAGAAAATTTGTTTCCGCACGTGTGCGGAAAAATATAAAGAATCCACACGTATGAAATACTTTGCATGTTGTACCTTAAACGTAATGCGATATGAACCAGTTTTCGAGAAAGTGTATTGGAAAACCCTTATCTCAGTTTCAAGGAACGATAAGTACTTCCACTTGTGACTCGGAGAAATATATTCAGATATATTTACGGTTATATATACATACGGTTAGTAGTGAAAGCAGCACAATCAAGGATTCGATGTCCTGAACTTCTTTCTAAGCTATCCCTGAATATTCCGCCTCGACATTCTCGCTTGAGAAACATTCTTCGTGCTCCTTACTCTCGCACAGTTTCACCGTAGCAATCCTTTTTTGCTTCGCTCAATCAAATCATGAATAAGGGCGATGAATATAAATGTTGATGGACGCAGAGGGAGAGGAAGACCAAGAAAACGGTGGATGGACTGTGTGAGGAATGATATGAAGGAAAAAGGAGTAAATGATAGCGTGACGGTTGACAGAGGAGAATGGAAGAAACAAACGTGTTACGCCGACCCCAAGTAACATGGGACAAGGGCAGGAAGATTATAAATCGGTCCCCGGAAAATACTGTAAAACCTTCTTCTTTGCGTATCGGTAGACTCAAATAATACCCGTCCAGTATATTGCCACCTGCACAGCTGTTGTTGGCTTCGTTTAAATCCTGGAGGGTCCAGGTGGCTGTGCAAGATGGGCAAGAAAGGAGGTGGGGCATATCCTGCAGATAGACCCCACACTGACATTGTATTATGACGATGGATACGATGAAATAATCTGGCCAAGTGGGGACAATGAGACCCTATTTAGCCAGATTATTTCTACAGTGCCCAACCTGGGCCCGCAAACGGTTAAGAGACTTCCAGATTAGCCACTGCAGTTCCCGTCCAGGTGGAAGATACTGTAAAATGATATTACTTTTTTATGAAATGTCCGACTTATTGTCAGGACTTTTCAATTTTAGAAATGGTAACCCTAGTTACACAGAACCCATAAAACTATTACTATTCAATACCGCATTGAATTCGGAAGTAATCATAGACTTTATGGCCGCTAACAGCGACCGTAGACACCTGGTTGAGTATTAATACCTTTGTTTATGGTTGGCATAGTTTTATCGATGTCTTTATGGTGTGGTGAGTCATAGAGAATGTATTGTTTTTTTTAATGTTGGCTGGAGAATGTCCTGTGACCCCGAGATTTTTATAGATATATATATAAATAGAATTCAATATTTCTTTGTGTTAGTGTCTCAGTGTGATTAGCATTAATGTTCCTGCTGAGACACAAAGTACACACGACAAAAAAATCATATGTTAGGGTGTATAGCTGTCAAGGGAATAATATCAAAATGGCCTGTTGGTCTAGTGGTTAGTGACCCTGACTGCTAGGACGGAGGTCGTGGGTTCGATTCCCACACAGGACAAATCTTTGTGCGATGAGTACGATTATTTGTTCTGTATCTGGGTGTGTAATTTATCTATAATATGTATGTATTTAGAAATATATAAGTGTGTTTATCAGTTGTCTGGTTGCCATAGTACCGGCTCTGTCTAGTTTGGGATCAGATGGCGCGGTGTGTTGGTTGTCCCAAGATACTATTATTCCGTTTATTCCGTTTAATGACGGTGAACTAGCTAAAGTTAAAAACAGATATTGCAAATCCATTGTTTTAGTAACTGAATCTGCGCTAGACAACAAGGAAAATGGCTTTAAATCTAAAACAATGCATAAACCAGTCTGGTTCAAACTAACACAGAATCTCAATGAGCTAACACAATAGGAGCTTCATAAAATCCAATAAAAAACACGTAATAATTTAATTAAGTGCCATTATAGAATCTATATCCTTATGTCGTAAAACTCGATTCTCGAAAATCGATTTCTAATGTGTAATCGGGATATTTGTATGCTATCGATTTGTGGGATGTGGATTTTAACATTTTTAATCTAGAGGTTTACATATTGTCATTGTGAATTCAAGACTTACTTTTTGTTATGAATAGGATTAAATTAAATAATATAAACACAGACTGACTCAAAATAAAAAGTTTGCAGTCAATCAGAATTGTGCCTGTTTTATAAGTTTTTAAACTGTCATGTTTTTCACCGCAATAACTTCAGTTTATCCGTGATCATGGTGCTTGCAACAGCGCCGAAATATCGGGAACTCAAAACAAACAGTGGACATAGTAAATATCCCGTTTCTAGTGTTAATTATAATATGTGCCTGTTTTGTGTTGCCGTTTTTAAAGCTTACTTAGTTTTCGTTATTCTACTTCCCTTTTTAAATCAGATATTGTTAAAAACTGCAAGGGCTTTTATAAGCACGGAATCCTCATCCTTTTTCTAAAGTAGCCAAGCCTTATAACATCAGCTATTTGTCAGTAGAACTCCCGTCAAATTTGGTCCAGCCATTTCAGATATTAGCCAGAAAAAACAGACAGACAGAGCGATAAAAATTTAAATTAAAAGATTTTTTGTTATAAGTACCGAACAGATTTCAGTAAAAAATATTTATTTAAATCACAAACCGACACTTCAATTTTATTTATTTGTTAAGTGTAGAAGGGACACCGAAAACGGTTACCAACCACGTATTCAGTAGGTACGTCATACTGACCCCTCTACATAGAAATTTTTCATCGGTTATTAAAAAAAGATGTACGGAACAGTTGTTTTTTTTTTAAATTATCGATGAAAACTTTCACCTCCACCCACCAACTTCCACCATTTTCTCCGAATGATGTACTGAATACGTGGTAAGTACCATTTTTCGCGCCAAAGGATAGCCATCCATCCACCTCTATGAAATTTGACTCATATATTTTTGGACTCAAATCTCATGACCAAAGTTTAGACGACTATTTTTAATCCGTCAATCAATATAAATAATATGTTTAAAAACCCTGTCCGATACGAAAGGGTCTTAAAGGCATACCAATAGCATTGCCAAATAAAATAAGAAACATAGAATATTAATGAAAGTAAAAATATTAATGAATTTTAAAATGTATTATTTTTGTCCCAAATTACCACCGTTTCCCAAAATTCTAAGAATTTTTTAAAACGTGACAACAACATCTTCGGCATAAGTTCGACCGTCAATTGTTTTTTTATGACGTCACTACCCGAGGAGCGACGGACGGTTCGCGCCATAGAGAATATAACCATAATAGTCTTTGGTTCGCGCCCATGTTGCTATGTAAGTTCCCTCATTTTAGTAAATTTTATTAAATATTCATCGGAGTATTTTTTTTACTTATTATCCAAAAACCATTACATAAATAGAATCTGCTCTCGATACCCAATAATACTCTCACGGGTTGGACGCGGTTTTTATAACAGATTGTATTTTTTTAGAGACTAACTTTAACCTGACGAACCTGTAAACCTACTCCAGTTTGCGAAATCATTGAATTACGCAGTCCACAATAAGTTTGGCACACACAGAACTCAATCAATCAACCTCCAATGCATAAAAATTTTGCATACAATCGTTCGTGAACGTATTCGGTGCGCAATCGTCTCATAATTGTCGGCCATTTTGAATTTATTCGCGCCAACCGCCATTGTGACCAATTTGTAACAATAGCTGCAATTACTTTAATATTAATTAGTGACGACATTTAATTGTTTGACAATGATATTATTGTGTTTAATTATGTGTAACGATAGTTTTATTGTTTTCGTTAATGGGTTAGATTAGAATTGTCACCGAAAAAGGTATCTACCGAAGATACGTGTGCGAAAATAAAAGTCGGATGGAAAACGAGTCTACTCTGCGGGAGTGTGATATACCCCACCCGTTGTTTTGTTGAGATATTTTCTTATTTGCCAAAGCGATATTTTAGCGGCTTCGTGTTGCTGGAGCTGAGGTAGTGCATAGGGATAGTGGCATGATCGCAGTGTTGCGTCAACCCACGCTCGGGATATACGCGAGTACCTATACGTCCGCGCCACACAGCTCGTGTGTGCGTTTTGGGTTAAAGCTATTTTGTGTTTATTTGTATACAAATTTAATTTTCGTCTTCTTTTTGGAAGATCTCATGTTCTTTTAAATGTTTTAAGACTTTTTTTTTTGTTTGAGTAAAACAGATTAATGATAATTAAGTAATTACAATCAGGGCTGTGATTTTTGTCACGAAATATTAGTGCCATAACTAAGGTGATAAAAATAATTAAAACAAATTAAACATTATAGTTGTTTTATTTGATATTCTCTAGGTTGATCTTTATTACAATAAAAAATAATAACCTGATGCAATTTCGCTAAAAACAATAATAAACAGTCATTTTTGTGGCTGGGCATATCACACCCCACCACATACTCGATGTCATCATAATAATATATGTTACCACACTCCAGCCGGGCAAAGGGGGATGGGCAAAACGTGGGCAAGGACTTTAAGGACTTACAATACTTTAACTTTAATATTTTTCGAGTTGGTTTTGTTGTTGAGAGTAAAAGTTGTTCCTTTTCATGAGTAGGTACCTGGATAGATAGATGGATACACCATTTATTCAGTGCACACAAAAGACATAGCACAACACACAGAAGCACAATTTAATGATACAAATTACATGAACATTTACCTATACAGCGTGTAACGGAAGGGGGGTATCAACCCTGAAGGAGGTGAATGTGCTCATGAAACTCAACAACTTTCCCCAAAGAACATAGGTCGAAATATGAAAAAAAAATTTGGCCCTCCCATAGTAACTCAATCAGCTGGTAGTCAGTTTTGTAAGGGAGGGCCAAATTTTTTTTTCATATTTCGACATATGTTCTTTGGGGAAAGTTGTTGAGTTTCATGAGCACATTCACCTCCTTCAGGGTTGATACCCCCCTTCCGTTACACGCTGTATAAAAACAAGGTGCCAATTTACAAAAAGAAAAACATATATTTACGAAAGAAGTGTCACCATGACATACTTCAAATAAAATAACGAGTATACAAGGTGCGGTGTGCGTCTCAAGGTTGCACCAAATGGGGTCCAGCTCACTATGTGTCAGGCACGCACCTGACGCCGATATTCTGCTGAATCCCTGTAGACGGAGTGAGTGTGACATACGACAGAGTACTACAGCTGCACGCCGGTAAAAGTGTTGCCAGGCTAGTCAACTCTTTCTGTGACAGTGTTGACAGTGATGCTGAAGAATATACTTAAGTTTTGAAACTGTCATGGTTACTAACATTATAATTAACACTAGAAACGGGATATTTACCATGTCCACTGTTTTTTTTGATTTCCCGATACAGCGCCGAAATCTCGGGAACTCAAAACAAACAGTGGACATGGTAAATATCCCGTTTCTAGTGTTAATAAAATTATAATGCTGAAGAATGTTTTGACGGTCTGTAATTCTTTTCTGCTTTTGATACACCATTATTATTTTAACTGCTCTGCTTCGTTGGTCTATAGTGGTCGCAATCGTGACTGCTGAGCATGAGGTCCTGAGTTCGATTCCCGGGTTGGGAATTTTTTTATTGGGTTTATCCATCAGGAATTTCTCAGTAACAGACACGGAGTTTTGATTTTTGCCCGGTTGATGGCAATAGGCTCGCCCCCTATTACATGGGACTTAAAAATAACTTGCAAAATGTGGGTGTACTATAAGGTATACTTCTGCCTAACCCTTCAGGGATTACAAGCGAGAAGTTTATTTATTTATTAAATGTTTATGCACATAATGTACAGACGCCAGCAAGTCAACCTACCCGAAACTGTCAGATTTTCCCAACCAACCTTGAACCTAATGCATTAGAGATAAAGTTGTAAATCTATTAAAGAAATTTGACAGATTGTAGTAGCTTGATGTGCTGGTGTACCAAAGGTGGACTTAATGCCTTGGGCATTTGATGTTATACATATTACGTTATTATTTTAACTCTTTTTTTAAAATCCACATATTTTGTATAATCTGTACAATCACAATACTTAGACCAGCAATAAATTATAATCTATCCGAATATGCCAAGCGAATGGATTGCTAAGATAACTTTGTTACGAACTAAGTTATTCCGGCTAGCTTATGATTATGATAATACGCGCAAATTGCGGACTGGCTGTGAATCTCAATTGTTTCACACAGTACCTACTAATCATTGCTAACTGGTGACGTAAGATGGTCTGATCATGACGTCATCTGTCACCATTATTTTATGCACTGTTTATCCTGGAAGTTAACATAGCTTACAAAGACGGTACCGAGTACGAGAGGCTCAAATGACCGTGGAGAGACCCATGCTCGGCATAACGGACCTCGCGCATGAACGGCCGCAATCATAAACAAAACTAGTCGGACGGCCCGATCGTATAACCAAACTTTCTTCCAGGTTTCGACCAAACCAGGGCTGCGGAACTGTTCGAAACCGCGGTCCTGGAACACAAAGGGCAAAAGAAGGAACATGGATGGGTTTTAGTCAGTAAAAGTCTGACACTCCCTTGCGCTCCACCCAGAGCGGTAGGAGTCATTTGATGATTTCCGAGCCCAAAAAAAAAAGGTTTCGACAAAAACTTAGGTACTTTTACGGGCCATAGTCGGGGTCGTGGCTGTGTAGTAGACGAGGTCCCACTTCCTGGGCCTTCTAGACCGAGTGTGAAAGTACGAGATCCGTCATCGGACTAAAGTCTACGACGTCTGGAGACCGGGCCAGGCACCTCAAGTGGAGTTGTGCAGGACATCTGGTTAGATGCGGAGATGGCCGATGGAGTAAGGCATTAACTTAAATTGGCCATGGTTAGGTCATAGAAACCAGGATCGTCAGGCTCGATGGGTTGATGATATTGTCAAAGTAACGGGATACATTTGGATGAGGGTCAAGCGGAACCGGAAAGTGTGGCGGATGAAAGGAAAGGTCTCATACCCAGCAGTGGGTAAATCTGCGTTGCGTTGCCTCGCGCATACTCAGAAGTCCTCTAGGTTACCCTGTCGTGCTCGCTCATACTACCATATCACAGGTTTTCGTGTAAGCTCGCAATGACACGTGCGTCCTCGCGTGGTCTCGAGGACCACCGTCCGCACCGCGTTTCAGCTCTTGGTATGAATTGCGACCAGCGGAGGTCGAGCCCGCGCAAAGATTTTTTCGTTCTGTTTACACTGACTCTTAGTCGCTACACTCCTTCTTTTTTTTTGGGATGGGAAATCATCAAATGACTCCTCCCGCTCTGGGCGGAGCGGAAGGGAGTGTCAGACTTTTACTGACTAAAAACCATCCATGTTCCTTCTTTTGCCCTTTATGTTCCAGGGCCGCGGTATCTCTTTCGAACAGTCCCGCTGCCCTGGCAGGCATCGGCCCTTGCGGGCCCCTCCTGTTTGCTGACATCAGTCGCTACACTCCTAACAGAGTGGTCGAAGTCGATGTTACATCAGGGTTGGTATCACGCCTCATATTCATCGCTAATCTTCTCGCACCGCTGCTTTCCTGGTCCCTCTTGTGGGGGACCATTCAATGCAGCTTTTATTTGGCCGACTGATTACACCGTTGAAAATGGCAGTCGAATAGCATAAGAAGCAGTTGAATACAGCATATATATATTTATAATATTAACAGCGATCAAACGCATAACAAATAATGATGGCACATTAATAATCAATAATTCGTTATAAATTCATCGATATATCCGTTCGGAGGCACAATGTTCGGCGATTAACATAATAAATACATTTATTGGCGGCCCGACTACCGGACGCTACTCTAGAGAAGCGTAGCGTTAGCAAAGTAATTGATGTTACTAAATGCAATATAAAAAATAATATAGGTAATTGTTTTTTTTTTAAGTATTATAATTCGTCAAGCTTTTGAGAGAAAAAGGTGTGAGGTTATGTATATCATGTGTGTATTTCGTTTTATTGTTTACTAGCTATGTCCGCGGTTTTGCTCATGTGACCACGTAGGTATTCTTTTGGCATTAAGAAAGTTTATGAACGAAAGCAAATTATAGATGCAACTAATGATCTATCCTACTTCGCGACGGTTAATATCCTTTTTTTTTTTCGGATGGGAAACCATCAAATGACTCCCGCTCTGGGCGGAGCGGAAGGGAGTGTCAGACTTTTACTGACTAAAAACCATCCATGTTCCTTCTTTTGCCCTTTATGTTCCAGGGCCGCGGTATCTCTTTCGAACAGTCCCGCAGCCCTGGCAGGCATCGGCCCTTGCGGGCCCCTCATGTTTGCTGACATCTCTTTGAGGTGCGCGTGGAACACGAACGCGCCGTCGACACGGCTTGTCGTCATACGACGGACGGACGGCGAGCTAGCCCATTACTCACCGTCCACAGGCACGCGCCTACGGTGGCCGAGAGCCATCACGACGTAACGGTTAATATCCTTAAAAAAAAAACTTACAACTCTGGAAGCTCAATCAGCCAATGGCTGATCATCATCATCATTCTCCTGCCCTTATCCCAATTTATTCGAGGTCGGCGCAACATGTCTTCTCCTTTCATACTTCTCTATTACTTTTTGAAGAATAAAAATGAGAAAAATGGAAAAGCAAACGAATCATTGTTTTTTTACTTAGCCTTTTTTATCCCACTGCTGGGCAAAGGCCTCCCCCATAGCCTTCCACTCTTCTCTCCGTGCGGCTTTCTCCGGCCAATCTCTCATAAACGCATCTAGGTCGTCACGCCAGCGTTTTCTAGGCCTCCCATGGCGACGACGCCCGCCTTCTGGCACCCACTGCGTGACGACTCTGGCCCTTCGGTCCTGATGCATCCTATAGACTTGACCCGCCCAATCCCACATTGTTAAAAAAAATCAAACGAATCACAAAAAATGAAAAAGATATTGGGTTTAGAACTTGCGAACCCATAGTTTACAGAGCGGTATTCTTTAGGCATCGGTTTGTTTTGGAAACAAAGCCGTATTGCTCTTTAAGTATTTTGTGATTGTGTTTGCAATATGTATAATTTATGTGGTACTACAAATTATTTATCGTCCATATTAAAAAAAGACCTTTTAATGGGTTCGAATACCTAAGTAAGCCATAAAAAATATAATCAATAAATTGACATCTTTACGTGCTGTCCGTACACATTTCGTGAAGGAACGCAGGTTGGTCCAGCAAATAATCAATTTACGTGTGTGAACCACACCAAAATATTGTATTATCTGTGGTATGTGACACTTTGACGTTTGATGACAGTTACGAGTGAACTTGACAGGTAGGTACGAAATGCTTATCCCAGCGTAATACTTATTATCTTCAAGGTTGATCTACGCTATGTTCACTAAGCTTCATGTTAGCGAACTAATGAATCCATTCCAGTAAAACTAAACGTTTGCTGCGATGATCGGAGGATCGAAAAAAAACCGAAATGATTTTAAATTTATTTAATTACTGAATTAATATTACAAAAATAATCTTATAAATGATGATTCCAGGTCGAAGTAGGACAATAGAATAACCATTCTTACAATTTATTGAACAAACAACAGTTTGCGAAAACGATTGACGTCATAGGTGCATCGGTAATAGTAAGTATCGGCGCGGATGTAACATCAGCGGTCTTCATAATGTAGCGCTATGTAATTAACTGTACTGATAGGATTATTTATTTATCTTTTTTTGCTAGTGGATATTTTTAGTAAATAAGATTGGCGGACGGACAAATAATGTGGGGCAATTCAATAGACTATTGAAACTACGAAAAAACGACTATTTAGAGGGAACTAATTTTTTGAGCTGTTATTTAAATATTCGAGATGCTATTATGATCAGTTGAAAAACATATTGAGCAGTTATTTAATTTAATGGTGGTTGATTAATTATTGCGACAGTAAAACATGGACAGTAATAAAAAATCAATAAGTCGGTTATTTTATTATACAATGTCAATTCTAAAAATAATTGAGCAGTCCAATAACTGAATGAGCGGTAAAAATTATGGAATGAGCGGTTTGATAAATAGTTCGGCAGTTCATAGGGTGCGGAGATACCCGGACTTGGGGTACCCCGACTCGGACAGGTTAGGTTCGAAGGGGATGGCGGGGTCTAGTGAGCGAGCGGAGTGAGCGAACTAAGACCCCGACATACCCTTCGTGTTAGGTTACTGTAAACCCTGCAGACAGAAATAGGAGCCCCGCGTAGCGGGACTACGATCACTACGCTTTTTAGGCGAATAACTGCGCACTCGTAACTGCCCATTTAGTTATTTTACTGCTCAGTATAATTATTAAATGATCCATTTTATTATTTTTTACGACTCATTTTTGTTTACTTTGCTGCTAAGTTTTAACTTACCAAAACTACTATATATACAACTGCCGCTTTAAATCAGTGCCCTATTTAAAGGCGTTTATTGTACAGACGCCAGGTTGTAATTTCGAAATAACAGCCTTTGAAAAATTGGCCGTCGGCACAAGTTAGCAGGTATACATTCACAGTAGGTACATACAAAATACTAACACTACCTGATGCAATGCAACACATTTTGTTAATGAGAAAATAAGTAAGGTCTGGTGGCCCTAGGAAATTATGACTGATAAACAACTTCAAGAGACACATCGACTATTAAAATTTAAAATGTTGCAATTCTGAATTGCAATTGACCACACGCATAAGAATAGTTAATCAATATTCTAATACCATAAGCTCAGTCTCGCATAAGGGTACGCGATAGAATTCCATCGTAGAAATGGAAGACAAAATAACAGATCATGGAAGGCTTACTATTCCCTTGGCCACGACCTACGCTCAAACGACACGCGTTTTGCAATTGGCGACACGCTCTAACCAACGCAAGACTGGTGTTGCTTACACGAGCAGGTCGTCATCATCATCTGCGTAGTCTTTTCTCAACTATGTTGGGGTCGGCTTCCTGTCTAACCGGATGCAACTGAATAACACTATTTTACATGGAGCGACTGCTTATCTGACCTCCACAACCTAGTTACTACTGGGTCATACGATATCCCTTGGTAAAACTGGTTGTCAGACTTTCGGGCCACTGACTACCTGAAGTAGTGAAAATGATCCTGGGGTTCGAACACGAAACATAGTTTATAAAGCTATCACGAAACCGCAGGCTATTTATTCCGTTGACGTGTGTTTAAAATAGCTGCTCTCATGCACATCATTGGTGAAACGTCAAACAATTGAAGAATACGGACATAATGCAATATTACTCACCCTCTTAAGCAAGGAGCGTGATAATATTATATAGCTTAACATTTGAAAAAGCCTATAAGGAATATTTGTGCAAAATTTGAACAGGATCTATGCAGTAGTTTTTGCGCCATCCCGGAACATCGATTTGGATTTTTACGATTTTATTATATCGATGCCCCCAAGCAATAAGTCGGTAATGTACTATTATGGACTTTTTATTGTTATGTCAAATTCGAAACCTATGGGTTAGGATACATCTTAGTAATTTATTTCACATTTTTCGTAGTGATATTTACGAAGATATCGTGAAAAACACTTTTATTGTAGGGAAATTAAAAAACGAAATTATGTCGAGAAAAATATCTTTACGTATCAATACAAAAGTGTATTTCGTATTTAATTTTGGTAAGTTGCTATTACGGACTTATTGGCGTGAATGAATTTCGTGCAGTTCCTGGCAAAGGCTAGCACGTTGTTGTTGTCGAATTATATTTAGTCAGCTCAGACCGTAATGGGAACTAACAAGGATTATAAAGTAAATAATTAATTAATTAATAAGTGTAAAATTGCAATACGTATCTAATTTGAACACGTCTGGTCCCGTTTTCGATCTTGCTGTTTATATTTTTGCGCCCAACAGTTTGCAAGACGCATTGGTCTCTTTCTTTCTATGGTAATAAGAGAGTAATAGATATTAGCCACACCCCCAACACGTGATATTGTCGGCCGGCCGGTGCGTAATGTTTGTTTACACAAAGAGTAGCATATTTTCGTTTAATTAAACGTGACGTGTGCTCTAAAATCATTTTACTACTTCAAGTGATTGTGATCTAAACAGTGTATTTACTTACATAAGTGTTAGTGGTACAATAATTATTTATTTGTTGAGCTATTGTACAAAATAGAATTATGGATTCAAAAAACCATAATTGGTTCACCGCGAATAATTTAGTATTAAATGGGAAAAAAACGAAGTGTATAAGATTTGCTCTACCAAACGTCAAAAGTAGTGATAGTGACATAGTATTGAATCAAGAGAAACTAGAGTTCGTCGAAAAAACTGTTTTCTTGGGGATCACGCTCGATTCAAGGCTACAATGGGGACCGCTCTTGCAGGACGGCTGAGTTCAGCATCATATGCTGTTAGAAAAATCCGTCAATTTACTGATGTAGATACCGCGAGGCTAGTCTATTTTAGTTATTTTCATAGTATTATGTCATTGGGAAACTAAATTGGGAAAAAGTTGGCATAAATATAAAAGGACGTTACTTGAGTCATCTGAGATTTGCTGACGACATAGTCCTGCTCTCAGAAAATACAATCCAACTACAAGGAATGATAAACGCTCTATACGAAGAAAGTCGTAAAGTGGGCTTGGAAATCAACCTAACAAAAACTAATGTCATGAAGAACCATACTGAAACACCAATATACCTGGAAAACTCACCCCTAACATATGTAAACGCCTACATTTACCTGGGAAAGCAAATTTCATTTAACCAAGAAAATAACAAACAAGAAGTAGAGAGAAGAGTCAACATCACATGGAAAAAGTTTTGGAGCCTCAAAGAAATACTCAAAAGTAAAATGACCATACGAATGAAAACGAAAGTCATGAACACCTGCCTACTGCCCTCATTAACATACGCCTGCCAAACTTGGAAATTTACCAGAAAAGTAAAAAATAAAATTATATCCAGTCAAAGGAGTATGGAAAGGAGCATTCTGAAAATAAGGAAAATCCAAAAGATCCGCCACTCTCATATAAGACAGAAAACTCAAGCCATTGACGCTCTCAATTACTCACAAAAGCTTAAATGGCGATGGGCTGGTCACGTAGCGAGGCTAAGCGACAGTAGATGGACAAGGGAGACAACACAATGGACAGGCCCACTAGGACAGAGAAAGAGAGGAAGACCAAATACACGCTGGGCAGACGACATCATAAAAGTAGCAGGTACTCATTGGTTACGAGCGGCAGAGAATAGAGAGTACTGGTCTTCTCTGGAGGAGGCCTTTACCTTTCATGGAGAGGGTTCTTGCTAAAAAACATAAAATTAAATAATGTTAGTATGTTAAGTCAATTACACAATTAACTTCAAATTAAATCTACAACTAATTAATATTACTAATATATTTTTAAATGAAACTACAAGAATGAAATGGACTTAAATATATTATTGTTACAATCTAATTATTTGATAATCATAATCACATTATTTCTAAATTTACTTTGCATGCACACTGTTAATGAAATTGTACTATGGAATGCAAGAAATAAAAGGCTTTTTATTTTATTTTATTTTATTTTATTATTTTATTTATTATGTCATACGGTATTTTACTATGGGGACGGGCATTGAGTCTATATTTATTCTGCAGAAAAGAGCTATCAGAACCTTATATGATCTACGTAGACGCGATTCTCTAAGAGAATTGTTTAAGGAAATTAACATCATGACAGTACCTTGTCAATACATCCTTGAAAACATCATGTACGTTAGGAAAAAATTGCATTTATTTAGTAAAAGAGGTGACCGATACCACTATCATACTAGAAATAGGGACCAACTAACTCAACCAGGTTTCAGGCTAGCTAAAGTAGACTCATCTTTCATGGGGTACTGTTTAAAATGTTACAATAAAATACCTCCCCACATTCTACAACTGAATGAGACGAAAATTAAATCTTGTATAAAACGCACACTATGTAGGCAAGCATGTTATAAGTTGGGGGATTACATTGATGATAACAATGCTTGGCTCAATGCTGGTCCTGCTCCACAACCATAGGGGCAAACTAATTGATTACCATGTGAAGTTATTGTATAGATTCAATCTCTTAGTATTATATAATCGCATAGCACATGTGTGAGTAGGTACTATGTACTGTAAAGCTACCATTTACATTTAGTTATCTTCATTGACTTGAATGTGCCCTGGTGGCTGAGAGAATGTCATGCTCACATAAATGTCTCGCTGATGGTGGCAGTGTGTCGGGTCATTTAGTTCCCTTCAATATGGTTGAGTTGAATGGCGCTGATCCATGCGTCATGTTCGTGAACGGGCGCTGTCAGTTGGGTCTGGTCATCTCTTAGCTGTCACGGTTTATTTTAATTACTTTATTCTTAAATTGTTGGTTTAATCTTTTACTCTAGACGTTCTTAATGTGTACGTCTTTGTACATCGTTCTCACATTTATGTATAATCTCAACATGAATGATGTAACCAAGATTTTGTAACAATATTTTGATTTTTTAAAAGAGTGTCCATGGAGTTTCTTGCCCATTCTTCTCCATAGAGATCTACGATTTGGAATGTGCAACTACAGTACCTACTTTCGCAAGTTATTATGCCTTGTGACTGTGACTGTAGCTTAGCTTTTTTGTTTTTGACTTTCAAAAGTGCATGTAATGGTCTAATTGAAATAAATGCTTTGACTTTGACTTTGACATAAAAAATTAAAAAATGCTCGTGTGAGACGAATGCTTCTAATGGTTGACACCACGGATGAAGGTAAGTGCTAACGTACTTACCTACTTTATAACTTCTTCTAGATAACTGTTAATTTTTATTTTCGGTATAACGATACATATTCCGAGCTTGATTTAAATAATTCTCACACTGCCTTAAATGCTAGACGAAGGGGACGAAAACGAACACAAGATGCATCCATAGGCTTAAATAATGTAGAGTTGCAAAATGCATAGCACCAACCCATTCTAATTAGTAAACCTTTGCATACAGACCTTATGAGTTTATGTTAAAGTGGAGCAATTCCGCGATTTTACCATCCTTTTTATGAGTCATTGTCATATACTGATAACACGAACGATAATATAATTGATACGGATGAGGACTGATTAATTAAGTAATTGATCTGATTCTTACTTTTTAAATTAATTATTTCTAAAACCTAAGGTGTTAATTTTGTGAAGCTATTTTATTGCTTTGTTTAAAATATAATTGCCATGGATGTATACTGATAAATTAAGTAATTTATCTCATTAAGATTCATAGTTATTTAAGTACCTAAATATTTGTAAAACTTAAGGTGTTAATTTTGTGACATGATTTTATTGCTATATTTAATTATCATTGATATAGTTCTAGTTTTTAAGGTTTAATCATGAATATTGACATGACTGACAATTATTTTAATTGTTAAATGTTTATCTTAATTTTTCTAAAGGTTAAGATGTTAATTTTCGACTCTGATTTTATTTTTGTGATTATTATACGTTATTATACTCATCATCTACAGTCTTTTCTTGTAAACCTAGACATATTACACTTTAAAAATTCGATAAAAAATTATTAGCACTGAATGGTTACACAAAAATGTTTTTCAGAATTTTCCTCCAAAAACAATGTTCTGTAACGATACTGGTTACTTTGTCATTTTAAAATAACCACAATAACACCGTAATAACGAATTACGTAACGTCTTCAAGATGAAAAATTACGCTGGAAAAGTCCGTATTGTAATGTTACGCACCAATATTGTTTACAAATTTACTGCAATAATGCCGCAAGTGTACATTACTTAAACAATTTACCTAATATATTTTTGTAACATTTATTTTCTTAAATTGCAAGGCTTTTCACGCACAAAATTTAATGTTAAAAATAATAATTGAATTAAACAAAAAATTAGCTTTCGTTTGATGTATCAATGACCTCACTACTCCGACTCGTTGAAAAGCTATTCAACAAAAACAGAAAAACATTTCTCCTGTAAAATTTAAGTTTTACGATTACCGACTTATTGCTTGGGGGCGTCGATATGTCTATACTAGCTGTTGCCCGCGACCTTAGTCAGCGTAAAATTATTATTAAAAAAAATATTACTTCCCTTTTTCAATCGAATTTTGTTACCTATATCAAGGGTTTTAAATTTATTGCACGGAAGCCGAATTATTTTTCTAAAATAAAAGAAACCAATGTTAGACCATATAACATCAGTTATCTGCCAGTAAAAGTCCCGTCAAAATCGGTCCAGCCGGAACAAACAGACAGACAGACACAAATTGAAAAAAAATTGTTTTTGTTATAAGTATCGTATATACTTTCATATGCATTCAGTAAAAAGCTGTAATTTTATATTACAAACAGACACTTCAATTTTATTTATTTGTATAGATAGATTTAATCACTAGTGAAACCAACTTTAACCTACAACTTTTAATTGCGGCCCTTGCAATGTGCGTTAGTATTATGCGTCGCGCGTCCCGTCGGCGGCATAAAGGAGTCAACGCACGCCGCGTTGCATTCGTAATGCACTTAAAATGAACGCGCCTGTAATTGATTTGTACGCGCCTGTCAGGTTGGTAATGCTTGTCATTTTTGTGACGTCATTTTGATATGTTTTGAAGTTTGATTTTAGAATTGTTTCTTAATTAAATTGGCGTTTTGCTTCCAAATGAACGCTAAAGGAGGGTTGAAACAAACCGGAGCAGACCGTATAAGAATTCTTGATTTTTGATGACGAACCTGAACATCTCATCTTTTGCGGAGATTGTTAATTATGTACTAGTTTCTGAGACAGTTAAGAGCAGTAGTGAAATAATTAACACACAATACCTAGAATTTATAAGTCGTGGCCGTTTCTATTGGGATACCAGCTCTCAAACTGGTGAAGCAAAATATCGTGACGATACCCTCCTATCCTGGAACCAAATGTGACATCCACCAAACCGAACTGGGCCTGTGTAGTGGATTACGGCCGGCGGCCTGCTCCCTCTTATAGAGAGAAGAGTCCTGTGTCCCAACAGTGGGAACATTATTGGTTGATAAGTCAAAAACGAGACACACATATACATAAAAAAATATTGCTTTCTTTTCTTGTGCAAATTCGTGCGTAAAACTACACCACTTTATTCTTGCTAATCGCAATCTTACATCAAACAAATCACGTACATATTTTCGCCAGTAACTCAGCTGTCAAACTTATATCGTTAGAAAAAATCAGTAGATTTAAATCACACCAACATTTTGACAGCCAATACGGCGGGAAACCGCACAAAAATGTCTTCCCAAGGCAATTCCATGAACGTTCAACCGTGGAGTGATGTGAAAATTAAATTAAATCGAGGTACCTTTTATTTGATCGGCACAGAACTGCACTTTGTCGCGCCGACGACCGCTCGATTCCAATTAATCAATTACCATAACATAAATAAGCGCGCGGCGGCCATTTTAAGTGCGCTATCTTGTAGCTTGTGTAGCTGTCAATAAAAGCGCGTTTTTTTTTTTCATAAAACGGCGCACTTTTAAGAAAAGAAAACTGTAGCTATCCTCGTAAAAAGGCATTTTAAATCCTAGATTATTGGATTGGTAATGTTCATCAGAAATGTCAGGTGTAGGGATTTCGCCCCGGGAGTCTCGATTCTCGAAATCCCGGGAGTCTCGCCACTTTTATCATCGAGACCGAGACCGAGACTTAATAAAAATTCCCGGGAATTTCGAGACCAAATGTTTCGGTAGAAAAACATTAAAATATTCTTAACACCAGAATTTATTTGTACATTTTATACTTATAAATTCTCCGCCGCGCACTATGTACCGCCTAGTGGCGCCTAGTGACACTGCCGCTTGCCGAATGCGTCCCGACAATGCCCGAGCGAGACCCGAATTTTCGTTTTGTTTTGTTTGAGTGTAACTTTTCGATTGGTTGATTTTTATGAGAAGTTTTGTTTTAATTTGAATTTTGTTTTGTATAAACAGAGTAATTATAGTTATTAATAAGTCATAAGATTCTAGTGCAAGAATTATAGAGTTTTCGTTTTGTTTTGTTTAAATGTTTGGTCAGGTCAATCGACATTTATAAGTTTATTTATACCTAAATTACCGAAACTTAAGGAAAGGGTATATTTTTAATATTTTACTAGATAAAACGACTACTTAGATATAAGCTTTTTTTACCAAAGTTCCTAATTAAAAAAGACTAAACATTAGTATTAAGAATAAAGAATTAAGTAATAACCTGAAAGTCTGAATTAGGTACTTCAAATATTGCTATCTTATTTTTTTCTATTTGTTATAATATTCTATTGTAATGTTTGGTTTGGTGTTGGTCAGATTGATCAAAGAGTAAATTTGTAATAAATGTGATTTATAAACAGTTACAATCGTAATTATCATTTACTTCACAGTTCACCACCACTCACTTCAGTCAGTTTCACTACTACCCTCACCCTCTTATAGTTTATCATTTACTAAGTCAAACTATGTCATTGCCATTTCTTTTATTTTTACCAAAATAAGTCTAGTTTACCTTCCAAAACAATATTAAAATCACCATTTTCTTGCACACCTGCAATACCTCCATCCATAACGTAACGTATCCGTAAAAAACCATTCTAATATAAAAAAACACGTGGGTCTCGAATTTCCCGGGAGTCCCGGGACTAGCTTCCGAGGTTCGAGACTGGTCCCGGGACTGAAAATGCTTCCGAGACCGAAATCCCTAGTCAGGTGCGTAGTACTCGCAACAGACGTGCGTGTATGACCAGATGTAAAAACGTGCAGAAAGCAAACATTTATTGACGCTCTGTCATTTCTGCATACCTTATTGGAAAAAAGGCGGGAGTTTATAGGTATTAGTCACTGTAACACTTTATAAGGTATCTCAAACAAACATGCTCACAAACATAACGTAGTGAAGCTCATAACCGTCCTAATTTAGGATAATGTCGAAAGTCTTATATGCATCATCACATTTGGACAACATTTTTCAAAACTAACCAGTTGCTACTGAATTTACTGTTAAGTAGAGGAAAATGATAATAGAATTATAATCTAGCCACGACAGTTTCTCATTTTCTCATCCCAAACCTCTACACAAACTGGTCGTCCTGACACTGTAGCGAAAACGCTCTAACCATAGACAATGAGCGCTTACTTTTACACGTCCAAGGCAAAGGGCATAAGGTTGTTATTCGTCAGCTGTCACTTGAGTGGCGTTGCGTTTAACTTTGTATGTGCATCAAAGACGGATGCTATCAGGCGTACGCGTATTAAATACTAAAGAGTATTGTAGCCTTTTTTAAATGATTTTGTTTTGTTTAAAACGATTTCTGCTTTAAAATGAGGGTTTTGGGGCTCTGTAATTTCCTGTTATTTGAAAGAAATGAACCTTTTTAGATTTTTAAGATATTGTCAATATTTTATTTTATTCAGCGTTTCTAATAGGTGAAATCCTTTTGGATGTCAAAACTGATTTTTGTATTTAGTTTCATTACTTCACATTCAAGATCGAAAATACCAAATAATATCACGTCTGGTATTGCTGAAGGGTCAAGCAGAGATGTAGCTATAATAAGAACTGAATTTTGACATCAACCATAAAATGTCTTCAATAAAAATAAATGCTTGGTGATCGAACTCTACACAGCTTCTATGCCTGCAGCTTCGCTGACACTCTATAGCCAGTTGTTTTAGCAAGTGATTTCAGACACTACTGTCTCGTTGATCTAGTGGTCGCAAGCGCGACTGCTGAGCAAGAGGTAATGGGTTCGATTCTCAGGTCGGGTAAACCGCAATTGGGTTTTTCCATCAGGAATTTCTCGGTAGCAGCCACGGAGTCTGGTCCTTCTGAAACTGTTGGCACAGGTTCAGACGGACGGGACGGAAGGTCGGATCAATTTTGTTTAACATATACAGGGTAACTTTGAATTAATGCGACAAAATGAAATGGGAGCTTCAGTTACAGTAACATAGTAAATATAAACTGTTTTTTCTACAATCTAAATCGTTAAAAAAAAATACGCGATTATCGTTATCAAAAGGTCCATTGATGTTATTATCTTTATTTAAGTACGAATTATCGTTATTCCAGCAAAATTAATATGCAAAATAAATAAGAAAAATTAAAGTATGAAAAAATCTCGTCCGACTCATCGCAGTGCTCAATAATTGTCGCGCGTCGTGGAGTACTCATGTTATTAGACGTTGCCGTTCATAGTCAAATATTTTTTTTAATTTTACATTTGATATTTTATACAGTTTCTTGACAACACGTATTATTGTGTATTTAAATTTGTCGCATGTATTCGATGTCACCCTGTATAGCCTGACACCGACCTGCAAATTGCAAAAAACGTTAGGTGCAAATGGCAAAAAACGTTAGGTGCAAATTGCAAAAAACGTTAAGGGCAAATTGCAAAAAACGTTAGGTGCAAATGGCAAAAAACGTTAGGTGCAAATTGCAAAAAACGTTAAGGGCAAATTGCAAAAAACGTTAGGTGCAAATGGCAAAAAACGTGAGGTGCAAATTGCAAAAAACGTTAGGTGCAAATGGCAAAAAACGTTAGGTGCAAATTGCAAAAAACGTTAAAGGCAAATTGCAAAAAACGTTAGGTGCAAATGGCAAAAAACGTGAGGTGCAAATTGCAAAAAACGTTAGGTGCAAATTGCAAAAAACGTTAGGTGCAAATGGCAAAAAACGTTAGGTGCAAATGGCAAAAAACGTTAGGTGCAAATTGCAAAAAACGTTAGGTGCATATTGCAAAAAACGTTAGGTGCAAATGGCAAAAAACGTTAGGTGCAAATTGCAAAAAACGTTAGGTGCATATTGCAAAAAACGTTAGGTGCAAATGGCAAAAAACGTTAGGTGCAAATTGCAAAAAACGTTAGGTTCAAATGGCAAAAAACGTTAGGTGCAAATTGCAAAAAACGTTAGGTGCAAATGGCAAAAAACGTTAGGTGCAAATTGCAAAAAACGTTAGGTGCATATTGCAAAAAACGTTAGGTGCAAATTGCAAAAAACGTTAGGTGCAAATTGCAAAAAACGTTAGGTGCAAATTGCAAAAGTGAGCTCACTTCGACATTCCTTCACATCTATTTTCGGCTCCATTGTTCTAGTCGACAAAACGCGTCTGCTGGACCTGGGCTCCAATTCGCGGGTCGGACACTGATCTCCAAATTGCAAAAAACGTAAGAAAATTTGAATTTCGCTGGCTACACGTACACTGTCGCTTCCACCTTAATTATGTACTTACTAAGAGGACCTCGTGAGTCCACCCGATCTCGGTCCTCTCTAAACACCATTTCGCACCCGCTTAAAGTTAGACGTCCTCCCGTGTCTACCTTTTTTGTCTTTGTACAGACACGACCACCAATATGTATACACTTTCCCAAATTTAAAAGCAATTTTCGCGAGAAATAACGATTGTAACTTGGAGACAGGATCTTTTTCATAAAAATATGAGTTCCAGAACACTATGTTCGTAACAACATGTTTTAATCAGAACAGTAGGAGAAAAACACTTTTAAAAGTTGTTAGTTTAGCGCATGTGCGATTGTGATAGGTCACACTTAGTCAAAGTACGTACTAAGTAACGTTTATAGATGTCGGTCTTAGAGGGTAGGGAGTTGAATGTCTGATCTAAGAGTTCTGGTAGTGCTTGTTTCATCCCATTGATAAACATTTAGTTAGTAGGTATGCGACTTGAATCGTCTTACCAAAGATTATCGTATTAACCAGTTACTTGGTTGTAGAGGTCAGATAGACAGTCGCTTCATGTAAAATAGGTACTGGTGTTTATCTGCATTTGGTTAGACTGGAAGCCAACCTCAACATAGTCCATTTCTGCTGGGTAAAAACTATGAGGCTGGGTCTTCTGTTCAATGGTCATCATCATCTGCCTGCCTTTTCCCAACAATGTTGGGGTCGGCTTCCAGTCTAACCGGATGCAGCTGAATACCAGTATTTTACATGGAGTGACTGCCTATCTGACCTCCACAACCCAGTTAGTACTGGGTAATACGATACACCTTGGTAAGACTGGTTGTCAGACTTTTTGGGCCACTGACTACCTGTAACGACTGTCAAAGATATACAAATGGAAGCCGGGATTAACTGCTTAGCGTGCTTTCCGAGGCACAGAGGAAACTCGGTATGTAATGGGTGGTCAGCCATCCACAGACCGACCTAGGCAAGCACGGCTTAACCTAAAGATCGACCCGAGTGGCTGTTCTTATTTAGCCATGAGCTCGTCCGAGTTCTTCTGTTCAAGGGTATACTGATCAAAGCCGACTTTGTGGTTATCTACACTAATATTATAAAGAGGAATTGTATTTTTGTGTGTGTAGTTTGTAATGAATAAACTCAAAAACAACTGTGCCGATTTCAAAAATTCTTTCACCATTGGATTCACCCTGAGTAACATAAACACCCGTGTGAAGCCGGGACGAGCTTCTAGTGCTAAAATAACCACTCTTCATTCTTCGCAATTTCACCATTCAACATTGAAACGTGTTTGTGAAATTTTTCACTTCGTGAAGGAACTGGTACCTTTATGATATTTCAATAGAAGTTCTATAACCTTATTGGTGAGGTTCTTCGGAAAGGTCAGGTGCATAGTACTCGCAACCGGCGTGCGTGTATGACCAGATGTATGAACGTGGACGAGGCAAAAGGAGTATGTAAGGATCGTAGCAGGTGTTCTGTGGTTTCTGCCTCCCCATGGGCAAAAAGCATGAGTTTATTTATATATGTAAGTTCTTTAGACAAATTAAGAAAATCAATATTTTATTAGGAGAATTTTTGTCAGTTTTAACTTCAAAACGTCAAGTGAACATCGACTGGCATTGACTTCAAAATGTAATATTTTTAAGTCAATGCCAGTCGATGTTCATTATACTTTTGCTTACACCAAAGCCGCCGGAAACCGAGAAACATTGATAGATAATCGAAAAATTCAACATGGCCGATTTCCCTGCTTCTAAGCCGAATCGATCAAAATGTACCTCACGCACACTAGTCGATTATTCACAATATTCACCGAACGCATGATCGGCGGCGCTGTAAAGAAATTAAAAAGAAATAGGGGCATAGACAACACCGCATTGTCTATAGCGGCGCCTCAAAGAAGGTTCGTTGCAACACAGAATTTCTAATGAATTTGATTAGTTTATTACGCGTGACAAGATGGCCGCTTTTGATTATTTCAAACTGTAATTGTTTGAATTTTAAGTCAATTGGACGTTGTGTTAGAAATACTTAATTTTGGGCTGCTACTGAATTACCTTTTAAAAGGTTAGTTGAGCTCACTTCGACATTCCTTCACACCTATTGTCCTGCTCCATTGGTCTTGTCGTCAAAACGTGACTACTGGACCTGGGGTCTTGGCTCCAATTTCCGGGTCGGGCAAAGACTCTCCAGTCGTGTGAGATCACCGTCCCATCGGTCTATGAAACCAAGGGAAGAGAGAATGTACTTGTGTCTACGCACACAGTTGTGCACTTTATTCTGAATCGATGGCTGTCCCTGTTGGAATTGACCGCCATAACCGTAAAAGGTCTAGATCTTTGACAGTCGTTACAGGTAGTCAGTGCCCCAAAAAGTCTGACAACCAGTCTTACCAAGGGGTATCGTATTACCTAGTACTAATTGGGTAATACCACTGGAGGTCAGAAAGGCAGTCGCTCCATGTAAAATACTGGTATTCAGCTGCATCCGGTTGAACTGGAAGCCGACCCCAACAGAGTTGGGAAAAGGCAGGCAGATGATTCCTTTTCCCCATGCCTTCTGAGGGTGTTATGAGCTTTTTTTAGTCATGCATTCTCTCCTATGAATAAACATGTACCCCACATTATCAGACTGTTCTTTTGAAAACAAACTTCGACTTTTTGTTTTCTAAAAACAAAGAGAGAAGATCTTCTAGATCAGTCGGGTGTATACCTCCAGGTATGCACCTCATGTGTCGGTATTACGACACTCGGTCGTGGGGGTGCAGTCCAGCATGCTCGCCACGTTAGGATGGTGGTTGGCCACCATCACATGTTGAAGAATACCGACACCAACACACGTGGCACCAGTGTTAATGAGGCCATCGGTTTAAAGCCGAAACTTGACAACGTAGGGCCAGTTTAAACTAGCCCTATCCTGAACATTGCCTTACCGTGTAGAAACGGACTCCCCGAATGTTTGAATTTGGATCTTGTATTTTTTTTGTACAATGCAATTTTAGGTTTTAATGCAGGGGTCGTGCAGTACTTATATCGCTTTGTAAAATGGAGGGTCCAGATTTTGCGCATGCGTAATACGACGAGGACGCGAGTTCTATCCTCAAACGAAATAATTCTTTTTGCGTTTATCAGATGTATCGAATGGCTTTTACTTGATTTTTTTATTGAAGTTTTGTGATTTATGGCAAAAATCGCTTCTATTACACATGGGAAATAAACAAAATTAACAGATCATGAAGCTAGGTACTGTAGAGGTTTAATCACAAAGAGAAAAAGTAAAAGAAATCGTTTATTGCTATGACATACAGAATCACAAGAAAGCGATGCTAGCGCCGCTTGTGGCCAATAAAGTGAACCTACTCTACCTTTTAATACATATTATAATTTGACATGGATATGTGTTTTTTTGCTCCCAACATCCTCCCATAAACGCAATCCCATCTTGGACAAAGGATAAGCCAGTTTTGAGTGTGATGTGGCTTTTGTAAGTAAGTGCATCTGCCACCATGCCGTTAGTATTATCAAATATCAATGGTTCTTCGAGTGCCTTGTTACGAACGAAATGGTGCCTGACGTCAATATGTTTGGTCTACTGGCGAAAATACTTCAGTATAATCAATTCCTGGTCTTTGTGAACATCCTTTTATCACAAGCCGGGCCTTGTATTTTACTATATCTCCATTTTTATTAGTCTTAGTCTTGAGGACCTATTTGCACGGTACTGAACGTTTATTTGCTGATAGTGTAGTAAACTAAACAAGTTTTGACGGCACACAGTTGACGGCTGAGCCACCAAAAAAATGTAGCATGCACATAAGACGAAATGAGTTTGATGGCTTCCTGCTACACTGGGGAGACCATTTAAGAGTCTTACGAAATACGTTAAGATGAGGTTCACAATCCACAACCTTTGAACAGAATCTATGCAATTGTTTTTGCGCCATGTCGGAACATTGATTTGGATTTAAAAGTGCCATAAAGGTCTAATTGAAATAAATGCTTTGAGTTTGAGTTTGAGATTGAGTTTCTGATTTAGGTTAAATAATCATCCTTTAAACAAGTTATGTTATATAGTTTGTACATACCTTCAAATTTATTCAGTAAACACCATCAGTACTTAATGTGCCAACAAAAAAAAATGCAGATGATTGTTATTATAACACAATGATCATTCCGCATTTCAAATTCAATAATCTTAATTCAATTTCCATTCTAAACACGTATTCTATCGGCGCCATTGTTTTTTATCACAATTTCTAAGAGATCCTTCTTTTTAATCCCGCCGGATTTGACAAAAAAACTGTTACAATAACTTTTTAATATTCATTTTATTTAAAAAACGAAGTTGGCGCCTTTGCCGCCGAAAAAAATCAAACAATACCGAACAATACAGAATAAGTATGTTTGTCAAAAAAAGTATTATGATTTATTTGGTCTATGGTTCGGACTATTTAGTATTCACTAAGCTTAATAGATGGCGCCAAAGGTATTTGAAAATTATGCATGTTTCCGAAATCGTGAGAATAGATGAGCTTGTATTAATATAACACAATTTAAGTACCTACCGGTGACAGGAGTTAGTAGTAAGTAGCACGATTCAAGATTCAATGTTCTTAATTTGCATGAAATATGGTGGTCTTACAAATAAAACGGTTTCTCATATTTCGCTTACTTCCTTCAGTATGCAAACTTAAAATAAAATTAAAAACTTAAAAACTCCTGCTTTAAGACGTCATAGTAACCCCCTGACTACCTGTAACGACTGACAGAGATCTAAAAATAACTGTCGGGAGTTCGGGACCGTAGCGGCACTACAAAAAGTACTACCGCAACATAGTACAAAAATTAATACAGCGCAATCTATGACACAAATGAAGAACTAAAAGACCAATATTCTAAATCGCGCAGTTAAACTTATCCACGACTTAGGATCATATAGAAAACCCCACCACAACTGTCGGGCCCACCAGACATAACACCCGTCTGGTCGGAGGAATGTCCTTTTTCTGTAGGGGATGAAAAACTTTACACCCTGTTCTTCATACGACCAAGACCAAAAGAGGTTCAGTTTCAATATCTGAAACAAACACAAGAGGTTGCGTATGTTACACCTTGCATAGGTAATGGATGGTCATTGGTCACCCATCCACAGTCCGACTTCGGCGAGCGCTGCTTGGTCTTGAAAATTGATCCACACTATTATTATAAAGAGGAAAGATTTGTATGTCTGTAACGAATAAACTCAAAAACTACTGGACCGATTTCAAAAATTCTTTCACCATTAGAATGCTACATTATCCCTAAGTAACATAGGCTATATTAAATTTATAAAAAAACCACCCGTGCGATGCCGGGACGGGCCGCTAGTTATTAATAATAATATTTTTCTCGTAGTAAGTGAGTTATCAAGTTATCAGTCATGTTTCAGATCTTGTCGGCGGCTGTCGCGGTGAACACGAGTATGAATTTTATGCTTCGCCTGCTCGCTTTCCGGGGTAGTGATGTGACTGTTCCTGTGTTGTGTAGGCGATACCGTTATCGATAGTCGATGCATCATTTTTTTGTTGTATCTACTAAAAATTTTACAGTAAACTGAAGAGAGGACCATTCAGTTTATCGTAAAGTTCAGCACTTACTTAAATTTAGTAAATGTTATGGAATTGAAATACATCCCGGAAGACGTTGCGTTGGAAGGCCTCCCACTGGGTGGCCCGATGACCTGGTGAAGGTAGCGGGGATCCGCTGGATGCCAGACGCACGGGACCGGTCAATGTGGCGACACCTAGGGGAGGCTCATGTCCAGCAGTGGATGAAAGAGCCCCTGTACAGAGCAGGCGTAGCTGAGGGAAATGTTGCGTATGTGCTCTTTGAATGCGCAGGCGTCACCAAGATAAGAGAACAAAGATCCTTGGGACACTTAGATCTTTTACAGATGTTCTAGGCCGACTCAGAGACCTAGTCGACTTCTAGAGGGAGGTGGGCTGCATGAGATGAATAATGGCCGCCACAGCTTACGCACAATGGTTCACTTGAAGAACTAAGTGCGGAAACCAAACCAGTTAGGAATTATTTGATTTCATTGTATTGCATATGGTAATTCACTGTATTTGAGTTAAGTCTATTTGTATTGTATTTTATTTTATTTGTATATAAACTTGAATGTTGTATTTATAGACTCTAATCTAGAGCAATCATTTTTTTTTTGTTCATAAAATCAAGGTCTACTGTGATCACGTCCCTGTCATTTCCTTTTTTTCAGCAACTAATAAGTAAAGAAAATATGACCCTCCAAAAGTGACAAAAAATGCCCCATTTTACGGCCGTGATTAGAGGACTACCAGGCATGCGAAAAATTTTTAACATAAAAAAAATTGATAGGAACCTAGACATACTCTTTCTTTAAACTCTAATGTCAAAAATAATTGAATCGTCTCAGTTTTCGAGGAGAAAAAAAAGGGAATACGTAACGTCGATCTCGTCAAAATTTTTGTCATACAATCGGTCTGAGCTGCAGTTGTTCCGTCCCTATCGCACTCTACGGGGGCAGGATTGACGCAGCGCGACGGCAATAGTTTATTCAAATACCTATTTTTTATATTCTTCGAAGTCGCAGGCGCTGTTCCCCCTTAAAAGGCAAATTAACTTGTTTACAAACTTCTAGTATTTTAAGAAGTCTTGTAATAATTGAATCCAGTTGTCTGATAAATTAAAATATGAAGAGAGAAAACTATCGACAACTCATCCTCTCACTACTGAAGGGGGAAATCGTTTATACAAACGGACATCTGCATAACAAATAAGACATGGAAATTGATTTAAACGTCGCGTGGATACAGGCATGGCATGGGGTGGGTAATGTTGAGCTGTAGTCAGCTACGTTGAGCTCAGTTGAGCTGTGGGGAATGTGGTATATCGTTTTGTTATGTTGGTAGCGCGATTGTGAGTACTTACAAAATTATACAGCGTGTTTCAGAAATGTGAAGTTATTATGTAAGGGAGTGATTCAAGCCATCAGACTAAACAACTTTCAGTATGGGATCAACGTCGATCGATTAATTATCGAACGTATAATGTAATATAATGGGTGATTCATTTAGAGGTGCTTTCTTGAATATGGATTTTTTGACAGGAAGCGTGAATCGTGTTAACCTATCATGGTATTTTGGTTCAGTATAGTTTGAAATTTCATCATGGAATCGACTTTGGTCAAAATAATGAGCCTACCGAATGCATGATTCGCTATACCATCGAAAATTTTGAAAGCCTTCTTGCCACACTGCACGTGAACCCATGTCTTTATTGCGAGAACAATTTGATGGACAGTTTGTTAAAAAATAGTACTTACTATTTCCATACCATATTATATATTTAATTTAATTTATCCACGCTCATTACAGTGGCACAATACCTGTCATTGTGAGAAATGAAAAACTAGAATATTAAATAAAAACCTGACGAGACTATATTCGGGAGATTAGAATCTTTGAATGTTGTTTATTTATTTACAGATGAAACGCAATTGAAATTTCGCGTTTCAGACCACTGAATTGGTCGCCTAGACGGCCTAGATCCTGTGACATTACACCTCTAGACTTTTTCATTTACCCAAGGTCTACATATATAAGCCGCGTACGAAGCATTACGTACTTACATCAAACTAAGTAACTTTACACAAAAAATATTGCTGGGGAACGCCTTTTTTTGGGGTGAAAAATCAGATTTTACGGTAGGACTCAATGTAACGCTTTAAAAACGTGCTGATGGATGGTTTGAATAGTAAACAACAAGGTCATGAAGCGGTTTAAAGTAAAAATCTTACATTAAAAACATGTATTTAAAAAATAAACTTGTTAAAAACTTTGACCCCCAATATCTCCGTAACTAGAAGGTTCCCAGGTATGGTCTAGAACAAAAATATGATCGCAATGACGGGGAGAACAAATGCCTTTCGGCTTCGTTAAGGGTCTTGTTACACCCTATATGAAGGACAGTCAAATGTTACAGTTTTTTATAAAACTACCTTTCTGCCACCCCAATAAACAGTAACAATTAATAAGTTCACAAAAGATGAATTAAAGTAGCGACGCCCCTAAACAGTTAGCCATTCTGTCAATTTTGAAGGGCGTGACAGTCAACTGACATTTTGTATAGAGCATTCGTATGAGGGATGGGGGATTTTGTTAAATTACTAGCTTATGCCTGCGGCTTCGCCCGTGTGGAGTTCGATAATATTGTCCCACGAGATCATACTACCGGGACAAAACTTATTATATGTGTTAATCCAGGTTATAAACAATGTGTGTGCTAAATTTCATCCAAATCCGTCCTGTAGTTTTTGCGTGGAAGAGTAACAAACATCCATCCATCCATCCTCACAAACTTTCGCATTTTATAATTATAGTAAGTTAGTATTAGTATAGTAAGATGAGGTTGGATGAGGTCATACGGTAGAACTGAGAAAGAATGAGTTGTGGCATTAATGAATTGGGAAGTGGAAATTATGGTTTTCCTACTCCTCCGCTATACTTTTCTGATTAATTTCGTTGCGGGATCCAAGACAGTTAAATTGTTTCTCCGGGACTTCGTCGAGCTTCATTGTCTCGACGCTTTTCTGGTGGTCGCCACTGTTGCATCTGACTTTCAGGAGTTGCAGTAAAAAAATGGTTTAAACCACAGAGATTTTAAATATTTAGAATAGAGAGGCTTACCACCTGCCTAGCCTTTTCCCAACTTCTCGACTAACCGGTAAGTAATAATGGTCACCCATCCACAGACCAACCTTGGCAAGCGTAGCTTAGCCTTGAAGATCGACAATGCGGCTGTTATTATTTGGCCACCAGCTCCTCTCTTTAGTACCTATGGAGATGCTGTAGAAAGATGATCCCATGTCTTAGTGAACATTTATATGATGCATAAAATATGTATGGAGTCTCTATTTTTGCTGCGTTAGACTACGTGCACCACCAGCATCCAGTTGGCTCTTGTAAGTAGATTATGACTACTGAAATTCTTAATGGAATAAATTAAGAGTACAAAACTGACTCAAAAGAAAAAAAAATCCTTTGAGTAAATTATTATGAAAAATAATTGTTTTCTTTTGTCGCGTATGGTTTTTTCCAATTTTCTATATACAGAATCATTTGGATAACTTTGACAGTTTGTGGTAACTAGTGGCAACTGTACTCATTCTCCTACTCTCATCCCAATTTATATGGGGTCTGCGCAGCATGTCTTCTTCTTCCATACTTTTGTTACTCGTCATCTCAGCAGTCACCTCCTTTCTAGCCATATCGTCCTTCACACAGATGGTACGGGTGTAACAAATTATGTTGCCGGGTAACTTTGAGCTAGCTACGATTATTGTAAACTAGTTTTCCGCCCGCGGCTTCGCCCGCGTCGAGTTCGGTTATATCTTCAAAAGTCCGGGATAAAAACTATCCTATGTTCTTTCTCAAGGTCAACTCTATCTCTGTAGCAAATTTCATTAAAATCAGTTCGGTGGTTTAGACGTGAAAGCGTAACAGACAGACAGACATACAGAGTTACTTTCGCATTTATAATATTAGTAGGGATTCTTCGATCCATAACGATTACAAAATCTTACACCGTTACATCCATTTGCGGTTCTCCTGTCTCCAAAAGACCTGAATCGAATCGAATGCATAAACTACAACAATTGCTTCTAATACTTAGTTATCTATTTATACGATATTTTATCCGACAGACAGGGGGCGTGGTTGGCTTATATTGGGGCGCGAGACGCATCTGCGCAGTTCTGTAATGTCGTAAGTAATGATTGTTAGGAAACTGAAGGAGAGAACGGAAACTTGAAGTCCGAGGTATGGATGTGTTAAGTCCTAAAACGGTTAAGTATGGTCTGTGATGAACATAGACCGTCTACCTTAACATACTGTTTAGGATAATCAGACTTAGCACCCGTCGTCGAATAAATTGCGTTCTCTTAGCTTGTTAACTGTCTGTGTTCTCGTAATTGACTGGTATTCAGCTGTATTGTTTTTTTTTAATATTAAATGGGCTTACTCTTGATCTCAATCTAGTCCAAAGGATAGAGATGAGGTCGAGGATGGAACGAGCTATCCCAAAAGAAGCCTATTAACTCGCGACTTAAATTGGGGTCATATGAACTTGGGAACACCGACGCAGGCAGGGAATTCCACTCCTTGGCTGTGCGCATAATAAACGATGTAGCAAAGCGCAAATGCAAATGTGTGGATCATCGATAAAGAATTTGTGATAACCCGCAGTACGTCTGGACTCCCGATGGAAGAAGGGAGATGGTGGAATGAGCTCGTGGAGCTCTTGGGCACACTCACCGAAGTACAGTCTGTAAAAGACCGACAGACATGCTACTTTGTATGCGCCGGTGAGCCAGGCTATGAAGCTTGGTACCCACCAGCTTATCGTCATCAATGAGCCTCTAAGACGGAAGCCGACATCAACACACACAGTTGAGAAAAGGTTACGCTTTGATCGTCCTAGGAGTCACTAGCAGACCTTTTGACTTCAAAACAAGCAGCTGACAAGTCCCATTAATTTCTGACGTGTTAAACTCCCGATTAAAAGCATAATGCCGTATAATATGTCACTGTTATGTTTTGTTCACTCCCCTGCGCCCGCGCATGTGTCACGCCCCTAGATTAGCGACATCTATTCTATACTGCTATTAACTGTGCATCTGTCGCTGGTTGCTGTTATATGACGAATTAAAAATGGCGATGTGCTAAGTACAAAACCATTTCGAAGAATAAGGTCTCTAATTATTTATTTTAGTTTTAAAATGAAAAAATACTCCCTATTCATTCTCAGTAATTTATACTTTGGAGTTTTATTTGTATTTATAACTAGATCTATATTATTTATAAAACACAATTAAATATAATATGTAAATTATACAGCGTGTAATGGAAGGGGGGTATCAACCCTGAAGGAGGTGAATGTGCTCATGAAACTCAATAACTTTCCCCAAAGAACATAGGTCGAAATACGAAAAAAAAATTTAGTAGAGAAAAAAAATTTTAAAGAGTTTTGTAAGGGGGGGCCAATTTTTTTTTCATATTTCGACCTATGTTCTTTGGGGAAAGTTGTTGAGTTTCATGAGCACATTCACCTCCTTCAGGGTTGATACCCCCCCTACCGTTACACGCTGTATACAGACTACAAATAGAACTAAAATAAAAAGACTAAAATAAAGTACATATATTCAACGACGACAATAGGACACGTCTTAGGCGTCAAAGTACTCTTCCGCATCGCTGTCATCTGTCGGCCCTCTTCATTTATGTTTTTTAAGAAATGTGGTTCATCTTTATTTGACCTTCAATGACTTAATCTCAAGAAGGAATATCGTTAAATACGTTTTTTGCGGTTCCAAACCACACGATTTGCAACCGCGCGGTTCTCGCGTGTCTGGACGAACCCTTAGCTTCATGTGAATGCCATCAAAACACAAACTGTCATTAGAGTGACACTCACGTATTAAACCGTTGAATGAGCAAAGGAATCTTTTCGAGCAATGACGTCATCAGCCCTCAAATTTTAAAATTAAATGTAAATTAAACTAGCCATTGAATTTCAAAAATATTCAAATTAAATTCATAAAATACTATGTTGTAACTAAAAAAAAATTTAAAAAAAACGGAGTGGAAGGGACACCGACGCGAAAACGGTTACCACGTATTCAGTATGTCATTCTGAGCCCACATGGAAATTTTTCATCGGATATTATAACAAAAACCGGCCAAGTGCGAGTCGAACTCGCGCACGAAGGGTTCCGTACCATTATCTATAAAAACAGCAAAAAAATCATATCTGTTGTATGGGAGCCCCCCTTAATATTTAATTTTTAGTATTTGTTGTTATAGCGGCAATAGTAATATATCATTTGTGAAAATTTCAGCTTTCTAGCTATCACGGTTTATGAGATACAGCCTGGAGACAGACAGACAGACAGCGAAGTCTTAGTAATAGGGTCCCGTTTTACCCTTTGGGTACGGAACCCTAAAAAAACAGCTGTTCCACACATTTTGACCGTGTAGGTATTGCACTTTTGTAGGAAACCGATAAATATTCTATACGTGGTAACCGTTTTCGCGTCGGTGTCCCTTCCACCCCGTATACCTACAGTTTATTTGGACAATGCAATAAAAAAAATATCGCAATTGGTTAACCAACTAAACGAGATGCTCCATGTAGAGCACACAAAAAAAAGCAAGAAAAGTATTCCACAAAGCACACACAATACATGGTGTAAACGACCCTTCACGAAGACGTCAACCAAGCATTCTGTACATCAAACTAAGTAACTCTACGCAAAAGTATATTAAAACTGCTTACCTACCCAATTACTATAAATAAATCAATTAATCAATTCTCTATGCCAAACGGCAAACGCAATCGTCTGCTTGAGACATTATTGATAGCATGATCGATGCTAAAACAATGTAAAGAAAACCTTATCTGTTTGTAACTAAGTTTATCTTTTGTACACAACCGTTTCACGGACTAGGAATTATTGATTTCAGATAAACTGAACTTTTGAGAGAGGACGATAGGGTTCAGAATTCAATGGCATGTCCGGTATAGATTTTATCAGAGCGTATTCTGAAAATAATGTGTCTGGTTTTTCATGAAAAGTTGGGAATATACCTTATCGTAGTCTCATAAGGTTGAGTTTTGATTACAGGTATTGACTTTATACAGACATATTTACCAGACACGCCCCCTGCGGTATAATAGGGTGTTTTCAAAATGAGAATATCTTTAACCGACTTAAAAAAAAGAGGACGTTATGGTTTTCCACTAGCATCTTTTTTTTCATTTATATTGACCGATTTCTCCGTGATTTACTTACTGGTCCGATTTAAGTGGTTCTGTTTACATTAAGTAGAAGAGGCTCACGCGGTGGTCTCGTATAAATTTTATTAACTTTGCTAATATAAACTTTTTTTTTAATAAAACATTGCTCCACACTAGGAATTTCTCCTGTATCGTTGGTGTGTTTACAAGCATTTAAACTCACATATACAAACAGCCAGACCCGGAACCCGGAACAAATACCTGTAGGCCATACAAACATTTGTGCCGTGCGGGGATTTGTGCCGCGACACGCAGCGCAGCAGGCAATCTCTCAGCTACTGCGCCAACCAAAATTAAAGAACATCGTCCATAAACACGAAGGCGAAAATATGCATATTTTGACGCGCCGTCAAAATATGCATTTTTTCGCCTTCGTGTTTATGGACGATGTTCTTTAATTTCTTGTTACAATGTAAAATTGATACTCGACAAGGATTTGTGCGAGATACAAGTCCACAACCAAACAGGGTAAAAAAACTTTTTTGCAAATGAAACTAACACTAGAAATACGACTAAACTTTACGTCGGTTAATTTAGATTGCAAAGTATGCTTTTAGCAACAAACTTTCATCGAGCGGGTTTGATTCCTGAGCGGTCAACATAATTATGCTTCTTGTTATTTTAACCTACTAGCGATCCGCCCCGGCTTCGCACGGGATAGCCGATGACTTCTGGAGGATGGATGGGGGGGAAGGGAGTCTTTACAAAAGTTTTAGCAGATATCTATAGGTACGATGGGGTGGACAGCACATCAGGCTTTATTATGTTTCATGCATTATATGATTGCGTTAAAAGTGAACACACGCTCCCAATAATAATAAAATAAAATAGTGTAGAGTTGAGTAATTTGTATTTTTGAACGCACTTATCTCAGGAACTACCAATTATGAGAAATAGTGAGACAGAAAAAGACTCTATAAAAGTTATGTATTAAGATATACTTATAATCTACTATTTGCCTTTCGGCAAACTCCAAGGCAGAATTTTGCATCTCGGTGAGCGACCAGGTCTGAGCACCGTTGGTTAGGACTCGTGGCTCAATGATAATAATAATTTGACGGAAGTCTCCAAAACATAAAACTGTACAGCCAGCTACCGATAAGGCTTATTCTTCTAGCGCAAATCTCATAATGTCCTACCATTGGGTAGGCGACCTGTTCTGAGCACCGTAGGTAGAGCTCATGACTTCGTATTGGTTGTCAAATTCTAAATTGACGAGAGCGAAGTCACGAGTAAAAGCTAGTTATCAATAATGACGAAGAAAAGGACAATGGGCACTTTTGTATGAACACTACAACCACTTTTCAAAATGTTCCAACAGTGATGATACCTCGGTTCGGTTTTTGTGGGAAATAAAAAATGTTTTCTTTCTTTTTATGATGTCTCCATAATGAGAGCTATCGTTTTTGAGCTCACCAGATGGCGCCACTGGCGAGTAAGGTCCTGTCATTAATTTTATTTTATAATTTGTAGTACCAATAACTTCATAAAAGTTTATTTTATTACGTAAATACAGACGCGCGCACATCAAAGTACCCGAAACTGTTAAATTTTTCAAAAGTAATCAAAATCAAAAATCAATTTGACAGATTGTACTAGCTTGATGTGCTGGCGTCTGTACATCAACTTAGTGTTAACTTCAGATACTTATTTACGATATTATCCCTAAAATTAGCAAACATGAAACATTTAATAAACATTCCTCCTCTAAGTATTAATAACAAACTAGATTCTAACTTGCTACTTAAAATCTTCACACATAAATAATCAGAAGTGGCTCAATCTTGACCACAATCGTGAATATTAGTAAAAAATACGTGACAAAAAGAGAACACTCTTTGACATCTGACATTTCTGGTGGCCTACCATGACGTCATAAAACAGGAGTAATTCTAGTGTGGGAAAGAGATGGCGCTAGACGATCTGTATAGCTCTGTCTCTTTCCCACTCTGGAATTACTCCTGCTTTAAGACGTTATAGTAACCCCTCTGAAGACCTTACTGTACACGAATGCCTCTAGTGGCGAATTCATGCGCGAATGCCCCCATTTGGTTACTCTTTAACCTTTGGAACTCCAGAATATAAAAGCACGCGCGTGCCCTCAACGCCAAGCAACAATTTGCGCGCGCTTGCTTGTCACATATATGTGACAATGGCGTTCAAAAGGTTAAGGACGACCGTTTAGCCTTTTTATGAATGAGATGTAAAGTGTTAAATAAAATCACAGAAACATGATCACACATTCTTTAATATCGATAATAATTTGACAGTATAGGCATTGCTTTATATTTTTAAATATTATACATGTTAAGTTACATCTATGTCTAATCTACTTGGTTTCTGGAGCTTTAATTGAACTGACTGCCACGAGATTTAGACAATTACTTAGATAGGTAGCCTATCCATTCAGAAATCAAAGTTAGCGTTAGGAATGTTTTCAAAAGATGATCAACAGCCAATTGTCGCTAGCATAGTTTTTTTCAATTGATTCGATGAACATAGGGAAAGAGGATTTAGGGTTTTCATTTAGTCTTGAGTTTTAGAAAGTGTTGGAATTATCTGAATACAAACTATCAAGAAATATTCAGTCACAGTTCAAACTAACATGCTCCAAAAAACCATGGTCCATTAACAAAAACATCCAACCAAAAATTAGCTCGGTCGGCCATTTTGAAAATGTCTCAAATTCACTTGACTCATGGGCGCCATACGGCCAGGCATTGATACGTCAAACATAGTGCTGCGACCATTCACAATCGGTTCCCGATCTAATCGATTATTCGGATCGATTTTCGTTGCACTTAAAAAAGCTGACGTTTGTGATTGTAGAAGACTTCCAGGTAACGGTTGTTGTCTTTCTAGTCTGTATTGAAGATTCTGCTTCTCCATCTGGTGGTGTTGAGTTCGGATCGCGAACCGGTTCACGTGAACGGGTATCGGGACGACTATTTTCGTGCCAGATCCGTTTTTGCTTGAGTGACTCCCGGATGCGAGGCCGGCTTTTACGCGTTTCCATTTCGCTCGACGATTTTGGAACCATATTTTTACCTGGGGAAGAGAATTTGGGGTTAAATATTGATTAGAGTAGTTTTTGTAGCTTGATTTAGCCTTGAGTAGTAGTAAACAGCTACTGCTGAGCGTGATGATTTAGGTTCGAAAGTGTTATTGGGTTTTGTTTCAGGAATTTTGCAGAAGTAACAGACTCCAATGTAACGCACTTAAAACATTGTACTGATGGATGCATTGAATAGACCGGGCGTGAGTATGTGCCCGGTTGATGACGATAATCCCCCGGGTAATCCCGGTTAATGCCTTGTGGCATTAAGTCCGCCTATGTACCACTATTGTACATGAAGTTTAAATAAATAAATATTAATCTCGCCTCCTATTACAAGGACTGAAAAAAAAAACGCTAAAACCATATTGTAGATAAGGCGTAGTCGACGTAGCCCCGCTGAGCGGGACTCCTGTTTCTGTTTGCAATGTTTAAAGTAACCTATCACGAAGGGGATGTTGGGGTCTAGACCACGACATCCCCTTCGAACCTAACCTGTCCGAGTTGGGGTGCCAAAAGTCCCGAGCTCGCTTCGCTCGCTCTTGCTTCCTATGTTCTCCTTGCCGCAATGACCGTATAAATAGTTACTTACTTGGTATAATAGTCGCCTATTCAGTATGTTAGTCCCCATTAAATTTTTATTTGCCCGATGATTCTTTTTCATTTTACTGTCTGATAATATGCAACTACTCCATCCCTTACCTGTACTTCACTAAGCTTCAAAGCAGAAGCGATTTGCGACCTCTCCGTGAGACTCAGATACTTCTTGGCGTGGAACTCCCTCTCCAGTTCCAGCAGCTGTTCTGACGTGAAAGCGGTTCTTCTTCTGCGCGCCTTGCTCTCTCGTGCGGCGTCCGTGCTTGAATCCTCTGGATCTGGTTCTGAGTCGTTACCTGGGGGAGGAACAGAAGTTTAATGAGGAAGTTTTGTAAGGATTGACGTTGATGTCATCTAGCTGATTTCGGCCACAGCGACTGAATCCGATAGCCTTTCAAGATGATTGAGAGCTTTGATGTATTGTTCTTTCATGTTCTGTTATGTAGCTAGCATCAGCAGCTTTTACATATACTCATGCTTCTATTACAGGTGGCAGTCGTGTTTTATACAGTCATTCTGACTTGTCACATGTGGGTGTGCTGCAACATTTTTACGTGTTACAGCACCATGCTGAGGTAGGGACCTTTTGGCCTTGTACAGGACCAATTTAAACTTATACTGTCACTTACGGGATATCTTCCTAATTTTTAGCTCCCGATATTTCGATTCCACAAAACCTGGTGATACTGTGAGTGTGTTTTGCCGTGACTTAGTGTCGAGTTCCAGTAGTGCGCGTAGCAAAAGACAAAGAAAGAGGGTAGACAGATTTGTCAGTTCCCAATTCATTTTCCAACCACCCGCATTTTCCAGTCAACCCGCGATCACGGCGCTTGCAACAGCGTCGAAATATCGGGAGCTCAAAATTATGAACAATCTTGGAAGATATCCCGTAACTGACAGTATAGGATAGTTTTAAAGCGTGAAAGCTTAAAACAGGGCCAATTTAGTTTAATGTATGTCTTATATAAACCCGACTACGCGACACAAAGAAGGGTCAAATCAAATCAAAAATGGGTAATATGTTTATTATCAGTCTAAGTTTTTATACAAGTATGTATGTTTGTTCCTATGTGACATTGTAGAGACCAAACGTGTATAGGGTAAGGTGGTGCAAGAGTGCGCGGTCGGTAAGAGTACGCATCTACCCTACGTCGAGTACTGAGTGACATTTGTAACTAACTTCAGTCGTATTTTGGTGTTGAAGTGAACGCCGTTGTGCTCCCAAAAAATAATTTATGTAGGACTATTTACGTGGATTTAAGGTAAGCCAATAGATTTTTACTTCTCTTCATGTAATTTTTTTGTGTTTTCCAATGAATACAGTTCGAAAAATATCCAGGAAACATTAATCAAAACTTTTAAGTACAAAAAACCTGGTGTCTGTTCAAACAGTTTTTAAAGAGAAAATGACGATCTTTTTCAAGAGATGTCGCTAGTGACACCTCATTCCGCGTTAGGCCGATTCGTGTAAGAGTGCGCACTGTGACGTGTGTAAGAGTGCGCGCGCACTCTTATACACCTGAGATTTCCAATATGATTATTTTCAATAATTTTGGTTATTTTTACCTACTGTAAAGCTTTATTATTTATTTTCAGCACTATGTCTAGGAGAGAGAGAAAGACAGCGACAGAATTGTCAGGCCAAAATAATGAAGGAGGCTCGGAAGCTCATAGAAGAGTGTAAATCAAATAGATCAGTTGCTGCCGCCCTCGGTATGGCAGAGTCTACTTTGAGAAAACGACTAAAGAGGTTGGAACCTGCCACAAAATTGGGCAGGTACGAAACAACATTTATGGAAAAAGACAAAGACGAAAAAGACTTCTCTGAACATCTAAAACTTTTAGATGACATGTATAGAACAGCTTATAATAGAAGATTGGATTGAGTGTTCAGACTGCAAAGAATGGTGGCACGAGAATTGTACCGCCTATCCTGGCCAAGGTCTCTTTAAGTGTGACTAATGCGCTCATAATTAAAATGCGCACTCTTATACACCTTGGCGCGCACTCTTATACGACCGGTTGTATAAGAGTGAGCATTTCTCTTTTTTTTTTATGTGATACCTTAAGACTTCAAATTATAGCAATAACTTGTTTAACTTCATGTTGATTTGTTCTAAGATATATAGAGATTTAAAATAAATTAAGTTGATTTCTTTGACTATAATACTCTTTTTAATACAAAGCCTCATTTAAAAAGTGCGCACTCTTGCACCACCTTACCCTACTTTAGTGTTTCGTTATACAATCTCCAAGGAACTACTTTGGATCGAGCTATGGTTGACATAAGTTCACGCATTTTAGCTTAAGGTGAATGCTCCAACCAACCCGCGAAATTCAAATTTTTCATCTTACGTTTTTTGCAATTTGCAGGCCAGTGCTAAATTGTATGTTGATTAAAATATTATTCGCGGCTGTAAGACATATATGTAGTTACAGAATTATAACCATCAAAATCATCAATACAACGCTCTAAGTTCATAAAGCTGTAGGAATGACTTTTTCTGTTTTTTTTTTTTGTTCCTACGCCTTTATGAACTTGGAGGGTTGTATTGGTGATTTTGATGATTATAATATTGTAACTACATATGTCTTACAGCCGCGAATAATATTTTAATAACCGATATAAAATTTATATGTGGCCCCCCCACATATAAATTTTACATCGGCTCAGAATGATGTACTGAAGACGTGATAATCGTTTTCGCATCGGTGTCCCTTCCACCCCGTATTCACTGCCCGCTTCTCTGTTTCCCGATCATTATAATCTGGATCTCGTAAACGTTCGAGTGAATCGGTTTCTTCTAGACAAGCGTTGGAGCACGCTTCATAGCCCTAGCCCGCATCATCACATCAGGCGAATTGCGGCCAAACGTTAGCTTATTTATTAATAAATACAAATTCATTTTTTTTATAAAAAACAAAAAAAAATATTTATCATCAAAATATCATAATATCGGTATCAAGCCGTTCTTAAAATTAATGACAAAAAAATAATACTTCTGAATACTTCTGTATCTGTCAACAGAACTATTAGTTACTGGCCTCCCCCTTTCCTGCGCTTTCTACATTATTGACGGCGGAAGCTTTATGGTCGATCGTTTAGGCGATTTAATTGCCATGTCGTTTAGTTTTAGGTGATTATGAATTTTTATCTTGCAATGCTGGGTAAGTTTATACTGCAGATATTTATAGACAGATATTTCTTATTGCTAGGAAAAATAAGTATTGAGTAAGTACCTATTAAGTAAATATCTACTAAGAAAAAAGATTAACGTGCACGTATTTCTTTTCTTAATTATACTTAATTAATATTATAAATGTGACCGTAAGTTTGTTTGTTACGATTTCACGACTAAACCACTAAACCGATCATCCTGAAAGGAGATTGAGCACTTATAGATTCACTTTTTGACGCGTATGGCCATTTGAGTTAATTTATAATTCATAATATTATTTTAAACGATTGCATATGCGTTGTCGGTTTCTGTACACCTGTACAGAAACGAAAATCAATTCGGGTTGTACTCTGCTTGCAATAATGTGGCGCCATCTATTATCATAAGAACGTTATTGTTGTTTTCCTCGGGAACAGTTCTTTTTTCGGGATGAAAGGTACCCTATGTCCGTTTCTGTACACCTGTACAGAAACGGACATAGGGTACCACATTATTGCAAGCAGAGTACAACCCGAATTGATTTTCAAATTCTAAAATTAACGTTATTTTAGTAGTTAGTAATTTATAATCTCAGCTTGAATTATGAAACCAAAATTTTGTAACAATATTTTGATTTAAAAGAGTGTAAGCACATACACAGTTTCTTGCCCATTCTTATTCATAGATTGTGAAATGCTTTGGATTGGACAACTACACTTAGTTACAACTACTAAGTAAAGGACAACTACTAAGTTAGTATTTGTGAATGGGACTGTAGCTTCATATATGTTTGTTTTTGACAATTTAAAAGTACCCGTTAAAGTCTAATTGGAATAAATTATTTGAAATTGAGGGTATTCAGATTTTTAAAAATTAATAGGTTTATTTTACTACATTGCTTTGTGAAAGGAATAAATTGACCGATAAGTCGACGGCTAACCTAGAGGCAAATATTTACCATATCCGGTTAAACCAAAAGGTTTTCTGCTGACATTTTAGAGGAATTTTACACTCGAAACCTCGACTTGAAATAAACGTGTAATAAAGCTTAGTAGATATTCGATTTTTTTCCGTGAAATCCGCAAAGTATCTTTCGTTTTTTTTTTCAAAATATCACAACGTAACCAAACAAGACAAACGTCCCGCCGTCAAATCATGTTTTCTGCCCATGTCAATCTCTCCCCAAGTTTTTGCGCAGTCATAACCCCGGGGGCGAATGGACGATAAAAAGCAACGGCCGAGATCCGAAAGTCGAGTCAGCGCCACGCCCTGTGGTGGACAAATCGAATGATTAGATTGTTGGGGTGAGGAGCCGGGGTGAGTTGGACTTGATGAAATTTTGGAGATTTTTGTAAAGATTTATATTTGAATTTTAGTTCGATTGCATAGCTAGCTAGCTAGCCCGGGTGTGTTGGTCTTAGCATGAGATTGATTTTAATGTAAACCCATTTTCTTTACTAGTTAGCAATATCTCACGGTCACGGTTACGGCATTCGTTCGGTTGATATTTTTGGAATTGAAATTGCAAAAAATCTGCGAACACAAGAAAACAGGACTCATTTTTGCATTTATAATAATTTCAGCGACGATGTTCTAGAATATTTTCACAAGGTGGTTATAAGCGGGACAAATAAATGATCAAAATTTTACAAAAAAACATACAGAAGAAGCATTTTGTGATTTTGACATTAAAATGCAATTAAGACGAAAGAGGCATAAAATTCAATAATCACATGACATCATGAAAACTCTATGAATTAAGTAGTTAATAGGAATGACATATTAATAAGAACTTAAGACTACAACGTAGTAGCTACTTGAGCAACAACCTTTTTGGATTGTTGCCATATTAGATGGGTAAAAAAAACCCACGTAATTTGCAACACGGAAATACAATATTAATAACGTACAATAGCAGGAAACTGGTGCCCTGACACAGTGAGGCCGAGTCGCGGCAGGCCACGAAGGAGATGGCGGGACGAACTGGATAAGTTCTGTCAGAACTGGAAGGAGGATGCGCGGGTTCGCGAGAAATGGAAGGAGTGGAGGGAGGTCTTCGCCAAGGAGTGGGACAGAGCAGGCTAGGAAAATAAAGAAAAGTACAATAAGAAGTTATGAATTCCATAAACTCGGAAACCACCAAGTATTGGTTGATATAAATAGAAATTGTTGTCAGTCTCCTTTCATCCTTATTGTTTCCTGCACATTTTCCTTAGCGTGCTAACCACGCACACCCAAGCCGTCTGCTTTCAAAAAACTGTCGCAAGCATAGAACTTTTTCTAAGAAACAAGTAATAAGTTCTTCAAAATCACAATAAAATTTCTATTACGAAAAACGTGCTGGCAAACACGTAGACACATCTTAAATACCGACCGTTCCAACAGTTTCCATGAAAACCACGATAAAGGATCCCTCTAACCAATAAATATATTTATTCCTTACGACAGAACAACGATTGACAGTTATCGAGAGCGCCAAATGAATTGTAAAATCCGCCATCTTTAATTTGCCGTCAAAAATGAACGATTCGAACGGGGAATAGACAAAACAACTGCATAAGCAAACTTTGTAGACGCATAAAGTCCCGCGCGATCGCGTTTCGAATTTTAAATTAAATTGTACGAGCGGCGAGTTAAATCGATTGTGAAGTAGAATGCATTTTAGTCGAATCAGATGAATCGATTACGTTAAACAGTCCGTTTAACATGGCGGTCACGTTTTATTTCAGTTTAAATTTTCACTCTGTCACTTTGGCAGTTTTCCTCGAATGAATGATGAATTGGGAATCAATGTGGCGTAAAGATGTTGATAAATATTTGTTTACTTGGTGTTTTTAACGTTAATGTGTTATAAATATTGTTTTCTGCCGATTGTTTTGTCTGGGGTAATCACGCATGAAACATGTTAAGCGTAACATTCGTCATTATAATACTTAACAAAGATTGCGATAGCATAGCACCTCCACTTTAGTACATCTAACTACTAATAGGTACTTAACAAAGATTGCGATAGCATAGCACCTCCACTTTAGTACATCTAACTACTATTATAAATGCGAAAGTTTGTGGAAAAACTACTGAACGGATGGCTTTATATAACCCTAAAGTAACCTAAACCAGCATGATGCTGTGCTATGGGGGGCCCACAGGCACAGCACAGCGCTGGTTTTCAGTGGTCACCCGTGAGAAGAAAAAAACGAACGGATATCAAGACAGCATAAAGATTAAGCAATACTATGGGTATGCAAGCGGGCTACACTCAAGTTACACAAGTACCCATTTTGTCTCGTCCGCGTGCATTGGTCATACACACATTGTATCGGGAGTACATACCTGACCTTTCTGGAGAACATCTACAACGTGACTTTTAGTTGTCTTACTAAGATGGTCCACTCACTGTCATCATCTTCCTACCCTTGTCCCATGTTATTTGGGGTCGGCGCAACACGGGTTTTGTTGGTCAACCTAAATGCACCATTATTTTTAGGTCGTTCTGGAGCCGAATACCATGAACTCGATCATCGAACTCGAAGTGATTGGTATTATTTTTTTCAAAAAATAACAATAAAAAAAATACGAAAGAATAAATTTAATGTTTTTTTGTGAAATAATGAGAATCGATCGATAAATGAATTTTTCAATGGGTATCGTTCGCATGTGTTGCCGATCGTGGATACGTTTTACACACACATATGCATTTGAGTTCTCATTATTTAAAAAAAAAAACATTAAATTTATTCTTTCCTGTTTTTTTTATTGTTATTTTTGAAACAAATAGTCCCAATTGTTTCGAGTTCGATGATCGAGTTCATGGTATTCGGCTCCAGAACGACCTAAAAATAATGGTGTATATCCTACATAAACGGCGCGAACGGCGCTATATGCGCGATTTTTTTTTTCCATTGAATAAGATAATGGGTAGAAAGAAAAATAAATAATTTATTAGAAATATGAAATATCTTGTTAATAATGCTTTCGTGTCAAACGGTAGAACATACCGAAAAGACCCAGCGCACGAGTCGAGTAGATCATCGTTCGCAATAGGGTTATTAACTACGTTATGCGTCATAATAATGAATAATATTTTTACTTTTAAAATTATTTAAATCTCATATAAATAGGTACCTTTTTTATGAATGTTTTAGTAGTCGACTAAAAATCACGGTGTATAGTTATATGTATAAATAAATAAAACTGAAGTGTCTGTTTTTAATGTCACAATAACAGCTTTTTACTGAATGCATGTGAAAATCTATACGGCACTTTTAACAAAAAACTCATTTTTTTCAATTTTTGTCTGTCTGTATGTTTGTTCCGTCTAATCTCCGAAACTGCTGAACCAATTTTGTCGGGATTTTTATTGGTAGATTAATGATGTTATAGTTTAACATGGGCAAATTTATTTTATTTTCGAAAAATAATTAGGGTTCCTTGCAAAAAAAATTAACACACTTGAAATTGTAAACAAAATCCGATTCAAACGGCTACTCTCCGAATCGGCTGGACTGATTTTGACGGAACTTTTACAGGCAGATAGAATAGAAATTAGGGTTCCGTGCAAAAAAATTAAAACCCTTGAAATTGATAACAAAATTCATAAAATAGTTTTGATAACAACAATCACCAACAAAAAAGAAAAAAAAGGTGACAGATGTCACCTGGACAATTCGCGCCAAACGCTAAATAGCTCAGATGCGTTCGGATATGCGTTAATTTCACGCTACAGATGCGTTCGAGTGGCGTGACATAACCTTTATAATGTCAAGCAGCCATTTCTAATTGGTTTATTTGTTGATTTTCTACGTTTAGGGGAATGTGTGTGAACTGTGAGTGTCTATGAATTGTAGGGAAGGGAATTGTGAGCTAAGGGCTTTCGTTACAGTCAATTTGGATTCGAAATTGTGATTACCAAGCAGGGATAATTTGTGTCATCTGAATAACTACCCACATGTCACCCAGAAATCTTCCCATGTTTATTAGGGCTCCGTAGTGTTAGCGTAGGAACCCATAATGTTTCGCCATGTCCGTTCGTCTGTCCATCCGTAGCCTAGCTCAAAGACTCTTAGTACTTAGAAAGCTGTACTTTGGCATGAATACAGATTAGTTGCGCCGACAAAGTGCTAAAATAAAATCTCGTAAAGTATTTTTTTAGGGTATCGCCTGTACACGTAAACTGGGGTATTTTTTATTCGCGTACATCATAGTGTGGGATGTCGTTGGATACGTCTTTAAAAATATTGCGGGTTTCTTCAAATATTTTTTCGATTATGGGATTCCTTTGTGAAGTATTAAGCTTTAAAGTGCTAATTTTTGTTAGACTCAATTGTCCCTCTACCAGCTAAACGGTTGTGTTTGGGTGTGTGAAAAATTCACGGTGGTAGTACATTAAATGTAACGAAGTTAAAAGGAAAACTCACACATTTATAAGTTTACGAGTAATAGTCGACTTATAAAATGTACTTGGATAACATACTTTCCTAAACATAATCAGTATGGGAGCACAGGTTTTTCAACTGCGAATGTAAGTTTGTTTTTTATTATTACAATAAATATCGTTCGGAAGCAAATCGGACCGTAGGAAGTGGATTAAATTAACGTTGTAAGAATTGAACGTGATCATGGTGCTTGCAACAACGCCGAAATATCGGGAATTCAAAACAAACAGTGGACATGGTAAATATCCCGTTTCTAGAGTTAATTATAACGTTGGAAGACTACGGAACTCTACATTATACGTGGCCCGACACGCACTTGGCCAATTTTTTTAAATATATGTGATTTAATACCTACTTGGCTACTTCTCCTTTTAACATACTCGTAGTTGGGAAAAGGCTAGGCACTTGAAGATGATGATTTTTTTAATTAAAAGTCTGGATTTCCTAGCCTAAGATTTTATTTAGGCAAGAATAGTCTTCAATTTGCCTTAAGAGACCCTTTTCAAGATGATTATTATCAGCGTACATGCATCACTGTCTCGTTGGTCTAGTGGTGAGTGGTCGACTGCTGAGCAAGAGGTCCTGGGTTCGATTCCCGACTCGGGCAAAGTGTTATTGGGTTTTTCTAACAGGCATTTGTCAGTAGCCACGGAGTCTGGATGTGTGCCTAATGGCAATAGACTCGTCCCTCTATTTCATGGGACTTAAACATAACTGGCAAAATGTGGGTGTACTATTAGGTACACCTCTGCCGAACCCTTCGAGGATTACAGGCGTGATGTTATATTATTATCAGCGTTTCGCCTTAAGCTCCGTCTAACAGCACACATAATTATAATAAGTGGTTTAGTACTGCTTCGGAGCGGCATAACCTCACTTCATTTTACAATTTATGGAGATGCCGTAGCGGTGCTTATATGTATGCGTTGCAGTAAATATAGTTATACAAGAACTGGTAATCAGCTCTCGTTGAGGCTATGCTGTCGATTCGGGCCTAATACGAGTGCGTTTAGCTTTAAGCGGCCCTTATCTAGAACCTAGATTAAGTCCAGTGCGATGTTTTGTTCTTTTCTCAACTTCAGGTGGGAGTCCAATCTTACCGGATGCAGCTGAATACCAGTATTTAGCATGTAGCGACTGCCTATCTGACCTCCATAACCCAGTTAGTAATGGGTAATACGATACCCCTTGGTAAGATTGGTTGTCAGACTTTCGGGCCACTGACTACCTGTAACGACTGTCAAAGATCTACAAATGACTGCCGGGGTCAACGGCTTAACTTGCATTCCGAGGCACGGAGATACTTGGTATGAAATGATGGTTACCCATTGATCGTAGACCGACCTATGCAAGCGCGGTTTAACGTTACATTCTTTTTTTTTTTTCGGATGGGAAATCATCAAATGACTCCTCCCGCTCTGGGCGGAGCGGAAGGGAGTGTCAGACTTTTACTGACTAAAAACCATCCATGTTCCTTCTTTTGCCCTTTATGTTCCAGGGCCGCGGTATCTCTTTCGAACAGTCCCGCAGCCCTGGCAGGCGTCGGCCCTTGCGGGCCCCTCATGATTGCTGACACCTCTTTGAGGCGCGCGTGGAACACGAACGCGCCGTTGAGTTAACGTTACATCAAACTAAGTTATAGTTTGATGTACAGAATGCTTGGTTGACGGCTTCGTAACGGGTCCGTTTCACACCTTGTGTTAATAATCCCAATTTATCACCACTCAGGTGCAACTAAATACCAGTCACTGCAAATATGAGGATACACATTTCCGTAATATCCAAGGTGTGTTCCTAATGGCCGAACTATATCGACGCGGCAGCAAGTACGGCCATTTGTCATATCGCATTTGAAACATCGCCGGGAAATTCGTTGGGGTCAAATCTATTACGTTGAAGCGTTTTGGGCAATTATTTCAAAGCATTTTCGGTAATTCAAGTGAAGTGACTTTCTTGGTCAGTTAGATAATTACTTTTTTCCCTAAACATGTTATTTAAAATATCACAATGCCTCTGACTTCTTGAAACGATTGACTGAATCAGAGTGATGTTTTGAACACACTTCCATACTTAACCTCAATTGACTTGTAAGCGAGTAGACAAACTTCTAGAAATAAAAATAGTACATTTTGATACCTATAAGTGTCATCCACAGTAATCCAAAAATAAATCAAAGACTACATGGAAATGAATTAATCAGACAAAGTAGGTACAATGTCCCTAGACAACGAATTTAACGGTTTATTTTAATGATAATTAAATTATTTAGAAAGTACAAAACTATAATAGTAATACGAATATGTTGTACTGAAATGTTGGGGATCCTAGGGTCTACGAGTACTAAATCGGACAACCAGCTCGATCGAATGTGCTTTAATCACTGACTAAATGGAAAAAATGAAAGAATGAAATAATGATAAAATTATAATGATATAATGAAATGAATGAATGAATGATGTATTGAATGGATGGATGAATGGAAAAATTTATAATGAGCATTAGAGTAAAGTGCTTACAGCTTAAAATTATACTTATATTCTAAAGGACAGAGGAGAATGGAAGAAAACCGTGTTGCGCCGACCCCATTTGACATGGGACAAGGGCAGGAAGATGATGATGATGATGACGACATTCTAAAGGAGCGTACCTACTACGTAATACGTTATGCACTACTAGAGAGCATACATACACTTCAGTACAAGTATCAAAAGGGTTACAGGTAAACAACGAATTGAGAAACTTAAAGTTGATAATCAAATTATATTATACAAACCTTTGGATATCGCTGGTGCTTTAAATGACTTTTTCGTTGACAAATACATCCAAAAATGGACGCTGAATGTAAGCCGAAATCATGCATTTCATCCATGACACATAATTCAATGTTAATGGCAACTAGCACACCACACGATTTATCCTTCTGAAAGTTTGTGAGTATGGATCGATGGATGTTTCTTACTCTTTCACTCAAAAACTACTATCCGTATTTGGACGAAATTTGGCACACACATTAACACTTAAGATACTTTTTATCCCGGTAATGCGATTCCGTGAGACAATTACCGACCTAACGCGGGTGAAGCCGCGGTCATGAGCTAGTATAAAATAATAATGTCCCTAAAAAACACTAGCAGTGTAGGTTTTGATGAAATCGCCACAAAGGTACTGAAGCCAGTGACAGCCGAGATATGCGGTCATCTAATCATATCTCACTTGCGCTACGGCATCATTTGGGGGAACTCAACTGATAGAGACAAAGCATTTAAGACCCAAAAAAGATGCCTCCGATCATTGTTTAAACTTAAAACTACAGACAGTTGCAAGCCCTATTTTAAGCAATACAATATCCTAACACTTCCTTGTATTTACATTTTCGAAATAGCTATGTTTGTGAAGCATAATCCAAGTAATTTTGAACGCCTAGCTGATGTTTTACCAAGGAATAGGCGTGCCAATACTTAGCAAACTTTGTCAAGTATCATGTCAAACCATTTTGATGCGCAAAAGTATTTATTGCATGGCCCCAATTATTTTCAAAAAATTACCAAATTGGAAAGATTTAAAATTCAGTGATATTTAGGAGAGCACGTACATTTTTGACAGACAAAGCGTACCTACTATAGTATAAATGAAATTCTAACAGAGAAAGATATATTTGTTGATTCAAATTCATTTATTAGTGATTAATTTTAATGATAATGATAATTTATTAATTGAATGATTATTTTATTGTAATGAAAATGATAATTTATTAATTGATCTACTGAATAATAATTGTCGCGCAATGATTGTTGGTATATCGGTCCCAGCTGCCTAACGAGAGCATTGCTTGTACCAAATTCATTATTCTTATAGTTATTAATAGATTTATTTTATTTTATAATTTTACTGTCTTAGTTAAATTGTGGTATGTAAAGCGATGGCCTGAAACACAGGTTTAAATAAACCTAGATCGAGCAGGTCGCTACCAAACATTACAATTCAACATTATGATTACTTGCCACTGTTAAATATATTTTTGTTATTGTTTACACATAAGAGCACTAATTAAGTATACCATTGTATGAGAAATAAGTCTAACACTACTGGGCCTAAATGTACACTTTTGTAATACTTTTTAAATAAATTATTCTTAACCATAGATGTACTCGTATATTTTTTTTAATTATGAAAATATTATACGGGGTGGAAGGGACACCGACGTGAATACAGTTACCACGGGTGACGGTACCGAAACTGCAGTTTCGCGTACGTTTTGCCCAAGGGATATGTCCGAATTTTACCGAGTAAATCCCTAGAGTACTATCACTGTTAATCCTGAGGACCTGTCACTTTGTCTTGTAGTCAGTGTCCGCAACCTTAATTCGTTGAATTCTAGTCCAGCTTTTGGATTATTTTGTTTCTGTCAATCTGAAGTCACAACCCTGGTCTAAAATGGCCGCTTTAACAGAATCATAATAGAATAATAATATGAATTATGTTTAAATTCTTAAAATAATAATAATAATAGGTGTTATACCCAATCACCTCCACCATAGCCTCAAATTAATAGACCTCAAGGACTCTATCTACATTACACTCCAAAAAGCCGCAATTTTAAACACCTGGAGAATAGTAAGGAAGTTCATGCAAATCGAGGAAAACGAAATTTCTCTCCACGACTCACACACACACACGCTACGTTGACTTGGTATAAGCCCGTCAACGTAGCTAACACTAGCTAAAAAGCTAAGAAACAATATATGTTTTCCCAAAATAATAATAAATTTATTTCAGACCATAGACCTAGGTCCATAAAATGGTCATAGACGTACCTACTATTATGATTTGTCACCTTGTGACCATTTTACGAATTTAAACGTAATTCATATTATTATTTAAGTATGATTCTGCTAAAGCGGCCATTTTAGACCCCCTGAAGAAATGTTATTGCCATAAAACTAGATTCGAATGACCAAGTAAGTCTGAATATGTAGCCTCCAACAAACGGATTTTTAATTACTTGGAGTCTTTAGATCTCTAGCACGAACTGCAAATATTGTGACAGGGCTTACTTTAGGTACAGTCACGAGCACCAATATGTATACAGTTTCCTAAAAGAGAATGACCAAAGTTGGTACCAAAAAGTCTCGCGCCTCAAAACCAAAATATTATAGTAATTAGTTTCATATTTTTTTACAGCATTACGCGTCGGGTATTTGATTTTTGAACTGGAAATATACTTTTCGAGTTTAAAAGTATGAATATTGTTTTACTCCCTTTATATGACGTTCCGTTTCAACTGAATATAAATGACGTTCCGTTTCAATTGAACAAACCCTTGTCTGTCGAGCGGACTCTAAAATTAATTACAATTAAGTAAGATCAGTACACCAAATCGATTTAGTTTGGTTTATTGCTATTTGCAACAAAATAGATTTTCTCAGCCTAAAGATTTTGATTTATCGATTACATCCCTAAATCCCGACTAGTTTATAGCACTTACTATACTCTATGGTTTATAGTTATCTTATCTGTGGCATCTGACATTTGTACTGTACTGTCTGACTATTGGCAATATAAAGGTCTAAAATAAAATCGAGTTTCAGTCAAGCATGCTGTGGATGTTACTTTAACTCGTAATTCTTACTAATATTAGTGTATTACGCTGTTTTTAGAGCAATAATGTAATGTATGTGTGTTAAAATACGTCGTTGGTAGCGTCGAAAAAATAGACCTACGTTTTAGGTTAGTTTCGATTTTATATTAATCAGAACAGCAGGAGAAAAACACTTTTAAAAGTTATTAAGTGTTTACATATCGGTGGTCGTGACTGTACAGAGATTTACAATAACATGATGGAAGATCGCACTGCTCGTTATTATAATAAACTAGTCCTGGCTTCGATTCCCGGGTCGTGCAAATTGCTATTGGGTATTTCTAACAGGAATTTCTCAGTAGCTGCCACGGAGTTTTTACTTGCGCCCTGTTGATGGCAATAGGCTCGCCACCTATTACATGGGACTTAAACATAACTGGCGTAATGTGGGTGTACTATTAGGTACACTTCTGCCTAACCCTTCGGTGATTACAGGTGTCATGTTATGATGTGTACGGAATCCCAGAGTATCACATACTAGGATAAAAAGTATCCTATTTCCAGGGCTAAACTGCCCAGCTCATGGTTTGCCATATGTTTAGTATATTACAATGTAATAAATTGTAATAATTAGAATCAATATTATCTACACTAATATTATAAAGAGGAAAAATATGTATTTTGAAGTGAAAACTTCTTTAGCGGCGTTGAGCACTTTAAAAAAATTGTTCTGTAATGGGTATAAAATCTTAAACTCGCGTCAGGACACTCGCGTCAGGACACGTGACAAAGCGTAAGACGGATGGAGAGTAGACGATTTTGAACTTAACCTTCAACATTTTATGGTTTAAAATTATTTAAAGAAATTTGGAAAAAGCGTAAGACGGATGGAGAGTAGACGATTTTGAACTTAACCTTCAACATTTTATGGTTTAAAATCATTTAAAGAAATTTGGAAAAAGCGTAAGACGGATGGAGAGTAGACGATTTTGAACTTAACCTTCAACATTTTATGGTTTAAAATCATTTAAAGAAAATTTTAAATGTTTCCAATCAACTTTGAACCTAATGCTTTAGGGATAAACACGGAATAGAAAAAACCGTAGACAGAGTATTCTATAGACTGCTGGATATCTTCCTTTGCATTCGCACAAGAAAAAGAAGAACATATAAACGTCACTAGCAAAGAAAAGAGACAGAGTATAAATATTTCTGTCCCTTATCGCGTGTCGGCTGAGCACATCATTGTCAGTGCACAACAAGTTTGACGTTTGTGGCGGTGCCAGATTGACATCCAATTTGTTTATTAACAATTGCATCGAAATTATACACATTATATGATCTTTTCGAGCTTAATTCGACAACAGTACATTTGTGCAACTGTGCAAAATGGTAAGGTGCAGTGTAATAAACTGTAAAAGTGATAGTTTGATGAAGATTGCTGGACTGTCCTTTCACTCGTAAGTATTAGATCTTTTTAAGTATTCAATCGCTTTGTGTCCTATTATTTCTCATAAAATAGTCGCAGTAATGTACCAACTAATTCGTTTAATGGATAAATCTCGTATAATCGTGATTTTTGCAATAATTTTATTATCTTACCTCAAAATTCAGTGTTGCCACTTTTTGACGGGGAATTTACCCTTTAATATGGGTAATACCGAATAATGCAATGTCTATAAAAAAATACTCTTCCGACCTTGATTCATATGATATTAGTAATACGCACTACTTAAAATCTATGTTAGTAACACACGTATTATACGATTTTAATTCGTATAACTGCACTCACCTGACGCAAAAAATGAAAGATAATAAAAAATCTTATTAAATTTTCAGATTTCCGAATAAACCCGAAATAAGAAACTTGTGGATTGCTGCTACCGCATGAATCTTTAGGATGTGATCCTATGATCAACATAGATCATGATTATTTAACAGATCCTTCTAGGCTTACTCTTTATTCTAAAGAAATAATAACCTATATTGCTGGTTTTATTGCAAGAAAGTTGAGGAAAGTTATTAAATGTGAGGATTGTCTTTTGGCTTTGATCACAGATAAGTATCACGGAATCATTACGACTGAAGGACATGTATCCATGGTCATGAATAAATTAAAAATAAAAATCACGGAATCATTGCTAGAAGAGACAAAGGAGGCCTTATTTATCCTTCTACTGACTTAAATAAAGTCTGTGAATTGGCAGAAAAGATATTTCGAGCGCGTTCACATAAAGGAAATTCATTTTTTAATGAGAAAAATGTGATGTCAACACTTATATTATCGTGTTACAAGGAATGCACACGTACCAATATTAATATATTTATTAATGACCATTTCGACAGTCAGCCTTTTATAGGGAATCACAGAACTCTCCTCATTAAATCAATCGCAATGCATTACTTCGAAACCCGTATTCACCATAGTACCAAACAATGTTTTGAACCACAATCGAAAATAAGAATTATACATAATAAGTTAGTGCTTTTTCAAGGACAGTAATTTGTTTATAAATAAAATATTACAGTTGCATCATTGCTATGTTTTATCGTTTTCTGTGTATTGGAATGTTCATTTTAATTTGCAAGTGTATGAGTTTGGCGACACTGGTTCCCGTACTAAGGCAGTCTAAGGGCACTTCCATAAATGATAGTACTTTTATACTGATAAAGCAATTGGTGCAAAATTATTCCCTAACCATTCCAAAATATCAAACATGCTCAACGTTAATAATCAAGTTTTCACTTCTGCCGGCACTCCCGGAGTGCTAGTTTTTTGTGGGTGTGTATGTTTGTAATGAATAAACTCAAAAACTACTGTGCCGATTTCAAAAATTCTTTCACCACTGGAAAGCTACATACACCCTGAGTAACATAGGCACCCGTGCAAAGCCGGGACGAGCCGCTAGTATTATGTTATATAATAATTTGATTTATAAAATTTGTAGTGCCCTTATTACATGTCTTAATACTCATCATCTGCCTAGCCTTTCCCAAACTATGTTGGGGTCGGCTTCCAGTCTAACCGGATGCAGCTGAATACCAGTATTTTACATGGAGCGACTGCCTACCTGACCTTCACTAACCACTATCCAGTTAGTTCTTGGTAATACGATACCCTTTGGTAAGACTGGTTATCAGACTTTCGAGCAACTGACTACCTATAACGACTGTCAAAGTTCTACAAAATGACAGCCGGGACCAACGGCTTAACGTGCTTTCCGAGGCACGGATGAAACTCGGTATGTAATGGGTTACCCATCCACGGACCAACCTAGCCAAGCGCAGATTAACCTAAAGATCGATGAACTATGCCATGAAATTTGAGCCTACTAACCAGTGTTTTACATTTTAGCTTATAAATAAATAAATAATTGTCAAACTACATCCAAATCCGTGAAAAGGAAACAGACAAACATACCGAACGATAGATCAGAGTTACTAATGGTAAGTATTTATAGTACTTATTCGAACAGATTTTAATTGAGCGTTTTTTTTTAATTCTTAAAAATTAATAGAGAGTTTTTATCCACATGGATATGCCAACCCCATTGTAAGTACCTCTTACACCACTAAAATTAACATATAATAACAATATTCTTATAATCCTTATTATTTAACAGATTAAGCTATTCATTGATCAAGCTGTTGTACTAGACCACACAATTTTTTTGCAACATTTGATTTAGGATTCGCTAAAATAGTGAAAATAAGCCCAAGATCTAAAATATTTAAACCAAACTCCCTAACCAATGAATCTCTTTCCTTTTTGTTCTTAACGCATTCCATCAGCAAATGTTGCACGTCTTCTATTTTGTTGCATACTTCGCAGTTTGGAGATGCTGTCTTACGCATTAGGAAAGCAAATTATGCTGAAGGAAAGTGCCCAGAACGCAGTCTTAAAGCTACTTTGACGTAACTCCTACTTAAATAAGGGTTTCAGATAGTCTACAAACCATGGAGGACGTGGCCGCTGAGATGACCAGTACTTAATACAGAAGTATGGAAGAAGAGGACATGCTGCGCCGAGCCCAAATAAATTGGGATAAGGGCAAGAGAATGATGACGATAATCTACAAACCTTGATTGGTTTCCTCTCCTCCGTCACTCTCCGCTTCACTCCCGACACTCACAGGACTCTCCCTCTTCTCTTCCTCTCTGTTCTCCCTCACAGGAGGCGGCACAGACCCTAGCACCCTCGACAGCCACGGCTCTGGATATCCAAGTAAAAACGGGAAGCCATTTTGTTGTAAAAATGGCGCGTAATATCGCATCTGGTTTAATCCATCCAATCTCTCATTCTCTTCTTCTTCTGAATTTCTAGAACTTTCCGAGATGTTGTTTTCTATATCGATTTCTGGTGATTTTCTGTCTCCGATTATGGATTCGATTGAAAATGGTTTCGGTACTTTTTTCTGAGTTTGAGTCTCTCCGATTTCCAGTTTTGATTCCATTGTTATCACACACTCTTACAGTCACTTTTGTTCGGGAAATCACAAGGCAACAGCCTTTTTTCTAATAGTTCATTGTGTTCCAATACAAGGCCAATTACCTTTTTTTCTAGAACTTAATATCTCACTGTCCTTTGCCAGTATAACATCTTATTTAAAAAAAAAACTGTAGCACTCCGAAGTTTTAATTCCAAATTCAAATAAGTTCCTTCAAAAAATTGTATTAACAATATCACACTAAAATTACATTGGCAAAAAATACTGTTCGATTATATTTAAATTAATACTAAAGTCTTATTTAAAATTTTAAACTTTTAAATTAAAAAGTCTCTAAACGTTATTTGACGTCCATACGTCCGAACTCCGCGAGTTCCGCGCGTAAACTCAGTCGCCACGCCTCCCATACGGGGTGTAGTCAAAACGTTATTTTATTTTATTAGTACTAACCACTGGACGAGGGAATGTAAGCTTTATTGCTATCGTCATAATACTGCTGTCATTATCTCCTAACTACATTGATAACGAGCCTATTATTTAACGCCACACAAATAAAAATCACTTCTTTGTGGATAACAATAAAGATCAGTTTAGTTTCACACAGATTTAGTTTGAAACCAACCAATTAACATTGAAATTTAAAACCTATCATCTCCACCTAGAGTTTAACACAAAAGAACCCTCCAAACACATGCGACCTTTTAGTTCTGTCAAACAAATGATTAAAAACACTGTTGTGAGACGCGCGAAAGGGATAGCTAGATCATTTTTGATACGTTAGAGGGAGATGGAGGTAGTGATATTTGTGGAGGCAGTGTTCAGTGGTAATTGGTGGTGATCACAATGTTTTGCCGGTGTCAGCACGGGGTATAAATTTCATCGTTTTGTGCCCCGTTTGAGTGAAGACAGAATACTTACCAGTCACTTTTGATTTGGACGTTTTCTTGTTTATTAAGACCTTGTAGATTTTGTAGAAGATTTTATTATTGGAGAAATGCAAGTTTTACTTTAGACAAAGTGTCGTGTCTATTTGCGATATACCTACTATGATGAAAAAGTCAATAGTGTAATGGATTGACTTATTACTAAGGAAAATAATAATTAAGTATGTAGGTCCGGTATAAAGTCGTGGTACTTACAAAAACCTCGATTATAGTGTATGTACTTTTATAAAGAAATTCTATGACTTTCATACTAGTCATTTGATATTCGCTTAGTCGTACCGACCGACGGAAAAGACTGTTTCAACCTTTTCTCCAAAATAATCATGTTCAACATGTTTACATTGATTGATATAATTATTGTTGTTTTTAATCAATTTTTAAGACCTGCCACGCTTGTATTCTGAAAATGATCGGATCGCTGTTAGCTAATTAATAGGCACAAGAAAAATCTCACTTGCACCAGTTTCATCCAGCGCTTTTACTGTTAACGAGCGTCATCCTACTGCTGGGCAAAGGCCTCTCCCTATGACTTCAAGTTCTTCTAATCCAGAACCAATGTGGTCACCTGGTCGTGAGTGATTTAGTCCAGCTTGCCCTACCATCTTCTACGAGGACTACCGCGACGACTTCTGACTGTGTCAGGGCTACATTTAGCGGTTATTTTGACCCACACGGCAGATCGTAACAAAATATTTAATACAGATGATTTAAATACATCCATGCCTTTAATCTATTCCCCAGAGTATGAGCCTGCGCACTTAATTCAATGTCTGTCAGTGTCAGAATTTATTTGCGTATCTCTGTCTATGCCACAAGGGAATATAAGCATGAAGTCTCGAAATAGAATCGAATGGGATTATGTTTCTTGTGATGCTTTTGTAATAGTACCAGATTAAGTAATGAGATAATCAACAGTTGCATTTAATTTTTGTTACTTAAATAACTAACCTTTCTCATGGGCAGGAACTGCCGTGGCCAATCTGGAAATTTCTTAACCGTTTGCGGGCCCAGGTTGGCCGCTGTAGAAATAATCTGGTCGGGTATCATCGACCCGTCCCAAATACAATGTCAGTGTGGAGCCCATCTGCAGGATATGTCCCACCTCCTTTCTTGCCCATCCTGCACAGCAACCTGCACCTTCCAGGATTTAAACGAAGCCAAAGAAAGAGCTGTGCAGGTAGCTACATACTGGTCGGGTATCATTTGAGTCTATCGATACGCTAAAAAGAAGAAGCCTAACCATTGAACTATTAAAAATATAAGAACAGCCGCACGGGCCGATCTTCAAGGTTAAGACCATCCATTAGTTCCATTACCTTCCGAGTTTCCTCAGTGCTTCGGAAAGCACGTTAAGCTTTGGGTTCCGGCAGTCATCATCATTCTTAGATCTTTGACAGTCGTTACAGGTAGTCAGTGGCCCGAAAGTCTGACAACCAGTCGCACCAAGAGGTACCGTATTACCCATTAACTGGATTGTGAAGGTGTTATAGACAGTCGCTCCATGTAAGGCTAGCATATAGCTAGCTATATTAGCTGCATTCGGTAAAACTGGAACCCAACCCCAAAATAGTTGGGCAAATGCCAGGCAGATGATGATGGTGATGGCTCCACTACTATCTATTAAAGCTTCTACGAGAAAAGGAGGTTTCAGGAGGTTTTCAGGAGGTCACTCAGCCTCCATACAGTTTTGGGCAGCAAAGCGGAACTTTTGCGATTCAGTGAGTGACCATCTGACCATGTGTGAGCACCGTAGGTTAGGTCGAGAGGGATACATTCATCGATGAGTTTGGGTTTCAAGGGGATCTCCCTTGATTATCGTCTTCATGGACCAGCAGCTTTTATACCATTACTATTCATATTTAATATAGGTTTTATATTATTGCAATTTTTCCTTTATTTATTTCTTTACATTATTTGAAAATGTAAAAACATTTGTAGCCCACCGGTATCGGGAACAGGGTCCAAGCTACAGGTCAGGGCTCCAAAGAGAGGAACCTCCTAACAATACGAGCCGTGTCCAGGAGTACCGTTTATGAATCAAGCGATAATTATTGTAATCATTATTATTTATTTAAAACTTCGGTACCTATAGAACGAGTACCATAACGTACCATAACGATAACAAAATATATTTATATTAATTATCGGCAAAAAAAAATTACCCCAATTTGGGTGATCTCGGAAATTTTGTGGTTGAATAACATACACACAACATTTAAACATAAAAATAACTATATTTCTTTTGTTCTGTTTTCAAACTCCCTATTCTCCATTATAAAAAAAGAAAGAAAAAATTAAATCATTTATTTTGCTGAATATGGGTACAAACAAGGATGAAACACGACAATATAGCTCAGGACCATATCCTACCCTTACAGGTGTGCAAAAATAGTAAAAAAAATACACGTTGATAAATTTTCCTGCGGCTACTTTATTTATTTTAGTCTTGGACGTAAATGAGTTATGCAAATCTTCATCATAATAACCACATAGGAATTTTAATGGTCAGACAATCTTATTTTCCCTTTACAGTACTATTACAAAATTCCGAAACGTCTCTTTCTAGGGTTCCATACCCGAAGTAACAGCAACAACGGAACCCTATTACTAAGCCACCGATGTCCGTCGTGGGTCCGTCCGTCTGTCTGTCAGCGGGCTGTATCTCATGATCCGTTATGGGTTGAGTTGAAATATATACAGAATCTGTATTTCTGATGCTGCCATAACAACAAACTAAAAAATAAATTAAAGAAGGCATGAAAAATCAAATCCAATCCAACTCGCACTTAGCCGTTTTTAACTAGTATTTAGAATGTTTTTCTTAATGTTACTAGCCTATCTTCAATTCTTTCCATTCCACTCTCCCATATCTAAAGCCAGCACAACCACTTGGCTCGCTCGGTGGTCATTAGCGAGCAATTTGTCCCCTCCCCCACCACTGCAACACCCCGTCTAAATTGATTGTGGCTATTCGGTACACCGCTGATGTATACTAGATAATTTACGGTTTGTGTGGGATGGCTTCTCATGGAAGATGAGATGGTTTGATACAATGTCATTTTGTCGTGGTTTGGTGATTAACGAGAAGAAAAAATGGATGAAAGGTCTGCTTCAGATTTTATGAAAAATGGATAAGTCGAAGCTTTTGCGAATGTTTTTGGAACTTTAATAAAACTTTCAATGGAAATCTCTTTTCAATACACTTTCTTGAAAACTGGTTCATATCGCACTACGATCAGGATTACGATCAACATGCATTGTATTTCACACGCGTGGATTTTTCATATTTTTCCGCACACGTGCGGAAATAAAAATTTATACTTGTACCAAGTCCAAATGGGTTCAATGACTAATAGTGGTCGGTTTTTCTTAATATCGGCAAAGAGATATTCGTCTTTACGGCGTAACTATTCTTTGAGTATTTAAATTGTGTTTATAAATAGAATATCATAGTTATACATGATTATTTAAAAAAAATATTTAGTTTTATGAACAAATTAACATTTATTTGTGTTCTAAATTCAAAAATATTTGAATTTTCTGTTTTTCATTTTAGGCTGTTTAGTGGCTTCATACCTATGCTTGTCCTTCAACCTGGTGAAAGCAAAGCGCGGAAAAAAAAGCAAATTAAATCATAGTTTCCTAATCATTCCTGACAGAAAAAAATACTTTTCGTTCTGATAATTTATTTCCTCGAAAGTGTATTGGAAAACGTCGTTTGATACACGTGGGCATTTGCTACTACAGTTCTAGGCTTAACAACAATTAACAACCTCGCCTGCGGCTCGGGTGTTAATTCCACCTCGACTGCAATAACAAAGTTTACCCACTTATATCAAAATGTACTTCCAAAACTTAAGTGAACTTGTCGGGGCGCAGTATAATATTTTTTATACTGAAGGTAGTTAATTCTCCTGCTTATGCCAACATTAACTTTGTTGGTGTTCTTTCTGTTAGCCCTGTATTTCTAAGACTACTAAATTTTTACCTCCTATTTGAATTTCCTTCAATCTTTCTGCCTGTAGACAGTAGTTAGATGACCATAAGCCATCCTCATCAGTTGGATGATGAAACTTTTCTATTTTTTTAAACTAAAATTTGGATCCAATCTCATATATTATTTCTCTTATTTATTGGAACCATTACCCCTTTTCACGCGATCTCACGATAAAAATTTTATAAATATGTGAACCTTAATAAATATTGATGTCTTGTTCATTATTCATATCTCCAAAATCATTATCGACTTCCAAAAACTTCTAAGTCGAGTCTCGTATAAAGTTCTCACAAATAAAACTATACCGGGGTTAAGGCTCTCCCACACAGGCGCGTGTTATTATCGGTCGATAATACCGGATCCGTTATTGCGATATCTGTTTTTAGTACATCATCACGGCTACGAAGTTACACACTGCTGCGATAATAACGACGCAATAAAAGTAGGACGCTTTCGTTCCTCCGTCCTGCGATATTCCGATATAAGTTCTTCTAATAATGTATGTTCGCTTTATTTCTCTTCTGTATTTTTATATGTGTCCAATCCAGTGTTGCTAACAGTATCCGGTTTCCATTAAATGCGGTCTTCTGATTCGTTAGTTTTTTGACACAATCATAATTTTCTGAAAGATGTATGTGGTATTCAAAGTGCGTTGGCTCTGCTTACTATTTTGTTGTGGTGATTTGAGAAGAAAACAAAAATGTCGTTATAGAAAAATCTGCGAAAAACACGAATACGAAATAGAATTATCGGACGATAAAAACGCAGTTGTGAGCAAGGAACCGCGACGCATTATAACGCATCCGGTATTATCTACCAATAATAACGCACCTATGTGGGAGAGCCTTTACTGAAAGAGACAGAACTATACAGGTCGTCTAGCGCTATCTCTTTCCCACACTGGAATTACTCCTGCTTTAAGACGTCATTTTAGGCCAACTGAGCTTTAAATTAGCTTCCCAAATGTCTTCGCGTACTGAATGCGTACAATAGCTCATTCACTCATATCGGCCCATTAACCGACAATGCAGGACTTAGGTACAGAACACATACCTACATATTACTAGATCGTACAGTATTTCAACTGGAATCTAAACGAATACCTATTTGCTTTTGCTGGCGGCTTCGCTCGCGTTAATTTAGAATTTGATAATAATTTCGGGTTGTACTCTGCTTGTAATAATACAGGGTGTAACAAGACCCTTAACGAAACTGTCAACCAAGCATTAGGTACACAAAGCAAACTTAATCGGTTTGCAGGGCACACCACAAAGATGTTGGTGTGCGTAAAATCAACTGGTGTATTACTTCGCCTATTTGTTAGTGTTTGCTTCACTATAGTATATGTATAATATGAGGTAAAGAATATGAAGCATCAATTTAACCCTATGACTAACCGGTGTCGTGGCATAGATGTGTAATCATTCGGCTGGTAAATCAAGTGTCGTAGGATCGAATCTGCGCCGCTGGCGTCAACTTTTTGCATTATTAAAAAACTTTTATTTTCATTTTGTTGAATTTTTATTGTAATTTACCTGATAATAAGAACATTATTCGAAAAAAAATATGGAAGTAAAAATTAAACAATTTGTATTAAGAAATCAACAACATTTATTGACTAGGTTTTTTTTTATATTATAATCACAAATTAAAAAGTTTTGTGCATGACAAATATTCTAAGTCGGACAAGAAATAACGTTACTTTTCTTATTCAAGTGGGTAATTTATTTATTAGTGAAATGAATAAACATGTTAATAAGATAGATATTAAGATACAGGTATCCTAAATTGTTGTCTCACTAACAATAACATCACTCACATAAAACAAATCGAATTACCCCCTGATATTTTTATTAATATCCTATTGGTGCGCCTTCGCTATCTATGACTTATTCATGCACGAAGTAAATGTCTCCACTAGACCTGCATGGAAGAATATTTTTTTTTATGATAGCGCTCACCATCTTTTCGCCACAATATTTTGCGACCGTCCTTGTCTGATTTAAAACATTTTTCATCTCTAAATATAACTATATTATTGCACCAATCAAAATCTAAATATTCTCTTGCGAAGCGTACCCGGTTTTGCCTGTGAATATCTGACATTCAAATTTTCTTGGCTGGCCTACAACATTTCACACCAGCTGCTCGCAAGTGGTTTCGTACAGTTTGTAATGTCACGTCATGTTTAGTTGCCGTGGAACGAGTAGTGAGGAAGGGCTCAGCGGTATGCGTAGCAACTATATCAGATGCCAATCTGTGAATGCAAATCCAGCCTTTGGTCCCGGTCGGCAAGGATCAATGCTTCCCGAATCTGCATAACGATGGACCCACAATTGCACAGTCCTTCTCTGTGAACAATAATAAAATATTGTTACAAAAAACAACAATCAATAACATGTGGATTATTTAAACATATTAAACTTCTAAACATCATAATAACATTTTGTTACTCACCGATATCTTTAAACGTCTCGCAATTTCACTAATTGAAACATTTTGCTCATGCAAAAGAATTATTTCAGCTCATAAAAGTGTGGTTCAATGATTCATATTGATTCACAAATAAAAGCACTTCTCAAAAAACGCAGGGTATAATGTCTAAAAACGTAACGAAACCCCAATAGTCAATAGCATTATGACGATGAACTTAAACTACTAACTTAAACATGATTTGTCATTTTTAGAGGGTAGACAACTAATACATTCTAACCCAAATATAAAGAGACTTGCTAATAGTTAAGCAATAAATTGAACAAACAAATGTAAAATATTTTATTAAAACATACAAAAACATTATGCTGTTGGCAGTCGGATTCGATCCTACGGCGCCGGCGCAGTAAGTAATTATTTATCGCACGCTCGACTAATGCGCCACGGAGACGATTGTATGATAAGCTAAATTTATGCGTCATATTCCCTGCAACATTAGTGACAAGAAATTTTATTGTGTGTGCGTGGACAACGGGTAGCAAACACTAATAAATAGGCGAAGTAATACACCAGTTGATTTTACGCACACCAACATCTTTGTGGTGTGCCCTGCAAACCGATTAAGTTTGCCCCGTGTACATCAAAGTCATCAAACAAAGTAACTTTACGCAAAAAAATATTGCTGGGAAACGAATTTTGTTTGGGATGAAAAATCACCTTTTACGGTAGGACTCAATGTAACGCACTCAAAACATAGTGCTGATGGATGAATTGAATAGTACGGGGGTTATGGAGGTGTATAAAGTAAAAATCTTACATTAGAAACCAACTTGTTGGAAAGTTGGAACTTTGACCCCTAACTCCGTAACTAGACGGTTCCCAGGTATGGTCTAGAACAAAAAAAATATCGCAATGACGGGGAGAACAAGTGCCTTTCGGCTTCGTTATGGGTTTTGTTACACCCTTTATAGATAATTCAATCATGTTGCGAAAGACACGTGGCGCCATCTATTATCATAAGAACGTTATTGTTGTTTTCCTCGGGAACAGTACTTTTTTTCGAAATGAAAGGTTTCGGCGTTTCTGTACACCTGTCACCGTATTGATGATAGTAAAGATGGTTTTTTTACCATGATAATCATTGTGATTAGTCATATCTAATGCTTATTATGTTTTAATTGCTGTTTCAAGGGATCCTTACTTGGCATCAAAGATACCGTGATTGAATTTGTAGTAGTTAACTGAGTCATCAGCTGATATTAAGGGCTAGTATTTAAACGAGCAAAAATAAATTCAAAGGAAAGGTGTCGAAAACAAAAAAAATGAGCTACTGAAATACTAAGTGGGCGACAAAAAGATACAAATCTTTTAAACGGCGACTTGAAAATGAGTTACTAGTTGTTCAATACGATCAGTGTGATAATTCAAGTACTCAGGAAAGAACTAAAACAAGCTTACTAACCACTAGATTGTTGATAAAGTGTACTCGATGTAGCCCCGATGCGCGGGACTCCTATTTCTGTTTACAGGGTTCAAAATAACCTAACACCTTGCCGCAATGACCAGATAAATAGTTACTTACTTAGTATAATAGTCACCCGTTCAGTATATTAATCGCCCATTAAATTGTTATTAGCCCGACTAATATTTGCCGTGAATAGTTACTTACTTGGTTTAATAGTCGCCCATTCAGTATAATAATATTAGTCACCCATTCAATAATTATTATGTTAGTCATGATTCAAGAAAAAATAATTGTGTCATTGCTGACCAAACGTTGTTTTTAATTTAGTCTGGCTTTTTTTTAAAGACTGAGAGCCGTTTTAGTTGTAGATCTAAGTAATTACATTACATTAAGTACTTACATTTATTTTACTTAAAAAAAAACAATATTATTTACCTATAAGTACGGTAAAAGAAACCCGATGCTAGCCAGGTACTTCTACATACCTACTTTAGTTTAATTAATTAATTAATTTAATTAATTACAGATTATATGATGCGACTGTTTCTACTAACTATTAAGGTGAATGCTCCAACCAGCCCGCGAAATTCAAAATTTCTTGCGTTTTTTGCAATTTGCAGAATTATAATCATCAAAATCACCAATACAACCCTCCAAGTTCATAAAGGCGTAGGAACATACAACGGCGTAACATACAACCTAGCACTGGCCTGCAAATTGCAAAAAACCCAAGAAATTTTGAATTTCGCGGGCTGGTTGGAGCATTCCCCTTAAGGTACTAAATCAAAATCGACTGCAACTCTCAAAAGCGTTTCTCCGAATAATTCTCAAAATAAACCATCTCTAGAGGCATACCCTAATGAATACAATAAATGACATTCACACCAAAATCAACCTCTACTTAATCGAATCAGCGCCATCTAACGTGTAATCTAAACAAATCACATTTCCAAACATTAACACGAGTACGAAACGCGCCATTACCGCGCCCTCGACATAAATCTACAATAATATAATAATCTTATTCATAACAAACTTAATATGGCTATAAAATTAAATATTAAAACACGCTGTGTAGTGACTCAACGATCCGGGCAAATTGCTCAACAACTATAGCTATCTCTGTTTAATCCCCGTACAAAAGAAAGAAGTAGATATACATCTGTCAGTTCGTACTAACATTTGTTCTGGAAGTAATGAGTGCAGTCACGCCCCGCAATCAAATTCCGGCGCCATGATTGGTCGTTTCACAGGATTCGAAGCTTTGAAACGCTTTTTTTTTTCTCTGTAATTGTCGTTCATTAACTGTGTGTAAATGATGCGTTCATTCGACGCGCGGCGGTAATTTTTTAATCTCGTTAGTGAGTTTACGTTTCATTAAATTGTTTTATAATTTGTTTATTGTGGGTAATTTAATTTTGGAGTTAGTTTTTATTTATGTGTGTGTTGGGTAAGCATAAATTGGGGTGTGAAGAAAATAATGTTAACATAATTTTTGACGTGATAACGTCTTATAAATTGATAATACCAGCAACACTCATGAAAAATAGTAACGTTCCATAGTAACGTTCCACCTGAGCCTGTGCGTGACAGCGAGAGCGCGCTCTAAAAAATTGTAATTTTCAATTAACTCCTTTTTTGTATTACATAAAATAATGATTTTTATCTTTTTATCTTTTAATCTTTTTATCTTTTTATCTTTTTATCTTTTTATCTTTTTATCTTTTTATCTTTTTATCTTTTTATCTTTTTATCTTTTTATCTTTTTATCTTTTTATCTTTTTATCTTTTTATCTTTTTATCTTTTTATCTTTTTATCTTTTTATCTTTTTATCTTTTTATCTTTTGACGTGATAACGTCTTATAAATTGATAATACCAGCAACACTCATGAAAAATAGTAACGTTCCATAGTAACGTTCCACCTGAGCCTGTGCGTCAACGCATGTAAATAAATGTTAATTTATCTAAAAAATTGTAATTTTCAATTAACTCCTTTTTTGTATTACATAAAATAATGATTATGACGTTATCACGTAAATTTATCGTCCGTAAACCGACTTTACAGACAACCAATTTTTTTATCACAGTTTGATGTTACAAACTTTTCTTTCTTTGCCAATATCCACACCCGTTACTGAAGCTCTTTTCAGTAGTTCTATTCATTCGTATCGATGGAACATAACATAACATGACGCCTGTAAACCCGGAAGGGTTAAGCAGAGATGTACCTAAAAGTAGGTACTTACACCCACATTTATGTTGAAGATTTTTGATTTTTTCTTGATTACTTGGAACTTGAACACACCCGCCGGTTATGTTGAAGTCCCAAGTAATAAGGGGCGAGCCTATTGCTATTCAGGGCACAAATCCAGACTTTGTGGCTGCTGCAGAGAAATTACTGATGGGAAAACCCAACAATACGCCCGACCCGGTAATTGAACCCAGGACTTCAAGCTCAGCAGTCGCGCTTGCGACCACTCGACCAACGAGGTAGTCTGGACGATACATCTATGGAAAACCTTATAAAATAATCTTCATGGGCCCAGTGGGTGCTGATGGTGGACAGGTAAACTTAGCGTTTGTTATGATTTAGGTTTTTGGAACGTAGTTCCTTATCGCGCGTTGCGGGGCTAGACGGAAAAAATTCAGACGAAAAGTGTGTACGATACTTTTACCCGACTGCGCGACGCAAAGGAGGGTAATGTGTTTTTGCTATAATAAGCTATTGTGGTGGTGGTGGTGGTTTTTTTTTTGTGCCAATTTTTTTTTACAATTCCTTCACTATTTTTTTTTCACTATTTAATCGAAATGAACTTCGTTCCATCCGGGTGTCCCTTGAAACCTCTCAATTTTTTTTAAGTACTTATATTACACGAAATACCTAGACTTGCATTTGGTCGCAACTGATGTGAAGCAATGGTGCTGCCTAGCAGTGGCGAAGGTTCCATACAACTCGATTCCTACCGGCTACCCTTTGAAAAATGGCACAGTCAGTATTCTATAGACAAATAATATAATCACATTAAAGATAAGTACTCCGGCTTACCTCTTACAAAAATTTACCCTTCGCTACTGCTGCCTGGTACAAATACAAATAATTTATATTCTTTCACAAGGTATGTAGGTACTAAGTATATTATCTAGTGGTTGAAGTGAACTTTTAGACAAAAAATGCCTGTGTTAGGCCACTTTGCTCTTCCGAATCTTAAAGTTACGTGGTGTACCAACAATTGTAAATCTTATCATCTTAAGAAAATATATCAAAGTAATTTTAGAAAAAAAGAAAGATATGCCAAATTTAGAATTTCCATAATTAAGAATAAAAATTTACAAAATCCTAGAAACCGATTCACTGTAGCTTTGTAAAGATCCAGATTATAACGACCGAGGAACAGAGAAGCCAGCAGTGAATACCACAGACTGGCGGTTCGCGTAATAAATGTGGAAGCATAAGCGTTTTGTTCGGGTCCGTGGAATTCGAAAGTTTTTAACCTAAAATAATTTGAAAGGAATCAAGACATACCTACTCTTTCTTAAAATTTTAGTATCAAAAATAATTGAATCGGCTCAGGTTGTACCTAAGGGGAAAAAAAGGGAATACGACACGTGGATCTCTTCAAAATTTTGTGTTATTATCGGTCTGAGCTGCAGCTGTCTCTATCGCACTCTACGGGTGTAGGCTTGACGTAGTAAGACGGCAGTAGTTTCTTCAAATACCTCGCAGGCCATGCGACGGCAGTAGTTTCTTCAAATACCTCGCAGGCCATGCGACGGCAGTAGTTTCTTCAAATACCTCGCAGGCCATGCGACGGCAGTAGTTTCTTCAAATACCTCGCAGGCCATGCGACGGCAGTAGTTTCTTCAAATACCTCGCAGGCCATGCGACGGTAGTAGTTTCTTCAAATACCTATTTTTCAAATACCTCGCAGGCCATGTCCCCTCTTAAGGTAGGTTCTAACTGTTGTAAGTTATAAAACCGAACAGTACTCCTCGAAGAACTAGCCAAATGTGTGTGTACTACATTAATACCTTATAGTGCAACCACATTTGCATCATTTATGTTACAGTTTGTCCCATGTAATCATTTGCCCACGACCTGCAACCTCAATTGCAAGAGGAAGCAAGCAGACTTCCATCTACGGGGTAAAAACTCTCGACTCGGCAGCGGCGCTGCTACTGTAAAGCTCAAAAGAACAACACAAAAAACCGGCCAAGTGCATGTCGGGCACGCACAATGTAGGGTTCCGTAGTCTTACAACGTTAATTTAATCCACTCCCTACGGTCCGATTTACCTCTGAACGATGAATTTTATTGTAATAACAAAAAACAAACTTAGATTTGAAGTTGAAAAACCTGGGCTCCTTTATTATGTTTAGGAAAATATATTATCCAAGTACTTTTTATAAGTTGGTCGACTATTACTCGTGAACTTGTAAAGCCTACTTAGCTGTGATAGTTTTCCTTTTACTTCGTTATAGATATATACTATCACCGTGAATTTTTTCACGCACCCAAACACAACCGTTTAGCTGGTAGAGGGGAGGGGGGCACACTTGAGTCTAACAATAATTTGCACTTTATAGAGTTATCCAACGACATCTCACGGGGTACGCTAGAAAAAAAAATCCCCACTTTACGTGTAGGTACTGGAGATACTCTAAAAAAAAATACTTTTCAAGATTTTATTTTACCACTTTGTCGACGTAACTAATTTGTATACTCACTCATGCCAAATTACAGCTTTCTAGTACTAAAAGTCTTTGAGCTAAGCTGCAGACAGACAGACAGACGGACATGGCGAAACTATAAGGGCTCCTTGTTTGTTGACTACGGAACTCTAGTAAAAACTATAAAGAAACAAAAAACACCAACAATACAAAGAATAAACTTTTGTTTCACGACCTAATTATCTAGAAAAATAACAACGTAAGTAATTACCTCCCTTCGCAAGAATCCATTCTATCTCAATACCAAAATTCATTCTCCCCAACAAAATCACTAGCACCAATAAAATATTCAAAACAGCAGAGAAAATATGAATTGCAAATGTTAACAACAAACACTTTTACATCCCTACGGATATACGATAAAATTATAATAAAACATTTTCGTTACGCGTATCCGAAAATCCGAATGTCATCTCACATCACTATTTGAGTGCACTTAAAAACCGTTACTAATGTCTCGTTTCTATTACAAACTTATTTTTACATCCCGATCAAAGAAAATTAAACCTTAATCCTAACAAAATTCGTTTTAAAAGATGTGAATATGACGTTTATATTTTTATTGGGGGAATAGAAAAGTCGGTGATGAATTTTATTTGTAAGGCAAAGGAAATTGAATTTTATTTTATTAACTGAGGTTGCATTTTCCACTGAAATGTAGATTGATGTTTGACTGCTGCCAGACAAAAATAAAGACGCACTTTATAAATAAGTTATAGAATGATAAGACTTAGGAAATAGAGCACAAAATTGCTTAAAAATTGTTTTATGTTTAATACAAATTCTTTTTGTAAAGCTATGCGATTTCGCGCGCTTTTCCCCCGAAAATGGCGGTCTTTTGACATTTTGACAGTGCTGCTAAAGAGTAATCTTGCCGCATTTGTGATTGAATCTGTTATTCCTGGAGGGGTAAGCAGAGCTCAGAAGGGTTTAATTCGGGTGGAGACAGAATATAATACTTAATACGATTTTTTTACGTGTAGGTATTACTTATGTTATCTGCTACCTAACATTGTCCGTACTTTACTTAGGTTAAATTCGAACAAATATCATAATATATTTAATTCACATTCTTTGAATTATAGTCAGTACTTAAAAAAACTGATCAGATGTCATTAATTTTGTACTAAGTTATGCCCGCGGTTGCGCTCGCGTTAATTTAGAATTAGGGGTCGCCAACCGGGATCCCGGATACCGAAAATACCGGGATACCGGACCGAATAGAAGCCTTCACAATACCGGTATTGAATTTTTGAATACCGGAATTTACGGTATTTTCGGTATTCATCACCGAACGATGCAAATCGCAAATCCTCCATGCCAGTGGTGACGACACCGACAATCGCTAACAAACACGTTTCAAACACAGCATTAATTTTCAACGTAATGGTTTTTAACACGTTTTTATGTTATTTTAAGAGTTTCTTATTTATAAAATGAAAGGATACTAACCTAAACAGCATAGGGTAAGGTTATTTCTGCCCCTACAGTAAAATTTCCACTAAATGTAGTTGCTGCTTTCTAATAGTAGCCCACCGGCATGGGGAACAGGGTCCTAGCTACCGGTGGTCAGGGCTCTTGAGAAAGGAACCTCCTAACATTATGCGCCGTGTCCAGAAGAACTGCCTTCTGAATCAAGCCCTTGATTCTGCTGCCCAGCGAAAGCCTCCTCAGATGTTGTTCGAGGCTATTGACTATTAAGCCATTGGCCGACACGGCTATCGGCAGAAGGACTGCTGTACTCACGTCGCACAACGTCGCAAACCAGATCTAGATATTTGTATTGTTTATCTTTCTCTGCTTTCACGAGGTTCTCGTCATGTGGAAATATAATATTAACAATCAATGCGCAACGCTCCAGTCGATCTATCACCACAATGTCAGTTGGCAACAATTATAGTCCTGTCAATGTGTATAGATCGATCCCAAATACTACGTGATATGTATTACCATCATCGAGAACTGGGTCGGGCACATACTTATAGTATGGCACTTCTGATTCCACAAGGTTGGACTTCAAATCAAGTTGCTGATGGATAATCCATCAGCAAAGATACGGACGCTTAGAATTCTACATCGGGCCCATGTAGTACTCGGTAAGAGCGTCCGTGAAACTCCTTGCCATGCCATACCTCCGGTCTTACGGTCATTAGTGTCTAATACTCTAGGCTTGCGCCAGTTCTCGTTAGCCAGGGAGAGCGGGGTGAGGCCCTTGTCCACTGAAACCACATCTCGGTGCATCCCCACGTCGGTTATGCAGGGTCTTAGCATTTAAGAAGCCACGACCCCCGCACTTCCGCGGGATATACAGTCTCATCACCGACAACCGTGGGGTGATGCATTCGATTTGCGGTCAGCAGTGCGCGGACCCTCCTCTCCAGGGCATCAAGTTTCGTCTGAGTCCATTTGAGCCAAAAGAATACATCAAAACCGGCATGACCCAACCGTTAAAGGCGCGCACCTTGTTTCCGCCTGACAAAAGACTGTTTAGCACATTATTCAGGCGGCTAAAGAAGCGCTCCCATAACGCTTGTTTCATGTCGACAGTATTGATGCCTAATGCTTCCGACATACCCAAATACTTGTAGCTTTCTGTTGAGGAGAGGGATCTAAGGTGTATGGAATCCGAGAGTTGAGTTCCCACGGATTCCATAATCTCCCCTCGCTTCACATGCATGACTGCACACACCAAATTCCATCCTGAATAATCCTGATGGCGCTACTGAAACCTTCTTTTGTTACCTTCAGTAGCTTCATCAGTTGCAAATTGTTGGGGGCAAATAGTTTAATAAAAAATTAGAGATTTCACTATATTATAATGACTTAAACGGAAAGAAAAACTATTAAAATAAATATAATTTCTCTAAATGTCGAAAATCCCGGAAATACCGGAATCCCGGTATTCTCCTAGACTCAATACCGAGAATACCGGTTTTGGAGAGAGGGACCGGTATTGCGACCCCTATTTAGAATTTGACAATCATCAATCATGCGGGTTGTGTTATCTGCCTATAATATTTGATGATTCGGAAGACACGTGGCGCCATCTATTATCATAAGAACGTTATTATTGTTTTCCTCGGGAATAGTAGGTACTTTTTTCAGGATAAAAGGTACCCTATGTCCGTTTCTGTACACCTGACAACGTATATGCAAAATTTCAGGATGATCGGCTCAGTGGTTTAGGCGTGAAAAGGTAACAAACAAACAAACTTACTTACGCATTTAAATATTAGTAAGAAAGTACTGGATTTAAATATTTACTGTAAGTAGGTAAGTACCAAGTGTAATTAAAAAGAAAATATAACAAAAAAGTAGAGAAACAGACTAAAAATAAGCTAATTACGACATAATATACTTTTCAACACCTTGGTTAACAAGATAGGGACTACCTACTTGAAATTAATTATACCTATCTAATTGCCAATTAAGAGTTGCATCGTTCATTGTTACCTAATTAGGTGAGATAAGCTGCATCGTAAAAAAATCAAGCAGTTAAGTCATCATCTGCCAGCCTTTTGCCAACTATGTTGGGGTCGGCTTCCAGTCTAACCGGACGCAGCTAAATACCAGTATTTTACATGGAGCGACTGCTTTCTGACCTCCACAACCCAGTTAGTACTGGGTAATACGATACCCCTTGGTAAGACTGGTTGTCAGACTTTTTGGGCCACTGACTACCTGTAACGACTGTCAAAGATCTACAAATGACAGCCGGGACCAACTGCTTCAGGCGCGGAGGTAACTCGGTATTTAGAGGGTGGTTATAATAAATAATAATAATAAATTGATTTATTTGGGACAACATAGAAACCATTTTTGTTAGTAAAACGCCTTATGCATCCATCCACAGACCAACCTAAGCAAGCACGGCTTAACCTAAAGATCGACCAGAGCGGCTGTTATTATTTAGCCACGAGCTCCTCCAAGCAGTAGAACAAAAATAGCAGTAGAGTAGAGAGTATCAAGCAGTAGAAATTTGTGGGATGTGGCACAACGACAATATCGCCGCGATTCTCTCGCTCGTGGAGACGGGCCTGTATTCATTACAAAAAATGCTTTACCTCTGCGACTTTAAGTCCATAAACAAACACCATCATGACATGCACTCTGTATCTATACTTGAATAAATAAAATTGAAGTGTCTGTTTGTAATAATAACAGCTTTTTATTAAATGCTTATGAATGTATAACAGCTCGTGGCTAAATAATAACTGCCGCTCGGGTCGATCTTTAGGTTAAGCTGCGCTTGCCTAGGTTGGTCGGTGGATGGATGATCACCCATTACATACCGAGTTTCCAAGCACGTTAAGCCGTTGGTCCCGGCTGTCATTTGTAGATTTTTGACAGTTGTTACAGGTAGTCAGTGGCCCGAAAGTCTGACAACCAGTCTTACCAAAGATATCGTATTACCCAGTACTAACTGAAAAAAAAACTGGTATTCAGCTGCATCCGGTTAGACTGGAAGCCGACCCCAAAATGGTTGGGAAAAGGCTAGACAGCTGATGATGCTTATGAAAGTATATACGGTACATAAAACAAAAACACATTTTTTTTTTAAATTTTGTCTGTCTGTCTGTTTGTTCCGGCTAATCTCCGAAACGGCTGGACCGATTTTAACTGGACTTTGCCTGGCTAGATAGCTGACGTAAGATCAAACAAGAGAAAGAAATATTTTTAGGGTTCCGCGCAAAGAAATGAAAACCCTTGTAAATGGTAATAAAATCCGATTTAAAAAAAGGAAGTAATATTCTTTTTTATAATAATTTCAAGTGAACGAAGGTCGCGGCAACAGTTAGGAAAACATAAAACCGTAAACCGATCATAACAGGTTATTGATTTATAGGTACATGGCCGTCTCGCCACTTAATAGGAGTAGGTACAAGTGTACGGGTGCCGAGTCCCCCAACTTAGCACAATACGAAGGGGGATTGGGGACCATCGTCGGGAAAATGTTGGTTAAGGCAGGGCCACAATATGACATGTATATCATCTCAATTCGTAATATAATTCCACGTTTATTATGCGCACAGCCAAAGTGTGGAATTCTCTGCAGGCTGTGTTCCCTCCCACTTTTAACCCGTCTACCTTCAGAGCAAGAGTGAACAGGCATCTTCTGGGCACGCTCGTTCCATCATAGACCTCATCCATCGCTTTCCATCAGACGTGATCGAGGTCAAGAGCAGGCCCATCTAGCAATAAAAAATAAAACATTTAGTTTTAAGTAAATTTTGTATTGTGTTCAAATTGTATTATTTTATTATAAAAATTTGAGAAACTATATTATGTTGTTATCCTATGGTGAATGCTGCGTACACCTATAATAGGCATACATATCAGCACTTTTATGTTATTTTTATTGTTTCACGTTATTTCTTAGAATATACTGCTGTTGGTGTTCCGGATTGACGATTACCCCTTTTTTAACGTCAAAATTACACAAGACAACGCCGCTTCCTAGTGTTTGAGCTGAGGCCATGTGGTGGACGTGGAACAAACTGTTCTGCAAGTACACCTGTCCGCTATGAATATGTTTGCTGTTCCAATTTTATAATCAGAAGAGACATTCGGCCATAAGTGGAGGACGCAGCCTTCAAAAAAAATTCGGTTTGTAAATCTCTACTCTACTGCAGTTGTAGTGTGGCTAAACACTTAGCGGGAAATAAGATACTTTTTATCAAGTTTCTATTAGTAGTTTTCAAATGGCAAAGATATACGGCTGAATGGTAAAGTAAGCTTTATGATTACTTTTTTACCAAATCGTCGTAATAATGAAAACTGAAGGTAAACACTAGAATGAAATAGTTAGAAGAGAAACAAAAACAGACAGAAAATAGGATCCTAACGACATTAAAGAGCAGCTCACCTAATATCTATTCACGTCACATACTGATTTAATAGAAACTACAAATCTCAAACCTCTTTTCCGCAAATTCGAAACCACAACATAATCTGTGGCATGTAATTTGGCGCGCTGTCACGATGACAGCTCGGCGGAAGGGGCGTGGCTTCCGGCCGCGTTCCGTTTTACCTAACGCACGCTCGCAAAATGACACGACCCATTAAAATCGTCCAGTATATCTTGAGCTACCCTCTGGTTTGCTTTTGATCTCAAATGTTGACAATCTTTTAGAATCAAGTGGTGGGAAGTGGGTATTTTGGATTGTTATCTGATTATGTTTCGGCTATATTTTATGCTTGATTTGTGGTTGCTGGAGAATGTTAATGGAAATCCTTATTCAATTTAGGATTTTTATTTTTATTGTGTGATAGAAATACTACGCCCTTGACGTCTGATGGAAAGCGACTGATGAGGTTTACCATGGTGTGGTCGTGCTGAGGAGATGCACTTTACTCTTGCTTTGAAGGCCGATGAGTGGACGAGAACACAAACGCCGACTGACAATTACTTACATGTTGTATCCATGAAGTTCCATGCTCATCCTTCTCTTCAGATATCTAGGCATTGGAATGGGCAACTACAACACTGGGACTGTAGCTTCAACTTTTGTTTTTGTCAATTCAAAAGCGGTAATGATCTAACTGAAATAAATGTTTTGAGTAAAAATTTGGATTTGGTAAAAATATAGGCTTTCTACTATAATACTGATCCGCTGCATCCGGTTAGATTGGAAGCCGACCCCAAAATAGTTGGAGAAAGGCTAGGCAGATGATGATGATAGGATTTCTACTATTCAGAAAACTATTCAGTTTAATGAAAGCTTACCGTAAAACTAAGTAGAGTTTACTTACATTACCTACATATATAAGTGATATCGAGGAGATGTCTACTGCGAATGAGGCCCGAATATTCTGTGTCACCAACCTGTCTTAGGCTGCCTGTCTATTGAAACGGAGCGAGGCTGGGGAGCGGAGAAACTTAGAAATTTTAACCAATAGGATTGCACAAAATCTTCGCTTCCTTTCGAATTAGAGGCGTCATGTTATGTTATTGTCTTCCTTAGTCGGTTTCGCAATCTGATCATATCAAACTGAACCTTAACTCCTCAAAAAAAATATTAATACTAGCCGTACCCCGCCAGTTTCATCCGTGTGAAATTATTAAAAAAATATTACTTCTCTATTCGAAACATTTTCATGTGTTTTTTTTTTCACGGAACCCTTATTTTTTTTCTAAAATATAAGTACTGGCCAAGTTACTTCTTATTACATCAGCGATGTCAGGATGTCAGCAAAAGTATCGGAGATTAGCCGGAGCAAACAGACAGACAGACAAAAATTTAAAACAATGTTTTTTTTATTTGAGTACCGTATAAACATAATTTCATAGGTTCATTTAGTAAAAAACTATTATTTTGAAATTACAAAGACACACTTCAATTTTATTTATGTATGTAGGTATATAGATTGCATAGTTATATCCCTAACCACGTTAGGTGACCTCCAAAATGTCATTCTCCCCGCATCCATTACCTAACAAAAGGAACTAATGCTTCTAATATTTCTCTCAATCATACTTTCTTACAGAAATAACTAGCGCACCATTAGGGGTGGTCGCCTATAAATAATCTTAACCAATATATCGAGAGCTCCTCTCAAAATGGCCATCTTGGCTAATAGGATAATTAATAATGTCAAGATTTATGACACGTAACGAAACGACTCGACGCCATTTTGAAGACAGATAAAAAAAAGAATTGAAATACAGTCATATCACAGATAGTTTCCGCCTGGATTCGCATCACTGTCAAAATCGAGTGAACTGTATATAAGTAACAATAAGGTTCTTGTTGCGTTGCGCTACTGAAAACATAACTTGCTTGTTATCCCCGAAGGGTTTGGCAGAGTTCTACCTGTAATAGTACACCCACATTTCGCCAGTTAAGTTTAAGTCCCATGTCAGCAACCATGGGAAGCCAACCAATCATCTTCAACAATTGGCCAACCAATGCTGAGTGTAGGTCTCTTCCAATTCTCTTCACTTAGGTATGGTAGTGTTGTGTCATAGCTATCCAGTTTCTTCCGGCCTTCCGGACACAAATCCAGACTCCGTGGCTGCTCCTGAAAAAAATCCTGATGGGAAAACACAATAACACTTTGCCGAATCGAACCCAGGAACTCTATAATAAGGAATAAGGTTGATTTTGATAAATATCTGTGTAAGGACTGTAATTGAAGTATTTTTGAAGAAGTTTTTACTCCAATTTAGTGCTGTGGAGTGTGGAAAATAAAAGCTTAAAAATAAATGCTGAAAGCGGCATTCTTGTTTTTTTTGTAGCGAAATATTTTGCCTAAAAAAAAAAAAAATATCAAAAAAAAAATGAAAAATAAAAATAAAAAATTTAAAAAATGAAAAAATCAAAAAAATGTCAAAATATTTCTAAACTTTAGATTATCTGTCTACGATTATTCGAACGTTATTAAGAGCGTTAAAGACTTACGGCATTAGTTTAATACAAAATTTCAAGTCCTTTTTTTCCGAAATGAATGAACCGATTTTAATGAAACTCCATAAGCATAAGCAGGATATATAGCTCTAAAAAATTAACAAAGAAAACATTTTCGAAAAAAAATTTCCAATTAAGTATCTTTTTTTTTTTAAAAGTAACTTTTTAGAGCTATGTTTCCTGCTTATGCGTATGAATTTTCATTAAAATCGGTTCAGTCATTTCGAAAACAAAGGATTTTTTGTATGAAATGCCGTAAGTCATAAACGCTCTTAATCTTACTTCGAGTGTTGAAGGATGTCTACATGCGACGCGACGCGACGGTGCGGTGGCGCGACCCACGAGGGTCTACGCGGCCGCTACGCCGCGCCTACGGTGCTACGGCGTAAGCGGCCGTAGTGGTTATGTTCTTCGTCCTCCTCAAACCCTTAACTCAAACCTTTTATAATTAAATTCAAATTCAAATGTTTATTGCTCAACACAGTACATTTTATACATTTCTAGATGTCAAGTGAATGTGCAGTTCACTGTGTTGTACCAATTCAGGCATGCAAAATGTATCATTAAAGTTGTACAATTTCATAAATTCCAAATTAATCCTACTAATATTATAATTAATGTGAAAGTTTGTGAGAATGGATGTGTGGATGTGTGGATGTTTGTTACTCTTTCACGCATAAACGGCTGGACCGATTTGGTTGAAATTTGGTATGTAGATAGGTTATACCCTGGATTAACATATAGGCTGCTTTTTATCAACACACCACGCATGCGAAGCCGCGGGCGGAAGCTAGTACGTTATAAAATGTCATAAATTAAAATTAATACGTTATTAAATGTCATTAATTAAAATTAATACGTTATAAAATGTCATAAATTAAAATTAATACGTTATTAAATGTCATAAATTAAAATTAATACGTTATAAAAGTCATCAAATCAAAAATAATACCCTATACAATTACAATGTCATCAAATCAAATTAAACCGTAATACTGTCATAAATTGAAAAAATGGAATTACTTGTACAATGATATAAATTCAAATTAATCAAACTAAAAAGTCAAGTCATTTATTCAAACGAGGCTTTTTAGATGGTCCTTCACAGCCCCGTATTGATTAAGGGAAGTTTAAAAAAATATTTTTTCAAAAAAACAGCTATGTACCCGCGGCGCGGACTGAGTTCTTTAAAAATAAGCGTAATTTTCGCTTTTTTCATTACTTGACTTTAGTCTATGTACAAACGCTAGCACATCAAGCTACTAAAATCTGTAATTTTTTTTTAATAGATTTCCAACTTTTTCGCTAAAGCATTAGGTTCAAGGTTGATTGGGAAAATTTGACAGTTTCGATGAAGTTTGGTTTGTATCATTCAAATATTATAAGTATTTTAATCTCTTTGGTTTGTATTGGTGTTTTGTTTTGTTTCGTTTGATTGATGTGCGTGGCGTTTGTACAAAACTTCTTTATACTCCACAAAAAAAGCAAACATTCATTTGAAAAGTAAATATTAGAAAGGTATAATGAAGCTAATGCCTACCTCGTAACAGTGGGGTGTACGTACCAATTACCGGCCCGTACAAATTGTAGCAAATTATCGAATTAATATTGATCTGATAGTATTGAGGGAAATGTTTGAGCCAACTTATTAGGGGAATTGTGTGGACCAAAGTTTGTGATGACTGGAAGCCGACCCCGACATAGTTGGGAAAAGGCTAGGCAGATGATGATTGTGAGCCCCAAGCCAGACTTCTAGATATGTATCATAAGAGTCATTTTCTCTCAGTTACTTTTTAACCCTATTATATTGAAGATTTTTTCATCCTATCCCTTTTGCCAAAGTTGGCTCAAACATTGGCGACCAACACCCCTAGTCCACTCGGAGGTACTTATGGGCTATAATTGATGGGTACTCGTGGCTCATGGCTCAATACGTGTTATTTGTGCCACAAACGGTGGGGCTACTGTTTGTTTTGTCGTAATAGACTGATGGAGACGGTAGAAGTGTCATGGGAGGATGGATGGATATAAAAAATATATATAAATTATTTTTATATATTTTACTAGCTGTTCCCCGCGGTGTCACACGCTGCGCGGCTCCTAAGGGTCGTAGCGCAATGTTATATAGCCTTCCTCGATAAATAGACTATCCATCACAAAAAGAATTTTTCAATTCGAACCAGCAGTTCCTGAGATTAGCGCGTTCAAGCAAACAAACAAACTCTTCAGCTTTATAATATTAGTCTAGATTAACTTTCAATTTTGCATTACCTATTTAAGTAATCTAGTTTTTTAATGATGATCATTTTTTTTGTAACAAACGTCATCAATTCGTAAGTCAATGAATCTTCGGCGGCTTCATACCTTTGTTTCTCTTTCAACCTCCGAAGGCAGAGCGCATGAAAAAAAGGCATATTAATGACAAAAATACTTTTCATTCCAATATTTTATTTCTTCGTAACTGTATTGAACAACGTCGTTTGATACCCCTGGGCATTTGTCAGGGATCCCTTCTTTTCGCATAATGTTCTTTGTCTTAATATACTTCGGCATAACGATTTTGGCACAATTTGTTTTGGCATAATAATACTTCGGCATAATTTTTTTAGGCAAACATTTTATGTTGGCATAATCATCTTAAAGACTAATTTGTTTTGGCATAAATTTGATTTGCATAACGTTAGTAGGCCTAATGACTATTAGCATAATAATATTTAGGCATACAATTAATATAAATAACGTCAGGGGCACCCCGAGGTTCGGTTAGTTAGGTTCCTGTAAACCTTGTAGCCAGAAATAGGAGCCCCGCAGCGGGGCTCCGTCGACCTGCTGACGGAAACGCTAACCCTAGATGGTTGACGTCAGGGGCACCCCGAGGTTCGGTAAGTTAGGTTCCTGTAAACCCTGTTATTTTCGAATATTTTGGTTAATAAAGTTATGCTTTAGAACTTTATTCTTAATAAATTTATGCTTTAGAATATTATGCTTCATCATTATCCAGCCGCCGCGGAAGAAGCACCGGGCGTCGGGGGCCACGCCGTGATGGCTCTCGGCCACCGTAGGCGCGGGCCTGTGGACGGTGAGCAATGGGCTAGCTCGCCGTCCGTCCGTCGTATGACGACGGGCAGGCCGTGTCGACGGCGCGTTCGTGTTCCACGCGCGCCTCAAAGAGTTGTCAGCAAACAGGAGGGGCCCGCAAGGGCCGGTGCCTGCCAGGGCTGCGGGACTGTTCGAAAGAGATACCGCGGCCCTGGAACACAAAGGGCCAATGAAGAAACATGGGTGGTTTTTAGTCAGTAAGAGTCTGACACTCCCTTCCGCTCCGCCCAGAGCGGGAGGAGTCATTTGATGATTTCCCACCCTCCAAAAAAAAAAAAAAAAACATTATTATGGTTAGAGAAATTATGCTTAAAAAATTATGCGTAAGCTGTTATGCGTGATAATATTATGCGAAAATATAATTATGCCAAACAAAATTAAGCTAAGTTATATTATGTCTTAAAATTTTATGCAAATGGATAGGGAACCCATTTGTCACTGCAGTTCTCGGCATCATCACACCCTCGCATTGTCTCGGGTGTCAATTTCGCATTGGCCGCAATTTATTTAGTAGCTACACCAACAATTTTAAATACTGATATAAGCAAATGAAGCAGAAGCAACAAATCAGACAGTTTAGTTAAAACTTAAAAAAAAACATAATTTTACACTTGCAATTCCATCCCTTCATAGCTCTGTACGCTCATTTGTGTAATCAATATATAATTTGATAACGAGCGGGTGTGAGCCGTGCTTAAGCATCGATTCATAGTTAGTCACGTCATCAATACAACTTCAAATTAGAATTTTATTCGCGGACAGGCAGAGACCATGCTTGTTGATATATACGCATTTCGCCTTTGTGATATATTACTTTGCAGTGGGATTAATATAAAAAAATATAAAAATAAAATTCATTTAATTCAGATAACATGATCCATACAGTGCAATTAAAATCAGTAAAATAAAATAAACTAACATAAAACCAAAAAAAAAATAAACAAAAAAAAATAAAAAAAAATAAAAAAAAAATAAAGAAAATAAAAAAAAAATTAATAAAAAAGTCTATTAATATATAAAGTCCTATTAAAATTGATGGACAAATTTTGACACAGTGTTCAGTACGTCTAACCAAAGATATCCAAGCAAAAAAAACACTGATTAAAGTGATTTTATTTTGACCTAAAATAATAAATTGCCGCCACTCTAGAATAAACACATCCACAAAACGGTCAGAATAAAATTACTTTAATCAGTGTTTTTTTTGTTTGGATATCTTTGTTTAGACGTTCTGAACGCTGTGTTAAAATTTGTCCATCTATTTTAATGGGACCCTAAACAGGAACGAAGCTTATGTTTTTTAATAATCCGACAGACACTAATTAAAAGTCTTTAAAGGTTTTACCTACCCAAAGTCAAACACGAGACTTTTCCGCAATGATCGCCACCTTTAAGTCAAGGTCTTTTTTTGCTTCTCTATTTTCACATAAAAATACATGTTATTTGCTTGAGACGCCAGCACATCAAGCTACTACAATCTGTCAAATTTCTTCAATAGATTTTCAACCTTATTCGTTAAGCTTTAGGTTTAATTCAAATTCAAATTCATTTATTTTAGGACAACTAGATACAAAGGTTAGTAGTATACAAAACTTAGAAAACTATTGTTAGTACTTGTTGTTGGTTGATTGGGATAATTTGACAGTTTCGGGTAGCTTGATGTGCTGGACTCTGTACAAGAAGCTAAAGTAAGGTTTCTTATACTTAACATTCAAAATGTTACCTTCACCTCAATCCGATTTGACTAGAAATATGGTGATATAATTACAAAATTATCAAAATTCGTAATTTTGTAACTTTATCACCAAATTTTTCACAATAAACACCGAGTTGATTGCTATGGGATCGGTAACCAAAACCAAATGCATTCAAAAGAGTGCCAAGTTGCCAACTTAAATCGAGTGCAAAAAACTAGGGTCAACAATTGGTGGTGTCACCCTATTGTATTAAATTCAATCAATCGTTGAAATAATTCTCCTTTGTAATGTAAGGGTGAATTTATAAAGGGTGGTTATTATACTAATGGGCAGTTACACTAACATGTTAGTTTTTATTAAATTTAATTTTGTGATATACTATTAATTTGATTGTAGCCACATGCAAAAAGGAGACATATAAACCAAAAACTTGACCAAAGGTAAACATCATACAAAATTATGACACAGCGAAACTCAAGGAGTAGATCATCAATCCTCTAGAAATTGTTGCATTACTGATATGCTGTAATCCATCCATTGCTACATTTTGCTTTAAAATCAACCCAGCTTATCAATATTGGTTGGTATGGATGTTATTTACTAAGCCTCTGCTTTCCGTCTGTCCGTCCGTCTGTCTGTCAGCGGGCTGTACCTATCTCGTAATAGGTAGACAGTTTTTTACAGTGCCAATAGCCCAGTAAATTATTAGGTACCACTTACTACTTACTAGGTACAAAAAACATTGTATTCTAGCACTATGCCTTAAGTATTCGATCTCCATTTGTCAAGCTGCTGGCTGCTGTCTGGCATCCATTAAAACAAAGGTGTCATACGTGTAAAAGTGTGCACACCTGGTTTGCAACAAAGCGGAAAGCAATTGCCGTTAAATCTGTCACTAGCTTTCAGGCAACAACAAAGTAATCAAAGCAATGAAACGTTATTGCCAACAGACGTTTTCTGGCTTGTTAAAGACAAACAGGTGCTGTCTCAACCACAATATGGTAAATTAATTTCCAAGCTCTAGTTTTACCTTTTTTTATTTAGCTTTCTATAGTGTGTAGGTACCTCATCATCTGCCGTTCCTTTTCCCAACTATGTTGGCGTCGGTTTCCAGTCCAACCGGATGCAGCTGAATACCAATATTTTACATGGAGAGTCGCTCCATGTAAAATCTCGCGCCTATCTGATCTCCACAACCCAGTTAGTACTGGGTAATATGATATCCCTTGGTAACACTGGTTGTCGGAAAAAAATCAGCTTGTCACGGGTTTTCAGATGATCTTGATCTAAATCAAGACGTTTTAAGTTCATTATTAATAACGGCTGCAAAAAATCAACCCAACCATAAGGTTAAAGAGCACTGAATGACTTTCATGAAAAAGTAGAGAATTGTATCGATAGTTTTAATGATTATAAATCTTTAAAGCCGCCATATTTTATTACGATCGCGAAACATATTTTTATCAACACAAACCTGACACTGACCTGCAAATTGTAAAAAAAAAACGTAAGAATTTAACGGGACACCCCGAAGCCGTGAGGCAATTTTTCTTCCCGTCATTGCGATCTCTTTTTTCTTATCTAACTTATTGAAGTGAAACACGATCTTGCTAGATAGTGACTATTTTATTTAACTGTGCGGTGTGCGAACCAAACATTCATGAAGCTAACCTCAATGTATGATAAGAACATTACAAGACATACTGCCGTGATTTTTAACACCAAAAAATAAAACGTTTCAATGGCAATCATTTTTGCGTAGACACACTTATTTGAATACAGAATGCTTCTTTGACGTCTTCGTGAAGGGTCCTTTTACACCCCATTAAAGCATGTGAGAATAGACACTGAACCGAAAAACTAAAGGCACTTAGCATAGTACGTTAATCAAAATAATTATTTTTTCAAAGAAAATCTTAAAGTTACATCAACAAATCTGCCCTGGGAATAATTGAGTAGCTTGTTATCCTTAGGTAAGTAATTGGCCTACACCTTAAAAATAAACAGTTCACCTACTGACTCGTCTTTCACACACAAAAAAAAACTCCTCAACATAATTAAACCCCGTCAACTCACATTGTCAACAGCCCTAATTAGAAATTCTCACTCTAAACATATTCTATTAATAAACATGGCAATTAAACAATTTGTTTTCGACGCTGGCAACACGCATCGCTTGCCGCAGTTTATTACTGTGGCAACATTTTACTTGCAAGTGTGAATTACGTTTTAAAATGTCAATGAGACGTGAAATGGAGTGTTTTCGCGCCTTTGAATCTAAAAATGGTTGACAGCTGTGCTGTGTTCAGACGTATTGGTTGAGTTGAGGAGATTTTATTAGTCTTGTTTGACTTGCACAAGTATACTTAGTGATTTGTTGCTTTGTTTTAGTTTTAGTGCCTTGGGAATTTAAAACGTAATTACAACTGATAAGGATCTTATTAAAATAAAATTTACCATTGATGAACAAAATCCCTATCTAAAATAAGTAGGAAATGATGAAGAGGCATGACTAAGCAGTGATAGCCCTGTCGTTACGACCCCGATATTTACTTGTCGCAGGTCGTAGGAACGTTCGAAGGAGGACCTCGTGACTAAATAATAACAGTCGCTCGGTTCGATATTCAGGTTAAGCCGCGCTTGCTTAGGTTGGTCCATCATACCAAGTTTGCTCCGTGCCTCGGAAAGCACGTTAAGCCGTTGGCCTTGGCTGTTGACTGTCTACTACCTACCTAACCTACTTTATGCGTTGTCGATAAAATACACTGATTTTCCGTTTAAAACACAATACTTAACTAACTTGAATCATTTGTGTATTTTATTTCGCCACCGGGCGCATTGGTTAGATATCTGATAGTTGTATTATTAATTTAAAAAGCTGTAGCCGCTAAAGCTGAAGCCCGAGAACTTCCTCCGTGTCATCATCTGCCTAGCCTTTTCCCAACTAAGTTGGGGTTGGTTTTCAGTCTTACCGCACTAAGACTGGTTGTCACACTTTCGGGCCACTGACTCCTTGTAACGACAGTCAAAGATTTACAAAACTTTGACAGTCGTTACAGGTAGTCAGTGGCCCGAAAGTCTGAAACCAGTACCAAGGGGTATCGTATTACCCAGTACTAACTAGATTGTGGAGGTCAGATAGGCACTCGCTCCATGTAAAATACTGGCATTCAGCTGCATCCGGTTAGACTGGAAGCTGACCCCAATAAAGTTGGGAAAAGGCTAGGCAGGTGATGTGGTCGTGCCTTCGAACTCTGGCAGATTTTTTACTTTGATTAACTAGCTTATTTCATCACCACTGCTCAAAAAACAGCGAAGGAAGACATTGTGAGGAAACCGGAATGTTCTGGAACAAAAATTCGAAGATATCCACCGATCCTTACAGGGTCCGACTAGTGAACACGGACTTATAGAGAGGAGGCCTCTTTCACAGCAGTGGAAACGGTCTTACTCTTAGTTGATTATGCTATAAAAGTGGCAATGGTCCAACAGTTGCGACGCACTGTGATGGAAGTCTTTAGGGGCCATCCATAAATTACTTCATACGAATTTCATGATTTTTTTACCGATGAGATTTAGATTCAAATTCATTTATTTGCCTGAAATATGGTATTTTACAGATTTTATAACTCATAGGTACACAATAGTTCTTCATGTTTCGCCTTCTAAATTCAGAATTTAGACTTTAAGCTTTGTTGTTGATTAGCTGAAAACGGATGTGGAAGATAATGGTTACTTACCAATGTTATTTACAGAGTGTGGTAATTGCCAATTTTAAACAAGCATCATTATCCACAAACTTAAACCGACACCTAAACGGTGACACACGATTTAAAATCACTAAAAATAAATTAGCCATTGATTGTACTAAATACTTGCAACTTGAAACGAACGCGCCTCGATCTGTTTGCGCCAAAAACAAACGTCAAAACTCCCGCCCATTTGTATCAATCACTTTGACAGTTTGGGAATAGGGTTGACAAATAATGATCGATGGAATAGTAAATTCAATTAGTATTTTAATGTTTTGAAAAGTGTTTTAAGAGCCGAGAACTCGAGAACTAATGAATAAAATAATAGAACGAAAAGTATTTTGTCATCAGGTAATCATTTTGAAATTATGATTTAATTTGCTTTATTCCCCGCGCTTTTGGCTTCACGGGTTGCAGGAGAAGCAAAGGTATGAAGCCGCTAAACGGCCTCATATTAAAAATATTTTTGAATTTACAAATAAATGTTAATTCGTTGATAAAACAAATTATTTCTTAAATCATTTTATTTATGATTTAGATTTATTTTTGCCTTAGAAACATGGCATGTTTGCTAAGATTTAAAAAAAATGTAGTAGTTGTAGCTGATAAACTGTAGGTATACGGTCGCGCTCAATGACGGTCCACAACCACAACACAATGCATTAGGATAAGATATGACTGTAAGTTAGTAACTTACAGTCAGAAAAACCTCCTTGTGTATTGTCTATAAAATACACTTATTTTCCTTTTAAAACACAATACTTAACTAACTTGAATTATTTGTGTATTTTATTACGCCACTGGGCGCATTGGTTAGATATCTGATAGTTGTATTATTCATTTAAAAAGCTGTAGCCGCTATTGCTGAAGCCCGCGACCTTGGTCCATGTCATCGTCATCTACCTAGCCTTTTCCCAACTAAGTTGGGGTCGGCTTCCAGTCTTACCGCATGCAGCTGAATATCAGTATTTTACATGGTGCGATTGCCTATCTAACCTCCATAACCCAGTTAGTACTGGGTAATACGATACCCCTTGGTAAAACTGGTTGTCAGACTTTCGGGCCACTGACTACCTGTAACGACTGTCAAAGATATACAAATGACAGCTGGGAGCAACTGCTTCACGTGCTTTCCGAGGCACGGGGGGAACTCGGTTTTTAATGGTGGTCACCCATCCACAGACCGGCCTTGAAAGCGCGGCTTAACCTTGAAGATCGACCCTTGTGGCTGTCATTATTTAACTACTACGAGCTCCACGGACCTTCGTTCGCGTGAAATTATTATTATAAAAATATTACATCCCACTTTGAATCGGATTTTGTGAACAATTTTTTTTTTGCAGGTAACTCTAATCCTTTTTCTATAGGTAATAAAAGTAGGCTTTTTTTTTGGGATGGGAAATCATCAAAATGACTGGTCCCGCTCTGGGCGGAGCGGAAGGGAGTGTCAGACTCTTAATGACTAAAAACCATCCATGTTCCTTCTTTTGCCCTTTATGTTCCAGGGCCGCGGTATCTCTTTCGAACAGTCCCGCAGCCCTAATAAAAGTAGCCTAAGGTACTCTTTGAAACATCAGCTATTTGCCAGTGAAGTATTAGTACCGTATATACTTCCATATGCATTCAGCAAACAAGAATTTGTGAGGGATAGATATAAGAACTAAAAAAACCTGACTACTGAAAAATCACGATCTAATTAAATTCAGGGTTTACAAGATAAAATCGGCTGAAATTGTTGAAGTCGGTTAAAATGTAGCATATGTTACCCGGGCCATAATAACGAATCGATTGACACCTTATTCATCAAAATCTAATGATTAGTTTATGCTACGGAGGAACATAACGTAAATACAAACATACATTGACTGCTAAAATCATAACCCTTCTTTTTGGCTTCGCCTAGTCGGTTAAAAAAGCCGTTGTTTTGAAATTACAAACAGACACTTCAATTTTATTTATTTGTATGTTAGTATAGATTGGCTAGAAAAACGGACACGTTAAAACACAGCCCTCAAACTCCCCACAATTGCTCGTTAAGCTTTGATGAGTTTGTTAATTGTAAACGAGCACAGAATTAGATCTCTAATGAAACAAACCAACGCATTGACGACATCTTATTGATCGTTTCGCATGCTTCTTAACACAAAGAATGTTAATTTGAATTCTTTTGAAAGAGATGCGTCGCGCCTCGGACTGTTCGTTCTGAATGTACAGACGCCAGTACATCAAGCTACTTCAATCTGTCAATTAATAGATTTTCAACTTTATCGCTAAAGCATTAGGTTCCACGTTGATTGGGAAAATTTGACAGTTTCGGGTAGCTTGTTAAGCTGGCGTCTGTACCTGTTGGAATGTGAATATGTTATAGTGGATTACGGGTCTTTTTTTTTTAATATTTTTAATGGGCCTACTCACGACCTCAATCTAGTCGGAGGATGTGACGTTTTAGTCCAGGGGGTCTAAAATGGCCGCTTTAGCAGAATCATAATAGGATAATAATATGAATTACGTTTAAATTCCTAAAATGGTCACAAGGTGACAATTCATAATAGTAGGTACGTCTATGACCTTTTTAAGAATTTAAACGTAAGTAATTCATATTATTATCCTATGATTCTGCTAAAGCGGCCATTTTTAGACCCCCAGACTAGTTAGTTGGATTTTAGATGGATTAGTTAAATAGAAACATTTTAAATTGCTCCGATAAGCAACCACTGAATTAGTTCGTGAAATAGTACACTTAAGTAGGTTAGTAGGTACTCGACGCCGGAAAGAAGTGATACCCTAGTGGTGTGACCGTCGGACTGCCAGGTCATAGGTCTCGAGTTCGAACCTAAGACACGCACCTCTGATTTTTCGGATTCATGTGCGTATTGTATAATTATGACTTGCTTCGGTAAAGGAAAACTATGTGAGGAAACCAGCATGCCTGAAAAAAAATAACTCGACGGTATGTAAAGCTAAGTCCGCATGGGCGGCCACACGATAAAGAAGTACGTAGGTGAGTTACTTAGGTACTTTAGTTTCAGAAGCTAGATTTAAGTCTTATTTATTTATTTGCTCTCATGCACATCACATATTTTACAATAGTTATTACTGTCGGTTTTTGTACATGGACCCTGTCAGGGCACTGCAAAGCACAATGTTGGTTTGCTGTTGAGTTTATGGAGTTATGAACATTAGACATAATAAATTGAGTCAAAACTTATCAAAAAAACAGTACAATACAATACATTTCAGAAATCATATGTCAAGAAGTCGTTAAGATAACAGTTATAAACACTATAATAATAACACACATAGAGTCTTATTTATGTCAGATTGGTCGCAAAAAGTAGAATAAAATAATAACAATAATTAGGAATAGGTATTACAATCATGTCATTTGAATATCGCAAGTGATTAAATTGAATTATGGTGTCATTTTACAATACAAAATAAAAAATGTCATTGAAGTAAACAATATTTATGTCTTTGATCTTCTATGTTTGTTTAACCTTTCGTTTCTTTATGGCCACACCCAAATTGGCTTCATTATAATTCCACGAGCAGCGATATTTAGTAAGCTTTTCTTATTCATGTCTTTATTTGCATTTCTTAATGTGTGAAGATCTTACAATAGTGCTCTTTTAATGGCCTGTTGGTCTAGTGGTTAGTGACCCTGACTGCTAGGACGGAGATCGTGGGTTCGATTCCCACACAGGACAAATCTTTGTGCAATGAGTACGATTATTTGTTCTGTATCTGGGTGTGTAATTTATCTATAATATACAAGTATAATCACATTAATCACGGTTCCTGTGCACAGCGAAAAGTAAATAAAATTAATACTGAATCAATTTACAATTTTAAAATATGTGCCTAATATTAATTAACTAAATTATAACATTAATTTTATATTAACATTTTTTGGTCTGTGGATGAGTGACCGTATTACATACCGAGTTTCCTCCGCGCCTCGGAAAGCACGTTAAACCGTTGGTCCCGGCTGTCATTTGTAAATCTTCAACAGTCGTTACGGGTAGTCAGTGGTCCGAAAGTCTGACAACCAGTCTTACCAAGAATATCGTATTACCCAGTGTACCAACTGGGTTGTGGAGGTCAGATAGGCAGTCGCTCCATGTAAAATATTGGTATTCAGCTGCATCCGGTTAGACTGGAAGCCGACCCCAAGATAGTTGGGAAAAGGCTAGGCAGATGATGATGAATGATGATAACATTAATTTTATTGAGATCTGTTGTAAACTTATAACATAATAATTATTTGGTAAGATTACAATAAAACATATATGCTTATAAAAACATAACGAGAACCTCTCCTGAAAGCCGAGAAAGATAAACAATTCAAATATCTAGATCTGGCTCGCGAGGTTGTCGACATGTGGGATGTGAGTACAGCAGTCATTGTGCCGATAGTCGTGTCGGCCAATGGCTTAATAGCCAATAGCTTCGACCAACATCTGAGGAGGCTCTCGTTGGGCAGCTGGATCAAGGGCTTGATTCAGAAGGCAGTTGTTCTGGACACGGCGCGTATTGTTGGGAGGTTCCTCTCTCAAGAGCCCTGACCACCGGTAGCTCGGACCCTGTTCCCGATGCCGGTGGGCTACTATTTTCTATATTTTTTAAATGTTTTTATATATTTTTTTTAATAAAAATGTTTAAAAATGATTTTTAATGTTAGAAAAATGAATGAAGGAAAAAAAAAGTGTGAATTTTAAACAACTAAAAATGTATGGTGTCTGTTTGTGTTAAATATATTTGTTTGTCATGTATGTATTCGTTTATTGTGTAGTATGCTTTTTTAATTAATATTTGTTGAGTTTATTCATAAAAGTTGTACATAATCGATAGTTTCATTTTATTGCATCTGGTACCCAGTTTATTAAATATTTTTACGGATATTGGATCATGGTGGCTAAATAGTAGCAGCCGGTCTGGTCGATCTTCTGGTTAAGCCACGCTTGCCTAGGTTGGTCCGTGGATGGGTGACACCCATTACATACCGAGTTTTCTCCGTGCCTCGGAAAGCACGTTAAGCCGTTGGTCCCGATTGTCATTTTTGTAGATCTTTGACAGTCGTTAAGGTAGTCAGTGGCCCGAAAATCTGATAGCCAGTCTTACCAAAGAGTTTTATGTTACCCAGTGCTAGCTGGGTTGTGGAGGTCAGATAGGCAGTCGCTCCATGTAAAACTGGTACCTATTCAGCTGCATCCGGTTAGACTGGTAATCAACCCCAACATTGTTGGGAAAAGGCTAGGCAGATGATGATGATTCATGCGCGAAGATGGTAACATTAACATGTTTCTATATCTGACAGATTGGTCGCTATGTTTTTTGTTCAATTGCCGACTCTAAAATTGAAACCTTAGAGCTGGCGCATAATCTTTTTGCGACACTTGAAAGGTGCACGCCATCTATTATCGAAAAGCCCTTGTTGAGTTTCAGAAATGTATAAATACTCGGAACTTGCAGCGCCATCTAGCGTCGAGTAGCAATTTCCAAGGTCACATGTAATGAACCATAGACATCATCATAAATCATTCAACTCACTTCAAGTATTACCCGGCCTATTTTGACAAATGCGGTTTTGTATTTGAGTTGGTTCATAGCACTTTGAGTGTTACGTTCCGAACATTAAAAATGTAACTAGACTTACTCAAATAAAGTTAATCTTTTAACGCAACCATAATTTTGTCATAGATTTATTATTGACATAATTATTGAAAGAATTTCATCATCATCGCTAATTATTTGAATATTCTAACAAACAGAAGTATTACATCAAAATTATGATTTCCAAACGCACTTTTGCAGCGGCAAGAAAAAGAACAAAAATAAACACGTCAGCTGTCAAAATTTGTTGTGTCATGTCGCCGTAATATTTTTGTAGAAAACCAAACACTGTGAATTTGTCTAAAATAGGAATAATCAACACTCATAGTTTATAACTGAGCTAGAAAACTACCGCGTCGGTCTCACTACGATGCATTGGTACGGCGGCAGTATCGCGGAAGCGGTAAATTTATCTAAGCAAAAAAATGCAATTTTCGTCGTCTTCGTTGAAGGTAATTCTTTTTTTACTTTCGTATTCCGGTTTGAAGCCTTTTGTAATATGATTGATAAGAAAAATGCAGTATTTCAAACGTTTTTGTTTGTTAAATTGTAGGTCAAATCCTATGTCAAGGATGTGAGGTTAATTGCAAACATTTTGACGTCATTGAAAAGAATTTCGTAATATATTTTGTACTAGCTTTTACCCGCCGGCTTCGCTGGTGTTATGGTCTTGAATTAGCCCACGAAAATGTTTAAAATACATCCTATGACACTCGGGGATAATGTAGCTTCCCATTTGTGAAAGAATTTTTGAAATTGGACCAGTAATTCCATAGATTACCCCCTCTAAATCCAAATTTATTTAAATCTTTACATCTTTGTAATATATAGTATAGTATAGTTGTGATGTGAAAGCTCTGGAAAAATAATTGATGAAATTAACAACACTGACAAAAGGTGATTGATTTTCCAGCAAGTTTGCTGTAAAACGGTGAATCACCTTTTGTGTACTTACTGTGCATGGCTGCTGAAAATTGTGATAATTTTAAATGTTGTGTGTGAATGCTTTGACTAAATACATACTATCATTAACCATGTCCACTGTTTCTTTTGAGTTCCCGTTACTGACCATGACAGTTTAAAAACTTATAAATACATACTGTAATCAGGGTGGTTAGGTCCGCCGTCCGTCCGTCTTATGACGACAGGCCGTGTCGACGGCGCGTTCGTGTTCCACGCGCGCCTCAAAGAGATGTCAGCAAACATGAGGGGCTCGCAAGGGCCAATGCTTGCCAGGGCGGCGGTACTGTTCAAAAGAGATACCGCGGCCCTAGAACATAAAGGGCAAAAGAAGGAACATGGATGGTTTTTAGTCAGTAAAAGCTGACACTCCCTTCCGCTTCGCCCAGAGCGGGAGGAGTCATTTGATGATTTCCCATATGAAAAAAAAGGGTGGTTAGGTCATTGCGTGCCTTCCTGATTTTAAGGGCATTTATTCTTACCACATCAAAATTACAACTGTCCTTGGGCTACGGTGGTCCTAAACTTCTTTTTTAAGTTTCCTTGACGGGCTGTCACATTACTATTACATTACCTGCCAAGGAAATCCATATTGATGGAGTTCATTTACTTATACCCTATGCTATACTGCCGTGCTAAATGCAAAAGGGGAAATGCAATTCAATTTCAATTTTGAAATTGAATTGTTTACCTGACTGTGGCGAAGCAAAAAGGAGGGTTATAATTTTGACCGGTATGTATGTTCATCTGTTACCTCATAACTTCTGAATTACTTATCATAATTTGATAAATGAGGTATTGTTTGGAACGTATTGACTGTTTGCTGGTTATAGGCTAATTTATGTTACATTAAATTGGTTATGCCTGGCGCCCTCTAGAGATCAAAGACATGAACTAAAAAAAAAATTTTGTATGATGGCGTATTGGCTATCAAATGAAAGGGCTTAAGGAGAAAATTTCAGGTATACATATTGCTAGCTGTTGCTTGCGGCTTTGCTTGCGGCTTTGCTTGCACGCACCCGATAATTGAGAATAACTTCTAAAAATCACGCCTCACTCCAAACCTTTGCTTAAAACATAATTATACAATGTGTAACTATATAGAAAATCTGTATTTAATTATGAACTACGGTACACATGTTATTTAAAATTATATCTTGTAATGTTCGCTAAGGGACAGGCATATGTGGCCCTAATTAGACTCCGGTCTTTAGATGAATTATTCATTTGTCCCTTGGATCATAATAAATAGGGAATATGCAAAAAATACTAACCTTTTTTTATTTCTTAAAAATGCCTTGTTTTGGCCCATAAAAACACTGGTACACTTGTTTTAGTATTTTATGTCTAGCATGTATTTGGTGAAACGGAACGCAAACTTAAAACGCATCGTCCTCGATAACGCCGGAAGTGACGTCAAAAACTATGTGTCAAAGAAACACTTTTATTTGAAAGTACTTGAAAGTTTCACTAAGGCCCTTCGCACATGGAGCTACTTAAAAAGAACTATTCACAAACTTAAATTACTAACGAGTTGCCTTAGGCCCTTCGCACATGGAGCTACTTAAACAGAACTAGTCACAAACTTAAATTACTAGCAAGTTGCCTGAGCGTCACAGCCCATACATGTTCAATGGAGGTTCGCACACGACGCGACTAGTTACTAACTGGTCAGTAACGCGTTAGCAACCGATCACGCGCGACGCGTCGTACCGGTCACCACGCTACTGGTTTCCCGAGTTTTTTTGATTTTTGTTATAAAAATGAATGAGCAAACATTAAATATTCAATTTGTGAAGGAGGTGGAAAAATACCCATGCTTATCTATAATATAAAAATAAGTCGGGTTTTCCTTCCTGACGCTATAACTCCAGAACGCACGCACCGATTTCCATGGTTTTGCATTCGTTGGAAAGGTCTCGGGCTCCGTGAGGTTTATAGCAAAGAAAATTTAGGAAAATTAGGGTAGGTAGGGTACTCTAATTATAAAATAACAGAATATTCACGAAAGGATATAACAGAAAGAGCTTGGAGTGCAGTAGGAAAAGTCTTTAATTTGACAGGTGAGTATTTTTTAAAACCTGCGAATATTCCTTCGACGTCTATTCTGATAATAGTAGGTATAATACAATATCGTCGTCGTCCTCGCTCGATCCAGTTGACATGTTTACCACTTGTTAACCGTGTGCTTTTGTAAACAGAAATAACAGAAGTGACTGAAACCTTACAACTTGAGTAGCGTCGTGTGCGAGATAAAATTTCTAACTGGTTTGTAATCGTAATTACTGATAAGTACAGTCATTTTTGAGTAGCTCCATGTGCGAAGGGCCTGAGCGTCACAGCCCATACATGTTCAATGGAGGTTCGCACACGACGCGACTAGTTACTAACTGGTCAGTAACGCGTTAGAAACCGATCACGCGCGACGCGTCGTACCGGTCACCACGCTACTGGTTTCCCGAGTTTCTTTATTTTTTGTTATAAAAATGAACGAGCAAACATTAAATATTCAATTTGTGAAGGAGGTGGAGAAATACCCATGCTTATATTTGACGGCACGGTTGGCGCAGTGGTCAAGCGATTGACTGCTGCGCTGCATGTCGCGGGTTCGATTCCCGTACGGAACAAATATTTGTATGACCTACAAGTAGTTGTTCCGGGTCTGGGTGTATCTCTATCTATAATATGTATGTATTTACAAAAAAAAAATGTATATATGTAGTTAATCAGCCATCTAGCTACCATAACACAAGCATTAGGTTGCTTAGATTGGGACTAGATGGTGCTGTGTGATATGTCCAGGGATATTATATTATATAATTATAAAATAACAGAATATCTACGAAAGGATATAACAGAAAGAGCTTGGATATACGGATGAACCCAAAACCTGCGAATATTCCTTCGACGTCTATTATGATAATAGTATAATACAATATCGTCGTCGTCCTCGCTCGATCCAGTTGACATGTTTACCACTTGTTAACCGTGTGCTTTTGTAAACAGAAATAACAGAAGACGTGACTGAAACCTTACAACTTGAGTAGCGTTGTGTGCGAGATACAATTTCTAACTGGTTTGTAATCGTAATTACTGATTGGTTCAGTCATTTTTGAGTAGCTCCATGTGCGAAGGGCCTAAGATTTTATTATAATATTGTTATTGCAATTTTTGCTTGAATAAAACACTTACAGTTAGTAAAATTATTATTCCATTATGGACAAAAAATTAGATCTAAATAAGGCAGATAGAGGTACTTAAATGACGTCACAAAACATGCCACGAATGGCCGCGACAGTCACGGAATAATCCCATTCAATACTATTTCATGAAAAATGATTCAATGGGGTTAAATGAACTTTAGAGGGTTGTATTGATGATTTTAATGATTATAATTCTGTAACTACTTACGTGTTACGGACGCGAATCATATTTTAATCAACATACAACCTGACACTGACCTGCAAATTGCAAAAAACGTAAGCAAATTTGAATTTCCCGGCTACTCTGAAGCTGGAAAGAGTAATCCTACTCCTACTATCCTACTAATATTATAAATGAGAAAGTTTGTGAGGATGGATGGATGGATGTTTGTTACTCTTTCACAAAAACTACTGAACGGATTTGGATGAAATTTAGCACACAGTTTATAACATGGATTAACACATAGGATACTTTTTATCCCGGTAGTATGATCCCGTGGAACAATTTATCGAACTCTACGCGGGCGTACGCTAGTCAACCTATAATATCACTGGTCTGGTCAGGCAAAAGCTTTTGCCTGATTAAAGAGAGAGGTCATCAGGCCCTGGGTCACGGCTTCGCTCGCCTTGTGGTCGTCAATAATCCCACGGACGGAGCTTATGCCCGCGGCTTCGCCAGCGTGAAGTATGATAATTGTCCCAAGGGATCATACTACCGAGTTACAAAGTATCCCATGTGTTAATACTGGTTATAATCTATCTGTGTGCAAAATTTCATCCAAATCCGTTTAGTAGTTTTTGCGTGAAAGAGTAACAAACATCCATCCATCCTCGCAAACTTGACATTTATAATATTAGTAGGTTGATACTCGGGAATAATTTAGCTTCCCGTTATTGAAAGAATGTAGAATCGCGTCAGTAGTTCTAGAGTTCATTACCCCCCACTTACAAATTTATAAACAAATTTTACCTCTTTATAATATTAGTTTGGATGTTTTTGAACATTATTTTAGGCAGCTGTCATCTAACAAGCGATGAGCTTGATTTCCAACCGATGACATAAGAAAATCAGAAATGTTTAATGTAAGTCGTGTGACTCACATTATACATTTCTGATTTTATGTATGATTCACGTACACTAGTCACTGATCTTAGGGGCCTTCTCCACGAGCGAGAGAATCGCGACGATATTATCGTCGTGCCACGTATTTCTATACACTCTCTTAGAGGCCGTCTCCACGAACGAGAGAGTCGCGGCGATATTATCGCATACAAATACGTGGGACGACGATAATATCGCAGCGATTCTCTCGCTCGTGGAGACGGCCCTTTAGTGACTTGTACTCAGTTCCTGTTCCAGTTCGCAAATACAGATTATTATATCTAGCTGCTTCAGTTCATCTGTTTTATTGAATGTATTTCCATCTGGCTGGTCCTCTTGAGCCACAGTAATTTCCACTTCCCTCCATATCAGCAGGAGACAGAACGAAACAAGGCCAATAGGCACAAAGCGACGTTTACAACTGGGATAAGCCCAGCTGCCTAGCACCACGGATAAATATTAAACAACACAAGCTAGCTTGGGCACAACCTAGTGTTAAATTATAAATGCCATGCAAACAACTTAAAGTAGGTCATTGTAGCCCTAGGGTCTAGACAGGCAATGCTCATTATCGGCCTAGCCTTTTCCCAACTATGTTGGGGTCGGCTTCCAGTCTAACCGGATGCAGCTAAATACCAGTATTTTACATGGAGCGACTGCCTATCTTACCTTCATAACCCAGTTAGTACTACTGGTTAATACGATACTACGTCAACCCTTGGTTGTTAGTACTGACTACCTCTCTAAACAGGCAATGCAAAAAAAAGCTAGTACCTATTTAAGTGTAAATCAAAAAATCTTCCGTTTTTGCATTTAAAAATCCCATTGCTAATCAAAAATATTGATTCCACTGACTGTGTGAGTATTACTTTTGTACGCTCTGGCAAATTTGATGTGGAATCAGTAATTTTGATGGAGATAAATTGACCGGTGATAACTTCTTTGATGTGCGTTTTAAAATAAGTAAAAAAAGAATCGGCTGTTCCCTACATTTTGACTGTGTAGGTATTGCACTTTTGTAGGAAACAGTAGATTTTTTTTTTAATAACCATTGAAAAAATTTCTATGTAGCCCCCCTACACAAAATTTTTTTCAATGCTCAGAATGATGTACTGAATACATGGTAACAGTTTTCGCGTCGGTGTCCTTCCTTCATGTATAATTTATTAATTAGGTACAACTAGCATGAAAAATAAACATTTACCATATAAGTACAAACAACGCAGTGAAGTTAACAACACAAATAAACAGCTTGCCCACCTGTTAGTGAGTCAACTTGCATGTCATACGGTACATTGCCAACTGTACACTCAAGGGCAGAAATATGTGTGTACTTTTTTTAAATTGACCAATGGGTTTCTGTCTTAGGATCGGATTTGAGTTATTGTAGGTAGAAATAGCATCTTTATACATATACAGTGAAGCTTGTAATTAATTGCTTTAATATTGTTGACATTATTATCATTCTCTACCCTTATCTACACCATTTTTTTTTTTTTTTTTTTTTTAATATCGGGAACTTAAAACAAACAGTGGACATGGTAAATATCCCGTTTCTAGTGTTAATTCAATTCTTTTATTGCTTATCACATGTGTTTTATAAGATCTTAAAGATAATAATTAAGTTCACATGGACCCTGTCGGGCACAACAATTTATACAATATTGATAAGTAGTAGCATTTTTAAAATAATCTACATTAATTAAAATTCATAAATTAATTCAAATAGGTAAGTAAATAATTTCACAAGATAAAATAGAGAAATAAAAAGTCGAATAAAATAAATTATAGTCAAATACATCATTTTTGTCATTAAAATAATAATCAAAAACAAAATGTCAATAAAATAAAAATTATAGTCCAATACATCATGTCATTAAATTAATAGGCAAAATACAATCATGAGAAAATAATAATCAAATAAAAAATGTCAATAAAATAAAATTAAAATTATAGCAAAATACATCATGTCATTAAATTAATAGGCAAAATACAATCATTAGAACATAATAATTAATAATAATCAAATACAAAATGTCAATAAAATAAAAAAAACAAAATTCAATAAATAAGTCTGTAGTTCAATCCACTTTTAAGTCATCATTAAAAAAATCATTCAATGAATAATAACAATTTTCAATTAATAGGTTTCTGACTCGTTTTATAAATATTTTATCATTCTTTTCCATTCTAATGTTATTAGGAATTTTATTATATATTTTTATTGATGTAACGTGAGGGCTAGTGCTGTGTAATTTTAGCTTTGATTGGGGCATTACGAGCGTGTTTTCGAAACGTGAACGCGGTGCATATCGGCGAGGCTGGTCAGAGATTTTAATAAAAAAGTTGGGATAATTATAATACCATTATTTTTAGGTCGTTCTGGAACCGAATACCATTAACTCGATCATCGAACTCGAAACGATTGGGACTATTTTTTTTAAACCGACTTCAAAAAAGGAGGAGGTTTCTCAATTCGACCGTATATATTTTTTTTTTTTTTTTTATGTGTGTTCGCGGATAACTTCGTCGTTTATGAACCGATTTTGATATTATTTTTTTTGTTGGAAAGGAGATACTTCAAGGGTGGTCCCATTATAAGGAAACCGGGATCTGATGATGGAATCCAAGAGAAATTGAGGGGAGCTTTCAAAAATTGTAGTGGCGACTAGTGCGTTTGTAAATTTTTTGATTAAGTATTTTAAAGCACTATAATTTAAAGAAGGTCTGGAGTCGCTCTGATGATGGAACCGAAAGACAGTCGAGGGAACTCCTCAACGGTTTACAGCAGTCACCTTGTGTTTGGGTTTGATTAATTTGTGTTGATGAGAAATTTACACCTAGATGGGTGGTGACTGTCATAAGGGGTCTGATGATGAAGACGAAGGACAGTTAAGGGAACTCCTCAACTGTTTACAGTAGCTACCTTGCCTTTGGACTTAATTTATGTATATTGATCAAAACTTTGCACCCATCTGGGTTACAAGTGCCATTACAGGTTTGATGATGAAAAATATTTCTATGGAATATTGCAACTAAAAATAAAAAAACTTTTTTGCAAAAAATAAAACCGACTCCAAAAACACAAAAAAAAGTGAAAAATAATTTTAGCTTCAGAAGTCGGTGACAAAAAACTGAATCAAATAAACAAAAGTCACCGACTTCTGAAGCTAAAATTATTTTTCACTTTTTTTGTGTTTTTGGAGTCGGTTTTTTTTTTGTGAAATAATGAGAACTCAAATGCATATGTGTGTGTAAAACGTATCCACGATCGGCAACACATGCGAACGATACCCATTGAAAAATTCATTCATCGATCGATTCTCATTATTTCACAAAAAAAAACATTAAATTTATTCTTTCGTGTTTTTTTTATTGTTACTTTTTGAAAAAAATAGTCCCAATCGTTTCGAGTTCGATGATCGAGTTAATGGTATTCGGTTCCAGAACGACCTAAAAATAATGGTGTATACATATAAATAAAATTGAAGTGGCTGTTTGTAATTTTAAAATAACAGCCTGCTATTGAATGCATATGAAAGAATATACGGTAGATAGGTACTTAAAACAAAAAAAAACATTTGAAAGAATATACGGTAGATAGGTACTTAAAACAAAAAAAAAAAAACAAAAAAAAATTAAGTTTTGTCTGTCTATCTCGTTCCGGATAATCTCCGAAACGGCTGAGCCAATTTTGACGAGAGTTTTACTGGCATGTTATTAGCCTCAATCTTCTACTTTTATTTTAGAAAAAGGACAACACTGTACACTGACAACGTATAAGCAAAATTTCAGGATGATCGATTCAGTGGTTTAGGCGGAAAAACGTAACAAATAAACAAACAAGCTTACTTTCGCATTTATAATATTAGTTAGGATTAGTTCTGTCACAATTAAACATTTGAATGTATGCTCTATCAGAAACTACATGTTGTTGGACAATAGTGTCTTTTAAATGAAACTAATATGTCACTTACGGGATATTTTCCGTGATTGTTCATGATTCTGAGCTCCCGATATTTCGACGCTGTTGCAAGCGCCATGATCACGGGTTAACTCCTGAACAATCACGGAAGATATCCCGTAAGTGACAGTATATAAGTTTAGTTTTAAACCGGTGTCTTTATATTGTTCACATGTTTTTGCTATTGAGTGTACAATTCTGGCAATATGCCACATTGCAGCATCATTGTACGAGAATTGGCAATTGGCACCACTGGCCGTGACAAAAAACGTTTTTATTGGTTAAAGTTGCAGTTAATAATGTTATTTGGGGTATTATAAACTTTGTATATATTTTTTTTATAATTGATACTATACTGGTATTTCTACTGAATGATAATAAATGCTAGAAATAAAAGTAGTCAATAACTACATACCGACTGACTTTTAGTGCGTCATGTGACAAAAGCCAGGCCTCGTACGAAATCATTTAATATACAGGGTGGAAGGGACACCGACGCGAAACTGTTACCACGTATTCAGTACATCATTCTGAGCCCCCCCACATAGAAATTTTTCATCGGTTATTAAAAAAAACAGCTGTTTCCTACAAAAGTGCAATACCTACACGGTCAAAATGTATGGAACAGCTCTGGCGTTCAAAAGCTGGCTTTAATATTCTTGTCGATGGTACTATTAAATGGCCTAATACTTCCATACTTCGTCACTTCCACGGCGTCTTCGGTGGCAGCAATGACTTCACTTAGACTGCAGCTAATGTACCTAACCTACCAGTTTTATATTCATGTAAAGTTAATCCTACAAAAATTATGACTATTCGATTACTTGATGTTTGATATAAGATATTGCACAACTATCAATTAGTATGTTACCATTTTTGATTAAAACCATGACGTCAAACTAGATTTATGGCCTGTTAAAAGTCTTCTGAGTACATACCGGTTGTCGGTTTAATATTAAATAACATGATAATAATAAAGAGAACGAGATTTTTGCTGTGAGAATCGTTTACAGATAAAATCGAATTGCATAACGTTTTCTTTTTAGGATTCCGTACCCAAAGGGTAAAACGGGACCCTATTACTAAGACTCCGCTGTCTGTCTGTCTCCAGGCTGTATCTCATAAACCGTGATAGCTAGAAAGCTGAAATTTTCACAAATGATGTATTACTATTGCCGCTATAACAACAAATACTAAAAATTAAAAAAAAAATTAAGGGGGGCCCCTATACAACAGATATGATTTTTTGCCGTTTTTATAGATAATGGTACGGAACCCTTCGTGCGCGAGTCCGACTCGCCCTTGGCCGGTTTTTCTATAAAAATATCGATTAAGGACTTTAATATCCTTTATAAAGAGTTCTCATTTGACCCATTTACCACCAAAACCTATTCTGCACGCACGTTGTTATTGTACCATGTTACTTGGGGTCGGCGCAACACGTATTTTTCTTCCATCTCCTGTATCAACCGTCACGCTATCATTTACTTCTTTATCTTTCATATCATTCCTCACACAATCCATCCATCGTTTCTTTGGTCTTCCTCTCCCTCTCCATCCATCAACGTTTATATTCATCACTCTTTTAGTCACATGCGATTCGTCCCTCCTCATCACATGTCCATACCAAGACAGTCGATATTGTGCTTATTAATGATATAGTGCTTATTGTATCTTATTTGATTTTATATCGAGCTTGTTAACTAGTGATCCTAAGATTTCTAATAACTTTTCTGTTTACTCGCGGGAACCTGTAATTGGCTCTGTGTTGCATATACAATTGTCACTCATTTGTTATAGCTGTTGGTTCCCCTATTTATAAATAAATAAAATATCGATATCATAGCAGTACATCCCACCACTAAATGTTTACTCTTGGCGTCTATTGTCACGAAATGTCACCCACACTTTGCTGCACTGTACTATGTGTAATGTTTTCGCTATACTGTGTTCAGCCTACAATGGTCCCACTGGCAGGACACAAGTCTTTTATAATGGGGTATAATTCTCCACGTGCGTCCAGCGCGTTGCTAGATGTTACATGACTTCGATCGTCTTCACGATGTTTTCCTTCACCATTTCGAGAGCAGTGATGACGAAACTCAGATGAAATTGATTCTACACAAAGATATTACACGGTATTTTTTGTAATGTCTTATTTTCCTTGTGTTACAGGCGACAACGAGTTGTCAGAGGAGATGGCGGCGACTATCGACGACAGCGCAGTGCTTGTCCGGCTGTCGGACGAGGCTAACTTCCTGGCTATCAAGCTGAAGAGCGGGTCGGCTAACTATATACACTTCGCGCAAATTTGTATCCTTTTTAACAAAAGTTGCAACATTTTTACAGGATTTTATTTAACTGGCAATGTTTGCTCGTTTGTTTAAGTCAAATCTTGCAACTGAATTTAAAAAAAAAATCCCCAAGCGATTGAGCTCGAATTTTGCATACACGTTTAGTTTGGATGACGATGCATGGTTAGCTAAGCGATGTCATTCTAAATCCAATATGGCGGACTCCCAAAGATAGCAGACTAGTTATTTTTTATGCACCTTCATGATATGGACATCAATTAAAAGAGTCGGCTGAGAAGAATACGAAAAAAAATGACGTCACTTATAATTAAAAAGCTTGTTTTTTTAACGTTTTTTTTTTTTACTATGAGCTTGTTCATCGTTACATGAAAGATTTTGCTGGACAAACCTGACAGTAGTCGCAGTACCTTTTATGTAGTACTAGCTCATGCCTACGGCTTCACCGGCGTAAGTTCGGTATTGTCCCACGGGATCGCACTACCGTGATAAAAAAGTATCCTATGTGCTAATCCAGGTTATAAACTATCTGTGTGCCAAATTTCATCCAAATCCGGTCAGTAGTTTTTGCGTGAAAGAGTAACAAACATCCATCCATCCATACTCACAAACTTTCGCATTTATAATATTATATAAGTAGGATGGACGATTTTTCTTGTTAGCATAATACCCTAAACCTGACATCGTCGAATTGGGCTAATTAACCGGTCCTTTCATTTGGTGAAAAACCGTACATAATATGTAATAAAAAGTCGTTTCCCAGCAATAATTTTTGCGTAGGATTACTTAGTTTGATGTACAGAATGCTTGGTTGACGGCTTCGTTGAAGGGTCCGTTTACACCCTGTATAAATGTCATCTTTGATACTTAAAAATACGCCGTAAACGATTTTTAAAACCATTTGATCTTGGTTACATTATCTACTACTCAATATTTCCCTGACTCCAACAAAACAGATCAATTCGTGCCAGTTCCCTCGCTGTTCTTCATAGGTAGGAATGGCACGCCACTCGAGGTGGTCTGCGCGGGCGTGCAGCCAAGCAACCTGGCAACCAGGATAGACAGGATCCTTGAGGAGCATTGTGAGTATATCATCACGCTAGTCCTCCAGATCGAAATTCGCTGTGATGGCTAATTTCAGCGGAGACCATCTAGATCTGGTAGCCATATCGACGCAGGATATAGTGCAAAATTTTCGGAGTCGCTGACTCTCCTAGTCCGAAAGGACAGAAAACTGAGGCAACGTGCTTTCTGAAGCACGGGGATGACATCGCCCACTTCCAAAATCCTGGCTGCTACTGAGGAATTACTGGGAGAGAAAACATCAAATATAAAAAGTACAAAGTTTTACGTCCGTCACTTCACTATCTCAGGTCCAGTTGAAAAACAGTGTCGGCTTTGGGTATGAGTTTGTCAGCCAGCAACCAAGTCAGGTTTGAGTGTTTATCAATACCCTAGTTGTAAGAAACTATATATTTTTGTTGTAAACGTATGTCTCGATTTTTTTGTCGACCAGTGTATTACGAATATCTTTAAATTCATTCGGAATGCGATAGAAAAACTTGAAACACAATTGGGGTGCAGGACCAGCGCTTGAGCAACGAGAAGACTTCTAAATATTGAATTCATAAAAAAATATCTATTCTCTTTCAGTCAAAGACAAGCAGCCATCCATCTCATCAACCCCCACGGTGCAAGCATCCACCTCATCCACCACCATCCCGCCACCGGTCCAGCCAACAGCTCTTAACCAGAATGTCCAGCAGACTGTCAGCTTCGTCCATACTGAGGCTGCTGCTATGCTGCAGCAAACGGCTGCGCCAGCGACCGTGGAGCCTGAGTCAGGTAATACATACACAAACCACACACACACACACACATAAAACTTAAATGTTGTTTTTATTCACAGAAAATTATACATATTTTTATCAAAAATTAACACATTTATTACCAACTGTGCCCGGCATGCGTTGCAATGCACCTTTCCAATGCACTTTTCCTACCTACCTACCCTACCCTACCTACCTACCTACCCTACCCTACCCTACCCTACCCTACCCTACCTACCTACCTACCCTACCCTACCCTACCTACCTAACCTACCCTACCTACCTAATTTCAAGGGTTTTAATGTTTTTGAACGGAACCCTAATCTTTTTTCTAAAATAAAAAAGTAAAGTCCGGTCAAAATCGGTCGAGCCGTTTCGGAGATTAAATAGTCAGAACAAACAGACAAAAATTAAAAAAAAAATGTTTTTTGTGTTACTTTTTTTAACTGGTATTTTTAAATTACAAACAGACACTTAAATTTTATTTATTTGTTTTTAAGTAAGTCACACTTTTATGAAAAGTTTTTTTTTTCTAATCGAAATAACATGGAGTAACTTAAGGCTTAAAAATAAACTAAAGCGTGATTAAAAGATGTTAAATAATCTTCCAATAATAAATACCCATGTTGGGTTCTAAACTGTCCCCAATAAGTCTACTATAAAAAAATAAGTCGTGTTTTCCTTCCTGACGCTATAACTCCAGAACGCACGAACCGATTTTCACGGTTTTGCATTCGTTGGAAAGGTCTCGGTCTCCGTGAGGTTTATAGCAAAGAAAATTCAAAAAAATTAGGGTAGGTAGGAAAACATGCATTGCAACGCATGCCGGGCACAGCTAGTGTGGTTATAAAATTACCCACTTATCTCCACAAAACTAATCATAACATATGAGATCCTTGTAATACCCGAAGCGGTAGGCAGAGCTGCACCTAACAGTCCACAGAAGATTCCAAACAACTCGATTTCTACCGGATTCCCTTTGAAAAATGGCAGAGTCAGTATTCTTTATACAAATAATATAATCACATTAAAGATAATGTACTCCGGCTCTTACAAAAATTGACCCTTCGCTACTGCAGTCCACCCATATATCGCCAGCTATGTTTAAATAGCTGCTACTGAGAAATTCCTCATGGAAAAACCCAATAACACTTTGCCCCACCCAGGAATCGAACTCACTCACTAGACTAGACCGACGGACCAGGCAAAACTAAACATCACATAAACTATTCTTCCTCAGCATCCGGCTCCCCTCCACCGAAGATGCCCAAGACGGACTCTGCTCTCACGGAAAGCGAGACCCTGGTTCCGCAAGCTCTCTCGGATACCAAGACCTTGACTCCGGAAGACATGATCTGCGATGGTGACGTGTGCGTCCGCCGACCTGCTAAAGCGGATGAGCCTGGTCCCAGCCAGGCCCCGACTCCTAGCTTGCCTAATTCTCCGGCTAATCCAGAGGTGGGTTTTAATAGGATGCTTGAATTAGTAGATCTTTGACAGTCGTTACAGGTAGTCAGTGGCCCGAAAGTTGTTGCTGCAATCTTTGAAGTTCGACGGAATTCTGTCAAAATTAAGCATGATGCACGTTTAATTTAGAAGGAATTTTAATAAACGCTTTTTTCTTGTTTTTTTTTTTACATATATAAGGCCCCTTTAAAATAGATGCACAAACTTTTAGAAATCATTCAGACCACCAAAATAAGGACAATAGTAAATAAAATAAGAAAATTGCTTTAGATACTTACAAGAAAAAAAATCAGCTAACGAAAGTACACTAAAAATGTTGGTTACCCAATGCATAAACACATCCATGTTTTTCATCTCATAATTCTGATACTACAAAATGTGCAGGCGCACAGGTGTGTGGTCACCGCCCGCCGCGTTCATTGTTCAACTCATGCCATCTCACTCTACCACAGCCCTTCGCTGGGGCAATTTATTATTTTAGGTCAATACAAAATCACTTTCAGTGTTTTTTTTGCTTGGATATCTTTGGTTAGACGTACTGAACGCTATTTCAAAATGTGTCCTTCTATTTTAATGGGACCTTATATAAAGGGGAATATATCTATTGATGTATAAAAAAACGAAGGTTAAGATTCTTTTAATTTATAGCATTTGAGAGTAAGTCAATAAACTTAAATTTTAAACCAACTGCTTTTGGAACGATGCGAAAAATCAAAACACAAAAACAAACTTTGATTTGATAAACACAAATTCGATTTTAAATCAACAAACATAAAATGGAATATGTTAAACTAAAAATCAACTGTTCCATACATTTAACTGTGAAAAAGCTGGTTTTTGACCCTTTACATCCATGATATTTATTACATTAATGGCGCTGAAAACAACTTTATTTTTAGGACCGTTTCGTCGTTTTTATACATCAATGGCTCTCAAAGCATCTTTATTTTTAGGACGTTTTTGTTTTAATTTGCCTACAACATTACAGGAAATTGTCCTACACGGTACAGAGAGTGGAGGAAGTGTAGAAGAGAAGATGGAAAGAGCTAAGGAATTGATCGAAGCTAGAAGAAGAGAGAAGGCTGACAAAGAGAAAGAGGTAGGGGTCTTTTTCAGTAGAGTTTTAAGGTGGAGGGTGGGCAGAGATATTGCCTACGGAGCGGCAGACCTCGTAGAAGATAGAATAGAATAATATTTTTTTGCTTAAAAACATGATATAAAAAGATAGTAAAATACAAAAAAAAAACAAGAGCATGCATGTTTTTGCTTAATAGCGATAAGCGTACAAAATACGACACGACGCACGACGAGCTGGACAAAACCCAACGATCTGCGGGTTTAAAATGACCGCTCATATAGCAATAAAACATGGGTAATTAAAAAAAAAAAACAGCTGTTCCATACATTTTGACCGTGTAGGTATTGCACTTTTGTAGGAAACAGCTAATTTTTTTTTAATAACCGATGAAAAATTTCTGTGTTGGAGGCTCAGAATGATGTACTGAATACGTGGTAACCGTTTTCGCGTCGGTGTCCCTTCCTCCCCGTATACCAATCGTTTCTGTTACACTTTGTATAAACCAAACGTGGCGCTTCGGCCTGTCTTGGCGACCTTGCTGCAGTATCCGCTACGGTTTGCGGTGGTCGCTTTCAGAAGACCACAGAAAATCTAAACGAGTGACCATTTTTTTTTTTTTCGGGTGGGAAATCATCAAATGACTCCTCCCGCTCTGGGCGGAGCGGAAGGGAGTGTCAGACTTTTACTGACTAAAAACCATCCATGTTCCTTCTCTTGCCATTTATGTTCCAGGGCCGCGGTATCTCTTTCGAACAGTCCCGCAGCCCTGGCAGGCATCAGCCCTTGTGGGCCCCTCCTGTTTGCTGACATTTATTTGAGGCGCGCATGGAACACGAACGCGCTGTCGACGCGGCCTGTCGTCATAAGACAGACGGACGGCGAGCTAGCCTATTACTCACCGTCCACAGACCCGCGTAAAGGAGTGACCATGTCAGCAAAAAATGGTTATAACTCTAGTTCTAATGATTTGTCTTCTCTTTTCCTCTTACAGTTGGAGAAAGAGAAAGAGATCGAGCGTCGGCAGGCAGGGAAGGGAGTCGCAGAGCTCAAGAGGTGGCAGGCGGATCAGGAGCTTAAGCAGATTCAGGTAAAGATCTCCCACCAAGAGTATACGCTTCGGCAATCATCGTCTATGTTCGGACATACGAACACGCGATGACAGACTTGTATGTACAGCGTGTACCAGAAAGGAGTAGTGATATTTAACATCACGCTTGTAAAGCCGTACGGTTAGGCAGAGGTGTACCTAATAGTACACCCATATTTCGCCAGTTAAGTCCCGTGTAATGGGAGGCGAATTTATGAAAAATTGAGTTTATTTGGCATTAAAAAAAACACCTCAATACAAAATAAATAAACAAACAAAAGTAATAATTCCAAAAGGGCCTCAGCTCAGCATTACGCGAGATGGCAACACAAGGTGTACCATCTGACGCGGGCCTGTGGACGGTGAGTAATTGGCTAGCTCGCCGTCCGTCCGTCTTATGACGACAGGCCGTGTCGACGGCGCGTTCGTGTTCCACGCGCGCCTCAAAGAGATGTCAGCAAACATGAGGGGCCCGCAAGGGCCGGTGCCTGCCAGGGCTGCGGGACTGTTCGAAAGAGATACCGCGGCCCTGGAACATAAAGAGCAAAAGAAGGAACATGGATGGTTTTTAGTCGGTAAAAGTCTGACACTCCCTTCCGCTCCGCCTAGAGCGGGAGGAGTCATTTTATGATTTCCCATCCGAAAAAAAAAAGGTGTACCATCTGACGCTGATTCCAACCCTAACCAGCCCCTCATCGCTCTTTCTAACCCTTCGGGGATTACACGCGTGATGTTATGTTATGTTATTTGGTACTAGCTGTTGCCCGCGACCTTAGTTCGCATGAAATTATTAAAAAATATATTACTTCCCTTTTTGAATCGGATTTTGTTAGCAATTTCAAAGGTTTTAATTTTTTTGCACGGAACCCTAGTTCTTATTCCTAAATAAAAGTAGCCTATGTTAGACCTTATAACATGAGCTATCTGCCTGTAAAAGTCCCGTCAAAATCGGTACAGCCGTTTCGGAGATTAGCCGAAACAAACAGACAGACATCATCTTCCTGCCCTTGTCCCATGTTACTTGGGGTCGGCGCAACACGTTTTTTTCTTCCATTCTCCTCTGTCAACCGTCACGCTATCAATTACTTCTTTATCTTTCATATCATTCCTCACACAGACAGACAGACAGACAAAAATTGAAAAACATGTGTTTTTTTATAAGTGCCGTATATATTTTCCTAGGTTTTGAGGTTTCAAAAATATTAAAGTTGTTTGTGTTTCGCATACAGTTTCAGGACCATTTGCCCAACCTAATACATTAGTTTGTGTCATCCTAGGTACTTGCATAGGTAGATATTTAGGTATTTGTCATGCATTCAGTAAAAAGCTGTTATTTTGTCGTATTTTAATGGGACCTTAAATATATAACTTCTCAGACAAGATCCTTGTCTAGACCTTCAGACCTTCGGTTTGACCTCATTTTGTTATAACTCTTGCTACCCACAGGAGGACCGTCGCCGCGAGAAGATGGAGAACAACCTAGTCCGGCAGCGCATCCTGGAGCAGATCGCGCAGGACAGAGCCGAGAGACGCGCGCGCGACCTGCCGCAGACCAACCAGCCGCAGCCGTCCGTGCAGCCCACACCCAGTATGTGCATGACACCGTTTATACATACTATTACTGATGTAGTCTTTCCCCAACTATGTTGGGGTCGGCTTCCAGTCTAACCGGATGCAGCTGAATACCAGTATTCTACATGGAGCGATTGCCTATCTTTTTTGATTGGCCTGTTGGTCTAGTGGTTAGTGACCCTGACTGCTAGGACGGAGGTCGTGGGTTCGATTCCCACACAGGACAAATCTTTGTGCGATGAGTACGATTATTTGTTGTGTATCTGGGTGTGTAATTTATCTATAATATGTATGTATTTAGAAATATATAAGTATGTTTATCAGTTGTCTGGTTGCCATAGTACAGGCTCTGCCTAGTTTGGGATCAGATGGCGGTGTGTTGGTTGTCCCAAAATATTATTATTATCTGACCTCCACAATCCAGTTAGTTCTGGGTAATACGATACCCCTTGGTAAGACTGGTTGTCAGACTTCCGTGTCACTTGTCAGAGATCTACAAACAACGTGTTTTCCAAGACACGAAGGAAGGTCGGTATGTAATGGATGCTCACCCATCCACAGACCGACCTTGGTAGGTGTGGCTTAACCTTGAAGAACGATCCGTGCGGCTGTGTTATTATTGTATTATTTAACCACGAGCTCCACCACCGTTTATATTTACTATTCGCGTTTTATTTATTTTATTACTGTCAAGCTTTTGTTGTCGTATGGAGAAATCCTCGGGGAAGAGCGGATGGTTATATCGGATTCTTACCAAGCAAAACCTCACTGTTCCTTCAACTGCCATGAGTCGAGGGCCCGGGAAATACGCGTATATTCGCGCGCACCCCTGACAGGTATCACACCGCCATGTTCGACGGGTCCTGTCACCAAATACGACTGAGCCCACGGCTGCACGTGACGGATTACTGGTAGTCTGCGTCGTCCCATTGCTGGGGATAGGCCAGCCCCGGGTCTAGAGGACCCGCTCCGGGCGGCAGCTTCAGGGGGCATAGCATACGGAAGCCTGCTGGGCTCACCGTCGACTTGCAAAAAAAAACTAGAGAGGTGTCAAGGGACACCCGGATGGAACGAAGTTCCTTTCGATTCGATGAAGTAGTGAAGGAATTGTAAAAAAAAAAAATGGCACAAAAAAAAACCACCACCATCACCACCACCACCACCATCACCCATCCACAGACCAACCTTGGCAACCGTTGCTTAACTTCGATCACCCATCCACAGACAGACCTTGCCAGTCGTTGCTTAACCCATCCACAGACAGACCTCGGCAACCGTTGCTTAACTTGGATCACCCATCCACAGGCAGACCTGGGCAGTCGTTGCTTAACCTTGGTCACCCATCCACAGACCAAAGACGAAACGAAAATATCTGGCTTGCTTCCTATAACATGCGCACGCCGCACGGCATACAATAGCTTACTATAGCAAAAACACATTACCCTCCTTTGCGTCGCGCAGTCGGGTAAAAGTGCCGTACACACTTTTCGTCAGAATTTTTTCCGTCTAGCCCCGCAACGCGCGATAAGGAACTACGTTCCAAAAACGGCGCCACACAGGCCCACGCCACAAGTGAACTTGTGGACTCGACATGACGATTTGAGATTTTTCGTATCAGTAATTAACGTCTTTTTACTGAAATTGAAAAGATAAAATTGCGGAGTCCTAAATATTTTATGTCTTAATTGTTTGTGGTCTTTCCTAGTTTTATGTTTCCTATAACCGGGAAAAATAGGGTGGATCTACGTAAATCTAAACTTTCAGCTGTAAACTAGTGATCGACCTACAAAGTTCCCATTGCTATCTGAGAGCGAGGGAAAGTGGGCTATAAACCACCACGGCGAATTGGTGTGTCACACATGTGTACATTTTTTTTTTCAGAAAATCTTGTCTTAATTTCATTAAACAGGTCATCCTTTTTCTAGCATCAGGTGACGGCGGTGGACGGGCGCGTATTCAGTTTAAGTTACCAGACGGCACCTCGCACACGGCACACTTCGACGCTAACGGCACACTCCGGGAGGTGCAGCGATATGTCACTGACAATCTACGGGTGAGTAACAATACTAGTTAGGTGACAGCACGGCACGCATTCAGTTCAAGTTCCCGGACGGCACGTTGCACACGGCACACTTCGACGCCAACGGCACACTCTGGGAGGTGCAGCGATATGTCACTGACAATCTACGGGTGAGCAACAATACTAGTTAGGTGACAGCACGGCACGCATTCAGTTCAAGTTACCGGACGGCACCTCGCACACGGCACACTTCGACGCTACCGGCACACTCCAGGAGGTGCAGCGATATGTCACTGACAATCTACGGGTGAGTAACAATACTAATTAAGTGACAGCACGGCACGCATTCAGTTCAAGTTACCGGACGGCACGTCGCACACGGCACACTTCGACGCCAACGGCACACTCCGGGAGGTGCAGCGATGTCACTGACAATCTACGGGTGAGTAACAATACTAGTTAGGTGACAGCACGGCACGCATTCAGTTCAAGTTAGTCTCGCTATCTTCTACGAGGTCTGCTGCATCGCCTTCTGGCTGTTTCAGGGTTATTTTGGTCCACAGGGCATGCATTATGAATATTGTAATAAAACTAATCTTTTTTAATCATTTTCAGCTATCATCATCAAACTTCTCACTCTGGACAGCATTCCCTCGTCGCGAGCTGAACGACCAAGATGCAAGTCTCCGCGGACTGCAGCTGGCGCCATCTGCCGCGCTTCTGGTACTACCACGACGCACTGCCGCCGTGGTAGCCAGGCCGTCCTCTGTGTCCAGCCTTATCAGTGAGTATCGTATATAGCCGTACCTTTTATGCTCATTTAACCTGTAGCGGCACTACAAAATGTACTTCAGCAACATAGAACAAAAAGTACTACAGCGCCATCTATGACGCAGAGGACAAACTAAACATCGAAATCCTGCATCGCGCAAGTAAAGATATTCGCGACTAAGATTATATAGAAGAACCCGACAACAACTGTCGGGCAGTAGCCCACCAGACAATATCACCCGTCTGGTCGGTGGATCCTCCCTTTTCTATGGGGGATGAAGAGCTACACACCCTGTTCTTCATTACCCCTAAAAACCCATTCAATAACTATTTCATGAAAAAGTCACTCAATGGCGTTAAATGAACTTAGAGGGTTGTATTGATGATTTTAATGATTATAATTCTGTAACTATATATTTGTTACTTGCGCGACTCATTTTTCACCAACATACAACCTGACACTGATCAGCAAATTGCAAAAAACGTAGGTAATTTGAATTTCGCGGGCTACCCTGTCGCTTCCAACTCAACTGCCCTGCTAATTATAAATTGTTATAATAAAAGCTTCTAAACAATTTAACACATATTTTTCCTCCTCCACAGCATTCTTCACACAGCTCTTCACCAGCATAATCCTGGAGCCTTCCCAGAACCTCCTGACGTGGCTGCGCGCGCGCCTGGGCCTGGCCGGGCGGCCGCCCCGCGCCCCGGCCCCCGCCGCCCCCGCCCCCGCCCCTGCCCCCGCCGCCGCCCCCGCCCCCGCGGCCCCGGGCGGCGCGCGCCGTCGCGGCAACATCCACCGCCTGCCGTCAGACCGCCCCGACGACGACAACAACACATGGAATGGTAACTCTACTCAACAGATGTAATCATGTTCAAAATGTTTAGTTTAAGAAAAAGAGTTTACTTCGTGTATGAACAGGATCGCCTTTATCTTGGGGAGGTTTATGCTTGTCTATGGGATGAGAAGGTGTCGGCTTTACCTTTGGCCGTGGAATTGTCTATGGGCGGTGAGCAGTCACCTTTTGAGGGCCGAAGACTTGTATGCTGTCCTAATGAAACTAGTTATTCTTTCCGATATTCTCTTAAACGGTAGTTTTTTTACGGTTTGAAACTTTGATTTGTATTTTATTACTAGCGACCCGCTTCGGCTTCGCGCGGATCCAATTTACAAATAAAGAAAATGTGCCATGTGCAGAAAAATTTAAAATAAATCTTTTAAACAGCCAAATCTGTCGAGTCATCCTCAAGTGATACTCCCTCATACATGTGGCAGTTGATTTTTATTTTTATATAATGTATACAGGGTTATTTGTAAAACACCAGTAACCTCTTCAGAGGTCATTGTACTCATCATTATGAATAACTTTTACTATGGGACCAATCCTGAAATCGCGAAAAAAAATTCAGCTGTTCCCTACATTTTGACGAGTTAATCGATCATAAATGTAGGGAACAGCTGATTTTTTTTTCGCGATTTCAGGTTTGGTCCCATAGTAAAAGTTGTTTATAATGATGAGTACAATGACCTCTTAAGAGGTTACTGGTGTTTTACAAATAACCCTGTATAGTTACACATCAGACCATGGTATCCCACTGCTGGACAAAGGCCTCCTCCATTCATTCCTATGCGAAGTATTTTTTTCTTATTCGGTAGTTTAGCCTAGTCCGCACTAGGGTAATTATGTAAAATATATTTTAATTTGTTCCTATAACAGTTGATGGTTATATTGAAAATGTTCCATTTCTAATACTTGTCGGCCATATTGAATTTGTTGGCGGAATTTGATGCTATACAGGGTTAAATTGAAATATCGAGCGAAACTTTACAAGTGTATTGATATATACAATTTTGAACATTATAAAACATAAATAATTATACAGATTTTCAGAATATACAAAAGAAAAACATGATTCGATTTTCTATTTTTCTTTTGTGTCCATTGACCGCAGTTTACTTGAAATACTAGTTTATAAATCAATGTTTGTGTAAGTTTCATAGAAGTTGTAACGGCACTACAGCAACATAGTACAAAATTTACTACAGCGCCATCTATGCCGCTTATGAAGTAACTAACATCTAATTCCTAAATGGCTATATTAAAATTCACCGCGACTTAGACCATTTAAAAAACCCGACTACAATAACGGGCAGTAGCCCACCAGGTACAACGCCCGTCTGGTCTGATGATCCTCCCTTGTCTATGGGGGATGACGAACTTTACACCCTGTTCTTCATATCCCGATAAAGTTATGATAATGATTCCTTAACATAGTTCTCTTGCCCTTATCCCAATATATTAGGGGTCGGCGCAGCATGTCTTCTTCCATACTTCTCTATTACTCGTCATCTCAGCAGTCACCTCCTTTCAAGTCTTCTCACAGTCCATCAATCTTCCTCTACTCCTATAGATACTGGGTCCGTTCGACCACCTTTTCTTGCAATATTACTTTAATGTCACTTCGGTGTGGGAAACAGATGGAGGTCCGAGGTATAGAGGCCGTCTGGCTCTATTTCTTTAAACACTGATGTAAGATTTAAACAATACTGATATACTAGGACATGGTATATCATCATCTGCCAAGCCTTCCTAACTATGTTGAGGTCGACTTCCAGTCTAACTGGATGCAGCTGAATACCAGTATACATGGGCCGACTGCCTATTTTCTAACCTCCACAACCCAGTTAGTACTGGGTAATACGATACCGCTTGATAAGACTGTTTGTCACACTTTCGGGCTACTGACTACCTGTAACGACTCAAAGATCTACAAATGACAGCCGGGACCAAGGGCTTAACGTGCTTTGCGAGGCAAGCGCTGCTTAACCTTGGAAATTGACCTGTGCGGCTGTTATTATTTAACCACGAGTCACTTATAACATAATACGATAAAAAATTGTTTTATCATGTTTAAATACACTTAAATGTGGTGTTTTGCTAGATAGTTTCATTTGACCTCGTATAAATGTCGCTCTAATGCGGGCAAGGCTTGAACGTTGTAAGAGCTTTGTGTCACTCAATATAAAACAAAATGGCGCTTATTTTATGCGTTGACTTGTAAAGTTTAAGGCTGGCTGCACATTAACGATTATCTGGTACTAGGCATGTGTTACACGATGCCTGAGATAGTTGCACGGTGCTGGAGGGTAGTTCGTCCGACCGCGGTAAGCGAATAGCGAATGCCTGAGCTCTCGCCACAAGTCCACCACCTACAATTGCGAATAAGTGAATGGCGAACGCGAAAAAACAAAACAAATCTTATGACGTTTGTATGAGAATATTCTAGAAAAAAAAAATAGAATAAAAGTGAAATTTGATTCTTGTTTATTTAACAAGCAAAGTTGTATTTATTAAGAAATTGTATGATTAATCGCCCGCGTGTAGCCAACCTCATAATACAAGTATCGGAATTCCTCTAGCCCGGTGTAAAGGTAATACTTTTAGCATCCATGAATAGTATTTTCAAATACAGGGATGATTCTTAGCATTTTATGTAAGGAATTACCACTGGTGCTTTAGAAAAATATCTTTAGTAAAATCTCGCTTTTGGAAAGCGACTTAGTCGCCAATTACGATGCTAAAAGTAAGTATTATGCACCGAGCTTTATGGCTGAGATATACAGGATCTCAGAGACACCGACGCGAAAACGGTTACCACGTATTTAGTATCATTCTGAGCCCATGAAATTTTTCATCGTTTATTTAAAAAATCAGCTGTTCCATACATTTTGACCGTGTAGATATTGCACTTTTGTAGGAAACAGCTCTTTTTTAGGGTTCCGTACCCAAAGGGTAAAACGGGACCCTATTACTAAGCCTCCGCTGTCTGTCTGTCTGTCTGTCTCCAGGCTGTATCTCATAAACCGTGATAGCTAGAAAGTTGAAATTTTCATAAATGATGTATTTCGGTTGCCGCTATAACAACAAATACTAAAAATTAAAAAAAAAAAATATTAAGGGTCCCCTATATACAATAAACGTGTTTTTTCGTATTTTTTATAGAATATGGTACGGAACCCTTCGTGCACGAGCCCGACTCGCACTTGGCCGGTTTTTTTTAAATTACCGATGAAATTTTCTATACGGGCTCAGAATGATGTACTGAATACGTGATAACCGTTTTCGCGTCGGTGTCCCTTCCACCCTGTATAAAACGAACTTTAACTTAACTCATGCTTAGTACAGCAGCGAAAATGATCCTTATTTCTATAACGATTAACGTTAATGTTCGTATGATACGCTTGATGACAGAAGTTTGTAGAAATATGCACATTATAATTATAAGATTATGGTTTATTTGCGTGTGATGCGCGACTGTACTTAGCCTGCACTACTTCTAAATTCGCTGTATAGATTTTTGCATTAAATACTCAGCTCTTACACATATGACGATTCGAAAGATATGATTGAAACTTTGCTGAGTTAGTAAATATCTGCAATGTTAATGAAAACTCTGCAATTTTTACTTATTAAAAGTTGACGATATGATTTGCAGCACAATAGGTGTGTTAATATGCTTGACTAAAGCCGAGATCTATACACGTTACTTAGCACTTTCGCTAAGCATTATTCCTGTCACTGTCGCACAAGTGTCGAACTAAAAGAGCAAGAAAGAGACAGCAATATTAGTAAGGTTTATAGATCTTGGACGAAGATTTTTGACTGTTATTTTAAATAATATAATGTTAGTCACTCATATCATAATCTTAACATAAAAATCGATTCAGTCGTTCAATATGACCTAATAAACGTCTTCAGTTTCTACACTATAACTTGGAATGTAGACCCAAGAGGTACGTTCGAATTTTGAAAAAAATACGTCATTTATTATCTGTGCCATTTGACAGCTGTCAGTGGACTGTCACTCATCGATGAATTACTGTTGTGAAATAGTTATACCTAAAGTCCTTCCACAATTGTTTTACGTCTGACATAAACCTTTTGTCAACGAAAATAAGGGTCAATATCTGAGCTATAATAAACAGACGGTACTTACTTGCATGTTATTATAAATGTGTACGTTAACTTCGCATTCATATCTCATAACTTCATATTACTCTGCAAAATCAGTCTTTTGTATATGAAATAAACTTAAATAATTACATTAGATATTAATATTTGACTTAAACATGAAATGTATAATCATTTCTTTGTCACTATAAACTAAATGTACGAATATTTTCTATATGTATATATTGACCAATGTTTTAAAAAAACCATTATCTAAAATATACACTTTGGAGTTACAAAAAAAAAAAAGTATAATTTGTAAAATCTCTTAGTTTTGCCAAAATGAACCAACCCACACAAAATGAACCAGCCTCAAATCTAACACTTTAAATAGTAATCGGTTGTCTTGGTATGGGCCATGGGTGTGATGCGGAGGAATGAGGAAAACACCGTGAGGAAAGTTTTGAGTAAGAATGTGAATGGGTATACAAGCTACACGATAACTCACAATTGCTTGCACGGACTGGACAGGTCCACTCAAATCTGTGTGGATCTTTCTTCAAAAGACCATCTTTGGCACTAATCTGCATAGTCTTCATGTTAGTAACCAAGATTATGTCTGGACCATAAAAGAGACAGTGGCCTCTGAGTTTTTTTCGTCTCAGAGTAGTCAGATACAAAACGCACTCTCTCAACTCATTTAGTTTAAAAAAAAAATATATGTAAAAATCCATTTGCTAAATAAACATCAGTTGAGGAAAACCAAAGAAACGATGGATGCACTGTGCAGGCTGGTATGGCAAGAAAGGAGGTGTCTGATGAGATGACGAGTAATAGAGAAGTATGGAGGAAAAAAGACATGCTGCGCCGACACAGCTTTAAAACTAATCAGCGTCATCCAAAATGATTATTTCACAAACTGTGAAATTTAGTAATGTGGGTTAGTACATTTTGGAAGAACTAAACTTTTGTTGGAAATCGAAAATGTTAAGTACCTTTCGGCCACGAAACGGGGACGATTCTTATGTTATTTATTATCCTATTTATGATTCGTATTGATTTCGATGAAAAGTATTGATCCGTTCAATGTTACATTTGACCCTTTTTACTTTCTACAACCAACTTCACAATATAAAAAAAATCTGCCACGAGTACAAAATAACATAATTTATTTTGGTGCTTTTTCCTGTAAGATGGATAAGCAGAAACTACAGGAAACTCGTTAAAAAACCCGCTTAGCTTAATTTTCTTTAGCAGATTTTCGTTGAATACATACACTTCTCCTTTTTAAGTAGTCAGTTAAAAAAATAAACTTGTAATGTTTTTAACCGACTTCAGAGGAGGAGGTTATGTATTCGACGAATACCTATTCTTTCTAATGTGACATTGGATGGTTTAAGACTATAATAAATAAGTTTTCTAGATTAGTTATGAACTACTATCAAATTTTCGTTGTAATTTATATTTGAAATAAATATTTGTTAAATATATGTACATTGATTTTGTTTTATTTCAAACTACAGTAGCACCTCTTAAGTCGAAAACCTTCCAAACTTGAAAAACTGTTGTGTTCCCTTCCCTTCAAGCTCCAAAACCTCGATTGCTCGAAATCTGACCCCTCTATAAGTCGAAATAATTAGTGAGTCCCTGCAAGTAAATTCAGTACATATTTTCCCTCTATAACTCGATAAAATAAATTTGACCTCTGCATCTCGAGCTCAGCAATGGAACAAGAAAAAAAAAACGCTCTACAAGTCGAACATTTCCTGACAAAATTAGCTTAAGTCGAAAACTCGTAACTCGAATATTTTGGCGTCTCCCTTCAAGTTCGACTTCAACACTAACTAACAACACTGAGACTAATATTGTTTAGATCTTGGTAAAAGCTCTGTAAAGGCAGAAACATGGAACAAATCGACTGTGCAAAGTGCAAATCGCTCGTTTGCGACCAATAGGCTAGTTTCGACTAACAGAGGTACTCCTGTGCTAGACTTGTCTCGATGCGACTAGCTCTTTCTGACGAGTCACACGAGCGCTCGATGTAAACGGAACGTAATACAACATACGTCGATTTTAACATTAAAAATACCGCTTCACATGTAATATTTTCATAATTTTAAGAACGTATTCATGTACATATTATATGGATGCGTGAAAGTTTGTTGAATAAAAAAAAAGTTGAATGTTGTGCGACCATAAAAAATATGGCTTTACTGATAATCACTAGCTAAGCGCGGCATGCGTTGCAATGCATGTTTTCCTACCTACTACTTTCACTACCCTACCTACTGTACCTACTCTACCTACCCTACCTAACTACCCTACCCTACCTATCTACCCTACCTACCTACCCTACCTATCTACCCTACCTATCTACCCTACCTACCTACCCTACCTAGACTACCTACCTACCCTACCCTACCTACCTACCTACCTACCTACCCTACCTACCCTACCTACCTACCTACCTACCTACCTACCCTATCCTACCTACCTACCTACCCTACCTACAATTATGTATTCGTCGAGTTTTCATTGTTTTTAAGATGTATTCTGCTATTCGGGGCGGAGACAAATCCAAAAACCATGAAAATTGGTCCAGCAGATCTCGAGTTATTAAGTGTTGTAACAAACCCGACTTTGTGTTATACAGGGTGTCCCAGAACTCAACGTCAAGCCGAAACGGGGCGACAGGATTGATTGTAAACATCATGAGAAAAATCAGAAAAAAAATGTATCCCAGTTTGAAAATTATGGGCATTTAAGAAAAACCTAAAAATTTGGTCAATCTGTAACCATTTTTCGGTTATTGTGGTTAATTTTTATTATTTTTGTTCATTTAAACTTTGGAACCGTAACCCTAAATAATATTTCTAAGAATCACAGTCAAAAATAAAATGACACAATTGCCCCAAGTTTCCTAGAATTAAGACTTTGTTAAACTATGAATTTAAAATTTTCAAAATTTATCGACTTTGAAAGGACGTTGGAGTGCCTTGGCAAGTGCCACTAAAAGTTGGCGCATTTAATCAGGATTGTAAACTGGTACACTACTTGTTAGTTTCATACTAAAAAAAACGAGTTGAGTTCTGGGACACCCTGTATATATATAGAGATTTTTTCATTTAATCCCATTGAATGAGTTTTTCATAAATTAGTCATTCACTGGGATTTTAAGAACTTAAAGGGTTGAATTGGTGATTTTAATGACTACAATTCTGTAAATACATGTTTTACGGCCGCGAAGCATATTTTGTTCAACATACAACCTGACACTGTCAAGCAAATTGCAAATAACGTAAGAAATATTGAATTACGCGGGCTACCCTGGCGGTTCCACCAGAATGAAAACAGTTTCTAAAACGCTATAGGATAACTGTATACGGTGCTAATCTCCTCTCCGCTTCTCACGTCCCTCCTCTACGCTTGGCACATCTCTCCTCTTCGCTCGTCTCGGCTTTGGAGGACTCCGGGTCCCATACCGCCATAGTCGCATATACGTGACAAGCAAGCGCAGGCCCTGCAAACGACACAAAAATGTGACAAAATGGTAGGTGAAATTGTAGCTTGGTGTGAAGGGCCCGCGAGCGTTTATTCTCTGGCGGTCAAAAGGTTAAAAAACACAAATAACCTAAAGAAACTAACTTAAAAAACCGGCCAAGTGCGAGTCGGACTCGCGCACGAAGGGTTCCGTGCCATTATCTATAAAAACGGCAAAAAAATCATATCTGTTGTATGGGAGCCCCCCTTAATATTTTTTTTTTTAATTTTTAGTATGTATTTGTGAAAATTTCAGCTTTCTAGCTATCACGGTTTATGAGATACAGCCTGGAGACAGACAGCGAATTCTTAGTAATAGGGTCCCGTTTTACCCTTTGGGTACGGAACCCTAAAAATGGCGTCAAGAAACTCCTGCTCAACGCTGTCAGCTGGTAATGTCCTCAAGAGACTGTCGGCGTTGCGTCCCTTACTAAGGTTAGAAAAGTAATATAAAAAATTGGTTGTCTGTAAAGTTGGTTTACGGACGATAGTTTAACGTGACAACGTCATAACAAAACATTGTTGAAATGATTGCATAGCATGCGGCGCAAGCGTACAATGAGCGTAACGGGACAATGAGTCATCCCTTTTCATGCATGCAGCCGGCGTTCATCGATTTATTAGACGTTGTCACGTCAAAACAAACAATTAATGCCTTGTATATAACATCAGACTATCGACCTCAATTAGGGTTGTAGCAAAGGTAGATCCGCGCTTGAAATTAAACAGAATGCAGGATGCACGAATGAGCGAAACATTCAAAAATGTAGCAATCCCTCTGGGGTAATATAAGCCTCTAGCTATGACACGGTCACGGACCTTGGTCACATACAGTGAAACTATCCGCTATCAGTTTGCACAACGCAGAGGATATTTATCTTCCGGAGATTCCTCACCATCTTCCAGCCCTAGTTCCATGTCGCTTGGGGTCGGCGCACTACAGGGGCCCAATTCTGCTATTACAATAGACGACAATAGTGTCAGAATGATCTGTCATTGATTTCATAATTGTTGATTTTGACAAGGAAAAATCAACCATTATGAAATCAATGACAGACCATTCTGACACTATTGTAATAGCAGAATTGGGCCCCTTTTTTTTTGTTTTTTTTTTTGGTGGTTGGGAAATCATCAAATGACCCCCCCCCCCCCGCCCTGGTTGGAGCGGAAGGGAGTGTCAGACTCTTACTGACTAAAAACCACCCATGTTCCTTCATTGGCCCTTTATGTTCCAGGGCCGCGGTATCTCTTTCGAACAGTCCCGCAGCCAGAATTGGGCCCCTGGTGTGATGTTATAGCTGAAGTTGAAAAGTTGAGTGAAGAAGTTTCTACCAAGAAGTTATGCAACTGTCTAATTACTCTAGTCTCTTCGTTAATTACCGTCAAACTTTCATATGTAACACCATATTTAAATGCGTTTTAGTCACGCAATCATTATTCTTCATTCGTGAGTCAGTCGTTCGAAATCATGAATTCAATGCCTATTTCTTCAAATTTCACTTGCTAGTACATACAACTATAGTATACCTACTGTTATAATTAGATAATGATACGTCTTTTATGCTGCCCTCTCTTTATCCATATTGTCTAATGATGTTCTGTGTAATGCGTTAATATTCTCTCTCCCTTAGGCACACAATAAAATGTAGGAACACCTAATTTAAGGGTTAGCTCTATAGTAAAAGTTATTTATAACGATGATTACAGTGACCTATATTACAAAACAAAAGGCCTAGTATAGATCCCTGAGGAACTTCTTTAGGATACAACTAATTTCAATAATCTAATTACATAACTATTTGTTTAGGATGATTGTCTAAATCAAGTCAACAGCCTGTGTTATTATCAAACCAACCGCGCACTACGATTTCGGTGTTAATCCATTTTTCTTTCATAGTTCATGGTTCATGGTTGACAAAGTCGAATGCCTTGCTATATTCTCAAGCGTGACAAAGAATTAAGACTTTTCTTTTTTGTTGTATTTTATTATGTTTACGGTGTCATCACAGGTTCAAGCGATGGTAATAAATTACTGGCGGAACAAAGCAGCTTACGTGCGGAACCAACTCATTTCATTATTCATTCACTCATTTTATTTATTAGTGTTCATTTTATGACGCTAAATCTATCTTAGAACTCTGCTTTACATGTAGGTATTGTTAAGTTAAATGGGGTAACGTAACGGCACAAAGCACAGAGACGCATCTGCGGACGCTGCTAGAGACAGTATTGTACATATCTCAGCATCGTCATTGACTCATAGGATTTGAATACCCACGACGATATTCGCCTGTGATAGTCGAATTGGCGTGCACCGATATAAGTGCGCGAGCATGATTACCTATTATAAAAAAAAAAACATTTTTGCTAAAAAAATAACCAATTTCCAAAAAAGTGTGTTTTTTACCCTTTATATTTGAGATAGGTATCCTACACAAATTCTTGTTATTATTATACAACATTATTTTGAGGTCGTTCTGGAACCGAATACCATTAACTCGATCATCGAACTCGAAACGATTGAGACTATTTTTTTCAAAAAGTAACAATAAAAAAAACACGAAAGAATAAATTTAGTGTTTTTTTTTTTGTGAAATAATGAGAATCGATCGATGAATGAATATTTCAATGGGTATCGTTCGCATGTGTTGCCGATCGTGGATACGTTTTACACACACATATGCATTTGAGTTCTCATTATTTAAAAAAAACCGGCCAAGTGCGAGTCGGACTCGCGCACGAAGGGTTCCGTACCATTATCTATAAAAACGGCAAAAAAATCATATTTGTTGTATGGGAGCCCCCCTTAATATATATTTTTTTTTTTAATTTTTAGTATTTGTTGTTATAGCGGCAATAGTAATATATCATTTGTGAAAATTTCAGCTTTCTAGCTATCACGGTTTGTGAGATACAGCCTGGAGACAGACAGACAGACAGACAGCGAAGTCTTAGTAATAGGGTCCCGTTTTACCCTTTGGGTACGGAACCCTAAAAAAAACATTAAATTTATTCTTTCGGTTTTTTTTTATTGCTACTTTTTGAAAAAAATAGTCCCAATCGTTTCGAGTTCGATGATCGAGTTAATGGTATTCGGTTCCAGAACGACCTAAAAATAATGTTGTAGATAAACTTTGTAACGAGAAGCTATTGATGATATCATCATGTCATCTACATACAGGCTGTAAACGAAACCTTCACTAAGACGTCAACTGAGCATTCTATACATCAGACTTTAGTAAGTAACTAACTCTACGCAAAAATTATTGCTGGGAAACGATCTTTTTTGGGGTGAAAAATCACGTTTTACGGTAGGACTCAATGTAACTCACTCAAAACATTGTGCTGATGGATGCATGGCGTCGTGGAGGTATTTAAAGTTATAACATTGAAAACTTGTATTTAAAAAACAAACTTGTGAAAAAGTCGGAACTTTGACACCCAGATAATGGGGGTCAAAGTTTCGACTTTTTTTAGAAGGTTCCCAGGTATGGTCTAGAACAAAAATAAATATTGCAATGATGGGGAGAACAAGTGCCTTTCAGCTTCGATAAAGGTACTGCTATACCCTTTAGAACTCAAAAAAACTCAAACTCAAAGCATTTTTTTTTTCAATTAGACCATTAAGGCACTTTTGAATGTAAAAAAAAACACTAAAAGAAGCGAAGCTACAGTCCCAGTCACAAGGCATAATAACTTGAGAAAGTACTGCAGTTGCACATTTCAAAGCGTAGATCTCTATGGAGAAGAATGGGCAAGAAACTCCATGGACACTCTTTTAAATCAAAAATATTGTTACAAAATCTTGGTTACATCATATTCATCACCATGAGATTATACATAATATGTGAGAACGATGTAGAAAGACGTGCAAAATAAGAGCGTCCAGAGTAAAAGATAAAATCAACAATTTAAAAATAAAGTAAGTAATTAAAATAAACCGTGGCAGCTAAGAGATGACCAGTCCCAACCAACAGCGACCGTTCACGAACATGGCGCATTTAAAATTGATATAGGACCACCACGTCTTACCAATAAAAATCAAACAAATGAAAGAATGACTCGTCTTCCTGGAGAAAACGAATGTTTAAACGGATAAAGATTTATGAATCTATCAACCTTGCACATCAGGCTAACGAACCAATAGTCTCACTATCAAGATCAGCACGTAACGATATAATGCCAATCACGCATAGCAGTGCCTTCACATAGATAGATGTGCGTTCCGTTAGTTTTTTGTTGCCTTTATTTACATAATTTTGGTGTCAAATCATGCATTAAGGAGTAGGTATAGTTCGCCCGCGACTTCGTCCGCAAAAATTCTGGTAGCTCGGCTAATATGCATGATCTAAATATAATTTATAGCCTATGACACCCACGAATAATGTATCTTTCTATCAGTGAAAACAATTTCAGAATTGGATCATTCGTTCCGAAGATACTTTAACTCTTTAACTCTTTATCTTTATAATCTTTATCTTTAACTCTTTATCTTTATAATATTAGTATAGATGATTCTGTTTTAAGCTTTCATGGTTTAAAACTAAACTTATACTGTCACTTACGGGATATCTTCCGTGATTGTTCGTAATTTTGAGCTCCCGATATTTCGACGCTGTTGCAAGCGCCATGATCGCGGGTTGACTGGAGAATGCGGGTGGATGGAAAATAAATTGACGGAAGATATCCCGTAAGTGACAGTATAAGTTTAGTATAGATGATGCTTGATTTCTAAAAGTGAGGCAGAGAGATGCCTAAGTAAGCTGGTACACTATATTATAACTTGGAATTAAATAAATAAATAATAATAAACCCTTTTTTTTATTACCACAAAAAAGTTCAAGTAGGTACAGTAAGCAAATTAGATCGGTTTGCAGGGCACACCACATAGATGTTGGTGTGCGTAAAATCAACTGGTGTATTACTTCGCCTATTTGTTAGTGTTTGCTTCACTATAGTATATGTATAATATGAGGTAAAGAATATGAAGCATCAATTTAACACTATGACTAACCGGTCTCGTGTCATAGGCGTATAAGCATTCGGCTGGTAAATCAAGTGTCGTAGGATCGAATCTGCGCCGCTGGTGTCAACTTTTTGCATTATAAAAAACTTTTATTTTCATTTTGTTGAATTTTTATTTTTGTAATTTACCTGATAATAAGACCATTATTCGAAAAAAAATATGGAAGTAAAAATTAAACAATTTGTATTAAGAAATCAACAATATTTATTGACTAGGTTTTTTTTAATTATAATTACAAATTATAAAGTTCTGTGCATGACAAATATTCTAAGTCGGACAAGAAATAACGTTACTTTTCTTATTCAAGTGGGTAATTTATTTATTAGTGAAATGAATAAACATGTTAACAAGATAGATATTAAGATACAGGTATCCTAAATTATTATCTCACTAACAATAACATCACTCACATAAAACAAATAGAATTACCCCCTGGTAATTTTATTAATAGCCGATTGGTGCGCCTTCGCTATCTATGACTTGTTCCAATCGTCTCCTCATGCTAGCAACCATATTACAACACAAGTCAGTGCCACGAAACGATTCCCATGTCGAGGTAACGACATCATCTAAATTCGATTTAGACCTGATTTCAGATGAGTCCCAGTTTAGCACCATATGACCCCATAGGTTTTCAATGGGGTTCAGGTCAGGACTTTTTGGTGGCCATTCAATCACAGTAAAGTTTTCTTGGACGTTTAACCAACTTTGCACAAGTCGCGCGCGATGCACAGCGCAGTTATCATGCACGAAGTAAATGTGTTCTTGCGGGTATGCAACGCGCACAGTTGGTAGCATCACGTTTTGTAAAACGTCCAAGTAACCTTGACTGGTATTGCGACCCCCTACCTGCACTAATTCACCGGGACCCATTGACGACATCCATCCCCAATATCCCAAAGTAATGCGGCCACTAGACCTGCATGGAAGAATATTTTTTTTATGATAGCGCTCACCATCTTTTCGCCACAATATTTTGCGACCGTCCTTGTCTGATTTAAAACATTTTTCATCGCTAAATATAACTATATTATTGCACCAATCAAAATCCAAATATTCTCTTGCGAAGCGTACCCGGTTTTGCCTGTGAACATCGGACATTAAAATTTTCTTGGCTGGCCTACGACATTTCACACCAGCTGCTCGCAAGTGGTTTCGTACGGTTTGTAATGTCACGTCATGTTTAGTCGCCGTGGAACGAGTAGTGAGGAAGGGCTCAGCGGTATGCGCAGCAACTATATCATGGTGCCGCGCATTGGCATCTGTGAATGCAAATCCAGCCTTTGGTCCCGGTCGGCAAGGATCAATGCTTCCCGAATCTGCATAACGATGGACCCACAATTGCACAGTCCTTCTCTGTGAACAATAATAAAATATTGTTACAAAAAAACAACAATCAATAACATGTGGATTATTTAAACATATTAAACTTCTAAACATAATAATAACATTTTGTTACTCACCGATATCTTTAAACGTCTCGCAATTTCACTAATTGAAACATTTTGCTCATGCAAAATAATTATTTCAGCTCTTAAAAGTGTGGTTAAATGATTCATATTGATTCACAAATAAAAGCACTTCTCAAAAAACGCAGGGTATAATGTCTAAAAACGTAACGAAAGCCCGATAGTCAATAGCATTATGACGATGAACTTAAACTACTAACTTAAACATGATTTGTCATTGTTAGAGGGTAGACAACTAATATATTCTAACCCAAATATAAAGAAACTTGCTAATAGTTAAACAATGAATTGAACAAACAAATCTAAAATATTTTATTGAAACATACAAAAACATTAATCTGTTAGCAGTCGGATTTGATCTTACGGCGCCGGCGGAGTAAGATACTGTTTATCGCACGCTCGACTAATGCGCCACGGAGACGATAGAATCCTACGCTAAATTTATGCGTCATATTCCCTGCAACATTAGTGACAAGAAATTGTGTGTGTGTGCGTGGACAACGGGTTATTGTGAAGCAAACACTAATAAATAGGCGAAGTCAGACGGCCGTTGATTTTACGCACACTAACATTTATGTTGGTGTGCCCTGCAAACCGATCTAATTTGCAGTGTGTACATGCCAGCACATCAAGCTACTACAATCTGTCAAATTTCTTTAATCAGTTTTCAATTTTATCGCTAAGTACAGCATTGAGTTCAAGGTTCATTGGGAAAATTTGACAGTTTCGGGTAGCTTGATGTGCTGTGCTGTGTCTGTACATTGCACTAAATACAGATTGGCGTTCTTAATTTAGAATGGGTAGATTAGTACAATAGGTTCATCCCTGTCCCCTTAACCAGGCTAGGCCTGTATCTTAGCCTAAGATGCAGGTTTAGCCTGAAGATTCTTAGGGGGCAGTTGCTATTGCCCGATACCTACTCGGATCCTTTCATCGGGACTGCCTCGTTGGTCCAACTGTCACAAGGTCGACAGCTGAACGTAATTATGGGGTTCGATCCCAGAGGTACTGGTTTTCCACTTGCTAATTTGGTTCTCTTATCACCTCTGCCCACCCCTAATTTCAATAAAGCAATATCCTAACAGCTGTCAAAGACTTCTACAGAGCAATACTCTCGTTTCGCACTCAACCGTGACCGACTCGCACGCAACGAGTCGCCAACTTCATATAAACACCTGTTTTCACTAGCTCTAAAGAAATGCCTAAGTAAAATCGTTCCGTTAGGTTTTCAACGCTGAGAGTGATAGACTAAAGTTGATAATCCAAAAACAGACATGAATTTGGTGGCTATAATTTTCACGTCTTCGTGTGTGAAGACTATCACTTACACTTTCCTCTTTCTCTGAGTAACAAACCTTTACTGATTTAAGCAAATAAAGATTACTCAGTCACTTGAAGAAACTGTGTGAAACTGTGTGTTTAGCGTCTCCGAATCGGGTAAAATACTATACTGCTTTCCATTTTTAGGAGCAGTTTGATAGGTACAATAAGGGCGGTCCCAGAAGTACTCGACCCGACGTATCCATACTATATACACCATTATTTTTAGGTCGTTCTGGAGCCGAATACCATGAACTCGATCATCGAACTCGAAACGATTGGGACTATTTTTTTCAAAAAATAACAAAAAAAAAAACAATGTTTTTTTTTGTGAAATAATGAGAATCGATCGATGAATGAATTTTTCAATGGGTATCGTTCGCATGTGTTGCTGATCGTGGATACGTTTTACACACACATATGCATTTTAGTTCTCATTATTTAAAAAAAAAATATTAAATTTATTTTTTCGTGTTTTTTTTTATTGTTATTTTTTGAAAAAAATAGTCCCAATCGTTTCGAGTTCGATGATCGAGTTCATGGTATTCGGCTCCAGAACGACCTAAAAATAATGGTGTAAAATAATATTATAAATACGAAAGTAACTCTGCCTGTCTGTCTGTTACGCTTTCACGTCTAAACCACTGAACTGATTTCAATGAAATTTGGTACAGATATAGAGTTGACCTTGAGAAAGAACATAGGATAGTTTTTATCCCGGACTTTTGAAGAGTTCTCTCGGAAACGCGATATAACCGAACTCGATGCGGGCGAAGCCGCGGGCGGTAAACCAGTAGGTACATATGCGGCGGTTACTGTTTGAAAATAAAAAACTTCAGCTTCAAAACCGAGTTAGATTTTACTCCAGACGAGGCTACTAGTTCATTTCCAACATTAAATATTTTGTTAAATTAAATAGTTTAAACAAAGCCAAATGAGCTGCTAGAAGATGAACATGTTGAGTGGTTGACTACACCAGAAATGGTGAAAAAATCCAAAAAATGTTATTAAAACAACACACTGTTTTCAATGTTGTTGTTGTTTATTGTTGTTGTTATTGGATGACCGTCGATTACAAGTGCGCAGTGGGCTGATATAAAAAAGACTTATTTTTCTTAACATTATTTTCGCGGTTATGCCCTTTTTCCTTATGGCGGCAGCATTACCGAACCAAGGACTAATACTAGTTGTATCGATTGTACACCGATATTCACTTTAAAATATTGTGAAAGGAGGAAGCTCATTTCAAAATATTCGTTGTTATTGGATTTTGTAAATGCAATCATTGCCGTTTCCTGGAAGATCGGAACGTTACCTGGGTGAATGATCAACCTTACTAGTGTTACAAATTAAACTAGCTGGCGAAGCTCCACAGGCGTGGTGGGTTTGGGTGATGATACGATTGCGCAATTATGACTTTAGGAGCATGACTATACCAGGTGTAAACGGACCCTTAACGAAGCCGTCAACCAAGCATTCTGTACATCAAACTAAGTAACTCTACGCAAAAATATTACTGGGAAACGGTTTTCTTTTTTGGGGTGAAAAATCACGTTTTACGGTAGGACTCAATGTAACGCACTCAATTCATTGTGCTGATGGATGCATTGTATAATTCGCGCGTCGTTGAGTTATTTAAAGTAAAGTTACAACATTACAAAAAAGGTATTAAAAAAAAAACTTGTAAAAAAATTGGAATAATTGTATTACAAGTTTTTTTTTTAATTATATCTTCGTAACTACCTCCTAAAGATATTGGTGGTCAATGTTTTTTTCCCCAGGTATGGTCTAGAACAAAAAAATGATCGCAATAACGAGGAGAGTAAGTGCCTTTCGGCTTCGTTAAGGGTACTTTTACACTCATTAGAATCAAATGCATATTTTTAAAGAGTGGAGTGAACAGACAGACTTTGGAAACCGAAATATTTATATAGGTATGGACTTAGGTACAGTAGCCAGCACATCAAGTTATCACAAACTGTCATATTACTCCAAATGATTTTGAACCATAAAATGTTGATGGTTAAGTTCAAAAACGAATCTGCAATGAATCGAAGTTAACTTGATGGTAACTTGATGTGCTGGCGACTGTACCTACACATAAAAAACACTGCACACTGCTTGTAGTCGTTGCCAGAAATTAGAAAGAATGTATCAAGGTAGCGTCATAAACACAAATGTAAATAAATAAATGATGCTAAGTGAAGCTAAGCGACACTTTCGCTACTCATGCCATTTCTCCTGAGGACATGACATGATTTATTTATCTTCTTCAATGAGAGTAACGGAACTAGTAGATAACAGCCATGTTTTTTGGTAAGATCTGTTCAATAACTATCGGATAAACATACGCATCACGCCTCATCATCACCATTACGTCTGTAATCCTTGTAGGGTTAGGCAGAGGTGTATCTAACAGTTCTTACACTAAGTTTGTCTGTTCAGGTCAAATTCTCACGCAATCTCTCGCTAAGAGGAATTCATCATCATCTGCCTGCCTTTTCCCAACTATGTTGGGGTCGGCTTCCAGTCTAAACGGATGCAGCTGAGCTAAGTACCTACATTTTAATACCATTGAATGACTATTTCATGAAAAAGTCATTCAATGGGGTTACATGAACTCAGAGGGTTGTATTGATGATTTTAATGATAATAATTCTGTAACTACATACGTGTTACTTGCGCGACTAATTTTTCATCAACATACAACCTGACACTGACCTGCAAATTGTAAAAAAAAAACAAAAGAAAATTTGAATTTCGCGCTACCCTAGCGCTTTCACCTTGTTAAGCCTAAGTTTTGTGACAAAAATACTTAGTCTCCGACATCCATTACCCTTCTAAACAGGAACTCAATTCCTATTAATGCTGTATCGTGGCAGATGTACAATTGGACATCATAATTATACCAATTTCGCTTCGTTTCTAATAACAAGGCTGCTAACACAGTTCATCTTGTAACACATCGAGAAATTATCTGCAGACAGATCTTCACACGCAGTAAAGAGAGCATAGACAATCTAAAAATATATGTAATTTAGGTAGCCACTTAGGTAGAATCATCATTATGGTATTTAGAAAATGTAGGGCAAGCTTAGAAAATTTAGAATGTACAAATTTCTAGAATAAATAAGTATCTTAAATAATAGCAAATACAATAGGTACCAAGCATGTATACTGGGGTCGGCTTCCAGTCTAAACGGATGCAGCTGAATACCAGTATTTTACATGGGCCGGCTGCCTATTTTCTGACCTCCACAACCCAGTTAGTACTGGATAATAAGATACCCCTTAATAAGACTGGTTGTAAGGCTTTCGGGCCACTGACTACCTGTAACGACTGTCAAAGATCTACAAATGACAGCCGGGACCAACGGCTAACGTTCTTTCCGAGGCACGGAGGAAACTCATTATGTAATGGATGGTCGCCCGTTCATGGGCCGACTTTGTCAAGTGCAGCTTGACCTTGAAGATCGACCCGTGTTACTGTTATTATCTAGCTAATACTAAGTTAGATTTATCTAAAGACACTGCTCATACCAGCCGAACACGCCAACAGCTGGACATAGGTACAACGTATACACGGACCCTTCACGAAGATGTCAACCTAGCATTCTGTAAATCAAACTAACTCTGTCTACACACGAAAAATATTGCTGGGAAACTACTTTTTTCGAGGAACAATGTCACGGTTTACGGTAGGATTCAATGTAAATGTAACGCACTCAAAACATTGTGCTGTTTGATGCATTGAATACTTAGTTAATTATAGGTCATGGAACTCATGGAGGTATTTAAAGTAATATAGGTAACATTAAAACCTTGTATTGAAAAAACAAAAAAATTACCTCCAATATCTCCGTAACTAGCCATTACGTAGGTACTTACCCATGTCAAGAACAAAAAAAAAATGGTATTCCCCAGGCGTCGCCATATCAAGCGGTTGTACAGGTACAATCGTGATCACCACTTTTCACCTTTATGCCTTGAGTAATAAGGTTGTAAATTAGTTGTCGACCGTCAGTGAGCGCGGTAGTAGGTAGGTACCTAAACTTATACTGTCACTTACGGGATATCTTCCGTGATTGTTCATGATTTTGAGCTCCCGGTTTTGAACCGTGAAAACTTAAAACAGTGTTACGTAGGTACCTAAGTAAGTACTTATTTATTGGATCAAGCGAATTCCCGAGGCCTTTGCCATCACCAGTCCACTTCGATGGTATGCCTCCCACAGTGTGGACTGCACTAACACCTATGTTTAGCAGTCGATGGGTTGCAGTTTGCAGTGCAGCTGATAATGATGAAGATGATGGTGCCGGGTAGTCGGTTTCGACGAGTTGATAATATGATACCTACTTAACTTGATAGAAAATTGGTAGGTATTACCTATTTAAAATTGGACATAGAAATTTTTCATCGCTTATTTTTTTTTAATCAGCTGTTCTGTACATTTTGACCATTGCACTTTTGTAGGCATTGCACTTGTAACCGAGCTAATAGGTTGATAACACAATTTACTACTTATATCACAGGCTCACACAAACCATTACCAACCAGTCCAGGGTACACTTCACCTACCAACTCTCCGCCATTTGTGGTGACTGACAGTTGTCCTACGTGACAGCTACCTACCCGACTGCTTGTGGCCGTGAGACAGTGTTACCATATCTATTAAATAGATACACTACAGTAGGAAACAGCTGATTTTTTTTAACACATACGAATTCTCAGAATAATGTACTGAATAAGTGGTACTTAACCGTTTTCGCGTCGGTGTCCCATCCACACAGTACAGGTATTTATTAAAAATAATACGAGAACTATAAAACTTTGGGTTTACCCAAATGCATAATGAGCTAAGCTACTTCGAAGAAGGATGCAGTAGATGTCAACTGGCCAAACGTCATCAACTCACGTTTAATTCCAATAAAACTATGGCCCCTTGCATGCTAAAGCCGAGATCATACTGTTACCTGCTGTAACGTGAAAGGAAAGATTTATCAACATTAATACATACACAAATACATAAACTCATAATAAAAGACGGAATAAAAATAAACGCAATAATAAAATATGTTAATTATTATGCCTTTCTGCAAAACTGAAACATTTCCACCTTAGAAAGTGGTTATGTTAACATTTCGTAACTATTCTTCAAAACAACGTAACAAAATACTTTAAATTGACAAAAGATTGACAGATTGTAGCAAAAAAGGCTAAGTAAAAACAATACTCTTCCGGCTTAAGTCATTGTTAAAACAATGCCTAAAGCGAACGCGGCCTAAATAAAAAAACTTTCTCGATTTTCTTCCGTTTCCATAAAATCGCTCGAAGGTTGCACATTTTAAGTTAAAATCGGACAGGATATGAATAGTAATGCCGAAAAAAACGAAAGTTGTGACGAAGTTGTTTTATTTTACCGTATGGCAGTGTGCAGGCGTCTTTAGGTGAAAGAAGAAATGGGTTACCGACCAGCGACCTCTTCGCGCGCTTAGTTTCGACTGAGCGTTTGGCGCGAAATGTCGTTTTACGTACTTTTAAATTCGTCGTGCGTGTATTTCAACAAAATACGTTTCTAAATACGTTTAATAAATAAATAATGGATTTAAAAGAAATAATAAAGTGGTTTATACCGTGTTTTCATATATTGCTACTGAAAAAAATTAAAATGTGCGGTCGTTTGACTTACATCTGTTTGTTTTTACTTTTTATTTTGCGACCCAGTTATGGCGCGGACGCAAACCCAAACAGCCTAGTTAGTGATGATAGTAATATCAAAAATGTAGTTAATTTTAGTTATTTAGACTTTAAAAATAACCAAAGTGATTATTTAAGTGAGAAAATGGAAAGGAATGAAGGAAGAAGTGTTGACACATCTGTCGGTGAGTTAAACTTTTTTTTTGTAATGCCTATTTTTTTTAAATTATTTGAATCTCGTAATTTGCCATAATCTGCTGGTATTTCATTCGCATTCACAATTCAGGAAATTAATATTTACCAATCGGCAATGTCATGTCATTCCAATATTTTGAAAGTTAATAAAGATTGAGCGCGCTTTCATTTATTTATTTATTATTATTATTAATTACAACAACGGTTCTACACCACTAACAGGACGACAACAGGACTGATATTAATACAGGTATTAAGTATTTAGAAGTGAATGTCGTCAATATTCTCAAGTACCGAATAAGTACAAACGCACTAAAGTAACGGCATTGTTACCAGATATTTTAAGTAGCAATAAAATTGTCATATGATCCGTTAGTGTTAGTAAACTGGCCCAATTATCCATTTCCGACATGCTATTCGGTTCCTTGGTAAGTGGCTTATGTTATACAATGAAATAACGGCATCAGCATTAAATATCTCATACAAAGTCGGAATGAAACTTAAAAAACACCTACCTATGTACTATACCTACCCATGTTTGCAATGAATAAATGCTTTGATTTGATTTGAGCATTGATCACAAATATTCACAACACTCGATCTCATTGCATGTTGGCTTTTCTAGCTGCCAAGCCATAAAGATTCTTACATAGATGTCCTTAAGTTTCAGTCGTTTTACGAAGGATTTAGGTGGGTGGAAGCACCAGGGTAGCCCGCGAAATTCAATTTTTCTTACGTGTTGTGTTCGCATACTCAACGAAACGTAGGGGCAACCAAATTCGCGTTTTCCGAATGGTGCTAGAGCAAACATTTTATAGTGATGAGTAAAATGACCCGATTTTGTATACATATATATGTGTGTGTGTGTGTGTTTCGTGTATATGTTGGGTGTAAAAATTCCCATAACGATACCGAAAGCTACTTGTTCTCCGTCATTGCGATAGTTTTTTAGTTCTAGACCATACTTGGGAACCTTCTAGTTACGGATATATTGGGGGTCAAAGTTCCAACCTTTTCACAAGTTTTTATGTTATAACTTTACTTTAAATACCTCCACAACTCACTTACTATTCAATGCGTCCATCAGCACATTGTTTTGAGTGTGTTACATTGAGTCCTACCTACCAAAAAACGTAATTTTTCTCCTCAAAAGAATTTTCGTTTCCCAGTAAGAATTTTTGAACAGTTAATTAGTTTGATATAGGTACCTACAGAATGCTTGCTTGACGGCTTTGTGAAGGGTCCATACACCTTGTATAACTTGTAATCACATTGACCGATGCTAGTTTCTTTAATACGAATGAAGATCTTTCAGCTTGTCCGAAACTAAAAAGCCAAAAGAGTTTGCTAAAGTTCATCTGCCTACTAACCGGAAGCCCATGGCCGCTGACATAAATCACAATAACAATGCTGAGAACATAAAAGATGTCATAACCATTCAACCAGCTGTGTTAGACACGATATTTCATTCTTTGTTAAACTTATTTGTAAACAAGACATTTTGAGAAGCATCTGGCATAATGTATTTCTGATTATTGTTTTTTAAGTTTTCTTTGTTTATTTATTTGGTACACCAACAGCAGTACATACTAAGAATTAATGTGAAACAATAAAAATAACATAAAAGTGCTGGTATGTATGCCTATTATAGGTATACACAGCATTCACCATAGGACAACAACATAATGTTATCAAATGTTAATTATAAAGTAATACAATGATAAAAATTAATAAAGGAAGTAATACAATTTGAATATACTCTTCACGTGACCAGAGGGCGAGCCTATTTTTTGGCCAAAGAATATCGAACGTGGCAATGCTGCCAGCCTTCTGGGCACTATTCCTGTTGACAGCGATGTGAACGAATTTTTGGACGCCATGTAACCCTTTTCTACTTGTAAATATTTAATACTATTATACATAGAGAATCTGGTTGTATAGTCTTTGCTATTATAGTTTTTTAGTTTGTAAATAATTTAATTATCTTTGACATAAATCATTAAATGAATATTGTTTATAAAATTTACTTACAACTAAATGAGATGAAATGAATTATGAAATATATCCCTTGCTGTTAAACGATTAATTGTAAAAACAATCAAGTGATTGGTTAAGTAGCGAACTTACATATATGGAGAAACAGAAAACATTCTGATCAGGGTAAGCTAACATGCTGGATACCCACACACAGACGAGCGAAGGTCACGAGCAACAGCGTAGAGTATCATAACAATTATCAGTATCATTTCTAAGTAATAAACGCCAAGCCAACGAGAAAAGGAAGCCAATGAATGAATGAATTGAATGTTTACAAATCGACATTAAAACATTCAATTTATATGTGCCATTGAACACAGGAACCATCTTGTATTGTGTGAAGCACACTAAGTATCGAATTAATACTTAATTAACGCAGCTCTGCTAAAAGCCAGTGTACGTTCTTGATGGTAATTTCAATGACATTGCTTTCCTATAAGATAGGGAGTGCCGAATAGCCACAGGGTCGCTGGACCGGTCGGTGTGGCAATGCTTGGGAGACGCTTATGTCTAGCGGTGACGGAGGTTAGGGTGTGCCGCCAAATAGCCACAGAATTACAGTCCACCGGTTGATGCTGCGATGTTTGGGAGAATGCCTATGTTTAGCGGTGATGGAGTTTAGTGAGTGCCAAACACACCCAGCATCACTGGACCGGTCGACGTGGCGATGCTTGGGAGATGCCTATGTCCAGCGGTGACGGAGTTTAGGGAGTGCCTTATAGCCACAGAATTGGAGGTCCGGTTGACGTGGTGATGCTTGGGGGACGCCTATGTCCATCGGTGATGGAGTTTAGGAAGTGCCAAATAGTCACAGAATCGCAGGACCGGTCGACGTGGCTGTGCTTTGGAGACGCCTATGTCCAGCGGTGGCGGAGGTTAGGGTGTGCCAAATAGCCACAGAATTACAGTCCACCGGTTGATGCTGCGATGTTTGGGAGAATGCCTATGTTTAGCGGTGATGGAGTTTAGTGAGTGCCAAACACACCCAGCATCACTGGACCGGTCGACGTGGCGATGCTTGGGAGATGCCTATGTCCAGCGGTGACGGAGTTTAGGGAGTGCCTTATAGCCACAGAATTGGAGGTCCGGTTGACGTGGTGATGCTTGGGGGACGCCTATGTCCATCGGTGATGGAGTTTAGGAAGTGCCAAATAGTCACAGAATCGCAGGACCGGTCGACGTGGCTGTGCTTTGGAGACGCCTATGTCCAGCGGTGGCGGAGGTTAGGGTGTGCCAAATAGCCACAGAATTACAGTCCACCGGTTGATGCTGCGATGTTTGGGAGAATGCCTATGTTTAGCGGTGATGGAGTTTAGTGAGTGCCAAACACACCCAGCATCACTGGACCGGTCGACGTGGCGATGCTTGGGAGATGCCTATGTCCAGCGGTGACGGAGTTTAGGGAGTGCCTTATAGCCACAGAATTGGAGGTCCGGTTGACGTGGTGATGCTTGGGGGACGCCTATGTCCATCGGTGATGGAGTTTAGGAAGTGCCAAATAGTCACAGAATCGCAGGACCGGTCGACGTGGCTGTGCTTTGGAGACGCCTATGTCCAGCGGTGGCGGAGGTTAGGGTGTGCCAAATAGCCACAGAATTACAGTCCACCGGTTGATGCTGCGATGTTTGGGAGAATGCCTATGTTTAGCGGTGATGGAGTTTAGTGAGTGCCAAACACACCCAGCATCACTGGACCGGTCGACGTGGCGATGCTTGGGAGATGCCTATGTCCAGCGGTGACGGAGTTTAGGGAGTGCCTTATAGCCACAGAATTGGAGGTCCGGTTGACGTGGTGATGCTTGGGGGACGCCTATGTCCATCGGTGATGGAGTTTAGGAAGTGCCAAATAGTCACAGAATCGCAGGACCGGTCGACGTGGCTGTGCTTTGGAGACGCCTATGTCCAGCGGTGGCGGAGGTTAGGGTGTGCCAAATAGCCACAGAATTACAGTCCACCGGTTGATGCTGCGATGTTTGGGAGAATGCCTATGTTTAGCGGTGATGGAGTTTAGTGAGTGCCAAATAACCACAGCATCACTGGATCGGTCGACGTGGCGATGCTTGGGAGATGCCTATGTCCAGCAGTAACGGAGTTTAGGGAGTGCCAAATAAGTAGTCACAGAATCGCAGGACCTGTGATCATCTTTGAGCTGAATGATGATGATGACGGAACTCTGTGGTATGCAGGCAGCAACCGCTGCTGTGAGCGACTCCCCGTCACCCGTGACCACGACCAATCTGCCAAGAATTAACAACTAAGAAGATTTTGTTCATATTCATTTTTTTTTAACCTATGGTAGTCAGTTTATGAGTGAGGAGCTCGTGGCTAAATAAGAACAGCCGCTGGGGTCGATCTTTAAGTTAAGCCGTTCTTACCGAGGTTGGTCCGTGGTGTGACCACCCATTACATACCGAGTTTCCTCCGTGCCTCGGAAAGCACGTTAAGCCGTTGGTCCCGGCTGTCATTTGTAGATCTTTGACAGTCGTTGCAGGTAGTCAGTGACCCAAAAGTCTGACAACCAGTCTTTGTCTTACCAAGGGGTATCGTATTACCTAGCCCTAACTGGGTTGTGAAGGTCAGATAGGCAGTCGCTCCATGTAAAATACTGGTATTCAGCTGCATCCGGTTAGACTGGAAGCCGACCCCACCATAGTTGGGAAAAGGCTAGGCTGATGATGAGGATGGTGGTAGTCAGTACTTATTATGTTACTCGTCTGTTAAAAAGTAGAAATCCAAATTATTACAATTCTCAAAACTACCATAGTGGTAGAAATAGTTATCAGAGATAATGATGAAATAGTATTGAAGCGAAACAAAATGAACCAATTTGACAGGCGCATTGTTTAGTTTAAATACTGTATCAATAAAACCATTGTAATGGAGGGCAATATCTCCAACGGTGAAACTACTTGGGTTGATTTGAGTGAGAGTTGAAACCAATTTAAAGATTTTTATTAGAGACTATAATAGCTTATCCCCGCGACTTCACCCGCGTGTAGTTCAGAGTTCAGTAATGTCCCACGGGATCGTACTACCTGGGTAAAAAGTATCCTATGTGTTAATCCAGGTTATAAACTATTTGTGTGCCAAATTTCATCCAAATCAAGTTTGTGCGTGAAAGAGTAACAAACATCCATCCATCCATCCTCACAAACTTTCGCATAATAATATTAGTAGGACTAGCCGTTTCCCCGGATTCGCTCGCGTTATGATCAGAGATAATGTAGCTTCCAATTATTTAGAGAATTTCCTTAATTTTTCCGGAATCGGATCAGTATTTCCGAAGATTACCTCCCACATAAAAACTTACAAACATTATTTCATTAAAATATCAGTATAGATCTACAATGTATTCTCGTTTATATTTATATTTTGAAATCGGTTTTACATTTTTATATATTCTGAAATAATTAAATATTAAAAAGAACATTTGAAAATATACTACCTCATCAGCATCAGGAACAAGGTCAGGTTGCCGGTTGGTCATGGCTCCAGAGAGAGGAACCTCCTCACTATGCGTGTCGTCTCCAGGAGTTCTGCGCACTAAATCAAGCCCTTAAGAAAAATAATGGCGTATCCCAAGAGAGCTTGAGCGACGAGGACGGCCGATACCTGCCCTTGCCCCATACCACTTGGGGTCGGCGCAACACGGTTTTTTATTTTATTATTGTGTGTCAGCCGTCACACTATCATAATATACACCATTATTTTTAGGTCGTTCTGGAACCGAATACCATTAACTCGATCATCGAACTCGAAACGATTGGGACTATTTTTTTGTAAAGGTAACAATAAAAAAAACACGAAAGAATAAATTTAATGTTTTTTTTTTAAATAATGAGAACTCAAATGCATATGCACCTCACGGCTGCGCCAAAAAGGCACAGTTCAGGCAACTAGTGTGCATCGCAATCGCAAGGGCCGATGCCTGCCAAGGCTGCGGGACTGTTCGGAAGAGATACCGCGGCCCTGGAATACAAAGGTCAAAAGAAGGAACATGGATGGGTTTTAGTCAGTAAAAGTCTGACACTCCCTTCCGCTCCGCTCAGAGCGGGAGGAGTCATTTGATGATTTCCCATCTCAAAAAAAAGGCAACCGGTGCGCGGCGCTGGTCTTCAACTGGACCAAGATTAGTAAGGTTACAGATGTAAAACAGTTTCATAAATCATTCCTCAACAGACCAAATGTATGAACTTGAACGAGGCGATAGGAGTAAACATATAAGAAAAGAATCGCAGCAGGTAACATGACAAGCTAGGCGTGAGTGTATGTACCTTACCTATGTATCATTCTCTCTCTCTTCCTCACACGTATTTTCTTTGGCCTTCCTCTCCCTCTCCATCCATTGATGGATTCGTTCGTTTTCATCACATTTGAAATAGTACTTCAAGGACATCAACGTACTCCCAGTCCCAAACTATGCTCATAATGTGTACAGAGTTTTTCTAACTAATTTAGTATGAACCTGTAGATATAAATAAAAAGATTATCATAAAAACGTCTCCCAAAAAAGAAACCTTTTTAATTAATTCTTTAATTTTTTTTTCATAACATTTCTTCCAAAAGAATAATTATAACAAAAGTTTTTTTTGGACATCCGCTGTTCCAGAGGTATTCAGGTAACTCAGGTATAAACGCCAGCAGATAAGCTACTACAATCCTGTCAAATATCTTTAATAGATGTTCAACTTTATCGCTAAAGTACCTATTAGGTTCAAGGTTGATTGCGAAAATTTGACAGTTTCTGGTAGCTTGATGTGTTGCCGTCAGTACATTACTCTACCAGGGATCAAGCTGCGGTTTCTTTGTTATATAAAAGTAGCTTTTATCCACGGCTTTGTTCGCAGTATGGGAAATAATCCCCATCCCAGTTTAAATATACCCTATGAGTATATATATGAGGGTATATTTAAACTGGGAGTGTCATAGGCTATGACACTCCGGGATAATGGAACTTCCTATTAGTGAAAGAGTGTTAGGAATCGGAGCAGTAGTTGCAAAGATTACGCCCTACATACAAATTTACAAATATGTATTTAATATACCTATAAACTTTACCTCTTATTATGGGAGACCTTTGCCCTGCAGTGGGACACATCAGGCTCATAATAAATTAATTAATGCAAGTATCTTGACTTTGGCTCGCGAGGTTGTCGACATGTGGACTCAGCGATCATTGTGCCGATAGTCGTGTCAGCCCGTGGCTTAATTGCCAAGAGCCTCGCCCTCGAAGGAGGCTCTCGTTAGGCAGCTGGATCAAGGACTTGATTCAGAAAGCGGTACTCCTGGACACGGCTTGAATTGTTAGGTGGTTCCTCTCTCTGGAGCCCTGACCGCCGGTAGCTTGGACCCTGTTCCCGATACCGGTGGGCTACATTTTTTTATATTTTTATTGTATTTACATATATATTTTAAAATTATTATTTAAAATGTATCAAGTTTGTAAAAAGATGAATAAAGGAAATAATTAATTAATATTAGTATAGATTATTATTTAATAAATAAGTAGATGTCCATTCATTGTTGTACATGATTGCATTCGTTGTGTTAACTAAATTAGTACCTGAAACGCAACTAGATGGCGTTGTAGTCGAATTAGAAGTCGCTATGGTTTCGTTACATCGGCTTGTATAAGAGGGTTTGCGAGTAAAATTTCGTTCTCAGTAGCAAAAAGCCGGAGTCTGGATAATAGGCTTTATAACTATTTTTGTTAGCGAAAACGTCACTTACGGTGGCTTGTTCGCTTTATTATACTTTACTACTATTTATTTACTTATACGAAATTAAAAAATTATTAAAAAAAACAAAAAAGTTTTTTTTTCTGCTTTGTATGTAAGAAATGTAGTTCTAGTGCTATAATTAATTTATTTAGTGACATTATAATTTGTTCTAGCAGTGGATTATGATTTATTTATTACGAATTTTCAATAGTCTTGAGTTTAAGTGCTGTGCACGCCTGTAACTGACAAATTCACTCTAAATTTTAAGTTTAAATTGTTACATTACCCATTTACCCCAGAACATGTATTAGTGAATAAGTCGTTGGAGTGCCTTATTATAAATAAATAATATCTAAGATCTTATACCTCCACAAAACGGAATTCATTGCTCTAATTTGACGATAATATGTAAGATATCTAACATTTTGCGTGATAAATAAATATAATAGATAGATGGTGTGTGGGTGTAGAAAGCGGACATCTTTAATCTTTCTCGTTATTAAACTGTTATAATAATAAAAACGAAACCAAACTTAATTACATCAGACAAAAGATAACAAATTCTCTTCACGCCTCTGGTTACACTTTTACTCTTACTCAATTATGAAGTAAAAAGTTAAGTAAATAAACATAATAATTATTAATTATAATATAGTGTTTTTTGAAAGCACGTTAAGCCGTTGGTCCCGGCTCGCGGCTGTCATTTGTAAATCTTTGACAGTCGTTACGGGTAGTCAGTACTAGTAGCCCGAAAGTCTAAGAACCAGTCTTACCAAGGATATCGTATTACCTAGTGGACCAACTGGGTTGTGGAGGTCAGATAGGCAGTCGCTCCATGTAAAATATTGGTATTCAGCTGCATCCGGTTAGACTGGGAGCCGACCCCAAGATAGTTGGGAAAAGGCTAGGCAAATGATGATGAATGTAGTGTTTTTTAATTAAATTTAAGTACAGAAATGTATATATTTAGAGATATTTTTTGTTCACCATGTTCTCCGTGACGGGGCCAGGTGGGCTCCCTGCCTCAGCGTAGATAACACGTCATTTTATAACAAATGAGATTAGTTTATTTTTATTCATTCAGGCACTTCAACGAATTACTCACTAAAACATACATAAACATAAATCACAAACAATTTTGTTTATTTCAAAGATAAATTAAATTATTTACAAACTACAAAACTAAAATAGTAATAAATATGTACAAGTCGACAAGGGTTACAGGGCGTCCAAAAATTCGTCCGCATCGCTGTCAACAGGAAAAGTGCCCAGAAGGATTTTTTGGATGGCAATGCTGATTCTTTGGCCAAAAAATAGGCCCGCCCGTTTTTCTGTGGACGGGCGACCACCCACTACATACCGAGTTTCCTCCGTGCCTCGGAAAGCACGTTAAGATGTTGGTTCCGGCTGTCCCTTGTACAATCATCTTTGACAGGCGTCAGTTGTAGTCAGTGACCCTAAAGTCTGACAACCAGTCTTACCAAGGGGTATAATATCGTATTACCCAGTACTAACTGGGCTGTGGAGGTCAGGTAGGCAGCCGCTCCACGTAAAATACTGGTATTCAGCTGCATCCGATTAGACTGGAAGCCGACCCCAATATAGTTGGGAAAAGGCAGGCAGATGATGAAGATAGTACCAGGCTAGTTTAAACTTATTGAAGGGACATGACACTGTCATAATTATCATCCGTCACACAATCCATCAGTAGCGAAGGGTCAATTTTTGTAAGAAGTAAGCCGGACTACATATCTTTTATGTGATTATATTATTTGTCTATAGAATACTGACTGTGCCATTTTTCAAAGGGTAGCCGGTAGGAATCGAGTTGTATGGAACCTTCGCCACTGCAATCCATCCATCTTTTCTTTGGTCATCGTCTCCCCTTCCATCTACATTCAAAAACATTTATAAAGATAGATGATAACATGCATCATTCTTTTAGTCACATGCGATTCATTCTTCCTCATCACTAGCCATACTAAGAGAACAAGAGAAGGCTACAGACAACTGGACAAACCATTTAAAATTTTCTGTAACTGGCGCAACTTTCAATGTTTTCTATCATAAAAAACTTGGAACTAATGGTAATGACATAAAACAAAACCATCATAATATAGCGATTACCTCTAATTCTCTCGGCGCTGCAAACGTTTTTACGTATACTACATTAAGGTTAGTAGATCGACGTATTTCCTGGTCATCACGAGATCATTCCACCATCTCGCTTCTTCCATCGGGAGTCCAGACGTACTGCGGGTTATCAACCATACCTTGTCGATGTTCCACACATTCGCACGAAGCGCTTTGCTACATCGTTTATTATGCGCACAGCCAAGGAGTGGAATTCCCTGCCTGCGTCGGTGTTCCCAAGTTCATATGACCCCAATCTATTTAAGTAGCGAGTTAATAGGCTTCTTTTGGGTTAGCTCGTTCCATCGTCGACCTCATCTCTGTCCTCAGGACTAGATTGAGGTCAAGAAGTCAATCTGCGTTTGTGAAAAGCCGATACTCAATAGACAATTGCCTATAAAGGGTCTGTATATCATCATCTGCCTAGCCTTTTCCCAACTATGTTGAGGTCACCTTCCAGTCTAACCGGATGCACCTGAATACCAGTATTTTACATGGAGCGACTGCCTATCTGATCTCCCAGTCAGTACTGGGTAATACGATACCCCTTGGTAAGACTGGTTGTCAGACTTTCGGGCCACTAGTGACGACTGTCAAAGATGATTGTAGGGATAAGTGACAGCTGAAACCAACCGGAACTGCGAATCGCAAGCGTAAGGTGGGACGCCTTCAAGCTTGGTAGAGCTCAAAGAGATTTAAAACAGTTATAGGGCGGACATTGGGAATATTGTCATATAATAATTTTCATCCCGAACTTTTTAGATTTTGAATCACGAATACTACCTGACAAGCGGGCGTTTGACGCTAGACAGAACGAGTTGTTACCAAGTAGTAACAAGTATTACATAACGATTTTCTTCGTCTTGTCCCGTCTATCGCTCATAAATATTTGAATGACTTTGGTGGAGCGAATCTTCGCAGGGTGGCTGGTAGCAGCTGCATGGCCTATGTCCTAATATGGCCGCTTTACAGAATCTTAATAGGATAATAATATAAATTAAGTTACAATTTGTAAAATTCCCCCAGTTATGGAACGCAGTAGAGGATGACGATGAGCTATTAAGCACATATATGTATATAATAGTAAGTTTTAACATACATGAAAGACAATATTCGCCTTTTTTTTTTTTTTTTGGGATGGGGAATCATCAAATGACTCCTCCCGCTCTGGGTGCAGCGGAAGGGAGTGTCAGACTTTTACTGACTAAAACCCATCCATGTTCCTTCTTTTGCCCTTTGTGTTCCAGGGCCGCGGTATCTCTTTCGGACAGTCCCACAGAAGACAATATTCACGACAATAATTGTAAGACAAAATTCGCCTGGTGCGGGATTTGAAGTAGGGGCATGTAACAGCATTCTAGTGTCCCCTTTATAGGAAGAAGCTAGGATGCTGTGTCCGCTGTTATTAGTTATAGACCAGAACGAATAGAGGCATAGAGGTCATAATTACTCACTGTGAGTGCCTCCCAGATACGTCATCAGATACATTCAGTTACTGTGAATGGATTGCGCAACCCCACTCGATGCATCCAATAAAACTAAGCAGCAGATTCGGCGCGCGGCCTTTCGTCACATACATCGGTCGTTAGGACAATCTCTTAGTACCTACTCACTTAATATTAAGAATTAATTGTAATTACCTTAATAAATTCATTTAGTGGAAATTTTGAGATTTTTGGACTCCTTCGCTGCACACATAATTCTCATAAAAATAATTGTGCATTACCCACTGTTTAGTGTTAAGTTGTTTAATGTAGCTGTTACGGGGGTGTCATTATCTCTAAGTGATAAAACGTCTTAAAATTATAAAGATTAAAAAAAAACTATTAAGCTTTTTCGATTAATTCTGATTCGGCTGTATTTTGTACATTGCCACTTAAACAACATTAAAAACTTGCAAATGAACTCGCGTTATATTTGTTTTCTATCAAGATTCGTAGTTCTTCACCTTGCCATATTGACATAGTGCAACCTCTATAATGAATCAATACACTTAAATATTTTTGGAAACATCTATACAAATAAATAAAATTGAAGTGTCTGATTGTAATATTAAAATAAAAGCTTTTTACTGAATGCATATTATGAAAATATACAGGGTTATTTGTAAAACACCAGTAACCTCTTAAGAGGTCATTGTACTCATCATTATGAACAACTTTTACTCTGTGACTAAACCTGAAATCACGAAAAAAAAATCAGCTGTTCCCTACATTTTGACGAGTTAATCGATCATAAATGTAGGGAACAGCTGATTTTTTTTTGGCGATTCCGGGTTTGGTCCCATAGTAAAAGTTGTTCATAATGATGAGTACAATGACCTCTTAAGAGGTTACTGGTGTTTTACAAATAACCCTGTATACGGCACTTATAACAAATACATCTTTTTTTCATTTTTTGTCTGTCTATCTGTCTGTTTGTTCCCGGTAATCTCCGAAACAGCTGGATCGAATTTTACGCGACTTTGACAGACAGATGCTAATAATGTTATAAGAAGTAACTTAGGTTACTTTTATTTTAGAAAAAGAACTAGGGATCCGTGGAAAAAAGTGAAAACCATTGAAATTATTAACAAAATCCGATTCAAATGGCGAATTAATATTTTTATAATCATTTCAATCTGACGAAGGTCGTCGAGAACAGCTAGAGGTAAATAAAGACAGGTATGGGAGGAAAGTGGTCCACTGCGCGCGTATGCTGTAACAGATTCGAACCGGTCGCCCAGGCGGCACGATATGAATGTAGAACCTAGACCTACTACCAGTTCCATACATCGGTCGTATTGGACCTCGTTCTTGTAAACATTTGTTTCCTTACGGTACAAACAAAACTAGAACAGCTGACTTCTGAATTAAGTATCTAAAGTTAGATCTTTTCAAACTCTGTAAGTTTTTAAACTGACGTGGTCACTAACATTAGGTATATGGTAAAAAGTTGTTATTTTGAAATAACAAACAGACACTTCAATTGTATTTATTTGTATGTATAGATTACTACCTAGCTTTTGCCCGCGGCTTTGCTCTCGTTAATTTAGAATTTGACAATCATTTCGGGTCGGAGCGAAAGACACGTGGCGCCATCTAATTCTTATTCTTATTCTTTCTTATTCTTTATTGCACACAAAATTAAAAGATATACACACAACATTACAATATATAGCTTATGTACAACGGCGAGCTTAACCCAAAATTGGGTTTTCTTACAGCAAACCTTACTTTGATTGCGAGATTAGCGATAGAGGATCTAATGTCATAAGCATATCTTAATATCCAGCGATGATGTCTGATAAGGGAATTAATCTGAGCGTAGTTCCAAAAATATTTACCTTCAAACTGTTTTGAAAGGCAATTAGACAGTCTTGTCTATGATCTAAGGTTAAGCCATAATGTGATGGTTAATGGCGATGACGAAAAAAAAACGGACAAGTGCGAGTTCAACTCGCGTGGAGAGGATCTAAATTCCGTAAGATTTCTTAAAGGTTTTCATGTAATTTCGGAGTTAAGGGGCGGGAATGGTCAATTTTCACCTTTTCCATTTTCTTAAACAACTCCAAAACTATTTATCTTAAAATTATAAAAATAATATATTTGAGATACTACCTAGGTACTAACATTTTAGTGAGTTACTTAAAACCCGTTAAGATTTCTACTTCAATTCGAAGAATACTACCGCATGATCCTACATTGTTAAGTCGTTCAATACCATGAGGTTTGTGTATTATTTTAGTGTTATTCTTTTATAATTAGTTATGGTTTACTGGCTATGGGTGCCGGCCGCCGGATACCATACCTCATTGTTATGTCTTGCCAAAACCTAAGCGAAGCCGCGGCCAAAAGGTAGTAGTCTACATTTTCTAAACCGTTATTTTCTTCTTTATTCTAGGCCGTACCTTCGGTCGTCCTTTCAAGAAGATGATGGCAGCGCTCATCCCGCTAGTCTTCCAAATCGGCGCAGCGTCCACATGGGCCGTGGTCGCGGCGCTGGTCGGAGTCAAGACGCTACTCGTCACGCTGGTTATACTGAAGATACTGCTAGTGGCGGGCGCTGCTAAGGTGAAATTACTTTATATAATTTAGTGCTAAACGCACGTCTATGTGAGTATGTGAGCTCATGAGCTGTAGTCGCCGCTGACTACACCGGCTGCTGCATCGAGGCATTCTTTGTCTGTTTCCAGGTTTTTTTTAAAAAAATTTTATTACAATATGGGCCTGCTCTTGACCTCGATCACGCCTGATGGATCCTGTGCCAGCCTCATCTAGGGTTTACCCGTAATGGCAACAATGTCTTCTGTCCATCAAAACGCCTTTGAATGCTTATCTACAAAGTTTTATTAAAATTTTGGTCTTTTCAGCTTTACTAGTTAGAGTAGGTATTTATTTAATTGAGCGAAGCAAGCTAATCTCTTACTAACAGATCATCATCTGACTAGCCTTTTCCCAACATTATTGGGGTCGGCTTCCAGTCTAACCGGATGCAGCTGAATATCAGTGTTTTACATGGAGCGACTGCCTATCTGACCTCCACAACCCAGTTAGTACTACGTAATACGGTAGGTTAGATACCTTTTGGTAAGACTGGTTGTCAGACTTTCGGGCCACTGACTACCTGTAACGACTGCCAAAGATATAAAATAACACAGCCGGGAGCAATGGCTTGACGTGCTTAAAAATCTGTAAGGGGCCATCCATAAATTACGTCACACGAATTTCATGATTTTTTGACCCCCCCCCCCCCTCCTTATTACAGTGGGTCACCTTTGTGAGACGCTCCCTAGTGTGACGTCACATATTTTGCAAATTTTACATGTTCCTACAGATGTTGTTGGAAATATTTTTAAGAAAGTTCGTGTTTTAATACAGACATAATAATATGTTTGATTTTGAAATGTCAAAATCATCACAAAATTTAGAGGCCGTCCCACCCCTTGTGTCACACAATGTCACATTTGGTCGACCCCCCCCTCTTCTTAACGTGCGACGTAATTTATGGATGGCCCCTAATTAACAGATGATTTATACAAATTCCCTGACACAAGGTCATTGCACTTGACTTTATACATACCATTACCAACTGTACACAAAGTCAAAATCACTCGGTGGGACTTGAACGAAATAATTATGATTAAAATGGCTAAGATTCGTGGTAGACGTAACTGTGTTAACGTCATCTCTGCAAATATAGGGAGGTGTTTACTGTTTAGATGTGTCTTGTCTCATGAAAGCTCACAATTTTTTCCAACGACATAAGATCCAACCCTGGAATGGACTTGTTTGCTGATGAATGGAAGACGATTATGTTAAAATGTTTGTGGTTCTGTGAGAAGTCCGAGTAAAAGGATTACTTAACTTAATTCAGAGGGTCTAAAATGGCCGCTTTAGCAGAATCATAATAGGATAATAATATGAATTACTTTTAAATTCGTAAAATTTTTTCGGCCATTTTAGACTCCCTGTATTAAATGGCTTATGCTGTACTAAACTCATACAAAACATGAAGTTTCTGACCCGTTACCGGCGACCAGCGAGTAGATCGAGTAAAGATAGTCCAGCACCTAAAAACGAGTGTTTTACACAGGCAGAGGTGTACCCATTTCTGCCTTACCCTTCGCGAATTACAGGCGTGATGTTATGTACCCATTGCGGGCCTGTGGACGGTGAGTAATGGGCTAGCTCGCCGTCCGACCGTCTTATGACGACAGGCCGTGTCGACGGCGCGTTCGTGTTCCACGCGCGCCTCAAAGAGATGTCAGCAAACAGGAGGGGGCCCGCAAGGGCCGATGCCTGCCAGGGCTGCGGGACTGTTCGAAAGAGATACCGCGGCCCTGGAACACAAAGGGTAAAAGAAGGAACATGGATGGGATTTAGTCAGTAAAAGGCAAGTCAGTGACAGGAGGAGTCATTTGATGATTTCCCATCCCAACAAAAAAAAAAAGAAATAAAAGAGGTGTACCCATTAGTACACCCACATTCCGCCAGTTATGTTTTAGTCCCATGTAATAGGGGGCGAGGTTACTGCCATCAACTGGGCATAAATCCAGGCTCCGTGGATGCTACTGAGAAATTCCTGCTTCAAGAACCCAATACCACTTTGCCCAAACTGGGAATCGAATGCAAGACCTCATGCTCAGCAGTCGCGCACGAGTGTTTTGTTAAGCGCGCTCGCCGCTGGTGTAACAGTTGATGATTTATTCAGATTTCTATTATTCTTACACGGTTCTTACCTACCTTAATGTAAAATAAAAATATTTATTTATTTTAATATTTCGAAAATCGACAAGTTCCTTCCTTGTCGACGGACAGGTGCCAGCCGACAGCAGCCAGTAAGCTAGGTTACTCGAACAATCGTATTCATAAAATTATTATAATCAAGTCATCAAAATGCCTTTGACCCACACTCCAAGGTCGTTAAAAGTTATCTGTCAAAATAAATAAAAAACTATTATAACATAACACACATTTTTGCACAGTCTATACAAGAGAAAGTAACTTTTACAACCGGAATGAAGAAAGGGATGGAAGATATTGTTTAGGACGCGTTGGAAAGAGATGGGTGTTAGTATTGGGTGCTATGCCTTGCTGATTTTCGAGAAATAATTGAATTGATTTTACTATGGTTTTGAGGAAGCATAATAAGGATCCGTAAGTGCGGTATCTCACACCAGAATAAAAAATGCTTTTTATAATACCTTCATCATCATCTGCCTAGCCTTTATTTTACATGAAGCGACTGCCTATCTGACCTTCACAAACCAATAACTGTGTAATACGATACCCCTTGGTAAGACTGGTTGTCAGACTTTCGGCTTCTGACTACCTGTAACGACTGTCAAAGATCTACAAATGACAGCCGGGATCAACGGCTTAAATTGCTTTCCGAGGCACGCAGAAAACTCGGTATGTAATGGGTGGTCACACATCTGCAGACCAACCTCGGCATCCTCTGTTTTTCATAATTCCTTGATGTTCAAAAAAGTTTGTGGGTCGCGGGCCTCCTCTCTTTGAGAGGGGATGTGCTGTAATGTACCAGAGGGCACTAATTTGAGTTGCTATATAAGCCTTGGATTTTCACAAGCTTTTATTTGACTCGCAATGTTTGTTTGTTTGTTTTGGTCGAATCTTGCAACTAAATTTAAAACAGTTTATCCCCAATCGATTGAGCTGATTTTTTTGCTGGGGAGCGCTGTCCAGTGTTGGTTAGTGAGTTTTTTGTCCCAAATAAATAAAATAAAAAATAAAATTTTGCATACACGTTTAGTTCTGATGGCAATGCATGGTTAGCTTAGTGACGTCATTCTAAATCCAACATGGCGGACTCCCAAAGATGGCGGACTAGTTTTGAACCCCCATGATATGGGTAATTAAAAGGGTTTGTTGAGAAGAATAGGAAAACTAAATTGCGTTACACCAAAACCTTATTTTTAAAATGTTTTTTTTACTGTAAGTTTGTTTCTTTAGGACATTGCTCATGATATTTTCCTGCATCGTTTTTATAGCCGGGGTGATGATTTAAATTACACAGTTAATTACCTGCTTGAGTTCGAACCGGCGACCTATAATTCGTAAGTCGAGGCTGAATTGTCACTGGACTGCAGCTCCTCTTGGATCATCCGATAATACGTTTTATTATTTCGAAATGTAGGTCACCTAGAATCATTTTTATATATAGAAATACTTTCCGTACTTACATTTAAATTGGCTATTTGTATTTAATATGTTTTTTGCCTCTCAATAACTGTACTTAAAACTTTCATCGTAATAGAAAACGAAAGTGACATTGATATACTATTGTACATTGTGCTGACAGCCTCAGGCCCTTCAATCTTTACAGATGCAAGTGGTAGACAGGCACATGGCGATCATAGTTTTGTAGAGGCGGAAAATGATCGCGATAGTATTGATGGACCTGTTCAATTGATAAACTTTGTCTATCTGCGGTAGTTAATTGATAATATAGTTTGCCTCGTTCGTGTTGTGGTTGCAAGCGCGGCTGCTGAGCACTACGTCCTGGGTTGGATTCCCAGGTCTGGCAAAATGTTATTGGGTTTACCTAAAAGGAATTTCTCAGTAGGCATGGAGTCTGGATTGGCTCCCGATTGATAAATAAATAAATAAATATCCCTGGACATTTTTCACACAGCACCATCTAGTCCCAAGCTAAGCAACTTAATGCTTGTGTTATGGTAGCTAGATGGCTGATAAACTACATAATATATACATTTTTGTAAATACATACATATTATAGATAGAAAAACACCCAGACCCGGAACAACTACTTGTAGGTCATACAAATATTTGTCCCGTACGGGAATCGAACCCGCGACATGCAGCGCAGCAGTCAATCGCACACCTCTGCCTAACTCTTCAGGGACTACAGGCGTGATGTTATGTTACGTAATTTAAGTTTCGTCGAAAAAGGATTTTTAACTATTACGGGTAGAATCAAGATGGAAGATTGGCCTAAGAGCGAGAAGTTTGGAGACCTGGCTTATTCACAGTGGTGGATGAAGTTTATCTGATGGTTTCGGAAGCCTCAGACTCTTCAAGATAGCTTCTTCTTCGCGTGTCGATGTTCAAACTGTTAGTAAGTGTATAATCTTACTTTTAGGTTTACTCACCGGCGTCAGGTTGCATGTCTGTCGGTCTTTTACAGGCTGTACTTCGGTGAGTGTGCCCAAGAGCTCCACGAGATCATTCCACTATCTCTCTTCTTCCATCGGGAGTCCAGACGTACTGCGGGTTATCACCCATTCCTTGTCGATGTTCCACACAATCGCACGAAGCGCTTTGCTACATCGTTTATTATGCGCACAGCCAAGGAGTGGAATTCCCTGCCTTCATCAGTGTTCCCAAGTTCATATGACCCCAATCTATGTAAGGCGCGAGTTAATAGGCTTCATTTGGGTTAGCTCGTTCCATCTTCGACCTCATCTCTGTCCTCAGGACTAGATTGAGGTCAAGAGTAGGCCCATTTAATATAAAAAAGGTTGGTAGTTTTAAATATAGTATTTAGTTCCTAATGTCACGATGGCGTTGTTCATTTAGCACTTTCCGCTGAATCGCGGTGTTAAGATTCTCCGCGATAAAATGAACTTCGTGTATATCAAAATACATTGTTTTCACCGAGACGTCGAGTAAACATTGGCTTTGTATTCAGTAAGTTATATATAACTTACTAACTAAGTACTTCCTGATTCTGACAATAAAATTTATCACAATAAACAGCCAGTGTTCTTCCCCCTCTCTCCTACGCTTGACCTATGCTGTGCCCGACAGGGCATTGTGACTAGTATATTTTATTTCCCTACCAACTATACAGGGTTATTTGTAAAACACCAGTAACCTCTTAAGAGGTCATTGTACTCATCATTATGAACAACTTTTACTATGGGACCAAACCTGAAATCGCGAAAAAAAAATCAGCTGTTCCCTACATTTTGACGAGTTAATCGATCATAAATGTAGGGAACAGCTGGTCTTAAGAGGTTACTGGTGTTTTACAAATAACCCTGTATACATTATGGTACGCAATTAAGAATTGAGTCGACCGTGAATTTGTCAACGAGTTTGACGCCTTCAGTAGCGTCCATCAGTTCTCGTTACGAGCAAACAACAGAACATGCAGGACACGATATAAGAACACGCTTAAGCTTTCACGGTTTAAAACGAAACTTTAATGTCACTTACGGGATATCTCCCGTGATTATAGACGAAAAACAAAGACAAAGAAAAAGGGCAGACAGATTTGTCTGCTCCTAACAATTCATTTTCCATCCACCCGCATTCTCCAGTCAACCCGCGATCATAGCGCTTGCAACAACGTCGAAATATCGGTAGCTCAGAATAATTGATCACGGAAGATATCCCGTAATGACAGTATAAGTTTACGATATTAGGAGTTCAATTGTTGTCAGGACAGTTGTCACTGGTAGAATGGGACACAGCTAGACATAATAACATAAGCTCAGAAAGACACGGAAGCAGATACTTGAGGTAATTATGCTCGTGGTGTAATTAGAATTGACTTTCACGTATTTAAATTTATGTTGATGTAGGGCTTGGTAAACTTTCACGCATAGATCGACTGATTGATCAGGTTAATGATCATGATAGATTTAAACGTTTATGTCCGTCACATCACCATCTCAGGTCCAGTTTAAAACCAGCGTCGGGCACTATCTGCTCAGCAGTTTGCTGAATTGGGCCTATTTGGCGCGCCTCTTTTTTTTCGTTTAGATTTAAGTTTATATTTTTAATTTTATGTTGTGTGCATTTATGGCATGTTGTGCCAAATAAATTCTTTCTTTCAAAAACGCTCGTATGCTAATCATATCATAACTCTTCCTCTTTCAGGTGGGCGCCCTCTTCGCCCACAAGACGCACGGTAGCAGCCACGGAGGCTGGGAACCTCCTCATCAGAAGGAGATACATCTGCATATACACAACGGAGGACACCCGGAGGTGCACGATGAGCATGGCGCTATATGTAAGAGGGATTCCAGTAGCTATATCTTACTATCTGAGGTCAATACCACGGGTATGCCACGGGTTATGTTTAGTCAGACTTAGCCTCTAAGAGATTGAAAATGGAAGGAGGTACACCGGCAGAGAACGAAAGTGGTCGTGTTCTTGAGTGGAAACCGCAAATCGGCAAACGCAAGGTGGGATGCCCTCAGGCTCGGTGGAGCGACGATCTTCGCAGGGTGAGAGTTGCCAAGAATTGAGCTGACACAACTGACTGAGCAGACAATTGGCGAGGCTTATGTCCAACAGTGGACTGCTGTAGGCTGATGATGATGGCAGCCACGGTTCAGCCTCCGCATCAGTGGAGACACAAATGTATCTCCACTGATGTGTATGCACATACATAACGGAGGACATTCGGCGGTGCTCGATGAGCATGGCGCTATAATGTGTATAAAATACCCTTGACGAAGCGTAATATTGCGTTTTGTTCTGGACCATTTCTGGGAACCTTCTAGTTACGGAGATATTGGAGGTCAAAGTTCCTAATTTGTACCTTTTTTTAAAACAAGCTTTTAATGTTGTAACTTTTCTTTAAATACCTCCTTCCCCCGTGCTATTGTGAATCTATCAGTATAATGTTTTGAGTGCGTTACATTGAGTCCTACCGTAAAACGTGATTTGTCACCCCAAAAAAGAAAAAAAGTCTTTTTCCCAGCAATAATTTTTGTGTAGAGTTACTTAATTTGATGTACGACACATCGACGATCTTGGTTGACGGCTTCGTGTAGGGTCCGTTTACGCCTTGATTTTTCTTAGCGAGAGTGAGCAGACGTCTTCTAGCATGTTTTTTCCATCATGACAACACCCACAATTTCCATCAAGCGAGATTGAGGTCAAGAGCAGGCCAATATGTATTTTTTTTGTTTAAACTTTTAATTCAAGAAGGTTACCATGTTGACCGAGTTTTTGACCCTCAGTCCGGACTTTGTCCGGCTTTGTTTATCTTTGATGTAAATGACCCAAAAATAACTAAAGTAGTACACAGTCACTCTTGAATGGTCCATTCCAGTGCATGGTAGAAGTTCCTACAGATAAGCACGGCCAAGAAGTTCTATGAATACTCATGTAAATTAAAATATTGTATGAATGAGACTGTTTGTATTAAAACTTATTTTACCCAGTGTCAGAATGGAAACAAGAACCAATACCCCCAGTAGGGGTAAAACCCGTCGCCCCTGTGAGTAACGGATACTACTTTGGCCCACCACCGTATCAGACTCCTGGAGGGGTCAAACCGGTGGGGTTCTTTATCGGTCCTGCTCCCACAGATGCCACCAGAAGAATACTAAACATTAAGTTCTAGAAGAAAATACTGGATCAGTAAGTGCTTACTTACGGATTGGTCACCATTGAAGCTTGTCTTGTTTTATTTCACTACAATGTTTCTTGGTGAATGTCTGAACTGGATATTGCCAACATCTACTAAGATTTCGTCTTACTTGCTATTTTTTTTGGCTTTATCCACCTCTGAAACTTGTCTTTTTACTCTGTGTATGTTTTTTACTGTTGATCTAAAAGGTTGCCTTTTTAGCATTGATTAACAGCACTATTATAATTATAAATACAGTCTGTTAAAGGCTATTGATATTCTATCATCTGATCTTGTGCATTCTTCATCATTCGGTCTTTAATTTGTTCTGCATTGTTCTGGTCTTCGATATCTGCGACAGAGTTGACCACTTTCTTTATCCTGTTTAATTTCGGTTGCACTGTGTAGCATGATTGCTTCGCATGATTGCACTTGCTGTCTCTAGACTTCACCTACATTTACCTACGAATAAGGTGGTATTGTGGTACTACTTATACCTCCAGAAGTCCAGACTTCGTTTATTTTGAACATCATCGACACGATTTGTAAGATTTTCCTTAACCTTCTCAAAATATGCCTCTTTTATTTTGTCAATTCGTTTTCCCTTCTAAGAAAACTTGCAAAGTGTTGCTTACTCAATTTTTATTTAAGACTAGCTGTTGTTCGCGACCTTCGTCTGCGAAAAATTATTATAAAAATGTCCCCTACCCCTACTACTTCCGAGTACTTCCCTATTTGAATCGGGGTTTTTTTTTTGCACGGAACCCAAATTTTTTTCTAAGTTAAGTACTCCTTATAACACCAGCCATCCGCCAGTGAGGGTCCCGTCAAAATCGGTTCAGCTGTTTCGGAAATTAGCCGGAACAAACCGACAGACAAATAGACCGAACACAAACATTAAAAAAAAATTGTTATAAGTAGTTATTTTAAAATTATAAACAGACTGCAATTTATTGTAAAATGATGCTCTTCGAAAACGTTTTGTAAACTAGTTCAAAGTATTTTCCAAAGCATTTCATAGGTCACAGAAAGCCCTTGGGGTTTTCATTAACACCTTCTGTGGAAAAATTACGATAATAAACCGAGAAAGCGATTCTTCGAAAGCAAAAGTAGGTGTTTTTGATGACGCATGTCGATGCTAGTTGCCATATTGCCTCGTTATGGGCAGAATGGAATCAGTGAAAGTTTAGATAAGAACGTATGTGAAAAACGTTAGTTAAGTAGGTATTTACCTATTTGTTATTAAACAGTTGTGTCAGGATATTATTTCTAGTTTTACAAGTGACATCTACATAGGTACGGTCTACCGATAGTAAAGGGTATTTATGTATGTACCTAACTGCATCATTTTCTAACAATTTCTTAACGAGTTTTGTTTGCCCATTCTGTTTGTTCACAATGTGAGATTATTAGCGGGGCTTTAAGAGGCCTGGCGATGAATTGTCCATACAAACGTAATACCAAAATCATTTTCATTTTGAGCATATTATTTGAAAGTTCATTAGTGATTTAACGACATCTGTGATCGACTAGCAAAACTTTTTTGCTGCGTACTGCTTGCGACATCTATGATCGAATAGTGTTACTATTTAAACGTAGAACCTTACCATCTCGAACTCATTGTGGTTTAAACGGTGTTTAATAGAGGGCGCCACAAAGGCTGCTTTCATTGAATTCAATGATTATTTGTAAAGCGTTCGTAATCAGAATAAAATTCTAAACAGTTCCAAAACCTTCAATTTATGAATCTAATTTTATTTTTATGAAGCACAAGTTACTATTTTCAATTCTACAATGCTATCTTTGTTTTCTACTACTAGATGGCGTTAGTATACACACTTGCAAATTTTATTTTCTTTAGTTCAGCTACTCAATACTAGATGGCGCTGTTTGACTATTTTTTCATTTTCGCAGCTTCATGGAACAGAGATGGCACTGCAGCCGCTTCAGCATCAGACAATAAGAATATCAACCTAGTTATTAACCCATATGCAGCAGCCGCAGGACCTCAAACTATCAGCACGCCTTACGGGAACTATGTGAGGGTTGATAATACTCCTAATGCTTTGTCTTCATTGTCTAGTGTTAGCACGTAAAAAAACAATGTGTTTTCAAAATGTTTCTGTATTGAAGTAATTTTGAGCAAAACTGTTGTGCTGTGAATTGTCAGAAACAATATATTCATATTCATTCCATATTATGATGATGATTGTAAAAATGTATCGGTTTACTTTGGCATAGTTAGGTACCTATATTAAGTACAGCTACCTACTTTGGAACCGCTGATTTAACCAAAGTGGGTATTAAAAGCCTTTAAACATCAGCTTTATTGTTGTCAGTTTTTCCACACAATAACTGCCGAACACCATTTTTATTCCATGGTTTTATGATGTAGGTATCTGACGTTGGTTAAATAAGCGATTTCGAAGCATGCAGTGTTAAAAAAATTGGTTGGTGACGATATTCAACTCTAAATCATCATTCAACGAGTATTTATAGGGAAGAATCGATTGTTAACGCAGTATTAGCTAATGGATTGGCTGTTGACCATCAGTCTGTTTGCTTAACCTAATGACTGCTAGCATTTCCTCATTTTTCTTGAGGCCATGACTAGCAGTTGACTATGTTAGGACAAACGGCTACAAAAATATTTATACCTATATCCTAGTTTTATTGGCCATTTTGATTATAAAGTTTACCGCCAACCAGTCTATTTTGGGATCGATTCCCAGAAGCGTAATTCCTAGTACCATTTGGGGATGTATTTCTAGAATTTGGTTGGAAATAGGACGCCAATAAATTCCTAAAACAGCCTTCATTGTATACCTGTATTCACTAAGACTACGCGACACCTAAATGAATGCCTAAATAAATAATATTATAGTAAAAAAAAACTAAAAAACACGCTTTAGAGTGACGTCATTTCTCGTATTCTTCTAAGTAAACCCTTTCACTTGATACCCATATCACGGGAATGGATAAAAAATAACTAACTAGGACTAGGAGTCCACCATATTGGATTTGGTATTACGTCATTTAGCTAACCATGCATTGTCATCCAAACTAAACGTGTATGCAAAATTCCAGCTCAATCGGAAGGCGGGAAGTGGGTCAAATTTAACTTCTAAGATTTTTTACATAGAACTTACAGGTGTAACTAAGCAAAGTGTGTTAAAAAGCGCGCTGTTGGTTGTGTATTTAGGCGTTCATTTATTGTTATAAAAAGAGGCATAGGTAGTGTATTATTTTCCATGGAAGACTAAACTTTAGGTACATACTTCTTACTTAAACATAAGTACCTATTTAAGTAATTTCTATTGTCAATCGTCGTCGCTTGATTTTAGAAATACTTACTTTTGCTCTTTCTTTTTGCTTTAAAGCTTTGTTGGCTTAAATAGCTTTGAGTATGTTACCAAGATACACCTAGTAATTAATGAGGTATTAGTTAATAAAACTACTTAATATTAAATAGAAGTAGTATTTATTTATTTTATATTAAATTAGTACATATGGCTTAGTGTGTAAACTAGTGGAGACAATAAATGTTTCTACGTTATATTATGACTTTTATTTTGACCCTCTTTGTAGCCACTAGTAATCTTAGGAGTTGGATGGATGGATCGATGTATGTTTATTACTCTTTCACGCAAAACCTACCGAACGGATTTGGATGAAATTTGGCATACAGATAGTTTATTACCTGGATTAACACAAAGGCTACTTTTTTGTCCAGGTAGTACGATCCCGTGGGCCAATAACCGAACTATAAAGGCGAAGCCGCGGGCATATACTAGTGTCTTAGTAATGTCTCTAGGTGGATCGACTTTACCACACCAACGTTTGAGCACCTCTGCATTCTATCTCACGACTCGCTACCCTTGACACGTAACCTTGCGGACTGGTTCGACCGATCAAAGCGTTAGAATACACTTCTAACCAGTATGTTTCCAGTTTTGTATGTTTATTTAATGACTAGCTGTCTCGAGATTTTACCAGTAATAACTTTGTTATCTGGGATATTCATGTTTGGTCCACCCTGCGCTAAAACGGTGTGCAATAAGATATCAAAAATGCTCTAACCTTTTTAAACGCCAGAGCATAAAGGCACGCCCGTGCCCTCCACGCCAAGCCACAATTTCACCTACAATTTTTTCACATTTTGTGTCATTTGGCGTACAGGGCACGTGCTTGCTTGTCATGTATATAAAAGGTTAGAGATAACTTTGTTAAAAATTCGAGACACTATAAACAGTTGTAACTGGCTTTGGTGGAAGCAAGATCTACTGCTGAGCATGAGGCCCGGGATCGATTCATAAGTCGGGCAGTCTTCTTCAATTTCTTCGTCTTCTGTTGGGTTATTACTTGAGTAAAAGTCAATCGTTGAGATACGATTTTCATTCTGTAAGTAGTTTATAACTTCTTAAAGTTAGAACTGTCAAAAGTTATAATTCTTAGTTTTGCTTTCTTTGACGATTCTTATTTGGGTTTTAAAGATTCTTTATTTATTCTACTTAATTTAAATTCTTGTCTATTGTATATTTTTTTTTTGCATAAGTTATTAGTTACTTAAACTAAAGTAGTTACTTAATTTGGCTTGACTATAGATACGGGTGTTACTCCCTAACTTACCTACCTACTTACATAGAGGTGTTACATTTGTAGCATTTCTTGGAACCCATGAGCTCATAGATGACGACATCCTAATGTAATCTTTGGACATATAGTTGATGCTGATGACCGCACGATCACACCCACTCATGGCGTTGGTATGCAATATGCATTCTTACAGCATTCTCCAGGTAAAAGTCCATACCTGCCAGTTGAATGCTTCTTCTTCTTAGCGTGTCGATGGCAATCTAAATTGTATCAGCCCAAAACTGAGCTACTAGTTTGGCGCCTTCAGTAGCGTCCATCTGATCCTGTAATGTATAAACGCCAACTCCAACTTCATCGTTCGTGGTACACACACACACATCATTTACACTCCAGGACTGAATCATCAATGAATCTCCACCTGAGTTGGTTTTCCATGGTATTGGATTTAAAAGTGTAGTCGTAAATAACGGGTAAATCCATTCAGTGAATGACGTTCTGGCATGAAGTGATGAAATAAAGTACTGGAATTATGTACTGGTATGAAGTACTGGAATGAAGCGCTGGAAGGAAGTACTGGAATGAAGTAAAAATTTAATTTTAATAGATTCACTAATCATAATATACGCTTCGTTAGAAGAGTGAGTAGCTGTATAAATATTTATTCCTTTATACCTATTTATTCCTTATGTATTAGTCTAAAAATCTAATATTTTTACCAAGGCGCAGGTATCATGCACTCAGTAACTGGACTGTGAAAGACAAAACTCTGATATCCAGCTGCATCCGGTTAGACTGGAAGCTGACAAAAATATAATTGGGAAAAGGTAGGCATATGATGATGATGATGTGTCAACCTCTAAGTCCACGGCAAAACACACACCACACACAACACACACGGCAGGTAGTACTCACGGCGATAGATGAGGCATGCATAGGTATGCATTTCCAGCATAACATGGGCTATCTTTGTATGGATTTCCCATACATTGAGAGATCCGCTTGTACTGGTTTTGTATACCTTGATGGGTCGTCGTGCATACGATAAACACTTAAGAGGGAACAGGGCCGGCGATGTACGTATTTGGAGAAACTATTGCCGTCGCGTTGCGTCAAGCCTGTCCCCGTAGAGTGCGATAGGGACAGCACATAATATCACAAAAATTTTGAGGAGATTGTGGTTTTGTATTCCCCTTTTTAGTCTCGAAAACTGAGCTGATTCAATTATTTTACGTTAAAAACTTTTCGAATTTGTCTGATAGTTCTCTAATCATGACCGTAAAAATGGGCCATTTTTGTCATTTTTGGAGGATATAATTCTTTACTTATTAGTTCCTGAAAAAAAAATTAATGACATGGTCGTGTCTACCGTAAACCTTGATTTTATGAAAAAAAAAATATTGTTCTAGCTAGAGGCATTATTTAGGAAGAAAAGAGAGGGAACGTATTTGTATGGAGCATCGAAGCTCCTGTCCCCTCTTAACAGGCTTTAAAATTAGTCAATACACACCCACTCTATTGTCTATACTTGTTCCAACATCTTCCAAATAAACGAAGACTCCATTTTTGTTTTCGTTCATTGTCAAATTGTTGCCTCATTTACTTACGTCCATATCTGTGTGTATTGCTATTTGTAAAAATAAACATCCTGGAAACATTATCTGTAAGTTTTTTGTTTAACAGTCATAGCTGTTTTTTACTACGATCTAACCTGATGGTAACCTTTGTTTTTTTTTTTTTTGGAGGGTGGGAAATCATGAAATGACTCCTCCCGCTCTGAGCGGAGCGGAAGGGAGTGTCAGACTCTTACTGACTAAAAACCACCCATGTTCCTTCTTTCGCCCTTTATGTTCCAGGGCCGCGGTATCTCTTTCGAACAGTCCCGCAGCCCTGGCAGGCATCGGCCCTTGCGGGCCCCTCCCGTTTGCTCTTTGAGGCGCGCGTGGAACACGAACGCGCCGTCGACACGGCCTGTCGTCATATGACGGACGGACGGCGAGCTAGCCAATTACTCACCGTCCACAGGCCCGCGCCTACGGTGGCCGAGAGCCACCACGTGGCCCCCGACGCCCGGTGCTTCTCCCGCGGCGGCTGGGACGTGAGGTTCTCTCCCTCTCACGTTCCGCCACCTCCTTCGCTAGCATGACTAAGCAATGATATTGATAACCTAACATAACATAACATCACGCCTATAATCCCCGAAGGGTTAGGCAGAGGTGTTCCTAATAGTTCAGTCACGAGCACCAATATGTAAACACAAACACTTAACTGTTAACAACTTTTAAAAGTGTTTTTCTCCTGCTGTTCTGATTAAAATGTCATGTTGTTGTGTTGTATTCTGGAACTCATATTTTTATGAAAAAGATCCTATCTCTAAGTTACAATCGTTATTTCTGGCGAAAATTGATTTTAAATTTAGGAAAGTGTATACATATTGGTGCTCGTGACTGTACACCACATTTCGCTAGTCATGTTTAAGTCACATGTAAAAGGAGGCCAACCTATTGCCATCAACCGGCCACAAATCCAGACTCCGTGGCTGCTACTGAGAAATTCCTGATGGAAAAACCCAGTCACAATTTTGCCGACCCAGGAATCGAACACTCCGGACCTCATGTTCAGCAGTCGCGATTGCCTCCACTAGTACCAATGATGTGAAGTAATAATTATAATAATTCATATTTATACTTGAAGACTTCCAGGTTATAGCTATCGGGAACAAAGATGAACAAAAAGAGATAGAGAGATGCTTAGTCGACGCTTTAAATTAAAAAAAAAAATATCAATAAAAAAATATAATATAAATAATTAACGTCCCTAGCTGACTAAATAACACCAAATGTGATGAAAGATACCGGAACTCACAACACAGGGTACCCCAGCGTGGGGGTCAGTGTTAATTTTGAACCTCTGAAAAACGTTTTTGAAATTAAATAAATGTTTATTCATGGGACATCACTATAATCTGGATCTCCTCAAAGTTCGAGTTAATCGATTTCTTCTAGGCAAGCGTGCTCCACCCTAGGCCGCGTCATCGCTTCATATCTGGCAAGTTGCGGCCAAATGCAAGCCCATCACGTAAAAAATTCATTGGTATATTTTGTCGTCAAGAGAATCAACAGCAACCTGACAGCCCCTTCTATTTGCTCATGGTAATTGCTAAGAATTGCCAAACTTAAGTGGCAGTGGGCAGGGTACGAATAGAGTAGCTGTGTTAAGGCGCGGGCCCACCGCCGCGCATGCTGTGCACGGGCACGCGGCGCATTTTAGCAGCGTGTATTAATTTGTTTGACAACGTGGGTCTACGTTTCCACTGGAGTACACGAATATAACCCACGACTATGTATAGCGTGGCACGGCGCACGGAGAGGCTACGCACGTGCCACTGCAATCCACGGACACGGGCTTCATTGCGGGAGGTGTGGGGAGGTGGGACGGACGGGAAAGCGAAGCCCACAAGGTCGATGACTGAAAACTGCGCTGCGATAAGTGAGCTGTACATAGTCGTGGGTCATATATTCGTGTACTCCAGTGGAAACGTAGACCCACGTCGACAGCGTTGAGCTATGTAACCGCCTATTCGAGCAAGCCACGCATGTATCAATGACGTCAATTCATGCGTAGCCTTTCCGTGGGTTGCAGTGGACACAACCACATAAATTTTCTTACAAAGCGAAGCTTAATACACGTGCGTAGCCTCTCCGTGCACCGCGGTGGGCCCGCGCCTTTATCCTTCACAATCGTCTGCGTTTCATACCTATTGGCGCCACTTTAAATGTCAGCCATCAAATCTGAAATGTCGGTAATATAAAACCTGCAACTGATTGTCAACCGACTTGTCAAGCAACTAGTTAGGCAACCGGCAACCGACAACCACGCGTGTTAAGAACATGTTGGCAAAGAATTAATTTGCAAGTTAATGTGACTGTCTCGATGGTCTAGTGAGATGAGATGAGGTCCTGGGTTTGATTCCCGGGCCGGGCAATGTGTTATTGGGTTTTTCCTCAGGAATTTCACATGACTCCTCCCGCTCGGCGGAGTGGAAGAGAGTGTCAGACTTTTTCTGAATAAAACCCATCCATGTTCCTTCTTTTGCCCTTTGAGTTTCAGGGCCGCAGTATCTCTTTCGAACAGTCCCGCATCCCTGGCAGGCATCGGCCCCTGCGGGCCCCTCCAGTTTGCTGACATCTCTTTGAGGCGCGCGTGGAACACGAACGCGCCATCGACACGGCCTGTCGTCATAAGACCGACGGACGGCGAGCTAGCCCATTACTCACCGTCCACAGGCCCGCGAGAATTCGATATTTGCAGGAGTTAATGGGTCATTACACTATTATCTACAAACAGACAAGTATTGGGTATCTTGATATCTTCTTTTTTTTTCTAATATTGTCGATGTTCCATTGTTTTACTAATTAAATTACATACATACATAGGTATAAGAGTAGAGGAAGACCAAAGAAACGATGGATGGACTGTGTGAAGGATGACATGGCACGAAAAGAGGTGTCTGATGAGATGACGAGTAATAGAGAAGTATGGAAGAAGAAGACATGCTGCGCCGAGCACAAATGAATTGGGACAAGGGCAAGAGAATGATGACATACATAAACTCACACCTTTTGCCCATGGGGGTAGGCAGAAACCTCAGCACGCCACCAGCTACGATCCTTACATACTCCTTTCGCCTCGTCCATATTTATATATCTGGTTATACACGCACGCGGTAATAAAATTACTTAGCATTTAAATTGACAGACAATTAAATAAATTATTCTGCATTTATGTAAATTTCAGACGGTTTTCGCGCTAAAAATGTCTTAATAAGATAGATTTGTGATAATTGATGAAAACACAGCAGTTTCTTGTGACAAATCTTCCATCTTCTATCTATCTACGAGTATAAATAATGGTAAACTGACTGACTGATTGGGTGATATATCAATACACAGCCCAAACCGCTGGTCCTAAAGACATAAAACGGAGGGTGTGTTGTTTGTGAAGAGTAAGTATCCACTATGAAAGGATTTTTGGGAATTCCACCCCTAAAGGGGTAAAATAGGGGATGGAAGTTTATATGAAAGTCTGTCAGTTTTGAAGTTAGGATCTTCAAATTTAGTGTTTAGGCTGACGATTGATAATTGATTTATACGTGTCTCAGCGTTTTTGATAATTCTACCCCAGAAGGGTTAAAAAGGGGGATGAAGGTTGGTTGGTGGTGGGGGATAAAGGGGAAACGTTCGTTCGCTCGTTTTATATACAGGGTTATCTGTAAAACACCAGTAACCTCTTAGGAGGTCATTGTACTCATCATTATGAACAACTTTTACTATGGGACCAAACCTGAAATCGCGAAAAAAAAATCAGCTGTTCCCTACATTTATGATCGATTAACTTGTCAAAATGTAGGGAACAGCTGTTTTTTTTTCGCGATCTAATATTTATGTAGGTATCATTTGCAGCACGCGCAGAGGCCTCCGCTATAAAAACAGGTTTTCACACAAAAGAGCAATATCATCAAAGTTAGCAACAGTTGATAAGAAGAAAAACTGGCCAAGTACTCGTCAGACTCGCGCACAAAGGGTTCCGTACCATTATCTATAAAAACGACAAAAAAAAAACATGTTCGTTGTATGGGAGCCCCACTTAAATATTTTTTTATTCTGTTTTATAATACTTGTTGTTATACTTATAGCAGCAACAGAAATACATCGTCTGTGAAAATTGCAACTGTTTATTTATCCCGGTTCATGAGATGTACCTGGTGATAGACGGACAGACAGACAACGGAGTCAGCAATAGGGTCCCGTTTTACCCTTTGGGTACGGAACCGAACCCTGAAATTCAACGCTAATACTTCTAGTCTATTTCGCCTCCGTGGTCGAGTGGTTTAGGCGTTTGCCTTGTGACCCGGTGGTCGTGGGTTCGATTCCTACGGGAAGCATACTTTGTGAAGTTGTTTCCAGTTTGGTTAGGACATTGCAGGCTTGAATCACCTGATTGTCTGATAAAAAGATGATTCCGTGCCTCGGAAAGCACGTTAAGCCGTTGGTCCCGGCTGTCATTGGTTGATCTTTGGCAGTCGTTACGGATAGTCAGAAGCCAGTAAATCTGACTCCAGTCTTGCCATGAAATACCGTGTTACCCAGTTAATGGGTTGTGGAGGTCTGGTAGGCAGCCGCTCTGCGTAAAATACTGGTATTCAGCTAAATCCGGCATGACTGGAAGACCCCGATACAGTTGGGAAAAGGCTAGGCAGATGATGACTTCTTCTAGTCTATTTCGCGCTTTGATGATCCTCTGCACCCTACAATCTGTCCAGCATCAGTGCACGTGTTAAGGCTTAAAGTGGAAACGCCAGGATAGCCCGCGAAATTCAAGTTTTCTTAATTTTTTTGCAATTAATAAATAAATAATAATAAATATCCCTGGACATTTCACACAGCACCATCTAGTCCCAAGCTAAGCAACCTAATGCTTGTGTTATGGTAACTAGATGGCTGATAAACTACATATATACATTTTTTTTTTTGTAAATACATACATATTATAGATAGAAAAACACCCAGACCCGGAACAACTACTTGTAGGTCATACAAATATTTGTTCCGTACGGGAATCGAACCCGCGACATGCAGCGCAGCAGTCAATCGCTTGACCACTGCGCCAACCGTGTCGTCAAAATTGGCTGGTCAGTGTCAGGTTGTATGTTGAACAAAATAGGATTGGTGACCGTAACACGTATGTATTTACAACATGATAATTTACAAAAAAATAATAATTAAAATCATCAAAACAACGCTCTAAGTCTATTTAATCGCATTGAATGACTTTTTCATGAAATAATATCTTGGGACAACCAACACACCGCCATCTGATCCCAAACTAGGCATAGCCTGTACTATGGCAACCAGACAACTGATAAACATACTTATATATTTCTAAATACATACATATTATAGATAAATTACACACCCAGATACAGAACAAATAATCGTACTCATCGCACAAAGATTTGTCCTGTGTGAGAATCGAACCCACGACCTCCGTCCTAGCAGTCAGGGTCACTAACCACTAGACCAACAGGCCAATCGAAAAATATTCATTCAATGGAGTTAAATGAACGAAGGGCTGCCCTAGCGCTTCCCGCTTAAATGAACATTCCAAAACTTGATCATCATCATTACTTGGTCGGCGCAACACGTTTATAAATTTCTTCCATTCTCCTCTGTCAACCGTCACGCTATCATTTATTTCTATATCTTTCATATCATTCCTCACACAATCCACCCATCGTTTCCTTGTTCTTCGTCTCCCTCTCCATCCATCAACGTTTATATTCATCACTCTTTTAGTCACATGCGATTCGTCCCTCCTCATCACATGTCCATACCAAGACAGTCGATTCCCTTAAAAACTGGACCATAGCAACATAGCAATAGATATTAGTTTTTTCTTAATATTTCTATGATAGCAACACGCAACTTCTGCCACAAAATACAACATTTTCACACATAAAAATAATAATGTTAAAACTGGTAAATAATTTGACTTTTACTAGTCAAGGGCGTCCAGATGTGACGTCATAGAATTAGTCGCCTGCGCATGTTCGATTGAGATTTAGAAGATTTGAAAACTAAATTAAATGTTAAAGGTGAGCTTTAAAAGTAATTTAAATATTTTTTTGAATGCTTCGTTGTTGTAGTGGTCGCAACTGCTGAGCATGAGGTCCTGGGTTCGATTCCGGCAAAGTGTTATTGGGTTTTTCCATCAGGAATTTCTCTCTCCAGCGTCGAGCCTTTTCCCAACTATCTTGGAGTCGGCTTCTAATCGACATTATCCATCGTGATGTTTTACTGACCCCCTCAAACTTCTCGTGATTCAAGGACCACCCCTAACTGGGTTTTTAAGCAGACAAGCAGTTGTTCCATGTCATCATGTGCCTAGCCTTTTCCCAACTATGTTGAGGTGGGCTTCCAGTCTCACCGGATGCGGCTGAATACCAGTATTTTACATGAGCGACTGCCTATCTGACCTCCACGACCGAGTTGTCATTATTTATTTATGTACACAAAAATACTTAACAGGACATTACATTACCATAGAAGAGCACAAAGGTACTGCTTATTTTTTTGTTTTGTCTTGCACTTTTCTCGACCTTTTTCTTTAATATGCAGCTTTATTTGTTATTATTGTACACTCTATTTAAGTACCTATTCATACACACACATGTATACCTTATTAGTAACACATACACAATACACCATATTGTACACAAACTTATTCTATTTAAGTACCTATTCATACACATACATACCCTAATAGTAAACAAAGTGCAAAACTGTTTTATGTCCGTCACATCACCATCTCAGGTCCAGTTGAAAACCAGCGTCGGGCACCAGCTGCTCGGCAGTTTGCTGAACTGGGCCTATTTGGCGCAGCCGTCAGACACACAACTTTTCCCCTTTTTTCCTGTTTAGATTTAAGTTTTTATTGTGTAGATTTAAGTTTTTTATTTTATTTTTTATTTTATTTTATGTTGTGTGCATTTGTGGCATGTGCCAAATAAATGTGTTTTCTTTCTTCTTTCTTTCTTTATATCAGTTGAATTTTCCCCGATATTGCAACATTTTTCATTTATGCTCCGATCCTTAAACCTTATACTTAAACCTTTCTCATAAAATCACTATCTATTGTTGAAAACCGCATGAAAATCCGTTTGGTAGTTTTGAGTTTATCGCGAACGTACAGACAGACAGGGACTTTGTTTTATAATATGTAGTGAAGAAATCTCTTCCAGCAGACCATTATTGACATTATGTACGCATCACATGATTTTTTGTACCAATTTGATTATACTTATAGTAATCAGTTTTTTCACAGTTTTTGTTTTTTGTAGTGGTTTTTTGTTTTTAATTTTTGTTTTTCAGTTTTAGTTTTAGTTCCGTTTTTTGTACTTATAGATTAATTTTATTTTATAATTTTATTGTCTTAATTAAATTGTGCTTTGTAAAGTGATGACCTGAAACACAGGTTTAAATAAACCTAGATCGGGCAGGTCGCTACCAAACATCTGAATTGAACATTATCATTACTTGTAACTGTTGAATATATTTTAGCTAAAGAAGTTTACTTATAAGTACTAACATACAACTAAACATACAGCGCCTAAATGTACATTTTTTGTAATACTTTTTAAATAAATTATTTTTATTATTATTTCATATATCTGTTTCTATACAAATCTAGTACATTTTTAAATATTCCTTAAAATGAAAACAATATAAAAATTTAAAAAAAAATGTATCCCACCGGTATCGGGGACAGGGCTCCAGAGAGAGGAACCTCCTAACAATAGGAGCCGATTCCAGGAGTACCGTTTTCTGAATCAAGCCCTTGATCCAGCTGCCTAAAGAGAGCCTCCGCAGGTATTATTGGTCGAGGCTCTTGTCAATGAAGCCATGGGCTGATACGACTATCGGCACAATGATCGCTGAGTTCACATCCCACATGTCCACAACCTCGCGAGCCAAGTCAAGATACTTATTCTTATAAAAAAATTCCAAAGCAAAGATCACTTCTTCACGGGTCTCCCTTGTTTGACCGAAAAGAAATTGCCAAATTATCACTTCCCAAACAAATTTTCGCATAATTTCATTTGCCAAATTATTACTTACCAAAAAATCTCTTTACAAATAATTGTTACGAAAACCTATGTTTGGCAAGTGAACGTTTGAACAATAACTTGTTCACCAACTAGTAATTTTACCATTTTTTATCTAGTCAAATATTTCAGTTGGTATAACATATTTTACGCAAAATTACATAAGCCAAATATTTGGTGTCGTCAATTTTAAACTTACCATTTCAGTCAAAAGCACTATTAACTAGTTGGAATCTCCTATTTGGATTCGGTTGGGGCTCCTATTTCTGTCTGCAGGGTTTACAGGCACTTAACTAACCGAACCTCGGAGTGCCCCTGACGTCGACCGTCTAGGGTTAGCGTTTCCGCCAGCAGGTCGACGGATCCCCGCTGCGCGGGGCTCCTATTTCTGTCTGCAAGGTTTACAGGAACCTAACTAACCGAACCTCGGGGTGCCCCTGACGTCGACCGTCTAGGGTTAGCGTTTCCGTCAGCAGGTCGACGGATCCCCGCTGCGCGGGGCTCCTATTTCTGTCTGCAAGGTTTACAGGAACCTAACTAACCGAACCTCGGGGTGCCCCTGACGTCGACCGTCTAGGGTTAGCGTTTCCGTCAGCAGGTCGACGGATCCCCGCTGCGCGGGGCTCCTATTTCTGTCTGCAAGGTTTACAGGAACCTAACTAACCGAACCTCGGGGTGCCCCTGACGTCGACCGTCTAGGGTTAGGGTTTCTGTCAGCATCTGTTAAATTTCAATTACGTTATATTAAATCAATTTGTGTTATGTCTTCATTCCAAAATTTTTGCCTTTATATTTTTTGTCATAACAAATCATTTGACTAAACGTTTATTGTCTTAATTTTGTTTGCTGTAATAAATCATTTGGTTAAAGACCAAAAGCCTTAATGACATTATCCTTAGTAATAATCTGCCAAGTAAACATTTGACCAAATGAAAATGTGCGTACTAAAATTATTCCAAATATTACATTGGCATAAAAAAAGGTTGCTAAAATTTGTTTGGGTAATGAAAATTTGGCAAAATCTTTTCGGCAAAACGGCAGGATCCCCTTCTTCACATTTCCAAAGAAATACTTGTGGCTTGATCAGTAGTGCTCATAACATTTTCCTCTACTTCTTCCTAGAACCATATAACGATAATTTTATGATGATGCATGTCGGAATTTATGTTAGAAATAAGAACATAACTACACTCACGCAATTAGATATATCATTATTGTTTTATCGAATTGATTGATGACCAGCAGAAATAGAATTTACTTTGAAATACAATCAGATCTAAGGAAATTATACTAATACACTCGAGAACAATGAATCCGGGTCACTTAAAGAATCCTAAAAATCTCGGAAACTAAAAATGCTAGGTTAATGCAATAAATTGTATTTAATAGACAATGTAATACTCCTTAAATGAAGGTATTAAAACTTCTTAGTTATTGTAAAGTTATATCATAAAAAAATCAAATTTGAAAAAGGGCCACTTTCGAAGATGGAACTACGAAATTACAGCATTTGGTTTTGCTTTTGTTTGTAATCTGTCATTTATGTGGGTACATAAACCATGTTGATAGTGCTCTATATTCATTATTCAAGCTGAAATTATGTCGCTTACGCCTGAAGAATGCACCAGAATACTTACAATGCTGGAAACCGGCCGGAGTCAGCGCGATACAGCCAGGACTGTCGGTGTGTCGCTGTCAACAGTACAAAGAGTTCTCCGACGTTACGAAGAAACTGGTTCTAACCTACGCAGACCAGGAACGGGCAGAACCAGGTGTACCACAGCACGAGAAGACCGATACTTGGTGAACACCATGCTTCGAAATCGCTTTCTCACAGGAACTGAACTCACAAATCAGTTTCGACGCCTCGGAAGAAGTAACCCAAGTGCATGGACAGTAAGACGTCGGCTTGCTGAATCTAACTTAAAACCCCTTAGACCTGCAAACGGCCCTAAACTGGAGCGTGGGCATCGTATTTCAAGACTAAGATATGCCCAGAGCCACGTAAATTGGAGTATTGAAGATTGGTCAAAAGTTATGTTCTCCGACGAATCAAAATTTATGCTCTACAAGCACGATGGAAGACACAGAGTGTATCGAAGACCAGGGGAAAGATTCAAGCAAGCATGCATCGAAGAAAAAGTAGCCTACAGTGGTGGGTCTGTACTTGTGTGGGCCGGAATTTCTTCTGAAAGTCGCACAGAGCTGGTGATCATAGAAAACGGTTCTTTAACTAGCGTAAGATATGTGGAAGAAATCCTCAATGATCACGTTGGTCCATTTATGGTCAATTTAGGTGAGGATGCTATATTTATGCATGACAATGCCCGACCTCATACAGGTAGGATTGTGAATGACTACCTTCAAGAGATGAACATTACTCGTATGGAGTGGCCAGCGCGCAGCCCGGATATCAACCCGATCGAGCATGCTTGGGACGAGCTAGGCAGATGCGTAAAACAACGAAACCCTCCCCCAATCACGCTTCGTGAGCTCAAAATTGCTCTCACAGAGGAATGGGAGAATATTCCCCAAAATTGTATAAGGAACTTGGTGTACAGCATGCCAAACCGCGTAAACGCAGTAATGGAAGCACGAGGAGGCAATACGAAGTATTAAAATTCAAGAAAATCGTAATAAAGTTCAAAAATTTCATGTTTCCTATTTTTGTTTTAAGGAGAGATCAGCAGTTTTTTTCTTTATGTAATTTTGTGTTAATAAAATGTATGGCGACTCATATTTTTTTTACTTTTATTTAAGGAGTATTACATTGTCTATTAAATACAATTTATTGCATTAACCTATCATTTTTAGTTTCCGAGATTTTTAACATTCTTTAAGTGACCCGGATTCATTGCTCTCGAGTGTATTATAAAGAGGAAAGATATGTGTGTTTGTAACGAATAAACTCAAAAACTATTGGACCGATTTAAAAAAAACTTTCACCATTAGAATGTTACATTATTCCTGAGTAAAATAGGCTATATTAAATTAAGTGGAAAATGACTGTAGGTAACCTAATTAGTTAATTAATGTGAGTTGGTCATGAATACTGCTGTGAAAGCTAAGTAACTCAACTTATTTACTACTAGCGGCCCGTCCCAGTTGCACGGGTGGATATTTAAAAAAATAATAACAATATAGCCTATATTGTTATTATTTTTTTGGCCAACTCACATTAATTAACTAATTAAGTTACCTACAGTCATTTTCCACTTAATTTACAGATGATGAATAACCTGAGGTTTTAAATGATTCCACCCTCGTCATCTGCCTAGCCATATGCAACCTTTCCTATATGCAGGGGTCAATTCCAGTCTAACCAGATGCAGCTGAATACCAGCATTTTTTACATGGAGCAACTGCTTACCTGACCTCCACAACCCAATTAGTACTGGTTACAAAACCCGATGGTAAGACTGGTTGTCAGACTTTCGGGCCAGTGACGACCTGTAACGACTGTCAAAGATCTAGAAATGACAGCCGGGACCAACAGCTTAACGTGCTTTCCGAGGCATGGAGGAAACTCGGTATGTAGTGGGCGGTCATCCACGGATCTACCTAGGCAAGCGCGGCTTAACCTAAAGATGGATCCGAGCGGCTGTTATTATTAAGCCACGTGCTCCTCCTGAATGATTGAACCCTACAGGTTTTTTATTACACTTAGCTAGCAGTAAATAAACTATAAATGGACAGACACAAAAAATATCAAAAATACACTGAAGAGCAAATAAAAATCTCTGTCTTTAAAACTGTCCCAACAAGAAACACACAAAATATAGGTACAAAAAAGAAAGTATTAGAAAGTCTTCATCTTCAAAATTATTTCTTCTTTCTTCTGTGATTTTCTGATCCATCGCAGAAACGAAGGGATAAAACGTAACCTCTATCAGGCTATGTCTGAAACATCTCTACGATACAGACAAAGCCAAGGAGAGGCTAGGTCAAACTCCCTGTGATGAGCAGAGGCTGGTCCATGATCTCAGTAAACCGCAAGATCTTGGACTTCCTGGTCTTCAGTCTATAATCTAAACTAACTTAAAAGTAAACTAAAACATGACGTCAAAAAACTCCTCCTCATCGTTGTCAGCTGGTAATGTGCCCAAGACACTGGCGGCGTTGCCACGTTGTATGGCAACGCTAAGCCTCTGGCTAAAGTAAAAGCCAGTCACGGTCACGGGAAATGTCAACTAAGCGTTTTGAAATTTCCTTGAAAAGGCTGTGAGCACTCTGACCCCACGGTCCTAGAGTTTCAACCCCAAAACGCTCGAAAATATAGTTTCCAATACGGTTACTAGACTTATGCCGCTTGAGGTTCTTCGCAGCCGCAGCGGCAGCCCCAGAACAGAACGATGAGCTAGGAAGATGGGATAGCGCAAGAGTATCGACACATGTTGCGCACACTAAAGGCCTACCCAATCTTCCAAGGAAACAAAGACTTGCTGTCCGGTCTTTTGCCATCGTCGCGTGCCAAACCATTGGGTTCTAGTACAGCTGGTACACCGACGGTGACAAATGCTCGTAAGATCAAAATTTAAGTTCGGCAAAACGACCCGCACTGCGGCTACATGGCAGGTCGTGGTGCCCGAGGCTGCTGACTTCACCACAGTGACAGCGATGAGGAGAATAACATGGGGCACCTTGGCGAAGAGAAGCAGCGAGGTGGAAAGTGGTGCCGTCGAACAAAGTGAATATATGGTACATGAAGATCTTAATATTGATATAATATAATTTGTTTATTTATTTCTCATCACAAACGTTACAGTGAACAGGAATGATTAAATCTAATACACAGGGTAAACATTTGTGAGAGACTGGTGCCCGAAATAGGTATACAATACCTGTGTTACGGGTCACCAGGCCCCCCAAGACTTATAGGAATAAAACAAATTTAGATTAATAACTAACAACTCATGCGTGATGATTTTACTTAAATACTAGGTACAGAATATTGTTAAATAAAAATAAAAATAAGAAAAATTATAATTACTCCAGAGGGACATACATGTGATTTATGTGGAATTTGTGATTTTTGGAAGATAGTGTGTGTTTGTGTAGTAGAAGGATGGATATTAAACAGTTTCACATACACTACCGTTGCCGGTGTAGAAATACTAAAATTAACTTACAAAGTGGCCGAGTTTGAGGTCGCAGCAATATAAATTCTAGTACAATTTTTTCATCAAGAAGGAGATGTATCCCCATTAATAATAATTATAAATTAGTTAATATGAAAATAGGTAATTATTATACAATGTCAAGTTTTGTATGCACAATTTTTATTTATTAATGAAATGACAAAATTTACTAGTTCTAAAGGGACAAGACACTTAACGAAGCCGAAAGGCACTTGTTGTCCCCGTCATTGCGATATTTTTTTTGTTCTAGACCATACCTGGGAACTTTCTAGTTGCGGAGATATTGGGGGTCAAAGTTCCCGCTTTTTCACAAGTTTTTTTTTTAATATATGTTTTAACGTAAAATTTTTACTGTAAACACCTCCACGACCCCTGTACTATTCAATCCATCCATCAGCACAATGTTTTGAGTGCGTACATTGAGTCCTGTGACCAAAATACGTGATTTTTCACCCAAAAAAAAGTCGTTTCCCAGAAATATTTATATACGGCTTCGTTATGGGTCTTGTCACATCCTGTATAATTTCAAATACTTATAAAAACAATACAAATCAATGTTTGTATAAACATGTAAATTTCAAAAATATATAGGCTAGGAAGTGGAAGATTTTTATTGCTGTAAACAATGGCTTACAATGGTCTAAATATTCTGCTCCAAACACAGCTCTGACACATTTTAAACCTTTAAAGCAAATGTATTAGTCTTTACTTAATATTATTTAGAGTATAATTTGTTTGTTTGTTTGTAGGGGGCTACGGAACTAACGATCTAATTCTAAAAAAAAAACACTGAAAGAAAGATACATTATTCCTGGGTGATAGAGGCAATAAATTATATTTATATCATGCATTATATTAGCCGAGCTTCACAATTTTTGAAGTGCTAGTAACCAATAAACACGTTAATTTTAACACTAATTTGACACCGTTTTGCGATCTATGTTTAACTTCACTTTCACTAATCGAAGAAAATCCGTCGTTCAAAAGATTTCAACGCGCGTTCACTTTTCCCAACTATCTTGGGGTCGGCTCCCAGTCTAACCGAATGCAGCTGAATACCAGTATTTTACATGGAGTGACTGCCTATCTGACTTCCACAACCCAGTTAGCGCTAGTTAATACGATACCCTTTAGTAAGACTGGTTGTCAGACTTTCAGCTCACTGACTACCTGTAACGACTGTCAAAGATCTACAAATGACAGCCGGGTCCAACGGCTTAACGTGCTTTCCGAGGCACAGAGGGTGGATGATGAGGGTGGGATGGGTGGTCACCCATTCACAGACCAACCTAGATGGGTGGTCACCCATTCACAGACCAACCTAGGCAAGCGCGGCTTTTCTTCTTTTTTTATTTGTTTGTTTGTTTTAAAAAACTTTGTGGGCTGAACATTAGTGTTACTCAAGCCGCGAACGTCCACATGAACATCACATCGGAATTCGTCATTCCCATCATGTAGTAACTCGCCAGTTCGCACATAACACTGTAAATGGTACTTGAGTTTGTAAGAGTACACACGGCGTCACTTCAAGCTGACCATATCCAGTATAACCTGACCTCGCTTTGTATGAGGTTCCCGTACAATGAGAGATCAGCTTAATTTGGTTTATCATTGCTTTATTGGTCGCCGTGCGTCGACTGATTGAATTATATACAAGAAATTAAGTACATAACTAAGAGATATTTTAAAAGTTTCAAAAATACGGAGTGCACTTTTGTAAGAAACAGCAGATTTTTTTTTAATAACCGATGAAAATTTTCTATGTGGGGGGGGGGGGCTCAGAATGATGTACTTTTAATTCTGTCGACTAATTGATTTATATACAAGAAATCAAGTACTTACGTAACTAAGAGGTATTTTGAAAGTTTCACAAATATTGCACTTTTGTAGGAAACAGCAGCTTTTTTTTTTTTAATAACCGACGAAAAATTTCTATGTGGGGGGGGGGGCTCCGAATGAATACGTGGTAACCGTTTTCGCATCGGTGTCCCTTCCACCCCGTATTTGTTTTGTCAGGGAATCGAACGAACGCGCTGTAACGTGGAACCTAATTCACGCGACCTTTTCGATTGTGGTAACACTACGGCATGTAAATAAATGATAAAATGAGTACTTGTAAATTGTTTGAATACACTATTAGACACACTACACACACATACACACACACTTGTATCAATAAATATAATAGTTTTGTCACGTGGTAGTTTTCGTTTTACATCGCAAGCAAGTGAATGTAATAGTAATATAAAATCAAAATCAAAATATTTTATTTCACATAGGCCTACATGGGAACCTAAAAAACGTCGACAACAAGGTGCACGGTTCGGGTTGGTCGTTTCCTATGGAGAAGAACCGGCAAGAAACTCCATTTCAGAAAGCATATTATTTAAAATAAAATTGATACAAGCAATAAAAAATTTAAATTCGTTGATTCTCCAACAGACATTATCATCAATTTTTTAAAAATATATACTGATGAAAAATTACTATACGGGTTCAGAATGATGTACAATTTTCTATTCCACTAGCTTACCGAACTGTAATTTAAATACTTTTAAGGTTAAGTAACTACTTGTGTGGTTGAACGAACTGTTATGGCGTTTACATTGATATGATACCTACACTAGCTCGGTGGAAGGTCAACCGAATAATAAAATCTTGTGTATTCTAACGTTTTTGGTACTTATGAAGACTTTACGTGTGTCTGAGTTTAAAATAAAATAGTTTTATAATTAAAATAAGAATCTTAATGCGTAAAATACACGTGTCAGTATGTTTGTATACGCTAATCACCGAGACCAGCCAACCGATTTCAATTATATTTTGAGCTGTTTTGCTGAATATTGTAAGGTTGGTCCAGCTTGAACGAGAAGATAGTTGTGGACCCCATAATATATGTGGGGTGAGTTATAAATTATCATCTGAAATTGGTATTATAAAACACTTTTACACGTCACCGCATGTTATGTTTTAAAACTAGACGGGGCCGGTGTTCCGTACCTGACTACTCTGAGAAGAAACAGCCGACACAAACTCAGAGGTCACTATCTCTTTTAAAGTCCAGACATTGGTTAACTCACACGAGGACCATGCCGATTAGTGTCAGAGATGGTATTTTGAAGAAAGAACCACACAGAGTGGACCTGTCCAGTCAGTGCAAGCATTTGTCAGTGATCGTGTAGCTCGACTCATAAGGTCGTTGGTATAATACATATAATAAACAGTAACAAGCAAAACTATGCCCACTGTTTTACTGAATATTATTTAAGCATCTAAGGGTAACATGTAACAATTTTTTTCGTAATAAAACACGTAAACATTAACCGACCATGTTACAACATTTTATGTTACATAGTGTGGATCCAAAACCAGAAAACAAAGCAAATAAATAAACACGTCAATCGAGTTAGTTTTGGAGTTATAAGCACACAAACGAGCAGACAGAGAATGAGAAACATTTTAGTAAATATATCGATTAAGCTAATTTATCTTGCGGTTTATACCAATTTTATCAGTAACATAAGTTGATGGAATTGTGAAAATCTTTATACATTTTTAAACTAGGTTTTGCTTATCGGCTTCGCTCGCGTTATACTTGAAAATTATCACACGGGAACTTTTTAAATACAGGGTGGAAGGGACACCGACGCGAAAACGGTTACCGCGTATTCAGTACATCATTCTGGGGGTCTAAAATGGCTGCTTTAGCAGAATCATAATAGAATAATAATATGAATTACGTTTAAATTCGTAAAATGGTCACAAAGTGACAATTCATAATAGTAGGTACGTCTACGTCTATGACCATTTTCAGAATTTAAACGGAATTCATATTATTATCCTACTATGATAGCTAGCTAAAGCAGCCATTTTAGACCCCCAGAGCTCCCACATATAAAATTTTCATCGGTTATAAAAATAAATCAGCTGTTCCATACATTTTGACCGTGTAAGTATTACACATTTGTAGGAAACAGCTGTTTTTTTTTTATTAACCGATTAAAAATTTCTATGTAGGGGGGCTCAGAATGATGTACTGAATACGTGGTAACCGTTTTCGCGTCGGTGTCCCTTCCACCCTGTATAGCCTATGACATTCGGGGATAATGAAGAATTCTCAGAATCGGACTAGTAGGTCCAAAGATCCCCGCATCCAAACTTTATCTCTTTGGCGTAGATTCGCGGGCCGACAGAAAGACGTTAGATGTAAAAATTATAGCTTTACAAAAAAAAAACGTTCGTTTTTTAAATTTTATGCAAACTAGTACATGCAATTGTAAAATAATTCGCGCACGAGTGGTCGTCGAGTCAACACCTCCTAAGGATGCCCCGTGGAGGAGCGGAACACGTGTCGAGTATAGACTTGGGTGAATGGCATGCTACTTTTTAATTACTTTTGCACTGGCTCTTATCGCACGACGATTAGGTTCAACATGTACTGTATTTCATGCACGTGGATTTTTAATATTTTTCCGCACACGTGCAGAAATAAAAATTCCCTCAGAAAACTATACCTACTTACCTATATTAAGTCCAAATGGGTTCAATGACTAGTCGGCGGTGATTTTTTTTTAAATCTCGGCAAAGAGATATGCGTCTACGGCGTAAATAGTTTTTGAATATTTAAATTGTGTTTATAAATAGAATATCATAAATAAACATGATTAATTAAAAAAAAATACTTTTGTGAACAAAATTAACATTTATTTGTGTTCTAAATTTATAATTATTTTAATTTTCTATTTTCATATTAGGCTGTTTAGCGGCTTCATACCTTTGCTTCTCCTTCAATCTTGTTACAATTTTATTATATGTATAGATATTGTATTTTTAGACAAATCTGAATCTTACGAAAATCATTTTCATGTCTTTTATATAGATGGGCAAAAACCAAACACGGAAAACTAATCTCGAAGCTAAAAAAAAACAGTGCCATCTATTACCAAGTTCCGGAACTTCAAAACCAGTATAAAAATCTGATAAAACATAATAATTAAATCAATTCAGGATTCGCCTGTCTCTACCTGATTATCATATATTAATAATAACCATTTTAAGTTGACATTCACGGCAGCCGGTTTTTCCCCGAGGGGCCTCTATTTTGTATGGTTAAAGGGGGGCAGAGTATGTTTAGAAGAACTGGTCGAGGTTGTGATAGCAACTATTCAAGGTTTTCTTGTATTTTTCCATGCAAACCACGTTTTTTTTTCACATTCTAAGTATTATTCTTTGATTTCTTGAATAGAAGCCTAGCTGTCTTGTGTTTCTTTTTGTTTTACAGTGTGATGGCTAGAAATAGCATTTTATGTAATCCCTGAGACAAGTAAATATTTTTCTATCTTCTTTTTAATGTATACAAATAAATGAAATTGAAGTGTCTGTCTTCTTTATATAAAAATAACAGCTGTTTACTGATTATATATAAAAGTATAGGGGGCGGAAGGGACACCGACGCGAAAACGGTTACCACGTATTCAGTACATCATTCTGAGCCCCCCAACACAGAAATTTTCCATCCATTCATGATACTATTTAGGCTTTCACGGTTTATAACTGATTCCCAATATCCCGTAAGTGACAGTATAAGTTTAATTTTTCATCGATTTAAAAAAAAAACCGCTGTTCCATACATTTTGACCATGTAGGTATTGGAATTTTGTAGGATACAGCGGTTTTTTTTTAATAACCGATGAAAATTTTCTATGTGGCTTAGAATGATGTACTGAATACGTGGTAACCGTTTTCGCGTCGGTGTCCCTTCCACCTCGTGTACTAATATCATAAAGAGATCAAATTTGATGATTGATTCGTGATTCCGTGTCATCCATGGATATCATTCATGGAGTTTCTTGCCCGTTCTTCTCCATAGAGATCTACGTTAGGGAATGGGCAACTACAGTACTTTCACAGTTTTTATGCCTTGTGACTGGGACTGTAGCTACATTTCATTGTTGTCTTTGTTTCGACAATTCAAAAGTGCCTGTAACTGGCCTACTTGAAATAAATGCTTTGATTGATTGATTGATTAATCCCGCGATCTTGGTGCTTGCAACAATGTCGAAATATCGGGAGATGAAAATTATGAACAATCACTGAAGATATCCCGTAAGTGACACTATAACTTTAGTTTTAAACCGAAAAGTTTGAAAACTTAGAACAGTGTTTATGGAGTTAGATTGTGGGCTACATTATATTAACACTTGTAGACTAATCTGGGCGGGCCTCGCCATGTTGTAACGAGGTCAGGTTTGAATTGATGACCTTACGTCAAGAACTAAGTCTTTAGAGTTGAGACACAACATCACGCCTGTACTTCGGGAATGGATAGGCAGAGGTATACCTAAGTAAAAGAGAGCCTATTGCCATAACCGGGCACAAATCCAGACTCCGTGGCTGCCATTGAAAAATTCCTGATTTAAAAACCCAATAACACTACCCGGCCCGAGAATTGAACCCAGGACCTCATGCTCAGAAGTCGCGCTCGCGACCACTACACCAACGAGGCAGTCATAGGCTGAGGCCATACCATCGTAATTTTTTGAGCTGTGAGTCCCGTAACATGAGTCGCGGAATTTAAATCTGGTTGGAGGCTTGGACGCCACAGACAGCAAAAAAGGCTTGTACTTGCCAGCACATCAAGCTACCCGAAACTGTCAAATTTTCCCAATCAACCTTGAACCTAATGCTTTAGCCATAAAGTTGAAAATCTATAAAAAAAAATACAGATTGTAGTAGGTTGATGTGCTGGTGGCGTCTGTACAACTCCTCGCTTTTTGCGTCATGAGAATAAAATTAGAAATATCCCAAAATCTTGGACATCTTTTAAACACTAATTTGGCACACATACTTTATATTCGAAACACAAAAAAAAAATCAAGACATTCGTTATTTAAAATACCTCGATACCTTTTTTTTTTTTTTTTTTTTTTTTTTTTTTTTTTTTTTTTTTGGGGGTGAGAAATCATCAAATGACTCCTCCCGCTCTGGGCAGAGCGGAAGGGAGTGTCAGACTCTTACTGACTAAAAAACACCCATGTTCCTTCATTGGCCCTTTATGTTCCAGGGCCGCGGTATCTCTTTCGAACAGTCCCGCAGCCCTGGCAGGCACCGGCCCTTGCGGGCCCCTCCCGTTTGCTGACAACTCTTTGAGGCGCGCGTGGAACACGAACGCGCCGTCGACACGGCCTGCCCGTCGTCATACGACGGACGGACGGCGAGCTAGCCCATTACTCGCCGTCCACAGGCCCGCGCCTACGGTGGCATACCTCGATACCTAAGATTCGAATCCGGATTGACTATGACATCATATGCCACGTAAAAAGATCATCTCAAAGTCACTTTAGCCAACATTACAGGTCAAATGTATTATACCTTTTTTTAGAACGATAAGGACAAACCGTTCTCCCAACCAAGGATATTTACTTGTTTGATTTTCAATCTATACATATAATAAATCTGTAGACGTGGCGATTCTGTACATTGAAAATATTTAGAAAAAAAGCAGTAGGGGTGTTAAAGGAGCACAAACAGAACCCATTTCTACCATTTTTAGAATTTTTGTCTGTTTGTCGGTTTGTCGGTTTGTCGGTTTGTCTGTATGTTTGTGCGCGCATCACGTAAAAACCACTCATTAGATTCAAAATCGAAATATTGAAACATAAGAAGCATTGTTCCGAATAACATTTAGCGTTTATTTCATCAAAATCGAACAGACGCAAAAGATATAAATGTTTAAAATTTAGTTAGTAACCTTATACGCCATTTCTATGATAAAGATAAATTTAATTATTTACGTAAATAGGTTTTAGTCGAAGTGTTGTCGGAATGGCTGAAAATGAATTTGGTTTTATTTTTCCTTTTGTGTTTACTCTTTGCATGGAAGTAATAAGTACTACGTACAACCCATTACGAAATAAAATCTCTAAAAAGTTTAAAAATGAAAAAAAATTAAAATTTGATAAAATCCACGACTTTGTGTGTATGCAGCGCCGCAGTCAATTGCTCAGCCACTGCGCAAACCGTGCCGTCACATAACTGTGGTTGTGACTTCGCCGGGCATTGATGCAACTTTGCTTAAGGGTGGCCGGACTGCACATTCCATTTTCAAATTGCTGCTGAATCTTGCAAGCGAAGATACCCCAACATGCAACATCACAAAAACGGGGGAGTCCTTTGTTAGCGATGGCGTCGTTCGGCGACTTCAGACCCTGTGGACGGTGAGTAATGGGCTAGCTCGCCGTCCGAACGTCTTATGACGACAGGCCGTATCGACGGGACGAAAAAGATCAAACCTTCGAATCAAACTCAGTAAAACGGAAGGGGACCCCTTCCGTTTTGCTGAGTTTGATGAGTATGAGCAAGGGCCGATGCCTGCCGGGGCTGCGAGACTGTTCGGAAGAGATACAACGGCCCTGGATTACAAAGGACTAGGAAGGAACATGACATGCACGTTTTTCTCAATTTGTAGGTAAATATAAAAAATAAAGAGTGGTTGTGTGAGTTGGCAGTCCTGTCGCCACATGACGAGTGGATCAGTAAAATAAACAATCAAAAAAATGACATTGTCGTCGAAGATTCAAAAGTATACACATCCATAGACACTGTGATGGCTAATGATGATAGTACTGCCTACCCCATTGAATTTCTCAACTCCGTGGAGTTAAAAGGCGAGGCGTCCCATCAGCTGGAGCTTAAAGTTGGCGTTCCAGTTCTGGTGATGCGAAACCTTGATGCAACCAGACTGTGCAACGGCACCAGGCTTCGTAACACAGAGGTGGCCAGTAACATTATAAAAACGGAGCTGCTAAAGGATAGAGCGTTTTAATTTCCCGCATGCCCACTATTTCAAATAACTTGCCATTTCAATTGAGGTTACAATTTCGCTTAAAATTGGTTTTTAAAATGACGATAAACAGATCCCAGGCCCAAACCATAAAAGTGACAGGCATTCAATTGTACACTCCATCCTTTTCAGACGGTCAATTATATGTTGGTGGTTCAGTGCCCAAAACTTGCAGTGCTTGCGGAAAATAATAAGTCATTTAATGTTGTATGCAAAACGGTATTAGAATAAATAGTGCCCAACAAGGTGTGTGATGGTTCACTTTGAAAATAAAGTTGTATAGCGCTAAAATAAACGGTTTTTAAGCCATATCGTCGCCATTTAATTTTGTTTGGGACTTCTTTTTGTAGTTATCACCCACATTATTACATTTTGATCAGCCAGTCAGTTCTCACACATCACGCCATGTAATCCCCAAACGTTTAGGCAGAAGTGTACCTAATCGTACACCCACATTTCGCCAGTCATGTTGAACTCCCATGTGATAGGGGCCGAGCCTATTTCCACCAACTGGGTACAAATCCAGATTCCGTGGCTGCTAATGAGAAATTCCTGATGGAATAACCCAATAACACTATTATTTATAGTATTTTTTTCAATTGCATACATTGTTTAATGTTAAGTGGAAGAGCGGAGTCACACAAGCATCGCCTTGCTCAAAAGGTGATCTCTAAATCATGTGCGTCATAGTTTTATGTAATTAAAATAAACATTTTTTTTTAACCTAGCCCGACCCGTGCATCGATCCCAGGACATGCTTAGTATTCGCACGTACGACCACTCCACTAACGAGGCAGTCTCTCACATATATACCAAAATTTCCACGCGAACGAAGTCGCGGGCAACAGCTAGTTAAGAATATGATGCTAGCATAGTTATATTGATTTGGCGCTGAATTTAAAAGATGTGACGTAAAGTGACAGAAAATTAAAGATGGACGCCTTGAAATGTCAATGTCAAGTTGGTTTCGAAATTTGAACGGAATCGGATTATTGAATTGAAGATTTGGAAGGTTAACTATCTACTTCTGATGTAATAATAAACATCTTTAATACGTTTTTCTCACATTTTCTCAAATTTTGTCATCAAAAGCAGCATCAATGAGGAATTTAATGTTAATGAAATCATTGAATAATTTAATTAGTATGAAATCAATGTACTTATTGCTTAATTTTCATTAATCTGATTTTGTGAATGAACAACCACACAACATAATATATTATAATTATGTACGATGAATGATGGACGTTGACTTGGGACGAGTAATGATATTAATGTTAAATAAATATGGAACCACAATAAAAATATTGTACACCATAAAGGTATGTAACAATGATCCTTTATAATAATCATAAGAACAGGGGGTCTAAAATGGCCACTTTAGCAGAATCATAATAGACGTGCCCACTATTATGAATTGTCCCTTGTGACCATTTTACGAATTTAAACGTAATTCATATTATTATCCTACTGTGATTCTGCTAAAGCGGCCATTTTAGACCCCCTGATATTTCACCTGTGACAAACAATAAATGAATTTGAATTTGAAAAATTCAGGGTGTATTAAAATTAAACTGTACCAGTATGTATGTCTTATTATGTAAGTGATCTTGAATAAAAATATGTATGTATGTTTGACAATACGGTCTGACCAACAAAAGCACTGCATAAGAATAGGGAACAACTAGAAAACATAAGTAGAAAGATTGCCTGGAAGACACCAGCTGGTACCAGATGGTACCAGCGATAAAATAGCTGGACATGTAACATTTGTATGTAGTTTGTAGTAATTACATATATTTTTTCTATCTGATCTTTGGCATGGAGTTGACTACGAAATCATGCGAATGAGACAATATTGAAAAAGAAAACAACTCTTATGTCATACATACTTAATACATAATAACCAATGTTTTTGAAGACGTCCTTAACACTGGAAATTGAAGAGTTAAGTTATGAACATCACAGATTAATAGTTTGTGATTATTATTGACGCTTATGGCTTTTAAAAATGCTTTCAGAACAATGTCTCCATTATTTACCAACTACAAAAATATCGAAAATAATAATACAAAATAATAGCAAAAATATGTACGAGAAAAGAAGTACAGAAGGGTTACTATGACGTCTTAAAACAGGAGTAATTCCAGTGTGGGAAAGGGATGACGCTAGACCTGTATAGCTCTGTCTCTTTCCCACACTGGAATTTTGAAATTTGGAATTTGGCTACCAGGGGCATCAAAAAATTCGTCCACATCAATGTCAACAGGCTAAGGGCCCAGAAGGCTGGCAGTATTGCTGCGTTGGATGGCAATGCTGACTGGCCAAAGAGGTTGTTTTGGCCAAAGAATTTAGCCCTCTGGTCACATGAAGGGTCGACCAACACGTCGACAGCTTGGCGATATCCCGAAATACTAGTTGGACCCATCCTACTAACTATCCTACTAATATTATAAATGCGAAAGTTTGTGAGGATGGATGGATGGATGGATGTCTCTTTCACTCAAAAACTACTGAACGGATTTGGATGAAAATTAGCGCACAGATAATTTATAACCCGAATTATCACATAGAATACTTTATATCTCGGTAGTATGATGCCTGGGGATAATTTTCGAACTGCACGCGGGTGAAGCTGGGGGCATAAGCTAGTAATGAATAGAAAGACAAGTTTCTTATCTCGTATAGTCATATAAGTTTTTAAACTGTCATGGTCACTAACATTATAATACATACAACCATCATCAACAACCACCACCACCACCACCATGTCGACCATCATGTCGTATAGTCATATCTCTCCCGAAAATCGTTAATTTCAGAACATGTTGTCCTACTATGAGTTGAAACTAGATATAAGTGACACTAGTAATATCAATGACTAGCGGCTCATCCCGGCTTTGCACGGGTTTGTCTATGTTTTTGTTACGGGGTTTTGTCTATGTTACTCAAGGTGAATGTAGCTTTCCAATGGTGAAAGAATTTTTGAAATTGGCACAGTAGTTTTTGAGTTTATTCATTAAAAACATACACACACACAAAAATACAAATTTTTCCTCTTTATAATATTAGTGTAGATAGAAAAATCAAACATAGATTGAATTGACAAAACCAACCGAAAACAATTTGTGTCAATAGTTTTAAAAGTTGTTGGACAAAAAAACGATCTTGATTTGTTACAAAGTTTGTCGACGCCCTCTGATAGGTACCACGTGTCGTCATGAGTTGATAAATTTGATTTCTATGTAATCAGTAATTAATTAACACTTTGCAAACAAAACAATTGACTACATAAAAAATAGTACTTACTGCAAAAAAGTCAACCTTTGTCCGTCTACAGTGTTTTTCTCAGAAACGGCTGAACAGTGAATGATTTCATCATAGTGAATAAAGATGATAATAAGGTACATTTTGCAACAAGAAAACTAATAAAGATTATCATTTTGTAGAGGTTATTCCGTTCATTTTATTAAAACGAGGAAAAAATGCAAATTATGAATCTGTGGTCGCAATGAAAATGACGGTAAAACAAAGTATTATCGCAACGGGATAAGGCAAAGGTATTTCAGTATAATGCCAATCGTGTTTTAAATTCTTGGCTCTAGATGTATACAGCCTACTTTGTAATTTTAATAAGAAGTATAGGAATTTGACATTTACAAGAGTATAGAGAAGTTTATTGTAAAATCCGCGAATTAAATATTATTTCATAGTTTTTAGCGAGGTGGTCTATTAAAAGTTTAATTACTGAACATATTAATACTTATACAATACTGAGTATTTTATAGAGGTCAAAAAAAGTTTTATGGACACTGTTCTAACAAGTAAATGATTAGTTTTACAACCAACACAATTTAAAATTAGAAATGACTTCGAAATTTCACAAAAAAAAAACCAAAAACAATAAAAAAATTAAAATTAAAACTTACCGTTCAGAATTTTGAGCAAAGACAACACAAAATTAAAAATATAGTAAAAAATATATATCCTACAGACCTTCAACACGTCCATACACACAGGCACACAAACCAAACTGAACGATTATCGCTTCGGACCGAGATATCGGTATAAGGAATCGATTAAAATCGTCAAAACAGGTTGTAAGTTTAATTATCTGGCATTATGATGAGACTGTTAGGTTTAGACTCTTGCGTCTTGGCGGATTTTAAAACGATGTTCGAAAAAAAATGGCGCGGATTCGTAGACAGTTGTTTTTTTTTTAATTTTTTGGAGGGAAAATTTTGTGTTGGTTCTGTAGATGTGGAATGGCAATATGAGGATTTTGAAATAGATTTAACAATGTGTTTGTAGCCGTCAATTTTCATCAAAAAATCATTTGGGGAAACTATACAGGCTGGCTATTTAATTACCTGTATTCTTCAAGGCGATTCATATTATATAACTTTTCCTTTTCATCTTTTCATACATGTATCGGACTGGTCTGTCTACTGTTGTATTTGAATTTGGTTTTGGTTTCAGGCATCAGATATATGAGTGTCTTTGGGAAAGTTGTTTTATATGACGGGTACACTCACCTCTTTGAAGGATACATGACGGGTAGGTAACTAGATCGCTACTTTGTATACAATATGTTAAAAAAAAGCCCTGTCGATCCGAACGGGGCGTATAGGTATACCAATGAAATCTATACATCTATACAAATAAATATCAGCTTTTACTGAATGTAAATGAGAATTGTATACGGCACTAATAACAAAAACGTCTTTTTTTCAATTTTTGTCTGTCTGTTTGTTCCGGCTAATCTACGAAACGGCTGGACCGATTTTGACGAATTTTTTACTGGCAGATAACTGATGTTATAAGGGGAGTTACTTTTATTTTAGAATAAGAATTAGGGTTCCGTGAAAAAAGAAACCCTTGAAATTGGTAACAAAATCTGATTCAAAGCGAAGTAATATTTTTTTTAAATAAAGGCCGCGGGCAACAGCTAGCTACTAAAATAAAATACGAAACACAAAATATTGATGAAAGTAAAATGTATGAATGAATTAATGAAAAAAAGAAATTAATGAATTTTAAAATGCATGATTTTTGTGCTCAAATTACCACCATTACCCTGAAATATAACAAACTTTTAAAACGTGGCAACACCATCTTCGGCATTAGTGTGTTCGATTGTCAAGTGTTTGTTTATGACGTCACACTACCCGAAAGGCGACTGGTGTGTCGCCGCCCGCACCCCTGTGTTGCCATGTACTCGTAAGTTTCCTCAATTTAGTACTTTTTGTTTAATTTTTATCATATTTTTTTTATTTGTAAGCCAAAAAGGATTACATAAATAGAATCTAATCTCGTTAATAATCCTAACGGATCAGACAGAGTTTTTTAAACATCTTTACATAGTATAAAACTAACGTTTGTACGTTTAGATCTTTTAAACTACGCAACGGATTATAATGAAGTTTTCAGCAATAGATAGAGTGATTCAAGAGGAAGGTTTATATGTATACACATTGCATCCGTGTGAAGCCGGGGCGGGTCGCATGTATTGTATATTTCTGAATTTTGTGGGCTTCGAAAAGACCATTCATGTCTGATTTGCTTTGTTAAAGGAATAACTAGATCTTGGAGCATCGAGCAGTTTTGTAGACAACCAAAACTTGAGTCAAGAATATGACATAAAATCACGGTTGTAATCATAGAAGGGTTAGGTAAAGATGCACCTACTATAGCATACCTACATGTCATGTTTAAGTCCCATGTAATAGGTGCGAGCCTATTGCCACCAGCCGGGAACGAATCTAAATTCCAGGCTGCAACTGGGCTCTAGCTAGGTAGTCTTATGACGACAGGCCGTGTCGACGGCGCGTTCATGTTCCACGCGTGCCTCAAAGAGATGTCAGCAAACAGGAGGTGCCCGCAAGGGCCAATGCCTGCCAGGGCTGCGGGACTTCGAAAGAGATACCGCGGCCCTGGAACACAAAGGGCAGAAGAAGGAACATGGAAAAAAAAGGCTGCAACTGGGATTTCATTGAGGAAAATTCGTAGCAATTTTTCCAAACGAATTCGGAAACTCATCCTCTACAATAGCGCTTGTAACCAATTTACGACATCACCATCGGCCTAGCCTTTTCCCAACTATGTAGGGGTCAGCTTCCAGTCTAACCGGATGCAGCTGAATACCAGTATTTTACATGGAGTGACTGCCTATCTGACTCCACAACCCAGTTAGTACAGGGTAATACGATATCAAATCAAAATCAAAATATTTTTATTTCACATAGGCCTGCATGGGCACTTACGAAACGTCGACAAAAAGGTGCACGGTTCGGGTTGGTCGTTTCCTATGGAGAAGAACCGGCAAGAAACTCCATGGTTACTCTTTTAAAATGATTAGATTTTACAATATTTTAGTACAGTAGTATAGTAGTACAAGTATGGGGGGACAGCATAGGCCCGACAATAAGTCGCATACTACACAAAAAAACGGAAAACAAGATAAGAGGTTAACAAAAGTCATCACATCTCTAGGAATCTACAAGGCCTACACTGTTCACACATCCACAAACGTTCAGTCAATGCAAGCACTTGCCAGTTATCGTGGAGCTCGACTTATAACTCAAGGAGCTCAACATCACGACAAACAATACCAAAGAAAGGAGATCTGGGTGGGTCGCTTATAGCACTGTTTTTCTAATTTTAACCATTGTCCGGCAGTTTGCCGTAGACAATAGTCAAAATCAGAAAAAGACCCACATGGTCCTCACATTCAGAATATAAAAATAATAAAATATTTGTCATATTAAATAATCATGTCAATTCATTAAATGTCAATATACAGAAAACTAAATAAAAAATAAAATAAAATATTTAACATGTAAATATTCGTCAAAAAAATAATATCATACTTGAAAAAGTAAACAATGTCATGTGTATAAAGAAAATTCATAAAATGTCAAATTGTAAAAAAAGTAAAATAAAAATAGGTATAAGTAAAGTCAATTCAAATTGGAGCAGTTCAATCCCAAGCTTTTTTGTCCTCTATATAATCTTTAATAGTATAAAATCCTTTCTGGCATAGTTTATGTTTTATAAAGGATTTGAATTTATTAAGGCTTAAATTTTGAATGTGGCTTGGTAGTTTATTATAAAAGCGAATACATTGGCATCTGAAAGATCCACCTATTTTCTTGAGCCTTGTTGTGGGTACAATATATTTATGTCTATTTCTTGTATTTATATTGTGAATATCACTATATTTCTTGAACAGCTTTATATTTTTGTGAGCATACACAAGATTTTTATAAATATACTGAGAAGGAACAGTCATTACATTAATTTCCTTAAATTTTTCTCTGAGAGAGTGTCTTGGACTCAATTTATAAATTGATCTAACCGCCCGTTTTTGCAAAACAAAAATGGTCTGTATATCAGCGGCATTCCCCCACAATAGAATGCCGTACGACATTATGCTATGAAAATAACTGAAGTAAACTAATCGGGCTGTCTCTACATCGGTTAAATTACGAATTTTTCTAACTGCGTATGCTGCAGAGCTCAGCTTTTTCGACAATTTATCTATGTGAGGCCCCCACTGAAGCTTAGCGTCTAAAGTTAAGCCCAAGAACACCGTGCTATCTTCAGGGTTCAACTCTTCGCCCTTTACCAACACACAAGTTTTCACCTGCCTAACGTGAGGCAGTGTAAACTTAATGCATTTGGTTTTTTTTCCATTAAGAAGTAAATTATTAGCATTAAACCAATGCACCACTTTTGAAATAGCGGTATTTACATCGTCAACAACTAGCTGTTGTCGTTTAAGTTTAAATAAAAGCGAAGTGTCATCCGCAAATAGTACTATATCGTGATTATCCTTTATGAGGTGAGGCAAATCATTAATATAAATAAGAAACAAGAAAGGGCCAAGAATCGAGCCCTGTGGGACTCCCATTATTATAATAGATCCGGGTGATCTTTTTCCGTTCACGTCAACACTCTGGATCCTATCACTCAGGTATGAGATAAGAAGATCCAGAGCACTGTTTCGTATTCCGTAGTGGCGGAGCTTCCTGATTAAGGTTTCATGAAGGACGCAATCAAATGCCTTGGATAAATCGCAAAAAATGCCCAAAGCATCACATTTATCTTCCCATGCATTATAAATATGTCCTAAAAGTTCGACACCGGCATCAGTAGTTGAGCGACCCTTCGTAAAACCGAACTGTTTATTATGTAATAATTTGTGTTTATTAAAAAATGTTTGTAGTTGGTCTAAAATTAATTTCTCAAAAACTTTACTGAAAGTTGGCAGTACTGAAATAGGTCTATAATTTGTGGGGTCTGATGTACTACCTGCCTTAAATAAAGGAATAATTTTACTATTTTTCATAAGGTCAGGAAACTCCCCACGATCAATACAATTATTAAAAATAGAAGCTAAGGTAGGTGCTACAATATCAATAATAGACTTGGCAACTTCTACAGAGTTACCCCACAGATCCGCAGTCTTCTTAACATTTAAGGTGTGAAATGTTTTTAATATATCTCTACATGTGACATGTTCAAAATGAAATTCAGAGTCGCAAGCTTTAACATTTTCTTTTAGCAAAGATTCGGCAACAGTAGGTGACGAGTTTAGGGATTTAGTCGTTGAAACGGGAATGTCAGAAAAGAAACTTTCGAAAGCCGCGGCGACATCCGAATCTGATGTAATTACTCTGTCATTAATTGTTAAGCTGTAGTCACTATTACGTTTACTAGACTTTCCCGTTTCATTATTAATAATATTCCAAGTAGTAGTAGTAGATACCCCCTGGTAAGGCTAGTTGTCAGACTTTCTGGCCACTGACTGTCCTGTAACGACTGTCAAAGAGCTATAAATGACAGCCGGGACCAACGGCTTAACGTGCTTTTCGGGGCACGGTATGTAATGGAAGGTCACCAAGGACCAACCTAAGCAAGCGTGGTTTAACCTAAAGATCGACCCGAGCGGCTGTTATTATTTAGCTACGAAGTCCTTGATCGACCTACGAGACAATTATGAAAATATTCCGCCAAAATTATTGTTCACTCACATTTTTTACATCCAGAATATATCTATTTCTAGACTGAAAATAAATTAAGGAACTCTAACAAGAAACATGATGTAATTTCTTTCGACTCTACACGTGACCAGAGGGCGGGCCTATTTTTTGGCCAAAGAATCAGCATTGCCATCCAACAATTAATAAATAATAGGGTAGGTAATGCTGGCAGCATTACCACGTCTGCCTTCTGGGCACTTTTCCTGTTGACAGCGATGCGGACGAATTTTTGGACGCCCTGTAACCTTTTTCTACTTGTCGTCACCTTAGAGTGAAAACCTCGGGAATGCATTTTTACTCAAATTTATTTTATTGCGTTTCTAGGAAGAAAACCTCGCAACGCACATCCTGATATTGACTAATTTGTTCATTCAATACTCGTAGCGCCATCCATGACCGTAAATGAGAACAAAAATTTTACAGCAAGCAGTCTTTTCTTCATCCTGAAAAGTTACTTCTTTTACAATTACGAGGTTTTCACTCTAAGGCATCGTTGTACATATTTATTTCTATTATAGTTTTGTAGTTTGTAAATAATTTAATTATCTTTGAAATAAAACTTACCAAACATCTGTTGATGATATTATGATGATAATTTATCAATGTTGATGAATTGTTATGGGATATCTTAACTGAGTCAAAATAAAAATAAACATTTATTTAAATAATTACTTCTTTAAATCGTATCTCAATATTCTTCACCTGCGCGTTTTGTCGTCCGCCCACGGATCTCCAAGCCCCTTCTCTCAAATGTCAGTGTTCAAGGGCAATGGCGACTTGAAATGTCAAACTATTTATTATTATGTGAATAGATATTAGGCACAGACGGTTATGTCGCTGGGATTGGCAGCTATACTATTAATATATAATGTTATTACTAGTTTTTGCCCGCGACTTTGTTCGCGTGGAAATGATGTGTATGTGTGACACAAAAAAAGTAGAAAGTAACCAAAGTGATATTCCAGACTATAATCTATCTCTGTGCCAAATTTCATCCAGATCCGTTCAGACGTTCTGGCGTGATTGAGTAACAAACTTCCATCCATACAAACTTTGGCAATATAGCATAAGCTGCGGGCACAAGCTATAAGCTATTACTTATAGCTTACGCCAACGTGGAGTTTGATAATTATCCCACGGGATCATACAATCGGGATAAAAGTAACCCATGTGTTAATCCAGATTATAAACTACCTGTGTGCTAAATTTCATCCAAATCCGTTCAGTAGTTTTTGCGTGAAAGAGTAACAAACATCCATACATCCTCACAAATTTTTGCATTTACGAGTATAATTAGGATGTAGGATGTAGGATTTAACAGTAGTGTGATTCTGCCCGTGGAGTCGGCGTCGCCTGCGTGGGGTGTAGATTTTATACCACGAGAACGTTAGAACCGGGATGAAAGTATCCTATGTTCCAAACCAGGTCATGATCTATACGTATGCCATATTTGATTAAATTCCGTTCAGCCGTTAAGGTATGACAAACAATTACACTCGATTTCACATTTAAAGGTAAGTTATAAGTGGTATGATTTTGTCTTAAGACTGAGGTGAACTTCAAACCTTGTAATTTATGTCACAACCTAACTTCAACCCAGTAATGCCTGAAAGTTTAGGCTGAGGTGTACCTAAAAGACGCCCGCATTTCGCCAATTATGTTTCAAGTCCCATGTAATAGGAGGCGAACCTATTGCCATCAAACGGACACCAATACAGGCTCGGACTGCTTCTGAAAAATTACTGATGGAAAAGCCAAACACACCTTGCCTGACCTGCGAATTGAACCCCAGACCTAATGCTCAACAATAGCGCTTGCAATTACTAGACCAACGACGTTAATTTATTATTCAATTACGTAAATTAATATTAATTAATATTAGCCGTTAGGCCATGATTAGAAGACTACTAGACAAATTCAAAAAGTTTTTAACATAAAAGAAATTGGTAGGGACCTAGACAAACTCTTTCTTAAAATTTCAATGTCAAAAATAATTGAATCGGCTCAGTTTTCTAAGAGAAAAAAGGGTAAGACGAAACGTGGATTTCGTCAAAATTTTTGTGATATAATCGGTCTGAGCTGCACCTGTCCCTATCGAACTCTATGGGGGCAGGCTTGCTAGCTCGCCGTCCGTCCGCCTTATGACGACAGGCCGTGTCGACGGCGCGTTCGTGTTCCACGCGCGCCGCAAAGAGATGTCAGCAAACAGGAAGGGGCCTGCCGGGGTTGTGGGACTGTTCGAAAGAGATACCGCGGCCCTAGAACACAAACGGCAAAGAAGAAACATGGATGGGTTTTAGTCAGTACAAGTCTGACACTCACCTTCCGCTCCGCTCAGAGCGGGAGGGGCCATAACCCATCCAAAAAAAATATTTAAAAAATTGGGGTAGCGCGACGACAATAGTTTCTTCAAATACCTATTTTTCAAATTCCTCGCCAGCAATGTCCCGTTTTAAATTATGACACATACACGTAATAGACGTCATACAGTTCACTTTTCTGGGAAGTAGTTACTTTTCATTAATTTTCAAAATGTAAAGAGTTTTGGAAGGAATTGAACGAGGCCTTTGCCCAGCAGTGGGACTATATGGGCTAGCTATAATAATAATATATAATAATCTGGCTCGCGAGATTGTCGACATGTGGGACGTGAGTACAGCAGTCATTGTGCGGATAGTCGTGTCGGCCAATGGTTTAATTGCATAGCCTCGACGAACATCTGAGGAGGCTCTCGCTTGGCAGTTGGATCAAGGGCTTGATTCAGAAAGCAATACTTCTGGACACGGTGCGTATTGTTAGGAGGTTCCTCTCTCAAGAGCCACCGGTAGCTTGGACCCTGTTCCCGATGCTGGTGGGCTACTATCTACACTTCTCATCAAAAAAATCGAAACACCTCGCAGTTTATGATTTGATAAGGATTATCAGAAAAATGTGTAGGTATATTTAGGAATAAATGTAAAATGTCATTTAATAGTGAGTAGTATGAGGTTTTTAAATCCTAATGTTATTGTTCTAAATTCAAATTAAGTCTTCATAGGTTTCGTATTTTGTATAATGAGTAATTTTTACCCTGTATGGAATATGAAGGAAATGGGTAAAACAACACGCGTAAATGAAAAAAAAATGTAAGAAACGTTTATTTAATAACTTGTATTCCCTCCGCGAGCTCTTATTACTGCTTCCATACGGTTCTTCATCGATCGGATGAGAGTCACGATCACATGTTGTGGTATATTATCCCATTCCTCTTGGATTGCATTTTGCAGCTGGCTAAGTGTTTCTGGGGCTGGATCTCTTGCTCGAATTCGTCTCTTTAATTCATCCCATAGATGTTCAATGGGATTCATGTCCGGGCTTCTTGCTGGCCATACCATAATGGAGATACCGACTTCGGTAAGATAATCTCGTACGACGCCCGCGGTGTGAGCTCTAGCATTGTCGTGCATGAATATGAAGTCGTTGCCAATAAAATGTGCATAGGGCATCACATGAGGTTCAAGACACTGTTCGATGTACCGATGAGAGTTTAGTGCAGGCAGCCGTGGCCCAGACACAAAGGCAAGTTCTGTCTTACCGTCGGCGCTGATTCCTCCCCAAACCGTCCACGAACCGCCACCATAGCTGACCTTTTCTTCAATGCAGCATTGTGCAAAGCGTTCTCCATCTCTTCTGTAGACCTTGTTCCTTCCGTCGTTACCACACAGCATAATTTTACACTCATCAGAAAACAGTACTTTGCTCCACTGAAGGTATGACCAAGTTAGGTGCTCGCGTGCAAAGTTAAGGCGCGCTCTTCGATGGTCTGCAGGTAATTTCGGCCCATTCGCTGGCTTATGCGGTGCCAATCCGCGTTCCTTCAACCTTCTTCTTATTGTAGAGTCACTTACAGCTACTCTTCGTACAACGCGAAGCTGCTGCTGCAGTTGAAAAGCGTTAAGGCGTCGATTTCGTAAAGAAGTTGTTACAATAAATCGATCAACTCGCTCAGAAGTGACCCGATTCCTGCCAGATCCTGAACGGCGCGTGAACGAACCAGTCTCCCGATAGCGTTTGTAGACTCTATGAACAGATGATAAGCTTAGATGCAATCTTGCAGCCACAACACGCTGACTAAGTCCAGAATCTTTCTTTGTTAATTTCAACGGATTGGAATAATATGTACGCGATGCACGACTTGGAAGATGTATTAAACTTCTTCTACAGTAAAATTAACAGCATTTTAGATGAATGTGTCCCCATGAAAAATCGTAGTGTGAAGTCACGATACACTTATCCTAATTGGTACACGAGCGAAATAATACGAGATCTAAAAACCAAAGCTAGACTTCACAAAACGTTCAAGGAAACAAAGAATTTAATTGTTTACAGTGAGTATTCTAAATACCGAGCACTTATTAAAAACAATATTCACATTGCACACAAACGACATCTAGCTAAAATACAATGTCAGTTTGCGAAAGATCCAAAGTCATTCTGGCAATATATACGATCTAAGACAAGCACAGCGAACAGACAAACTATTATTAAGGATGGTCAACACCTAACGGATCTTGAATGTGCCAAGCAATTTGCCATGTTTTTTGAGTCAGTATACGCTAGGGAACCACCACAGCTAGACCCACAAGCGGCCGCGGCGAAGGCGGCAGGGGCCATGAGTGAGTCGCACGTGCAATTAAGCTCGCTGAGTCTTAAGGACGTTAGAGAGGCACTCGAGCGCCTAAAACCGAAGCGTTCAGCAGGCCCGGATGGAATACCAGCCTTCCTATTCAGGGATTGTAGTAGGGTATTAGCGGAACCTCTTCACTATTTATTTAATAAGTGTCTCCAGTCAGCAACGTTTCCAACTCGATGGAAGATAACGCGTGTCATTCCAGTCCCCAAAGGTAAAGCAGGATCGGACATCAGTGGATATAGACCGGTGGCTGTGTTGTCGACGCCGGCCAAGGTTTTCGAGTCCGCCATCCAGCGCAGAATGCAGGAGCAGGTCCGCGCTCAGCTATCGGATGCGCAGCACGGGTTCCGGCCGGGGCGCAGCACTGCCACCAATCTCCTTAACTTCATGTCACAGGTGGTGCCAGCGGTGGATGCTGGTGTGCAGGTTGACGTTGCTTATTTTGACTTCAAAAAAGCGTTCGACACCGTCGATAATGACATATTATTACGTAAGTTAGCAGAAATCGGTTGCGCACCACATCTATTACAGTTCTTAGCCAGCTATATGCATGACAGACAGCAATACGTTGACTACAACGGCTGCGAATCCGATCCGTATTACACCTGGTCCGGGGTGAGTCAAGGCAGCAACGTGGGGCCATTGGAATTTATAATAATGATAAACAATTTACCAGAAGTCGTCAAACATGGATCTTGTTTGTTATTCGCAGATGACCTCAAGTTGCTGTTTGAGGTCAGAACGGAGTCTGATTGCAGACGTTTGCAGGAGGACATTGATAGGATCGTGGAATGGAGTCATGAGAACAGGCTCTACTTCAACGTATCCAAGTGCTCGGTGATAAGTTTCACCCGCGCGCGAGCACCTCTACTCTACGAGTACGTAGTGGATGCAGTACCGATGTAACGAGTCACGCAGGTACGTGATTTAGGGGTTGTTCTTACTCCTGAACTGACGTTTCGCGGTCATATAACTAAGATCTGCAAAAAGGCATTCAGGAACTTGGGGTTTGTTCTGAGGCAGACGCGAGACTTTACTAGCATCACGGCCATCAGAGTTCTGTATGACGCATTAGTCAGGAGTCATCTGGAACATAGTGCTGTCATATGGGCTCCACATGAGGCTAAGTACTCAGTGATGTTGGAACGAGTCCAGAACAAATTCACGCGCCACCTGTACAAAAAACTTTATGGGGTATACCCATTTTACCCTTTGATGTACCCCACACTATTTGTACTGGGTATGGTGGGGTATAATCAACTCTGGGTGCGACGGGAATATGCACTGGTGGCGTACATGGTGAGACTGCTCAGAGGCATAGAGCACAACCCGAGAGTGTTGCAGCGGTTGCAATTGTGTGTTCCCGACCGTTATGTGTGGAGGCGACGGCCCCCGCCGTTGCTGGTCGTACCTTCAGCTAGGACCAACTTGCTGGCTAAAACCCCTCTGACTCGAGCAATTCGCACCATCAATTGCATTCAAGTTGAAATTGATATTTTTACATGTCACTGGAGTGAATTCGCAAAAGTACTTTTGTATACATTGTGTTACAAACCAGGACCTTGAGAGGTTTTTTGGTGCTTTAATTTTAATTTTGTGTGTGTGACTTAGCTATTGCATTAGGTTGTAGACCTGTAATGATAGTTTTAAGGCATTTAAATAAATAAATAAATAAATAATAATAATAATCCAGCAATGCCACCACTTGGGCGGCTTCTGCGGGCGAAGTATCCATATGTTTTAGAAAAAAAAGTTTTTTCAGACGTCCCAAAGTCACAGTAAATGAAATAAGAAACAAAAAGTTTAAAGACAAGCGCTAATTTTTAGTTTTTAAACGAGAAACGTACTCCAACCCTAAACACACACTTGTCTCAAAACAGTGATTAATTTCATTTATAGGATAAACAAATGAAATTCTAATTTCGAATTTTGATTTTTTTCTTCTTACTGTAATGACCAAACTGCCAGCTACACAATAATGTTTTTTTTTTCATGGAATTAATTCTCTTTTGTAAAAAATTAGGACAAAAACAATAAAAACGAAAGTGTTTCGATTTTTTTGATGAGAAGTGTATAATATAAAAATGAATCGCAAAATGTGTTGGTAAGCGCATAACTCAACAACGCCTGGACCAATTTGGCCAATTCTTTTTTTTAAATGTTTGTTGAAGTTCAAGGATGGTTTTTACGGCGACAAAAATTTAAAAAATTGCCTGGATAAGTCTAAAAATAACACTAGGTTACTTTTTTTTTGGTAGGATTAGGGTAGGATTAGGGTAGGAGTAGTGTAGGAGTAGTGTAGGAGTAGGTTAAGAGTAGGGTAGGAGTAGTGTAGGAGTAGGGTAGGAGTAGGGTAGGAGTAGGGTAGGAGTAGGGTAGGAGTAGGGTAGGAGTAGGGTAGGAGTAGGGTAGGAGTAGGGTAGGAGTAGGGTAGGAGTAGGGTAGGAGTAGGGTAGGAGTAGGGTAGGAGTAGTGTAGGAGTAGGGTAGGAGTAGGGTAGGAGTAGGGTAGGGTAAGGGGTAGGACACCACGCGAACGAAGTTGCGCTGGGCAGCTAGTCTATAATATAAAAATGAATCGCAAAATGTGTTGGTAAGCGCATAACTCAACAACGCCTGGACCAATTTGGCCAATTCTTTTTTTTAAATGTTCGTTGAAGTTCAAGGATGGTTTATACGGCGAAAAAAATTTAAAAAATTGCCTGTAGAAGTCTAAAAACAACACTAGGATACTTTTTTTTTGGTAGGATTAGGTTAGGAGTAGTGTAGGAGTAGGGTAGGAGTAGGGTAGGAGTAGGTTAGGAGTAGGGTAGGAGTAGTGCAGGAGTAGGGTAGGAGTAGGTTAAGAGTAGGGTAGGAGTAGGGTAGGAGTAGGGTAGGAGTAGTGTAGGAGTAGGGTAGGAGTAGTGTTGGAGTAGAGTAGGAGTAGTGTTGGAGTAGAGTAGGAGTAGGGTAGGGTAAGGGGTAGGACACCACGCGAACGAAGTAGCGCTGGGCAGCTAGTTTTCTATATTTATTATTTATTTTTAAATAAAAATATTTAAAAATGTAAATAATAGATTAAAAAATTAATAAAGACATAATATAATAATAATAACAATATATAATAATAATAATAAAGAGTTCTAGAGTTGACTGACTCAACATCAACTGACTTCCAGTTGTGTGTGCCTATCGCCTACATGCTTAGGTACTCGTAACATAGAATAGAATGAACACAATTTTGCAATTTGTTATTTGGCCTTAAACACATACCTACGGGTTTTTCAAACATATTCTTACGTAGATGTACTTACCTAATACAAATCAAATAAGGAAGGAAAATGTTGTGGGGAAACCGTGTTTAGAAATACCTTGGAAATTCAAGGTGAAAGAATCTACAGGGTGGACGGGACACCGACGCGCGAACGGTTACCACGTATCCAGTACATCATTCTGAACCCCCACATAGAAATATCTCATCGGCAATTTAAAAAAAAATCAGTTGTTCCATACATTTTGTAGGCATTACACTTTTGTAGGAAAGAGCATTTTTTTTTTTTATTACCGATGAAAAACTTCTTTAAGCGGGTGTTCAGAATGATGGTGTGCCGTCCACACTATTGAGGACGCACAACATTTGCTGATGAATTGTGTATTACTTAAGAGGAAACAGATGAAGGTGGATCAAAATTAATTAATTATAAATACATTTTACACAGGCCTCTCATTATCATCGGCCTGGATTTTTCCAACAATGTTGGGGTCGGCTTCCAGTCTATCTAGCTGCAATTGAATACCAGTATTTTACATGGCTGTAAGCTGAACGAGAAAAATAGAAGTCGGGTCAATGAAGGAAATTAATATACACGTGTGCCTTGCCCATAGACTATGTTCAAATCACCATAGAGTAGTCTGTTGGCGCCGGCGCCTTTTTTTGTTAGCACTCATTTTTTGTGGCAACGCTGATAACTGGTTAAATTACCGGTTGTTAGTTTCTGATGTCATAAGCACATTCTTCAATGTTATGTGTCCGTCTGACGGGTAATGTAGCCGTCATCACATATGACTGTGATACACTACTTGCAGTCTTACCGATCAGACTTTGGCATCAATTTTGTAGTCCTACTGCTACCATCATCTGCTTCATCTGCCTAGCCTTTTCCCAACTGTTTTGGGGTCGGCTTCCAGTCTAACCGGATGCAGCTGAGTACTAGTATTTTACATGGATCGACTGCCTATCTGACCTCCACAACCCAGATAGTACTGGGTAATACTATACCCCTTGGTAAGACTGGTTGTCAGACTTTTTGGGGCACTGACTACCTGTAACTACTGTCAAAGATCTACAAATGACAGCCGGGACCAACGGCTTAACGTGCTTTCCGAGGCACGGAGGAAACTCGGTATGTAATGGGTGGTCACCCATCCACAGGCCAACCTAGGCAAGCACGGCTTAACCTAAAGATTGATCTGAGCGGCTGTTATTATTTTACCACGAGTCCTACTGCTAGCCAATACTAAATCATTCGCAGTGTTATGATACTCCTATTTGAGAATTTTAAAACTAGAACTGTCACTGAGTTATCCATCAGGGATATCTATCTCATCCTCACAAACTTTCGCATTTACAATATTAGTAGGATAAGTCAGTAGCATCAAAGGTTGTAAAACATTTGAAGGCAAAATGTCAAAGAAACAATAATCATTTATCAATCAGTGATCAATTAAAAGGAACCTTGTAGGTTTTTCAATCGATGGCAAGACTACTAGTTGCCAGCAATTAAGGATCACAGAGTCACGAGGAAACCAGGAAAATTGTGGTCTTTGGCCTTTACGCCAACCTGACTAGAAGAAGATGACTTTTTATAGACTACGGCGAAGCCAAAAGGAAGGGTTATGACTTTAGCAGTCTACGTATGTTTGTATTTACGTATGCTCCTCCGTAGCGCCTAAACTATTCATCCTATTTTGATGAATACGGTGTCAATCGATTCATTATTATGGCCCGGGTAACATAGGCTACATTTTAACCGACTTCGACAATAAGAGGAGTCGATTTTACCTTGTAAACTCTAAATTTAATTAGAGCGTGATTTTTCAGTAGTCGGTTTTTTAAATTGTTGTATACCACACAAATTCTTGTATTATATTGGATTAACCTGTCGTAAATTATGTTCATATTATACAAGGAGGAAGGGACACCGATTACCGGTAAAATGGTTACCACATATTCAGTGCATCATACTGAGACAAAATCGGCCCGAGTGGAGACATCGTGTGGACATCGGCATGGTAACGTCTTTGAAGAGTTCTGGTCGCAGTTAGATTTAAACCGTGATGACCTTAAAGCTAGACCACCTACAGCTGTACTCTACAATGTCGTCAATGGTGTTCTGACACGTCCGCTTTGTGCTCGGAGTTTTTCGGCCAAAGTTGGATATGCTAGCCACTAGAGAGCACACGAAAGAGCAGGACAGCAACACTTGTTACTAAAGTAGTAACAAAACAAACAGTGGACATGGTAAATATCCCGTTTCTAGTGTTAATGATTAAGTGGTAACAGTCGCTCTGTCTAGCGTCATACGCCCGCTTGTCAGGTAGCATTCGTGTGTCAAAATCGCAAAACTTCGGTATGAAAATTATTGTATGACAATATTCCCAATGTAACTGTTTTAAATCTCTTTGCTTTGTACGGAATGCATTGTCAAGGCGTTCGTGCTCCTAGATTGACCTTCTGCGATTATTTATGTTCATTTTAATTAGATACCTTTTGATGGTAAAAGAATAAAATCATGAAAAACCTGTCAGCTTAAAATTGTCACACACAGTAGGTAAGCAAGATTGGTGAGCAACATTCGTTTCGTATGTCCATCCTTTCTCGTTCGTTAATAATAATATCACAAATCAGCTGTTACCGGTCCGCCATGTTTGGTAGGTTAGTTTTTTTTTAATCAAACGGCAAAGGAATGCAAGGTTATGCCTGTCACGGAATATTTAATGTTGTCTGCTGGATATGTGTTCGTTTTAAATTGGAAATAGATGAAAAAGAGGAATCGCGATATCGAGTTACTAAGTTGTGGACGTCAGATAGGCAGTCGCTACAGGTAGACTGGAAACCGATCCTCATTGGTGGGACAAAGTTAGGCAGATAATTAGGGAAAAGAATAGAAATTTATGTCCATAAAGAATTAGGTTTAAATAAATTGCTAAAATCTTCAGGATGACGTAACTACACGATTATTTTCCACGATGGAGAGAGAAAAGGTGTAGTAGCCAAGCTCCCACAGATCAGGTTGTTTAATGTCAGAACTTAATAACTCACTACGGGATCTATCAGCAAGCAATGGAGCGCAGTATCCTTGGAGTTAAACTCACTGATCGTTTATGGAACTCGATAATGCGTTCTAAAACTCAAATTGCTGATGTAGGTCACACGGCTGCCAAGCTCAAATGGAACTCGGCTGGCCATATCTTTCGCATGCCGGAGGAGGGCTAAAGTAATCACACAACGGGTCCCAAACAGTAGTAAACGGCCACGCGGCAGGCCCAGAAGGAGATGGCGGGACGAACTCGACTCTTGACAAGAATTGGCGAGTAACAGCTGTGGTGAGGGTTAAGTAGAAGGAGGGAAGGGAGGCCTTGGCCCTTTTTTTTTCGGATGGGAAATCATCAAATGACTCCTCCCGCTCTGGGCGGAGCGGAATGGAGAGTCAGACTTTTACTGACTAAAAACCATCCATGTTCCTTCTTTTGCCCTTTATGTTCTCTTTCGAACAGTCCCGCAGCCCTGGCAGGCATCGGCCCTTGCGGGCCCCTCCTGTTTGCTGACATCTTTTTGAGGCGCGCGTGGAACACGAACGCGCCGTCGACACGGCCAGTCGTCATAAGAGGCCTTGGCCCTGCAGTGGGACACAAATGGCTAATAACAATAAAATACCCATTTTCTGACGATGTTTCCCTTAATCATGAGTTAGTGTCTTAGAATATTCCTTAATAACTTCTATACAATGTAAAATTGATTTACGACAAGAACAATCTTTTTTTTGCAAAAATAAAACCGACTTCCAAAAAACTTACTTATACTTAAAAATAATTTTAGACTGTTTAATGGTTTTTTACAAGTCGGTTTTATTTTTGAAAAGAAAAGATTATTATTTAACCCTGCTTGCGTTTTAGCTGTGGTATACCAGAAAATTCTTGTCATCAATTTTACATTGTAACTTTAAAGTTATTAACGGATTATCATGTCACCAAAAAGAAAAAATACGTAGGTATTAATGGAGCCTCATAAACTATTCAAGCAAATATAATAAAATTTAAATGGGACCACCGCGCGGGCTTCGTCTACCAAATCAAAAAAGTAATCACGGAGTAATGCGTGAACATACATGAAAAACAAACAAAAAAAAACAGATCTTGTTGGAATACATAACCTCTTCCTTTTTTTTGAAGTCGGTTAAAAAGTCGCAATGCAAATAGAAAAAAAAAATTGTTGAACACAGGTACGCTATGTCTAGCCGTCATCTCCGTACAAATATTATTTTGATACAAACATGTTTATTATAATAAATAAAAAAATATTATTATCACACATTATTAAATAATTCTAATTCAAATTGTCAACACATTAAAAAAATATATATATATTCCAATTGAAATTATAAAAATAATAAATTCTAGTATCTATTGCAAACTTACAAACAAAAAAAAGGTAGTCATAATGTCTTAGTTTGGTATTCGTTCACTGTATACCTAATATGTTTTTTCATGTAATATTCAAGGGGTTTTTTTTTTAAATGTTAGTGACCATGAGTCCATGACAGTTTAAAAACTTAATATTTTCAGGAAAGCCTTTATAAAATCGTGTATGTGCATTCTCTTCTTGCCTCATCCTAGATTTCAAAACCTGCCGCGTAAAACGTCGGCTCGTTTTTATAAAATATAACATCAAAAGGCTGCCCCATAACAACTTGAATGCTATAATTAAAAAGTAAGACAGGGTTAAAACCTAGGTCTCTCAGTCTAAAGTCTAGACTTCGTCTAAAGGTTACTTGTAAGTCTAGGTCATTCGACCTAAGTGGTGTGGGCAGGACACCTACATTGTAAAAGAGGTTTTGTGACTTAAAAAATAAATACAAATAGCATTTTGTAGCTCTAGACAGAGTTCTGTCAAAAATAACAGGAACTGTCAAAAATGTACTGATTATTTTTTTAAGGAGGATGCGCCTTGGTAACCCTCGAAATTCAAATTTTCTTATTTTTTTTGCAATTTGTTGATCAGTGTCAGACTGTTCAGCCTGTATGTTAGACGGTTATATTGATGACTAGCTTTTGCCCGCGGCTTAATGCGCGTGAAGGTTGGTAACTGTCTCACGGGATCATACTACCGGGATAAAAAGTATCCTTTTATGTTAATCCAGGTTATAAACTAAATCCGTTCAGTAGTTTTTTGCGTGAAAGAGTAACAAACATCCATCCATCCAACCATCAGCAGAAACTTTCGCATTTATATCTATACTATATATATTTTTATAATATTATAAAGCTGAAGAGTTTGTTTGTTTGCTTGAGCGAGCTAATCGCAGGAACTGCTGGTTGGAATTGAAAAATTATTTTTGTCTTGGATAGTCCATTTATCGAGGAAGGCTACAGGCTATATAACATTACGCTACGACCCTTAGGAGCCGAGCAGCGTGTGACACCGCGGGGAGCAGCTAGTTTATAATATTAGTAAGATAGTTATTGATTTGAATGCTTCCAACTCAGTAAAGCCATATTTGGTATCGCGAATCATATTTTCATCAACATACAGCCTGACAGTGACCTTCAAATTGCAAAAAAAGTAAGAAAATTTGAATTTCCCGGGTTACCATGGCGTTTCCACCTTAAGCTACTAAACTTTAAGTCAATCATATTGAAATTCATCGAAATATGAAACCCCATTGAAAGCAATTGCCAATTATCTGGACCCTTTTTTTTTGAGATGGGCAATCATCAAATGACTCCTGCCGCTCTGGGCGGAGCGGAAGGGAGTGTCAGATTTTTACTGACTAAAAACCATCCATGTTCCTTCGTTTGCCCTTTATGTTCCAGGGCCGCGGTATCTCTTTCGAACAGTCCCGCAGCCCTGGCAGGCATCGGCCCTTGCGGGCCCCTCATGTTTGCTGACATCTCTTTGAGGCGCGCGTGGAACACGAACGCGCCGTCGACACGGCCTGTCGTCATACGACGGATGGACGGCGAGCTAGCCCATTACTCACCGTCCACAGGCCCGAGATTGTCTGTACCCTCAGAATAGAATATAATTATCCAAGCAAAGAGTGTGAAAGAGAGGCTTGGATTAAAGATATTCTTCTCTCTGTCTCCTCAAGGATTTTTATGTCACCAATAAATACTCCACGAGTGTTGATACTCTAAACTGCCATGATTCAATCTGGATGGATCTGATTCTCTCAATAGACCATATTATTAAAATAGATTCATCATAGACCTCATCCATCGGTTTCCACCAGGCGTGATCGAGATCAAAAGCAGGCCAACTTTATAATAAAAAAAAAAAAATGTGTAGTCGATGATTTTGGTGCACGGTAAAACTCTAATGAGTTTATGTTGGCACCAAATGAATGAAATGTCATGAATAAAATGTATATGTACTACTAAATAATAAATCATGCTGAATGACTAATGTTTTTACCACGGCATCGACGGCGACGACTATTTCTCTGTACCCGATGAAAAGACTTCGGGGCACAAATATCATGGATCCAGTACGGCAGCCCTAATTTTGAAGGAGGGCCGGCCGACCGGTGGGCCAACTAGGAAACAAAAATCGCCCTTTTCATTTAATACGAATCTTTAAGTTCTTCTAAAATCCTACCAATATTACAAATGTGAAAGTTTGTGAGGATGAATGGATGTTTGTTACTCTTTCACGCAGAGAACGACTACTCAGTGGATTTGGATGAAATTAGGCACACAGAATGTCTATAACCTGGTTTAACACACAGGATACTTTTATCCCGGTAGTACGATCCCTTGAGACGTTACTGAACTCCACGCGGGTGAAAACGCGGGCTCAAGCGCGCCTAATAATAAAAATAAAATGCAAAAAAACAACTGAACACTATTGGCTTCGCCAATCCAAAAGTGGTGGCGGGCCACAGTTTGGCCTGCGGCCAGGTTGGACCTCGTTCTAGATCCTCAAGCTGGAATTTTTTCGTGCATAACTCATTCTAATACGGGAGAAGTTCCTAAGTTATGCTAAAAATGGATCATTATTAATTTAATCACTGCCGAATTATTTATGTTTCATAAATTATTTTTATTTTAGTTTTGTTTTCTACAATCATTCTTCAATAATTGGCATTTTACAACTTTTTGTAAAAACTTTGAATGTCAGTTTGGTGTTATTTTAAATCGAATGTCAATTGTTTCGTTTGTGTCTATGACATTCATCTGTCATTTTTTAATGTCAGAAGTTAGATTAGTTTATTTACTGCAAAATACCACACTAGGGACTGCGGATATCATCTGCCTTGCCATTTCCCAACTACGTTGAGATCGGCTTCCAATCTAACCATATTATGCATTTGATGCAGGTATTTTACATGCCACTGCCTACTCAGTCTCAACAGCCCAGTTACTGTCAAAAATCAAAAATCAAAATCAAAATATTTTTATTTCACATAGGCCTACATGGGCACTTATTAAACGTCGACAAAAAGGTGCACGGTTCGGGTTGGTCGTTTCCTATGGAGAAGAACCGGCAAGAAACTCCATGGTTACTCTTTTAAAATGATTAGTTTTACAATATTATCATGTTACAGCATTAGTACTCAAGTATGGGGGGACAGCATAGGCCCGACAATAAGTCGTTGCTTACTACACAAGAAAAGCGGAAAACAAGATAAGAGGTTAACAAAAGTTAACACACATCTAGGAATTTACAAGGCCTACACTGTTCACAGATTCACAAACAATCGTTAAAAAGAATCTATACAAAGGCAAGAAAATATTATAAAAGACTAAATTAAACAAGTGAAAAAAATATTGTCATCAGTGCTGCAACTATTCTGAACAAAGGGTGTTTAAGTGATGTGATAACCATTGTAAAAAAAGAAAAAAAAAACCATTGTAAATTAAAATGAAAAGAAAAAAAAAAATTGTTTGAGAATAGTTAGAGACATCCACATATTTGTGCTGTTTATGAGCTACCAGGGAAGCCGCATGCGCAGAAGGAACTAAAGCCAAACCTCTTTATCTTCAACGTAGTCCTTGATTTTGTAAACTGTGTAAAGCGATACCATTACAATCAAATCCCCCAGTTTTGTATAATACACCCCATGGCAAGACTGCTTATCAGAGATTCGGGCTACTGACTGTTTGTAGCGACTGTCAAAAATCTACGAATGACAGTCGAGACCAACGGCTTTCTGAGGCGCGGTGGGGTCTCTTTTTGTAAATGGATGGTTACACATCCATGGGCTAGCCTTAGCATGCGCTGCTTAACCTTGAATATCGACCCGTGCAACTGTTATTATTTAACCACAGCCTCTCATCACGTTCTCGACGTGTTTATGACAAATTAAAAACACGAAATTCAAAATGGCTGCTCGACGCCATGACAGCTGTCACTTTTCATTCGTATATTTATTTTCTAAATCAAGTTTTTGGTCATTCCTTTTCCTAGTTACCTACACGAGTAATATTCTCGGGTGTAACGCATCCTTATTCGCTCAAGAAGGCTGAGTGTAGGTAATATCGCTTGATATTCAAAATGTTGCGGCGGGCGGATGTGTGCGAATACCAGTATAACCGACTAAGCAAGTAGGGTTCCTCGAGTCGAATCGTAAAACCAAAGCATTTGCTTGACATAGTCAGTTTATTATTAGGAGCTCGTGGTTAAATAATAACAGACGCTCGGGTCGATCTTTAGGTTAAGCCGTGCTTGCCTAGGTTAGTCTGTGGATGGGTGACCACCCATTACATACCGAGTTTCCTCCGTGCCTCGGAAAGCACGTTAAGCCGTTGGTCCCGGCTGTCATTTGTAGATCTTTGACAGTCGTTACAGGTAGTCAGTGGCCCGAAAGTCTTACAAGCAGTCTTACCAAGGATATCGTATTACCCAGTACTAACTGGGTTGTGGAGGTCAGATAGGCAGTCGCTCCATGTAAAATACTGGTATTCAGCTGAATCCGGTTAGACTAGGAGCCGACCCCAAGATAGTTGGGAAAAGGCTAGGCAGATGATGAGTCAGTTTATTATTTTGCTACTGCTGGACATAGACGTCCTCTTTTTGAGGAGGAGGAGATCGAAAACCAACCACACTAGACCAGTCCAATGAGGGTCTTTGAATTGTTCGATTCTATAACATGCCGGTTTCCTCACGATGCTTTCCTCCAATGTTTTGGAAGCAGGGGAGTTACCATGATGTTTTGTTTTAATGTCACCACAGTGTGTAAGAAACAGAGCTATAGAGGACGTCTAGCTCCATCTCTTTCCCACTCTGGAAATAGATTAAAACAGTATTGCTTAAAGACTTCATGGTGGGCCAGGTGTGGTGATGAAATAATTCATACAAAGGAAACCGCCTGTCTGGTTCCCACGAATTAAGTAAAACGTAAATAACGAGCCTTTACTTATTTTTTTTATATAAGCCTATTCTGTCCCAATGCTGGGCAAAGCCCATTGCTTTCCTTTCCTGATAAGTCTGCGAAGTTCTAATGGGACTGGGCGGGTCACATTTCCAGGATGGTTCAGGATAGATGGACCAGAATCGTCACACAGTGGGTGCTTGAAGACGTCGTCACCGAGGCAGGCCCAAGAAACGCCAGCGTGACGGATTCGTTCCTGACTGATTGGCCAGAGAAGACCAAAATTAAGTTAATTGGTCCCGGTTGGAATTCGTAAATCTTTGACACCAGTTTAGTCAGACAACCAGACTTACCAAGTGCATTTTGTTTCTCAGTGGGTTGTGGCGGTCAGATAGGCAGACGCTCCATGTAAAATACTAATACTCACCTGCTTCCAGTTTTTTTAAATCTTTATTTATAAAGTTAGGTTTGTCGAAGTAGCAAACATGACATGTCACCCTCATAGGAATAGCTGCATCCAGTTAAAGACGGAAGTCGACCCCAACAGAAAAGGCTAGGCAAATGATGATTTTGCTATAATGGGTGTAAAAGTACCTTTGACGAAGCCGAAGGGCACTTGTTCTCCCCGTCATTGTGATAATATTTTTGTTCTAGACCATACCTGGGAACCTTCTAGTTACGGAGATATTGGGGGTCAAAGTTCAAACTTTTTCGCAACTTTTTTTTTTTTAAACACACGTTTTTAATGCTGTAACTTTACTTAAGATGCCTCCACGACCCCCGTACTATTCAATCTATCCATCAGCACAAGGTTTTGAGTGCGTTACATTGAGTCCTACCGTAAAAACGTGATTTTTCACCCCAAAAAAAAAGTTTCCCAGCAATATATACTTAGTTGATGTACAGAATGCTTGCAATGGTTGACCGCTTCGTGAAGGGTCCGTTTACACCTTTCATATAAATACGGCCCCAGCCGTTGATTAGTCTGATTGTTAAGTACGAGTAACGGCATACTGGCAGCTTTTAGCAATTAGTTCTAGCGTTTAAGTGGAAAATTTTATGTTGTTGCTAATTGGTAAAACACTTAAAGACTTGTAGCGGTGTCTATGTGTCTACAGAAACCGACAAAGTTTGCGGGCACCGTTTGATGTAAAGGGTTATAATTTTAGTGAGTTTTTGCAAACTTTTATAGACTTAGATAACTGGACATATTATGTACATTACCTATGTTGAATTATAATTCAATTCAAATTCATTTATTTGTCCAAATATGTTATATCAATGGTCTAAAATTAATAAATGGTCTCATCACATTCTACCACGTGGGGCGCACAAATATAGGTACACAAATAAAACGATAACAATACAAAAACATAAATATTGAATGTACGAATTAATCTTACAATATTTATGGGGCATGTCAGTTAAAAATATTATCTTGGTGTATTATTCTATGTCAAACTATCAAAGAGAGAATAAAGTCTAAAAGATTGCAATTAAATTAAGCTGTCAAAATAACATTCAAAAAGTTATTTAGATTATAATAGCAACTTATTTCGTAACAAGAACATGTGAAACTAACAGTCAGGTGAACTTATTTCTGCAGTTATGTTTTGTAAGGAACCCGAAAGATAAAAACAAGCGATCGCACTTAGCCGCTTTTTTTTTGGTATATCAAGAAACTCAGGAATTTTAATGGTCCAACAGTATGCATGAAATAAAACTACAAGATTTTGAGCCCGAAATATAATGTGCGTTACTTATGTAAGTATATTAGGTAAAATATAGTATGGTAGAAGTGGTTCCATAGTGAATTGTTGACTGAGTATTATAATCATGGAGTTTTATATGGTGTTCAGGAATAGATGTTGAATTATTGAAAGAAAGAAAGAAAGAATACACATTTATTTGGCACATGCCACAAATGCACACAACATAAAATAAAAAAATAAAATAAAACACAATAAAAACTTAAAACTAAACAGAAAAAAAAGGAAACGTTTTCGTATTGCGTATTTTTAGGTAAGGTAGATAAGTAATATCCGAAAATCACAATTAGGCTATTGTCTTCTTTATCGTGTGGTTAGTGCCTATCTGGTGTCAGAGATTTTGTGCCGCCCATGGACCTCTGACTTGGCTTTACATGCCGTCAAGAAATATCTCTCAGGCATGCTGGTTTCCTCACGATGCTTCCTTCACCGAAGCAACTGATAATTATACAATACGCACATGGATCCGAAAAATCAGAGGTGCGTGTCTTGGGTTCGAACTCGAGACCTATGACTTGGCAGATGATTGTGATTTTAGGACATCATCTACCTTGCCAATGCAAGGATTTTATGTCGACATTAGCCTGCGTTTTCCCAACTATGTTGGGGTCGCCTTCCAGTCTAACTGGATGCAGCTGAATACCAGTGTTATACGTCATGGAGCGACGGCCTATCTGACCTCCACAACCCAGTTAATACAAGGTAATACGATACCCCTTAGTAAGACTGTTTGCTGGAGTTTCGAAGCCCGAAATATAATGTGCCTCAGTTATATGAATTGATGACTGATTACTTATCACAACATGGAGTTTTTTTTTGTAATATTTGGAATTAGAATTTGTATATCACCACGCCTGTTATTTTCCAAAGTTATGCTGAAGTGTAGATGTGCACCCACATTTCGCCTGTAATGTTTAAGTCCCATAGTACCTAGGGGGTGAGCCTTTTGCTATCAACTGGGCACAAATCTAGACTCGAGCTGCTGCTGCTGCTGCTTTTTTATTTTAATTGACATGTTCTATTTGTAATCTTTTTTTATTTGTTTGTAATTTTAATTGATTTTTTCTTTTCTAATTTGTATGTCAGTAACGACAAAACAGAGCAAGAACCTTAACTATTTATAAGATCTCTAATGTTATACCTATGTTTTACAAATAAATGATTCTGATTCTGATTCTGATTCTACAAAAAAAAATCCAAATTGAAAAACCCAAAACACTTAGCCAGACTTGGAAATCTTATACTCAGCAGTTTGCGCGCTACACGACCACCCGCTGCCTACCCTTCGGGATGTAGAGGTGAGATGTTTAGATCATTGTGGGTAAATGAATCCGTTACCAGAGTATCGTGGTAATAGCAAGGTAACGTGACGTCACAGCGAGACAGAGTTTTTATTGCGAAGAAACACCGTTGTGATCAAATGATGTTAGTGTAGGAGCTAGGAGACGTCTTTGTAAAGTTATGTTGGCTTTATTAAGTGTACCTTTCACAACGACTAATTATGTGAAAAATGTTTTTTCAATAAGGTGTGCACTGGTTTTTAATAGACTTTCTAGGGACCTTGATATTAATTTGTTCTGCACCAGTGTGGCGTCCATGCGACGGCAAATGCCAAAGAACTTTTTCGATAATTAACAACTTCTCTCGTTAGTAATTAATTGTCGTCTGGTACTTCTTTATTTTTTTTTATTGATATATTATATGTATTTTTTTTTTGTCTACTTGTGGAGGCTTGTAATTAGCGAATTGAAAATATTACACTTTTTATAACAATTTTTTTTTTGTTAGTCTGTAAGTCTTCTTTAAAATAAAATAAATAAATAAATTTAGCATAATCTTAAACAGCCTACCATGTCCCCACTGCTGTGACAAAGGAGGCCTCTGTTTGAGAGGGGAGGGGGGGAGGGCGTGTTTTTTTTATTATTGTTCACAAACACAATTTACTCGCCAAACTTTTTGGTTTGAGGGCGAGAAGCACTTGTTATTTAAAATCTAGTAAACAACTGACCTTATAACCACTAAGTTACTGTTAATCTAAGCTGTTAATTAATACTATAAGATGTGAATGTTGAGCGTTGAGTGAGTTAAAAATGTTAGTTTTAGGACATTCCGGTTTCCTTACGATGTTTTCAGAGTGAATATGGTATTGATACAGTCATTTACTGAAAGTGAAGTGCTCAGTTCTTCCTCAGTTACAAATTAACAAGTTTACAGGGGCCCTATTCTGCTATTACAATAGTGTCAGAATGGTCTGTCATTGATTTCATAATTGTTGATTTTGAGTTGTCAAAACTTGTCAAAATCAACAATTATGAAATCAATGACAGACCATTAGAATTACCATTAGAATGGTCTGTCATTGATATCATAATTGTTGATTTTGACTTGTCAAAACTTGTCAAAATCAACAATTATGAAATCAATGACCGACCATTCTGACACTATTGTCGTCTATTGTAATAGCAGAATAGGGCCCCAGGTCGTTTCAGTTTCCACTAGACCACCACAACTTCGTTGATTCATAGGTCGAATAGTGTTTTTGTTTTCCATTTTAAATTTCTCAGTAACAGCCTGGAGCCTGGATATGTACGTGGGGGTTAAATAAAGGCCAATAGGCTCACCCCCTATTACATAAACATGTACCTAACTGGTGAAATGTGGGTGTACTTACTAAGTCACACCTCTGCCCACCCCTTCGAGGATTACAGGCGTGATGTTATGTTATGTGTTCTGGTCTTCTTCGATGTTAAAATAACAATGAATAATGCAATAACTTAGCCCAACGGAGCTCTAACTCCTAGACTAACACATCCGGGTCATCTCATGCATAAAACATGACCAGTATGTCAGCTGTTAGACTAAGATCGCCAAACCTCGCAGGTAGCGACGACTAGAATAGTAATACAAGATATCATCACGCCTGTACTCCGCGAAAGGTTAGACAGAGGTGTACCTAACAGTACACCTCTGTCACGCCAGTTATGTTTAATTCCCATGTTATACGGAGCGAGCCTATAGCCATGAACCGGTCACAAATCTTAACTCTGGGCTGCAATTGAGAAATTTCTGATGAAAAAACCCAATAACACTGCCGACCTGGGAATCGAACCCAGATTAACCTCATGCTTAGCAATTGGAGTGACCAGTATAGGCCAAGGAGGAAGTCGAGAGGGATGAGTCGAATAGTATCTAGCACAGTGCGCCAGTTACAAGCACTTTTGAATTGCCGAAACAAAGACAACAATAAAATGAAGTGAAAAGTGTCCATAGTAAAGACAATTTAAAAAAAAAACCGACTTCAAAATCACAAAAAGTGAAAAATAATTTTAGCTTCAGAAGTCGGTGACTTTAGTTTGTTTGATTCAGTTTTTTGGCACCGACTTCTGAAGCTAAAATTATTTTTCACTTTTTTGTGATTTTGAAGTCGGTTTTATTTTTTGCAAAAAAAAAAGTTTTTTTTTATTTTTTCATTTTTAGTTGCAATATCCTATACAAATTTTTTCTATGCGTTCATTTTACATTGTAAACCATACATTTCATGGTAATAGGCTTATTCTTACTTCCTTATTACTAATATTATAAATGCGAAAGTAACTCCACAACAACAAACAAGTAACAGACTTCAGAGTCAAATGCTCATAAAATAAAAACTAATGGGCCTACCTGAATCAATTTTTATGGGACCAATTCGAAACTATTCCGCATCAAACAAAAAAAGAATTACGTAAATCGGTTCAGAAACTTCGGCGTAATCGGTGTACATACATAAAAAAAATAAATAATAATATACTGGCCGAATTGAGAACCTCCTCCTTTTTTTGAAGTCGGTTAAAAAAAAAGCATATAAGCCGTGGCAAGCGAGATGACCAGTCACAACTGACAGCGCCCGTTCACGAACATGACGCATGTATAAGCACCATACAGCTCAACCATTTTGAAGGGAACTAAATGATCCGACACAAGCGCCACCATCAGCGAGACATTTCATTAAGCATGACACACCTACTTATTTAACACTTAAGGGTTCATTGATACGACGAAGATGAAAAATGAAACAATGCTTATATGTTGAATCATCAGCATACTTGCATCTGAAAGACAGATACTGCTGGATGCAGGCTCCAAGACCGGCCCTCATCTCGAAGCCAAATACATTTATAAGGGTGAAAAAAGATTAAAAGACCCATAACGAAGCCAAAAGGCTTAATTTGTCCTCATATTCTCCTTAGCCTCCGTCATTGCGAACATTTTTTTTGTTCTGGACCATACCTGGGAACCTTCTAGTTGCGGAGATATTGGAGGTCAAAGTTCCAACTTTATCACAATTTTTTTTAATGTTAGAATTGTACTTTAAATATCTCGACGATCCCTGCACTATTGAATTCATCCATCAGCACAATGTTATATTGCGTTACATTGTTCGTCGTTCCCATCAATAATTTATTGCGCCAATAGAACTAAGTAACTACTTAGCACAATGTACAGAAATGCTTGGTTAACGGCTTCGTGACGGGTCCGTTTACACTTAATTGTTCAAGTGTAAAAGTTCAAATAAAAGACGTATTTTTTTTTTGCCCAGGATTGTCCCGCGGCTGGTCAAAGGGCATAAGGCTTTTAGTATCGTAAAAATATTATTATATTAAAGCATGCAAAAACAATATTCTTACTTCGTTACTTTTAATATTATAAATGCGAAAGTAAGTTTGTTTGTTACCTTTTCACACCTAAACCACTGAACCGATCATCTTGAAATTTGTCAGGTGTACAGAAACAGGCATAGGGTACCTTTCATAACGAAAAGAAGTAGGTACTGTTCCCGAAGAAAACAACAATAACGTTCTTATGATAATAGATGGCGCCACGTGTCTTTCGAATCATGATTGAATTACAAGCAGAGTACAACCCGAATTAATTGTCTTATTCTAAATTAACGCGAGCCACGGGCAAAAGCTAGTATTTCATAAATTAATAACATCCTACACTACCTAGTTTGAACTCAGAGCCTCACGATCGTTCAGTTAACCTTGGGCCCAACGGACCATCATACGGTGACCCCATAAAGCAGAACCAATAATCATGTACTACATTCTCAAGCCTATGTATGTATATCCATGTAATATTATCTATATCTAGGTATACTAATATTCTAAAGAGGTATAGTTTGTACGTTTGGGGAAAAATTGATCCGATTTTAAAAATTCTTTTTCTGCTTGAAAGCTTCACTATTGCTGAATGGCGTAGAATGTGTGAACGTTCAGGATAATGTATAGGAGCGAGCCTATTGCCATAAATATACACACAAATTCAGAATACTAGCTAGGTACTAATGAGAAATTCCATAAAGAAAAAAAAACTTTTTGACGTGACAACGTCTTAAATTAGGTTGCGGCTGGGAGTCACTTATGAAAAAGTGTAACGCTCGGTAACGTTACGATGAGTCACCGAACGAGAGAGAGGCCCGCCGAATGCCTTGCGTCTCTCTCCCACTCAACTATGATCGGTCTGCCGATTTGTGCAATTCTTATTTTCATTCAATTCCTTGTTCCTATTGTGCAATTTAATTATATTCATATCAATAAATATTCTACCGAGAAAAAGACGTTGTCACGTAAAATCTTCGCCCGTAAAACCGACTTTACAGGCAACCATTTTTTTACAAAAAAGTTTGTATTTTATACGCTTATTAGTTATGACATCTCATCTGAGGAGCTCGTGGCTAAATAAGAACAGCCGCTCGGATCGATCTTTAGGTTAAGCCGTGCTTACCTAGGTTGGTCCGTGGATGGGTGACCACCCATTACATACCTACCGAGTTTCCTCCGTGCCTTGGAAAGCACGTTAAGCCGTTGGTCCCGGCTGTCATTTGTAGATCTTTGAGAGTCGTTACAGGTAGTCAGTGGCCCGAAAGTCTGACAACCAGTCTTACCAAGGGGTATCGTATTACCTAGCACTAACTGGGTTGTGGAGGTCCGACAGGCAGTCGCTCCATGTAAAGTACTGGTATTCAGCTGCATCCGGTTAGACTGGAAGCCGACCCCAACATAGTTGGGAAAAGGCTAGGCAGATGATGATGAGTTGTGACATCTCACTTAAATCCTTGTCAAGCATCAATTTTACATAGTAACTAAAGGTTATATGAACATCATTCACATAGCCGAAGAGGAAAAAGTGCATATTATAGAGGATTACCTCATAAAGTACTGAAGCCAAGATAATAATATTAATAGGGGACCACCGCGCGAGCTTCTTTTACCAAATGAAAAAGGAATCACTTAAATCAGACCAGTTATCACGGAAAAATTATGAATACAATAAAAAATATGGCGGTCGAATACATTACCTCCTCCTTTTCTAGAAGTCGGTTAAAAAACCGCCCAAGTGCGAGTTGGACTCGCACACCGAGAGTTCCGTACTTCATAATGAAGACCGTTTTTTTTTTTGTTATTAACTACTTATAGGGTGTAACAAGACTCTTAACGAAGCCGTTAACCAAGTAGTATGTACATCAAACTAAGTAACTTTACGCAAAAATTATTGCTGGGAAACGACTTTTTTTTTTGGATTGAAAAATCACGTTTTACGGTAGATTGCAATGAAACGCACTCAAAACATTGTGATGATGGATGGATTGAATAGTACGGGGGTTGTGGAGATGTTTATTGTAAAAATCGTACATTAAAACATGTACTTATTAAAAAAAAACTTGTGAAATAGTTGATAATTGACACCCAATAAACTTAACTAACTAGAAGGTTCCCAGGTATGGTCTAGAACAAAAAAAAATATCGCAATGACGGGGAGAACAAGTGTCTTTCGGCTTCTTTGACTGTCTTGTTATATCCTTTATTTATAGTTTTCAGATTTTTTCCTTTACATGACTGTGCTGTAAGACATTGCTTCTTGCCACATTTCATGATTCTAGGTCAACGAGGAGTACCCTAGAGATTATGATTCATTTGATTTTGTGAAATCGCAAAATATGCGACACAAACTTTTGATCGCGTTGACTTACAAGTTTGATTTTTTCACAACTGAAAATGCCCGTAAACCCGAGTATCTTACTTATTTTTATCTTACTAATATTATAAATGGGAAAGTTCGTGAGGATGGATGGATGGATGGATGGATCTTTCTTACTCTTTTACGCAAACACTACTCAACGGATTTGGATGAAGTTTAGCACACAGATAGTTTCTTAACATGGATTAACACATGGGATACTTTTTATCCCGGTAGTATGATTCCGTGGGACAATTATCGAACGAAGCCGCGGGCATAAGCTAGTTTGATTATAAACAACTTAAAACCCCACGCGTTCCTGAGAAAAAGGGTCTAGACAGACAGACGGACAGCAAAGAGATCCTATAAGGTAAAAGTACGTATTCCCGTTAGTGTACCAGTACCCGTTAACAAGTCAGTTTTTTTATTATTGCATTTTTCTACCAATAATAAATTAAAGTTTGTGAAGGGCAATACCTTCTCGGTAATATTTTGTACAATTGTAATGGCATCATTGTCCAAAAAGTTAAATGGCCTCAAAACCATGCGATAACAAAAGTTTGCTATAACTGAATATTATGAAAGTTCCAAGTTCTGTCAGTGAACTACGAAACCACCACGTCGCATTCATGAGCTAGCCATACTGCGACGGATAACATTAAAGTAAGAGTGTTGATTTTATAAGATATTTAAGTATATTATTTAGCTATATAACTTATAAATCGGGGTGAATCTAATTGAGAAATAAATATTTATGCCGTTCACATCTATTGGTACTAACAAACCCCTACTTGACCTAGTACCCGTTAAAATCGTATTTTTTTTACCGGATATTGGTACACGATCAACCCGTTGTACCAAAACCCGTTATTGTGTACTTATTGCCTTGAAATAGGTCTCATTTTCGTTTAAAACTGTAGAATACATTTCTGCCTGATATTGGGACTTCAAATAACAGTTGCATTTAAACCCGACAGCGTCCTTATTGCCTTGTGTTAAGTCCTCTTTTCTTTCGAATCAATAGAATGCAGTTTTTATGCTCCTTGTTTGTGTTGTAATCACTTGAATTCGATTGCCTCTTTAGTTTTCTTTATGATTTTCAAATTTTTGCACGTTTCGCATTACTGCTCTGCTGTTCTGAAACCAGGTTTTTCGATGCGCATCGTGTGGCGCGCTGCTTTTTCAGTATGGATATTGATAACCACGCAGTAATTTGAAGCAAACTTCAGACCGGCAAACTTACATGACTCGATCTGTGGATACCCGACAAATTTTTTCGTTGTTTTTTTTTGGGATGGGAAATCATCAAATGACTCCTCCCGCTCTGGGCGGAGCGGAAGGGAGTGTCAGACTTTTACTGACTAAAACCCATCCATGTTCCTTCTTTTGCCCTTTGTGTTTCAGGGCCGCGGTATTTCTTTCGAACAGTCCCGCAGCCCTGGCAGGCACGGTCCTTGCGGACCCTTCCTGTTTGCTGACATCTCTTTGAGGCGCGCGTGGAACACGAACGCGCCGACGACACGGCCTGTTCTTCTTATTCTTATTCTTTATTGCACATAAAATAACAAATTTGGATACAAATTGCAATAACATAGCTTATGTACAATGGCGAGCTAAACCAAATTTTGACTGCGAGATTTGCAGAAGAGGGTATACTTATGGTGCAATAACATTAACAAATTAATTAATTTTATTAACTAAACTACATACATACATAAAATATAATATACGTAATACATACAATACATACGCATATACATACATATATCTTCATCATACTATAAAATCCTAATATACATACATTCATGTTGACGGCCTGTCGTCATAAGACGGACGGACGGCGAGCTAGCCCATTACTCACCGTCCACAGGCCCGCCCCTACGGTGGCCGAGAGCCACCACGTGGCCCCCGACACCCAGGGCGTCTCCCGCGGCGGCTGGGACGTGAGGTTATCTACCTCTCACGTTCCGCTACCTCCTTCGTTAGCATGACTGCTTCGCAGAAGGAGGTGACGGCTTCCCAATCCCTCTCGCCCGGGACCAAAGCTTGAACCAAGGCCGGACGCGAGCCGCCAATTGCCGCTACGAGGACACGGCGGTGCTCCACCCAAGCGGAGCAGACCTCCACGGTGTGCTCCACCGTGTTCTACGGGCGATCCTCACAATGATAACACCTGGGCGTTTCCTCCCGCCCAATTCGGTGCCGGTACCTCCCGAAACAACCGTGTCCGGTGAAGACCTGCGTCAGGCGGAATGTGAAGGCGCCGTGGCGCCTCTCTAGCCACTTATCAAAGAGGGAACTTACCGCCACTATTGTGGCGTGCCCAGCACAGGGTTGCGACAGTCGCTCTCTCCATGTCGCCATGAGATAGCGCTGGAGGTCTGTCCGCTGAGCGACAATTTGCCACGGCAGCTGAGTTTCCCCGCGAGGTAGTGCCTCCGCGCGCCACTCGTGCAGGCGCGCGAGGACTATCGCCTCCAGATCCCATGGCGGCAATCTGGCAAGGAGGCTCGCCGCCTCGCTGAAGATCGTACGGCCTTACGGCTACCACCTTTTGGGGTGCGTTCAGGTAGTGGGCCCCTCAGGTTGGGCAAGAGCCGCTTGAAGGCAAGCCCGGCCCGTTCCACTTTGGGAGCCAAACGTCGAAAATGCTCCACGAAGTTCCACCGGCTGTCGAGGACGAGTCCAAGGTACTTCAACGTCGACTCGACGCCGATGGAAACCCCTCCTACCATCAGCATGGATCATGACGGTGGCGCATTCCGAGGCCCATGTAAGCACATGGCCTCGGACTTGTGCAATGCCACCTCGAGACCCAATTGCCGGATCCTCTCTATGAATATTGCAACCCCGCGTGTCATAATTTCGGCCGCCACCTCGTGCAACCTCCCTTGTGCCAGCACCAGCGTTTCGTCAGGAGTGCCTCCCTAATGCAGCTCCAGGGCATGGTGTTGAAGGCGTTGGCGATGTCAAGAGACACCGCCAAGACGACCCCACCCCGGGAAACCGCATCCCCCGTCGTGAGGTCTCTCACGCACATGATGGCGTCCACCGTCGAGCGCCCCTTGCGGAAACCAAACTGGTGGTCCGCAAGATCCAGCCCCATCCCCGCAAGGTGCCCGGCGAGGCGGTTTGCAATGACTATTTCAAAGAGCTTGCTCAACTCGTCGAGGAACACAATGGGCCGGTATGCGGACGGAGAGTCCGCAGGGCGCCCCGGTTTCTGAATGAGGACCAGCTTCCCCGTCTTCCAACGAAGCGAGAACTGGCCTCTCTCCAAGCATGCGCTTAGGAGAACAAAAAATGTCTCTTCTTTGGATAAGCCGTTTTTTATTTATTTTACACAGTTCACAGAAATGCAGAAAAAAAAGCATTTCTGTGAACTTTAACGTAAAGCAATAGAGTTCAAATTCGCGGTGAAAATTACCGGATTCAGGGACAATTTAACGTTTACTAGTACAAATCTACCGGGTACTGGTACAATTAGCCCTTTGTTTCATTTTTTTGTATTATTGTTAAAGAAAATATAGACTAATAAAAAAAAGGAATATTACACTAAAACTAGTTTAAATTATCTCTCTAGTCATGTAATTATTTTTTTTAGAAGTCTGCTAGTTTTAGCATAGCAGACCTGCAAAGTCAGTGAAGTTCAAAACTTCACGGTTACTGGGCCCTTTACCTTAAGGGCTCCGTTTTCCTTTTGAGGTACGGAACCCTAAAAACTAATAATGTAACACTTTGCTCGACCTGGGAACCAAACCCACTTCACACACAAGTCTTCAAGCTTAACAGAAGCCCTTGCTTGACTAGACCGAAGAGGCATAGCAGACAGGCAGAGTGCAGCTTGGATATAAAAAACCATCTCGATGTTTCGTCAAGTCGGTAAAAATCGTGCGATGCAGGGTCTGGTGGCTAATATACCTATGTATGTATGAATATATGTTTGTATGTATGAATGTAGGTAGGTGTGTTTGTATGTATGACGTCAGTCTACCTGAACACGTTCTAAGAACTAACGACTTAGACCACTCCTGATTCTGAGGAGCTACGAAGATTTGAGGAGGTGGTATATATTTTTTGAATAAACTCACCTACTTAAACAAAATTGGCGGAATATAATCGTGTATTGGCTTTTTATAAAAGACTCTATTTGCCTTATATCAACTGTAAAGCCTGCCTTCTCTTTCTACTTCTCTTTAGTCAATCTAGAAAAAAACTCATTCATCTCTCTTCGGTCCGGCCGACGCCGACGCGACGCGACTCAACACAGCACCAAAATGGAACTAATCTGGTGAGATGTGATCGGCTCAAACCGATTCCGCAGTAACAGTCAGTGTGATCACCACTTCCTAAGAGAGTTCAGTTTATAATAATGAACTATTTTTGCACACCTGTTAGGGTAGGATATGGTCCTGAGCTACCTATATTGTTGTGTTTCATCCTTGTAAGTACCCATATTCAGCAAAATAAATGATTTGATTTGATTTGATTTCCAGTTCCCGCCATCTCGGGTCAGAATATCGGTTGAGAAAGCGACAGACTGGCTTAGACTTTGTTTGACCCGCTCTGTTCAAATAATTATCATCATCATCATCATCCACAGCCTGAACACACCCACTGCTGGGTATAGGCCTCTCTTTTCTTCTGCCAATCTCCACGTTCCTGTGCCAACGGTGCTGAAATAATTATACTTTAATAAAATAAATTCCCTTGCAACCAATTCTTAAAACAAAACAGTTTATGTCACATCCATTATTCGTACATCCTTGCATACGACCACGCGTTCTTGGGTCATTCGTATTTTTGGGACAAATATGCGCGTTTGATCCGCCATATTGATACGTGAGTGAGGCCAGTCGTTTGTCAACACAAAGACTTTTTAACAGAAACAAATTCAAATAAAACAGAGAAACGAATTAAATAGTTACTAACTGGTTTTATAGCCAAAGCAAGTAATTAACGGATTAATGATGGTTAAATTACCCTTTTTATACTTTATTAAATGGAAATATATTCGTAGAATAATAATTGCACGTAGATCTGATGTAACGGAGAGATTGACATTGAACTATTATTGTTGTAATAAGATAATTCTTTGAGTGTTGGTTTAAAATGCCAACTAACGTTTCTTGATTTCAGTTTATAAGCAGCGACATCTAGGTGTAGACGTATACACCATTGTTTTCAGCGACATCTATTAGTGAGTAGCGGCACTTTTTCAATCTTTAGAAGAGTAATGTTCTAAATTTCGCATACAGCAAAAACAAGATGTCGCCAGCTAGCCACAATGGAGTGCGCATGTCAAAAATTCATGTCATTCACTCACATCATTTTATTTAGTGATATCGTAAAAACGAGTTGAATTTGTGAAAATATAAGGACGTGGTGTCTACGGGCATGAGTGCCATATATAAACGAACGATTGTGTTAAATAAAATAACCGGGACAATGTATTAATGGATGTTAAAACGGGAGTGTAACATGGTGGTCGGATCCTGAAAGGAAAATCGACTTTATTGCAGTTTCCCCCTGAATTTCCGTGTGGTGCGTTCTGTTCACTAAATATATTGTTTTGTTGCACATTCCCGAGATGATGTGACTATATTTCAACTTGTGTGTATAGTGGATAACTTATTGTCTATTTTTGACTACGTTTTCGATCTATATTTAACGACAGTGATTCCGATTTAATGAATTACTTGTATGAAGACTAGAAAATTGCGTAAGTTGCACATTTGTTTTTAATATTTCAGCATTTTATACTAACTAGCCCGTTGGGTGCCGTTGCTACGGCAAAACATCATGAATTTATGCCTAAATGATATCTAGATGTATGTTTACATACATAGTTTACAAAGACAGACTGAATTTCAGCTGTACAGTTAGATACTGAGTTGTAATTTTGCAATTACATACTAAGATTAAGTACAATAATAATAAATTGAACAGGATTTTAAAAGATTTTCTCCTTAAACAAGTTAAAAAAAAAACAAGAAAACACAACAAGCCTAAAAAATATTTTGTTTAAACACCAATTTAATTAGAACTTTGCTATCCAACTTGGAAATATAAACAATAATGTTTTGACGGTTTTTACAAATCTAGTTGGCCATGCAATAACCAATAAAATTTTTCGATTTTGAAAATATTCTGTGTGCTATCACATGACCTACCTAGTGCTCACAACCAGTTTGTATGTGACTAGATGTATGAAAATGGATGAATTAAAAGGAGTATGTTAAAAAATAGGATCTATGCCATATCATATTCCTGACTATGCTGTAGTGTCTGCCTGTCTCCATGGGAAAAAGGGTGTGAATGTTATGTCCGTCATTATATATCCATTATAATTAATGTTTGGCAACAGATTTCTACCATGAAAGGTGTTGTCTGATAACTGGGTATTGATTTATGTGCATAATTGCTTGTTGCTTTTGTTGTATGATTTTTGTTAGCCTGTATAACTAGGTCTTAACGCTACAAGGCACTCTAACAATCAAGATCAATCTTCGGGTTAATCCATACTAATATTATAAATGTGAATGGCTAATCTTGAGTACGGATGTGGATGGCTATAAGAGTAAAGGAAGACCAAAGAATTCATGGATGAACTGTGTAAAGGATAATATGGCTAGAAAGAAGGTGACCACTGAAATGACAAGTATGGAGAACTATGGAAGAGAAAGACATGGCAGAAGAATACTATAAAATGTGAAATTAACTCTGTATGTTAACTTTTCATGGCTTAATGGATTGCAATGCAATTTTACAGACAGATAGACTTTCATCCCAATAGTACTCTCCGGCCGGTGGCCTTTAGAATCATTTCGAACCTCTAAACAGACAAAGCCACAAGAAAAACCTAGTTTTATCTAAAAACCCATTAAAATCATTTGATTTTAAATCACTGGCTATCTCATTACTCCGCAAAACTAATTAATATTAATACTAATGGCCTAAATGGTTGGCGATTATGTGAAAATAATTAGTGATGCCTTGTAAATTAGCTAACGTCATTGATAACAGGAGTGATAAGGGCCTGCCACCAAACCAGGGGGCCTAAAGAGGCCGCTTAATTATAGGATAATAATATGAATCATGTTACAAACTATAGTTAGAGTGAATAAAGCTGCACTGTACTGCATATCTTAAATTCTCAAAACACAGTCTATGACAAAAATATCGCTACTTGAAGTAGTGAAACCGACGGCACATTGAAACAGGTGTTTTGACACACTAACCTATGAGGTAATATACAAATACTAGGATGGTTTTTAAACTCTAAAACATACTTCATTTAACAATTAATCCGATAAAAATGGAATTAGGAAAAAATATAACTATACGTCAAAGTTACAAGTAGAACAAAATATGAGAAAAAAACCAGCCAAGTGCGAGTCGGACTCGTGGACGAAGGTTTCCGTACCATTATCTATAAAAACGGGAAAAAATCATGTTTGTTGTATGGGAGCCCCACGTAAATATTTTTCTTATTCTGTTTTTAGTATTTGTTATTATAGCTGTGAAAATTTCAACTGCCTAACTATAACGGTACATGAGATACAGCCTGGTGACAGACGGACAAACAGATAGCGAAGTCTTAGTAATAGGGTGCTGTTTTACCCTTTGGGTAGGGAATCCTAAAAGCGGTAATTTCATAGTTAAAGACCTATTAGTAACTCCGAAGAAGTATAAACCACGGTGTTAGGGGTCTCTTCCAGAGAAGTGCTACTACTATTCCTGTCCTATTTCCAAGCAGCATTCCAGTGCCTTTTATGTGGGTTTTAGGCTAAAACCCTCATAAAAGGCAACAAGCTCTTACAGTAGCACCTAAAACTTTTAGGTGCTACTGTAAGAGCTTGTGGCTAAATAATAATAGCCACATGGGTCGATTTTGAAGGCTAAGCAGCGCTTGTGGTAAAACTGTGACCGAGTGGCGTCCAAGGACTGGAAAGAGAAGTGTTGGTCGTCCGGTGGCGAGATGGGCTGACGACATTGTTGTCATCGCGGAATATCCGGGATGAGGGTGGCACAAGACCGTGGATCTTGGCATAAGACCGTGGAGCTTGGCACAAGACCGTGGAGCTTGGCTCAAGACCGTGGAGCTTGGCACAAGACCGTGGAGCTTGGCACAAGACCGTGGAGCTTGGCACAAGACCGTGGAGCTTAACACAAGACCGTAGAGGTTGGCACAAGACCGTGGAGCTTGGCACAAGGCCGTGGAGCTTGGCACAAGACCGTGGAGCATGGCACAAGACCGTTGAACTTGGCACAAGACCGTGGAGCTTGTCACAAGACCGTGGAGCTTGGCACAAGACCGTGGAGCTTAACACAAGACCGTAGAGGTTGGCACAAGACCGTGGAGCTTGGCACAAGGCCGTGGAGCTTGGCACAAGACCGTGGAGCTTGGCACAAGACCGTTGAACTTGGCAAAAGACCGTGGAGCTTGGCACAAGACCGTGGAGCTTGGCACAAGACCGTGGAGCTTGGCACAAGACCGTGGAGCTTGGCACAAGACCCTGGAGCTTGGCAAAAAACCTTGGAGCTTAGCATAAGACCCTGGAGCTTGGCAAAAGACCGTGGAGCTTGGCACAAGACCCTGGAGCTTGGCAAAAAACCTTGGAGCTTAGCATAAGACCCTGGAGCTTGGCACAAGACCGTGGAGCTTGGCACAAGACAGTAAAGCTTGGCACAAGACCGTGGAGCTTGGCACAAGACCGTGGAGCTTGGCACAAGACCGTAGATATTGGCACATGACCGTGGAGCTTGGCACAAGACCGTAGATATTGGCACAAGACCGTGGAGCTTGGCACGAGCAAAGAGAGGCCTATACGCATCAGTGGGTGAAGTCGAGCTGCGGATGATGATGATGAACTGCGGGTGTACTCTACACCCCTGCCTCACCCTTAGCGAGTATAGCCGTGATGTTTTACTAAATATCACTAAACTCGTAAAGTCCGTGTTGTGTTAGTTTTTAATGAGTTTTCGATACAATGTAATAATTGTTTATGAAATAAATGAAATGAAATGAAATGAATGAATGAAATGAGTCTATTATAAAACACCTTTTATTTATATAAAGGGTGTAACAAGACCCCTAACGTAGCCGAAAGGCACTTGTTCTCCCCGTCATTGTGATCATTTTTTTGTTCTAGACCACCTGGGAACCTTCTACACAACTTTTTGTTTAAATATATATATATGTTGTTAATGTAGAATATATACTTGAAACACCTCCACGATACCCGTGCTATTCAATCCATCCATCAGCACAATGACTGCGTTGCATTGAGTCTTACCATAAAACGTGATTTTTCACCTCCAAGAAAAAAGTCGTTTCCTATTAATAATTTTTGCGGAAAGTTACTTAGTACTATGTACATTATGCTTGGTTGACTTCATGAAGGGTACGTTTACACTCTCATAAGGCCTATTTATTACCGACCTCATCCAGTGTTTCTTACTCCCTTTCATTTCTAGTATTATTTCTTATACCTACCCCATTTCTAGGAAACTTCCAGACTACCTTTCTAGGTTTGTAGGCTTGGTAATAAATAATGTTTTATCAGTTAATCTTTAACCTTTGCCCCACCCACTTGTGGTTTTACCAAGGAGGGGGTGGAGGGGGTTTACTGTGCTCCCCCCTCTCGAGTGAATCAGTTGCAGTGAGTCAAACGGCCGTGACATTTGATTGAAAGGCCATTTGTGTTGATAGTAGATATGGGGCATAAATGATTCGAGTTGAGTGGATCATGATTTCGTTGGTAAAGTTTACATGACTAAACTGTCATGGTCACTAACATTATAATTAACACTAGAAACGGGATATTTACCATGTCCACTGTATGTTTGTGAAAGAGGGTAGACCGATTTGTCTGCTCATAAACACCCACCCGCAATAACTTCAGTTTATCCGTGATCATGGTGCTTGCAACAGCGCCGAAATATCTGGAACTCAAAACAAACAGTGGACATGGTAAACATCCCGTTTCTAGTGTTAATTATTACATGACTAAAGCTTAGGGGTCAACTTTTTCCGTAGCGGGGCTCCTATTTCTGTTTTCAGGGTTTAAAGTAACCCAACCTAATGTCGGGGTGCCCTAATTCCCGAGCTCGCTTCGCTCGCTCTTGCATCTAAGCTTTTTTGGCAAAAAAATTATGTCTTTTTTCCTCAGTGCCCCATTACGTACACTCCAACCCGTATTGCGGCAACTAATGGGCAGGCTTCATAACAACGGTCATTTCTGTCCGTGCTGCGACGACTAAGAGAAGTAAAAACCGGCCAAGTGCGAGTGCGACTCGCGCATGAAGGGTTCCGTAGCATCGTAGTAGGGGGAGCCCCCTTTAATTTAATTTTTATTATTCTTATTGTTACAGCAGCAACAGAAATAGGTACACGTTCTGTGAAAATTTCAACTGTCTACCTATTACGGATCATGAGATACTGCCCGCTGATATACAAACGGACGGACAGCGAAGGCTTAGTAATAGGGTCGCGTTGGTTACCCATCGGGTACGGAACCTAAATAATTAGCCAGACAGTAAGATTGACCAATGCTGGGTGCCTGCTAAGGTGTTTTTCCGCAAAGTGCAGCGGTAACTTCGCCAATTATACTAACAGGCAGCGGTGGACGACACGACTCGACTTAATAGCTCTTATTGGCTTTCTCAAGCCGATTCTGCGTCGACAACTGCGACCACTTCATTACTGATCGTCTCAGTTCAATTCTTACCTTTTGGGCACTTTCAATTAGTCGTATTACTGTAGTCTGTAAACATCTGACGCTGACGTAGTTTTTCCGTTTATTAAAACGAACAGTTCCACATGTTTTTCACTAACTCCGAAATCGACTCGTAAATCTCCGCGGTTCAATGCATTGTATGGCGTAAACAGTGATAGTTTACACAGTGTTTAGTTTCAGATCCGGGTGCTGTGACGTTGGTCCTAATCTCGGAGTTATTATTGTATGTTAACTGGAGTATGCTATACCTCTATGAGTAAACTTGTCGGTGTTTTCGTTTGTGGATAGATTTTGCAAAGATCTTGGAAAGATATAAGACTGAGAGGTAGACCGATCTTACGATTCAAAGACACGACTGTTTACCCGAAAGATGAGGCGGAGGTGTGTTTGCTGTGTTCTTATAATATCTCCCATATTTAGCCAGTTATGTTAAACTCCCATATAGAAAAACAAAATAACACTTCCCCCACCTTTTTTTTGGAATGGGAAATCATCAAATGACTCCTCCCGCTCTGGGCGAAGCGGAAGGGAGTGTCAGACTTTTACTGACTAAAACCCATCCATGTTCCTTCTTTTGCCCTTTGTGTTCCAGGGCCGCGGTATCTCTTTCGAACAGTCCCGCAGCCCTGGCAGGCATCGGCCCTTGCGGGCCCCTCCTGTTTGCTGACATCTCTTTGAGGCGCGCGTGGAACACGAACGTGCCGTCGACACGGCCTGTCGTCATAAGACGGACGGACGGCGAGCTAGCCCATTACTCACCGTCCACAGTTCCGACACTTCCCCCACCTAGTAATCGAACCCAAGACCTCATGCTCAGCAGTTGCGCTTGCGACCACTAGAATCACGAGGCAATTCTTGATAGATAAACTTAACAACACTTACCACCAAGGAATCGAAGCCAAGACGTCGTGGTCAGCTGTTCTGGGTGCCGTGAAGGCGTTGCTAAGCTCGGAGTTGTTATTGTATGTTAACTTTGGTGTACGGTGCGTCTATGGACGTTATTTATCTGTTGGTTTTATCCTGTTAGATTTTGGCAAAGAGAAAGATATAATAACTGTACATCCATTATCTATTACTGTCTTTCAGTAATGCCTCACATTAGTAGCAGAAAATCTTTCGTTAACTTTGGTAACGTCATGTATTTATTTAAGAGCAGCGGTGGCCTAGTGGTGGCGGCCCCCACTAACACAGTAAGTCGTGGGTTCGAACCCAGACAGGCGCATTACTTTGTGTAATTTATTTCATCACCACTGCTCTCAAAACAGTTTCTGTCTGATTAAAAGTCGCATAATCTTCAGTAACAATGTTATTTGCGAATTAGTAGTGACGGCATATCTCTGATGGGATCTAGAACTGCATTACGCATGCTACTCGTTTACCTATCGTAAAGTTTTTTAAAATTTCTGTTACAGGAAAAGAGAATGACCAAAGTTGGTACCAAAAAGTCTCGCGCCTCAAAACCAAAATATTATAGTAATTAGTTTCATATTTTTTTACGGCATTACGCGTCGGGGATTTGATTTTTGAACTGGAAATATACTTTTCGAGTTTAAAAGTATGAATATTGTTTTACTCCCTTTATATGACGTTCCGTTTCAACTGAATATAAATGATGTTCCGTTTCAATTGAACAAACCCTTGTCTGTCGAGCGGACTCTAAAATTAATTACAATTAAGTAAGATCAGTACACCAAATCGATTTAGTTTGGTTTATTGCTATTTGCAACAAAATAGATTTTCTCAGCCTAAAGATTTTGATTTATCGATTACATCCCTAAATCCCGACTAGTTTATAGCACTTACTATACTCTATGGTTTATAGTTATCTTATCTGTGGCATCCATAAAAGTACTCTGTGGTGGCATCTGACATTTGTACTGTACTGACTGACTATTGGCAATGTAAAGGTCTAAAATAAAATCGAGTTTCAGTCAAGCATACTGTGGATGTTACTTTAACTCGTAATTCTTACTAATATTAGTGTATTACGCTGTTTTTAGAGCAATAATGTAATGTATGTGTGTTAAAATACGTCGTTGGTAGCGTCGAAAAAATAGACCTACTTTTTAGGTTAGTTTCGATTTTATAAAATAACTCTGAAACGCGGGTTTTTTTTTCAAAAATAATTTTTGTAGGAGTTAATACGATCAGTGTAGTCTATAAAAACAAGGTTTGATTTTGATGCAGCATGGTACGGGATTCCATACTTCCATGAGCATTGTCCTTTTTGCTACGTAGGGTTGAGGGCTGCGGGACTGTTCGAAGAGATACCGCGGCCCTGGAACACAAAGGGCAAAAGAAGGAACATGGATGGGTTTTAGTCAGTAAAAGTCTGACACTCCCTTCCGCTCCGCCCAGAGCGGGAGGAGTCATTTAAGCGTTGCCTGGCTTTAGCCATTGCGGGTGCCAAATAAGCAACCTTTCTGCCTACCACTTGTCCCATGTCCATGCATAGTCCCTTGTCCATGGGTGGCCCAAGGTGGCTATATACCTCTGTGTAATTAATTTCACCACCACAGCTCTCAAAACGTTGAGACTCCCAGTTGAAGTTTCATGTAATAGGGGGCGAGCCTGTTGCAATAAACCGGGCTCAGATCCAGACTGCTACTGAGAAATTCCTGATGGAAAAACCCACTAACGGTTTTCCTGACCCGGGAATAGAATCCAGGACCTCTGCCTCAGCAGACGCGCTTGCGACCACTAGAACAACGGAGCAGTCTACACACATTAAAAAAAGACCGAATACATCATCATCTGGTTAGCCTTTTCCCAACTATGTAGGGGTCGGCTTCCAGTCTAACCGGATGCAGCTGAATACCCGTATTTTACATGGAGCGACTGCCTATCTGACCTCCACAACCCAGCTAGCACTGGGTAACATGATATCCTTTGGTAAGACTGGTTGTCAGACTTTCGAGCCACTGACTACCTTAACGACTGTCAAAGATCTACAAATGACAGCCGGGACCAACGGCTTAACGTGCTTTCCGAGGCACGGAGGAAACTCGGTATGTAATGGGTCACTCATCCACGGACCAACCTAGGCAAGCGCGGCTTAACCTAAAGATTGACCCGAGCGGCTGTTATTATTTAGCCACGAGCTCCTAAAAAAATGACGGAAAACATTACCTCCGTAATTTTTAGTAGTCGGTTAAAAAATAGCATACTGCAAACTGCAATGCTACAACGTTGATAGTTGAGCGATTCTCGGTATTATTTCCCCGAACGAGCTCCACTACCCATCCCATTAACAAACTATTGATCAATTTATCCTCTCTCGACTTCCTAGTATTTCCTCCGGCAATGCAGATGTCCATAAATGGGTCAGAGGTGGCTTCTCTATCAAAGCGAGACTGCAGCATCTCTTTGTTATAAATACTTTGTGGTCCAAATAGTAACGTCATAAAAAAATTGATTCCTCACGCCCAGGCGTATCCGATATTACTCCATGTATGTTTGGCGATTCTTTATAGTTTTCGAGTTAGAGTTTTTGGAAAATTCTTTAGCAACCGCTTTTAAAAAAAACGATGTTTATTTTTGGAATTCAATTTTATTTAAGACCTACTTAGAAGTATGAGTTCTCCAATAGAAAAATTTGGTTAAAAATTGGACAACTCCGTAAAAAGTTTTCCTGTTTTGACTTTTTAGCTCCGCGGCTTCGCCCGCGTGGATATCGATAATTGTCCCACGGGATCACACTACCGGTATAAAAAGTATCCTGTGTGTTCATCCAGGCTATAAACTATCAGTGTGCTAAATTTCATCCAAAACCGTTCTGTAGTTTTTGCGTGAAATAGTAACAAACATCCATCCTCACAAACTTTCGCATTTATATTAGTAGGACTAAACAAATCTAATAAAAAAGAAAATGCGCCATTCTTATCTTCATACTTTTAATTACAACTAAAACAATGTTTACTCCACACTGTTAATAAAACTCATGAACGATTGTTTATAAAATATGTTTTTATTATCGGCATAACATTATTTTGACTTTCGCTTAATAATGGCGGTGATTTGACTCACTGAGTCAAGGTCAATTATTTAGTGAAGGTTTTTAGACTGACGTCATCGATATTGTATTGTTGTTTTTTGTGTTTTGTGGTCCCCTGCTAATATTAGGTATCTGTACAATAAAATTTAAGAGGTAAATAATTATGCGTAGACTCGACTATTCTTGTTTGGGTTACCAGTGCAGTATCTTACCAATGTTTTTTTTATTTACTAAGGTTTCTCTGGGTTCTGTACCTAAAGAGTGCCGACGGGACCCATTACTAAGGCTCCACTGTCTGTCCATCTGCCCCTCTGTCACAAGACAGAGGTCAGTGTGTGTTATACGTTATTTCACGGGTGACCACTGAAAAGTAGCGCTGCGCTGTGGGCCCCCTATAGCACAGCATCATGCTGAGTGGTAACCTGCTAAGGGAGGTGGGCTGGTTGGAGTAACGGCCACCATGGCTCACCCACAATGGTCCACTTTAAGGACTAAGTGCGGAAACCAAGATCCCTAACATAGAACATAAAACATAGGTAACCTGCTAGTTGCAGTCACGACGTGCAAGCTGTTAACTTTTTGTTGTTACGTCCTGTTGAATGTATACACATTTATTACCTAAGCGTTGTATGTTCATTTCACGACTGCCCAAAAAAGGAGTGTTATGTTTTCAGGGTTCATGTATGTTTGTGAGTTTCTTTATTCCACCATAACTTCTAAACGGCTAAACCGATTTCAATGTATGTGGTATCGTTAGAAGCGTTGAGTTATTCCGGGTAACATATGCTAGGTTGTGCTATACATTTTGACCATGTAGATATTGCACTTTTGTAGGAAACAGCAGATTTTTTTTTTTAATAACCGATGAAAAATTTCTATGTGAATGATGTACTGAATACGTGGTAACCGTTTTCGCGTCGGTGTCCCTTCCACCCCGTATGTTAATCCAGGTTATAAACTACCTAAGTGCCAAATTTCATCCAAATCCGTTCTGTAATTTTCAAAGGATAGTATAGGTATGGAAGAATGGATATTTTGATCCGTGTTTGTTGTGCTCGTGCATGTTTAATCAAAAACAAACGTAAAGCTTCAATATAGTTTGTGATTATCTGCGAGTCTGCGACTGGCTAGCATCTGTTGATGGATAGCTTTTACGCGATATTTCCGTCGTTTATGGCGTAGTGTTGCGCTGTGATTTATCGATATTACTGAAATACACCCACGAGTTATGGAAATCGTCTCATAACGTAATGCAATCTCGTAATATTTGATGCGCTTTATGATTATTGTTAGTTCTTTTTTTTTGTATGCACTGCATGTCCCTGCGACAAATAAATATTTTTTCTTTCTTTCTTTTCTTTCAGTTTAACTACTAGGAACTCGTGAGAGTAGCATATCAAGGGCTTTTGTGATTTTACATCTAAAAAAATAAAACCGACTTCATAATCACAAAAAAGTGAAAAATAATTTTAGCTTCAGAAGTCGGTGACTTTAGTTTGTTTGATTCAGTTTTTTGGCACCGACTTCTGAAGCTAAAATTATTTTTCACTTTTTTGTGATTTTGAAGTCGGTTTTATTTTTTGCAAAAAAGTTTTTTTTATTTTTTCATTTTTAGTTGCAATATCCTATACAATTTTTTTCTATGCGTTCATTTTACATTGTAAACCATACATTTCATGGTAATAGGCTTATTCTTACTTCCTTACTAATATTATAAATGCGAAAGTAACTCCACAACAACAAACAAGTAACAGACTTCAGAGTCAAATGCTCATAAAATAAAAACTAATGGGCCTACCTGAATCAAATTTTTATGGGACCAATTCGAAACTATTCCGCATCAAACAAAAAAAGAATTACGTAAATCGGTTCAGAAACTTCGGCGTAATCGGTGTACATACATAAAAAAAAAAAAAAAATATATATATACCGGCCGAATTGAGAACCTCCTCCTTTTTTTGAAGTCGGTTAAAAAGAGGAGCTCGTAGCTAAATAAGAACAGCCGCTCGGGTCGATCCTTAGGTTAAGCCGTGCTTACCTACGTTGGTCCGTGGATGGGTGACCACCCATTACATACCGAGTTTCCTCCGTGCCTCGGAAAGCACGTTAAGCCGTTGGTCCCGGCTGTCATTTGTACATCTTTGGCAGTCGTTACAGGTAGTCAGTGTACTTAAAGTCTGACAACCAGTCTTACCAAGGGGTATCGTATTACCTAGAACTAACTGGGTTGTGGAGGTCAGATAGGCAGTCGCTCCATGTAAAATACTGGTATTCAGCTGCATCCGGTTAGACTGGAAGCCGATCCCAACGTAGTTGGGAAAAGGCTAGGCAGATGATGACTTCTAAAAAGTGCTGATGCTTTTTGGTTTCACTTGTCTCGTTGTTTTAGAAGAGTCGCTCTGCGTCAAGAAACTGTTGATGGACTGTGTGTAAGATGACATGGCTAGAAAAGGGGTGAATACTGGGATGCCAGCTAAGATCTATGAATGGAAGAAGGAGATATGGTGTTTCGACCCTAAATGAAGTGGTATAAGGGCAGCAAAATCATGATGCTCTGAGTTATGAGTTCATGGCCTACCCCAATGTCAATCTCTCCAAACACAGACAGTTAAAAGTTACGCCTAATTTAAAAATAAGTGTTAGTTTGCGCAAAACTATCACAAATGACTGCCTCGTTGGTTGGTCGTGAGCGCGAATGCCAAGCATGAGGTCCTGGGTTCGATTTCCAGGTCGAGCAAAGTGTTATTGGGTTTTTCCATTAGAAATTTCTCAGTAGCAGCCACAGAGTCTGGATTTGTGCCCGGTTAATATCAAAAGACTTGCCGCCCATTACATGGGATTTAAACATAACTGGAAAAATGTGGGTGTACTATTAGGTATACCTCTGCCTAACACTTCGCGGATTACAAGCGTGATGTTATTTATGTTATGTATGTACTATCACAAATGTGAAATTATCGACAAATATTCTAGCTAATATTTCCCCTCACTAGCACATAACTCGACATTGACCGCTGCAGATGCTCCCATTCTTGCTAGTGATGTAACTGTAACGATATTCAGTTTCTAATAAACTACAATGCTACTTGGTTTTTGTGCTAGGTTGCTAACTGACGGCACTAACGTTATTCAAGATTGCGTTCTTGGTCTAGTTATGAATATCGTTTGAATTTCAATTGCATAAAATCTTTGCTAACGAGTTCTTTATACTTTTGTAGCTACATCTGATCAATTTTGAATATGGTTCTCTATGATAAAACTTTCGGCCAATTTAGGTAAGCAGATCCTTTACTATATTGCTGAAAAGCTTACATTTTTAGTTTTTATCACAGTATGAAATTTAGAGGAAGTTATAAAGTGGTTCATTCTTTTTAGAGACATTCATCTCGTTTGATGATATTATTTGTTACATATGGGCTTTAGTTTATGGGTCCGGGTGGGACTTTAAATCTCTTCGGATGTAACGTCTCGTATAATTATGGTCGAACATCACTTAAGGTAAGTTCGTTTAACCATTAAGTGTACCTGTTACAGACAAAATGAAAGGATGTCGGTCTTGGTATGGTACGGTACGGTTGATGCAATAGGCTAGTTTCTTATTACATGGGACTTAAACACTTAAACATAATTGGCGAAATGTGAGTGTACTACTAAGCACACTTGCTAACGGATAAAAACCATGATGTTATGTATTCACAAAATTACTGATCAGTCTCAGGTTAAGACCAGATATTACTCATTAAAACCACAAACAGATGTTTTATAAACACGTGCGCGATACATGGTAAAAGCATGTGTGTTACCAATATGTATACAAATTGAACAACGCAGTCTAACGAGAGTTATTGGCAGAAAGCCATACTACGTTGTACCATAATTGTTGTCTTACCTTTCTTGCCATTTTGTTGAGGTGGTGATGACCTGAGGACAGAGATGAAGTCGACGATGGAACGAGCTAACCCAAAAGAAGCCTATTAACTCGCGACTTAAATAGATTGGGGTCATATGAACTTGGGAACACCGACGCAGGCAGGGAATTCATAGGCGCATAATAAACGATGTAGCAAAGCGCTTCATGCGAATGTGTGGAACATCGACAAGGTATGGGTGATAACCTGCAGTACGTCTGCACTCTAGATGGAAGAAGGGTGTAGGATAGTGGAATGAGCACACTCACCGAAGTAAAAGACCGACAAACATACAATTTTGCGCCGGTGAGCCAGGCTATGAAGCATGGTACCCACCAGCTTATCGTCACCAATGCGCCTCTTGGCTTACTTATCATACCTTCTAATTGGTGCATTAAAAGAGGCTAATCTAGTTTGGCCTAGGTCCTGAGCACAAGGCTGTCAGCTCCACTACTTGACATGACAGCTGTGTGAAACGGAGAGGAGAGATGCGTAAGAGTTTGGGTGGATCTGCCGAAGCTGTGCAGAGATGTGCAAATCGGCACGCCGCTCACAGCACACCGCTCACAGCACGCCGCTGTGCGCTTGGCCAGTGAGTGCAGAGGCAGGCCTAAACAATTACGAGACATCTCCTCTCATCTCTGTTCAACCGTTTCCACTATACGAGTAGCTAAGCGGAGACGACAAGACTTGGAAAACTATCAAGAATCGCGGAACATGTAAAGGGTATTTTCGAATATCTAATATTTGAACCACCCAGTATACCGCCGACGGTATTCAAAAAACACATTCCTTTTTCATGCAAATTACAAAACAAGGGTCTCATTCTTTGCAGTATTCACCCTTCCTATTCCCGACCTTGTCCTCACAGCTTAACCTCGAAACTCAGTCCAAAAGCACGTGTAAAATAAACAAGAAAGACACGTGCATCAGCGCCATGTTTTAAAAATTGGTATAACGCGCGAGCTGTGACAGTTTTCTGGTACTCTGCCAAAGTATGACTAATTTCGATCGTCATATTTCCTTGTATTTATTTAATATTTCTTAGCCCTTACTGGGCTGTTTCTAATGCAGCTTTTGGGAGCTGAACAGTTTAAAACTACCTTGAACATTTCATTCAGAATTGTTTTGTGGGAGAGACTAAAAATGAACCAAGAATCATTGATGCAACTCCTGAAAGCCAGAATTAACAGTGGCGACCACCAGAAAAGCGCCGAGATAATGAAGCTCGGCGAAGTCCCAGAGAAACAATTTAACTGTCTTGGATCCCGCAACGAAATTAATCAGAAAAGAATAGCGGAGGAGTAGGAAAAACAATTTCCGCTTTTAGGCCATATCTCACCACACCCTTCTACCCATAGACAAGGAATAAGACAGAATTTGTTGAATTTAATGATTTCCTCGGCAAACGGCATGGGTAATTTAGGGCGAACGAAATCGCTGGCAAAGTCAATATACCAAGTTCCTGTATCCTGCCTATCGATATACCAATCGTAGCCCATTTTTCTCAAGGACGTCTAAAATGCCTTCTCTGTCTCCTAGCATCTCGTTTCTATCTTAAACCTTTGAACGCCAGAGCATAGACTGACGCGCGTGCCCTCCACGCCAAGCCACAATTTCACCTACCATTTTTTCACATATAAGGGGCTGTCTCCACGAGCGAGAGAATCGTGACGATATTATGGTCCGTGCCACGTATTTCTATACACTCTCTTAGAGGCCGTCTCCACGAGCGAGAGAATCGCGGCGATATTATCCCATACAAATACGTAAAATCGCCGCGATTCACTCGCTCGTGGAGACAGCCTTTTAGTGTCGTTTGGCGTACAGGGCGCGCGCTTGTTTGTCACGTATATGTGTTAATGGTGTTCAAAAGGTTAACAGTTTTCGGTTTTTATAATTTATTTATTTATTAACTCATCATCACTATCATTACAGGGATATCCTAATTCAATAGTGTGGCCATAATTACAGTTTTATTATTTACCATAACATATCCTGTACATCGTGGTTTTTGTGAACTCACTCAGAGAACAAGTAATAATAAACCCGTCAAGTTCTTAGCTATTACAACGTTACCCATCTTGCGAAAAGGCTACCAACATTCCTGCTCTCTAACTCCTCTGCATCTTCTCCGAACCAAAACCCGTATCCCTCCGTCTCATAAAGCTAATTACGGGTCGTAACTCCTCTTGTAATACATGCAGCGCACGCGCAAGTGACGTCACGTTACATTTGGCCGTCTATTAATAATTCGCGTTCAGCGGCCCGCGCCGCGTGCCAAGTATGTATGTATACGTGTTTACAAATACCACGTTATGAGAAGAAATTGGGTTGGAGAGAGATAGTTTGGTTGTGTTTTGTTCTTGTTTCTCGTGAAGACCAAAAGAACCATGATTTAGGTTTTTAGCCGACTTTAAAAAAGAGAGGAGGTTCTCAATTCGGTTGTATTTTTTATAATTATATAACATAACTCCGTCATTTATGCACAGATTTGAAAAATGATGTGGAACGTAATACTTTGATTGGTCCCATAGAAATTTCATCAAAATCGGTTCGGTTGACTTTCGGAAGTCAGTAGCAAAAAAAGTCGATGAAACAAACAGTCACCGACTTCCAAAACTTAAGTTATTTTAGTCCTTTTTAATGTTTCTTTGGAGGTCGTTTTTTTTTTGCAAAAAGTTTATTTTAAAACAACAGTCAAACTTGATCTACTGTTATACGTGTTTCAACTCTTCCTTCAGAGTTCTCTTTCTTAAAGCCTTTGTTTTTGCCTGTTGACTGAAACACGGTTTTTCGGAATCCTTTTGAATTTTATCTGCAGTTAAATGACATGTAAACTGTGATTCGTTGTTGTTATTAAGGTCAACCAGTAGAACAGGAAACATCAGAGACTTGACCGGGTTATCAGATCATTATCTTCCTGCCCTTGTCCCATGTTACTTGGGGTCGGTCAACACGTTTTTTTCTACCATTCTGCCCAGTCAGACGTCACGGCATCATTTACTCCTTTATCTTTCATATCATTCCTCACACAATCCACCCATCGTTTTTTTGGTCTTCTTCTCCCTCTCCATCCAACAACATGTATATTTATCACTCTTTTAGTCACTTGCGATTCGTCCCTCCTCATCACATGTCCATACCAAGACAGTCGATACCCTTTCAACTTTTCTGTAACTGGCGCTACTGTTAAATTTCCTCTGATATACTCGTCCCTTACCTTATCCATTCTTGCCACACCACATATCCACCTCAACATTCTCATCTCCGCTACATGCAATCTGTTTTCATCCATCTTCTTCACAGCCCCGCATTCCGATCCATACAGTACGACAGGTCTAATCACGGACTTATATATTGAGGTGAATTCACCAGCTTGACACCCAAATCTCGTCTTACACAAAGAAGTGTACTTTTATTAGATTTATCAGCTAAACACCAATATCGGAACTGGAAATCTGTGTTCCCTCCCACATATAACCCGTCTGCCTTCAAAGCAAGAGTGAACAGGCATTTTCTGAGCACGCTCGTTTCATCATAGACCTCATCCATCGCTTTACACCAGGCGTGATCGAGGTCAAGAGCAGGCCCATTTTGTACCTAATAAAAAAAACGGTATTCTATTATACCGGCTTGAACTTTATGAAATTACCTCATGCCATGATCAAAATAAAAGCCAGCCAGCAAGCTATAGAAGAAGGGCTGACTGGCCTGAAAGGCATTTTCATAAAACACCTTATATAGAAAATTAAATACAGGGTGTAACAAAACCCTTAACGAAGCCGTCAACCAAGCATTCTGTACATCAAACTAAGTAACTTTACTCAAAAATTATTGCGTATTATTTGTTTTACCCAAAGCACTGTGATGATGAATAGATTGAATAGTTCAGGGGTCGAAAAATTGTGCTTAAAAAAAACTTGTGAAAAAGTTGGAACTTTGACCCCCAATATCTTTGTAACTGGAAGGTTCCCAGGTATGGTCTAGAACAAAATAATGATTGCAATGTTTAGGAGAATAAGTGCCTTTCGGTTTCGTTAAGGGACTTTTTACAACCTTTACACTTTCAACTAATTCCCGCACATTTTACATTAGTTTTTTTCCTACCCAGCTCTGTCCCACTCCTGGGCAAAGGCCACCCTCCACTCCTCCAATTCTCGCGAACCCGCGCCCGATTCCAGTTTTCGGTAACACTCAATGAGATGATACCTTCAACATCAACGCATAGTTGAAAGGAACAGCGTCAGCTCTAGCCGTTTGGGACTCCTATGATGCTCCATACTGCAACGCACACGTATCAGCACCGCGTAACGGCATCGCCTCTATTCGGGATCGTCGTCGTCTGCCCAGGCTTTTCCCAACTATATTGGGGTCAGCTTCCAGTCTAATCAGATGCAGCTGAAAGCCAGTATTTAACATGGAGCGACTGCCTATCTTAGCTTCACACCCCAGTTATTGGGTAGAACGAGACATCGATCCTTTATGCAGTATGCTTGGTGCGGTAATAGGTAATTATTCTATGTGACCTCAGAGGTGAACGGCAGCACAATGGTCATGTGCTGCCGTGCACACTTGCACAGCGAGGCTCAGGGGAGACCTCTGTATAGTCGCCCCAGGGATGTGCCTAAACAGGCGTTGCACAGAGGGGGCTCCCGACAGGTATTTTAAGAGGAAACGGTGCCATCTCTCATGTGCGGATGGTGACCACCGGGGTGGTTTTAGTGCGGTAAAAATCCCACACTCCCCGGTCTTATCCCCAAAGACCGGTCGCCGTTTCAAGGTTTCCCCCGAAAACAAAAAAAGGCAATTAGAAAGGCTTTATATTTGCCAAAGGGCGATGGAGCGTAGCGTATTAGGAATTAAGCTCAGCGACAGAATTCACAATACCACAATACGCTCCAAAAATGGAATCGCTAATGTGGGGAACAAGACTGCTGGGTTGAAGTGGGATTGGGCGGGTCTCTATAGGACGCATCAGGACCGATGGGCCAGAGTCGTCACGCAGTGGGTGCCAGAAGACGGGCGTCTTCGCCGTGGGAGGCTTAGAAAACGCTGGCGTGACGACCTAAAGGCGTTTAGGAGAGATTGGCCAGAGAAAACCGCACGGAGAGAAGAGAGGAAGGCTATGGGGGAAGCCTTTGCCCAGCAGTGGGACAATAGAGGCTAAGAAAAAAAATATAATATCTTTTTCATTTAAGATGAATTGAACGATTTCAATCATTCATTTTATTTAAATACTGGTGCATCTAACTGATCTAAATCTAAAGACAGATCTTCATAACATTCATAAAACGAAACATAGACAAAACAATTTTCTAAATAATCTTTCAAACATGAAACAAGAACGGAATTACATAAACAAGAAAAAAAAAACATCAAAAATTCCTACTATGTTTACAGACATAATGAAAATAAAATTAAAAACAGATGTCGGTACTAATATATCAAAATGCGAACTAGTAACACTGTAGAGAAGACTTCATTCAAGAAAATGACGTATACACGTATGTATGTTAGCAATTTTACATACTTATATAAATACTAAATACAATCATGACGTTTAAACGTCACCGCCAATGACAGTTGATATTTCGGGATGGCGCCACTTTCTACGCCAACTCATACGAATTACGTTAGTTCCAATTTTCACCGCGTATCACAAAAATTGGCACAGATTGTATCCATGCTTTGTCTATGTGTACGTTCAGTGACGTGTGTTGCGGTTGACGTGTATAACACTGTATATATTCTGACCTTGTGTGTGTGGGTGTTAGCATGTAATACATTGCTGGCATTTCCTGTCGGCGAATGTTTTAAATAACTGTTGTTTGTAGTTGAGAAATTGATTGGTGGGTAAGATTTTTGCCATTTTGTGTCCTTAAACTCAAACTCGGAAGTATTGGTTCTTGATTAGACCATTACGGGCGTTTTTGCAGTGTCAGAAATAAAAAATGAAGCTGTTCGAGTCCCAGTCCCAAGGCATAATGACTTGTGAAAGCACTGTGGGTGACCATTGCAAAACGTATATCTAAAGAAACACCATCTTTAACACTTACTACCATACGGGCCGCTAGCGGATTGTAACTTATCGAGTGTGACACGCCAGCGATATGTGGCGCTGAATAAAGCGCTGGCCACACTGCCAGCTAGTAAGCGAGCCGGGCGAGCCTCTTTTCATACTTCGTTATGGTTTTTTTTAATAACCGATGAAAAATGTCTGTTTTTGGGGGCTCCAAATGATGTACTGAATACGTGGTCATCGTTTTCGCGTCGGTGTCCCTTCCACCCCGTATTCTATCCTAGAGGAGCTCGTGGCTAAATAACGACAGCCGCTCGGGTCGATCTTCAGGTTAAGCCGTGCTTGCCTAGGTTGGTCCGTGGATGGGTGACCACCCATTACATACCAAATTTCCTCCGTGACTCGGAAAGCACATTAAGCCGTTAAGCCGTTGGTCCCGTCCTATTTGTAGATCTTTAACATTCGTTACATGTAGTCAGTGGCCCGAAAGTCTGACAGCCAGTTTTACCAAGGGGTATTGTATTACCCAGTACTAACTGGGTTGTGGAGGACAGATAGGCAGTCGCTACATGTAAACTACTGATATTCAGCTGCGTCCGATTAGACTGGAAGCCGACACCAATATAGTTGGGAAAAAGCTAGCCAGATCATGAATAAAGTATATTGTATCTATCTTGGTACAAAGTTAATAATCTACAATACTTACATCCTTAGCTAGTTAACTACGCCCAGACTCTCAAGGGCTAACACCAAAGTCACCTCTACCGTTGCTAATTTTGCACTTTTCCAGACTAAACCTAAACATAAGCCTACCTTTCTTTCAATAAAAGTGCCTCCCTATCGATACCACATCACCCCGCATCACCCCCTGCCCTTGGGACAAAAATAAAAGCTAACGGTGTGCTCGCGACCGACGACTCTGTATAATCACCCCCTTATGCCCTTTACAACCCCTTTCTACCCCCCCGTGTTTCTGATGAGGTCTAAAACGAGAGTTTTTAAATTAACAAAATGGTTAACGTTCAGTTTTTAATGAAGAGCAAAGACTGACTAAACATGTAGATTTTATGCAGGTCGTTGCTTTTGTTAGGTTTTCAAACATGATACTCATGTGCCAAAGAGGTTCTCAAATGAGGTTATGGAGCTACAATGGCATTAAATGTAAGACAATACTGAACTTCTGGATACCGATGTACTGGGGGCCTATAATGGTGCTTTAGCAGAATCATAATAGTATTATAATATGAATTACGTTACAATTTTGTAAAATGGCCGCGAAAGTAACAATTCATAATATTAACTACGTCTGTGACTACTTTAAGAATTTTAACGTGATTCATATTATTATCCTATTCTGCTAAAGTGGCTATTTTATGCTCCCTGTTTTTACTTGGCCTCTATTGTCCCACTGCTGGGCAAAGGGCCTCCGCCATAGCCTTCCACTCTTCTCTCCGTGCGGTTTTCTCCGGCCAATCTCTCAAAAACGCCTCTAGGTCGTCACGCCAGCGTTTTCTAGGCCTCCCTCGGCGACGACGCCCGTCTTCAGGCACACACTGCGTGACGACTCTGGCCCATCGGTCCTGATGCATCCTATAGACATGGCCCGCCCAATCCCACGTCAACCCAGCAGTCTTGTTGCCCCCTGAATCTGTAAAGTTAAAAGAACGATTTGCGTGAGTTAGAAACTTTACATTTCCAGTGTAACATGGCCTCGCTATAGAACTTAAACTAGTTTTATGTGGCTTGAGATTGGTCGCCGTGCGTACGCTATGACGACGTATTTAATGGAGAATGTTCAAAATCGCGCCCACGCTGCCCAACCCAGCTGAATTCTTCTGTCACCTCGTCGCTTATCACACGGAGCCTTAAGACCAAGGTCTTCTATCAGTGCGTCCTTCCTGTTTTGAGTTTCGGGACGGAAAAGTGGACGTCACGTTACGGCTGGTCCATAAATTCAAGTTGCCTCAGCGAGCAATGGAACGAAAGGACAATGACCAAAGTTGGTACCAAAAAGTCTCGCGCCTCAAAACCAAAATATTATAGTAATTAGTTTCATATTTTTTTACGGCATTACGTGTCGGGGATTTGATTTTTGAACTGGAAATATACTTTTCGAGTTTAAAAGTATGAATATTGTTTTACTCCCTTTATATGACGTTCCGTTTCAACTGAATATAAATGACGTTCCGTTTCAATTGAACAAACCCTTGTCTGTCGAGCGGACTCTAAAATTAATTACAATTAAGTAAGATCAGTACACCAAATCGATTTAGTTTGGTTTATTGCTATTTGCAACAAAATAGATTTTCTCGGCCTAAAGATTTTGATTTATCGATTACATCCCTAAATCCCGACTAGTTTATAGCACTTACTATACTCTATGGTTTATAGTTATCTTATCTGTGGCATCTGACATTTGTACTGTACTGACTGACTATTGGCAATATAAAGGTCTAAAATAAAATCGAGTTTCAGTCAAGCATACTGTGGATGTTACTTTAACTCGTAATTCTTACTAATATTAGTGTATTACGCTGTTTTTAGAGCAATAATGTAATGTATGTGTGTTAAAATACGTCGTTGGTAGCGTCGAAAAAATAGACCTACTTTTTAGGTTAGTTTCGATTTTATAAAATAACTCTGAAACGCGGGTTTTTTTTTCAAAAATAGTTTTTGTAGGAGTTAATACGATCAGTGTAGTCTATAAAAAACAAGGTTTGATTTTGATGCAGCATGGTACGGGATTCCATACTTCCATGAGCATTGTCCTTTAGTCATTCGTCATATAGCGTTCGAACTTCTGTACATCGCGATTATGAACATTCTCTGCAAAAACAATGATTTCTCAGTCAAGAGAAATCATTGTTTACGGTAGCGCTCAATCTAACGCACTCAAAACATTGTACTGATTGATGCATTGAATAGTTCAGGGGTCATAGAGGTGGGCTGCGGGACTGTTCGAAAGAGATACCGCGGCCCTGGAACACAAAGGGCAAAAGAAGGAACATGGATGGGTTTTAGTCAGTAAAAGTCTGACTTCCGCTCCGGCCAGAGCGGGAGGGGCCATTTGAAGGTACCCACGTTTATAAAGAAAATAAAGCTCGTGAAAAATGTCGAATATCATCGGAAATCTTTCAAGTTTCGATCACGACGCTCAAGAGTGGCCTATATTTAAAGGTCGGCTACTACAGTTCATAAAACTGAACAGTATTAAACTAGCATCCAATCGCAACGGTGGTTTTATTCGGTAGCTGACAGATCACAAAACTCTGACTTCCGCTCCGTCCAGAGCGGGAGGAGTCATTTGATGATTTCGCATCCCAAAAAAAAAAATTTTTTTTAAACGTGTAGAAGTTTCACCTTTTAATATCTCCGTAACTAGAAGGTTCCCAGGTATGGTCTAGAACAAAAAAAAGATCGAGATGACGGGGACAACAAGTACCCTTCGGCTTCGCTAAGGGTCTCTCTACACCCTTCATTACTAGGGGTCAGCGCAACACGTTTCCTTCCATTCTCGTTGTCAGCCGCCACGGTATCCTTTACTCTTTAACCAGACTTGACAAAGACTTAAAATGGTTAAAGAAGTCCCGCGCATCCCGCCATCTTTGTCTATGCCTGCCGCGAGAGAGAAGTATGCAACGGATACTAACAATGACAATACTGTTTTACTTAAAAGTCATACTCACAGCTTCATCTAAGTATTTTCTAACCAATGGTGATGGGTTGGCATGGGCCATTTTGATTAAACCCTCTTTATGACCACTCTCCAAACATTGAAGCTATTAAAACAAAGCGACACTAAAATTTCGCTAATTTATCGCCAATAAACTACTCTCTCAGCGTTCGGAGAACTTCGGGAACGCTCGGGAGAGCCGAACGATCCGGTTCAAACCGGTTACCAGGTTATTGGGGCAACGCACACGCGCGTTACATACTTCCAGCTCTTTGTCCTGTAGATGCAGTTGCTGTGCAATATCCAGGAATATTCAGATATTTGATTTGTCTATGTCTGCTTATGAATTATATCATAACATCACGCATGTAATCCCCGAAGGGTTAGGCAGAGGTGCACCTAATAGTACACCCACATTTCGCCAGTTATGTTTAATCAAAAGCGAGCCTATTGCCATCAAACTAGCATAAATCCAAACTCAGTGGCTGTTACTGAGAAATTTCTAAAAACCCAAAAACATTTAGCCCCCACATTTAGTCATCGAACCCAGGATAGGTAGTCGAGTCGAGTCGAGGCTAAGGGAAGGATTATATCTATACCTACAATATAATGTAACACTGGCTTGCAATATGACGGCAAACCGGCTCACTGATTCACTAAATGAAAATAACGCTCAACGATTTAGAAATATGACTTTTATTCGAAGCAGTTTGAATGAACTTAGAGGAATTAGCATTACAATATCTTTGTATCTGTGTCACCCAGTCCTAAATGGGCTGTGGAAGTCAGATAGGCAGACGCTCCGTGTAATATACTGGTATTCATATTATTCTGCATCTGCATCCGGTTAGACTGAAAGCCGACCCTTTCATATTTGGAAAAAGGCAAGTAGGATGATGAGTATATTACTTTTACTATAAGCAATTTTCATGAAGTAAAGGCCATTAGCATTAAAAACGTCCATATTAAAGATAGAGTCGATAAAGGTTCTCTAAAAAAATAACTTCGGACCCCCATAAAAATACACACTGAGTAAAGTTATGCTCTACTTGGACATCGAATAAATGGAATAAATGGATCCGTTTACACCCTGTATCATTCAGAAAATTATACAGGGTGTAAACGGACTCTTCACGAAGCCGTTAACCAAGTATTCTGTACATCAAGCTAAGAGTAACTCTACGCAAAAATGATTGCTGAGAAACGACTTTTTTTGGGGTGAAAAATCACGTTTTACGGTAAGACTCAATGTAACGCACTCAAAACAGTGTGCTGATGGATGCATTTAATAGTACGGGGGTCGTGGATGTATTTAAAGTAAAGTTATAACACTAAACACTTAGATTAAAAAAGAAAACTTGTGAAAAAGTTGGAACTTTGACCCCTAATATTCTGTTACTAGAAGGTTCTCTTCCCAGGTATGGTCTAGAACAAAGAAAATATCGCAATGACGAGGACAACAAATACCTTTCGGCTTCGTTACGGGTACTTTTACACCCATTGTTTGCAGAAACTTAAATCTGCGATTATCCCTACTTCCCTACTAATATTATAAGTGCGAAAGTAACTCTGTCTGTCTGTTACGCTTTCACGTCTAAACAACTAAACTGATTTTAATGAAATTTGGTACAGAGATAGAGGTGACCTTGAGAAATAAATAAAACAGGATAGTTTTTAACCCGGACTTTTGAAGAGTTCTCTTAGAAACGCGATATAACCGAACTCGACGCGGGCGAAGCCGCGGGCGGAAAACTAGTTATTTAATAAGGGGAAAGAAGAGTAAATTACCAAGAGCCTTACTTTTTCAGAATCTGTAAAACAGAAGTAACTTTTTCTTAAAAAATTACGTCTATAGCAAATCTGGTGAACTCGTAATGTTCTATACCACAACATATGGACTTAAACAATCCCTGTCCTTAGTGTTTGCTTGGCATTCTCCAAAATCGAAAACCCACACCACCAATTAAAAACTTACTAACATTAACCTTACTATCATTTTATCTACCCCATCAATTACACGTTAACATCGATCCTCAGCTCTGAGTCACATGGCAATTTACCTTCCTAACCTACATACATTGAACCATAATCTACAAATCTAACAGGCCATTATTAAATAGAAGAAAAAAAAAACGATTTATTACATCACCGGTTACGACCTCATTTCTACCCCAAAACCTTATTCTCCGAACTTCTGTAGTTTACCTTGGAAACCTATGACTAATTTTCTAGCAAAAGTCTGTTATTTCGCATTAAGGGGTGCTACACAGCTCGGGTCGTCATAATCCGGGCGGCCAAATTAAATCATCGTCCGTCTAGCCTTTTGCCGACGTCAACAACATTAATTTATTGTCAGGCAACTTTGGCCCATAGATATATACCTTACAGACTAACATAAATATAATAGAATACAATTTGTGTTAGTAAATCGACCCTTAAAACTATGTTAGTAACACTTCACCTGTGTACTATGTCACTGCATGTTCATGTGACTCTTGTCCGTGGAAGCGACGGAACATCACTCCCTGTGGCCAGAGTCCTCTTTCAAGATGAGGAGACCGCTGCTGCACTGTCTGTTGCGGGGAGACTGAGCATAGACCCGATCACAGCAGAGCGGCATTTTCTAAACTTAATGGAGCGATGATATATGCCGAACGAAGATTGCCCATCGGCACAGCTGAATGAAAACCGAATATAAGTATCAATTGCTTAAACAAAATCCAAAGACTCAAGCTCACACTAAGCGGAGAATCTGAACTTTTGAACGTCAAAAATTACATAAAACAATCCCTTAAACGCCCACCCTTCTTCACCGCTTCCTCCTGTTTTGGCAGAAGTGGCGAAGCAAACTCCCTTAGCAAGGCATCTGTCCTCTAACATAAAAGAACTTATACTGTCACTTACGGGATATCTTCCGTGATTATTCATTATTTTGAGCTCCCGATATTTCGACGCTGTTACAAGCGCTATGATCGCGGAACTGGAGAATGCGGGATGGCAAATAAATTGTTAGGTGCAGACAAATCTGTCTACCTTCTTTCTTAGAAAAACTTTCTTTCCTTCTTTTTTTATTTTTCTTGGCAGAAATCCCGTAAATGACACTATAAGTTTAGTTTTAAACCGTGAAAGTTTAAAACAGTGTATACAAAAAATTGTTGTTAAATAAATACTGCCGAATCCAATTTGTATGTAACACCCCTGAAATGCTCCTAACGAGCCAAGGTCAAAGCCGCGTGAGTCAGCTCTACCAAGGTGAAATGGGCCCACCATATGTTGAGGTTTGAAGTTCAAGATTGTTGGGAATCTAAGTGGGCTTATGGGTATCTTGCATGCTTTGCTACCGTGTGGTGTAGGCTATGAGGTTAGGTTTTAGATTTCGAAGTAACTGACTTTCACCCATGGATGTAGTGATTAAAGACCTGACACAGTTATTTTATGTGACAAGTACTAGTCAAGTGGCTGAGCATCTGTGGTGGATGAACGCTATCCTGGTCCACTTACTGTGCGAGCACTAGTAAGTAGGTATGTAGGTACTTGTCATTTTTATAAACAACTAGCTCTTACCCGCGACCTGGTCCGCGTGGAATTACATTTTTTATTTATTTTTCTAAAATAAAAATAGCCCAAGTTACTCCTTATAACATCAGCTATCTGCCAGTAAAAGTTCCATCAATTGGTCCAGCCGTTTCGGAGATTAGCTGGAACAAACAGACAGAAATTTCAAGGTTAAGTTTGGCAACGCCCCGGCAATACTCTTGCTGATGCAGGCATGACCATGGTCATGACTTTTAGACAACAGTAACGGGATTTTATTATTTTATTATTTACTTAACAGTGTCTGGTTTCCAGCTCGTGGCTAAATAATAACAGCCGTTCGGGTCGATCTTCAGGTTAAGCCGCGCTTGCCTAAGTTGGTCCGTGGATGGGTAACCCATTACATACCGAGTTTTCTCCGTGCCTCGAACAGCACGTTAAGCCGTTGGTCCCGGCTGTCAATTTGTCAATTGAACATTTTTGATAGTCGTTAAGTAGTCAGTGGCTCGAAACGAGTGGTGGTAAGATACCCCTTTGTAAGACTGGGTTTCAGACTACTCTCGTATTACTCAGGACTGGGTTCTGGGTCAGATAGGCAGTCGCTTCATGTAACATACTAGTATTCAGTTGAATCTGGTAAGACTGGAAGCCGACCCCATCATAGTTGGGAAAAGGCTGGCAGATGATAAGTCTCTTGTTTCCATGTAAGGATATCGTGTTATCTACATAATTACTGGGTTGTGGAGGACAGGTAGGCAATCGCTTTATGTTACTGGTATTCGATTTCGATCCCAGCATAGTTGGAAAAGACTAAGCTGATGATAACATAACATTTTCATCACTATTCTAAAACATATTAAACATCGCCCGCGACTTCGTCCGCAAAAATTGTGATAGCTCGGCTAATATGCATGATATAGAGTAAGGGGAGGTATATCGGTGATATTTTTTAAACGGAATACCACACAGTTCCTTAAGCAAGCACATTCAAGAGACATCTATACACTGTCTTCCTCACACTCGTAACAGCGCTAGCTAGTAGCGCTGTCTCTTGAATGTACTTGAATAGGGAACTGTGAGGTTTTCTGTTTAAAAATTATCACCAAAATACTTATATCACCGATATACCTCCCCTTACCCTAATTATAATTCATACCCTAAAGCACACACGAATAATGTAGCTTTCTTCCAGTGAAAGAATTTTTAGAATTGGATCATTAGTTCCGGAGATTACCTAAAGAAAGAAAGAAAGAAAGAAAACATATTTATTTGGCACATGCCACAAAAACACACAATAAGCAATAACAGAAAAAAAAACTTAAACAAACAAACTTACAAACAAATTTTACCACTTTATAATATTAAGTTAAGATAACATAAAAACATGCCTGCAATCTCCCAAAGGTTAAGCAGAAGTGTACTAGAAATCGAACCATTTTTTTTTTGGGATGGGAAATCATCAAATGACTCCTCCCGCTCTGGGCGGAGCGGAAGGGAGTGTTAGTCTGTTACTGACTAAAACCCATCCATGTTCCTTCTTTTGCCCTTTATGTTCCAGGGCCGCGGTATCTCTTTCGAACAGTCCCGCAGCAGGTATCGAACCCTGGGCTTTACTTTCAGCAATAGTGCTTGCTACTTCATACCACGAAGCAGTCGACTATTTAAAATCCTCCTCAAAATAAATCAATTGAAACAAAGACTTCGAATGACGTCACAAACATCCTGTACTTCGTGTATGATAGATCGTTCACCTATATAGCCTAGATGGGCTGAATCCTGTATCTAGGTCACCTGTACCTCCCGCCCGCAGCCCCCTACCCTCACCCCTCTCGCAGCGACTATAGACTAACGCCCAATAATACAGATTCTGATGTGCGCTGTTATAGTGCAATTTAATATTCGCATGTTTCAATGTAAGGTTGCCTTTTTATACAGAAATAAACATTACACTCGTAATCTGCGATGGGTTAGGCAGAGGTGTATCTACTTAATAGTACACACACATTTCGTCAGTAATGTTGAAGTCCCATGTAATAGGGGGTGAGCTTATTGCCAGAAACTGGCCACATTCCCTAGTTGCTATTGAGAACTTCCTAATGGGAAAACCCACTTTGGCTGACCTGGGAATCGAACCCTGGTTCTCGTGCTCAGCAATCGTGCTTGCGACCACGAGGCCAACGAGACAGTCAGAAACTTAGAAACTCATGTTTGAGAAATCAAAACGCAAATTCAAGATCACTCAATAACGTCTCGCTGATGGTGGCGGGTGTGTCGGGTCATTTAGTTCCCTTCAAAATGGTTGAGTTGAATGGCGCTGATCCATGCGTCATGTTCGTGAACGGGCGCTGTCAGTTGGGACTGGTCATCTCTTAGCTGCCACGGATTATTTTAATTACTTTCTTTTTTTTATTGTTGGTTTAATCTTTTACTCTGGACGCTCTTAATATGTACGTCTTTGTACATCGTTCTCACATATATGTATAATCTCAACATGAATGATGTAACCAAGATTTTGTAACAATATTTTGATTTAAAAGAGTAACGTGTCCATGGAGTTTCTTGCCCATTCTTCTCCATAGTGATCTACGCTTTTGGAATGTGCAACTACAGTACTTTCGCAAGTTATTATGCCTTGTGACTGTGACTGTAGCTTAGCTTTTTTTTTACTTTTAAAAGTGCCTGTAATGGTCTAGTTGAAATAAATGATTTGAGTTTGAGTTTAACTCATTTATTTTTATTTTAATCATCAAAACTTTGAAGCATCTATTCCACATTATCACAATAATCATCATTAACTCCCCACTTAACCCGTTCACTAGGCCATCCCGGGAGAGTCGGCGACCCCCACAAATAGGTCACCGTGCACCCCGCACCCCGCCCCTCGCCCCGGTGCAATGTAGCTGCTGACCTAGCTACCAGGACCAGCCTGTAGCTAGCTGAGAATGCAGATTGGCTGTAATTTGTTGTATTGAGACCAGTTCAGTATAGATTTATTTATTTATATAAACTTCATGTACAATAGTGGGACATAGGCGGACTTAATGCCACAAGGCATTCTCTACCAGTCAACCTTTGGGTTAAATAGGACAGCATTGTGATAAAGTACAAAAAAAAAATAAGTAAAATACCATTTTGATTACATAAAATGATACACAAATGGGTACACATACTAGGGGTGGAAGGAACACCGACGCCAAAACGGTTACCACATATTCAGTACATCATTTTCATCGGTTATTTAAAAAAAAAGCAGCTGTTTCATACATTTTGACCGTGTAGGTATTGCAGTTTTGTAGAGAGTATTGATTCAAGGCGTGCGTCGATAAGAAACCCTAGCCTTTTCCCAACTATGTTGGGCTCGGCTTCCAGCCTTACCGAATGCAGCTCAATAACAGTATTGAACATGGAGCGACTGCATATCTGACGTAATACGATATCACTTGAAATTAATATAAAAAGATATTAATTCCCTTCTTTAATCGGTTTTTGTTAACAATTTCAAGGGTTTTTTTTTTGCACGGAATCCTAATTATTTTTCTAAAGTAAAAGTAGCCTATATTATAACATCAGCTCTATGCCAGTAAAAATCCCGTCAACATCGGTCCAGCCGTTTCTGAGATTAGCCGGAACAGACAGACAAAAATTGAAAAAAAATGTGTTTTTGTTATAAGTGCTGTATATATTTTCATACGCATTCAGTAAAAAGCTGTTATTTTCATATTACAAACAGACACTTCAATTTTAGTTATATAGGTACTAGCTTTTGGCCGCGACCTTCGTTGCGCGTGAAATTATTATAAAAAAATATAACTTCCCTTTTCGAATCGAATCTTGTTACCAATTTCAAGGGCTTTATTTTTTTTGCCCGAACTTTAATCCTTATTCTAAAAAAAGTAACCCTACTCCTTATGGCATCAGCTATCTGCCAGACTCCTTATGGCATCATCTATCTGCCAGTAAAAGTAAAATGTGAAAAGTAAAACGTATAGTTTCAAGCAGACGAAGGTTGCGAGCAACAGCTAGTTTCCCTATAAAACTCATAAATTAAAGGTTCTGATGAGTCATGGCAATTGCTTCAAAGGCGTTGTTAGCTCACGGTTGTATATTATAGCGGGTTTGTTTCCATTTTACGGGCGACAAAATGTATTGTGCCTAAAGGAGTCTGCCCACTACACCGTACCATAGCATGACCGTGCTTTGAACGTATCGGGCAAAAAAAAAATTCTTTGTATTGAAAAGTTTGAGACTGCGCACTAGACCGTTCCGTCACCGATCAACACCCTTATTTATTTTCGCTGGCGATGGTGGACGCTCCGTACATGGCACGCGACGGTGACGGAATACAAAGAATATAATTATGGTTTACGCGTATGATGATCGTTCTAATTTCTAAACCGTATATTATAAATAAAATAATATAAAAATGTTTATTTCAATTACAAATATGATTTTGAAATCACCTTTTAACCAAGAAGATGGTCATGTTAGGTGACTCCGCTCTTCGGAAGAGCGGAGTCACCTAACATGACCTATGATGATAAGTGGAAGAGCCTCTTCCACTTATCATTATAGTGCATGCAATTGAACACAAAATAAAAAGAAAAGTAAATATAAAAATGCAAAAGTTCTAAAGGAGTGCAAATGTGAGTTGCATTCGAGTAGGTTATTGAGTGTGTGTGTGTGGGTGTGTGTATGGGGTGAGTGTTCATTGCGTAATATACGAGTTGTGTTCGTTTCAGTTTTTAGGTTTCAGTTTAGGTTTAGGTTAGCCCTGCGACAATGCTTGGGATCGGAATAAGCCAGGGACGGTTATGATACGCTATTGATACGTTCTAGTGGGCATAGTAGTGGTGGAAACTTGTAAATGGCCTTCAATTTAGTATTATTTAAGAACGTTATATTAGCTGTAAGTTTCCCGAATAGCATAAAATAAATAGTAGTCAGTGTCATGTTTCTTTCCGTGCCTGATACGTTCATAGCACGCTCATGATATGGTACGGTATAGTGGGCGGGCTCCTTAATGTGCCTATTATCTATTTACTTTATTAAATGATGAAGACTATACAACGTTTCCCCGCTGTTTTACCTGAAGTCAGTCCATTTTATTATGCACAAAAAATATTTTGATTATACTTTTGATTTATGCCCGATCGATGGCAATACTCGTAGGTTCGCCCCCTATTACTTGGGACTTAAAAAAACATAACTGACGAATTGAGGGTAATAGTACACCCTCATTTCGTCAGTTACACTTCTGAGTAAACCTTCGAGGATTACAAGCGTGTTGATATCTTAATATATATAAATCTCGTGTCACAATGTTTGTCCTCAATGGACTCCTAAACCACTTAACCGATTATAATAAAATTCGCACACCATGTGCAGTTCGATCCAACTTGAGAGATAGGATAGTTTAAATCTCAAATTTTAGTCGCAATTTTAATTTATTGCTAATTATTTGTCTGTTATTATTTGACAGTCACAATTATCTGTTAACTCCAAATGATTCTAACAGATGTCGATACCTTTCGACTGGGTTGAGTAAGTAATCAATAGATGGCGCTGCTATGGTAAATCTACGAACGTGTCATATAAGCTACATTTTAAGCGAGAAAAGAGAGGTAGGGTAGGTAGGGTAGGTGGGGTAGGTGGGGTAGGTAGGGTAGGTAGGTAGGTAGGGTAGGTAGGTAGGGTAGGTAGGTAGGTAGTTAGGTAGGTAGGTAGGTAGGGTAGGTAGGTAGGGTAGGTAGATAGGGTAGGTAGGTAGGGTAGGTAGGTAGGGTAGGTAGGTAGTGTAGGTAGGTAGGGTAGGTAGGTAGGGTAGGTAGGTAGGGTAGGTAGGTAGGGTAGGTAGGTAGGTAGGTAGGTAGGGTAGGTAGGTAGGGTAGGTAGGTAGGTAGGGTAGGTAGGTAGGTAGGTAGGTAGGGAAGGTAGGTAGGTAGGGTAGGTAGGTAGGTAGGTAGGTAGGGTAGGTAGGTAGGTAGGGAAGGTAGGTAGGTAGGGTAGGTAGGTAGGTAGGTAGGTAGGGTAGTTTATATTATATTCTCTTTCTTATGTGACGCAGACGAAGTTGCGCGGGTCAGCTAGTAGTTTAAAGAAATCCGATAACAACCGTCGGGCAATAGTTCACCTGATGCCGTTGTACGGAGGAGGGGTAAGCACTTGCATAAAAGTGGGCGTTTTCATTTTAGCGCGTACTAGGGACTGAACATTTTACAGATCGCAATTTTTAGCATACAGGTTGTAAACGGACCGTTCACTAAACCGTCAACCAAGCATTCTGTACATCAAACTAAGTAACTCTAAGCAATAATTATGGGTAGTATTTAAACGCAAATCAAAAAATATCCTTTTTCTATGCAATAAGATTCCCAATTCCCATCAAAATTAATGATTGCACAGCAAAATATTCAACTCAAAATAGCAAAAGCTTTTTCATCAATAGAATAGAATAGAATAGAATATTTATTTGCGTAAAACATGGTATATAAGGTTTTAAATACAAATTGAGGCACAAGCATGTTTAGCTAGGATAAAACATAGCATGCAAAATTTTATAGACAAGTTAAGCTACAACAATCGTTAAAACATCAACATTTTTTATCAATAAATTCTTTTAAACTATAAAAACTACACTCGAGTAACCACTTATGAAATTTAATTTTAAATAATTTTGTATTTAAAGCTTTGAAATGTCTTGGTATTTTATTATAAATGAACACACACATTGCCAAGCAGTTACTATTGTATTTAGACAGTCTAGGCAAATCATTTAACACCAGTCTATATGGATCTCGTCGGTTCCGAGGATTGACATCATTTGCAGTCTTAAATAGTTGCTTATTTTTCATAACAAACATACATATTTCGAAAATGTAAAGCGACGGTAACGGTAACAAACCAAGTTTTTTAAATATTGGTCGACATGAGTCGTCGGGCTTAAGTCCACAAATTGCTCTCATGCACTTTTTTTGAGCGATGAATGCTCTCTGGAAGTCAGTGCTGTTACCCCACATTATAAGTCCATAACGCAACAACGACTCGACGTACGCGTGGTATGACATTACAGCAGTTTTTATATTAGTTACATTTTTTACTTGTTTTAATGCATAAACAAATTTATTAATTTTAGTACTAACATTGTCTATGTGCTCTTTCCAGTTAATGTCTTTATCTATTATTATACCTAAAAATCTAGTACGCGTAACTTCATTGATTTTATTTATATTGAGTTTAATGTCATTTTTGTAATTATTTGATCGATTAAATTGGATGTAAACGGATTTGTCTAAATTTATCATCAAATGGTTAATGTCAAGCCAATGCAATAATTTGTCAATAGTATTATTAATGTCAAGTTCATGTTCTGAAATGGTATTTAGTTTTTTATTAGATGTCACTATAATAGAAATGTCGTCAGCAAATAATACGCATTTATGGTTAGTTATTTTTATGATGTCATTTATATAAATGAGGAATAATATTGGGCCTAGCACACTTCCCTGTGGAACGCCATATTTATTATGTTTAAATTCCGATGAATATGTTATTATTACATTATTTTCATTTTTTTTATTGATGATGACACATTGTTTTCTATTGCTTAAATAGGACGATAGCCACTGAAGTGCCGGTCCTCTAATACCAACAGCTTCCAATTTTTGTAGCAATATGTCATGTGACACCAGATCGAAGGCTTTCGATAGATCAAAAAAGAGGCCTGTAGTTATAAAATTATTATTAATATTTGAAAGTATAGCTTGCATGAGGGAAAAAATAGCTAACGATGTGGACTTGTTCTTTTGGAATCCAAACTGCTGGTCACTTATAATATTAAATTTATTGCAAAAGTCAGTTAACCTTTTAAACATACATTTTTCAAAAATTTTAGACAATATGGGTATAAGAGTTATAGGTCGGTAATTGTTGATGTCACATTTATCTCCCTTCTTGAATAAGGGCTTTATTAAAGACAGTTTTAATTTTTCAGGAAAAGTGCCTTGTGAAAATGATATGTTTATTAAATGCGTCAGAATACCAGTCAGTTCGTTGCAGCACGCTTTGACGATTTTTGTGTTGATCTCATCATAGCCCTCCGACCTAGTGTTGGACAGAGACATTATTTCCTGTCTTACCTCGTTAACCTCCATTGGTCTAAGAAACATAGAGTTGACACACGTACTTTTGAAGCTTTTTTGATTTGTGCTTTTTTCCCCTTGTACATGCGTTACTTTAACATAATTGTTATTAAATATAGTAGCCATTTGTACAGGGTCTGTAGTTATTGTTTCATTGAATTTAATACTCTCTATGTTGTCTTTGTGAGTGTTACTGTTTATTTCGCTTTTAATGACATTCCATGTGGCTTTGCACTTGTTGTCATGATTATGAATATATTTTATATTTGAACTCTTTTTTGAATTATAAATGCATTTATTTAGCAGACTGGAGTAGTTTTTATATTTTGTTTTATTAATTAAATTTTTATTTTTATAATATCCAAACCGTAGCTTCCGTTTAGTTTTACAACTTTGTTTCAAACCCTTACTTATCCACTTCTGTTTGTTTTTCTTATTACTATTGATTTTAACTCTTACTTTAGGAAAACAGAGACCATACAACAGACACAATAGCTCATGAAAATCATTGAATGCACAGTTAGTGTCAGTTTTGAGATAAATATCGGACCAAGAAAGATTTTCCAGACATTCTTTAAATTTTCGAATGTTGTCTACGTTATAGTCTCTTTTATAAATATAGTAGGTTGAATTCTGTGGTTTCTTTTTGATTGGAAAGCTTAACATCTGTGCTGTGTCGTGATCAGACAGATACAGGGGCAGTACAGTGGCAGTTGCGTTGGCAATGTTACTTAAAATATGGTCAATACAAGTCAATTTGCGAGTTGGTACCGTGATGTGGATTTTTAAATTATGATTGTTACATAAATCTTGCAATCCATTTGTGATGTTACCTTTTTTAAGAGTATTTATGTTTAAATCACCTGCCACAACTATATTTATTTTGGACTTATATTTATTTGACAACTCGTGCAAAAAATTGTGTAATTTTGTCAAAAACAGATTTGGATCAGATTGTGGTGTTCTATAAACACATATTACTATTAATTTATTATTTATTATTTCTATGCCACAAGCTTCGAACGTGTTTTGAGTTGCGTAGTTTTTAACAAATGATAGTTCTTTATAAAGTAAACCCATTTTTACTAATATGCATGTGCCACCTCTTTGCTTTTCTCTACAGTAGCTGGTAGCCAACTGATAGTTGCAGATTTTCACATAATTTTCATAACCTTTTTTTACAAAGGTTTCAGATAGACATATAATATCTGGATCATTATTCGCTTCTTTTAACTCCTGAATAGTAATGTCTAGTAGTTCTTGTTTAGATAATAAACTCGCTATATTTTGATGCAGTATTCTAAACTGGGGTTTTTTATTAGTTTGAGATACGAAAAAAAGAGTCACGCTTGTTTAACACAGGAAAGTAATACGGTATAGTCCCTATTTGACCTTTTGAGTTGTGTTGCAAAGAGGAACCATGTTCGTGGGGCGTTGTACCCTCAATACGACCAAAGTAGTAAGGGATTGTCCCTTTTCTGGGTTTATCTGTAGGAACGTTTAGTTTGGAACTTGATTTGTTACTCGCTATTATTTTTCGTATTTCGCTCGGATTTAAATACTTATCGCTATAATCACAACAATCTATAATATAATTTATCGACTTACAAACATCGGATAGATTCGTAGATGTTTGATTTACGAAGTGACAATTTTTATAACTATTACAAACATTTTTTATAGAGTAGTTTAACTTACGGACACCGAGGTACATGTTATTGACGACATTTAACACAATAATAGTGTTATTTATAAATGTATTTAATACAATTTGCAATTGAGACAACAACATGTTAGGGTTGTTGTCATTTTCACCTATACATATCACAAGTTTGTCTTCACTACTCAATTTAGTATTTCTGCAGTTTGCTATAATTTCGCTGCTAGGCGCATTAGGCTTTGTTACAGCAACGAGTTTGTATTTTTCATACTGCGTATTAGTCCTTGAGTGTGAGATGGCTGCTGCTAGTCCGACGCAACGCTGAGTACCAAAGATAAATATCTTCCTTTCGGGGATATTATTCCCGCCTGTGGCAACACATGTCTGAGCACTGGCGGTGAACACAGTGTCTCGCTTCAGTTCTTGACTTACGGGAGGTTCACAGACATTGTAACTACCTTGCATTATGATTGCAATGCGTTCATGGAGAGCTGCAATCTCCTGCTGCGCAATCTTTAATTGCTGCTGTAAGGTTACGATTTCCTGTTCCAGGGATGACACACACATGCACAGCTAATAATCTTAATGCACATTATACTGGGGGTGCCCCTGACGTCGACCGTCTAGGGTTAGCGTTTCCGTCAGCAGGTCGACGGATCCCCGCTGCGCGGGGCTCCTATTTCTGTCTGCAGGGTTTACAGGAACCTAACTAACCGAACCTCGGGGTGCCCCTGACGTTGACCGTCTAGGGTTAGGATTTTTGTCAGCAAAAATTTGCTGTGCAGTCAGTATTTATGCTATGTATGTAGTATTTTTGTACAAAAATAAATTTAACTGATGTAAAAAAGAATATAAATGATGAGTATGTATTGATAGGCGATTATTTATTTGATATGCAATTTATAATATCCCAATAATTATTGCTAGGAAACGACTTTTCTTTGGGGTGCAAAATCACGTTTTCCGGTTGGACTGAATGTAACGCACTCAACACATGCTGATGGATGCATTGAATAGTACGGGGGTATTTATAGTAAAGTTATAACAAAAAACAAACTTGTATTTTAAAAGAGTGTTGTGAAAAAGTTGGAAATTTGACTCCCAATATCTCCGGAACTAGAAGGTTCCCAGGTATGGTCTAGAACAATGAAAAGTGCTTTTCGGCTTCGATAAGGGTACTTTTACACCCATTATAGGGTATAAGCCCCAATTGAAGTCGGTTAAAAATTCACATAGGTACTTAAACTTTTACGTTTCATTTTATTGCTTGCAATAGCCCGGTTCTCTCGCATTCCATTTTGACACATAAATAATAATAATTACTCAGCAAGCAAAATGCTCTATTAACCCTGATGCCTGTTACCACTGACTTAATTAATGCTTTAATAACCGCGCAATGTTAGATTTTAATGATCGATTTAAGCACCGAGGGTTGAAATTCCAACTGTTCGCTTTTATTTATCGGCTAGTGCTCTAGAAAAGCATCAAACTGTACCGCTACGTAAGGGGGCGTCCATTAATTACGTGAGGCAATTTTGGCTATTTTACGACCCCTCCCTCCCCCCTTGGTGAGATTTGACTTGACCCCGTGAGACTCACGTGAGATTTAACAAAATTCGTAATTAAGTGTAAATATGTTAATCTGTGCTTGATTGCGTTGGATTTATTTAAAATAATTGTAATTTTTGTGTTGATTGCACATTTATTATTAAATATTGTGGTGTAGGGATTTAGCCATATTTTAGTGGAGAAACATGTCTGTTTACTTAATTACCTAGTTTTTACGCAATTTATCACTGTAACTTGCGGAAAAAAAATTATGTGATATTTGCCGAAACCCCCCCCTCTCTCCCTCGTGAGATTGGATGTAAACGCTTCACGTTATTAATGGACGCCCCCTAACCAAACAATGAGTCACCCAAGACTGCTACGAGCTACGGGCTACGCGTCTGAACTTGCTACGATTATGTCATGACTCTACGGCGTAGCAACGTAGTCGTAGCAATAATTATGTCATGTATTTTGTTTTGTCAGTTTACTATACAAGAGTTTTACAGGAAATAATAACTCGAGCTCTGTTGTGATTGGTTGATTGAAATGATAAAAACTAATCAAACAAGTTGATAAGAGATTTGATAAGAGACTTTATATAAACTTTCGAACAACCGGTTATTGTAGGTTTTATCACTATCTTCTCTTTGAAAAGCGGGAATAGAGGGAGATAGAGGGAGACCCTGTGACCACCAGACCCTCGTCATTTTATTTTAAAAAATCTGTCGAAGTACCTTACTTCAGGTAACAACAAAAAGATATTCTACTTCCCTTCTTTTTCAATCGGTCCCTCATTACTGAGGTGGCCGTGGTCACCGGACCCCTTCAAACGGACAATCTGACTCCGGTCTAAAGTTGCCATCACCACCTGCTGAAATTCGCTTAAGGACATGGACTCATTTACTTAGTCGGACCGTCGTGTTGGCGACCGGCCTCGTGCTCTCTTTCCTTCGGTGTTGCCAATAATGACCAGGTTTTCAAGGCTACTATCTCCTCTTCGCCGCCTTAAATGGATATTATGTAAAGTGAAATTTAATAAAAATGACGTAAGGTCACTTACAATACAACAAATTTTAAAGGTGTCTGGCGGGGGTATTCCACCACACAAAGTGTCTGGCAGTGGAGGAGGTGAATCATCATACTAGCTTTAATATCCAATTGTTCTTACCTATAGTAAGGTACTTCCACAGAAAAAGTTTCAGCTTTTATACAAGGTGGAAGGGACACCGACGCAAAAACGGTTACCATGTATTCATTACATCATTCTGAGCCTAGCCTTTCAATGGGGGGGGGGGGGGAGCTAGCCTTTCAAATTTTTCATCGGTTATTACACTGCTTTCTGTCGACGAAAATTTCTGCCGTTCACAGAACATACTAAACACTACTCGACTACTAAGTAATGTCTTTTCATTTTAAGATATGTTTGTTTTTTTTTAACTTTAGTTTTTTATAGTTGTAGTAGTTTTTGTTGTCGCTCCGTGTAAAATACTGGTATTCAGCTGCATCCGGTTAGACTGGAAGCCGACCCCAACATAGTTGGGAAAAGGCTAGGCAGATGATGAATTTTTTATAGTTTTGAAAAACAGGGGCCCAATTCTGCTATTACAATAGTGTCAGAATGGTCTGTCATTGATTTCATAATTGTTGATTTTGACTTGTCAAAACTTGTCAAAATCAACAATTATGAAATCAATGACAGACCATTAGAATTACCATTAGAATGGTCTGTCATTGATATCATAATTGTTGATTTTGACTTGTCAAAACTTGTCAAAATCAACAATTATGAAATCAATGACAGCCCATTCTGACACTATTGTCGTCTATTGTAATAGCAGAATTGGGCCCCCGGTTTGTGGAAAATCGTACACCACAAACCTGTCACATTCACAACTATAAAAAAATTAACTTTGGTAAAGTATCAGTTTAACATCTTGAACGGCGTAAATTTCTTACAATCAGCAGTTTATAGTGGGGAGGTGAAAATTAAAAATGTACGGTATCTCAAAAACAAATCGGTTTTGCCCCAAGTTATCGGGTCAAAATTGATGCAAATTAGGTCTAGTATCACCCATTTCAAGGAATTCATTCAATTACCAATCACCGTGTATAGTGTATACCCTTATCACAATATTACAATTCTGGCAGCTTATGAGTCATTCTCGTAGCTCGGCCGTAGCCGTAGCATCTGATGGCGCTACACAATAAATTTTCGCCGCGTAGACGATGACTCAGTGTCGTAGCCCGTAGCATCTGAACTTGCTACGACCATGGCATTAGGTCACGGCTTTGCCGCGGCTGTGGTACTGTTTCCATTTGCATAAGTGACGAGTAAAGTCGACGTGCGTTTTAAAAGTGGATCGGCATTTAAATATTTTTGTACATGTTTTTTTATTCTAACAACATCCATAACTGCTGGGCAAAGGCCTCCCTCCTTTGCTCAGCAGTGGGACATACAAGGCTAATGAAAAAGAAACATAACATCACGCCTGTTTTCTCCGAAGGGTTGGGCAGAGGTGTACCTAATAGTACACCCACATTTTGCCAGTTATGTTTAAGTTCCATGTAATACGAGTCGAACCTATTGACATCCACCGGGCACAGATCTAGGACCCGTGGCTGTTACTGAGAAATTCCTGAAGGAAAACCCCAAAAACACTGCCCGAACCGAGACTCGAACCCAGGACCTCGTGCTCAGCAGTCGAGCTTGCGACCACTAGAGCAAAGAGGCAGTGGTGACGTAAATGTTTTGGAAAATGCATATTCATTGGTCGTGTCTATAACCTACCATTTAAATGGTTTTCTATTTAACTAACAATAAATCACACTCCCGTACCGTCCAACAACGCAAACACACCCCAGATGGTTCGATAGCGCTGACTGATTGCCACATTTCGTTCCGCCTTACTTACATAACTAGCGATAGTAGGTAGTTTTACTGCTTATACCCTTACGGTGACGTCATTATCATGCGGGTAATAAATTATAACTGAGTTAGGAGTTACTGTATTACCTGAATATGCTTTGAAGCGCATAGGACTTGAAGATTGGCGAATTTTGGGTGCATAATTAATTGGGCACTACTCGACCTGACGTGTGAGACTTGCGTTTGGTCTGAAATAGCGAACACGCATTGAGCAAACGATTTATCATCGGCCTAGCCTTTTCCCAACTATGTTGGGGTCGGCTTCCAGCCTAACCGTATGCAGCTGAATACCAGTATTTTACATGGAGCGACTGCCTATCTGACCTCCACAACCCAGTTAGTACTGGGTAATACGCTACCGCTGGGTAAGACTGGTTGTCAGACTTCCGGGCCACTGACTACCTGTAACGACTGTCAAAGATCTACAAATGACAGCCAGGACCAACGACTTAACGTGCTTTCCGAGGCACGGAGGAAACTCGGTATGTAATGGGTGGTAACCCATCCACCACAACTATAGGCAACTAGGATGCCATAACTAGCAAAAGAAAAAAATAAAAGTGCTCAGAAAAGCGGCTTATCGGCAATGAGTTCAAGACGTGAGTCACACAGGCTAGCTCTGCCATTATTTGGCTTCAGTCTACCGCAGTCACTAATTACAAATAGGTACTTTAATTGAACACCTGATACTGCCTTTCATGTCGACCTTTTAGAAGTATCACGTGAGGGGTTTAGATTTACTTATTTTTCGTTTTATTACATGAAAATATTTATGACATTCATACGTAAAGAACCAGGAGTAGAGGAAGACCAAAGAAACGATGGATAGACTGTGATGGATGGTATGGCAAGAAAGGAGGTGTCTGATGAGATGACGAGTAATAGAGAAGTATGGAAGAAGAAGACATGCTGCGCCGACCACAAATGAATTGGGATAAGGGCAGGAGAATGATGATGATGATGACATAAACTCATGGCTTTTCCTCATGAGGTAGGCAGAAACTACGGAATGCTACCTGGGGGTCTAAAATGGCCGCTTTGGCAGAATCATAATAGGATAATAATTTGAATTACGTTTAAATTCTTAAAATGGTCATAGACGTGTCTACTATTATGAATAAAATTGTCACCTTGTGACCATTTTACGAATTTAAACGTAATTCATGTTATTATCCTATTATGATTCTGCTAAAGCGGCCATTTTAGACCCCCTGCTAAGATCTTTACATACTCCTTTCGTATCGTCCACGTTCATACATCAGGTGATACTCGCACGCCGGCTGCGAGTACTACGCACCTGACCTTTCTGAAGACCCTCACCAACACATAAATAATAAATAAATAAATAATATCCCTGGACATTTCACACAGCACCATCTAGTCCCAAGCCAAGCAACCTAATGCTTGTGTTATGGTAGCTATATACATTTTTTTTTTATAAAAACATACATGTTATAGATAGAAAAACACCCAGACCCGGAACAACTACTTGTAGGTCATACAAATATTTGTTCTGTACGGGAATTGAACCCGCGACATGCAGCGCAGCAGTCAATCGCTTGACCACTGCGCCAACCGTGCCGTCAAAATAATCATGTAAATGTTTGCATGTTTGTAATCATAACATTTTTTCCTTGTTACAGATACATGGCGTCCGTGGTACCGAAAAAGCACCAACTAAACTCTCCCGCTCTCCCCCAGTTTTCCGCCATCTTGCAATAACGAATTTACAAAAAAAATGCGCTCCGCCAACAGCCGTCCACGCACGCACAGAATAAAAGTCATAAAAAAACTAAAAATAAAAAAGAAATACGAGCTTACCAACATAAAAATAAAACTGTGTTCTAAACTATAGTTACCAACTTAGGGGCGCGAATTTTTTTGTTCTAAAAAAGTTTTTTGACTAAAAAGGCTTTAACTCTGTAGTTTATGGATGTAATATTAAATAGTTGCCTTCTCTTAGTAGTAGAAAGTGTTGGTCCAATCTCTTTAATAAAATAAGTAATAATTTTCCCCCTTTACATATAAAAAACTGTGTTTTAGAGGTGTTATATTTAAAGAGTGATTAAAGGTTAGTATATCATTTTTTCTAATTAATAATAGACTTAAGACAAACTTATTATAATAAGATTTAACAAAATAGGTTCGATTTCCTCTTCTTCCTTATCGTGTGGTTAGTGCCTAACCTGGTGTCAGAGCTTTTATGCGGCCCCTTGGACCTCTGACTTGGCTTTACACGCCGTCGAGAAATATCTCTCAGACATGCTGGTTTCCTCACGATGTTTTCCTTCACCGAAGCAACTGGATAATTATACAATGCGCACATGAATCCGAAAAATCAGAGGTGCGTGTCTTAGGTTCGAACTCGAGACCTATGACTTGGCAGTCCGACGGTCACACCGCCAGTTTTTATTTAAAGCCACGATTGTTTGGAAACATAATTGGACATAGAAACTAAAGATCTAATTTTGTCCTTCGGTTAACTACAGTCATGAAATCTAGAAGCGAAAAGGCTCACCCGTATTCAGTAACTTTCTCCTTGTTCTAAAATCCTTGAGTTCATTCTTCCAATGACTGGATGAATGTCTGGAGTTCCTTGATTGCGCAACTGAGCATTAACGAAGAATTGATAAATCATCCTCTGTAGATGTTAAATGGGAGATGAACGTCTGTATAGAAGCCCGCCATTGTTGCATTTGGGAATACCAGTTCGCGTACGGGCATAACACACACCCAGACACGCACCTCTGATTTTACGGAGGAATATGCGTATTGTATAATTATCGCTTGCTTCGGTGAACGAAAACATCGTGAGCAAACCAGCATGCGTAAGAGATTCTCCACGGCATGTAAAGCCAAGTCAGAAGCCCATGGGTGGCACAAAAATTCTGACACCAGTTTAGGCACTAACCACACGATAAAGAGACGACAGGAATAATATTAAATTTGAAGGCATATGCCTTTTTTTTTTTTTGGAATGTGGGAAATCATCAAATGACTCCGGAAGGGAGTGTCAGACTCTTACTGACTAAAGACCACCCATGTTCCTTCTTTCGGCCTTTATGTTCCAGGGCCGCGGTATCTCTTTCGAACAGTCCCGCAGCCCTGGCAGGAATGCATATCCCCTGAGATAGTAATCGACCTTTATCGACTCCCGGTGTGACCTCTTCCAGGTCCAAAATCGACTTTCCTTGTATAGAATGATCTGTAACGCCCTCTTTATTTATATTCCAGAGTAAAAACATAAGCAATGGAGACTACGGAAGTGGAAAAGAGCGCTGCTGCTGGTTCGGATGATACCAGCCAACTCAACAGGAACAGGGTGAGTAGAACTCCTTATAATACAAGGAGGAAGGGACACCGACGCGAAAACGGTTACCACGTATTCAGTACATCATTCTGAGCCTCCCCGCATAGAAATTCATCGGTAATTTTAAATAAAAAACCGGTCAAATGTGAGTCGGACTCGCGCATCAAGAGTATTATACTTACCATCGCAGTAGGGGATTTTTTTTTCATTATATTTTGTTATAGCGGCAACAGAAATACACATTACGTGAAAATTTCAACAGTCTACCTATTACGGATCATGAGATACAGCCCGCTGACGGACAGATGGACGGACGGCGGAGGCTTAGTAATAGGGTCCCGTTGGTCAGTCTTCGGGCACGGAACTCTAAAAAAAATCAGATGTTCCATACATTTTGACCGTGTTACAGAGTTCAGAATTATGTATTGAATACGTGGTAATCGTTTTACGGTAGCGTCGGTGTTCCTCCACCCCGTTTACCAGAAAATAGGGAAAGCAAGAAATACAAAACTTTTTTTTATTTCTTAAAAATGCCTTGTTTTGGCCCATCAAAACATTGTGGAACACTTGTTTAATTTTCTAGTACAACACTTATTTTACAATTTAATATTTTATGTAGCGTGTTTTTGGTGAAATGGAACGCAAACTCAAAAGACCTCGATAACGCCGGTAGTGACGTCAAGTACTATGTGTCAAAGAAATACTTTTATTTTAAAAGTACTTAAAAGTTTCACTAAGATTTTATAATAATATTGTTATTGCAATGTTTACTTGAATAAAGCACATACAATTAGTAAAATTATTATATTAAGGGTAAAAAATTAGATGTAAACAGGGCAGATAGAGGTAAGTGACGTCACATTACATGACATTAATGGCCGCGACAGTCACGTACGTTTGAACTGTCGCATGTCGTAGAAAATTGTAGGAGTTTAACATTTTTTTTAAGCGACAAGCAGTATATTAACTTCACTTTTAACTATTTTCTTGGGTTGATAGTACTGTATTTTATTGATTTAAGTAAAGAAAATATTACATGCATTTTCCCTATTCATTTCCTAGTCATAGGGCTTTTCTTAAGGCCACTGCTGCTCATAGATAGCAAGAATAAATAAATCAATGTCGTCAGTTATAGATTGTAGTTCTAATGTTATAGAATTTATGATTGATTATGATGACGATTCTAACTTTGTGTCCACGAACTTTCTGATCGCCTTCATTATTTTTTTCTAAATTATCCGTCCAGAATTTATTCCTAAACAGAAGACGTTAGGAATATTTTTGAAACATAAAATGCAACACATCGTTTTTAATTGTATCGTATTATTTTGGAATGCTACATAGATTCATGGTATCATATTTGCAGCTAGTTAACAAAAATGTAAATAAAAATTCAGATATCAGACTCATAACACATTATCTTCATAATTCATTTCATCTCATTTAGTCGTAAGTAAATTTTATAAACAATATCCAAATTGTATCACTTCCATCATTAATTTTTATTATTGTATTACTTTATAATTAAGATTTGATACATTATGTTGTTGTCCTATGGTGAATGCTGCGTATACCTATAATAGGTATACATACCAGTACTTTTATGTTATTTTTATTGTTTCACATTAATTCTTAGAATGTACTGCTGTTGGTGTAAAAAATAAATAAATAAATAAAATAAATGGGCTGAGAGAGTAATAAATCCAAAAACTAAAACGGTCAGAATATTGCCAGCAGCAATAGTATATCTATGGGCCAATGTAGTCTGAAAATACACTTAACACTATAAATCTACATAAAAAATGTAAAACAAAGCGTTAGAGCATATTGTACTGCAGTCTAAACCCATAATAAAACACCACACCTTCATTCTCAATGCCAAGGCGAAAGCACAAGGTCTTAAAGTAAGCTCTGGTGGATATTAATGTTAGCACTATCCGACAAGGCTGTTACGTTATAAATATCGGGTGTAAACGGATCCTTTACGAAGCCGTCAACCAAGCATTCTGTACATCAAACTAAGTAACACTACGCAAAAATGCTGGGAAACGACTTTTTTGAGGTGAAAAATCACGTCTGGTAAAACTCAATGTAACGCACTAAGAGCATTGTGCTGATGGATGCATCAAGTCGTAAACGAGACACGAAAGTATGTATTTAAAGTTATAAAATTAAGAACTTGTAATGAAAAACAAAACATGTGAAAAAGTTGCAACTTTGACCCCCAATATCTCCGTAACTAGAAGGTTCCCAGGTATGGTCTAGAACAAAAAAACTATCGCAATGACGAGGAGAACAAGTGCCTATCGGCTTCGTTAAGGGTATTTGAACACCCATTATGTTGGTGTTAATGAAGGAGTCTCGCTAATGTGGGAGTTCTAAGGTCTCACAAGTGATTACGGACATAAAATAACATCACGCCTGTAATCCCCGAGGGGTTAGGCAGAGGTGTACCCAATAGTACAGCCAAATACCAGTTATTATGTTTAAGTCTCTTGTAATAGAGAACGAATATATTGCCATCAACCCGGCATATTAAGAATCCGTGGCTGCTACTGATAAATGACAAGGCTGTACCGTTACTTAAGTTGGTGCGAAAGTAAAGTTTTGAAAGTAAATAATGGTGTTTTATAACAGTAGAAAAAAGGTCACCTGCTCTAGAAACATCATCATCTGCCTAGCCTTTTCCCAACTATGTTGGGGTCGGCTTCCAGTCTAACCGGATGCAGCTGAATACCAGTATTTTACATGGAGCGACTGCCTGTCGGACCTCCAAAACCCAGTTAGTGCCGGGTAATACGATACCCCTTGGTAAGACTGGTTGTCAGACTTTCGGGCCACTGACTACCGGTAACGACTGTCAAAGATCTACAAATGACAGCCGGGACCAACGGCTTAACGTGCTTTCCGAGGCACGGAGGAAACTCGGTATGTTATGGGTGGTCACCCAACCAACCTAGGTAAGCACGGCTTAACCTAAAGATCGATCCGAGCGGCTGTTCTAATTTAGCCACGAGCTCCTCCTCTAGAAACAGTGAAGGAAAAATATCGAAAGAAAGTGAGTGTCCTACAACCAAAAATTCGACAACATATGACATGTACTAACTCGCGCTGGACCAGCATGGTGGGTTATACCGGGACCAGGAAACTGTCCTTCCACTTCTGCTGACTAGTTTTTTTCTCCTCGTCAGTTCATTTAACGTTTCAGTTCATTTTGTTTAGTTTTTTTAGTTTTTTACTTATGGACTGATGCAGGTCTGAAATAAAGATATTTTATTTATTTTAACCCCATTGAAGGATTTTTTCATGAAAAAGAATATGGTTAATTGAACTTAGAAGGTTGTATTAATGATTATAATTCTGTAACTACATATGTGTTACTGGCGCGACTCATTTTTCATCAACATACAACCTGACGCTGGCCTGCAAATTACAAATAACGTAAGAAAATTTAGTCAATTAAACCGTTCCACCTTAAAGCTTATTTATTTCTCTTTTATTTTATTTCAGAGTTTCAAATCAAAACAACTGGTGCGCAGTCAAGCAATACGCGAAACGCATTCACCACCCCGCGCGCTATCGCCCGCGCAACCAAATCCTACAGTCACAATATCCGCTACTGCCGTCGCAAATTCGACTCCTGCGCCTAGCGTAGAAAACACCACGACTAGCGTTAGTAACGCAGCAAGCAATGTCGGTAATGCTGCAAGTGTCATCGAAAATGGTACGAGTGATGTTGGTAACGCAGCGAGTAATATCACAACGCTATCTAGCGTGGAAAAGTCGCCTAGCGTAGCCAACTCGCCGCTTACCGTGATAAACTCATCGTCGCCGAGCTCGGTGAACTCGCCTAGCGCGGTAAACCCGTCGCCTAGCGTGGGAACGTCGCCTACCGTGGTTAACTCCGGTGCTACAGCAGAGAAAGCGAATAATGAACGAACTGTGAGTGTGAGCGACGAATCTAGTCATGTTAGTGTTAGGTGTAGTGATGTGGTTATCAGTAGTGATGTGAAACATAGTGATAGTGATGAATTTAAAAAGAAGTTGCCCGTCGAGATTCAGGTGAGTGTAATATGCTTAGTTGCCTACTTACTTTTTCTTGAAGTTTACGTACAGTCGTCAGCACATGATTTTAAGCCATACAATTTTGACGGTTAAAGTTCAAAATCGAATGAGAAAATTTGACATTTTGTAGTAACTTGATGCGCTGGCGACTGTACGTAACATGACTTTTTTTTGGTTTAGTAATTATTTTAACATTATTTCATTCATTTGTTCCAATCTCGTTTTTTTCATGTTCTGCAGTAATTTTAAAATTTTATGAGCAAAATGTAGAATTATTGGAATTTCATACCAAGTTAGTTCTTTAGTTTTGCAATCCTATTCTAGTGAAATTCCTGCATTATTAAAGTAGACTAATTTTCAAACGTTCATCTTCTGGATATTCCTACTAAGGCCTCATTTACGGAGACGCGGGGCGTCTCGCGTCGCGTGTGGCGTGGCGTCTCGCGGCGCGTCGGACGTTTTTTCTGTTTACGGTGGGGCGGCGCGTGAAGCGGCACGCATCATCGCACGCGTAAACACAAACTTATAGCAATATACGACCATGTTCATAGAGAAGCGAGACGGGAAGCGTGGCGGTGCCCTGCAATCCTCTAGCGTGTAGCGAAGCACGCGGCGGGCATCGCGGCGGCGCACGCTCGCCTCGATCAAATCGACTAGTTTTATGTTGGCGAGAGATGGGAGCGCACGATAGCTTCATCGAGAATTGCCGCTGCGTGCGCCGCCGCGATAAACGCCGCGTGGGACGCGTCGGTGCCATCCGCGGGCTCGGCCGCAAAAAACGCCCTAATTCAAACAAACGCGTCTAAAATCGCTTCTCCGTAAACGCACTCATACAACGCCATATATTTGAATTCAGTGCGGGCCGCGCCGCTCAACGCAACGCACGACGCCCCGCGTCTCCGTAAATGAGGCCTTACTGTCGTAGGCACTAGGCAAGTAACTACTTTCTTGACCTTTCATAATATCCTCCGTAGATAACATCGGGCGGCTGGGACGATACACACCACGAACGTTACCGCACTCGTCGTTGGCACTCAGACGCGCCCCGCGACTTACTATCAAACAACCCGCGCGTCAGCTGCGTGTGCGGCTACTGCGGCGCATGCGTTCACTGCAGGTACGTCATCATTTATTTATTTATGTACACACAGATACTTAACAGGACAATATATTAACATAGAAGAGCACAAAGGTACTGCTTATTTCATAAGAAATTTCTTCCAGCAGACCTGCGAGAGGAATTATGGATTAGAAATGTAGACACAGTGTGTAGAAAAGACAAAACAAGGAAATTTAACTTAACTTAAAACAAAAATATATCTATATAAAAAAAACATACATCAGCCGTGTCGACGGCGCGTTCGTGTTCCACGCGCGCCTCAAAGAGATGTCCGCAAACAGGAGGGGCCCGCAAGGGCCGATGCCTGCCAGGGCTGCGGGACTGTCCGAAAGAGATACCGCGGCCCTGGAACATAAGCAAAAGAAGGAACATGGATGGTTTTTAGTCAGTAAAGTCTGACACTCCCTTCCGCTCCGCCCAGAGCGGGAGGAGTCATTTGATGATTTCCCATCCGAAAAAAAAAAGGAAATTTAACTTAACTTAAAACCAAAATATATCTCATCATCTGTCTCGCTCGCGTGGAGTTCGGTAATACCCCCACGGAATCGTAATACCGGGATAAAAAGTATTCCACATGTAAATCCAGGTGTGCCAAATTTCATCCAAATCCGTTCAGTAGTTTGCCTTGCTTCTATCGTATCCCACTGCTGAGGACACAGCCCTCCTATCAGAGAAACAGTCAGTCTGTGTAGCACTTTTACAATAGTAGCGATACTTTACCTCCTGTCTTATCAGAGTTATCAGTTCATCATCATCATCTTCCTGCCCTTGTCCCATGTTACTGGGTAATACGATATCCTTGGTAAGACTGGTTTTCAGACTTTCAGGCCACTGACTACCTGTAACGACTGTCAATGATCTACAAATGACAGCCGGTACCAACGGCTTAACGTGCTTTCCGAGGCACGGAGGAAACTCCGTATGTACCTAATGGGTGGTCAGGTCACCCATCCACAGACCAACCTAGGCACGGCTTAACCTAAAGATCGATCCGAGCGGCTGTTATTATTTAACCACGAGCTCCTCACACGACGCTTATGATATAAAAATGTTTGTATTTCAGAGGGCGTCGCCGCCGCCACTACTGCGCGACGAAGCAGGACTCCGGCATCGTGTGCCCCGATGACTGTCCCGACTCCTCTGATAATGATACAGGTGACTACAAAATACGAGCACAATCATATTTTGGCACTAGGGGGCCATCTATAAATTACGTCAAACTTAAGGGGGGGAGGGGGTCGACGAAGTGTGACAAGGGGTGGGAGGGCTCCTAAATCTTGTGACGTCACATTTCAAAATCTATCTTAAGTAAGTATTAAAACACGAAATTTGAACTATTAACGAAAAACTAAAAAATATTTCCAACTTTATCTGCATAAACATGCAAAATATGTGACGTCACACTATTTATTTTATAAATTACAAGTTCTATTTATTTAAACAAAGCACACAATTAGACCTCTGGAGTCTATCTTTGCATACACTAGGGATGGGGGAGTCTCATAAATGTGTCCAGCTCTGACAAGGTCAGACGCCGACGGTTTCAAAAAATCATGAAATTCGTGTGACGTTATTTATGGATGGCCCCTAGCGAGTGAATTCAACAGGCAAAGCCTGTGGCTCCGCTCGTGTGAGAGTCGCGGATAGTTAGTTTATTCGACGATATTTATTTGTTTTACAATTTAGTTTTCTCGAAAATTCAGCTTAGATAGGCCGAGTAGCCGAGATGGTCTAGTGGTGCAAGCTCGACTACTGAGCATGAGGTTCTGGGTTCGATTCCAAGGCCGGATAAAACCCGCCACACTATTCCCAAACCACTGCGACTCCTGTGCGCCAGAATCAATAGTGGCGACCACCAGAAAAGCGCCGAGGCAATGAAGCTCGACGAAGTCCCAGAGAAACAATTTCACTGTCTTGGATCCCGCAACGAAATTAATCAGAAAAGTATAGCGGAGGAGTAGGAAAAACATAATTTCCAAAACGTATAAAGTGTTTTTGGGTTTTGCCATTAGGTATTTCTCAGTAGCAGCCATAGAGTCAGGATTGGTGCCCGGTTGATGGCAATAGACTCGCCCCCTATACACCATTATTTTTAGGTCGTTCTGGAGCCGAATACCATGAACTCGATCATCGAACTCGAAACGATTGGGACTATTTTTTCTATCCCCTCGGGGATTACAGGCGTGATGTTGTGTCTTTTTTGGAAAGCGATGGATGAGGTCTATGATGAAACGAGCTATGCTTTTTCCTATTCTTTTTATATATATTTTTTCGTATACCTGGTACTTTGTAATTTTACTTCTTATCTTACTTCTTACTAATATTATAAATGCGAAAGTAAGTTTGTTTGTTACCTTTTCACGCCTAACCCAGTGAACCGATCATCCTGAAATTTTGCGTATACTTTGTCAGATGTACAGAAACGGAAATAGGGTACCTTTCATCCCGAAAAAAGTACTGTTCCCGAGGAAAACAACAATAACGTTATTAAGCTCATAGATGGCGCCACGTGTCTTTCGAATCATGATTGAATTACAAGCAGTGTGCAACCCAAATTGATTGTCAAATTCTAAATTAACTCGAGCAAAGCCGCGGGCAAAAGCTAGTGTTTAATAATGTTGTGGCTCCGAGTTGCCGTGTGTGGCATACCACTGTTAAACCCACGATGGTTTGTGTGGTATGTTTGCGTTCTGTAATAGTGTAGTGTGTAAAATGTTTTGTTTCTGTTTTACAGGCGCATCAAATAATAACGAAACGATGCGAAAATCGAGCAGTCTGGATGTTGATGACCAACCTTATTACTGCAGGTGAGACGATTATACACCATTATTTTTAGGTCGTTCTGGAACCGAATACCATGAACTTGATCATCGAACTCGAAACGATTGGGACTATTTTTTTTTTTCAAAAAATAACAATAAAAAAAAACACGAAAGAATAAATTTAATGTTTTTTTTTTTAAATAATGAGAACTCAAATGCATATGTGTGTGTAAAACGTATCCACGATCGGCAACACATGCGAATGATACCCATTGAAAAATTCATTCATCGATCAATTCTCATTATTTCCAAAAAAACAAAACATTAAATTTATTCTTTTGTGTTTTTTTTTATTGTTATTTTTTGAAAAAAAATTGTCCCAATCGTTTCGAATTCGATGATCGAGTTCATGGTATTCGGTTCCAGAACGACCTAAAAATAATGGTGTATAGTGTTTTTATTGTTTAATATTTAATATTAACAGACTAATGATAATAAATAAATGGTGATAGATCGATTGGAGCGTCGCGCAAAGATTGTTGATATAACGGTCCCGCATGAAGAGAACCTCGTGCAAGCAGAGAAAGATAAACAATTCAAATATGTAGATCTGACTCGCGAGGTTGTTGACATATGGGACGTGAGTACAGCAGTCATTGTGCCGATAGTCGTGTTGGCCATTGGCTTAATAGCCAATAGCCTCGACCAACATCTGAGGAGGCTATCGCTTGGCAGCTGGATCAAGGGTTTAATTCAGAAGGCAGTTTTTCTGGACACGGCGCGTATTGTTAGGTTCCCTCTCTCAAGAGCCCTGACCACTAGTAGCTCGGACCCTGTTCCCCATGCCAGTGGGCTACAATTTTCTATATTTTTTAATGTTTTTTGTGTAATTTTTGTTCTTTGAGTTAAAACCTAGTTTTATGTTCATTCTGTGGTCTCCTGTAATTGAAGGAACACACTTAAAAGAACCTTTGTATAACTGTGACTTATATTGTATCTGTGTACCTTTTGTTGGAGATCCAAATAGATAAATAAATAAATAAAATATGGCCTTCCACTTGACCATTTCCATTTCATTCGGAAATTTAATGTTTAATAACATTGTTTTATTCATTTTCAGATGCCCAGAGCGTAAAGAACCCAGACCAAAGGCATTAACTAGAAATGATTCCGGTAAGTGCATTATTTAACTATATTTTTGCCTGTTGTATCAGAAGTAAAACCTTGATTATTTTTTACCAAAATATTAAAACTGAAGACTTGAAGGTTGGTCTAGTCGTCGCAAGCGACTGCTGAGCAAGCGGTTCTGAGTTCGATTCCCGGGTTGGGCCGTGTTGTTGGGTTTTTCCATTAGGAATTTCTCAGTAGCGGCCACGGAGTCGCATTTGTGCCCGATTGATGGCAATAGGCTCGCCCCCTGTTACATGTCTTTGACAGTCGTTACAGGCAGTCAGTGACCTGAAAGTCTGACAACCAGTCTTACCAAGAGGTATCGTTTTACCCAGTACTAACTGGGTTGTGGAGGTCAGATAGGCAGTCGCTCCATGTATATATAGTACGGGGTGGAAGTCACACCGAGGGGAAAACGGTTACCACGTATTCAGTACATCATTTTGAGCACATAGAAATTATTTCATTGGTTATTACAAAAGTGCAATAACTACACGGTCAAAATGTATGGAACAAAACAACTCGATATGTCCACGCGTTCCCAAGATAAAGAGTCTTGACAGATGGACGGACAGATAGATTGACAGACAACAAAGTGATCCTAAAGGGTTCCGTTTTTTCCTTTTGAGATACGGAACCCTAAAAAAATGCCAAAATATAAGATAAAATTATTTTTCATTTTAAATTTTATTTTATTAAGTCTCAATATTGTAAACTATAAATAAGGGTAAGGAGCGAAACAACCCCAATACAAGTATTATTAATTACTTACTGGGACTGTTTCATTCACATTTGTAAACGAAATCATTTGAGACAATAACGATAGAAAGAGTGTATGATTATCAGATGTCAAAATAAAGAACCTGAGCATATACCGCCAGTTTATCTAATCTTTGAGCCGTGTTTCTGAGTTTAGGTATCTAGGGCACGTTGTAACTGAAACCTTTACCTAATGACGACAGAGATATTGAGAGGGAAAGAAGAGCATTGTCGGTGCGTGCTAACATGTTGGTGCATAGGTTCGCAAGGTGTACGGCACAGGTTAAGGTAACTTTGTTCAGAGCATACTGTCAAAGCTTTTACACCAGCGTCCTATGGACCAACTATACGCAGCGGGCCTACAATGCTCTTAGAGTGCAGTACAACAATGCCTTTAGGATTCTGGTGCGACTGTCTCGGTTTTGCAGCGCCTCGGGCATGTTTGCCGACGCGAGGGTGGATGATTTTTACGCTATAATGCGCAAAAAGTCAGCCTCACTAATTCACCGAATTCGAGGTAGTGGCAACGGAATCCTAAGGATGATTGCAGAGAGACCTGAATCTGCAGTTGTAGGTAGGCTTATCAGGCTGCATGTTGTATAAGTTTTGTTTTTTGACTAACATAGTTTTAAGATATTGTTACTAACAACCTATGGACATTTTATTAGTCTGAATTAAACGAATTTTATTTTATTTTAATAAACATTTTTTTTTTAATCATGTTTCATCTTCTTACAGATGACCGAGGAATATACGAGCCAACTGGTCCAGAGCTGGTCGCCTTCATAAAGGAGACCCTCAACAAGAACATGCGCGATAGGATGGCGCTACTCAAGATAGAGAGGGAGCTGCACGCGCTCGTCAACGATACGGGGTAAGCAGACGTTGTAGACGTTGGTCCTGCGTTTTATCATTCCCCGGTCGTGTCGGATAGCCGTAGAGTGAAGGAATTCTTTCATCATTTCAATTAACATTGAAAATTATACCTTGATAATTATCATTGAAAATTATACCTTGATAATTATCATTGAAAATTATACCTTGATAATCATTTAAAATTATACATTGAAAATTATCATTGAAAATTATACCTTGATAATTATCATTGAAAATTATATCTTGATACTTATCAGTGAAAATTATATCTTGATACTTATCAGTGAAAATTATATCTTGATACTTATCAGTGAAAATTATATCTTGATACTTATCAGTGAAAATTATATCTTGATAAGCACCATTATCAATGCCACTTTACGTTTACCCGAACGCGATTTGCGCTTCCACGCGTATCCAAGTTAAGAGTTAAGAGTCAAAAAACAAATTGTATTTAATCAACGAACTTAATGCTTAGTACTTTTTTGTTAGTTTTGTTTATGGCTATTTCACTATTTAAGATCACAGACAGAAAATACCAAAACTAAACATCCTGTTTTGATTGAATTTGAGTGCGTTAAAACAATAAAAGCGATTTGTGCCAAAAATTACAAGAGATCAATCAGCATTGATAATTTATCAAAGAAAATAATTATACTTGGTGGAAGGGATACCGACGCGAAAACGGTTACCACGTATTCAGTACATCATTCTGAGCCCCCCACATATTTTTTGTTATCGGTAATTAAAATAATAACAGATGTTTCCTACAAAAGTGCAATACCTATACGGTCAAAATGTATGGTACAGCAGATTTTTTTTTAATATTACCGATGAAATATTTCTATGTGGGGGGGCTCAGAATGATGTACTGAATACGTGGTAACCGTTTTTGCGTCGATGTCTCTTCCACCCCATATATTATAATACATTCTAATAGTCCAAAACACGACAAACCTTGTAATAATTACTATGACTACTAATGACTAGCTTGTGAGCAATTTAGTCTGATTTTAAATAGAACAAACTGGGGTCTAAAATGGCCGCTTTAGCAGAATCATAATAGGATAATAATATGAATTACGTTTAAATTCGTAAAATGGTCACAAGGTGACAATTCATAATAGTGGGTACGTCTATGACCATTTTAGGAATTTAAACGTAATTCACATTATTATCCTATTATGATTCTGCTAAAGCGGCTATTTTAGACCCCCTGTTCTTTTGAAAGCCATTTTGCTTTCAGCTTTTTTAATGCCAAAGGGTAGCGCGTTCCAGAGCTTCCATTGTACGGGAAGCACATACAAAGCGAGGTCAGGTTATACTGGATAAGATGCGTCGCCGTGTGTACAAGATTTATTACAAGCCTTGCTAACATCTAATCTTCTTCTGTCACAGCCGCTGCATAGTCCGTTTCCCGGTGATGACGTCGTACGGGCGCATGTTGGTGCACCGCTGCGCCGCGCTGTTCCAGCTGTCGCATCACCTCGACACGACTAACAAGACTTCGGTTATGGTGTCTAAGAGTGGTATGTGCATCATTTATAAAACACCTTGTATTTAAACCTTTTTAAATAAAAACCGGCCAAGTGCGAGTCGGACTCGCGAACAAAGGGTTCCGTGCCGTTATCTATAAAAACGGCAAAAAAATCATGTCTGTTGTATGGGGTAATTCATTATTAATATTCTAGCTCACTCGTTAGCCATATTTCTTATTTCCATACAGTAATATTGCCAAATTAATTAAAACAGGTAAATATTTTACTGCTATTTGCGACGTTGCTAACTTTTTGGATGAACGCTCTTAAAGCAGGAGTAATTCCAGTGTGTGTGTGTATAATATTAGTTTTTTTTTTCATAATTTATTATAATCAGCATGTTTATATCAAAATAATATTTGTACGCCGATGACGGCTAGACATAGCGTTTATTAATAATAAAAACATCTGTAGCTAACCTACCTATGTTCAACAAATAAAAATATTTGTATTTGTGGGAAAGAGATGGCGCTAGACGACCTGTATAGCTCTGTCTCTTTTCCACTCTGGAATTACTCCTGCTTTAAGACGTCATAGTAACCCCCCTATATGAAAGTACTAATATCTTGTATATAAAACAGACGAGAGCTGCCTCTACTAAAGGTCATTAATTCATGTGTTATAAAGTTAAAAAATTAAAATTCGACTTCAAAAACAACAACTGTCGGGCAGTAGCCCACCAGACGCAACACTCGTCTGGTCGGAGGATCCTCCCTTTTCTCTTTTTCTCGATTGTAATTAATTATTATTTTTATTAATTAATTCTGAATTGAGACCTATGTTATTTGCTGTTTTTGTATTTGTATTTTTTTGCAATATGGGTTACGTACCTGAAATAAATGAATTTAATTTTTTCTATGAGGGATGAAGAACTTTACACCCAGTTCATCATACCCCCAAAATAGCTTCTATGCATGTCCTGACCGCAATACATACTGAACGTTAGAACATAATGAAATGTTTATCTGTTCCAGGCACGTGTGGCGGGCGCATCCCGTGCACCAGCTTCAAGGAGTGGTGCACGGCCACGTTCCCGCCCAGCCCGCTGCGCCACGCGCCCGACACGCCGCACGCCAAGTAACTACACACGCCCAGGGGCCCAATTCTGCTATTACAATAGTGTCAGAATGGTCTGTCATTGATTTCATAATGGTTGATTTTGACTTGTCAAAACTTGTCAAAATCAACAATTATGAAATCAATGACAGACCATTCTGACACTATTGTCGTCTATTCTAATAGCAGAATTGGGCCCCTGTGCTGCCTGGAACTGCCCCGCTGCTCTACTGCTGAGCGTGGGCTCCTGGATTCGATTCCCGGGTCGCTCAAAAAGTGCTACTGGATTTTTGCATTAGTAATTTCTCAGTACAAAGTTTGGAAGTTGGCGGTATGATACCCCCGTGCCTCGGTGCGCACGTTAAGCCGTTGGTCGTGCGCCTGATCTCTCTCCGGTCGTGTCGGGCTGTCGTCCCATCGGACTGTGAGAGTAAAGGAACAGAGAGACACCTGTGTATGCACACACACTTCTGCAGTATAATATCTCCCGCGCCGATGGTTAATCTCCGATAAGATTGGTTGCCGTGGCTAAAGACGGTCAGGAGGACCATATATGTAGCGTACGAGGAGCTCGTGCCTAAATAATACCAGGGTCGACCTTCAAGTTAAATCGCGCTTGCCTTGGTCGGTCTGTGGATGGGTGACCACCCATAACATTCCTCCGTGTCTCGGATAGCACGTTAAGCCGTTGGTCCCGGCTGTCATTTGTAGATCTTCGACAGTCGTTACAGGTAGTCAGTGGCATACACTATCTTATAGGTAATAATGGTAATTATTATCAATCGACTGCCTCGTTGGTCGAGTGGTCGAAAACGCGACTGCTGAGCATGAGGTTCTGGGTTCGATTCCCAGGTCAGGCAGTGTTGTTGGATTTGTTTTTCTATAAGGAATTTCTGAGTAGCAACCACGGAGTCTGGATATTTGCCCGACAATAGGCTCGCCCCCTATCACATGGGACTTAAACATAACTGGCGAAATGTGTGTGTACTAATGAGTACACCTCTGCCTAACCCTTTAGCGATTACAGATGTGATGTTATGTTATGTATTAGGAATATATTAAGCTATTTATTGTTATTCATGTTTGTTACTCAGGTCCATATTAAAACGCGACACCCACTCACTAGACGAGCCGGGCGCGGGTTCACTAGCCAACAACAGAAGCAAGTCTCTGGAGCAGAGAGAGAGAGAGTACGAGAAAGTGAGACGGAGGATATTCAGCTCGGTACGTATCTTAGTCGCGAGGAACTTCTCCTCCACGTTTATTATGCGCACAGCCAAAGTGTGGAACTCTCTGTGTTTCCCTCCTACATTTAACCCGTCTGCCTTCAAAGCAAGAGTGAACATGCATCTTCTGGGCACGCTCGTTTCATCATAGACCTCATCCATCGCTTTCCACCAGGCGTGATCGAAGTCGAGAGCACGCCCATTTTGTAATTAAAAAAAAAGAACTTATGCCAAAATTCGTGACAGTTCGCGGTCATAAAACGTACGAGGACGGTAAATCTGGCAATCGCACAGTTGCTTTTGTAAAAATCTTAAATTGATTAATTCAGTTACCGACTAACGAAATGCTTTTTAGGGTTCCGTACCTGAAGGGTAACCAAAGGGTATTACTAAGCCTCCGCTATCCGGCTGTCTGTCAGCGGGCTGCATCTCATGATCCGTAATAGGTAGACAGTTGAAATTTTCACAGAATGTGTATTTCTGTTGCCGCTAATAACAACAAAAAGATATATACATATAGTCTTGACCTCAATTTAGTCCTGAGTATAAAGAGATGAGGTAGACCATGTATTGTATTCATGTATTTCTATTTCTTTGCAGCAAGACGAGACGCAATGGCCGTGGCTTGCGACGGGACCTATCAAGCTGCTTACACCAGAAGGTGGCGGCAGAAATAAACTGTTAAAGGTACGTTTTGTTTCTTAGTTTTTGTCAAGAAGAAATGATTTGTACTTATGTCCAATTGGTGACATGATAGGGCCTATAACAGAGCCTGAACTGGGGTTCCGAGATCCACTTATTTAAATCTAGACCGAAATGACAGTTGACTGTAATGCTCATTTTCACGAATCCTACGACAGAGAAATTAATGACTAATTAAAAGCTCGATTTTCAACGGTCGGTTCAGCGTCGAGAGTTTAAATTCCAACGGCGTAATAAAACAATACAAGGTGTAAAGTGATCCTTCACAAAGCCGACAGCTAAGCATTATGTGTACATCAAACTAAGTAACTATACACAAAAATCATTGCTGGGAAACTACTTTTTTTGGGGTGAAAAATCACGGTTTTCGGTAGGAGTCAATGTAACGCACTCAAAACATTGCATTACATTAAAATAGTAAGGGGGTTGTGGAGGTATTTAAAGTAAAGTTATTGTATTAAAAACTTGTGGAAAGATTGGAACTTTGACCTCCAATATTTCCGTAACTAGAAGCTTCCCAGGTGTGGTCTAAAAACTGATCGCAAGGACGGCGAGAACAAATGCCTTTCGGTTTTAGTAAGGGTATTTTTTACACCCATTATACCTTACTTACATCATAAGTGTTAGTTTAAACGGGTGAAGACGCTTTTAGGAGCCAAAAAGTGACAAAAGATTGAAACTGAAATTGTTTATTGAAATAATAAAAAATATTTACAATAAGGCCTTAAAAACAATAGGTATACAATATGTAATTGGATTCTACCTGAACTGGGAATCAACCTCTATCTAACTAACTCAAAGTGCTTACATCTAAATATTATCTAAGATTCCATAAACAGATAACTAGTAAATAACTTATCTATAATTAGTATAATACGTAATTATTATGGTTCTATTCAAAGTAAGAAAAACAGTTTGTTTAGCCAACTTCACTGTAACGTTCTATTAATTTTACAATCAAGCATAACACAAAAATCCAGGTCACGTTTACTTTGTGTCTACAGAGAAAACTGCTATGTCATTAAATTGCAAAAATGTACCTAATAATTGTATTATAATTTGTGAATACTAAAAACTAATATTATTTTAAGTGCGACAATTTGTAGGTACCTAAAAGTCAATAAACTTATGAATAAACTATAACACAAAGATAGTTAAACGCCAACTCAAAATGGTGTGACGTTAGAGTATCTGCCTTTAAAAAGATTATTTAAACCAATTCATCCCGGCCCCAGGTGCAATCTCTTGAAGGCAGTGGTCCAGGTTCCAGTGGGTCCTGGCGTGGTGCCCGAGGTCCTGTCTCCAAGAGTCACAGCTTCGGAGGATACGCTGCAGCAGAGCCGCATACTCCAAGACTGCTGAGCCGACAAGGTATGAGCTGCATTTTGGTCACTCGGATCTATCTATGACTGACAGTCACTTCCTGCTATGACTGACAATCACCGGTTAGTGTCAACTTGAGACACTCTCAGGTCAACTGTTCTCACTGTGGACTCATACTTCTCACTGTCGTGACAACAATTCTCACTGACGTCTCATACTTCTCACTGTTGTGACAACAATTCTCACTGTCGTCTCATACGTCTCACTGTCGTGACAACAATTCTCACTGACGTCTCATACTTCTCACTGTCGTGACAACAATTCTCACTGTCGTCTCATACGTCTCACTGTCGTGACAACAATTCTCACTGACGTCTCATACTTCTCACTGTCGTGACAACAATTCTCACTGACGTTTCATACTTCTCACTGTCATGACAACAATTCTCACTGTCGTCTCATACTTCTCACTGTCGTGACAACAATTCTCACTGTCGTCTCATACTTCTCACTGTCGTGACAACAATTCTCACTGTCGTCTCATACTTCTCACTGACGTGACAACAATTCTCACTGACGTCTCATACTTCTCACTGTCGTGACAACAATTCTCACTGACGTTTCATACTTCTCACTGTCGTGACAACAATTCTCACTGTCGTCTCATACTTCTCACTGTCGTGACAACAATTCTCACTGTCGTCTCATACTTCTCACTGACGTGACAACAATTCTCACTGACGTCTCATACTTCTCACTATCGTGACAACAATTCTCACTGACGTCTCATACTTCTCACTGTCGTGACAACAATTCTCACTGACGTTTCATACTTCTCACTGTCGTGACAACAATTCTCACTGTCGTCTCATACTTCTCACTGTCGTGACAACAATTCTCACTGACGTCTCATACTTCTCACTGACGTGACAACAATTCTCACTGACGTCTCATACTTCTCACTATCGTGACAACAATTCTCACTGACGTCTCATACTTCTCACTATCGTGACAACAATTCTCACTGACGTCTCATACTTCTCACTATCGTGACAACAATTCTCACTGACGTCTCATACTTCTCACTGTCGTGACAACAATTCTCACTGACGTTTCATACTTCTCACTGTCGTGACAACAATTCTCACTGTCGTCTCATACTTCTCACTGTCGTGACAACAATTCTCACTGACGTCTCATACTTCTCACTGACGTGACAACAATTCTCACTGACGTCTCATACTTCTCACTGTCGTGACAACAATTCTCACTGACGTCTCATACTTCTCACTGTCGTGACAACAATTCTCACTGACGTCTCATACTTCTCACTGACGTGACAACAATTCTCACTGACGTCTCATACTTCTCACTATCGTGACAACAATTCTCACTGACGTCTCATACTTCTCACTATCGTGACAACAATTCTCACTGACGTCTCATACTTCTCACTGTCGTGACAACAATTCTCACTGACGTTTCATACTTCTCACTGTCGTGACAACAATTCTCACTGTCGTCTCATACTTCTCACTGTCGTGACAACAATTCTCACTGACGTCTCATACTTCTCACTGTCGTGACAACAATTCTCACTGACGTCTCATACTTCTCACTGACGTGACAACAATTCTCACTGACGTCTCATACTTCTCACTGTCGTGACAACAATTCTCACTGACGTCTCATACTTCTCACTGTCGTGACAACAATTCTCACTGACGTCTCATACTTCTCACTGACGTGACAACAATTCTCACTGACGTCTCATACTTCTCACTATCGTGACAACAATTCTCACTGACGTCTCATACTTCTCACTATCGTGACAACAATTCTCACTGACGTCTCATACTTCTCACTATCGTGACAACAATTCTCACTGACGTCTCATACTTCTCACTGTCGTGACAACAATTCTCACTGACGTTTCATACTTCTCACTGTCGTGACAACAATTCTCACTGTCGTCTCATACTTCTCACTGTCGTGACAACAATTCTCACTGACGTCTCATACTTCTCACTGACGTGACAACAATTCTCACTGACGTCTCATACTTCTCACTGTCGTGACAACAATTCTCACTGTCGTCTCATACTTCTCACTGTCGTGAGAACAATTCTCACTGTCGTCTCATACTTCTCACTGTCGTGACAACAATTCTCACTGTCGTCTCATACTTCTCACTGTCGTGACAACAATTCTCGCTCTCGTGTTCTTTTTTTTCTCTTCTCTATGTCACGTCAGCTAGTGTTACTCTTGTGTTGCTATTCTCACTCTCGTTTCATTTAGTGGCAGTGGTGACAACAGAACTATTGTCAACTATTTTTGTTATTCATTATACAGTATTGGGCAAAATGTAATCTAACTACTGATTACTAACTACGACTACATAAAGTAATTAGTAATCATAACTACAAACTACATAAAAAAATCGAAAAATGTAGTTAAAAATTTTGACTACTAACTACTAATTGTAGTTGCAATCACGATTACTTGATTACTTTTTATAACTACAGATTTAAAATGATGTTGCGTCATTTCCATTTTTAGTTGCTTTATCCCATACAAATATTTTTATTAATTCAAATTTTCAGCTCAATCGGTAACCGGAAAGTGGATCAAATTTACTTGCGAGATTTGATTTAAACAGACAGCGGGATAGGTGAACGTAGATAAAAAAATGCTCATATAATAAAAACTAATGGGCCTACCTGAATCAAATTTTTATGAGACCAATTCGAAACTAGTCCGCATCAAACAAAAAAAATACGTAAATCGGTTCAGAAACCTCGGCGAAATCGGTGTACATACATAAAAAAAATATACCGGCCGAATTGAGAACTTCCTCCTTTTTTTTAAGTCGGTTAAAAAAAGTAAACACGCGCGATAGTCGTTCAAGTAAGTACATGAACGACTATCGCGCGTGTTTCGACTTGTCGTTTGGTAGGTAGTTAGAGCATCGCGTTGTAGTCGCGTGTGTTAGAGAAAGAGCGCACTGTAGGACGCTCTCGCTTTCGCCCGCTGCATGTCGGTTTCTGTTTTCATACGCAACTATGATAAACCATCCCAAATCAGGCTATCGGATGAAATGTTCGAAAAAAGTGTAGTACTAAAAGCTAATTTAAATGATTAACCCAATCAACCTTTTTTGTTAATTTATTTGATTCGCAAATAATTTGAATTAAGTTGATGTTTGCTGAGTAATTTATTTTTTTGATTACATGTAAATAAAAAGTAATTAAGATCTGATAAGTATAGGTACATAATAATCTACGACTTTAATCCTATCATTTGATTATTCTTGAAAATAAACATAGGTATGTGCAATAAACTTTTTTTTTTATGTAGCCATATTCCAAAACATATAATACTACACATTACATGTTTATTTAATTGCAAAATATAAGTTCATAAAACTTAAATAATCAGTAAGTAATTATAACTACTAGATTGCAGCAATCAAATTAACAACTACTTAATGTAGTTTGATTACTGTAGTTAAGTTACATTACAAGTAATCATAACTAAATGTAGTTATACTCCGTGCGCTGTAACATGGTGCGGGTGACAGTTTCAGTAACATTTCATTTCACTCTTGAAAGTTGCCGCGATTTACAAATTATGACTTAGTATTTCAGCTGTACCACATTCGTAATATATTAAATCATTAATAACTGTAGTAAATTAATTTAAACCTAACCAGAATGTTCTAGTCCACAAATATAATCAAATTGAATCAAACTCAAAGCATTTATTTCAATTAGACCATTACAGGCACTTTTGAAAGTCAAAAACAAAAAAGCTAAGCTACAGTCACAGTCACAAGGCATAATAACTTGCGAAAGTACTGTAGTTGCACATTCCAAATCGTAGATCTCTATGGAGAAGAATGGGCAAGAAACTCCATGGACACTCTTTTTAATCAAAATATTGTTGAATGAAAAATTAAGCAAAGTGTTATTCGTATAACGTAACGCCATAGACGTATTTAGTGATGGGATGTACAGATGTACTGCTACGATGGATAGTCGATATTTTATATAATAAAAAACGTATATTGTGTGTAGGTCAATTTTTTATTGTTAAAAGCTATAGAACTTCCAGATATGAGTTTAGATGAATGCGCCATAGAGCAAAAATGTTGTCACAAAAAACCATAAACCCGATTTTGATTATTTTATAAAGGTACAAAGATATTTATGTAGCCATAATACATTTATCTCGACAAATTTATACACGTAGTTACACTGCACAACTGAATAACACACTAATTTTCGTATTAAAGAGAACTAGATCTAAGCTGCGAGTATCGTTATCGAAAAAAATAATTGCATAATGTCACATCCCTAGTCATGTGGTACTGAAAGATGTCAACGTCATACAGGCACCTGTCACCCGCACCATGCTACAGCGCACGGAGTATAACTACTTTTAATCGTAGTTAGTAACCAGATTACAAAATTGTAGTTAACTACGCCCTACACTGTCATTATAGTACTAGGTTCTGCCCGCGACTTCGCCCCAGTGGAGTTTGGTAATTAATTGTTCCACGGGATCGTACTACCAGGATAACAAGTATCCAGGTCATAAACTATCTGTGTGCCAAATAGTTTTTGCGTGAAAGAGTAACAAACAGACTTCCATCCATCCTCACAAACTTTGGCATTTATCTGTAGTGAGATAGAATACAATATGGAAGAAGAAGACATGCTGCGCCGACCCCAAATTAATTGGGATAAGGGCACGAGAATGATGATGATGAATAGCAGTAAGATAGCGTGAATTAAAATGACTGCCAATCACAGACGCTTTAAAAACCCTCTCATAGCCCTACTGTCTTGAATATTCAAGTGTGAGACCATGATCACTACATAGTATAAAACAAAGTCGCTTCCTCTGTACCCTATAACCCTATGTATGCTTAAATCTTTAAAACTAAGCAACGGATTTTGATGCGGTTTTTTTAATAGATAGAGTGATTGAAGAGGAAGGTTTATATGTATAATACATGCACCCGTGCGAAGCCGGGGCGGGTCGCTAGTTTATAATAATTTTAACTTTATTTCAGACATACGTCCATACATTTTCACACAGAAAGCGTTAGTAGGGGTGTTAGTAGTACACACAAAATATAAATAAGAAACATTAAAATGGTGTTAGTAATTTGTTAGTTAACTAAATCGATTTCCTATTTCTGTGCAGGTGTACACTTGCCACACACTTGTACACAGTAAAAGGATTATCTATTTTGCACGCTAGCGCCGCCATTTTGGTTACAATAATAGCTTTAAGCCTCATCATGTAATTTTACAGGTGACCTGGCGTCCAGCAGTTGGCGCTTATCTCCATCCAGCTCAGGGTACAAGACCCTCAGCCTCCGCAGCACTGACTCCATCACTCCTTCGCCGACCGGTATGTTCGTTAAGACACCTACAATAAACGATTAGGATCTTAAATAAATTTAAGGGGCTAAGTTCAGTATACATAACGTAACCTCACGCCTGTAATCCCAGAAGGGTTAGGCAGAGGTGTACTTAATAGTACACCCACATTTCGCCAGTTATGTTTAAGTCCCACGTAATAGGGGGCGAGACTATTGCCATCAACCGGGCACAAATCTAGAATCCGTGGCTGCTACTATATATTGTATAGATTCTTTTTAACGATTGTTTGTGAATGTTTGAACAGTATAGGCCTTGTAGATTCCTAGAGGTGTGTTAACTTTTGTTAACATCTTATCTTGTTTTCCGTTTTTTTTTGTGTAGTAAGCAACGACTTATTGTCGGGCCTATGTTGTCCCCCCATATTTGAGTACAAATGCTGACATGATAATATTGTAAAATCTAATCATTTTAAAAGAGTAACCATGGAGTTTTTGCCGGTTCTTCTCTATAGGAAACGACCAACCCGAACCGTGCACTTTTTGTCGACGTTTCATAAGTGCCCATGTAGGCCTATGTGAAATAAAAATATTTTGATTTTGATTAAAAAATCCTGATGGAAAAACCCAATAACACTTTGCCCGACCCGGGAATTACTACTTCGCCGCCTCTGCCTAACCATTGATGTGGTGTTATGTTACTATTATACATCTTAGATTTATGGTGTGTTGTTGTAGCTATTTACAAAGTCTATTTGAATTTTGCTGTGCCCGACAGGGTCTATAATGATCACAATTTTGTTATTTACCACCGAAGTACACATTATGGAATGCAAATAAAGTTTGATTATTGAGTAAAGTGAGACAGCTTTGACAAAATGACATCACATCCCTACTAATATTATAAATGCGAAAGTAACTCTGTCTGTCTGTCTGTTACGCTTTCACGTCTAAACCACTGAACTGATTTTAATGAAATTTGGTACAGAGCTAGAGTTGACCTTGAGAAAGAACAGGATAGTTTTTATCCCGGACTTTTGAAGAGTTCTCTTGGAAACGCGATATAACCGAACTCGACGCGGGCGAAGCCGCGGTCGGAAAACTAGTTCATCATAACTTTGTTAACAGGTGGTGCGAGTCCCGAGCCGGCTGTCAACGCGAACATACCTGTACCAACGAACGTAGAGAACGCTGGCGTTGTTTGGTGCGTCACTGACATGTCTGCTGTCCCACCGGGCGCTATGGTCATACATCCACATGTACGTAATTTATGATTATAGACAAAATTTCTTCAGTCATAATTATGATCATCCACCTGGATGCAGCTGAATACTAGTATTTTACATGGACCAATAATAGTAGTGTATAAGCTGTTCTCAAGAGTCGTCACAAATCGTCTAGCGCGAAGGCTCGACGACTTCCAGCCACCGGAGCAGGCCGGGTTTCGAGGAGGATATAGCACCATAGACCACATCCACACAGTGCGGCAGATCATACAGAAGTCCGAAGAGTATAATCGGCCGCTGTGTCTTGCATTTGTGGACTATGAGAAGGCTTTTGACTCTGTCGAAACCTGGTCAGTTCTGGAGTCTCTGCAGCGATGCCAAGTCGACTGGCGATACATCCAAGTGTTGAGAAACCTTTATGAGAACGCCACAATGACCGTCCAAACTCAAAACCAGCAAACGGAGCATATCCCATTGCGTCGGGGGGTAAGACAAGGGGACGTAATCTCCCCGAAGTTGTTCACCAACGCACTGGAGGATGTGTTTAAGACGCTGAAATGGGAAGGACGTGGCATTAATATCAACGGCGAGTACATCTCACACTTGAGATTTGCAGATGACATCGTCATACTCCACTGTAATCCTAGCATTAAGTAACTTGTGTAGAGAAAATAAATGATATATTATTATTATTATTATTATTTTATTATACTGGCTGAATCGCTGCACGACTTGCAGCAGATGCTGGATGGCCTAGTTGATTCTTCTGTACGCATTGGTCTCAGGGTGAACTTGGACAAAACCCAGGTTATGTTCAACGAACACGTCACCCCAGGACCTATTGTTGTCAATGGCGGTCCTCTCGAGGTTGTTCGAGAATATGTGTACCTCGGGCAAACTCTGCAGTTTGGTAAGAACAACTTGGAGAGGGAGGCTAATAGAAGAATTCAGCTGGGCTGGGCAGCATTTGGGAAGCTTCGCCGGGTCTTCTCGTCGCGTATTCCACAGAGCCTAAAGACTAAGGTCTTCAATCAGTGCGTCCTGCCTGTTATGACTTACGGAGCCGAAACGTGGACACTGTCGGTACGGCTGGTCCATAAATTTAAGGTCGCTCAGCGAGCTATGGAACGGGCTATGCTTGGAGTTTCTCTGAGGGATCGCATTCGGAACGAGGTGATTCGACAGAGAACCAGAGTTGCCGACATAGCCCACAGAATAAGTAAGCTGAAGTGGCAATGGGCCGGTCATATTAGCCGTAGGACCGATAACCGTTGGGGTAGACGTGTTCTTGAGTGGAGACCGCGAATCGGCAAACGTAAGGTGGGACGCCCTCAGGCTCGGTGGAGTGACGATCTTCGCGGGGTGGCTGGTAGCAACTGGATGAGAGTTGCTGAGAATCGAGTTGAATGGCGTGCGATGGAGGAGGCCTATGTCCAGCAGTGGACTGCTATAGGCTGATGATGATGATGATGATGATGAATAATAGTAGAATAAAAGTGTTTCGATAATAATTATTACTATTATACGAGTATCCATTTCAATTTACAATTTTATTACATATATGAAATTAATAATCTTAAGTATTTTTAAATCGAAGTAATCATGAATTTTTACACGACTGCCCAAAAAAAGGAGTGTTATGTTTTTTATTTAATTTAATGAAATTTATTTATTGATTTTGTAATTAAGGTTATTTTATAATTTTTAATTTGATTATTACTAATATTTATTGTTATATTATTTGATTGTGATTTGATTATTGTTTGTGTGGAATTAATAAAGCTTTATTATTGTTATAATAATAGTATATATAAAATGATGCAGATATTTTACTAGCGCGCACATTTTGAGGACTCGACAATATCCCAATTGTTCATCTTGTCTTTATTTTGCGTCAAGAAAATCATAATCAATCATCATCATCTTCCTGCCCTTGTCCCATGTTACTCGGGGTCGGCGCAACACGTTTTTTTCTTCCATTCTCCTCTGTCAACCGTCACGCTATCATTTACTTCTTTACCTTTCATATCATTCCTCACACAATCCATCCATCGTTTCTTTGGTCTTCCTCTCCCTCTCCTTCCATCAACGTTTATATTCATCACTCTTTTAGTCACATGCGATTCGTCCCTCCTCATCACATGTCCATACCGAGACAGTCGATTACGAAAATCATAATCTGTGAGGCCGACAAAACATTTGAAGCGCAATCGTTCAAATATAGCTATCTCTTTTATTTACATGCTTATCTTATTATCTTTTGAACTATTCATTAGTGGAACTTTTCAATATGTGTGCACTATAATGGGTGTAAAAGTGCCCTTAACGAAGCCGAAAGGCACTTGTTCTCCCCGTCATTGCGATCATTTTTTTTGTTCTAGACAAAGGGGGTCAAAGTTTATTTATTTATTTACTAGCTGTGCCCGGCATGCGTTGCAATGCACTTTTTTTACCATATTCTAGCTACCTACCCTACCTACCCTACCTACCCTACCTACCCTACCTACCCTATCTACCCTACCTACCCTACCTACCCTACCTACCCTACCTACCTACCTAACCTACTTACCTACCCTACCTACCTACCTACCCCCTTATCACTAAGGGGTATGAAAAATAGATGTTGGCCGATTCTCAGACCTACTCAATATGCTCACAAAATGTCATGAGAATCGGTCAAGCCGTTTCGGAGGAGTATGGCAACGAAAACACTGTGACACGAGAATTTTATATATAAGATGTACACACAGATAGGACACGGATAGGATATATTAACATAGAAGCGGTAACAAAGGCACTGCTTATTTCATAAGAAATTTCTTCCAGCAGACCTGCGAGAGGAAAGATGAAATGTAGACACAGTGTGTAGAAAAGACACAAAAATATATCGGTATAAAACAAACATACATACAAATATATACACATATAAAAAAAGTTCCAACTTTTTAATTTTTTTTAACACAAGATCTTTAATTTTTTTTTTATTTTTTTTTTAACTTTACTTAATATCTCTACGACGATGACTACGAATATAATCTCGACGACCCCCGTATTATTCAGTGCGTCCATCAGACCAATGTTTGAGTACCGTAAATCGTGATTTTTTACCCCATAAGTTTTGCGGAAAGTTACTTAGTTTGATGTACAGAATGCTTGGTTAACGGCTCCGTTAAGGGTCCATTTACACCCTGTATACCTGTGGGTATGAACAAGCCAAAGCTGGGCCAGTGGGTTTCGCAGGCTACCTTATCGCATCTCCGTATTTGACGAGGCACGGATGATCTCACCCATTCATGGACTGAACACTAACAGCATCATTTGAGATAAATCCTAGTTACCACAAACCATCTCTTATCCCACAGACCGGACGTCCGCTCACGAATGCGGACGGCAGCGTGTACCAGTTCGACCCGGCCAACCCGCCCGTCTTGTACGACCCGACTGTCGTACAGAGTGAACAGCAGAAAGTGAGTAGAATTTTGCTATGGATACTGCTTGCTTGTCTGTCTAGTGCGTTCAGCTACGACGGTTTCGAACCCAAGTAGGCATTGCACTATAATAATGTCCCAGTAAAATAGGCACATTTTAACACAGCATTCAGTACGTCTAACCAAAAATTCCAAGCAAAAAAAAACACTGATTAAAGTGATTTTATTTAGACCTAAAATAATAAATTGTTGGCACTCTAGATTAAACACATCCACAAAACGGTCTAAACAAAATCAGTTTAATCAGTGTTTTATTGCTTAGATTTCTTTGGTGAGACGTACTGAACGCTCTGTTAAAATTTGTCCATCTATTTTAATGGGACCTTATACAGGGTTATTTGTAAAACACCAGCAACCTCTTAAGAGGTCATTGTACTCATCATTATGAACAACTTTTACTATGGGACCAAACCTGAAATCGCGAAAAAAAAATCAGGTGTTCCCTACATTTTGACGAGTTAATCGATCATAAATGTAGGGAACAGCTGATTTTTTTTTTCGCGATTTCAGGTTTGGTCCCGTAGTAAAAGTTGTTCATAATGATGAGTACCATGACCTCTTGAGAGGTTACTGGTGTTTTACAAATAACCCTGTATATTATTGATTTCTTCACCTCTGCTCACAAAACGGTGACATAAAACATCGCCGAGAAAACGACATTTGTAACCGAACAAAAAAAATAAAACGTGACTTCCACCAACCTGAATTGGGCCGTGGTGGATTACAGCCCAGTTCTCACAGAGAAGAGGCCCATGTCCCAGCAATGGGAACATTATATTCTGATCATGCAGAAGTTCGTAATCGTTTGTCTTCTATATCGTGTGGTTAGGGCCTAACCTGGTGTCAGAGTTGTTATGCCGCCCTTGGACCTCTGACTTGGCTTTACACGCCGTCGAAAAATATCTCTCAGGCATGCTGGTTTCCTCACGATGTTTTGCTTCACCGAAGCAACTGGATAATCATACAATGCGCACATGAATCTGAAAAATCAGAGGTTTTAGGTTCGAACTGGAGACCTATGACTTGGCACTACGTCACTGAATCGTTTTGTTTTCTTCCAGTTGGATCCAACAAATGAAAAACGCCGCGGTCGATTGGAGAAACAGCATTCATTCATTGATAATGGTAAGTCTTCAAGTACCTGTGTTCTGTGTTCCCTCCCACATATAACCCATCTGCCTTCAAAGCAACAGTGAACAGGTATCTTCTGGGCACGCTCGTTTCATCATAGACCTCGTCCATCGCTTTCCACCAGGCGTGATCGAGGTCAAGAGCAGGCCCATTTTGTAATTAAAAAATAAAAAACCAAAAGATTTTTTAGTTACTAGCTGTACAGTCACGAGCACCAATATGTAAACACTTAACAACGTTTAAAAGTGTTTTTCTCCTACTGTTCTGATTCAAATGTCATGTTGTTACGAATATAGTATTTTGGAAATCATTTTTATGAAAAAAAAAACAATAACACTGTCAGACGTGCTTGCAATAACTAGACCAAAAGAGGCGCTCAATAAAAAATTGGTTGTCTGTAAAGTTGGTTTACGGACGATAGTTTAACGTGATAACGTCATAACAAAACGCATAGGCCAATCGAGTGGAAGAGAGATAGATGCGGCGCATGCGTACAATGAGCGTAACGGGACAATGAGTCATCCTTTTTCGTGCATGCAACCGGCGTTCATCGATTTATTAGACGTTGTCACGTCAAAATTATGTTATATTTAACTAACGCTGAGGCACTTTACTGTTTGTAAATCGTTATTAAATATAGATTTGATATTAAATGTTACAGAAAGCGAGTGTCAACCAAATGAGGAGTGTCGCAACAAATGTTGCTGCGACTGTCGCAGAGACGAGGGCTGTCAGCTGAAGAACGGGACTGACAAGGTATACACTTACAGCATCACAAAATCTGTAATTTAAACGAAGTAACAAAATGCTCGGGCTTCCTCTACCAAATTAAATAAAAACGGCAAAAAAATCATGTCTGTTGTATGGGAGCACCACTTCAATATGTTTTTATTCTGTTTTTTTTTAGTATTTGTTGTTATAGCAGCAACAGAAATACATCATCTGTGAAAATTTCAACTGTCTAACTATCACGGTTCATGAGATACAGCCTGGTGACAGACGGACAGACAGACTGGTAGCGGAGTTTTAGTAATAGGGTCCCGTTTTACCCTTTGGGTACGGAACGAACAGAATCTCGTAAATCGGCTCATTAACCACGGAGTAGTCTGTGTACATATTTAGACAAAAAACCGCCCAATTGCGAGAAGTACTCACACGCATACAGGATTCCGTAGCACCAAACAATATAATAAAAATATATTGAAGGCTTCATTCATATGTTGTATTGTATTACACTCAACAGCAAAACTAAATTTGTTTTTCATAGTATGTTAATGAAAAACAAAGTTACTGCTGCAGTTTGATGAAATAGTCCCATATCTCAAAAATAAACATCTAATCTTATTCAAACCAGATTCCGTTGAAAGTTTTTTAGGTTCTGTAAACTCTCATTTTTTCAAAATTTTCCTACTCTTTAGAAATTAGAGGGGGGGGACACATTTACCACTTTGGAAGTATATATCTTTCAAACGATTGACTTTGAGAAAAAATGATTTTAGAAACCCCAATGTCATTTTTAAAGACCTATCTATAGACACCAAGCACTTATAGGTTCGATGAAAAAAAAATTTTTACTTTCAGTTCCATTTTTATTTTTGTATAAAAATGGTAAAGCGGTTCACAGAATACATCTACCTACCATGTTTCAACTGTGTAGTCCTATTTCGGATTAAAGTGGCTGTGACATACGGACAGACATGACGAATCTATAAGGGTCCGTTTTTTGACATTCGGCTACGGTACCCTAAAAAACGGCCGGTGGCATAACCACCTCCTGGTTTAGAAATTGGTTAAAATATTAATAAGTACTATTCTTTTGTCACAGGAAGTAACTATTAAACCAGCAAGCCCGCAAACCTTCGCAACGAACACACAAACACATACAGAAGAAGACCCAACACAACAACTACAACAAAATCAAGCAGAATTCGAACAACCAACCACTCAGGAGCCAGAGCAATACGAAGTAACCAATCAGCAAGCAGAACGATACGAAATAGCCAATCAACAAGCAGAACGATACGAAGTGGCCAATCAACAAGCAGAACGATACGAAGTAGCCAATCAGCAGCAAGTATACGAAACGCCGGCCAATCAGAAGCCGTATGAACCGCCGAGGGCGTTTGAACCGGCCAATCAGAACGTTGTTAGTAACGGTTTGAATAACCGGCAAGTGAAATTGACCAATGAAGGGCAGGAGATTCAGTATCAGCCGTATCATCAAGGATATAGGACTGAAGAGGTACTATTTTTGCTATCACACTAATATTGATTATAAAGGCGGAGCTCGTGGCTAAATAATAACAGCCGCTCGGGTCGATCTTTAGGTTAAGCCGTGCTTGCCTAGGTTGGTCCGTGGATGGGGGTGATCACCTATTACATACCGAGTTTCCTCCGTGCCTCGGAAAGCACGTTAAGCCGTTAGTCCCGGCTGTTATTTGTAGATCTTTGACAGTCGTTACAGGTAGTCACTGGCCCGAAAGTCTGACAACCAGTCTTACCAAAGGGTATCGTGTTACCCAGTACTAGCTGGGTTGTGGAGGTCAGATAGGCAGTCGCTCCATGTAAAATACGGGTACCTATTCAGCTGCATCCGGTTAGACTGGAAGCCGACCTCAACATAATTGAGAAAAGGCTATGTAGATGATGAAACGACACTGAGAGTAATGTAATGGCGTTTGCCCGTCTTCTTTGGGGAATATAGAATACTTATACAGGATGGACGGAACATCGAAGCACACACGATTACCACCGTATTCAGTACATCATTCCGACCCCTCCCCACCACACACAGACAAGTGGTTCATCGTTAATTAAAAAAACCGTTTCCTAAAAAAACTGCAAAACCTACACGGTCCAAATGTTTGGAACAGCAGATTTTTAAAAATTGCTGATGAGAAATTTCTATGTGGGGGGGGGGGGGTCCAGAATAATGTACTGAACACGTGGCAACAGTTTGTGCGTCGATATCCACTTCCACCCCGTTAAACAATTTTATACTCCGTGAGCTTCTATGAATACTTTTAATAAGACCTGCTAAAGGTGAAACGCCAGATTAACCCGCGAAATTTAAAATTTCTTAGGTTTATGCAATTTACAGGTCAATGTGGGGCTGTATGTTGATTAAAATATGATTCGCGATCATAGGTGGTCACCTATCCACAGACCAACCTAGGCACGGCTTAACCTAAAGATCGACCCGAGCGGCTGTTATTATTTAACCACGAAGTCCCCAAAAAAGGGCATCCAGGCTAAAGGCTGTCACTAAAAATCTCTTAATATAGCTCAAAGGACAATTTATTAACTCGCAAATACAATTCTCATGACCTTACGCTCAGCAGTCCCACTTTTAAACATAGTTCCTGAGCGTAAAGAGCTCTGAGTTAACTCCTGAGCATAGCGAGAAAGTAAAAACTAAAATCCTGAGAGTAGTGAGGGATTTAAGCTCGCCCAAGACGAAGACACCTTTACCCCAGAGTACTATATTACTATGACTAGACTAACTCTTCACTTCTAATCACCGTTATAACCGCCTCATCACCAGGTGACATCACCGCCTCAGCTGGTGAACCACTACGTGCAGCATGAAGTGAACATGCAGGTCATGTCGCAACAGAAAGTGCAGCAGTTGCCGCTACCCCACCCCAATATACGTGAGTTACTATACATCCGAACTAAAGTAAAAGTAAAAAATGAGGAGGCTAGGGCCATGTTAATTTATTGTATTTAATGTGTTCTTGATAAGTGTGCGAAGTTTCATCTCAATCCGACTTTTTGAACTGGTTGAAAATCACGTTCAAAATCAAAATATTTTTATTTCACATACGCCTACATGGGCACTTATGAAACGTCGACAAAAAGGTGCACGGTTCGGGTTGGTCGTTTCCTATGGAGAAGAACCGGCAGAAACTCCATGGTTACTCTTTTAAAATGATTCGATTTTACAATATTATCATGTTACAGCATTAGTACTCAAGTATGGGGGGACAGCATAGGCCCGACAATAAGTCGTTGCTTACTACACAAAAAAAAACGGAAAACAAGATAAGAGGTTAACAAAAGTTAACACACCTCTAGGAATCTACAAGGCCTATACTGTTCACACATTCACAAAGACAAAGATTCTGTTACTTAGATACATACTAAGCTAAAAGCGTCTTAAAAATGATGAAATACTAGTCAAAGACGCCAGGTGAGCAATGGGTGAAAACGACGAAGAGGGCCGAAGAGTTCTGGAGTGGCGATCGCGAACCCCACTAGGTGGACCGATGACCTGGTGAAGGTTGCGGGGATCCGCTGGATGCGAGACGCACGGGACCGGTCAACGTGGTGACACCTGGGGGAGGCTCATGTCCAGCAGTGGACGTCTTTCGACTGAAATGATGATGATGGACCACATATGATCGCTTTAAGTCTCTTGTAACAGTATCTTCATCTTATAAACACTACATAAACGTTTTTTTGTATTTGCAGGACCAATGCAACTAACAAATATGACGAACATGGTGTACCAAGCACCCATGCAGCAAGGTTACAACCCCTATCAATGCAGAGTTGTAAGTATTTTATATCCTTTATTCATTTTAATACAAATCTTTTACATTTTTAAATATTAATTTTCAAAAAATATATAAAAAACATTTAAAAATATAAAAAATAGTAGCCCACCGGTATCGGGAACAGAGTCCGGGCTACCGGTGGTCAGGGCTCTTGAGAGAGGAACCTCCTAACAATACGCGCCGTGTCCAGAAGTACTGCCTTCTGAATCAAGCCCTTGATCCAGCTGCCCAGCGGGAGCCTCCTCAGATGTTGGTCGAGGCTCTTGGCTATTAAGCCAATGGCCGACACGACTATCGGCACAATGACTGCTGTACTCACGTACCACATGTTATTATTATAGCTAGCCCATATTGTCCCACTGCTGGGTAAAGACCTCCCTCCATTCCTTCCAACGGTCACGATTCTGTGCTACCACTTTCCAAGTCTCAAGGAAGACATCCAGTTCGTCCCGCCGTCTCCTTCGTGGTCTGAAGCGACCCCGTGTCACTGTTTTAGGGCATTTCATTTTATATTACTTTTTATTAATTTCCTTTATTTACCCTATCTACATATACATTTTTAATAATCCTAAAAAAGACATAAAAATCGGTCGGCATGATTGCCATGGCGATCAATCTCTGCCTACCCTTGTCCTATTCTACTTGGGGTCGGCGCAACACGTTTTCTTCTTCCATTCTCCCCTGTCAGACGTCACGGCATCATTTACTCCTTTCTCCTCTTTGTGTTGGAATACAACAAAATATATCCGTCCCACTTGAATAGTTTGAGAGTCTTTCTCTTACATACTTTTTATATTTTTATACACTGTGCTTTACTAATATAGTTAAGACGCTAGTGTTCCGCCTGCACCAACCGAGAGTGCACACACACCTCTCCTGCCAAATAAATATAATAATAAATTGATAAGTGGAAATTATAACTGTGTCTTTCATTAGTTCTCAAAACCCAACAAAGACATAAAAATAACATTTAAAAATGTAATAAATACTGGTCAACCGGTGTCGTGTTAACAGATTTATTCCATTCTAATCGATCAATACCATTATTTCCTCAGGAGCCATCTCTTCAGATGTACCAGCAAGTACTACAGACAGAGGAACACAAGCTCGCTCCCTCACCACACCCCAACGAGACTGCTTTTAGGATCGGTAAGTATAGGTTTAGGAGGAAAAGGAGCTCGTGGTTTAATGAATTCAGGGTAAGCAGCGCTTGCCTTGGTTGGTCCGCAGATGGGTGACCCCCCATTACATTCCATGTTTCCTCCGTTCCTCAAAAAGCACGTTAAGCCGTTGTTGGTCCCGGCATTTGTAGATCTTTGACAGTCGTTACAGTTAGTCAGTGTCCCGACATCTGACAACCAGTCTTACCAAAGGGTATCGTATTACCCAGTACTAACAAGGTTGTGGAGGTCAGATAGGCAGTCGCTCTATGTAAAATACTGGAATTCAGCTGCATCCGGTTAGACTGCGACCCCGACTGGTTGTCTTACGTCTACAAATGGGACCAACGGCTTAACGTGCTTTCCGAAGCACGGAGGAAACTCGGTATGTGTAATGGGCACCTAAAAGTTAACCCGAGCGGCTGTTATTATGTAGCCACAAGATCGCTGTAGCACTGTATGTTTAAATTGTTTACCTGGTAAATACACGCTTATGTCGCAGACCCCAGCTACCCGTACGCGGCGCTGGACTACACGGCGGCGTGCGGCGCGTGCGACAGCGGCATGCCGCCCGCGCAGCAACACAACATGCAGAGGAGGTAATACTGACGTTCATAGTGCCCGACCTCAGCTTCGGCTTCGGCCAGAAAAATCATTCACCTTTTGAACGCCATTGGCACATATACGAGACAAGCAAGCGCGCGCCCTGTACGCCAAACGAGACAAGACACAAATATGTGACAAAGTGGTAGCCTCTGGCGTTCAAAAGGTTTTTTTTTTATTAACAAAACAAAAGTCCGCACTCGGTATTATCAGCGAGCATTGGAACGCAGCGGTAGCGAAGGGTAATTTTTTGTAAGAGTTAAGCCGGAGTACATATTTTTAATGTGATTATATTATTATAGAATACTGACTGTGCCATTTTTCAAAGGGAAGCCGGTAGGAATCGAGTTGTATGGAACCTTCGCCACTGGAACGCAGTATTCCAGAATACTGCGTTCCAGTGGCGAATGACTCACTGATCGAATATGAAACTCGATACTGCGTTCCAAAAGTCAAATTGCTGATGTCAGTCACACGGCTACTAAGCTTAAATGGAACTGGTCTGTCGTATGCTGAGGGAGGTGTGGAATAAAGTGACCACACAGTGGATCCCAAACAGCAGTAAATGGCAACTCGGCTGGCCCAGAAGGAGATAGTGGGGATGGCTACTATTACCTTGAAAGATTGGGCACAAACAGCTGGTGGATAGGAATAAGAATTTGAATTGAATATTATAATTTTTGCTTCTGACATAAGCTCATTTCATTTTATTCAGTCAGTTTTAATTTAATTTATTTGCTTTATTTGGTATCTAGTATGGGTCAATGACCTGAGGAACCTAACCTGGATTAACTTAAAGGATACTTTTTATCCCGGTAATATGATTCTGTGGGACAGTTACCGAACTTTACGCTCATATTTTTCTTGCAGTTACAGCGTGCCATACGGTCAGATGGAGGTACCACAACAGGTGCTCCCACCCTACCCTGTGGGCAACGTTATGCTACCACAGCCGCACATGCAGCAGCTACCTGCTTACCCGGTGAGTCATCATCTGCCTAGCTCCCCTACTGTGTTGGGATCGGCTTCTAGTCTATCCGGATGCAGCTGAATACCAGTACTTTACATGGAGGGGCTGCTTATTTGACCTCCACAATCGAGCCACATTTTTGGGCGTAAGTCTATCAATCTGACAGTCAAGCCATTTATATCAATCCGGCCATTAAGAGGAGCAATACTGCTCAGACCGATTTTATCACAAAAAATTGATCGACGTTTTGTATTACCCCTTTTTTTGCCGCGAAAACTGAACCGATTCAATTATTTATGACCATTGACCTAAAAAATTTAGGAAAGAATACGAGTGTGTCTAGGTTCCTATCAATTTCTTTCTTTTGAATTAAATACTTTTAGAATTTGTTTGGTAGTCCTCTAATCACGGCCGTAAAAATGGGAAATGTTTTAACAATCCTGGAGGGTCATATTTTCTTCACTTATTAGTTGCTAAAAAAAGGAAATGCCAGGGACGTGACTCCAGTAGACATTGATTTTAAAAAAGGAGAATACGAAAGGTCGATTTCATCAAAATTTATATTTTTTCATCTTATCTTATTGCCCTCAAGATCTGAAGTCCATATGCGGCGTTTAGCCACAGACTAGCCGACCTTTCACCTATGGTGCCCTGTCACTTATGGTTGAAGTTCCACGAAATCGAACACGGCGTTAATGCTTCCACATTTATATTGCGAGCCGCCAGTCTGTGGTATTCACTGCCGGCTTCTCTGTTCCCTGATCATTATAATCTGGATCTATTCAGAGTTCAATTGAATCGGTTTCCTCTAAACAAGCGAGCACCACCCTAGGGCGCGTTATCGTTTCACATCAGGCGAGTTGCGGACAAACGCAAATCTATTTGGCATTTAAATAAAACCTGCGCACTTCATGACCTTATGGCTACGTCACTAAGCGAAGTTCACGTAGCTAAATTTTGGGCCTAACTTTTCGCCATCGATACACCAAGAAGAAAAAGAATGTACTCACTGTATCATGTTTCTGTTTTCAGCAATATCAGGAACAGCTCCCCTGGGCGGTTCCCTCCCACGGCATGACGCCACAGAAGATGATGCTGCCGGTGACAGCGCCCGAGCTGTACCCTATCATGCAGTACCAGCAACCAGCCTACCAGCATTACAACATTGTCTACCCACAAGTAAGCATCTACCTACATAAATAATTACAAATGAGACGGTTCCACACAAAAGATTAATTCAACTTGAAAATACCATGCGCGCTTGCGCTATGTCGTAAATTATCCCATGGAAACGCATAAAATCTATGACACTCGGGGATAAAGTAGCTTTCCATTAGTGAAAGAATTTTCGGAGTCGGATCAGGAGTTCCGGAGATTACCCCCTACATACAAACTTACAAATAAATATTACCTCTTTACAATATTAGTAATAGATAATAGGCGATATACAAGACTAAAATTGCATAACACAATCCTAACGATCCAAATTCGATAATTTTGTCAAATCACCAGCATTCTTTATTTGTCGGATCCGGTCATTGATACGGGCTTAAAATGAATCGCAAGTACGCAGTGGTGACATCATGCGACCTACTTACAAGTCTACCCACACCACAGCGTGCTTCTACAGAGCCCTGATGTTGACAGCTCGAGGCGAGATCAACATTCAATGTCTGTTGGCAACGGAGTTGAGACGTCCTGGAACTGTACCCGATTCATTGTGTCCCGTGTTATTGTGTTAATTTGTAATGTCAAGTAATTTGTTAGTTTAATAGAAACAGTGTATCGCACGCAGTGTATTTTCATTGCACGAAACCCATCGTCTGCCCGCATGATGTACGAGCCTAACGGAATAAATCCTGATAAACCAACACATTTTATTATTTATGTACGTACATGTACTGCTTATTTCTTAAGAAATTTCTGCCAGCAGACCTGCGAATGGTCACAAAAGCCTATGAAACAATAGATAAGCAATTTCCTTAAACATCCTATGTAAGCAATCACAAGTGTGTCGCAATCAATACAACGACGTATTGATTTCGGCACACTGACTTGTTTTCTTTCTGCTTTTCTCTTATTGGTCGTAGCGTGATGTTATATATGTATATAGCCTTCCTCGATAAATGGGCTATCCAACACTAAAATATTTTTTCAATTCGAACCAGTAGTTCCTGAGATTAGCGCGTTCAACCAAACAAACAAACTCTTCTGCTTTATAATATTATAGTATAGATTTGAGAAAAGGATTAGGGATCCAAAAAAATATAACCCATGAAATTGTTAACAAAATTCGATTCAAATAGGGAAGTAGAATTTTTATAATGATTTCACACAGACGAAGGTCACTTATGCCATCACTACCATATTTTCCAGGTGATCCAGCAGCCCTACCCAATCTGCCAGCCAGTCTATCCAGTAATAGACAACAAGCAACAAGACCAAAGACGAAACAGTCTATCAAACCACCACTCAAAACGCAACTCCGTATCCGGTTCCGCTCGCGCAACGCCCTCTAACGAAGAGAAAGTGAACTATGAAGATGGCAGCAACAGACAGAATACCGAAATAGCGGCGAAGATACAACAGATTAAGTCTCAGATGGCGCAGTTAGATACCAGAGATTATAGGTTTGAGAGGGAGAAGAGAGGGGAGTGGCGCAGACGGAACAGTGGCAGCGGGATACTGGGGAACTGTCCGGTTAATAACTTTAATAATAGAGTGATGGGGTGAGTCGAAGTTTATATTACTTTGTGACCGTCATACCAAAACCGCCAGTCAAATATCTGTAATATTGATATTGACAGTCAATAATCTGTCATCTGTCACCAAAACCGACAGTCAAATATCTGTCATACTGATATTGAATGTCAACAATCTGTCATACCAAAACCGACAGTCAAATATCTGTCATACTGATATTGAAAGTCAATAATCTGTCATACTGATGTTGACAGTGGACAATCTGTCATACCAAAACCGACAGTCAAATATCTGTCATACTGATATTGACAGTCAAAAATCTGTCATACATAAAAACCGTTAGTCTGTCGAAAAGTGGTCAGACGTAGTTAGGTCAGTTCGGAATATATTTCCAACTATAGATGATAATGTAAAAATGTAAAATATGTGACGTCACACTAGGGAGGGGGAGTCTCACAATTGTGTCCAGCTGTGACAAAGACCGGGGGGGGGGGGGGGTCAAAAAATCATTAAAGTCCTGTGACGCAATTTAGTTTATGTTATCTTTCTTCATTTAATAAATTATGTTATTTTGCGTTAACAGACGCGGCGCCAGTGACGACAGACATCTGACGACAGCCGCGCGCGCCATCGTCGATACTATAAGGAATATGCAAGCTAAGAGTACATGTAAGTTATAACGTTATACCTACTTCTATGCTAGTGGAATAATTCGCAACCGGCGTGGGTGTATGACCAGATGTATGAACGTGGACGAGGCGAAAGGAGTATGTAAGAATCGTAGCAGTGTCCTGTGGTTTCTGCCTACCCCCATGCAGAAAAGGCGTGTTAAAATCAAAAATTAAATCATTTATTTTACCTGAATATGGGTACACACAAGGATGAAACACGACAATATAACTCAGGACCATATCATACCCTAACAGGTGTGCATAAATAGTATATTATGCGAAAGTTTGTGAGGATGGATGGATGTTTGTTACTCTTTCACGCGAAAACTACTGAACAGATTTAGATGACATATTGGACACAGATAGTCTATAACCTGGAATAACACATAGGTAACTTTTTATCCCGGTAGATGATCCCGTAGGACAATTATCGAACTTCACGCGGGCGAAGCCGCGGGCATAAGCTAGTAATTAAAATAAAATAAAGTCAATAATTAAAACAACTGACACCTTACATACATTACATTATGACGTCACAAATTATTTTAATTACATTTATCATTTATGTCAGGAATACAGAGATGTTTATCATTTAGCAGAATTTCTTAGCGCCTTAAGCATTATAAGATAATTATTATTTTTTATGACTTTACTAACTTGACTTGACTGCCTCGTTGGCCCAGTGGTTGTGAGCGCGACTGCTGAGCATAAGGTCCTAGGTTCGATGTCCTAGGTTTGGCAAAGTATTATTGGATTTTTCCATCGGTAATTTCTCTGGTCGTCCCCTACTACATGAGACTTAAACATGCGAAATGTGGCTGTACTATTAGGTACACCTCTGCCTAACCCGTCGTGGATTACAGGTGTGATGTTATATTATTAATTTTACTCCACAGATCATGACAACCGCCGCGACTACCAACACCAGCGCTACGACCACAACAAATACGAACGGACCGACCGACCGGACTACCGGCGTCGTGACCGAGAGGACAAGGACAAGGACACGCCGCGGCCTTGCGACGGACAGACCGAGCGCTACGACGCACGGAATAGGATCAACGCGCCCGTCTATAGGCAGCCGCAGTATCTATTGAGACAAGTGAGATCTTTATTTACTATTACCGGTATATGCTGAGAGAAAAATGACGATTGGCCCCACACAGGGCAAACAATAAAAAATATATATAAAGAAAACAAAAAATAATATATAGGGTGATTGGTAATTAGTGACCGATACTTATACACGTGATTGTCCTCATTATAACAAACAACTTTCCCAAAGAAACATTTTTTTATAATATTCATTCATTTTTTTTCACAATAACACAACAGCCGTATGAAATCGCGCGCGCCTGTGACCTATCAGATGTTAGCCGCGTGACACTACCGCCGTTCTGTCTCATTACTACCGTACCGTGCAACTGTGGGCAGGCAGAGCACCCGCGCGGCTCGCAGCCCGCTCCGTATGCGGCACCCGCGACACAGACCAGCCGCCACTAAAATATACGTATGTTTAAAAAATATGTTTCTTTGGGAAAGTTGTTTGTTGTAATGAGTACAATCACGTGAATAAGTATCGGTTACTAATTACCAGTCACTCTACATATACACATATCGCATCGCCACTACTGATAACGACTACCTGTAATGACTGAAAAAGATCTACAAATGGCAGCCGGAACCAACGGCTTAACGTGCTTTGCGAGGCACGGAGGAAACTCTGTATACACCATTATTTTTAGCTCGTTCTGGAGCCGAATACCATGAACTCGATCATCGAACTCGAAATGATTGGGACTATTTTTTTCAAAAAATAACAATAAAAAAAAACATGAAAGTATAAATATAATGTTTTTTTTGTGAAATAATGAGAATCGATCGATGAATGAATTTTTCAATGGGTATCGTTCGCATGTGTTGCCGATTGTGGATACGTTTTACACACACATATGCATTTGAGTTCTCATTATTTCAAAAAAAAAAAATGGTTGCCTGTAAAGTCGGTTTTACGGGCGAAGATTTTACGTGACAACGTCTTTACAATTTTTTAGATAAATTAACATTTATTTATATGCGTTGACGCACAAGCTCAGGTGGAACGTTACTATGGAACGTTACTATGGAACGTTACTATTTTTCATGAGTGTTGCTGGTATTATCAATTTATAAGACGTTATCACGTCAAAAGATAAAAAGATAAAAAGATAAAAGGTAAAAAGATAAAAAGATAAAAAGATAAAAAGATAAAAAGATAAAAAGATAAAAAGATAAAAAGTTCTCTAGTGCTGCGCGCGCGGCAGACCGATCATAGTTGAGTGGGAGAGAGACGCAAGGCATTCGGCGGGCCTCTCTCGTTCGGTGACTCATCGTAACGTTACCGAGCGTTACACTTTTTCATAAGTGACTCCCAGCCGCAACCTAATTTAAGACGTTGTCACGTCAAAAAAACATTAAATTTATTCTCTCGTGTTTTTATTGTTATTTTTTGAAAAAAATAGTCCCAATCGTTTCGAGTTCGATGATCGAGTTCATGGTATTCGGCTCCAAATTAAAAAAAAAACAACAACAACATGACATGATCATCATACTCCTGCCCTTATGCCAATTTATTTGTGGTCAGCGCAGCATGTCTGCTTCTTCCATACTTGTCTATTACTCGTCATCTCAGCAGTCGCCTGCTTATCATCCTTCACACAGTCCATCCATCGTTTCTTTGTGTCTTCCTCTACTCTTATACCCATCTAATCAGTCATAACTGATAATGTTTCTTCTCCAGATGGCACCCGGGACCTGGTGTCGTCGTTCGCCGGGACCTATACATCATCCAGGTAAGTATCTCATCCTTGACAGTTGACACATCTAGCTTTCAATTCAATCTTCCTGCTGGGATTTTTTTTTTAAAAGGGCTTTTGTATATTTGGAATGCCTAACTTCTGCCATTTTGTTTTAGCAGCCTTCAAAAGTTGATAGATCATATTTACATGATTTTAATATTTCTTATACTTATACTGTCACTTACAGGATATCTTCCTTGATATTTCATTATTTTGAGCTTCCGATATTTCGACGCTGTTGCAAGCGCCATGATCGCGGGATGACGAGAATGCGGGTGGATGGAAAATAAATTGTTAGGAGCAGACAAATCTGTCTACCTTCTTTCTGTGTCTTTTGCTACGCGCACTACTGGAACTCGACACTAAGTCACGCTTAAACACCTGGTGGATTCCTTATTACGATGCCGGCTGCTACTTTTGAGCATACTCAAAAGTAGCAGCTGGATTCCACGTACTTGACAATTTGAAGCCATCCTCTCGATTGAATTTTTTATGTTTTCTGTTTTCATGAACCATCACGGAAGATATTCCGTAAGTGACAGTATAAGTTTAGTTTTAAACCGTGACAGCTTAAAACAGTGTTTGATATTTCTTTATTTCATTCGGTAACAAAAAAAAAAATTTTGACAGTTTTTTTTGCGGTGTTGCCAACTTTCAGAATGCTCATCTTTAGTCGCGCTGTGTTCTTCAAGTCAGCTCAAATATGAATATTTCTGTTCCAGTACTGAACCCCCCGCGGCGGCCGCACCCGGACGCGCGCGCGCCGCGACGCTAACCTAACACTATATATTCACAAGCAATAATACATGTACATACTGTATGTTGAGGGGTCGGCAGAGATATAGCTCGAAAAATTTCATGTGAAACAATCATCTTCATTTTAGTTGAATAATATAGGGTGTAACAAGACCCTTAACGAAGCCGAAAGGCACTTGTTCTCCCCGTCATTGCGATCATTTTTTTGTTCTAGACCATACCTGGGAACCTTCTAGTTACGGAGATATTGGGTGTCAAAGTTCCAATTTTTTCACAAGTTTTTTTTTTTAAATACATGTTTTTAATGTTAGATTTTTACTTTAAATACTTCCACAACCCCGTACTACTCAATCCATCCATCAGCACAATGTTTTGAGTGCGTTACATTGAGTCCTACCGTAAAACGTGATTTTCACCCCAAAAAAATTTCCCAGCAATAATGTTTGCGTACAGTTACTTAGTTTGATGTACAGAATGCTTGGTTGGCTTTGGAAAGGGTCCGCTTACACCCTGTATTGTACTTTTTAAAGGATATGACGTCACACCAGTAATCCCTGAGGAGTAAGGCAGTTACACTAACTTAAACATCGACGTTTGTTGAAATAACAAAAATCTGGCACAAGAACTTACAACATTGCTTATTTACTAGAATGTATGAAATTTAGTCACTTAAGGTCATACGGGGAGATAAAACCCTGACTCCCAAACTAAGAGATCCTATGATTTAGGAAGCTGTTCTGCTGTGACTGTGATATCAAAAAGTTTGTAAAATGTGTGTTATATTGATATGTTACGGGTAATGCTAGAAGAAATAAACATAAGTTTACCCGGGGAGACTTAACTTTATCCGAGTGTTGAGTAAAGTTTGAGAAGTAAAGGCGCATACCCACCGCGGCGCATTTTCTTACGTTATTTGCAATTTGCAGGCCAGCGTCAGGTTGTATGTTGATGTAAAATGAGTCGCGCTAGTAACACGTATGTAGTTACAGAATTATAATCATTAAAATCATCAATTCAACCCTCTAAGTTCAATTAACCACATTGAATGACTTTTTGAAATAGTTATTGAATGGGGTTAAATTAACTTAGGTTGTATTAATGATTGTTATGATAATAATTCCATAACTACATGCGTGTTACTAGCGCGACTCATTTTTCTCAAAAAGAAGGCTAGACCTCTAAATTTAAATTTATTTGAGTGTTTCTTCGGACGTTACCCAAAAACTTGAGTAATATATTTAACCAAATTAGCCCGGATAAACGGTGAAGGAAAACACCGTGAGGAAACGGCATGTCCTAGAACCAAAAACTCGAAGACATGTGACATCTACCAACCCGCACTGGGCCCGCGTGGTGGGTTATAGCCCATTCTCTCTCTAGAGAGAAGGCCGTGTGTCCCAGCAGTGTTAACATTATAGGCTGATTATGCTAACCCGGATAAACCTAGATTTACTTCAGCTTCTAGCATTACCCGTGACAGATACACAAAATCTTGAAACGAAAAGAGGATGGAACCAGGAAATGATTACGGTTATAGAAAAGGTTGTGCTATTTCAAGATCGTTTACATGTTTGATCTGTCCATGAAAGACAAGCACTCCGCCCGCGACTTCGTCCGCAAAAATTGTGATAGCTCGGCTAATATGCATGATATAAATATAATTTATAGCCTGTAGCACCCACGAATAATGTAGCTTTCTGGCAGTGAAAGAATTTTTAGAATTGGATCATTAGTTCCAGAGATTACCCCCTACATACAAACTTACAAACAAATTTTCCCTCTTTATAATGTGTTTATAAAACATGCGGGTAAAACTAATGGGACATAGGCCTCCTCTTTGCGAGAAGGAGTGAACTGTAATCCACCACGCGGGTCCAGTTCGGGTCGGTAGATGTCACTTAACTTCGAATTCTGGGTTCTATGATATATATGCCGGTTTCCTCACGATGTTTTCCGTCACCGTATAGAGAGCATTGGTGAAACAAAGTGTCTGGCAAGGTGTGAGTGGACTCACACCCTGCCAGACACTTTGTGTAGTTTTTTTCTGGATGGGAAATCATCAAATGGCGCCTCCTGCTCTGGGCGGAGCGGAAGGGAGTGTCAGACTTGTACTGAATTAAACCCATCCATGTTCCTTCTTAGCCCTTTGGAACACCCGTGTGAGCCCGCAACCTGTGACATTTAAATGAAGGCCCCTTACTTATATTATAAAGAGGTGAAAAAGTTCGTAAGATTGGATGTAGGGGATTTTTGGAACTACTGGTCCGATTTTTCGACCATAACGAGAGCGAAGCCGCGGGTAAAAGCTACTGACGTATGAAGAGCAATATTACACATTTCAATACTAAAGCTGTATCTCTGCTTACCCCTTGATATAAATAAAGTCAAAGGAATCTACGTAGTCTTAAAGATCTCACGCATAAACCGGATCTAGTCATTTTTTTTTAATAAAAACAATCATAGATTAGTCGTTTAAACTTTGTTTTTTTTTCGAAGGTTTTTTTTTAATAACTACGAAATATCCTTTGACTATAGTTAGTGTACAATAAGTTTAACTTATTTAAGAATTTTAAGTTGTTCCCGTTTTTAAGTTAATTTTTACGTGAGATTGAGTTTTGTGAGACATAAACTACATTTACGGATGGTTAAAAATAAAATCTTGATGCACCAAGACCGGGATCTATAAACATTACTTAGCCCGCAATTTGACTAAACGTTATTCATGTTACTGTCACACTATTGTCAAAGTACAAGTGCAAAATACAAACACATACATACAGCACATGCTAAGTAACGTTTAAAGGTGACGACTATAAAGTCTGCTGTGTTATAAAAGATATTCATTCCGTCTTTTTCAACATTCAATATTTGATCTACATATAACTGATTAAAGATAACAGTAATTCTTCTATGGTCACAAGATTCAATTTCGCGTAAACTCGCCTTATTATTAGTTTTAAGTTACAGTTAAGTTAATAACTTGAACACACAATAACTAAGTCATATTTTATTTAGTGAACCCTAAGTCCCGTATCACAGAACTTCACTCAAGACTAGTTTCAACCAAGGTTCGAATAACTACGATGATTATTTTCTTATATAATTATCAGATCAAAAAATCAGCCTTTCCATACATTTGGGCCGTGTAGGTGTGCACTTTTGTATGAAACAGTTTTTTTTTTACTTATGTAAAATTTTTATGTGGGGGTTTCACAATGATGTACTGAATACGTGGTAACCGTTCGGTGTTCGTTCCACCGTGTATAGGTCTTCGCCTAAGTTGTAATTTCAAAAAACCACAACGGATTCAACGAATTGTACTTTTAACAAAATCGAAGACGATTGTCAAAAGCACAATTTACCTTGAATAAATAACAATTTGTCTCCGTGAAGAAGCAATCGCAATAAAAATCGGTTTATCTTTCTAGGAGCTACAGTAACATATAAACACTCACTTTGATGTTGACTAAATAAAATATAACTTTTATGGCAATGATAATAAAAACTATGGAAAGTAAGCAGAGAAGTAAATAATACGTTAACATCTCGGAAATAAACATAATAGAACGTAGAACTCGAATATCATTTGCCTAGATTGCCAACTATGTAGGGGTCGGCTTCCAGTCTAACCGGATGCAGCTGAATACCAGTATTTTACATGGAGCGACTGCCTATCTGACCTCCACAACCCAGTTAGTACTGGGTAATGTGATATCCCTTTTCAGGACTTACGGATTCCTAAAATGTGCTGAAAAGAAACAAAAATACAATTAAAATCTTTATTTATTTATTTAAACTTCATGTATAATAGTGGGACATAGGCGGACTTAATGCCACAAGGCATTCTCTACCAGTCAACCTTTGGGTTAAATAAGAAAACATTGTGATAGGGTACAAAATAAATAACTAAAAAAAGACTTCTTGTTTTCGAAAAATTATATTCTATTACTTTTATTTAACACTAACTGGGTTGTGGAGGTCAGATCGGCAGTCGCTCCACGTAAAATACTGCTATTCAGCTGCATCCCGTTAGACTGGAAGCCGACCCCAATATAGTTGGGAATAGGCTAGACAGATGGTGATATTACTTTTATTTACTTATAATTCGATTCGAGACTCAAATTACTAACTTTTGAAAATATACTGTTTGTGTTTGACCATCTTGTGTGATTATATTTTATCGCTCTGCTTACATTTCCGTAGTGAACACGAAATTAAAGGAAATAATTAAATTATACAATAATAATAATTAAAATTGTTAATGTGTCGAGTATTAGCGGTTGTTTTTTATGAATAAAAGGAGCTCGTGGCTAAATAATAACAGCGGCACGGGTCCTTCAAGGTTAAGCCGTGCTTGCCGAGGTCGGATGGGTTATCATACATTACATACCCAGTTTCCTCCGTGCCTCGAAAAGCACGTTAAGCTGTTGGTCCCGGCTGTCATTTGTAGATTTTTGACAGTCGTTACAGGTAGTCAGTGGCCCGAAAGTCTGACAACCAGTCTTACCAAGGGGTATCGTAGTACTCAGTAGCTGGGTTGTGGAGATCAGATAGGCAGTCGCTTCATGCATCCGGTTAGACTGGAAGCCGACCCCAACATAGTTTGGGAAAAGGCTAGACAGCTGATGATGTTCTGCCGAGCCGGTTCCCAAGTATATTGGGGTCGTCTACCAGTATTTTACATGGAGCGACTGCCTATCTGAACTTCAGCCTAACCTTTTTAGCATCTTTGAAGGTATTCTCAAAAAAAAACAACCGCTCGTATTTTAAAAATAATTTTATTTAACGAAATTCCCGTTCGTTAGTCAGTTCTATGTGTTGGAAATAAGAGTAAGTATTTAACTGTATGATGTTAAATGGCTACGTTGATTATAATAAACATGTATGGGTATATCAACAATGGAATTTTTAAATGCCGTAAGAGACGTTTTGCGCGAAAGTGACTCACGACTTTAGCTTCAGGGTCGAAAGTCGAGAATCCGACAGCATACTCAATATCTCATGTTTTACTTCTACAGTAAAATAGGAGATATTGATGAAACTAAAGTTGCAAGTCACTTTCGCGGTAAAGGTCAGTCTTTGCACTATTCGTACCTTCAAATAGCACAGATGAGCTGAACCCGCTGATTTCACTGCCAAACTACAAAGAACACTGCTGCAATTGAAATAAAGTCCAAAACCCACGAGAGCATGAGAGCGATCATTATTATCAAAGTTTAATTTATTTGCGACTTTATTCCTATATCGGCAATGTTGATAATTGTTTGGTAGTGAAAACATCGCTTTGTTAATGAAGTTTTGACGTAGCCATGTTATCAGATGCAGTATTGAATACTATCAAAAAAATTGTAAATACCAATCGATTAGGCAGGTGGTATTGTTAGCACTGATTGATTTTAAAATGTATTTGATAGAAGATAAATCTTTAATTTAGTAGCAAGTTAAAATATTAATATCTTCTCATTTGGCTAGCCTTTTCCCAACTATGTTGGGGTCGACTTCCAGCCTAGCCGTATGCAGCTGAATACCAGTATTTAACATGGAGCGACTGCCTATCTGACCTCTACAACCCAGTTAGTACTGGGTAATACGATATCCTTGGTAAGACTGGCTGTCAGACTTTCGTGCCACTGACTACCTGTAACGACTGTCAAACATCTACAAATGACAGCCGGGACCAACGGCTGAACTTGCCTTCCAAGGCACGGAGGCAACTCGGTATGTAATGGGTAGTCACCCATCCACGAACGATGAGATGGGTTACTACTATGACCTCTAATAGCAGTATTTTTTAAACTTTGACAGTCGTTATAGGTAGTCAGTTACCCGAAAGTCGTACACATAAAAAACATGTAAAATACTGATATTCAGCTGCATCCGGTTAGACTGGAAGCCGACCCCAACATAGTTGGGAAAGGATTAGATGGATGATGAAGGGGTATCAAAGGGACGTCAAGTGAAGGAAAAAAAGGGAAGTGGCTTCAAAGATATGAGCTCGTACTCGTAAGAACGATTTCCTAATGATTTGTATGTTATGCCCATTTCCACTAATCTATGTCCTAATGTTGGATTTTTATCATTCGGTTCAGTTGTAATTCCAACAGTATATTAGTTAAGCGTTCGATGTCGCTTAATATTTGTCAAAAAACACCTTAACTTTCTACTTTGAAAAAAGCCCTTGATTAACGAACGCAACTATTTAAAAAATGCTTCTAAATTAAAGAAAATTCTTCCCTAAAAATCATCATAATAATAAAAATCTTTCAGTTTACCTCCAAAAATTGTCCTGTCATATTAAATGATTACGTATCAACAATTGACAGTTTTGAGTTTGACAGTTGAACTGTCATGGCGTAACATCGTAGGACGCTATTTGTAAGAAAGTTTATTGTAACATGTAGAGTATATTATTGTTAATAATAAAGATTTTAGCCTATATCCTATGTTTTATTTTCAACTAGCTGTTCAGCGACCTTCGTTCGCGTGAAATTATTATTAAAAAAAATATATTACTTCCCTTTTTTAATCGAATTTTGTTACCATTTTCAAGTATTTTAATTTTTTTGCATGGAACCCTAATTATTTTTCTAAAATAAAAGTAGTGTTATAGACCTTACAACATCAGCTATCTGCCGGTCAAAGTTGGTACTTACAGCCGTTTCGGAGATTAGCCAGAACAAACAAACAGGCAGAAAGACAAAAATTGAAAAAAAAAGTGTTTTTGCTATTAGTGCCGTATTTATTCTAATGCATTCAGTAAAAAGCTGTTATTTTGATAATACAAACAGACACTTCGATTTGATTTTGTTGTATAGATGGATATCTATACAACAAAATCGGCGATTCAGATTGGCTGAAGCAAGGAAAACCTGTTCAGGTGGAGATTCATAATATTGTCTTTTTTCATAGTGCGCCGTTTCGTATTTATTATTATGCGATACGACTATGGTTAAAATTTATCGCGCTATCTATTAATTCTCTATCTGTTTATTTAAATAAAAGTTGTATTACTACTAACTTATAATAACACCATCTCCATCTATCGGTCACTGAACAAAACCAACAGTTTGTACTGCCATCTGTGAGTACCAAAGCAAAGCTTAAAATAGTGACATCTAGCGACGAGAGCCTCCACTACAAACAAATATAGTTGACACCAATGATCACTAGATGGCAGTCCAAAGCTATTGAAAAATATTTTGTTTATTTAACTTTTAAAATGCCAAAACCAAAACAAAACGGGTTTTTACAAAGACATTCAAATATTTCTTTTAGATCTCTGAGTTTTTACGAGAAGCACTTATTATTGAACTCCAATAAAACGTGATAAAATGTCTTTTAATTAGTTGATTGAATAATTAAAAGGGACAATAAAAAACAATAATTAAAACTGAAAATGGATAAAGATAAAAACCGTAAAAATTGTGCCTCTCCGGCTCTTATTTTTCAAAGTAAGAATAAAATATATTCTGAAAAAATATGAGTTTGAAGAACGTTAAAAGAACTTTCAACAAAAATTGGTTTAAATAAGATTGTTTTTTTTTTACAATACAAAGGTTTGCGTTACGGACAGATTGTGATGTGTAACTCTGTAGGGATAGGCACGGGTGTACACCCACGTATCGCCAGTTATGTTTAAGTCCTAAGTAATACGGGGTGAGCCTATTGCCATCAACCGGGACAATTTTAGACTCCGTGAGTGCTACTGAGACATTCCTGATGGAAAAATCCAATAGCACTACCCGACCTGGGTATTTATTTATTTATTATAACCAACTTATACTGACAGATTACACTACACATACAAGTTATTGGTTGAACATAAAAATCAAGTAAAATCATATATGACTAATTAGAATTAAAGATAAAATAAAAAATAGTAACAATATTAGGAAGTTAACAATATAGTAGATGTAAGAATAAAATAAAATAAAACCCAGGAGACCTCATGTCTAGCAATCACTCGACCAACGAGACAGTTATCAATACCAAGTCAACAATAACATCAATCATCCCCAAAGAGATGGTCTCTTTAACAAAACACACAACCCTCCTTCCCGCAGTCGGGTAACTCCGTTCTCCAAGTCCGTCCCCTTCAGCTCACAACAACAGTCCCTTGATTAACGCTACCACTGCAGCCGTCTCGCTCACTCCTATACACGTACTGTGCGCTGCCTCGCTCGCACGATGGTAGCTTCACTTCCATTGTCTAGGTGGTTTTTTTAACTGAGATTTTTGTATGGGAATTTTAATTGGGTTTTTTTCCCAACATAGGATAGCTGCCCACGTTGGCCGCATGCCCGATTAACTGTACCCTCAATTAACCACCTTGATACAAAGTATAAGACCACTATGTGGAGCCCTGACGCACCCTGGATGCATCTCGGCAGACTCCTCAGAAGGTGACGAGACGAGCAGAACAAAACCACCAGCAAGCGTTGGGAGAAACCTTTAGTCAGCAGTGGGACTTACATAAATAAACATAACTGACGAAATAAAAAAAAAACCGGCCAAGTGCGAGTCGGACTCGCGCACGAAGGGTTCCGTACCATTATCTATAAAAACGGCAAAAAAAATCATATCTGTTGTATGGGAGCCCCCCTTAATATATTTTTTTTAATTTTTAGTATTTGTTGTTATAGCGGCAATAGTAATACATCATTTGTGAAAATTTCAGCTTTCTAGCTATCACGGTTTATGAGATACAGCCTGGAGACAGACAGACAGACAGCGGAGTCTTAGTAATAGGGTCCCGTTTTACCCTTTGGGTACGGAACCCTAAAAAAATGAAAAAAAACAATACGAAAAAAATGGAAATGTAGGTAGGTACTATGCGAACATTACTGCCTTACCCTTCGGGGAACAAAAGAGAACATTAATTATTTATGAAAATGTAAAAAATATTATAGAAAGTGACAGCGTTAAAATGATGAGTATAAAAATACCCTTAACGAAGCCGAAAGGCACTTGTTCTCCCCGTCATTGCGTTCATTTTTTTGTTCTAGACCATACCTGGGAACCTTCTAGTTACGGAGATATTGGAGGTCAAAGTTCCAACTGTTTCAAAACTTTATCAGGTTATAACCTCCATTATAGCATCCATCAGCACAATGATTTGAGTGCGTTACATGAATCTTACAGTAAACTGCGATTTTTGACCACAAAAAAAGTCATTTCCCAGCAAGAATTTTTGCGTAGAGTTACTTAGTTTGATGTACAGAATGCTTGGTTGACGGCTTCGTGGAAGGGTCCGCTTACGCCTTGTATATTATTGACTAGCTGTGCCCCGACTTTCATCATCGTAAAAGTATTTTAAAAACATTATTTCCATATTTAGATATATCGGGATTTTATTATTGCAATTTCAAGGGTTTGAATTTTTTTTGCACGGAACCCTAATCTTTTTTTCTAAAATAAAAGTGGCCTAAGTTACTCTTAACATCAGCTATATATGGCAGTCCTGTCAAAATCGTTCGAGCCGTTTCGGAGATTAGTCGGAACAAATAGACAGACGGACAGACGAAAAAATTAAAATTGTAATGAGTACCGTAGTATATACTTGCACAATGCATTCAGTAAAAATCTGTTATTTTAAAATAATAAACAGACAATTCAATTTTATTTACTTATTTGTATAGATTAATTACATACGACCTCAAACTGACTATTGCAAAAGTACAAACACATAAAGCAGTCTTGATACTTCAGCCAGTAATCGAACCTGCACTCCACGGTATCCCTTACTCTCTCAGCCACAGTAGCAGTGGGTACATCGTCTATTTCGTTTCATCTTATCTTTAATTTGTTCGTTCTGTCGGCCCACGACACTCGCTGTACCGGGAGCCTGGACCTAAGTACGAGTGCGAAATAATTCTTGACTCATCGATAATGCCTAACCTTTTCCCAACTATGTTGCAGTCGGGTAAATGTCTCTAACCGAATGCAGCTGAATACCGGAATTTTACATGGTACCAGTATTTCAAATAAACAAATAAATAGTCAACAATTCAAGAAGTACACTCGGCGTCACACTACTCTGACAACAGGAGGGCAAGGGCGGATCCGGGGGGGGGGGGGGTCAATGGGGGTCATAACACCCCCTGGACTGGGAAAAAAATATAATTTTAATATTTTCTATTAAAAAAAATATTAAGTATATTTTTTTGTCGCTACACTAACTAGTAGTGTAGCAAGAATACATAAAAAAAATCTAATAGTATCACATCATATTTCAATATCACAATTTAATATAAGATTAGAAATCGACTGAGGAATGTTTTGATTCCGCTACCATTTTACCTTCCACAGCCGATATTGTAAAGTATTTTGACGTATAGCAATAAAACACTTTCTTCTTAATTTGAATTATTATTGTAATCGAATTCGAGTCCGTCATGACTAGATAACGACTACGTGACCCCCCCCTTGACATGAAAGCTGGATCCGCCCTTGGGAGGGTTACTATGACGTCTTATAGCAGGAGTAATTCCAGTGTGGGAAATAGATAGAGCTATACAGCTTATCTAGCGCCATCTCTTTCCCACATTGGGATTACTCCTGCTCTAAGACGTCATGGTAGACCACCAGGTATGCATTAACCGTACGTTAAAGACGAAGAAGTAGCGATATTTGCTCCGATTTCAATTTCCTGAATCGTCAGATTCAGGACCTTAATAAATCTTGGAGTAATTTTGCCTGTTTGAATCATTTTGGTTCAGACTCCGTGCGAAGAGATGAACACGTTGCTGAACAATCCGTTGTTAAGTAGGCACTTTTGAAAACTGAAAGCCCTGCCCACTTTCAGTTTTCAAACCCGTCCATGGGCCTCTGACTTGGCTTTACCTGCCGTCGAGAAATATCTCTCAGGCATGCTGGTGTCCTCTCGATGTTTTCCTTCACCGAATCAAATGATAATTATACAAAACGCACACATAAAAAAATAATAACAAAAAAAAAATATTTTTACATGAATCCGAAAAATCAGAGGTGCGTGCCTTGCGTTCGATCTTTAGCATTAGGACTTGGCAGTCCGATGGTCACACCACTACGCTATCACTGCTTAATTAAAATATCGCTGCTGGATCAAGGAACAGATTCAAAGGGAATACTAAATCAGGCTTTTCCTTCCACTGTCTCCTATTATTCCAACCAGCTGGTTACTCTTAAAAACGAAAAACCAGTTCCCGGCTCCCGGTCCCCACCCTACCTACACAGCACTTCAGTCTACTAATTGTCGCAATTACTGAAAATGCTCTCTCATTGCTCTGAAACTCGTTGACTACCCCCTATCGCCCCTCCCCCACAACCCCAGGGGAGCTTTAGGCAATAATGTCACATTACATAGACTTATGAGCACTACAATCGGTAGATCTGTGCGGTTTGCAGCAAGGCTGCGATTCGGATGGGTGGGCGGTGTAATCGTGATATGTTTGGAAGAATTAGTCTTAATGGGGGTTTAAGTTTCCGTTTAAAATAAAACTAATACCTGAAGTCCCTCTTTTCATTATTTCATAGTGGTGTAGTGGGCATAGACTGGGATTGGGTTTTTTTTGTTGGGCCTGTTATGAAGATTTTCCTTATAATAGGCTCTCGTTAGGTAGCTGGATTAAGGGTTTGATTCAGAAAGTGGTACTCCTGGACACGGCTTGTATTGTTGGGAGTTTCCTCTCTCTGGAGCCCTGATCGCCGGTAGCTTGGACCCTGTTTCCGATACCGGTGGGCTACATTTATTTTTTTATATTTTTAAGTAAATGTTTTTTATATTGTTTTTAAAGAAATATTTAAAAATGTATACAACTTGTGTTGAAATAAATAAAGGTAAATAAAATTTATTTCAGACCAAGTCCATATTTGAAAACATTACAATTTTACATACTTACATACACATATACGTATACCTACATAAAACGAAAAGATACACATACCTTATTTTTAAATATTTAAATAACGCATGACAGTACGTATTGCTCAATTAGTAAGTAGATAAGTATTACCAATTGCATCTTCTAATTATGGCAATTTGGCTCCCTCATGAACTTAAGGGAAGTAACATTTATTAATACTGTTTACTACACTTAGTAAACAGTAAGACTAATCCACTGATTAGTCTTCTCTGTTTAGTTTTATTTTAAATAAAAATGGTTTATTACTTTACCGATACGAAATTAATGAAATTATTAATCCCGTATCTCGTGTTAAAGATAATATTAGTGACCATGACAGTTTAAGAAATTAAAGTTGTCCGCCGTTTCAGTTCTTCATGTTTCTGATTAAAAACTGAATAATAGAAGAACACTAAACAAGTTCTATTGGGGAAAACAAAATTAAACTAACCATTAACTATGTCATACTCAAACGTTTACCTAACTATCACAAAATAAATAAATCATCAGCCTAGTCTTTTCCCAACTACATTGGGGTCAGCTTCCAGTCTAACCGGATGCACCTGAATACCAGTACCTATTTTACATAGAGCGACTGCCTATCTGACCTCCACAACTCAGTTAGTGGTCAATACGATACCTCTTGGCAAGATTGGTTGTCAGACTTTCAGACCACCTGAAAAGATTGTCAAAGATCTTCAAATAACAGCAAAAACACAACATTACACAAAAATAAATATTCAATTAATCCCCCAATTCCCCCACCGAGTCCGACCCTGGCTGCTATCCAATTAGCGATGAGATTAAAGATATGCCGGGGGAGCTATTACCTAACAAATTACTCCTGACGGTGGAACTGCCGCGCCCGGCCGCTGCCGCCTGTGCCATGAGCTGTAGCGGGCGCGGGGGCGGGTAGGAACTGTTGCCTGATCGAGAAATGGCCAGACAAGTCAAAATACATAACATACCATCACGCCTGTAATCCCCGATGGATTAGGCAGAGGTGTACCTACTAGTACACCCAGATTTCGCCAGTTATGTTTAAGTCCCATGTAATAGGGGGTGCACTTCAGCCTATTGCCATCAACCGGGCACAAATCCAGATTCCACTGCTGTGCTTCGTGTTGCGGGTTCGATTCCCGCACGGAACAAATATTTGTATGGCCTACAGGTAGTTGTTCCGAGTCTGGCTGTTTGTGTATGTGAGTTTAAATGTTTGTAAACGCACCCACGATACAGGAGAAATTCCTAGTGTGGGGCAATGTTTTTTTTTAAAGAAAAAAAAAGAAAACATTATAATTAACATTAGAAACGGGATATTTACCATGTACACTGTTTGTTTTGAGTTCCCGATATATCCGTGATCATGGTGCTTGCAACACCGCCGAAATATCGGGAACTCAAAACAAACAGTGGACATGGTAAATATCCCGTTTCTAGTGTTAATTATATAGTTAGTCAGTATTGCGAGGTACAGGGCAACTGAGGCTTGTTGCGCTTGCAACTTAAGACAAATACAGTAAGTGTACGTCAGCGATACTCTACCCCGCTCCCCGCCCATACATTAACCCATCACCCGAACGCAGTACGTTTCATTCACTGTTAATTGTTTTAATCGCACTCACCGACCGTTATATACGACGCTACATAGCGCAATATACACAGGTAGGTAGATGAAGTCATCTGTATATACTTGCGTGACACGTTGCAAATACGAAGGCGTGGAGGAATAGATTTTAATTGTCAACGTAATCAGCCTATGACATGGAGGAGCTCGTGTCTAAATAACAGCCGCTCGGATCGATCTTTAGGTTAAGCTGCGCTTGCCTGGGTTGGTCCGTGGACCAACCCATTACATACGGAATTTCCTCCGTGTCTCGGAAAGCACGTTAAACAGTTGGTCCCGGCTGTCATTTGTAGATCTTTGACAGTCGTTACAGGTAGTCAGTGGCTCGATAAACGACAACCAGTCTTACCAAGGGGTATCGTATTACCCAATACTAACTGGGTTGTGGAGGTCAGATAGACAGTCACTTCATGATTGTAAAATACTGGTATCCAGCTGCATCCGGTTAGACTGGAAGCCGATCTCAACACACAGCTGGGAAAAGGCTAGACAGATGATGTAATCAGATGCGTGTAATGTTTTCACTATATTAACATAAGATCACGCCTCTAATCCACGAAGGGTTAGGCAGAGGTGTACCTAATAGTACACCCACATTTCACTAGTTATATTTAAGTCCAATGTAATCGGAGGCCAGCCTATTGCCATCATAAGGGCACAAATCCAAACTCTGTGGATGCCACTGAGAAATTCCTGATGTAAAAACTCATTAACTTTGACCGACGCGGGAATCGAACCCAGGACCTTATGCTTAGCAGTCGCTCTGTAATAATAGCAACAATATATACGTAGACCTAAGTAAATAGATAGATAGATATCTCTATACATAGTGGAAGGGACACCGACGCGAAGACGGTTACCACGTATTCAGTACATCATACAGAACCCCCACATAGAAATATTTCATCGGTTATTTAAAAAAAAACAGGTGTTCCATACATTTTGTACTTTTTATTGTACTTTTGTAGGAAACTGCTGTTTTTTTTAATAACCGATGAAAAATTTCTGTGTGGGGGCCCAGAATAATGTACTGAATACGTGGTAACCGTTTTCGCGTCGGTGTCGGGTGTCGGGAGAAGGATGTAGAAATACGTGCAAGTTAAGAACGTCCAGAGTAAAAACATATTATCAACAATTCAAAAAATAAAATAAACCGTGGCAGCTAAGAGATGCTTAGGCTAAGAGTGCCTACGGAAAGCACCCATTCACGAACATGACGCATGGATCAGCACCATTCAACTCAACCATTTTGAAGGGAACTAAATGATCCGACACACGTGCCACCATCAGCGAGACATTTGAGTGACCTCTAGGTAAGATTAATTGTCACACTTTCGGGGTTCTTACTACTCGCAACGACTGTCAAAGATCTACAAATGACAGTCGGGACCAGCTTAACGTGCCTTCCGAGGCACGGAGGAAACTCAGTATGTAATGGGTGGTCACCCATCCACGTCAAGCGCTGCTTAACCTGAACATTGACCTGAGTGGGTGTTATTATCTAGCCTATCCGGTGGTATATTGAATCGTAAATGGAGGCATTTAAAGTAAAGTTATAACCTTAAAACTAGTATTTTTTTTAAAAACTTGTAAAAAAGTTGAAACTTTGACCTCCAATATCTCCGTAACTGGAAAGTTTCCAGGTCCATGGTTTAGAACAAAAAAATGATCGCAATGACGATGAGAATTAAGCGCCTTTCGGGGTATTTTTACCCGACTGTCAAGGAAGGGTTATGTTTTTCGCGCGTATCTTGTACATTTGTAAATTTCTTTATTACCTCGTAATACCAAACGACTGGATGGATTTCGTCAGTTAAGATGTCTTTATATTCGTCTAACAAACTCAAGTGTTTGAAAAAAAAAACAAAATGGCGATTTTTGCGAAAAATACGTTAATAAAAATAAAAAAAAACTAAACCTATCGAGTAGGGTATCAAAATAAAGGTAATTAAGAGGTAATTACAAAACTATACATATATAAATTGTATGTTTAAATATAATTAGAAATAATGTAACAATAGAAATATTTGCAGCCGGGGTTTTGATTTTTTAATTTATGTAACTTGTTACACCCTTTATATTAATTTACATCATGTTAATATTGCTACATTAACTACTTAGCTATTGCCTCAGATAATACACAGAATGAAAGTCCATTGCATCCTATCATGTTTTATTATTATTATTTTATCTTGATTACTTAAATAAAAAGCTTTGCATTTTCGACATTTACTCGTCCGCCGTGGATCAACGCTGTATAAATAGTAACGTGGGTGTTACGAACCGGGATTTATGGAGAATGGTTCTGTACCTATTAATCTATAAAAATAAATAAAATTGAAGTGTCTGTTTGTAATTTCAAAATAACAGGTTTTTACTGTATGCAAATGAAAGTATATATGTTACGGGCAATTTGATAAGTCCGGGCACTATTAATAATAGCCGGTCTGTATTCATAATGCCCGGCTCAATTGGGCAATGTGATTAAAACAGCATGATTAATCACTTTTCCCGGCCATTATGAATAATGCCCACCCTATCTTGCGCAAAGTAATAAAATAGGTAAACTGTAGTGTTTTTGTTTATTAAATGAAATTAAACTTTTCATGAACAAGCCTATAGAAGATGGAAGGGACACCGACGCTAAAATCGTTACCACATAGGTATACGGTACATCATTCTGAAATTTTTCATCAGTAATTAAAAAAAAAACAGCTGTTCCATACATTGTGAGACCGTTTTTTGTAGGAAGCATTTGTTTTGTTTTTTAATTTGCTACGAAATATTTCTATGTGGCTCAGAATGATGTACTGAATACGTGGTTACCGTTTACCCGTCGGGTCACTTCCATTTGTATAATCCTTCAGGAAAAACAAACGAGATTTGATGTTTCATTATTTAATTCATATGGAAGTTGGGTAGGCCTTTGGTGTGGGACGCAACTTGCGTCGACACCCCTGCGCCATCCCATCTTCCTAGCACAGTGGGCTGCGCTGGGGCGGCTGCTGCAGGTGCTGAAAACCTCAAACGGCGGAAATACTACCAAGCTTCATAGCCTGGCCCACCGGCGCAGAGTTGCATGTCTGTCGGTCTTTTACAGGCTGTACTTCGGTGAGTGTGCCCAAGAGCTCCACAAGATCATTCCACCATCTCCCTTCTTCCATCGGGAGTCCAGACGTACTGCGGGTTATCACCCATTCCTTGTCGATGTTCCACACATTCGCACGAAGCGCTTTGCTACATCGTTTATTATGCGCACAGCCAAGGAGTGGAATTCCCTGCCTTCGTCGGTGTTCCCAAGTTCATATGACCCCAATCTATTTAAATCGCGAGTTAATAGGCTTCTTTTGGGTTAGCTCGTTCCATCGTCGACCTCATCTCTGTCCTCAGGACTAGATTGAGGTCAAGAGTAGGCCCATAAAACATAAAAAAAAAAAAAAAAAAATACAATAATTTAATTGGTAGTTATGTGTTTGAGCCGTTTGGGGTTGAAACACTAGGGCCATGGGGTCCGAGTGCCCACCTAGTTTTTCGGGAAATCGCCAAGCGGTTGGTCGACTCTTCACGTGACCAGAGGGCGGGCCTATTTTTTGGCCAAAGAATCAGCATTGCCATCCAGCGATGCGGACGAATTTTTGGATGCCCTATAACCCTTTTATACTTGTCTTGTACATATTTATTTCTATTATAGTTTTGTAGTTTGTAAATAATTAATATTTTGATTAAAGAACATTATATTCATATTTGAATTTGATTTTTTTTTTACTCTGTACACTTTTAACGTGTACATTTTGCTACATCGGTCTCACATTGTACCATCTTAACATGAATGATGTAACCAAGGTTTTGTAAAAATATTCTGGTATAGAAGAGTGTCCATGGAGTTTCTTGCCCGTTCTCCTCCATAGAGATCTACGTTAGGGAATGGGCAACTACAGTACTTTCACAGTTTTTATGCCTTGTGACTGGGACTGTACCTACATTTCATTGTTGTCTTTGGTTCGACAATTCAAAAGTGCCTGAAACTGGCCTAACATAATCGGCCTATAATGATCCCACTGCTGGGACACACGGTCTACTCTCTAGAGGGAATGGAACCCGCACTGGGCCCGTGTGGTGGATTATAATCCACCACACGGGCCCAGTGCGGGTTGGTAGATGTCACATATATGTTTCTAGGACATGCCGGTTTCCTCACGATGTTTTCCTTCACCGTTTTTGAGAGCAGTGGTGATGAAATAAATTACACAAAGTAATGCGCCTGCCTGTTCGAACCCATGACTTACTCCACCGCTGCTCTGTAACTGGCCTACTTGAAATAAATGCTTTGATTTTGATTTTTGATTTCATACGGACCCCTAATACCTACCTTTCAGTGTTTTATCCATATCAGTAGTTATCAGTGTAGAGTTAATTGACAGTAAGTGACTGCAAGTGATGGTAAACATCAGGGCTACCGTTCGGACATAGCATGTGTTTTTGTGTCAATAGCTTTAGCTGGGGTGGCTTAATAGCTACTATACAAATCGATAACGTTGATCTGTGCGCAGAAATGCATCGATATAACGTGTACGTTACCCCAGCAAGAAAGTGTCTCATAGAGTTATATGAGTCGAACGTATAGTTGGTGCCTTATCTGCTGTAAATGTGCCCCCACATAAAAAATGTGTGCCCCCTGTCGTTTTGGAAAAAAACGGAAAAAACGATTCTTGCTGGGGTAACGTTTTTCTAGCAGGAAAATTCTAAACGAATGATCGGAGAGAGAAAAATTGTGCATGGCCAGAGAGCTTATATGTGTGCCTTAATGTGCCCCCAAAAATAAAATCTGTGCCCCTTCAGGTTTCCGAGATATTGCATTTCCTGCTGGAGTAACGTTTTGATGAATCGTATATCTCTAAAACCATTGCATGTGCCCCTGTAGAATAAACATACACGAGTAGCTCTTAAGGGGCACACCTTAGTGCCCCAATTAGATTTATGAAAATATTTATAGTTTTCAAGTTATCGCAGTTTTATGAAAACCCGAAAAAACATCGCAGCGCTTAAATGAGACAAGGTATAAGTTCGCTGAAAACTGTATTCGGTCCTTCTTGACGCTAATAATAACCATACAAAGTTTCAAAACTGTTCATGCATGCGTTTTTGAATAATCTTGCTAAAAGTCAAAACGACTTTTGACGGCAAAATACAAGGAACCGGCTCAATCCCAGATGTGTAGGTGTAAACCAAAATCATGTGCCTTTAGTCAAAAATATATGGTGAAAATATTCAGCTTGGAATGTTTCGCATTAAGTAAATATTAACAAAAAACCAAAATATGTAAACAACGGCTGGTTATCCGACCAAATTCCAATGACTACTAAAAAGCGACGGATTCATACATATCGATGACCTTCTTTATTGGACGTATTATACCTATGCTGTTGTCCGTACAGTCGCGTTCAAAAGTTTTAGGGCTAATTAAAAATATATATATAATAAATGAAACAGCTTGTTGATGTGGAAATTATTATTTTTATTCCCCTAATTTGATGATTATAATTCTGTAACTACATACGTCTTACAGCCGCGAATAATATTTTAATCAACTTACAACCTAGCACTGGCCTGCAAATTGCAAAAAACGCAAGAAATTTTGAATTTCGCGGGCTGGTTGGAGCATTCCCCTTAATGATGAAAAACTTACTGTTAATTTATCTAACCTTCGGCTTATCAATAAATATATATGTAGGATCAGGAGTGCCGAGAGGTATATCTTCAGGGTTTGGAGTTCCCATTTTATTGGGATAAACAAGACTGTATATGCAATTACAGTATTTTTATTACAGTAGGTACACAACACACAATACAAAATGGTACACAACACAAAAATGGTAAATAGTAAAAAAAGATAAATCAGATAAAAAGGTACACACAGTTAGGCGAACAGACCTTTTAAGGTCACAGTTCGTACAGTGGACAAGCCACCCAAACACAAAGTGTATCGCTATCAGAAAGCTAAATACAGCTATGTGCAATATACAGCAGCGCTGTACCAGGTAAACCGACAGTTTTGTCGGGAGCAGGGGAGCTCTGTAATGAGTCGAATCCGAAGACCGACTGACGAGCTGGACTGAATACAATCGCTGCGCCCCCGCTAGGGGGCGCGGCTGGCGGTCACAGAGCTTAGCTCCTCGGCCGCGGAGGCAATACCTGGGCCCGTCACTACGGGCCCGTCATTGGGTTGCCCCTTGGGCACGGCCTGTTGGCGTGTGAATGTCACACGCCTGTGTGTGGTTGCTATGTTTGTTCCTGTAGGCGCGCCTCAGTGTTGTAACTACAACACTGATTTCTTCACGACGCCTCGGCGGTCTGTCACCGCCAGGTGAGACCTCCGGTTACCCGGAGGAGGCCCGGCGGGGGACGACCAGCGACAGAGGCGCCGACTCCGACGCACCTACGGAGAGATGTATGACTCCTGCCCACCCCGCTCCCAGAGCTAGCCGGTTACGACACGGGCTAGGAGCCGATATGTGTGTGTGGGCGGTATTGTGTTGTGTAACACCGCCCAATGTATGCGTGAGAGTCGCGAGCCCGCAGCCGCGTCCCTACGCGTGAGTCTACTCGAATGTAGAGACGTGCATGTGTGGTACTAGTTACGCGACATGCCTATATTAACTTAGCACACGTCGCGCAACTGGGTGTATGTAGTGAGATGTAGAGTCAATGTGTATGGGTAAGCTGCGTGTAGTCTGGAAACAGCTTACCCAAGAGTCAAGTCCGGTGGGGTGGGGTCACTTTCCGCTACCAGGTCGCGGGGGAGGGGGCGCCTCGCGTCAGGGGGGCGCGCGTGCCAGGGCGCAATGTGCTTGACGTGGGGCCAAGCAGATGCGTCGGCACGCGCGAACATTCCCGTCGCAAGGCGCCGGATGAACGCGTCCAGGCTCTCGATCCCGAGATCCCGCTGGATGACGTCATTCCTCACGTAGCGAGGGGCGCCGACGATGGTCCGCAACGCGCGACTTTGCTGCGTGCGGAGATGCTTCCTGTGTCCCTCGCACGTGAGGGCGTACCATGCGGGGGCGGCGTACGTCAGTACTGGGCGTATATAAGCTTTATACACGCCCAACTTGACGCGCGCCGGCAGCTGGGATGAGAGCACTGGGCGGAGCTGGTGACGGGCTACACCAGCCCGCGCCGCGACCTGGCGAACGTGGTGACCCATGGTGAGCCGACGGTCGATGGAAACACCCAGGTACTTCACCCGGGGCGACCACTCGACGTCGGCACCATGTAGAGTCAAGGGTGGTGGGAGGGGCACTAGTCCAGTGACCAACGCCTGCGTCTTACCCACGTTAACCGACAGCCGCCACTTGGACAGCCAGTCAGGCAGCAGGTCTAGCGCGCGCTGCATCTTGACCGCCGCGTACTTCGCGTTGAGCGAGGTGGTGATGTACGCGGCGTCGTCGGCGTACAGCGCGAGCATCGCCTCTGGCGTCGTGGGGATGTCGTCGGTGTAACGTGAGTAACACGCCGGCGAGACGCAGCTGCCCTGCGGCACGCCGGCCGCCACCGGACGGGCGCTGGAGAGCGCCCCCTCGACCACCACGCGGAAGCTCCTGTGGGAAAGAAAGGACTGGACCACTTTTACAACGCGGCGGGGCGCGCTGGACGTGGCCAGCTTGTGCACAAGGCCCTCGTGCCAGACGCGGTCGAAGGCCTTCTCCATGTCGAGGAATACTGCAACCGCGTACTCCTTCTTGTTCACGGCTTGCGCCATGTGGTGCAGTACCCTCGACAGCTGGAGCGTCGTGCTGTGCTCCGACCTGAACCCGAATTGCTCGGGCCGCGGGCTGATATGAGGCTGGAGATGTCGCAGCAGGAGTTGCTCGAACACCTTGGAGATGGTGGCCAGCAGGGTGATGGGCCGATAGCTCTCCGGCTTAAGGATATTTTTCCCCGCCTTGGGCAGCATGATGACGCGCCCTTCCTTCCACGAGGAAGGAAACGTCCCGGTGCGCAGTATCGCCGTAAACAGGCGCGCCAGCGCCGCTACCATACGGTACGGCAGGTGGCGCAGCACTGTGTTGGTGATACCGTCAGCACCGGGGGCCTTCCTCAGCTTCGTCCTCAGGATGGCGCGTCTGACTGCCCCAGGCGAGAAAAAGATGGGTTCCTCCTCGGGAGCTATCGGCGCGGCGAAGTAGTCCCCAAGGTGTTTCTCGACTGCTGCGACATGGTCGGCGTCGCTGGTCGGGTTCGGTCGGAACTGACGCTCCAGGTGTTCGGCGAAGACCTCCGCGCGGTCCTCGGCCTTGTATTTGAGCGCCCCGCCGCTGTCCAGTAGCGGGCGCACCGGAGCCGGGGCATTCGTCAGTTGACGGCAGAGTCTATGGGCGGACGGCCAGCTGCCGGCCGCCTCCTGGATGCGGTCCTCCCAGCTCGCGGCTTCCCGGCTGCGCAGCTCGGCCTTAATCTTCTCCGCGAGACGATTGACTTTGGTCTTAAGTGACGGGCATCTAAGCTGTTGCCACTGCTTGCGAAGGCGCCTCTTGTCGGCGATCATCCTCTTCAGGTAGTGGGGCAGGGGGGGCTGGAATATTTCCCCCTGCGCATCCGTCGTAGTAGTCGCCGCTTCCAAGGCGCTCTGGATGCAAGCAGTGACGTCATCCGCTGTGCGGTCAACGTCCGCGGAGGTAATCAGGGGCCGAGTCGGCGTAGTGGCCTCAGTCCTTTCTTTAAAAGCTTCCCAATCGATGTGTCGACGTGGCGCTACGGGCATCCGTCGGGTCGGCATACCCGACAGGACGACGAGTACAGGGTGATGATCACTCTGCATCTCGTCGTCTAACACCTGCTGCGTGATCTGGCACTGTAGCCCTCGGTAGGCCACGATGTCCAGCACGTCCGGCATGTACGCTGCCGCGTCCGGATAGTGCGTCGGCACCTCCGGGCCGGACACCGTGTAACCGAAGGCCTCCGCGTCCGCGTAGAGTTGTCGGCCCGCCGTGTTCGTCGCGGCCAAGTTCCACGCCGGGTGCTTACAGTTTAGGTCGCCGGCAAGGATAGTCGCGCCGCTGTGGGCCTCTAATAGGGCCCTCACCTCGGCCGGGTCAAACCGGGCCGCGGGGGGCCTATAGGCGGCGAAGATGTTGAGGTCCTCGCCGGCGACATGTAGCTGCACACCCAGCGCGTAGAACGAGCCGGGCGACGGTACGGGGAGCAGCTGGTGGACGACTCTACGCCTCACCAATACCGCCAGACCACGATAGCGGGTGCCGGTAGCCGTCCTTTCGTCTTTCCTGTAAGCGAGGTAACCCGAGACCCGGAGTCTGTCCTCCGGTCCCAGGTGTGTCTCGCTTACTAGCGCCACGTCGATGTCCTGTTCATACAGTAAGCGGCGGAGGGGGGCGACCTTACCTCGAAGGCCGCGGGCATTCCAATGAATCACCCTCAACGGCCTAGCCATGGTAGAGCTTTAGTAGAGAGGCCAGGCCGTCGAGGATGACGAGCTCCGCGTCCTGTCCTTGGCTGATGGCCTTTATAAGGTCCATCAGCAGCTGGATGGCGCAGGCCGTAAACTCCTTCTTCTTTTCTCCTGCGTCGGCAGCTGGGCCGGCGCTCGTTGTGGTTCTCTTCTGGTGGGCCGGGGGCCGCGCTATGCCGGCGCCAGCTGCCGGTCTCACCTGCAGTTTAGGTGGAGGTGGTGGGACAGCCTGCGCCTGGGTCGAGGTAAGGTCGGCCCGGGCGATATCTTCCCTAGGTGCGGAGGCGGGGGGGGGCGCAGGCTTCTTGCCCTTGCCCCCGCGCTTCTTCTTCCGCTTCCTCCGCCGCTTGGAGGAGGGGGGGGCTTCTCCCCTGTTGGTGGGCCCGTTGGCCGCCGCCATGAGCGACGCGCCTTGGGCCTCGGTAGAGGCCACATCTGCTGGCCCCTCGACCGTTACCGGTCGGCGTGAGGCGGTCGTGGCGGCGACTGTACCCGCCCGCCTGCTCCTGCTTTCCGCCTGGAAGGTGGGGCAGCGCACGTTGTTAGCGGGGTGATCACCCCCGCAGTTTACGCACGTCGCCGGCTCCTCCCGGGGGCGGGGGCAATCACGCGCTGCGTGCCCCTCACCACAGCGGACACAGGCGAGCGGCCGGTGGCAGTGGTGCGACGAGTGTCTGAATTTCTGACACCGGTGACATTGGGCGGGCCCACGTTTACCCCGCCAGGCCTCAATCTTTACACCACGCATGTTCATGAACACCGTGGTGTCAAAGATCGACCTGACCTCCGGCGTCCTCTTCAGGACGGCGTGGAACACGCAGCCGGGTCGTCCTTGGCGCGCCCTAATATGGCGCACGTACTCCGGCTCGTGCCCCATCGCCCGGAGCTCCTCCTCAATCTCCTCCGGGGGGGTGTCCACAGGCAGCCCTGTGATGGCCACCTTTAGGCTGCGCTCCGCTGGCAGCGAATAGGCAAACCAGGAGATGCCGATCTCCTTCTCCAGGCCCGTTAGGTACCTCTGGACCACCCTATATTCGTCCTCGCTTTCGGGCGAGAAACGAACCCCAGCGCCGTACGGGCGGGCGTTGGGGGGGTAGCCCAGTTTTTCCCTAAGGGCCCTGAAGTGACCGGCCCATCCCGGCAGCTTCTCCACCACCAACGGAGGATACCTAGGCCGTTTAGGCGGCTTCGGCTTGGGCTGGGTGGTGGCCTCTCCTTTATCTTTCCCTGGGGCTGCCTGTTGTTGACTCATAACAATGGTAGGGACACTCACCCCTTGTAGGTCCGGTGTGCGTCCCCTCCTGTCCGGTGGCGGCGACGTCGGCAGCGTCGGCGACGCCGCAGGCGAGCGCCGAGCCGCCTCGGCGAAGGTAGGCGAGCGGGCGGCGCCCTGACCCCGCGGCAGCGCGCGTTCACGCTGTGGCCGCGGCGGGTCTAGGCAGTACCGCTTCGCGTCGTCGTCTTCTTCGCCGTCGGTGCTGCGGCGCCGTCGCTGCGGTCGCGGCTCGAGCTGAAACTCGTAGCCGAATCCCAGCGACGGCGTCGGAGAGGCAGGGGGGGTGCGCCTCCTCGGCGCACTCGGCCCAGAGTCGACCGAGCCCGCGGACGCGATCGACATGTTCGAGCCGGCTTGAGACGAACATGCCGATAGCCCCGCCGGCGAGTCGTAGGCCGAGGTGCGGGGGGGCGCGGGGGAGTCGGGCGCCTGAGGCGCCGAAGTTGAAGGCCGGGCGGCAGTAGCCAGCCTCGGCATGGGTAGGCGGTCGCGCTCCGCTGGGCCGGTCCGGTCAGCAAGCTGCGCCCGGAGCCGGCGGTAGCGGTGCGCGACGACGCAGCGGTGTGGCTTGAGGCGGCCGCCGCGGACGCAGCCCCGGAGGGCGCTGTCGACGCGGCGGGACGCGAAGCCGTAGAGGCGTGCGCGGTGGGGCGCGCAGAGGGGGCTGCGGGTGCAGCGGGGCGGGAGGTCGTTGCCGCGGCGCGCGGGGTGGGCGCGGGTACACGCACAAGGGGCGCGGGGGCGCGCACCGACACTCGCGCAGCTGGGGCAGCGGCACGCGCTTGTTGAGCGCGGGCCGGGGGGGTGGCAGCAGATCCCGGGGCCTGGATGGGCACCGGGCGGAAGGCGGACGGTCGCACAGCAACGGCGTGCGGCTGGCTCGACGAAGGCGCCGGCGCACCGCGCGCAGGCGCCGGAGTCGTCGGCGAGTCACGCACCGCCGACGCCGTACTCGGTCCGGCTCCCGACGGGTCTCCCTGCACGTGCCTCACCTTACCGGACCGCTTCCTCTCCTCACTACGAGGAGGGGGGGGTCCGGCCGTTACCGCACCGGACACCGCGTCGCCGATATTCGGCAACGACAGCGCCCGGTCCAGTACCGGGCGAGGCACCTGAAAGCCGGCGTCGCCGCGACCGGACGGGCCGCGGGCGCCTGGCTTTGGCATCGCACTTATCCACTAAAGTCACTCACTTATAACACTTTGGTGTCACTGTCACAGTAAAATTCACAATCGTTTATTTTAGGCACAACACACTGTTTGTAGGGCTTCGCATTGCGACGAGGCGTCGCGACCGCAACGGTGCCAGGAGCACCGGGCTGCACCGAGCCGCCTCCCCTATGCTCGTACTAGTGCCGCAGGCACTTGCACGAACATAGGGAAAGTGAAGGTAGGTGGCGAGGTGGCGGTCCGAGCGACGCGATTCCGTTCCGCAAGTACCCCCAACTTAGTTGATTTTCTTGGGAACGGAATCTTCCACACAACTGCTGCTACACTTAAAACGCGGAGCACTGTGGGGACCTCTGGCGGTCCCGACTGACGAGCTTACTGAGAGCACGCTCTTTTATAGTACGATGCCCCCACTGTAATCCCTCCACAACAATTCTGTCCGTTGACGCACGGAGGTGCGTCACGCGTTTACAAGATACAAAATGTGCGCGAAATCTAATAAGATTTACGATACAGTAATCAAATAATACAAGAATAATTGTCGTAAATAAACAATGGTGAATTCACAAAGTAAATCATTTAAAAATTAAAATAACATGTCGTTAATTGTTTTGAACAAAACTTATCGGTCACACTTATCGAAATAAGTTGCCAAAAATCAATTACTAGCACGTAATAAATTATGTTTCGATTTATAAGACAATAATTGACCATAATTGATAGTAAAAATCACTTAAATTAATAATCAGAAAACAAAACAACTCATAATAAAATTTGGTGACTACCCACAATTGTAATGATTGACAACCAACTCCGACATATATATATATATATATAAAGACAAATACGGGTTTTTTTATTTATATACAAAAAAAGAGCTACCTCTTTTTAGTAGTAGGTAGGTATTCATCACACATTTCATAAACTATATTTTTTTGGGTCAAAGACCTGGCATATGGCAAATATCTGGAAGTATTTCTTTCGTTCACACATACATTACTGGATGTATTTTAATGAAATTTAGAATGGAGAAGATAGCTTACCTTGGAATAGCTACTATTTATAATGTACTTAATCATGTGTAAGGTCACAGAAACAGCTAGTAGAATATTATAATCCAATAACAACTTTATTTTATTACTTTTCTACTTCAGTGTACTCAGGCACAACACGTGTGAACCGGTTAGTGAGTAAAGTAAAGAAGGTCATCGATATGTATGAATCCGCCGCTTTTTAGTAGTCATTCAAATTTGGTCGGATAACCAGCCGTTGTTTACATATTTTGGTTTTTTGTTAATATTTACTTAATGCGAAACATTCGAAGCTGAATATTTTCACCATATATTTTTGACTAAAGGCACATGATTTTGGTTTACACCTACACATCTGGGATTGAGCCGGTTCCTTGTAAATATTTTGCCGTCAAAAGTCGTTTTGACTTTTAGCAAGATTATTCAAAAACGCATGCATGAACAGTTTTGAAACTTTGTATGGTTATTATTAGCGTCAAGAAGGACCGAATACAGTTTTCAGCGAACTTATACCTTGTCTCATTTAAGCGCTGCGATGTTTTTTCGGGTTTTCATAAAACCGCGATAACTTGAAAACTATAAATATTTTCTTAAATCTAATTGGGGCACTAAGGTGTGCCCCTTAAGAGCTACTCGTGGATGTTTATTCTACAGGGGCACATGCAATGGTTTTAGAGATATACGATTCATCAAAACGTAACTCCAGCAGGAAATACAATATCTCGGAAACCTGAAGGGGCACAGATTTTATTTTTGGGGGCACATTAAGGCACACATATAAGCTCTCTGGCCATGCACAATTTTTCTCTCTCCGATCATTCGTTTAGAATTTTCCTGCTAGAAAAACGTTACCCCAGCAAGAATCGTTTTTTCCGTTTTTTTCCAAAATGACAGGGGGCACACATTTTTTATGTGGGGGCACATTTACAGCAGATAAGGCACCAACTTTACGTTCTACTCATATAACTCTAGGAGATACTTTCTTGCTGGGGTAACGTACACCGATATAACTTATATAAGGTCCCATTAAAATAGATGGACAAACTTTTAGAAATCATTCAACCACCAAAATAAGAACAATGGTAAAAAAAAAAAGAAAAACGCATTAGATGAAGAAAAAAAAACAGCTGACGAAAATACACTAAAAATGTTCTATAGTGCCGGCTTTTCAATTCATCATCATTATTCATCTGCCCTTATCCCAATTCATTTATGCTCGGCGCAGCATGTCTTCTTCTTCCATACTTCTCTATTACTCGTCATCTCATCAGACACCTCCTTTCTAGCCATATCACCCTTCACACAGTCCATCCATCGTATCTTTGGTCTTCCTCTACTCATATACCCATCTACATTCATACTAAACTCATTATCATCTGCCTAGCCTTTTCCCAACTACGTTGGGGTCGGCTTCCAGTCTATCCGTATGCAGCTGAATACCAGTATTTTACATAGAGCGACTGCCTATCTGACCTCCACAACCCAGTAATACGATACCCCTTGGGTACTGACTACCTGTAACGACTGCCAAAGATCTACAAATGACAGCCGGGACCAACGGCTTAACGTGCTTTCCGAGGCACGGAGGAAACTCGGTATGTAATGGGTGGTCACCCATCCACGGACCAACCTAGGTAAGCACGGCTTAACATAGAAGATCGACCCGAGCGGCTGTTCTTATTTAGCCACGAGCTCCTTCATTCGTACTAAACTGTGAAGTTATTTAAAAAATATTACTTCCGTAATTGAATCGGATTTTGTTAACAATTTCATGGGTTTTAATTTTTTGAACCCTAATCCTAACAACACGGCAGCTATCTGCCAGTAAAAGTCCCGTCAAAATCGGTTCAGCCGTTCCGGAGATTAGCAGAAACAAACACAGACAGACAGACAATAATTATAAAAAAAGTTAGTTAAGTAAGATAAGTTAGTATGTTACAAGTGCCGAATATACTTTCATATGCATTCAGTAAAACGCTGTTATTTTGAAATTGCAAACAGAATCTGTAATTTTATGTATTTGTATTGTATTTGTAGGTATAAGTAGGTACATTGTATGGGTCCTGCATGCGAAGTCGTCCGCGGCGAAGAATCTTAAATCCTATGGCATCCTCATCTTGCTTGACCTTGTCTCAATTCATTCTCCACTGTCAGCTGTCTCGTCATCGCTTCTGCCTGTTTCTACACTAATATTATAAAGAGGAAAAGTTTTTATTTTTGTGTGTGTATGTTTGTAATGAATAAACTCAAAAACTACTATGCCGATTTCAAAAATTCTTTCACCATTGGAAAGCTACATTCACCCTGAGTAACATAGGCACCCGTGCTAAGCCGGGACGAACCGCTAGTCTTTTATAAAAAGCATGTTATAATGATTGTTTTTTAGACACTCACAAATAAATCGGATGAGTAGTTTTGAAGATTAAATCTAAACTTAAATACTTTGTAAGTTTATTAACATAGATTAGTCAAAAAGCGAGGTGCAGATGCCAACACATCAAGCTACTTACTACAATCTGTCAAATTTCTTTAATAGATTTTCAACTTTATCGCTACATTATTACGTTCAAGGTTGATTGGGAAAATTTTACAGTTTCGGGTAGCTTCAAATCAAATCATTTATTGTTTTGCAAACATGGGTAATAAAACAACAACAACATACAACAAAAAACACAACAACGTTCTGAACGACAACATGACGAGATTTCGACAAAGAGTTCTTAGGGCACAAGAACTCAAGTTTCACTTTCGAAGCGTTTCATTTTTCAAAACTACTTTGAACAGGATCTTCTTAATGAAGCTTCTCTGATAGATACAATAGTAATATGGTTGAAGTTCTACGAACCCGAACAAAACGCTATGCTTCCACATTATTATTTTTTTTAGTCTTTATTTATTTAGGGGCTTTTTGGTCTTCCAAAACGTGACAATATTGTGATAATAATAATTTAAATGTTTTTTACAAATTTTTTAAATTAATATTTAAAAATGTATGAAATTTGTATAAAGATGAATAAAGGCAATAATAATTCTTAACAATAAATCGGAAAACAGTTATTACTTTCTACATACTATGTTACTTAAAATAATTGTAAATAAGTCCACATTAATTGTAAAATAAATAACAATATATTTGAATCTATATCTTAGATATGGAAGTGCGGAATCTCCTAACACAGGCATTGTTTGCCTAAAAGGAGGCTCCCAACACAATTCATTGTATATGAAGCCTTTTGTGAAATAAAAATATTTTTATTTTTTTCAATTGTGCGAACCGCCGTCAGTTTGTGGAAATCACTGCCGGCTTCTCTGTTTCCCGATCATTATAATCTAGACCTCTTCAAAGTTCGAGTGAATCGGTTTCTTCTAGGCAAGCGTGCTCCACCCTAGGCTGCGTCATCGCTTGACATCAGGCGAATTGCGGTAAGCCTATTTAGAAGTAAAACAAATTAAATAAATACCTTTTATGTTGGCCTCAGGGATCTTAATTATATAGTAAGCCTTGATGTAACAGATATGAACTGTATCACTCTGTATAATGAAAATCAAAACATTTAGTTCTAGTCCAGTTACAGGTAATTTGAATTGTCGAAACAAAACAAAACCAATAATAAAATGAAGCTACAGTCTCAGTCACAAGGCATAATAACTGTGAATTCCAAGGCGTAGATCTCCATGGAGAAGAACGGGTAAGAAACTCTATGAATGGAAACTCTTTTAAATCAGAATTTGAAACGTGATCGACATTCTAAAGTTATATTTATTTCTTCTTTTTCAATATCATTCCTGAAGTCATCATATATCAATCAACTTTTTAAAGGCAGGGTGTACAAATTTTTCCATCTGAGGAGCTCCAGGCTAAATAATCAATCTTTAGGTTAAACCGCGCCTGCCTAGTTTGATCCGTGGATGGGAGACCAGACCACCCATTACATACCGAATTTCCTCCATGGCTCGGAAAGCACGTTAAGCCGTTGGTCCGGGCTGTCATTTGTACATCTTTGACAGTCGTTACAGGTAGTCATTGGCCCGAAAGTCTGACCGTACCGACTGGGTTGTTGAGGTCAGATAGGCAGTCACTCCATGTAAAAATACAGGTATTCAACTGCATCCGGTTAGATTGGAAGCCGACCCCAACAAAAACAAATTTTTGCATCTAAATATCTACCACAGAATTCTCGAAACACTCACCAACTAAATATTGCCAGACCTTGTGTACCATAGACCACAGTGTGGGCTAATTACTTTCCCACCGCGTACGACCACGTAATATGTGTGCCCTCAATGTTTGATTTGCAGAGATAAGCGGCCAAGTGCAAACATGGCGCGAGCCATGTTTTACGATTTAGAATTATTAAAATATGATTATGGGAATCGGGGCGTGGGATATTTCAAATTGATGTTTCGAGAGATAATAGATAAGCAGGTGAAACTGTCATAACCTCACGCCTGTAATCCACGAAGGGTTCGGCAGAGATGTACAGTACTACACCCACATTTCGCCAGTTAATTTTTTTAGTCCCATGTGGGAGCGAGCCTATTGCCCTCGACTAGGTACAAATACAGACTCTGTGGCTGCTACTGAAAAATCCCTGATGGAAAAACCCAATAATACTTTGCCCGACCTGGTAATCGAATCTAGGACCTCATGCTCAGCAGTCGTGCTTGCAACCACTAGACTAACGAAGCAGTCGAAACTGGCCTTTAATAATAATATTGTATGAATAAATAAATAAAAATCTTTATTTCCAGCACACAATTCCAATGTCACTTCATGTTCCAACAATGTATTATTAGTTTAAGTTGAGAATTGCATTTAACACAGACTTATACAACTCTGACACCCAAGCTAAGATTGAACTTGTGTTATGAGTGTCAGGGCTCCCTAAGTTCACTAGGACAGTACAAATTCGGGGTTTGGTACACGTTAAACGACTGGTGTACGTAAGTGTTGTCTACTATAACTTTACCTGTCCCTTTGTGGAAATTGTCGTGATATTACGCGAAGAAATAATGAGAAAAATCAAGTTTGAAAGAAATAATGGCCTATCTATAAAGTAGACATAAATGTCCTAAAAATCATCATCTAACGCAAATAACCCATACATTCTCACGTAGATAATGTTATATTATCTTAAAAAATAAAATGTTTATCGATGGAGCATTTCGTCAACAAATCGTGGTGATACAGCGACACTAAAAAGTAAATAATTCATACTTACGTTGACGTTATCTCTGACACCTGTCAATTTGCCCGCCTTAAATGACATGTGGTGGGGTTGCCAGCTTTGGTATTTTTTTTTTCGGTTGATGTTACAAATACCGAAATAAATAAGGTTAAGTACTAATCAAGATATTGTTAAGTACAGCAAACTAACTATATTTATTATTAATTAAAAACTATTAAATAAACTAAAATAAATAAACTAAGAAAAAACTATAAAAGGGCATTAAAAAACTCCTCCTCAACGCTGTCAGCTGGCAATGTGCTTAAGAGACTGGGGGCGTTGTCACGTTGTATGGCAACACTTAGCCTCTGGCCAAGGTAAAAATCAGCCCTTGGGTCAAGGGAAGCGTCAACTAGGCGTTTCGATATTCCCTTAAATAGTCTATAAGCACTCGGACCCCACGGCCCCAGAGTTTCAACCCCAAACGGGTATCTAATTCAATAATTTTTGAATTAGAGACTTGATCTAAAGTTCAAATATTTTTAAGGCCATTAATGTATTGCTGACTGGCTGAATAATTTCGGTAGACCAGGATATTTGGCATAAATCGTGCCAGAATAAAAAAGTGTAATTAAAGAAAATAAGCTTGCTAAGCGTCAGCCTATTGTTATTGACATGGCCACTTCTTGCCTTGCCATCTATCAATTTGAATGCTGATCAAAAGAGTCAAATAAGAAATCAGTCCAAATACAATTATCACACCGTTATTCAACAAAACCTTTTCTGATTCGCTTTGTCAAGTTGATTTTGAATATACTATTTAAATATAACAAAACACCATTTACTTTTCAGACAGAAATATATTTTTAAATCTACTAACTTAATAAAAATACCACATTTTCCAGGTACCACATTACCTGGCAACACCGTCTGACTTAAGAAAACCCAAAAATGATTCGGAAATTACATTGTGATTCACTGCATCTGACAAGAGATGTGTTTATCTTTTAAAGATAACAGATACCGGGATATGTTACGACATGCTTTACAAGTTAACATGTTTAAATAGGGTAACGTGTTTGTTAGTTACCAATTGATGTCGTTTAGACGATGGGAATTTGGAATTGGTAATTTGGTACCTACTTAATAGTTCCATGGGAATTCGTGTGCCAGTTATGTTTAAGTCCCATGTAATAGGGGGCGAGCCTATTGCCATTAACCGGGCACAATGATAGGTACTGATGTTAAAACCGAATAACTCTTTGCCCGATTTGGGAAAATCACATGTTTTCCTGTGTACTTGCAACTACTAGATCACCGTCGAAATCATCATCTGCCAGCCTTTTTTCAACTATTATGGGGTCGACTTCTAGTCTAGCCGGATGCAGCTGAATCGCAACGTCTGACCATCTGACCTCCACAACCCATTAATGGGCAACTGGATACTTCTTGGTAAGACTGGTTCTCAGACTTTCACACTTCTTACTATCTATAATGTCTCGTTATGTTTTGAAAGGTCACCCATTCAGGGACCATTTTTAGGGTTCCGTACCGAAGGGTAACCAACGGGACCCTATTACTAAACCTCCGCTATCCATCCGTCCGTCCGTCTGTCTGTTTGTCAGCGGGAGCTCCCTAACTACGATGATACGGAATCCATCATGTGCAAATCCGACTCGCATTGGCCGGTTTTTTTATTTTATTTTACCACCTTTGTTTTTTTCTATTCTTGAAATGTTACCAGTAAACAGTATTCAAAAACATATAATGCTAGGTAATGTAATAGTAAATCCATGAAAAAAGATCAAGGGATCATATTTGTTAATCAGTTGATGAGTAATAAATTTACAAAAACAATAAATAAAACATTTCTGCTAAAAAACAATACGCCCCAAGTTTAATCACCCACCCCAAAACATACAAAACACAAAACTCGAATACATTAAATACATTTACATCAAACCTCCTTAGTCCTTACCTCCACACCTCTATAGCGAGCTACGATTGTCTATGGCAATCCCCCTAATGGCGCCAATTAAAGTTAGAAATGAAATTTTCATCCATATTTCTCATCCCCTTGCATCCCTTGCTCCCCCTCTAACTGCCGTTTATTAATTATAGCGAGAGCAGACTAATTTCGGCGACATTATATAATTTTATGTAGATTGCGATTTACGCGCCAAATGACTTTTCACAGGAGCGCCATGTTTGTTTTTTAGATGTATGTTTTAACAGTAAATCTACGAAAGGTACTTTTTGTAATTTTGATGCGCTTTTCTTTGTTTTAGTAGGTACATCGTACTCAGATCATCATCTGCCGAGCCTGTTTTGAGTGCGTTACATTGAGTCCTACCGTAAAACGTGATTTTTCACCCCCAAAAAAAAGTCGTTTCGCAGCAATAACTTTTGCGTAGAGTTACTTAGTTTGGTGTACAGAGTGCTTGGTACAGTACAGACGGCTTCGTGTAGGGTCCGTTTACACCTTGTATTTCCTTTGTTCTAGTTTGAAGAAGTTTCCAAAAGTGCATTTTAATGGCCTAATTGAAATAAATAGTTTGGCTTTCTAACTGTAGACGAGAATCAGATCTTGACTACTTTAAAGTTCTAAGAGCCTAGACCACTCATTTTATCAGCTAGAACGATTATTAGATAGCTTGGACTGAAAAGGTTACCCGTATAGAGGTTTTAATCGGGTTATTTTTATTACTATTAGCTTTTATTTAACTTGCTTGATGATTAGTAAGTTTGTATTGTATTGGTCAAATCTTGCAACTGTCAAACAAGTTCCTCCCAACTGATTGAGCTGTGCACACACCTTTGGTTCTGATGACAATACATTTTAAAACAAACATGGTCAAGAAAAGTAGATGAGTACTCTTGTATCTATTTCGTCTAGTTTTTGACCCTTATTGTGAAACGCTAAGCTAATTTCCTATGAATTTTTCGAACAAAACAAACACACAGACATGGAATATTGTCTCGAATCTAAACGATTACCCAACAAAACACGACTAAAGATTTACATAGGTAGAGTAAATACCTCAATGAAATAAAGCTACATAAAGAATAATTAAAACTAAATATTTCTTTATTTTAACATATTGTTTTACATTATTTTAATAAAATAAAGGAACTGACTTTAGTTAGTTTTTATTTATATAAACTATTAAATAGACAACAGGACGCTCCACATCGCAAGTATCATTCGGAAACGTGCCCAGAAGACTGGCAGTAGTGCCACCGCATGCAGTGAATGGCAATGCTAATTCTTTGACCAAAGAAAGAGTTAGCCCTCTGGTCATGCGAAGTGTCGACCAGTCGTCGTATTTCCTTCAAAAGGAGACGCGCACTCGGGCCCCATGACCCGAGCCTTTCGACCCCAAACGACTCAAAACTGTTACTACCAATTAGGTTACAGTATTAACGCCGTTTGAGGCTTTCAGCGCGAGAACAGCTAAAGATTTACTCATTCTATATCTCTATAAAACATTTGAATAAACAAAAAAACAACAAACAAAATTGTGCAACGTGTAATTTTTCAGAAGCCGACATCACGCGGTCAACTAACAAACACAACTCATTCGGAATCCAGTTTTCAAGAACACCATCTTACTCTGTCTTTAATTCGAATAAAAGTATATATCCGTCTCTTTCTCGCACATTGCGATTGGGTTGAAAAGTTCCCGCCTTTCGTCAAAAACAATGGTTGGAAGAAGAAAAAGGTAAAGAATAGCGCCGTCTCGCTTGCGCAGTGTTAGGATATTTTGGTGAAGGAACATTGGGAAATTATTCTATGTGATTATGTTTTGTTTTTTTTTTCTTACTGTTTGTCGATGTTGTCTTGCTTTTATTTGATGGGAGCGGTTAAGTGCATGTTTAACCGGCTTCTAAAAAATGAGGAGGATTTTTTTCATGTATGTTCACCGATTTCCGTGATTTTCGGTCTAATTTAAGTGATTCTTTTTCATTTGGTAGAGAAAGCTCGCGCAGTGGTAACTAAAAGGTTCGGAAGGCAGGGAGAACGGCTATTGAGAATGAAATTGTTATAATTTTCTTTTATTTATATTTTTACAAATCAATTATATTTTTAATTTAATTATATTAATTTAAAAAAATAAAAAAAACCGGCCATTTGCGAGTTGGACTCGCGCACCTAGGGTTCCGTATAAACTTGTAGGTATTTTTTTATTAAACTAAATATTTACGGTTTTCAAATTTTTCCCTTTATAATATGTGCTGTAATGCTTCTTGCCAAATGTTACTTACAAGTTTTCGCGAAAAGCTAAGTTTGCCCATATCTTTTTATTGTGTTGACTCAGGACTTTGATTTTTATACACCTAATAGGACTATAGACTTTAATATCTGGTATAAATTTTAACTTGCTAGGTGCACCCGTTCCTGAGAATATCGGGGGTGATACAAGGACAGACAGACGGACGGACGGATAAGAGAGTGACTTTTTTACCTTTTGAGGAACGGAACCCTAAAAACAGCTGTTTCCTACAAAGGTGTTTAACCTAACGGTCAAAATGTATGGAAAAGCTGTTTTTTAATAACCGATAAAAAATCGATGTAGGGGGCTCAGAATGATGTACTGAATACGTGATAACCGTTTTCGCGTCGGCGTCCCCTCCAACAGTATATTCTGCCTTAATAAATCACAACCGAAATACAACAGAAATATAGAAATGCAATAAAAGCCTCTACCAACTAGATAAGGTTGACATAACATCAACCCTCTAAGTTTATTTAACCCCATTCAATAACATTTCATAAAAAAGTCACTCAATGGGGTTACATGAACTTAGAGGGTTGTTTTGATTATTTTAATAATTGTAATTCTGTAATTACATACGCGTTACTGGCGCGATTAATATTTTCTTCAACATAAAACCTGACACTGACCTGCACATTGCAAAAAATGTAAAAAAAAATGAATTTCGCGGGCTTTCATGGCGCTTCCATCTTAAGTATATTTTTTACTATTATTTGTGTGTGCTAGCTGACATGTGACAATAATTTAATGCAGGTAATGGATTCTTTGTTAACATTAACTTTACACACTATTGATATAGAATCTGGTTCTTCTAACCAAACAGACAGATGTGTTGCTGGGCAGTCTGTTCCGTCACTTCGTGTTCCCAGCTGGAACACTAGGAACTGGCGAAAGGCGGCCGTTTTGGAGGACAGTCTCTTGTTAACTTTGACGTTCAAACAGTGCAAGAGGTGCTGGAGGTCTACTCTCTAAGTCCGTCAACGACGGACGGACGGACGGACGGGCTCGTCCGACCGTAGTCCGTTACTACGGACAAACCCTACTCCCTATTGATTACGGATGCCTGAGTTTCGAACGGAGTCATAGACAATATTCGTGAACGAATGACGCATGGCGATAGAGTTGCGCTATTTTACTGGTCGATTACCGGTTTACTAACTTTATGATTTTAAAGTTTTTAAACAAAAAATATTATAGTTATTCTTAAAAAAATTACCTCATTTTAACAATATACATTTTATTATTATAGAATTGAACTATTTTTGCTATTTTTGCCCGACTTGTGGCTTTATCCTGTTAATACCTTTGCTTTTCTTTCTTTTGACGGCATATCTCAAATGAAATGTCAGTTTTTATTTACAATTTTATTAAATACATTCAAATATTAGGAGCTACAATGTACGTAATTCGCATTATTAATACGACGCGGGAACTCCATAATAAATGGTAAAATGGCCTCAACCGTTCTAGCAGCAACTCACGGGCGCAAATAGACACACTCCTCAACATTTTATGAGTGAGAACGAGTTGCAAAACACCAGCGGCAACCACAATACCGTGGTGCCCAGGCGAGTTCGAAGCTCGTTGCCACCAGTAACAAGCCGAGGACAAGCTGATGAAGAAGGCATTCACGTGGAAAAGAAGAAGCCTAAACGCAATCAGTGCGGTTCCGAATTGACAGGTCCGAACATGTTGCTGCATCCCGCTATTCCATCGACGCAGCTGTACATACACATCTACATCACATCACGACGCCAGAGGAGGTCGTGGAGTATATAAGAAACAAGACCAAGTTCACCCTTAGAATGGACAGGTTAGGTTGTTCGCGCCACAAGATTATCTTTTGTGATGCGGGTCCCAACACCATCTCGAGACTTTTATGACGGAATTTTGGCTGCAGGGTCTCGTGTATTCGCGGAAGTCTACATGACACCTCGACTCAGTGCAATAATTATATGGCCGACCAAACATAGTTAATAGTTTTTCGTAAAAGTGTTCAATATGTTTTTAGTTTATTGTACTTCTAAGAGTATTTTGTGTAGTGTATCTTCGATGCCTGAAAATAAAAGTGATTGATCTATTGAAAGTTACTTATTACTACGAACTTAGTTTAATTTAAGACAACTATAGATAAATAAAAGGAAGTATGTGATTTATTTTATTTAACAGTTTATTTAAGTATAGGAAGAAGAAAGGAACAGAAAAAATAGGTACAAAGGTGATGCTTATTTCTAAAGAAATCTCTTCCAGCATACCTGCGAAAGGAGAGTAGAAAAAGGAGATGTAGACGTAGTGTGTAAAAGAAGAAGAGAAAATAGAATACATAAAAACATAAAGGAAATGACAAGTTTAAATATAACATACAATATGTATAAGAATCATCATCATCTGCCTAGCCTTTTCCCAACTATGTTGGGGTCGGCTTTCAGTCTAAGCGGATGCAGCTGAATACCAGTATTTTACTGGGAGCGACTGCCTATCTGATCTTCAGAAATCAGTTAGTTCTGGGTAATCCCTTTCGTAAGACTGGTTGTCAGACTTTCGGGCCACTGACTACCTGTAACGACTGTCAAAGATCTACAAATGACAGCCGGGACCAACGGCTTAACGTGCTTTCCGAGGCAAGGAGGAAACTCGGTATGTAATGGGTGGTCACCCATCCACGGACCAACCTAGGCAAACGCAGTTTAACCTAAAGATCGGGCCGAGCAGCAGTTATTATGTAGCCACGAGCTCCTCTCCAATATATTACGTATCATATATGTATAAATACTTATGCAACTATGGCAAGTTGGAAATATATAGTTCTTTCACTCTTCTTTTGAAAACTGCAACAGTTTGGCAGTCCCTTATATCAGGTGGAAGAGAATAAATACCACAACCGCAAAGCGTGTACAGTAAAGGAGTAGGAGTAGAAGTCAGTAGCGTGGGGAGGGGATTTAAGGAGGTTCCTAAGATGCGACCTGCAAGGTGCATTAGAGGAACGGGTGTAAGAAAAGCGATCCCGCAGATAGGCTAGTGTTTTAGGGTTATGAAGGATGTTAAAAAGCAGACACAATATTCGAGAGTTCCTGTGAAGTCGGATTGGGAACCATCTGAGTATATTGCGAAAGTTGGAAACACGGTCATACTTTTTGAGGTTAAAAACAAAACGAATAAAGATATTTTGTAAACGCTCAAGTTTATTTAAAAGCTTCTCGGTGGCATCCAAATAACACGCATCGGCGTAGTCTTTGATGGGCTGGATGAGAGTTTGCGCGAGGGAGGTTTTGGTCTTCAAAGGCAAGTAGCTCTGGAGTGCACTTTGCGACTTACTTCAGCTACCTGGGAAGTCTACGATAAATAAGAGTCCATTATCACCCCCAGGTTTTTGGCCTTATTTGCGAATTCTATCTGAACTCCTCATATGTTTTGATTGTAATAATGTATTGTTGAATGTATTTATATTTTTTTCAAATCGATTGGTGCCAAATAAATGAAAAAATACTCTGTTAAAAAAATGCTTTTATTGTGCAAATTTGTTCTTTACTTTATCACAATCTTCCGCCTGTCCCAACACCCATTATGTCCTGTCACTGCTAAGGCCCACTGCACCTTGATGGATCCCCCGGGCATAAAAATTGAGAGCATCAAGTATCTGAAAGTATACAAATACAACAGTAACAATTATATAAGATCGATTAGTAGTAATACAACTCAATAATTTTCAGAATCTTCAAAATGTATATCGTTAGCCTAAGTCCTTAAATTTTGGATCAAACTATTACCTACCTTAATTCTTGGATCAACACCATTCCGTCGCTTGTTGAGGCAAAAGAGGCAAGACATATCTTCAGATAATTCCCGTGTGAGCCCTTGCAACCCCATGTCAGGAATAAGCGCCAAGCGGAAGTTTTGGCGCGAGTAGAATGGGCGTCGCCTCCGCTCTTCTTGTAGAGCTTCTTCAAGCATTAAAAAAGCAGCCATTGTATTGATTTTCTAAAAAACTTAAACTTTCGTCGACAGCACGATAACTATTTTGATGTCGTATCAACTGACATAACGATCCGTCCTAAGAAGTGCCAAACTCAACTTTTCGGACGGGCAAAAACACATCGGGAGTAGGGACAACTGTCAAATCGAGTTGTCATTCATTCTTCGTTCGGGCTCGAACTAATCGTCCGTCCGTCGGTGCTAGGGAGTAGGAAACGCCCGTAATTTCGGCCGAAACTACGGGTTTCGTGCTTAGAGAGTAGACCCCCTGATTATCAGCCTAACTTGAATAAATGACGTTTCATTTTGATTTATCGCTGGTCAGTATTTGAATGTCTTTGGTTGTAGACTTAGTACGCTCGCTGACGCGAATGACAGCTGTCAAAAAATCAATCAATCATTTATTCTGTTAAACTTCTTTGTTCTGCCCCTAACAAAATATCTATTTCAGAAGGTTCATAAATATGTCTGTAACACTTAAAAGAACTTACTCCACCCATATTGCCACCGGGACAAAAACTGACTTTCAATACATAGATACAGATGCGTCCGTTGATTATCCATCTTCTTGGTTTGAATCTCACCCGGGACTCAAGCCTCCCGTGATAGTTCCGCATTGTAGGCTTAGTAAGGAGGACGTTTACAAAGCCGCTAGGGGGGGGATCCTAGGTTCCTCATTGACCTTGGATACGGCAAAACTTGTTTTGTATTGGTTCGGAGTGTAACCGATATCTGCCCGGAAGTATGGACGAGCTTTGGAGTCCGCATCGCAGACGAGGGGGAAGAGATCACTCCGTGGTCCCTTGTGGACCTCCAACAAGGAGGGGAGGTTACCCTCACGGAAAACATCGCGTCATCCTCCCAAAGAGGTGTAACTCAACCCACCATTGATCCCTCTACCTGGCCACCCAAGGCACTGGCCTTGTACATATTGTGTGTGTATAGGGTAGTTAAGATAACTAATCAGGACTACGCAGATGTAATTCTCAAACGGATGGAGGCTCAGTTCACCGCCGAGGGAGGAGGAGGGATGAGTCTCCATGGCGTAACAGGTACATATGGAAATTGGTTGAGTGACCGAAACTTCTTGAAGTTAGTCGCAGCATATGATATGTTCCTCTATAGATTTAGTGGTCATGAATGCGGGATATTAAGGCTAGGCTCATTGGGTAGTAGATTTAGGGATTGCGCGGGCTTGCTATCATATGGGTATGCTATGACCATCCTTAATATAGAGGCAGGACCACTCATGGACTGGATTTTCCTCACCACGATGGGGGCTGAGATGTTGAGGCTATCCAAAGAGGGTCAAGAATCAGGAGACAAGTATTCTTATTTCCCTTATCAGGGAGATCTCGATCTCGTAACCAGGTCGGCCTACTCATCAAATGCCAATCCGTACCTCTTCCACTGGATTCACATCATAGGGGCACTAATAGGACATCGTAGATCAATTAATGCGAGGTTCAACTTTGAAGGGAGCTTTGCAGACGTCGGATTGAACGCTGTGCTGGTAACATGGGTGTTTGCAAGAGGAGGGGAGTTGACCACCGGACATCGTTATGGGGACGACATAGAAATGATCGGGCCGGGGGAGGATGATGATGAGATGACGGAGCTAACTCCAGAAGACCGCATATGGCTAGAGACTACCGGGAGAGATCCCAAAACGTGGTATGCAATCCTGAAGACCGGGAGCTTCCGAGTCCCCCCGGTAGTTCAGAAGGTGATCAAGAGGCAGAGGGGGAAGATAGTCGATCCGCGGGAAGGCTCAGTTGGCCAACACGTCAAGCAGCATTTGGTTTATTAAGCAACTATTCAACATTCCTCAATTAAAAAGATGAATCTCCAGTAGGACCAGCTACTAGCCAGCCTAACTTACTCTCTTGTAAAACAGGTTTGCCTTGCCCTAAACTTATTTTATTATTTCTAATAATATTAAAGAAATGTTCTGCCCCTAACAAAATATCTATTTCAGAAGGTTCATAAAATAAAGGATCAGCCAAAGAAATATTTTCCGGAAGTCCTAAACTTTCAATGTTTACTGGGACATTAGGTAAGTACCCTGTAATATTTGGTAATACTAAACAATTAGCTTGTACACTAAACAAGCCTACTTGAGATTTTACTAAAATGCTGCACTGTTCTGTTACTTTACATGTTATGCTATTAATGCCTGATAGATTTAAACCATTTATTTGTTTTACTTGTAAACTGAGCCTATTTTTAAGTTTTTCAGTAATGAATGATATCTGACTACCAGTATCCAACAGTGCACGAGCTAGGTATGTCTTGTTAGTTTTAGTATTCACAACTTGCACTTGTGCAGTACATAAGAGGACTTGTCCTGAAGATATGGCTGTTAATGTCACAGGTAAGTTACTATCAGATGACTCCGGTGTATTAAATAAGTTTTCTGTGTTATTTACAGACTCAGTTCTAACATTTTTATGTAGCATAGTTTGATGTTTATTTTTACAAACGCGGCATGAACCCTTTAAAGAGCAGTTTGAATTGGTGTGACCAGATCTAAGACAATTTGGACACAAGTTGTGCTTAGAGACCTCGGACCATTTGTCATTGACACTCATTTTCTTAAATGTATAACATTGATGCACATGATGTCCTTTATTATTACAAACTAAACATGGTCTAATGTTAGAACTAGAGACAGTTGCAAACGATTTTACTGATTTGTTTTGAAAATTACTATCCTTACCACTAGGATTTTTATGATCCGAACTGCTACGGCTATAATTAGCAGTTTCTAAAACATTGGCTCTAATTTCTATGAATTTACTAAATTCCTCAAGTGTAGGACGGTGTGAAAGATGACCCTTATGATTCTCCCACTCCCTACTAGTATTGGGATCTAACTTTGCAGCTACTAAGTATATAACTAATGGATCCCATCCCTCAGTAGGAATATTTAAGTTGTTTAATGCGTTAAGGTTTTTATGTATCTGGTCGATTAAATATCTTAAAGCCTTAAAAGATTCCCTTTGTATAGGGTTAATAGATACCAATGAATGTAAATGATTGTTTATGAGAATGTTTTCATTATTGTACCTGTCACATAAAGCCTTCCATGCATACTCATAACTCTTAGCGGTAAACTCAATGGATCGTATTACTGTACTGGCACTGCCCGATAGAGAATTTCTTAAATAATGAAATTTGTTGATGGGTGCTATGGAATCATTATCATTTACAAGAGACTTAAAAGTGTCTCTGAATTCAAGCCACTTGCTGTAATTGCCGTCAAATGTTGGCAAGTTGATTGTTGGAAACTTAATTGAATTTGAATTATTACGGCAACTACTTGAAGTGGATTCATTACCATCTACTTTGGGAGTTGAAACTGACTCGATAATTTCCTGGGCAAGAGCTATTTGAGTGTAAAACTCTGACTCAGTGTTGTCTCTTTCTACCATTTGTTCTTCTAAATTGGAAGAAAGTTCTTCAATTTCTATTTGCACTGAATCAAACTTAGACAGTAATTCTTGAATTTGAGACAATCTTAATGTGATTTCTCTAATTTCAAGACTAGACGGTGAGTTAGTAGGTTTAAAATTTTGTAAATAATTTTTAAATATGGTCAATCGACTCCGTATGCCACCACGTTTTCGAATGAGCGATTTTAGAGAAATTTCCTCACTATCAGACATAATGAATAAATTTTGAATTGATTAGGTAACCAACAATGAGCTAAGAGTATAATAAATTGTGCAAATCCACCGGTATGCGATGTATGTTGAAGAATCAGCATGATTTTGTGCGCGAGATGTAGTAGGAATTGATAACTCGATATATGTGGGTGACTGATCGTGTGAGGGTGACTGGTTGTATGTTGGTAATTCAGCGTTTGCAGTAGTTTGGATGTATGTTGAGGACTGATGTTGTGGAGTTGATTGGATGAATCTTTGAGTTGTTATTTTTATAGGCGTTTTTAAAATTTTGTCTCTGTGTTCCAATTGCCGTATTAATGCTTGGGAAATAGCGGTGTGCAAGTCTAATTTTATTTTTGTTTGTTCAGGTTTTGGCAGCGCTTTTAATTCTTTACTCATACTAAGGAAAAATAGATCAGTTTCGTCCATGTCTTGTCTAAAATTTTGCTTCTGACGTCTTAAATCTTGGGAAGATTTCATCAAATCGTACAACTCTTGTAATTTGGGTTCTTTATTAGGTTTTCCACGTGAGGAACTGGATTGTGATTGACTGCGTGAAGTACTGGGACTTTCTGGAAGACTTTCGTCGGGATACTCTTCTGTGGGTGGTGATTCTGGTGTAGTTGTCACATTTGTTTTTGTGCTCCTACATTCCATATAAGGAAGAAGAAAACTCATGTTCTCTTCATATTTCCAGGGCACTAACGCCGCCGCAGCCTGCCCACTTTTCTTATTCCTTCGTCGCTTCCAAGCGCTGGTGAAAGCATTCCTTAGTTTTGCCCAGTCATCCTTGCATTTATTTACTGTAACAAATAATAATAATTGTTTATTTCTTTTCAGATTTTTAGCTACTGGAAACACTTTTCGATCATTGGCCTTCAACTATCGAATGGGATTTTCTACTGTGAGAGTTATAGTACAAGAAGTGTGTGAAGCCATTTGGAAAAATATGGCACCTATTGTAATGCCTACACCTTCTGAACAAATGTGGAAAGATATTGCAAATAACTTTAAACAATTTTGGCATTTTCCAAATTGTATTGGAGCATTAGATGGCAAACACGTTAACATTGTCCTATAAACGCAGGTTCTACTTTCTATAACTATAAACAAGAACACTCCATAGTTTTACTTGCATTAGTTGATGCTCAATACAAATTTATCATGATTGACGTAGGTGCGTATGGTCGAAACAGTGACGGTGGCATATACGAGAAATCTTTGATGGGAAAATTATTTGAGCAGAAAGCATTAAATGTACCACAGGATGAACCACTGAGTGTAAACTCACAACCTATTGTTGCTAATGCAGCATTCCCGTTGAAACCATATTTGTTAAAACCTTATCACAAAGACAAGCTAGTTAACAATGATGCAAATAAAATATTTAATTACCGCTTATCACGTGCACGCCGGTGTGTAGAAAATGCGTTTGGTATTTTACGGGCTCGATTTCGTGTATTTCATGGACCTATGCAAGTCCAACCGGACATGGTAGACAAGATTGTGCTAGCTGCCTGCTGCTTACATAATTTTTTAAGAACAGAAACATTGCTCCCTGAACAAAATTTGATGGATTCTACTGACCATAGCAGCAACATCGACTGTCTAATTAATATTGAATCTTTACCAAGAAACCCATCAAAAAACGCTGTTTATGTCAGAGAGAAATACAAAGAGTATTTTATTAGTCCAGAAGGGAGAGTACCATGGCAAATAGAAATGATTCGCCGAGGTAGACAAAATTCTTAAATAGTATTAATTGTTAATTTTGTATAATTATTCATTAATCTCTTTTCAAATAAATAATAAAGTAAAATATAACTTTATTGACTTTCCTGGTTGTTCTAAGATTTCAGCGATTTCTTCCCAAGCAGCATTTCTCATGAAATTATCCTTGTAATCTTTACACTTAGAATCATAGATAACTTTTCTTTGACGTACGAGTTCTATGAGATCGTCAGTCATTTTTAAAATTAAAATTTAAAATTCCCGTTAGATGTTTGCGCCACGAGCCACGCGCCAGTATAGAAACACATTTGTCTGTTGTGCCGTGTCGCGCCATAACCCCCACCACCGCTCTGGCGCAATCGGTGGCGAGCAGTCCGCGCCACGACAGAACGCGTTGCGTCACGACACGACACGCAAATATGTCCCTAACCATATTAAATGTATGAAACCGATATGCTCCTGGCGCGCCACGACACGCCACGACACGTAAGTATGTTTCCGCCTTAAGAACCACGTAGCAATATTATGCACAACAAGAGGGCGGTTATGTACTCGGGAATGTTCTCGAAAGTTAGATTATACTTAAGGAATCGATTAGATAATAAGGCAATGAGGCAAACGATAATTATTTTTTATTGCGCTGAGGCAAGCGTTAGTGAAAATGTTTATAGGTTGCCTAGAAGTGGCTATTACCTAGCGTTATAATATAAGCACGCGGGCGAGTAGCATGAAACACAAAAAGGCGTGCTTTGTGCAGGTAAACAGGTTGTGAATTAAATATATGGTAGGCACGCGTAGTAGCAAGATGCCATCCCCCAAAGCTTAGAGCAGCAAGACACCCACACAACAAACAGAGTTCAAACAGTCGGGAATAGGAAAAGAATGGAATTAGGAACGGGCTTACTTCCTTTATGATGGTCAGTGTTGAAGTCACCGACGCAGCAGAGTTCACCACGTGCTCCCACAGGTAGGTATTCTTCGCACGACGCGACGCGATGTGTCTTGAATGCCGGCGAAATGTTCCCACGAAGTAGGTATCCCGTAGAAGATCACGACGTCGCCAACGTTCGCCGATGTCCTCACTCGCTAGATTTTTCACGTGCCGCGGCTAGAAGGCAGGCAGAAAACTTGTTCCCCAACAAGATGGCCGCGTGGCTGACGCAATTCTAGCGATGTTTCTTTGCTCGACGACGACTTGATGTGTCTCGTCCTGTCACGGTCGCCACTTGTTGGCGATAAAATGAAAGGCCGACGTTGTTTGAACTTAAACACGTATATTACTTAAAATATTAACAAGGTTTGATAGACATAGATCAGTGACGTTATTGTAACTTGTGCGTGCGCCGCTCTAGGCGAGATTTGAAGTGCTACTGACTGCGCGAGTGCGCGGCGGGGCCGCGCGCGCGCGCTCCTCCCGCTTCCCCGCGTCCCGCGCCCCGGATGGCGCGATGTGACGTATGGACCGTATGGTGTAACCTTGAACACGCGGGTGGCGTGTACAATACCTTTGTTTATCAGTAGTAAATTCAGTGATGGAGTAGTAACATCTATTTAAAAGGTATGTACCTATACATAGACCTCATAGGATCCCAGATACTCTTTATTTCTAATAGCTGCTCAGTGCTATTTGACAATCCCAGTTATATATTATTTATTTTGTTATTTTTTTTCCTTTTTTTTTTTGATTGGCCAGTTGGTCTAGTGGTTAGTGACCCTGACTGCTAGGACGGAGGTCGTGGGTTCGATTCCCACACAGGACAAATCTTTGTGCGATGAGTACGATTATTTGTTCTGTATCTGGGTATGTTTATCAGTTGTCTGGTTGCCACAGTACAGGCTCTGCCTAGTTTGGGATCAGATGGCGGTGTGTTGGTTATCCCAAGATATAGATATAGATATAATATCCCAGTTAATGGTAAAATTCAGTCAAAATTTTAATTTTGCCATTAACTCCAACCAATCCCGTGGCCATAACATTCGAATGCTACTTATATTATCAGTACACACATTAGGGTGTAATCTTTTATCAACAGTTCGTGACTTTTTGAGGGAATACTTAATTTATACTCCTTCCCGATTTCACCAATACTAAGCGATTACCTAAATAAAAGCACTCTATTGGATTTTGAACTTCCAGCTCAGCGTCGAGAGATCAAATTCCAACAGAGCATATTCAAGCTTTAATTTGGTGTCGTGCAACGATAGCGCAGACGAGCATAAACACTTCACAATGATTCTTTGAAACGTAAAAAAGTATTTTGATTGCCACTTTAATGGACAAATAGTTGGAAAAGTGACGTTTAGTCGTTATTATTGTGTAGTAACTATAACTTGATATCTGAATCAATATTTGTGTTTGTGTACTTAGTGCTTATCTGATGGATAGACGCCACTTCTTGCTTGTGAGAGCCGAATGTGAGCGGTTTTTTTTTATTTTAAACTACCGACCGGCTTCGCATGTATGCATTTTTTAAATGAAATATCAAAATTTTCTCTTAATACTATGTCCCAACAAAAAAAAAATGGCGATATCGGTCGAGACGGGCCTCAAATGATGCTCCGTCATACATGTAGCAGTTGCTTTTTATTAATATAGATGCTCTTGAAACATAAACTGTCACAGGATATATTCCGTGACTGTAGGTACATAATTTTGAACAATCACGGAAGATATCCCGTAAGTGACAGTATAAGTTTAGTTTTAAACCATGAAAGCTAAAAATGGTAGATGTTCTTTAGGAAACACCTCTCGTTTGGAGCAGTTCCAAGCGCTACATTAACCTCAGTCTCGACATAGATACCGACATTGTCGTAAACTTTCGGTCGCTTATTACGAACGAAAAAATTCGGTTACAATAACGCTGTTTGCGAGAAAAGCATCTTGGATGTTAAGACTTGCATGTCTCGCAAGCATCGTTATTTTAACCGATTTTTTCCGTTCTTATTAAGCGATCGAAAGTTTGCGATAGTGTCGGTGGCTTTAGCAGAATCATAATAGGAAAATAATATTAATCACGTTAAAATTCTTGAAATGGCCATAGACGTTAATATCACGAAAACTCATCTTATGGCCATTTTACTAACTAATTATAACGTTATTCATAATTATATTATCCTATTATGATTCTGCTAAAGCGGCCATTTTAGGCCTCCAGGTCAACACATCTGGAAATGTATTATTATGTACTGTGTTGAGAAATAAACATTTGAATTTTAATTTTAAACTTCGGATTCATTTTTTCCCTGAATCAGCTGTTTCCTACAAAACTGCAATACCAACACGGTCAAAATTTATGGAAGCACAGATTAAAATACAAAATTACCTATATGGGGGGCTCAGAATGATGTACTGAATACGTGGTACCCGTTTTCGCGTCGGTGTCCTTTCCACCCTGTAAGTATATTATCATTCATAATAAGCATGACAAGTATTTCCTGTCTTAATATCTAGATAGATAAAAATCTTTAGAAAAGAGCCTGATCTTAGTTATGACTCACATGTCTACGTTACAACCTTGAGACGTGAATCACTAAGATGGGGCAATATAGCTAAGTACATAAGTACCAGTGGCGAAGGTTTCATACAACACGATTCCTACTTACACTTTTGAAAAATGACACAGTCAGTATTCTATGTATAGACAAATAATATAATCACATCTATACTTATAATATTATAAAGCTGAAGAGTTTGTTTGTTTGTTTGCTTGAACGCGCTAATTAATCTCAGGACTGCTGGTTCGAATTGAAAAAATATTTTGTATTGGATAGGCTATATAACATTACGCTGCGACCCTTAGGAGCCGCGCAGCGTGTGAGACCGCGGGGAACAGCTAGTTAAATGTACTCCGGCTTATCTCTTACAAAAATTTACCCTTCGCTACTGAAAAGTACTTAAAATAAGTACTCACCTCACTCAAATCCAGCCTGTCCCTTAGCTGTCCTCCCCAGCGGCGCCCTAAGCCGCGGCTCGTACCCCACAGGTGGTGCCCTTAGCGCGCGGTCACTTAGTTTATAAGTTTTATGCCCCTAGCTGGAGGCCTTACACTCAAGGCATCCACAGGATAGTCCGGTTAAGCAGAAGCCAGCCTCACAAGTCCACCTGCGAGATACCATTCAATATCTACTATCTGCCACTTCATCATCATCTACCTGCCTTTTCCAACTAAGTGGTTGTCTTCCAGTCTAACCGGATGCAGTTGAATAATAGTATTTTACATGGAACGACTGACTGTTATTTTTTCTTTTTTTTTTGGGACAAGCTCGCCACCCTATTCCCAAACCACTGTAACTCCTGAGCTCCAGAATCAAGAGTGGCGACCACCAGAAAAGCGCCGAGATAATGAAGCTCGACGAAGTCCCAGAGAAACAAATTAACTGTCTTGGATCCCGCAACGAAATTAATCAGAAAAGTATAGCGGTGGAGGAGGAATGGAGCAATTGCCTATCTGACCTGAACAACGCAGTTAGTACTGGGTAATACGATACCCCTTGGTAAGACTGGTTGTCAAAATTTTGAGCCACTGACAACCTGATAACGACTGTCAAAGATGGTAGGAGAGCGGCGTGATGAGAGAAACACTTTTCTCCAATTCTTTTGTTTATTTTGGCTCGTTAAACCCAAAAATACAAAATTTTCTTCGTAACGTCGTTTAGTTTGATAATCATCCGACATTCTTTAAACGCCAAACCTTTTAGAAAACTGAAAAATGGATTAAGTTCTGCAGTCTCACCATATTGTGATTGGCCTGTTGGCCTAGTGGTTAGTGACCCTGACTGCTAGGACGGAGGTTGTGGGTTCGATTCCCACACAGGACAAATCTTTTTGCGATGAGTACGATTATTTGTTCTGTATCTGGGTCCTGGGTGTGTAGTTTATCTATAATATGTATGTATTTAGAAATATATAAGTACGTTTATCAGTTGTCTGGTTGCCATAGTACAGGCTCTGCCTAGTTTGGGATCAGATGGCGGTGTGTTGGTTGTCCCAAGATATTATTATATTATTATTATTCTCCTGCGCTCATCCCAATTCATTTGGGGTCGGCGCAACATTCTTCTTCCATACTTCTCTGTTTATTTAATGAATAACACTTGTAAATGCAACACAGAGCCAATTACAGGTTCCCACGACTAAACAGAAAAGGTATTAGAAATCTTAGAATCACTAGTTAACAAGCACGATATAAAATCAAATAAGATACAATAAGCACTATATCATAATACACTTTGACACCAGGTTAGGCATTAATGACACGGAGAATAATAAAAATAAAGCACTACGCGGTTTCAAAAAAATTAGCATCTGAGTCTCGTCATCACAGCAGTCACCTCTTTTCTAGCCATATTATTGTCATCCTTCACACAGATAGACCTCGGTTCTACACACTATTTAAACAAATTTTAAACACAGTATACCGTTAATCGTCTACTTCTATATCCAAACGTGTGTCCACAATAGAAATCAGAGCTTTAACATAATTTTTGAGTGGCTTTGGTAAACCATCATAAGTCTATTTGATGTTTAAAAGTTAAATTCCATTACGCATACTCAAATCAACTGAATCGTGACTCATCCAGAGCTCATTAAACATATCTTTCTTACAAGATTATAGTAAAACAAAATCGCTTTTGTGTCCGTCTGTGACCGCTTTGTTCTGAATTAAACCGCGCATTCAATTTTGATGCGGTTCCAACCATAATTTAGAGAATTTGTTCCGGAAAGTATAAGTGTCTCTACAAACAAAAAAAAACTATTTAAAACATGCGAAACACGAACGCTTATCTATACTTTTGTCTATCCTAACTAATATTATAAATGCGAAAGTAACTCTGTCTGTCTGTCTTTGCTTCACGCCTAAACTACTGAACCGATTTGTGTGAAATTTGGTACAGACATAGTTTGGAACTTGAGAAAGGACATAGGATAGTTTTTATTACAAAAAATAAAATAAAAATTAAAATTTATTCCGAACATACAGCGCCATCTATTGGTCAAGAGTCGGCATCAATTCATTCTCTTGGAAACGCGATATAACCGAACTTGACGCGGGCGAAGCCGCGGGCGGAAAACTAGTACTTAATATAATAAAGAAGTAAAAGTTAGCATGTAGGGGGTAATCTTCATAACTTAAGATCCAATTCTACAAATTTTTTCGCTGATAAAAAGCTACATTACTCGTGGGTGCTATAGAATATAAATTATATTTATATCATGCATATTAGCTGAGCTATCACAGTTTTTGTGGACGAAGTCACGGGAAGTGCTAGTTTATTATAACGAGGTAAAGTTTGTAAGTATGGATGTAGGTTGCAATCTCCAAAAGACTACTCATCCGATTTCAAAATTCAACATTATTACCAAATGCCATAAGATATATTTTTTCGACACGGACAAAGTCGCGAGTAGAACCTAGTTAAAAACAATCTCAGCATTGAACAAGTCATTGTAGAAAGCAAAAGGCTTCTTAAAAACATAACCTGTTCTTAATTCAAAAACTGACAGCAATGGCCGTTGTAAAAAAAATTAAGAAAAAAAACTACAGTCCAAATAGTCGTTAAGAGAAAATAAGCGAGCTAAAGCACATTATTTGGTTGTACAAACATAAAATCTGCTGCGGTTTTAGTTAAACGGGTAGAATAAGACGATTCAAGCGTGAATCCCTTTGAGCTAGAGTGAGAAAGATGATATAAAAGCGAGAGAGATGACAAAGAAGGTGGGGCGTAGAAAAAACCAGTTTAACTTGAGCTTTGGTAGTGTCAAAAGTTGTTAGGAATTAATAGAAATGTAGGGATCAGGGTATTTTGGTTGTACCGCCCAGTCGTTTTGTCAAATCCAACCTAACTTGGGCTTTGATAGTCTGAAAAGTTGTTACCTATAAATATAAGAGTACGGGTCAGGGTATTCTGGTTGTACCGCCCAGTCGTATTGTCCACATACGGCAGAATATGACGATAATCGTTGCTACTCGTCGACGTTAATAAAATAATTCAGTTGTTTGTAACTACTGCTCTCGGTCGGTATCCGAACGCGTTCGACGTTTGAATTTTATTATTTCGTTTTTATTGCACGGCTGTTTAACTGTTGAGGTGTGTGCCTGTTATTTTAGTTAAAAAAAAAGTGTGAAGTGAACTTTTTTGACTGTGCTTTTTTTTTGTTTTTGAACTTTTTTTGTACACGCTAGGTGAGTGACTGTTTTTTTTTTATACGTGGCAATATTATTAAAATTGATCATCTGCTATAAATAAAAATGTATATTTTCTTCAAAAATACTCAAATATTTGATACATATTTATAAATATTATTTTTGCATTTGTTTACTCGTTTCTCTGTAGGATTTTGACTAAAATTCACGCTCAGGCTTCAGTTTAATATTTTATTAAAACGGTACATTAAATTGTATTAAGTACCTACTTTACCCGACTAATTATGCAACTGAATATACGCGTTTACAACAAAAAGAAATGACTGAATTTCTTAGTTGGAAAATATGATAACTGAGAAAATTGTTTAGTTGGTTTACTAAATAAAAAAATAGAATATAGTACTCTTTATTTGAGGAGCTTGTGGCTTAATAATAACAGCCGCTCGGGTCAATCTGTCGGGCTAAAACGGATATAATCGGGTTAAGCCACATTTGCCTAGGTTGGTCCGTGGATGGGTGACCAACCATTACATACCGAGTTTCATCCGTGCCTCGGAAAGCACGTTAAGCGGTTGTTCCCAGCTGACATTTGTAGATCTTTGACAGTCGTTACAGGTATTCAGTGGCCCGAAAGTCTAACAATCAGTCTTACGTAGTCGCTCCATGTAAAATACTGGTATTCAGCCGCATCCGGTAAGACTGGAAACCAAACCCAACATAGTTGAGAAATAGTTCGGCAGATGACGTTGCCTCTCTGCGGAATGGCTATGGAGCCCTTTAAAAGTTTGTCTGTGGGCCATAAAACTATTCTTCAACAAGCTTTTTGTAGCGAAAAGGCTGACAAATACTTTTCATTAATCGATGGAATTTAAGATCCCTTTTACTTTACCTACAATTGATTCCGTATAGACGCAAAATAACGCATTGCACGAACATTTTCCTTAGAAAGATTCATTTTCGTACGTAACCTGACAGATTCCAATCGACGCTGTGGCTAAACAATAGCATTAATCCTAATACAACTGTTTTGAGTTGAGATTCAAAATTTAAACACATTCGAATATAGAACAGTTCCAAATTCAAAATTGCCGGGAAATATGGAAACGACAGAACTTAAAAGGCATGCCTAGTATAGTCATATTACCTACTAGCAAAACGTTTTTGTACAAGATTTTCTGCAGGTAATCCTTAAGTAAATAAATGCTTAGTGTGTTTTTTTTATTTTGTATAGTAAAATAAACTAAACTGTACTGCATATACATTATTACAATTAAAAACTATTAAATAAACTAACAACAAACTATAAAAGAGCATCAAAAAACTCCTCCTCAACGCTGTCAGCTGGTAATGTGCCCAAGACACTGGCGGCGGCCCCAGAGTTTCAACCCCAAACGACTCGAAAATATAGTTTCCACAAAGGTTCAATATTCACGCTGCTTGAGGTTCTCTTAGTTAGGTACATGTTAGCTAATTCTTCAGGAGGAGCACTATACGAGTACCAACATGTCATGTCTTTAGACAATTTTAAGAGCTGTCCAAACAGACTTCACATTTTCTCACACTCCAGCATTCCCCACGGCTACCGATGCATATAACAGCTAGTCATGTCCTTGGTTTGATTCCCAATGCGGGCAAAGTTTTAGTATATTTCTCAATAAAAATTTTAAAAGATATCGTAGTTGGTAGTGCGATACCCTCTTGCCTCTGATAGCACGTAAAGCCTGGGGGTCTAAAATGGCCACTTTAGCAGAATCATAATAGGATAATAATATAAATTACGTTTAAATTCTTAAAATGGTCACAAGGTGACAATTCATAATAGTAGGTACGTCTATGACCATTTTAAGAATTTAAACGTAATTCATATTATTATCCTATTATGATTATGCTAAAGCGGCCACTTTAGACACCCTAATCTCTCCCCAGTCGTGGTAGATGGTCCTTCCATGGGACTATGGGAAAGAGTAAAGGAACAAAGAGTGCATCGGTATTTGCGTACGCTTGTGCACTATAATGGGTGTAAAAATGAGTTTTTATATAAAAGAAGTCCCGATTCGTCATCATAAGAAAACAAATGATTGTTTTATTTAATGTTCGCGATTCGTCGTCAGTATAAAATTGCGTGTCAAAAAGTACAGTTAATAAGAAAAAAATACATGTATTTTAAATCAATTTATTTATAACAACTTCGAACTAAAATAAAATCTTACAAATACAAATGCACTTGTTTTCCCAGTCATTGCGATCATTTTATTACAAACATGAACACTGACATTCCCCACGGCTACTGATGTATAAAACTAACAGCAACAAATATCTATAGGGCATGCAAATATTTGTATCCGTGCGGGACGCGAACCCGCAATCCGTGAGGTGACTTCTAAACTTAATAGTGGACATTTAATTGCGGTTTGCTCGTGAAAGCAGTAGCTGTTAGTTTTTAGATCTTAAATTTTTAACTACATCGGAATTTATATACGAACGCCAAAAGCACAGAAAATATTTCAAGTTTGCTTGTAAAGACATCAACGCGCTTACAAATCTTTTGATGTTACAAAGTCACGGCCAAATCATAAGCCTCAAGTTCGAACCTAAGACACGCCTCTGATTTTTCGGATTCATGTGCGTATTGTATAATTATCACTTGCTTCGGTGAAGGAAAATATCGTGAGGAAACCTGCATGCCTGAGAGATATTTCTCGACGGCATGTAAAGCCAAGTCAGAGGCCCATAGGTGACATAAAAACTCTGACACCAGGTTAGGCACTAACCACATCATAAAGAAGAAAGACTACAAAATGGATGTTGTGGTTTACACGATCATTGGAAGCATGCATACCTTAATGATTAACTTAGATTTAGGTCAGAAATTTTAATGTTTTGACATCTAGACGTTTAGGTTGACCCGTGCGCAACAAGGCCGGGTTTTTTTATGTTTAATGGTCCTACTCTTGACCTCAACCTAGTCCTGAGGACAGAGATGAGGTCGACGATGGAACGAGCCAACCCAAAAGAAGCCTATTAACTCGCGACTTAAATAGATTGGGGTCATATGAACTTGGGAACACCGACGCAGGCAGGGAATTCCACTCCTTGGCTGTGCGCATAATAAACGATGTAGTAAAGGGTAACAAGGATTGCCCAATTTTATTTTAATACCATAAAACTAAACTAAAATTCAATCACCTACTTCCACCTAAGTTAGTTCCCAAACAAAAATAGTTTTTAATGAACCGATAAGCTTGGAGTGCTTAATGAAATAATGAATCTATATTAAAAGCTCCTCAACGGTGATTGAGCACATTATCACTATATTAATAAAGCGTTATCTAGCGCTTAGCCGCGTGCTAGCGGCTATCAGCGAGTTAATTTTATCAAAAAAGCCCCCATTTAGTCTAGAAATTGGAAATTATTGAAAACCCACTGATACTCGGCTTCGTGGATTTATAGTTTAGAACTTCTTATATCTTAGTTTAACATTACATAAGGTTAAACAAGGTTAAGAAAGTTTTAACCCGTTACAATCAATATTTCTTACAGTTTACGGCTAACTAGCTGTTGCCCGCAACTTCATTCGCGTGGATATTTCGATGTGTATGTGTGAGAAAAGTAAAAATTAAAGACTATATGTATCTCTGTGCCAAATTTCATCCTGATCCGTTCAGCCGTTCTGGCGCGATTGTGTAACAAACATCCATCCATCTAAACTTTCATATTTTAATAGAAAGATAAAGTAAGCGAATCGATCAAAAGATAAGCTTCACCTACCGAGATCCGCCAGTGGATGACCACCCAATACACATCGAGATCCCTTTGTGCCTTGTCGTTAAGCAGTTGGTCCCGGCTGTCGTTTGTAGATCTTTCGACAGTCGTTACAGGTAGTCCCCCGAAAGCCGAAAGTATGAAAACTATTCTTACCAAAGAGTATAGTTTATCGTAGTTATTTAGACAGATGACTGGCGTACCGCCTAAAATACTGACCCCAACATAGTTGGGAAAAGGCTAGGCAAATAACGGTGCACTAAAAACCATTCTCGTTCGTAGATGGGTATTGCGAAAACATATATAGAATTGTATACACCAAAGGCAACGCAAGGACGTTTTTCGCAAGATTTTCATAGTACGAAACTACGGAAGCTACTGTCCGATGTCCACTATGAAAAAAAAGGTGACTGATTATTCTGTCCCCACCTATAAAAATCAATATTAACCACATTATCACGATTAATAATTCGTTATCTATCTATAAAATGGGTACCTGTTTGGTTTTGTCGCGTGTCGGGTTATAACAGTGGCCTTATGGTAATAAAAGTAAGGGGGTCTTTTATTTTTAACTAGCGACGCGCCCGAGTTTCGCACGGCTTTTACGACTTGACGAATCATCGAGGTTTCTTTATTAAACGTAAGTAAAAGGTTTAATGTATTTATTAATGAACCTTCCGGAACTAATTCTTTCCATAATCGCGATAGACGCATTAAAATCCGTGCCGTAGGAGAACAATGCGCGCACACAGCCAAATTGACTTTATTTTAGCTAGTATGGAGCCCACGTGGAGTTTGATAATTGTCCCACGGGATCATACTACCCTATTTGTTAATCCAGGTTATAAAGTATCTGTGTGCTATATTTCATCTAAATCCGTTCAGCAGTTTTTGCGTGAAATGGAAATAAACATCCACACATCGTCACAAACGTTCACATTTATAATATTAGTAGGAAGAAGGATTAGCTGTCGACTGAGTATTTTAAACGCGAAAGGGTTTTAAATCTATGTATACTTAGTTAAACTATATTTTACGGAGATATACCTACCTTGCTAAATGTAATACTGGTAATTAAGATGACAATTCTTTGGCCAAAGAATCAGCATTGCCATCCAACGTGGTAATGCTGCCAGCCTTCTGGGCAATTTTCCTGTTGACAGCGATGCGGACGAATTTTTGGACGCCCTGTAACCCTTTTATACTTGTACATATTTATTTCTATTATAGTTTTGTAGTTTGTAAATAAAATTAATATAAATAAATACCACAGATTGTAAAAGATGACACTAGTTTTTATAGATTTTTTTCCATAAGAGGAAGTCTGAAAGTGGCACCGGTGACAGAAAAGTTATAACAAGTTATATAAGTTATAGTTATAAAAGTTATAAAGTTATATTATTGCTGAGAAGCGACTTTTTTGTTAGATGAAAAATCACGGTTTGCCTTATGCAATTTGTGTCCGGTTGATGGTAATAGGCTCGCCTCCTGTTACATGGGGCATAAACATAACTGGTGACACTATTAGGTACACCTCTGCCCAACCTTACGAGGCGTGATGTTAATGACTCAACATAACTCACTCAACACATTGTGCTGATGGATGCATTGAATAGTACAGGAGCCATGGAGGTATTTAAAGTAAAATGTAGTTGCATAGACATGAAGTGTTTTGACCTCCAATATCTCCGTAACTAGAAGGTTCCCAGGTATGGTCCAGAACAAGAAAATGATCGCAATGATGAGGAGAACTAGTCCCCTTCGGCTTCGTTTAGGGTCTTTTTACACCCATTATATGACCTTCCTATCGACGTTTTCGCTGATCGAATGTCACTAAGTTTTGAGTTTTCCGAGGTGTGTTGGTTGTAAATAATGGTTACACATCTGCGGATTGACTCATACTTATGTTTTTATCATTGGTTCTCTTCGTAACAATTTAAGTTATGATAATGATAAATGATGTTTATTTTGCAAATTTCCGTTATTTTATTAAGTAGAGTAAACTAACTGTATACATTATTAATTAAAAACAATTAAATAAACTAACAACAAACTATAAAAGGGTATCGAAAAACTCCTCAAAGGTGTCAGCTGGTCTTATGCCCAAGGGACTGGCAGTGTTGCCACGCTGTATGGCAACACTTAGCCTCTGGCCAAGGTAAAAGCCAGTCCTTGGATCACGAGAAGCGTCAACTAGGCGTTTCCAAATTTCCTATTTTGCCGATTGGTTTTAACAACCACTTCTACACGTCGATTTTTTTAAAACTAGACGGGGCCGGTGTTCCGTACATGACTACTCTGAGAATAAACAGCCGAAACATACTCAGAGGTCACTATCTCTTTTAGGGTCTAGATATAATCTTGGTCAACTCACAAACTCACAGTTTAAACTGAAATTAATATCATTGCTAAGTACCCGTTCATAAAATAAACTGGACGGCACGGTTGGCGCAGTGGCTGAGCGATTGACTGCTGTGCTTCGTGTTGCGGTTTGGTTTGGTTGTTCGATTCCCGCACGGAACAAATATTTGTATGGCCTACAGATAGTTGTTCCGGGTCTGGCTGTTTGTGTATGTGAGTTTAAATGTTTGTAAACACACCTCGTTCCTCTCACAGTACTTCTGACATACCAATAAAACCTCCGTCCATCCGTCAGCAAACAGATCGTCTGTTGGATTAGAATCCAAGAATGAATGAAGAAGAATGCCTGTAATGTCATTACAACTTTAGTGACATTACGGGCACATGAGACTTGTCAACGCTATGGTTAAGGTTTGGAAAACATTGACAACCTCATGGTTTTCTACACTAATATTATAAAGAGGAAAAATTTGTATTTTTGTGTGTGTGTGTAGGTATGTTTGTAATGAGTAAACTCAAAAACTACTGTGCCGATTGCAAAAATTCTTTCACCATTGGAAAGCTACATTCACACTGAGTAACATAGGCACCCGTGCGAAGCCGGGACGAACCGCAAGTGTCATTATAACTTTAGTGACATTACAGGCACATGAGACTTGTCAACGCCATTGTTAAGGTTTGGAAGACATTGACAACCTCATGGTTTTTGTTGATAAAAGCATTTGCGTCGTTCTGTGTATCATGCCTTAACTTTTTGACCGCCAGGGCACGGGCTTGCTCCAGGGCTGCGGGACTGTTCGAAAGAGATACCGCGGCCCTGGAACATAAAGGGCAAAAGAAGGAACATGGATAGGTTTTAGTCAGCAAAAGTCTGACACTCCCTTCCGCTCCGCCCAGAGCGGGAGGAGTCATTTGATGATTTCCCATACGAAAAAAAAAAAATAGGGCATGGGCTTGCTTAATGGCATTCAAAAGTTTAAAAATACTGAAGTCGTACAAAAAATCTTATCGTTTCGCCGTGTCTGCCTCTTGTACAGAAAATGATGTCGGAAAATGGTAATAACTCATAGAGTGAAGGTTCCTGTTCAAATATTTGTACATTGAATTTGATCGGCCATCGAGCTTGCTAAATATTTTTATGAAATTCAAGCAGGAGTACGATTCCCAGATCTGGCACAAAATGTTATTGTGTTTTTCCTCCAGGAATTTCTCAGTAGAGCCACGAAGTCTGGTTTGGTGCTCAGTAGATGGCAATAGACTCGCCCCCTATTATATGGGACTTAAACATAACTGGCGAAATGTGGGTGTACTATTAGGTCTCTGCCTAAGCCTTCGGGAATTATAGGCGTGATGTTATGAGTGAAAGGAGGTTTCAATCGGTTGGCAGTTTTCATAAGTTTTTTAAAATATCTTATCACGACCATACCCAGCTGCTTTTAACGGGTTTTTAGTACGGGTACAAATAATAATTATTTAATTAAAAAGAGTTTTCAATCCAAATTTATTAAATTTTACATGCGAGCTTAGCCATCTCATCATCATCTGCCTGCCTTTTCCCAACTATGGTGAAGTCGGCTTCCAGTCTAACCGGATGCAGCTGAATATGAATGAACCAGTATTTTACATGGAGCGACTGCTTATCTGACCTCCACAACTCAGTTAAAACTGAGTAATACGATACCCCGTCGCAAGACGGGTTGTCAGACTTTCATGCCACTGACTATCTGTAACGACTGTCAAAGATCTACAAAGGACAGCCGGAACCAATGACTTAACCAACAGGCCTAACGTGATTTCCAAGGCACAGAGGAAATATGTGTATTTCATCTGGCAGACCAATAACTATTCATAGAATTCGAATGCGTAGGCGATTCGTAGCGACACGGCGTAGCCTCGTAGACCGTCTACGAATTCCGTAGCCTCACGCCCTAATTACGTAGCACTTTTATAATCCTTGAACGTATTAATTTGTTTTAACAAAGATTATAATTTATGGTGTTGTAATTGTGTCTTCATCACCTTTATACTGATACTGTAAGCTTGCGTCATCCCACAGCTGGGCAAAGGCCCCCATGACTTCCAGTTGTTTCGATCCAGGGCTAATGTGGGCCACTGGTCGTTGGTTTTGTCCAGCTCGTCCCGCCATCTTCTACGAGGTCTGCCGCGACGCCTTCTGGCTGTGTCAGGGCTCCAAAAAGTGGTTATTTTGCAGACGGCAGACGTGGCCAGTCCAGTCCCACTTCAGCTTAGCGGCTTTTTGAGCTACGCCAGTAATTTGTGTTTTCACCTTTAAAAAAAGTTGCTTACTGCAATAGGTACTCGACTGTAAAATCATCAGTATATATTAAAGTTTCCTCTTTATCTATTAGTATCATTTTTAATAACATCGCCGCCCATCAAACTACTTAATGTCAACCTCTTATCCTACACTTGTATGGTCATAAATAAGTAGACAAAAAGTACACTAGCGCCATCTACGACGCAAATGGAAAAACAAAGTCCTCCGACCGTTCTGAAGTTCTCCGTGAGTTAAGAACATACAGGAAGCCGTCAACCAAGCATTCTATACATCGAACTAAGTCACTCTACGCGAAAATTATTGCTGGGAAAAGACTTATTTTTGGGGTGATAAATCACGATTTACGGTAGGACTCAATGTAATGCAGTCATAACATTAAGCTGGTGCATGGAATGAATAGTACGGGGGTCGTGGAGGTGTTTACAGTAAAAATCTTAAAAAATCTTAAATCTTATATTCTTAAATAAAATCCTAAAAACAAAAACATGTATTAAAAAAAAACTGGTAAAAAAGTTTGAACTTTGACCCCCAATATCTCCGTAACTAGAAGGTTCTAGGTATGGTCTAGAACAACCAAAATATCACAATGACTGGGAGAACAAGTGCCTTTCGGCTTCGTTAAGGGTCTTGTTACACCCTTTATGGAAAATCCGACAGCAAATTTCGGGCAGTAGCCAACCAGATACAGCACCCGTCAGGTCGGAGGATCCCTCCTTACTATAATTCCAGCCTAACAATATGTTCTTCTATCCACAGGCACATAATGTAAAACCCGCCAACACGAAAAATGTCTTCTCAAATACTCCCACACGGTATTTACCGCCGCGACTCGAACGACATCCAAGAAAGACCATTAGAAATCGACACAGAATCAAACCCCGACCGTAGCCGATCCAATAGTCCGAAAAACATGAAATACTACAAAATGGACGAAGAAAAAACTATCTTAAACCAAGGAAAAAAATCGTTCTGCATAGATGCTTTACTATCAAGACAGCTACCGGAAAGTAGTTTGCAAGACAAGATGGCACAGCAAAAATATCTGACGATCATACATAACAAAAACTATATTGGGAGGTACCAAGAGAATTATGATTCACAAATTGAGCAGAATATGATCAACAAATGCGAAGGTCGAGAGAGTCCAAGGTCTGGGCAGAGGAGTCCCAGGTCTGGCCAAAGTAGCCGGTCTGCTAGTCCAGGGTCTGATGATGGGAACAGATCTGGCAGCTACAGTCCTCCAATTTCGCCGGGAGTCGAGGGAGGGAATGAGGAGTATGAGAGCTACAGGCCTGGTGAGTTGATACTTTTTTTATTTTTCTGTTGTGTAATTTGCGCTGTAAGAATTGAACTAGCCTTAAGATATATTGAGAGCGGCGGTGGCCCAGTGGTGGCGGCCCCGACTTGAGAACAGTAAGTCGGCGCATTACTTTGTGTAATTTACGAGTATTTAATTACCACTGCTCTCAAAAACGGTGAAGGAAAACATCATAAACATCGTCGTTTATATTTAATCTGAAATGGAATTTACGAGTATATCGAATCATTAGAATTTTAAAATCATATTTTCATTATATTATTAAATAATTTGTATGTCCAAGTGGCTGATCATGGAATGAACGTTATTAGTACCTATATAATTATGTTATGACCACCTGCATGTTACCCATGTATCACAAATATACGATTTGATTTGATTTGATCGTGAGGAAACCGGCATGTCCTAGAACCAAAAATTCGAAGACATGTGACATCTACTAACCCGCACTGGGCGTGGTGAATTATAGCCCATTCCCTTTCATAGAGAGGAGGCCGTGTGTATCAGCAGTGGGAACATTATAGGCTGATTATCACGTTTACTGCGGCAAGTAAAATCATATTTCTTCATCTGGTGCGGCGGCGGGCCAAAATGCGCCCCCAATGATATTTCCGCTAGTGCGTGGCAGGTCTTTCTAGACCCACCAGCACTAGGATAGATTAAATTGCTATAACTTTGTGAAAACATAATGTATTCATTTTTTTTTAATATTGTTAGAATGACCTTGAACCCAACTTCCTTAGGTTTGATTCGCCCCGGGATCTGCCAAACAGGGAATGAGAAATAAAGCAGGAAAAGCGGCAGGCCGATATCGAGCTGAACCGCACTAGAAAGTATTTTTAGTAGTGATGGGACAGAGAAAAATAAGGGAATATCGAAAATAAAACAGAATTATCGTAAAAGAACTGAAAAATGTTTTTATTTACTTATGGCCTTGGAAACATGTTACGCAAAGGTTTTGGTTGCATTTCCTGCAATATTTTTTCATTATCTTTTTTTTTGCTTGGGTACTATTAAAGGTTTTCCGCAGTCTGTCGTAGCACCCTGCACAATTTCTTCGTTTAGCGCTCATCTCAAGGACATGGTCATTGTCCTTAGGTTTTACTTGATTTTCTGAAATAATTTTTTTGTTTTCTTAATTCCCTGTGATTTATTAACCATTTATGAGTTTTACCACAGAACTCGCGAAACTGAACAAATAAGACGTTATCACGTCAAAAATTATATTGCAAAAACTATTTACTGTAGAAGGCTAGTTTTTAAGAATAATCATTTTCACAAATTTTCAAAACTTATCGCTTGTGCTTCGTTTTCCGAGCACATTTGTTTCCAAATTCTTTTTATTTTTCTTAGTGGAAAATATTTCTTCACTGCTGTCACTATCACTGTCAATAACTGCAGGGCGAGTTACTCTATTTCCAAAATTTGTATTTTTCTTTTATTGCTTGCCATCGTTGATTATATCGAACGCTACGTCAGATCAGTTAGATAGCACAACACTAACTGGCGAGGCGCGCGCTCTGTGCGGTATCGGGTCGCTTGCTGCCTGTTGGGAGGGCGGGCCGGAATAGGCCCACTGCCGCACTCAGCGGATGTTTTTCACCGTCAGTGCGTGGTAGGTCGATAAAAGCCTGCCGTTATGTTTTGATGGGGAACACCTACAATTTTGACCGCAAATTGAAATATATATTTGTCTCTGTCGAATTTTTACAAACACCTGAGATAATCGTTTCGCACAAGCGAGAGGGACATAGTTTTCTTCGTCCGCACCAGCTGAAATACCGCGGCAGGCCGATATCGGCCTGTTACGCAGTGAGCGTGTTATGCTATGCTAAGATATATTGTGTACTATAACTAACTTTGAAATGACTGGATATTTAATGCTTTCGGGACTTGGAACCTGTGACGTAATTAATATTGTGCTTGTATGCGTGCTAGTACGTTTTAGGATGTAAAATATTGATCTGGAAGTTAATCTATACCTTTTAGTATTCCCTAATAATGACTAGGGTTATAGCGGTAGAATGCGATGGATTGGGTTAAGAATGATTTGAAAGAGAAAGGAGTAAATGATGCCGTGACGTCTGACAGGGGAGAATGGAAGAAGAAAACGTGTTGCGCCGACCCCAAGTAACATGGGACAAGGGCAGGCAGATGATCATGATAGCGGTACAATACATTGACCTTTTCTCAAAGTCGTTAATTTTGGAATTTTATTTTTGTGGGTGTACTGATTGTCCATTGACCTTTACCTCATCTATTCTATTTTTATTTATGCTCGTCAACAATAATTAAACCACTTTCTTTCCTCCACAGGCATAATCCCAAAACCAGGCCTCCTCCCTCAAAATCCAGCCCTCGTGGCAGCGCAATCGGCAGCTCTGTTCAACTACCCGCAGCTCTCTCAACCGGGCGCTCTGCCCCCGGGTGCTCCGATGCCGTCCGCGTTCCACCACCCTGGAGACCGGGTGCTGCATCATATGCAGCTGGAGTGGCTGGCCAGGACGGGCATGTTCTATCATAGGATACCAGAGCTTGGAGGTATGGGGCTATGTATGTGAATTATAGATTTTTTTTGTGAGTGTTATGGGTGATTTTGTGTGTTTAGAAATATTAATTTAAACTTCATGTACAATAGTGGTACATAGGCGGACTTAATGCCACAAGGCACTCTCTACCAGTCAACCTATAGGGGCCGTCTCCACGAGCGAGAGAATCGCGGCGATATTACGTATTTGTATGGGATAATAGCGCCGCGATTCTCTCGCTCGTGGAGACGGCCTCTAAGAGAGTGTATAGAAATACGTGGCAACGACGATAATATCGCCGCGATTCTCTCGCTCGTGAAGACTGCCTCTAAGAGAGTGTATAGAAATACGTGGCAACGACGATAATATCGTCGCGATTCTCTCGCTCGTGGAGACGGCCTCTAAGAGAGTGTATAGAAATACGTAGCAACGACGATAATATCGTCGCGATTCTCTCGCTCGTGGAGACGGCCTCTAAGAGAGTGTATAGAAATACGTGGCAACGACGATAATATCGTCGCGATTCTCTCGCTCGTGGAGACGGCCTCTAAGAGAGTGTATAGAAACACGTGGCAACGACGATAATATCGTCGCGATTCTCTCGCTCGTGGAGACGGCCTCTAAGAGAGTGTATAGAAATACGAGGCCACGACTATAATATCGTCGCGATTCTCTCGCTCGTGAAGACGGCCCCTTAGGTTAAATAGTACAACATTGTGATAGAGTAAACATTCATATCCAAAAATATCTACTTAAATACTAATAAAATAGACCAATATTTTTATTTAACAAATATCAAAATAAAAACCGGACAAGTGCGAATACGACTCGCGTGGAGAGTTCTATACGTTAATTATTATCTACATTTCGTAAGTTGTTTTTGATCTAAGTTTTCCTGTAGCGTCTTTCGCTTAAACCACTATAAAACTACTTTCATCTAAGTACAATCCATCGAATACATTATTATTTTTTGTGTCCGTTTGTTTAACACGAATGGCGTTCCAGTAAGACGACAAATAACAAGAGACAATAAAATTATCTTTCTTTAAAAAGTTTACACGTGTTAGAAATACTCACACGTAAATACCCGCTTAGAAAATGTCTCACTACATTAAAAATACTCTAAAAACTCATACAAGACTAAGATAAAAGATAAAAAAGATTTAGGAACAGCCAAACCATTCATCTTTCTACCCAGTCTTATCATTTAGCCAACAAATGGAATTACTTACAATATGTGATCTGTGGGCGAGTTAGACTTAATCAGCCATCAAGATAAATGTCATCAATCAAGTTGGGGATGCAAGCATAATACAGTATTAATGTTTTAAAGAATAGGTATGTTAGTTGGACTGTCCGTTGATCTCGTGGTCCCAAGCGCGACTGCTGAGCGTGGTGTCCTGAGTCAAGGGTGGATCCAGGGGGGGGGGGGTCGAAAAAAATATGTTTTTAATATTTTCTATTTAAAAAATATTAATTATATTTTTTTGTCGCTACACTAACTGGTAGTGTAGCAAGAATACAAAAAAAAATCTAATAGTGGGATATATTTCAATATCACAATTTAATATAAGATTAGAAATCGACTGAGGAATGTTTTGATTCCGCTACCATTTTACCTTCCACAGCCGATATTGTAAAGTATTTTGACGTATAGCAATAAAACACTTTCTTCTTAATTTGAATTATTATTATATCGAATTCGAGCCCGTCATGACTAGATCACGACTATGTGACCCCCCCTTGACATGAAAGCTGGATCCGTCCTGAGTTCGATTCACGGTTCGGGTAAAAAGTGCTATTGAGTTTTTCCATTAGAAATTTCTCAGTAGTAGCCCGGAGTTTGGAAGTTGGGGGTATGATACCCCCGTGCCTCGGTGCGCACGTTAAGCCGTTGGTCGTGCGCCGGATCTCTCTCCGCGAGGGTCGGATTGTCGTCCCATCGGACTGTGAGAGTAAAGGAACAGATAGTGCACCTGTGTCTGCGCATACACTTGTGCACTATAATATGTCCCGCGCCGATGGCTAATCTCTGCTAAGATTGGCCGCCGATCAAAAACGGTAAGGAGAACTGTATTTTATACGTTACGAGCGAATGTGACCGATGAAATTGTCAGTAAACTGTCAGTGTCCATATTCCGTAACAATTAAGACACTGGTGTGTGTTTAGCATGTCCATGTCGCGTTCAGTTTCGATTGTGTAATCGGCCAGTACTAGGTTAGCGAACCTTATGTTTCTGGTGCAGTATCACCTCGTGTTGATACTTCAAGTTTTCCTCAATAGGGCTAGTTCTTTCGCGGGCCTGTGGACGGTGAGTAATGGGCTAGCTTGCCGTCCGTCCGTCTTATGACGACAGGCCGTGTCGACGGCGCGTTCGTGTTCCACGCGCGCCTCAAACAGATGTCAGCAAAAAGGGAAAGAACGGTTCGAAAGAGATGCCGCGGCCCTGGAACATAAAGGGCAAACGAAGGAACATGGATGGGTTTTAGTCAGTAAAAGTCTGACACTCCCTTCCGCTCCGCCCAGAGCGGGAGTAGTCATTTGATGATTTCCCATCGTATAATGAAAATATATCAGTAGATCATCATTCTCCTGCTCTTATACCAACTTATTTGTGGTCGGCGCAGCATGTCTTCTTCCATACTTCTCTATTACTCGTCATCTCATCAGTCACCTCCTTTCTACCCATATCCTTCTTCACACAGTCCATCCATCGTTTCTTTGGTCTTCCTCTACTCTTATAGCTATTCACATTGCTACTCAAAATATTCCTCACTACATTAGCCACCCTAAACAGTTCAAAATAAAATACACAGACAGGCATATCCACGAAAAAATACTATATTAACATACGTATATTAATCATATTGTCATACTTATAAGAAAAATACAATTGTTATCAATTTATCTCCACAATCAGAGACCTTATTTGACAAATAACATGTCAATCTATGATAAAGATGTTGAAACAAATATTATTTTCATCTTAAATTGCAAATAGATATATATTATTTTTATCAGCTGTCAAAGATGGAGCACCGTACATTCTTTGTCATACAAACTAAAGATTGTGAGGGGCTCATGACTAAATAATAACAGCCATTAGGGTTGATCTTTAAGGTTAAGCAACGTCTGCTGAGGTTGGTCTGTGAATAGACTTGAATTGAATGGTGCTGATCCATGCGTCATGTTCGTGAATGGGCGCCGTCAGTAGGGACTGGTCATCTCTTAGCTGACACGGTTTATTTTATTTTTGAATCTTATCTTCTCACTCTGGACGCTATTAACTTGCAAGTCTTTCTACATCGTTCTCACATATATGTCTAATCTCAACATGAATGATGTGAGCTAGATTTTGTAACAAGATTTAAATTTAAAAGAGTTTCTTGCCCATTCTTCTCATTATTCCAGTAAAATCATCCAGGCGGCACACGTCAGCCACATTTTGCTCGGGTCGCTCCCAACCTCTGTATACCCACCTCTCATCACTCTGAAACATGCGTTTCTGCGAGTACCGATCAACCCGCCTCTTGTACCGCTGAATACCGTTAGCCCATTTATAACCTTTCTGCTTCAGGAAGTCGATGCGTTCCGTGACACGGGACATGTAGTCTCGAGGACTGATTCCAGTCCCCGAGAATGAACGCCTCACAAAGCGCATCACACGTGGTCGTGTATTGCCCTCCCTGAAGCAGTATAGTTTGCCGATGAATATGCTCACCCCGTCGATACGGCGTTCGATCCTGCACTGCCAGGCTGGTCCTGTAATAGACGACGATTAAAATTACTGTTTAACATCAGGTGGACCATATGCCAATTTCGTCAGTTGCCAACAAAAAAAAATAATCATTCGTATAATCTAATTCTTATCGATTATTTAGTAAAAACGATGACATATGTGTCAAACATGATTAGCCGTATTAAACGACCCCTAGTGTAAATAGTGTTACGCGGGGTACAGTTACCAGGGGGGTAACATTAGTTATGGGTAAATCAAATTAAATAAATTAGCTGGTACTTATTTTTATGGCGTCATTTGTGTTAAGTGATATATTTGAAGTCATTTGGATGAATTAGAGATGATGAGAGCAGTGGTGGCCCAGTGGTGGCGGGCCCGACTTATGAACAGTAAGTCGTGGGTTCGAACCCAGGCGGGCGAATTACTTTGTGTAATTTATTTTATCACCACTGCTCTAAAAAACGTTGAAAGAAAACGTCGTGAGGAAACCGGCATGTCCTAGAACCAAAAATTCGAAGACATGTGACATCTACCAACCCGCACTGGGCCCGCGTGGTGGATTATAGCCCATTCCCTCTCATAGAGAGGAGGCCGTGTGTCCCAGCAGTGAGAACATTATAGACTGATTATGATATGGATAACTGTAGTAAGTGAATATCTAAATCCTAAATGTTACCTATTGTACTGTTGGAATTTCAACGCGACACCGTGTACTGGAAATATAACAGTATGTTTTTGTTTAGGCACTCATTTACATGCTGTTTAGTAAATTATATTTGGTAGATTACGTTCTCTGCGGGCAAAGATGTTTAAAAGACTTATAGAGCGGACCATATCCTTACTTTCTTACTATAATATTATAAATGCGAAAGTAAGTTTTTTGTTTGTTTGTTACCTTTTCACGCCTAAACCACTGAACCGATCATCCTGAAATTTTGCATATACGTTGTCAGGTGTACAGAAACGGACATAGGGTACCTTTCAACCCGAAAAAAAGTACTGTTCCCGAGGAAAACAACAATAACGTTCTTATGATAATAGATGGCGCCACGTGTCTTTTGAATTATTACAAGCCTAGTACAACCCGAATTGATTATCAAATTCTAAATAATCGCGAGCGAAGCCGGGCAAAAGCTAGTTGCGAATAATTTCATACAAAACGTTGACCCCGAATTTTTTTTTATTTTGACACACGAATGCTACCTGACAAGCGGGCGTGTGCGGTGTGACACTAGACAAAAGTATATCGTGTGCAAGAGAAGTGTGAAGAATAACCAGATAAAGTCTTGGAAAGGTAAATACAATTTCGTTATCTTTCAAAATACGATTAACCACTCGTATGGCGAGTATATAGACACAATTAAAAAGTGATTGTGTCTCGTGTAAATATACGTTCCGGCATACGAAAGGTTAAATAAGTCCATAACACGACATTGAAACGACAAAAGAAGATTTCAGATTTTCATGAATTTTCATTTCTTAGATCAAATTCGATCAGAATTCAATTTCATAGCAGCTTATTTACATGTATGCTAATTAATTGGGAAATATGATAATTGTGGCATAATAATTCATGATAGTTTGTTTGTTGATTGTTAATTAGTAATTACACATCGGGACGGCTGGAGTGTAGCTTGGATAATATTGTCATCAGCCTCTGCCTAGCCTTTTCCCAACTATGTCGGGGTCGGTTTCCAGTCTAACCGGATGCAGCTGAATACCAGCTTTTTACATGGAGCGACTGCTTATCTGACCTCCACAACCCAGTTAGTAATGGGTAATACGATACCCCTTGGTAAGACTGGTTGTCAGACTTTCGAGCCACTGACTACCGCTAACGACTGTCAAAGATCTACAAATGACAGCCCGGACCAACGGCTTAACGTGCTTTCCGAGGCACGGAGGAAACTCGGTATGTAATGGGTGGTCACCCATCCACGGACCAACCGATCGGCCCAAGTGGCTGTTATTATTTAGCCACGAGCTCTTCTAACTTAGATAATATTGTAATAATATGATGGAAATAAGAAATATGGCTAACTAGTGAGCTAGAATATTAATAATAAATTGCAATTAAAACACTGAATTTGATGTTATAACCGTTTTAGGTGTAAAAAAGGCATTTGGAAAGTTTCCAAATAGTTTTTTTTACATCTAAAACTAAATATTCGGTGTGACGATATTATTAATTATTGCATTTCATAATTATGAGGAGCTCGTGGCTAAGTAAGAACAGCCGCTCGGGTCGATCTTTAGGTTAAGCCGTGCTAACTTAGGTTGATCCGTGGATGGGTGACCACCCATTACATACCGAGTTTCCTCTGTGCCTCGGAAAGCACGTTAAGCCGTTGGTCCGGGCTGTCATTTGTAGATCTTTGACAGTCGTTACAGGTAGTCAGTGACCCGAAAGTCTGACAACCAGTCTTACCAAGGGGTATCGTATTACCTAGCGCTAACTGGGTTGTGGAGGTCAGATAGGCAGTCGCTCCATGTAAAATACTGGTATTCAGCAGCATCCGATTAGACTGGAAGCCGACCCCAACATAGTTGGGAAAAGGCTGGGCAGATATTGCATTTCATAATTAATATTCTAGCTCACTAGCTAGCCAAACTTCTAATTTCCATATAGTAATATTGACAAATTAATCAAAACAACGAAATATTTGACAGCTATTTGCGACGTTGCCCACTTTCCGTAAAACCGCTCTTAAATCAACATGCCAACCCATCAAAATCCGAACCTGCCGACATGTCAACTTAACTACACTATAGTCAATCAACCCCTGTTTGTGTACTACCCTCACTATTTGTCGTCAACACTGCCACCTGTGATGACACCTACAGCTACCCTTTGTGCCAACCCCTTGTGAAAAAGAACTGGTTGAAAAAAAATGTAGTGTGACAAAAAGTTGTGCTAAGCTGTTGTGATGTTTTATTGAGAACGATATGAGGTATTAGGGGTTTAAGTATGAAATTGCCGATTTGTATGGACGATTTCGTGAAAAGTGATATTTTCATACTAACATTTTTCTATTTTTCTTGGAAACATCTAAACCGATTGTCATGGAATTGCAAACTATAGTTGAGTAAAAAAAACTGCGCTACACTACGTATCTTAAATTATCAAAACATCAAAACACAGTCTATGACAAAAATATACCAACTTGAAGTAGTGAAACCGACGGCACATTGAAACAGGTGTTTTGACACACTAACCTATGAGGTAATGCAACTACTAGGACGATTTTTAAACTCTAAAACGTACTTAATTTAACAATTAATCCGATAAAAATGGAATTAGGAAAAAAATATAACTATACGTCAAAGTTACAAACAGAACAAAATTTGTGAAAAAAATTGGTTGTCTGTAAAGTTGGTTTACGAAGGATAGTTTGTGGCAACGTCATAACAAAACATTGATGAAATGATTGCATACCTGCATGCGGCGCAAGCGTACAATGAGCGTAACGGGACAATGAGTCATCCTTTTTCGTGCAAGCAGCCGGTGTTCATCGATTTATTAGACGTTGTCACGTCAAAACGGCAATTTCATCGGTACTGGTTTCTAGGTTTATTAGTAGATTTTTTAAAGATAGTTAAACAAAACTGCCTCGTTGGTCGAGTCGTCGCAAGCGCGACTGCTGACCATTTGAAATTTCATCCAAATCCGTTCAGTAGTTTTTGCGTGAAAGAGTAACAAACATCCATCCATCCATCCTCACAAACTTTCTCACTTATAATATTAGTAGGAAAGATTCTGAATATCTTGAACATAAAGGAGAATAATATTTAGTCACACATTAAAATATTTAAAATCTGACACACCATTACGAATTCCCAAATACAATATTCAGGGCCCAACACTGGGCAGCCCCCACAATTTAAACCGTGCATTTAACGCAAGATTAGCCCAGCATCCCAACTTTGCCCAGCAATAAAAATCATTCAATTATGTGATTGCTAACAGGTGCCGCTACCCTAGTCGACATATGGGGCGGCAATAAACCACCCACCCTACTTAGTTAGGGTTACCCCTGCTTAACCTTTTTAGTTGGAAAGATAAATTGAGATAGATTATTATCTTTTTAGCAGTAATGTGTGATTTTTTTGGGTACCTACCTAATGGGTAAATTGGAATAGTTTACGATAATTCTACAGGGTGTAAACGGACCCTCCACGATGCCGTCAACCAAGCATTCTGTACATCAAACTAAGTAACTCTACACAAAAATTATTACGACTTTTTTTGGGTGAAAAATCACGTTTTTTTTTTTATTACAAAATGGGCCTGCTCTTGACCTCGATCACGCCTGGTGGAAAGCGATGGATGAGGTCTATGATGAAACGAGCGTGCCCAGAAGATGCCTGTTCACTCTTGCTTTGAAGGCAGACGGGTTATATATGGGAGGGAACACAGAAGCCGGCAGAGAGTTCCACACCTTGGCTGTGCGCATGATAAACGTGGAGGAGAAGCGCCGAGTACGACTAGTCGGGATATCAACCAAGTGTGGATGGTACGCCGCAATACGTCTGCTAGTCCGGTGGTAAAAGGGTGATGGTGGAATCAGTTCGTGGAGCTCCTGCGCACACTCTCCGAAGTACAGTCTGTAGAAGACCGACAAGCAGGCGACATTACGCCTATGAGCTAGGCTGTGAAGCGAAGCTATCAAAGTCTCGTCGCCTATGAGTCTTTTAGCTCTGCGTTCCACCGAATCAAGTGCAGCGAGCTGGTATTTTGCTGAACCATCCCACAAGTGACTGCAATACTCCATACAGGAACGGACCTGTGCTTTATATAAACTTAAAAGCTGTCCAGATGTGAAGTATCGCCTCACCTTATTCAGGATGCCCAGCTTCTTAGCTGCGGTCTGAGCTTTCGACTCGATGGTTGAGCCGAAGTTGAGATCCGATGTCAACTCCATGCCCAAAAGCTGTAGGCGGTCGGTGACTGGTACAACTGTACCTCGGAAAGCTGGAGACAACTGGAACTGGCTCTTTTTAGCCGTGAAAAGACATGCCTGTGTTTTCAGAGCATTGAATCTGACCAGATTGTCGTCGCCCCACTTGGAAACGAGATTTAGGGCTAGATTCATTCGCTCCACCATGGCCTCTCTATGAGTAGCAGTTTCCTCTCTGCTGGCTCTTGCACTGGACAGGTATCTTTCCGCGACTGTGCTGTCATCAGCGTACCCGATTGCACCAAGCTGTAGCACGTTTCACGGTAGGACTCAATGTAACGCACTCAAAACATTGTGCTGATGGATGGATTGAATAGTATGGTAGTCGTGGAGGTGTTTACAGTAAAAATCTTACATTAAAAACATGTATTATATAAAAAAAAACCTGTGAAAATCTTGGAACTTTGACCTCCAATATCTCCGTAACTAGAAGGTATATCCCAGGTATGTTCCAGAACAAAAAAAATATCACAATGACGGGGAGAATAAGTGCTTTTCGGCTTCGTTAAGGGTCTTGTTACACCCACCCTTTATACTATTAAATGAGCCAATCACGTTCTTCGATGAAACTTGCAATATAGGGGTTTCCGAGGCGAAAAAACGATCTAGTTAGGTCTAAAAAAAACAAAAAAAAACAAAATGAAAATAATAATATTTTTTTTACAAATGAGATATTTTTATTTATTAATTTTAAAAAATATTAAAATATTAAAAATTGTAGCCCAACGGTACCGGGGCGGTCAGGGATCCAGAGAGAGGAACCTCCTCGACGAGCCGTATGCAGTCTCCTGTCAGAATTCCTGTCTTTTTCATTATTATCGTTTTCGTTTATTACATAAAGAGGTTGTCCTCTTTATGTAGTAACCACCTTTATTAACTTCGTCTCCATTATATAAAATAATCACATAAAAGCGTACACAACACATGGTTTAATTAAGTCCCTGATTATGTGATTAAATAATTATTAAATAAATCTTAACATGGCCGCTTTAGAAGTTCATTTAAAAATCAACAGAGTCCCGGGTGAAACGTAATTTGTTGATGATGTGTGGCTCCAGTTGTAGCGGTTGGGACAACACGTGCCTGAATGTAGCATTTCTAACGAAGAACTTGAATTGCCCGAAGGCTAAGGCTCAGGTGTACCTATTGTATATATTCCCCAGTTATGTTAAAGTCCCATTTAATAGGGGCGAGTCTATTGCCATCAACTGGACGCCAGTATAAACTCCGAGCCTATCGAAAAATTCCTGACGGAAAAAAAGAACAACAGTAGGTACCTTTGTGCTCCTCTATGTTAATATATTGTCCTGTTAAGTATCTTTGTGTACATAAATAAATAAATAAGAACACTTTGTTCAACCTGGCTATCAATCCCGCGTAGTTTACTTTAGAATAGGTTAAAATAATGATGACGCTGACATGCCTCTGACGATAAAAGCCTCCGAAATATAAAACTAAAAAAAAGCAGCCATGTGCGAGTCGGACTCGCGCATGACGGGTTCCGTACCATCGTAGTACGGGAGCATCCTTTATTTTCTTTTATTATTTCGACACATTCTGTGAAAATTTCAACTGTCTACCTATTACGGATCATGAGATACCCCGCTGACAGACAAACGGACGGACAGCGGAGGTTTAGTAATAGGGTCCCGTTGGTTACCTTTCAGGTACAGAATCTTGAAAAATATACCCGGGAATCATAATAATGAATGATCAGTAGCCGCGCTTGCGCAGAAAGATCAGTCTATTCTGAAGTCGCTGTCAAAATACCATGTAGTGTTTTGAGAACATTGCATTGCTGTGGCTGACTTTAAGGCTATGGGTGTCGGTGTCAAACACATAAGATATTTCAGATTTTCTCTGGGACAGCTACGCATCAGTTATACCTCAAGCATAGTCCATAGCCCGTTAACCATCAAGTAGCAATTTATCAACTCTTGCATTTGACCATCGAAGGTTAAGTCGGTGTGTCAATTCGGCAACCGTTCCATTATTACATATAATTATAGATCACATCAAATCACACTACATCTCACACACACCACACCAAAATAATGCACACCACGCTTCTTACCACATGATACATACTCAAGATGTTAGAATATCGATAAAAAATAACAATTAAGTATGTAACATATAATTATCTAAGATATGGAAGAGCAGAGCCTCCTAACACAGGCATTGTTTTAATAAAAGGAGACTCTCAAGACAATTCATTGTATATGAAGCTTTTTGTGAAAATAAAAATGATTTTCATTTTTTTTTTCATTATTATTTTAGCCTTCATACCTAGGAAACCATGTACAGCCGGGCTGTCATTTCTAGCCATTACCAGCAGCTAGAAGACCGACAGTCTGACAACCAGTCTTACTTACCCAGTAACTGAGTTCTGGAGTTCAGATCAGTCACTCTGTATAATATCTGGTTCAACTGAAGCCATGGAAGGCATGGTTGGCGCAGTGGTTAAGTGACTGGCTGCTGCACATGACGGGGGTCCGATTCCCGCACGGAACAAATATTCGTATGGCCTACAGGTAGTTGTTCCGGGTCTGGCTGTTTGTGTATGTGAGTTTAAATGTTTGTAAACACACCCACGATACAGGAGAAATTTCTGGTGTCCCCACACCAGAAATTTCTCCTTAATCCTTTTTTTTGATCTACGATCTAGTTGGGGAAAGGCTAGGTAGATCATGAGGTGTTCGGTGACCAACATACGATGGCCTCTTCTTCTATCCCCCAAAAATCTAACGATGATTACATTTAAACTTAAATATGTTTAAAAACAGCCAACTAATCATCACAAGCGTGTCCCTCGCCGCCACTCAGTCCCCTCCCCCATTCCCCGGGGGGGGGAGGGACTTTAAGCCAATTATCTGGCACCAATTTGTTCTCACAAACAAAGCTCTGCCCTTGCCAAATTAGATCCCCGTGTGAGGGACGGGGACAGTATCGATGTGTGGTGTTATCGATAGATTTTGTTCAATTTGTGTATTTTTAACGTCAAAAAATAGTTTTTGTTAATGTTGCTGTTTGTGTTGTTAAGGCCATTTTTACCAGCAATTTACAACACATAACATCACGTCTGTAATCAGGGTTCAGGCAGCAGGTGTACCTAATAGTACCAACACCCACATTACCAGCAATTTCTGTCTAGAAAATTCTGATTCCCTAACATGTTGTTGTTAGTATTCATCGCGTGTAATCCCCAAATAATTACGTCCAGTACAGACCTAATCATGCCTTATTATTTCATGAATAACTGTTCTTTCAAATGCTTCTATAACGCTACTTGGTTGTGGCAGACATTTACAATGATATTTTTTTGCTTTGGATACAATGCCTAAAGGAGCTCGTGGCTAAATAAGAACAGCCGCTCGGGTCGACCTTTAGGTTGGTCCGTGGATGGGTGACCACCCATAACATACCGACCGTGCCTCGGAAAGCACGTGATAGTCGTTACAGGTAGTCAGTGACCCGAAAGTCTGACAATCAGTCTTACCTAGCACTAACTGGGTTGTAGAGGTCAGATAGGCAGTCGCTCCATGTAAAATACTGGTATTCAGCTGCATCCGGTTAGACTGGAAGCCGACCCCAACATAGTTGGGAAAAGGGCACATGATGACAGTGCCTCAAGGCTTGTACCATCCTCACTAGCAAAAATCCATCACACGAGGTGAAGTTTTGAACATCATTTTATTTATTTAACACTTTAAACATAAAGTCCAGAGGCGAAGTTATTGCCACACGCCATGTCTACCTGTCAACATTTGTGTGGTCTGTCATTCATTCTTTCTTTTTTTACCGTGTGGTTAGTGCCTTACCTGTTGTCAGAGATTTTATGCCACCCATGGGCCTCTGACTTGGCTTTACATGCCGTCGAGAATCTCTCACGCATGCTGGTTTCCTCACGATGTTTTCCTTCACCGAAGCAAGTGATAATTATACAATACGCACATGAATCCGAAAAATCAGAGGTGCGTGTCTTAACTTCCAACTCGAGACCTGTGACTTGGCAGTCCGACGGTCACGCCACTATTTGTGTGATGCAGAGACAAACGGTGGTACATGTAGATTTGAAAATTGAGGAATCATTATGATCATCATCAATTTATCCGTCTTTTTGGTTACTACATTCCTACTAATATTATAAATGCGAAAGTAACTCTGTCTGTCTGTCTGTCTGTATGTTACGCTTTCACGTCTAAACCACTGAACTGATTTTAATGAAATTTGGTACAGAGATAGACTTGATCTTGAGAAAGAACATAGGATAGTTTTTATCCCGGACTTTTGAAGAGTTCTCTTGGAAACGCGATATAACCGAACTCGACGCGGGCGAAGCCGCGGGCGGAAAACTAGTATACGATAAAAACTGTGTCATCGACAAAAGTGTATTCACATCACTGACACAACCCGTCGGCGTCGGGCTCTGGGGTAAAATTCACAATTTCAGTAAAGAATCTATTTAGTCGGGTCTCTTCATAGTCACCGTATTGGATCAGGGTTTTAACTGTTTAAGGCTTGCATAATATTAGTAGGTAACTTGATTTAATATGGCCGACAACTTTATGTGTCTTTGCAGTGTGGGTCGTACTTATTTAGTTAATTTTAACAATATTCTTACTTTTACCGAGGACTTTACCCTGCCGTAAGAATGTGGGACATGAAAAGGCAAATATTATAAAATTGACCGTCTTGACCGTCATAAGATAAGTCATAGAATTTTCTTAAGTGATATGATTATTGTAAACTAGTTTTTGCCCGCGGCTACGCTCGCGTTAATTTAAAATTTGACAAACAATTTGGGTTGTACTCTGCTTGTAATTCAATCATGATTCGAAAGACACGTGGCGCCATCTATGAGCATAATAACGTTATTGTTGTTTTCATCAAGAACAGTTATTTTTTTCGGGATGACAGGTACCCTATGTCCGTTTCTGTGCACCTGACAACGTATATGCAATATTTCAGGATGATCTTTTCACTGGTTTAGGCTTGAAAAGGTAACAAACAAACAAACTTACTTTCGCATTTATAATATTAAGTAAGAAGTAAGATAGATGTGAGGTGTGATTAGAAATCTGTGTGTTTTTTTGTTCAAAAGACCATGTTAGGGTCGGCAGTCTAACAGGATGCAGCTGAATACCAGTATAATGGGTGTAAAAGTACCCTTAACGATGCCGTGTCCTTGTTCTCCCAGTTATGTTAATCTTTTCTAGTTCTTTATTATTATTATGCTGCATAATTAAGCAAGCAAGCATAATTTATATACTTAAGGTGTATAAGGTTTCAGTAAGTATATGTTTTTTATGCTAATTTCATATTTTGTTTTACCTATGTTTAAATGTCTTCTTTAGAATCTTGATCAATAATTTTGCTTCATAAAAAATGATATATATAAGCCGGAGAGGTGATCTGTAACTCAGGACTTTCCTACTTCAGACACCTTTCTCTATATAAGACTGTGCATATACCAGCGCCTGTAAATTCCGATGTCGATATAAATAAAGGAGATATTGGGGTTAAGTTTTTTTGTTTTCATACAAGTTTTTAATGTTTATTTAATTTATTTTAAATACCTCCACGACCCCCGTAATATTTAATGCATCTCCGAAAAGTCGTTTGCCAGCCATGTTTTAGAGTTACTTTAGCCGCGTAGAGTTACTTTACTTAGTATTATCTACAAAATACTTGGTTGACGCTTCGTGAAAGGTCCGTGTACAACACCCTGTACCTGACATGGACCGACTGCCTCTCTGACATCCACAACCCAGTATATTTTAAAACTAGAAAACTCTGATACTTCTTACTACTTCACTTTCCATCGACATAAATCTCAACTTACCCCCAATTTTTAAGAAAGGACAACACTACATGAACTTACCATAACATATAGGGGGTGGATATTAAGTAGGCGTGGCGAGTTCGCGCCTGCGCAGTAGCGTGTAGCCTACTCTTGAGAAAACCTTTTGCTAAAGCAGATTTTATTTCATGTAAATTATTTTATGTTGTCTCTGGTTTTTTGAAAAGGTTATTTTTTAGTGTTTACCGTTGTTTTTAGGGGTTGTAAGAGGGTATGAATTGATTTAAAGATGTGTTAATGTATTTTTGAAATGAATCTCGATCATCATTCTCTTGCTCTTGTCCCAATTCATTTGGGGTCGGCGCAGCATGTCTTCTTTCGTTCCTTTCACCAGTATATGCGCCTCCACCAGAAATGAAACCTCCACCAGTACATGCGCTTTCACAAAAAATGAAACTTCCAGCACTATATGCGCCTTCACCAGAAATGAAACCTCCACCAGTATATGCGCCTTCACCAGAAATGAAACCTCCACCAGTATATGCGCCTTCACCAGAAGAGGAACTTCTACCAGTATATGCGCCTCCACCAGAATTGAAACGTCCACCAGTATTTCCGCCTTCACCAGAAGTGGAACTTCTATCAGTATATGCGCTTCCACCAGAAATGAAATCTACAACAAAAAATATGGCTCCACCAACAATAGCACCTTTACCCAATATGGAGGCTCCCGAATTTGATGAAATGCTAGATTTCAAAAGTGATGAGAAAACATTTGAAAAAAAGACTAATGTGAATACCAAAACAGCAAATTCTCATTATAGAGCTCCATCAGAGATTCTATTACGACCTCAAATGCCTTTAAATGGTTAAATATTTGTATGGTATAATATTTGTACTAATAAAATAAAATTTTGTTATAAAAATAACGATGTTTAGATATTTTTTGATTATTATGTCATTCTTGAACAAACAAATAGAATGTCTATAATACGACAAATATATTTGAAATGTATAAATAACAATATTAACGAAAAAAATGCAATAAATATTATCAGATCTGTGTAACATAGGGATTTCAAAAAGCATAATATTATGTTTATCAGTAAGTCAACCAATCATAAAAATACTCAATGAAATCATAAAATTTACACGGTCCGCTACATTTAAATACAGTTCTATAATTCAAAGACTGCTACTGGTTTCCATACTTCTCTATTACTCGACATCTCATCAGACACCTCCTTTCGTGCCATATCATTCTTCATACCGAAAAAAAATTGAAAAAAAAAAACGAAAAAAAAAATATTTGATTTTTTTTCTTAATATTTTTTTTTAATTTGTATCTATATTTTCTTCTGACCTTTTTGGGGTTAAAATCCAAAATGGTACGGGCCGGGAGCGGGCTGGCTACGGACAACGAACTATCACAGATACTTCAGTACATTATCTACCGGTGTCCGGTCCGGTCGGTACTCGGTATGACTGCACATTGACTCTCAACAGGATTAACAATAATCTTCTTGGTTGCTTGAAATTTCAATCTATACCAATATTATAAAGAGGCAATTTGTCTGTAAGTTTATAGGAGGTAATCTTCGAAACTACTGATCTGATAACAATTCACAACAACAATTAATTAATTAATGTAATTAATTGTTGTATTAATAATTGTAGTATTAATTAATTAATTAATGACAATAAATTTAATTCAATTATTATACTATTTCATTCGTAACTGACATTCCTTTTTGAATGTTAACTATAATTATTAAAAATATGATAATTTATCACCAATGTAACAATTATGTATTTGACATTTGTATGCCCATGTGGTAGAATGTGACGAGACAATATAAACTCAAGACCATGTAATATACATACCGACCATGTTCTGACAAATAAATGATTGATTTGATTTGATTCCTAAAAAAAAATTTTAATTAACTAGAAGCTACATTATGTCTGAGTGTCATAGGCTTCATTTAAAACGTTCCCGTGGGTTATTCTCCGTATATAATGGGTGCGAAGCCACGAGTAAAGGCTAGTTAGAAATAAGGAAGTACAGCGGCACATCAAGCTACCCGATACTGTCAAAATTACCCAATCAAAAAATAAAAAATAAATCAAAATATTTTATTTCACATAGGCCTACATGGGCACTTATAAAACGTCGACAAAAAGGTGCACGGTTCGGGTTGGTCGTTTCCTATGGAGAAGAACCGGCAAGAAACTCCATTGTTTATTTAAATCAACCTTGAACTTAATGGTTTGACGATAAAGTTGAAAATCTATTAAAGAAATTTGACAGATTGTAGTAGCTTGATTTGCTGGCGTCTGTACATGTCTGTTGCACAAAATAACCATTTATTTAGCCTATATTTGCCTTAACAATCACATTTCTTACAACACCATTTATTTAACATTACGTAACTTACATTATCTATATTTTCATTAACAAACCTTACATTGTAGACGGCACGGTTGGCGCAGTGGTCAAGCGATTGACTGCTGCGTTGCATGTTGCGGGTTCGATTCCCGTACGGAACAAATATTTGTATGACCTACAAGTAGTTGTTCCGGGTCTGGGTGTTTTTCTATCTATAATATGTATGTATTTACAAAAAAAATGTATATACATATGTAGTTTATCAGCCATCTAGTTACCATAACACAAGCATTAGGTTGCTTAGCTTGGGACTAGATGGTGCTGTGTGAAAATTCCAGGGATATTTATTTATTTATTTATTGTAAAATGAAAAAGTAATGTAATGTTTGACGAAATGTATGTAAGATATTGTTAAAATGAAATAACCATTACTGATTGCTTAATCTAAGAGTCAATTTTATTTTATTTTTTCAAAAATCCAGCGAAATTAGTCCGAACTTGGGTTGAAAATATCCGTCTCCGGTTCCATCAAACTTAGGACTTATCACACCAAATTCAGACAGTCTACCTCTAAGCTATAAATAAAATTATCACCCCAATAACAATTTAAAACTCAACACAATTAAATCACTAATCACCAGCTTAACAATCACCAACATATCACCATTTGTAATTGTGAATATAAAAATAAACAAATTAAATTACTATAGAACTAATTGTAATCACCCCATACATTCACCCCTAGTTCAACGTTGCTATTATAAATTCAAGCTTACCATTACCAAAATATGATTCAAATTTCCTTGAAGTAACTTAAGGGTAGTTTAGATTAAATCTTGCCACGGTAAAATTAACTTTATTTAGTTATCGATAAGGATGAGAGTGTTGAATAATAGAATAATAAGTGGTGACATATGATTAGTTTGTTGCAATTAATTTTATTTATATTCGTGTTTGGTTTAATTTGAGGGGTGGGCAGAGCAATTGGATTAATACGCCTTGAATAAGATTATAATACAAATGTGACTATTGCAATTGCACTCTCTAAGTTTTACATACAGTTATACATATTCATAAGAACGTTAACATCGTGAGGAAGGTTGAAGTTAAGGGTTCTTTCGACTTCCAACCGAATTGACTTTAGATTTTTGATAGTTGATGTCAATCCAACGTTTCCTTAGCTTCACCTGTATCTATGTAAAAAAAACTTAAAAGTTAAAAGAGAATGCTCATGGAAGTATGGAATCCCGTACCATGCTGCATCAAAATCAAACCTTGTTTTTTATAGACTACACTGATCGTATTAACTCCTACAAAAATTATTTTTGAAAAAAAAACCCGCGTTTCAGAGTTATTTTATAAAATCGAAACTAACCTAAAAAGTAGGTCTATTTTTTCGACGCTACCAACGACGTATTTTAACACACATACATTACATTATTGCTCTAAAAACAGCGTAATACACTAATATTAGTAAGAATTACGAGTTAAAGTAACATCCACAGTATGCTTGACTGAAACTCGATTTTATTTTAGACCTTTACAATTACATTGCCAATAGTCAGTCAGTCAGTACAGTACAAATGTCAGATGCCACAGATAAGATAACTATAAACCATAGAGTATAGTAAGTGCTATAAACTAGTCGGGATTTAGGGATGTAATCGATAAATCAAAATCTTTAGGCTGAGAAAATCTATTTTGTTGCAAATAGCAATAAACCAAACTAAATCGATTTGGTGTACTGATCTTACTTAATTGTAATTAATTTTAGAGTCCGCTCGACAGACAAGGGTTTGTTCAATTGAAACGGAACGTCATTTATATTCAGTTGAAACGGAACGTCATATAAAGGGAGTAAAACAATATTCGTACTTTTAAACTCGAAAAGTATATTTCCAGTTCAAAAATCAAATCCCCGACGCGTAATGCCGTAAAAAAATATGAAACTAATTACTATAATATTTTGGTTTTGAGGCGCGAGACTTTTTGGTACCAACTTTGGTCATTGTCCTTTGACCCTCTTCCCGGTTTCCGATTAAGCTAAAATTTTGTATCCATCTTTAGTTTGGATGACAATGCAAGGTTAGCTAAGTGACGTCATTTTCAATCCAATATGGTGGACTCCCAAAGATGGCGGACTAGATATTTTTACGCATTCCCATGATATGGGTATCAAATGAAAGGGTTTGCTGAAAAACTAGAAAGTGCGATTTGTATTTATTTTTATTATAATATGTACTAGCTTATAGCCAGCGGGTCCGCGTGTAAACCTCGGGAATTTCCCACGGGATCGTTCTTCTAGGATAAAAAGTATCCTATGTTTTAATCCAGGTTATATACTAACTGTGTACCAATTTTCTTGCAAATCCGTGCAGTAGTTTTCGCGTGAAAGAGTAACAAACATCCATCCTCACAAACTTTTGCATTTATAATATTGTTAATTAGTCAAAATAGGAGCTCGACTTTAGCTTTATTTTCAGCTAAAACCAAAAAAAGAAACAAATCGAACGCAAACTTTTTCATCTAAAGTCGCCCCACATCACCATTGTCAATTGCCCAAGCGCGAAAGTGCCAAAATATAACACTACAATAATAGGATCAATTTGGTACCAAATTAGGGTCGACAAGGACTCCACATGCCGCTGTTATAATTATAATCGACCCTATTTGATGGGATGCCCCATAAAAGTAAAGTGGTACATTCAAATCGTATGTTACGGGGTTTTAAAGACCACTGGTTTCCGTAACATTCTTGGGTAAGTGATAGATTTTTCTGTTTTTCTTTACTTTAGTAAGTAAGAGATCCATGAAAAGATTTTGTCGGTGATCAATCAAACTGGGTATAGCTCAGAAACGTGTCGCTTTAAAATATGAAGCCGGACAGATGGGCGAAGAGAGTCACACGATCACTGCCTGAAGACGGCCGTCGATACCGAGGGAGACCCAAGAACCGCTGGCGTGAGAACTGGACTCATTCCTAACGGATTGGTTGGAGGAGGCCAAAGATGAATAAAACTGTAAAGCCTTAGGGGAGGCGTTTGCGCAGCAGTGGGACAGAGAAGGCTGATATAAAAAATAAACAAAGATGGCGGCTTTAGCTGAGATTTTAGCCACACACCAAACAGGAACCTTGTACAGCTATCATCTTAATGAGTGTCAAAAATCTATGCATTGATATTAGAGTACAGTCAACAACAAAAGTAGATGATCAAAATCAGAAATTCAATACTAATGAACAGAGTTCGCGTCAGAACTGTGTGGCGTCGAAGTGATTCAAAAGTATGTGATTGTAAATTAAAGGCAAAATTAAATAATTCACTTCGACGCCTCACAGTTTTTTAGTACTTTCGTGGCTTTACGAATGAAGCTGAGTTGAATGACCAAACCTGACCGAGCTACATTTAAAAGCGGACCAATCTCTCAATCTCAAACACCATAATATTTTACACTCCCCCCTAAAATTATTTGCCCAAAAGATATACCATACCTACACATACATACATATAGCTACGCCCGCCATTGCCCGGGGGGTAAGAATCAAATTACGTTGATTGCCGTCTTGCGCTCGACGGAGCGACTTAACGCTATTGTGTCGATACCCGAATTGTGCTAGACGACGCCATTTGACGAACGTTTGTTATTGTGTGTTGGAGGAGTGGCTATGTATTGACACACTAGCTTTGGCCCTCGGTTTCGTTCGCGTTAATTTAGAATTTGACAATCAATTCAGGTTGTACTCTGCTTGTAATAATATAATTCAATCATGATTCGAAAGACACGTGGCGCCATCTATTAGCTACCCTATGTCTGTTTCTGTACACCAGACAATGTATATGCAATTTCAGAATGATAGGTTCTGTGGTTTAGGCGTGAAAACGTAACGAACCAAACAAACTTACTTGCGCATTTATAATATTAAGTTAGGATTTTGACAGGGTTTTAGACTGGGATGAAGCGTTGGTACTTATTTGAAAAATGACAGTTCTTGAAAACAAAGAACAGGCAAGATGTAATCGGATCCTTTACGAAGCCGTAAACCAATGATTTCTCTACATCAAACTGAGTAACTCAACACAAAAATTGTTCTTGGGAAATGACTTGTATTTTTGGGATGAAACATCCCATTTTGAGCTAGGACTCATTGTTACGTAGTCAAAACATTGTGCTGATGGATGCATACGGAGGTCGTAGAAGTACTTAAAGTTATAACATTTAAAACTTATATTTAAACAAAAACGTGTGAAAGAGTAGTAACTTTGACGCCCAATATCTCCGTAACTAGAAGGTTCGCAGGTATGGACCAGAACAATAAAATGATCGGAATGCCGGGGAGAGCAGATACCTCCCGGCTTCGTTAAATGAATTTGAATTGAATTTTATTGATGACACTAAAAACTACGGCAATATCAACTGTCAACTGACCACTTAAAATAACTTTATTCGTTGACAAGCCATTGGGATTTCCATACAAACCTCCATCCCCTTTTTTTTAATCCTTTTGTAATGCTGACTTTCGTTATAAAAAGTTAATTCTTGTAGAAGCAGCAGAAGGCTGTGCGTGTATTAATGAGTGGATGTAATTAAGATTTTTACATAACATAACATCACGCCCGTAGTCCCTCAAGGGTTAGGCAGAGGTGTATTACATTATCATTCACAGTTACTCGCATTAACAAAAGGTAAACTGGAAAAAAATATTAAGACAAAATTTCAAACCTTTTTCAAAAAAAAAATACCGCCAGAAATTCAAAACCCGCCATCTTGTCCAAAGAGTTACAAACCAGCACCGTTCCCATAGACAATAAATGTAACCTCCTCCCGTTAGATTAGGAGCACACGTATTCAATGCTCCGACAATAAATCTGCCAAGGAGCATTGCACTGGGAAAGTTGCTCTACTTAAGATATGTAATTTATTTAGTTCTGTTTCGTGTGTAGTTTCAAATTTATCAGCTTTAGCTGAAGTTCTCCGACGGATTCAGTTTGTTATGAAATGTGTTATTTTAGAATCATGTAACGGAAAGACTGGTAAATATCGATCGATAGTAAATAAACTCACTTACTACACAGATGGAATTTTAAATTTTTATTTAATTTATAATGTGACTAGCACTTCACCCGCGACTTCGTCCGCAAAAATTGTGATAGCTCGGCTAATATGCATTATATAAATATAATTTAGCCTATAGCACCCACGAATCAAGTAGCTTTCTGCCAGTGAAAGAATTTTTAGAATTGGATCATTCGTTCCGGAGATTACTGCCTACATAAAAACCTACACACTTTTACCTCTTTATAATATTAGTATAGATAATTTAGTCGGCAATAAACAATAACTCATTGTCATGATCTTATTGTTAAGCTAATTTTGTGTATTTAATTTCAAGTAAACCTTACTGGACGATTGTGTCGCTATTTCTAATGACTACTTAATCATAGAACAATAATAAGCGTAAAATGATTAAAAATCCATCCATACTTACATAAACTTACTTACTTTACTTACTAATATTATAAACTAGTTTTCCGCCCGCGGCTTCGCACGCGTCGAGTTCGGTTATATCGCGTTTCCAAGAGAACTCTTCAAAAGTCCGGGATAAAAACTATCCTATGTTCTTTCTCAAGGTCAACTCTATCTCTGTACCAATTTTCATTAAAATCAGTTCAGTGGTTTAGACGTGAAAGCGTAACAGACAGACAGACAGAGTTACTTTCGCATTTATAATATTAGTAGGGATGTGAAAGTAAGTTTGTTTGGACTGAACCTTCGATCAATGACTGAACTGATCATCCTGAAATGTTGTCAGGTGTACAGAAACGGACATAGGGTACTTTCATCCCGAAAAAAAATACTATTTACTATTACAACAATAACGTTCCTATGATAATAGATGGCGCCACGTGTCTTTCGAATCATGATTGAATTATATTATTACAAGCAAATAACAACCCGAATTAATTATCAAATTCTAAATTAACGCGAGCGAAGCCGCGGACGAAAGTTAGTAGTTTCATAAAGTTTATTAACATTGATGTCAATAGGTATGTAGGCGGTACAAAGCACACAATGTATTATGCAATGTAATGTAACGATGTATTTAGATATTTCGCCTACAGCTTGGCATTTATTTGCATCAATATTGTTTCCATTCCATTCATTTGATTGGCATTTGATTGGCCTGTTGGTCTAGTGGTTAGTGACCCTGACTGCTAGGACGGAGGTCGTGGGTTCGATTCCCACACAGAACAAATCTTTGTGCGATGAGTACGATTATTTGTTCTGTATCTGGGTGTGTAATTTATCTATAATATGCATTTATTTAGAAATATATAAGTATGTTTATCAGTTGTCTGGTTGCCATAGTACAGGCTCTGCCTAGTTTGGGATCAGATGGCGGTGTGTTGGTTGTCCCAAGATATCTATATATATAAAAATGAAACCCGTTTTCCTTGGTCACGGCATCACGCGTGAATGGCTGGACCGATTTCACTAATTCTTTTTTTGTTGTATTTGTTATTATTAGGAGAAGGTTCTTACGGAAAAAAATATTAAGAAAATCTCCCAGAAATATTGAAAAATATACATTTAATTTTGCATATTAAAAAAACGCGCGTAACGAATGTCAATGTCATTCACAGCCATAGACTATTTTGATAGAGCATTGTTTGTTCGGAAACGTGGTTACTTAATTAAATTCGAGCATCATTTCCTACCTAAGGTAGGTAGGGTAGGTAGGTAGGGTAGGTAGGGTAGGTAGGTAGGGTAGGTAGGGTAGGTAGGGTAGGTAGGTAGGGAGGTAGGGTAGGTAGGTAGGTAGGTAGGTAGGGTAGGTAGGTAGGTAGGGTAGGTAGGGTAGGTAGGGTAGGTAGGTAGGTAGGTAGGGTAGGTAGGGTAGGTAGGTAGGTAGGTAGGTAGGTAGGTAGGGTAGGTAGGTAGGTAGGGTAGGTAGGTAGGTAGGGTAGGTAGACAGTGTAGATAGGTAGGGTAGTGAAAGTAGTAGGTAGGAAAACATGCATTGCAACTCATGCCGGGCACAGCTAGTATTATTATATTATATTCTGGCTGTCATTTGTAGATCTTTGACAGTCGTTAACGTAGTCAGTGGCTCGAAAGTCTGACAAACAGTCTTACCAAAGGGTATCATGTTACCCAGTGCTAACTGGGTTGTGGAGGTCAGATAGGCAGTCGCTCCATGTAAAATACTGGTATTCAGCTGCATCCGGTTAGACTGGAAGCCAACCCCAACGTAGTTCGGAAAATGCTAAGCCGATGATGATGATATTGTTTCCATTCATAGATACATTCTCCTTATTTGATTTACATTACTTGACTTAAAACTACGCCTGTTTTTAACACACTTTTATTAACTTCACCTGTAAGCTGTAACTAATTACATAAACAAATTTTTATTCGCAACGGCGGTTCATAGAAGGATGGGCAATCTCCTTTGACCCACTTTCCGGTTTCCGATGGAGCTGAAATTTTATTTTCATGTTTAGTTTGGATGACAATGCATGGTTAGCTATGTTACGTCATTCTAAATCCAATATGGCGGACTCCCAAAGATGGCGGACTAGTTATTTTTTGTGCATTTCCATGATATGGGGATCAAATGAAAGGGTTTGCTTGTTATTTTCGTATTCTTCTCAGAATAAAATGACATCACTCTAAATCGTATTATTTTTTTGTTATTTTTAGCTAAAATATTTTATAAAGGCTACTCAGAAATTTCTGATGGAAAAACCCAACACTATGCGCGACCTGGGAACCCAAGATCTCATGCTCACTTGTAGTCTTGTAGCGCTAGCGACCACTAGACTGAAGACTAGTTTTGATAAACATATTAACAGTTTCTCTGTCAGCGAAGCAGACAGAATAGTTAAACAATCGCCATGAACCATATGTGGTTCATTGGACATGGAAAGGGTAGGGGGTTGGGGTGGAAGGGGAATTATCCACATTACCAGTATAATACCAGTAAATACAAAGTAGAGCCACTTTCCATTCAGCTTAGTCCCCACTTTTGGTATAAATAACACAAGACGTTTGGTAGTCTGCAGGGGGATGTCGGACGACAAAATATACGGATTTATTTAATACTAGCTTCTTACTGTGAACTTGTGGAGTGGGAGTTTTTTCGGGTTTGGGGTCACTAAAATTCAGGATATTTTACACCCCAACAAAATCGTTTCCCAGCAATAATTTTTGCGTAGAGTTACTGATTTATTTATTACTTTTTACCCCAAAAAATAAAACGTCTCCCAACAAAAAATGTTGCGTAAAGGTACTTAGTTTGATGTACAGAATGGTTGACGGCTTCCGTTTACACCTTGTATGATTGATATCTTGCAAAGAGACGCTGTTATAATACTGAGACAGTGACCTTTTTTTCCGGAGAGAAAATCCTCTACAGAATAAAAGTTATTCTTAAAATACCACGAACAAGTACCGCTATTGAAAATTCCCGTTAACATACCAATAAATTATAGTAATTTACAATTCCAATTATAAATACATAACAAATATAAGAAGTCGTTATATCTTTATTATACTTAAACAAATATATTTAACAGGATGGGCCCAAACATTATTTTTAAACTTAAACCAAAGCTGGGCACAGGAAAGTCACGTACGGCCAACATGACTAAACTATTTATTTATCAAAATGGACACTTGAGCACGATTTTCTATTTATTTTCTGTACCTACATGTGGTTTTTAATGCATTTATAAGTTATTGAAAGTTTAATTTTGGCTGTATGAGTGTTGACTTTTGCCCTTTGTGTGGGATAAGAAAAAGTTGAAAGGGTTCTTTTTGGTTGAACGTTGTGTGGGCGTGTAATGGTCTCATAGAATAGGAATAGATTATTTTGTGATTTATAGTTTTTTTTTCATCGAATAAACATATTCAAAATTTCCTTAGTAACCATTATTTTATTCTTGTTTTATGCCTCATCAGATCTTGGCTAACGGAAGTTTAAGACTCGTTTTCTAGTCCAATTTTAAAGCTATATAAAAATGTATTTTATTATGTTTTTATCCAAAATACAAGCAATCAATGTTAATGAAGTACAACAAAAGAATATTAACTCTTTGTAATATTTAATTTAATTTAGAATAATTTTGGCATAGAATTCTGATATCATTGCCACAGACATTCAAATATTTAGGAGCGATACACATAGCTTAGAAGAGAACAATCAAAAATATAGTTGAAAGCTTTTTTATTTATTACTACAACTAAGTGGCAAAAACCATCAAATTACCACCACTTCTAATCCCATTCACCCTCAACTCCACCAATAAAAATAATACAATAAACAAACAACCGAAAAAAAAACATGGCCGTTCTCTATTCGCGCCAATATTTGACAGATGCGTTCATGACATTATCGTGTTGGGCAAACAACGCCAAATGTCGCGTTCGTGTTAGAGTAATTGTTAATTATCATTTTTACAAGCTTAGCGGCGAGACTTTGATGCGATAAATTAGTTATATTAACGTTCCGTTAAATAAATAGTGGATAAGTGGTCCGTGTTTTTATTATTAATTTGATTAATTGAGATTGGCTAGGAATACGATTGATTCAATTACGTGTATCCTACGCGTTACAATATCGCTAATCCTTTTTGTGTTGTAAGTAATATTTGCTAAATTGTTTTTTTTTTCCTACAACAAAAAACAGGTGGGCAGCCTCGGTCGGCAGGCTTGCTTGGCAATTGGCGCCCTATATATACAAATTAGTAATGCAAATGTAGGATAAGATTTGATATTATCGACTTGATTTCCAATATGAATACTGAAAATAAGTTGCCAAAACATAAAACACTCGTTATTGTCTCACTAAAGCAAAGCCAAACACCTTAAACCACAAGTCTACTAATAATCTAACTATACTAATATTAAAGAGCTGTAGTTCGTATGTTTGAATGTAGGGAGCAATCTTCGGAACTACTTTTTGAAAATTCTTTCACACATACACACATAGCTACATATCACCGAGTGTTATAATCTATTAACAACGTTTTCGTGGGTTAATTTCCGAACATAACGCGGGTAAAGCCTGAGGAAAATGGTAGTAAAATATTAAAAGAGACTTTCTCTCAATTCCCCTAAATAAAACCATTCTTCAACCACCACTAACCTCAATCTTTCTCCCTCAGGCGCTCCCCATGCGCTACTCGGCAAGACGAGAAGACCGCGAACCGCTTTCACGTCGCAGCAACTGCTGGAGCTGGAGAAGCAGTTCAGGATGAACAAGTACCTCTCCAGGCCTAAAAGGTTCGAGGTCGCCACCAGTTTGATGCTTACGGAGACTCAGGTGAGATGAAACCGACAGATACAAATTATAAATAAGTTATTTTGTTATAAGTACAGTATATACTTTCATAATTAGGTATGCATTTAGTAAATAGCTGTTATTTTGAAATTACAAACAGACACTACAATTTTATTTATTTGTATAGATGAAAGTATTACGTATTTCTACAGCTATCAATAATATTTAGGTACGTATGCTACTAAAATACTAATTCGATTCCGAAATTTTTTATACTAATGGGAAGCTACACTATCTCCGAGTGTAAAAGGTTATGTTTGAAAAAACAGACTGTTCCCTTGTGTTAATTTGCGACATACACGAGCGAAGCCGCGGCAAAAGCAAGTTTAAAATAAGCAAGTACAAAGTCAGGATGCAACACTCCACAGTTCTGCGTAATGTTAATCTTGACAAACGTTTTAAAATATTGTAAAATATTATCACAGCCAACGTATTAATGTAATGTTATTAAAATACTATTGAAGTATTGACACTGCAATATTGATATCACATTGTAAATGCATTCCATGAAAAACGTAATAAAACGACTTTTTTATCTCTACAAATAAATTGTAAAAGGATATGATTCCGGGCTATTTTAAATGTTAGAATTATCGAATTTCGATGTTAAATTGGATTAGTTGAATCGAGTATTTTGTAAAAGTATAACTTGCGTTATCAAGTGATACTTAAAGGTAGACTTAAATTCACGTTATTAAAAACTGACTGGTTTTGCGAATTTAATAGTTTAAAAACATTTAAAATACGCACTGACAAAATTAAGTTAATAATCAATAAAGCAGACACCATAAAAAACTACAAACCCCAAAATAATATTTTAATATCAAACCCAACTCACTGACACTACAAACAGCCTAATTTTGACATTTACTTTGGCGCCAAACACCTGTCAACATGGCGGATTTGTGCTTACAAATGTATGTTAAGATTACAAGGGTGACATAGTAAACGTGACGGCTTTACCCAGGTTTAAAGATTAATCTCACACCCTGGGGGGGGTCTGAGACATTTATACGATATTTGCACCGGTTTGGATTTATATAAGGTGTAAAAAAATTAACTGCAAGAACTTCGTCCACATACTCGACATCGAAAAACAAAGACATTACAAAAAAAAATTTTTTTTTTGAGCACTTTCTATATTTTCACATTAATAAAACAATTTAGTATCATATTTTTTGTGCACTGTACGCAAGGCTGCGGGAGGGAATAGTAGCGGGCGGCGGGGGTACGACGCTCGCGCGCGGTATTGGAGCGAGCCGTTAGCGCAGCCCTGCGTACAGTGCACAAAAAAATATGATAGTAAATTGTTATTAATGTGAAAATATAGAAAGTGCTCAAAAAAAAAAATTTTTTTTGTAATGTGTTTGTTTTTCGATGTCGAGTATGTGGACGAAGTTCTTGCAGTTAATTTTTTTACACCTTATATATGACGGTACTTGTATGGTTTTATAGGGCAAGGGGTGGAAAATATGGGTTTTAGATGGGATAAAATTGTATTCGTTATAATAACATGATTGAATGGTGAATCGCTATCATAACATGATTTTTGTAATTTTCAGCAACGATATTCTATGTATGTATTAACCTATGTATCATCAACATCATTTCAGCTGAAAGACGTCCACTGCTGAACATAGGCCGCCCCTAAGTGTCGCCACACTGACCAATGACCCGTATTACGTTTCATAATTTAACCAAGATTTTCTTTGTCTACAGGTAAAAATCTGGTTCCAAAACAGAAGAATGAAATGGAAACGTTCAAAAAAAGCTCAACAAGACTCCAAAAACAAGGACTCACCACAGACTGAAGAAAAAAAAACAAAAGAAATACAAAATGAACAAGAAAAGCCCTCTCCAATGGCGGGAGATTTGACAGCTGTCAAACCTATGTTAGACAGGGATAGAATTATCGCGTTAGAGAGAGAAAGGGCGATGGCTGCCGCGAATTTTAATTCGAATATGGAAAATAGGCGCGGGTTGGTAGTTATGAATCAAGATGGAGGTCGGCCTATGGATATGTTTAGGCCTTACGTGGTATGAGAGTAAATTAACTTTTCGTTTTTTATTAATTTGTTAAGTGTTCAAAATTGAGTCATATTTAGTTTTTATCTTTTTAGGACTTTTGTAAGCAATAGACAATTGTTTTTTATTTATACTATAAACAATTTATTTGCACAGACTATCAAAAATCAAAATGTATGAAAGTAACGGGGTTTTTTATTATGCTATTTAGAAAAAAAGTAAAAATGGTGAATACGTATACTATTAACTAAACATAAGTTAGAATACCCTTCCTAGTCAAGCATAGTGTATATTTCTACATTAATTGTTAAAAAATAATTAGGTAATAATGTAAATAATAATTACTGTAATGTGTAATCTAATAAACTTTTAAATGTTTTCCGTCTAAAAAACTAAAGCCAAGCCAAGCCAGAGGGCCAAACACAGCCTCCAATAGCAGTATTATTTTACGTGCGTGAATGGGATGATGGTTTATTATTCTCTGTTGATGACCTGGGGGCCTAAAATAACTGCTTTAGCGCTTTAGCAGAATCAATCAAAGTAGGAAAATAATGTGAATTATGTTAAAATGCGTAAAATGACAATTCAATTATAAGGTCCCATTAAAATAGATGGACAAATTTTAACTCAGCTTTCAGTACGTCTAACCAAAGATATCCAAACAAAAAAACCGGCCAAGTGCGAGTCGGACTCGCGCACGAAGGGTTCCGTACCATTATCTATAAAAACGGCAAAAAAATCATATCTGTTGTATGGGAGCCCCTCTTAATATTTTTTATTTTTATTTTTTAGTATTTGTTGTTATAGCGGCAATAGTAATACATCATTTGTGAAAATTTCAGCTTTCTAGCTATCACGGTTTATGAGATACAGCCTGGAGACAGACAGACAGACAGACAGACAGCGAAGTCTTAGTAATAGGGTCCCGTTTTACCCTTTGGGTACGGAACCCTAAAAAGCACTGATTAAAGTGCTTTTATTTTGATCTAAATTAATAAAATGCCGGCACTCTTAGAATAAACACATCTACAAAACGGTCAAAACAAAATCACTTTCATCAGAGTTTTTTTTGCTTGGATATATTTGGTTAAAGTACTGAACGTTGTGTTAAAAATTGTCCATCTGTTTTAATGGAACCATAAATTAACTGCGTCTGTAACAATTTTAAGAATTTTTGCGTGATTCATATTATTAAGTATCCTAATATGATTCTGCTAAAGCTGCCATTTGAAGCCCCCAGAACGAAACAATTTTAAGCTAAAACTAAACTTGATGTGAATGTTTTCATGAATTTATGAAAGCACTATTTTCTTTTTATTATTAAACTTTTAAAATATTTTGGAGGAACATCCAGAAAGTGTGTCCTATTAGATTACATAATATTTTGACATTATTATAAGGACTGATGCAGGCCAAATTTATTTTAAGTGTAAGGGTTGGTGCATAATATCGTAGTTAGCAGATTGGTCGAATTATTTTATTTGCATCGTGTGTATCTCTTTGATTGAAATGTTCCAAACATTTATTTATTAGTAAACTTCTATGACGATAATTTATACGTCAAAATAACTAAATAAATTAAATAAACAGTATGTTCATTATAAGTTGTATTTACACAATAATTATGCACTGTATTTAATAGTTATACATAGAAACGCAATTGAGAATTTGACCAATCATGTTACTTATTTTCTTGAAACAAAACTCCGACTGAAAATAAATTATTCTCCCAAAAAATACTTAGATAATATTATATGAATTTAGACTGTCCTATTCAACCTGCCCGATTAACATTATATGTGAAAACAGTTGATTTAAAAAAAAAAATATTTCCTATTAAAACTTTTATTTTACGAATTTATTTCATAGTTGTAAGGAAACAAGTCAGTATTTAGTTATTATTAATGTAAATATAAAAATATTAACATATAAGACATCTTTCAAACCAGTATTATTGTTTATAAGTTACTAACACTTACACCATTTTGTAAAAATGTAATTATAATTATTTTTAACATTAAATGAACGGCCATGCTTTTTTGCAATAATTATGTAGACGAAGTAAAAGGAGTATGTAAGGAGGACTTTCTGCCTACCCCCATGGGAAAAAGGTGTGAGTTTAGCTCATGTGTATTTCTACTGCAATATTTTAAATACTTTATTTTTTTTTTATTTTTTTTTTAAATAAAATATAACAAAAATAAAAAAAGTAAATTGATTTAAATGTTGGAGGCTAAATTATTTATTAAGTTTATTTTAATAAGTCAAATTAAAAATTATGTTAAAATAATATTTAATATAACGTCTGGTAACGAAACTGTACAAGTGTGGCCATACCTTAAGTTTACAACTAAATATAAAACTAGCATAAACAATAATTTAACCAGCGACAAGAAGTACATTTCAGGCCAAAATAAGTATGCAGCGAAAAATATTGTTGTTTTACCAACCCCGGCTGATATCGAGCCGACCGTTTTCAAAAAACCTATGCATGTTTTCCAATTCCATTTTCCCTAGAATTCAGCATTCTCGTACCTTCTATTAAGATCGAATTACTTATCAGATTTACCAATCAGAGAGATTGTTAAAAAGAGTTGTCATTAAGACTATAAGAAATGCTACAGCCGCTGATAAGAAATTGTTTAATATAAGGGTTTTTTATTCAGTCCTGAATTGTACATCTGTCACATTTAATATATAAAAACTGTATATGTTTCTACGTGGAGTCCTGTACCATAATAATCGTAAATAATAATAAATTATATGCAAATTATAAATAAAGATATAGTTGATATGTTGGAATTTGTCGTTTTATTCCCTACTGAGTAAAAATGTCATTTCAAAAGACCAATTCTATCACTGATCAGTTCCCAAAAAGATGAAGCGAAAAATTTAGGAAAGAGAAAAGTCGATCGTAAATTTATATGTATTCAACAATACCATATTATGCACCGAGAGGATAATGGAATGTTCTGTCACGGGCACTATTTTGAATCTTGAACGCAGCGGAGTTAACTCCTGAGCGAAGCGAGCGACTTAAAACTAGAATCCTGAGTGCAGTGAGGGACTTAAAGTACACCTTTATCCCCGAGGAGCATACTCCACTTTTCGCACCTCCTCAGCAACGACTTTAAATAGGATTAATGTAAGTTCTTTGGTCAAGCCAATACATTTTTGACGTTTCTATCGTCATTTTGGCTACGCCCTCAGAAATGACGAACTATGTGGGTAGGTCGCTTCCCGAACCACATCGCAAATTTTTACTATAGAAAAAGCGAGCACCACAATGAATATCCAAATACTAACTAATATTATAAATGTGAAAGTAAGTTTGTTTGTTACTTTTACACGCCTAAACCACTGAACCGATCATCCTGAAGTTTTGCATATACGTTGTCAGGTGTACAGAAACGGACATAAATTACCTTTCATCCCGAAAAAAAATACTGTTCCTGAGGAAAACCACAATAAAGTTCTTAAGATAATAGACGGCGCCACGTGTCTTTCGAATCATGATGAATTATATTATTACACGCAGAGTACAACTTGAATTGATTGATAATTTCTAAATTAACGCGAGCAAAGCCGCGGCCAAAAGCCAGTATAATCATATTTTATCTAGGCAAGTCAAAATATCAATTGTAGTCACATAGCAACAAAAGGAAAGAAGTCTTAAACTTAATAAAAAGAACAGGATGATCCTAGTATGTTGAAAAAAAGCCGGAATGAGTGTAGATGACGAAAATGGAATGTTGGTTATGGTGGCTCATGTTAGGCCAAAATGACAGGTGGAGGTCTCTCGAAATTCCGTTATGTATAGCTCTGTCTCTTTCCCACACTGGAATTACTTACTCCTGCTTAAAGACGTCATGGTACGTAGGTACGTTTTTAAGTTCGCGGAATTGGGGGGAGGGGATAACAATAGGTCATTATCGGGATGGCCACAACTTCAGCCACTCAATATTAGTATAAATACCAGGTTTTATCTTAATTGGATCATTAGTCTTTGAACTATCGTCAAGCAAACAACTCAATCGGGAAGAAAGTGTGAATTATGGAAAAAATCGAGTACCGTGCCGTAATAAAGTTCCTTACCAAACAAGGAAAGCCAGTTCAAAATATACTGGAAGAGATGGAATCCGTTTACGGGGACTCTTGCCCGGGTAAAACCATGGTTTATAAGTGGCACAGTCTCTTTAAACAAGGCAGGACCTCACTTGAAGATGACCCACGGCCCGGACGGTCGATCGAGGTGACTACTCCGGAAATCATTAAAAAAGTCGAAAAAATAATATTGGAAGATGCCAGACTAAAGAAGAAACAGCTTGCAGAAATGGTTGGACTATCGGATACGACAATTTTCAAAATTCTACATGATCATCTTGGCATGACAAAGGTCTGTGCAAGATGGGTGCCAAGAATGCTCACGCCGCCTCAAAAACAACACCGCGTGGAGTGTTCTCGCACGTTTTTGGACCTCTGTAACGAAGATAAGGATGGACTATTAAGTCGAATTGTTACTGGAGATGAAACTTGGGTTCATCATTATGAACCTGAGTCGAAACAGGACTCTATGCAGTGGCACAAAAAAGGCACACCACCACCTAAGAAGTTTAAATTGTCACAATCGGCTGGAAAAATCATGGCAACAGTGTTTTGGGATTCAGAAGGGATCCTGTTGACCGATTATAAAGATAAAGGCGTTTCTATAACCGGAGAATACTATGCTTCTATCCTCGAGAGGTTGAAAGAAAGCATTAAAGAAAAAAGGAGGGGTAAATTGACCAAAGGTGTCCTTCTTCTTCACGACAACGCGCCTGTTCACAAGAGCCGTGTTGCGTTGGCTGCCCTGCATAAGGTGGGCTTCGATATTTTGGACCTTCCACCCTACAGCCCAGATCTGGCTCCCAGTGATTATTACCTCTTCCCAAAACTGAAAAAAGAACTTCGTGGGAAGAAATTTTCAACTGATGAAGAAGTGAAGGACGCGGTTTCAGCTTACTTTTCGGACAAAGACAAAACATTTTTTTATGAAGGTATACATAAGCTAATTGAAAGATCTGAAAAGTGTATAAGTCTAGCAGGTGAATATATTGAAAAAGAAAAATAATTTAGTATTTTTATTTTCACTTCTCACCCTCCATTCCGCGAACTTAAAAACGCCCCCTCGTAGATGACAATCTACCCATTTTATTGCAATTTTACGTAATGCGCGACTTCCTCTGATCGTCCACATCGAATATCCTAACGGAATTTCGAGACACCGCAAAAAGAGCGCTGGCAGAGCAACACCCAGATAGGTGGATACTGAAACATTTAGCCTGTGTCATCCCACTGCTGGGCAAAGGTCTATCCCCACTACCTCCAAATCTTTCGATCCAGCGGCAATGTGGACTGGTCGTTGGTTCTGTCGAGCTCGTCCCGCCATCTAATGCGAGATCTACCGCGTCGCCTTCTGGCTGTGTCAGGGCTCCACGTTAAGGTTATTTTGGCCCACAGCTTGTCGGATAGGTGGATGATCTTGAGGACACCATGGAGAAGACCTCTGTCTTGATTTGACCCATATGTCTTGTATATATGTATCAGTCTCGCTCATACCAGGGAAGTATGGCACAACAGAGAGGAGACATACTAAGCAGAGGAACAAGGTCAATAGCAAAAACGGCAAAGATCTTCTCATTCAACATAGCCATTATGGTGCTGTTCCACAAACGATGGGGCACTTAATATCGTGTCCTGCGTGTCCTGTTGTTTGTTCGCTACAGGAACTGATGGACGCTACTGAAAGCGCCAAACTAGTAGCTCAGTTTTGGGCTGATACAATTTAGATTGCCATCGATACGCTAAGAAGAAGAAGAACATCGCCGTTTCCATCGCTGCTGTCTTTCTTTATAGTAAGGTTAGTGCCTAACCTGGTGGGTTACTATGGCGTCTTAAAGCAGGATTAATTCCAGTGTGTGAAAGAGACAGAGCTATACAGGTCGTCTAGCGCCATTTCCTTCCCACATTGGAATTACTTACGACGACATACTTAAGACGACATGGTAGACCACCTTTTTTTTTTTTTTTTGGAGGGTGGGAAATCATCAAAAGACTAAGGGAGTGTCAGACTCTTACTGACTAAAAACCACCCATGTTCCTTCTTTCGCCCTTTATGTTCCAGGGCCGCGGTATCTCTTTCGAACAGTCCCGCAGCCCTGGCAGAACAGTCCCGCAGCCCTGGCAGAAATGGTAGACCACCTGCTGTCAGAGTTTGTATGCCGCCCATGGGCCTCCGACTTGGCTTTACACGCCGTCAAGAAATATCTCTCAGGCAAGCTGGTTTCCTCACGATGTTTTCCTTCACCGAAGCAAGTGATAATTATACAATACGCACATGAATCCGAAAAATCAGAGGTGCGTGTCTTGGGTTCAATTTTAAGACTTTTTTTGGGTTGAACAATCACATTTTGCGGTAGGACTCAATCAATGTAACGCACTCAAAACATTGTGCTGATGGAGTAGGATGGAAGAGGTATTTAAAGTAAAGGTATACATTAACAACTTGTATTAAAAAAAAAACTTCTGCAAAAGTTGGAACGCTGACCCCCAATATCTCCGTAACTAGAAGGTTCCCAGGTATGGTCTAGAACAAAAAATGCACAATGACGGGGAGAACAAGTGCCTTTCGGCTACGTTAAGTGTATTTGTACACCCATTATAGCTAGTTGATTGATCGTTTTTAAACGACCTGCTTTTTCTCCAAATCTATCTATCTACATAACTACACAAACTATGTACTATGTATATCTACTGGTAGATGTAGAAACAGTTAAATAACATGCGACTGGTAACGGTTCGCTTACAACACTAAATTAAGCCGAGGGGGGAGGGGGAAGGTCAGGGTGACCATGGAGTTAGGGAAAAAATGCAGGATAAAAATTGGGAAGAATTTTTTGGATGTGTGTTGAGTGGGTAAGAAAATTGAGTATGAGATGAAATATAACTACTTATGACATAAGATTACTCTCTCGTCATTCTGTATAGGGAATGACAGAACTACGTAAATTAAGAATACACATTTTGCCAGTGTAACACTTGTATCTATCGTCAAGTTAAAGTAAATACTTGAGTTTTTGTAATTACTTATGCAACCATTTTTATGCTACTGATAACAATAATTTGAACGAAGTAAGAAACGTCGAAGATAGCAAAGCTAAGAATTCTAACTTTTAACAGAATTTGTAACTTCAAGCAATTACTTAGCTACAAAATAAATATCGAAAATTACTTAAGTTTTGGTCAAAGAATCGGCATTGCCATCCAACGTGGCAATGCTGCCAGCCGAGCACTATCTATTCCTGTGGACAACGATGAAAACGAATTGAAATTGAAACGAGTTGTCAACGAGTTAAGCGTTTAAATGCACACAATAAACAAAACAAACAACACTAAGAATTTCTCTTGTATAGTGGGTGCGTTTACAAACATTTACACACGCAAAAACCCGGAACAACTATCTGTAGGTCATACATATTATACTTGTTCCGTGCGGGAAACGAATCCGCGACACACAGCGCAACAGCCAATCGTTTAAACACTGCACCAACCGTGTCGTCAATAAACTAAAATAATAAATAAATAAAATAGTTGCCAAAAAATTTCAAGACTGTCCTGCTTTTTCCTAACCCACACCCACCCTATATTCTGAAGTGATGTTGGCAGTATAAATTGGTGTGGAAAAACTCCGCCGCTCTGTATTCTGTGCCCGTCGGTGAAAGAGAGGGAAGTAGTGCGGTTTCGCTCTAGCGGTGCCTGTTATGGATAGCGGGGGGTATTCATAGTGCGGGTGGAAGAACGGATTTGGCGAATTATTTTTGGATAGAAGAAATTCATGTTTTTTTTTTCAGTTTTCTGAATGAAGTAAGACTGTTGTGGTTGTGTTCTGTAATGTACGAGTATGTCTACGTTCTTAGAAATGTGTTGTCCGTTTATGATTGTGTATTTTTTGTAGTGCACGTTACTTAGCACGAAATGCGATTATGCGAAGCTTGTAGCAAGTTTGCACGGCCAAACAAATTCTGAGTAGCATGTGTAGTTCGTAGAGCGTAGCGAGCAACACATACCGTAGCAAATCCTCTGTAGGGTTTTAAAGAGTGTAGAACGTACCGTGTAGCTCCACGAAGCATGTCGACAAAGCTTCAATTCCTTAACCCAAATATATGGGGCCCCTGTTTTTTTGTCGTGACTACGATGTTGGTCCTGTAGAAAAACTTATTCAATATAAAGGTCTGATACACATCCTTAATTAGGAAGGACCTTATAGAAGTTTGGAGGACCTTGGAGGAGCCCTTAGTAGGAGAGACGAATCGCATGTGATTAAAGAGTGATGACTATAAGTGTTGATGTACGGAGAGGGAGAGGAAGACCAAGGAAAAGATAGATGGATTGTGTGAGGAATTATATGAAAGAAAAAGGTGTAAATGATAGCGTGACGGTTGACAGGGGATAATGGAAGAAAAAAAAGTGTTGCGCCGATCTCAAGTAACATAGGACAAAAGCATGATGGCATATCCTTAAATACCACACGTTTCTGGTACATAGATTAAAAAATATAATTTCGACTATTACTGTCTGTTTTAAAGCACATAGACATTTTAACCGGATATTTATAAAAACACCTTACCTTTCCAAAGGAAAATCTTTCACAAAATATTCCTCGATCCCTCTCAACTTCTGAACCAGACTATAGCTTCCGCCAGGGGGCGTGTCTCCCGTGATTGATGCCTTTTGTTTAAACAACTTACCGACTGTTTGCGCCACCGATACCGACGTCGATAGCTTGAGACTGTTTCAGGGCTATTTTTAAGGCTTTTTGACTTCTATTCGAATGGCTGGTCTTTCTTTTCTTTATCGTGTGGTTAGTGCCTAACCTGGCGAGAGTCAGAGTTTTTCTGCCGCCCATGGGCCTCTGACTTGGAAAAGACAGAAATATCTCTCACGCATGCTGGTTTCCTCACGATGTTTTCCTTAACCGAAGTAAGTGATAATTATACAATACAATACGCACATAAATCTGAAAAATCAGAGATGCGTGTCTTGGGTTCGAACTCGAGATCTATGTCTTGTCAGTCCGACGGCCACACCACTAGGCTATCATTACTATTAATGGCTGGTTACAGGCCTGGTTACAATGGAAGGGCCTAGACGCGGTATCTGGCTTCCAGTCTAACCGGTTACAACGGACTGCCTATCTGACCTCCACAACCCAGATAGTAGTGCGTAAGATACCCCCTGGAAAGACTGTCCACTGACTTCCTGACTATGGACTTTCAAAGATCTACAAATGAGACAGGCGGGACCAACGGCTTAACGTGCTTTCCGAGACAATGAGGAAACTCGGTACCTATGTAACGGCTGGACACTCATCCTCGGGCTACCCTAACCTAAACGAGCAGCTGTTATTACTTAGTTTATCCTACCTTGACTTATTTTAATGGAGAACCAACTGCTCTAAATGCCCTCGAACTTAGAGCAGTTGATTCGCCATCGCTACCTAGTCCTACTAATCTGGCCAAAAGAGTACAGAGAGAGGCAGTCAGAGAAGAGCTCGTGTAAATAATGTTTGCAACTCGCTTAAAAAATACGAAAGGCATTTGAAATCGATTTCTGCTGTTCTAGGCCCTCTCAGGGTCCAATCCTTGTATTTTAACACGTTTAACGATCACAAAACCTACATTTCGACTTTTAGGAGACCTATCACAAAATTACTGAGTTGCACTGCGGTCCAGAGTTCAAGCATCGCGGTCGAAAAGTATAATCAGCGACAGTCATAATTAAGAGGTCTATGCATATAAATGTATAGACCTCTTAATTATGACTGTCGCTGAAAAATGGTTGCGAATTGCATTCGAAGATTACTTTTTTTAAATTCCGAGATTTTGACTTCTGGAGTTGTGGTGGTCCAGTTTATTATGGTTATGGGATCGTCCAAGAGAAGTGCCTAACAGACAATTATGTGAATTTTCATTTCCTTCAATAAGAAAGGCAATAGTTTTGGTACTATGTGTTCATAGAGGCTGTAGCTTCATTAAAAAAAACAATGCGAAAGTGACACACACGAGTGATGCCATGAACTTATGCCTGGCACAAAATAAGTCCTTAAATGATCCTCTTCTAACAACAAACACTAACCACAATATCTCTATTTTATCTATACCTACACCTCTATAATCTGTGGCACCCACAGATCTATAGAACGCCAAACAATGATGACAGACGCAAAACTGTAGCAAGTAGAAGTGCAAATAGTATCTACGAATTCAAACAGAATACAAAATCGAGGAGGGAATATCAATATTTGATATTTGGTATTGTAACGACACCCCGCTCTCGGAGGCGACCATTTTCGGTGCGTGTTCGCGCGCTTTTTGACAGTTCAATGATGACAGTTTACTTTTTTTTTCCGTCAAATGTTTTTTTTTAAAGTAAGGTATTTCCATGCAACAAACTGCAACTATTAAGTACTAAGTATACATATATGCTCCATGGACAGCTCAATACTCCGTTATTTATTGGATTGGCGCAATGTGTACTCAGGGTAGTAACTTAAATTCTATAAGGTCATTATAGACCCTATCGGGCACAGCTTAAATATTTGAAATAATAGGAGAGCAAAGTTAAATATTTGCTATATCAGTATCAGTATTCTAACTACGTGTAGGTAATGTTATTACCCCGTCTTTTCTTAATTTATATTCGTTTAAGTATTAAAAATAATTTGCGATTTCACTAGCACACGTAAAAATATGTTGTCTGATGAAAATAAAGATTTCAACCAAAGAGAAGAGAAAGGGAAATTGAAATTTCAACATGTTTTGGCGAATGTTTAGCCAGTTGAACACACAGTTACGAATATCTCCATATTTTGTATTGTTATGAAGTCAGACTTTATTTAAATATATTTTTTGCTGCAATCGCATTGGGTTTGTAGTAAGTACTACAAAAAAACAAGCTTTAAGCTTTTTACCTACGTACCTACTGGCCCACGATTCCTGAATTGCAAATTATACTTTTATTCGCTCATATTTTTATTCCTCCACTAATTTGAATATACTCAAAATGCAACGTATTCCTCACAGGTATTAAAATGGCAAAAATTCTTCTTTTCACGTTTTCAATCGTAGACAAGTAGGTGGGTACTTAATACTACGAGTTGTAGAGACGTAGACGCCAGCACATCAAGCTACTACAATAGATTTTCAACTTCTATCTCTAAACCATTAGGTTGAAGGTTGGTTAGGAAAATCTGACAGTTTCGGGTAGGTTGACCTGCTGGCGTCTACGCGTCTGTACAAAATCATGTATGTAACTACAGCAGCTCTATTCTTTTTACCCGACCGCGGTGGACCCCAAAAGGAGGGTTATGTTTTAAACATCTTTTTCCTCTTAGCCACCCCCTTTAGCTTGAAAGATCATCATTAACACGCACGATCAGCTTTATTCACCAATTTTCACAAAAAAAGAGAAGAAAAGCGAATGAAAGATTTGTTTTTAAATATTTAAAAAGTTACATTGTCTGTGTTTTTTTTTTGAATGACATCAAAAATATCTTAGTATTTTGAATAACTAGAACTGCGCCTATTTATTTTTGATCAGGAAACTATATTCCTTTAACCATTAACCAACAAAACAAAAAAATAACAACTCACCATAAACCACCACCATAAAAAAAACATTCATCCACAAACAAGAGACAAAAGACATTACACCAACCGCAAACAATCAGAGACAATAGCGTCCCTATATTTTTAAAAAAACAACAGCTCGTCACGTCGTACGGAGGCGGGAAGACGGCGGCCGTTGATTGGTGCAAATTGAATTTGGAATCAAGGAGCGCCGGCGGGTGAGAGGGGAAGGGGAAGGGGTGTTGTCGTGTTGGCGATCGTTCGCTGATTGCCCGTTTGCGGTGCGACTAGCGAAGTGTGGATAGGACGCATTGTTTTCAATATATCGTTTGAATAGTTAAAAATTGTAACCTACCTGTTTTGAGGAATGAATGCAGGAAATATGCTATTTTGGTAACTCACTATTAATGTACTGTCCAACATTAGAAAAAACTATAACCACGACGACATTCGTAGCAGTAGTAGTTTCTCGTAGCCAGCTACGGAAAGGTCTACAGAGCAAAAGCCAGTTATTTTAAGTCCCATGTATTCAGCTGCATCCGGTTAGGCTGTAAGCCGACCCCAACATAGTTTGGAAAAAGATAAACAGATGATGAGGACATGAAAATCAAGACTCTGGGCTACTTAATGGAAAACATCCTGAACAATTTACCTCACCTGGGAACCGAACTTAGGACCTCATGCTCAGCAATCACACTAACGACCACAAGGCTAACGAGAGAAGTACGAAGCGATAAACGAGTAGAAATTCTGACAATGCAGGAATGTCTCCATTATGATATTGAGCTGTGCCTTCGTGCATGTACTATATTCTGTTCCAAGCGTTGAACATTCACACTTCAGTGGTCTATGGTATGTTATATGAGCTTGAAATACCTACTGATGAAAGTCCTTTGTACTCGGAATACTCACTAGGAATGACACCAGCTGTAGTGGAGCTTGGTTAAGATTTTGCTGCTAGAATAATAAAATTGGCGCTTTTGGAAAACATTTGTGAAAAAACATTAACACTAGAAACGGAATATTTACTATGTTTCTTTTTTTTGTTTTTATGTATTTTTTTTGTTTTTTTTTTTGTTTTTGTTTTATTAAGTATGTATTATATTTTAGCATATTTATAATAGCGTTAGAGACCATGACAGTTTCAAACTTATATTTGTAAAAAAAGTCTGTGTACACCATTGAAACAACAATAATGGCGGCGGCGTTAGTTCCGACTATGGTCAAGCGCCGGAAGACCCATACACCACTATAGTAGAAATGACATCAGCTACCACTTGGAAGCCCCGACCCGCGATGCTCAGCCTGTAGTCCTTACGTAATGGTCTTTTTCTGATCCAGCCTGTCCCTTGCTGTCTGTTTCTGTGGGCTCGTACCCCATAGGGGACTCCCCCTGGCTGGAGGCTTTACACTAAAGGTACCCACAGCCTAGGATAGTCCAATTAAGCAGACGACCACCTCCTCCTAGGTTGACCTGCGAGATACAATTCACAAAAATTAAATATAATAACACTTGAAAGTGGTGAAGGACTTGCGTTTTGGAGGACTGTCTTATTGTATTTTTTACTACGTTGGAAAAGTGCTGATTTTCATCCTAATTTAAAAAAAAAAATATTAAGATTTGTAATGATTGAGTCAAGCTCGAGTCACTTGGAATTTCTGAAAACGGAATGTTCCGAATTTAATTATACCATGCTTTGGTAAAAATGTGGTACCACATTTTATGTATTATTCATTCATGAACAACTAGACTGCGATATAACCCCTAAAACCCAAACAACTTGTAAAATAAAGCAATAAAAATATAAACAACCACTAAACAAAACACACCAATAAATTAATTCCTCGCTCCATTTCACATAAAAAGGCTGGACAGAATTAAATCACGACTAACGCCATCTAGCGTCGTCCCTCATGAATACAACATGAACTAGTGACTGGTAGATGGCGGTGTTACAAATTTATCGCCACTTTTATTGTTACGACCACTTTGGCCGCGTTTCGCGGGCTTTTAGCTAAATTACTCTCATTACTTACATACTACGTTAACATATTGCTGTTTGTGTTCTGTGCAGCGATTTTAGCGCTACTTTACTTTGTCTTATATTTTTGGTAGAGAGAAGAAAATTGCGCTGAAAACTGAGCAAAGCAGTGTAGTTCATAGAGAGAAGACTGAAACGATATTCTCTAAATACCTAAATAGAAGAGAAGAACAGGGTTCGACAGATTCAATGTTCTACGTAAACACATAGTCTCAGGTCTTTTTCATGGGGGTTCGAGTACTAAGCACCTGATGTTTCTAAACAACAACACCCATATTTTCAGACTGTTCTATTCCACCAGAAATATTATCTTTGAAAGCTCTTGCTCCGAAGACACCAAGAGATAAGTGTTTAGTAGCTAATTTAGTGCCAAAGGACCGAATCAATCTGATCTTCATATCTTCACAAGAACTACGAAGCTTCTCAATCTCACCTCTCTTCTATAAACTACCCGAATTTGTCGTGCATAATTATCGCGCTAACACATCGCTTCAGCGGCTAAAAATCTCATATCCACGCGATAAACACAAACAAATCGTACAGATAACATTTGCCGTCGTAATTTGGCTAATGTATCATAAACATTTTTGCTTCATCTGTTTCACTAGGCTGAGTGGGCAGTTACCGTTGCCTGGCGGCGCGGAAGAAAATATACCCTTTGTTTATGGTATTCGTTGATATTCAAAGCGCGTAATTTGTGGGGGTAAGCAGACTTATGAGCTTTGACGCTTGATAGGTTACGAATAATTGAATTATGTGTCTTCTTTGATATTATTTTATTCGGGATAAAGTTGAAATTTTTCGACCTGTTTCTAGCGTTAATCCCGACATCTGCTTGAATTGTAATATCTAAAAAACCAATAGCCTGGCACTTGATTTGTTCTTAGATGATCTTGGATCAAATAGTAAATACAACTAAATACCCGTTTTGATAACATATTGCCCCTGACATCGATATTAGACGTGTCCAGAATCCACTAATCAAATCAACCAACAAAATCGCATTGTGTTGTGACAGAAGATGGTAGCATAAAGACAACGAATAGTGGTCCACAATACCCCTGGATCGAAAGAACTAGAAGACAATGGGGATAGGCTTTGTCCAGCAGTGGGGTGACGCTGGCTGACACTAACAATAAGTAATTTTCACTAACATTTAATTGAACGAGCGACCCACTCAGCTATCCCATTCACAGACAATTTGACAAACTTTCCGCCTTCCGGCCGCCCATATGGTGATGGTATGGTGTATTTATGTAAATCTGCCATTGTAGGAGTGCGGCTGTGGATACGGATTTCTTTAGCCACTGAATTAAGTGTGTTTGGGGATTTTATAGAGATGTAAAAACGAGCCTTGTGAATTTACAGCAAGATTTCTTTTAAGTTCTTGTGCCTTCTAATATCTATCTGGGTGTATAAAAAAACGGTCAAGTGCGAGTCGGAGTCATGCATGAAGGGTTAGGGGAGCCCCTTTTCATTTCAGATTTATTTTTATAATTTGTTGTTATAGCAGCAACAGAAATATACATTCTGTCAAAATTTCAACTGTCTACCTATTACGGATCATGATATACACACCGCTGACAGACAGACGGACGAACGGACGGACAGCGGAGGCTTAGTAATAGGGTCCCGTTGGTTACCCTCCGAGTACGGAACCCTTGAAAGTGATCAAGTAACGCTTTAGGCGTAACTTACAAAGTCAAAATATAGCTCAGCTGTCTAGCTAACAGGTTTATCCACATCTTGGTTGATGATGGCTAATATTTTATTGTTGTAATGTGGAAGCTAAAGTTCGATCGGTCTTTCCTAAGTGACCCGATATTTTAACAAGAAACAGATTTAATCTACCGATCTAATTCTACACCATTATTTTTAGGTCGTTCTGGAGCCGAATACCATGAACTCGATCATCGAACTCGAAACGATTGGGCCTATTTTTTTCAAAAAATAACAATAAAAAAAAAACAACAAAAAATAAATTCAATGTTTTTTTTTGAAATAATGAGAACTTAAATGCATATGTGTGTGTAAAACGTATCCACGATCGGAAATTCATTCATCGATCGATTCTCATTCTCTTCTCTTCTCCAACCAGCCCGCGAAATTCAAAATTTCTTGCGTTTTTTGCAATTTGCAGGCCAGTGCTAGGTTGTATGTTGATTAAAATATTATTCGCGGCTGTAAGACGTATGTAGTTACAGAATTATAATCATCTAAATCACCAATACAACCCTCCAAGGTCATAAAGGCGTAGGAACAAAAAAAAAAAACAGAAAATGTCATTCCTACAGCTTTATGAACTTAGAGCGTTTACTTTTTTTTTTTTTTAGCGAACCAACTACTTATGCTCAATCAAGAGCTCTATATACTTCCGGCCAAATTTAATCTGTATAATGTTTTCCGATTTCCGACTTGACTTGTGGCAGGCACTTACATACAGCAAATCTGTATTTACCATCAAAACAAGCCAAATTAGACCTTATTTCTTTCCAGATTGGTATTTTTTTTAAGTGTTCTATGAAAATAAAAGATTGTAAACGATCTTTCTCAAATATTTTAATGGCGGTCGAAACCGCTCGCAAATCGGCCATATTGGATTGATTTTCCCTCTCCTTTTGTATTGATTTGAATTCGTTATCTTGTTATTTTCGCTGATTTTCTTCGGATTAGTTCGATAGAAGTAGGCCACTCGAAGGTTTTTAATCTGGATAGAAAAATACCTATTTTTTGTGACCGTATAATAACGCACATGATCTTGTAGACCATTAGGCACTCCCCTGTGTCTTGGAAAGCGCGTAGGTCCCCAACGGGATTACCTACTAGGGAACGGGAACTATTACTGCTGTCTGTCCGTCTGTCTGTCAGCGAGCTGTATCTCATAATCCGTAATAGGTAGACAGTTCAATTTTCACACAATGTGTATTTCTGTTTCCGCTTTAACAACAAATAATAAAAATAAAAGGGGGATCCCTACTACGATGGTACTCAGTACCCTTCATGCGCGAGTCTCACTCGCACTTGGCCGGTTTTTTTATTCTGGATACACTGCCATCAGAGAAGAAGAATCCACCCATAGAAGTATGGATAAATGGAACAGTCTGCATAAAAGATGGATTAAAGATCAATTTGATAGTACCTCGTAAATTATAAACTACTCTCGTGTTCTCTTGCAGTGTACCTATAAAATTATATTTTATGGCACCAATCTCAGTGCCATTTCCCATCTTATGGCAATCACTATAAAATATAACTCGTAAACGCTAGCTGTGCTATTAAGTGGGAATCATTGCTTTTATGTTGGTAAAGACTGTACCTATTAACTTCGCGCTTAATGGCCATTATAGTTAGCCAATAATTAATTATTACGATCTTTTGATTATGGGTGACATACCTAAGCAATATAGGGCGGGGCTAACTTGACTTATGAGCCTAAAATGGCCGCTTGAATGATATATAATAATAAGAATTAAGTACCTAGTGTAACTACGTCACAATTCGTAAAAGGGTCACAAAGTAACAATTCGGAATATTAACTGCGTCAGTGCTGCCATTTTGGGCCCCTTGTAATAAATCTCCCTGTGAAATACACAATTAGCCAACCCTATTGTGTGTTTAGGCTAAAGCAGAACTGGATAGGAACTTAACTTGGGGGACTAAATCTCACGCAGAAATCCCAGCAGGCCAGCGCCAACGGAACTTTAGAAAACTGAAATGAAGAACTATCAGTGCTATCTATATTATATACTGCGTACCAATTAAAAGCGCCATCTACTTTGAAATTCAAATTATAGTAGTGTCATCCATTGAAAAATACTTTAGAATGTAACTCATAGATGTCGCTGCAAACGCTACAAATGGAACTGGGTGGGTACAACCCGTGATATTACCCGGCCAAATTAAAACTGTCATGACCAGCGTTGCCAGACCGTACCAAAAAGTACGGTTTTCCGTACTATTCATCACACAATCGTACCACAGCCGTACCTCGGTGTAGACCGTACCTTTTTCGTACCTTTTCTATACTAGTGATTTATTAAAATTAAATTACTTTTAAAATGGAATTTTCTTAGTTCCTAAAACATTATTTTCATATTTTTTTTAACAACTGGTTTTCGCTGTAGAATATGAGTAGGCTATAGCATTTTTCTAAATTCTAGCAAAACCTTACGGGTCGGAATACTTCTGCAAGAACTAGATGTTTTTTTTCTTCGAGTTGCGATTGATTCGAACTTCGATGTACAGTCTTTTTAGACCTAAAAATGTCAAATTACATCTAAATTTTCCCAGAGACAGTGGGATGAGCCGCTCTGCAGGTTGGTACGGAATAAACTTATTAATACGTCCACCAATACTGCTGAGCGTGCCCGCCTACTGGCTGTGGGTGAGTGGGAGTCGGGCCTCTGGCTTCAGGCACTATCGTCACCTAATATAGGCACTATGTTAGGTGACACAACATTCCGGCTCGCTACGTGTTTGCGATTGGGCGCTCCTTGTGGGGCTCCACATCGCTGTCAATGTGGTGAAGCAGTCGACTGCCTCGGACACCATGGCCTTTCATGCAGTAAGAGTGCAGGTCGGATTGCGCGGCACGCTAGCATTAATGATCTCATCCGTCGTGCTCTTGCCACCGCCGGGGTGCCAGCTGTCTTAGAACCCAATGGCTTGGCACGCGTCGATGGGAAGGAAGAGACCAGATGGTATGACCATAATGCCATGGAAGTTGGGTAGGCCTTTGGTGTGGGACACAACTTGCGTCGACACCCTTGCGCCATCCCATCTTCCTAGCACAGTGGGCTGCGCTGGGGCGGCTGCTGCATTTGCTGAAAACCTCAAACGGCGCAAATACAATAATTTAATCGGTAGTTATGTGTTTGAGCCGTTTGGGGTTGAAACACTAGGGCCATGGGGTCCGAGTGGCCACCTAGTTTTTCGGGAAATCGCCAAGCGGTTGGTTGACTCTTCACGTGACCAGAGGGCGGGCCTATTTTTTGGCCAAAGAATCAGCATTGCCATCCAACGTGGTAATGCTGCCAGCCTTCTGGGCACTTTTCCTATTGACAGCGATGCGGACGAATTTTTGAATGCCCTGTAACCCTTTTATACTTGTACATATTTATTTCTATTATAGTTTTGTAGTTTGTAAATAATTAATACAGTGTTATGAAACAGATTAAAAAAAAAAAAATTACCGGTATTATAATTCAATTAAACAAAATTATTGTAATTTCGTTTCAAGTTTCTGACAGGTATGTAAACAACAGAATTTTGCACACTTGTTTAAAAACAATAAAATAAAACAATACTTTTGTTCCTTTAAATATAGAGAATAATATCGCTTCATATCTGAACTTCCTCATTACATTATTCCTATGATAAATTATTATCAAAAATTTTTTTTATTCATTGCATCATTAAGGAATTTAACGACTTTACTTCATTTTATAATTGATTTACAAATGAATTTGTTCAATATTGGCAATCGGTAATAATGTTCTACTTTACCATATCCCTATGGTCGCAGACAGCCAACTCGAAGAAGAAAAAAACTGATCTAGTTCTTGCAGAAGTATCCCGACCCAACCGTACCTTGAAGTTAAAAACCGTACCTTTTCAGAAAGACAACCGTCCTTTTTTGGGAAATCACACTGGCAACACTGGTCATGACTACACGAACGAATCACTTCTGTTGATTCTTTTAGAAAGTATTTTTGATTTATTTACTTTATCGGAGTTTAGTTTCGTAAAAGTTGGCGAGTAGTAAACATGTATCGCGTCTTTTGTTAATTTATTGTTTATTTACACGTTTTAATATTAAGAAAACAATGTAAAGTGTGATTTATATCGTGTTTCTGTTATGTTGTTGTGTTTGTGTACAAAATGAAAGTTATTGAAGCTAAAATTGTAGTTTTAGGCTCACAAGGTGAGTTGATTACATTTTGAATTCTTTCAAGTTTTTCTTGTGGTGTCGTAATTTGTACTTCAATTAATTCGGATATCGCGACTGATATCAGTTATTTCGTCATTATTTCTGGGATCTGAAGCAAAAAAAAATGTTAAAACAATAGTTTGTGTTGATAGTTTTCAACTTTTTGTAAGTCCGAGTCGATTGTTTATTGTTTTAATTTATAGCGATTAGATAATAGATAGGCATTTATCTTCTAGATCATTGTTCTATTAAATAACTAGCTTGCGTTTTTACAATTACCAAGTGAGTATCGACAAAAAACCGTAGAATTTGTATGTTGAATGCAGTTCAATGCAGCGCGAATTTAATCCACTTTTAAAACGTAGAAATGTCATGAAGTTTTATTTTTCACGTTCGCTATCTCGTTTAAATCATAATAATATGTAACACCAAGTTCCAAAATCGATCAGCAGGAAAATTTAAAATGTTTCTAATTATTTCCTGTAAAATGATGTAATTATGGACAAACTGAAAACTTATCCTTATAATATGATAATTATGACTGATTTTTTGTACGGGTGAAATGTGGGTGTACAATAGCTGCACCTCTGCCTAACCTTTCGGGATTAACAGGCGTGATGTTACATAAGACTTTTGTTCTTTGGGCAGGGCTTAATTATTAAACTACTGTCATTCAACTTGTGCCTTTTCAAGACATCATGTGATGCTGATTTTCAGCTGCAGCCCACAAGTGCCATACGCTCGAAAACATAAACAAACACATATAAAAGTCTAAAAATATATAATAATATTTCATTATTATTTTTATTTTATATACAATAAGTTGAAATAACCCTGTCCGATCCAAAAGGGGCATATACGTATACCAATGACATTACCATATAAAATAGGAAACATAAAATATTCGTGAAAGTAAAAATATTAATGAATTTTAAATTAATGAATTATTTTGCCATGGTTTCCCTAAATTCTACCAAAACTTTTAAAAAGTGACTACAGCTATACTTCGGCATAAGTATGTTCGATTGTCTATTGGTTTTTTATGACCGCGCTACCCGAGAAGCGCTAGTGTGTTGCCATGTAAGTTTCCTCATTCACAAATGTCATGAACAGGCACATAAGAAAAACATACTCAAACTCAAAACAAAAAGTGGAACTCTTACTAAGTGGCAAAGCTATTAGAGAGGGGTAAAACTGGCACACTGGCCTTAAACTGTACAATACAATATGGTAACTTTAACACTCTTAATAGCCATTATTATAACTAACAAAGTGATTCATTGCTTGTTAAAATCAATCAATAATCAAGTTTTATGGGACAGTTCCTGTGCTGTGGTTACGCTATAATAGGTATCTACAATACAGTTAAATAACTGTGAAATATTTATTGTTATGTGGCTTGTATAGAAAGTCTTCCAGTAGCGAGACGGGCAGACAATAATGTTTCCATCACAGGTAAAACCTGGGTGGGACTAGCACAGGAGCCTGGAAATTGGCACAGACAAAGAGCGGCCTTTATCCAGCAGTGGCTGAAGTCCGGATAATGATGGAAATAATGTTATACAAACTTGAGATATAATTCATATAAGAAATAAATAAATAATATATAACAATAAATAAAATTGTTAAAACCATGGAGCTTTTATGAGAAGAGGGCGGTTTGTAAGCAATTGTTTGATGTAGTAATAAAAAAAAATTCCTCATTCTTGGGCAGTTCGGTAAATTAGTTTTAATTTCAAACAACTGCCTCAGAAGGATGCACTTAAACATCAGTTAGATTTATATGGACATTTAATGATTGTGTAATGTTCATGTACTACAATTATGATTTTCATTTTTCGTTGATGGATGCAGAGGGAGAGGAAGACCAAAGAAACGATGGATGGAATGTGTAAGGAATGATAAAGAAGTAAATGGTAGCGTGACGGGTGACAGAGGAGAATGGAAGAAGAAAATGTGTTGCAGCGACCCCAAGTAACATGGGACAAGGGCAGTGCTTGGGGTCTTAGATGATGATGATGATTCTTCCTTCCAGGAGGTTTGTTGTTGTAGTTATAGTTCGTTATATGCAGTTGCTCCATGTAAAATACTGGTATTCAGCTGCATCCGGTTAGACCGGGAGCTGACCCCAAGATAGTTGGGAAAAGGCTAGACAGATGATGATGATTCAGTTATAGCTCCTAATTCACATTGTTGCAGGAAAACAGAAGAACTTGAATTCAGTATTGTATTGTATTGTATAACGGGCTGGTGTCCGCAACTCCACGTCCAATGCGCGTATTTTGCGTGGGGAAAGAATTGAATTCAGTAAATTACCTACTTAAAAATAATAATACAAAAATAATAATTATAAGAAAAATAATGTGTGTGTGTCTAGTCAGTGTAGTGTGTGTGTATGTGTTGTGTGTGTGTGATGTTTATGTGTGTGTGTATTTTGTGTTATGTAATTACCATAATATTTTATTTTTTGCAAAATTGGCCTGCTCTTGACCTTGATCTTTAAAATTACTTGTCCTGATTGATTCATCAACGCAGAGCCTAAACCACTTGATTGATAGGCCTAAAATTTGGCATCCATTAAGAAAGGATTTTGGAAAATTCAAGACCTAAGCGGGTGAAATGTGGGTTGAAAGTTTGTATGGAAATCCGTCACCGGGCGAAGCTGGTGCGGATCGGCTAGTTTTGGATGTGCCCGCATGATGATCATCATCTGCCTAGCCTTTTCCTCTGTTGGGGACGGCTTCCAGTCTAACCGGATGCAGCTGAATACCAGTATTTTACATGGAGCGACTGCCTATCTGACCTCCACAACCCAGTTAGTACCTACTGGGTAATACGATACCCTTTGGCAAGACGGACTTTCGGGCCAATGACTACCTGTAACGACTGTTAAAGATCTACAAATGACAGCCGGGACCAACGGCTTAACGTGCTTTCCGAGGCACGGCGAAAACTGTACGTAATGGGTGGTTGCCAATCCACAGACCAACCTAGGCAAGCGCGACTTAACCTCAAGATTGATCACGAGCGCCTCGCCAATACTAATACATGAGCTATACTCTCTGTGTATACTCTCTACCCTGAAGTAACGTTTTTAAGTCTCAACAAACAAACTAATATCAGCACAATAAAACAAAGTTCCATATCTTCAAAAGGAAGTGTACCTATTGTTATTTTGATAACAAAATTCATATTAATTACGGAAAAAAAAAACACTCAGATTAAGATCAAATAGGTATTAAAACTTATCATTATGATAAGATAATTAAATACCTACGTATTTAAATATTTGACTTTGCTGCATAATTACTTAATGAATCAATCCATGATACAGTGATCTATTATGAATAAACGTTGTTATTTAAGTGGAAAACAATAAATTTCTTCTATGTTACACATAACATCACCCCTGTAATTCCCGAAGGTTTCGGCAGAGGTGTTCGTGTAGTACACCCACATTTCGCCAGTTATGTTTGTAAATCCCATGTAATAGGGGGGAGCCTATGGCCATCAACCGGGCACTAATCTAAGACTCCGTGGCTGCTACTGAGAAATTCCTGATGGAAATACCAATAAAACTTTGCCCGACTCGGGAATCAAACCCAGGACCTCATGCTCAGCAGTCGCACTTGCGACCACTAGAAAAACGAGGCAGCCAACCTCAAGATTTTTGAAAGAGGCTTGACAGATGAAGAGTCCTTACTTCCTAAGGGGCTGTCTCCATGAGCGAGAGAATCGCGACGATATTCATATTATCGTCGTTGCCACGTATTTCTATACACTCTTAGAGGCCGTCTCCGCGAGCGAGAGAATCGCTACGATATTATCCCATACAAATACGTAATATCGCCGCGATTCTCTCGCTCGTGGAGACGGCCCCTTACTAATATCATAAATGCGGAAGTATAAAAGTTTGTTTGTTACCAAAGACATTCAAATATTTACGAACGATAAGTAGACAGGACAAGACAAAGAAAATCGCAATCCAATCCTTGTTACTACTTAGTAACAAATCGTTCTGTCTAGTGTCATACGCCCGCTTGTCAGGTAGCATTCGTGAGTCAAAATCGAAAATGTTCGGGATCAAAATTTTTGTATGAAAATATTAATACTTTACCTCTTTGTTACCTTTTCACGGCTAAACCACTGAACCGGTCATCCTGAAATTTTGCATATACGTTGTCAGGTGTACAGAAACGGACATAGGGTACCTTTCATCCCGATAAAAAGTACTGTTCCCGAGGAAAACAACAATAACGTTCTTATGATAATAGATGGCGCCACGTGTCTTTCGAATCATGATTGAATTATATTATTAAAACCAGAGTACCTACAATCAGAATTGATTTTCAAATTCTTAATTATCGCGAGCGAATCCGTGGACAAAAGCCAGTTTCCAATAAAATGTTACGGTCATTGACAGGCCTATGTGTATTAGTAAACATTTCCACACAGATAATAATGACTTCATTGATAATGCTAGTAGTATTAGTACGCACTTGCTAACTAGGTATACATAATGTATACATGTACCTACATGTACTTAAAATAGTCCAAAACTGTTTTAAAATAGTTACCTACATAGAATTCAATCCCTTTTATTTATTAAGTACATTAAATATTAGAGATGCATTTTAATATTTTAGTGTAACGAGGGCTGGGGTGGATATCTGATCTATATTATAAAGGCTAGGACCCGTTTTCACTTATGCCAAGGGACACCTAAATGGATACCTAAATAAAGCACACTGATGAATTTTCAACACTCGGTGTAGCGCTGAAAGTAGAAATTCCAACTGCAACTAGTATTATGGCATTAATTGAGAAACGAGCGAACGTGTCTGTTTGTAATATCAAAATAACAGCTTTTTACTGAATGCATGAGAATAAATTCGGCACTAATAACAAAACACATTTCTTTTTTATTTTTGTCGTCTGTCTATTTGTTCCGGCTATTCTCCGAAACGGCTGCACCGATTTTGACGGGACTTTGACTGGCAGATAGCTGATGTTGTACGGTCTAACACAGGCTACTTTTATTTTAGAAAAAAAAATTAGGGTTCCGTGTAAAAAAATTAACACCCTTGAAATTGTTAACAAAATCCTATTCAAACTCCCATCCAGAGCACACAAAATAAGAGCACGAAAAGTATTCCACAAAGCGCACACTTAGAGAACGAATGACTTCACATTGAAGAAATTAACTAATTAAACTCAAATAAAATATAATCTCCGAAACAGCTGGACCGATTTTGACGGGATTTTTACTGGCAAATAGCTGATGTTATAAGGAGTAACAAAGGCTACTTTTATTTTAGAATAAGAATAAGGGTTCCGAGTAAAAAATTAAAACCCGTGAAATTTATAACAAAATCTGGTACAAAGCGAAGTAATATTTTTTTTTATAATAATTTCATTCGAACGAAGGTTGCGGGACACAGCTAGTAGATAAATAAACGAACTCAATTTAGCCTGGATAGTTTATAGACTGGATATTTGTCTAAAGATCGAAAAAATCCAGACATTACTTGTATCACTACTATGACAAATTCTTTGATAAGTGCATAATTTTATCTGATAAACAGCTGATTCTTATCGTATGTACACATGGCAAGGTCGACTCGATAGTAAAACGATTGAATTACTTACAATAAACTTGAATAATTTACAAAAGAAAAGATTTGAGATTTTATTACCTATTATTTCTGTTGATATTTCAATTGGATAAGTAATTGGTTGATTGCAAAGATTTTAGGTACATTCTGAGTCAAAATGCCATCAGCCAAAATTCCACACTGCCTGAAAACCCGTCTCTATAATCAGTGTGTTCTGCCCACCATGACTTACGGTGCTGAGACGTGGACGCTCACACAGGAGGCTGTGTACAGACTCAAAGTAGCACAAAGAGCCATGGAGCATTCCATGCTCGGCTTAAAACTAATAGACCGAGTTCCAAACGTCGATATCCGGAGACCTACAAAGGTCTTCGATATTGGCAATCGCGTTATGGAACTCAAATGGAGTTGGGCTGGCTCCTAGCAAGGCGCGGTGATGGCAGGTGGAGTAAAGCTGTGACCGAGTGGCGTCCAAGGAATGGAAAGAGGAGTGTTGGTCGTCCGGCGGCGACATGGGCTGACGACATTGTTGCCATTGCGGGAATATCCTGGATGAGGCTGGTACAGGAGCGTGGAGCTTGGCACAAGCAAAGAGATGCCTATACCCAGCAGTGGGTGAAGTGGGCTGTGGATAATGATGATGATGACATTCTGAGTAAAGAAAAGACCAAGCCAAATATGTGTTCACATGGCTCGCACGTTGGGCTGCGCGACTGTTCGAAAGAGATACCGCGGCCCTGGAACACAAAGGGCAAAAGAAGGAACATGGATGGGTTTTAGTCAGTAAAAGGTTGTATAGATTCTTTTTAACGATTGTTTGTGAATGTGTGAACAGTATAGGCCTTGTAGATTCCTAGAGGTGTGTTAACTTTTGGTAACCTCTTATCTTGTTTTCCGTTTTTCTTGTGTAGTAAGCAACGACTTATTGTCGGGCCTATGCTGTCCCCCCATACTTGAGTACTAATGCTGTAACAATGACATGATAATATTGTAAAATCTAATCATTTTATGTTCTCATCAAAAAGAGTAACCATGGAGTTTCTTGCCGGTTCTTCTCCATAGGAAACGACCAACCCGAACCGTGCACCTTTTTGTCGACGTTTTATAAGTGCCCATGTAGGCCTATGTGAAATAAAAATATTTTGATTGATTGATTGAAAAGTCTCACACTCCCTTCCGCTCCGCCCAGAGCGGGAGGAGTCATTTGATGATTTCCCATCCCAAAAAAACAAAAAAAAGGGCTCGCACGTTCCTAAAAACCTCATCATCATTCTCCTACCCTTATTCCAATTTATTTAAGGTCGGCGCAGCATATCTTCTTCCAGACTTCTCTATTACTCGTCATCTCAGCAGTCACCTCCTTTCTTGCCATCACTTATCCATATTATTCATACTCAAAACTGTCACGACATTTTCCTCATTCTGCCACGAGTCAACCGATTACCACACAATTTTTAAGTCACCGGCGCCATTTCTTATTTTATCTATTCGTTTAACACAACACAATCCCCTTAGCATTCGCATCTTAGCCACATGCAAATTCCGAAAAGGCTAGCAAGATGATGTTGATAAGCCGAAAACGTTAAGCGTAAAGATTTTAACACTAAGATAACCAAAGAAAGTTCTGAACTCCAAGTGGAACAGACTTACTTTCTGATTTATAATATTACCTAGATTGTTGAGTCTTAGAAATCAGACCGGCAGAGCGTTAAACCATGACGGGCGGACCTGGCTATATGATACCTTCTTATGTATGTACCTATGTTGATGTGTATGTCGGTCAAGGGAAGTACTTAGATCTTATATAGTTGAAGACTGAGGAGCCATATTGTATTAAATATCTGTGGGAACAAACTTGTGTGCTGTTCTGCTAATTCATCATTCGACTAGCTGTGCTCGCGAGCTTCGTCCGCCTGAAAATATTACTTCCCTGTTTTGAAGGCCCTAAGCCTTTTTCTAAAATAAAAGTAGACTAAAGTTTATCGGTCCAGCCGTTTCGGCGTAAAAGCTGGAACAGACAGACAGATATTTAAATTATTTTTTTGGTATAAGTACTTTATATAATTTCATATGCTCCCAGTAAAAAATCTGCCGTTATTTTGAAATTACAAACAGACACTTCAATTTTATTTATTTGTATAGCTGATCCCACAGCAACAGTTTTGACGTATTTGGGCGAAAAACTGGACAAACTTCTTGAAGACAGAATACAACTTGTCGCTTGCTTGCCATGAGCAAACGAGTTCCGAAAATCGATCTTCCATCAAATATGCAAATATTTAGGTTCCATGTTCATTAGGTACCACAAAAAAAAAACACGAAAGGCCCAGGAACCCTCATTTTTGATATTTAAAAGGCATTTAGCGTTTAACCCTTTTAATGCCTATCTCAATTATTGAAGGTGCAGTCGACGATGGTGCATGCTTAACCAGGACCCAGGAAGTAAACATATTTAAAAATTGCAAAGAGTTCGACTCCTTAGCTACACACGGGTATACCGAAAATGTTAAGTCTCTAGGACAGAATCGTAGACTCTTTGTGCACCTGCACGTTGGTTGAGGGACCTTACCGAAGCCTCTACCAACGCCGTCGAAGTGGCAGAGTTCTGGTCGATCATCTGCCTAGCCTTTTCCCAACTATGTTAGGATCAGCTTCCAGTCTAACCGGATGCAGCTGAATACCAGTATTTTACATGGAGCGACTGCCTATCTGACCTCCACAACCCAGATAGTACTGAGTAATACGATATCCCTAGGTAAGATGCGTTGTCAGAATTTTGGGCCACTGACTAGCTGTTCTGATCGACTCTAAAACGTTGTAAACGGGCCCTTCACGAAGCCTTCAATCAAGCATTCTGTACATCAAACTATTACTTAGTTACCCTAACCAAAAATTATTGCTGGAAAACGACTTTTTTTTGGGTGAAAAATTACGTTTTGCGGTAAAACTCAATGTAACGCACTCAAAACATTGTGCCGATGGATGCATTGAATAGTAAACGGATCACGGAGGTATTTAAAGTTAAGTTATAGTCTTAAAAACTAGTATTTAAAAAAAATACTTGTGAAAAAGTGGGAACTTTGACCTCCAATATTTTCATAACTAGAAGGTTCCCAGGAATGGTCCAGAACAAAAAAAAAATATCTTAACGACGGGGAGAACAAGCGCTTTTAGGCTTCGTTGAGGGTATATTTACACCCCTTATAAATGTAGGAGGGTGTGGATGACCGAAATAAATCTTCTTAAGTCTTGAAATCTTTTTTTAATATTTATAATGTTTTTTTTATACGTTGGAGTCGTCTTTCATTAGCTCGCCATACTCCCTCATTCACTCATCGCTGCGTTCATGCTCCATTACTTTTTTTTTAAATTATGATGCGTTCAGAATTTTATTAATAATAATAATAATAATAATAATAAAGCCTTTATTTCCCAAAATAACAATAATACATCATTCCATAACATTTTTTCATGCACATTACAATACCAATTCATATTAAGTCATAATTACATTCTAAAAGTATATATTAATTAATTATTAGATTTTTATACATTTATATTAAAGTTACATTATAGATTTAAATTACATTAAAGATTTAAATTATATTTGGTTTTTATACAATATTATTTTATGATTTCTTTTACAATATTTTTATTTTTAAAAGATTATTTAGATATTATTTTTGAATTCATGCTTTTATTTTGATTACAATTACATTTTTCAATCTTATTTCAATAACACATTTGCAACCATTGACATATTTAAGTATTCAGGTTATAATATTAATTTTAATTCCATTTTCGGAATACTTTACCACATCATTGGTACAAGTATATTATTGGGCTACCCATTTCTGGGTGTAGGCCTCCTCCAACTCTTTCCAGTGTTGTCTGTCTTGTGCTTGGCGAGTCCATGTAGATCCGGCTACTTGGTAGATATCGTCACACCAGCGTCGCCTCGGTCGGCCGCGTGGGCGTTTGGCTTCGTAGGGATACCAGTGCAATATTCTTTCACTCCATCTATTATCGGTAACTCTAGCTATATGTCCAGCCCATCGCCATTTCAGTCTACTTGCTAGCTCGACGGCGTCCGTTACCCTTGTTATGGATCGAATGTATGTGTTTTTCTTCCTGTCCTTCAGCTTTATGCCCAACATACTTCGTTCTGCGGCTCTTTGGAACACGTTGATCTTTTGTACGATGTCTTTTGTGAACGACCAAGTTTGACACCCGTACAATAGTGTCGGCATAACAACGGAGTCCATCGCTTTCCTTTTTAGATGCATTGGTAATTTACTTTTGAATATTTCCTTCAGCGACCAGTATTTATTCCAAGCTTTCTTGATACGGCGTTCTACTTCACGAGATGTTTGATTTAGGAATGATATGTTTTGCCCCAGGTATATATATTCTTCCACATAGCTTATAGAATGAGATTCAGTTTTAATTGGTGTTTTTTCGCTATTCGTCATGGCAAATGTCTTTTGTGTGTTCATTTGTAGTCCACATTTTCTACTTTCTATGTCTAGGGTATTTAACATATATTCCAAGTCTTTGTGATTTTCAGAAATTAAGACTATATCATCGGCAAAACGTAAATTGCTTAGATATTCGCCGTTTACGTTGATGCCTTTATTTTCCCAATCTAATTGTCTGAAGATATATTCTAAAAGAGCAGTAAATAAATTTGGTGAGATCGGATCACCCTGTTTCACGCCTCTTCGTATATTAAAAGGCTCTCCTTTGCATTCCAGCTTAATCACCGCTTTGCTGTTTTTATATATTTCTTTCAGGATCTCTATGTATCGGTTTTCGACTCCCTGCGACTCTAGTGCTAACCACAAAGGTTCGTGTTGTATGGAATCAAACGCTTTGCAGTAGTCTATGAATGCTACATAGAGTTTCTTGCCATATTCCGAGTATTTCTCAATAAGTTGTGTCAAGGTGAAGATGTGGTCTATAGTTGAGTAAGATCTTCTGAAACCGGCTTGTTCTCGGGGTTGGTTGCTGTCTAATATCCTTGAGATGCGATTTAATAGTACTGTGGCAAACACTTTGTATACTGTTTGTTGTAAACATATTGGCCTATAGTTTCCTAAGTCTGTCGGATCACCTTTTTTGTATAACAGAGTTATAATCGATATTCCCCATTCTTGTGGTACTTTGTTGAGCGTCAGTATGTCATTGAAAAGGGAAGTCAGTAATGGTACTAGCGGGTCATTAATCGCTTTCAAAATATCATTTGTTATGCCATCATCGCCTGGGCTTTTAGCTGATTTTAGGTGTTGGATTGCACAGCGGACTTCACTCTCTATGATAGATGGCACGACGCTCAGTGGTGCGAATGACTCTGATCTGGTACGTTGATGGCTTTCCTCGTTTCCATAGAGTTCCTTGTAGAACTGTGTAGCAGTCCCGATGAGGCAATCCCTATTCGTTATTGTTTTGTTTTCTTTGTTTTTCAGAGATATAATCCACGGTTTAGATGTGTTCAGTCTTACTTGTGCCCTTTTGACTGATGCTCTCTTCTGCAGCTCTTCTTCTATTACACTATATCGATGTGCCTTGTAATCTCGTTGTATTTGTTTATTTATAAGTTTATAGAGTGCGCTGAGTTGTTTCTTCTCAGGACGTGTTTTGTTTCCTTTATTTCTCAGTCTGTTTCTTTCATTAATAAGTTTCTCTACATACTCTGATAGTGGAGCTATGTCTTTGTTTTTTATTTTAGGTAGTTCTTTTACTGATTCTTTTATTATTTGTATTAGTTTTCCATATGCTAATTCCATATCATCGAATTGAAAATTTCCTATATGGTCTGCAAATATGTTTTTCAGTGACTCTAACTCTAGGGGGTTTAGTCTAGAAACTCTGCATCTATAGTCTCTCCGTGACTTAGTTTTATTGCAGTTTTGAAACATGCTCACTCTAATTAATTTGTGATCCGTAGGAAAGGTGGTATTTATAACCTGTACATTTGAGATAACTTTAATATTTTTGACTAGGATAAAGTCTATTTCATTTCGCACTTTTCCATTCGGTGATATCCAAGTCCATTTTTGTTTAGAATTTTTCTTAAAGTGTGAGTTTGCTATGTAGAGCTGGTTTTCAAAACAAAACTGTATCAATCTATCTCCTCGTTCGTTTCTGTCTCCATAACCCCATGGACCCATAACTTTCTTATCTTCCGCTGTAGATTTACCAATTTTGGAGTTAAAATCACCCATAACAATTGTATCTTTTCCTGTATCTTCTAATGCAAACTGTAGATGTTTATAGAATATTTCTAGGTCTTCTGACGTTGCGCTTTCGGTTGGTGCATAGCATTGTATCAGATGGACTGATCTATTATTGAGGAATATATCTAATCGTATGACTCTATCCGATATACATCTGGTATCGATTATATTGGCTTTCAGATCTTTATTAACCAGAAAACCGACGCCGTTTCTTCCACTTTTTTCACCATAATATATCATGATGTAGCTTTCGGTTTCAAGTATTTCTTTCCCTTCTTTCTTCACTTCTGATAAGCCAATAATATCCCATTTGAACTTTGTTAAGCTATGTCGCAATTCTATAAGTCTTGCCTCATTTACCAGCGATCTCACGTTCCACGAGCAGATATAAGTAGTATTTTGCTCTATTCTTGATTTTTTAATTGTTTGGTTTTGATTTTTGTTTGTTTGATTTTGATTATGATTATTTAATTGGTTGGAGGGTTTTGGTCTAATCTTCCCGCGGGGACCAGCCGTATTGGGAGATATTGGTATATTTTTAGGCTCTGGATAGTTATTGAAAGAGTTTTCTTTGATGATATTTAAAAGAGAAGGAGGGGCACGGCTTAGTTTTTTGGGGCTTCCTGTACATTACTTGTTGAGGCCCGAGGAATGGGATTCAACTGTGACGGACGCAAGTAGCTTACTATGTTTTGTGATTTATTTTTTTTCTGTACTTGGGTAATTTTTTCTTGACTCGCACTGGCCTCTGAAGGTTTATTTGCCTCAGGTGACTCTGACATACATCTTTTATTTGAGCTTTTCTCTGCAGATGCTTGATTTATTACCTTTTTAGGACCTAGTGTGACGATTTTATCATAACGTAGAGCTACTTTTTTCCCGGACTCCCACTCACGTTTGCATTCTTCTTGGAGTTCTTTTCGTTTTTGAAGAACAGCGGGAGAGTAATCCTCTTTAATATAAATATTTGTATTTTGGAGTGATTTTTTCTTGCGTAGAAGCTCTATTTTTCTACTTGTAGTTGTGAGCGTTACCACCACTGGTCTAATTTGTCCGTTTTTCTTTCCTCTCCTTGTTACAGTTTCGATTTCCCATTTCTGACATTTTACTTCCATTTTGGTATTAATTATGTCTAGGATCAAATTGAGTAAGTCTTCGTAGTGTCCTTCTCTTTCTTCAATACCAAAGAAAAGTAAATTTTTCTTCCTTAATTGTCTATCAATGAAATCTATTTGTTTTTGTTGCTGTTCAATTTTATTTTCTAACATATTTGTTTTTATTTCGATGCGGCTGTTTTTGGCCGGAATTTTATTAACATCCTACATAAATTAAATCATTCAGAGAATCATCGACACGACAAAGTAGAAAGTTGTCCGAAGATGAAAAGGACTTGAAAGAAACTTTCCTTCGCATTTTTTATCAAACAATAGCCGTCTGACTCTGTCTACCCTCTCTCTAATCTAATCTGATAACAGATAACACACAGTAGTCAGCACAGTGCTAAATCCTCTTGATTATAATGTCAATAAGTTTTATCGTACAGTATTGCATGCTTACTGAATTGCGTCAGGATTGACCGGGTAGGTACCCGGGTATTCCGGATAATGTGAGGTTATTGGTGTGATAAAATAGATAATCTTAGTTATTTATCACCATTGATTGCTCTTCTGCAGGAGCTCGTTGCTAAATAAACAGCCATTCAGATCAATCTTCAGGTTAAGCCCCGCTTGCCTAGGTTGGTCTATCGGTTACCACCCATACCAAGTTTCATCCGTGCCTCGGAAACCACGTTAAGCCGTTGGTCCCGGCTGTCATTTGTAAATCTATGACAGTCGTTACAGGTAGTCAGTGGCCCAAAAAGTCTTGACAACCAGTCTTACCAAGGGGTGTCGTATTCCCAGTACTAACTGGGTTGTGGAGCTCAGATAGGCAGTCACTTCATGTAAAATACTGGTAATCCGGTTAGACTGGAAGCCAACCTCAACATAGTTGGGAAAAGGCATGCAGATGATGATTTATTGCTGTTCTGGGTAACAGTTTGGCCCCTTCAGTAGCGTCCATCAGTTTCTACGACTACGAAGCGAACATCGATCACCGGGCTTGCTCCCGTTTCTATAATTCTATAATATCTGATTTCCACATTGGTTTCAACAGTCAAAGTGCTTGCCGGATTTTGAACTTAAACTCCGTTGTTTTTTTTGGCTATGATTTTGGATGATTTGTTAATACTTGAGTTTTCAGTTAGACATAATATATTATCATTGATGCATTGGGTTAGTGATTCACGGGTATTATTTGTCAAGACAAGAAGAGCTCATCATCTACTTGTTGCATTTGTCCCATGTTACTCTTTTTCTTCTATTCTCCTCTGTCAGTCATCACGCTATCATTATCTACTTTTTCTTTTATTTATCAATAATTACTCACACAATCCATCCAAGACATGACTAGTAGGTAGCAAAACAGTCTGTACAAACAAAAACATAAATTATTTCACAATACTTTCATAAACTAAGTTAGGTATGTTTTTAGGGTTCCGTACCCAAAGGGTAAAACGGGACCCTGTTACTAAGACTTCGCTGTCTGTCTGTCTGTCTGCCTCCAGGCTGTATCTCATAAACCATGATAGCTAGAAAGCTGAAATTTTCACAAATTATGTATTACTATTGCCGCTATAACAACAAATACCTACTAAAAATTAAAAAAAAATATATTAAGGGGGGCTCCCATACAACAGATATGATTTTTTTGCCGTTTTTATAGATAATGGTACGGAACCCTTCGTGCGCGAGTCCGACTCGCACTTGGCCGGTTTTTATCAGATCGCCGAACCTTATAATCATTGTATTACTCACACACTTAAGTAAGTACACATGCACTTGTAGCAATAAAATCCTTGGTTTGTTTACTATTGACTATCTGACATATATCATCACCACTGTCTGTATTCCCTAAAGGGGTAGACAGAGATGTTTAGTACTAAGTACAGTACACCCATATTCACCAGCTATAAGTCCCATGAAGGCGAGCGTATTGCCGGAGGCGACCCTAATTGACCCATCAACCGGGCAAATGCAAACTCCGTGGCTCTTCTTTTTTTTTTCTTTTTGTTTATGGCATCTCGCAGGTCAATCTATGGGGCCGTCTCCACAAGCGAGAGAATCGCGGCGATATTACGTATTTGTATGGGATAATATCGTCGCGATTCTCTCGCTCGTGGAGACAGCCGCTATGAGGCTGGCTTCTGCTTAACCGGACTCGGGACTATCCTGTGGATGCCTTGAGTGTAAAGCCTCCAGATAGGGGCAAAGACTTATAAACTAAGAAACTCCGTGGCTGCTACTGAGTAAATCCTTATGGATCCTCCTCAGCAATCGCATTTGCGATCACTAGTCCACTGAGGCAATCATTTTTCATTTGACCATACCCCTTTACACCCGCGCTGAAACGAGCGTGAGTTTTACTTTTAAAAAATTCTGGCGCCAAATGATTTAGTTTTTGCGAACGCAACCGGCATCGATCGACCGTGCGGGTGTCTCGCATACGCTAACAAAATCGCGGAACCGGGGCGAGCAATCAGTGTCCTGTGAGCCTTGATGAAAGATGGCGGTGTTTTTTGACCCTCGCAGCGTCACGGGTAAGTACTTGTTACTCGTATTATTTGTTTAGTAATGTATAGTGTTTCTATGTAAATTACAAGTTAAAAGAACATTAAATGAGTGAGTTATTTTAGTTTTATGGATTTCATTGTAATTTTGACACAATTTAGTCGTAAAGTTTGACTGCTACGATCGTGTGGCTTCGGTTGTGTGTGCGAGAAATAAATTCAAAACATGTCAACCATTATTTGTTTATTTTTGCCTGAATTTTATTAAAATTTATGTTTTATCATGTTTTTAGGTCGTCTTTTAAATGACGATCAAGTTTTGCAAATCTTGGGCGATGGAAACGTCTCTGAAATTGAGGATTTTGATGAAGATGATGACAATTTTCAACCAAATGTCCTGGAAGACCTCAATTTTGACGAAATGTTCTCTGGCATAGAAACCGAAGAAGAACCTGAGCTGGATCCCGAGCCAAACACTCGCCCTGACACTCTCGCACCTTCAACAGTTGAACGCCGCCAAAGAACTACGCGTCTAGCTCCTCGCCAGCGGGTCTGGAAACAGGTACCTTTCCAAGATTCATCTCATGACTATCCTTCGCTGCCAGTATCTACTATGAGGACCCCTATGGAATATTTTTCTGACTACTTTAATAAAGACTTTTTAGAAGAAATATCTAGGTGGACTAACTTGTATCATCTCAGAAATACGGGCCGCGAACTCAAAACGACTGCAGTCGATATAGCCAAAGTGCTTTCAGGATTCACTTTATCATTGGATGTATTCCTGATTGTTTCCGCTCCTTACAAGTGATAGAGCGTTACAATCAGTACATGGGTGGAGTGGACGTAGTGGACCAGCAGATGGAGTACTACAGAACTTTTATTAAAACCAGAAAATGGACGCTGAAGGTACCAATACATTTTCTTGATTTGGCCATTGTAAACTCTTGGCGGCTGTATCAGAATGATTGCCAAGCCAATAATTTAAGCAGGAAAGACATTTTGCCCTTGTTAGATTTTCATCTCAATATAGCTGACGGATAATCTTGTATTCCACTCCACCCAAAGAATGTCGAATGTCGAGTGATACCGAAAATGATCCATGGCAGTGGAAAATGATTTTCCAATTAGAAGACATTACAGACCGGCAAATAAACCCTCTGAGGCAAAAAGGTATGATGGTTATGATCATTTTCCAGTGTTTGACGAAATGAAAGCCCCAAGGATGTGTCGGCATGAAAATTGTGGCAGCCGCACGAAGATACGATGCGAAAAATGTGATGTGACCTATGCATCTCACGTGGAAAAGACTGTTTTACACCATATCACCAAAAGCCATAACTTTGATAGTTCCTTATTGTTTTTAAAATTATTTAACTTTGCTAAGTTTTAGAAGTTTCCTTGATTTGTTGCAAATTATAAAGGAAAATTATGGCCTTTGTTACCAATTTTGATTTTTTAAGAATTAAGGATTAGGGAGTGAGTTTTACAATGTGGACTGATACTAGAATGGCAGATTAAAGTACTAAGCTCGTAAACAAGTAAACCTTAGTTTTATTTTCCATCCAACTATCAAGATAAACGTTCAATTTAAATTACCCTCACGATCGTGAGTAGTCAAGTTGTACCTGAAACTCACGATCGTGAGGGTTAACTCCTGGGTTACCTATAAACCTGAGATTTTTTCTATAATTTTTTCTTATTACCTAAGGCTGTATAGAATGCTATAAAAAACATGACGTAGAGAATTTAGAAAAAAAAAACCATCGGGTGTAAAGGGGTAGGTAGGTTCGCACGACGACAGATCAAGCTATAAAAAACCAGTTTATGAAGATCTCTCATTGTACGGGAAATCTATAAAAAGCGAGGCCATGTTATACTGGAAATTTATAGCCGAGTGTCGCCCTGTGTACATATTCGTGATTTCCCAAGTAGCACAGATAGCTGTATAACTACTCAGTTTTAGATCTATTTGAAACTCTATGCGTATTAAGACTCTTTTAAGAGCACACTGGTGATCCTACAGCTGCATAATAGCTGTCAGTGATATTTAAACAGCTTAGGCTGATTAAGAACTGCATTAAGGTTGATTAACACCGACAAAACTACCATTAATACGCTAAGAGTGCTATAAAGGTGTATTTTCAACGACTCTATTCAGCTTTTAACATTGTCCAATGCCTTAACCGTAGTAAGAGCTGTTTAATGGATAAAATTACGCCAAATGCTGTATAAGAAGGTATTTGTGAACTCCTATTACACTGACTTTTTAAAGGGGCACGTGTGAACTATTATGACGTAAATAGCTGTATAATGGATGATTTGTGGCCCAAATTACAGATTATTGCTGAATATGTCTACCGCTAATCAGCCTTTATACAGCCATTGATAGTGTCTGCATAGCGGCTGTTTAAACATTCACTAGATGCCTCGCAGCTGCTTAGAGATTCACTAGTAGAGTTTGTGGACCATTAAAAGTAAAGAAAACAGCTTATAGCTGAAAACAGTTCACATGTGTAATTTTATTCAGTTTTTTGCTGATTAACAATACACTAGTGAACTATTAGACAACCTTTTGCAGCATAAAAGAGTTTTAACTGTTCACGTCGTTGTTTAACATAAATCCACCATTGTATTGTATAACCTATAAAAATACTGATTCATTTTTCAACTTTTATGATGTTTTGTGTATGAATTAGGAATGTATTGCATTTGTTTTTACTTACTAATACCATAATAATAACTTTTTATCTCATAATTTTTTTCAAAGCACTAAAAATTGTTTATTCAAGTTTTCATCACGGCTTATTTATATCACAAAACTAATTAAAAACCGAATATTTTCGTGGCGCACTAAAATTTTCTTAGATAATATATATGTATAATGTCAGTGAAATTACATTCCCAATCATTTTTCTTTTATTAATATGTAAAACAATGTAAACCAAACCAAACCAGGAAATATGAATATTATCCACGTATAATTCACTTCACGAAACAAGTGTTCAATTGCAATTGCTTCTATATGTTTGCTATTTCAAATTTGTTCACTTTTACACTGACCGCAAACAGCCTTTTCCGGTTTAAAACATGTATTAAGAGCGTAGATGTGACATATTTTCTGAGTATAGAGTAACTTGTGATCTCTTAGTCAGTCGATATTCAGCGCAAAGTACTGTCGTAACCCTTTATAACACTGTTAAATTGCTGCTACACAGCTCCTAAGCAGCTATGTGAACCTAAGGCTGAATAATTTGTGCCCATTTAAGAGTTATAAGAGCTGTATAAGGTCCTAAACAGCCCTTATGCAGCTTTTTAATTCAGCTTTAAGCGTGATGGGAATCCGTTATTCGGCTGATAAGCAGCCTCATGTGCTACTTGGGTTTTGTTAAGCAAAAAATAAATTTCACTTCTTATTTTTGGTAAAACTTGGGTTCAGCTAGTTACAAGTTCGCAAGCGCAGCTTAGCCAGCAGTTGTAGCCAGTAATTTAGAATTTTACAATAAATTCCGGTTGTACTCTGCTTGTAATAATATGTATAATTCAATCATGATTCGAAAGAAACGTGGCGCCGTCTATTATCTTAAGAACGTTATTATGATTTTCCTCGGGAACAGTACTTTTTATCTGTTTCGGTACACCCACAACATATATGCAAAATTTCAGGATGATTGGTTCAGTGGTTTAGGCGTGAAAACGTACAAACTTACTTACTTAATACTTAGGTCTAGAAGATCAAACTGGATTTTACAATTAACTGGTCTGATTTAGAGTTTATTTAGAGATTTCCAGTATTTCCACACAGCAAGTTCTTTATTAATTTTTTATTTATGAACATTATAAGTACATAATACTTTTAACAAAAAAAGCTTTTAGAAGTCGAAGTCAAACCATATAATTTCAATTAGACCATTAAAAGGCACTTTTCAATGTCAAACAAAATTATAATAAAAGCTTTAATAATAGTTTTAGGGTTCCGTACCTCAGTCCGCAAAAACGGAACCCTTATAGGATCACTTTGTTGTCCGTCTAGCAAGACCCTTTTTCTCAGGATCGCGTAGAGGTATCAAGCTGAAATTAATATCAAATACTCAGGTCTGCTACCCCCTTAGAGTAGTGAATATTCAAACTTGTAAGCCAACGCGATTAAAACAGATGTCGCATATTTTGCGATTTCACAAGGGAATCAAAGCCTATAGAGTACCTACTTCCTGTTGACCTGATTGGCAAGAAGCAATATATTACACCACATGTAAATGAAAACAATCTGAAAACCGTAAATATGTATTTTAATAACAAAATATCTACAAGTTTATACGGAACCCTTGGAACGCGAGTCCTACTCGCACTAGGCTGGTTTTTTTTATACACGCGTAAGTTTTTTAGAAGATCAACTATCAGGCGTCACAATCCAGATAACCTAGACCTAATAACAAAGATCCTATTACAACAAAAGCTATTTTCATTAAATCATCGCAATAGTATTTATTATTAAAACCAGTAATGCTAATACTTCCGCCTTGCTGCCTTGCATCACTCTCCATAATGGGCTAACAAACCAGTTTTTTATAGAAATACCACTTCTGTGAGTCGACCACAGTAGGGTGAGGCCAAATGAGCGTTATTTTTTGAGCTGTGAGTCGCGTATTCTGAGTACCGCAATTACGTTCAACTAACTGAAATCCGGTTAGGCTGCCAGGTGGACGGACATAACTGCAGTCGACTCTCGCGCATCCTGTAACTGACTGACGCTTGCCTCGATCCTCTCCCTCACCCCGAGCGCAATTCGGTTGAAATAATGCGCGTGAGTCAGCAAACAACTCATTTTGCGTCGCCATGTGGTACAGACAGGACGTTAGCATGAAACCGAATAACAGCGCAGCGCAGCGTAACTTCCGCGACTCATTTTACACGACACACAGCTCAAAAATTACGCTCGTTTGGCCTCACCCTAACTTGCGATGTTTTTTTTTCGCCGTATGTATGATTCCCATATGGTAATCATAATCGGCATACATCGATCCCTTCACACACAGTCTTACTTTCTATGAGAGGCTTTGGGCTCTCTTCTCTTCAACCTTTGGCCACCCGATGCTGAGTAGGTCACTTCCATTTCCGTCATAACTATCCAGTTTCTTGGGATTGGGATAAACCCCAACCATCCTCATTCTGTCATCGGACGAGCAGGGGGTCTAAAGTGGCCGCTTTAGCAGAATCATAATTATAATAGGATAATAATATGAATTACGTTTAAATTCGTAAAATGGTCACAAGGTATTATCCTATTATGATTCTGCTAAAGCGGCCATTTTAGACCCCCAGATACGGCGAAGCGTCATCGTTATACGGTTGAAGTTCCACGGACCTGAACAAAACGCAATGCTTCCACATTTAATGTGCGAGCCGCCAGTCTGTGGAATGCAGTGCCGGCTTCTCTGTTCCCTGCTCATTATAATCCGGGTCTATTCAAAGTTCGAGTGAATCGGTTCCTTCTAGGCAAGCGTGCTCCACCCTAGGCCGCGTCATCGCTTCACATCAGGCGAGTTACGGCCAAACGCAAGCCTAAGTATTTAGTAAAAAAAAAACCACTGTAATCCCCCATTCAGCCCAGAAAGCTTGGTGGATGGTTACTTCTACTTTTTATAAGAGAGTGCAGAAGTAGCGTGAGACGGCGTCCCCAGCCGACGAACTCAAAAAACGTGGCTGGCACATCCTCGATTCGAAAGACGGAGTACAGGATAATCAAAAAATCAAATCAAATCATTTATTATTCAGATAATACAATCCAATTTGTTAGTAAAATCATACATACACATCTTAAACACTAGTGTTAGTACATATTATTATATTTGGAAAATTTTGGTAATAGTTACTTAAATAATAATAATAATGTCAAAATAATTAATAATAATAATGTCAAAATCATTAAAAATAAGTAATGTCAAAATCACCATTAATCATGTCAAAATTATTAATACTACAATAATCAGAAGATAAAAATAAATAAGTAAAGCACAATAATCAAATTAGCAAAAATATCAAAATAAACCTTACTTCAAGGCACGATTTGATGGCAATACTTGTGTTGTGGTCCAGTGCCTGAGTATTAAACCTTCCGCCCTGTCGGCCACAGTGACCAAGAGGCTGTCGGCGCTGCCCCGCACCCGCCGCCGCATCAAGGAGGCGACACGCTTTCGCATGATTGCGTAAAAGTCGTCTATACGTGCCTTTGCGAAAATCCGCGATGCGCTACAGCACCATGGCAACCCCAACAACGGCAACGCCCTGTATGCGTTATTGTACTGGACGCGTAAGGCGCTGTAAGCCTTTTGCGTGTAGTCGACCCATAGACTGCTGGTGTAAAAAGATTGGCAGTATTCCCTAAATAGTGTAGTTTTTACACCCCATCATGTGGCGCATCTTGGGAGAGACCTATGGCCAGCCGTGGATTGCTATTAATCCGAGTTAATTTCGTTTAAAGAAATGTGGGCCGTCCGGCGAGATGGGCAGACGACATAGTTGCCATCGGGGGAAAAATCTTGATGAGGCTGGCACAGGAACGTGGAGATTGGCAGAAGAAAAGAGAGGCTTATACTCAGCAGTGGGTGAATTCACGCTGTGAATAATGATGGAAAAAAAAGGCTATATTGCCCACTGGTTACCGAATAGCATTTTAAAATGTGTGTTACTCAGCGGAGATAAGCCAAACCAGTTTCTTTTTTGTCAGTATTTAAATGGGCTGTATTATTAATAGTTAAAACTGGTCACTCTTAACATTTTGGTCGCTAAGCCGTTTTTAACGATGACCCACTTTTTATCTTGTTTTGTGTTCCATCTTCGTTTGATCTTCCATCGACCCATCTGCAGATGGGTGAACTACCCACTGATATTTTTACCACGGCATGAACTAATAAGAATACATAAGACGCAAAAACTATGACCGCTGGGCAAATGTCTCCACACGGGGGTGCCCGAAGATGGACGACGCCGCCGAGGCCGGCCCAGACAGAGGTGATGCAGGACAAGCTCTTGGAAAAGCTTTGGGGAGGCCTTTGCACTGCACAAGTAATAGCTTGTATTGTCGACACAAGGAACACCTAGACGAAGACATCATCTTCTTGCCCTTTTCTGTGTGGCTTGTATTCTTCGATAAGAAGCCTTATAAGTCTAATTTGTTAATTGGTCTCTGTTACAGGAGTGGGCAAGACGAGCCTAGTAGTCCGGTACATAGGCAAGATGTTCTCCAAGCACATATCACCGACGATAGGAGCATCCTTCTTCACCTGCAATATTAACCTGGAGAATGCCAGAGTTAAACTACAGGTAATACAGTTTTTTTGGAACGTAGTTCCTTATCGCGCGTTGCGGGGCTAGACGGAAAAAATTCAGACGAAAAGTGTGTACGACACTTTTACCCGACTGCGCGACGCAAAGGAGGGTAATGTGTTTTTGCTATAGTAAGCTATTGTAAGCCGTGCGGCGTGCGCATGTTATAGAAAGCAAGCCAGATATTTTCGTCTTTGGTCTGTGGATGGGTGATCAAGGTTAAGCAACGACTGCCCAGGTCTGCCTGTGGATGGGTGATACAAGTTAAGCAACGGTTGCCGAGGTCTGTCTGTGGATGGGTGATCAAGGTTAAGCAACGACTGGCAAAGTCTGTCTGTGGATGGGTGATCCAAATTAAGCAACGGTTGCCAAGGTTGGTCTGTGGATGAGTGATCAAGGTTAGGCAACGACTGCCAAGGTCTGTCAGTGGATGGGTGATCCAAGTTAAGCAACGGTTGCCAAGGTTGGTCTGTGGATGGGTGATCAAGGTTAAGCAACGACTGCCAAAGTCTGTCTGTGGATGGGTGATCCAAGTTAAGCAACGGTTGCCAAGGTTGGTCTGTGGATGGGTGATCAAGGTTAAGCAACGACTGCCAAGGTCTGTCTGTGGATGGGTGATCCAAGTTGTGGTGGTGGTGGTGGTGGTGGTGGTGGTTTTTTTGTGCCATTTTTTTTTTTTACAATTCCTTCACTACTTAATCGAAAGGAACTTCGTTCCATCCGGGTGTCCCTTGACACCTCTCTAGTTTTTAAATAAATATTTAAAAAGCCTCTCTGGTCTAGTGAACTTAAGCTCTACTGCTGAAATTAGGTCCTCATCATATCACCAGAAATCACCCACTGTTGGGTATAGGCCTCTACTTTCTTCTGCCACTCTTCTCTGTTCTGTGCGTCCCTTATCTATGCGTTTCTCACGATCAACCGATGAAAAATTTCTATGTGGGGGGGCTCAGAATGATGTACTGAATTCGTGGTGACCGTTTTAGCGTCGGAGTCCCTGTCACCTTGTTTAGTGAATCTCACTAGATTAAAGGTAAGCATTGTTGTGGCGGACGCTTGCTTAGACTGCACCTATTTAATCGAGGCTTGAAAACTCCTAGGTTAGCTATCGAGAAAGACAGACTCGTAGATTCGCTTTTTTAAGACTCACTTCACTAAACTTCTCTCCAGAGTACACACGGCGTCACATCAAACGATACATTTCCAATATAACATGGCCTCGCTTTGTATAGATTTACAATGAAATTAGAGATCCGCATAAACTGGTTTTTATTTAGCTTGATTGGTCGCCGTGGTTACATGACCTCTGGGTTTGTTTTGGATTTTCTTATCAAAAATCGTCAAAACATTGTTTTGTATGTGTTAATGAACATAAAACTATGATTTTTAGGGTACCCGAAGGGTAACCAATGAGACCCTATTACTAAGCCTCCGCTGTCCATCCGGCTGTCTGTCAGCGGGCTGTATCTCATGATCCGTAATAGGTAGATAGTTGAAATTATCACACAATATGTCTTTCTGTTACCGAAACAAATAATAAAAATAAATTACAAGGGGGCTTTCTTACTACGATGGTACGGACCCTTCATGCGCAAGTCCGACTCGCAGTTGGCCGGTTTTTTTTATCAGGGATATGTTTGATGTTAGGTATACATGTTTAACAATGTCATGATTGACCAATTGAGGTTTTCAGTTACTTGCACCTTGTTAAACAAATTATTCAACCCTTTTTTTTTGGTATGGGAAATCATCAAATGACCCCTCCCGCTCTGGGCGGAGCGGGAGGGAGTGTCAGACTTTTACTGACTAAAACCCATCCATGTTCCTTCTTTTGCCCTTTGTGTTCCAGGGCCGCGGTATCTCTTTCGAACAGTCGCGCAGCCCAACGTGCGAGCCATGTGAACACATATATGGCTTGGTCTTTTCTTTACTCAGAATGTCATCATCATCATTATCCACAGCCCACTTCACCCACTGCTGGATATAGCCCTCTCTTTGCTTGTGCCAAGCTTCCACGCTCCTGTACCAGCCTCATCCAGGAAATTATTCAACCCTGAATTACACTGTTGAAATTAGTAGCTCATCTGCCTAGCCTTTTCCCAACTATGTTGGGATCGGCTTACAGTCTAACCGGATTCAGCTGAATACCAGTATTTTACATGGAGTGACTCCCTTTCTGACCTCCACAACCCAGTTAGTACTGTGGATAATTCGATACCCCTTGGTAAGACTATTTGTCAGACTTTCGGCCCACTGACCATTCTACAAATGACAGCCGGGACCAACGGATTAACGTGCTTTCCGAGGCACGGAGGAAACTCTGTATTTAATGGACGGTCACACATCCACGGACCAACACTAGGCATACGCGGCTTTACCTAAAGATCGACCCGAGCGGCTGTTATTATTTAGCCACGAGCTCCTCTTATTGAAATTAGTAGCTGATACATAAATGATTGATCCGAATAAAATGTTCAAATCTTTAGAACAGTAGTATGAGCACTTACTACGGTAGGCATTGAAAAAGTAAGTGTTGTGAATCCGATAATCCTGTTATAGTCTGACCACTTTAAGTTTGCGGTTAAGGGTGGCGCTGCTTGTCAAGAAAATTTGCATCGATATGTCAAACTTGGTACATTTATTTTAGTTCTGTTTTTTCTTGCTTGCACGGATAAGTTGGTTGAAGTATAAACGCACTTGACTTGGCACATTGACCCTTAGTATATAATAAATCCGACAATGGAAGCCGTTACTGTGGTTTCTCCAGAGTTAAATCGACTACTTATTTATCTTTGGAGGCCATTTTTATCCGACTGCAGCGAAGCCCAAAAGAAGAACTATGTATTTGACCTGCATGTATATGTATGCGTATATGTACGTCCGTTTTTTTGTTCCCTCGTAACTGCTAAACGGATGGACCGATTTGGATAAATTATACGTCGTTAGATTCGTCGGCGCGAGTGTCACTGGCACATTAAAATTAAAAACAAAGATAAATGGCGGATTTTGGCCATATTGTGGAGTTTTGTTTTTTTTTTTTCATACTTTCCTATCGAGTAGGCTATCAAAATGAAAGGGTTTAAAAGGTGATTACAAAATTATAAACAACTTATATGTTTAAAAATAACTCGAACCAACAAACCGTATAAAAACTGAAAAATCTTAAAATAAGAAAAGTCTCGAAAATCGTTGCTGAAATCTTTCACGTTACTAAACTAAAAAAAAAGACAGAATAAATAAAAGTAATCAAATAAATAAACTATAACACACATTCAAGTTAATGTAAGATAAATAATTGTAAATGGTAGCTTCTCCGACTTACTTTGCAAATCCGACTACCACGAAAAAGTGTTTTCATTTTCCGGGCTAATTTATAGCCTATGACACTCACAAATAACGTGGCTTTCTATTGGTTAAAGAATCGGTTCAGTAGATCCAGAGATTACCCCCTACAACCTCACAAACTTTACCTCTTTATAATATTAGTATAGACTATGGATGTAATCCCCCAAATTATAATATGCTTGCCTACATAGTGTGCGTTTAATACAAGATTTAAATTTCGTCTCATTCAGTTGTTGAATGTGGGGAGGTATTTTACTGTAACATTTTAAATGGTACCCCATGAAAGATGAGTTGTAACCACTTTCTCGTGTAATAATCTTTATTACTCTAGAAAGTGGTTACTAAATTATGTGAAGTCCCTGACTCTTGTGCGAGACCTAGGTTACAGGTGCCAGTGCCCTCTCCCAGGAGAAGATATTACAAAATCTTATGGAATAAGGTTAACAAAAAAGTGGTTGAAGCCTGTATTGAGTGGGAGAGTGTTGGCGTGTATGTTTATGGTTGTGTGCTACCCGTTTGAAGTTTGTCAGTCTTGATATTTTGCTATAATATTGTTTTTCATATTATTCTAGGTATGGGACACCGCTGGACAAGAACGGTTTCGTTCAATGGCGCCCATGTACTACAGGAACGCTAACGCTGCGCTACTAGTGTTTGATATTACTAGCGTCAACAGCTTTGCGGCTATTAAGGGATGGGTCAAGGAGTTGCAGAGGTATGTCATAATAGGTACCTATATTACACAGGGTGGAAGAAGAAAACGGGTTGCGCCGACCCCACGTAGAATGGAACAAGGGCAGGAAGATGATGATGACAGGGTGGAAGAGACATTGACGCCATAATCTGCAATACTTACACGGTCAAAATGTATGGAACAGCAGATTTTTTTAAATTACCGATGAAAAATTTCTATGAGGGTTTAGAACGATGTAATAAATATGTGGTAACCGTTTTATCGTTGGTGTCCCTTCCACCTTGTGTATTATACAAAACTTTTGAAGGTCAACTAAATATGTACATAACTTTGACTAAATACATAACTTTGTGTACTCGGAAGATTCGGGTGAAAGGTGATATGAAGTTGACTGATCAGGTGTACCTTGAAAGTAAAAATCTCTTCACTCTTCACTGACGTTTCCTCAGAATGATCCAGAATTTTAACCATCAGCCGCATGCAAATTTTTGTAACTACAAAACATCATAAAGTTTCATGGTCTGTTGGTACCAGTTCACTGCTTGCCATAGGTAAAAATCCACTCTCTTTGCCCTCGCCTCTTCCCGTTATGCAGGTTGGCTTTCTTAATCTTTCGGCGGCATTCACATCGCTGGTAACCATCGTCATCTGTAAGGCCAACCTTTTGCATACCCTTCCAGACATTTGTCATCCAGGTAGTATGCGGTCTACTACCTCTCCCTCTCTTTTTTGTAACCATGGAAAGGGTATTTTTCATGATATGTTCATCAGGTCCCGCTCAAATTGCAGGATCAAAGTAGCTGCTAGCTTGAGTCTCAAAATATCGCTTTCTGTGTTGAACTCTGAAATCAGCGAAAGTAACTCGAGCCTATACACATGGTGATAGGCATTCTTTTTTAAATACAAATGCACCATTCGCTAACTTAATTCGATCAGGCTTGAAGACACCTTTGTGTTTTTTTCTTAAGCTTAACACTTAGTATTTTTTACCATTCCAGCAACGTCCCAGAACCAATGGTCCTATCAGTGGTAGGAAACAAGAGCGACCTAGAAGACTTGCGCGCAGTACAGTCCAGCGAAGCTGCTCAATTTGCTGAGTCCATAGGCGCGCAGTACTGCGAGACGTCCGCCTTACACGATCAGGTAATTAACTATAAGTACAGTAACGTTTAAATAGATCAGGAACAACGTAGGGCCCAAAACACTGCCTTGTGGTACTCCACAAACAACATTGCAAAATCACTGACGTGCTCGCCAATACGAACGTGCTGTTTTCGCTTTCTTAGATAGAATTTAAGCCAGTCTAAGGTTAAGCTCCTTATGCCGAGAACGTCTAATTTTTTCAGCAGTAGTGTGTTGGAAACTGTCTCAAAAGCTTTGCCTAGATCCAAGAAAACGCTGACACAGCTTTACCCTTTATACACTTTGTCAATGATAGAATCAACAAGCTGGGTAACGGCAAATAACGAATCTGCGAATGGCAGCCGCGGCCCAACAGTTTATTTAGATAAGTGTGGTCACTCTGGCCACTGATAAATGATTGTCTAAGTCAAGTTCGCGCCGATGTGGGTGTGATCACTCCTTAAACGTGCTTATCGACACTAGAGTAGTCTCAGTATTTAATGCGCAACACCCATCACCCATCCACAAACCAACTTCAACAAAAAAAATTACAGAAACAATTACATTTTTTTTTTTTTTTTCCAGCAGGGCATCGACGAAGTATTCCTGAACACGGCGGCGGCTCTCCTGAAGCTGTCGAGCACGAACCTGGTGTCATCACTGAGGTCCTACGACTCCGCCGATGTGGAGAACACTAGAATACCTACAGGTACCACATATTCTATACCTTGGTACAGACGCCAGTACATCAAGCTATTTCAATCTGTCGAATTTCTTTGATAGATTATCAACTTTATCGCTAAAGCATTAGGTGCAAGGTTAATTGGGAAAATTTGATAATTTCGGGTAGCTTGATGTTCTGGCGTCTGTACATTGCCATCAACCGGGATCACACCTAGACTCGAATAAAGCTTAGCTTACTGTAATGCTCAAATATTCGGTTCAGGGAGTTTCAGTGTTGACGTCACACATTTTCTTCATTGCGCAAGCAGAGCTTATACGTCATAAAACTGCATACACAGATAGACTGTCAACCACCTTTGGACAGGAGTCCCACACACAACACTCGTCTGGTTTTCTATGGAGGATGAGAACTGTCTCTTACGTCGAGTGGTCGTAAACGTGACTGCTGAGCGTGAGGTCCTGGGTGCGACGGTTCAAAGTTCCATTAGGAATTTCTCAGTAGCAGCTACGGAGACTGGATTTGTGCCCGGTTGATGGCAAAAGGCCTATTACATGGGATTTACAAACATAACTGGCGAAATGTGGGTGTACTATTAGGTACACCTCTGCCTAACTCTTCGGGGATTACAGCTGTGATGTTATGGTATGACGGGAAACTTCACTTCTTCATACCTCTTATTCTTACTCATTTATTTTTCTCTTATTTCCAGGAACTCCCACAGAAGAAGACGCAACACACACAGGGAAGGTAGAACTACCAGCGTGGAGTATAGACAACATCGCACACGGCGATGTACAGAAGAATATGTGCTGTTGACGATAATATTAGCTTTTGTATAACTTAGCTTTGCCCGCGGCTGTGCTCGCGTGGGGCTCAACAATTCACATACACAAAACTGATGATGCAACCCTGTGCAGATACTAAAACAGGCTGGAGAATATAATGCTCGGGCAAACTGAGGCGAATACTGCAACTCGATTGTTTTAATAATTAGGAAGTCACGCGAATATTCGCGCTAGTATCAACACTTCCATATAAGTTACTTAAGTAGGAGAGTAGCGGTGCCCCAGTGGTGGCGGCCCCGACTTACAAACAGTAAGTCGTGGGGTCGAAACCCAGGCAGACGCATTACTTTGTGTAAATTTCATCACCACTGCTCTCAAAAACGGTGAAGGAAAACATCGTGAAGAAACCGGCATGTCCTAGAACCAAAAATTCGAAGACATGTGACATCTACCAACCCGCACTGGGCCCGCGTGGTGGATAGCCCATTTCCTCTCATAGAGAGGAGGCCGTGTGTCCCAGCAGTGGGAACATTATACGCTGATTATGCATATATACAAGTTAACACAATCGACACGAGCGAATATTATCCCGCCCTCACTTGCAGAATTCGCCTCATTGTGACCAGAGTCTGTTGTGTTGATCAAGCAATAAGGGTGAGACACGAACTATAAATACTTATATCCAAGGCAATAAATAATTATTAAAAATAAAAGAAAATTGACACTGTCAATGTCATGAATTTCAGCAAGCTTTATTTGGCTCTTTAATTTCTCAAGTTTGGCTTAAACCGTTTTCAAGCTAAAACTGTTCATTTATTTATTTGTTAAAGTTTACCATTCGGCGAATGAGATATTCCTCTGTTTACATAAAAAGGAGACACGACACCAGTTATGTTGCAGTCGGGTTAGTACATCGCCTGATAATTTATTATTGTAATGGGTAGCGATAAAAATGTGGCCTTAAACACCATTTGTCGACGTTGGAACCAGAGTGACCTAAGGGGCCGTCTCCACGAGCGAGGGAATCGCGGCGATATTACGTATTTATATGGGATAATATCGCCGCGATTCTCTCGCTCGTGGAGACGGCATCTAATAGAGTGTATAGAAATACGTGGCAACGACGATATCGTCGCGATTCTGTCGCTCGTGGAGACAGCCCCTAAGTGACATTTTTACCAATACTGAGATTATTACATAATGACATAGAAAAATCATAATTCTTCCATGTCTCAGTAATCTAAGTGCTCTACAGTGCTTCATTCTTTGAGGGATCACAACATGTCACTATAGAATTGGTGTGGTCTGCAAAATGAACGCCATGCCACACTGATCTAAATAATGAGGTGCACTTACAGCGTTGTGCCCAAATGACTCTGGTTCCATCGTCGTCATTTTTTATCTAGGACTCCATGATGCCTTATTTTGCCAAATATTACAGGATTTACAATAATTATAAAAGTTTTCGTTGTGAAAATGACATTAAAATTAAATGGCTTATTCTTGCCAGGGTATTTTCTCTATTTCTAAAACATATTTTATACGGAGGAGGGGACACCACGTATTCAGTACGTCATTCTGAGCCCCGCACATAGAAATTTTTTCATCGGTTATTAATAAAATAAATCAGCTGTTTCCTACAAAAATGCAATGCCTATACGGTCAAAATGTATGGAACAGCTGTTTTTTTTTAATAATATCCGATGAAAAATTTCTACGTTTCAGAATGATGTACTGAATACGTGGTAACCGTTTTCGCGTCGGTGTCCCTTCCACCCTAAATTTTAAAGTCTATTTTCGCAATAAATTTTCGTTATGTTCTGATACATCACAAATACATTCCAATATTTTTTAGTTTTAAGAACACAGGTCTGTATTATTTTAGTTATTTTAAGCTAAAATATTAACTCATAAGTTAAGTGTTCACTTAAATTCACATTTTATTAGTTTATTAGGATTTTAATGAAAACATTTATCAAAATGAAATCAAAGTACCTATTTCTTTTTCAGACAATCTATTTAAAATCTTTAATGGTTTAGATATACTTAAGAGGGCGCATTCTGAAAGTTGGCAACGTCGCATAAAACTATCAAATATGTTTTTATCAATTGATCAATGTTACTGAACGAAATTATGAAACACTAACTTTTTCTCGCGGCTTCGCTATCGTTAAGAAATTAACCAACGTTTTAAACGCTTTAAATGTAACCCTCCAAGTTCATAAAGGCGTAGGAACAAAAAAAAAACAGAAAAAGTCATTCCTACAGCTTTATGAACTTAGAGCGTTGTATTGATGATTTTGATGATTATAATTCTGTAACTACATATGTCTTACAGCCGCGAATAATATTTTAATCACCATACAACCTAGCACTGGCCTGCAAATTGCAAAAAACGTAAGAAAATTTGAATTTCGCGGGTTGGTTGGTCGCATTCACCTTAAGTTATCAGACTATTAACAAACAGAGTTCCAGGTTAGCCCGCGAAATTCAAATTTTCTTACCTTTTTTGAAATTTACAGGTCATAAGGCTTTATGTTGAGCAAAATATGATTCGAGACCGTAACACTCAACTTTATTTAATTCCTTTTAATGACCATGATAAAGTCATACAATGGGGTTAAATAAACTCCTTCTGTAAAGAAGGAGAATTAACTTAGAGGATTGCATCGATGATTTTATAATTATAACTCTTCTGCTAATAATATTTTAATCAACATACAACCCGACCTGAAAATTTTAAAAAAAGAATGTAAGAAAATTTTTAATTACGCGGGCTACATTGGCGCTTATTATTGGGCTTTTGTTTCAAGTAACTTTTTAAATCGTACTCTTAGCCATTCTTGCCACATATTATCACAAATGCTCAATCTAGATATTATGTTGTTTTAACGATTAATAGTTTACGCTAGAAGCAGGGTATCGATACATTGTTCACAGCAAAAATAACCAAGATTACTAAATAATTTAGATTTAAGACAGTATTTGTAAAATACAATTATATTTTTGATAATAATCACAATTTTTATTGAATAAAACGTTCGATGGTATGAATTTACTGTGTACAGACAATTTTGTATTAAGTTTATTAATAAATCAAATTATGTTTCTAATGATATTGTTGGTTTAATTATTTGATGATAATATTCTGTCCTGCTGTTATCCTGTTTTGTTTTTGTGGACGTAGCGGCATGTCTTCTTCTACTATACAGGGTTATTTGTAAAACACCAGAAACCTCTTAAGAGCTCATTGTACTCATCATTATGAACAACTTTTACTATGGGACCAAACCTGAAATCTCGAAAAAAAAAACAGCTGTTCCCTACATTTATGATCGATTAACTCGTCAAACTAGCTTTTGCCGGTGACTTCGCTCACGTTATTTAATTTAGAATTTGACAATCAATTGGAGTTGTACTCTGCTTGTAATAAATTATAGTTCAATCATGATTCGGAAGAAACGTGGCGCCATCTATTATCATAAGAACGTTATTGTTGTTTTTCTCGGGAACAGTAATTTTTTTCGGGATGAAAGTTACCCTATGTCCGTTTCTGTACACCTGACAACGTGTATGAAAAATAACAGGATCGGTTCAGTGGTTGAGGCGTGAAAAGGTAACAAACAAACTTGCTTTCACATTTGTAATATTAGTTAGGATTATCCGTCATCCCGGTATTATTCGCCTGTCTAGCCATATCACATTTCACAAAATGTATCCTTCGTTTTTTTTATATAATACTAACTGTTGCCCGCGACGTTTGCGTGGAAATTGTGTACGTGTAAGAGCAAAACAGCCCTGTGCTATTCCAAATTGCATCCATATCCGTTCAGTCGTTCTGGCGTGATTGAGTAACAAAATTAACATCCATCCATCCTAAACTTTCGCAGTTATAATAGTAATAAGGCTAGCATCCCACCTGCACGGCGCCACCTATCGGGTTCAGAACTATCCTGTTCTCCAAGCCAAGCTGGAACCAACTGTATAGATTTACAAAATTTCATTAAATTCGGTTGAGTAGTTTCAGAGATTTGCGTGTACATGCGTGTGCTTTTAATCTTATGAACGCCATTGTCACATATACGTACACTGTACGCCAACGATACAAATATGTGACAAAATAAAATGCGGTGCACTTTTTAAAACGAAATAAACAATTCTAAACAGTTTTGGAATCCCTATTCTTTTGGTAGGTATTTGCGGTGAAATTGTGACTTGGCGTGGAGGGCACGCGCGTGCGTTTATGGTTCCTTTTTGCATTAAGAAACAGTGATGGACAGTTCCGTCACCAAGGAATATAGAGGTTTTGGCACATTAACAAGTGAGCGGTGCCTTGTGGGCGTGGTATACAGCTCTCCCCGCCACCCCTCGCGGGCAGCATGTCCGGTGTGCGTGCGCAGTCCTGTGACATGCCATGGATCTTTTTATGCAAGACGCCCCTCCGGCGCCGTAACGCACCGTGTGCATAGGCCCTTATATAGGGTGACTGGTAATTAGTGACCGATACTTAAACACGTGATTGTACTCATGATAACAAACAGCTTTTCTAAAGAAATATTTTTTTTATACAAATACGGCTTGCGAGCCGCGCGGGTGCTCTGCCTACCCACTGCAGCACGGTACGCTAGTAATGAGACAGAGCGGCGTCACGCGGGTAACAGCTGATAGGTCACAGGCGCGCGAATTGCATAGCTATCGTGTTATTGTGATAAAAATGAATGAGTATAAAAAAATGTTTCTTTGGGAAAGTTATTTGTTATCATGAGTACAATCACGTGTTTAAGTATCAGTCACTAATTACCAGTCACCATAGATACGTACATAAATTGAAACTGCATCGTGTGATTCGAAACAAAAAATAATACAAAATTTAATTCAAACAAAATATTTAATACCCATTTATAAATCAGTCATATAATCACAACATACATAATAAAATTAAACATAAGCTCACTTTAGGTAACTGTTCCAAGAGAATAGAAAATGCGTAATTTTCTGTATATATAGATATAGATACACAAAACAAAACCAGTTATAACAGAATTCTTGATAATAAATTAAAACATATGGGGACAGTTTATTTAAGAAATAGATATAATTTAAATAATAACATTCATTCATAAATGCTCACATTTGACTCCACAGTCAAATTAACACAACTCCAGTTACTAAACGAAATAAAATATTATCAAATATTTAAATCGTTAAATTCGCCCTATCGCGTTAACATTTCGTTGACAATGTCATTTTAAATAGTAATGTCTCGCTCACGCATACTGAAATTCGTATCTTTCATTCCATGCGTTTTCGAAACACAAGTGTACGGTGATGGGCACATCTAACGATTTAATTCTTACACCCGTATCTATAAACAAGTAAAAGTAATACTAATTGCTTTAAGTTAGAACTGTCAAAAGCTAGAATAGGGAATATGCATGTAATATTTTATTCACTTAAATCAATAAAATACAGTACTATCAACCCAAGAAAATAATTAAAAGTGAAGTTAAACTAGTGCTTGTCGCTTAAAAATTTTGAACTCTTACAATTTTCTACGACAGTTCAAACGTCCGTGACTGTCGCGGCCATTAAAGTTATGTGACGTCACTTACCTCTATCTGTCTTGTTTACATCTAATTTTTTGCCCTTAATATAATAATTTTACTAATTGTGTGTTTTATTCAAGCAAACATCGCAATAACGATATTATTATAAAATCTTAGTGAAACTTTAAGTACTTTTCAAATAAAAATTTTTCTTTGACACATAGTATTTGACGTCACTACCGGCGTTATCAAGGGAGGACGCGTTTTGATTTTGCGTTCCGTTTCACCAAAAATACGCTACATAAAAAGTAGTAGAGTATAAGTTTTGTATTAGAGAATAAGTAATTACTTTAACTTGACTATAGATACAAGTGTTTGTCTTTAACAGTTTACTTAAATTGCATTGCTAGTCTATGGCAATGTTCCGTCGCTAAAATCTACAGGAGATTAGCGATCTTAAAAGGCACTAGTTTTAGGCTTAATAAGGCACTTTGCAGTAAAAATCTAATAATTAAGAATTTTAAAACTCTTATATGTGGCCATCCATAAATTACGTCACACGTTTAGGGGGGGGGGGGGTCGACGATGCGTGACAATGGGGGGGGGGCTCGAAAAGATATGAAATTCTTTTGTCGTAATTTATGAATGGCCCCTGAATAAGTAATTTATTATGAATGCACAATATTTTCCATGGTAGAACATGTAGAAATGGATTGTATAGCTCTCAAACTTGAATATTTTAAAATATTATAAATGCATTTTTTTCTACGTACTTGGTACTTACTGCATAAAAATTAAAATAAGTACTTGTGCCAAATATTGTTTATAAACTATTCAAAAATTTCTAACACATCTTTAAAAATACTTATTAAATAAGTACTTTTGCTAAAAATTACTGTATCTATATATTATTATTCTTTAAAAATAGATGCGAACTATCTAAGGTAGTATGAGCGAGAATTGGTCGAAATCTTAATACTATAAACCCGCGTAAGGCAAGCAAAAATGTTTCATAGTTTGCATAATTATGTTCAATGTTTTGGAAGACATTTTAAATGGAAGAGAAGAGTTATTAAGAAAAAACACATCTGACAGAATTTACGTCGTCAATTTTCCATCGCCTAACGTCTGCACATAATAGGATATTTGCCTGAAAAAATCTATTTAGTCCGCGAGTTAAATTATCAAAAAATATTGGACACGTATGTTTTTTTGTCATGTAAACGAAAAATGACCTCGATACAGCGCGTTTGAAATCTCACGTGACGTCACAATTTCTGTAACTTTTACTGTCCAGTGACGTCACTAACCCCCTCTCTTGAACTTTGATGCGCTGTAACGTTGTCATTTTTTTTATTTTGACAAAAAAAAATACGTGTCCAACATTTTTTGGTGATCTAACTGATAAACTAAATTTTTTTTTCGATGTTGCCAAATAGCCTATTACACACAAACACACACAATCGAAGCCAGTCAAGACAAAAATAAATTTAATAGCACATAGAGATTTAATAGCAATGATAGCCTAGTGGTGTGACCGTCAGACTGCCAAGTCATAGGTCTCGAGTTCGAACCAATACACCCTCTGATTTTTCGGATTCATGTGTGTATTGTATAATTATCACTTGCTTCGGTGAAGGAAAATATCGTGAGGAAACCAGCATGTCTGAGAGATATTCAAAAGCCAAGTCAGAGGTCCATGGGCGGCATAAAAACTCTGACACCAGGTTAGGCACTAACCACACGATAAAGAAAGAAGACATAAACGAAGCATAGAAGATAGGCGATGTAACTTTCTTCAGCTTCTCTGGCCCCTTGGAATTATAGCTTAGGCATAAAGAAATGCTCAAGTTTTGCTTTAAAACGAATTTCTTTCACGTGGATAATTGCTCATCTATAGTAGTTTTTGGAATGTATACAAAAACGCTGTTCAAAGCTAAGTAAAGATTTAAAGTCTGCTTAACACGACAAATGTCTTATGTACGACCTTATTACTTAGAGCATAAGGGTGAAATGGCAGAACGTCAATGAACTCCGGAGTACATAAAATTAGTCCGTAAGCTAAATGTACTTGACACGATATATACAATGTGTACGGTCATAGACTAGTGATATTCTAGGTACTTATGTAAGAACTAATTATAATACATAAATTTGTCGATTTGCAAAGAATTTGTTGTTAAAAATTTCGTTTGTTTGTTCACAAAGAAATTGGTTTCACAAAAAAACATTTGCATAGTTTTTTGATATATCTTTTTTTTTGAGTATAATCTTCTTTTCTGAAAGTTACAAAAATGTGAACCCATTATTTCGCAATGTTAACGATAAACTATATTGTTGCCCTTCGAATAAGCCTATCGTTATCTCAGTAAGACCGAAAATTCGAGAGATAATTTTTTTTTTTGTACACAAGAGTTTATCACAACAAAACAAAAACAAAATGGCTGCCAAATAGCGGGAAAATGTATTGGACCCTAGTATATAGTTTATTTGTGTATTAAAATAGTTGTTACATAAGTACCTAAACTATCGCAAATCCATGACCGGACACATTGTATAATCGTTAAAACCCGTGGAGCTCTTAATAGATTTTTCTTTAACGATAAATAATCTTAGCTTTGACCAGTTTTGTGAACAGCCCTTATTTTGTGAACAGCTATTGCACAACCACTAAATTCCTATAACGATCTACAACTCATCCTTGTCAGGCTCGTGGAGGTCAAAGTCCTCGGACTCATCTGGCGTGTCCTCGTGGTCGCCGAAGTCGGGCATCTGCCCCTGAGGTGGCAGTCCGCCGAAGCCGTACGGGTCGGGGCCGTGGACCTGGAGGTGGACAGAATAATTTGTTAATATACATACATACACACACACAAGTTTGCTGGGCTGTGAAGAAGATGGATTAAAAATAGATTGAGTATATCATATCATTGCCTTGGCATTTTGACAGTTGCGCCAGTTACATGTAAGTTGAAAGGGAATCGACTGTCTTGGTATGGACATGCGATGAGGAGGGACGAATCGCATGTGACTAAAACAGTGATGAATATAAACGTTGATAGAGGAGAGGAAGACCAAGGAAACGATGGATGGATTGTGTGAGGAATGATATGAAGGGAAAAGAAGTAAAAAGAAAATTAACATTTAAAGAAGCCGCTTCCATACTTTTGTACCCTTTGCCGGGAAAAAACGTACTTTAGGTAAATCATTATCATCTGCCTTAACGACTGTCAAAGATCTACAAATGACAGCCGGGACCAACGGCTTAACGTGCTTCCCGAGGCACGGAGGAAACTCGGTATGTACTTAGGTAAAAATTCATCCGAATATCCGATCCCTACTAACCTACATGATGTTAAGGTTACTGAACAGTCTGCTTGTCCTGGATTGCCGGATTGTTGGCTCCTAGCACGCCACTGGGTTCTAACCAACTTCTGACATTTTTTTTTCCCCCCAGTTGCTGCTGCAACACATGACCTACACGTGTTCAAGCGTCGCTCCGGCTCGGCGCCGCCGCAACCCAGCCTCATCGTGTGTGCTATGCTTTGAGCAAAGGATATTGACGTGCAAGATGGCCGATCGCCGGAAGAAATCGGGTCATGCTGCTCGAAATTAGGCCACGAGTACCTCGTTTGCTCATGCACAGCAAAAATAGGGAGCTGGTGGTAGTTCTGGATTCACAGTTGTCAAACTAGATAGCGACTGCGAAGACCTTACTGCCACTTCATTTCATCCTGTATTGCATTTTTAGCTCACATCAATATTTCTGATAACTGAGCTAGACGACAACCAGCCGTACCAGTTTAGCAGTACAGGATTGAGTAGCGTATTGGTGGGACCAGAGCGCTCATCGGCAAACTCGTAATATCTGCTTCGGGGAGGGCGATACTTGCCCTAGAATGATACGCTTTGTGAGGACCCCTATATTTCTCAAGACTATATGTACCGTGTCACAGAGCGCATCGACTTCCTGAAGCAGAAAGTGTCAAGCCGTGTGTTACGTAAATATAAGAAGTCGAACGATACACTCAGAATCGCACATTCCAAAGCGATGAAAGGTGGGTTTATAGGGCTTGGGAGCGACCGGACCAAGGTGTCGCTGACGCGCACCTGCCGGATGATGATGCCATGTGTTCGTTCTGGCGCAGCATCTGGTCGATGCCTGTCATTCAAACTGAGGGTGAGTGGACTCGAGGTCCCATATCAGAAATAGAGGGCAATCACCATCAGACTCCAAGTCGTAGCTCGTGCATTCCAATCGTTGCCTAACTGGAAATCTCAAAGCCGGAAGGTATGCACAATTTCTGGATTTAATAGTTCTCGCCGCCAGACAGCATTGGAATTTGGTTCGCTATCCCCAGTTTTAAAACAACAAGAGCCACCCATCTGCTCCACAAAGATCTTAGATCCATTTTGACAAGCTTCAATTACCATAGACATTGAAGACAGTTTTATCATGTCTGTCTCTCGAAATGGATGCAGGGACGGGTCCCGCGGTACAAGGAGCTGCTCCTCATTGATATGGCCATTAGTCAACAGGTTCGCCGTTCCCGAAGGGATCTATCTACATGTTGGATAGACTATAAGAAGGCCTATGACTCGGTGCTACATACATGGCTCATGAGTGTGCTAGAGTTGTATAAAGTTGATGCAACTCTGCGTACTTTCCTGATGTTGGGTATTGGAGGACGGTTCTTCGCTATCCAGGGTGTGTATTTAGAAGAATAGTGAAACTATATCGGGCTACTATTTCTTTATATTCTTTCATATTCAAAAATGTATTATATTTACTGAATAAAGGAAATGATGATAACAATAAAATATTCTTTATTGCAGACATAGAGACTCATGTAATTACACAAAATAATAACTTGTGATATTTTAAAACTATGGACTGATTTCACCACCGAATACGATCAGGGAGTCTAAAATGGCCGCTTTAGCAGAATCATAATAGGATAATAATATGAATTACGTTTAAATTCTTAAAATCGTCATAGACGTACCTACTACCTATTATGAATTGTCACCTTGTGACCATTTTACGAATTTAAACGTAATTCATATTATTATGCTATTATGATTCTGCTAAAGCGGCCATTTTAGACCCCCTGACATCTGCACAGATCTTTTACCTGTGAACACGTTAATCGACAGTAATCTTATTCTGGCGTGTATAAAGATTTTGGCAAATCTGTGAAGACTGGAAATCGCGTTCAAAAGCTGTCAGTGATACAGTTAGCTCTTTAAACGTGATTACGTTAAATTTCGATGGCGAAATCGTCCCTAAACGGAAGAAACTTAGGGAATTATGTACAAGAAAAACATGTTTAGTAACATGCTGGTCCTGCTTCATAGGACAAGCTAGTCTAAATGAACTCAAACTGGTTGCAAATTACTATTTTTAACCGACTTAAAAAAAGGAGGAGGTTCTATGCTCCACTGTATACAGGGTTATTTGTAAAACACCAACAACCTCTTAAGAGGTCATTGTACTCATCATTATGAACAACTTTTACTATGGGACCAAACCTGAAATCGCGAAAAAAAACAGCTGTTCCCTACATTTATGATCGATTAACTCGTCAAAATGTAGGGAAAAGCTGTTTTTTTTTTCACAATTTCAGGTTTGGTCCTATAGTAAAAGTTGTTCTTAACGATGAGTACAATGACCTCTTAAGAGGTTGCTGGTGTTTTACAAATAACCCTGTATATATATTTTTTTATTTATGTTGACCGATTACTCGAAGACACCTGAACCGATTTGGAAAATTATTTTTTTGTTTGAAAGAGTATACTCCCAAGTTAGTCCCATTGAAATATTGTCGTGATCTGATCATGGACTTCGGAGATATGGAACGGAACTCTTCAATAACAGACAGCAAATCTGTCGTGATTGCTGCTTGGATGTTTATTGTTTACACAACATCATAACATAACATCACGCCTGTATGCTCTGAGGGGGTACGCAGATGTGTACAGTACACCCAGATTTCGACAGTTAGGTATGCCTACTCTTGACTTCAATGTAGTCCTGAGGACAGAAATGAGGTCGACAATGGAACAAGCTAACCCAAGAGAAGCCTATTAACTCGCGACTTAAATAGATTGGGGTCATATGAACTTGGGAACACCGACGAAGGCAGGGAATTCCACTCCTTGGCTGTGCGCATTTTATTGGGGATAAGCCTATTACCATGAAATGTAAGTATAACAATGTAAAATAAATGCATAGGAAATATTATGATAAGATTACAACTAAAAATGAAAACATAAATAAACTTTTTTGCAAAAAAATAAAATCGACTTCAAAAACACAAAAAAAAAGAAAAAAACTAACAAAAAAACGAAATCAAACAAACACAAGTCACCGACTTCTGAAGCTAAATTATTTTTCACTTTTCTAATATAAAAAAAAAAAAATATCCTACAGCATTTCAGTTAAATAATTGTTTCCAACAAGCAAAATCAGTAACATCCATAGACATGACTAAATTCTTAAAATCATGAAAATATTATATTCTAAACGAGTACTTTTAATTTTAAAATCGATGTACACGGGGCAAACTTAATCGGTTTGCAGGGCACACCACAAAGATGTTGGTGTACGTAAAATCAACTGGTGTATTACTTCGCCTATTTATTAGTGTTTGCTACCCGTTGTCCACGCACACACAATAAAATTTCTTGTCACTAATGTTGCAGGGAATATGACGCATAAATTTAGCTTATCATACAATCGTCTCCGTGGCGCATTAGTCGAGCGTGCGATAAATAATTACTTACTGCGCCGGCGCCGTAGGATCGAATCCGACTGCCAACAGCATAATGTTTTTGTATGTTTTAATAAAATATTTTACATTTGTTTGTTCAATTTATTGCTTAACTATTAGCAAGTCTCTTTATATTTGGGTTAGAATGTATTAGTTGTCTACCCTCTAAAAATGACAAATCATGTTTAAGTTAGTAGTTTAAGTTCATCGTCATAATGCTATTGACTATTGGGGTTTCGTTACGTTTTTAGACATTATACCCTGCGTTTTTTGAGAAGTGCTTTTATTTGTGAATCAATATGAATCATTGAACCACACTTTTATGAGCTGAAATAATTCTTTTGCATGAGCAAAATGTTTCAATTAGTGAAATTGCGAGACGTTTAAAGATATCGGTGAGTAACAAAATGTTATTATGATGTTTAGAAGTTTAATATGTTTAAATAATCCACATGTTATTGATTGTTGTTTTTTGTAACAATATTTTATTATTGTTCACAGAGAAGGACTGTGCAATTGTGGGTCCATCGTTATGCAGATTCGGGAAGCATTGATCCTTGCCGACCGGGACCAAAGGCTGGATTTGCATTCACAGATTGGCATCTGATATAGTTGCTACGCATACCGCTGAGCCCTTCCTCACTACTCGTTCCACGGCAACTAAACATGACGTGACATTACAAACTGTACGAAACCACTTGCGAGCAGCTGGTGTGAAATGTTGTAGGCCAGCCAAGAAAATTTGAATGTCAGATATTCACAGGCAAAACCGGGTACGCTTCGCAAGAGAATATTTAGATTTTGATTGGTGCAATAATATAGTTATATTTAGAGATGAAAAATGTTTTAAATCAGACAAGGACGGTCGCAAAATATTGTGGCGAAAAGATGGTGAGCGCTATCATAAAAAAAAATATTCTTCCATGCAGGTCTAGTGGAGACATTTACTTCGTGCATGAATAAGTCATAGATAGCGAAGGCGCACCAATAGGATATTAATAAAAATATCAGGGGGTAATTCGATTTGTTTTATGTGAGTGATGTTATTGTTAGTGAGATAACAATTTAGGATACCTGTATCTTAATATCTATCTTATTAACATGTTTATTCATTTCACTAATAAATAAATTACCCACTTGAATAAGAAAAGTAACGTTATTTCTTGTCCGACTTAGAATATTTGTCATGCACAAAACTTTTTAATTTGTGATTATAATATAAAAAAAAACCTAGTCAATAAATGTTGTTGATTTCTTAATACAAATTGTTTAATTTTTACTTCCATATTTTTTTTCGAATAATGTTCTTATTATCAGGTAAATTACAATAAAAATTCAACAAAATGAAAATAAAAGTTTTTTAATAATGCAAAAAGTTGACGCCAGCGGCGCAGATTCGATCCTACGACACTTGATTTACCAGCCGAATGATTACACATCTATGCCACGACACCGGTTAGTCATAGGGTTAAATTGATGCTTCATATTCTTTACCTCATATTATACATATACTATAGTGAAGCAAACACTAACAAATAGGCGAAGTAATACACCAGTTGATTTTACGCACACCAACATCTTTGTGGTGTGCCCTGCAAACCGATTAAGTTTGCTTTGTGTACATACCATCAAGCTACTACATTATCATTAACACTAGAAACGGGATATTTACCATGTTCAGTTTGTTTTGAGTTCCCGATATTTCGGCGCAATAATCCGATATAAGCAAGATCACGGATAAATCTACTACAAACTGTCAAATTTCTTAAATAGATTTTCAACTTTATTGTTACAGCATTAGGTTCAAGGTTGATTGGGTAAGTTTGACAGTTTCGGGGAACTTGAGGTGCTGTGTCTGTACATCGATTTTAAAATATTCGTTTCGCTTCGTTTGTCGTCAGTACATTCACGTTACGCTCGTGCTTGGACCTCTGATTCATTATTAGTTAAATGTTAGGAACAATTACCTATTCTGAGAAAAACTGAAAGCACCACGTGTTAATGCAACAGACATTCCAACACAATTATTTAATTTATCTGTCATTGCTTATATTTTAAACTTCACTACAAAAAAGTGTTCAGTATTCAGGGCGGAAGGGACACCGACGCGAAAACGGTTACTACGTACTCAGTAGCATCATTCTGAGCCTCCCCCATATAGAATTTTTTCATCGGTTATTAAAAAATGTAAATGTACCTACATAGTACATGGTCCAAATGTATAGAACAGCAGATTTTTTTAATTAACCGATGAAAATTTTCTATATCAGGCTCAGAATGACGTACTGAATACGTGGTAACCGTTTTCGCGTCGGTGTCCCTTCCACACCGTATATTAACAGCTGTCAAGCGAGGCCGCAATTCCAAAAAAAAAATGGCGGAAATAATGTAGGCTTCATACAAATATATTCAAATCTCTTTCAAACTTACAGTTACTTAAGATAAAGAACGACACCACTAGTAAAGAGACACAAGAAGAAGTCCAATACTATTATTTTATTGATCAAGCTCACCTTCACATATTCAGCCTCCATCTCCTGGGTCCAGGTGGTGTCCTCGTCGTCGGGCAGCATCCATTCTTCGCAGTAGTTCGCATGCTTGAAACAGATCTGTTAACGACAATAATAATTATATTAGTAAAATAAGTCTAACATAAAGGAGCATAACAGCCGCTCGGATCGATCTTTAGGTTAAGCTGCGCTTGCCTAGGTTGGTCCGTGGATGGGTGACCACCCATTACATATCTAGTTTCCTCCGTGTCTCGGAAAGCACGTTAAGCCGTTGGTCCCGGCTGTCATTTGTAGATCTTTGACAGTCGTTACAGGTAGTCAGTGGCTCGAAAGTCTGACAACCAGTCTTACCAAAAGGTATCGTGTAACCCAGTGCTAGCTGGGTTGTGGAGGTCACATAGGCAGTCGCTCCATGTAAAATACTGGTATTCAGCTGCATCCGGTTAGACTGGAAGCCGACCCCAACATAGTTGGCAAAAAGCTAGGCAAATGAATGATGAAGAGGTTTGACAGAAACGCTTGAACGCACGGAATATTAGTATTGTCTCTTTGAAGCAAACGAATAAGGCATTTTCACTGATTTTGATCTCATTTGAAAATTTGGCGTCTCTTGCCACCTTTTTTTTTGTGATGGGAAATCATCAAATGACTCCTCCCGCTCTGGGCGGAGCGGAAGGGAGTGTCAGACTTTTACTGACTAAAAACCATCCATGTTCCTTCTTTTGCCCTTGGTGTTCCAGGGCCGCGGTATCTTGCCACCTGCGACCTCTCCACACTAATCTACTCCAGGGCCGGTGCTGTACTTCGACCATATCGGTGGATTGGTGAAATATCGTGATAACTAGTGTCAAAGATACGTTACCTCTCTTTCAGCATCAGGCATGATATCATCATCAGGTCGGTTCTTGTACAGCGACGTGATCTCGTCTTCGTTCTCCTCGAACATGCGCTCACACTGGAAGTAACAAACAAACATAATATTAATATACGAATCGAAGTGCCATACTATAAGTATGCGCCCGACCCAGTTCTCGATGATGGTAATATCACGTCGTATTGGGATCGACCTATCGTCACTGATAGGACTATTGTTGCCAATAAGCCTGACATTGTGGTGATAAATCGATTGGAGCGTCGCGCAATGATTGTTGATAGTACGGTTCCGCATTTAAAAATGTAAATAATGTGTAAGAAAAATGAATTAAGAAATAATGTTTATTTCCATGTTTACAATTTAACAGAATAGCACTATGTAGAACAGACTATAATTATAAACCTAACAATTGTAAAAATTCCACTGAGTTTAAACCACTGGCACCCAAGCTAAGATTAAACTTGTGTTATGGGTGTCACGGCTCTCTCTTTAAACATTTACTAAGATAATCTGAACAATTTCTAAGTTACATAGTGATTAGTGTCACGACGATTGCTGGAGCAAGCAGTATCGATAGCTTAAAACAAAACAATGGAATAAAGTACAAAAAAAATAAAAAAACTATAGAAAAAAAACTTTAAACTATAAAAACTGTAGCCATTCTCTGAGTGTGTATATGTGTGTGAGTGTGTGTGCGTGTGTGTGTATACGCGGGCCCGCTGTATATGTTTATGTTTGCAAATAAAAATATAAGATGATGCTACACCCGGGCCGTCCACGCTTAGCTGTGGCTAATTGGGTCAAATACCATTGATACCCGGTATAAAATGTATGATCATCACCCATTCACTGTAAGACCTCGGCATGCGCAGCTTTACTTTGATCGCTCGCTTTACCCATTTTTTCGGATGGAAAATCATCAAATGTCCCGGTCGAGCGGAAGGGAGTGTCAGACTTTTACTGACTAAAACTCATCCGTGTTCCTTCTTTTGCCCTTTGTGTTCCAGGGCCGCGGTATCTCTTTCGAACAGTGCCGCTGCCCCGGCAGGCATCGGTCCTTGTGGGCCCCTCCGCATTTTTCATTGATAATTAAAAAAAAAAAAACACACACCTGTTCCATACCATTTTGACCGTGTATGGTATTGCAGTTTTGTAGAAAAGAACTGCTTTTTTTTATAACCGACGAAAATTTTCTCTGTGGGGGCCAGGAGGCTCAGAATGGTGTACTGAATACGTGGTAACTGTTTTACCGTCGGTGTCCCTTCCACCCCGTATTGCTACTTACATAATACTCCAGACTCTTGTTGAGATCGTCGTCGGTAACAAACTTGGTCTTAGAGAAGTCAGGGTTCATACCGCCGCTCTTGGTGATCAGCTGCATGATAGCTAGCTTGTTGGTCGCCTTGTAGTATACACGGACGTAGTCGTCCATTTTCTTGCCTGGAAATAGTTTTGAAAGAAGTTATAATCAAGAGTCTTCTTCTGTGTCGATGGCAATCTAAATTGTGTCGGCCCAGAACTGAGCTACTAGTTTGCCGCTTTCGGTAGTGTTGAGACCGCTGCTCTCAACATCGCCGCGCGCCAGCGGCAGTGAAGGAAGGGTGCGGGGACAGCGGGGAGGCAGCAGAGCGCGTGCCCCCGCCACCCCCGCAGCGCACCAGTCAGCTGTTGCTCGCCTCCACGCACGGCTGCGCTCACGCGTTTTCTTAGCGTCTAATAACTTCATATTAATGTACTAGTTTCCAACCGACCGTTGTATTTTTATTTCTTAAACTTGTATACAGTCCACTACATTTCATTTTGCTCCACCACTACCTATCGTCGCGATCAGTATCGTCCATCAGTTCCTGTAGTGAACAAACAATAAGACACGCCGGACACGATATTAAGTGTCCTATCGTTTGTGGAACAGCTCCACATTTACACTCCAGGGCAGTCATTAATGAATCTCCAATTGAGCAGGTTTTCCTTGCTGCGATCTACCTGGGTCCAGAGTCTATTTAAAGACTTCCAGGTCAGCCATGGCAACTCGTGTCCAGGTGGGAGATTTTCAGCAGGTGGAACGAATGGGTTAGGTAAGGATGCACTACCTCGCAGCATCAGAAAGCTAGAATTTATTATTGACACACAGAGTAAAGTAAATAATAGTCTGCATGCTGCATGATTCATCAGATTCATAAAGAAACATTGCGAAATAAAGTAACTATACAGTAATAGGTATGCTTTCTTCTGGACCAACATCTTAAAGGATCTCGTAAAAAATAACATCACACCTGTAATCCCCGAAGGGTTAGGCAGAGATCTCCCTAATAACACACCAACATTTCGCCAGTTATGTTTAGTTGTAACCCAACAACCAGGCACAAAGCTCATGAACATCGACTTCATCATCATGTTAATGTCGAGGCCATCCAGCTCCTCGATAACACGGACATAGTAAGAAGGCTCAAAAGGACTAAGCCTTTTGAGTTAGTGTAGTGTAATCTATTGTGACTTTACCGCGAGTGTAATATAGTGTAGTGTACCTAGCTATTTATATGGACACAAGAACAAAGTGACTTCGCCTTAACAGACGCTAAGTAAACGCAATGGACGTGCTCTTAGATATAATTTTACTTTTAGCAAATTAAGTTAGATTAAAATTGCTTATTAGCCTTATTAGGCTAGATTGTGATATAATAAAAAAGATAAAAAAAAAAAAAAAAATTGCAACCCATCAACCGGGCACAAATCCAATCTCCGTGGCTGCTACTGAGTAATTCCTGATAAAAAAACTCAATAACACTGCCTGACCCGGGAATCGAGCCCAGGACCTCATGTTCAGCTGTCCACTAACAACTAGAGCAACAAGGCAGGCAGGCGCCACTTTCATATTTCCTCTACTATACCAACTCCACCAATCCTTCCTCTACCATGACATGTTCATGTTGCTAAAACCGGTGATGTAACTACTCACAGATTTCATCGATCACTTCGGAGATGTAGACAGCTGAGCGGTGGGCGGGAACTTTGTCCTGCATGGTGTTGCCACTCGCGTCCATCCTGAAGTTGCCAACCTGAAATAATCAATGTATTATTTTTTTAGTGTTTTATAAATTATGTTATAATTGTTTTTTTTTATTTTTATAATTTTAGTTACTGTAATTGGTTTGTAACACAACAATTGTAATTAAATAAATAAATGAATCTAATTAAAAGTGGTTATTGTTCTGTGTGTGAATATGCAATTATTTTTGCCAAAATAGAAAAAGCCTATTATGTGATATGTGTTTATATTTTCTACATTTTTTTTCCTTAAAACAGGAACAGAGTAATAAAAAATAGTTAGTAGTTTTAGAAAAATGTCCTCAACCTCAAAGTGAAGTTTTTTTTTAATAACAAGCTTATTGTAATTAAAAAAAAAAACAATCTTTTAAGTATAATAAAATGATTGTAATAAAATAGTAAAGTCCAAGATGTTAAGTAAAAACATGTCATTTGGGGGGTTGGGCGCTAATGATAAGATTAAATGTCACTGGCGTTTCTTATCTAATCAAGAATAATATAATCAACACGTTTATTTACTCATTACCTATTAGGCAATGTTTTAATCTATCACATAAGGTGATACTGACCATCCCCTTGCAACGATTAATACTAATATTTATAGACCGAATCACTACATAGTATATAAAAAAACTTTTTAGCAAAAAATAAAACCGACTCCAAAAACACAAAACAAGTGAAAAATAATTTTAGCTTCAGAAGTCGGTGACTTTTGTTTATTTGATTCAGTTTTTTGTCACCGACTTCTGAAGCTAAAATTATTTTTCACTTTTTTTGTGTTTTTGGAGTCGGTTTTATTTTTTGCTAAAAAGTTTTTTTATTTTTTTATTTTTAGTTGCAATAGGTATTCCATAGAAATATTTTTCATCATCAGACCTGTAATGGCACTTGTAACCCAGATGGGTACAAAGTTTTGATCAATATTTTATTTTTTATTTTATTTTATTTTTATTTTATCAAATAGGAACAACAAACAGCTACATTATGGGATATTACAACATGATAACATAAACAACTTAAATAATAATGTAGCCCACAGCGCTGTTCACAGATTACCATTAATAACTAAACTTTAAATTGCTAGGAGATAAGCTGTTCATGCATGACAGTCAAAATACATTATAAATACGAAAAGAAAAGAAATATACTATTTAATTTATATATATTATGCCGACTAATAATGAAATTACTGACTAGGAATACTATTTTTAATCCTTGAGCTTAAGTGTATCATACAAAAGGCTACGAAACTTTTGCATGGAGCATGCAAATATGTCAATGTGTTCAAATTCTTTATTGTAAGATGATGCCATTCGCCGAATTGGTGAACGTTCGCCAGTATTATATATACATAAATTAAGTCCAAACGCAAGGTAGCTACTGTAAACAGTTGAGGAGTTCCCTTAACTGTCCTTCATCTTCATCATCAGACCCCTTATGACAGTCACAACCCATCTAGGTGTAAATTTCTCATCAATACAAATTAATCAAACCCAAACACAAGGTGACTGCTGTAAACCGTTGAGGAGTTCCCTCGACTGTCTTTCGGTTCCATCATCAGAGCGACTCCAGACCTCCTTTAAATTATAGTGCTTTAAAATACTTAATCAAAAAATTTACAAACGCACTAGTCGCCACTACATTTTTTGAAAGCTCCCCTCAATTTCTCTTGGATGCCATCATCAGATCCCGGTTTCCTTATCATGGGACCACCCTTGAAGTATCGCCATTCCAACAAAAAAAAAATTATCAAAATCGGTTCATAAACGACGAAGTTATCCGCGAACACACATAAAAAAAAAATATATACAACATGTCCCAAAATTCAACGATAAGCCAGCACCGGAGGATAGACCTGCCCATGACTACTCGGGGAAAAAAAGAAAAAAAATATATATCTCTTTTTTTTTGAAGTTATAAAAAAAAAGAAGAAATTCTTAAAAAAGTGAGACCTTTTATGATATTTTTCACTACCATGACCACACTTTTTTAAATATTTCTGTTATTTTTTTTTATAGGCAACCTGAATAGCACTGCTATCTACCACAATTCTTAAAAAATCCAGAATACCTCTAGTTTTTTCACGTAAATTAATGAAACTTAATTTATTCCCTAAATTTTTTGAAGATTTTTACTTTTAATCAACTTTAACTCATCGTGGTGTAAAAAAAAAGTATGAACACTACTATGGCAAGTTTTTTTATAAATTGACGCAACTAATCAAGATTCCAAAATGGTATAATACTCTAGGAAAATCAACCACAAAAAAATAATATCCATACTAGTTCAAAACAAGAACTAAATTCCTTAAATTATAGTTGACAGTAATCACTTTCACTGCGTGCCCAAAATGGGTTCTTGTTACAATTTCTAGGAATTTGAGTGGGGCATACATACCTTAGAAGTTAGAGAGAGATAGATAGATAGAGATATTTACGTTAAAAAGAGACAACAACAGGGCAGGTAGTGGGTTCTTGTTACAATTTCTAGGAATTTGAATGGGGCATACATACCTTAGAAGTTAGAGAGAGATAGATAGACAGAGATATTTACGTTAAAAAGAGACAACAACAGGGCAGGTAGAGAAGCTGTTATTATTCTCAGAGCAAGTCAGTTCAGTACGCAGGTGCGCAGTAAACAAAGGAGCAGAGCGTACTGAACTGACTTGCTCTGAGAATAATAACAGCTTCTCTACCTGCCCTGTTGTTGTCTCTTTTTAACGTAAATATCTCTGTCTATCTATCTCTCTCTAACTTCTAAGGTATGTATGCCCCATTCAAATTCCTAGAAATTGTAACAAGAACCCACTACCTGCCCTGTTGTTGTCTCTTTTTAACGTAAATATCTCTATCTATCTATCTCTCTCTAACTTCTAAGGTATGTATGCCCCACTCAAATTCCTAGAAATTGTAACAAGAACCCATTTTGGGCACGCAGTGAAAGTGATTACTGTCAACTATAATTTAAGGAATTTGGTTCTTGTTTTGAACTAGTATGGATATTATTTTTTTGTGGTTGATTTTCCTAGAGTATTATACCATTTTGGAATCTTGATTAGTTGCGTCAATTTATAAAAAAACTTGCCATAGTAGTGTTCATACTTTTTTTTTACACCACGATGAGTTAAAGTTGATTAAAAGTAAAAATCTTCAAAAAATTTAGGGAATAAATTAAGTTTCATTAATTTACGTGAAAAAACTAGAGGTATTCTGGATTTTTTAAGAATTGTGGTAGATAGCAGTGCTATTCAGGTTGCCTATAAAAAAAAATAACAGAAATATTTAAAAAAGTGTGGTCATGGTAGTGAAAAATATCATAAAAGGTCTCACTTTTTTAAGAATTTCTTCTTTTTTTTTATAACTTCAAAAAAAAAGAGATATATATTTTTTTTCTTTTTTTCCCCGAGTAGTCATGGGCAGGTCTATCCTCCGGTGCTGGCTTATCGTTGAATTTTGGGACATGTTGTATATATATATACGGTCGAATTGAGAAACCTCCTCCTTTACTCTGTCCCTATATCCCTATGTATGCTTAAATCTTTAAAACTACGCAACGGATTTTGATGCGGTTTTTTTTAATAGATAGAGTGATTGAAGAGGAAGGTTTGTATGTATTTAGTATCAGCATTGCACCCGTGCGAAGCCGGGGCGGGTCGCTAGTTACATATATTACACATTTTGGAAGATCATTACCTAAAACCAGCTGATTATGCATTGTTTAGGCATATTACCTTTTATTTAACATACAAAAATGCGAAATCGTGCCCGTGGTGATACCCGGAATTAGAGCACCTGTATTTAAATCATCATCAGCCAGCATCAGCACCCGACTCAAGGCTATGTCTACTGGTAGACATAGGCCTCTTCAGTCGCACGCCACTCAATACAATTCCCAGCAACTCTCATCCAGCACGCGTAGCATGATCTATTCCATCTCTATTCTACCAAGAATAGACAAAGCTCTTTCTATGCAACTCGACATGTCTCCTGCCCGAGGGGCGACCCATAGACTCGAGTTTCTACGAAGACATAGAAATGATTTCCATAGCAACGGGGTAGCTAGTGATGTTGATATTCTATGAATCTCGGTCGCCGTGTCGTGTGACTAGGTGAAAACGAGCATTAGGCATTGTGTTAGGTGTCACTTAGTGTTGATAAAAACGGACATTAGGCATTCAGTTAGGTGGCCTGCCAGGGCTGCGGGACTGTTCGAAAGAGATACCGCGGCTCTGGAACATAAAGGGCAAAAGAAGGAACATGGGTGGTTTTTAGTCAGTAAGAGTCTGACACTCCCTTCCGCTCCGACCAGAGCGGGAGGACTCATTTGATGATTTCCCGTCAGGAAAAAAAAAAAAAGGCATTCAGTTTGGGGTAAATTAGTGTTGATGAAAACGGGCAGTAGGTATTGTTTGATAAAATCTGCCGTAAACAGCACGATAAGTACATCAAGAGTTAACGCTCGTACAGCATTCCTTTCGGAGTTGCTTTCATTCTTCTCGGGCTAAAAACTGACGAGACGGCGACGCACGGAAAGATGTTTTTTAAAATCAATATAGGTCAATAAACACAAAATAGTTATAAAAAGAATCTCGTCTAGGTCCGATGTGATGTATTTGAAATTTGTTGACTATTTTTGCACATCTGTTAGGGTAGGATATGGTCCTGAACTATATTGTTGTGTTTCGTCCTTGTATGTACCCATATTCAGCAAAATAAATAAATAAATATCCCTGGACATTTCACACAGCACCATCTAGTCCCAAGCTAAGCAACCTAATGCTTGTGTTATGGTAACTAGATGGCTGATAAACTACATATATACATTTTTTTTTTGTAAATACATACATATTATAGATAGAAAAACACCCAGACCCGGAACAACTACTTGTAGGTCATACAAATATTTGTTCCGTACGGGAATCGAACCCGCGACATGCAGCGCGGCAGTCAATCGCTTGACCACTGCGCCAACCGTGTTATTTTGATTTGGTTGAGAACAAATGTTTCTACTCCCAAGTGTCAAAAGTAGAGAAAAGATTGTCGTCATGCTTGACGTTGTAGAATTTTGTCGACTGAACAATAGAAACATTTCTTTTCTACATTTTTGACATCGCCATGCTTACTACGATAAAAATCTTTTTGCGATCTGTCATTTTGTCGATTCTTCGGTCGACAAAACCCGTTTCCACGGTGGTCGTGCTACGCGTGCCACGCTCGCCTGAGGTCCCACCTTACGCTTCCCGATTCACGGTCTCCACTCAACAACACGTCTACCCCAACGGTCATCGGTTCTACGGCTAATATGGCCGGCCCAGATGCGAATTAGTGCAAATTATTTAATTATTGCTATTTAGTTTGTTTTTTTTTGGAACGAAGTTCCATAAGGCGCGTTGCGAAAGGAGGCTAGACGGAAAAAATTCTGACGAAAAGTTGTAACGACACTTTTACCCGACTGCGCGACGCAAAGGAGGTTAATGTGTTTTTGCTATAGTAAGCTATTGTAAGCCGTGCGGCGTGCGCATGTTTCTCTGTCTGTCTCTCTCTCTCTCTCTTATAGAAAGCAAGCCAGATATTTTCGTTTCGTGTTTGGTCTGTGGATGGGTGATCAAGGTTAAGCAAGGACTGCCAAGGTCTGTCTGTGGATGGGTGATCCAAGTTAAGCAACGGTTGCCAAGGTTGGTCTGTGGATGGGTGATCAGTTAATACATACACATACATCATAATAGTGACTATGCTTCAAACAAAGTTTTTAATTAAAAATAATAGTAACCTCGCGCGGACTAAACGTTTAGTCAAAACAGTGCTTAGACGCCATGACGTAACGTAAACAAAAGATAAAATAAAAGAAACTTAAGAACTTCGTTCCATCCGGGTGTCCCTTGACACCTCTCTAGTTTTTTTTTTTAATTTTGATTTTGGGATTTATTTGACAGTTTAAAAATATTCCTATGTAAACTAGTATTACCAGTGTTTTCATTTTATCGTTGTATTGTCGTCGCCACCTTGTGTAATTTTGGTAGTAAAATACTGTGGGATAATTCTCGACCTCCACGCGTGCGAAGCCGTAGGCAAAAACTGTATGTGTAGTAGTGACTGACCGAAGGTATGCCGCACAGCCAAGGAGTGGAATTCCCTGCCTTCGTCGGTGTTCCCAAGTTCATATGACCCCAATCTATTTAAGTCGCGAGTTAATAGGCGTCTTTTGGGTTAGCTCGTTCCATCGTCGACCTCATCTCTGTCCTCAGGACTAGATTGAGGTCAAGAGTAGGCCATTAAACATAAAAAAGGTCCAGTTTCGGCCAACAAATAATATCAGAGTAATATGTGTTTTTTTTCCAAAATCAACGAGTTCGATTCCTGACTATGAATGTTTCATCAAAATCGGGCCCTAAACTTTCTTTGAGAATTTTTCGCTATTCCTCATAGTTTCGAATTTAGCCATCCACTTGAAAAAATCATTATGTATAAAAAACAGCGCTGCCAATGCTGCCATACCGTTCATTCGATTGCGATAACACTTGGCAATCTATTGCTTGCACTTGTGCGAAGATTATAGCCACGGGCGAAAGGAAATTTAACAATAAAAAAATAAACAAATCACTATTTTTTTATATACCTACTCGTTCTTTAACCTATTCAAGTACAAGTTTCTTCAATAAACCTTATTATTTTACAGATACATAATAATGGTTAATTCTATCCACCACTGAAATTCCTACCGATAAAGAAGCCATTCATAAAAAAACCCACTTCTGTAAAATGATTACCGTAATCATTTCATATTTTTTAACAGCTTACAGAGAGATAAGGCGTTATTAATCCACAAGATTTAATGAAACATAACTATATTGATTTGACTGTAATCTTAACTTTAAAAACTCCAACTTAAATCATGAACAATTAGCTTATCAACCTATTATGCTCCACTGTTGGGATACAGACCTCTCTCCCTCTCTGTGAGGGTGAGTGGGCCATAATCCACCAAGTACCCAGTTGTCACATGTCTATGAAGCACGAGACAGTTTGCAGTAAGTCCTTATCGTACAAACGCAGGCTTGCGAGCACCCCTACGCTGCCTGACCAATCAATACAACAAGATCTTTAAGGACATCAACTTCTTTTCTGTCTCCGGGAAAAAATTTTGAAGTCTTACTTACAAAAAAATTTTAGATTATAATATTTAGTTTGTTATTTACTCATTCTCTCTCCTTCTTTCTTTCTCTGTTGTTTGCATGCCTGTCTATGTTTAAGTTCACTATTAATTAACTTTTTAACCAACTACAAAAAAGGAGGAGTTTTTTTTTTTATTTCTGTACAGCTGTTAGTACAAATCATTTTCACTGTCCTCAATTGTTTCTGGTTGTGAATATTAATAGAATCCACTTGACTGAACCCTATCTTTTAAGATACAGGCTAGTCCTAGTTTAAAAGAAAGAGTCTACATAATGTGTTGCCGCACTACACCAAAGGTTACTAAAAACAAACATCACTAGTCGATCGCTGCAATTGGCTGCGCTGCGATCACGCGACGGCCGGCGAGCCAATCATAGGACAGCAACGCGAACAGCGTGAGAACCCCGTGCGGAAGCCATTGCCAACTCAACTTACCACTATAACCGTTGCACATGATTGTATGCTTGTAAAAGTTTTAATTATACTGAGTAATTGTTATAAAAAGTCTTCGTGTCATTTACCGACCTCAGTCACCCTGGGTAGCAGATACGCGCAGCTACATGTTTTGGACCTTTGAGCCGGATTTCTACGCATCAAAACCGGACGATTGAGAGACGCTTCGGTACCTAACCTAAATTGACGAAGAACTACATTATTCGCCAGGAACTCAGTGGATTACAGTGCTTTGGTGAGGCGTGCCAACTAAAGCTTCCTAACCCATTCTTCTGCACCTGTGTAATACTGTTCTGTCGTTATTTCAGTGCTTTGCAATTTCGCATGCCGGCTTGCACGTCGTGGGGTGATGCATACGCTTTAGCTCGCCACAGATTTTGCATAGATTCGCTAAGTACATTGATTAAACTGTGAGTATTACCTGTCTAATATTACTAAAATGGAATCATCAGATACTAAACTAGAGTTAATGATGAAAGATTTGAAAAAGAAACGTGCGTCGATAAAATGTCGACTTACTAATTTTAAGAAATATGTGAGTTCATTCATTGATCTAAACTTGTCTGTTCATCAGCAAGCAGAATTAAAATTACGTGTGGTAGGATCTCAAAGCTTAATAAATGATTTCAATCAGGTGCAAGGCAAAATAGAAGATATCAGTTCGGAGTCAGATATTGAAAAGCAGCTCGAATCGCGCGAGGAATTCGAGCGGGAATATTACAATGTTCTTGCACTTGTTGAATGTATGATAAGTAATGATGAGAAGTCGACTGGCATGTCTGACTTGCCAAACACAAGTTCAAATTCAATTAAGTTACCTATAATTACAATCCCCAACTTTGACGGTTCCTATGAACATTGGTTAGAGTTTCGTGATACATTTGTGTCATTGGTACATAATTGTGAAACAATAACACAGATTCAAAAATTTCATTACTTAAAATCTTCTTTAAAAGGTAATGCAAAGTCAGTCATAGATTCTCTTGAGTTCTCTGCGGCCAATTATGAAGTTGCATGGGAGTTGATGATCAATCGGTTTGACAATACCAAGTTATTGGTTCACAATCATGTAAAGTCTATGTTTACAATTCAAGCGTTCACCAAGGAATCTCCAGGACTACTGCGCAAGTTAACTGATAATATTCTAAAGAATTTACGTGCATTAAAATTACTAGAAGAACCAACAGAACATTGGGATACACTGATAATGTACATTGTAATTTCAAAATTGGATCCTGTTACAGAACGGGATTGGGAACAGCACAGAAGTAATATTTTAAAATCTAATGGTAAGTCAAAGTACCGTGTCAAATTAGATGATTTATTGGAGTTTCTTGGGAACAAGGCTGATATATTGGAGAGCCTTATAGCATCACACAGCAAATCAAATGTTAACAGCGGAAGTGAAAATAAGAAACAGACTAATAATAATGTTTCAACGCCTAAGGTTCATTGTAATGTAGTTACTAATAAATCTAGTAATAAATCACAACCTAAAGCCGCACGGCTATACAAAACTTGCCTGATGTGTAATGAAAAACATCCCTTATATTCTTGTCAAAATTTCCTTGACTTGAGCCCTAAGGATAGATTCAAGATAGTTAAGGATAAAGAATTGTGCATCAATTGTATGCGTTCTGGTCACTCTGTAGGTACTTGTGTGTTTGGTCCATGCCGGAAATGTGATAAAAAACACAACTCATTGATTTGTGAAGTAATTAGTAACATTCAAGATAGTAATTCAGGGGTGGTTACACTTACAACTACCGAGCAATCAGCTGTTACTAATACTGGGCTTTCCAATAGTAACATGCACACACACAGTCATTCTTTACAGGTACATAATGTTCACTCAAACAATTATAGCAAAGACAATAATATGTCTTCGGTACAACATGTGTTATTGTCAACTGCCATCGTAGATATATGTGACCAGTCGGGTGTTCATCATAAAGCGCGCGTGATTCTCGACAGCGGCAGTGAACGTTCATTCATTACGCAATCATTTTGTGAAAAACTAAATACGCAAATTATACAGTCCACTCAACAAATTCACGGCGTAGGAAACTCAATAACACAATGTTCGCAATCCTGTAATATTGAGTTAAAATCGCGCAACGGGAGCTTCACTGCACGTGTTCAGTGCTTAATTCTGCCACAAATATCATCAAAGTTACCTACAACAACTTTGAGTACTTGTTTCAATATACCTGATCATATTACGTTAGCCGATCCAAGGTTTTATGACAGTCAACAGATAGATTTGTTAATAGGCGCGGATTTGTTTTGGGAATTAATTAATGAAGGTAAGATGCGCCTTAAAAATGGCCCTTACCTTCAAAACACGAAATTGGGTTGGATAGTGTCGGGTTTGATTCAATCTTTTACACAAAAGCCGGTGAAACGTGTTTCATGTAACCTTACACATTCAATAAGTGAAGGTAATTCGTGTTCACTGGAACAATTATTACGCAAATTTTGGGAAATAGAAGAGTTACCCATGAGCACTAATAAGCTCTGCAGCGACGAGGAGCTCGCTTGCGAGCAACATTTTATTAATACAACAAAGCGGCTTACCGACGGGCGGTTCAGCGTTCGAATCCCGTTAAAGCATTCACCGGAGAAGTTAGGTGACACTCGTAACCAAGCAGAACGTCGATTTTATGCTTTAGAAAAAAAACTGCAACGTCACCCTAAATACAAAACACTGTATACCGATTTCATTCACGAATACATTGAGTTAGGGCATATGAGTATTATTCGAAATTATAACAAACCGCATTATTTTTTACCACATCATGGAGTGTTTCGTGAACACGCCATAACCACCAAATTGCGTGTTGTTTTCGATGCTGGAATGGTATCTAGTACAGGTGTGTCATTGAATGACCTGCAGATGGTTGGTTCAGCCATTCAAGGCGATTTAATTTCAATATTACTTAAATTTCGCGAAAACAGGTACGTGGCTTGTGCTGATATAGAAAAAATGTATCGCCAAGTATTGATAGACAAAGATCAACGTGACCTACAGCTAATATTGTGGCGGGACAACCCGTCCGATACACTAAATGTATACCAATTAAATACTGTAACGTATGGTACCGCTTCAGCACCATTTCTTAGTTGCCGATGTTTAAAACAATTAGCTGAAGAGTGTGAGGTTCCGTACGTAACGGAAACCATTAAAAATATTTTTTACGTTGATGATCTTATTTGCGGCGCAAACAGTATCTCTGAACTGAATGAAATTTGCGCTGGTACTAGTCAAGTATTAAGTTCCGCATGTTTAGTCCTACGTAAATGGGTTTTTAACTTTGACCGCGCGAACCCTAGCGATTCACAGAATGTAACGAAACAACTTGCAGTGGGCGATAACGCTCAAAACAAAACATTAGGTATTGGATGGAATAATAAGTCGGACAAACTGAACTATTATTCACAAGTTAAAACTGATATGAGTGTAATTTCTAAACGTATAATTTTATCGTATGCATCTCAGATTTATGATCCGTTGGGATTAATTAGTCGAGTAATAACAATAGCTAAAACATTGTTACAAAAATGTTGGTTATTAAAATTGGATTGGGATGAACCGGTTCCCAGTGACGTCGCGCAAGTTTGGCTACGTTTTATTGATGGTTTATCTTCACTTACTAATTTACAAATACCGCGACATGTTATGTGTTTTGATCCTACTTATATAGAATTACATATATTTACCGACGCTTCGCAAACAGCGTACGGCGCTTGCGCTTATATTCGTACGATAAATACTGAATCAGCTGTTACGGTACGCCTTTTATGTTCCAAAGGTAAGGTCGCGCCTACAAAACCTACAACTATACCTAGATTAGAGTTGTGCGGCGCTGTATTAGGCGCGCGATTATATTCAAAAGTAATTAAGTCTTTGCGTTCTAAAATAAACAAAGTTGTATTCTGGACTGATTCCACTATTGTTTTGGGCTGGTTAGGTATGCAAACTAATCTACTCAAGACATACGTTCAGAATAGAACCGCAGAAATTCATGACTTAACTAAGGAACATCCATGGCGACATGTCTCTGGCAAGGATAATCCAGCTGATTTGGTGTCGCGTGGTCAAGGTCTAGATACACTTAGCGCTTCGTCTTTATGGTGGGCAGGCCCCCAATTCTTACACGATGCTAATTTTGAAGTGCATAAGTTATCGAATAATAATAATAATTTATTACATGATGATTTACCTGAGATAAAGTCAAATGTTCTTTGTCACGTAGTAAATCAAGCGAGTGACAGTAGTTTGTTTCCATTCTCGAGGTTTTCTCAGTATTTGAGGATGAAGCGTGCAGCTGCTTATGTACTTCGGTTCTTATACAATACGCGCAATAAAAAAAAATCGGCGAACGAGTTTATTGACTGTTGAGGAACTTGAGCATTCTGAATTAACTTTAGCAAGAGTGAGTCAGCAAGAATCATTTGCTGATGTCTATGATTCGATTAAAAATAAAAGGGACCTAAAGAAAAATGCTCAACTAGTAAAACTAAATTTATTTATTGACAAGAATAATTTAATACGAGTCGGTGGACGCATACAGAATTCTCATATCTTTAGTTTCAATAAAAAACATCCAATTTTGTTGTCGACCAAACATTGGTTTACAGTTTTATTATTTCGTTACGAACACCGCCGTACAATGCATGCAGCGCCACAGCTGTTTTTGTTTACGCTAAGGGAGACCTGGTGGCCGGTTGGTGGTCGCAACCTAGCAAAGGGGGTTGTGCATGCCTGCTTTAAATGTGCACGACTGCGAGCAACCACGTTAAATCCAATTATGGGCAATCTGCCACCAGAGCGGCTAGATCCAGGATTTCCTTTTCTGCGTTGTGGCGTGGACTATGCGGGACCAGTGTTCACATTGAACCGTAAGGGAAGGGGAGCGAAACTACAAAAATCATATATTTGTTTATTCGTATGTTTTGTTACACGCGCTGTCCATTTGGAACTTGTTGGCGATCTCTCATCAGAAGCTTATCTTCTGGCTCTCAAGCGTTTTATTTCGCGGCGCGGTAAACCGATTGAGATATTCTCCGATAACGGAAAAAATTTCGTTGGTCTGATGAATGAATTCACAAAATTTTTAGAGAGTTGTTCTGATGATATCAAAGAATACGCAACTTCTCAAAACATAAAATTTAAGATGATTCCATTTTACGCTAGCCATTTTGGGGGTTTGTGGGAAGCTGGGGTAAAGAGCTGTAAGTATCATCTCCGGCGTGTAGTGGGCAATGCACATCTCACTTTCGAGGAGTACACTACTCTATTAGTACAAGTCGAAGCAGTTTTAAATTCCCGACCCATGACTCCTATGTCTTCTGATCCGTCCGACTTCCTTCCCCTAACTCCAGCCCATTTTTTGGTTGGTCGTCCACTGACTGCACCTGTAACGGCTGATATACATGATGTTCCGGAGTACCGACTATCGCGATACAAGAGGGTGGAGCAAATACGCCAGCACTTCTGGAGGCGTTGGGCGAAGGAATACGTGTCGGAATTGCAGACCAGGAGCAAGTGGCATGAGCATAAAGATGACCTCAAAGAAAACACGTTAGTTCTCATCAAGGATGATAATTTGCCGCCATTGAAGTGGGGCTTAGGAAGAATCCTCAAAACTTATCCTGGAAGGGATGGCGTGTCACGAGTTGCTGATATACGCAAGACAGACGGCATAGTCAGACGGGCATTCTCTAAAATTTGTCCGCTTCCTTTGACGACTGATTACTGATGACAACAGGCTGAAGCTGCGGGGTGTTTTCTGTGACTGGTTGGAACCTGATGCTTCCAAAGCCGGGAGCATGTTGCCGCACTACACCAAAGGTTACTAAAAACAAACATCACTAGTCGATCGCTGCAATTGGCTGCGCTGCGATCACGCGACGGCCGGCGAGCCAATCATAGGACAGCAACGCGAACAGCGTGAGAACCCCGTGCGGAAGCCATTGCCAACTCAACTTACCACTATAACCGTTGCACATGATTGTATGCTTGTAAAAGTTTTAATTATACTGAGTAATTGTTATAAAAAGTCTTCGTGTCATTTACCGACCTCAGTCACCCTGGGTAGCAGATACGCGCAGCTACATAATGTAAATATTATTCTCAAACAATGTAAACAGTGCAAAGTGCTATTTTTTTGTGAAATAAATATTTTTATTATTAACATATTAACTACTTGTCTCATGTCTGTTTTAACAGCTTAGTAGCGCACTGTTATATATAGCTTTTAATATGTTGTGGAAAATTTCGTTTCTTATACATTTATAACTCTTGTATATTTATAACTTAGTATAAGATTTTAATGTATAACTGTTTATTTTCCATTTTCCACATACGTTTCCTCCACCGTTTTGAGAGCAGTGGTGTTGAAATAAATGACATAAAGTAATGTGCAGTCTGATCCCCACTAATATTATAATTGCGAAAGTAACTCTGTCTGTCTGTCACACTTTCACGTCTAAACCACCGAACTGATTTTAATGAAATTTGGTACAGAGATAGAGTTGACCTTCAGAAAGAACATAGGATAGTTTTTATCCCGGACTTTTGAAGAGTTCTCTTGGAAATGCGATATAACCGAACTCGACGCGGGCGAAACCGTGGGCGGAAAACTAGTATCAAATACTCCTTGGTTTATGGAGGCTATTTAAGTAAGTCACATGAGTATCTACAGATTATAAATAAACATAACATGCGCCTGTAATCGTTAGGCAGTGTAACTAATAGTACATTTCTCCGGTTATGTTTAAGTCGCCTGTAATAGGGGCGAGCCTATTGCCATTAATCGAGCACCAATCCAGCCTAGATGGCTGCTACTGAGAAATTCCTGACAGAAAACCCAATAACAATTTGCCGACCCGGAAACCGAACCCATAACCTCACTGTTCAAAATCTTGATGATAATGCTGATGCATGTATGCATCGCCTCAAACATCATCTGCATGCCTTTTCCGAGCTATCTTGGGGTCGGCTCTCAGTCTAACCAGATGCAGCTGAATACCAGTATTTTACATGAAGTGAAGCACAACCCAGTTGGTCCACTAGGTAATACAATATCCATGGTAGGACTGGTTGTCAGACTTTCGGGCCACGGACTACCTGTAACGACTGTCAAAGATCTGCAAATGACAGCCGGGACCAACGGCTTAACGTGCTATCCGAGGCAAGGAGGAAACTCTGTATGTAATACGATCATCCATCCACAGACCAATCTAGGCAAGCACGGCATAACCTAAAGATCGACCGAGTGGCTGTTATTGTTTAACCACGAGCTAAACAGTGATATAATAAAAATGTACCTGGTCTATTTAACACAAGCATTAGGTTGCTTAGCTTGGGACTAGATGGTGCTGTGTGAAATGTTCAGGGATATTTATTTATTTATTTATTTGGGAACTAGTTGGAGACTCAGTATTGCTGTAACCTTGCTATTTTCACTACATCTTGAGCGACTACTAACCAAGTTTTTCTTATCATTAACACTAGAAACGGGATATTTACCATGTTTACTGTTACACCTACCCGCACTAACTTCAGTTTATCCGTGATCATGGTGCTTGCAATAGCGCCGAAATATCGGGAACTCAAAACAAACAGTAGACATGGTAAATAACCCGTTCCTAGTGTTAATGATAATGTTAGTGGCCATGACATTTTAAAAACTTATTTCAAGTTTTTCTTGTCTAGTTTTGTGTCTATTAGATAAGTTTTCTTGTTCAAATATTAATAAAATTCCCATACACAACACCCTTAAAAAAGTTTGACATCACATGCAGTTGCTCAGAGGAATTTACTAATAGTCGAGCAAGGTGTAATTGATAAGTCATTTTATGACATGCAATAAATGGATATTGTATTTAAAGTACTTTTAATGGTCGTTGAACTTTAAGTGATTGAATCCTATGCAGGTTATTGAAGAGTTCACGAATAAAATAGCAATAAAACTTTTAACTTAAGTTGGGTAATTAAAATGTATACTTACATCGATTTTTTTCCATTTATCTACTTTTTTTATCACTTCGTTAAGCTCCTCGAAGGTCGTCCGGCACACTGAAATTACAAGATTACTACAATTAACCATCTGATCTATAAAAAATAAGTTTAAAACAATTCGGCAAATACACACACCTAAACACTTCAAGTTTCTGGGGTCTATTCTCGCAGTGACCGCTACAAACAAAATTGCAAACGCAAAGAAAAGGGTTGCTGCACGCATCTTTAACTCCTAATTATCGTTCTAGAACAAATAAGTGTTTAATTTACAAGAAAAAGAAGATAAATGTCGGGAAATTTTCAATACGTGTTGAAGAAGTTTATCTTTTTTCTGTCATACACGATCTCTGTTTTGATTGGACGAGAACATGTGGTATTTTTTTTAATGAAATACCTGATTTTTATTGGTTAAGTCATGACAGCGATGAGTCGACTAAATCTAATAGCACAGCCAGCTGTGGCTTCGCACTTGTACGATACGGCTTTTTACTTTTTTTGGCTTATTGTAAACTTAAAAATCCATTGAACCTTTTTGAATTTTTATCTTTGAAAGCTTATTTAAGCAACAATTAAGTAATACATTGTTACTTCATTCTTTATTACTTCTTCTACTAGATTTTCATTTGAATTAAAAAAGAAACTTTGGCTGTATAAACACAACAATATTTTTACAATCGGCAACACTGTGCCCATAAATCATTGAGTTTTTGGTTTTTGTGTGTGTAGTGAAACAGGAAAAACATCAATGTCAAGACAATCACTTATCACATTTTTATCACATGAGCTGATATTATTATTGAATGCAATGTTTCTAAAAAACATTTCATAATTTTTAACTAGTTGCTTGTTATTGGTTAAGTCAAGTAAATCAGTTAAAATTTATTATAATTTTGTCCTTTCTGACTCCCTCGATTGCCCGTTCTCCGGTTTTCCGCCCGCCGCCCCCCACCTATCAACCGACCCAACCAAACCAAACTTACCAACAGTTCGCATTCGGTCTCTATGCGCGCGGGACGTTTGCTCAACGGCATGTATAATTTTTTTATGCACATCAAATTGTTTAAAAACCTTAAAATACCTTGAATATTACTATTGCATCGTCTCGGAGTGACGTTCCAGTGAGTTTTGTGAAGAAATACGCACATTTCGTGTAAAAATTCAGGTAAGTGACTGCTTGACAGATTGCGTCTTTTCCTATTCCAAGCTTATTATCTGTACTTTTTAGTTGATTTTGATTGCTTTCATCTGTGTAATACGTGTAGTGGTGAAATAGGGATATGATGGCTAATGCCATATTGCCTGTTACAACTTGTCCGGCGCACCTGTGCCATTACCATACGCTACTCAATCAGTCCAATGTAGTATTGCATATTTTATGTAACCTTTCAAAAATTCATCTTATCAATCGACTGCGTCATGTGCAGTTAGAAAATCCCAATTTCATAATGAGAGAGCGCGCGGTCGGCGCAACCTGACGACTTGGCAACGCGCTGCCACTCGATAAAAACTTGTTAAAAAGTTAATTTATCAAACAAAAAATGTGTTATTATCCGTGGACCGGCGTTTCCCTTTGTTTTCCGTGTGAAATCGTCCCTTTGTCCTTCGGTAGGGCGCGCTGGGCGCGTCGCGGCACAGGAATTTCGACTCTAGAAAAGTGCCATAATACAATGATGGTATACATTGGTAGGTCGCGCAGCTCGTCGCTTGCTCGCGTCGTTTTCACAACGCCTGTGTTCGTGCGTATCTACGTGGACGACGTCAGTGTGCTCGTGCGGTAGTTTGTTTATAGTCACTACCGGACGAATACGACATGTATTATTACAGCGGTAAGGCTCAGTATCGTATGTAGGTCGGCGTCCTCGTCGGTGTTTGTCTATCGATCTCTGCGGTGGCCAATGGCACATGTCGGCGCGGTCCTGCGCGGCCGCGCCTCGCTTCGCGCTTTGGTGAAAGCCGGGCGCGCTCGGACGATATATTACAATAAATTCATGTACATCTATACGATGTCTATAAGTACTATCTTATCATTGGAAACGCTGTTATAACACCCCCCCCCCTTCCCCTTCACTCTGCCGCTCCCCCCCCCCTCGTTACACCCGCGCCTCGAATCCGAAGGCCTACTAGATCATGAGTTTTTCAAATAAGAACCCGCGAAGTTGATGTATAAATTGAAATCGTGAATGTTTTGTCGAGCGTTGTTTGGCGACCTCCGGCGTCACGGTGCGCGGGGGGAGGGCGACAGAAATAGAAGTGCGGATTGGAAACGTGCGACGTGGCAACGTCGCGCGCTCGTCCGCGCTCAGTGTCGGTTCAAAATGGCGACTGTGCGTGATCGATACCGCGGAATTTGCGTTGAAAATGACCGTATTTGTGATGTATCTGGTTGTGAGTCGGCCGGAGGGCTACCCTGGCAGCACGGGGCGGACGCCCCGCACCCGGCACTGGCTCACGAACCTCTCAAAGTACGTATGTCAACCATATTGCGCCGACACTTTGCCCCCCTACATAAATACCTAGGTATGGCTAGGGTACGCTTGCAATCTCGATGATCTAGACATCTACAGCATATCCGATATTCGCTTTTGAGATATCTTGAACTTTCAGCCTGCAGCGTACTCGATGCGAGAGTTAACCTCATGCATTTAACATCGTCAGGCAACTTCTTAAAGTTACGTAACACGCGTGTTTCTTAATGCGGGAAAGTGTGGTTACTAGCTAACTAGCTTTCTTTGAATGTGTTTTATCTATGAATCTGTTGGCCTTAACAAAAAGAGAATAAATCGAGTCTCGTCATTCGCAAAGTTGCATCTGTTAAATGGAAACAAAATGGCGGCGGACTTGGAAAATTAAGACGCAGTAGCGCGCTGAATGTTGGCAACGTCGCGCTTCACAGGTCGTAATTGTATGTAGTCGACTCACTTGTTCGATAAGAAGTTTCAAGGCTACCCGTTTTGTATCCTCCGCTTAACAATGGGATAAATTTAATACAAACGATAAACGAGTTTAATACTTAATGCCAGCGTATTGGTGTTGTAATTAAATTTTAGTAATAACTTGAGTTAGTGTGTGGGCACTCACACTCGGATGAGCTAATTGAGGTTAATACTTGGCGTGCCTGCGTTGTCTGTTGATACCTGTTTACTGCGCACACATACACATAAACCAACAAACAAACTAGGTTGTTATTGAGTGGATGAGAGCCTTAGATAGAATAATGGTGCGGTCATAATCTGTATACATATATGTTTACATCACTCCGGGCCTCGACTGATTATAAATATTGCGTATTCATGAAGGATTTATATAAATTGGGAAATGGGTATATTTCTGCGTGCTGTTTCATCATCAGATAGTTGAATCAGTTAATTGTTACCTATTAGAATGGAAGGAATTCCAATTTGAGGTCCTCGAACTGTAATTGCATTCATGCCTTGAAATAGACTCGAGAAATGTTCTGAATTTAAAAATAAACATGTGCGTTGAGAAATAGATTTGCGTGTTGTAGGTATGTGTTGCCTTTACACGTTGGGAAAGGTCTTGTTATGGACATCAAGCGTCGTGTATCAGCTGATTTGACTTGCCCTGATAAAATTGAATTCATCGTCAGCAAATGTAATTAATTAATTCAAGACGTCTTATGCAATCTCCTTTCTTCTACTTCCTTTGTTTCTAAATAAAATGTAAATTAACATGCTTCTTTCCTTTGATTAACTTTTCGATACTTTGCCAGGTTCTCGCTTGTTTGTTTTAATCTTCCATAACCTTTTCGAGTTCTTTTGTCGACTCCATTCCCCTTGGCTTACAACTGAAGGTGATAGTGGCGTGCAAAACTCCAATTTCGATTAAAATCAGTATTTTTTTCCTTTAGCTGATCTTGATGCAATTGAATGCTCATTTTCAATGCAGCACAATCTGATCTAAAATCTCAAAAATAAAATAGGGCTGCTTTAATTGCCGACAGGAATTATTCTTACTTTTTCCGTTAGTGGAATAAAAACTCATTTGGTCTCCCCTTTCTATAAATAGGTTTAGGGTGACCCAATAGGCCATGATGGACTTTGCAGGTAGCACAATAGAGCTATTCAGATATTCCCAAGGACTCAAATGAGTAGCTGACGTAAATAGGTCACTACGAAGTTTGGAAGGGGTTTTGATGGGGTCATGTTTTGCACCTTTCTTTGCACGTGACTGCAGCATACATGTATTGAAGTAAATTTAAATGTAAATTAATTTACATCAATCTGTGGACTGACACACCCTTGTGGGCTAGTTGATCCTAAATTTTAAGGGAACAAAGATCTTTCAACATGTGAAACTTAAATCTGAAATATATATACATATATGTTATGTACCTGTTGGTTAAAGGAAAGTCATGGGCGCAGTTCTTCATGGAAAAATAGGGGAAAACGATAGTCAAAGATAAAAATTGTTTGTCCCCTTTCAAGATAAGATAAATATATCCGGACTAATAGATGGGACTGAAAATGTTATGGGGTCTTGACGGCCAGTATTAATACTTCCTCAAAAGATATTGATAGATAAAGAACACCTTGTATGAAAATCTTGCAGAGTTTGTAGGATACTTCGAAAACTGTTTAGAACCTGTTTTCAATGCACTTACTTGTTGTAGGTTACAGAACTGGTAGTCATAATCATAACGGTTTATGTTGCGTTTCTAATTAATTGATATTTACACACAAAATGATATATGGCCTTTGAAGCCTTCAAAGGCTATCAAAGTGTAATGACAGTTAATCAAAAAGAAACAAAGAAAACACAATATAATTTCACAAATTGTTTCCTAATCTATTTCTGAGAAAACTTGCAGCTAGTTCCAGTCTATATTTTACCTCAAAATCACCTGTAATTTTCTTGGCAAAGGTACTACCTTCCGACCTTTATATTCTGTTTAAAACATGACATTTGCCATTTAATCACTTCACCAACGCATGACTTGCCAAAACAATTTGCAGCAGTCATGGTGAATTTTAGAAATCATTCAAAATATGGACAAGCTTTGAAAACAGTTAAACGAAGGCCTGAAAAGATGTCTGAAATGGAAATATCAATGCAGCATTTGGTAGTTTTGAATCATATTTATCTGAATAATAATTCAAAAAAATAAACTGGATTCCATATTTTCACAGTTACTTAAAATTTACACGTTGATTAACAGTATTTCTGATATTTTCAATCTTATTACCATTTCAAGTTCGCAGCTTATTTTTGTTTTCTTTGATTTAGTTAAATCCTACGTTTTTTCCGACCTAGATGTAGTTTTTGACATGATCATTTATGAGGATTTGTCTGTTGAAACTTATTTCATCCTCGATCAAATAATTTAAAATAATTAGGAGATGATTCTTTAAAGTAGTTCCAATGAACAGCTCAAAAAAGATTACTTTTTTTACATTTGCTTATTTTTTCTTGTAGTTAGTGTAGCAGTAGTATTTTTTATTTTCTAATTATTTGTAGTTAGATATTTACTTGTGTAGTTTTTTTTTAAATATTTTTAATACACTTTGACCAAATATTTTTAGGTTTTGCTGAACCATAGGACAGCTAGCTAGCCAGATAAAAGAGAAACCAGTATCCTAATAAAAATAAAATAAAATATTTGAATTTGTTTCTTTTCTCTTTTAACCTAAATAATGCCCCATTTAAACACCTTCCTAGTTTTTAATAAAATTAAATTGTCAACGACATCTATTAATCCATCTAAGCAGCTGATTTGTTTCTAAACCTGTTCCATTTGCGACAGCTCTCAATTGTAATTTTGCTCCTTGTAACAAGCAGAATTCATTTCATGACAAGCTATTGAAATTCTATGAACCTCCTTGCATTATAATTCTTTCATTAATCAGTCTTCTCTTGTTTTAAATTATTACATTTTAGCATAACAATCAAGAACGTACGTCTTCACATTACAAATGTCTCTAATTCACTCGCTTCCATTTTCTGATTCACTGCAGTAATTTTAATATTCCCCTCACCCACACCCCCCGCTTGTTGTCAAGGTACTACATATACGTATTGAAGCATCCATACACGTAACTATGTCGATAGGAAGCGCAAAAATCCATACTTCAATAGGCTATGTCTATGAAATTGATCAGAATCTATGTCCAACAAATTGCTTGCAATCCTTTGTGCATTTCCTCCAACATTTTTTTTATTAAATCAATGCATTGTTTTTGGCGGGAAATAGCCCCGAAGTGGCCCGGGTGTGCTCTCAATACCGACTGTGTTGTATAATTTTAGAGAAAGGAGATTTTGTTTTGGTCCGCCAGTGCCGCGGTGGTGGTTCGTGGCATTTCATATCGTTGCAAGTCCGTTTCGCTCGCTATTATTTCTATGGCGACGTTGCCGTTCCGTCTAGTGGCTCGGGCTCGATTCTCGCTCGGGCCGCCGCGGTTAGAGGCGCTGTGGAGCAGTCAGTCGGCCGCGCAGCTCGGTGCGCGACGTTTGTCCGAGGAAGGGCTCCGCTTGCGTCCCTCCAGTCCCAGCGAGGCAGTGTCGCGGGTGCGAAAGAGATAGCGTACAGTGCGAGCGAGATAACGCTATGGCAGTGTCGCAACCTCGCCCACCTGACCGTGTTGACGCCGCGCTCGAAAAAGTTGCGCCGTTGCGCTATTTGGAGGCGCACGAATGTGCTCGCTCGGAGCAAGCCGTGACGCGCTATTATCTTTATTCATTGTCTCGAAACTGTTTTTTGAGTTATAAAAGGAGTTTTCTACATGCAATTGAAGAAAGCGACGTGTCAGCATTTAATATTCAACGGTATGTACTAGTTTTGTTAGTTTTTGACATCGATGCGTTCGAGGCCAATCGTTATCTGAATTGCAACAGATAGATAGGAGCTCACATCTCCTCGTCCAGTTAACTGGGTTGACTTCTGTTCTCCTTCGTATAACATTGATTCGCATTCACGTTCTGTGAGTCGCGCTGTGTAATTGTTGGTATTTAGTCGCCATTTTCTACGTCGGTGACGAATACCTCCGCGCCGTCCTCGTTTCCCCCGGCCCGATGCAAACCGGACTTTACCGCTCTATTCTGAAAGATGATTATCCTTAGCCACCTTTAACTTTTTCTTCAAACGAGATCCGCTCCCTATGATTCATTGTAGAAATAATACCTAAAGATTTTCGTGAGTGACTGTACCGTGAAAGAGGCGAGTCCAATATCTAAATAGAAGCTATCAGAACGTGGCCATGTAAAAAAGGCGGGACTTGCTAAAATGAAATTCACTTATACTCGATATTGTTTAGTGGCCTGCGCTGCAGACTTGAAAGTTGAGCGAGTAGGTATTTTGCGCCGGCCCGGTCGCTGTTGTGCAGCTAGCTAGGGTGTTATCGATTTGTGTACGTTTTCCGCTATAAATAAGTACGAGTTTGTGTCATCGTCGTAGCTGCCGGACCGGTTTCTGAACGAAACCTGTGTGGGTGCTGTGACCGGAGATTCGAAATTCCAAATTCGAATGCGCCTCGCCTTTTAGCTTTCGAGTACCTTTATGTTCGTATTTTAGTTGCGTAATATGTTTATAAAAGTTATATACATTCACCGTAGTACGTTGTGTTAGTCACGTTGCATATTTTCTTTTTTTATTGGTGTTATGTTATCCAATCCAGTTATTCGATGAATTCATGTTATTTGTGAAATATTCTGTGTCATTTTATTACTTTGACCCTGAACGACATAAATGCTAAAAATGCTAAAGTTGTAAGAAAGTGGAACGATGTTGAATGATTTGAATTCAGGACATGACGTCATTTTATAACTTTTTTTTTTTTTAATTTCGAATTATAGAAATATACTGTGGTGTAGTCATAGTCAATGCGTAACTAACTATACCTATGCTCAGTGTCAAAATTTAAATAACCGCAATATTAAGAATAACGTAAATAAATAGAAGAGTACATAGGTGAGTTACATAATCCTTTCGTAATTATCAACGACAAGTTACACACGTTAACAGTACTGTAGTTAAATAAATAATTGAAACAAAACAACTCCGCATGTGAAAATGGCGGGCGCGGTTATCATCATCGCTTGTTATTTTATTCAGCAAGTAACGGATCGATGAACTAGATTCGTCAAAGTGAGCTGTAGTGGTCGAGTACACACAACTTCTGAGTATTGTTGAAGATAGTTTACGTACCTATTGAAAGAAAAGAAGTATTTACTGAAGAATCGTTATTTCCAATAATCACATGCGGGTAATGAGCCTTAACCTATACGGACGCGTTTTTCATTAATTTTATCAGTGTTTCATGACGTGTACAGTTTCCGTGTACAAAACTGTAAATTAATCATTAGTTCCCACGTTTTCAGCCACAACAGTTCCTAATTTACGATTTATAAATAGTAAAAATACTATATAGGCAATGTTTTGTCTTCTTAAAAATGGAGTGGGCGCGGAAGTTTATCAAGTGTCATTAGTTTATCAGCCTTTTAGTTACTCGTGCCCGTTATACGGAAAGCCCACCCTTGGTTTCTGTCACAAAAAATCACAGGGAAATATATTTGAAATAAGAACACTGGACTAAAATGGCTACATGTGCTTGCACGAAAATCACTCACTCACTGAACAATATTCTATGTAAGACGCAAACTAAATTGAAAGAGTAGCCTGAAACGAAAATAAAATTGAGAAGTGTACCTATGTCATTAGGTTACTTACTGCTATGAAAAAGCATGCACCATATTCTACCTCTTAATTGCTTACTAAGTTACCATCATGGTTACAAGCAGCATTGACATTATAAGCAGCCCTATATAAAAAGAAACTTAATGGTCTTTTATAAAATACAGACACAGGACTGGCCAATCATAAATGTTAAACACATTTAAAGTTAGGTTAGAACTGTTATTTCAGTAAGCAATTTGGCTTGTCCCATATCCCCCCCATCCCGTTGCTAACCTCAATAGGTTTGACAACTGCGTACAAGGGGGTATATCAAGTTAGCATTGGAAGCATTGCACAGCTCTAAACGACTTGCAGTGTGCCGAAAATGTTAAAACAAATAAAAATAACTATTCTAAATTTACCACCACACTGTCATGTGCATGTTGGCTATGATTTAATATAATCAGCCAATAATGTTCCCACTGCTGGCCACAGGCCTCTCTGTAAGAGGCATGGGCTGTAATCCACTATCTGAGCTGATTACAGATTGAAAGTTCAAAGACATGTGCCATCTAGTCAAATGTCTCTTTCTAGATTACTCTAGAATAATGCTGGTTGCCTCACAATATCTTGCTGAACCCTTTTGAGAGCACTGTGTTAAATTACATGAAGCAATACACCTGTGCGTTCGAACTGACAACTTACAGGGCTACCACAGCACTGAGCCGCAACAGCTGTGATTTTCTGACAGATATAACAAAAGCCAATCAAATAGCTTGACATAAGTTTGACAGTCCGTTTGATACTTTGCTTTTTGAGTTATCTAACCATTCAGTAAGCATGTGCTAAGATACAATACTTTAACAGTAATATACCACCTCTGATTTTACTACAGTGGTATTTATTCTCATAAAAATAAGGTTGCTTTTGGGTGGCTACTTGATAAACTGAAAGCATGTTAGGTGAGGTTATAATTCTATTGATTTTATTATCAGCCGGAAGGCACTTGTGTAGGTATTCCTATAGATTAGGCAACCATTAATGAGATTAACATGTTTTTTAGTAAAGAGTGCTTCTTTATTGGCATGTGGTTTTGCCACATGGTCATAAATAATGTTTAGATAGGTTAACAATGATTAACAAATGATACTGGATAACTACTCACCATGCACATTGTTTCTGTAATTTGGATATCTAAAAATAAATTGGGCCTAAAATTAATCTTTCATCACCTTCAGATTTAATAGGTAAAATGTACTAGAAAATATTGTGAAAAAACCCTACTGTTACTCACGTTTATCGAAAACTGGAAATAACTACAGATCGATTCCAATAATACCACAAAATAATATTGTTTAACTTTTACATATTCATTTTAAATTATTTTTTATTAATTTTTTTTAATTTTATTTTATATTGTTGATAAAATCATACTTATAATATAACTTCCTGTAATTCCAGGTGATCGTGTGATGGGAAATCGCTGATCATCAAAGATGATGAAACGGACAGGTGTCCCGAGGCTCGGGCCTGATGAGCCCTCGCCCATGCCTCCCCAGAATCAATCGCAGGTAAGATTTGTTGAAAATAATAATAAAATGATCATGATGTCAAAATCGCTAGGCTTCACAAGTTACGGACTCTGAGTAAAGTGATTAAAAGATATCTTGATCCTTTAGTCAAAAGGTCCCACCCCAGGCCTCAAGGTTTGGAATCTGGGCAGGGATTATCAACACAATCAATTGTTAATTGAAGATGTTGGAGACTCAGTAAGGGTTTTTTATTCTGTAGAGTTGCCAGATACTTCTGTTTGAGTCAGGATTTCAGAATTGAATCCTTGGCCATTTCTTGACCTTACTTTGAAACCAATATGCTTTATGCAGTCATAGCAAAAATCACTCAATAGAACTCGCTATACACAGTGGCCAGTATAATTTTCATTTCGAAGGGTACCTAGTGATTTTGTCCAATATGGCGGCATTAAAATTACATTGCTATTTAGTTCATTATTTAATCTTTTACAAAATATTCTACCGGTGTTTACCCGTAATCATACGCGTATCTAATGTATAACAAAAAAAAAACTACGTAAACACTTTAATTATATTTTTTCTTCACCGGTACAATGGAAAAACAAAATGGCGGATGTTTAGAACGGAGTATTATTTTTTGTTTCCTTTGCGTCGTAAATTTAATGTTTCCTTTTATATAAACGTTGAAGTTAGTTCATTGCAAGTAAAACCAGAATCAACTTTTCAACCTGCATGGTCTTTGTGCTCTATGCTCTATGTAGCATCTCAACAGCCAGATACCAGTTCCTAGTGCCTCATTCTTCACCATTCACAAACGTTTGTTTCTTAAAGATACAAGCTGACACGCAGTAACATATTATAACCCTTACTTAGGCCTTAGGCAAGCTGACACGCCCCTTACTTAGGCCTTACGCAAGCTGACACGCAGTAAGATATTATAACCCTTACTTAGGCCTTACGTCTGAAAAAGGAACACTAAACCCACCAACATCTTAAGAAAGGCTACTGCCTTGAGGATATCCTGTCATGTTCTGCCCTTGCCCCATGTTACTTGGGGTCGGCGCAACACGTTTATTTTTTCTTTAATTTTCCCATATCATTCGCCACGCTATCATGTATTCCTTTTTATTTCATAACTATGTGTTCCTCAGAAACTGCCTAAAGATCATGCTATGCTTTTCTCAAAGATTTTCCTTCTGTACAAGAAATATCAGTTAGTTACAGGAATCATTCATTATTAACGAGACATTTATAGTTTGATTTATATTTTACAGTTGTATGTAACGGTTGGTAGCAAGTAGGTCGCGTATTAATAGAGTACAAACGAAAAATGAGTTGTGGGAGAAAGATTTCTTGTTTATTTCAACATCACAATTATCAGCCCGGAATCATTACAGGGTATAAGCCTCCTCTTTCTTCTGCCACACTTCCCGGTTCTTTGCGGCCCTTCAAGGTGTTCATAGCGATTTTGACGATGCCGTCAACCCAATGAGCTTTAAGACGGCCCTGGTTTCTTTGACTGCCTTCTCCACGTCTAGATGAACTAAGTATTATTCGCTTGTTTATATAAATCTTCTAAAATCTATCATTATCATCCACTGTTGGATATAGGTTTTACGAAGAGATTCCAGATAACGCAAGAGCACCTACTTCGCGTGCCCGACTCATTTTATGCTAAACGTGATTACCATCGCTGCAAGCGAAATTGTATAAAACAACAACGTTACAACTCAAGAACTTCTAAACATTTAAAGAACTAAAACGTAGTCTATTTTGTATAGTAACTAAATAGTGCATATGACGTCATAGGACGTAGTCAAAAAATGCCACGCTTGGTTTTCATACGGATTGTGATACTTGTGGTATCTAAGTATATCTTAACTGTGGTTTTGCCCTTCACTGGACAACAAGGGAAGGAATATGGGACTTAGGCTTTGTCCCTAGGCAGGCAATGCTTCTAATCAGCCTAGCTTTTCCACAATTATGTTGGGGTCGACTGCCAGTCTTAGATGCAGCTGAATTCCTTTATTTTACATGGAGTGATTGCTATCTCACCTCCAGTACACAGTAACTGCGTAACATCTTCCGTTCCCCTTCCGACTTCTGACTAAACGACTGAAAACCAGATTTTTCCAAGAAAACACCTCTGTCTAACCCTTCTACGATGACAGGCGTGATGTTATATTTTCAAGAAATATTTCTTCACTGTTTAGGTATAGATGTGATTATAATCGTTTTTATTTAGAAATATAAACTTAATCACGACAGATAGTAATAATCATTATTTTAATGTTTTCTTTTATTGTGTGTATGCATTTTAATCAGCAATATGCTTAGCCGTACGTAACTATTTTGATAGCAATCGTTTTGTATAAGTTTAACGCTCCTTTGAACGTTATCGGGCGGTGTGTTTGCCTGATTGATAAAAGGCAGACGGGTCTGCCCGGCGTAGATTCTCAGGCTCACAGGAGATCTAGTGGTAGAGAAATTATAGCCGCACATGACGAAAACCAGGTTTCAATAAGGATCAAAACGCTTTATTAAATCAGCTCAACCTTTACCAGTAAAAAACTAGTATTCAGCCGCATCTGGTTAGACTGGAAGCCGACCCCAACGTAGTTGAGAAAAGGCTGGCAGATGATGAGTCTTCAAGAATAACTAATTATTTTTTTATTTTAGAAATTATAAGTTCTATTTATTTAAACAAAGCACACAATTAGACCTCTGGGGTCTGTCTTAACTTGGCCTGAGATTTGATCAACGCGCTATTAGCAGTTAGGTTGTAATCGAGTTGAGGTAATGTTCTTTCAGCTTACGGTTTATATTTTTTACTATATTGTCTCTGATGTCTACAGGTATTTGGTTTAGTAAATTGGGTATTGTGAAAGAAGCGGTAGGTACGCCTGAATTGACTGATCACAATTATTCTTTAAAATATTGAAAGTAAAGAGCTCAATAACTTACATTTAAATCTAAACACGTCAGTAATACATAAAAAGCGTCCAACTTCATTTTCCGTGAGTATCTAAATTGGAATCGTACCAAAACGTTGTCTATTCTGTCGGCACCGTTTCGGAGCTATCCTTAGCGACAACTCATTAAGGTGCAATGACACTGAAATAAACTGACTGTGAATTTGTTAAAACCGCATGGTACTAGAAAATACTCTTCAAAATCATCTTATAGCAGTTTACTGCTAGACATAATTGTTAACTATTTTTGCTGAATTCTCTGCCACTCCCACCCAGCTATTACCAGCTGCTGCGAAGATCGTTGCTTCATCTTTTAGCTTGAGGGGGGTCAACCAGGGCCTGTGTTAGCCGCAGTCTCCATTTAAATAATATCCAACTATTTTTTATACGAGGGCAGTCTTCTTCTCCTGACTCTTACAGTGAAGGAATAAGGGTCGATGCCAGCCTAATAACTGCCTTTTGGCGATATATATTATATACATCTATACAAATAAAAAATGTTGAAGTGTCTGTTTGTTATTTCAAAGTAACAGCTTTTTATTAATGCTTATGAAAGTATTACGGTACTTGTAACAAAAAACCATTTTTTTTTAATTTTGTGTGTGTTTGTTCGCGCTAATCTCTGAAACCGTTAGACCGATTTTGACGGGACTTTTACTGGCAGATAGATGATGTTATAAGGAGTAACTACGGCTACTTTTATTTTAGAAAAATGAGTAGGGTTCTGTGCAAAACAATTAAAACCCATGAAATTGTTAACAAAATCCAATTCAGATGGGGAAGTAATATCTTGATAATGATTTTACGCGGACGAAGATACAGCACGACGGGACAGCTAGTTATACCATAAAACTAAGTTTTTTCTTTCAACATTATCTTCTATCACTGTACGCCAGTGTTTTCCTCTATTTTCTAAGATCATAAGCAGCAGCAGCGTTGTCTGGTCTGCTAATAAAACAAACTGCGATGATGAATACATCTGCCAAGCATGGTTAAGTCAAATATTCCCTATATTTGTTCAACATAGCAATTACGTTTAGTGGATGTATACGGGTTATTAAGTGATGTTAGTAATTAGCGTTGTTACTCAACGATGCCGTAATTGAAATAACTAAATGTCGTAGCTATTTTAATTAAAAAATGTTAGTTGTCTTGCAATTAACGTCCCTGTGGTGACCTTTTATTAAAATTGAAACTTTTTTCATATCAATTCGATAAACGTCTTTCTTTTTCTTCTTTATCGTGTGGTTAGTGCCTAACCTGGTGTCGAGAGTTTTTATGCCGCCTATGGACCTCTGACTTGGCTTTACATGTCGTCAAGAAATATCTGTCACGCGATCGTGTGGTTAGTGCCTAACCTGGTGTCAGTTTTTATGCCGCCTATGGCCATCTGACTTGGCTTTACATGTCGTCAAGAAGTATCTCTGTCACGCGATTTCCTCACGATGTTTTCATTCACCAGTTCAGTTTGTGGTGAAAATTATTCTTTAATTAGTCCTTTCGGTTGTTTTGGGTGGTTTAAAACCAGGTCAATACCAATCTAATGTGAGTTCTTTGCTTTCTCTAAGTTAATCTTGAAAAACACAGACAGTAAAAGTCTGCCGAAGTTCTCAAATCGCCAGCCCCTCGCCCTCGACGCCTCGAGCCGAGCAGTAGTTTTAAACCAGCCCCTAAATAATCTCACTCAGATCCAGACTGTCCTCTTGCTGCTCTCCTCAGACACGCCCTAAGCCGAGGCTCTTACTCCACAGGGGGTGCCCTTACCGCGCGGTCGTTTAGTTTATAATTATTTCGCCCCTGGCTGGAGGCCTTACATTAAAGGCATCCACAGGATAGTCCGGTTAAGCAGAAGCCAGTCTGATAGGTTGACTAACGAGATGCCATGACGAGAAAAAAAGTTAGCTACCGTTCTGCCCTCGTCACCGCTTCGATTCCATTTTGATTCGGGTAGTCGTATGTCTTACATGTTTTGACCATTCCTTCTCTGAATGAAATGAGGTATTTGTCTTGCAGTCATGTAATGCTAGGGTGTTTTAAAAAATACTTGGCCTGAAAGCATGTTGGCATTTTTCTGAGTTAAGAGCAGCACCGACCCGCAAGGAGCACACACTCAAAGAGAGGAGGCGTCTGTACCAGCAATGTCTGAACTGAATATGCTACGAGCAGATTTATTAGGAATTTCTTATATCTTCAATTATAAATGCGAAATTTTGTGAGGATGGATGTTTGTTACTCTTTCACGCAAAAACTTAACGGATTTGGATGAAATTTGACATACAAATAGTTTATAACCTGGATTGACACATAGGATACTTTTTATCGCAGTAATACGATCCCGTAGGACAATTACCGAAATAAACGCCAGCGAAGACGCTGGCATAAGCTAGTATTGGTAATAGCCGCCACACTTGGTAATAATGAAAAGAGAACGAGTGAACAGGCATCTTCTGGGCACGCTCGTTCCATCATAGACCTCATCCGTCGCTTTCCATCAGACGTGATCGAGGTCAAGAGCAGGCCCATTCAGCAATAAAAAAAAAGTTTTTTTTTTTTGTAATTTTATGTCGATTAATTCTTACCATTTCAAGCTTCATAAGCTCTTTAATTACCAAGAAACAGTAACTTGATATTGCTATTTATTTTTTATGTAACAAGAGTTATGTATTGTCTGAATTGTTCGACGTAATAGTAAAGCGACTTTTTTGTCAAATAAACGAAATTAAAACTTCTATGCAAAGGTTTTATGTAACTACTCGGGTTACTAAAGCCTTTGAAATAGATCGGCACGTCTTAGTACGATGAATAGACTGACTGAATTCAAAGTTATGTTATAGTTCTTAGTAAGTACAGAATTAAACCCCACACCCCTTACAAGGGAGCTATGAATGTCTATGACAACTAATAACGTGCACTGACAACGTAATACTGTCTATGTACTGTGTTTTATCGATCTTAGAACGCCAACCTTGTCGCGTTGCTGATTAACAATTTTCTAATGGAACACTTCTTGCGTATCGTAAGACGCTATCGCGGAGTGTAGCGTTTTGTTACTCCGCTAATGTGTAGGGATACATTGGACACTACAGCAAGTGGACCATGGTCTAAATTGAATCATGAATCACTAGGGATGTATTCTAACTGTGAAGTGTATTGTAACTATGATCACCTATTGACCTATGGTAATAGTGGAAAAAACGAATTGATTTTTATAAACGTTTTAGGCTAGGAATTAGAAATAATTCGAGGAAATAGAAAATAGCTGAAAGAGTACGATTCTTATAACTTACTAGCGGTTTGGGCTGTACCTACTTTGATATATCAGTCAGACAGGATTTTGAATTTTATATGTATAGATTGTCCTGAGCATCAAATAATACGTTCTTCTCCCCCCCATCCCGTTGCTAACCTCAATAGGTTTGACAACTGCGTACAAGGGGGTATATCAAGTTAGCATTTGAAGCATTGCACAGTACTACACGACTTGCAGTGTTGCGACAATGTTAAAACAAATAAATATTAAAAGTTTTCCAATTATTGATCAACTAGTTTTCCGCCCGCGGCTTCGCCGGCGTCGAGTCGGTTATATCGCGTTTCTAAGGCCCGTATTACAGAACGTCACTCAATACTCAAGCATCATTTAAAACTAGTTTCAACCAATCAAATGGCTAGAATCTAGTTTTAAATGGTGCTTGAGTATTGAGTGACGTTCTGTAATACGGGCCTAAGAGAACTCTTCAAAAGTCCGGGATAAAAACTATCCTATGTTCTTTCTCAAGGTCAACTCTATCTCTGTACCAAATTTCATTAAAATCAGTTCAGTGGTTTAGACGTGAAAGCGTAACAGACAGAGTTACTTTCGCATTTATAATATTACTAGGGATGTTACAAACACAGAAATTATACCAGCCAAGCCTGTTAGTATGAAACGAAAGTAAAGCCATTGATTTGATCACCTTCTTGCTTAATGCGTATTGGCGCAAAGGAAGCATCTTCTGCGCATCGGCTATTATGCCCTTAGTATTGCTTTTGCAGGAGTCTAGGTGGAGATAACCAATTTCTTAACAGGTCTTTGCCTTGTATACCAACTTACTTCGGCTTTATTAGTGACAAGCCTTTGCATCAGCTATGCTCCTGGTAGTTTAACCAAGCCTGTTTGCCACAATTTGCCATCCAGTGAATAAAGAAGACTGACTAACAGCCCATACGAAGTCGGAGATAATCTTAACTGGCTTGCATATGATTCTAATGAAACGGCCCTGGAATTTAAAAAAAATAACCGATGAAAAAATTCCATGTGATTTAGAAGTAATTTTGAAGAATGATGTACTGAATACGTGGTAACCGTTTTCGCGTCGGTGTCCCTTCCACCCCGTATAAGCAACCTGTCTAATTTAAGGTTGGTTGTAAGTTATAAAATCTTACAAGAGCTACGCCAAGTACACCTTACAGTACCATAGTAAAATTCAAAACTGAAACATTACATTGCACACCAGATAGTGATATGCATAAAACTATAAACAAGGCGGGGTTATCGACACGCTATCGATGTATCGACCTAGAGGTGTAAACATCTTGTTTGTGTTGCCTTATCGTGGATCGCGTAGGAGCTAATTGGACATAGAATTGTGTAGAATTTTGCACTTAAATTTTGTGTACGGTTTGGTGGGCGAAGATATAAAATATTGACATCGGATGTCAGGTAATCTGTGGCATAAGACTTGCTTTTTAATATTTTCTGAAGATAATGAAGTAAGGGAATACCTCATAATCTACAGTGAGAAAGAAAAAAAAAATGATTCAATCCAAACAGAATTAGAACAAAACATCTGAAAAAAACTTACAAGAACAGACTGAAATAACAAAAAGACAAAAAACTGGGCAAGTGCGACTGTGCGATTCACTCGCGCATGAAGGGTTCCATACCATCGTAGTAGGGCAGCCATCTTTAATTTATTATTGTTGTTATATCGGCAACAGAAATACACATTTTGTGAAAAATTTCAACTGTCTACTTATTACGGATCATGAGATACAGCCCGCTGACAGACAGACGGACGGACAGCGGAGGCTTAGTAATAGGGTCCCGTTGGTTACCCTTCGGTACGGAACCCTAAAAACTAAGCCCTTTCGAGTCAATACAACTACTCTTTGTCTTAGTGACATAGTTTTTCATCAAGGACAATAAAAAAAACGGGCGTGTTATTTACTGTCTGAAAGTCATGGTGACTATGGCAACGTAGTATTATCTCCATGAAAAGGGCTGCAAACAGAAGTGAAAGTTAACATGACATAATACCGGTGACCAATTTGTCTCTCAAAATTGACGTTTTAAAATAACAAAGACAATTTTTTCTTCGGCGTAAATATAACGTTACTCAGTGTGACCCAGATATCGTGGTTTTAAATTGGCACGGATTCTTAAACTATAATGAAGACGTGTCAAAGTGCCAAACTATTTCATTATGACTCGCAGTCTTGCTGGATTTCCCAGTGTTGTGTTGTTATACATTCATTGACACGACTTCATGTGAAGAAGTCCTTTTTCCTTATGTAGGGTGGGTGACCTTTGTTTTCATTGAAGCTGTTGCCCGCAACCTTCGTTCGTCATATTATTATTATAAAAATTATTATTTTCCTATTCGAATCGGATTTTGTTAACAATTTCAAGGGTTATGTTTTTTTTTTACGGGACGCTAGTCCTTTTTCTGATGTAAAAGTAACCTTAGTTACTCCTTATAACATCAGCTATCTGTCTGTAAAAGTCTTGTCAAAATCGGTCCACCCGTATCGGAGATTAGCCGGAACAAACAGACAAGTTGGTAGTATGAGTGAATGCATGACATGTGTTTTACATGTCATGCATTCACTAAAAAGCTGTTATTATGAAATTACTTGCTTTTTTATTTATTTGAACCTATAGATGCATAGACTAGGTTTCCCCGCGGCTTCACCCATTTACAAATATCCTATATCCTAACTCCTAACCTCTGTCATGGTCTACCTTTGTACCAATTTTTATCTAAATAAGTTCAACCGTGATTAAAGTAACCAGACAGTTACCTTCTCATTAGTATGGATAGAGTACGCCAGGAGAACAAAAACACGGTGTTTCGATAAATATTTTTTGTCATTTGCGGCCACCCGCATGCTGTTGACGGCCCGCAAGCCAATCCCTATAGGAAAAGATCACTTTTTTGTTATTAGAATTTGAAAACCGTGTAGCGCCCGCATGCATTTTCGAACTTACTGCTGCTGCGCGCATTATCCAAACAGATTGTGCTGAAAGCAATTTACTAAATTAAAACTTAAAGGCATCATGATTATTATTCTCTTGCCCTTATCCCAATTCATGTAGGGTAGGCTCAGCAAGTCTTCTTCCATACTTCTCTATTACTCGTCATCTCCTCAGACACCTCCTTGCCATATCATCCTTCACACAGTCCATCCATCGTTTCTTTGGTCTTCCTCTACTCTTATACCCTCCACATTCATACTCAAAACCCTCCTCGCAACATTATCCTCATTCCTCCGCATCATATGCCCATACCACGACAACCGATTAGCAGTTGGGGTGAATTAAAATAATTTTAAGATTTCAAGCTTAAGCCAGCATACTCAAGACCATTTGACTTTCTCGTAAACAAATTCTCGACGAAAAACATTAAGACTAGATATCTGCCAATACGATAAACTGAAAATGAGTCACGCTCACGGTTAAAAATAACTAAAACGCCAACGCTTGCTTCAAAACAGTTTTTATTCCGTAGCGGCCTTGGATACGAGTATATATCTACCTACCTACAAACCTACCTGTGCAAGTAAACACAGCTATTTTTTAATACGTTTGTTTATAACAGGTAGTAAGGTGATATGCGTAGAATTTTTTAACCGACTTCAAAATAAGAAGGTTATTTATTCAAAACTAGCTTATGCCCGCGCCTTCGCCCGCGTGGAGTTCGAAAATTGTCCCACGGGATCATACTACCGGGATAAAAAGTATCCTATGTGTTCATTCAGGTTATAAACTATCTGTGTACTAAATTTCATCCAAATCCGTTCAGTAGTTTTTACGTGAAAGAGTAACAAACATCCATCCATCCATCCATACTCACAAACTTTCGCGTTTATAATATTAGTAGGATGAAGGTGTGTATCTCCGCAATTTGACAAGAATTACCGATTCAATTGTTACTAGTTCACAAATAGTATAGTCGTAGGTGTATTTTTAGTTAATGGTTAGTAGAAGCGCGACTACCGAGCGTGAAGTCTCCGATTCGATTCCCGGACTGTGCTGAGATAAGATTTATCCAATTGGAATTTTTCCGGTATAGCAATAAATTGACCCCTATTATTTTGGGATTCAATTACCTACGACTGCCTCGTTGGTCGAGTGGTCGCAAGCCTGACTGCTGAGCATGAGATCCTGGGTCCGATTGTCGGAACAGGCAAAGTAGTATTGGGTTTTTCCATAAGGAATTTCTCAGTAGCAGCCGCGGAGTCTGGATTTGTGCCCAGTTAATGGCAATAGGCTCCCCCTATTACAAGGGGCTTATAGCATAATTGGCGATATGTGGGTGTACTATTAGGTACACCTCTGCCTAACCCTTCTGGGATTACAGGCGTGATACTATGTATGTCAATCACAAGTAGCGAAATCTGGCTGTACAGAATATCGACCAAGTCATTTGAGCAACAAAGACATGATATTATGTTGCTGTCTCTACTACGACCTTGTAAAAGGACGTTTCCCAGGAATTACTATCACTACAATTCTGTTAGTGACTGCATTTCTGGGAAAATTATTTCCAGTGGCTATCATCATCTGCCTAGCCTTTTAACTATTTTGGGGTCGGCTTCCAGTCTAGCCGGATGCAGCTGAATGTCAGTATTTTACGTGGAGCGACTGCCTATCTGACCTCCACAACCCAGTTAGTTTTGGGTAATACGACCCTTTGGTAAGACTGGTTGTCAGACTTTCAGGCTACTAACTGTAACGACTGTCAAAGATCTACAAATGACAGCCGGGACTAACGTGCTTTCCGAGGCACGGAGGAAACTCTGTATGTAATGGGTGGTCACCCATCCACGGACCAACCTAGGCAAGCGTAGCTTAACCTGAAGATCGACCCGAGCGGCTGTTATTATTTAGCCACGAGCTCCAGTAGCTATCCACTTGGAATATTAGAAATTCCTTGAAGTTTACGCGTTGAACTACGCTGATTTTATAATAGGGCTTGTGAAATAGATTTTCCTAGTAATAACTATCACTATGTTCTATTTGTGATTGCATTTCTCGGAATATTATTTGTGATAGATGCTAGGATTATTGAATTATGACATGAGCAATATTTCTTTTAGGTAGTTAATTTTAAAAATATTTTTCGGCTATACCGACTGCTTTTTCTAGAAAAAGCAATAGGAGTTTTACTTCTGTCGTTATGATTACCTGTAATACTTCGTTTTCGAACAGTTGTTAATTTAAAATTATTCGTTGTTCCAGATTCAACAAGCAGGTGCAAGCAATATGCACACATTGGCCCAGCAGTCGGCCCAACCGCAGATTTTAGGTGAGTTGCCGTCAATTTGTTGCTTTTTATCTAACTTGCACCAGAAAATTACTTTTCGTAGGTCGTTATGATTAACCTAAGGCGAAAAGTGTCTGCTATAGCATAATTATGGATACGCCCCTATCTAGTGGATTGCTCATAAACTAAGTTCAATCAAAAGAGTATAGCTGGATAACAAAACAAAAATGTTCCGTTTCTTTTTGCTACTACAACTAAGATTGTCATCTTGCTTGCTTTGTTTCAAGCATGCCAACCAAATTCAATGGCAGAGTTCTTCTTGTCGAAGCTATCTAAAGACATTATTTATTTATTCAGATATACATTGTAAGCTTACAGTTTTATACCAAAACGCTTAAATGCTAACAATAATCACATTATTATCATAGACACATAGAAGATGAATAGCAATCTCGATCTTAAGAAGTAGGAGCTCGTGTAGGCGATTTACCATGCACTGTGCGCATCATCTAAGCCGATACTACATTTAGAATCTTCTTTCAACAGATATCCGCTCCCCAGCCGGTCCGACGGCCCTCCTCTCAGTCGGCAGCGGGAGCTTCGCCCGCACGGCACCCAGGGCTACAGGTGGCGGGCCCGTCATCAACTATCTGAAGACCGGCGCTGTTCAGTATGCAGCTAAGCAGCAGCCGCAGCAGCAGGTGCCGCAGAGGCTTAAGGTAAGATTTACATACAAACCTAACACCTGGAATCCCTTTTCTAAACTACTTCAAGTGTATACCCATACAGTGAAAGTAGTTTAGAAAAGAACTTGGGTTTCCTAAAACAGCAATACTTTCATATAGCGGCCGTGAATGACTACAGTCTCCATAAAAATAAAGGTATCATTTTTGATATTATGGTGTCAAGAAAAGACGCAATACTTATGGCGATATGTCTTAGCTATCTCCTTAAAACGAAAACACACTGTGTTAGGTTTAAGCGTGTCAAAAACGGTCGCCGCGATGCATCACAGCCATGTTTTGACTGTGTTACCTACAATACGGTTAGACGAAACTCGAACTTTATAAATGCCTAGGGTAGGTAGCCCTAATACCTTATACACGCACAATGGTCCACTTTAAGGATAAATGCGGAAACCAAAACATTTAACACAGAACATATCCCTAATACCACCATGCCGTCGCTACTCTCACACGTTTGTGCCGATGCTAAACAGAATCATCAATCATATTAATTAAAAATATAAAATCCGTACAGCTTTTTTGTCATGAACGAGAAACTATCACGGACAACCGATTTCATATTTTGCAATGACAAACACGCAAATAACGAATTAGATTTTCTTACAATTAATCTATTTTAGACAGTTTAATCAAGAAAGGAAATGCTACACTTTTAGATCTATTTATACAAATAAATAAAATTGAACGTCGTCTGTTTGTAATAACAAAATATTAGCTTTTTACTGAATGCATATGAAAGTATATACGGTACTTATAACAAAAACACATTTTTTTTTCAATTTTTGTCTGTCTGTTTGTTCCGGATAATCTCCGAAACGGCTTGACAGATTTTGACTGGACTTTTAATGGCAGATAGCTGATGTCATAAGGAATAACAAAAGCTATTTTTATTTTTGAATATGAATTCGTGCATCGTGAAAAAAAATTAAAACCCTTTAAATTGGTAACAAAATTCGATTCAAAAAGGAAAGTAATATTTTTTATAATAATTTCACGCAACAAAGGGCAACAGCTAGTGAAAAATATGAAGCAGTCATATTTTTTTGAACACCCAGAGTCGTTCTTTTCATATTCAGTACACGGAGTCTAGTTTAAAGGCCCGCTAATGGCAATAGGCGCGCACCTTAAATAAACTGGCCAAATATAGGTGCACCGTACACCCCTGTGTAGCCCTTTGGCGATTGCAGGCTTGATGAAGTTTAAATGCAAATCCCTCTAACAACTACAGGGTGTAATACTGAGTGTAAAACCATAACTCTTCCTTGGCAGTCGGCTAAAAAGACCCTTCTCTGTCATTGCGATAATTTTTATAGTTCTGGACCATATCTGGGAACCTTCTAGTTACGGAGATGTTGGAGATCAAAGTTCCATATTTTTTACAGGATTTAAAAAAGCTTTTAAAATGTCATAATTACTTAAATCTCTCATGACCTTTTTGCTATTTAATGTATTCATCAGCACAAAGTTTCGAGTGCGTTACATAATCCTACCGTAAATCGCGATTTTTCACCCCAAAAAAATAAGTAGTTTCAATAACCATTTTTGCATTATTCTATAATGTACACAAAATAAAAAAAGATACACACCAATTACATTATAACTTAATGTGTACAATGGCGAGATTAATCAAGAAAACTACTCATCATCTGCCTAGCCTTTTCCCAACTCTGTTGGGGTCGGCTTCCAGTCTAACCGGATGCAGCTGAATACCAGTATTTTACATGGAGCGACTGCCTATCTGACCTCCACAACCCAGTTAGTACTGGGTAATACTATACCCCTTGGTAAGACTGGTTGTAAGACTTTTTAGGGCACTGACTACCTGTAACGACTGTCAAAGATCTACAAATGACAGCCGGGACCAACGGCTTAACGTGCTTTCCGAGGCACGGAGGAAACTCTGTATTTAATGCGTGATCACCCATCCACAGACCAACCTAGGCAAGCACGGCTTAACCTAAAGATCGATCTGAGCGGCTGTTATTATGCCACGAGCCCCTCTAATCCAGAAATAATCTGTTTTTTTTTTTAATCCAGAAAACTGTTGTTACTTATTTTGATGTACAGAATGCTTGGTAGACGGCTTCGTGCAGGGTCTGTTTACTTACACCTAGTATAAACCTCTGCCCTCTGCCCACTGTATTTACATCAAATCCGTAATAACTCCACCCAACTTTGTAGAACCAGCAACATAGCAAAAGTTAAGCACATCTTAACCTATAAATAGTTGTTTTTCTTTCGTGAGAATATTATTGTAGACGTTATTATTAATAGTATTGTTTCAACAGTTGTTTGTTATGCTTATCGTTGTGGGTCAATGGGTTATGTTTTTATGTGTATTTTTTGTGATTTTGTTTTTATTTACCCTTCCGAAAGTCTGAAGTCTCATCTCACATCTGTCTTGCCTTTTCTATGATGGGGTAGAATTTCCGTCAAACTGGATGCAGCCGAATACCAGTATTTTTACACATGGATTGACTGCCACTTTAAAACTCAGTTACTGACTCAAAACTTTCAGACTTCTGCTTCTTCCTCCAAAGATCTATGAAATAACCTAGACCAGTGGCTTGACCCATCCACGGAACGACCTCTCCAAGCTTAACTTTGATCGCCCCGTGCAGCTGTTGCTACTTAGCCACAAGCAGATTTGACTAATCAAGTAATAATGGCTTCAGCTTAGACATGATCCCATCTCTACCATGAAATTGTAGTTGCAGTTGTGTGACAGCGACGCGGGTAACGTGCTAAATAACGTTTATAGATCCCTGCCTAAGTGGTCTTAGTCGCTCCATGTAAAATACTGGTATTCAGCTGCATCTGGTTAGAGTAGAAGGTGACACCAACATAGTTAGGAGAAGGCTGGCAGATGATGATGAAATCCATGCCTAAGTGGTCTTTGTTCCATGTAAAGTACTGGTGTTCAGCTGCATCTGGTTAGACTAGAAGCCGACACCAACATTTTTGGAAAAAGGCAGGCTGGTGATGAGTGATCTTCACTCCATGTAAAATACTGGTATTCAGCCAACCAGTTAAACTGGAAGCCGACCCCAACATAGAGGAATGGAGACAGATTGTGATGAAATCCCTGCCTAAGAAACAAAGCATACATTGTGTTAGTCCTTAGTGATAATCTGAATAACTTTGATAATAGATAGCTTATCCATGACCTGCATTATCTAATGAGTAAACAAATATAAAGTAAATATATTTATCGACTGTTTATGTAATTGTTATGGACTTGGTTTTGTGATGTAATAGTAGTATTAGTATATTATATAGTATGTGCAAAGGTTAAGATACCTGTTGTGCTCCTCTGCCATCGTTGCTCTAATACCAGTGGCCATTTTAGTGTGTGAATCAAACGGCAATGTCTTGTAATGTCTACAAATTAGTAATGAATGCCTATGGCTTCAACCTGATAACATACAATACCGTTATATAGTAAATCCTACTAATATTATAAATGTGAAAGTTTGTGAGAATGGATGTGTGGATGTTTGTTACTCTTTCACGCATAAACGGCTGGACCGATTTGGTTGAAATTTGGTATGTAGATAGGTTATACCCTGGATCAACATATAGGCTGCTTTTTATCAACACACCACGCGGGCGAAGCCGCGGGCGGAAGCTAGTTAGTAATAATGCGACATAAGATTATTTTTTTATTGTAAAACTAGTTTTCCGCCCGCGGCTTCGCCCGCGTCGAGTTCGATTATATCGCGTTTCCAAGAGAACTCTTCAAAAGTCCGGGATAAAAACTATCCTATGTTCTTTCTCATGGTCAATTCTATCTCTGTACCAAATTTCATTAAAATCAGTTCAGTGGTTTAGACGTGAAAGCGTGACAGACAGACAGACAGAGTTACTTTCGCATTTATAATATTAGTAGGGATAATAGGGAAGTAGGGATTAACCATGATGAGGGCATGATCCATGGAGGAGCTTGTTGGCTAAATAATAACAGCCGCTCAGATCAATCTTCAAGTTATTCAGGTCTGTGGATGGGTTACCAAACATTACATACTGAGTTTCCTCTGTGCCTCGGAAAGCACGATAAACCGTTGATCCCGGCTGTCATTTGAACTGACAACCAGTCTTACCAAGGGGTATCATATTTCCCAGTACTAACAGGGTTGTGGAGATCAGATAGGCAGTTGCTCCATGTAAAATACTGGTATTCAGCTGCATCCGGTTAGTCTGGAAGCCGACCCCAACAGGTTGGGAAAAGGCAGATGATGATTCACATGAGGTTTAAGATCATTTATTCTCATAAGAATTACACTATTCACTTACATGAGAATATTAAAACTAAAAACTTAAAAAAAAAAACAAAAGTTGGGGGTACTACAATAATTAGACATCGATAATATAAATGATTTGAGGGTGGATTACAAATCATGAACAAAAAAAAGTTCGTTCGATACACGTAAATAATGACCGTGTAACAGATAAATGGTAACTAGATGTGGCTCGACACTATTGTAGGTAATGTGATTTTTTTACTATAAGTTTAAGTAGCTTTTTAAAAGTGGTTTTGGATTTAGATTCTTTGAGGTCTCTCGGTAACTTATTAAATATTTTAAATCCTTTGTACACGATAGTTCTTCTTCCGTAATTTGTGCGGGTGGGGTGTAGTTGTAAGTCTTGTTCACGTCTCGGGTTTCATTTTGTTTTTTTTTTTAATATTTTTTGTGAAGGTGGTTTTCGTGTGTATATTTTTATTTAGTATTTTTCGATTAGTATGAATGTGTTTTATTTATATGTATGTTTGTGTTATATTCATTACTTTTAATTTTTTTTTAAAGAGTTTCTGTTGGAGTTCGATAGTCATAGTTAAATAACGTTTTTAGTAGTTTATTTTTTGCAGTTTGTAGTAGGTTCGTATGTGATTTAGCAGCGGTACCCTATATTTCCAGTAGGTAGTCAATATGCGGCTTGACAAGGGAGAAGTAGATTCAGTAGCGAACTTGGCGTGGTAAGCAACGGACGGTACCTCGTTGTGTACCCACCCATGAGTGATTGTAGTTTTGATTTTATTTTTTGAATATGTGGAAGCCACGTAAATTTGCTATCTAAAATTAGTCCTAAATATTTTTCTTGATCTACTTTATTTATGGTTTGGTTATTTATTTTTAATGGTGTATAATTGCCGATTTTTTTTTTGAATTCATCGTCTCTACCTGTCATAAAACAACCACAGATAATAAGCCCCTAATGCATACCTGAAACTTTTTATAACGTAGCTTTTTCTCCTACAGGCTTTACCACCACAACAGCCGAACTTAAGCGCTCTACCAGCAGCCCTAGGGCGCCAGTCTCCGGCCCCCGTGCCGCTGGCGACGCCGCCGGGCGTAGGCCCCGGGGTGGGACCCGGCGGGGCCGCTCAGCAGCAAGCCGCCGGCCAGTTTCAACGGCTGAAGGTGGAAGACGCGCTGTCGTACCTCGACCAAGTGAAGTACAAGTTCAATACGCAGCCACAAGTCTACAACGACTTCCTGGATATCATGAAGGAGTTTAAGAGTCAGACGTAAGTGTCATTTTAGTTTTATTTTGTAATTTTCTTTACATGCTGCACTGGTGTGTAAAGCTCTGGTCGCACTAACGCGAATCTCGTGTCGGGACGCTTGAGTTAGGTCGCGCCAGTTTGAACATCTGGATACAAGTTAGTTGACATAATTGGTGCGAAGAAACGTCGCCCGTCCCTCGCGGGATTCGCTTCAGTTTGATCAGAGCTTAAGTTAGGGTAAGGACTTGAAACGTCAAAAAACGATGTTGATAATTTCATGCATGTTTGTTCACAGTTTTAAAGTATTTACGTTTCATTTTAACCGATTTCTAAAAAAGAAGGTTGTAGTATTTTGACTTTCGTAGATTTTATTTTTGTTTGTGTCTTAATTATAAAATTGTAAGTAGTTTTTTTTTTACTTTTCCGTTAGTTGTGAACATAGTTTAGCGCTTGTGTTAATAAAAGAATAGCTGTAGTATTTTTTTTTTATAAATGTGTGTTGTCTTGTTTCTGCTTCTCCGATAATTTGCTACTTTAGCTTGTTTAAAAGATTCACGACATTAGAGAACTATTTCACTTAATATTCCCATCATAAGTTACTTTGCTTCTCATTAAACCATTTAGTCTTATCAGAATGATGAAAACAATTACCGTTTGAGTACAATGAAAAAATTAATGGCTGCAATTTTAATTGTATCTGACTACCCTCATTTCATAGAACCGACTACTAACAATTATCCTCCATCTTAATTTTAGTTTATATTGCAGTATTGACACCCCAGGCGTGATCACCCGGGTATCGAACCTGTTTAAAGGGCACCCGGAGCTGATAGTTGGCTTCAACACTTTTTTGCCACCGGGATATAAGATTGAAGTTCAAAGTAATGGACAGGTAAGAAAATAATTTAATTATTGAACGAATTGGCAGGCTGGTGCGACTACTGTGTAAGATGTCCAGGGGTTTCTCTGGTTAGCTATTGTTTTCGGCTTTTTGTTACTAGGAATTCTTTAGTCCAAATTTTTGTCCGTTTGATGGCAATAGGCTCGCCGCTATAACTGGGACATACCGCCAAATGCAACCATCTATCTGGAGATACAGATACACGTTAGGTTATATTAGATAGTCGTTATGTCATTTTTGTTCTTAAAACTTTCAACACTACTTGATTTGAGTTTACTTAGGGTGAACTTTCCAAATGTCTTAAAATCTCGAAAAGCAGCATATTCAAGGTTATTTCTAGACAAGCTTGCGTCTTCGTAGACCAAAATATCATTATCTTACCATCAGAAAAAGGTGCAAAAATTATACAAAAAAAAAAGAATATTTGGACTCATTTGGTCAGTCAAACAGGACCAATAAGCGAGTTAATTATCCCCCCCATCCCGTTGCTAACCTCAATAGGTTTGACAACTGCGTACAAGGGGGTATATCAAGTTAGCATTGGAAGCATTGCACAGTACTACACGACTTGCAGTGTGCCGAAAATGTTAAAACAATGACACTTCAAAACTGTGTCGCTTCTATACGCCTTACGGTGAAAGAGACTGCAAGAGGTTTAACTTTTTGGACGCCAGAGCATAAAGTCACGCTCCTGCCCTCCACGCCAAGCCACAATCTCACTTACCATTTTGTCACATATTTGTGTCGATTGGCGTACACACGCGCTTGCTTGTCACGTATAAAAGGTTAAAAGTAATTTAAAACATTTTGAGAATTCTATCGTATTCTGAATAAAAGTTAGTAAAGAAGTTGTTAGTAGAATTTGATTAGTAAGCTCCGCTGTTAGGTTACGTGTGAACACATCTGAGCGGAAAAACACAGCCGCCATTTTGACACATTTTTCGTTTAGGTAGTCCCTAGTCTTGAGCCAATCAGGAATAAATTGAAGAAGAAATAATTGTGCCATCAAGCTCGCTCGACACGTGGTCACTTCACGAGTTAGTTTAGTCAGTTCGCGCAGTTAGAATGAAATCACATTTACACGCACAGATCAGGGGGTCTCAAATAGCCGCTTTAGCAGAATCATAATAGGATAATAATGTGAATTACGTTTAAATTCTTAAAATGGTCATAGACGTACCTACTATTATAAATTGTCACCTTGTGACCATACCCATACAGACCCCCAGCATTTTGCCTTTCTGTCATTTAGAATTGCAATTCACTAAAGCGAGAGGTCCAACCGCACGTTAAACTGCTTCCGATGCGAATGGATGCGATGTTCGGACTTCTCGCTTCATCAAATGACGCCATCACGTGACGGAATGAGATAGAGATAATCGAAAACGCTGATCCGTGCATTATGCGAATGTGATTTAAGAAAGAAAATTCATTTATTTGGCTCATGCCACAGTTTAAAACAAAAATAATATTATAAAAAAAGACGTATTCTAAACAAAAAGTGTAACACTGTGTGCGTCGAGGCTGCGCCAAATAAACCCAGTTCAGCAAAATACCGGGCCACCAGTGCCCGACGCTGGTTTTCAACTGGATTTAGCTTAGTAAGTTCGCGCAGACTTATTCACTGAACTGTCTGTGTACTGTATTTAGTATTTAGTTTCTGAACTGCCAACTGACTCCCGAACTGATCACGTTTCGGGCAAGCATAACAAAAGCCTGGACTAAATACTGCTGTCGAAAGACAAAAGGGCGCATCTGAGAAAACGTAATGCAGAAAAATGAGCCTTAATAAACAAAAAAACTGTGAATTTTAACCTTTTATGGACTATTTTTCTCGTATTACCCAGTATCAACTGGGTTGTGGATGTAAGATAGGCAGGCGCTCCATATAAAATACTCGTATATTGGTATTCAGCTGCATCCGGTCAGACTGGAAGCCGACTGCAAAATAGTTGAAAAAAGGCTAGGCAGATGATGATGACTTATTTTTATACTTACGGCGGTCGAATAATACTTGGCTGAAGACGGTCTACAGAAGACTACAACCTTCTTCCGTTCCACAGGTGTCAGTATCCATGCCGTCTCCGACCGGGTTCGGCGGCACAGGCCCTCCCGGTAGTGGTGGAGGCGGTTCCAACGTGGTGTTGGGCGTGCAGCATCCACCGCCCCCGCCCCAGCCGCAGCTTGTGCATCTGTTGCCGCAGGCGCAGTAAGTATTACTTAAAATTCACACTATAGACAGACAAACACCACTCTCTGGACCTCGCAAGGTATAAGCGCTGGAGGACTCTGCAACTTAAAATTGTGGCTACTCACATCCCTTTGGGTCACCATGCTAGTTGTCGATTATAAAGAAACTGATTGTGAACCCAAATGGGCTACTGGTATTTTATTGAAGAACTTCTGTGGACTGGAGATTTCATATCAGCTGTTGTAATTAACATAATCAACCCATAACGTTCCCACAGCTGGGATACAAGCCTCCTCTCTATGAGAGGGAGTAGACTGCAATCCACCACGAACCCAGTGCACACAGATGGCACGTGTCTTAGAAGAATCTGTTAGAGACACGTCAGCTTCTGCACAATGAAATTAAATACCCTATAAAAAACCACTAAAACACCAATTAATAAACAAAGATAGCACCTAACGAAAATACCTAAGTTGGCAACAAAAATATTGACTCGTACGCGCGGCGCAGGGTGAATGAACTCGAACAGCTGTTGCGTCACACCTACAATAGTACATACAGCTAGCTTCCCGATTTACATAATACTGAATAACTAGCGTTTTGTTTTATTATTAGTTTAGCTTTCGTGGTGTGAAATGGTGATTAACCTTAGGTGCAAAGACTTTAAGTAAAATTACCCTCATTATGGTTGGTTTTTGTTGTTTTTTTCTACCAATCACAAAGGAAATAAAATTATTCCGTAAAGTCAGTTACCAACATAGCAGAGTAAGCATACTGAAGTGCGAGCGAGCCAGCTGTCTGTCGAGGAATACGGAAAGTGGAGTACGGTGTTGTGGCGTAGATTTGCAGAGGCCTATGACTACCAGTAGACTGTCGTATACTCGTAGGCAGAGTTTATTGATTGATGCACTACGACCCGACTCTGTGTCCCGAATTGGTTCTCCAACCTATTCAATAACATCTCTTTATACAGTTTCAGTGGTCACCCTGTAGTGCCAGCCCAAACACTGTTCCCAAAATACAAAGTATAAACGGACCCTTGCCGAAGCCGTCAAACAAGCATTCTGTACATCAAACTAAGGAACTCCACGCAAAAATTATTGCTGAGAAATGACTTTCTGGTGTGAACAATCACGGTTCGGTAAGACTCAATGTAACGCACTCGAACATTGTGCTAATGGATGCATGGAATAGTGCAGGGGTCATGGAGGTATTTAAAGTAAAGTTATAACATTTAAACTTGTATTTATAGAAAAACAGTTAAAACTTTGATGCCCAATATCTCCGTAAATAAGAGGTCCAGAACAAAAAAATATTGCAATGATGGGGAGCTCAAGTACCGGCTTCGATAAGGGTCTTTTACACCCATTATAATATGTGTATTAAACATAAGTCCTTGTTCACAGGGAGGCAGAGAAAGAAGCAGTCCGTCGAGCTAATTACTCTAACATGGAAATGTAAGTACATTTTATTGAAACTTCATTTTTATCAGATTTTCCTTACAGTTTGACCTGATAAGCTTAAAAACTAGCCACTACTGGGGAGCCATTGGGCCACCCGACACAGTATTTTCTTAGTTTTAATATTGAAACATTCATAGCACAAAGGCGTGTACTTGGCAATGGGTAGAGCAAGGTGTACCAGTTTCATCTTGCTTTCTTTCACCATTTTCAGAACACTAGTGATAATATTAATAATATAATTGAGGAGTTCGTGGATAAATAATTAACAGCCGATCGGGTCGATCTTCAGGTTAAGCCGCGCTTGCCTAGGTTGGTCCGTGGATGGGTGACCACCCATTGCATACGGAGTTTCTTACGTGCTTCAGAAAGCACGTTAAGCCATTAGTCCTGGCTGTCATTTGTATATCTTTTGATAGTCGTTTCATGTAGTCAGTGGCCCGAAAGTCTGACAACCAGTCTTACCAAGGGGTATTTTCCAGTACTTACTGGGTTATGGAGGTGGAACTCCAACATAAACTCAAACTCAAAGCATTTACTATAACCAGTAACTCTGATTACCACTGGACCATCATTGCCTATATCCTCCATACTGCATAACTGACTTAATTTCCTTCCTCAGGTCTGTGAACAACGCGATCGTCCACAATCTGTCAGTGAACGCAGCGCCTACAAACTCGCTGCACCAGATTTCGCAAGCTCATCAGCAGATTGAAGCGGCCGCTATACATCATGCTTCTACTCCCGGTAAGCTATACAGGAAGTTGTCACAATAAATATTGAATTTTTACACCAACACACAACATGGTAAATCAAATCAAAATCAAATCATTTATTTGCTTGAATATGGGTAGGTACATGAGGTGATACATACAACAGAAGTTCTTTAAGCCATATCCTACCTTGACAGGTGTGCAAATATCTGTTACAATAAAATAATAAATCTTACATTAATCGTTACATATTCAACATAACAACAACATAAGCAACATAAAACATAACACAAACAACAACAACAAACAACGGTAACATTAGCATCGAAAAATACTATAGCTTATGAATCTCTCAATTCTAACTGACAATAGGTGCACAGATGTAACGAAAACGTAATTTATTTTTATTAAATATTAGATTTTTTTTTTATATTATACATTATATCTACACTATAGCAAGCAATAATTATAATAATCAGAGTAATAGAGAATTATGGAAGAAGACATGCTGCGCCGACGCTAAATAAATTGGGATAATGGCAAGAGAATGCTGATGATACACCATAGCAAGCCTCGCCCTATTACTGTTTAAGTTGATTTGTCAGTGCAGTACACAACAACGTAACATTGATTTTTGGAAGTTTTTAAAAAACGAGATGGAATAAAAATACATAATGTTGCTTAAAACAGATTGTTTGGCTTTTCAATATTACAATCATGTACAAATATTGTGCATTGTTTTATTCTACACCTAAATGAAATAATAATATTATCTCAAGATGCTCTGATAAACAAGCTTACTTCTATGACCTACCTTGTATCTGAAAATAAACACATGCACATCTTCAAAATGATGAAATTAATTACCGTTCGAATCTAATGATAAAAACTTGCGGCTGCTCTATTTGAGTTCTGATTACCTTTTCAACGCCACCCTACGCACTAGCTACTCCAACGCGTATTATATCTTCACGCTATTGCTCACAGGGTCCGGACAGCCGTCGAACCCGTCGCACGCAGCGCCAGCACCTTCCAGTCAGCCGGTGGAGTTCAACCATGCTATTGAGTATGTCAATAAAATTAAGGTGAGTTTAACTTTGGCGGTTAAAAATATCAGCGTAAGAAAGGAACATTGATTTATTATTTGAAACAATAATTAGTAGTCATTTTGTTTCATTCAATATAGTGTGGCTCTGCAATGCAAATTATGATAATTTTACGAAAAACCATTGTTTGCATTTCAAATTATTCCTTGTTTATTCATTTTCATCCATATATTCATAATTTTACTATTGCCTTTTGTAATTGTTGAACTGACTCGAACAAAGAAAATACAACAAAATACAAACATACATAGACTTATAAATAAATATCATAACCCGTCCCTTTAACTGTAGTCAGGGAAAGAACTGAATGCATAAAATAATTATTGTAATTCTATTTAAAATGATGAAATTAATTACCGTTCGAATCTAATGATAAAAACTTGCGGCTGCTCTATTTGAGTTCTGATTTGTCTCTAAACCCAACTACCACATGCAATCCACCACCACTATTCTAACCCACCACCATCATCTTGGTTTCTCGATACAGTCCCGGTTCTCAAGGCAGCCGGACAAGTACAAGAGGTTCTTGGAGATTCTGCATGCTTACCAGAGGGGCCATCGGGAGATGAAGGAGCCTCAGGCCAAGCTGCAGACAGAGGCTGAGGTTTATTCGCAGGTTTGTGAGCTATATCATTATTATTTGTTTATTTTTTCTTAACTTACTTTCCTTACATATTAATTTGCGCTTTTAAATGTGTATTTCTTAAAAAAAATGGGAAAATACATTTTAAAAATATAAATAAATAGTAGCCCACCAGCCCATAGTATCGGGAACAGCGTCCAAGCTACAGGCTGTCAGGGTTCTACCGCCTAGCAATACGAGCCATGGAGTAACGCTTTCTGAATCAAGCCTTTGATACAGCTGCCTAACGAGAGCCTCCTCAGGTATTGATCGAGGCTCTTTGCAATTAAGCCAATTTGATTATTTTTAACTCATAAATTTGTTTTTTTTTTACTGTCCCTATATTTATTTATGTTGCGGGATTTGAGGCAATTGAATTTTCTCCAGGACTCGTTTAGCTTCATTACCTTGGGCCTTTTGGTGGTTGCTACTATTGATTCAGAATCATTTGTTAGAACCATTATCTGCCTAGCCTTTCGCCAACTATGCTGGTATTGTCTAGAATACATACCAGGATGTTATAATGAAGCGACTGTCTACTGGGTGTGTTCCCTAGCAATTGTCTTGTGGAGGTCAGATAGTACCCAATGCTTGTCTGGCTACAGAAGCTCTCGACTCACTCTTGCTGTAACAACTGTCCAAGATCTACTAATGATAGACTACGATCAACTGCCTAACGTGCTTCTAGAGGTGTGTAGAATGAAGACCCATCCACGAACCGACTTCGCCAAGAGAGCTTCGGCATTCAATTATATTTTTATAACCTCTTTTATTGTAGTTATCATCATATTCATTTTCCCTTTCTCATCAGGTGGCAAAACTATTCGAGAATCAAGACGACCTGCTAGCTGAGTTTGGTCAGTTTCTCCCAGATGCTAAAGCGGTGACCAAGCCTGTGCCGGAAGTGCGGGAGCGACACTACCCACATGTGAGGTCTCCGCCTGTGCCTACACATCATCAGGTAAATTATATAACTTATAATCACCCACTAGGCTTTTCCTTGGACTTCGTTGACGTGGTGTTCGAAGATTAGCTTGGGGGAAACTCCAAATCCATATGTTGTACCTGTGCGTCGTTTAGCAGAGCAGTTGAATGAGAGTAGCTGAGGATTTCTTTGAAAAACATGATTGGAGAGCCCTATGTCTAGCAGTAGACTGTTCTAGGCTGAAACATCAAGCAAATTTATCTTAAAAAGTTCCTATGCTCAGAAGAGAGACATATATTTGTTAGTGACGTAAGGAGGGTAAGTCTTAAAAATTGTCGATTGGAGCATTGTAGAGTGAATTCGATAATGTTGTAGGTATACAAAGCGTACATAGAACTGGGCACTAACGAGATGTCCCCCCCGCAGCCCGCCTGCGCGGAGGGCTCCCCGCCCGCCGAGCCGCCCCCGCCGCCCCCGCACCTCGCGCACCACCCGCACCACGCGCCGGTCAGTACACACTACTCACTACACACTACACACGCATACACTGCCATTACAGGCATAGACAAACTCTTCTTCTACCAATGCTATATAAGAAGCTATTTAGACCATATTTATTTAGAAATTAGATTTTGAGTTTGCAAATATTACAGACATAAATTACTTTAACTTGGTCCCAAAGGGCGATAACGCCTTAGTTAATCTATAATTTTCAATCTTTTTGATATCTATAAACATCAGAACCCACTTACAGTACCACATCAGTAATCTGGTAAACTGAGCCACCTTAAAATTGGTAAAATTTTGAAATTTTGAATCACCTTTGGCTCATGAATGGCATAACTCGAACAAAAATTTAATAATAAGACCACCAATAATTTTTACTACAAAATTACATTTTTAAATGCCAGCACGTGACAACACACCGCACCGTGTATTGCGGCACGAGTGTCGTTATCACTGTTATCAGATAAACAAACTAACATATAATGTTAGTTTTATAGATCAATGATAACATTGTTTACTCTCGCTCATATTATAATAACAATTACTCTGTGTTGTTTTAGTGATTTTTTTTTTTGTAATATTTGTTTGAATATTCATAATTTTTTAGTTTCTAAGTGTTTCCATTCCTGTAATGCCAGTCTAAATAAAATACAATTAATAAGCTGCTTATAAATAATAATAGATTATGCACCAAGTGGTTAAGACAGTGTCTTATGTTACGGGCGCAATTTTGAATCCCGAACGCAGCGAGGAATTCTAGAGCTCCCGAGCGGAGCAAGCTAGGGAGCTAGAGCTTTGAGTTACTACACTATTTTCATTTGGGGTCCCAAATTCAAATCACATTATTGATCAACAGGCATAATGAAATTGGGCATTAATGACTTGCTTTAATATAGGTTTGCATGATATATAATTTAACATCTGTAAGCAGCAGGTGATGTGAAAAATAATCAATTGGAGACTATCAGATTAATCAAAGCACTATAATAAAATCAACCAGATCCTTTAATTCAAAATATCAGACTATTGAACAAGGTATTTTTTCTCGTTGATCAGCAGCTGCCCAAGCACACAAGCTCGGCGTCCAGCACGGTGACGGCTCCGCCGCAGCCGCACCATCATCTCAAGAGATCTCCCAGCTTCACTTCATCAAGCTCCATGGGTAAGTTACGGTTTAACCATGTCTTTTTAGTGCCATCTTGTGGTCAGTATAGTATGTAGGGACGTTGACAGTCTTTTTCAGTTTTTACTCCTTGTGTAGGACTGTCTAGCTTCATCTTGATTTTCGCAATTAAAAAATGTCTGTAACTAATTAAATATATGCTTTGAGTTTGGACATTACATGATAAAAATTGATTTTGTCGTACGGTTAGGTAAGTCGTGCTAGATTCTAGTATTTTTAAACACTATTCTTGCCCTACAGTTTCATAACTTTTGAAGTATTGAGGAAAGAACCAATCGCTTTATGTAAATGTTATTAAATTGAATTACTACTTAATTGACATAGAAAACAAATTGGCTGATGCCAAACCGCATCCGGCAACGATAGCGGTTGTCGTGAAAACAACAAAAATACCCTACATTTTTATTGTGTCAAGTTACTAGAACCTTTGTTTGATGTAATTCGCAGTCAAGCATGTCTAAACAATTTATTCAGAAACATAAATTCAACATCACTGACATCTCTTTTGAGCTCACGGTGAAACTGCTAAGCTAAGCTATTACAAGAGAATACAGACAGGTTTAAATTCTGGGCCGAATCAATCTAGATTGCCATCGACACGCTTAAGACGAAGGAAATGACGTATGTTTTTGTTCGCACAGCGGTCGGCGCGCCGCCGCCCAAGAAGTCGCGCCTGTCGGGGCTGTCGGGCGCCACCGTGCGCGACGTGTCCTACGCCGAGGCGTCCAAGCTGGCCACGGTGCACGAGTTCAACTTCTTTGACCGAGCGAGGAAAGCTTTGCGCTCGCAACATGTCTACGATAATTTTCTGAGGTGAGTTCTTGAAGAACAGGCTTAGGAAATAATCGTTTCTTCCTTACTAAGTGATTCCTAGCCTTGTAGCAACTATGTTAGGGTCGCCTTAGAGTGTTAAACATATTCATATTTTACACGAAGTCTGTCTATCTGACCTCGACAATAGTAGCTTGATAGCTGGGGTGTCATGTTACCCAACCCCTCAGTAAGACTGATTGCTAGGGCTTCTGACTAGGTACCTATTTCAGGTAAGACAGAGCTTCTTAACTATCTTGAGAAATTTTCATTTTATTTCCGAGCATGACGTTCAGTTATGGCTAAATGAAGCTTGTATGCCAAGATTATTAAAAAAGAACAAAAATAGTAACAGGTCAATGAAAAACACGAGCTTATTGTCACACATTTGTTACTAAAAACTGCATCAACAATTTGGCGCGTGAAAAATAATCAAATAACGTGCGAAAACTAACAAACACATACTTTATAATCCTTCTTGGTATGTTGCAGACAGCACGTTCTGTTACTTGTTAGTTTTAACTATCTTTCTCCATACAAAAGTAGTGACGAAATAAAATGTCTACCAAACATATAAAAAAATAATATTTACTTTGATAATAATCTCTAGGAAATATTATGTTGAGACAATGATGACAAACCGTGCGATGTGCAAATGACAGAATGTCAGTGGTGATACACGCATGCTGCCTTCCTACTGATAGTCTCACTAAAAAAAATATAATATAGTACCATCAAAATAGGTGCTCAATTATTTTAGTCAGCATTTTAAAATATAAAGAATACTGGGTCCATGTTTGAAAAAATCCAAAGAAAGACGAAGTCTTGATTGAAGAATTGGATTTTCACATCGCATCTGCGCTGTCACTAGTCAATGCATAGCTAGAAGTACTTAACCACTAGAGAGCCACTTCCTAATTGCTACAAAAACCGATTGCTTTCTTAAAATTTGAGCACCAATTTTGCTAAGACTTACTTACAATATTTCCCAAAACTATTTTTTTACAGCATGTACCTATCTTAAACTAACCTATGATACTCTTCACAGATGCCTCCTCCTGTTCACCAACGAGATCATCTCTTCATCCGAGCTCCTGTGCGTGACGGCGCCGTTCCTGTGTCGTCACCCGGAGCTACAGAAGTGGCTGCAGGACTTCCTCGGCCCGCCCTCCCCGCCGCACACGCCTACTAACACTAATGCGCTGCATACTGGTGAGTTTGGCTTTGATGACATAATAATGATTACGACAGTGTTTCTCAAAGGGGTAGGCAGTTTGGATAGACACTTTACGAAGTTTCGTGTGGTGTGGGCGAGCCTATTGCCATCAATGGACACATTCCGAGATAGCACCATCTAGTCAATTTCCATTGAACTGCCACAAACCAAAACTAGTCAGGGTTACAAGGGAAAAAAAATGTATAAGTAGGTCATATTAAACACACAATAACGAAAATACAAAACAAAGTTTACCTTGACTGGGGCAACCAGGAAAACCGCAAATATTTTATTGTTAGCAAACATTTATATAATTTTCCTCCAGTACTCTAGCTATTATGTTAGTTTTGTTAGTAAATACTAGGTGTATGGTTAAGTTATATTATTCATGATGAATATTGTGTAACATGAAGTTATGTGTCTACGTTATTTTAATACACACATAATGTTTTTGGCTAGATTTTTGTGTATTCACGTCAATGCTAGGGAAGCAAGTAGCTAAAGAACTGCCGTTTTTTGAGGTAGTCTTTTCTATGATGATCAGAAATATTGGCTTGAAAGTGTCTGAATTTATTTCAAATCAAATCAAAATCAAATCATATAGAGAGAAGGCCTTTGTCTCAGCAGTGTGAAATTTATAGCCTGACTGTGATGTGTGTTTTATTCTGACCATATGAAAATGCATAAAGCAAATATGTGTGTGGCGTTCTGTAATTTCGGCGTATAACAAAAGTATGTGGTTTTTAATGATAAAAATACCCTATTTTCTCCTACAGCCTACAGCAATTCAGCCTTCGGAGCGGCAAGCAGCGTGCTATTCGAACGGGAGCGCCCACAAGGAGAGAAACTTCGTTACGAACCTATTGGACAGTTGGGCGCTCAGCTGAGACATGAGAGGCCACAGGGAGATGCTGCTATGGATATAGGTATGTTACTCTTGTTATTTACCTATCTAGAAGAACAGTCGTTTTGGACAGTAATGAAATTGTCAGGAAAGTAGGGCTTTAACAAAAAGGACTAGTTGATAGACTGAAGTGTGGTGATCAGTCTCGTTTTTGAATACCGCTTCTTTGTCTTGTTATTATGATTATGACTAAGAGAATAAGAAATCATTCTTGGTAATAGCTACTTAAAAAGTCTTCACCATAATGTAGCTCTTTTGATGAATTAATTAAATTATTTACTTGTTCTCGGGGCTGTAATACAATTTCTGATCAACATAATTATTTTCATGGAATTACAATAGCTCTTAACTAGTATTTTGCTGATGTGTGTTTTCTATTAATATAAGCAAACACTTGAAATAATATAGCCATATTAGTATGTACGTTCTGTAGAAGCTATGATAACGCATTCCGTGGCCGCAGACCTGACGACGTGCAAGCGGCTGGGCACGTCGTACTGCGCGCTGCCGCGCGAGGCGGGCGCGCGGCGCTGCTCGGGGCGCACGCCGCTGTGCCGCGAGGTGCTCAACGACACCTGGGTGTCCTTCCCCACCTGGAGTGAAGATTCCACCTTCGTGACGTCTCGCAAGACGCAGTACGAGGAGTACATCTACCGCTGCGAGGACGAGAGGTTTGAGGTGAGAGGAACTACAGATTTATTCAATGTTTCGCAGTACCCTCCTCAAAACACTTGGAGAAAGCCACCCAGCAACCAATCCAACCCACACAGCAATGTGTGGCACAAACTCAAATTACTCCCATTTAAGTTGTTTTACATTTCTTAGAGTTTTTAGCATCAACCACTACTAAATGAACCGTCCGTGATTCCAGCTGGACGTGGTGATAGAAACCAACGCGTCCACCATCCGCGTGCTGGAAGGCGTGCAGAAGAAGCTGTCCCGCATGACGGGCGAGGACGCGGCCAAGTACCGCCTCGACGACTGCCTCGGCGGCCACTCGCCCACCATCCACCAGCGCGCGCTGCGACGCATCTACGGTGATAAGGTGGTACGATCGAGTCGGATACTAGGCATGCTGTGCAACAACTATGGGGTAGGGTAGGGCAGGGAAGTAGAATTAGGGCTAGTTTGGCATAGGGTACGGAAAAAGTATGGTGGTTAAGACCAGGAGATAGATTTCGATTGTCTAAGAGCTAATACGTAGATGTCCGGGATTCCAAAGGGGAATGTTTGTAGGGTATAGATTTGGTGTAAGGGTGTATTGTGTAGGTATCGAGGTAGTTTGAAAAGTGGTGAAGAAATAGGGCTATTTTTGGCAAGGGGAAAAGAGATATAGGGGAATGAAAAAGGGTAGTTTAGTGAAGGGAGTTCATTGTTCGAATGTGTTTTCTTTGAAAATGAATCTAGTATTTGTGCAAAATACGGGGTGGAAGGGACACCGACGCGATAACGGTTACCACGTTTTCAGTACAAAATTCTGAGCCCCCTACATAGAAATTTTTCATCGGTTTTTTTTAAATCAGCTGTTTCATACATTTTGACCGAAACAGCTGTTTTTTTTTGAATAACTGAAAAATAACTATGTGGCCCCCTGCTCAGAATGATGTACTGAATACATGGTAAACGTTTTCGCGTCGGTGTCCCTTCCACCCCGTATATTCAATAGCTGCACATATAAAATCAGCAATTCATTTATCTTACAGAAAATGCTATTTTACAGGATGTGGTTATTTCCAATACAAAATTAAGTCTGCGAGCTATTTTCGCATAGTAACATGATTATTTACGATTTAGTTACAGCTACTACAATTTTAATGTCACGGTCTGCTATTTTTATTTCGCATTTTTTTTTAATTATTATTATTTATACACAGCATTGCATGCCTTTGTCTATGCTCTTTTATATTTAGTTTGTAGTTATTTTTAATTTGGTTATGGTATATTTTTATGCACTTTGCACTTTATTTTATGCCTTACAGGGCGTGAGAGTTGCCTATATATTAGTTACAAGCTTACAATCATGTTAATGTACAAAGGAAATGCTTAAAAGTAGTGCATTCTAAGCTATTGTAGTTTTTATGTGGTGTTAATTGGTTTACAGCAACTTATGGAGATATCAGATCAGATATACAGTTGCTCCACTTAAAGTACTGGTATTCAGCTGCATCCGGTTAGACTGGAAGCGGACCCCAACTTAGTCCGGGCCAGGCTTGGCCGATGATGACTTCGTATGCAGCTCAAGCACATGACACATAACGGCCTTGTCTCTGCGATGGACTGTGCAATGCCAAGTTTTGATTTCCCTAGAAAACCACACATCTATTTAGTGAACGGGAGTTTACTGAATGCGGGTGTGGCAGGCTTGTAGGTAGACCTATGTCCAGTAGTAGACTAATTCAAACCAATTAACGCCTCGTATTTTAAGCTTTACTTGAATTCAGGATCTTAGATAGTTTTAATTTGCCTTTTACTGCGAAGTTCATGCATGCATTTTGACGCTATGAGATGCGTTGGTGGATTCACAATACTCTGCTCAATACAGAAATCCATCGCATTGAATATCTTCGTGTTGAAAAATCTTCACGTTGATATCTTGCTTTCCTAGAATGCGATTAGTCGTAGGCTGAGCTGAGCTCTCTAAGATCCTGGACAGAGTAGTGGGTTGCTGCAGGCGGTATAATTGCGGTATGGTTGCAGGCGGTGGACATAATCGCCGGGCTGAAAAAGAACCCCGTGGTGGCCGTGCCGGTCGTGCTGCGCAGGTTGAAGGCGAAGGAGGACGAGTGGCGGGAGGCGCAGAAGGTACATATACTATGATAATGTTCAGTAGTTAAAGTAATTGAGATATTAATGTTTCTAGAAGTCTTTGATCAGTCGATCTGTTGTCAAATATTATGTTCTTGTCTCTTTGATATTGGCTGAGTAAAATAAGGGCCTAAATACCTTCAATTTCTAAAGAAATCTTTTGCAAGAAACCTTTTCGAGTTGTTGAGACAATGATGACAAACCGTGCGATGTGCAAACGACAGAATGTCAGTGTTGATACACGCATGCTGCCTTCCTACTGATAGTCTCATAAACAATACTTGCACCATGCTTTTTCCAATGATAACACACTTTAATTGATAAAAACTTTGTTCCTTTGGATTTTGTGAAAGAAACTATGATTTTGATTTAATTAAAGCAATCATTTGATGCAAATTTGTCACTCAGACCAAACTGATTATAAAAGCATGGTGTATAAATTAAATTCATATAACATTGTGTTGAACTAATTTCCTACAATCTCGATGCTAATCCACTCAATTACTTCCAGGGCTTCAACAAACAATGGCGCGAACAGAACGAGAAGTACTACCTGAAGTCGCTGGACCACCAAGGCATCAACTTCAAGCAGAATGATCTGAAGGCGATGCGCTCCAAGTCTCTTTTCAACGAGGTGGAGTCTGCCTTCGCCGCGCGTCGACCAGGTCCTCATGTGGTGCTGGATTATAATATGCAGAGTCGGCAGGAAGGTAAGATAAACATCTGTCTAGCGTTTACCAAACAAGGTGGAGTCTGCCTCGGGAGGGGCCCGCAAGGGCCGGTGCCTGCCAGGGCTGCGGAACTGTTCGAAAGAGATACCGCGGCCCTGGAACATAAAGGGCCAATGAAGGAACATGGGTGGTTTTTAGTCAGTAAAAGTCTGACACTCCCTTCCGCTCCGCCCAGAGCGGGAGGAGTCATTTGATGATTTCCCACCCTCCAAAAAAAAAAAAAAAGGTGGAGTCTGCCTTCGCCGCGGTGCTGGATTATAATTAGGGTTCGAATATTCAGATCAGATATTTTGATACTCGAACTCTCACTCCATACTAGTCAACATCAAACTTTAGGTAAATATGCATCCGAATATCCAATCTCTAGTTATAATGTCACTTGCACAAACTATCACATAAAACTTTAAACGCGTTACCCTCTTTTGTCACGCCGTAGGTGTAGTACGTATCACTATTTGAGAATAAGAATGATACGACACCGACCTTGGTTTGAAGGTCCCGCGTAAACTACGTATGTAAACATACTACGCGGCAATTTTAACTTTTTCCATATGTTTTGTTATGTAATGGCCGCTTTGTGTTAAATTTACACAAACACACACACATTTTTTTTTATTTGTGTTTTTTGACACTATGTTATGTTTATAAAGGTCGCTTAGAATATGAACCCAAAACGTTGGCCTAGTAGTCGCACGTGCTACTGTTGCGCACGAGGTTTCTGGGTTCGATTCACAGGTCGGGCAGTTTCAATGGGTTTTCTATCAGGAAATTGTCAGATATATAGCCTGGAGTCTAGATGTACTCGTAGATGATAATAAGTTCCCTACTTTGGACTTAACTGACGAAATATGAGTATTATAAATTCACCTCTGCCTAACGCTCTGGGGAAACACAGGTTTCATGTTATGTTTAAAAATCTTTGTGTCAAATCCTTTTTTTCCATATTTTTCGAAACGTGTACCTTGAGACAATGATGACAAACCGTGCGATGTGCAAATGACAGAATGTCAGTGGTGATACACGCATGCTGCCTTCCTACTGATAGTCTCTTACAAGATACATATTTAGGGATAACATTACGCATTTGTGGCAAGCATTTTCTTCTAATTAATTTAGGAAATAATTAGTTAGTCTTACGCAAAACGACAAGACTTGAATTATTTCAAACTAGAAGATTCCTAGTTTTAAAACTCATAGAAATTAATAAACGTACATTACATTTTTATATGAATCATACCATAGCGTTTTACTTTTATCAATAAATCTCTGCGTTGAAACTCAAATTTGTGAATAAAGAGATGAAAACCAACTAGTTTTCCAATAATAAATAGGATATTCTTTTTTTTTTAATGGCCTCTCGCAGGTCTTCCTATGAGCCTGGCTTCTGCTTAACTCGACTATCCTGTGTGCTTTGAGTATAAGGCCTCCAGCCAGGGTCAAAATTCTTATAAACTAAGCAACTTCCGCCGGGGTACGAGCCTCGGCTGAGGGCGGCAAAGGGTCAAGCTGGATCTGAGTGAGATCATTTAGAGGCTGATTTGAAACAGCGGGCTGGCTCGCGCAAAGGTCGGGTTGGGGGACGGGGGGATAGGAAATAGTTTCTCTAATCCTATTATAAATACACATACCATGTTGTTACGACCTTCCTTCCGGTCCAATTATTTATCAGTAATGTGCTTCAATTAAATTCAATTGTTTCCTCATTCATACCAGTTTCTAGGTATTTTGTTATTAAAGGTAAATGCTTGCCGTAATTTGTAAGCTTGGATGATTCAATAGCAGCTGGTGTAGAACAATATAAACAAGGCAATTTGGTTGAATATTCTGACCTTGAAAGCATCAATAGATACATAGAAATTATGATTTAATCCAATTTTAAACTCAAATTGGTGATAATCAACAAATTTCACAAAATGGCCTTGTTTACACTGCTAAAAACAACTTTAAACTATTTTTTACATCGAAATAGGGCTTTAACTTACTGCACAGCCATTTCTATCTCAAAAATAGTAACTAAACCATGTATTTGTCTTGTCAACAGCGATAAAGATTCTTCGCGACACAGCCGAGCTGCTGATCCACCACGCGCGCCGTCAGACCGCCATACAGAAGACGGAGAAGCGACGCATCAAGCGGCTGCTGAGACACTTTCTGCCCGATCTGTTCGCGCATCCCAGGCAACCGCTCTCTGACGACGAGAGGGATGAAGGTGCGTTCAATATAAACAAATTAACATCCTCCGCGACACAGCCAAGCTGCTGTCTAACAAAGATACTAATAAAACTTCCAAGTTGCTTAAAGAGTTACAAAGATCCTTTATCTTGCAACCCGATGTATAAATGTTGAAGTTATGCACGAAGATACCTAAAAACTAAAATAAGTTTAAGTTTCATAGTTTTACTTCAAAGATACCAGTCACAGGCACTTTTGAATTGTCATAAACAAAAAGTTGAAGCTACAGTCCAGCCACAGGCATGATAACTAAAAGGACTGTAGCTGCCCATTCCAAAGCATAGATTTCTACATTAAAACAATATAAACGGACAAATTGAAACCTTGAAGTTGCTTAATTTACTTTAAAATGAATATTCGCAAAGTAGCGGAAGCATGAATTTAGTTTTCTTAAAATATAACTTTATTTAACTGTACATACATCAAGAAAGAGTGTTTCTAGTTTAGACATATAGCCCAATACAGGTTTTTGAGCCATTTATCTTCAACATAATCTTATCATGAAAAATTAGAAACAAAACCTTGTGTTAGGTAATGTTGAGACAATGATGACAAACCGTGCGATGTGCAAACGACAGAATGTCAGTGGTGATACACGCATGCTGCCTTCCTACTGATAGTCTCAACATAACTTTAAAATGTGTTTTTTTTCTTCTATTAAACATACTTATTCAAGAAATATATTAGCATTGATAAAGGTAGGTTAAGGTCACAACATACATGAAACAAACATTGGCTTATTGTATTTGTTTATCTAAGTTCATATTGTAACACGATTTCGTGTCTGTTTACATGCATACATACATAATACTGTAGAAACACGATTTACATACTACAAAGTAATTTTTGTTAAAATACGAAAGAAATAAAACTTCAGTCATATACTAAGTGGAAGGGACACCGACTGTTCCATATATTTTGATTGTGCAGGTATTGCAGTGTAGGAAACAGCTGTTTTTTTTAAATAACCGACGAAAAATTTCTATGAGAGATGGGAGGGCGGGGTCATGATGTACTGAATACGTGGTAACCGTTTTATCGTCGGTGTCTCTTACCTTGTATACTTCAATATGAATTCTATTTGCTGATTATTTTGTTAAGATTTTCTCTCTTTGCCTTTAGTCAGTTGCCAGTAATGTCTTCATAGTAACAATTCGTAGTTATTTCCGCAGAGGAGAAAGACGAGGCCGGCAGTCCGGGTAGTCCGAGTGGTGAGACGACAGAGGACAAGAACACCAATGCTGTGAAACAGGAGAAGCAAGAGGTAAGCATTAAATCAGTGTTTCTGAAACTTATTGACGCGGCTTTTGGCTTTAAATCATCATCATCTGCCTAGCCTTTTCCCAATCATGTTGGGGTCGATTTCCAATCTAACGGGATGCAGCTCTATAATAGTATTTTACGTGGAGCGACTATCTGACCTCCAAAATCTAGTTAGTACTGGGTAATACAATATCCCTTGGTAAGACTGGTTGTGAATTTCGGACCACTGACTGACTACCTTGGCTTCAAATAAAGATTTAAAAAAAAAACCTAAAATATGAATTGTATTTGAGTGAACTGTTTGTCCACGAGAAGGTACACTTGAAGTGTTATTATTATTATGTGTATTAGTATCAATATAAGGATATAAATTTTCGAAATCAAGAAATTATTTTTTAGATATTTATTGTACCTATCACAATGTTTCCTATTTAACCCAAAGGTTGACTGGTAGAGAATGCCTTGTGGCATTAAGTCCGCCTATGTACCACTATTGTACATGAAGTTTAAATAAATAAATAAATAAGTGTTGATATTTTTACAAATAAAGCAAGAAAAAGCAAATTTTATTTGACAAAGCACCTTATGTGATCAAATAACTACACATCCAGGTACACAGGTTCTTACATTAACTCACTTTTGTAGTACTTATTTCAATTTTTATGTTGCATATTTTAGCACTTTAGTTGTATATTTCGAGCATTTATGAAGCATATTTCGTCGAATTTAAGCTGCATATAATTCGGTTTCTAATGTGTTTGATTACTAATATCGTTGTTATTTGTTCACAGTCATCAGAATCTGATAACGCGTCCGACAAGAGCGGGAAAAATAACAAGAATAAAGAAAATAAACCGAAGAATAATAATAATACCGACAGTAAAGGTAAGATTTCGCATATCTTAAGAAAATGTAAAATATAAACACACAAACTCTCCCAGTTTTCCCATGTAAACAGACTGAATTTTGAAAAATTTTATAACTTTTGTTGCAATTAAATTAGATATTTATTTAGTAGTTTACTATCCTGTACTGAACCAACGTGGTGGAATACGGCCCATTCCCTCACACAGAGGACGCTTTTTTTTGTCCATGGCTTTATTTACCCTGATAACAGTATTTTTATGTGGAGACAATGATGACAAACCGTGCGATGTGCAAACGACAGAATGTCAGTGGTGATACACGCATGCTGCCTTCCTACTGATAGTCTCTACTACTAACACAGTTTATGTAAGATTCAGTTTTTCCCATTAATTCTTACAGTATTTGTAACAAATGTTTTCGATTATTACAGAGAGTTCAATAGCATCAGCGAACAGCGTGAAGCGGACGAGCAGTAACGAGGAGATGTCGATGAAGACTGAGATTAAAGCGGAGCCGCAGGATGTCGAGGACGACTACAGAGATCATCCGCCCAATGTGAGTGTTGCAGATATTAATTTCATAATAGATTGACCTGCTGGCTTCCCTTCGGAACTAGTACTCTAAATTGTAAGTTCCACCTATGTGATACTCAGTCAGGCCTGTATTGTGTGTCCAGGAAGCGCGCTTCGTGTGCACGTCGTCGTGGTACCTGTTCCTGCGCGTGCACGGCGCGCTGTGCCAGCGCCTGGCCGCGCTGCGCCGCGCCGGGGCCGCGCTGGGCCGCGCGCGCGCCGCCGAGCGCCCCGCGCCGCGCCCGGTGGCGCACGCGCTGCGCCTGAAGCCCAACAACCTGCCGCCCGACGCCGCCGAGCCGCAGCACTACTACGCCGTGCTGCTGGACCTGGTGCGCGCCGTGCTGGACGGCAACATGGACGCGCCGGCCTACGAGGACGCGGCGCGCGAGATGCTCGGCATCAAGGCCTACCCCGCCTACACGCTGGACAAGCTCGTCAGCATCGCCGTCCGCCAGCTGCAGCACTGCGTGGCGGAGCCCTGGTCCGTGCGCGCGGCCGAGCTGGCGGCCGCGGGGGGCATGCGTGGGCCTCTCGCCTACGTGCGCCGCGCCGCCCGGTACCTGCGGCAGGAGCACACCGCCTTTCTCGTCAAGCTGTACGGCGGAGACTCCTGTCGCGTCACCTTCGAGCTGCTGGCGACGCACGAGCCGGAGCGGCACGACGCCTGGCCGCTGTTCCGCGAGCGATACGCCGCGCCGCCCAAGCCCGTGTTCCTGCTGCGCAACGCGCGCGCGCGGGCGCCGGGCTACACGCACAACGCGCACTCGCTGCCGGCGCAGGCGCACGTGGACCCGCGGCCGCACGCGCGCCGCAAGCCGGACTGCACGCTGGGCCGCCTGCTGGCCTTCCGGCCGCTGCAGCTGTACCAGCGCGGCGCTCTGGCGGCCGCGCGCGCCTCGCAGCCGGCGCTCAGCGCGCGGCGGCGCGAGCGCTTCCGCAAGTGGCTGCGCAAGCGCGACGCGTAGCACGACCAGCTCTCCAGCGAGACCGTCGCCCCCACGTTCTAGTGCGCGCGACCTGTACATAGTCACAGCTCCTGTCGTCCCCCGGTTGACAGATCACGATATTATTATATTTATATTAAAAATTACAACTTGTTTCATTTGTACTCCCATTTTCTCACCAGAAAAAAGCATGGAAACACCCAATCACTTCTGCTTCACATTTAAGTAGGTACACTGCTATAATATTACATGACAAAAACGTACACAAACCACACACAAATCCCGACTGATATGCAACTGAGGGACTTCGTATTAGGGTAACTTTTTCCAAGTCAGGAAATCAGGATCCCATATTCAGGAAGCGCTCTAGCAACTGTTATCGAGGCAGTCGTCAAATCGAGTAGGTATCTAAAGTAAGTACAATACAGGTAGTGGGATACCGAGAGGCGCCACGGCGCCCTCACCTTCCGCCTGACGCAGGTCCTCACCGGACACGGTTGTTTCGGGAGGTACCTGCACCGAATCGGGTGGGAGGAAACGCCCGGGTGCTATCATTGTGAGGATCGCCCGGAGGACACGGTGGAGCACACCGTGGAGGTCTGCTCCGCTTGGACGGAGCACCGCCGTGTCCTCGTAGAGGCGATTGGCGGCGGCGACCTCTCGCGTCCGGCCCTGGTTCAAGCCATGGTCCGGGGCGAGAGGGAATAGGAAGCCGTCACCTCCTTCTGCGAAGCAGTCATGCTAGCGAAGGAGGCGGCGGAACGTGAGAGAGAGAGAACCTCACGTCCCAGCCGCCGCGGGAGAAGCACCGGGCGTCGGGGGCCACGCCGTGATGGTTCTCGGCCACCGTAGGCGCGGGCCTGTGGATGGTGAGTAATGGGTTAGCTCGCCGTCCGTCCGTCATATAACGACAGGCTGTGTCGACGGCGCGTTCGTGTTCCACGCGCGCCTCAAAGAGATGTCAGCAAACAGGAGGGGCCCGCAAGGGCTGATGCCTGCCAGGGCTGCGGGACTGTTCGAAAAAGATACCGCGGTCCTGGAACATAAAGGGCTAAAGACGGAACATGGGTGGTTTTTAGTCAGTAAGTCTGACACTCCCTTCCGCTCCGCCCAGAGCGGGAGGAGTCATTTGATGATATATATCCCACCTGATACCTGACGGCAACAATCTTTTACTGACTGCACTTATAAACAAAAAAACGTTTGAAAATGTTCTGTTTATTCCTAATTTCCAATGTGCTAATCTCTGAAACGGCTGGACCGATTTTGACGGGACTTACTGGCAGATAGCTGATGTTATATCGTCTAACTTAGGCTACACTACGCGAGAAGAGATATGGCGAGCTAATTCACAGCGAAAACGTGTACGTTACCCCAGCATGAAAGTGGCTTCTAGAGTGACATGAGTGGAACGAATAATAATTAAGAGTATATAATCTGCTGTGCATGTGCACCACATAAAAACTGGTGCGCTTTATCAATTTGGAAAAAACGTATTCCTGCTGGAGTAGGTAACATTCTTCCAGCAGGAAAATTCTAAACGAATCGGAGAGAGAAATATTATCTATGCGATCAATGACATTACCCCCACCTAGTACTTCGCACACAGCCAATAGGCGCTGCGAAATTTTTTCGGGTTTTCAAAAAACCGCAATTTTTTGGAAATTCTAAATATTTTCTTAAATCTCATTAGTCATTTATTCTTAACAAAATACATTTGTGTCGAATACAGAGTAGCACAATAATAATAATCAATAAAAGTTCCAATCAATAATAATCAATAAAAGTTCCAATCAATAATAATCAATAAAAGTTCCAATAGATAAAATGTCAAAAATAAAATAAAATATATATCAACAACATAATTAAAAACAAAAACACAATTAGCCTAGTCAGAAAATCAAACAAACATTCAAATCAAACAATAGCATGTCAAAATTAGACTTAAACTTAAACAAATAAAGAAGTTACACTGTGGCATTATTTTTGTCAGTAAAAAACTCTTCTATACTATAGTAGCACTTCGTTAATAGGAATGAGTTTAATTTGAATTTAAATATTCTTGGATTATTAATCATTTTTAGTTCTAATGGCAATTTATTTAAAAAAATTACAGACTGTACTTTAGAGCTATGTTTGACAACGTTTAATTTTGGCTGCAAATAATTAGGCAGATCTTTCCTGCGCGTTTCCACCCTAGTTTCCCTTTCTTCCTTTGTCTCGTATTTGTCTAGGTTTTTTAGAAAACTACTTAGTAGAACCAAAATATAAAGACAAGGTACGGGTAGAATTTTTAATTTCACAAAATGCTCTCTACAAGATTCAGTCTGGTCTATGCGAAGTATAGTTCTAAGGGCTCTTTTTTGCATAACAAAGGCAGCATCCATATTGTATTTATAACTGTTCCCTAGGGTGCTTCTTAAATGAGTAAAAAAATTTTTTTTATTATTATTATGCGTGTCACCCTTTTATTCTGTTCTAAGTGCCGAAAAACTAATATGTAATTTTTATTTTATTTTTAAAATAATATTTAGGGGTCGCTACCAGCTATTGAAAAATAAAAATAAAAAATCTTTGAAAATTCTTTAATTAAGTTCGAGAAAAATCAAGCATACACAAATCATATAACTAATAGGATGAAAAATAAATGTAATTCATGCTAATAATGTGGATTTTTTTGTATTAGGGTACTTGTCCCTGAAATCTTTTACCACCAAAAGCAGGATTCCATTAACGCTCTACACCGCGTTCACCTATATCATTTACTACTTTCATAGAACGTACAATTTTTCTGGAAGCTTTGTAGTCTTCATCTTCTTCCCAAAGACGAGGTTCTTTTTGTAAAAATGCAGAAGGAATTCCCAGGATCCTAAAAATCTTAAGGTGTTGCTGGTCACGAAATCCTTAATATTTATTCTTCGATATGACTTAGATCTAGGGTTATTCGCTTTGGGCTATAGTCTGAACCTTCCTCACTGAGTGCTATCACCATTTTTTGTTTGCTTTCAAGAGAAAGTTCATCATCAAAAAAAGCTAGCGCAACAAGTTCTTCAGACAGATACCACAAATGTCCTAGGAACTTCGTAAGAGCTTTTTTGGACATAGCGTTGTTTATATTTTCAATCTCCTTAAGATTTTTTAACAGACACAAGTCATTCCTTGGTGCTGATGTGGCCACGGGTGCTTGGAACCAGCATCTCACATAAATGATAACAACAAAAACGCAAATTTCAGTTATGGCTTTAAGTTCTGTTTTTGTTAGTTTAAACTGGTCTCTAAACATAAAAATCTTAAGGCAATAAATTGCTTTAGCCATCCATCGCGCGCGATGTAGACCTGCTGGAGCTCTAAATGATATCCCTTTATTAGGCACACTTCCCAAAAAGATTATTGTAAGTGTCAACAGTTCCTTGTAATCCTCACGTGGCTGAAAATCATTCAGCTGTTGTTCAGCAAATGAAATTGTGCTGCCTGCTATATTTTCTACGTATTTTAAAGCGTCAGGGTCCGTAGAAACTGTACTGAACTTATTTTTATCAATGTTGGACCAAGCAGATCGAAATCGTTTAAAAATTAATATTTCTGGTCCACTTGATGGACCTAATGCTTGAATAACGATCGCTTCTAGAATTATTTCCATAAGGTGACGACAAGCTGCGCTCTGTCTCAAAGCGTGTTTGTTACTAGTTTCTTCCTGCGATTTCAAGGCGAGATTGGTGCATGCGGGAGGGGGGTAGGTATGGGTACGAGTGTCCTTGAACGGAGTAATGTGACGAGTCGATGAGTATGTTTTATTATGACCAAATATGAAGTACATTACTGTTTTATGTACACTGAGCAGCAAATTATCTTTTTAATAATTTTTAAAACTTTGACTCAAGGTAGCGACCCCTAAAAGTTGATAAAAAAATAAAATAAAAAATACGGATTAGTATTTTGGGTGATAGAAGCGAATAGCGGGCTGACGTAGTAAATTTTCAAAAGTCGATAAATAAGAAGCACCCTACTGTTCCCCCATAGTTTAATACTGTACCTCAGCTTGGACTCAACTACGGCAAAGTAAACATTTCGTAATTGAGCAATCGTTAGTTCGTCCCTTAAACTTCTCAAGGCATAGCATGCACTGCTGAGAGAATTTGTGATTGCTTCCAGTTCTTGTTTCCAGCTTAAGAGCGCATCAATTTGTATCCCTAAAAATCTTAAGTTTTGTACAATTTCCACTTTATTTCCCAATGAAGCTATTTTAATAGTATCATTATTTCTCACGGTTGATTTGAATAGCATACATTTAGTTTTCTCCACATTGAGTTTTAAATTGTTAGTGGAAAACCAATGTTCAAAAGCAGACAGTGCATGATTCACTTTATTTTCTAAGTCCCTTACAGAGATATCGTTCATAACGGCACTTGTGTCATCAGCAAAAATAACCATTTTGATGTCTGGTACTATCTTATACATATAGTTTGCTAAGTCATTAAGAAATATTATAAAAAATATAGGACCCAAGACTGAGCCCTGTGGAACCCCCTTTTGTACTCTAACAAGCTTAGATTTGTTAATTTTTTCATGTCCGTTTTCAACTGACTTAATTTCAACGTACTGTGATCTGTTCTGTAAATAGGAACCGAAAAGCTTAAAGACCTTATCTCTTATCCCATAATGTTCTAGTTTGTCTAAAAGGATTTTATGTTCAACAGTATCGAAGGCAGAGCTAAGATCTAGAAATTCGTCACAAATAAAGATCAACTCGTGTATGTTTATTCTACAAGCGCAGTACACGATTCTGCAAAACGTTACTCCAGCAGGAAATGCAATATCTCGAAAACCTGAACACGCACCAGTTATATTTTCCGGTACATTTTTTTATACACAAATATAAGCTCTCTGGTCATCATACTAATATTATAAATGTGAAAGTTTGTGAGAATGGATGTGTGGATGTTTGTTACTCTTTCACGCATAAACGGCTGGACCGATTTAGTTGAAATTTGGTATGTAGATAGGTTATACCCTGGATTAACATATAGGCTGCTTATTATCAACACACCACGCGGGCGAAGCCGCGGGCGGAAGCTAGTGCACAATATTTCTCTCTCCGATCATTCGTTTAGAATTTTCCTGCTGGAAAAACGTTACTCCAGTAGAAATCGTTTTTCCGAAACCGGCGCGGCGGCGACGCGCGACGCATTGAGGCACCGAGCCGGCCGCGGGCAGTACCGCTGACAAGACGCGCGTGGCCGCGAGGCTGTTCGCAGCGACGCGACCAGTCTTGCGGCAACACAAATTCGAAAAGAATCTTCGAATTTTTGAAGCGATACTGGTCTTTTAACTATGTAAATAAAGTTCAAAATTATTTCATCAACCCGAAAAAAAGTACTGTTCCCGTGGAAAACAACAATAACGTTCTTATGATAATAGTTGGCTTGGCGCCACGTGTCTTTCGAATCATGATTAAATTATAATATTACAAGCAGAATTCATTTTCAAATTCTAAATAAACGCGAGCGAAGCCGCGGGTAAAAGCTAGTAAAGTTATAAATAAAAAGAATAAAAAAATATGTTATAGTGCTGCATAGTTCTTTTGGCGAGTGGCCATTGTCGGAACTAACGCCTCCATACTTTTAGGGTTCCGTAACTCTAAAGGAAAAACCCTTTTTCTCAGGAGCGCCTGGAAGCATTAAGTTGAAGTAAACCAAAACCTATGGGCTATGGGGGGTACCTACCTACTTCCCGTTGACCTATCTCTCCTACTTAATTTAAAGAAGATTGGGAAACAAATGTATGATATCAGGACCCACCCTTCATTAGGAACCTGCATAGGGCATCCGGCATTAGCAACCTGGACAGCTGGGCTTTTCAAGTAGAACAATCGTTTCTTATTTAACTAAGATCAAATATTAGTATTTTCGGAAATATGACGTTATGCTCACGAATATGAGATTTGTGCTTACCCTTCAATAGCAAATACTGATAATATGCCATGAAATAGAGCTTTTCATGTAGAACAACAGTTTCTATTATTATGTAAGAACAAAATAAATTCTATTCTATTTTTATTTAATGGCAAGCAAAGCCGATGTCGACTATTCTGCCAATGTCCAGTGAATTGGAAAAACAAGTGTGCATGTTAATAAAACAAAAAAAAAGGAAAAATTAAAAGATAAAACTACAACTGAGGTCAAAAGTTAAACTTTTCTTGGCATTCGACACAACGTGGATCTTGTCAGATTAGTACAGGACTGAAACAAACAAAAAATAAATACATAAATATTACAATTGTTAAAACAGAATATACGCATACCACACCCACACAGGCAGATTTATAATTTTAAGTTATTGTGACGGATGAAAGTCATCAGCGCCACAAGCAGTTCAGGGGAGGAATATGTTAGCAGGGAAGATAAATTAGTAGGGAGAGGGATTTTAAATTTAGGGAGACGGCTATATAGATCTAGAGGAGGGATGTTGTTTGAGCATTCGAAGAAGATGTGATCCAGAGTGCCCTCGTCTAACCCGCACTCACATAGAGAGGAGTCCCGAACCCGGATTTTATGCAAGAAAACGGGAGTGCTACAGAAGCCTAGTCGAATACGACAAAGGACGGATATGACATGTTTGGAGACCTTTTTGTAACCATAGAACCAAGGTTTTGACGATATAGTTGGCTGTACTGCGTAATAAAACTTGCCCTTTTTCCTTCCAGTGGTATTCCATTGTTCCTGCCACGAAGATTGGAGTTTAAGTCGTGGGAGGTTCAATAAGTCATACCCCTGGTGAGAGTTGTGGGAAAGATCAGCTACAGTCGATGAGCAAGCATCTTTGGCCAAAGCATCAACGCACTCATTGCCCTTAATGCCACAATGACTAGGTATCCAAACTAACTGAACCTCTTTTTGATTGGTAGAACAAAATCAAAGACATTCAAATGTTACGATTTTTAATCTCTTTGAACAAAATAAATATTTGTATGCGAAAATATGACGTTATAAAAGTCAAAAATAACAAATAAACGGGTCCTAGGACTCCTAGGCCTTCCCTGCCATGGCAACCTTAAGCTAAATCTTTTAAAAAAGTAGAACATTAATGACTAACATTATAATGATTATGATAAACATCATTCTAATATTATGTTAATTGGTGAGATTGCGATCACTTTAAGATATATTTAACCCACATTATAACTCCGAATACACTGACATTTGACCTAAGTCGTAATGGTTTATGTTAATGTTTATGTTCTGCTTAAAAATGCCTGTCCGTTCGCAAATTAATTCTAGTAAGGGGTGGGCCGAAATTTTTTCTCATTCTCCTTTGTAATTTGCGGCCTACCCTGATGTTTTCGGCTTTCTATGAACTAAACTTGACAGTCACTTTATTGACTATTGTCGCCATCTGTTTTCTCAATTTTGCGTAGTATTCCCTAATTTTGACCTCATATTAGTGTCTGTCTAAATTGATAGATGGCGCTATTTATAGTTACAGATTGCTTAATCTGTCCTCATCAGTATCCCAACTCTTGCTAGTTTGTTTGTTGCCTTCAATGTCCATTAGATGGCAGTGATCGCTGGGTACTTCGCAGCGCGCGGGCGAGGCGAGGCCTATAATTTAATAATTCTTTTCTTCCGGGACTCTCGCCTAAAGACTACTATGTATGTTGCTTTCGCCAACCGTTATAAATAATGTTGCTCATTATTTTAGTTGATAATGTTTTTATCATTCTTTAAAGTAAATGATTTTTCTGAATGTTGTAGGTAGGTAGAAGATACACGTAAGTATTCCCAAATAAATAAATTGTGCTGAAACCGACATAGACCATAATAATATCTAAAAACCCTTATTGGTCGTTAGACCTAGCCAAACCAAAAGAGATAACGGGTCAAAATTACTTTTTAATAAATAGGTACCATTTTCCCCCACTTAAAATTAAGAACTTGGGCAATATAATTTATGGCTAACTAAGGTTGGCGAGTAAAAATTGGCTTAATCGATGCCACATCAGCTTTTATCGCATGGATATACGTCGATGTCCCTTCCACTTTGGAAGGCACACAAACGGTTACCACGTGTTTAGTACATTATGCCCTGTGATTATGTAATATTCACATAGTTTTTCATCGGTCATTTAATAAATCAGCTGTCCAATGAACATATTTAAACCGGGTAGGTTTTGCACTTTCGCAGGAAACATTTTTTTAAATTACCGATGATATTTTTTTTTTTCATTTTTGTTTATTTTCAGATATACCTACCACTGCTTGTCTCTGCATCACCCAAAGGTTGACTGGTAGAAAATGCCTATGGCATTAAGTCCGCCTCTGTACTTTGTGATTGAAGTGTTAAATAAATAAAATGTCTATGTTTTCGTTCAGAATGATATTGTACTGAACTGTCCCTTCCACATGTATAGGGCTCTTTCTCATCTGCTCAAACCGATCCGCGTCGATGTATCTCCTTTAAAATTCATTTTTTTCAAGTCCACAATTGTTTTGAATAAAACACAACAAAACATTCAAAGTTAATTTATTGAACAACTATTAGTTACAATGTTCACGCTTTACGATTGCAGCATCAGCAGACATTCAACTAAATATAATAATTATAATATTGTCGTTATTACCATTAAAATGATACATTTTGCTTACAATAGGCCACCAAAACTTCCCTTACATATCAATAGACTCAGGAATTTAGTAAAATCACTGGACTATACTACCTTGGCAAAAAAAATAACTACCGAAAACAATTATTTTTATTACCGGCAACATCGGCAGTTAAGTGTTAATCTGTCTCGATGTATTCTGTACTGCCGTATTCTTTTTAAATAATAGAAAAAGTCTCCTATTTTTGCCAAGTTTTGTTAAAATAAATTATATTAAAATCAATGACAATCTGTCTTCTGCAAAAGGCATCTAAAATCACTATCTGCGATGTAGAAAATATATTAAAACAAAAGATATCGGAGATGTTGATTTATAGAGCAGTAAGCATAACTGGCCCGGTCGATTTAATTAAAATTGTTGTACAAAACCGATCCGAAACTTCATTCTGCCGGCTCATGCCGATCGGGTTTTACTACAGCTATCATGTTCGGGTCACTTTGGCATTATTCGATTCAAGCAGAGAGGCTCTTCTAACAACATATTCGATTTTGCTGCCCCGCTACCCGAACAAGTAACACCCCTCACCGGACCAGCTAAGCTTTTCTTGAACTTTTGAACGACCCTGGATTTTCACAACAAGCAGAAGAGCTGACTTTACTATCCGTGCCGCCAGACAATTTAAGCACTGCGCCTAAGCCCTACTAACATGGATTCAGCAAAGAGTTTAGCCGCAAAAACGGCATGAATCTTGAATGAACATCATAAGGCCCCATTTTGCATGAGTTTAAAAATAAACTTCGATCATACTGTATGTTATAATGTGGGTACTTTTAAGGTGATGTTTTCAGCTTGCACTTGCACGTTGACCGTCGACCGATTATGTCGCATATGGGATTTGACAAGGTCAGAATTAACAAGGGCAGCCATTAGACTGAGCTCTCCTGCCAAAACTGTGGCGCATATCAACGACGCTAATCTAGCAGAGTTTTCTGCAGGGCGAGCCCCAGCACCTTTAACCCCTAGGATGTCTAAGCAGGCCCCTTGGCCCGTCAAAATGGTACCTCCCCCAACAGTGCCCACTTCTAAAGAAGGCATGGTGCAAGTTACATAAAGATCGTCGCCATTTTCGCCGCAAACTTCCATGTTCGTGGAGCAATTCGAGCTGGTTACGTTTTGAGCTGGATCTTGGCCTGTCGCTATGTAAATAGCTGTTACCATATTTGCTGCATGGGCGTTATTCCCGCCTATAGACCCAGCCAGAGCTGATCCTGAGAGATTCTTGATTTTGTTACACCTAGCCAGAGTTCTGGCATCAGTTTTGAAGATGGTCCTTAAACTATCATTGGTGATCGTCGTTTCACAAACAACTCTTTTGCCCCTTCCCTTTACCCAGTTAATGGCTGCAGCTTTTTTGTCTGAACAGTAGTTTCCAGACAAGCTTATAACTTCCATGTCCGGGAAGTAGTTTTTAAGTAATTTTAAGGCGTTTTCGGCTCCTTTTGAGACCATGTTCATACCCATAGCGTCGCCTGTAGTGGCTCTAAATCTTAAGTACAGTGTAGCGCCGTCGACTCCTATATGAATCTCTTGGAGACGAGCGAATCTTGACGTAGAATCAAAGGCTTCTTTTATGATTGCATAGTTATCTTTATTGTCAATCCATTGGCGACATTCGTGGGCTCTTACAACGTTGGGAAGCTTGACAGCTGGGGCTCTTGTCATGCCTACGTCTTCAACTACACTTATCACTCCTCGCGTGCCTATGGCTTTAGCTCCTCTGTTCGTAGAAGCTACTAAAGCCCCTTCAGTTGTAGCCATAGGAATCATGTAAGGCTTGCCATCAACGACCAACGGGCCAGCATAGCCGACAGGCACTCCAACATATCCGATCACATTTTCGCAACAAGCGTTTAAAACTTTAGAATAATCATAATTTAAATAAGGCAGCTGTTTGATTGCCAATTCAGTTTGGAATCTTAATCCGACGACTTTCCTGCGTAGTCTTACACCACGTAAAGGATCGCCTAATACTGCTTCTAGTCTATGTAGAGGTATGTGAGACTGCTCAACTAACATAACAACTTCTTCGTCACTTAAAGAGACGCAAGCTCCCTCAGATCTGTATATTTCGAGGCATTCTGCCATTGGACGCTTTTTAGAGTTCAGTTTGGCTGCGGAAGAACTAGGAGAAAGCGTAGGCCATTCATCTTCTAAAACACCTTCTGTTTGCGTGGAAACTTCAGAATTCGAGTCATCCCCGACTGAGAATTTAGGCTTACTCCTGGCTTGTTCTTGAATCACTTCTTTGACAGTCATATCATTCATATCTATGACCCAGTTTCTTTGTTCTTCAAAGAATACAAACTTTATAATCAGAGCGCAAAGCAGAGTTGCTATGACGATATAGTCTGCAGAAACTGAGAACCATTTGACGTATGAATGTAGAAGAATGTTGTCATTTGGAGCAGGTGTCAAAGTGTCTGTTGGGCCTTCAATTATTCCATTGTCAGAACTCCAAGGCCATCGGCTGGTGAGATGAACACATAGTAACCCTGCTGCCATAATCATCTTGACTCTCTGAACAACTGGGTTTGGCTTCAGGTCGGCTTCAGAAAACGGGCTGTCTGGGGACATTTCTTTTCGACCCGAAGCAAAATCTGCGACCAAGGAAAGGCAGGCTGGGTAGAATGTGACGAAAACGAGGTAGTCTACTAATAAGGCTAGGCAGGCGAAGGTACACATATGTTCTAGCCTGGGGACCCCGGATAAAGCTCCAACTCCTACTAACAAGACTGCTAGGAGTGTATCCAAAGTCGCTGTCGGTCCCAGTAAAGCCAATGCTCTTCCAACCCTCTTCCCCTGATCTTCTCCAGCAGACCATCCTGCCTTCGCCATTCTGGCGCCCCTAGCCACATCAGCGACCAATAAAAACAGAAACGGGGCATCCTTAATACTGGCTAATTCACTCCAGAACAAACTAGCAACCGCTGAAGTGAAGATGAAACTGGCAAATGTGGAAAACACCCCTGCAATGATGAGAAGGTACTTCGAAGCGATTTTGTGGAGATTTGAGATCTGGTAGTAAGCGTAGAGGAGGGCTGCGCAGCGGACGAAGGTCATGATAACTGCATCTGCAGCTTGGTATTCGGCTTCAAGTCCTGGGCATGCTCTTGCCCAGCCAGCGCAGTGTTCTGATCTATTGCCCGGGCCATTCCTCTCGACGCTAGCGGCACATGCGAGCAAGGCCAAGGTTGCCACGATAACCTCCCATTGGTGACGAGCGCAGAATTCGCCGTGAGCTCCCCAGACTTTCATTTCTACTGCTTAGCTGCTTACACAGCTGCTATCTGTAATCAAGGAAAAAGGTGTGGTCAGTTTTTGAGATTTTTGAAGTGGCGAAACTGAAATATTAAGAAGAATATTATTGGGACTGTGTTTTGCAAATGCAGAAGCTTTAGTCTACTTTGCTTTTTTAATACTTAATAGGCTTGCGTTTGACCGCAACGGTGCAACCTGCTGGATGTAAAGCGATGACACGGCTTAGGGTGGAGCACGCTTGCCTAGAAGAAACCGATTCACTCGAACTTTGAAGAGGTCTAGATTATAATGTTCGGGAAACAGAGAAGCCGGTAGTGAATTCTATAGACTGGCGGTTCGCACAATAAATGTGGAAACATAGCGCTTTGTTCGGGTTCGTGGAACTTCAACCACAAATAACGGTGAAGCTTAGCCGCATCTCTGCTCGTCCGATGATAGAATGGGGATGGGGGAATTAGATTGTGTAATTCCAAAGCACACTATTGTAACCGATAGAAATATGTTAGAATTGTTAGACTAATGTCTGCTTTTAGTAACACTTATATGGACCTAATGATCAGTTTAGCGCAGTAAGTTGATAAACTCAACAGAACGGTTATATTTAATCAACAATTTAAGTGTAGCTTACTGTTAGTGTAAACAGGCGTAAGATTAGGAATTCTGAGCTTTTGACGACAGAAAGTGAAAGTTGGGCGAGTTGTTTTTTTTTTGCTTTAAATAAAGTCTGGGCAATGTGCTTTGAACTATTTTGGCTTCAGTAAGGGCTTGTTTGCCTTGTAGTAGGACTAGTTATTTGACGTCAATGATTGCAGAGGGTGAGGTTTGAACTCACGACCTCGTCGAGCCATCGACTTTGTAGCAAATATGGTGTTAGCATTTCAAAATTTAATAAGGCTGACCAAAAGCCGGGCATTTGCAGGAAAGTTCGGAAATGTTTGGTTTTAAACCTTTTTTTATCGGTAGCCAAAACTTTTTTGAATCCCCTTGGTTCGAAAGTCCGGACGGAGGGCCGAAGAGCCCGACATTTCCAGACAAATGCGGATATAAGGTAACCTTACGCAAGTATGTTAATAATTTAGCTAAAGCTAAATAATTCAGCTAAACCTAAAGCTAAATTCAGGTATTTTTTTACTGAGTCTGCTAAAGAAATCTCCCTTGCAGGTTTTTGGAAAACCCATATTCAGGTAGTAACAAAATAAAAAAACAGTAAAAATGAAATCTTACATAAAACTTCATTTCCTTGAATTTCGATGCATCAAGGTCGAAGTAAATGTGATATTTAAAGAAATGTATTTATTTTCATTTCAAATTACGGACCTTCAAATTAATATGGTTTTTATTCATTTTTATGAATACTTGACTTACGTTTGTTATGAGTGTACCAAGTACCAGCGTATTATGTTTAGCGAATACCACAAGAGCTATTTGCGATTTTGAAGTCTATTTGCCAATGAAAACCCCAAATAGAATTAGCTCTACAGTTAACGGTGGTTGGTCAGTCATTAATCCACCCAAGTCCTAACCATCGATTTCCAGAAGAGCGCCACATTTATACTCGAGGGCGGAGACATCTACGAATTTCCACTTGACCAAATTTTTCTTGCTTCGACTTGGGTCCGGAGTCTGTTTAAAGACTTCCAATTTAGCCAAGGCAAGTTATGTCCAGGTGAGAAAATTTGAGCAGGTCGGTTTTGGACGGTAAGGAAGCACTGTCTCGCCACAGCTTGAAGCCCGGATTCCACCAAACCAGAGAGGAGACGTGCAAGAAATCAAATGCGAGACACAAGAGACGCGATGTAGATTTCAACCAATATGATTGTTCGATTCGGCACACGGCTTCTCTCCTCTCCGGTCGTCTCAGCTTTGGAAACTGGGAAACTGGGCCTCAGTCTTTCTTTAGGCCTTTCGCCACTAAGTGAGGACCACACTTTAAGAAGCTAACCAATCAACAACCCAGACAGATTAAAAAACGGCGATCGGGGAAACGATAAACGTAGTAATCTAAAAATAGATCCAAACACGCATTCCTAAAATTAGCCGCGATCTAAGCACCGGTAATTCTGAACCCGTTACGCACTACACACACCACTATTTACTAACAAACGGACACGATAAACAGTTACGATTCGCTCGATAAAACGTACATTAACAAAGACAACACTAGTGACCCACAAATAAAACCAGTTTCGGAGTAGTGCGCTTAAAACAGTCGGACAAATGACCGTGATAACTTTCTACCAAGTATTCAGATTTTAGAGGTATTTTAAAAGTAAAAGTAAGTTCCGTTTTTTCTTGTTTTTTTTTACAGAATTTATGGCTTTTATATGTTTTTTCCGGGATGACTTTAGCCCTTCTTCTTTATCGTGTGGTTAATGCCTAATCTGGTGTAAGAGTTCTTACGCCACCCATGGGCCTCTGACTTGGCTTTACATGCCGTCGAGAAATATCTCTCAGGCATGCTGGTTTCCTCACGATGTTTTCCTTCACCGAAGCAAGTGATAATTATACAATACGCACATGAATCCGAAAAATCAGAGGTGCGTGTCTTGGGTTCGAACTTGAGACCTATGACTTGGCTTTTACCCTTTATGCCTTACTAGGTTTTCCCTGTGGCTTCGCTCCTGTCATGGTCGAAAATTATCCCACTGCAATAGTGGAGCTCTCCATGAGAGCATTTTTTTTAAAATCGTTTGGGTTGTTTTCTCTTACATCCAGACTTTACCCTTTTAAAATAATAGTAGGATTTTTTCTTACACTGCCTGGTTTAGTGTCCCAAGCGCGAAGGAGAATGAGGTCCAGGGTTTGACTCTTATGTCGGGCAAAGTGTTATTGCGTTTTTCATCAGCCACGGAGTTTGGATCTGTGCCCGGTTGATGGCAATAGGCTCGCGCCTGTAACTTGAGATTTAAACATACCTGGCGAAATGTGGGTAGACTATTAGGTACACCTCTACCTAATGCTTTGAATTACAGCCGTGTTGTTGTGTATTTTTTTACATTGACCATTACTTGGTTTTATCGATTTTCTAATTTTAAAGTGCATGTTTCTTTACGGTGAGTTGCCTCACAAGAAACTGGACATAATTCAGAATAATAAAAACAACCCCATTCCCTTCCCTTTTGAGGATGAGTTTAGCTGATCCTGCCATTTCCTTCTGGGTTTGCCACGTCCTTACCACCGTAATTATAACGCGCGAAAGTGTCCACACTGAAAAGAGAGACTTCAAAAATCCCGCATAGAACTGCATTTTCAATGTGATTGATCGAGTCTATGAAAAATTTCGTGAGGAAAGTTTTGAGTATGAATGCGGATGGATAAGACCAGGGAAGACCAAAGAAAAGATGGATGGACTGTGTGAAGGATGATATGGGTACAAAGAAGGTGTCTGATGAGATGACGAGTAATAGAGAAGTATGGAAGGAGAAGACATGCTGTGCCGACCCCAAATGAATTGAGATAAGGATTGGTGAATCATTTTTTTATGTTTAATGGGCCTTCTCTTGTCCTGAGGACAGAGATGAAGTCGACGATGGAACGAGCTAACCCAAAAGAACCCTATTAACTCGCGACTTAAATACATTGGGGTCATTTGAACTTGGGAACACCGACGCAGGCAGGGAATTCCACTCCTTGGCTGTGCGCATAATAAACGATGTAGCAAAGCGCTTCGTGCGAATGTGTGGAACATCGACAAGGAATGGGTGATAACCCGCAGTACGTCTGGACTCCCGATGGAAGATTATGATGATGATATTATCCTCTGACGTGGTCTAGCGAATCTGATGATTTAACTCTTTAACGCCGTCATTCCCAGTAATAAATGAATATGTAAGTAACCTTAACAAATGCTTCTCACGTATTTATTGAGTTGACTGTGAATACAATTAAATCCAAGATAGGCCTTACGAATATTAAACTATTATGCTATAGATGATACTGTAGCAGGACAATAAAACAATAGAAATATATTTGGTTGACACAAACTTAAAAATTCTGAAGTAAATCAAGACACAACAAGTTGGACTTTGACACATTATAGCGTAGCTTCATGAATCTTGGACGAGCTCATATTCTTCCTGCCCTTGTCCCATGTTACTTGGGGACGGCGCAACACGTTTTTTTCTTCCATTCTCCTCTGTCAAAGACATTAAAATATTTACGAGCGATAGACGGGACAAGACAAAGAAAATCGTAATCCACTACTTGTTACTATTTGGTAATAAGTCATTCTGTCTAGTGTCATACGCTCGCTTGTCAGGAAGCATTCGTGTGTCAAAATCGAAAATGTTCGGGATCACAGTTTTTGTATGAAAATATTCCCAAAGTTCGCTCTATAAGTATTTTAAATCTCTTTGTCCTCTGTCAACCGTCTCGCTATCATTTACTTCTTTATCTTTCATAATTATCATTCCTCACACAATCCATCCATCGTTTCTTTGGTCTTCCTCTCCCTCTCCATCCATCAACGTTTATATTCATTACTCTTTTAGTCACATGCGATTTGTCCCTCCTCATCACATGTCCATATCACGATAGTCGATTTCCTTTCAACTTTTCTGTAGCTGGCGCAACTTTTAAACTCCCTCTAATATACCTACTCCTTCCTTACTTTATCCATTCTTGTCACACCACACATCCACCTCAACATTCTCATCTCCGCTACATGCAATCTTTTTTCATGCATCTTCTTCAAAAACCAGCATTCCGATCTAATCTTGGACGAGCTCGTGGCTAGATAATAAGTAAACAGCCGCGCTGTCCTAGAAAATGTTTATAATATTATTCTCTATAGCTCTATACAAGATGTAAACGGACCCTTCACCAGGCCGTCAACCAAGCATTCTGTACATCAAACTAAATAACTCTACGTAAAAATTTATTGCTGGAAGATGACTATTTTTTTTGGGGTGAAAAATCACGTTTTACCGTAGGACTCAAAGTGACGCACTCAAAGCATTGTGCTGATGGATGCACTTAACATTACGAGGGTCGTAGAGAGATTTAAAGTTAAGTTACGACATTAAAAACTTGTGAAAAATTTGGAACGTGGACCCCCAATGTAACTAGAAGGTTCCCAGGTTCCCGGTTTGGTCCAGAAAAAATAAATTATCGCAATGACGGGGAGAACATGTGCTTTTCGGCTTCGTTAAGGGTACTTTTACACCCATTATACATAAATGATTTTATGATATTAATGTTTGTTCGAAGAGTTTGAACTGGAATCGAAACCACATTTACAATGACCAATTGTTAACCTAATTTAGTCTACACCTTAAAAATCATACGATATTTTTTCACTGGTCACCATATTCGCCGAGCCACAAAAATTAGACGCATATTCATTCTTAACTAATTGTAGACTGTATTCTCGTTGTTTTTGAGGTGATAATTGAATGGTTGTTTAGCTCATATGTATTCGGAGAGGTGTTTCATAATAGCCACATGCTGTATGACCTTGTATCTCACTCTGAGATGTTGGTACAATCGGCTTTGAGAAAAAAATGTTTAGTTAACCTTTAAAGCCCATTTCCATGCTTTTTGGGGTTATGGTAATCACTTGACAAGTTAGTAGGGTTATAGAAAACTTGACATTATATCATGCCTGTTATCCCTGACGGGTTAGGCAGAGGTGTACCTAATAGTAAACCCACATTACGCCAGTTCATATTTCTATCAGAAGTGCTGAAGGTAAATTAGTAAGTAATAACCTGAGTTTTTCCAACCAAAATCATTGTATGCCAGGGTACAACATACAAACAGATAATGGCATCAGTAACCAGAAATGTTTATAATTTTAATACTGATATAACAATATTTATAGGCAACTAGCTTGTGCCCGCGGCTTCGCTCGCGTTAATTTAGAATTTGACAATCAATTCGGGTTGTACTCTGCTTGAAATAATATAATTCAATCATGATTCGAGAGATACGTGGCGTCATCTATTTATCAAAAGAGCGTTATTGTTGTTTTCCTCGGAAAAAGTACTTTTCTTCGGTATGATCCGTTCAGTGGTGTAGGCGTAGTTTGTAAATAATTTATTATCATGAAAATAAAGTACCCCAGTAGAATAGTGGATATAAATATCAATACAGTGTTTTTATGATAGTGTTTTCAAGATTCATTACCACGAAGATGAGTAAAACATTAGAATGAGCGGGATTTTCCATAATGTAAATATGTTTACAATATGGTTGTCTCTGGTATACATACGACGTTGTATGTTTCCACACTAGTTCACCTGATTTTAAGTGCTAAAGTGCCATACCGCCAGCTAGCGAGCGAGCGAGCGAGCGAGCCGGGCGAGGTATCGGTTCACCTCTTTTCATACTTTGGTTCAAACCGCGATCTACCGAAACAACCGAAATGAAAGATAGAAAGAAGCTCGCCGGCCTAAGGTGGCGCCAAGGGCAGCCCGCCAAATTCAAATTTTCTAGCGTTTTTTGCAATTTTCCGGTCAATGTAACGCTGTATGTCGAACGAAATACGATTTGCCACCGTAACACGTATGTATTTACAGAACTCAACAATTTCGAATTTTGTTTTCGAATTTTTGTAACAGTGTTTTCTGCAAAAATAAATGATTTGATTTGAATTATAATCATTAAAATCATCAATTCAACCCTTTAAGTTCATATAATCCGATTGAATGACTATTTCATGAAAAAGTCATTTAATGGGATTCAATGAACTTAGAGGGTTGTATTGGTGATTTTAATTATAATAACTCTGTAAAGCCATATTTGTTACGGTCGCGAATCATATTTTCATCAACATACAACCTGACACTGACCTGCTAATTGCAAAAAACAAAAGAAAATTTGAATTTCGCGGGTTAACCTGACGCTTTCACCGATAGTATGCGCTTGCCTAGCAGTCACCTATTCAATCGTTTATTGAAGACCAATTAGTTAAGTTCCAAATCTCCAGTAATTATGGTAGATGGTAACTGGTTCTCTAAAAAAAGAATAACTTTGACCTCCCAAACTCGCGTGGCCAGAATTTCGAGAGACCACAATCTAGCAATCATAAATCGCTCATGCTAACGCAATATATTTTATTTTTTACTAGCTGTTGCACGCGACCTTCGTTTCGTTCACATAAAATTATTATAAAAATATTACTTCACTTTTTTCAGTAAAACTCCCGTCAAAATCGGTCCAACCGTTTCGGAAGTTAGCTGTTTGAATTGGATTTTGTTAACAATTTCAAGGTTTTTTTTTTTGCACAGAACCATAATTATTGATCTAAAATAAAAGTAGCCTATGTTAGACCTTGCAACGTCAGCAATCTGCCAGTAAAAGTCCCGTAAAAATCGGTCCAGCCGGGACAACCAGACAGACAAACAAAAATTGAAAAAAAAAAGTGTTTTTGCCGTATATACATATTTTCATATGCACTAAGTAAAAAAGTAATAACAAGCCGCAAAAGATCCAGGGGCCGATAGTATGCGCTTGCCTAGCAGTCACCTATTCGATCGTTTATTGAAGACCAATTAGTTAAGTTCCAAATCTCCAGTAATTATGGTAGAATGTAACTGGTTCTCTAAAAAAAGAATAACTTTGACCTCCCAAACTCGCGTGGTCAGGATTTCGAGAGACCACAATCTAGCAATCATAAATCGCTCATGCTAACGCAATATACACTTCTCATCAAAAAAATCGAAACACTTTCGTTTTTATTGTTTTTGTCCTAATTTTTTACAAAAGAGAATTAATTCCATGAAAAAAAAAACATTATTGTGTAGCTGGCAGTTTGGTCATTACAGTAAGAAGAAAAAAATCAAAATTCGAAATTAGAATTTCATTTGTTTATCCTATAAATGAAATTAATCACTGTTTTGAGACAAATGTGTATTTAGGGTTGGAGTACGTTTCTCGTTTAAAAACTAAAAATTAGCGCTTGTCTTTAAACTTTTTGTTTCTTATTTCATTTACTGTGACTTTGGGACGTCTGAAAAAACTTTTTTTTCTAAAACATATGGATACTTCGCCCGCAGAAGCCGCCCAAGTGGTGGCATTGCTGGATTCTGGACTTAGTCAGCGTGTTGTGGCTGCAAGATTGCATCTAAGCTTATCATCTGTTCATAGAGTCTACAAACGCTATCGGGAGACTGGTTCGTTCACGCGCCGTTCAGGATCTGGCAGGAATCGGGTCACTTCTGAGCGAGATGATCGATTTATTGTAACAACTTCTTTACGAAATCGACGCCTTAACGCTTTTCAACTGCAGCAGCAGCTTCGCGTTGTACGAAGAGTAGCTGTAAGTGACTCTACAATAAGAAGAAGGTTGAAGGAACGCGGATTGGCACCGCATAAGCCAGCGAATGGGCCGAAATTAACTGCAGACCATCGAAGAGCGCGCCTTAACTTTGCACGCGAGCACCTAACTTGGTCATACCTTCAGTGGAGCAAAGTACTGTTTTCTGATGAGTGTAAAATTATGCTGTATGGTAACGACGGAAGGAACAAGGTCTACAGAAGAGATGGAGAACGCTTTGCGCAATGCTGCATTGAAGAAAAGGCCAGCTATGGTGGCGGTTCGTGGACGGTTTGGGGAGGAATCAGCGCCGACGGTAAGACAGAACTTGCCTTTGTGTCTGGGCCACGGCTGCCTGCACTAAACTCTCATCGGTACATCGAACAGTGTCTTGAACCTCATGTGATGCCCTATGCACATTTTATTGGCAACGACTTCATATTCATGCACGACAATGCTAGAGCTCACACCGCGGGCGTCGTACGAGATTATCTTACCGAAGTCGGTATCTCCATTATGGTATGGCCAGCAAGAAGCCCGGACATGAATCCCATTGAACATCTATGGGATGAATTAAAGAGACGAATTCGAGCAAGAGATCCAGCCCCAGAAACACTTAGCCAGCTGCAAAATGCAATCCAAGAGGAATGGGATAATATACCACAACATGTGATCGTGACTCTCATCCGATCGATGAAGAACCGTATGGAAGCAGTAATAAGAGCTCGCGGAGGGAATACAAGTTATTAAATAAACGTTTCTTACATTTTTTTTTCATTTACGCGTGTTGTTTTACCCATTTCCTTCATATTCCATACAGGGTAAAAATTACTCATTATACAAAATACGAAACCTATGAAGACTTAATTTGAATTTAGAACAATAACATTAGGATTTAAAAACCTCATACTACTCACTATTAAATGACATTTTACATTCATTCCTAAATATACACATTTTTCTGATAATCCTTATCAAATCATAAACTGCGAGGTGTTTCGATTTTTTTGATGAGAAGTGTATTTTATTTTTTACTAGCTGTTGCACGCGACCTACGTTCACATAAAATTATTAAGTATAAAAATATTACTTGTATTTTCTTTATTCATATTTTTTTCTTATTTTATACATTTTTAAAAACTACAATACTATAATAGAAATAAATATGTACAAGTATAAAAGGGTTACAGGGCATCCAAAAATTCGTCCGCATCGCTGTCAACAGAAAAAGTGCCCAGAAGGCTGGCAGCATTACCACGTTGGATGGCAATGCTGATTCTTTGGCCAAAAAATATTACTTCACTTTTTTCAGTAAAACTCCCGTCAAAATCGGTCCAACCGTTTCGGAAATTAGCTGTTTGAATTGAATTTTGTTAACAATTTCAAGGTTTAATTTTTTTGCACAGAACCATAATTATTGATCTAAAATAAAAGTAGCCTATGTTAGACCTTGCAACGTCAGCAATCTGCCAGTAAAAGTCCCGTCAAAATCGGTACAGCCAGGACAACCAGACAGACAGACAAAAATTGAAAAAAAAAGTGTTTTTGCCGTATATACATATTTTCTATGCACTAAGTAAAAAAGTAATAACAAGCCGCAAAAGATCCAGGGGCCAAACCTGGATCACCTGGAACCTGGACCTGGCTTTTAAATCAGTTTTATTTTTCTAATCTGCTCTGTCCCACTCCTGGGTGAAGACCTCCCCCCACCCCTCCCACTTCTCGCGAACCCGCGCGTCCTTCTTCCAGTTCGGACGGAACTTGTCCAGTTCGTCCCGCCATCTCCTTCGTGGCCTGCCGCGACCCCGCCTCACTGTGTCAGGGCACCACTTTCCTGCTATTTTGGCCCACAGTTTGCCGGCATACGGCAGACATGACCTGCCCAATCCCATTTTAGTTGGGCAGCCTTTTGAGCCACGTCAGTTATATTTGTTTTGGAGCGCAGTATTGTGTTTCTGTTCGAAACAAGACCCGTTAATTTAACACCTAGTAAACTGCGATCCATTGCTCATTGTCTTTAAATCAGTAGGTTCTGTAATTTTTAATTAAGAGCATATTAACACTTGTATCTACAGTCAAGTTAAAGTATTAACTTGAATTTAAATAATTATTTAAGCAACCATTTTCATGCAATAGACAAGAATTTGAACGAAGTAAGAACTGTCAAAGAAAGCAAGGCTAAGATTCTAACTTCAAGCAATAACTTAACTATAGAATAAAAAACGTATTTTAAGTAAATACTTTTACTCAAGTAATCACTTAGACTTGTTTAGAGATATGGGTGTGAGTCCTATCAATCAGGTTTGCGAAGTTTCGCTGGCTAATTTAATTTGACGTCATATGGCTTTTTGCCAGCTTATACTGACAGGCCCAAAACACCGTAGAAACCTTATACTTCCGGGATACTACAAAATTCTAATATATATTTATTTTATTTCGGCCAGTCAAACTTGAAAATCTGGATAAACCGGTCGACCATATGATGAATCGGCTGTCTAGGAATAGTTTGTTTACTGTGACGTAAAGCACATGGCATGTGTTGTCCCATATCTCGAGTTTTGCTACAGTCATGGTTGGAAGTCTCTTATTATCTTAGCAATGAAGAGACTGCCACGTTCGTCGAGTGGTCGCAAGCGAAACTGCTGAGTATGAGATCCTGGGTTCGATTCTCGGGGCGGGGTAAAATGTATGTAAATTTAATTGAGTTTTTCCACCAGGAATTTCTCTCACAGAGTCTGGATTTGTGCCTGGTTGCTGGCAATAGGCTCGCCCCCTATTCATGGGACTTAAGACAAGTAACATAATTTTTTGAGCTCTGAGCCGCGTAAAATAAGTCGCGGAATTTACGCTGCATTCGGTTTCATACTAAAGTCCTACTTGTACCCAGGGTGAACTCATTTTGCGTCGCCGTGGGGCGTGTTCTAGGTAGTTCGATACCCCTTCGTAAGACTGGTTGTGTAATGACTTCAAAGATCTACAAATGACAGCCAGGACCAACGGCTTAACGTGCTTTCCGAGGCATGGAGGAAACTCGGTATCTAATGGGAGGTCACCCATCCATAGACAAAACTACGCAAGCGCGGCTTAACCTGAAGATCCGCGCCTGTTATTACTCGTATTTAGCCACGAGTTATTGTAAAACTATTATAGAACCAAAATGAATATCTACTAAGGACTGAACTACCTGTACACTTTATGTAAACTTATTTATTTTATTCATCAACGAATAATTTTTAATTTTCTCTACAAGTATGAATGCGGATGGCAAGTCGTTGTCACCCTGACGTCCATCGGAAAGGATAACGCATTATAATAGAGTTAAGCAGCACCATGCGTGTCAGGAGAAAGTCGACGACATAGAATTTTAATTGACAGCGAAAACGTTTCAAGATTTTATGCTGTTCCGTTATGTCTAGTAGTTACGGTATAGGAAGTACTTCATCATCGGCCTAGCCTTTTCCCAACTATGTTGGGGTCGGCTCCCAGTTTAACCGTATGCAGCTGAATACCAGTATTTTACATGGAGCGACTGCCTATCTGACACACAACCCAGTTAGTCCACTGGGTAATACGATATCCTTGGTAAGACTTGTTGTCAGACTTTCGGGCCACTAACTAACTGTAAGGACTGTCTAAAGATTTGAGAGCACGCGCTGCTCTTAAAACGGTGAAGGAAAACATAGTGAGGAAATCGGCATGTCCGAGAACCAAAAATTCAAGATATTGACATCTACCAATACGCTCTGGACCCGCCCACTATGGAAGGCTTGATTCCCAGCAGTGGGAACATTATGCTATGAAATAAGGATTTAAAGAGAACAATGGAGGAAGTCGACATACGCTGACCTCAAATAAATTGGGATAAGAGTTGAAGAATGACGTTGAAGAAATATTTTTGCTCTTTACAGGAAAGAGCCTTAAAGTAGACTCATCCCGTAAGACGTGGACATAGTTTATCGCTATTTTTAGAAGTACAAATTATGTACGAAGACGTCACTATATGAGCTTGGTGCTGTGATAAAATCTATAACGTCAACCCGTACAATACGGCCTTTGTGATTGTAATACGAACGGAAGTCAGTTTGCGCATTTAGACATTATGTGCGTACATTAGAACTGGATTTTTATTTGTGTACTGTTTTCTTAAAACTCAACCTGTTGTCCCATTCTACTTGGGGTCGGCGCAACACGTTTTCTTCTTCCATTCTCCCCTGTCAGACGTCACGGCATCATTTACTCCTTTCGCTTTCATAGCATTCTTCACACAATTCATCCATCTTTTCTTTGGCCTTTTTTTCTCTCTTCATCCATCATTATTCATATCCATCACTCTTTTAGTTACATGCGTTTCCTCCCTCCTCATTACATCATCATCATCTGCCTAGTTTTTTCCCAACTGTCGGTCGGCTCCTAGTCTAACCGGATGCAGCTGAATACCAGTACTTTACATAATTAGTCCCTTCAGTGGGTATGATGCCATTAATATCGGATATCGGAACTCAAATGCATATGTGTGTGTAAAACGTATCCACGATCGGCAACACATGCGAACGATACCCATTGAAAAATTCGATTCTCATTATTTCACAAAAAAAAACATTAAATTTATTCTTTCGTGTTTTTTTTTTATTGTTACTTTTTGAAAAAAATAGTCCCAATCGTTTCGAGTTCGATGATCGAGTTAATGGTATTCGGTTCCAGAACGACATAAAAATAATGGTGTATAACGAAGAAGTGAATTAAATCTTTCTATGTTTTTCCCAACTGCAGCAAATTTTTTTAAGGAACGACTGCCAGCCGATCCTGCACAACCGAGTAATTGTGTTATACGATACCGCTTGGTAAGACTGGTTGTCACTTTGTCAGACTTTCCGGAAAACTGTCGAAGTCCTAGAAAATGAGCGAGCCAGGGTAACGTTGTTTTCAAGCCACAGAACCCTCTGTGGCTTGAAAAGCACTCTCGTTGTGTAATGAAGTAAAAAAAAATTGGCGAAATTTTTTTTGCCAAAATACGCAGAATCAAAATGCCTTATTGATTTTTGCAATATGGTTAAAATCATGTTTGATATTATACGGTGCAGTTACATGGAAGTTTAATTTTACAGAAAGTAATTTCAAATTACTTTCTGTAAAATTATAATGTTACAAAAGATTGTAATAGCTTGGCTAATAATATGTATGATATAAATACGGGGTGGAAGGGACACCGACGCGAAGCCTATAGCACCCACGAATAAAGTAGCTTTCTGCCAGTGAAAGATTTTTTAGAATTGGATCATTCGTTCCGGAGATAATCCCTTACATACAAACCTACAAACAAATTTTACCTCTTTATAATATAAGTATAGACAAGGCACTCGACTTGACAAAAAAAAACCTGTGCAGATACCCCACTATCAAGAACTCACTATTTTAGACTACAACCTAAAATATTTACATTGATTACGAGAAAAATCAATGTCTTCGACATGACCGTCCTTGAAATTTGCCCAATCGATTTCTTGAAAGCGGGTTTTGTGAAGGCCAATGGAGTTCTATAGACCCCACGAGGCCACGACACCTGTCCATGAATCTTTTACCCATCGGTGAGGGTCAAGAGGCTGGAAATTTGACACCTAATTTCTCCGTAACTAGAAGGTTCCCAGACATGGTCTAGATTTCTAGATCATAAAACTGATCGCAATGACGAGGAGAACAAGTGCTTTTCGGCTTCGTTAAGGGTATTTTTACACCAAGTATAGCTTTAGGTCATTCATTTGCACGTTTTTATCTGGTCTATAACAGATAAAGGCGATAGTTCCAAATAAACCCGGTTTTGGTTGTTTGTTATCAATGTCCCACTTTATGAAATTACGCATTAATTAAAAATTATTAACTATTGATATCTAAAGTAATTAAAAAATATTAACTCTATTAACAACTAAAGTAATTCGAGCAAGATCAGGATTGAGATCTTTTCTTGTAAAAAAAATTGAAACTGGAGAAAACAATGATAAGGGAAAAGTTTTTCCGAAGTCCCGCGAAAAGGGACTTCTTATTTAATCGCCTGAAAACTCCCTATTCGAGCTTTTTGTAACGACTTCTCTTTTGAGGAAGTTATGACTACCTTTTAAAAAGTTTTAAGTACCTACCCGGAAAGTTTAGATATGTCGCCAAGTCTTTGACCCATATTTGACAGGAACTGGACCGGAATGAAAACAATACCCGCAACAAAAAAAAATTGGAGCAAATGCGAAGTGCGAGATTTAGGAAAGAAAGTTCTATTTCTAATAGGTGCCAAACATTTTTGAACTTTCTTGCCTGCGATATGCTCCGAAGACATAATATATTGATATCCGTTCCAAACAAACTAAAGGCAATAGAATTTTATATTTGGAATTTTTTAAACTTCTGACATCAAAATATCCGAGCGCTATCGGTCTACTAAACCAACGCAACGTTTCTGAAGGCTCCATGAAAATAGACGCTCATTTTTCTTTTGCACTCATCTGACAATTTTAAACACTACCAATAAAATTTATGTCTATGTAAGAAGTGAAGTTAACGAAGATTTTATTATAAATTAATGCAGTTAAACACTTCAAGGACTGTAAATACGAAGTAAAATGCATAATTTAAACAACCATCATGGTTATTGTTGTGACATTTACGCAAATTGTGACTGACGCTCGCAGTTGGTTCGGGGAAAACCGAATTCGAACTAAAGACGGTTCTTTAATAAACATAGCATACGTGGACGTATGTATATGCCTGTTTTCCTAGAAAAGGTGGGCAGACGTGTGTAGTATACTTATACATTCTGCCGGTCTTCTTTATCGTGTGGTTAGTGCCTAATCTGGTGTCAGAGTTCTTACGCCACCCATGGGCCTCTGATTTGGCTTTACATGTCGTCGAGAAATATCTCTCAGGCATACTGGTTTCCTCACGATGTTTACCTTCACCGAAGAAAGTGATAATTATACAATACGCATATGAATCCGAAAAACCAGAGGTGCGTGACTTGGGTTCGAGCTCGGCTATGACTTTGCGTGTATTTTATCAGTATTTTTCAATACCCATGTGGGAAGAGAAGTGTTAGTTGTGCGGCAGCGAAATGGGCAGACGACTTAGTTGCCTTCGAGGGTAAAACTTGAATGAGGCTGGCACAGGACCGTGGATCATCTCGAAAATGGAGGCGGCGGAGCGCATCAGGGAGACACCCTTGCTCGCGCGATTCGTCGGTGCCAGCGGGCGATAGATCGGGGATTCTATCGTCGTCGCATTGTACCCGATGGCCCTCATAAGTGGTGGCAATGTCTCAGATGAGCCCGGAAATCGCCAAAAGAGTTTGGAGCCCGGATGTGGGCTGCGCTGGATGGGTCGCGAGCGTCACGCGTAGCAGTTCTCGCGGCCCATCCGCCAAGGCGACAGTAGGCTCATAGCGGTGTCTTTTAGTGGGTGCAAACCCCGTATAACCAAACCGTCTCCTTGGACGGTGCGGTATGCGTTAGGCATTTTGTTCTCAAGGAGCGTGGAGATGGCCCAAAGAGAGGCCTATACCCAGGAGTGAGTGAAGTTCACCTGTGTATGATGATGCTGATGAATTGAGGACAGAACTAACGTCTTAACGTGCTTTCCGAAGCAGTGGGGTATCACCCCACTCATTTCTTTACTGCTGCCTGATGTAAAAGACCTGTGTCCGAGCAAGAAACTTATGTGCTGAATTTATTATAGTCGTCTTGTTGGTCGAGTGGTCGCAAGCGATATTTTTGAGAATGAGGTCTTGAGTAAAAAGTTTTTATTTTGGAACATATACAGGGAAGCTACAAACGCCCAACCAAACAAGAAAACAGTTGTTCCAGACTTTAATAATAAATACTGTATAACCAACATAGGTGTAAAAATTTAGTAGAAAAGCGGGGGTGTGCGGGAGTGTGTGTGTGGGTGGGTATGAGGGGGTGTGTGTGGGTGAGTGTCTGTGCTCGTTAACCTGCTAAACATGCGTGCTAGCACAATCGACCTTCACAAATCAAGTTCATTTACTTAATCTGTAGTTAGTTCAAGATTACAAATTATGATAAAAATCTAAACTCATGCATACGATAATCAGTAAAAAAACGATAACGAATACTTCATCAATTAGTAACGTAACATAACATCACGATTGTTATGCCTGAAAGGTTAGGCAGAGGTGCACCAAATAGTTCACAAAAATTTTGCCAGTTGGGTTTAAATTCCAAGCGATAGGGGCGAGCCTATTGCCACCAACGAGTCGCAAATCCAAACTACGGACTGCTACTGACCAGGTCCTAGTGGAAAACAAACTTTACCTGACCCGGGAATCGAACTTCGTAGCGCTTTACTTTACAACCACTAGCCCAACAAGTAAGGGGCTATCATTTAATCACGTTAGGTTTTTAAGCCTCTTTTAGGGCTCTTCATCTTTCATCACCAAGGGGGACGCAACTTGGTGATACGTAGTGAGGTTTTAGGCTACCCCTCCTCCTCCCTCCAAGCATCACGTATATTTTTAGGGTTCCGTACCTCAAAAGGAACCCTTAAAAGATCACTCTCTTGTCCGTAAAAAGAAAACTTGTAAGTACCAAAATTTACCTTAATTTTAAACTTTTTATATTTTTCGGAATTTTCCCTTTACAGTGCTGTAAGACCTTGCTATTAACCAAAATTGACAATTCTAGGTCAACCGGAAGTGCCCTATAGGTTTTGGGTCGAAAACTTTAATGGTAGTTCCCGTTGACCCCTACCTAGTTGGAAATCTACCCAGTCATCTGATGATGCAGAGTGAAGTTGTAATAAAATTGTGTTATTTTAACATGAATGCTTTGGCTACTATGAAATTAAACTAGGCAGGATTTAAGTGCAAATCCTGTTTGCCAGTAATTATAACATAGTTGTTCAGTGATTAACTAAGGGAAGTAGTTTTATATATCTTTATATACACATAAATAAAATTGAAGTATGTTTGTAATATCAAAATAACAGCTTTTAACTCAATGCATTTGAAAATATATACTTATAACAAAAACACATTTTTATCCGTTTTTGTACGGCTGGACCGATTTTGACGGGACTTTTACTGGCAGATAGCTGATGTTATAAGGTCTAACATAGGCTACTTTTATTTAAAAAAATTATTAAAGTTCCGTGCAAAAAAATTATAACCCTTGAAATTGATAACATAATTCGATTCAAAAAGGTAGGTAATATTTTTTTATTATAATTTCATGCGAACGAAGGTAGCGTGCAACAGCTAGTACTTAATATTTTAGAGGTAGTCTGTATGTTTGGTTGTAGGAGGTACTTAATCTGCAAAATTAGAATGGAATGTAATGGAATTGGAATGCTATACTATTACCAAGTGCCTTGGATGTGGTTTTCCAACTCCAACCGAAATCATGTGCAGATGTTAGTTGAGGTCTAGACTTTTTATTTTATGTTCTGAAAAATATATTTTACGGCGATAATACTTGATACAAGAACGACAGACAAGACACATGTCAAAATGACATGTAGGTTACCAGAAATCTGGATATTGTTGTAGAAGTTCTAACACCACGTAAGTAAATTTTTTGAGGTTTAGAAATTGTGCTTTTTATGCCGTTTGCAAGAGAATCCGAAGACGTGTTGTTTCAGCTAATCAGAAACAAGCAATGTGTCTATCTCTATTTAAAGTGAACACAAATTATAAAATGGTATTGTATGTGTATTGTACTGGTAGGTATAATTATGCAGTTTTTACACTCTCCTCTAAAGTTACTATTTTTGACTTATGTGCTGTAAGAACTTCTACGACAACATGTCATTTATGTAGTAATTTTTGGGCTTGATTAAACGTAAAGACAGATAATTGATGAAGGTGGTAGTGAAGAGGTGGATAATGAATAGATTTAAAACAAACTTAATGCCCAGCTATGTACCAGCTTCGTGCTACTTCCAACAAATTAAATTGACCTCTGATGGACATGGGGCAAAACAGTAAAGGGACATAATAAATATATAGGTAATGCAAATGGATACTTTGCAGAGAATATTCTCATTTATGATTATTATTTTTTTGTAAGATTTAGACATCAGGCAGATCAGACATCAGTAAGTTTAAAATATATTGACCCTTTTTGATCAATAATGAACTAAGAATCCTTTTTATTCCAAAAAATTGGTACTCAGCAGATTTAAGTTTTGAACAAAAATGTCAAATATTGCCTAGTTTCTAAAAATATCAATAAAAAGTTCCTGCCACACTTTCTATTCAAGTTTCCTGTGCTTACTTTGAGAAAAATACATTAGGCATTAAATAAATTGTCTATGATCTAGAAAGTGTGTCAGTGTCTTCCGCGGTTAGTAGGTCACTTGAGTTTATACACACAAATAATATTTATCAACATTCAAAACCTATTTTCTCGTAATAATAACTTACGTGATAATATTTGCCGGCGGAACACACTATTTTTCTGCACGTTAGAACGTTCTTATGTTCACTGATTACTAATAAGTAGCACGCAATCTTTTATGTAAACCACTGACTACGTACAATGTAATTTTTCATTCATTTCAGAGTGAAAAAGAACTGAATACATAAATCTACACACTGATAAATGGACATAAATAGTATCAGAATCGATCACAGTCAAGATCTCTCTTTATTATTCAAATTAATTGAATAAATACACTGCCAAAGTTGCCTCTAAAATTTCACTTTTTCATAATAATCAAATAAAATACTTTTACTTACCAGTAGAGTGTTTTGATATGCTGGTATTTACTAAAACTTTATACACGATTTTAGGAGTCTGATCAAATGATTTTCGCTTTGAAATAAAGCTCAGATTTATTTAAGAAATTAAAAATAGTGTCAGCGTAACACACTTCTCGCCATTTTCGGGGTGACTGACGTAAAGGAATTCTTTTCTACCATCTGTTTGCTGTCAATGTCAAACTTAAAACGTCAGTGATAGTATTGCTACAGATTATTTTCATTAATCTTCTAAAAATATTAAAAACTTGTATCGCCCCATTCGCCCCTCCATAGAGCTATAATCGTGCCACAAATTCCGTCAGAGAACAACCAGAAAATGCTTGTAATATTTAATTGTCATTTTTAATTTACTGTGCACTCGCAGTTTCGCACTTGGGAAAATTTACATAAAATGAGCGAGGGGTTATCTCATTCTGGAAATGTTGACAGTGATCAGTGGAAATGTAAATCTTGAAGTATCGTCGTGTGAGAGCTGCGTGGTTCTTTTTGAGCGTGCTGCCTGCCCCTACTAGGGAATATGCGTATGATTCAAATAACACAATTTTTTTTATATGAAAACTTTTCTTTAGATTTATAATATTTTTTCAATATAATTTCGTTTTCATTTAAGAAAATAATTATTGCAAAGTGCACAAAATGAGAGGGAAATTCAAATTAGTTGAAACGCAACGCTATTGGTCGGAACGAATTCTGACATCAAAGTTTATAATTTTCAGCTAAAGCATAGCTGTCGAAATGCTTGCGATTAAATTCAGTTTTATTGTGATTTTGATCAGATATTGAAGTGAAATTATATTTGTTTTGTAAAAGAGTGGGACACAATCGGACAATCTTCCGAAAATTTATGTGTTTATGATGGCCACGTATTTCGCATTAAATTCGGACTTTACGTCTACTGAAATAAAAGAGTGAAAGCAGCAAGGTGATTATGATTACACAATAAAATATTATGTTTATTAGATCTTTGGATAATTTTTACCTATACCTAAGTCAAGAAAAATAGCATACTTGACCTTAAAATGTGATTGAGAATTATAAGGCTATGATTATTTCATGGAAAAAACTGTATCTAAAGCCAAGTTGATGGAGATATCATGCCTCTTTTCATGATTATACACCACTTCCTCCTCATGTTCACACTTCTCGGTACAAGAAAAAACGCTTTATTTGGTGCATATCTATTTGTGTTTTTACACAAGGGCACGATACAGTACTGAAAAGTCGGTTTATTGTCCTGTTGCATTATTTATTGAAGTAAAACACAAAATATTTATAGATTTCAGCCCAAAACACTTCTGCAGCTATTCACTAGATGTTTGTTGTTATAAACCTTGACATCACGACAAGCGCGCCAAAAGGAGTTCGTTTAAAAAGCTGTTATCGCTGTTATCAGCCTATTATTTTAAAACTTTTTTGAACCAAATGTTGTTTTTTTGGTGCTGGTTTTTTTACATTTATATAATGATGTAAATTATCATTTAAAAATATAAAAAAATATGGGAACGAATGCTACCATATTACTTTTCAATATAATTTCCGCAGACTCAAGTTGTAAATCACAAATAACCAAAGAGAAGATTATTTACGCCAAATGCAAGGCCAAATGTTATGAAGACAACACACTTCTGTCAATGTCATTCACACGTCAAAACAACCATATTTGCACGAAATGTTGCTATGGTCACAAACTACGTAGAAAATAAAAAACAAACACAAACAAAGAGGTAGTTTTTTAAAGAGGTTTTTTTTGGGAGTTTGGAAGTAGAGGGTTAGGTAATCTTAGGAACTACAGATCCGATTCCGAAAATTCTTTTATTTATGGGAACCAAGGAACCAACTTTATGCCAATGACATTGGCTATATTTAAATAATTCCAGTGGGATAATTTCCGACCATAATGCGAGCGGGTAAAAGCTAGTGTAATAATATAATTCTGAATTTGTGGTTGCAATAACTTTGCTTTCGCGTTGGAGAAACATTCATATAAAAACATATTGCCCGATTGCTTAGACCAGTGGTGGCCCAGTGTGGCTTCGATTTACTAGGATTAAGTCGCAGACTCGGACGCAGTCAAGTCAGGCGCATTTCCTTGTGTAATCTATTTCATCACCACTGCTCTCAAAATATGTCCTATATTGTGGCTAAATAATAAAAGCCCCTTGGGTCGATTTTAAAGTTAAGCTGCGCTTGCCTAGGTTAGTCCGAAGTAAGTTTAAAAAAAAACTGCTATAAGAGGTCATGGTAGTAACCCATCTCATCGTTCGTGGATGGGTGACCACCCGTTACATACCGAGTCTCCTCTGTGCCTCAGAAAGCACGTTAAGTATTTGGTCCCGGCTGAAGTTCGTAGACTTTTGACAGTCGTTACAGTGGCCCGAAAGTCTGACAACCAGGCTTACCAAGGGGTATTGTATTATCCAGTACTAACTGGGTTGTGGAGGTCAGATAGGAAGTAACTCCATTTAAAATATGGGTATTCAGCTACAACCGGTTAGACTGGAAGCCGACCCCAACATAGGTGGGAAAAGACTAGGCAGATGATTGGGCCCACGTGGTAGATTACAGAGCATTCCCTCATGATGGGTGTTTTTACACCAATCATGATGGAATGCTAATGTAATCTTAACGAAGCCTTAAAACCCTTAACGAAGCCGTAAGGTACTTATTGTACCCGTCATTGCGATCATTGTTAGGGTCCGTTGCCAAATGGCAAAAACGAAACCGTTATAGATTCGTCTATCTGTCTGTCCGTATGTCGCAGCGATTTTACGTCAAAACTAATATGTTTTTCATAGAATGTTAATGAAAAAAAAAGTTACTGCTGAAGTTTTATGAAAAAGTTCCATATCTCAAAAACGTAAACATCAAATCTTATTTGAAAACCAATTTTGGAAAGGTTTTTTACAATCTTACATTTTTTTCGAAATTTTTCTCCTCTTACTTTAGGAATTAGAAAGGGGGGGGGGGGCACATTTTACCACTTTGGAAGTGTCCATCTTTCAAACGATTGACTTAAAGAAAAAATGTTTTAAGGAACCTCAATGTCATTTTTAGGGTTCCGTACCCAAAGGGTAAAACGGGACCCTATTACTAAGACTTCGCTGTCTGTCTGTCTGTCTGTCTGTCTCCAGGCTGTATCTCATAAACCGTGATAGCTAGAAAGCTAAAATTTTCACAAATGATGTATTACTATTGCCGCTATAACAACAAATACTAAAAATTAAATATTAAGGGGGGCTCCCATACAACAGATATGATTTTTTTGCCGTTTTTATAGATGATGGTACGGAACCCTTCGTGTGCGAGTCCGACTCACACTTGGCCGGTTTTTTCAAGACCTATAGACACCCCGCACGTATAGGTTTGATGAAACAATAAAATTTTTGGTTTCAGTTTATTTCTGTTTAAAAATTGTTAAGCGGTTTACAGAATACATCTACCTACCAAATTTCAACTGTGTAGTCCTAATAGTTTCGGAATAAAGTGGCTAATGACATACGGACGGACAGACAGACATGACGAATCTGTAAGGGTTCCGTTTTTTGCCATTCGGTTACAGAAGAACCCTAAAAATATGTGACTCAGGTTGGCTGGACAAATCTTCAAAATAGCTTGCATTTAACTAGGTCAATAGGTCACTTTATGTGACGGCTAAACACCCTTACTTCAGAATTTGTGACGCTACAGAATCTTAGATAATCGATCGAAAACGTGTCCAGCCATCTTGAAAAACCACTTTTCGCTGGTCTCTCAATCTCGGTAACGGAAGTGATTTTGACGACTTTTTGCATATCAACGGGCGTCACATAAATTTGTGACGGGTACCGAGCTAAAAGTTTTGTGATAAGTACAGTGGTTTAGTAGAAAAATGCGAAAATCTGTGTCCAGCCATCTTGAATTTACGTATAAAACTTATGGCTGGCACTTCCGAATCTCAATAACGGGGGCGTTTTCGAATATGGTTCCTTTACTAATATTTGGTGACGCAATGTGTGACAGTAATAACGTTTGATTTATGGCGTCACATGTAAGGGTTTACGAGAAATCAATAAAAACTTAATGTTCAGCCAACCTGAGTTCAAGATGGCTGGACACATGTATCTCCACTGCCTGATGATCTACGACCTTCGAAATGTGTTCAAAATGTTGTGACGGGGACGATAATGATAACCTGAAATTGTGACGGAGAAACTTTGCGTAGTTTCAAAGGTATTGATCATTTAAATTTCCCCATACAAACACTGCACTAGGGTTGCCAATATTGTAGGTTTTATGTAGGACAAGTATATTTTAAGGTGTTTTCTTTAATGGATGAAAATCCGTGTATTGGTGATACTAATACGAACAACTGTAGATATTTAAATCAATAGAAGACAAAAATGTAGAAGTGAGGAAGGGGGGGGGGGGGTGATTTTTAAATGTTATTGATTATTTACGTGCAGATATCTATTCTTTTTAGTAGGTATATATTATGTCAGGAGAACCAAACTAATGCTCTGAAGGTATTTAAATGAAAAAATAATGTTACAAACAAAGCAAATCTCATCATCATGGCCGCGTTCCGAATCGCACTCATGAGCACTAAAATCGCTCATGCTGCTAATTCATAGAAATGAGTCAGTAGTGATTGAATGTTATGAAGTTGCAGCTAGGTATTGTTTATTTAATTATCAGAATAATAATTAAATAAACAGTATCGATTTCAAAATTTGAAATCTACAAATTGCGTAAAAAATGTATTTAATTTGATTCCTTCGTGGTAGCCCGCGAATTTCAATTTTTCTTGCGTTCGTTCGTTAAAAGAAATCAAAATATGATTCGCGACAATAACAAGTATGTATTTACATAATTATAACCATAAGAATCATCATACATATCTATAAGTTATTTGTTTCCGCGGACGAAAAAAATAACTGCAAAAAACTCAAGAAAAATTGAATTTCGCGGGCTACCACGAAAACGTCGGAGGACAAACTATACTGCCATGATAGCTGATGTTGGTGTCGCCATCTATTGCTTAAAGTTGGTACTACTAGGACAGCTGGTCGAATCTTAACTCTTATTTAGGTTATCTTACCGCAGATTAATTAATAGTTACTAGTACTCTGATTAGTGATAACACTTCGAAAAGTACATACACTGCCGGCTGTCGAGTTTAGTTCTCATTTTCAGTTACATAAGATAATGAACTAAACGCGAAATACAAGTGGGCTCTCTCTTGCAGCGCTGGTGGTCAATTATTATTTTGAATTAACACATACTTACTCTTTTCACTGCAGGAAAACCTTTTATTTCCACGGGGAAATCAAATACAAAGCAGGCGTGGATGCTAATTAATCGATTAAAAAGAAATCCTTTATTTATGTAAAATTATGGTCACCTCAGAATATTAATGGATGTTTGTATGGGGAAATTTAAATGATCAATATCTTTGAAACTACGCAAAGTTTCTCCGTCACAATTTCAGGTTATCATTATCGTCCCCGTCACAACATTTTGAACACATTTCGAAGGTCGTAGATCATCAGGCAGTGGAGACACAGGTGTCCAACCATCTTGAACTCAGGTTAGCTGGACATTAAGTTTTTATGATTTCTCGTAAACCCTTACATGTGACGCCATAAATCAAACGTTATTACTGTCACACATTGCGTCACCAAATATTAGTAAAGGAACCATATTCGAAAACGCCCCCGTTATTGAGATTCGGAAGTGCCAGCCATAAGTTTTATACGTAAATTCAAGATGGCTGGACACAGATTTTCGCATTTTTCTACTAAACCACTGTACTTATCACAAAACTTTTAGCTCGGTACCCGTCACAAATTTATGTGACGCCCGTTGATATGCAAAAAGTCGTCAAAATCACTTCCGTTACCGAGATTGAGAGACCAGCGAAAAGTGGTTTTTCAAGATGGCTGGACACGTTTTCGATCGATTATCTAAGATTCTGTAGCGTCACAAATTCTGAAATAAGGGTGTTTAGCCGTCACATAAAGTGACCTATTGACCTAGTTAAATGCAAGCTATTTTGAAGATTTGTCCAGCCAACCTGAGTCACATCTAAAAATGGTTCGCCAGCAATAATTTTTGCTAGAGTTACTTACCAATGCTAATTAGTTTGATGTACAGAATGCTTGGTTGACTGCTTTGTGAAGAGTCCATGACTGAACCTCGTCCTAAACACTACTTCGGTTTCCATTACCGTACTGTCCTTCGATTCCTGGGTCTTGGCTGGTGGCATCACCCTGAGGAAGGCAAACTGGCCAATTTTCCAGGATGGTACCTCTACTACTCTATTGCCACCCAAGTTGTCTGGGTAGCTGGTTTCGTCGGTCTGGAAACCATAGATCCTTTCGTCGGCGAGAAGTTACCCCTTGTAGACAGTAAGCCTGTGTCCCAGTACTGGGAAAGGGAACATTATAGGCTGATATGCTGGTGAAATAGAAGATTTCAACTATGTGAAAAAAACGGGAGAAATAAAAAATTTAGAATCAAAGCAGTGAATGCTTGTTCCAGATTGTATATTATCTCAAAACATCGTATAAAAACATTTCTATTAAAAGCGACATTGTTATCGGTCCATTGTTTATAGGAGGAGACGAATTTTCATGTGGTGTCTCAAAAATTTCACCTTTTCTAAAACAATATTTTCTGAATGATAACCGTGATGTATTTTTAATTGGCGCAATAAGTTCAGATTCATCGTCGATCCATGCTTCGTAATAAGCATAGAAATATGGTATAATAAGACTGTCGCCAAATTGGCGCCAGATATAATAAAAGAATAGTGTTAAAAGTATGACTTGGCAGAACATGTAGAAGAAGTAGGGGAAAATTATAGGGTCAGGAGTTGTGAGCTTAGTGATTTTACAAACTAGCCATTGTATCATCATCCAGTAGACGAGACATTGGTTGGTTCCTGCACATAGCGAGACACAGCAGTCCCATAATCTCGCTGTGAGGATGTATGGAAAGCAGAACACATCCCACCAATTGTAACCGAAGACTTCCTCAATCTGGGCGTGGAACTCCTCTCCATGTACTTCATCGCACCGGAATCTTTCCTTGCGTTTACCCTTCTTCTTCGGCGCCATATTTGAATTTTCCTTAAACTAAATATTTTTTTCTTTTACTATGAGCTGCAACTCATAATTTGGAGTGAATAAATTTCAATTTATTCAAGTGATTTGAATTACTTTTAGAGACAGACCATTGCAAAGCGTACTTGTACTAAATGACATACTAACTGACAGCATCCTGACAGTATATTATATGCCATAAAATTTACTCTGTGTTTCCACTACAGACGTTTGCCCCCTGTGTGGCAAAAGCAACACGCCTACCGCACTGTTACGAGAAGGTTTTGAGAGCAGTAGTGGCCCTGAGACGTCATCATCTGTCTGGCCTTTTCCCAACCATTGTTGGGGTGAGCTTCCAGTCTTAACTGGATGCAGCTGTATACCATTATTTTACATGGCCCGACTACCTATCTGACCTCCACAACCCAGTTAGTAGTGGGTAATAAGATACCCCTTGGAAAGACTGGTTGTCAGACTTTCAGGCCACTGACTACCTGTAACGACTGTCAAAGATCTACAAATGACAGCCGGGATCAACGGCTTAACGTGCTTTACGAGGCACGGAGGAAAATCGGTATGTAATGCACTATATCAGGCTTATTGGCTACAATAGTCCTGTCAGTGATGATGGATTGATCCCAGTACAATGTGATATTGCCATTTATGGGTAGTCACCCATCCACGGAGCAACCAACCTAAGCTATAGTGGCCCTGAGACTTGAGATATTAAAATCACCACTCCATTCCTTTCATAGTTATTTTATTTCCAACAGCAGTAACAACAATCCAATAGAAAGCAGAATAGCCATAATAGCCTTACACAATAAGGCTATTATGATCATTGATTTTTTGACAGGCTTGTCAGAGCCCGCAATGTTATTCGAACGAAAATACAGTAAATCCTACTGTTAGAAAAATAGAATAGAAAGATTACAAAGAGTTTAACAGTGATGCAACGTCAAAGATTAAACACACACAAGGCATTTTCGAACGTACTCGCGCCAGGGTAGCCCGCGAAATTCAAATCTAACAGTTTTTGCAATTTGCAGGTCAGTGAGGTTGTATGTTGATTTAAATATGATTCGCGGCCGTAACAAACATGACTTTACTGAGTTACTACTCACTGTTATTTTTAAGCTCGTGGTTTGGAACCAAAGAATACCTATATTTCAAATGACTGGGCACCAAAGAGTACAATACTTGAACTTCCGTTAGGTTTATGTATTCTACTCTTTGACTAATACCAAATCACAGATAAAATATAGTACCAAATGGCACTTTGAGGGTATTATATTTGATGCTCTGTGCTTTGAGGGTCTGTCAATCAATGATCAATCATCAATTTCTGAAAGTATTATCATCCTTATTTTATTTTATTATTTTTATGTGCTTGTTTTCTTACTTCGTACGTTCGTCTTAAATACTTCGTTAAGTAGTGATACTGCGTTACAGTGTGTTTCCGTTATGTGGGTACCTACTTTGTTATCATAAATAAATAAGTAGGGTAGGCTTAAGAACTTAGTTTTAAGTTAACGACTGCTGCGACAGTCCAATATATGAGCTTATCGTCATCGGTTGCATTATTTCCTAATGCCCCCCTTCGTTTATAACAGTTTCCTATAATGTCCCCCGATATCAGGTAAAATATCTCGACACTGAAATGCATTATTTTTCTGTGAACATTTTAATGTACATCCACACATGGCTGCGTCAAACAGACACAGTTTAACAAAATCCAAACTATTTGTTTCAAACCCTAGATTTCAAAATAATTTAATTTGTTACAGATGATAATCAAATTTTTACTTCAATTTGTGTAATTGCATCTTTCTAAAAGCGAATTTTGTTTTGTTTCAGTATTTTCTACATTTTGAGAAAAATTAACTGCCGTATTCCATCAAGCTTTTTTCTCAGTGTCCCTTTACATATAAAAAACGTATGTAAAATAATAAGAGACTCGAACTGTGAAGCAAGAGTAAAATAAAAAAATATGTCGAAGAAAAGAGATCCGCCCAGAAATCCATGCACTGAGTTTGAAAATGAGAGATTCTTCGTGCAAGCGAATGAGAACAGCCGGTTTGATTTCTGGGCGCTCTTCTGCTACCCTTTCAAGATATTCTCGAAGATTTGTGATTTCTGTGGGACCCTATGCACAGACACGAACAAATGTGTGATTATAGTGATGTTGCTACAATGGTGTATCTGCAAGATCACGCGTTTGACCACCCCGGATCCCATGTTCTTCCCGTACTACTTCTATATGTTTTGTCAACTCTTCCTTTTAACAATATTATTCTTTTTACTTTGGAGCTATTTCGGAAAAACTGTTGTTTTACCATTTTTTCTTGCATTTTATGAGTCTTATATCGATAATTACAAACCTGAAGTACAGAAAAACGCCACACGATTGTCTTTCAGGAAATATTGTTTGAGAAAAAAAGAATTGTTTGATACACCACCGAAGACTTCTTCAGCTTTTCAGTTTCATCCAATAATGGTTATTACTTTTGTCATAGAAGGTTTTGTTAATGTAATTCTATAGTAATTATAGTCTGTATCCACGTCTTTTGTTTTAATCAATTTGCCATAATTATTATCTGTTTAGAATTCCCCAATTATGTTTGGATCGGCTTCCAATCTGACCGGATGCAGCTAAATACTAGTGATTTATATGGAGCGACTGTCATAATATTGTATCGTAAAAACACCCGACAATTTTCTTCAGCGTCATCTTGGATTTTTGTTTTGACCTCGTTTTCTATAGCAGCGTCCCTAAAACCTATGACGAAAAACCGAAAAAAAGTTAAGAATAAAATGCAGAGGACATACAATAAAAAGAATAAAAGTAAAAAGAATAAAAGTGATTTTTATCTAATGTAAATAGGTAAGTCAACAATATAAAAATCTATTTGGCACCAGATATGATATCGACCATTACTCATTCTATCTCGTTCTCCTCTACACACTTTCTTTTTCTGCACCTGTCGTAACTCGATAATCTTCGGATTACCGAGCTCCCTACAAAACGGCACTGCCAGCCGCGAAGTCACGTGTGCGGTGTGCGCGTCCATACGATTTTAGTTCTGAATTCTGACACCCGAGTACCGGCTTTTTGGCGCCACCTGTTGCTTCATTTGTTGACATGAAAAATGTAATTTTTTAAATGTTTTCAATCCTATGATGTATTAAATAGCTGAACTGTGATGTGATACCCACAGATGTGTATGTAATATACTATTTGACTACAGTAGACACCTAGACACTACGTAGAGTGCCTTGTTCGCGAAGGGAAGCCAGCAGGAATCGGCTTCGTAGGTGCCTTCGGGCCTGGTCTACCCCACTACAGGTTTCATAGTTCCGGACCACGAAAAATGTTACGAAACACGTAACGTGCGTAATGGAGGGCACGCGCGGGAGGAGGAGGAGGAGGGTCCGTGTTAACAAGTACCGGTACCTACTACCGGTAGTAATAATTCCGGTAGGTAGGGAGCTGAAAACGAAACACATGCCGAGTACAGGTTTGGGTGCATGGCATGCTAATTATTATAATTATGCATAGTTTTCCAGATGGAACCGGTGGGTGCTGCATCCGGCATCCAAGCCTGGATCTTTTTCGCGGAATAACACTAACTATTTTGCATAACATTTAATGTCATGTATTTCTGCAAATAAAATAAAGACATAAAATAAATTGTGTTTTATTTCAGGCGAAATACACAAAAACAATAATAAAAAATAAATGATTAAATTGATTTAAATAGTAAAGATAGTATAAAAACATTTAAGTAAAAACATTGCAAAATAGTAATGCCTACTTCATGATTTAATTGTAAGCGTGTTTCGCTGCTGGAGTTCGACAGCGTTGTGCAAACTGTATCGGAGTTTTTACTATACAATATTATTGCAGTCGCTCCATGTAAAATGCTGGTATTCAGCTGCATCTGACTGAAAGCCGAGCCTTTCCCCATCATAGTTGGCCGTGTTAGCCGTACAGACAGATTTTATTATTTAATTCCATTAACAAAACCTTCTATGATAAAAGTAAAAACCATTATTGGATGAAACTGAAAAGCTGAAGAAGTCTTTGGCGGTTGTAACAATTCACTTTTTCTAAAACAATACTTCCTGAAAGACAATCGTGTCAAGTTTTTCGGCTTTGGTTTGAAATCATCGCCGACATATGCCGCATACACTGAATGTAAAAAAGGTAAGGCAATAGGTTTCCCGAAGAAGTACCAAAATAAAACAAATAGTCCTGTCATAACTAAGATTTGGCAAAACATAAAGAAGTAGTACGGGCAGACGAAGGGATCGGGGGTGGTGCAACGCGTTAATTTGCACAAACACCATTGTATCGTCATTACGAACACAAAACATTGGTTCGTGCCTGTGCATAACGTCGCACAGGTGTCACAAATCTTCGAGCATATCCTGTAAGGGCAACAGAAGATCGCCCAGAAATTAAACTCACTGTCGTCGCCCGCCAATTTTTTTCCGCAGTCTTCGGACATTTTGTTTTACCCTTGCTTTACAGTTCCAGTCTCATATTATTTTGCATAAGTTTTAGCATGTAAAGGGGCAGTGAGAAGAAAAGCTTGATGGAATACGGCAGTCAATTTGCTCCAGGTGTAGAAAATCAACTGAAATAAATAAGATCCGCTTTTAAAAAGGTGCAATTATACTAAACAACTTTAGAGGTGAAACGTTTCATTTTCATGGGTCAGTTGGTCGTGTTGGGGGTAAGACACAAAATAAAATATCTTGAAATCCAGTTTGAATTAAAAAGTTTTGATTTTCTTGAACTATGCTTATTTGATATGGAGCACAATAATATTTTCTTCGAGAAATATCAATTTGTCGAGTTAAATTACCTGATGGTATAGTACAGGAAACACACTGTTACGCTTCAACCAGTATCACTACGTAACGAAATACTTTAGACGAAGCCACGACGTACGAAAACAAGAACATAACAAATAAAATTAGTTGATAAAAATTTCAGAAATTGATGATTGATTGACAGACTCTCCAAGTCAGGAGTATAAAAAAAATAACAATTTAGTCTATTTTATTTTTAAAGACTCGTCAACTCCTAGGGTTACCAATATTTGGCGAATCTTTTCCGTCATTTGTTGAAGAAAAAATTCAAAATTTTAATGATGTTTCGGAGAGACTTCAAAATTAACATTCTTTCGGTCGTCACACTTATTCGATACTGTTGTTTTGGACCAAAATTTACGTATAGCCTTCGCTCCTCTCATCTTTGGAAGCTTTTAGAAAAAGTAGACCAAATTATTATTAACACTCTTAATTCAATACTTAATGCGGCCCTGGATGATCGAGCTTGGCATCAAGCCGCACTTCCCATTCGCTTGGGTGGTCTCTGCGTCGTCAAAATTTCAAGTATAAGTTTAATAACCAGGGATATTCTGTCTTCCTCACTGGTTGATTTTGAGGTGCCGTATTTGACTGAAGCGTTGAACGCTTGGAAAATGGCTTGTCCCAATACGGATTTGTCTGACAACCTGTATACCCAGAGACAGTGAGGCGTGCCACTCTGCAGTATTGTACGGATTACCCTTTTAAATACGTCAATCAATACTGTGGAGCGTGCCCGTCTGCTGGTCGTGAGGGAATGGGAGTCGGGCTTGTGGCTTCAGGCACTTCCGTCGTCCACCATTGGTACTTTGATGGATGACGCATCGTTCCGGGTCGCCACGAGTCCGCGCTTAGGCGCACCTTGTGTTGCTCCGCATCGGTATCACTGTGGTGAAGCTGTCGACAGCCTCTGACACCATAGCCTTTCCTGCTACAGGAGCGCAGGTCGCATAATATCGACAAATAATGTCGTTAGCTCTAGCTTTTGCTAGCGCCGGCGTACCAGCGGTTTTAGAACCAAACGGTTTGGTACATGACGATGGGAAGAGACCAGACGGCATGACAATGTGGGACGCAACCTGTGTCGACACCCTTGCGCCATCTCAACTCAAAGAATTAGCATTGCCATTCAACGTGGCAATGCTGACGCCAGCACATCAAGCTACCCGAAACTAATAAATTTTCCCAATCAACCTAATGTTGTAGCGTTAAAGTTGAAAATCTATTAAAGAAATTTGACAGATTGTAGTAGCTGGATAATGTGCTGGCGTCTGTACATAGTCATAAAGAAATCTAGTCTATGACTTTGACAGCTCTCATTAAATGTCAATAACTAGTTGTCTATGGTTAGTTCCGTGTAGATCATGGTGGGGTGAAGTTACGCAGTTCTTCTAAGAAAATAATATTACGTGTTTATAACGTAATTATTATGATACAGATTTAGAAATTCACACATCAACTGCAGGATTTCGCGTTTGCCATGTTTTTTCAAGGATTAAGCGCAGGTAGGTTCTTTTTTAATGATTTCTATAAAGTGAAAGTTTTGTCGTTGTTCGCAAAGTTAAGTAAAATTAACTTTTCAAGTGAAGTCGAGCTATTTATAACATGATCGTTAGTCTTAATTAGAAGGAGATATATGGTTACTTAGGAACTATATTCTATTGTCGCTTGATTTTAGTTAAAACTGGTTTTTTTGACCTTTAAAGTTGGCGAACAAGTTAGAAATAAATAAATGCAAACTCCAGGCCTATGTTAGTAGCCTTGAATAAGTTTTTTATTCGTCATAATGTCCTTAAGTTAATAACAAGTTATTTTTACTTATTTATTGCTAGCAACAAGTTTTATTTTTGTTGCAAACTTTGCTTCTGTGTTCTTCAAAAACGTTTTGTGTTTTATTATTCTGTATTACATAAGTTTTAGTTCATATTAATAAGAAAGCATTTCTTCATACTAGTAAATATGGTGGAAGCATTCAAAACAAAAGCTTTTCATCATCTGATGTACCTAAATTAGAAGTTGGGCGTACCAAAAACAAACGCTTTCAGAAAACAGCATCATAATAACATAAATATCACACCTGTAATCCCGAAGGGTTAGGAAGAAGTGTACGTAATAGGACATCCACATTTCGCCAGTGTTATTTAAGTCCCATGTAATAGGGGTGAGGCTATTGTTATCACCTGGGCACAAATCTAGACTCTGTGGTAGCTACTGAGAAATTCCTGATGGAAAAACGCAGTAACATTTTGCCCGACTTGGCAATTGAACATAATGCTCGGCAGTCGCGCTTGCAACCACTCAACTAACGTTGAAGCATAGTCTGCCTATAATCCCACTGTTCGCACAGATGTCCTCCGTATGAGTTGAAGTCGGTCATTATTAGGGAATGCAGAACCGGTTCTGGTGCCATATCAAGCTGGGAACTCACAGTTCTTACTACTGAACTGGTTACGGTTTTACGTGCCCTAGTTATAATGCTGGATAGGGGTATTTGATATGGCTTTGAAAGTTAGGCACTAAGACATGAATGGTTTCCTAGGTGTTGAAATTTTCCATCACACACGAAGTGGTCATGAAATAATTTATTCAAAGTAAGAAAGAAAAAAAATATTTATTTGTCAATATATACAAAATACAAAATAGCAACAAAATATTATATACAACAAAGTATTGTAAACACAACAAGATATAACAAAAAAGTTGACAGCTTGCACATTGTGACTGCGACTAGAAGGTTACCATTAAGCATGATTGAAATTGTTTATTGAATAATTGAAATACAAAAATGCTGTGTTACAGAGGCCCACAGACAGCACTGCGCTGGTTTTTAGACAGCATATATTTGGAATACATTAATAAGAAAATAAAATAAACATTACAACAAAAACAGTGAAAGCCTTGCTTAGGTTGGTCCGTAGATGGGTGACCATCTATTACATACCAAGTTTCCTCCGTGCTTCAGAAGTTAAGCCGTTGGTCCTGGCTGTCATTTGTAGATCTTTGACATTCGTTCAAACATTTAAAATAATGAGTACCTAAACATAGATTGAAAGTCAAGTTAGTTTTTATATAATAACTAGCTATTGTCCATGGCTTCGCGCGAATTTCAAAATCAATTTGGGCTGTTCTCTGCTTGTAACAACATAATTCAATCATGATTCGAAAGACACGTTGCACCATCTATTATCATAAGAGTGTTATTGTTGTGTTTCTCGGGAACAGGGTTTTTTTTGGGATGAAAGGGACCCCATGTCCGTTTCTGTACACCTGACAACGTACATTCAAAATTTCTGAATGATCGGACTGGTGATGGTACCTACCATAAGTCCACTTATGTACCCCTGACAATGTATGTGAAGAATTTCATGATGATCGGTTCAGTGGTTTAGGCGTGAAAAGGCTACAAACAAACTTACTTTCGCATTTAAAATATTAGTAAGGATAAGGATATTCGCATGCTGAATTTTAGTAAGTGGAATATTATGTAGAACCTTTTTATGTATGTACCATATCCACGCAAATATTACATTCAAGAAGAAGTTTGAGACCGAAATCTTATCAACTTTATAATAAAATTGTTGTTAATACCTAATTGAATAATATAAATATTATTATCATATCGCTATAAAATAGATAAGTAGAGAAGACAGTCAAAATAACAAGCAAAAACACAAATTGTTTTTTTTTTTTATGAAGATATCATATTTGAATATTTTGTATGTTAGTCTGTAAATCAGGAGTCCGTGGCTGCTAATGGAAAATTCCTGATGGAAAATAACCCAATACCACATTGCCCAACTTAAGAATCAAACCCAAAACTCGTGTTTAGCTGTAGTGCTTGCCCAACTACACTAACCAACAACTAGACCAATGTGACAAAAATGTTTAACAGCTAAGCGACGTCTAAAACCTTCTTACATCTTATTTCCAGATCCCTCACCCACAAAAATGATCACAAAAATAATTTTCACGCTGGCAACACTGCTGACCTACTCAAGCGCTGAGTATATACCCCCTGGCCCTGTCTACCCCTGCCCTACAGACTCTACAACGACCTTATTGTACCCCTGCGTCTGTGAGAAGGGGTCGGACACAGGGTTGTACATAAGGTGTGAAAACACAGGCTTGTCTGTGCTCAGTGTTGGGCTGGGGAATATTGCGGGGTTGGGGTTGCCAGTTGAACGGTTGTTGCTGAAGGAGTGTAAGATTTGTAAGTATTTTTTTTAAATTATTTCTTTGCGTAGCACACATGTAGCCGATCAGTGAAACCGGAGACTGTAGAACAGCTATGACATGATATCCACCAGCTGGGGAGCATCACCACTGGTTCAATCCAGCAGAACACCTTCCTCTTGGACAGGAACTGCAGTGGCCAATCTGGGAATCTTTTAACCTCACCTCCTTTCTTGCTCATCCTGCACAGCCACCTGCACCTTCCAGGAATTATACGAAGCCAAAGAAACAGCTGTGCTGGTGGCAATATACTGGTTAGGTATAATTTGAGTCCATCGACACGCATAGAAAAGAAGAGCCTAACACTTTCCCACTTCTGGGACGCAAGCCTACTCTCGAGAGGAGAAGGGCCACGCGGGCCCAGTGCGGGTTGGCAGATGTCACATGTCTTCGAATTTTTCGGTTCTGTAGCGTGGTGGTTCCCGATGTTTTCTTTTACCGATTTTGAGAGCAGAGAAGAAATTAATTGCCAATACTTTCTAAAAAGTGCGCGTTAAGCCGTTGGTCCCGGCTGTTATTTGTAAATCTTTGACAGTCGTTACAACCAGTCTTATCAAAGGGTAACGTATTACCCAATACGAACTGGGATGTGGAGGTCAGATAGGCAGTCGCTCCATGTTAAATACTGATTTTCAGCTGCACTCGGTTAGACTGGAAGCCGACCCCCGATAAGTTTCTAAAAAGTGAGAAAGCCACAGAGCCTGTAATTTTTTTTCTAAATTGCTACCATTTAAGGCTAGACACATTGATAACCAAGCAGGGGGCATACCAGTGCCTTAACCTTTTTGACGCCAGAGCATAAACGCGCGTGCCCTCTACGCTAAGCTACAATTTCACCGCAAATACGGATTTATATATTTTTATAAAAAGGGATTCCAAAACTATTTAATTTTTTATTTCGTGTTATAGTGCACCGCATTTTATGTCACATATTTGTGTCGATGGCGTAGAGGGCACGCGCTTGCTTGTCACATGTATATGCGTTCAAAAGGTTTAAAAAGCGCCCGTGTGAACGTAGGCTAATAAGTAATTCCAACCTTTTTTCAGCAAACCTCTTCGGCCCACTCTTCCACCGGTCCACAATCAGAGTGTTAGAGATAGTGGACACCCCTATCAAGACCATCGACCAGTATGCCTTCGCAGGAGTCAACAGGACTCTGCAGGAGTTGTACATGACTAATACTCAGATTGAAGTGTTCCCGAAAGATGCTTTTATGGTAAGTCGGGGGTCAGTAAATGTTTTGTCAAATCTTGTGTAACCGGTATAATTGGTAAAGAGGTAAGGGAAGAGGAATCCAATCAAAGGAGGTTTTCTGATATTTTCCTGCTGACTCCCTTTCCTTCCATTTCTTGCGGCCTCCTTCCAGTTCTGACGGAACTTGTCCAGTTCGTCCCGCCCGCGCCATCTCCTTCGTGGCCTGCCGCGACCCCGCTTCACTCTGTCAGGGCACCAGTTTGCTGCTATTTTAATCCGCAGTTGATCCAAACGAGTTTTAATATATTTATAAAAGAAATAATAAGGTTTTTGGATAGTAATTTTCCTAGTAAGACAGAAAAGAGGAAGTTAAACTTTTATCGCATTTGCAAAAATAAGCCACTTTCTACTAAATTTTATGTAACAATTCCAGATCCTCAGCAACCTATCAGTGCTCTCCATAGACGGTCACAAGATGACCAAGCTTGGTAAGGATATATTCGCCGGCAGCGAGGCGGTGGGTAAGCTGGAGAGACTGCATCTGTCTAACGGGTTGCTGGCGGACATACCGCCAGAGGCTTTTCAGGTATTTGATAATATTGTGTTTTAATAGATTTATGAGGCGATGATTATAAAGGACTAGCTTATGCCCGCGGCTTCGCCCGTGTGGAGTTCGGTAATGTCTCACGGGATCGTACTACCGGGATAAAAAGTATCCTATGTGTTAATCCAGGTTATAAACTATCTGTGTGCCAAATTTCATCCAAATCCGGTGAATAGTTTTTGCGTGAAAGAGTAACAAATATCTATTCATACATCTTCACAAACTTTCGCATTTATAATATTAGTAGGATCTGAGATCTGCTAAGCGTTTTACCATTATGTTCGGGCTGACTTCTAGTCTAACCGGATGTAGCGGTATGTATGTGGTAAAAATAAAAGGCAGATAACACGTTGCCAAGCATATCGGATCTCCCCAGAGACGCCGGACGTACAGTCGAAAAAAATGTTTGGGATGCAATAAACACAAAAATAATTATATTCGTTTCCGACCGAGATTAGTTTTTACAGCCAAAACCGAAACCGAATTTCTTTTTCGGTTTCGGCATAAACAAAACCGATACTTTCTTTTAATGTGGAAGCGCCAGAGTAGCTTCGAAATTCAAATTTTCTTATGTTCTTTTTCTAATTTACCGGTCAGTCAGGCTGCATGCTGAACAAAATATTTACCCCTTTAAATCCATTTAATTCCATTGAATGACTATTTCAAGAAGAAGTCATTCAATGGGATTAAATCAACTTAGAGGGTTGTATTGATGATTTTAATGATTATAATTCTGTAACTACATGCGTATTTTGGCCGCGAATCATATTTTAATCAACGTACTTATATCCTGACACTGACCTGCTAATTGCAAAAAACATAAGAAAATTTGAATTTCGCGGGCTAACACTGGCGCTTTTGTGAAAATATTGTCACTCGTTGGGAATCACGCAGACTTGTAGGCATGTTTTTAAATCTAATTTGATGATCGCAAGCATTGCGACAAATTGCAATTGCACAAAATCACCTTCAGTTTAGAAATCGATTATTTCTAAATCGTTTTAGCATCCTAAAAAATACTAGACTTTACCTGCAATATGATGCAATATTTCAGGTGTTTTACTTCCAATTATTTTTACATTAATTATGAAGGTGGTAGCCGAAGGACTTAAAGAAAACCGAAATTTAATTAAAGAAGAGTTTAATTACTTTAAAATTACATTATTAGATCTTAAGTCTAGACTTGGTCGACGCTTGTACCGAAGCCCCGAATTAAATTATTCCAAAAAAATACATTACTAAACGATTGCGAAACGCGGATGGGTCATCATCAGATTCGTAGTTGGGTGGTCGGCCCGGCGCGGCGACTCGAGGCGTCGAGCCAGCAGATTCCCTGTGTTGCTATTTTATGTGGGAAACATCCATGGTACGAAAATAGCTATCATGTCGCTATTCAGCCGATTTGGGGATGCCAGGCTACGTAACACATTGTATCCAATTATAATATACATAAAGTGTCGCGGAGGTTTTGGAAACCGAAACCCGAAACGCACATGTGTCACGCCACTACTACGGTGGTCTCGCGCGATAACGGCGCGTGTCCTTAAAATAAAGATATCTCTAAAGTTATGTATGTGACTTATGGGATCTATATTAAAGTTTGTCGTTGGAATCGATATAAAATAAGCTAAAACCTTATAATTGGATTAGTCCAGTTTTGCCTTGTAATATATTATATACTAGCGGTTCGTCCCGGCTTTGCACGGGTGCCTATGTTACTCAAGGTGAATGTAGCTTTACAATGGTGAAATAATTTTTGAAATCGGCACAGTAGTTTTTGAGTTTATTCATTACAAACATACACACACACGAAAATACATTTTTTTCCTCTTTATAATATTAGTGTAGATATTATGAAATCAGGGTGAGCGAATGTTTCTCCAGTTTATTGTACAAAAGTCGTTATAATTAAAAAAAAAACTAAACCATTATTTCAAGAAGTTTTTATTTTATATACCAAAATTATTTTACTGTTTTCAGGTGCTAAAAAAACTAAAGAAATTAGATCTACACGGCAACAAGCTGGTCACATTGAAAAGAGCACAATTTAAAGGATTGAGGGACACCGAAGTGTTGGATCTAAGGTAATTAACACTATGGAATTAAACGAAACTGACCTGGAACTGGGGCAAAGCCAAAGCCAAAAAGGGCTGTGTTTTATTAACCGACTTCCAAAATGGAGGAGGTTCTATGTTGGACTGTATGTATTTTTTTTTTAAATAATGTTACGAGCATTTTGCCCATACCTACGGTACTCAGAATTGGTCCTTGACCGAATCGCAAATGTCCAAACTCAAGGTTTGCAAAAGGGCGATGGAGCGTAGCGTATTAGATATTAAGCTCAGCGAAAGAACTCACAATACGCTCCAAAACTGGAATAACTGATGTGGGGAACAAGACTGCTGGGTTGAAGTGGGATTGGGCGGGTAATGTCTATAGGATGCATCAGGACCGATGGGCCAGAGTCGTCACGCAGTCTGTGCCAGAAGACGGGCGTCGTCGCCGAGGGAGGCCTAGAAAACGCTGGCGTGTCGACCTAGAGGCGTTTATGAGAAATTGGCCAGAGAAAAAAGCATTTTATTAATAAAAATTATGTGAAAAAAAAAAACAGAAAATAGTAGCCCACCGGTATCGGGAACAGGGTCCGGTCTACCGGTGGTCAGGGCTCTTGAGAGAGGAACCTCCTAACATTAAGCGCAGTGTCCAGAAGAACTGCCTTCTGAATCAAGCCCTTGATCCAGCTGCCCAGCGGGAGCCTCCAGATGTTGGTCGAGGCTATTGGCTATTAAGCCATTGGCCGACACGACTATCGGCACAATGACTGCTGTATTCACGTCCCACATGTCGACAACCTCGCGAGTCAGATAGAATCGGATCTTGAATTTCTTGTCTATAACAGACTTTAATTATCAGGTTCTAAATTGATCAAAATTCCCAAGTTTCTCCATAGATAACAAGTTAAAAAATCTCAAAAAAATTTGATTCATCAAACTGGTATAGAAAAGTTGAGCATAAAAACACAAAAAGAATCTCTCCGGCGGGGAATCGAACCCCGGTCTCCCGCGTGACAGGCGGGGATACTTACCACTATACTACCGAAGATGTGCTAATTCAAGGCGAAATTAGTGACCACTGCAGGACAAACACCTCCCCCTTCCTAGTGCGATGGTAGGCCAATCCTTTGAGAAAGAATCCAGCTCATCCCGCCATCTCCTTCTGGACCTGCCACGTTGTCGTTTCCTGCTATTTGGTATCTACTGAGTGGTAATTTTTGTCCATTGCTCCTCCGACATGCGGCAGATGTGACCAGCTCAGTTCCATTTCAACCTAGCAGCTGTATGGCCAGCATCAGCTATTTGGGTTTTGGAGCGAAGTATGGAGTTTCTGATGCGGTCCGTAAGTTTGACACCCATTATACTTCACTCCATAGCTCGTTGGCAGACCTCAAGTGCGGACTTCTGACGTGACGTTCTACTTTACTTTTTTTTCTTTATTTTTTTTTGGGATGGGAAATCATCAAATGACTCCTCCCGCTCTGGGCGGAGCGGAAGGGAGTGTCAGACTTTTACCGACTAAACCCTATCCATGTTCCTTCTTTTGCCCTTTGTGTTCAAGGGTCGCGGTATCTCTTTCGAACAGTCCCGCAGCCCTGGCAAAACACTACTGTACTTGAGTCTAATTACTGCAATGCGCTGTCGCTGTCTCGACTTGTAATCAAGGCATTATTTATTTATTTATTTATTCAGAAATACATTCTAAGCTAACAGTTTTTCAAAATCACCAATACAATCCTCCAAGTTCATAAAGGCGTAGGAACAAAAAAAAACAGAATAAGTCATTCCGACAGCTTTATGAACTTAGAGCGTTGTATTGATGATTTTAATGATTATAATTCTGTAACTACATATGTCTTACAGCCGCGAATAATATTTTAATCAACATACAACCTAGCACTGGCCTGAAAATTGCAAAAAACCCAAGAAATTTTGAATTTCGCGGGCTGGTTGGAGCATTCACCTTAAAAGATAATAATAATCATATTACAATGTCAAATTTTAATAGCATCTTATAATTACAATAATTCAAAAAGCAAAACGAAAATCATATGTCAAGTGGTGTCATAAATAATATATCACAATTAATAAAATATATAAGTTCTGATAAGTCAACAATAAATTTGTCAAATAAATGCATGTGATGTCATGTCCGGTTAGACTGGAAGCCGACCGAGAAGGTTGGGCAGATGATCATGAAGTCAAAATTAATATAATAGTGTTACTTATACATGTCAGTGGAATTCAATATTATTACAGTGTACTGTATTTTCTGTAGTTTTGATTTAAAAAAAAAATATAATGGAAAAAAAAAACTAGAGAGCTTGCTTTCTATAACATGCGCACGCCGCACGGCTTACAATAGCTTACTATAGCAAAAACACATTACCCTCCTTTGCGTCGCGCAGTCGGGTAAAAGCGTCTAGCCTCCTTTCGCAACGCGCCATAAGGAACTTCGTTCCAAAAAAAATACAAATCAATTAGTGACCTAATAAGCGATGTTTAATTATGTTTTCAGCCACAACGGGTTAACAAAGTTGGATGGAAGCCATATCGGTGATCTGACTAAACTGGGCTGGTGTAACGCCAGCCACAACCAGCTGGGCGAGATACCGAGGTAAGTCGATACGGTTTTTATCACGCTTCTATTAGTTACACCATGTAAAAAATCTTAGAAGTTAAATTTGACCGACTTCCCGGTTTCCGATTGGGCTGAAATTTTGCATACACGTTTAGTTTGGATGACAATGCATGGTTAGCTAAGTGACGTTATTCTAAATTCAGTCAAAATTCTGAAACTATTGAGTTTCACAATTTTGACTTCCCCCCCCGACCATTGCTCGAGGCAGCCCGCGTTGCTGAGCCAGTAGTTTTAAACCAGCCCTTCAATAATGATCTCACTCAGATCCAGCCTGTCCCCTTGCCGCCCTCAGCCGAGGCTTGTACCCACAGGGGGTGCCCTTAGCGTGCGGTCGGTTAGTTTATAAGTTTTTCGCCCCTAGCTGGAGGCCTTACACACAAAGGCACCCACCGGAAGCCAGCTTCATATGTTGACCTGCGAGGTGCCATTAAAAAAAGATAGCAAAGAAGCAGAATTTTGATGAAATGTGGATTCTTATTATATTCTTTTTATTAAAACGTGAATATCTTTCGGTTTTCAGAGGCATGTTCGCAAGGAACACTGTCATAAAAGTGGTGCATTTGGACAATAATAAGATCAAGAAATTGGATACAAACAGTTTCAGGGGGATGAGGTTCTTGAGGTAAGTCTACTTAATAATTTACCGTATACAAACTGAACTGAATGCTTGGTTGGTCTAGTAGTCGCAAGTGTGTGCTGGCGTAAGGGTCCCGGGTCCGATGCCAGGGAATTAAAACGAAATTATTTATTCTGCGTCTCATAACTGTGGCAAGATCAACCTCTATTACTAGAAACTATGTATATGTCAAAATCTGGGTGTACTATACCAACATCATCATCATCTCTTGCCCTTGTCCCAATTCATTTGTGGTCGGCGCAGCATGTCTTCTTCCATAGGTACTTCTCTATTACTCGTCATCTCATCAGACACCTCCTTCTTGCCATATCATGCTTCACACAGTCTATCCATCGTTTCTTTGGTCTTCCTCTACTCTTATAGGAAAGTTTCGAGTAAGACTGTGGATGGGTCCACAATCATACTCGAAACTTTCCTCACGACATTTTCCTCATTCCATGTCCATACCACGACAACCGATTACCACACAACATTTCAGTCACCGGGGCCACTTTCAGAGTTCCTCTTATGTATTCATTTCTGTTTAAATATCAATAGAGGGTCAATTTCATCATCAGCTTATAGCAGTCCACTGCTGGACAGTGGCCTCCTCAATCGTACGCCACTCAACTCGATTCTCAGAAACTCTCATCCAGTTGCCACTCCTCCTTCCTCTACTCTTATACCCTCCAAATTCATACTCTACATTTACCTCATTCCTCCGCATCACATGTCCATACCACGATAGACGATTAAAAAAAAAACAAAAATCAAAATATTTTTATTTCACATAGGCCTACATGGGCACTTATGAAACGTCAACAAAAAGGTGCACGGTTCGGGTTGGTCGTTTCCTATGGAGAAGAACCGGCAAGAAACTCCATGGTTACTCTTTTAAAATGATTAGATTTTACAATATTATCATGTTACAGCATTAGTACTCAAGTATGGGGGGACAGCATAGGCCCGACAATAAGTCGTTGCATACTACACAAAAAAACGGAAAACAAGATAAGAGGTTAACAAAAGTTATCACACCTCTAGGAATCTACTAGGCCTGCACTGTTCACACATTCAAAAACGTCCAGTTAGTGCAAACATTTGTCAGTTATCGTGGAGCTCGACTTATAACTCAAGGAGCTCAACGTCACGACGAACAATACCAAAGAAAGAACATTTGGGGATTACCACACAATAGGCTGATATACATACGTCTGTCATTAAAGAAATTATAATAGAATGTACTTCGTTTCCGTGAAATAATCTCCTTTCAAATGCGGTTCGAACCTACAGTTGTCTTTCAAACGCTATTTTAGCCCTTTTAAACGTAGTATTTACGTTAGACTGGAAGCCGACCCCAACATACCGGCTAGGCAGATGATAAGCTACTGGGATTATAAGACTTTTCTATAATTTTTGCTGTTTCCATCTTTTACAGCCTTATAATAAAATACGTCCCTCTCTTCCAGGCGTCTGTACCTCAACGACAACCAGATCTCTGACATAGGTCGCGGAACCTTCTCGGCGGTGACGCGCATCGGTACCGTAGACCTCGCCAGGAACAAGATCAGCAAAGTCGACTTCCAGATGTTCCAGGCGGTTAAATATGCTGAGGTGAGTGTGCTTTATTGATTTTCTGACTATTGTATCTTAAGGCTTCGTTCTGATGACGAGCCTGCGTCGGTGTTCCCCAGTTCATATGACCCCAATGTATTTAAGTCGCGAGTTAATAGGCTTCTTTGGGTTAGCTCGTTCTATCGTCGACCTCATCTGTCCTCAGGACTAGATTGAGGTCAAGAGTAGGACCTTTTAGTATATAAAAAAGCATAAATCGAGCTGAGTGTATTTATTTTATCTGTGAATATACATGATGGAATACACTGACGCACAAACGCTCACCACGAATTCAGTACATCATTGAAAATTTTATATTTGGAGGGTTTAAACCATCCAAATATAAAATTTTCACCGGTTATTAAAAAAAAAAACTGCCGTTCGTTTTGACAAACAGCAGTTTCTTTTTCATTATCGATGTGAACTTTAAGCGGCGGAACCAACTCCCCAGCAATATATCATCTGCCTAACCTTTATCCAACTATGTTGGGGTCGGCTTTAGTTCTAGTTCCAGTGAAGATGAATACCAGTATTTTCAACCACTACTTTCTGAGGCACGAAGGCGTCTCGGTTTGTCAGGAATGGTCACCCATCCACTGACCGACCTCAGTAAGAGTGGCCTCAAATTCGGTCTACTCGTGCAGCTTTTTTTTCCCAACGTCAAGCCCCACTGCATTCGAGATCCTGGGTTCCATTCCAAAGTCAGGCAAAGCGTTAGTGTGTGCCTCGAAAAGAAGAACTGTTTCCCTCAGGAAGTTCTTAGTAGCAGCCACGGAGTCCGGATTTGTGCCCGGTTGATGGCAATAGGCTCGCCACCTTACAAGGGACTTAAACATAACTGGCGAAATGTGGGTATACTAATGGGTAGACCTCTGCATAGCCCTTCGGGGATCACTGGCGTGATTTTATGTTATTAAGCGCCAATGTAAAGACTTTATCTAAACTCCCCTTTTCAGATGATAAACTTAGCAGAAAACAACATAACAATAATAGAAAACCAAGCATTCACGGACCTCTACCAAGCCATAGTGAACATCTCACACAACGCCCTCTCGACCATAGAGACGGGCGCGTTCCAGAACTGCAACAACATGACTCTGCTAGACTTTAGCCATAACAAGTTGTCTATGATCAGTCGCGGGGCGTTCGATGAACATAGTTATGCGTATACCCTGCAGATGGCGCACAATGAGTTTACTGATTTCTCGCAGGTAAGATGAAGGTTTGTGATATCTATCTTAGCCTAATATAGATCAACTTGAGCAATATGACTCTTATCAATATTGATAACGGCAACATTGTCTTCTAAATTTTGCCTATGGCAATATTCTAAGCAATATTATTTCTGGCAATATTTGCAGAACCTATAAGCGATATTGATTTAATTAGAGGGCTTTCATTAATTGCGCGTGGCATTAATGAACGCCCTCTAATTAAATAAATAAAAATTGAAGTGTCTTTTTGTAAAATCAAAATAACAGCTTTTTACAGAGTGCATTTGATAGTATGTACGGCTCTTATTACAAAAACCCTTTTTTTTAATTGTTGTCTCTCTGTTTGTTCCGGCTAATCTTCGAAACAGCTGGACCGATTTTAATGAGATTTTTAGTGGCAGATAGCTGATGAAATAAGGTCTAACTTAGGCTTTTATTCTAGAAAAAGAATTAAGGTTCCTTGTTAAAATATTAAAACCCTTGAAATTGGTAACACAATCCGATTAAAAAGGAAAGTAATAAGTAAGTAATAAGAAGTAATTTTTTTTAATTATTTCACGCGGGCAACAGCTAGTATTACATAAAATACAAAACTAAATTTTGCCTATAGCAATATCATAAAATGTCTTCTGGAATCACAACTTTTAACCTTTCGTGTGCCGGAACGTAGATCTACACGAGACACAATGGCTTTTTAATTGTGTCTATATACTCGGCATACAAGTGGTTAAGCTATATTGCCTTATCAATATTGTTCCCACCAATATCACTTACTGCAATGTTACTTCTTTTGACATTAGTATTATTATCTGTACAGTGGAAATATCACTCAAAGCAATATTGACCCAACCAATATTGCTTTCGGCGATATAACCCTGACCAATAATTATTACGGCATAATTAAATTACCTCGATTAACTGACTGACTTGCTCTAGTGGTCGCATGCGACTGCTGAGCATGAGGTCCTGGATTCGATTCCCAGGTCAGGCAAAGTGTTATTGTGTTTTCCATCAGGAATTTCTCAGTAGCAGCCACGGAGTCTGGATTTGTGGCCGGTTGATGGCAATAGGCTCGCCACCTATTACATGGGACTTAAACATAACTGGCGAAATGTGGGTGTACTATTAGGTACACCTCTGCCTAACTCTCCGGGGATTACAGGCTATGTGTTTAAAAAAAACTTAACATTGCTTTAAAAAAACTCTTAACTTTAAAAAACCATTGATTTCTTTCAGATACCCATACAAAACATGTCTGGCATACAAATACTAAACGCTTCATACAACAAAATAGAGTCCATACAAAAGTTGGCTTTCCCTAAGTTGTATGAGCTAAATACAGTGGACTTGTCTTACAATAATATTAGTCAGATATTTAACGCTGTGTTCCAGAATCTGTTTTCTATAAGGTAAGTTTATTTTATAAGTTTTGAGTATGATACCTTATTGGTGAAGTTCTTGGTGTGGTAGTGCCTAACCACACGAACTTTTATCACAATATAAATATGGAACAGTATGGAAACTAGGCCTAGTTGTTAAAATAACTACCTACGCTCCATTGCAGCATTAAGGATGTCACTCTTAATGTTTTTGAAATTGAAGTTTATTTATGAAAACATTGTGTTTTGTAGTGTAGTGATCAAACAATTGAGTTGAATAGGTACCTAACTAGTTTACAAAATTTAAATATTTATAACCTCATGGCGTCGGTTAATATCAGAAAAAGACGATAGTTTATAACACGGAACAATTTAATATTAACCTTCGGTTTGTCAAAACATATAAAAACTTATTTTGGCGTGACCACGTGAGCCGTGGAAAGACGAAAACATTTCGTGCGCTCCTCCGTTGAAACTGAAGTTTGTCTTGAATAGATTTTAAACTTTATCCTCTAGAGTATAAAGTAAAACGCAAAAAAGGCAAACTGAGCTCGTTGACGATTAATTAGAGAATAGCATAGCAGGGCAGAAAAACTTATTACGCGACCATTCGTCTTGACGCGGCACCAACGACTGAACGTACCGCGAGGTACGCTTAGGCGTCTCGTCGATGCGCATGTTTGTGTGAGTGTGCCGTTTCGAACGGTTAGTACGTAGTTTCCGTACTGTTCCATATTTATATTGTGCTTTTATGCTGCCCATGGGCCTCTGACTTGGCTTTACATGCCGTCGAGAAATATCTCTCAGGCATGCTGGTTTCCTCACGATGTTTTGCTTCACCGAAGCTAGTGATAATTATACAATACGCACATGAATCCGCAAAATCAGAGGTGCGGGTCCTGGGTTCGAACTCGAGACCTAAGACTTTGCAGTCCGACGGTCACACCACTAGGTCCATAATCTAACATATTTCATCCGAATCCGAATCTTGAATCTTTGTGTGCACCTGTACACCTCTATTTTAGGTTAGGGATTGTTCTGTACCCAAAGGGTAAAACGGGACCCTATTACTAAGACGCGGAGTCTGTTTGTCTGTCCGTCTGTCACCAGGCTGTATCTCATGAACCGTGATAGTTAGACAGTTGTAATTTTCACAGAGGATGGATTTCTGTTGCCGCTATAACAAATTAAAAAAAAAACAGAATAAAAAATATTGAAGTGGGGCTCCCATACAACAGACATGATTTTTTTTGCCGTTTTTATAGATAATGGTACGGAACCCTTCAAGCGCGAGGTCCGACACGCACTTGTTTTTTTTTCTAATTTGAATAATTTATTTTAGGATAACATTATATGTAATCATCACCATCTTCCTGCCCTTGTCCCATGTTACTTGGGGTCGGCGCAACACGTTTTTTCTTCCATTCTCCTCTGTCACCCGTCACACTATCATTTACTCCTTTATTTTTCATAACATTCCTCACACAATCCATCCATCGTTTCCTTGGTCTTCCTCTCCCCCTCCATCCATCAACGTTTATATTCATCACTCTTTTAGTCACATGCGATTCATCCCTCCTCATCACATGTCCATACCACGATAGTCGATTTCATCCTATGTTACATACATAATAGTCATAACATAACATTATATGTAATCAGTTAGAGATAATAAGTTGTTAGTTTGCTTCTCTATTGCATTGGGTTGTGCCTGTAAAAATGGTTGTAAGTGATGATTATATAAATAAATAAATAAATAAATAAATAGTGTTCTTCTCTCCCAACAGGTTCCTCAACCTCAGCCACAATTCCCTCGAAGTAATAAAACCAGCAACTTTCGGCACCATACCCACAGTTCTAGAGCTGGACCTATCTCACAACAAACTGCGCGATATCTCCCGAGGCAGTCTGGCTAAGTTGGTCAGCGCGAGGCTCATTGATATTAGCTATAATAAGCTGGAGAAGCTCTTCCAGATACCTATCAGTTTGGGGTGAGTTTTATAAAACTAATATCACGAGTTTTCGTCGAGTTAATAAAGAATATAAGTTCTGTTTGGATATTTAGGAAACTGTGATTTTTAAGCCATTTATTGTACAGAAATTCAAGATGGTGAACGATAAATACGGTTCATGGCAATAGTCTCGCCCGCCGTATTACATTACATACCAGCCTAACCGGATACAGCTGAATACCAGTATTTCACATGGAGCGACTGCCTATCTGACCTCCACAACCCAGTGAGTACTGGGTAATACGATATCCTTGGTAAGACTGGTTGTCAGACTTTTTGGGGCGCTGACTACCTGTAACGACTGTCAAAGATCTACAAATGACAGCCGGGACCAACGGCTTAACGTGCTTGTCGAGGCACGGAGGAAACTCGGTATGTAATGGGTGGTCACCCATCCACAGATCAACCTAGGCAAGCACGGCTTAACCTAAAGATACAGCGCCTCCCACGGCGGCTTCGTCAAGCCATTCTGCGACAGGTCCAGAGCCTGCAGCGTCAGCAAGCTGGAGAATAATTTCGTTGGTAGATGTCACATGTCTCCAAATTTTTGGTTCTAGGACATGCCGGTTTCCTCACGATGTTTCGAAATAGTGGAGTTAATATTCTACTACATACATTTTTTTTTACACTTAACCTCATATCCTTATACGAGAAGGGACCCTGTATATATATAAGGATAAGCATAATCAGCCTATATCGTCCCCACTGCTGGGACACACGGCCTCCTCTCTATGAGATTGAATGGGCTATAATCCACCACGCGGGCCCAGTGCGGGTTGGTAGACGTCACATGTCTTCGAATTTTTGGTTCTAGGACATGCCGGTTTCCTCACGATGTTCTCCTTCACCGTGTTGGGTGAAATTAATTGCACTAAGTACGCATCTGCTTGAAACCACAACATACGACTAGTAAGTCTAGGTTTTTATAAAGTTGTTAAAAATATATTTTTCTTTTCCACAGTGAACTAAACGTGGCCTACAACAACTTAACTGAAATTAAGTCCAACACCTGGCCGTCAATGAACGCGCTTCTCCGACTGAACCTGTCGGCCAACATGTTGGCTGACACGCTGAAGTCGGACAGCTTCTCCAGCTTGCTGACGCTGCAGGCTCTGGACCTGTCGCAGAATGGCTTGACGAAGCCGCCGTGGGAGGCGCTGTCCACCTTGACTAGTTTGCAGTATCTCTATGTACAGGTAAGTGACATAAATGGGAAAATGTATTTGTTCTGTTTCCAGTCAACTATGGCTTGAAGTGAACTGAGAAATTCCTGATGGAAAAACCCAATAACACTTTGCCCGATCCGGGAATCGAACCCAGGACGTCATGCTCAGCAGTCGCGCTTGCGACCACTAGACTAACGAGGCAGGCTATTACTATATCTTAGTTTTATATTATTTCTTTATTAAATGACTATTAATTTTATTATTTTAATTTTTTTTGACATTATATGTCTTTATTAAGTGACTATTAATTTTATTATTGTAAAAAAATAGTTATTGTTATTTTTTTTTTAATATATATATTTTTTAATTCTATTCATCTAATTTTAAGTTTCTACACAATGTATTTTGTTAAGAAATAAATGACTTATGAGTTAGTTTATGTATCAGCTGTTAAAATACCCTTTTTCCACATCCAGGATAACAACCTAACCGAACTAAGCCGGTCCGCCTTCGGCAACCTGCCAACCACGTTCAAGCTGGACCTCTCGCGCAACCAGCTGACAAGCATCGCACAGCGCACGTTCAGCGGCTTGCAGCAACTGCTGGACCTGTCGCTCAGCGAGAACAAGCTGGAGCATATACCTAATGAAGCTTTTAAAGGATTAGTGGCGCTGAGGTAAGTTAAAGGCATTTTGAGTCTTACATTAAGAAAAAAAACGCAAATATGTCAAAAGTACCGCGAAATTATATCACTACATAGTATAAAACAAAGTCGCTTTCTCTGTCTCTATATCCCTATGTATGCTTAAATCTTTAAAACTACGCAATGGATTTTGATGCGGTTTTTTTTAATAGATAAAATGATTGAAGAGGAAGATTTATATGTATAATACATGCACCCGTGCGAAACCGGGGCGGGTCGCTAGTTAAAAATATCTTGCAGCTATCTTCTTGTATAATAGGATAAATAAAGAAATATATATACAGTACAGTACATATATATATAGTACATATACAGAGTGGAGAAGACAATACGACAATAAATGAAAACACGGACAATACTAGTTCATAAGAATAAGTTTAAGCTATCAAAAAAATCCTAACATCGAAAATAAAAAAATAAAAATTTCAAACAAACTAAATGGCATAAAACTAGAAACGAAATAGAACACCATTTATAAATATTAGTTCACTAACCTGTCGTAAGAGCGGCAACAGCGCGCGGTCCTGTAGCGACTTGATCTTTTGGCTTTTAATTATGGATTAATGCTGAGTAAAATTACACTGAATTACAGATTATTAACCAAATACGGCTTCCGTTTGTCGCGTTTTAAAACTTTAAGAATAGTTGTATGGTCAACACGAAAATGTCGACCTGCCCTTCGCGAACTACACGTTGGGTTGCGTTCAAAATAATTTAAATTCGTTCCTCAAGGGTCACTCTTACACGTGGAGGAGCACTATCCACATGCGGGATTAAGGATCGATTTTCTCGCATCCTCTGGACAGCTTGGACAATGGTGCGCCCGTTGGTTGGACAAACTCGAGTGTTTCCAAACCTCTCTTGGTATGTTCGTATAGCCAAAGCGGCGTTTCTTTGACACTCCCCATAAATTAAAATCATGTCGGTGTACTCCGAAGCTGTGTAATTGTAGCGCGGCATGATTATAAAAAAAAAACACGAAAACAATAAAAACTAAGCGTCTAATTTCGCACAATTCACTCACTGTTTAACTAAATACCTATTAAAACGTTACGTGTCCTGTCACCAAAATAAAGCGTCCAATTTCGCACTAATACCGTCGTAAATGAATTTACAAATTTAAACACGAGCGGCGGGGAAGTACCTACGACTACATCAAAGGCGGCCGACGCGGCGCGAACGAAAGTTAGCGGCGCCTGCGGCACTGCACCTGCGGCTGCGCTACAAAGCGAGGACGCGTGAATCGTCACAGGATCGCGGCGACACACTAACCTAAATTTGTAGTAGCAAATTTCTTCAAGAAAGCGAAATAACAAACTAAACTAGATTTATCTCTTTCGCACACACTAAATTTTCTATTAATATTATGAGTGCATTGCAATTTCCGCATTCGTTACTTTCTTATCCAACTTTGATGACACGCTTTATGACTCTTATTACTCAGAATTAAGGTATAATTTTCACTAAATCAGATGAAAATACTAATTTGGCGAAAGTGTTTAAGTAGCGAGTTGGCAACGTGACTTTAATGTTTTGATGTTTATACCGATGTGGGTCGTTAATCTGACAGTGTTTCCCTATTATCAGATACATCATGTCGCAAATGTTCAAAATGAAAAATAATGTCCTGTGACTAAACTACTGGATATTATTCAAATGATTTTTTGTATGTAGACTGAGAACGTCTTGAGGTATGCGAGGTTTAATTTAATGTCGTATTGTCATCACCACTCTGTATATAAAAACCAATATTATGACTGCAAAAAAATTATACTGAAATGGATCAAACCACTTACGTATGAGGAAACGGAAGCACTCTTGAAACTTGCAACATAATCTATACCCTCTCACACAAACGCACACGCAAGCACACATCCATCACACACAAACATACACACACTCACACAAACTGTACTTATAGCAATCTTGTCTACTTAACTTGGTTAATATGTTAATAATAATTTTCTTTCTCTTGTTATGGAAGAGCGGAGTCTTCTAATACAGGCATTGTTTGCTTAAAAGAAGGCTCCAATCACAAACAAATTTGTGTAATCTTGTTGAAGAAATAAAAAATTTTTGAATTTGAATTGAATTGAATCTTAAAAATATCACACAGCTCTTTTAAAATGATCGCGCATTTATGTCATAAATATCTCGCAGCTATAACAAAAATATCGCTTAACTGAGTTAACGGAGTTTCTGAGAATCGAGTTTAGTGGCGTGCGATTGAGGAGGCGATTGTCCAGCAGTGGACTGCTGTAAGCTGATGATGAAATTGACCCTCTATTGATATTTAAACAGAAATTAGTACATAAGAGGAACTCTGAAAGTGGCGCCGATGACTGAAAAGTTGTGTGGTAATCGGTTGTCGTGGTATGGACATGGAATGAGGAAAATGTCGTGAGAAAAGTTTCGAGTATGAATGTGGACCCATCCACAGTCATACTCGAAACTTTCCTATAAGAGTAGAGGAAGACCAAAGAAACGATGGATGGTCTGTGTGAAGTATGATATGGCAAGAACGGAGGTGTCTGATGAGATGACGAGTAATACGAGTAATAGAGAAGTATTAAAGAAGAAGACATGCTGCGCTGACCCTTAATGAGTTGGGATAAGGGCCAGAGAATGATGAACGAGAAACTGGTTATTACGAAATCTTACTTATAAAAAGTGCCTAGCCTTTTCCCAACTATGTTGGGGTCGGCTTCCAGTCTTACCGGATGCAACTGATAACCCGTATTTTACATGGAGCGACTGCCTATCTGACCTCCACAACCCAGCAAGTACTGAGTAACACTGGGATACCCTTTGGTAAGTCTGGTTGTCAGACTTTCGAGCCACTGACTACCTTAACGACTGTCAAAGATCTACAAATGACAGCCGGGACCAACGTCTTAACGTGCTTTCCGAGGCACGGAGGAAACTCGGTATGTAATGGGTGGTCACCCATCCACGGATCAACCAAGGCAAGCACGGCTTAACCTAAAGATCGACCCGAGCGGCTGTTATTATTTAGCCACGAGCTCCTCCGAAATCTTACTTACTGGTACTGATTATACTGATGTGTTAAAATTAATTTTTTACAGGAAATTGGATCTGTCTCACAACTTCTTAGAAAAGATTGATAACAAAACACATGGCTTACTGGACGACTGTCTGTCTTTAGAAGAGGTGAGTTTTTTTTAATAATATTCGCGGTACTTACAAAATAGTGACTTTTGTGATTGAAAAATGTACTCAAAGATGAACCTTAGCACCTGTTCTTTAGATGCAATTGAATTGCATCAATTTCAAATTCACCTTTACCCGTTACAAGGAACGAAGCAAAAGAAATATGAATGGATTGTAGAATTTCAATTGTATATATTTATATGCTATTAGACTCATTCACCGCGAGTCGATCAGTTATCAGTTTTTGGGTGTTCTTTCAATACACAAATTCAATCATTCTATCAGTCTATCATTTACCTTACCCGTACATTTTTGGTCCTTCGAGCCGGATGTCGCGTGTGTTCAATACAGTGTAGCAATCAAGTACTGTAAAACTACTAGTGACATCAAGTGAACTATCAGTGAAGGTGTTTGTACTGTCAGCAATAGTGCAATAAATAATAACTGCTTTTCCTCAGAAAAGTTATGCTTCTATACACTTACAACTTTAGGGTTACATTCTAAAACTAAAAATAATACAAAATAGTTTCGAAGATATAATCAATCTCTCGATGTGTTTAGGTGTGTAGGTATCTAAGGTGCAATGATAAATACGAGTAATTCATTTTCATTCAAACTAATCATTCTAATTCAAAGCTAAGAAAATGCGACGTTGTAATATTTCACGTAAGGGTGTTTTACATTAATAATCGTGACTTTGTCGAATTATTTTGTATGAAAAATGAAAACAAAAAAAACGTGCGGAAAAATATTAAAAATCCACCCGTGTGAAATACATTGCATGTTGAACCTGATTGTAGTAAGATAAGAACCAGTTTTCGAGAAAGTTATTGAAAAATAATTCATAAGCCAGTTGATTCTTTGGTATATCTATTAGGTCTCCCTAGAGTTATGGAATATAAAAAACCGGCCAAGTGCGAGTCGGACTCGCGCACGAAGGGTTCCGTACCATTATTTATAAAAACGGCAAAAAAATCATATCTGTTGTATGGGAGCCCCCCTTAATATTTTTATTTTTTATTTTTATTATTTGTTGTTATAGCGGCAATAGTAATACATCATTTGTGAAAATTTCAGCTTTCTAGCTATCATGGTTTATGAGATACAGCCTGGAGACAGACAGACAGACAGACAGCGAAGTCTTAGTAATAGGGTCCCGTTTTACCCTTTGGGTACGGAACCCTAAAAAACACCTTGTATAACCTTATTTAAGTAGCCTATTTTTCCCTTTCCAGGTAATACTAAGCCACAATAAATTCGGCTTCCTAACGAAGAAGATGTTCCCCGCCAGCCCGTGGATCCCCTACAGACTGCGGGAAATTGACCTGAGTTACAATGAGATACCGGTGTTGACGCACGATCTGACGATAGGCGCTCAGAAAGTTAAGAAGTTGAAGCTAGCAGGGAATTTTATTAATGATATTAGAAATAGTAAGTGGTTTTTGTAGTTTTATTGTTATTTTCTCACAGGAACGAATTAACTAACTTTGGTTTGTGTCGAGTGGTCGTGAGCGCTGTTGCAGGGCATGAGGTCTTGGGTTCGATTCCCAGGTCGGGCGAAGTGTTATTTGGAAAATTTCTGTTGCAGTTTTGTAGAGGTGACCTTTTTCCATCGATCCGTTTGACGGGAAAAGGGTCACCCCCTATTACGTGGGACTTAAACATAACCGACGATATGTGCGGGTACTATTAGGTACACCTCTGCCTAACCCTTCTGGGATTACAGTCGTGATGTTATATATTATCAGTATTTATTTATTGTCTATACAACAATCATTGAATTCCTTACTTAATATTTTGATTAAAAATTTTCAGATGTCCTCGGCAATCTAACATCGTTGGAAGTTTTAGATTTATCTCATAATAATCTAAAGGATATGATCTCAAGAACATGTAAGTATTGTACATAATCTTTATGTTAGAAATACTACATTTAGCAACAACGGTAACTGATCGCGCCCATAGGTCGTGGTGGAGCAAAATTAACTGTGTACTGTATAAACATTAATGTATGTATATTAAGAAATAGTAGATTACCAGTGATCGGAATAGGCTGACTATATTTGCCTAAACTTCGGAGAACAGAGACAGAAAGTGGAGACTTCCTTACGACTATATGTTTTTTTCTCGGGATTCGGGAAAAATCTTCAGTAAGTTGAAAATAAGCTTTATTTAAAATGTGTATAAAGGCTATTTTTAACTAAACTTGCAATTAACAAATCTTAGGAATTTTTACTAAAACTAATCTAACTTAAATCATGTATTAGAATAATTTGATACAGCGGTTACTTTAAGGATCGTAAATATAATTCAAATACATGAATTAAAGTTAGATTATTTATTTCGGGATTTTACGTGAAAATTCCTAAGATTTGTTAATTGCAAGTTTAGTTGTAAATAGCCTTTACACATCTTAAATAAAGCTTATTTTCAACTTACTGAAAATTGCTTTTCCTACATGTGCGTATATTTGCGGCTAGGAGGGCAGTTCTGCGTCTTCCATTCCCCATCTTTTGTCCGGAATTGTCTTGCCCAAAAATATGTGGGATTACAATGTAGGGTGTGCAAAGGAATGCCTTCTTTGTCAATACAGGTCAAAAATCCTTCTTGCTTACCTTCTTTTTTGTTGCTAGTAAGCAAGGTACACATGACAACAAAAGTTCTTCAATTTTCTTGCTTACATTTTTTATGTAGTAATCTTGTTCTAACAATTCTAACACTTTTCTTTTTCCAAAATGACCCTTTTGATGAATCCTTTTCAAAACCTCAAATTCCAAATTTTTCGGTATCACCAACTTTCTTTCTATTTCCGCAAAGTAACGCCTGGTTCTATAACTTATCATATTCTTTTACATTCCAGCCGAAATCAAATTCAGTTTCCCCGAGAACATCACCGAACTACATCTCCGGAACAACTCTCTTCAAACTGTACCTACAGCTAACATCATGTCAGCGAAACATCTTAGGTTACTAGATGTGAGACAAAATGAGCTGACCAGCTTTGAGCCCCAGCTGGTGAGGAAGGTCAGGCATGAGGGGCTGGTGGTGCTGTTCCAAGGTTAGTGTGATCGTCACCATCTGCCAAGTGGTTAGGTTATTGAAGTCAAAAGTTTCCATAATAATCTTCAACTTATACTTTCCAGGAAACAGCTTAAAATGCGACTGCTTCACCCGTCCACTAAAGCACTACCTGAACCACATGCGACCATCTTTACTAAGGACGGACGAAAAATACCAAAATCTGACCTGCGCGGAACCAGTGGCACTACAAAATGAAAACTTACTGACTGTGGATGAAGATAGATTATTGTGTACTGGCAACACTGAGACTGACACGATGATTTTGGAGCATAGCAACACCGAGGGAGAGAGCGCGTTCGATTTTATTTCTGAGCCCGATTTGGCGTTTAGAGATGTTCAATAGTAAGTATAATTTATATGTTGGAATTTTTTTTAAACAAAATTTAGGATCATAATAGCCTTAATCAGCATAGCCTTATCAGAACTATGGGGTCATCATCAGACCTCGTAGGTGATGGCAGGACGAACTGGACAAATCAAACGACAAGTGGTCTACTTGCTGGATCCAAAAGCTGGAAGTCATGTGGAGAAGCTTTGTCCAGCAGTGGGATGCAGCTGAATACCAACATTTTACATGAAGCGACTGTCTATCTGTCCTCCACAACTCAGTTAGTACTGGGTAATACGACAACCTTTGATAGGACTGGTTGTCAAATTTTCGGGGTTCGGGACCTGTAGCGGCTGTCAAAGATAGATCAAAGACAGCCGGAACCAACGGCGTAATGTGCTTTTCAAGGCACAGAGGCATAGGATATGAAGTACGTTCCTGCCTACCCGCATCGAAGAAAAAACGTGTTTTTATATGTAGTTCGTATTAATAGGTCGCAGATTTCGCTCCAGCTTCCATATCTTCGGTAGTATAGTGGTAAGTATCCCCGCCTGTCACGCGGGAGACCGGGGTTCGATTCCCCGCCGGAGAGATTCTTTTTGTATTTATTTACAAAGAAGGCAATTATTAAAACCATTTCTTAACATGATTTCGATGGCACATTTTCAATTTTTTGCTTAGATTTTATAAAATATACATAATTATTTTTACACATCATTTTAATGTGGTCGTAAGTGCATGTCTAGTATTCCCAAAAGGGATTCCCGGGAACTAGGTTGTGGAGGTCAGATAGGCAGTCGCTTCATTTAAAATACTGATATTCAGCTGCATCCGGTTAGACTGGAAGCCGACCCCAACGTTGAGAAAATCCAGGCAGATTATGATGAACCGTCTCCTTCTAAAAATCGCATCAATAGGCCGCAAATTTCGTCTTCGGTTAATACATCTTCGGTAGTATAGTGGTAAGTATCCCCGCCTGTCACGCGGGAGACCGGGGTTCGATTCCCCACCGGAGAGATTCTTTTTGTGTTTTTGATACAATAATATTCACGAGTTTGTTAAAGAAACACATCAAATTATGTAGAAATTGCGTTTATATTTGAAAATTGGTCAAAACTGTTTATTTTTTTACTTTTCGTGTCAATTAAACTCAAATTGAAATTGTGTTAGACCAGTATGTAGCTACCTGCAGTTCTAACATTTGCTTCGTTAACCTTTTGTACGCCAGAGTATAAACGCACGCCCGTACCCTCCATGCCAAGCCACAATTTCACCTACCATTCACATATTTGTGTCGTTTGGCGTACAGGGCTCGCGCTTGCTTCTCACGTATATGTGACAATGGTATTAATCATCTTTTGCCTTGCCTTTTCCCAACTATGTTGGGGTCGGCTTCCAGTCTAGCCTGATGCAGCTGAATACCAGTTTTTAGATGGGGAGACTAAATGTTAAATCCTGAAAGGTGCAAATAGTTGTGCAGGATGGTCTGGACAGGAGGTGGGGCATATCCTGGGTTTTTTTTTACTGCAATGGTGCAGTATAGGTATCTGTTAGGTACTGCACTTTCTACGAATGGCCTCAAGTATACTTTTTCCTGACTTAAAATAAAGAGGTTCTGTCTTCGAAACTTGTGTGAGGAAGTCCAGATTATTCTTGAAACAGCTGTAGAACTACAATCCTTTACTTCTGCTATTTCTTTTGTTAGCCTTTTGAACGCCATTATAAATTAAACGTTACAAGCAAGCGCGTGCCCTGTACGCCAAACGACACAAATATATGTGACAAAATCGTTGGTGAAATTGTGGCTTGGCGTGGAGGGCACGCGCGTGCGTTTATGCTCTGGCGGTCAAAACGTTAATAACAACAAACTATCAATTTTCCAAGTTTAAATTATTCTTATTCAAACAATTTTATCTAGTTACTTATCAATTTTATCTAGTTTAAAAACCCAAAAATAATACCCGACGGCGACAGGACTGCTGAGCATGAGGTCCTTGGGTTCATTTCCCAGGTCGGACGTAGTGTTATTGGCTTTTTTTTTCACCAGGGATTTCTTAGCAGCCAAAAAATCTGGATTTGTGGCCAGTTCATGGCAATAGGCTCACCCCCTATTACATTGGACTTAAACATAACTGGCGAAGTGGGTGTACTATGAGGTACATCTCTGCCTAACCCTTCGAGGATTACAGCCGTGATGTTATGTATTTATATTTTTATTCTCAAACAATTTTCTATATTTTCAGTTCCCAATCATCGATTTACGCACATTGGTTCATTACATCAAATGAAGACGTTGGCGATTTTATAATCTATATCCGAGACAACACAAATAAACTACACTACTCATCCGACGTTGCTTACAACATCAGATCCCTAACCATCGCCATAGACGAACCGTTCAAATTATCTCTCCAAGACGGAAAAACACACGAAATTTGCGTCCAGGCGAAAACCTCCAATAACACACCGCGAAAATGGCACCCAAGTCAATGTCAGAATGTGCCAACAGATTATAATTCTTGGCCCAAGAAGCTGGTGGTCGATAAAAGGAGGTTGACCAAGAAGAGGGTCAAATACACTTGGTTTGGGAGCAACAGTGTGTTAGGGTTGGTCTCTGATTCTATTCTGATTACACTGTGTATATTTTTGAGTGTTTGTTTTAAGATAACTGATGGTTTGTAGACGAGGAAATTGTGTTTTTGGTTGATGAAAGTGTATTTTTAATACAAGTTTTAAAACTGTCATGGTCTTACACTATCATTACCATTTCTTAGCTTGTCAACGGCAATTTAAACTGAGTCAGCCCAAAATTTGGCGACGAGTTTGGCACTTTCAGTAGCGTCCATCAGCTCCTGTGATGTGCAAGCAACAGGACAAGCAGGACTCGATATCAACTGTCCCATCGTGGGGCAACACCACATTTACACTCCAGGGCAGTCTTCTATGAATCTCCACCTAAGCAGGTTTTCCTAGTTTCGGCCTACCTATATCCGGAGTCTATTCAAAGACTTCGAGGTCAGACATGGCGACTCGTGTCCAGGTGGGAGAATTTCTGCATCATTAACACTGAAAACTGGATATTTATTATCTTTACTAATTGTTTTGAATTCACGGATAAACTGAAGTTATTGTGGTAGGTGTATCATGGTCCCCAACAGCGCCGAAATATCGGAAACTCAAAACAAATAGTGAGCATGGTAAATATCCCGTTATCAGTGGTAATGAAAATGTTTTGTAATATTTTCTATGACTAAGATAAGATTGACAACTTGGTGTGGTTAAACCGTCTGCTTAGCAGAGATCCTGGGCCCACTTGTACCAAATAACTAAATTCAAGCCATTTTTAAACTTTCTTCTCTGACAGTCTTTTAAAGACAGCACGACGATTATAATGGGTGTAAAAGTACCCTTAACGAAGCCAAAAGGCACTTGTTCTCCCCGTCATTACGATATATCTTTTTGTTCTAGACCATATCTGGGAACCTTCTAGTTAATGAGATAATGGGGGTTAAAGTTCCAACTCTTTCACAAGTTTTTTTTGAATACATGTTTTTAATGTATGATTTTTAAATTAATTTTAACACCTCCACGACCCCCGTACTATTCAATCCATCCATCAGCACAATGTATTGAGTGCGTTGCATTGAGTCCTACCGTAAAACGTGATTTTTCACCCCAAAATAAAGTTTCCCAGCAATAATTTTTGCGTAGAGTTACTTAGTTTGATGTACAGAATGCTTGGTTGACGGCTTCGTTAAGGGTCCGTTTTACGTTTAACGTTAAATTAATTGAACATTCATTGTTTAGTGATTTGTAGTACAAGTGGGCGTTTTATACAGTATAGTATGTTTTTTTGACAACACAATCAATCAAACATTAATTTGTTCGAATACTCTCTAAATAAAAACAACTTCGTAATATTTTTCTGTAACACATACATACTTCAGGAATGTAAACTGAAAATTAAAATAGAACTGTATTTCTTGAAAATTACCTTAAAACATTTGAAAAAAATACACCGTTTTACCAGGAAGTAATTTGCTGTTTGAAAATAAGCTTATAAATGAAAAGGACATCACCATTGTTTTATAATATACTTTTTGATAAAAATATTGAAAAAGAAGGTATTATCACTGCCATATAACTTTGACAATTTATAATTTTAATTTATTTTGTGATATAGGTATCTCTCATCACAATTTGGCTTTAATTTGAAAGTTATGCCCATTTTCATTCGCTTTAGGCAACGCTTAAAGGAATGCCTATTTCATTTAATTTCCAACAGTGCTATACACCATTATGTTTAGGTAGTTCTGGAACCGAATACCATTAACTCGATCATCGAATTCGAAACGATTGGGACTATTTTTTAAAACGTAACAATAAAAAAAAAACACGGAATAATAAATTTAATGTTTTTTTTTTTTGTGAAATAATGGTATTCGGTTCCAGAACGACCTAAAAATAATGGTGTATAGTATTTAGGCGTTAATTTAGTTTTCGTCTATTGTTAGTGAAATCGGGCACTCTAGATCTTTTAATATGTAAAATTGAACTATATGTGATTTCTTGAGCTCAAAAATGTATTTTTTATATACAAACGTTGATGTTTTGTATTTTATATGTAGATATGTAAGTAATTATATTATTTTCTAGTGACTTTATTTACATAAAGATTTTTAGACTTGTATATTTTTTATATAAACAGGAATTGAATCTCGATATTGACATTCCAAAATAAGCTTTAGATATTTTTATATGAACTTTTATCTCAATTTCTGTATATTTTATTTGTATAAATTGTATATTTTTTGTAAATGTAAGGAAAAATGAAAGTCCGTCCGTTTTTTTGATATATTTTTTATTGCAATAAAAAAAAGTTACCCTTATAAATTATAAATGCAGTTTTATTAACTTATATAAAGACTAAACAATATAGTTTAACGCGCCTAAATTTTTGACTTTCCTTAACTATTGTAATTATGCGTTTTCTATCCGTCTTGGGGCCTACCAACAGACCTTCGTCCCAGTTTATGATATCCATGCTAGTTTTCAGCAGCGGTGGCCCAGAGGTGGCGGCCCCGACTTACGAACAGTAAGTCGTGGGTTCGAACCCAGGCAGGCTCATTAAATTGTGTAATTTATTTCATCACCACTGCTCTCAAATTGTAATTATGCGTTTTCTATCCGTCTTGGGGCTACCTACAGACCTTCCTCCCAGTTTATGATATCCATGCTAGTTTTCAGCAGCGGTGGCCCAGTGGTAGCGGCCCCGACTTACGAACAGTAAGTCGTGGGTTCGAACCCAGGCAGATGCGTTAATATGTAATTTATTTCATCACCACTGCTCTCAAAAACGGTGAAGGAATACATCGCGAGGAAACCGGCATGTCCTAGAACCAAAAATTCGAAGACATGTGACATCTACCAACCCGCACTGGGCCCGCGTGGTGGATAATAGCCCATTCCCTCTCTAGAGAGGAGGCCATGTGTCCCAGCAGTGGGAACATTATAGGCTGATTATGCATGCCAGTTTTCTTTTCGACAGAAAACAAGTGAGGCTAGTAGCCAAGGCCGTAGTCAAAATTAACTAAGAAATAATGCAATCACAATTTTTTTCCTAATGTAATATTATGTTTCTGACACCGGCTTTGGTGTATAAATATTCTTACACTTGCATCTAGATAAATAATTTAACCCTATGTTAAATAAATATTCTTAAATTACTGTAGCCTCTGAGCAGCCTATCTACGTCTATGGAGGCCTAACCACCTAACATCCTGACTCTGCGTCCTAACCAAAGCAATCGGCCAGCGTTCATGTCACTAATTTGTTTTTGCGGAAAGCGCAACGACGAGTTCGTATTCGCCGAACAAAATGAACGCCTCAGTCACTTGTTCTCGCGGTGATCTCTTAAGTTAGGACACGGCTTGGCTTATTGAGGTATCAGCTGTGAGGCTTGCTATCTTCCGCATATTCCACATCTTCGAATGTAGGTTCATGGTGTTTGTACATGGGTATCGTTTTGTATGGGGGAGACACCTCGTTGACTTCCGGGGTATAGGAGCCCCAGTCTGCTGGGAAGTAGGAACCTGGAACAATTGGTAAATAATAATTACGTTATTGTGGTTTCTTCTGCCACGGTGTGCGTGCGCGTCCAGACGTCGTGGTTTGCATGCGACGCTTGCATCACGCGCGTCTTGTACGAACATACATGACACACAACTAGTAGTTACAGTCGCCAGTATATTAAGTTTCACAAACTGTCAAATTTCTCCAAACGATTTCAAACCAAAAAATGTTGATGGTTAAGTTCAAAATTGAATTAGAAAATTTGAAAGTTTGTGGTAACTTGAAGCGCTGCCGACTGTACTTACTATTATGCATGCGCATTACGAAGACACTGGCACAATTAACACGCATCTCAATCAACAAGACACACGAACAACCGCACTGGGTTTAACAATAGATATAATACACACACGAAGCGAGGCGTTGAGACGCTACCGACCGCTTATTTTGAGCTGGTGTAGGTGGTGACGGTCTTAGTGCCTTCATTGACGGCGCGGCGTGCGTGATTTTATATAAGAATATTTATTTATTTATTACCTTTATTCATCATTTTTCTTTTTTTATACAACTTAAAAAAAAATATTTAAAAATATTATTAAAAATGTAAAAAGTAGGTTAGAGAAATGAATAAACGTGATATCGCTAAGAGGTAAGAGGTTGGCAGAAGTGTGAGGTTAATGTAAGTAAGAGTTTACGGAGCATCAAAAGTTGATAAACAGTGTTTTAAATCATAATAATTGAAAATTTTCAAGTCCAATTACAATTACTTACAACAATGACATGAAATGGTTAAAAAAAAGTGTTGACTGCAGTTCTGTTAACCGACTTTTGGAGCTGACCGTACCACCGATTGCCACCGAACAGAAAATGGTTAACTAGGTACGAAGTTTGTCCGGGACAAGATTTACAAATTAGGGAAGAATGGCGTCAAAATGGGGAAGAACAAGACATGCTGCGCCGACCACAAATTAATTGGCTTAGAAAAATAGGCAGGCGAATGTTGAGGTATGTGCAATAAAAGTGCCTTAGTTATCAACAAAATCTCATTCATATTTACATTGTGGACCAGTTAAGAAGGTAGGTAAGTATATAAACACTGATTCTTACCGGTATCCGGCAGACTTCTGTCATACCCTGCAATGAGAAAAACAGATGCAAGATTTTAAATAAGATTTTGTTAGATAACTCCTTTTTACCAGACTACGGCGAAGCCAAAAGGAAGGGTTATGATTTTAGCAGTCTATGTATGTATGTTTGTATTTACGTATGTTCCTCCGTGGCGCCTAAACTATTCATCCGATTTTGATGAATAAGGTGTCAATCGATTCGTTATTATGGCCCGGGTAACATAGGCTACATTTTAACCGACTTCATCAATAGGAGGAGTCGATTTTACCTTGTAAACCCCGAATTTATATAGAGCGTGACTTTCAGCAGTCGGATTTTTTTGTTGTATATACCACACAAATTCTTGTTAGACTAAGATGTTTGCTTATTTAAAACATTATCATCATCATCATCATCAGCCTATAGCAGTCCACTGCTGGACATAGGCCTCCTCAATCGCACGCCATTCAACTCGATTCTCAGCAACTCTCATCCAGTTGCTACCAGCCACCCCGCGAAGATCGTCACTCCACGGAGCCTGAGGGCGTCCCACCTTACGTTTGCCGATTCGCGGTCTCCACTCAAGAACACTTTTACCCCAACGGTCATCGGTCCTGCGGCTAATATGACCGGCCCATTGCCACTTCAGCTTACTTATTCTTATTATTTAAAACATTACCTATTTATTTACATGTCATATAAGTCGCCTGTTTTTCTTAAGAGTAGGTAGGGATGTCGGTTTGAGCTACATTTCGACTGTAAGTCTCTTGGTAATATTTCTCTTAACCCATTAACAAGTAGTGTTTCGACGGGAGTGATACGAAGATTCGAATGACGTTATTGCGACGCACGCTATTTCGAAAAAAAATAAGAGTGGTACGCCAGTTCGAAAACACATGAAGTCGAAAACCGCTGTATCGAAAAACTTTTTGAATGGTACGCTAGTACGAAAGTCTTGGCATTGAAATCCACTGTTGCGAATAGCATATTCCAATCCGAATTTATCTGGGGATCGAATTTGCGACCCCGATAAAGCCTTATCTTTGTATTGGGTTCGGGAAACAAGAGCAATGACAAATATTATTTTAAGTTAACTCCCTGTTTCGACCCGGGTATGGAACCCAGGACCTGGCGTTCAGCAATCGAGCTTATACTTAACAACTATATATATCTACATTTTTATCCTTCCCTATTTGGTTTAGTACAAACTAAAGAAAAAAAGGATGAGTAGTGGTTTTAGTATTGACCTTGTAAGTAATAACTGGCATACAAGCTACTTACTCATACTAAGATTTAGTTCAGTATCTTCAACTATTGTGTCAAATTATGTTTAAGGAACTGCTCGGCCGAACCTGTCTCGTAAAATACAGGTGATCCTAGTTTAAGAGGCAGGGTTATACACTGTGACTTTTTAGTCGTCTTACAAAGATGGTACACTCAATGTATCCGACATAAAATACCTATAGGCGCGATTTTTTTTAACCTTTAATAATTATGACATTAGGTACAAAGAAAAATAAATAATACTTACATTAGAATTATGAAACATCCTGTTAATAATGTTTGTGTCAAACGGTAGAACATACCTACCCAGCACTGAGGACACGAGTCGAGTAGATCATCGCTCGCAACAGGGTGTTTCAACAACGTCATGCGTCATATTACTGAATAATATTTTTATTTTTAAATTATTAAAATCACATAAATACGATTTTTTTTTTCGTGAATGTTTAGTAGTCATTGGTTACATAAAGTGGGCTGCCGTTGTAAGACGACTAAAAAGTCACGGTGTATAAATGATTGTACAGATTTTTGTAACATTTGTATTGTTTTATATATATCTGTAACTTTTGTTGGTGAATAAACTATTTTATTATTACTATTTTTATTTTTATTAAGTACCCACCATTTGAGAGTTAACATGCGCGGGTAGACAGTCCGGAGCGTGTTTTGAACGGGCTAGTGCACTTTTTGAACCTCCTACAAATGCTAGCATAGCGTGACAATGGCTTAAATAAATACGCTTGGAAATCTACTCTAGTAATCATAACTTAATATTATAAATGCGAAAGTAAGTTTGTTTGTTTGTTACCTTTTCAAACCACTGAACTGATCATCCTGAAATTTTGAATCTACGTTGTCAGGTGTACAGAAACGGAGATGGGGTCCCTTTCATCCCGAAAAAAAGTACTGTTCCCGAGGAAAACAACAATAACGTTCTTATGATAATAGATGGCGCCACGTGTCTTTCGAATCATTATTGAAACTTTAGTAGTGTGTTAAGAGTTTAAATGTCAAATTCTAAATTAACGCGAGCGAAGCTGCGGGCAAAAGCTAGCTAAATATAAAGTGTACTAACCATGATGTTCCGAAGCTGGAGACCAAGAGTAGTCGTGATGATGACCTGATTTCGCCTTCAGCGCCGTGAAGAATGATGCTACCTGGAAATAAGCAATAGAAATAAGCGCTAATTTTAAAAAAGTTTTATCACAAGCTTGCACATCAAAATTGATACACAGAATCATTTAATTAAATGTAAGATTAAATACCTACGAAACTTTTCATTTAAATTAATTTATTACATCTAGGTACTTAAGAACTTTATTTTTAAAATCGGACAAATGCGAGAGTGCTCGCGTGGAGTGGGTTCCGTACGTTAATTATGTAAATTCCGTAAGTAGTTTTAAATCTGACCCATTTCTTATCGGTTTTCCTGTAATCTTTAGGTAAAGAACTTTTTTTTTTCGTCTATTTTCTTAAATAACTTCAAAACTATTTATCTTAAAATTATAAAAAAAAATACATATAATTGAAATGCTCACAATGAGTCCTTTCATTTGATATGTCATTGTAAAACGATATAGTTTGAAAACTTTTTATTTTATTTTCTCATTTATTCAAAAGTGGCCCCCATGTTTAAAATTCAGTAATTTACGTTACACGTCCGTCTTTGGGTCACCGACTTACATAATTATGTGTACCAAATTTCAACTCAATCGGTCCAGTAGTTTCGGAGTAAATTGGCTGTGACAGACGGACAGACAGACAGATAGACGGACACGCAAGTGATCCTATAAGGGGTTCCGTTTTTTGAGGTACAGAACCCTAAAAGAGGCATGTCCGAGAAATGGTCTTCGTAAAACACTTTGCATCGCCCCCTGTTTCACAAGCAAAAACAATTCAATACAAATTCAATTTGATTTTTTTTTTCTATTTCCGTTTGGCATAACCTAGAGATTTCTTTATTATAAGTAGGTATGTCTTTTATAACTTTCCGGAACAAATTGTCCAAACGAGCATCATTTTTTGAGCTGTGAGTAGCGTGAAATGAGTCGCGGAATTTACGCTGCATTCGGTGTCATACTAAAATCCGTTTCGTCGGTAAGAGGAACAACCGGGGCTCACAGAACGAAAAGCGATTTTAATTCACCTAAGTAATAGATACTTGATATGTATAGATAGTATGTATTTAGTTTGTATAGATTTCTCGTATAATTAACTTTCAATAAACTCCTATTTAAAAACAAACGACTATTAATTACTTTTTTTCATTATTTCCCTATCTTACTTTCATCTCCCGCGATTCTTTTCATTTTCTAATTCAATATCAGATAACTCGCTGTTACATTCTTTTTATATGTCGGTCGAATTCAGAGTTGATTGATAAGTCTAGCGCAATAAGAAATAAAAAAGTTTTTTTAGAATAAAACTATGTGTTCACGGTTCACCCGCTTTTCAACGGTAACTGTTGGGGTGTGGTCCGAGTGACAGGCGAGAGCGGTACTTAAGGTGTGTCTGCAATTTATATCTGACATTGGCAACTCTAACACACTTTTACTAGCTTCATAATCAGCCTATAATGTTCCCACTGCTGGGACACACAGCCTCCTCTCTATGAGAGGGAATGGGCTATAATCCACCACGCGGGCCCAGTGCGGGTTGGCAGATGTCACATGTCTTCGAATTTTTGGTTCTAGGACATGCCGGTTTCCTCACGATGTTTTCCTTCACCGTTTTTGAGAGCAGTGGTGATGAAATAAATTACACAAAGTAATGGGCCTGCCTGGGTTCGAGCCTACGACTTATTGTTCGTAAGTCGGGGCCGCCACCACTGGGCCACCGCTGCTCTCTCTTATTAGCTTCACCTGTATCTAATTAAGTAACAAAATCTTAGAAGTAAAATTTGACCCACTTCACGGTTCTCGATTGCGCTGAAATTTTTCATATATGTTTAGTTTGGATGACAATGCATGGAAATGCATGTAAGTGACGTCATTCTAAATCACATATGGTGGACTAATATTTTTTTATGCATTCCCGTGGAATGTGCATCAAAGGGTCTGTGAGAAGAATATACGAGAAATGACATGAAATGACGTCACAAGCCAGCTCTTGGGTCATGGGACGCGTCGACCAGGCGTTTCGAAACATCCATATATAAGCTTTGAGCATTCGGACCCCACGGCCCCAGAGTTTCAACCCCAAACGGCTCGAAAATATAGTTTCCACAAAGCTGACTGTATAAAAGCGAAATCGTGTAAAGATGTGCAAATCGTAGTCATTTGAACATATAGGAACAACAACTTAAAGCATCCTATCTATGATAGCAAGTCGGCTTGACTGTGAGTTTGTGAACCACTGCTGCAAGGTTTCAGCTGGGCTGTCACCTTGCGGCAATGATGTCACAATCTGTTTCTGTGTTTGTTTTTGGCTTGTATGTATTACTAACATAGGTTGTAAGTACATTGTTTATTTATTTAAACTTCATGTACAATAGTGGTACATAGGCGGATTTAATGCCACAAGGCATGCTCTACCAGTCAACCTTTGGGTTAAATAATAAAACATCGTGATAGGGTACAAAATAAATATCTAAAAAAATACTTATATTGATACTAATACACATATACCTATAAATAAAATAAACTAATAAATATTTTAACAAATACCAACAACAAGAAACCTAATAATAATTACCATTGTTACTAACCCTATAAGTCTTGTAGCTCGAAATAAATGATTAAATTAAATTAAAGTTACCGCGTATTTACATACCATAGAGAGTCGCTCTCACTAAGACCATACCTAGACAACGAACTAATTGAAAAATACATACACAGACATACAAAATAGCTATTGTACACCAACACTGTCGAATTCAATTTTGTACAAGATGACGAAAAAGTGAACCACAAATATGTACTAAGTAAGTATTAAACTGCTTTTCGTGACTTTTATTTACAATTTCATAAGGTTCAAATTCCAGTGGTTGTTGAAAGGGACTTCATCATCTGCCTAGCCTTTTCCCAACTATGTTGGGGTCGGCTTCCAGTCTAACCGGATGCAGCTGAATACCAGTATTTTACATGGAGCGACTGCCTGTCGGACCTCCACAACCCAGTTAGTGCTAGGTAATACGATATGAAAGGGACTTGTGAAATTAAAAAAAAGTAAATATTGAAGATTAGTTGTTGTTGTTAGTTGTTGCTATGTTGTTGCTGTTGTGGTGTACCTGCTATTAGTTCCTGTTCGATTTCCGTAATAAACAAAAAATGGCCGTCAAGTGGTCGTACAGGGTCAGTTACCTATGTTTTGCATGTCAAAGTATCTAAGTACATAATTATAGAGGTAGAAACAAAAATACGCAGCAGGAATTCAAAGTAATGACTTGATGAGCCACAATTTCATTTAAAGAACTTAAAAGCTTTCAAAAGAAATTTCGACAAAGATATCAATCAGACTTATATAGGCCTAAGTTTTAACGCACTAAAAATAATTTACAAAACTAATTCAATTTCACTTTATATAATTATCTATATAGTCAACTAGCTGATGCCCGCGGCTTCGCCCGCGTGGATGTCGGTTATCGCAACCAAAAGTAATCATGAAATTTTGATCCCGTTCCCGCAATACAAATATCATTATATTTCAGTCAATGTATACAAAAACTTGATAAATTATATACTAAAACCTTCCTCGAGAACCACTCTATCCATTGGTGAAAACAACATGAAAATCGGTGCAGGAGTTTTTGAGTTTATTGCGAACAGACAGATGCGGCGGAGGACTTTGTTTTATAATGATTAAGTAGTGATAGTGATACAGATTAAATAAAATTAACTGTCTCTCCGTCTGTCTGTCCATTTGTTCCGGCAAAATCCCGTCAAAATCGGTCAAGCCGTTTTAGACGGGATTTTTCTGGCAGATAGAAGATGTGATGTTATAAGGAGTAACTTAGGTTACTTTTATTTACGAAAAATGATTAGGGTTCCGTGTAAAGAAATTAAAACCCTTGAAATTGTTAACAAAATCCGATTCACATATGGAAGTAATATTTTTATAATAATTTCATGCGGATGTAAGTCGCGGGCAACAGCTAGTTATAATAAAATTAATATAAACAGAACATTACGCTTGTAATTGCGAAGGGTTAGGCTGAGGTCGTCAGTTAAGTTTAAGTCCCTTGTAATGGCGAGCCTATTGCCGTCAACTGGGTAAAAATTCATGCGCCTTCTCAGAAATTTCTTGTGGAAAAACCCAATAACACTTAGCCCGGCCTGGTAATCGAACCCAACCTCACGCTTTGCGGTAGCGCTTGCGATCAATAGACCAAGGCAGTCACGCAGTCACGCTAACAAACATTAAAAAAATCACAAAAACCGGCTAAGTGCGAGTCGGACTCGCACACGAAGGGTTCCGTACCATTTTTTTTTTATTAGCAATGCATGACTACTTTTGTTAGCTTGGGTCATACCTGTTAAAACAAATGTATGTGTTCATGAATAAATAAATTATTTTTATGACCGTACTGTTTACGTTTATGAAGTTAAATGTTTTTTTTTATTTTTATAATTATTTGAGTTGATTGAATGAAAGTTAAATTGCGGTTTACGGTTTATGACGTATTAAAAAAAACTACTTAATAGATCTCGTCCAATTTATGGTGGAAGTTTGCATGATAATGTACATCATATTTTTTTTTAGTTTTATCATTCTCTTATTTTAGAAGTTACAGGGGGGGGGGGGGGGACACATTTTACCACTATGGAAGTGTCTCTCGCGCAAAGTATTCAGTTTAGAAAAAAAAAATATTAGAAACCTCGATATAATTTTTGAAGACCTATCCATAGATACCCCACACGTATTGGTTTGATGAAAACAAATGTTTGAGTTTCAGTTCTAAGTATGGGGAACCCCCAAAATTTATTGTTTTTTTTTTCTATTTTTGTGTGAAAATCTTAATGCGGTTGACAGAATACATCTACTTACCAAGTTTCAACAGTATAGTTCTTATAGTTTCGGAAAAAAGTGGCTGTGACATACGGACGAACAGCCAGACAGACATGACGAATCCATAAGGGTTCCGTTTTTTGCCATTTGGCTACGGAACCCTAAAAATAAAAACAATTTGTAGCGATAGGTAGGTATTCAAGTGAAACTCCAGATGATAGTAAAATAAAATTCGTTTACTTCAGACTAATAAAATGTCCATAGGTTGTTAGTAACAATATCTTAAAACTAAAAAAAAAAAAAAAACAAAACTTATACAACATGCAGCCTGATAAGCCTACCTACAACTGCAGATTCAGGTCTCTCTGCAATCATCCTTAGGATTCCGTTGCCACTACCTCGAATTCGGCGAATTAGTGAGGCTGACTTTTTGCGCATTATAGCGTGAAAGTCATCCACCCTCGCGTCGGCAAACATGCCCGAGGCGCTGCAAAACCGAGGCAGTCGCACCAGAATCCTAAAGGCGTTGTTGTACTGCACTCTAAGAGCATTGTAGGCCCGCTGCGTATAGTTGGTCCATAGGGCGCTGGTGTAAAAGCTTTGACAGTATGCTCTGAACAAAGTTACCTTAACCTGTGCCGTACACCTTGCGAACCTATGCACCAACATGTTAGCACGCACCGACAATGCTCTTCTTTCCCTCTCAATATCTCTGTCGTCATTAAGGGTTTCAGTTACAACGTGCCCTAGATACTTAAACTCAGAAACACGGCTCAAAGATACCCCGTTTAGATAAACTGGCGGTATATGCTCAGGTTCTTTATTTTTACCTCTGATAATCATATACTCACTCTTTCTATCGTTGTATACTTTAAGCCGTGAATCTCGGCGTATGACTCACAGACATTTAACAGTTTTCTCAACCCACCTACAGATGGAAAGCCCCCCCCCCCCAAATAGAAATTTTTCATCGGTTATTTAAAAAAAAATCGGCTGTTTCCTACAAAAGTGCAATACCTACACGGTCAAAATGTATGGAACAGCTGTTTTTTTTTAAGAACCGACGATAAACATGTATGTAGGCTCAGAATGATGTACTGAATACGTGGTAACCGTTTTCGCGTCGGTGTCCCTTCCACACCGTAGACGGCACTAATAACAAAAAAAAAACTTTTTTAAAAATTTTTGTCTGTCTGTCTGTTTGTTTGTTTCGAAAAAATACAGGATTCAGGTCTCTCTTTCGAAATTAATCAGACTGACTGTCAGACAGAATTTTGAAGTGAGGGCGTAACACATTCACTTTAGTTCAATTACATACACTTTCTTTCTAGACTAGACTACTAAGTACAATTCATTTTAGGCACAACATCTAGGTCACAAATTATAGTCTAGTGCTTCTTAATGCCTTTCGCATTATTATAAATCTAATATTAACGAGTTGGTCTTACTACTGGTGAATTAGATAGTTAGATCATTAGCTAATTCTATGTGTTGAGACTGTTTGTATTGGTTTATTTTCAGGATAATTAAATTTTATAGAAACTACAAAAAAAACTATACTTAATAGTAAATAAAAGTATGTACAAGTATCAAAAGGGTTACAGGGTTTATCCCAAAATTCGTCCACATCGCTGTCAACAGGAAAAGTGCGACTGTTTTGATTTAAAATGAGTCGCACAAATAACACGCATGTAGTTACAAACTTATAAAATCATTAATATCAAACCTCTAAGTTCATTTAGCCCCATTCAATAACTATTTCATGAAAAAGTCATTCAAGGGGTTAAATGAACTTAGAGGTTTGTATTAATGATTTTAATGATTATAATTCTGTAACTACATACGTGTTACTAGCGCGACTCATTTTTCATCAACATACAACCTGACACTGACCTGCAAATTGTAAAAAAAGTAAGAAAATTTGAATTTCGCGGGCTAACCTGGCACTTCCATCGTAATGGAATGAAGAAATGATTGGCCTGTTGGTCTAGTGGTTAGTGACCCTGAATGCTAGGACGGAGGTCGTGGGTTGGATTCCCACACAGGACAAATCTTTGTGCGATGAGTACGATTATTTGTTCTATATCTGGGTGTAATTTATCTATAACTAGCTGCCCAGCGCTACTTCGTTCGCGTGGTGTCCTACCCCTTACCCTACCCTACTCCTACACTACTTCTACCCTACTCCTACACTACTCCTACCCTACTCCTACACTACTCCTACACTACTCCTACCCTACTCCTAACCTACTCCTACCCTACTCCTACCCTACTCCTGCACTACTCCTACCCTACTCCTACACTACTCCTACCCTACTCCTACACTACTCCTACCCTACTCCTAACCTACTCCTGCACTACGCCTACCCTACTCCTACACTACTCCTATCCTACTCCTAACCTACTCCTGCACTACTCCTACCCTACTCCTACACTACTCCTACCCTACTCCTACCCTACTCCTAACCTACTCCTGCACTACTCCTACCCTACTCCTACACTACTCCTACCCTACTCCTAAACTACTCCTGCACTACTCCTACCCTACTCCTACACTACTCCTACCCTACTACTAACCTACTCCTACCCTACTCCTACCCTACTCCTACACTACTCCTACCCTACTCCTACACTACTCCTACCCTACTCCTAACCTACTCCTACCCTACTCCTACCCTACTCCTGCACTACTCCTACCCTACTCCTACACTACTCCTATCCTACTCCTAACCTACTCCTGCACTACTCCTACCCTACTCCTACACTACTCCTACCCTACTCCTAACCTACTCCTACCCTACTCCTACCCTACACTTACACTACTCCTACCCTACTCCTACACTACTCCTACCCTACTCCTACACTACTCCTACACTACTCCTACCCTACTCCTAACCTACTCCTACCCTGCTCCTACCCTACTCCTGCACTACTCCTACCCTACTCCTACACTACTCCTACCCTACTCCTACACTACTCCTACCCTACTCCTAACCTACTCCTACACTACTCCTATCCTACTCCTAACCTACTCCTGCACTACTCCTACCCTACTCCTACACTACTCCTACCCTACTCCTAACCTACTCCTGCACTACTCCTACCCTACTCCTACCCTACTCCTACCCTACTCCTAACCTACTCCTACCCTACCCTACACTACTCCTACCCTACTCCTACACTACTCCTACCCTACTCCTACACTACTCCTACCCTAATCCTACCAAAAAAAAAGTATCCTAGTGTTGTTATTAGACTTCTACAGGCATTTTTTTTTAATTGTTCTCACCGTAAAAACCATCCTTGAACTTCAACGAACATTAAAAAAAAAGAATTGGCCAAATTGGTCCAGGCGTTGTTGAGTTATGCGCTTACCAACACATTTTGCGATTCATTTTTATATTATAGAAGATATGAATGTATTTAGAAATATATAAAGTATGTTTATCAGTTGTCTGGTTGCCATAGTACAGGCTCTGCCTAGTTTGGGATCAGATGGCGGTTTGTTGGTTGTCCCAAGATATTATTATTATTGTTAAAATGGAGTTTTAAAGCAAGGTTTCTTTATAACTGTTGTTAGAATATAAACATCATCGAACCCCGAAAGGTTACGACACGGTCCAAGGCCAGACTCCTGTTTAGGCACTCCTCTACTAGGAATTTCCAAAAATAGCCTGACACCGGAATCGAATTCGGGCCCCTCACTAAGCAGTCGCACTTTTGCTTACTAAACCAACATCAACTCTTTACTTCACCTCACCCAGTAGCACCCTCGCAATCTCAATTCAATTCATAGCATAGACAAAAAACCAAAGACAAGCATTGCGTGCCGAACAATACTTTTTACTCTATGTTTTTATCCAGTTCTGTCATTAAGTTTCGTAGATTATAGCGTGATAAATGACGCACAGGAAACGTGTTAACTATGCTGATTACTTTAAAAATACTGGGTTAACGTGCCATGGTTTCTTTTTGCAATCATAATGCGTTTAAGGTAGTAGAATTTTGATATTCTTTGTTTAGAGATGGTGTGATGTGAAAGATCATCATCGGCCTTGGTTCCCAACTATGTTGGAGTCGGCTTCCAGTCTAACCGGATGCAGCTGAATACCAGTATTTTACATGGAGCGACTGTCTATCTGACCTCCACAACCCTGTTAGTACTGGGTAATACGATACCCCTTGGTAAGACTGACTGACAGACTTTCGGGCCACTGACTACCTGTAACGACTGTCAAAGATCTACAAATGACAGCCGGGACCAATAGCTTAACGTGCTTGCCGAGGCACGGAGGAAATTCGGTATAGAATGGGCGGTCAGGTCACCCATCCACGGACCAACCTAGGCAAGCGCGGCTTGACCTGGAAATCGACCGGCTGGTATTATTTAGCTACCAGCTCCTGGAACGAAGATGGTGTGAAAGATGATATGGCTAAAATGAGGGCAAACATTGATATGACAGCTGGTAAAGAGATGTATCATGTACGGATGACAATAAGACCAAATGATGATGGAAAAAAAGCCAGCGGTCCGTGTGACTATAAGTGGTTATCGTCGTGTATACAGAGTAGTCCTTCCCACTTTGTATAGACGACAGTGACCGTTAGAAATTTTTGGGTAATTTAAAAAAAGAAAACTGCTTTCTACAAAACCTAGACGGTCAAAATGTATGGCCAAGCTTTTTTTTTTTGTTCGATGAAAATTTTCTATGCGCTTTTGAACTAACTTTAACTAACTACTGAACATTTTCTATTCGGTGTTCAGAATGATATTTACCTACTTACCTTTACCTATGTTTAAATGTCTTTAAATGTCATCAATAATTGTTATATACAGCGTGTAACGGAAGGGGAGTATCAACCCTGAAGGAGGTGAATGTGCTCATGAAACTCAACAACTTTCCCCAAAGAACATAGGTCGAAATATGAAAAAAAAATTTGGCCCTCCCATAGTTAATCAATCAGCTGGTAGTCAGTTTTGTAAGGGAGGGCCAAATTTTTGTTGTTGGGTTTCATGAGCACATTCACCTCCTTCAGGGTTGATACCCCCTTCCGTTACACGCTGTATAAGCCGGAGAGGTGATCTGTAACTCAGGACCTTCCTACTTCAGACACCTTTCTCTATATAAGATTGTACATATACCAGCGTCTGTAAATTCTGATTTCGAGATAAATAAAGATTTATGATTATGATTATATACTGAACACATGGTAACCGTTTTTGCGGCGATGTCCCGTCCAACCTGTAGACATTTCAACATTTGCATTACCAGAGGCGTCATAGCCATCTCACAGTCACCGCTGAAATGATGTAGGTACGTGCCTGCAATCACCGGTAACCTTAAATCGGTAGACGGCAGAAAAAGTAGGAATTGTCCATCATGTTGTACGGCTGAGCATATGGGTGAGGAGCTCTCATCGTTACAATTCCGAAAGATGGTCACTGAAACTGGCTCCCCTCAAGCATCGCTAAAAATGATCGGATGGCCCATAGAGCCAAGTTTTGGAGTGGTGACCACAAACCCCGCAGGCCTGATGAGCTGAGGATGCTCGCAGGAACTCTCTGGATGCCAGAGCTTAACTGAACTAAAGAAAACACATACCTTGGCAGAGCTCACAGCAATCTTGAACACCAGCAACGCCAGGCCTATGGCTACAGACTTGGCCGCCATTATGCTTGTCAGCAGCATCCAGGTAGACGTGGCTCCGACGTGGAAGATCAGCGGGATCAACGCCATGCCCATCTTTTTCATTCTGCCTTCTGTTGGAGTGAAGAGGTGGTGTGGTTAGTTTTACTGGCAAATTATCATCATTGTCATTCTCCCTCATCTGCGCTGCTTGTCTCCTTCTTCCATAGTTCTCTTATACTCGTCATCCAACTATTCAACTCCTATCATCATACCATTCCACATCCACACATGGTTCCTTTGGACATATAACCATCTCATCCATATACACATTTTCAGTTCACTTACAATTAAACGTACTTTAAAGGTGTCTGGCGGGGGTTTACTACCACACTAAGTGTCTGGCAGTAGAGGAGGTGAATCATTATACTAGCCCTTATACAAAAATCACGCTTTATAGTCTGACGTAACTTGACAGCACCACAGCTTTGATACCTATTTTTTTTTGGGATGGGAAATCATCAAATGACTCCTCCCGCTCTGGGCGGAGCGGAAGGGAGTGTCAGTCTTTTACTAACTAAAACCCATCCATTGTTCCTTCTTGTGCCCTTTGTGTTCCAGGGCCGCGGTATCTCATTCGAACAGTCCCGCCGCCCTGGCAGGCATCGGCTCTGCTGTTTGCTGACATTTCTTTGAGGCGCGCGTGGAACACAAACGCGCCGTCGACACGGCCTGTCGTCATAAGACGGACGGACGGCGAGCTAGCCCACTCACCGTCCACAGCTTTGCTACCTAATATCTGCCACAGCCACCACAACCGAATTTTCTATCCAATTGTTTTTACTTATAGTAAGGTACAACTTCCACTGCAGTAAAAGTTTCCCAGTTTTATAAAATGACGTAGATCTGGCGGTCACGGGATCTACCTCTATTTCGGAGATTATCTCCTACATCCAAACAGTACTGTAAATTCATACATTCTGATCTTAGTTTCTACAGTTACACAGTTTCTAATTCTACTCTGACTAGATAAACTAAGATTAGAATATGAACGTTCTTAAAACTACTAGAATTACCCCTCTGGTGTTTGGCTTTGTGCGAATTGTATCTGTAATGGTTTTACAGCTTTCGCAAATAGGTTATTAAACTGTCAATTAGGCTATGCATGTGTCTAACAAAGAAACTTAATTGTGTCCAACAGACTTACAATTAAGTTTCTTTGGTCCAAAATTGCTATCTATTTACTTTCGACTTTCACAGGGATGTAAGTTCTTTAGTAAAAGTTTAGTCTTTTACAAATGTCAATACAGCTCAAAAAACATATTGTCATGTTAATAAACTCTTAATTATATCTATCTATTTAGATTAATAAAAATCAATCGCCGCATGCATGACGGAGCATATCTTGAAAACGGCTCAACCGATTTGGCCGTTTTTTTTGGTCCGGACAAAGATTGTATAGAAAAAAAAAATGTTTTCTTTTTGCTAAAAACTCTTCTTTTTTTCTTTATTAGTAAAGAGCAGCCATGCAAAGCCAGGACGGGTCGCTAGTTAAGTACATATTTTCGATGGTTATTATTGTTGATTGTAACACTTTGTGTTGGTAGCTGGTTTGTAGACATCAGAAGACGTTCAAGTTCTTCCCAAAATAAAATGTTTTAAATATGATAAGAATCTATTAAAAATAACCCATGATTAGGGTTTTATAAGTACCAATTAACGCTAATCTTGGGTGCCCAATTGCCCATGGGTGAAACGTTAACACACACAAAAAAAAACCTTTCAACCTGTAACTGAAAAATGATTTTTTTTACTTATTTAACTGTCTGTGTACTTTTTTACCATTACCACTCGAAAATGAGCATTTTATTCATCGATAACAGTGAATAAAACTCTCTTTTACTCACTGAGTGAATAAAAACATTTTGAATTTGGAACAAGCACGAATTTTGAACAAAAACTAAATAAAACGTGACAACAAATAGAACACTGAATTTCGAAAATTGTTCTAATTTCACTATAATTTAATGTTTTCATTTAATCCTTTGTTCTGTTATTATATTACCGATTATATAATTAAATGTGATAAATAGTCATCTGCCTAGCTAGACTTATCCCAACTTTATTGGGGTCGGCTTCCAGTCTAATCGGATGCAGCTGAATATCAGTATTTTGCATGGAGCGACTGCCTATCTGACCCAGAACTCAACCCAGTTAGTACTGGTTGGGTAGTACGGTGCCCCTTGGTGAGACTGGTTGTTAAACTTTCGGGCCACTGCACTTCCTGTAACGACTGTCAAAGAACTACAAATGACAGCCGGTCCAACGGCTTTACGTACTTTCCGAGGCACGGAGGAAACTCGGTATGTAATGAATAAGTGGTCACCCATCCACAGACCGACCTTGGTAAGCCCGGCTTAACCTTGAAGATCGATCCGAGTGGCTGTTATTATTAACCCACGAGACATTATAAATACTATACTTCTATTTTCTCGCGGTCAATGGTAAAAAAACAAAACATCTCGGTTCTTGTATCCCTCGCTCCGCTCAGGATTCTACTCTAGAATACTTCGCTACTCTCGGGATCCCTTAGTCCCTCGAATTTTAAATTCCCTTTTTTCACTTATTGTATAATCTATTATTTTCTTAAGTCAATCGTTGTTGGGGTATTCGTTTTCAAACCCGTATATCTTTCTTGGAGTCTTTGTGAATTTAGACATAAATTAACAATATCGATAAATGTGCTAAAATCTCAGATTTAAATTATAGAATCTTTGTTAAGTTTCTGAAAGTTCGAAACTTTTTGGTAACCAATGTTAACAAAGCCAATGTTATATTATGTAACAATTTGGTTACGGTACCCTAAATTCATTGAAGTGTTAATCTTTAAATAAGTGTGGAGATTACAATGTATTGTTGACAATCTAACAATGCTTTGTAGGCTTGTCAACTTCACACCATTTAACCAAATGAGGTTGGCAGCTAGCTTGGATCTTTTTTCATGAGTATGAAAAGGAAGAAGAATTGTGACAGAAGAGAATGATGACAGACAAAAGAGAAGATATTACATAGGAAATTTATTGACCTAACTAAGGGATCCAAATCAACAATTATAAAAAATCTAGATTTTGAAATAATACTGTTTTTACGAATGAGGAGCTCGTGGCTAAATAATAAAAGCCGCTCGGTTCGATCTTTAGGTTAAACTGCGCTTGCCTGGGCTGGTTCGTGGATGGGTGACCACCCATTACATACCGAGTTTCCCCTGTGCCCCGGAAAGCACGTGGAGCCGTTGGTCCCGGCTGTCATTTGTAGATCTAAAAATTTGACAGTCGTTACGGCTTAGGTAGTCAGTGGCCCGAAATTCTGACAACCAGTCTTAACAAGGGATATCGTATTACCCAGTACTAACTGGGTTGTGGAGGTCAGATAGGCAGTCGCTCCACGTAAAGTACTGGTATTCAGCTGCATCCAGTTAGACTGGAAACCAACCCTAACCTAGTTGGGAGAAGTCAGGCATATGATGACTGTTTTACGAATTAATAAATTATGAACCTAAACTTAACACTGACTTTTTTCTCTAAATAATGTCATTTAAATAGTGGAAATCGATACTCAAAACTTTAAAAACAAGGGCCTATATTTTTCTTTGTTTTGTGCTTGACTTGTCCGGGAATCGAACCCGCAGCCCAAACAAAACACAAAGCGAAATTAAAAGCATTCAGGCACGGCTTAATTATTCATTAAACCATAGCAGTTGGTCCGTGTCTTTCGAAGCATGATTGAATTACCAGTAGAGTACAATCCGAATTTATTGTCAAATTATAAATTAACGCGAGCGAAGCCGCTGGCAAAAGGTAGTATTAAAATAAACTTACTTCTCGACGTCTCCACACCGAACTTTGGCTTCAAATCCTGATAATGTAACAATCTTCCCAATTCACTGTTCCCCAAATGATTATCATTAAAATCTTCCAGCCATTTAACAGCGTAGATACTATATTCACTTATTTTATCTTGAAATTTTGTTTCTAAAACATTCCTTAAACTATTTTCTTCCGCCATATTGAAATGAAAACAGAATAAAAAAAATAAAAATATTTTTGGTAGCGACTCCATATTATTTGAATTTCGAATGCGCGCGTTCGCTCGCGTTCCTACAATGAGACTGTGATTATTATTAACTTTGAAAGGTGAATAGTTTGACCAATGTATGTTAACCCCTACTTCTGGTTTATTCGTGTGGGTGGATAGGTCTCAGTAAAATGAACGTCTGAAAGACCAATATATTCATGACCAATTTACGTTGAACCCATACTTTTGATTTCTTTGTGTGGGTGGATAGGTCTTAGTAAAATGGACATGAAATACAGAGCAATATTATTCACTTGTACATACAAAAATTCAGCCTAAAACTAGGCCTCATTAAGAAGTGAAATTCTAATTTTGAAAAGCATAGCAACTAAAAAGAATGGAAAAAAGTGTTTTAAAAATCATGTAATTATTTAGACAAATTGAAATCTGTTTTCGGCAACCTTGACACGTCTTGTGGTCTGATTTTCAGCTATATGAGAGGTCTAAATATAATGGACATGTCAAAACACCATACCTTTAGTTTTATTCAGCAAGTTGATCTTATCATCTGAATTTGACGAGCCTTGCCGAACATCATTTACTAATGACTTTATTACATCTTTATTACGCCTGCCGAGCATTTTTAATGCCTCCTAACCTACCAACTGAATTACAATTAGGTACATCTAGATACGAAAAAGATAAGGTATAGTCACAGTTATACGGGGTGGAAGGGACACCGACGCGAAAACGGTTACCACGTATTCAGTACATCATTTTTTATCGGTTTAAAAAAAAATTCAGCGGTACCATGCATTTTGACAGTGTAGGTATTGCAGTTTTGTAGGAAACAGCAGATTTTTTAAATCATTTATTAAACAGATAATATCATCCAATTTGATAGTTAATAATACATGTATCCAAGGAGTTTCTTGCCCTTTCTTCTCCATAGAGATCTACGTTTTGGAATGTGCAACTGCAGTACTTTCTCAAGTTATTTTGCCTTGTGACTGTGACTGTAGCTTTGCTTCTCTTTTTTGGACTTTCAAAAGTGCCTGTAATGGTCTACTTGAAATAAATGCTTTGAGTTTGAATTTGAGTACATAATTATTACATTTGGAAAATTTTGGTAAAATAATAGTTACTTACTAATGATGATATTGATGATGATAGATGTAAATTTCTACGTGGTGACCGTTTTCGCGTCAGTGTCCCTTCCACACCACAGATTGGGTACAGTCGCCAGCATATCAAGTTACCACAAGCTGTCAACTTTCTCCAAATGATTTTAAAGCATAAAATGTTGATGGTTAAGTTCAAAATCGAATGAGAAACTCTTAGCTACTTATTAAATCGAAATCCTAAATTTGCTGACAGAAAACGCCGACACAGCCTAAATTACTGGGTCTAGGTTAACGCATTAGGGAAGGCTCTTTAAAATAAATACTCAGAACAGGGGTTCAATAAGTTTGCATGGAAGTTCGTTATTTTCAGGTAGACGACAGGCAAAAGAAAATAAAAAGGTAATATCTATAAAAAACTGGACAAGTGCGAGTTCGACTCGCGTGGAGAGGGTTTCGTAGGTAAATTAATTAAATTCCGTAAGTTGTTTTAAATCTAAGATTTCTTATAGGTTTTCCTGTAATTTAGAGGCAAAGAATTATTTTTTGTAATTTTTTTCAAAATTTTCTACCCTGTACTTTCGCAGTTAAGAGGGAGGCGGGGGGAATGGTCAATATTCGCCTATTTTCTTAAATAACTTCAGAACTATTTATCTTAAAATTATAAAAACATATACTTGAGGTGCTCACATTAAGCCCTTTTATTTGATATGTAACACGATATATTTTGCAAAACTCTTTTTTTCATTTTCTAATTTACCTTTTTTTTTTAATATTAAACATGGGGGCCATGTTTCATCCAAATGCCATGTCCATCTTTGTGTTACCGATTTATATATCTGTACGAAATTTCAATTTAATCGGTCCAGTAGTTTCGGAGTAATTTGCCTGTGACAGACTGACGGACAGACCGGCACGCGAGTGATCCTATAATAATAGGTTCCGCTTTTCCTTTTAAGGTTTCCTAAAAACAGTTCTACTCTAAAGTCTACTAAAAAAAAATATACGACTTCCAAAAGAACACTAAAAAGTGAAAAATAACTTTACTTTCGGAAGTCGTTGACTTTAGTTTGTTTTACGAGTATCTGCCTAGCCTTTTCCCAACAGTGTTGGGGTCGGCTTCCAGTCTAACCTGCCTATCTGACCTCCACAACCGCCGTACTGACTATGTTCTATGTTGTATTTATTAGATCGATTTTGATTATTACTGACATTTTTGTTATTCTAGCTTACTAGTATTAATTTTCGACTGAGAGAGACTATTGGCCGTTTTAAACAATTAATAACTGGATCTCGTTTAGTTTATTTTTAATGTTTACTAATTATCACTGTTTTATTTTGATGTTTGAACCTAAGTCGACCCACTGAACGAAATGTGCAATTATATACGGCATGTCAATTCAACAAAAAATCAAGTAGTTGTTTCCACGTTTTCGAATAGGTAAGTCGACATTTTGGAAATGATAGGCAGAGATATTACTTCCGACTCGACTCAAATTATCAGCAGCGGCCCAGAGGCTAGATTTGTGCTTAGTTGATGGCAATAGGCTCGGCCAATATGACTTGGGACTTAAACATAACTGGCAAAATGTGGGTGTACTGTTAGGTACACCTCTGCCTAACACTTTGATTACAGGTGTGATGTTATATATCAAGAATTTTTCTGTATCAGCCCTAGTTTGAAAGTCTCCGAGCTATCACTTTCCACTTGGTCTTCAGTTCCTACTTATCACCTTGCTAAACAATGTCACAACTTTAAAAGAAAAGTTTTACTGTCATAAAAGGTGCATTAATTACCTACAAAATCTGATGCTTTTGAAGTAACAAAAAAGTGAATAAATCTTGGAAATTGAACAAAACAAGTGTACCAGTCTAGATTTGAAGATAAAAAAACAATTTATTGGCTAAATTCAACAATTTTGTCCGAGCACGATTCGCAAAAAAGTACTTAATTTTCAGTGAGTTAATTTTTTTACTGTCTACGCTTGAGGTAATTTTACTGTATGTAGATTTTTATCTTAACAAGAATAATTTAGAGACTTTTTTAATTATGCGGTGGACGAAAACCGAAAATACTGTGCCTATAATGGGTGTATCAAGACCCTTAACGAAGCCGAAAGGCACTTATTCTCCCCGTCATTGTGATCATTTTTTTGTTCTAGACCATACCTGGGAACCTTCTAGTTACGGAGATATTGGAGGTCAAAGTTCCAACTTTTTCACAAGTTTTTTTTTAATACTAGTTTGTAAGGTACTACTAGGTAATAACTTTAAATACCTCCATGACCCGTTTACTATTGCATCCATCAGCACAATGCTTTGTGCGTGTGTGCGTTACATTGAGTTTTACGGTAAAATATGATTTTTCCCCCCAAAAAAATTTCGTTTCCCAGCAATAATTTTTCCGTAGATTTACTTAGTTTGATGTACAGAATGCTTGGTGGACGGCTTCGTAAAGGGTCCGCTTACACCCAGTATTTATGTATAAGTATATTTAGTTAACTAATGACAACTATCAAGTCGTGTAGACTCGCAGTCGGACCAGTTAAAAAGCAGTTAGTAAGCACTTAATATCCTCAAAAATAACCTAGCATAGTATTCAAGATTCAGAAATATGATCTGCCTAACAGCTCTGACATTTTGACTGCTACAAAAAAGAACATAACAGTTCTTTAGCTGTCTCAAGTTTTACTTTCTAGAAAAAAAGAAAGTTACGAGATGTAATATAAGGATTATAAAAATATCAGCCTGTAGGTAGTAATTAGCCCACTGCTAAGGTTTGGCTAAGACTGCCTCAAACTCAAACTCAAAGCATTTTATTTCATTTCCTCTTTGGTCTAGTGGTCGCAAGCGCGACTGCTGAGCATGAGGTCCTGAGTTCGATTCCCAGGTCGGGCAATGTGTTATTGGGTTTTACCATCAGGAATTTATCAGTAGCAGTCACGGAGTCTGGATTAGCGTCCGGTTTTTGGCAATAGGCTCGCCATTTAATTGGGATTTAAAATTAACTGGTGTAATGTGGGTGTACTATTAGGTACACCTCTGCCTTACCCTTCGGGGATTACAGCCGTGATGTTATATTATGGTCAAGGCTAAGGAGGTTTCGTCTGTGAATCCTCTAAGGCCTTTTTTCGTACAGGGCAGCTTGGCTCAGTGCGCGTTTCTGATTGCAGACCAGAGGATCAAAGGAGGATGGAGAAGAAGAAGGTCTGGTGGTCTACCACAACGTCTTGAAGCAGGAGCAATTCCAGTGTGGGAAAGAGATGGCGCTGGACGACCTGTATAGCTCTGTCTCTTTCCCACACTGGACAACTTCTTCTCTTCTTAACTAACAAAGTTAAAGTATTCTCTTGTCAAAACCCATTCCGACTTATTTCAACGTCTTGGAAACACTGTAACGTTAAACACGAGATATCCTGATAGACTGATTAATCCTCTAATGCCTCTAGCCTTAGTATATCAAAAAAGGACATAGTTAATGGTATTGACACCCTTCTTAAGTTAAGATTAGGAAAATTAATATTATGTGCATTGCCATACTCTGACTATTTACTTGATGAAGAGAATGATTATATTTCTGGTATAAATAACCTGATGCATATTTTATCATGTCGTCATAGTGACCGTTTATTGTTTTTTGATACTAACAATTTTGTTAGAGATTTTGTTTTGATTCGGGAACATATGTTTCTTCCCAAAAAAAGTCAACATTTGCTGGCTACATTGTTAGCTTATAATATACACGCAGTTATTGATAATTTAACTGAGAGTAGGTTAAGTGATGACACAGTATTATCTCGTATTGCTGATAATACTGTAGTAGATTCTTTAAACTATTAGAGCCGACAAAAGAGAAGATGAATAGTAATATTTTACTTTATCATCAGAATATAAATCGCTTCTCCGGCAAAATTTTAGACGTGGAAATGTTAGTAGACAAATACCACATGGATATTTTATGTTTTTGTGAAACTTGTCTTAAACCAGATAGGATGTTGTTTAATGTGAATAATTTTTCAGTTGCCAGTGCGTACAACAGATCCACCGTGGGTGGTGGTACCCTAATACTTTGTAATAGCTGTCTTAGATATAAGGAAAGGAAGGATATCACTGCTTACTCTGTTGATCGCTTATGTGAGGTAGCATGTGCAGAGGTTGAAGGGCATACTTTCTTATGTGTCTATAGACCACCAGCATCAAACTTGTCATTGTTTTTAATCACAATGGAAGAAATATTAAGTAAACTTTTCAGAGATAATAAATTAGTTTTTGTTTGTGGAGACTTAAATATTGATCTATTGGTCAATTCACCAGAAAGATGTAAGCTCATCTCATTGTTCAAATCATTCAATTTAAAATATTTATTTAATGAAGCAACCAGAATAACAGCAACTTCAGCTTCATGCATAGATAATGTATTTACTAATTGTAAAGTAAAAGATTCGTCCTTAATTAGTGGTGTTAGGTCAGACCATACTGGTCAACTTGTATCTTTTGAGTTAGACAAAAAGTTAACCTTAGCCAAAACAATTCGATTAAGACCTCTTACTAAAAATAAATTAAAATCGTTTAAAAATAATGTTCTTTGCAATCTATCTAACGCTAGTTTTGATTCAAAAGACCCCAATATAAATTACGGTACATTATTTTCTACAGTTTGTCAAGAATTTAATAAAACGTGTCCTGTAAAAACAGTTAAAGTTAATTCCAAATCTAAATTTAGTGAATGGGCCACTACGGGAATAAGGATAAGCAGAGATATTCTATATAATTTATACCACGAAAAATCTCTGACTTCAGATCAAGCTTTTCACACTTATGTTAGAAGCTATTCAAAAATATTCAAAAGTGTCTGCGCTCAAGCAAAATCTCAATTAATAGTCAACAAAATTGGTACCTCTAATAATAAAATAAAAACCGTGTGGCAGGTGATTAATAGAGAAACCGGAAAGACACAACAACGAGATCAGAATGAATTGTCTTTGAAAATAAATAATCAAACTATTTCTGATAAGCTAGAAGTCGCTGAGACTCTAGAAAATTTCTTTACCAATATTCCGTTAGAGGTTACGAAATCTCTCCCCTCTTCATCTAAATTAGCTGAAGCACTTCTTAAAGAAAACTTTACTAAGGACATTCCAAACTTTAAATTTAAACCAATATGTATTGATACAATTATAAATGCATTCAAAAGTCTAAACATAAAAAATACTGAAGACTTATGGGGGATATCCGTCAAAGTTCTTGGGGATATTATTGACTCTATTGCTCCTCTCCTAACTGGCATATTCAATCAATGTTTGGATAGCGGCAAGTTTCCTGACTTAATGAAACATAGTAAAGTAATACCAATATTCAAATCGGGTTGTAAGGGTGACCCCTCTAATTATAGACCTATATCTGTGCTTCCAGCATTGAGTAAAATCTATGAAAAAATAATGCTGGACCAGATGCTGTCTCACTTCAACTCAAATGGGATTCTGCATAGTCAACAGTTTGGTTTCACGAAGGGTAGGTCGACAACAGACGCGGGAGTAAAACTCATCAGTCACATTCTGGAATCCTGGGAGAAGTCCCAGGATGCCATTGGTATTTTCTGTGACCTCTCAAAAGCGTTTGACTGCGTCGACCACAACACACTGATCTGTAAATTACACCACTACGGAATTCGTGGACAAGCTGCTGATCTTGTTCTCTCATATTTATCAAACAGGCAGCAAAAAGTAAATGTAAATGGGGCGACGTCCTCCGGGTCTCTAGTAAAGATGGGCGTGCCCCAAGGTTCAATTCTCGGGCCTTTCCTATTTCTTGTTTACATTAATGATCTCCCTTACATGATGGCCAAATTATCGGATATAATTCTATTTGCTGATGACACTTCGCTAATTTTTAAAATAGATAGAAAGGATACGGATGTCTTACATGCCAACGAAAGTCTAACTGTTCTCTCGAAATGGTTCGCAGCTAACAATCTTTTACTGAATGCGAACAAAACAAAATGTCTAAAATTCTCTTTACCAAATGTACCTCAACGGGATATAAATTTAAATCTTGACGGCAAAAAACTTGATGTTATAGCGGAAACTGTATTCCTAGGGATTACTATCGATTCGAAATTGCAGTGGGGACCGCACATTAGAACTCTTTCGGGTAGGTTAAGCTCAGCTGCATATGCAGTAAGGAAAATAAGGCAGTTAACTGATGCAGCTACAGCTAGGTTAATATACTATGCTTATTTCCACAGTATTATGTCTTATGGCATTCTGCTGTGGGGATCGGCGGCAGACGTTGACTCAATTTTCATTTTACAAAAGCGGGCAGTCCGCGCGATCTATAAAATGGGTCCTCGCGAGTCCCTCAGAGAAAAATTTAAAGAGATCGATGTACTGACTCTGCCTTCCCTTTATATCCTAGAATGTATTTTATATGTCCGCAAAAACCGAGGGCTTTTCAAAATTAGAAGCGACTTCCACAATATTAATACACGCAGTAAACACGAAATTGTAATACCCAAATTCAGGTTAACAAAAACTAGTAAGTCTTTTCTTATTAACAGTATACGTTTTTATAACAAATTACCTAAGTCAGTTATAGAACTGACCGATGGAAAGTTCAAAAATTACATTAAACGTGTCCTTATTAAAAAAGCATATTACAAAATCAAGGACTACGTTGAAGATAAAGAGGTTTGGCTTTAGTTCCTTCTGCGCATGCGGCTTCCCTGGTAGCTCATAAACAGCACAAATATGTGGATGTCTCTAACTATTCTCAATCAATTTTTTTTCTTTTCATTTTAATTTACAATGGTTTTTTTTTTCTTTTTTTTACAATGGTTATCACATCACTTAAACACCCTTTGTTCAGAATAGTTGCAGCACTGATGACAATATTTTTGTCACTTGTTTAATTTAGTCTTTTATAATATTTTCCTGCCTTTGTATAGATTCTTTTTAACGATTGTTTGTGAATGTGTGAACAGTGTAGGCCTTGTAGATTCCTAGATGTGTGTTAACTTTTGTTAACCTCTTATCTTGCTTTCCGTTTTTCTTGTGTAGTAAGCAACGACTTATTGTCGGGCCTATGCTGTCCCCCCATACTTGAGTACTAATGCTGTAACATGATAATATTGTAAAACTAATCATTTTAAAAGAGTAACCATGGAGTTTCTTGCCGGTTCTTCTCCATAGGAAACGACCAACCCGAACCGTGCACCTTTTTGTCGACGTTTCATAAGTGCCCATGTAGGCCTATGTGAAATAAAAATATTTTGATTGATTGATTGAATGAAAACCCACTTATATCACAGAAGTTGCTTTCCAATGGTTATAAGGATATAATAAACTGCATTATTCAGATGACTTATAGAGAAATCATTTTATTCTGTGAATGAGTATACCTTAAAGATTCACATAACATGTTTATATTATTAATTTATTGAAAAATTATTGACATTCTTATTATTGACATTCGTATTATTTTATCATACCATTATATTAGATTCACTTATGAATTGTGTGTGCAACTGTAATAAAACTCGACTATCTACAATGTACTACAATTGTAGCAAATCAACATTTCATTTCAAGATGTAGGCGAACTAGTGAACAACGTCTGAAAATGTATCTTGAACCAGAATTGGTCAAAGTTAATTTTAAAATGACTGGCGAATATCTAACGAGATAATAAAATAACATAATTTCTTCAACTCCCGCTGGCAAATAAATTTGCGTCTATTAAAATAATTTATTACGTTCGCTTTTCAAGGCTTCAAGAGTTCAAAGCTATGTCATCTTTTTTAAGTATCGTAAATTGCCGACATACTTACATTTAGATTTTGTCCGTGGCTTCGCCCGCAAGGAGGTCAAAAATTATCCCATGGGTACACACTACTGGGACGAAACTTTCCTGTGTCTTAACCCAGGGATAATCGAGTACACTATGTTTATCCGTATACCAAATATCATCCAAATTCGTTCAACCGTCAAGGTGTGAAAAGGTATCAGACATATCTAATTAGTTTTGTATTTATAATTTCAACAGATACATAATTATGTACGAATATTTTTTTCATAGACCGATTATTAATCTAATTACGTTTAAAAACTGGTTTATTTCTAGTCTAGTGAGCAATTTCGGTAGGTGTGTCAAAATTGTAGCAAACATTAATATACTGAACAGTACCATCTTGATGTATGTTATTAGAGCACGACTTTGGATGAGGTTCGGTCACATAGTTACATGAGCGGAAATGGGGACCAAGCGTGGTGAATACTGCTCTTAGCGTTTTCCGTCATCATTCTCCTGTATGATTCCAATTTATTTGTGGTCGTCTTCTTCCATACTTCTCTATTACTCAATACTCAGAAGCCACCTAAGCAGCCATATCATCTTCTTCGTCCCTTGTCTATTTGTAAAAATAATTATTCTGTGACTGATTTTGGCGCCTTCAGTAGCGTCCATTAGTTCCTGTTATGTGCAGACGACAGGACACGATATCATGTGACTCATCGTTTGTAGAATAGGAGCTTCCACATGAGCAGGTTTTTCGTCCTTCGGCCAGCTTGAATCCGGAGTCTGTTTAGAATCTTTCGGATTAGCTAAGAAAACACATTTACAAGTGGAATTTGGTGTTTAGCCAAAAATTCAAGGTCATTTTACAGCTCTTTTATCTCCGCTCATCTGTCGCTTAGTCGACACATATAGTAGGTAATTCAAAAGCGCTCAAAGTTAAACCTAATCACACAAACTAACTTTCACATTCAAAATAAGAAATCATAACAAAGTGAAAAGAAAAAATCAAACGAGTTCAAAATATTTTGGAGATTGTCTATGCGTTGTTTTTTTTGTTGTATTCAAAATGGCGATGGAGTTAATGGCTAGTTTGACCAGTAACAGCATGGTCTAACCTATAATGAGTTCAGAGGAAAAAGCCCAACGGCTCGGCTAGGACGTCAAATGAATAAGCAAGCATTGAAAATTCGAGCTGTCTTGTTGTTCGAGTGGTCGCGAGGTCCTAGTTTCGATTTCCGAGTCGTGCAAAGTGGGTAAATTTCCTAGTAGTTGCCACGGAGTCTGGATTTGTGTGCCCAGTTGATGGCAATATGCAAGCCTCCTATTACATGGGACTTGAACATAACTGGCGAAATGAGAATGTACTATTTGGTACACCTCTGTCTCACCCTTCGGGGATTACAGGCGAGATGTTATGATGATGATTTTATGAAAATTCGAACTTTGTCTTTTGCAATATTTATATATTGTGTAACAACTGTCATTGAATATTTCGGACATAAGATAAAACCCTGTGGAACGCCAATCTTGGCTGTCAATGTGCCAAACTTGATCACGTTAAGATTTCTTATGATTAAAACTCTGCTTGCGATAAATCGATGCATAAACTAGAACTGTATACAATAATATCCTACATTGACGTACTCGTTATAATCATGTAGTTTGATTGACACAATCGAATGCTTTTGATCTATCAATAAATATAGCAAGAGTTTTAGTAAAGACTAACTTTGGAATAATTGAAATGAAATAAACGAAAGTAATAGTAATTCTTTTAGCAGGATATCGAAAAAACATCTACACATCTTTATTAATAAACTAGGTGGAGTCGACATTTTCTATCTGACCAAGGATACCACTGAAAAGAAATAGGGAAACCAGATCAGGGGAAAAAAAAACAATCACAAGTCGGTAGGACTGTATATTGGCCTTGCGCCATCCCATCTTCCTAGCACAGTGGGCTGCACTGGGGCGGCTGCTGCAGGTGCTGAAAACCTCAAGCGGCGCAAATACAATAATTTAACTGGTAGTTATTTGTTTGAGCCGTTTGGGGTTGAAATACTAGGGCCATGGGGTCCGATTGCCCACCTAGTATTTCGGGAAATCGCCAAACGGTTGGTCGACTCTTCACGTGACTAGAGGGCGGGCCTATTTTTTGGACAAAGAATCAGCATTGCCATCCAACGTGGCAATGCTGGCCTTCTGGGCACTTTTCCTGTTGACAGCGATGCGGACGAATTTTTGGACGCCCTGTAACCCTTTTCTACTTGTACATATTTATAACTATTATAGTTTTGTAGTTTGTAAATAATGTAATTGTCTTTTAAATAAAATTACATAGGTTTAAACTTGTAGGTTGGAATTTTTTATTGAAATTAGCATCTTGATTATTGCATGGTGAAATGTTTGCCACTTTAAGCATAAATAAATAATGTTCAATCAACCAATAGTAAGCCTTTAATCCTGAACCATTCAGTATGTTGTTTACATTATGGTGGTACTCAAATAACGTCTCTCAGTTCAGTGTGCCTCCTGACATAGGCCTCCTCTAACGTCTCCCACTGCTTCCTATCTCTAGCAAAATTTCTCCAGTTTCCAGTTTCGAATAAATAATTTAACCGACTTACAAAAAAAAAAAACAGGTGATAGTCCAAATAAAATACTCCGCATCCAAAATTACAATTTAATATATTATTGAACTCTTATTATAATAACATCACCACCAGACCCACTACCACAAGTACACAGGGGACCCTAAGAGCCGCAGTAGATCCTCTCTGTGGCGCGAATAGAGACACATCGTGGTAGTTAGAGCTCCATCCTATAAGTGGCTCGTCACGGTTCTGGACGCGGAGCCACAGTTCTAGAGGGCGGAAGTATCTGCGGAAGAAAATTATTTACTCATTATTTTTGGGTTAGCCAGTGGCAATACGTGGAGTGAGCGAAAGTGATACATCTGCATTAAAATAATTAAAGAAAAATGAGCCTTTACTTTTTTTCATGAGGAATGTTTTATGTATGAATGTGGATGGGTATAAGACTAGAGGAAGATCAAAGGAACTATGGATGGACTGTGTAACGGATGATATGGCAAGTAAGGAGGTGTCTGATGAGATGACGAGTAATAGAGAAGTATGGAAGAAGAAGACATGCTGCGCTGACCCCAAATAAATTGGGATAAGACCAAGAGAATGATGACGACGAGCCTAAACAAATCAGGCGTATTTAATGGGGCTCATTTTTCCTTAGATTCACCATTTTTACTCATAACGGCAGAGTAGCTAACATGAGGTTTGTCAGCAGATTTGCTTATCAGAGCCTTCGTTAAACCTTCCAACCTTCGAGAATCAGATAGATTTCCAAATTTTTTACTGGGTATGGGTAATCAAAAGCCTAAAGATTTATAAAGGTGCCAACTGAATAACCCATAGGAGGTAAAATGTTGACATTCAGTCTTATTTGACTAAAAGAATCATGAATATAAATGTTGATGGATGGAAAGGGAGAGGAAGACCAAGAAAACGATGGATGGATTGTGTGAGGAATATTAATGAAAAGTAGTAAATGATAGCGTGATGGTTGACAGAGAAGAATGGAAGAAAAAAACCTGATGCGATGATCTCCAGTAACATGGACCAAGGGCAGGAAGATGATGATGATTAGGTAAGAACAACCAAATGATCTTTAGGAAGTCTAAAAGACGAAGACAGGAAGTAAACTATCAAGAGTGAGCCACATCAAGCTCCCTCTGATAACGAGCATCCAGCTTCCAACACAACACTCTTTGAAGAAGTCTTTGCTGGTAATCTTATTTCTTCTTTTTCGTGTGGTTAGTGCCTAACCTGGTGTCAGGGTTTTATTCCACCCATGGGCCTCTGGCTTGGCTTTAAATGCCGTCGAAAAATATCTCTCAGGCATGCTGGTTTGGTTACCCCACGATATTTTCGCTGGTAATGGAACCAGCCAATATCCAGAGCAGTTCAAGATAGTTTTTTCACTCAGATCCAGCCTGTCCCTTTGCTGTCTTCCTCAGCGATGCCCCAAGTTGAGGCTCGTACCCCACAGGGGGTGCCCTAAGCGCGCTGTCGTCCAGTGTATAAGTTTTTTGCCCCTGGCTGGAGGCTACACAGTACACTCAAGGCTCCCACAGGATAGTCCGGTTAAGCAGACGCCAGTCTCATACGATGATCTGCAAGATGCTATTACAAAAAAAAAAAAATTGGAATACTTACCTAACAAGAGCTTCAGGCGATATCCTGTTGGTCTTCCCTCTGGTCATAGATTTTATGATTTCCGAAGCAGGTTTTGAAGAACCGGCCTGCATTATTTCACTGAAAACGAAAGTGAACTATAACTTTAAAATGATCATAATTACGCCAACTCATGACGAAAAAACAGCCGATATGTTCCAAAACTATTAGCGTTCTTAATCTCACTGCGTGGTCCAACAATGTGGACTACTAGTGGTTGGTTTTGACTCCAGATGTTGAGGGTAGCATCGATATGACCTGAATTCAAGTACCTGCCCTGAGTTCAAGTAAGTATACTTGTCTGCAATTCAGCTACTTTCAGCCAATTATGTGACTGTCCGGTTTTCTTTTGGACCCTCCTGTCCAGAATTGAAATAACTGTCTGTATTTTCCTCATTTTTTAACCTAGCTCGGAATTTGTCCATTCAGACACTGTCTGGATAGTAACATGACATTGAACGGATACTGACCGGACACAGACCGGACACTAACTGGACACTAACGGGATGTTGATCGGACTAAGACTGAAAACCGACAGGACACTGACCCGACACTGCCCTGACACTAAGCGGACACAGAACATATACTGATCTGACACTGACCCGGACACTCAAAGATCTATCACTAACCTCAACACTCGTCCGGCATCTCTGCTTCTATAAATATCACACTCGTACAGGTGTCCGGTATGTCCGGACACTGAACACAGCTGCTCGAAGATCTGGAACTCCAGTATCGTAGCAAGGAAGTATTTGATGTACTCCTGAAATTGAAGAAGAGAGTGAGAAACAAACAAATACACACACCGGGAACAAATCAGACACACGGGGCGGGCAGACGGGATACAAATATCGGGAACTCAAAACAAACAGTAAACATGGTTAATATCCCGTTTCTAGTGTTAATTAATCCATGATTTATCTTTACAAACAATCGTATTTATAATAGTAATAAGATAAAGTAGAAAGCACGACTTTAATTACGTACCTAATTGGTACCGTACCGTTTTAATTTACAAGGTATCTATACTTATTATTATTAATTAATATTATATAGCTGAAGAGTATGTTTGTTTGTTTGTTTGCTTGAACGCGCTAATGTCAGGAACTGCTGGTTCGAATTGAAAAATTCTTTCTGTGTTGGATAGTCCATTTATCGAGGAAGGTTATAGGCTATATAACATTACGCTACGACCCTTAGGATCCGCGCAGCGTGTGACACCGCGGGGAACAGCTAGTAAATGAATACACCGAAATTCAATGAACTAAGCCATAAAGGTAATGAGCATAGTGCTACCAAAATATACCAACCTAAATTAAAATTTCTCCTATTTTCTGACGTGATGGTAGTAATTATGATTTCAATGATTATAATATTTAAAATTCTGTAACTACGTATAGGGTGTAACAAGACCCTTAACGAAGCCGAAAGGCACTTGTTCTCCCCGTCATTGCGACCATTTTTTTGTTCTAGACCATACCTGGGAACCTTCTAATTACGGAGTTATTGGGGGTCAAAGTTCCAACTTTTTCACAGGGTTTTTTTTTAAATACATGTTTTTAATGTAAGATTTTTACTTTAAACACCTTCACAACGTCCGTACTATTCAATCCATCCATCAGCACAATGTTTTGAGGGCGTTACAATGAGTCCTACTGTAAAACGTGATTTTTCAGTCCTAAAAAAAAAGTCGTTTCACAACAAAAACTTTTGCGTAAAGTTACTTAGTTTGATGTACCTACATAATGCTTGGATGACGGTCGTGAAGGGTCTGTTTACACCCCGTATGTGCGTGTTACTTGCGCCAATCATTTTTTCATCAACTAACAACCTGACTATGATCTGAAAATTGCAAAAAACGTAATTTGAATTTCGCGAGCTACCCTGGCGCTTAAACCTTATTGAGTCGGCAGTGACGTCAAAGGTGTCTATTGTCATATAAAATCTATGTAAAAAAAAGTATATTAATTTGTTGGTGGTGTCCTGTCAACTATGCATAGTTCACGTTGGTTAATTTAAAAGTCTAAAGCATAGGTTTTGGGTGCACATGGGGCCGATTTTACGTCATAGTAATACAGGGTGCGGTGGAAGGGACACCGACGCATAAGCGGTTACCATGTAATCAGTACATCATTCTAAACCACACCCCCATAGAAAAATTATTCATCGGTGATTTAAAAAAAATTGTACTTTTGTAGGAAACAGCTGTTTTGTTTACCACTTTTTGTTTATCAAACTTTGAATGATGGATTAGTTTGACGTGGATAATGTATTTAACTGAATTATTAAGAGATTGTGGATTTGTGTGAGGAATGATATGAAAGATAAAGAAGTAAATGATAGCATGACGGTTGACAGAGGAGAATGGAAGAAAAAAACGTGTTGCGCCGACCCCAAATAACATGGGACAAGGGCAGGAAGATGATGATTAAGAGATTGTGGATTGGCTCATTACGGCAACACTAATGCCCATTTGAGCTGTGGTGGTCGTGGGTTCGAACCCAGGCAGACGCATTACTTTGTCTAATTTATTTCATCACCACTGCTCTCAAAAACGGTGAAGGAAAACATCGTGAGGAAACCGGCATGTCCTTGAACTAAAACTTCGAAGACATGTGACATATACCAACCCGCACTGGGCCCGCGTGGTGGATTATAGCCCATTCCTTCTCATAGAGAGGAGGCCGTGTGTCCCAGCTGTGGGAACATTATAGGCTGATTTTACTAAGTCTGTTTGTACTAACCTGATCAGAAATTATGTGGTATTTGGAGCCAGGATCGAAGTCACCTTCGTGTCTTGCTACTGGTGGTATCACTCCCTGAAATATAAAGGTCATCGTCAGCTCGTGGCTAAATAATAACAGCCGCACGGATCGAAGGTTAAGCTTCGCTTGTTACGGTCAGTCCGTGGACGGGTGACAAGACGAGTGTCCTCCGTGCCTCGGCAAGCACGTTAAGCCGTTGGTCCTGGCTGTCATTTGCAGATCCTTGACAGTCGAAAGTTTGTCAGTCTTACCAAGAGGTATCGTAGTATGTAGTGACTGGGTTGTGGAGGTCAGATAGGCAGTCGCTCCATGTAAAATACCGGTATTCACCTGCGTTAGGTTGGACTGGAAGCCGACCCCAACAATAATAATAATAATAATAGGTGGAAACAAGGTGCGCGCCTTTAATGGTTGGGTCATGCCGGTTTTGATGTATTCTTTCGGCATACTCAAATGGACTCAGACGGAACTTGATGCCCTGGATAGGAGGGTCCGCACTCTACTGACCGCAAACCGGATGCATCACCCACGATCATCGGTGATGAGACTGTATATCCCGCGGAAGTGCGGAGGTCGTGGCTTCTTAAATGCTAAGACCTTGCACAACCGTGAGGTATGCAGTCTCAGGGAATATTTCCTCGAAACCGACGTGGGGATGCACCGAGATGTGGTCTCAGTGGACAAGGGCCTCACCCCGCTCTCCTTGGCTAACGAGAACTGGCGCAAACCTGTGATATTGGATACTAATGACCGTAGGGAGGTATGGCAGAGCAAGGAGCTACACGGACGCTTTTTCCGGGCCCTACATGGACCTGATGTAGACCTCTTGACGTCCGTATCCTGGCTACGATTTGGTGACCTCTTTGGGGAAACCGAAGGTTTTGTCTGTGCGATTATGGATGAAGTTATCATGACGAACAATTATCGGAAATACATTGTCAAGGACGGTACGGTTGACATCTGTCGGGCATGCCACCGTCCCGGTGAATCGATCCGACATATTGTTTCCGGTTGTTCTCGTCTTGCTAACGGTGAGTACTTGCACAGACACAATCTAGTAGCTAGGATTATCCACCAGCAACTTGCCCTGCAATACAACCTTGTGGGTTCTGAAGTACCATACTACAAGTATGTGCCCGACCCAGTTCTCGAGAACGGTCATGCCACATTGTATTGGGATCAATCTATCATCACGGACAGGACTATTTTAGCAAATAAACCTGATATTGTGGTGATAGATCGCCGAGAGCGCCGTGCAATGATTGTTGACATCACTGTCCCTCATGACGAGAATCTCGTGAAAGCTGAAAATGATAAAAAAATCAAGTATCTTGATTTAGCACACGAGGTTGTCGACATGTGGGATGTGGACTCTGCAATCATTGTACCGATAGTCGTTACGGTTAATGGACTAATAGCAAAGAGCCTCGACCAACACCTTAGGAGGCTCTCATTGCGCGGCTGGGTCAAGGGCTTGATTCAGAAAGCAGTACTCCTGGACACGGCGCGCATTGTGAGGCGGTTCCTTTCTCTGGAGCCCTGACCACCGGCAGCCTGGACCTTGTTCCTGATGCCGATGGGACATCTATTTTTTATATTTTTAAATGTTTTGTTTACTTTTGTTTTTTAAAATATTTAAAAATGTATTAAATAAGAGAGATAATGAATAAAGGAGATAATAATATAAAAGAGAATGCTCATAAAAAAAATAAAAAATTAAATCATGGAAGTATGGAATCCCGTACCATGCTGCATCAAAATCAAACCTTGTTTTTTATAGACTACACTGATCGTATTAACTCCTACAAAAATTATTTTTGAAAAAAAAACCCGCGTTTCAGAGTTATTTTATAAAATCGAAACTAACCTAAAAAGTAAGTCTATTTTTTCGACGCTACCAACGACGTATTTTAACACACATACATTACATTATTGCTCTAAAAACAGCGTAATACACTAATATTAGTAAGAATTACGAGTTAAAGTAACATCCACAGTATGCTTGACTGAAACTCGATTTTATTTTAGACCTTTACATTGCCAATAGTCAGTCAGTACAGTACAAATGTCAGATGCCACAGATAAGATAACTATAAACCATAGAGTATAGTAAGTGCTATAAACTAGTCGGGATTTAGGGATGTAATCGATAAATCAAAATCTTTAGGCTGAGAAAGTCTATTTTGTTGCAAATAGCAATAAACCAAACTAAATCGATTTGGTGTACTGATCTTACTTAATTGTAATTAATTTTAGAGTCCGCTCGACAGACAAGGGTTTGTTCAATTGAAACGGAACGTCATTTATATTCAGTTGAAACGGAACGTCATATAAAGGGAGTAAAACAATATTCGTACTTTTAAACTTGAAAAGTATATTTCCAGTTCAAAAATCAAATCCCCGACGCGTAATGCCGTAAAAAAATATGAAACTAATTACTATAATAAATTTTGGTTTTGAGGCGCGAGACTTTTTGGTACCAACTTTGGTCATTGTCCTTTATTTCAATCAACTTTGGATCATATGGTTAGGTACATCACAACTATTATAAAATTAAAACAAAAATTTCAAATCAAAATTAAATTAAATACAAAAACAAAATAACAACCACAATAAAATTAAAATCAAAGTCAAAATTCAAATCAAAATCCAAATCAAAAATTAAAATCAAAATTAAATTAAATACAAAAACAAAATAACAACCACAATAAAATTAAAATCAAAGTCAAAATTCAAATCAAAATCCAAATCAAAATTTAAAATCAAAATTCAAAACAAAATTCAAATTCAAATCAAAATTCAAACCAAAATCAAAATTAAAAACAAAGTCAACATTTAAATTAAAATCAAAATCACAACGAATATAAAAATCAAAATCAATAATTCAAATCAAAACCAAAATTAAATAAGGTCAAAACAAAATCAAATTAAAAAAACAATATCTTAACACTAGTCAGTACGTGAACCATGCTGCAGTGGTTCACGCACTGACAGTCGAAACGTTCAGAAAAAGCCAACAACAAACACAATAATCACAATCTCCTAACCGGCACAGGCACAGCAACATGCCTGCCACAGCAATGCCGGATATAAGAGCAGTCCAGTCTGCTTGCGATCATAGCCAGGACAGCAACAACAACATACAACATAGCCAACATAGTTTGGGAAAGGATTAGGCAGATGAGTGATAATCATCTGTCGAGTGTTTTCTAGAAATGTTTGTGCTAATATGAGAAAATACTGTGTTAACAAAAACACAAAAAGAATCTCTCCGGCGGGGAATCGAACCCCGGTCTCCCGCGTGACAGGCGGGGATACTTACCACTATACTACCGAAGATGTGATAAAAGAGGCGAAATTACCCAACTTTTTCTAAAAACCGACTGTCATTTTATGAACATAGTTAGAGGACCTAAAACAACATCACGCCTGTGATCTCGAAAGAGTTAAACAGAGGTGTACCTAACAGTAAACGCACATTGTCCCTGTTATGTTTAAGATCAACTATCAAGTAATAGGGGGCGAGCCTATTGCCATCACTCCGGTAATAATCAAAACTCCGGGCTGCTGCTGATACAGAAATATTATTATTCTATAAGTGATTTTTTGAATGTGTGACTAGATGTCACATTTCAACAGTTTGTTTTAAATCTACTTTTGTACTTAATGTAAAAAAAGGATTGCCTAATCTAGACTTGTTAATTTTTTTTATTAGTATTGTAATCATCTTTATTGTTTCATAATAATTATGTACTCATAATCTTAGAAAGCAGCGGTGGCCCAGTGGTGGCGGACCCGGCTTACGAACTTAAGTCGTGGGTTCGAACCCAGGCAGCGCATTACTTTGTGTAATTTATTTCATCACCACTGCTCTCAAAAACGGTGAATGAAAACATCGTGAGGAAACCGGCATGTCGTAGAACCGAAAATTCGAAGACTACTAGTTTTACTAGGCGCTTTCAGTAGCGTCCATCAGTTCCTGTAGTGAACAAACAACTGGACACGCAGGACACGATATTAATTGTCCCATCGTTTGTAGAAGCTGAAAATAACATAATAATGTAGTATGAAATGAAAAATAAAAATAATTCCGTACCTGGTATCTTAGTTTCATTTGCCACCATTTTGTATTCATATTTTGGACTCCATCTTCAAATATTGACCACCGCCACTGAAAATGAGCAAATTCACATGAGATTATTCTTTTAATGTTTTTTTATGAAGCTTTTGTATTGAATGAAGAATGATATGGCACGAAAAGAGGTGTCTGCTGAGATGACGAGTAACAGAGAAGTATAGAAGAAGAAGACATGCTGCGCCGACACCAAATGAATTGGGACAAGACAAGGGTAAGAGAATGATGATGAAACTTCTGTATTAAGAGCTCGTGGCTATATAATTCCACTCGGGTAGATTTTTAGGTCAAGCCGCGCTTGCCTAGGTTGGTCCGTGGATGGATGATGGATTCCTGATAGTCGTTACAGGTAGTCAGTGGCCCGAAAGTCTGACACTGTCTTACTGGATCGTATTACCCAGTAGGTACTGACTGGGCTGTGAAGGTCAGATGCGCAGTCGTTCCATGTAAAATACTGGTATTCAGCTGAATCCGGTTAGACTGAAAGCCGACCCCAACATAGTTGGGAAAAGGCTAGGCTGATGGTTTAGGTTCTGTATTTTAGAGGATCCAATGACAAGGAATGGTCCAAGTATAAGATCTGGGCAGCTCAGTTATATCAGCTTACAATGTTCTCACAGGTAACACCGATTGCTGAGCGTGGAGACCTGGATTCGGTCAAAAAGTGTTATTGGGTGTGGGGCCGGTGCTTAGGTCAGCAACATGCAATATGAGAACTAAGATACGACTCACACGGCCCCGCAGTCCCTGCCAGGTCGCGGTATTGTATAATCGTGTGTGAAAGAAATAGACTATTTTATCAGTGGAAATCGTTTAATTTATTATCCTGAAACGGGCGAGGAAGAGACCCCTACATTGGGTTTTTCCATTCTCAGTAGGAGTTTGGAAGTTGGCGGTATGATACCCCCGTGCCTCGGTGCTCACGTTAAGCCGTTGGTCGTGCGCCTGATCTCTCTCCGGTCGTGTCGGATGTCGTCCCATCGGACTGTGAGAGTAAAGGAACAGAGAGTACACCTGTGTATGCGCATACACGCCTGCACTATAATATGTCCCGCACCGATGGCTCTCCGCTGAGACTGGTCGTCGTAACCAGAAACGGTCAGGACTATTATACTTACTCATTTTATTTGTCTCGGACGAAGACTCATACTCCTTATTCGGGCCGTTAGCACTGGGTTACCACTGAACTATTTACCACTGAACTACGAGTATTTTTAGATTAGTATCTACTAAGTCTAGAATGAGTCCAACACTAATGTTCTAAAGCCTAGGGTCTGTCACGATGGGCTGCGGGACTGTTCAAAAGAGATACCGCGGCCCTGGAACACAAAGGGCAAAGAAGGGACATGGATGGGTTTTAGTCAGTAAAAGTCTGACACTCCCTTCCACTCCGCCCAGAGCGGGAGGAGTCATTCGATGATTTCCCATCCCAAAAAAAGGGTCTGACACGATCAATCTCCAGATTACTCAATCAGTCATCTATCGATTTATCGCAACTAAACTCTTTTTTCACGTTGCGAGAATAAAAAAAGTAAAGTAGACAGTGCAATAAAGGTGTCCGTTTAAGTCAATGTATTTTAATTGTTGCAATCAAAACTTAGCTTAATATTACCTGGTCCACCATGAAAGCGAAGGGTAGGTAGGCCACTTTCTCCAGCGCCATTGTCATCAGGAAGTTCATGCCCACCTCGTACGGGTCGTGACTCCTGAGAGGAACGAGAGACTTATATTTGTATGAGCTGCTGATTATTATGTAAAAGTAATGTATATTAATTAATAAAAATCAGTATTTATTTATTCATTAATAGAAACAAATATCTCAAATCACTACTTATACGGGGTGGAAGGGACACCGACGCGAAAATGATTACCACATATTCAGTACATTATTCTGAGCCGACATAGAAATATTTCATCAGATATATAAAAAAAATCCGTCAAAATGTATGGAATAGTTGTTTTTTTTTTAATAACCGATGAAAAATTTCTCATTTTTTTAAACTTACCGTCCTTGCTGGATGGTTTTCTAAAGGGTGTAACAAGACCCTTAACGAACCCGAAAGGCACTCGTTCTCCCCGTCATTGCGATATACATATATTTTTTTTTTGTTCTAAACCATATACCTTAACCTTCTAGTTACGGAGATATTGTGGGTCAGTTCCAGCTTTCTAATTTTTTTTTAAATCGTGTTTTTAATGTATGGTTTTTACTTTAAACACCTCCACGACTCCCCGTACTATTTGATCCATCCATCAGCACAATGTGTTGAGTGCGTAACATTGAGTCCTTTGAGACAGAGCTATACGTATACAGGTCGTCTAGCGCCATCCCTTTCCCACACTGAGATTATTCCTGCTTTAAGACGTCATAGTAAACCTCCCATTCTAGAAATACTACTCGCAGGAGTTATATCTAATGTGTGTATCAGATCGGTGTAGTCTATGTGGAATGTATTGGTATTGTATACAAAGGTTTTTTGTGCCAATAAACTTATTTTTATTTTTTTTATTTTAATTACATTTAAGGTAGTTAACTGATTAATTTATTTCTTTTTTTTATTAATTTATTAAATTTTAAATATTATAAATTGTTATATTTTTATTAAAAAAGTGTCTACAGACCATCAATATAAGCCACTTCCTATTTATTGGGTACCACCATCGTCATAGCGAAAAAAATATTTGCTCCCATACATTTGAGCGAGAACGTATTTTGAAGTTTTGTTGTTGTAAAAATTGTTCCTGATGGTCCCTAATACCTAACTCCTACCGGCCAAGTGCGAGTCGGACTCGGGCACGAAGGGTTCCGTACTATTATCTATAAAAACGGCAAAAACATCATATCTGTTGTATGGGAGCCTCACTTAAATATTGTTTTATTCTGTTTTTTAGTATTTTTTGTTATAGCGGCAAAAGAAATACATCATCTGTGAAAATTTCAACTGTCTAACTATCACAGTTCATGAGATACAGCCTGGTGACAGACAGCGGAGTCTTAGTCTCGTCCCGTTTTACCCTTTGGGTACGGAACCCGAAAAAGGGTAAAATAAAAAACTATTTGCACAAAACAACCGACTTCCAAGAAAACACTAAAATACTCTAAAATAACTTTACTTTCGGTAGTCGGTGGTGACTGCTTGTTTCGTAAGTTTTGTATTTTACACTTTTATAATTGTTTAAGTTTTGTTTTCTATATAAACCTAAAAATTCAGTAGGTACATGGTGTGTCCGTTCGCCAAGTTTCATTGAACTCATAAAGCAACTCGATTTTACACATTTTGCTATTCAGTATAAACAGGAGCGATTGCACAAAGTGTAGTACTGTGAGCTTTATTCTTGTTGCCACAAGGTTCATATTGGAGATGAAATAACTGAAAGGATTGTAATAACTTACTTATTTTGGTAAAGCCCGACTCTCTGCAGGTGAGGTAGATTGTAAACAGACAGCGTGGCTGCGTTGGCTACAGCTTCGTGGAATGCTAAAAAAAGAAAAAAAAAGAAAATTAATAAATGTACCTTGAACCTAATGCCAAGGCGATAAAGTTGAAAATCTCTTAAAGAAATTTGACAGATTGTAGTAGCTTGGTGTGCTGCCGTCTGTACGTTAGGTGGTAATCTAATATTTTTAGTCACGACTCACGGCATTGGCTTTTACAAGAATAGTTTGTATCTCACATTTGAGATTTAACACCGGTTTAACACCCCTCTGCCTACCCTTTTCCACGTATACAAGTGTGAAGTTTAATTATTATGTTTAAATTAAATTTCTTATTTTGTTATTTTAATTGCTTAAGTAGGTATGTATTTTGAATATGCTATAATATACTATTTTTATGTTTTGTCGAATTTGTATAAGACTGGATATTTTTTTTGTCTGACCAAATAAAAAAATAAATAATAAAAGACGCAATAAATACCAGTGTATCAATATGTCACTAATTTCGACTACGTCCACCATATCTTCGGTAGTATAGTGGTAAGTATCCCCGCCTGTCACGCGGGAGACCGGGGTTCGATTCCCCGCCGGAGAGATTCTTTTTGTGTTTTTATTCTCAACTTTTCTATACTAGTTTGATGATCCAATACATTTTGAGTATTTTAACTTGTTTTTAATGTAGAAACTTGAGAAATTTGACTACTTATAACCTAAGATAAGCAATTCAAGTAGGTATATAAGATCTGGCTCGCGAGGTTTTCGACATGTGGGACGTGAATACAGCAGTCATTGTGCCGATAGTCGTGTCGGCCAATGGCTTGATAGCCAATAGCCTCGACCAACATCTGAGGAGGCTCTCGCTTGGCAGCTGGATCAAGGGCTTGATTCAGAAAGCAGTACCTACTTCTAGACACGGCGCGTATTGTTAGGAGGTTCCTCTCTCAAGAGCCCTAACCACCGGTAGCTCGGACCCTGTTCCCAATGCCGGTGGCCGGTGGGCTACTATTTTTTATATTTTTAAATACGGGGTGGAAGGGACACCGACGCGAAAACGGTAACCACCACATAATTATAAATTTTTCATCGGTTATTTTAACAAAAACAGCTGTTCCATACATTTTGACCGTGTTGGAGGACTATAGGTATTGCATATTTATAGGAAACAGTTGTTTTTTTTGTACTGTGATGTACTGAATACGTGGTAACCGTTTTCGCGTCGGTGTCCCTTCCAACCCGCCACAGTATAAAGTAACCCCGTATTATTTTATAAAGGAACATTTTATTTTATTTATTTAATATTTTATTTATTTAAAAATGTAAGAGATGTGTTGCCATGTAACAATGAATAAAGGAAACTCATAAATTCATTCCTCCACTGACAGGTAACTGACAGCAGCTGGACCCAAAAGCATGACATTCATTTATTTATTTATGAACTTTGGAAGACTTACAGCTAAAGAAAACAGAATAAAAATAGTGAGCATGGCACAACACTTCGTTTTGGAGCGAAGGTGTGTACTTAAGAAGGTTTTTTGACTAAGAGGGGGAAGTTTATCATTTCCACCGATCGAACAGACGGCTTGTCCTTTAGAATCTGTTATATCGCCTGCTTTCTACTATCCATACAAATCACGCCTGCATTCTACGAAAGGCGGAGTATACAGTACAGACGCCCGTCAGCACATCAAGCTACCCGAAACTGTCAAATTTTCCCAATCAACCTTGAACCTAATGCCTTCAGCGATAAACTTAAAAATGTATTAATAGAAATAAAATTAGATTAAAAAAAACGTAAGAAAATGCACGGGCGCTTAGCGCTGCCGTAAAGCTGTACCTAACATTACTCTGGATACCTGCTGACTTACCAGGGTTAGCGCCGTCTCTGAAGAGTTGCGGCTGTTCGGAGTATTGAAGGTAGTACTGAATATGCGCCATCTCATGGTGAGTCGACACCAGGTCCTGCATCGTCACTTCTGTGCATTGCTTTATTCTGAAGAAAAATCAGAAACATCTCAGATCAATTCACTGACAGATTGAAACAGCCTAAGCTGATAACCGGGAGTTTGCACAAAATTAAAAATTTATTAACAACATATACAACATATACATATATACAACATAAAATTGTTATACCACGGTACCCTAAGGGAATCGCTGACGATGCGTTAACCTCATTTACACCTAACAACACATTGCATCAGCCACGGACACGAGGACGGGCCACGAGATGCTGACTCCGCGCAACGTGACAACCATCACGCCACCATGTCCAAGGCATCGGAAACGGTCACTTCGGTTCCAACCTCGAACGTAGTCATAATCTTAGCTATAGTCAATCAATGTAATTTCTCTATAATTAAATTCATTAAAAGTCAAATTGGTTTTTTTTTAATACTCCGCCTGTAGCCTCCGTAATTGGCGCAATCGGTAGGATACTCGAAGCAGTGCGCGGCGCGTAAAAGGACTCTAAAATCGATCCTGTCGTCTCCGCATAGCCGCTGCCTGAGCTCTTAAGCCTTCATCGAGTATCCAGAACCACGGAAAGCTGCAGCGGTGCATCCAGACTTCGATGCTGATTCAGAAATACCAAGAAATGAAACTGTGAGTACACTTGAATCACTCTTGTGTTGCTTCCTTATAGTTGTAACTTTTCCTGTTTTCCAGTCTTACGTTAATCCTTCAAGATTTTCTATCCTAGGCATTCTGGTTCTTGTACCCCTAGGGTCGTAAGGCAGAGTAGGTTAGATCAAGGTAGAGATTTAAGTGATATAGTAGAGGACACAAGCGCAATGGCTCAAGGAGACCAAATTGACGCTATATTCAAGTCCCTTCGATTACTCCCAGAGTTTGACGGGAACCCAAATACACTAACTAGGTTTATTAATTTAAGCGATCAATTAGTTAAAAGATTTCTTAATCCCAATCCAGGAAATGAGCTAGAGAACCAAGCCTTGCTTAACGGAATTTTAAATAGAGTTACGGGTCCAGCCGCTCGATTTATTAATTCTAACGGTATCCCGACTGACTGGAATGGCATTCGTACAGCATTAATCAATAATTTCGCGGATCAACGCGACGAAACTGCACTTTATAACGACCTATCATTGCTAACACAAGGTCAAAGTACGCCACAGGAATTTTATGAAAATTGCCAAACCCTATTTAGCACCATTATGACATACGTAACCTTGCATGATAATCTGTCTACCATCGTTGAAGCGAAGCGTGAACTTTATAAAAAGCTTACGTTGCAGTCATACTTGCGCGGATTGAAAGAACCGCTAGGTTCGCGTATTCGGTGCATGCGTCCCGTATCTATAGAGAAGGCGTTAGAGTACGTACAAGAGGAAACTAACACATTATATTTGCAGCAACGAAATAATAACTTCTTAGATAGCAAAAGACAACCAAATAATCCAGCGGGCGCGCAATCTAAACCTTCAACTAATCAACCGTTGACCATGACTCCAATTCATTTTGGCCCCTCACGCCAACCACCAATGCTGGTCCAACAGTCATGGAGACCTAGTGATAATACTAATTCACCTCAGCCTAACCGAGGGCCGTCACGTACTCAACAAATATTTAGGGCTTTACCACCAAATTATAATGAACGAAGTAATGTGTTTAGAATGATGCCACGTAACGTATCCGGGAATACGCAAAGCGGACCTGGTCCACAGAGGCCTACACCTATGAGTGATGTAAGTCATTTTGTCAGCAGACCCATGCCTGCTAGAGTACACGATTGGACCAAATCAGGCAACCCACCACCAAGCAATTATTTTAAGTCTCGTGAATTAAATTTCAACGAATGTCCGTACTATGCATACGGCCCCTACTACGATGGCTTGGAGTACTATTACATCGAGCCCGATTGTGACGATAATTTTACGTGTGTTAATTATGATAATTGTAACGATCAATTAATAGTTGCCGATGTACCACATGGGGCTAGTGAACCGTTGACGGAGTCTAAGCCATCCACTAGCAGTGAGGATTTTCGGAAGGACTCGAGATCCGACAAACAAAAATAGAAATTAATATTCAGACACAAAGACAGCTTCCGTACATACAAATTTCAAACCCCCCTTTAAAATTACTCATAGATACAGGTGCCAATCAATCTTTTAAGCCCTGAGGCTATACAGAAATATTTTCCGTTTATACCGCTAAACTATGAACCTTTTGAAGTCGTAAATGTCCACGCGACGAGTAGGAATAACCACTCGATCATATTACCGTGCTTTTCGGAATTCAACGAATCAGACAATATAAAATTCGTATACAAGTTTCATAATTACTTTGACGGCTTGATAGGATCGGATTTATTAAGTAAGTGGGCATCAAACATAGATTATAAAAAAATGTGCCTAAACACCAGACACGCCACTAATTCGCTTCAGGTTTATGACTCTCGTAACGGATATTATTCCCGCTCGTTCTTCTAAATTGATAAAATTGCCAATTAATATACAAGATGGAAATGCCTATATCCCGGAACAGATTATTTATAACTGCACTATATGTGAATGTATTACGTCGGTTAGCAATAGTCGAGGTATTTTAGAAGTTTGAAACCCTACTCAAAACGATTTAATATTTTCTGTCGACCGTCAAGTTAGTGCCGAAGTATATAATGTTGAGTGCACGCGTACTAAACAGCTGTCACCACGTGCTCAAGACGTACTTTCAAGATTACGTACTAGCCATTTAAACCCGGAAGAACGTGCAAATCTCGAATCATTGTGCGCACAATATGTAGATGTATTTTATATAGAGGGCGAACTGTTATCATTTACCAATCAAATTAAACATTCGATTAAAACCACGGATGAAGTACCCGTGTACACAAAAAGCTACCGGTATCCATACGTCCATAGAGAGGAAGTTAGGAATCAAATCGGAAAAATGTTAGACCAGGGTATAATTAGACCCTCACAATCAGCCTGGAGCTCTCCTATTTGGGTGGTACCTAAAAAGGCAGATGCCTCCGGTAAAGCGAAATGGCGAATAGTCGTAGACTTTAGAAAACTGAACGAAAAAACTATCGATGATAAGTATCCGATATCTAACATCGCGGATATATTATTAGATAAGTTAGGCAACTGTCAGTACTTCACCACCCTCGACCATGCAAGTGGCTTTTACCAAGTTGAGATGAATACAGAGGATATACCGAAAACAGCGTTATTCATTCACATTTCGAATTCTTAAGGATGCCTATGGGTCTTAAGAACTCGCCGTCTACGTTCCAAAGGGTCATGGATAATGTGCTCAGAGGCCTCCAGAACGTCATATGTCTTGTTTATCTAGATGATGTAGTTGTGTTCAGCACTTCTTTACAAGAACACATGAATAACCTCGAAAAAGTCTTCCAAAGACTACGAGAATCAAATTTTAAAATCCAGTTAGACAAAATCGATTTTTTAAAGTTAGAGACAGCTTATTTAGGTCATATTATTGGTAAAGATGGCATCAAACCAAACCCTGATAAGATAACAGCCATACAAAATTATCCGTTACCGAAAACCGCTACCGAAATAAAACGCTTTCTTGGTTTAATCGGGTACTATCGTAAGTTCATTTCTGATTTCGCTCGCTTAGCAAAACCCCTTACTCAGTGTCTTAAGAAAGGATCAAAGATCACTCTCGATACAAATTACATCAACTGTTTTGAAAAATGCAAAACTCTTTTAACTAATGACCCTATACTCCAATACCCCAATTTCAACAAGGAATTTATCCTGACTACAGATGCATCCAATTTAACGATTGGTGCTGTACTTTCTCAAGGTCCGATAGGCCAAGATAAGCCTATAGCTTACGCCTCACGAACATTAAATTCCAGTGAGATAAATTACAGTACTATCGAAAAAGAATTGCTGGCAATTGTATGGGCCACTAAGTATTTCCGCCCATATTTATTTGGTCGCAAGTTTAAAATCATCACGGACCATAAGTTACTCCAATGGGTAATGAATCTTAAAGAGCCAAATTCTCGATTAACGAGATGGCGATTGAAATTAAGTGAGTACAATTTTACAGTAATTTATAAACAAGGCAAATCAAACACTAACGCCGACGCATTATCCAGGATAGAAATATGCAATGAAGAAACAAGTTCCGTGATAGCTAACCCTACTGCTAACCCGCCAACTTTAGATGAATCTAAGACTCTCACAGCTCACACTGATGCAGAAAAGCCTATATTGGAAGGACCGATTTCAGACGATCCGCTCAATAAATTCAATAGGCAAATCCATTTCACGATTGTAGGTGACTTTAAGGGCAGAACAGTTGTTACAAAACCGTTTGACACACATACCCGTACAACTACACAATTATCTAAATCTAATCTTGAAACAGATGTTGTGAACGCGATCAAAGAATTTGTGAATCTTAAAGTAAAAACAGGAATATTAATTAACCCGCCTCTAGAAATGTACTCCATTATACCGATAATTCAGAACCATTTTAAGAGTTCATCCATGAATCTTGTACTTACGAAAACAGAATTAGAGAATGTTAAGGAATATCTTCGCCAACAAGAAATAATTCGGAGATATCACGAAGGAAAAACCAACCATCGCAGTATTAACGAAAGTTACCTTGCACTATCCCGGCGATACTTTTGGCCTAAGATGAAAGAACACATCGCGAAGTATGTTAACGAGTGTACCATTTGTGGGCAGGGTAAATACGATCGTCATCCAATAAAGCAACAATTGCACATAGTTCCTCCCGCGGCGAAACCGTTTGAAGTTATCCATCTCGATCTGTTCACAGCTGAAACTGAGAAATTCCTCACAATCATCGATTCCTTTTCAAAGTATGCTCAAGCATACCATTTAAGGGATGGAAATGCAATAAGTGTTATTCAGGCTTTGTTAATATTTTGTACTCACCACGGAGTACCATTAATGTTAGTCACTGACTGTGGCACAGAGTTCACTAACCAATTATTCTCAGAGTTTACAAGGATTCACAAGATTAATCATCATAAAATTTTAGCACATACACCCAATGAGAATGGGATGGTCGAGTGCCTCCATTCTACTTTATTAGAACATTTAAGAATACTAAAATTATGAAATCGTAGTGAATCAGTTATCAATTTAATGCCCTATGCTATACTAGCATATAACAGCAGCATACACAGCTTTACCAAGTGTAGACCTTTAGAACTTATAAGCGGACACTTTGACCCTCGTGATCCATTAGACATGGACACAACAGAGCACTTAATGCAACAGTATATTCAAAACCATAGGATTAGAATGAATAAGGTATATGAATTAATAAGCCAAAACTCTTTAAACCGTAGAACTGAAATTATTGATAATTTGAATAAGAGTCGTGAACCTGAACAAAATTATAATCTCGAGCAGCAGATATTCATAAAGAATCCTATGGCTAGTCGTCAAAAATTAGCACCCCGGTATACACAAGATACGGTATTTTAGCAGATCTCCCGATACATATTTATACTAAGAAAAAACGCGGTCCAATCGCCAAGTCTCGTCTAAAGAGAGTGCCTAACAGTGCACAATTGTTACAGGATAATACTGATGTACCTACTACAAGCGGTAGCTGCTCAAGAGATAACACTTGAGAGTCTCGATGGCGACCCTGCCAGTCGGCTGGACGGCGTTATAGTTCTCCGTGCGAGGGATTCGTAGCAGCAGGAGTTGACTAGGCTTCGGTGAGCTTCGCGTCACATCGGGTCGCGGGCCATGGAGAGCACAACATCAAAGGAAGAAGTGGTCGTCGCTCAGGTGGCGGCGGGTGGTTCGAATACCGCAGCGATTACACAGGAGCAGGTGACGGCCATCCAAACGGTGCTGTTATTTATTGCTGTATGTGTGGCACTTGTCATCGTTGGTGTGGCAGTCCGGATATATAGAAGGTGTCACCACAGTTGGATCGAGGACCAGCTGAACCAGCGGGAGGTTCGCAAGGCTGTGCAGATGGCCTAACCAGATATGGACGAAGTAACGTTCCCTCGTCAAGAAGTAAGTGATTAAGTGATTCTATACGTGAGCTTAAGTGTGTGTGTTGACCGAGCGGTAAATTTAGAGACAATAGTATGCATATAGTGTATTAAGTTTAAATGGAAGTGGAACTAACGTCACTGTTCGTGCAACTAAAATTGTTAAGGGAAAATATTGTAAAATTAGGTCCTAGTAGGCGGAAAGGCGACAATTTCGATAAGAAAATTAGTGATGTGGAAGCCTTATACGTTAAATTTAAGAGTATAGTTTCAAGTTCGCACAAATTTTCAGAAGAGTTAACACAGCTGATAGTTAAAATAGAAAATTTGTACGTAGATACTATAAAATTTGAAGACATCGGCAAAATCAAGTTAGAGATGGCGGCGGAAAGATTTTCTTTAAAGACGGCGGTTAGCTTGCTACCGAAAATGAATGGCGATGAGCAGGTGACCCAAGATTTGATTGATGCCATAGGTTTATATAGTTCTATGTTGGTGGAGACAGATAGTACTCTTTTAGTAAAATTCGTTCTAACTACAGGGCTTACCCAGGGGGCTAGGATTCGGTTGTCTTCCAATTACGCAACAGTGGACAGTCTGTTAGCTGACATGAGAAAACATTTAATAACAGTAGAGTCGGACGTGGCTGTGCAAGCCAGACTTGCTCGCGCTAGGCAAAACAATAAATCGGTCGCGGAATTTGGTGCCGAGATAGAAAAGTTGATGGTCAATTTGACTATTTCTCAGGCCGGGGAAAGTTCGGAAGTTTATAAGATTTTGCAGCCATTGAACGAAAGATATGCGATTAGGAAGTTTGCCGACGGACTTCGTAATCAGCGTCTTACTACGGTTATTGCGGCGCGGAATTTAACTTGTTTAAAAGATGCTATTAGGGTAGCGGAAGACGAGGATTGTGCTTCGTCGTCGCAAGTATTGACGTACCAGCGCTGGCCCGCAAGACGTGGTTTTTCATCGGGCGTAAGAAATTGCGGAAATAACCATAGGCGGCAGATTGTAGAGAGTAGGCACGCGCAGCATGGAACAGCTGTTGAGCGTACGCGCAAAAATGTCAAGGTATGGCATAGCAGTGGAATGCGCGGTCGCAGCGATAATGCTCGTCGTGGACGCCAGACTCAGCAGGGTCGACGGCGTGTAGCGTGTTTTGAGCACGCGCGGGGCGATGCTGACTCAGGCGCAGTGTCAATGTCACGGAACGATGAAGGCGGTCAGCTGAGTGAGACTCGGTTTTTTCGTGCCTAAGCATATTTTAGCTTGTGATAGCATTAACTGGGTTAATTTGTTAGTGAACAGTGTAGATACGGAATGGTTAGTGGATACGGGTGCATCCATATCAGCCGTAAAAAACACTTTTTTAACGAATAACGCTTTGTGTTATGAAGTAGTTAAGGAAGAGTTGGTGATCAATGGTGTAGGAGGTAGTTTGCGAGCTATAGGTTATGTATATTTAAATTTGGAGTACGGTCGATGTTCGTTCGTGCATAGGTTTTATATATTTGATGAGTTGCCATGTAAGTCGGTAGGCATATTAGGCCAGGATTTTTTGCAGAAATATAGTGGTATTATAGATTTTTCATTGAATAGGTTGTCTCTTAGTGGTAATAAGGGGCAGAAGGTTTCGATGCCGCTCAAGTCGTATGATTACCTGTTGACTATTCCTCCGCGTTGTGAGGTAGTTAGGCATTTTCCCGTTAATAGAGCAGAAGATTGTATAGTGGTAAGGAAAGAATTGCGTGAAGGTGTTTTTTGGTAAGTGTGATGGCTAGGCCTAGGAATGGGGTGATACCCATTAGGATTTTAAAAACAAACTCTGAGGAAGTTGTGTGTAGTATGTCCGGTGTAGAAGTTTATCCGTTAAGTGGTTACGATTGTTGTAGTTTTGCGGAGCCGGAAGGGAGCGTTGAGCGTGTTAAGGAAATATTTTCTTTGCTTAAACTTGATTATTTGAATGCCGAGGAACGATTGTCAATTGAGCAAATTTGCGCGAAGTATTCTGATATATTTCATGTTCCGGGAGATAAATTATCAGTCACGAATGTGTATGAGCAATCAATACGATTGAAAGAGAATGTGACTCCAGTTTATAGGAGGCAATATAGGATACCTTATGTACAGAAGAAGGAAGTTGATAGGCAAGTGCAAGAGATGATGGATAGTAATATTATTGAGGAGACAGTGAGTGGTCTAGTCCTGTTTTGGTTGTACCCAAAAAAGCAGATCGTAGTGGGGAGAAGAAATGGCGCGTGGTGATAGATTACAGGCAGTTGAACGAAAGGATACAGGATGATAAATTCCCTTTGCCTAATATAACTGAAATCTTAGATTCAATGTCGGGTGCTGTTTACTTTAGTCACTGTGATTTGTCGCAATCATATTATCAATGTGCTTTAGAAGAAAGTAGTAGGAGATACACTGCTTTTACGACTGATAAGGGGCAGTATCAGATGTGTAGGTTACCAATGGGGTTGAAGATAAGTCCGAGTTCTTTTAGCAGATTGATGACTGTGGCTATGTCTGGATTGAATTATGACAGATGTCTGATTTATTTGGATGATCTAATTATTTTTGGACGGAATTTGGATGAGCATAACAGGAATCTTATATCAGTTTTTTCACGCTTGAGGAAAGTGAATCTTAAGCTAAATCCATCCAAATGTGAATTTTTGAAGAAGCAAGTGCTTTATTTAGGACACGTAATTTCGGCGGAAGGTATTTCAAAAGATCCAGAGAAGGTAGAAGTCGTAAAAAGTTATCTGCGTCCAACGACGGTCGATGAGGTAAAGAGGTTCGTAGCGTTTGTGAATTATTATAGGAAATTCATACCAAATTTTGCTAATATAGTGGTACCTATGAATAGACTGTGTAAGAGAGGTGTCGTGTTTAGTTGGACCGATGAGTGTGAGAGGTCTTTTCTGGTGCTTAAGGAAGCGTTAATGAATCCACCGGTGTTGGATTATCCAGATTTTTCTGATAACAACACTTTCATATTGCAAACCGATAGTTCGGGGTATGCTTTAGGGAGTGTGTTGTGTATTGAGAACGGGAAACCCGTTGCATATGCTAGTAGGTCTTTAGGGAAAAGTGAGTTAAATTATCCTGTAATAGAGAAGGAGTTATTGGCAATAGTTTGGTCAGTTGAACATTTTAGACCATATTTGTACGGACGGAGGTTCGTCGTAAAAACGGATCACCGGCCGCTGTTGTATTTGTTTAACATGACAGATCCTTCAAGTAGGTTAACTAAGTTTCGTTTGTGTTTAGAAGAATACGACTTTGAGGTTGAATATATTAAGGGAAAAGAAAATGTGCAAGCAGATGCACTTTCGAGGATAGTGATTACAAGCGAGGATTTGAAAACCATACGCGAAAAGACTATATCCGTAATGACGAGAGCGCAGTACAAACGGTTAAGAGAGCCGAATGTTTGTGATACGGACTCCATGGTGTCTGGGACTGATCACCCTAGGATTGTGGAAGTTCTTAAAAAACAAGGAAATGACGTTGAGATATGTTTAAATGAATGGGAGAAAATGTTACGTAACAATAATTATAAAAAGATATTTTCAAAGACGCGCAATTTAATGAATGTGCCAGAAAACTTGAGTATTTATGTAAACTATGAATCTTTATCGGCATCATCGCGGGACGAGTTGTTGAAAGCATAAAAGAAGTTATTATTTAAAAAAATCGTTATAACGTTGAATTTATTACAAAAATGGCACAATATTTGAAGGAAAATAGTGGTAAATCTCTACATACGAAAGATTTTAAAATGTGTGTGGTGAAGGATTTACGGAGAGTAGAAGGGAAAGATGAGAAGAGGATTATTTTGAATGATTTCCACATTTTACCCACAAGTGGTCATGCAGGTAAACGCAGAATGGTGAATAATATAAAGCAGTATTATTATTGGTCTTCTATTGAAAAAGATGTAACGGAATACATTAATAAATGTGATAAGTGTAAGAAGCAAAAGTATTCTAGACATACTAGGGAACCAATGACAATTACTACCACTGCATCCACATCGTTTGAGAAAATTTATTTAGATATAGTGGGGCCACTTGATAGGGACGGAAAAGGCAATTTTTATTTAATGACACTTCAGTGTGAGCTTACAAAATTTGTAGAGGCGTATCCATTAAAGAATAAATCCGCAAATGAGGTAGCGAAAGCGTTGGCAGAAAATTTTGTTTTGAGATATGGAATACCGCGGACAATTGCTACAGATAGGGGTTCTGAGTTCATTTCAAAAGTAATGGTAGAGCTATGTAACATCTTATGAATCAATAAAATCTTGTCGACATCATATTATCATGAGAGTATAGGATCTTTGGAAAATGTTCACAAAACTTTAGGCGCGTATTTAAGGATACAGACGGAGAATAATCCATCGTCATGGAGTTCTTGGATTCCATATTGGTGCTTTTCATATAACACTACAGTTAATACTGTGACCAAATATACACCTTATGAATTAGTTTTCGGTAAAATTTGCAGGTTACCAAGTAGTCTTCAAGGTGAAAGTGTTGAACCATTGTACAATTTTGATGATTATCCTTTAGAATTTAAGTTTAGATTGCAGAGGGCTCAAAATGATGCGAAAGAAAATTTGATAGCAAGTAAGTTAGTGAGGAAAAATTGTTATGATAAGAACCTTAATTCAATAAATTATAAAGAAGGTGACTGGATATTAATAAAAAACGAAACAGGCAATAAATTAGAATGTATTTATAATGGACCATTTGCAGTTATAAAGGACGAGTCACCAAATGTAATTGTAAAAAAGAATGATAATAAGATAGATGTGATTCATAAGAATAGAACAAAATTGTATTGTAGGAGTTAGAATGTAAGTTTAAAATGTTTTTTTTTTTAAAAAAGGGAAAAAAAACCGTAATTTAGTTTTTTTTTTTTCTTTAAGAGGGGTGATGTGGTGAGAAGTCACGTATATTGTTCATCATCGTGTCACGTATGTTGTACATCAGCATGTCACGTATTGTTCAGGGTTAAGTTAAGGTAGATATACTGTTTTCCGTAAGCTTAGTGTTAGCACGTAGTCACGTACTATCTATGTATATTTAAACCACCTATTAAAGGAGAGAGGACAGTTGAGGACTGTAGCTGAGTACAGTTGAGTCTCTGTTCACAATTGACTCTCAAAGTAATACACGTCATGTTGTTTACTTAACCCCTCCTCATCCTCACATCGCATGGCGATGAGATGGACCAGGAGTTCTCCCTTTTAAGCTAGGTTCTGCAAAGATCATAACCCAGCATCATTCCTTTTCACAGTCTATTGATATAGATGAAATTAAATCTAAGGTAGCATTAGTTAAAACTCAGTTAAATTATATTCAGCCCCAGTTAAATAATAAAACTCGTTTCCTGTATGAACCACACATTGCACATCTTAAAACCAAGTTAGATAAGATTTCAGATCAACGGCATACATTTGATTCCAATCGTGTTAAGAGAGGCCTTATAGACGGCCTAGGCTCGGTAATTAAAAATATTTCAGGCAATTTAGACTATACAGACGCTTTACGTTATAACAATGCCATTAAAGTTCTTCAGGATAACGAACAGGAAATAACTTCGCAATTTAATCAGCATATCAGTTTAAGCAAGGATTGGATGTTACAGCATTCAAAAGTGTTAAACAGTATTGCTGAGAACCAGAATAATATATCTCAAATAGTTAATATAATGATCAATACTACTGAAGTTGTTAATATAGATCTTCTTAATTATGCCCATCTGGCACAGTTACTCTTAATTTTGGGAGATAATATCGAAAATTTATCTGAAGAGTTAGTCAGGATAGAGAATCTTTTAGCTTTTATTCATGCAAACAGCACGCATCATTCAATGCTTAGTCTAAATGCGTTAAGAAATATGATAGATAGGATACGTAGTTTGTATAATAAGGAAGAAATATTAGTTATAAGCATACGGGAATACTTCGATATAATTAAATTGGGTTCATATTATAGTAGTAATAACTTAGTTATAGTATTCAAAGTACCGATTGCCTTGCCTAGCACCTATGACCTATATAAACTTTCGATTATACCTAATAAAAATCATGAAATCCTAATACCATCCTCTCCCTATATCGCAATACATGAGGACGAATTCATGTACATGGAGACAGAATCTCCGAAGGCAAACACTTGGTATCTCTGCGAGATGAAACCTAGCTTCAAACCTCGAGATCAAGTGGACTGCATTCAACAGCTGATCACTACGCAAAAAATCGACTCTACATGCAACCTGACCTCTGTTATACTCACCAGAGGGGCACTAGAGCAACTAGACGACAAGCATTATACCGTCACGTTCCCGAAAGCTACTAAAGTCCAGACGTCGTGTGGAAGAAATGAATATACGAATCTACAAGGGAGTTTCTTAGTTGTCTTACCTCACAACTGTTTCCTGCGAACTCCTGAATTCACCATCATCAATAATAATGACCAGGCAAGAGGACAAGTTATCAAGATAACAGACTTACCTTCACAAGAATCCAATTTTATATCATCATCGCAAGCAGCCCTAACTCTAAACTCTATAAATCTGGAGAATCTACACGCAAGCAACGCTAAGATAACGCTACAGCCGCCGATCGATATAAAGAAGCCTCAAGATACAACTTTATATCATACTACAATACCGCTGTACACCATCCTATTAAGTGCAGCTTTACTAAGTAGTTACGTCATCTTCCGAAGATTCTTAGCAAAACGACGATCTAACCGATTCATCAGCAACTGAAACGAAGCAAACCTCATGTCAAGATGTCAATGATGAAACTGCAAACATGCGTCAACCGGAAACGCCAGATCACTATTCAACATTATTTTCGACGAAAGTTCTCAAATAATTGCTGAACTGCGGCGGGAACTGTTATACCCACGGTACCCTAAGGGAATCGCTGACGATGCGTTAACCTCATTTACACCTAACAACACATTGCATCAGCCACGGACACGAGGACGGGCCACGAGATGCTGACTCCGCGCAACGTGACAACCACCACGCCACCATTTGCAAGGCATCGGAAACGGTCACTTCGGTTCCAACCTCGAACGTAGTCATAATCTTAGCTATAGTCAATCAATGTAATTTCTCTATAATTAAATTCATAATAAATCAAATTGGTTTTTTTTTAATACTCCGCCTGTAGCCTCCGTAATTAAATACAGTACAACAAACAACAACAATACAACAACACAAACACACAAACAAATACAATATATATGTTGTATATTTATTTACAACATTTGTTTTAAGTAGGACATGGAGACGTAGATTGGGGAGGCCTATGACCAGCAGTGGACTGCTGAAGCTTGATAGTGATGATAATTACCTATAGTCGATCCTGTTGCACAGATCCCAGGCACTAGCTGTGCACTGCACACTGCGTTGAGCAGGTCGCACCAGCATGGATCCGCGCCAGAACTCTGGAGGAACTGGTTTTAGACCCATTGATGTGTAGAATTCTTCAGCCATTTGGAACATTCTGGGAAAACGAAAGAGATCGATTTTTTTGTTTAATTTCAGTTTCTCATCAGGCTTTAACCTTTGAACGCCATTGCCAAATATACGCGACAAGCAAGCGCGTGCCCTGTACGCCAAACGACACAAATATGTGACAAAATGGTAGGTGAAATTCTCGCTTGGCGTGGAGGCCACGCGCGTGCGTTTATGCTCTGGCGTTCAAAAGGTTAAATGCAGATGCAGTGGTTAGATACTAGCACTCATCTGCAACACGTAGCAAACGGATAAAAGATAAAAAACCGGCCAAGTGCGAGTTGGATTCGAGCACCAAGGGTTCCGTATAAACTTTTAGGTATTTTGTTATTAAACTACATATTTACGGTTTTCAGATTTTTCCCTTTACTTGTGCTATAAGACAATGCTTCTTGCCTTTCATGATTCGGGGTCATCGGGAAGTACCCTATAAATTTTGATTCCTTTGAGAGTGTCGAAATATACGTGTTTTGCGGCATAAACAGCCGTATCTTTTTTTACGTTAACTTAGAAGTTTGATTTTTTCACAGCTTCAAGGGACTGTAGACTTGAGGTATATGCTTTTAATTTCAACTCGATACCTCCACGCATTCCCGAGATAAAGGGTCTTGACAGACAGACATACGGACGGACGGACAACAAACTGATCCTATAAGGGTTCCGTTTTTTCCTTTTGAGGTACGGAACCCTAAAAATTAAGTGTCTTATGCACTTGGCAATTAGCAATTAGTGAAAACTTCCTATCAAATTACACAGAACACAAAGCAACGTTTGGTGTCAGAAATAGGCACGGTAATAATGTAACAGTTGCAAGATCGACTGCCGACCCTCCTGAGGCTCAAGTACGAGTGAGCGGTGTAAAAGTCACGCAAATATGTCGATTTTAAAATTAATAATACTATTCATATAATCAAAATAAAAAATCAAAGCATTTATTTCAAGTAGGCCAGTTACAGGTAGGTACTTTTGAATTGTCAAAACAAAGATAACAATGAAATGTAGCTACAGTCCCAGTCACAAGGCATAAAAATTGTGAAAGTACTGTAGTTGCCTATTCCATTTTTTTTTTTTCGGATGGGAATTCATTTATTTATTTATTTATTTATTTATTTATTTAAAACTCTTTCAACTATCATTACAGGTTTAGAAACCTAATGCGATAGCTAAGCCTACATATAATATTAAAATTTAAATAACACTATTACTATTTAACAATTACAAATAACTACACAATACATTAACACAAAATTACTTATAACTAAAACGATACAACCTTATAATTATAACAATGTATGTACCTAATCTTCACTCAAAATAAACTTTACTTAATATGCTTTACAGTAATAATAATAATAATATTTATTTATTTCAATCAACTTTGGACATAATAACATAAAAAATACATCACAATTATTGTATAACTAAAGCAAAAATTAAAATTTTTAAATCAAAATTAAATTAAATTCAAAAACAAAATCAAAATTAAAATCATAAACAAAATTAAAATCAAAATTACAATTAAAATCAAAAACAAAATTAAAATCAAAATCAAAGTCAACATCAAAATTAAAATCATAATCAAAATTAAAATCATAATAATGATCAAAATTAAAATCAAAATTAAAGTCACAATCAAAGTCAATCACCAAAATTAAAATTAAAATCAAAATTAAAATTAAAATCTAAATCAATAATTAAAATTCAATAATAAAACAATAAAAGAAAAAAATAACATAAAATAAACAATAAACATAAAATACACTAATTGTTGCTTTCGTAACATATTATATATAAACTTACTTTTGCAAGTTCACTAAAGTAACACGAAAAAATGTCCAACCTATTCTGAATTCATCAAATGACTTCTCCCGCTGTGGGCAGAGCGGAAAGGAGTGTCAGACTTTTATTGACTAAAAACCATCCATGTTCTTTTGCCCGTTATGTTCCAGGGCCGCGGTATCTCTTTCGAACAGTCCCGCAGCTCTGGCAGGCATCGGCCCTTGCGGGCCCCTCATCATTGCTGACATCTCTTTGAGGCGCGCGTAGAACACGAACGCGCCGTCGACACGGCCTGTCGTCATACGACGGACGGACGGCGAGCTAGCCCATTACTCACCGTCCACAGGCCCGCGCCTACGGTAGCCGAGAGCCATCCCGACGTGGCCCCCGACGCCCGGTGCTTCTCCCGCGGCGGCTGGGACGTGAGGTTCTCAGGTTGCCCATTCCCTAACGTAGATCTCTATGGAGAAGAACGGGCAAGAAACTCCATGGACACTATTTTAAATCAGAATATTTTTACAAAACCTTGGTTACATCATTCATGTTGAGATGGATATATCTATGGATGATACACACATTCGCACGAAGCGCTTTGCTACATCGTTTATTACGCGCACAGTCAAGGAGTGGAATTCCCTGCCTTTGTCGGTGTTCCCAAGTTCATATGACCCCAATCTATTTAAGTCGCGAGTTAATAGGCTTCTTTTGGGTTGGCTCGTTCCATCGTCGACCTCATCTCTGTCCTCAGGACTAGATTGAGGTCAAGAGTAGGCCCATTAAACATAAAAAAAACATACTGACGGTGCTTGTTGCAAACAATTTTATTAACGATTCAAAAATCAACGTATTTACGTTGTATTGTATTGTAATTAGTTCGGTAATTGTTCCACAGGATTGTACAGCCGGGATAAAAATAGTATCTTAAGTTTTAACACAGGTTAAAAACTATCCGTGTGCGTAATTTCATCCAAATCCGTTCAGTAGTTCTTGCGTAAAAGAGTAACATCCATCCATTTATTTCCAGTTTTCCATTTTTGATCCTTTCATCCATCCATCCTCACAATCTTTCACATTTATAATAGTGGTAAGATTAATAATGATAATCTAGCCTATTTGCGAGTCCACCTTCTCCTTCAAGAAAGAGTTGAGTTGAGTTTATTTTTACATCTGTTATTTTTACCTGAGAGGAGTGAATCCCTGTCTTAGCATCTCAGCGGTGACGTCGACGTTGGGCGACTGTGGGAATGGCATCACCAGGTCCATGATTGACTTCCAGTTCTGGGCCCACATGTTACCTGCGCATAGAATACATCATGACTCCATTAATCTTTACAATGCTCGGTCAAATATTATTGGTCGGTTATGCAATAGAACTGCATGGCCTTTAAAAAAGTGAACACAGTGACACACACACACACACAGCGCTGACACACACACTCACACTCACACACACACACTACACTCGCCGTCAAAGTAAGTGACAGTTGAATGCTTTCTGCTATATATTTTTATTTTCAAGATAATTAAATTACTTACAAACTACAAAACTATAATAGTAATAAATATGTACAAGTAGAAAAGGGTTAAAGGGCGTCCAAAAATTCGTTCACATCGCTGTCAACAGGAAAAGTGCCCAGAAGGCTGGCAGCATTGCGACGTTGGATGGCAAAGCTGATTCTTTGGCAAAAGAATAGGCCCGCCCTCTGGCTGTTATCAATGAACAAGATGCGATAATGCAAAATCGCTCTTTGTGCTGTTGGTTTCTAAACTGCAAGTGACTTACCCAACAAATGTGCAGGTATAAGTCCACCAGACCTCACCCTGGTCTTTCCGTACGGCTGTACTAAACTTCTCCTGACAATTATGTATCAGTTGCTTGTAGAGTGGCTATATTTAACTTAACTAGTTCTTTTCGATATACCAGTTCTTCAGAATTCTGAAGGCTATTGATGACAGAAGACCGTAATCGATATCCTCATCGGCTTACAACAGTACACGTCAATAAGACATAGGCTTCTCTATTTGCACAATATTCATCTTGAATACTCTCACCAAATTGCTACCAAGCCACCCTGCGAAGATCGTCGTTCCACCGTTCGTTTTACGCTTCGTGATCTCCACTCAAGGACACGTCGTCTACCCCAAAGGTCATCGGTTCTCGATGAACACCTACGTATTCATAATACTCTATTAAGAAGATGTACTTACCCAACAAATGCGCGGGGATAGGTCCATCAGACCGAACGCTGGTCTCTCCATATCTTTGCACCAATCTTCTTCTAACATAAGTGAAAAGTTGCTTGTAGAGAGGCTGTATTTGGTTGTAAATCTCCTCGACACTCGCTCTGAACGAAGGATCTTCGTATGTGGCGCGCATTTGGTCACCAGCGTCTCGATATCCTGGGAAAGGTAGCTCATAAGAAAACAGTTTATCTTGAGAAGTACAGTCGGTGCCCTGCATTAATTATAAGAAGAAGACGGGAAGAGGGTTTAAGTAATGCAGGGTGAGGGTAACACAAAATCTTCTTTATCAACTACTAGCTTTTGCCCGTGGTTTCGTCGTGTTAATTTAGAATTTGGCAATCAATTAGGGTTGTACTCTGCTTGTAATAATATAAATTAATCATGATTCGAAAGACACGTGGCGCCATCTATTATCTTAGAACGTTTTTGTTGTTTTCCTCGGGAACTGTACTTTTTTTCGGGATGAAAGGTACCCTATGTCCGTTTCTGTACACCTGACAACGTATATGCAAAATTTCTGGATGATCGATTTAGTTAGTGGTTTAGGCGTGAAAAGTTAACAAACAAACAAAATTACTTTCGTATTTATAATATTAGTTAGGATTAGGATTAACGCTTCGGAAAACTACTTGGTTGATCCAATCAAGGTTGAACCAACTTTCCATTCAAAGAGCTGAGTATGGGGGCCAAAAAGGGAGGTAGGATCAATCCAAGTCATGACTCATAGCCGCTGCGGTATTATTGTTGAGATTGCCCACAAAAGAATATGTGGGGGTCATAATAATTATGAAAAGCGACTAGGTTTCTTGTCCAGAATTGGGACGATTTATGGACAAAAAAGGTCTTACCAGTAGCCACAGCCGCCTGATTAGCCAACTGCACGTATCTCATAAACCGATTCCTCAACTTCGGCCCGGTCTGCTCTCGAAAACTTCTCCAAACATACAACAATTCACTCTCAATCCTCGAGTGCGCCAAGATCCTGGATATCTCCGGATCCAGCTGCATGTCGCAGTAGTTGGATTCAGTTGCTTCGGTGTAAGGTTGGTAGTGCTGGTACGGTTGGTTGGCAAGTTGGTAGCCTTGGCTCATGTCCTGGTATTCGTGGCTGTATGGGATCCGAGGTATGTGAGGATCGTATGGCTTTTGGCCGTAAGGACAGATCTTTGCCGAGTTGAAGATTTCTTTCATTTCTGAGATTAGTTGTTGAAGCTGAAAAGAAGGAATATATGATTAACAGTTTTATGACATTGTTTAACGTGACACAAACATTTATGCATGGGTTTTTGGCTGGTTTGTAAAATCAGTCTATCATTGACCATCTCAAGGACTAACATTGTGTCTTGGAGACAAAAAATGTAACTTCTCAACGGATCAGACTCAATAGTAAGTACTATTGCTACCAGTAACATTGCAAAGCCTGTACATCATTTTTCAAGTTTCTTGAATTTAGGGAATAGTGCAAGTTTCATCAGAATCGGCTCAGTAGTTTTAAAGATATGGACTTATTACGGGAACGAAATATAATTCTTAAAGGAGGACAGGTGTCAGGTAGGTATATCTTACCTCAGAATATTTATCATCAGGCAGAGCCGCTCTGCTGGCTTGCACAATCTTCATCAGCTGCCTTCTCCCCTGAGGGTCCGACAGCCTCGAGGAGTCGTAAGCAGCCGCCTTCCTCCAGGAAAGCCGCTCGAACTTGGAGCTGAGAGCCAGCTCCTCCAGCATCCGACGACGATTGTAATCCGTAATGTTCGTGACAAATTTCCATTGGGACATTGTTACCCTGAAATAACGTGAAATCATGTACCTTAAGTGGTTTTGGTAAAAAATGTGTGTGCCAGACGCTCCAAATCTTATAAAGCTTGAAGGCCCGAGCAGACCTAATGGATGCGCATGGCAGCGCGTTACGTGTTCGTGCACGTACCGGCTGTAATGAATGAAACTCTGTGGAGCATGTAGTCACATCGGCTCCATGGCGTGTGCATACAAGGTGTAAACGGACCCTTCACAAAGTCGTCAACCAAGCATTCTTTACATCAAACTAAGTAATTCTACGCAAAAATTATTGCTGGGAAACAACTTTTTTTTTTGGGTGAAAAATCAGGTTTTACGGCAGCTGTTACTCAATGTAACGCACTCCAAACATTGAGCTGATATATGCATTGAATAGTACGGGGGTCGTGTGGGTATTTAAAGTGAAGTTAAAACATTAAAAACTTGAATAAAAAAAAAAAACTTGTAAAAAGGTTGGAACTTTGACCCCCAATATCGCCGTAATTAAAAGGGTCCAAAAAAAAATTCGTAATTACATGACGGGGAAAACAAGTGCCTTTCGGCTTCGTTAAGGGTGCTTTTACATCCATTAGTGTGTGCTTGAGAAACCGTCTGATATCTGACTCAAGCTCACGCATTTAATAGTCAACTCCGGTCTTTAGAGAAAAGATTATTGACATCATGCAAAGTATGTTATTCATTCTTACTATGTTTGTTAACAGAATTAAGCGTTTCCGAGGGCTTTAATCCTGCAGAATTATTTCTTCACCCACTTTTATGGAAACTCGCTCTTGCTGTGTTCGCTTGATCGATTTGTTCGAACTGCTGTGGTTGCAACTGAATTCGCCCACAGGACTTGGTGCAAATGATGCATAAACAAGAATAAAATTGAGATCGTATCTACCTAAGCAATTAACTTTACGTCAGAATTCTTGGCCTGCTAATAAAAGAATGTGAAGATTTAAAAAAATTCTTACCTGTAGCACATTCCAGAAGCTTCCCTGTCGTACTCACGAAGAAATTGCGATGCTTCTGCTGTATTTGTGTTGACACCCTGAAAATAAGAACACATTTTATTTGTTAAGTGACTCATTGACTTTAAGATGCTGTTGAGCATGAGGACCTCGGTTCGACTCACAGATCAGTCAAAGGGTAAGGTTAGGGTATAATTATCATGAATTTCGTCTGATGTCTGTTTTTATGCTTTATGAGATCGCCCTCAAGTATGTACATTGGACATTTAGAAGTACTTTTGCTATACCCAGTGTACATGTCTACTGACCCCATAGGGAATTACAGGCATCATATAACGTATAGCGTAGTTTGTACGTCATTAAGCTTATAATAATGATCTTCCAGCTAAAATAGATTAAGCCAGTGTTAACTTTCTGGTTCACCCAGCAGACCTTCAGAAAAACCCGAGTGTTTCAGGCATTGTTATCTAACCTTCTCTTAGAAAAAAGCATAACGCACAAGATGAGACGATTGTTACAAAATCGGCGGAAATCCTTACAGAAGTTACAACCTATTAGATGAATTGCAAGCGTTACAGTAATCGTGATGTTAGGGCACGTCCCCGACCTCGGGCGAAGCAATTTGCGACACGACACGCGCTTGCCTCGCTAGTTTCATACATGAAATACCATTATTAAGCAGTGTTAGTCTAGTGGTGTGACCGTCGGACTGACAAATCATAGGTCTCGTTATTATGCGCACAGCCAAGGAGTGGAATTCCCTGCCTTCGTCGGTGTTCCCAAGTTCATATGACCCCAATCTATTTAAGTCGCGAGTTAATAGGCTTCTTTTGGGTTAGCTCGTTCCATCGTCGACCTCATCTCTGTCCTCAGGACTAGATTGAGGTCAAGAGTAGGCCCATTTAATATAAAAAAAAGATCTCGAGTTCGAACCTGAGACACGCACCTCTGATTTTTCGGATTCATGTGTGTATTGTACAATTATTATCAATTGCTTCGGTCACTTCGGTGAAGGAAAACATCGTGAGGAAACCAGCATGCCTGATAGATATTTTTCGACGGCATGTAAAGCCAAGTCAGAGGCCCATGGGCGGCATAAAACTTTTACACCAGGTTAGGCATTAACCACACCATAAATAAGAAAGAAAGAAAGAAGATCACATCACGCCTGTAATCCCCGAAGAGTTAGGCAGAGGTGTACCTACTAGTACACCCAGATTTCGCCAGTTATGTTTAAGTCTCGTGTAATAGGGAGCGAATCTATTACCATCAACCGGGCACAAATCCATAATCCACGGCTATTACTGAGAAATTCATGGGAAAACCGAATAACTCTTTTCCCGAACGCAGGACCTCATGCCGAGCAGTCGTACTTGCAACCACTCGCTCGACCAATGAGGCAGTCTCTTGATTCCTTCACGAGTTGGCTATACACAAATAACTGTAGAGAAGTATGTTTTAAGAAGTTAATAAAAATGCATGTTTTATTAAATTAAATTATTTTGATATTCTCTTGGTTGCATGTACAGGGGTCCTAAAATGGCCGCTTTAGCAGAATCATAATAGGATAATAATTTAATTACGTTTAAATTCTTAAAATGGTCATAGACTTAACTACTATTATGAATTGTCACCTTTTGACCATTTTACGAATTTAAACGTAATTTATATTATTATCCTATTATGATTCTGCTAAAGCTGCCATTTTAGACTCCCAGGCCAGGATAACTGTACATTTTTTTTACACACGTTCATGCATGCCTGCAGTTTGAATGTATAGACAAAACTGCACCAGCATAACGTATCGTCTATGGTCGGCTTTATAGTACCGTGAGGTGACGCAAGAAGCGTCTTGGTGACTCGATCTATGTATACGGAGTGGAAGGGACACCGACGCGAAAACGGTTACCACGTATTCAGTACATTACATCAAAAATCAGCTGTTCCATAGATTTTGTGCACTTTTGTAGGAAATGGCTGTTTTTTTTAAATATCCGATGAAAAATTTCTGTGGGGGGCTCAGAATGATGTACTGAATACGTGGTAACCGTTTTCACGTCGGTGTCCCTTCCACCCCGTCTAACTTCTTTTATTTGTTTTATCTGTAGTCGCTGTCGCAAGACGCATGTCGCTTGAGCGCGTAGCTTATGGTCACGGGTTTACAGTGATCGTGTTATGAGGTGACCTTCGGATGGGGAGACAATGTCTTTTGTTACGAAGAATGATCGTTATGATATGTGTCCTATGGCCTTGTGTGGAGGGAAATACATTTTCTTTTATTTCATAAGTATAGTTTATTTTAAAAGATTAAATGGTTAGGAAGTTCGGTAGCACGCACGGTTGATAGCAAGCACAGTTTAGCATGACGAAGCTTGGGTCGGTCAAACTCTATTTACGTAACATTAGTTTTGCCGTCAAGAGTTTACAAGAGGCAGGCCCTCACAACGCCCATCGTTCGTCACTTCCTAGTTTTTCAGCTGGGAAGAAGAACTAGCAGGACAGACTCCCCAGCAGCACACCTGGGGGGTTACTATGACGTCTTGAAGCAGGAGAAATTCCAGTGTGGGAAAGAGACAGAGCTATACAGGTCGTCTAGCGCCATCTGTAGACGTCATGGTAGACCACCAGTGCTAGCTCGCCGTCCGTCCGTCTTATGACGACAGGCCGTGTCGACGGCGCGTTCCTGTTCCACGCGCGCCTCAAAGATATGTCAGCATACAGGAGGGGCCCGCAAAGGCCGATGCCTGCCAGGGCTGCGGGACTGTTTGAAAGAGATACCGCGGCCCTGAAACACAAGGGGCAAAAGAAGGAACATGGATGAGTTTTAGTCAGTAAAAGTCTGATACTCCCTTCCGCTCCGCCCAGAGCGTGTGTTGATGATTTCCCATCCCAAAAAAAAAAGTAAGCTCCAGTTTAACCTAATTGCTGCTAAAACGTTAATAAAAGAAGCGAAAGTGTCTCCCCATTGTCAGTACATCCGTCTGTCTGTCACAGCTAGGAAACAATGGCCAATGAAAGTGGTTAGCTGGACCACGTGGTTTACTAGTGATACCGGACTGAGGTCAATTTGTTAACGGAAATTATGTTGTTGAAAGTTTATTAATTTAGGTTTTTAATTGCTTTTAAGAATGATTAGAAGAAATCAAGTTGAATCTGTCTGTATCAAATGATTATGAGGGATTGTGGTTATTATATGATTATAAGGGATTGTGGTTTCGATTCCCGGGTCGGTGTTATTGGGTTTTTCCATCAGAAATTTCTTAGTAGCAGCCACGGAGTCTGGATTTATTATTATTATTATTTTTTTTTTTAAAACGTTGCCCCACACCAGGAATTTCTCCTGTATCGTGGGTGCATTTACAAACATTTAAACTCACATACACAAACAGCCAGACCCGGAACAACTATCTGTACTGTAGGCCATACAAATATTTGTTCCGTGCGGGGATCGAACCCGCGACACGCAACGTAGCAGTCAATCGCTCAGCCACTGCGCCAACCGTGCCGTCATTTGTGCCCGGTTGATGGCAATAGGCTCGCCCCCTATTACATGGGACTTAAACATAACTGGTGAAATGTGGTTGTACTATTAGGTACACCTCTGCCTAACCCGCCGGGGATTACAGGCGTGATGTTATGTTATGTGTGGTGATGACATGAAAACGGGTAGCGGTCGTATGAACTATTGCAGTATTATACTGTTTAGTACTTGGAACCCCTTGTATTGTATTGTATAACGGGCTGGTGTCCGCAACTCCACGTCCAATGCGCGTATTTTGCGTGCGGGTGGGAAATCTATTCGATCCACCTCAGCTCCCCGAGAAAAGCCAGAAACGCCTTGATGTCGCTGACAGTCTCGCGGAGAGTACCTGGGTTACCGAAGTACTTTGCCCTGTATGATGCAACCTCTGGGCAGTGCAGAAGCACGTGGGCTGCTGTCTCATCTTCCTCCATGCAGGCTCGGCACAGGGGGCTGTCTGTGACTCCTATGGCCTTCGAACCCCTTATATCCTCCTGATCGTCTTACGATCACGGCGGCCTATCTCAGCGGAGATCAGCCATCGTCGCGGGAGATGCTATACTGTATTATAGTTACCACGTATTCAGTACATTATTCTGAGCCCCTCCCCCCCACGCAGAAATTTTTCATCGGTTATTAAAAAAAAAACTGTCGTTCCATACATTTTGGCCGTGTAAGTATTGCACTTTTGTAGAAAACAGCAGATTTTTTTTTAATAACCGATGAAAAATTTCTGGGTCTCAGAATAAAGTACTGAATACGTGGTTACCGTTTTCGCGTCGGTGTCCCTTCGACTCTGTATTTTCCTAATCGATTCTTACTATTTTGAAACGAACAAAACTAAAGTTCCTTGATAACTTTTATCAAACTGACACACAGAGTAAGCAATGAAATAACCGCCTATCTTAAGCACAAGACCGCAAGCCATGACGGAAAACTAATTTTCAAGCTTTAAACACACACTTTTTAAAGGTTAATCTGAAGAGCAATTGGCCGAAATTACTTTTTATGCATCTTCCGGCCAATTTGTCATCTCGGCTATGCTTCGTGCAGATCATGAAGGTTGTAAGAGAAAAAATGTCACATTCATATAATAACATAATTATGCTCATCATGGTGTATTTATGAGACCACGCGCTAAGACTTTTTGCACGACTGCCAAAAAGGAGTGTGAAGTTTTTTCAAGGTTAATGCATGTATGTTTGTTGCAGCTCTCCTAACGCAAATGGGCCATGGTACAGTTGCAAATCCTGATGATATGGCTGGCTGTGTATCCTCGCCCGCGGTAATCACGATTCTGGACCGCTAATATCTCGATGCTGTTACGTTAAAACGTAATGCTGTCGCGATGCAAATGCACGGCCACCACCTTCCGTTCTCCATTCTTCGTATCCCAATATCTTCAGAAACAGTCGTGCGTTTTAAAATGAGTTTTCAAACGCGCTACTGCATCGCTACCAAAAAGTCACCACGGGCGCACGGCCTTGGACAAAAAATGTCACATATAATTACGAAGGTACAGTACAAGATGGTACATGCTGGTATGTATATGTAAGTAAGTTCATAAGCGTGACTAAATACAATAGAAGTATCTGGGTCATCATTACGACGGAGTTTCTGTTGGGTGAGCGGGGGCACACGATGCGTTGCGGCGCCGCACCGCAAAGATTTCACCGTATCAGAGCGGGGGCACACTGCGGCGGCGCCGCACCGCAAATACTTGACCATATCAACCCGCTGCTAGCTTAGCCCGCTGCCCGCTGATACGGTGAAATCCCCGCGGTGCGGCGCCGCAACGCACCGTGTGCCCCCGCTCTCAGCGAGCACACGAGCGGTGCGGCGCCGCAACGTTGTTATGTGGCAGCGGCGCCGTAGCAGTCCTTTAGTAGTAGTCCTTCCTTGTGACTCATAAATAAACAACTGAGCGGTGCCGCTCCGACGCGCGACGTCGCAACGCATTCACTCCTCCCCGCCGCGTCTCGGTGGTTGCAAGTCCGGTGCGACGCCGGAGCGCATCGTGTGACATGCCACAGATATTTCTATAAGACGACGCAGCGACACCGCTCCGGCGCCGCACCGCCGCCGCAACGCATCGTCTGCCCCCGCTCTAAGCAGATCTGTTCAGGTGCTTGGGATATTGTAGGTATTGTAGAATTTGTTTTGGTAGTAGTTTTTAATATTTCATCAAGAGTTTTGGCCGCCGAATTCGCTTCTTTTTCACCTTCATCAGAAGAGAAGAGATTTCGCCTGCTCCGACCAGGCCTTACTCGCAGTTTACATCGTCATCCGCGTAAAGTCTACCTAGCTATATTGGAAATAGCTTTAAAAGCTAGACATATAAGTCATTATTCCTTGCACTCACTCTCGGATTGCGGAGTAGTTGGTGCTGGTCCAGTGATGGAGACCTTCTTACGAGTTACTTAAGTTGTGGGTTCAAACTCAAGCGGCCCTTTTCTTTGTGTCATTTTGATTTAGCTGTGAAGGAAATCATCGTGAAGATACCGGCATGTCCTAGAACCCAACATACGAAGATATGTGACGTTCAATAACCCGCGTTGGGCACACGTGGTGGATTACCTACTTCCTCTCACGGAAGGCACGGCCTGTAGTGGACCAGCAGTGGGAATGTTATTGGCTGACTTAATTTTGTTCCATGGACCGTCCTTTACAAGTGAAGCGAAACTAAGTACGGAGCTTCTTACAAATTAGCTGCCTAGTATTTATCTCAAATCTAATTGCAGTAGCAGTAGCAGAGAGCAGCGGTGGCTGGAGATCAGCGGTGGCCCAGTGGTGGCGGCCCTGACTTACGAACAGTACAGAACGGGCTCGAACCCAGGCAGGTGTATTACTTTGTGTAATTTATTTCATCACCACTGATCTCAAATACGGTGAAGGAAAACATCGTGAGGAAACCGGCATGTCCTAGAACCAAAAATTCGAAAACATGTGACATCTACTAACCCGCACTGGGCTCGCGTGGTGGATTATAGCCCATTCCCTCTCATAGAGAGGAGGCCCAGCTGTGCGAACATTATAGGCTGATTATGCTATGCTTATGCTAATTGCAGTATAGCTAGCTACAATGCAAGGAAAACTAACATGTATGTGTCTTCAATCGTCATACTCGTTTCGCTTCTATGGTTCTATCGGGAAAGGTGTATTTCTGTTTACCATTATATACCATTCATATACATGTCTGGCATTGACTAATGACTATGAGATACGTAATTGTGTAGAGAGTGCATGTCTTTAAACATGTATGCTCACACAACCGTTTATTTGCATTACAAATTTTATTACAATAGGCCAGGTAACCTTTTCAGATCATCATGTAAGAGATAACAATCATCGATCGTTAAAATGTTCCTGAACATTTTGAGGTAGTCAGCATACAGCAAAAAAAAAAAAACTATTTCAAAAGCAGTATCCGATGTCACTTATGTAAAGTTAAAACAATAATGGGACAAAAATTGATCCCTGAGGGACCCGAGAGGTAGCAAGAAGGGTGCCAGAACGATACCCATTACTCACAGCAGTTTGATTGGGGTTTGATCGGGTTGGTTGATATTAGACTAAAACCAGCGCAAGAAATTGCCTCCAATGCCGTTGAATGCTATTTTGTTCAGTAATATTTCGTGGTCAACTCTATCGAAAGCTATTTTAAAGTCTGTATATACATATATGGCACCTGTTTAAGCTCTTACATCCAAATTTTCAAACAAATGATTCATAAACATTATTATGTTAGTAGTAGTGGGTTCATTTATTTTTGACAAACCCGTGTAGTTTAGGAACTACTTAGTGATGAAGGAAAGGAAAAAAATTGAGATGGACCAGTTTTTCGAATACTTAGTTTAGGTGAAGAACAAAGCAGGGAAATAGGTCCATAATTTTCGGCATTTTGCCTAAACCGACTTTTGTAGACAGGTACTACGAGTAAATTTGACAGGAACTTATTCATTTTTCAGAAGTGTACAAAATGGTACACTTCTGTTTCCCTTTCGGGTATTACAGGCGTGATGTTATGTTATGTTATGTTTTAATATGATCCGGGAAAAAACATCCTACGGTTGGAGTTTTCCTTTTCTCGATATTTCGAATCAATCATGTACAGACGCCAGCACATCAAGCTACTACAATGTGACAATTTTCTTTATCGCTAAAGCATTACGTTCAAGGATGATTGGGAAAATATGACAGTTTCGGGTATCTTGATGTGCTGACATCTGTACCTACCTACTTAATGAATGCAGTTTTTGCTTGCATGGAGCATAAAACTCATTTCTAAAAGATTTAGAACAGAGATAGGACTAGAGCTAGACATAAGACAATGGTGCAATTTTTCAATATAATTAAGGTCCAAAAAAATTTCGTCCTGACAGAAAATGCATTTTCGCATTTTATCGCTTGGATATCAAACTTTGGACTGGACAGTTGACAGCTGAAGTTTCTTTAAATTCATATGGTAGTGAAAACTTTGTAAGATCTTTTATCCAACACAATAGAATACACATACTGTTTCTTTTGCAAGACTTGCTGTCTTGCATACAATCTTACATAAGCCAAAGATTCTGCATCACAATGCACTCGAACGAAGATTTTACGAGATAAAAACTTAACTGTATAAAATTAACATAAAAGAAGTTATTAATCAGTGGCAATTTAAATTGAAAATGGATGTAATTGGTACACTTACCATTCTAAAGTACTCCTGAGATAGCGCATACCGTGTGAAGAAAGCAAAAAATATTAGACGCACAGCGCCTTTGCCAGCGTCCATCTTTAAAAAAATCTCCCAACTGTCAATTACAACATCAATTCAAACACTTTTTTTAAATAAAACAACTGTTTTTAAACTTTTAATTAACCGTTAAACATATTATGTGATTAACGTACGACATTTTCATGAATAATTCATTGTTAAACAACTTTAAGTTTAAAAAGTAATTTGATTTGCATAAATATTTGCGCGGTAATTTTTGACAGGTTGTTTTTACATTATTCTACTATTAGGCAATGATAAGCACGTACACAGCCGAGGTTTTATTTGAGGATTATAATTGAGTGTTTTGTATAGAAAACTGTCCTCTGGGCTTTCTTGTCGTCGACTGGAGTAATATTTCCGTTGCTTTTGTTTTCTGCATGCTTTGATGAACACGGAGCGACTTGCGAGGGAGCGGCACGAGCCAAGATACGTTTATTTATCTTGAGATTGTTTTACGCACAGAATTTATTTTGAAGGTTTGAAAGCTCCATAGGTCTGGGATTTATGTTATTTTACCTACCTATGGATTGCAACGCATCTGAACCTTGTTACTCCAGTTCAAATCCAAATTCATCTATAGTAATCTTTTAATAATAGTTAAACTTTCTACTGTATCTATTCCAGCCAGGACATCAAGTTACACAAAGTTGAAGATCATGACGAAAATGATTTCCACCTACCTAGAAACCTATTGAGTTGATGAGTTCGCTCATTCATCCCTATTCTTACATTTATTGTAAGCGGATGGAATCTATGTAACTGTTTCGTAATTAAGTAATGTCAGTATGAAAAAACAAATGGAAATCATCTTGCTGATTTTCGTTTTCGTTAAAAAAAAACTTGTGTAAAAAGTATGCATTAAAAAAAGATTAAAAAGACTGGCCACTTTACATGCAAAACTATCAAAAAACCATTTGTAAATTGTAATAAAAAAAGTAAATAGTTTTCTTCTTTTTATATGTCATCTAGATTTTTTTTTAGAACAATCAACCAGTTTTTTACGATAGTCGTCAAAGAAGGTTTTTATTAAATACCTGAAACCACATGAAACTCATTGGCCAAGGAATGGTTTGTTTGAGTTCACATCACATGTATCGATCTATCTCATCTATGTCGGGGTTAGCATCCAGTCTAAGTATGATGCAGCTGATTACTAGTGTTTTACATAGAGTGACTTTTACAGTCGTATCATGCGATAAAAGCTTGAAAATACCTCTTAAATAAAGTGCCTCAGTTTTACCAGTAATGGATCTTTTGGATCTAAAGCCGAAACGTTAGACGAACGTACTCGTACTTACATGATCTAAAATGATTGAATGAAATGAATTTTGTTATAATGTAAAAATCTATATTAATATTATAAAGCTGAAGAGTTTGTTTGGTTGAACGCACTAATCTCAGGAACAACTGGTTCGAGTTGAAAAAATATTTTAGTGTTTTATAGCCCATTTATCGAGAAAGGCGACCAATATCACACTACTAACAAAAGGAGCGGAGCATCAAAGAAAAATGTAGCAAAAATGGGGAAAATGTATTCCTTTTGAGAGCTTCCGTTATGCGCTGTGTAGGTAAACGGTAAAAGTTACGCAACACTCATAGGTAAATGACGTAATTGTTCCTCTTAAAAAGTTCTAAAAAAAAGTCCGGGATAGCAAATGTCTATATCTTTTAAGGTTGTCTTACTACAACCTCTTTTATGGTAATTAAAGTTCTATAATAAAATAATGGATTATTTGCGTTGCGATTGCGAAGGTGTTTTATAATCATGGTAGGTATTAATACATAACCAAATAAATTTTGGACAAAATTACCCTTACCTACATCATTTGATGTCAATGAATATAGAGATATCACAGTTTTAAGATAGCTCCGTAGCAAAATAATGATCAAGTACCGCGCGAGTATTCTCGCTCTCATAACTCTTATGTGACACAGACGAAGTTGCGCGGGTTAGATTCTATTTTATTCATAAAAAAAAAAAAATTGTACTGTTTTTTTATTTCAATTTTAAATTTTCATTTAAGCGTGTCATTCGGAAATTGTGCCACGGGAAAGCAGTATCGGGATAAAAATGTCTATCTGTTAATTCAGGTTATAAACTATCTGTGTCCCAAATATCCAAATGCTTTCTGCCGTTTTTGCGTGATTAAGTAACGAACATCCAGAGATACAAAATGTTACATCACTACATAGTATAAAACAAAGTCGCTTTCTCTGTCCCTATATCCCTATGTATGCGTAAATCTTTAAAACTACACAACGGATTTTGATGGGGTTTTTTTTAATGGATAGAGTGATTGAAGAGGAAGGTTTATATGTATAACACATGCACCCGTGCGAAGCCGGGGCGGGTCGCTAGTTTATAATAAATAATAGTAGGAATTAGGTATAGGTACCTACAGACAATTTCAAAATAATATGCACTCCTGGGAATTTAATGTCACTGAAACGCCAACAGATCCTTGCGGCACTCTAGGTACTTATTTCAATATACCGGGTATGTACCTAAGCCAGACACATCTCACAAGTCATCAGATCTACCTCAAGCTAGTTACTTCGTGTGTGCCTGCGCATGCGACGCGCCGTCGCGTGCCTTACTGCGACATACTTGACCAAGACTAGTATTTTGTAGACAAGACATTGGTATGTTTGTACAGTTAGATTAGGCAAATTACACTTATACATATAATAACATTACACCAGGCAGAGGTACACACAGCGTCAGTAAATGCTAACCCCCTCAAGCTATAAAATATTAAAGCTTGAGGGGTTAGAACTAACTGACGCTGTGTGTACATACCTTGGCCTCTGTCTTTCTATGTATACCTCCGCCCCTAAAACGCCTCTTTGGCGAAAAACCAAACTTGATAAGTAACCTATGCTGATAACGAAACCATTTCGAGGTTTTGGGTTTCTTATCGTTATGTTGCTATTTTGAGCTCTAAAAATTAAAGATGGCGTTTATTTTTAACCGACCACGGCGAAGTAAAAAGGAGGATTATTTTTACCCGACTGTGGCGAAGCAAAAGGGAGGGTTATGATTTTGACCGGTATGTATGTATGTTCATCTGTTCCCTCATAATTTCTGAACTACTAATCATAATTTGACAAATGATGTATCGTTGAAAGCATCTTGATCGTCCGTTGGTCTATAAGCAGCGGACGATCACCCAACACAATTTTGTTATTCACTGTTCATTCCACTGTAATGTCCCACCATAGATTGATGGCTTCGCCTATGTTAAGCAGTGGAGAAACGAGTAGGTACTTGAACTAAACCCACTAGTATGAGAAAACGTGGAACCAACAGTTGGCACATTACGAAGTATGTCGTACCAGAGATAGCGAGGAGCTCGTGGCTAAATAATAACTGTCGCTCGGATCGTTCTTCAGTTTAAGCCGCGCTTGCCTAGGTCCGTGGATGGGTGACCACCCATTTCATACCAAGTTTCCTCTGCGCCTCGGAAAGCACGTTTAGCCGTTGGTCCCGGCTGTCATTTGTAGATCTTTGACAGTTGGCCCGAAAGTCTGACAACTAGGTAGTCTTACCAAGGGGTATCGTATTACCCATCAGTACTAACTGGGCTGTGGAGGTCAGATAGCCAATTGTTCCATGTAAAATACTGGTATTCAGTTGAATCCGGTAAGACTGGAAGCCGACCCCAACATAGTTGAGAAAACGATAGGCAGATGATGATGTCATGCCAGCGACTCGAAGAAGAAGACTAAATTCTCATTCACTGTTTCGCCATGAGAATGAGACCCACTCACCAGCTCTTGTTAAAACAGAGAATGAGTCCTATCCAACAGGTCCGAAGGGTCCTAGCAAGCCGATTCCTGCCGGCTTCCCTTTGGGAACAAGGTACTTTACGTATCCACGCAATAGGTGCGGTAAGAATGAGGTACCATAACAACAGTAGTTGTAGGCCTTGTAGATTCCTAGAGGTGTGTTACCTAACTTTTGTTAACCTCTTATCTTGTTTTCCGTTTTTTTGTGTAGTAAGCAACGACTTATTGTCGGGCCTATGCTGTCCCCCCATACTTGAGTACTAATGCTGTAACATGATATCTAATATTGTAAAATCTAATCATTTTAACAGAGTAACCATGGAGTTTCTTGCCGGTTCTTCTCCATAGGAAATGACCAACCCGAACCGTGCACCTTTTTGTCGACGTTTCATAAGTGCCCATGTAGGCCTATGTGAAATAAAAATGTTTTGATTTGATTGATTTAAAAACAAAATTGTCCTCTCTACCAACTAATCTTTGCCCAATATTTATGTAGGTCCGTCATAAGATGGAGAGAGCTTAATGATTTGATATATCGCTAATAGCGGCAGAAGAGACTGTTTGATTAAATTATTTTAAACACGCGATATTGCGCGATGATCTGCTAGGCAATGACTTCTTTACGTGGTAGGTACGTTATGTAGTCGATAGACAAAACATGCAATTAAAAGAAGGCTCAATGAATAAATTAATTCATCATGAGTACCTACAAGTTATCTTATCTGATTTTGGCTGGCTCATCGGTGATGGCTGAGAAGGAGACTCTGGTTTCAATTCCTGGGTCGGGTAAAGCGTTGTTGTGGTTTTTCTATCAGAATTTTCGCAGTAGCAGCCACGGAGTCTGGATTCGTGCCCGGGTGATGGCTATAGGCTCGCCCCCTTTTACAAGGGACTTGAACATAACTGGTCAAATGTGGGTGTAATGTTAGGTACACCTCTGCCTTACTGATCGGATTATAGGCGTGTTGTTATGTTTATCATCATCATCTGCCTAGCCTTTTCCCAACTATGTTGGGGTCGGCTTCCAGTCTTACCGGATACAGCTGAATACCAGTATTTTACATGGAGCGACTGCCTGTCGGACCTCCACAACCCAGTTAGTGCTAGGTAATACGATACCCCTTGGTAAGACTGGTTGTCAGACTTTCGGGCCACTGACTACCTGTAACGACTGTCAAAGATCTCCAAATGACAGCCGGGACCAACGGCTTAACGTGCTTTCCGAGGCACGGAGGAAACTCGGTATGTAATGGGTGGTCACCCATCCACGGACCAACCTAGGTAAGCACGGCTTAACCTAAAGACGGCGTGTTGTTATGTTTATATGTTATCATAATAATTTATATGAATGTTTTAAGTAGTGTCCAACCGAAGTTTCGGTTTCGGTTTTGGCGAGAACTGGTTTCGGCTGGAGTTTCGGTTTCGCCCAGAAAGTGACTGAATATTCGGTTCGTCTGAAACAGAGTAGTATTTTTGAAAATAAACTTATTTTTCGCTTGAAGCCACAGATCGGTACTATTTTTCGAAAATCCAGACTCCGTGGCTGTTACTGGGAAATCCTTTTTTGTAAAATTCAATAAGACTGGCCGAACTGGGAATTGATACCCGGGACCTCGTACTCAGCAATCGCGCTTACGACCACCAGGTAGGCCAATTGGGCAGTTTATATGTGGTAGGCGACCGAGGCAGTTTATATGTGGTCTATGCTGTCTCGGTAGATTCTCCCTGCAATCCTAAATAAAGTTCAGATGTTTATACTGTCATTTACGGGATATCTTCCGTGATTCATAATATCGGGAGCTCAAAATCATGAACAATCACGGAAGATATCCCGTAAGTGACAGTATAAGTTTAGTTTTAAACCGTGAAACCATAAAACAAAGTCCAGATGCTATACAATGTGAAGTTTACTATAAATCCTCGCTCTGATAAAACTGCGAGTACAATAGTAAGAAACACGACACGTGGTTACGGTCAGCAAACGTGTATTGTGGTGGCGTCGTGTCGCCAGTCTTTTGTCAACGTTGACCGTTTCACGGGACTTTGTACTCTTTGGTAAGTAAAGTACCGTTCTCTTCAGCTAAAATGTTCCAAAAAATAGCTGTATCTTTCGCTCGTAGCTCGAGGGCGGCGTAGATCTTCGAGTCGTTAAGCTGCGTCTATGACCACTCCAAGGAAATTTATGCTCGGCTCGTCTAACGTAGACATAGCTTTACAGGTAGTCAGTGGCCCGGACGTCTGCAAAACCAGTCTTACTAAGGTATCGTATTACTTATTTACTCGGTCAGATAGGCAATCCCTCCATGTGAAGTACTGGTATTCAGCTGCATCCGTTTAGACTGGAAGCCAACCTCAGCATAGTTGGGAAAAGGCAGGCAGATGAAGTCTCTTCTCACAAACCCTATGTGATACGTAAATTAATGTCTAAGTAAAAGCACGCTGTTGGATTATTTACTTATTTATATCATGTACACGGGGCAAACTTAATCGGTTTGCAGGGCACACCACAAAGATGTTGGTGTGCGTAAAATCAACTGGTGTATTACTTCGCCTATTTATTAGTGTTTGCTACCCGTTGTCCACGCACACACAATAAAATTTCTTGTCACTAATGTTGCAGGGAATATGACGCATAAATTTAGCTTATCATACAATCGTCTCCGTGGCGCATTAGTCGAGCGTGCGATAAATAATTACTTACTGCGCCGGCGCCGTAGGATCGAATCCGACTGCCAACAGCATAATGTTTTTGTATGTTTTAATAAAATATTTTACATTTGTTTGTTCAATTTATTGCTTAACTATTAGCAAGTCTCTTTATATTTGGGTTAGAATGTATTAGTTGTCTACCCTCTAAAAATGACAAATCATGTTTAAGTTAGTAGTTTAAGTTCATCGTCATAATGCTATTGACTATTGGGGTTTCGTTATGTTTTTAGACATTATACCCTGCGTTTTTTGAGAAGTGCTTTTATTTGTGAATCAATATGAATCATTGAACCACACTTTTATGAGCTGAAATAATTCTTTTGCATGAGCAAAATGTTTCAATTAGTGAAATTGCGAGACGTTTAAAGATATCGGTGAGTAACGAAATGTTATTATGATGTTTAGAAGTTTAATATGTTTAAATAATCCACATGTTATTGATTGTTGTTTTTTGTAACAATATTTTATTATTGTTCACAGAGAAGGACTGTGCAATTGTGGGTCCATCGTTATGCAGATTCGGGAAGCATTGATCCTTGCCGACCGGGACCAAAGGCTGGATTTGCATTCACAGATTGGCATCTGATATAGTTGCTACGCATACCGCTGAGCCCTTCCTCACTACTCGTTCCACGGCAACTAAACATGACGTGACATTACAAACTGTACGAAACCACTTGCGAGCAGCTGGTGTGAAATGTTGTAGGCCAGCCAAGAAAATTTGAATGTCAGATATTCACAGGCAAAACCGGGTACGCTTCGCAAGAGAATATTTAGATTTTGATTGGTGCAATAATATAGTTATATTTAGAGATGAAAAATGTTTTAAATCAGACAAGGACGGTCGCAAAATATTGTGGCGAAAAGATGGTGAGCGCTATCATAAAAAAAAATATTCTTCCATGCAGGTCTAGTGGAGACATTTACTTCGTGCATGAATAAGTCATAGATAGCGAAGGCGCACCAATAGGATATTAATAAAAATATCAGGGGGTAATTCGATTTGTTTTATGTGAGTGATGTTATTGTTAGTGAGATAACAATTTAGGATACCTGTATCTTAATATCTATCTTATTAACATGTTTATTCATTTCACTAATAAATAAATTACCCACTTGAATAAGAAAAGTAACGTTATTTCTTGTCCGACTTAGAATATTTGTCATGCACAAAACTTTTTAATTTGTGATTATAATATAAAAAAAAAACCTAGTCAATAAATGTTGTTGATTTCTTAATACAAATTGTTTAATTTTTACTTCCATATTTTTTTTCGAATAATGTTCTTATTATCAGGTAAATTACAATAAAAATTCAACAAAATGAAAATAAAAGTTTTTTAATAATGCAAAAAGTTGACGCCAGCGGCGCAGATTCGATCCTACGACACTTGATTTACCAGCCGAATGATTACACATCTATGCCACGACACCGGTTAGTCATAGGGTTAAATTGATGCTTCATATTCTTTACCTCATATTATACATATACTATAGTGAAGCAAACACTAACAAATAGGCGAAGTAATACACCAGTTGATTTTACGCACACCAACATCTTTGTGGTGTGCCCTGCAAACCGATTAAGTTTGCTTTGTGTACATTATCCATCCACACTAATATTTTATATGCGAAAGTAAGTTTGTTTGTTTGTTACCTTTTCACGCCTAAACTATTGAACCGATCATCCTGAAATTTTGCATATAATATTCTCAGGTGTACAGAGATACAGGGCTGCGGGACTGTTCCAAAGAGATACCGCGGCCCTGGAACAGAAAGGGCAAAAGATGGACATGGATGGTTTTTAGTCAGTAAAAGTCTGACACTCCCTTCCGCTCCGCCCAGAGCGGGAGCCGGAGGAGTCATTTGATGATATCCCATCCCAAAAAAGAAAGGTGTACAGAGACGGACATATTATGGTACCTTTCATCCCGAAAAAAAGGACTGTACCTGAGAAAAACAACAATAACGTTCTTTTGGTAATAGGTGGCGCCACGTGTCTGTCGAATCATGACTGAATTATATTATTACAAGCAGAGTACAACCTGAATTGATTGTCAAATTCTAAATTAACGCGAGCGAAGCCGCGGGCAAAAGCTAGTATCATATAAATTGAAGCTATTGGATTTCCACTCGGCTCGGAGCGCGCGCGCTTTTACAAGTTTTCCCTTAGTCCTCATCATCTCTTGCCCTTGTCCCAATTCATTAGGGGTCGGCGCAGCATGTCTTCTTCTTCCATACTTCTCTATTACTCGTCATCTCATCAGACACCTCTAAGTTTTGCCTTAGGGGCTGTCTCCACGAGCGAGAGAATCGCGACGATATTATCGTCGTTGCCAAGTATTTCTATACACTCTCTTAGGCCGTCTCCACGAGCGAGAGAATCGCGGCGATTAATAGAGAGACGGCCCCTTAGTGTTCAGTGAAGAAGAGCATAGAGTAAGTACTTACCAACGGGCAAAGGTAAGATTTTTACTCGATTAAAAATTAAATGAATCCACCAAAAATAAATAATAAAATATTGCTTTATTTAATTACATACATAAGAACTGTATATCTAGGAATCTAATAATAATTAACTAAAAATACTTACAATGAACACATTACCTACTAAAATAAATTTTACATAATATGTACATAAATATATTCACGCCTTACTCCCATGGACCAAGGCAGAAATTACAGAATAAGAGTATTTTTAAATACATTTCATGAACTAAGAAAATGCATCAAGGTCTGATAAAACAATAAAAAATGCGAGATATTTTTCATTATTGTAGTTTTCTAACAATACCATAACACCACGCCTGTAAACCCCGGAAGGTTAGACAGAGGTGTACCTAATAGTACATTCACATTTCGCCTGTTACGTTTAAGTCCCATGTAATAGGGGGCGAGCCTATCGCCACCAACCGGGCTCAAATCCAGACTCCGTGACTGCTACTGAAAATGCCTGATGGAAAACCCAATAAGACTTTGCTCGACCCGGGAATCGGACCCAGAACCTTATGCTCTGCAGTCGCGCTTGCGACCACTTAACCAACGAGGCAACAATAATAGAAATATTTATATTCAAGCTAATTGAATGTGGAATGAATAGAAGTTGATTTGTACCAATAGGAATTTAACATAAAAAATAATCTTGTTGTAAAAAGTATGTACATGTATAATTTAATTGTACTAAGACCACATTTGATTAAAACATTAATCTAGTATTGGACTTCGCCATAGTCATGTAAAAAAATGTTTTCGTTTTCATTAAATTGCTTTTCCGAGGGCCTAACCCAGTGGCTCCCAACCTTTTTTTGGACCAGCGACCACTTTGGTGTGTTTATTGTTAGCACGCCTCTGATAGGTTTTCAATTGAGCTAGCATTTTCTGTGTAAGTTAAAAAGTATGAATAACATTTGAATCTTCCGCGGACCATATTATAAGCCCCTGCGGATCACTGGTGGTCCGCGGACCATAGGTTGGGAACCAATGGCCTAACCTAACCGGAACCCGCAGCAGTAATGGTAGACCACAACGACAAGGCTGGTTTCATGTAGTTGCCAGCGCATCAAGTTACCTCAAACTGTAAAAAATTCTCATTCGATTTTGAACTTGACCATCAACATTTTATGGTTTAAAATCATTTGGAGACATTTGACTGTTTGTGGTAACTTGATGTGTTGGCGACTGTACTACCAAGTTCACTAACGGTCGACCACTTCTCAACCCTATTAAGGGTGAAAAGTGGGAGATCGTCAGTGAATTCGGTAGCCCCTAACTTTATGTAAACACTTCCATTACCATAGATTAGCGTATATTCAGCGCTTATTAGCTTGTTTGAGGAAGCTCCTGTAGGCGCGTATACGCGCGCCGTTTGCTACAAGCGCAACTCGTAAGAGCGTTCAGTCGTGAGACATACTGACATTGTCACTTGCTACTGGCTGAACCCACCGATTCGAGCGAAAACGCTGGAATCCGCGCGTGCACGTTCCGTTTCTGGAAGCGCAAAATATGGCGGCGTTTAATTGCGTGAGCCGATACGAGCTTATACGCGCGGAAAAATGCGCAAGTCTAAAACCGCTCTTTAAATGTTGGCACTATTAGCACAGTGGCTTAACGATCGGTTTCTACGCTACGGATCGCGGGTTGCATAACATTTATGACCAGTGTTGCCACTGCTGGGACACCGGCCTTCTTTCTAGGAGACGGAATGGGCCGTAACCCACCACGCGGTCCCAGTGCGGGTTGGTAGATGTCACATGTCTTTTAATGTTTAATTTTAGGACATGCCAGTTTCCTCACGATGTTTTCCTTCACCGTTTTGAGAGCAGTGGTGATGAAATATATTACACACAGTAATGCAACTGTCTGGGCTTGATACTAAGACCCACAACTCGTCAGTCGAGGCCATTAATGGGCTACCACTGCTCACATGCGACCACCAATTCGAGTTAGAAACCGATACTTGTATTACACTTTACAATCGACAACTGTAAAGCGTATAGTTTTGGAGGGGAACTTTAACGCACCCAAAATGCGGATACGATCTAGTTACAGAATAGAACTGGGGGTCTAAAATGACCGCTTTAGCAGAAACATAATAGGATAATAATATGAATTATGTTCAAATTCGTAAAATGGTCACAAGGTGACGATTCATAATAGTATGTACGTCTATGACCATTTTAAGAATTTAAACGTAATTCATATTGTTATCCTATTATGATTCTGCTAAAGCTGCCATTTTAGACCCACAGAACAAAAAAAAAGAAACAGAACATATAGTCTGTACCTACCTACATAGGTATAGAGAATCAGTACATAAACTAATAATTTAAAGAGCTATATGTAGCAGGGAATATACGAAACTTGATTTAAAAAAATCCTTCACAAATGTACATAAACTATTGTTGCCGAATGTCAGAGAATATGTTTTTCACGCAGGCGAAGTCACACGTAGAAGCTAGTCTTTGTAAGATTAGAAGTTCTACAATAATTGTGTGACTCATTTACTAGAATTTCTCTTGTAATTACAGTCTAAGATATTTGGTTAGGTAATCTGAAGCTGAACAGAGGTCATTGTACTAATCATGACAAATAACTATGGTTGTTATGGCACTAACACTAATATTGTGACAAAAATCAGTATCTACATAAAAGATTAAATGACTAAATAAACAAAACGATGGAACAGCTGGTACCTATATTTCCTTATTTCAGTCTTATTCTAAGCATGTCGATTAAAATCTAAATTGTGTCATCCCAGAACTGAGCCACGAGTTCAGCGTCTTCAGTAGTGTCCTAATTTCAGTTACCATGTCTGTTTCCATAATGATAGTTACAACTTTTCAATAAAAAAAACTAAGTATGTGAAACAATTAGTTTCAGATTACAATAACAATTAAAAACGATGTATTATCATTCTTTGGATACTATTAAGTATACAATAGAAAAAATGTATCCCTATTCATCCCAATTTAAAAACAAGCTTGAAGATAAATCCAATAAAGCCTTACCAATAAGCTACTACGTTTGAATAGCCTCCACATCACTTGCTTCCAGACTCTGTTCATTTTCAAGAACATTTGTAGTATATCGCTTTCTAGACGTATCAATATTATGTCTCCGCTTCATATGTTTCTTAAAATTAGATCCATTTACAAAGTCCCGTTGACAATAAACACATTTATAAGGCTTGGCACCAGTATGCTGTCTTATATGTAAGTTCAAACGGGTTTTAAACCTAAATGTTTTGTTACAATAAGCACAAACGTAAGGCATTAAGTCTGTATGAACTATAGAATGTGATTTTAAGTGTCTTTTGACGCGGAAACTTTTACCGCATTGCTCACAAACAAATGGTTTTGCTCCGGAGTGGAGACTGAAGTGGGACTGGAGATTTCCTCGAGCTCTGAACGCCATCGGACAGAATTCACATTTGAAAGGCTTCGTGTCATCATGAGTCATCATATGAGTACTCAAAGTACCCTTTGTAAAGAACATTTTACCGCATACATGGCATGAGAAATCTCTACTGCGCTCCGTATGTATAAGTTTATGTTGTTGTAAATTACTACGGGATTTAAATTCCTTTTGACAATGTTCGCATTTCAGTTCATTATCAATTGTTTCACATTTCATACGTTTTCTGTAGCTTCTTGTGTATGTTACGATGTGGTCTTGTAGTAATTGTTCATTTTCAAACATTGTACCGCAGTTGTGACACGTAGTTCTGTATGCATTGATGTGGCTATTGTTTTTATGTTTTTTCAAGATGGAGGCTGTATTAAAATGCTTATTGCAAAATTCGCAGCAGTAGCGTAGCCATTTTTTGTGTGACCGTACATGGTTGACAAACGCTTTGTAATTATTTAAGACTTTACCACAGTCGGAGCACTTGAATATGCAGCAATGGTCATGTATTTGTAATGCATGTAAGCGTAGAGACATGACATTCTTGCATTGAGCATCACAGTCGGCACAACGGCACATATAATCCTCCCAAGTCAGATTTTGTAATTCTTTTTCTTTACTTTCGGGGTCTAAATCAAAATTGTAAGCCGATTTCTTTTTTTTTTTGAGTTTTTTCTTCTTAACAGCCATGTAAAGAGGTTCATCACTGTCTGTACTGTGAAAACCATCCGAATTTTCGAGAATTACGTCCACACTCAGTCTTTCAATCTTCACAGCGGCAGTTGCTAAGTCTATCAAAGAATTTGGGTCTACTATTTGCAGTTCCTCACCGATAATAACCGGTTTAACGTCACGTTTTATGTCCTCAAAGTCGTCCCAGTCTACATTTTCCGGTTTTCCATCATTGCTTGAGTTAACATTGACATCAGGACACGAATTTTCCTTGCTTTCATTTTTCAAGAATATTTTGTTTAATTTCGTTTGTGCAGTCCTCACATTGTGTAAAAAGGACCACGTACGTTCTAATAGATCGAAACATGAGAAGCAAATGCTTTTTGGAAGAGTTTCTGTCCTTTTAACATCGACATTTATCCACAACATTTTCATAGCTATTTTGGAGTTGACTCCTACATCTTCGTCTGGCGATATTAGTGTTTCTTTTGTCGTTGGTTCAGCGCACAAGCGACAATAGGCTTCGTCTTCATCACACATTGTTGGTATCAATTGAATTTACGTATCATTTGATTGTATAATGTTTATTTTTCGGAAAAAATGTGTATACATCTAACTACTCTCGATGATAAACAACCATTTTGACAATAGACGCGTCAGTATTGCCACTATTTCAAAATAAATATTACTCCAACTTTTTGTGCAGTCAGCAAATCGAAACCATATAATAAATTATTGTTATGAATTATTCTGAAATAAAAAATATTTAAAACAAAGTAGGAATCTCTTACGTATATATTTTTAATAGTTTTAGAAAGTACTCAAAATTTTTTTACACAGTATTCAATAACGCCATCTGTTGGGTAACTTTATTATTTTCATGGTTCGCTGGTGGTTCAGTTAGTTATTATGTATGTCACTAGATGGCAGTAATTAAAGAGACATTCTTGCTAATTTTATTTTGATCTCTTTGATTTTTTTTTATGGAGAAATTATTCTTCAAAGGTTTTCACAGGTGTAGGCGTGTCTCAATGTGTAACTAAACTAAGCCAAGGAGCACTGGCGCATTTTTCTCACTCTTCCGTAAATCATTGCCTAATATTCAAGTGGTACTTAGGTAGGTAGTGTACCCGTCACCTTCGTTCGGCTGTCGTCAATCTCTAGGAAATATTCTAAGGTGACTCTATCTTTCAAACATACATAAAAAAAAAAATATATATATATACCGGCCGAATTGAGAACCTCCTCCTTTTTTTTTGAAGTCGGTTAAAAATAAGACGTAATTCAAGGTGCTTAGTATTATCAGACGCACGGATATTTTCAAGGGAAAGCAACGCTTGCCAAGGTCAGTCCGTGAATGGGTGACCAATTGACCGTCCATAACATGCCGAGGCCCCCTGCTTCGAAAAGCCACGTTAAACCATTGAATACAATCCAATTATCGGTTCCTCGTAGATCTTTGATAGTCATTACCTACTTTTTATTACAGAGGGTCCGAAAGTCTGACAACCATTCTTACTAAAGGCACAAATTCGATAACTAAAGGGTTGCCCAGTCGCTGGGGGCTGTAGAGGTCGTCAGGTAGGCAGTAGCTCCAGATAAAATAGGAACTGATTTTCAGCTGCATCCGGTTAGACTGGAAGCCGACCAACATAGTTGTAAACAGGTTAGGCAGATCGAGTAAATTACATGACGTCGACAAACGGATGTGCCGCAAAACTATACTGCGACTAACCATAGTGCGAATGCACGCAAGTGCGACTAACTGAAGCTAGACATCACGCTAGTGCGATAAATACTTGTGCGACTGTAGTTCAACATGTAGGTAAGTGCGAGGCACTTTGTTCGTATCTTTCGATAGTTCGCGGTCTAAACCAAAGTATGAAAAGAGGTGAACCGACGCGTCGTTCGTGTCGCTCGGCCGCCCGCCAGCTGGCGGTGTGCAACACTGCTGTCTATGCAGGGTGTAAAAGGGCCCTTTACAAGCCGTCAACGAAGCATTCAATACCTCAAAACAAGTAACATTGCGCAACGCTGGGTACACATACGTGCATTTGCACTATGGTGTGTCGCATTGCAGTTTTGTCTCACAACATCCGTTGGTCTACCTAATATAGTGCATTCAGTCAGATTATGATGAAAGATAAGACATAATCCGAGCGCAACTAGTGCAATAAAGTTTCTACGCATCAGACTGAGTGGTAGTATCGTATAACATAGTATCAATCTATTTGGATTCACGGTGTAACGCGAATAACAATATTGACGGCTACAGAATACAGAGCAGGGCCTTCGAGCCAATGACCTGGCTGAGCCTTTACATAACATGAGCAGAAAATATTCACGGACTAGCCTTCCAAAGTATAGTAGTATATCTACATAACTATTAGTCTTTCATACCTCGGAGGAGCTCGTGGCTAAATAACAACAGCCGCTCGGGTCGATCTTTAGGTTAAGCCGTGCATGCTTAGTTTGGTCCGTAGGTGGGTGACCACCCATTTCCTCCGTGCCTTGGAAAGCACGTTAAGCCGTTGGTCCCGGCTGTCATTTGTAGATCTTTGACAGTCGTTACAGGTAGTCAGTGGCCCGAAAGTCAGTCAACCAGTCTTACCAAGGGGTATCGTACTACCCGGTGCTTACTGGGTTGTGGAGGTCAGATAGGCAGTCGCTCCATGTAAAATACAGGTATTCAGCTGAATTCGGTAAGACTGGAAGCCAACCACAACATATTTGGGAAAAGGCTAGGCTGATGGTGACTGGACTCAGAGTGTAAATGTGGTGACTCCAGGACTCAGAGTGTAAATGTGGTGTTCTACGAACGATGGGGTACTTAACATAATTTCCTGACTGTTTGTTCATTACAGGACCTGATGGACGCTTCTGAAGGTCAACCGCGGGGACCGGGGGGTGAGGGACTTGTAGTCAAATTCTTGGTAGACTACACGCTAAGAAGAAGTCTGCCAGAGGACCTGGACAAAGTGACATTGATTATGGGAATGTAAATTTCGCAGAGAAGGTTACACCAATTTTGTTGAGTCGTAGAATTTATACCAAGCGTTTTGAAAGCTACATGTCACTCATCTAGGCTCTCAGGGTGTCGGCGTACGTTTAGGGTTGAACCTCATGTGGCAGCAAGCAGTCGCACGTTTCCTTGCTACTATCCCTTTCTGTTGCTCAGAACCGTCATTTCATAGAACGACAAATGGAGCGTGCTCGCGGTGGGTGCGTCGCCATTGCTGCCGTGCGATGGCATACCCGCTCTGTTTGATGTTTTCGATAGGAGCATCGAAGAGTGCAATTCCGTGCTGCCGGATTATCTACCCTTACCGTCGATTTTATTGTCCTCTATTTATACCCACACGCACATACATAGATGGTGCCTTTATTAACAAACAGCCAGACCCAGGTCAATGGACAAGATATAGAAATAGCACACTTTATTAAACACCAAGTTTGTTACACGGCTCTTTCAGTTGTCTGTAGACCTAGAAGATCCAAATATAACGTTCAGTAGTGCGGGAATTAGCGCTGCAAATGAGGAAAAAAATGAAAATAAAACAATATGGCACAATATTAATTGTAGGTACCTATTGAATTTCCACAAAGTATTAATTACGGCGTAATAAGGGCACATCGTATCGAGTGACTGCTGAGATGACGAGTAATAGAGAAGTATGGAAGAAGAAGACATGCTGCGCCGACCTTAAATGGATTGGGACAAGGGCAGGCGAATGATGATGATGAAGTTCACATCGTCTAAGGTAAGAAGGTATTACAATTTATAATGGGTGTAAAAATACCCATATCGAAGCCGAAATGCACTTGTTCTCCCCGTCATTGCGATTATTTTAACCTGGGAACCTTCTAGTTACGGAGATATTGGGGGTCAAAGTTCCAACTCTTTCACAACTTTTTTTTATAAATATGTAAGTACAAGTTTATATAATGTTATAACTACTTTAAATACCTCCACGACCCCTTATAAGTAATTCAATGCATCCATCAGCACAATGTTTTGAGTGCGTTACATTGAGTCCTACCGTAAAACGTGATTTTTCACCCCAAAAAAAAGTCGTTTCCCAGCAATAATTTTTGCGTAGGGCTACTTAGTTTGATGTACAGAATGCTTGGTTGACGTCTTCGTGAAGGGTCCGTTTACACCATGTATGTAACCTTGAAAAGGTTTTTAATATTTTACGAATGATGGCACAGAATATAAATTGCTTATTGCAATACGAGTGGAAGGAGAACATCCTGTTTTTTAAAGTTCGAGGCGATTAGCATAATTAACTTATAGCGTTCCCAGTTCTGGGACACTGCATGGCCTCCTCACTGTTGGAGGGAGTGGGCTGTAATCAAGGATCTAGAAGCAAAACCTTTCATAAGGTCCGTATCCGAAGGCTAACCAACGGGACACTAATAATAAGCCTCCGCTGTCCGTCCGTCCGTCCGGTCGGCCGTCTGCCCGTCTGTCTGTCAGCGGGCTGTATCTCATACATGATCCATAATAGGTAGGCTAGACAGAACAATTAAAATTACCCTACTACGATGGTATGGAACCCTTCATGCACGAATCGCACTTCGCCGGTTTTTTTCCGTCATCGACCCTCCTGTTTATGTTGGACTGACTTATACACATAAAAGATGGCCCAGTAGATGCCTAGCCTTTTCCCAACTATGTTGGGGTCAGCTTCCACTGTAACTGGATTCAGCTGAATACCAGTATTTCACATGGAGCGACTGCATATCAGACTTCCACAACCAGTTACTAGGGACTGATTGTCAGACTTCCAGGCTTTCGATCCATGATGACAGACAAAAATTTACTAACATACTTTCCGAGATCTGGAGGCATCTCGTTTTGTAATGAAGAGGCACTAATCCGCTGGCTGATCTCGGCAAGCGTTGCTTATCTCTGAAGATCGCTCGAGCGGCTGCTAATATTTTTAATCAAATTCTATAAAAAGAGGTGGTTATGTATTCGACATGTATGTACACCGATTTCTCTGTGATTTCTGAGCGATTTTCGTGATTCTTGTTATATTTGGTGGAGGAAGCTTGCGTGGTGGTCCTATGTAATTGTATTACCTAAATACTTTTTAGTTTGTGAGTGACCTCCCTTCAATACGTATTTTTCCTTCTTGCCAGTGTTGATGACATTTAAATGATAAAATATTATTCGCGGCTGTATATGTAGTTACAGAATTATAATCATCAAAATCACCAATACAACCCTCCAAGCTCATAAAGGCGCAGGAACAAAAAAAAACAGAAAAAGTCATTCCTACAGCTTTATGAACTTAGAGCGGTGTATTGATGATTTTGATGATTATAATTCTGTAACTACATATGTTTTACAGCCGCGAATAATATTTTAATCAACATACAACCTAGCACGGGCCTGCAAATTGCAAAAAACGTAAGAAAATTTGAATTTCGCGGGTTGGTTGGTCGCATTCACCTTAATAACTTCTAGTTACAATGTAATGTAAGCTCGGGATTCGTGCCCCGAAACGGTGACATGGAGTCGCGGTAGACCACGAAGGAGATGGCGGGACGAACTGGATGTCTTCCTTGAGAATTGGAAAGTAGTAGCACAGAATCGTGACCGTTGGAAGGAATGGAGGGAGGCCTTTGCCCAGCAGTGGGACAATATGGGTTAGCTATAATATATGTATAAAACTAGCTTTTGCCCGCGGCTTCGCCCGCGTGGATGTAGAAAAATATTTGACGGGAACGTACTGCCGGGATTAAAAAGTAACCTATAGGTTAATCCAAGTTACGGTAGCAAACATATTTACATATATACCTTCATCCCCCTTTAAAACCCTTCTGGGGTAGAATTATCAAAAACGCTGAGACATGTATAAATCCATTGTCAATCGTCAGCCTAAACACTAAATTTGAAGATCCTAACTTCAAAACTGACGGATTTTCATATAAACTTCCATCCCCTATTTTACCCCTTTAGGGGTCTCTTCAAAAAGAACACACCCTCCAAGTTTCATGTCTCTAGGACCAGAGGCTTGGGTTGTGTGTTGATCTATCACCCAGTCAGTCAGTCAGTCAGTTTACCATTTTATATTTAAAGAAGATAATATACAATGTAAAAAATAATTCATGGCAAGAATTTGTGTGGTATAACTACACCTAAAAAAAATATTGCAAACAAAGTCACACAACAGATTTTTTTGTGTTTTTTTTTGCAAAAATTTTTTCAGGCACGAGTCCCTCTCTGTCCTACCTAGCTATTACCAACGACACTAACATTCTACGTAGAACATTGGTTTATGTAAATGACTATAAAATGTACAGTTATCTTATAAATAAGTTAAAAGAGGTCGTAGTACTCATAAGTTAGACTTTATAACATGACTAATGATTATTTCAGCTAAGTTGAACGATCTTTTACATAGCCCCGAAGCTGAAAAAAGTAATTTTGGAACTATAAAATTACGTTGAGCTGAAAAAATAACTGTGAAAATGCTGCGGAAGTTGCTCTAGACAACAAGAATATTAAAATCGACTCCTTATATTGTTGAAGTAGGTTAAAATATAGCCTATGTTACCCGGGCCATAATAGCGAATCGATTGACACCTTATTCATCAAAATCGGATGAATAGTTTAGGCGCTACGGAGGAACATACGTAATAACAAACACACATACATAGACTGTTAAAATATTATTTTCCTTTTGGATTCGCCGTAGTCGGGTAAAAACATTATGAGGAAAACCATCACCTCTGAAGGACGAAGGATGAAGGAGGTTTCCTTCATCAGAAAAATACCAAAATCTGAAATGATTAACACGCGGTGAGCAATGTTTCTATGCATGAGAAGCGGCGTCGAGGGTATCCTGGTTGCGGTAGTGACAGGCTTGCGATATAATGATGTGGGGATGATACTATGAGTGAGTGAGACGAAGAGTGTGTGAGAGAGAAAGAAGAAAAGAAGATGGCGGTGTTCACGTTGCTATGTGAAGTCATAAGGCGATTCTCCTCTTCTTTATATTGTGGTTAGTGCCTGGTGTTAGAGTTTTTATACCACCCATGGGCCTCTGACTTGGATTTACATGCCGTCAAGAAATATCTCTCAGGCAAACTGGTTTCACGATGTTTTCCTTCACCGAAGCAAGTAATAATTATACAATACGCACATGAATCCGAAAAATCAGAGTTTTGTGCCTTGGGTTCGAACTCGAGACCTATGACTTGGCAGTCCGACGGTCACACCACTAGGCTTTCACAAATGAAATATCGGCCAAGTGCGAGTCGGACTCGCGCACGAAGGGTTCCGTACCATTATCTACAAAAACGGCAAAAAAATCTTGTCTGTTGTATGGGAGCCCCACTTAAATATTTTTTTATTCTGTTTTTTTTTTAGTATTTGTTGTTATAGCGCTGCAGAAATACATCATCTGTGAAAATTTAAACTGTCTACTCGTAACTATCACGGTTCATGAGATATAGCCTAGTGACAGACTGTCTGTCTGAGACAGCGGAGTCTTAGTAATAGGGTCCCGTTTTACCCTTTGGGTACGGAACCCCTAATAAAAAGTACTTATTTGCATTTCTATCGTTTGTTTTCCCACAGTTATGTTAGACACACGAAAAATATCGATAAAACCAATCCTATTTACGCATTTGCCTCAACGACAAAGTAATAAAAATGCTTTCACGGAAACGTTCGACAATTTGCTCACATTTATACCGATCATTGAAGAAACCGTTACCTTGTTATTACTTGATAATGTAGTAATTCTTCTCCTTAGAGGCCCCGGAAAATGTCTGTGAGTATAACTACCTATGTGGTACCTTATTACTTGATAATGTAGTAGTTCTTCTCCATATAGGCCCCGGAAAATGGCTGGATAACTACCTATGTGGTACTTGTAAAACAACCAACAACAGCCACTCCTAAATCAGTGTATTTTAGTAGGTGTTTTATAGAATTTTCATTAATTTATAGGGTAAAACCAGGATAGATGCCCCACTTTTTGAAAAAGCCTCCTAATTTTCAAACTGTACGTTTTTCATGAAGAATTTCCATGAATGTAATTAGTTTGATCTTTGTACTAGCAATGCGACTCGTTTTTGTTGATCTAACATTATTTGATTCTGCATAAATTGAGTTTTTGCAAACCCTTTTTTTTGAGGATAGATGCCTACCTATATGGATAGATGCCTCACTATGAAAATGCTAAGGAGGATAGATGCCCTATAGATTAAAATAAGTACAATACATAGTTTTCATATGTTTTATTTGTAATCTTTAGGTAATAGTATTAACGGTACTCTTAAAAAATATTAATTAAACTTAAACATTTGTTTAACAAAAAATAACTTCTAAATTTTAATGTGCATAATCGTAACTAATTGAACATAATAGGTAGGTATGGCAGGCAAGATACCAATTTTTAAAATTTTCATAAAATCAACCACAATTAAATGTTGTCCTTATTTTAGGTTGAATTGGAAAGTGCTTTCAGTTTGCCACATCTTGAGCAATAATTTCTAAAAAAGTGTACATACTTCGTGCAGCCACTTCTGGCATGATATGCACCGAATCCAATCAGATTTTAACTTCGTGTTTTGATAGTTATCAAAGCATTAAGCAATAATAAAAAAATTATCAACATAAAAATAATCATTTTAAAAATGTGCTAACATGCATACAGTGTATGGGGGATAGACGCCCCGAAGGGCACCTATACTGCAAAAAATCGGGGCGACTATCCTTTTTGCTATGGATAGATGCCCTTTTATTTTTTGACGTATCTAAATACAAAAGTGCAATTATTATTATGTAGTTATAAAGTTAACTAACCAATATATGGATATAATTAAAATAGAACAGAATTTATTACTATATAAAAAGATATGTAACAGTAAATTCTTACGTTTGAAACTTTGAAGCGTTCGTCCTGTTCGTCGCGGAGATGATCGCATGCACCAGCTAAACACGTCAATCCCGTGCGATGGTCTGCAGGGCACATAGGTGTGGGGCACGTGCGCTCTATTTTTAGACTATTAAATCTGTGTTGCGATTTTGGGAAGTTAGGTTTTTAGAAAATGGGGCACCTATCCAACTGCGGCATCTATCCGGGTTTTACCCTACATAACACAACAAAACACGCCTGTAATTCTCGTAGGGTAAAGCAGAGGTGTAATAGTACACCCACATTTCGCCAGTTATGTTTAAGTCCCATGTAATAAGGGGTGAGCCTATTGCCATCAACCGGGCACGAATATCGGTAATAGTGAAGTAGTTTGTAATCCACTTCGCAGGCCCAGTGCGGGTTGGTAAATGTGTCATGTCTTTGAGTTTTCAGTTCTAAGACATGCCAGTTATATTGCGGTGTTTTCCTGCACCGTTTTGAGAGCAGTGGAGATGAAATAATTTACAGTAAAAGAAAAAACGTCCAAGACGCTGGAAAAGACAGAAAGATTGATATAAAATCAAAATTCAAAGACGGTTTATACCTAACTAAACTTATACAGTCACTTACGGGATATCTTCCGTGATTATTCATTACTAGCGACCCGCCCCGGCTTCGCACAGGTGCAATGTGTACATATTATATAAACCTTCCTCTTGAATCACTCTATCTATTGCTGAAAACTGCATTAAAATCCGTTGCGAAGTTTAAAAGGTCTAAGCGTACAAACAGCGGGAGCGACTTTGTTTTATACTATGTAAAGATTCTGAGCCCCCGATACTTGGACGCTGTTGCAAGCGCCATGATCGTGGGTTGACTGGAGAATGCGGGTGGATGGTAAATAAATGTTAGGTGCAGACAGATCTGTCTACCCTCTTTCTTAGTCTTTTGCTACGCGCACTACTGGAACTCAGAATAATGGATAATCACGGAAGATATCCCGTAAGTGACAGTATAAGTTTAAAAGTTTATTCAAACTAGGCTGTAGATTCGACTACAAGTTATCAAGCTGTCAAATTTCTTTTAACCGATTTTTTACTTTATCGCTATAGCATTAGGTTCAAGGTTGATTGGGAAAGTTTGACAGTTTCGGGTACCTTGATGTGCTGACGTCTACGTTAATTACAGAAGACAGTCCCCGAAAGCCCCATCTTTCAGAAACGACTTCATAAACAAAGACAGGCCTATTCCCTGCAGATGATGGTGTTGATGAAAGTGCATGTCTGGGTTCACACCCACGGCTAACAGCCTGTAAATCGTGGCTGTCACCACTGGGCTGCAACCTCAAACAATCGTCGTTGAAGTTCTAACACCACACCACGTAAGTACATTTTTGGCGGTTTTGATATTTTGATTTTTGATGCCGTTTGCTAAAGAATTTGGAAGATGCGTTGTTTCAGTCAATCACAGAAACAAGCAACATGTCTATCTAATTTGAAGTGAAAACTAATTATAAAAATGGAATTGTACCTAGGTATAATCATGAAGTTTTTTCACTCTCCTGTAAAGTTACTATTTTTGACTTACGTGGTGTTGGAACTTTAACGACGCAATGGCAATGATTTATACCTAATCAATTCAGTCGGTTCAGGCCCATAATCTACAAGGTATGTATTCAGAATGCTATTCTATGATAAATGAACACACTGTTCGCACATAACTCTTCTAGTAAACTGCATAAATATCTTGAAATGCTACTGTTTTAATTTTAAATAAGACCAGATGTTGTGTTTTTTTTTTCTGAATCCGTGACCAGAGTTGCAAGTTGAAAATTATAATGTCGGGCTTACATTAAAAGAGATTTTTGTAGTTACTGCTAGACTGAGCGACTGTTTACATATTGTTACGGAGAAGCGCCATGGTAGACCGCGAAATTAAATTTTTCTTAGGTTTTTTGCATATTGTAACTCAGTGTCAGGTTGTATGTTGATCCAGGGCTGCGGGACTGTTCGAAAGAGATACCGCGGCCCTGGAACACAAAGGGCAAAAGAAGGAATATGGATGGGTTTTAGTCAGTAAAAGTCTGACACTCCCTTCCACTCCGCCCAGAGCAGAAGGGATCATTAATTGATGAGGTCACATCCCAAAAAAAGAAAAAATAGGTTGTCTGTTGATTAAAATATGATTCACGACCGTAACAAACAAGACTTAACTCATTAAAATCATCAATACAAGCCTTTAAGTTCATGCTATCCTAGTAAATTATTTTTTCATGAAATAGTTATTCATTGGGATTATAATAAATTAACTTAGAGGGTTGTATTGACGATTTTAATTATTATAATTCTGTAAATACATATGTGTTACGGTCGCGGATCATATTTTGTTCAACATACAGACTGACACGGACCTGCAAATTGCAAAAAACGTAAGAAAAATATAATTTTGCGGGTTATCCTACCTTTCCACTTTAATGTAAATTTTAGGCGGTTTTGACATTGCGATGCTGTTTGCTAAAGAATAAGACGACACGTTGTTTCAGCCAATAAGAAACACGCAACATCTCTAATATATAATTTGAAGTGTACACAAATTATAAAATGGTATTGCAATGGTATCTGTGATGTTAAAATTGTGCAGTTTTCCCACTCTCCTGTAAAGTTGCTATTTTCGACTTACTTTGTATCTTGATTATCGGCGTGCGTGTATGACCAGATGTATGAATGTGGACGAGGCGATAGGAGCACGTAAGGATCGTAGCAGGTGGTGTTCTGCGGGTTCTGCCTACCCACGAGGGAAGAGGTGTGAGTTTATACACCATTATTTTTAGGTCGTTCTGGAGCCGAACACCATGAACTCGATCATCGAACTCGAAACGATTGGGACTATTTTTTTTCCAAAAATAACAATAAAAAAAAACACGAAAGAATAAATTTAATGTTTATTTTTTAAATAATGAGAACTCAAATGCATATGTGTGTGTAGAACGTATCCACGATCGGCAACACATGCGAACGATACCCATTGAAAAATTCATTCATCAATCGATTCTCATTATTTCACAAAAAAAAAAACATTAAATTTATTCTTTCGTGTTTTTTTTATTGTTATTTTTTGAAAAAAAATAGTCCCAATCGTTTCGAGTTCGATGATCGAGTTCATGGTATTCAGCTCCAGAACGACCTAAAAATAATGGTGTATAATATGTATGTATGTGTGATCTTGCATTCTGTGTTAAATCAGCCAATAACGCTCCCGATTCTGGAAACATAGCTCCTCTTTGTGAGAGAGAGTTGGTCGTAGAAAAGGTGTAAACGGAAAAAACCAAGCATTCTATACATGAAATTTAGTAACTCTACGCAAAAATTATTTGAAACGCTTTTTTTAATGAAAAATCACGTTTTACGCTAAGACTTCGCTGTAATGCACTCAGAACATTGTGCTGGTGGATGCATTGAGTAGTACGGGGGTCATGAAGGTATTTAAAGTAAAGTTATAACATTAAAAACTTGTATTTAAATAAAAACTTGTGAAAAATTTGGAACTTTGACCTCCAATATCTCTGTCACTGGAAGGTTTCCAGGTACGGAACTATACGGAATATGAAACATAAATCATATTTATTTCTGTAAATTGGTTTTACAAACACTTTCATCATGTTATGTTTTAAAACAAGATGGGGCCGGTGGAGGTACAAAAGTACCTGACTAAGAGAAGAAACAGCTGAAACAAACTCAGAGGTTACTGTCTCGTTTTAAGTCCAGACATTGGTCAAGTCATATGAGTACCATGCAGATTAGTGGCTGAGATTATCTTTTGAAGAAAGAACCACACAGATTTGAGTAGACCTGTCTAGTCACTGCGAGCATTTGTCAGTGATCGTGTAACTCGACTCATAACCCAAGGAGCTCAGTAACTCTTGAGGTTGCAGTAGTTACTACTTGGCAGTTCCGGAGAATCTTATTATTATCCGATGTTATTTATCTTGCTAGTTAATCTCAGTACAGTAGTATCTGATTGAATTTTTTAGTAAGGGTTGGGGTGTGTTGACTACCACTCCCTAGATAGGCTCGCTCCATGACCAATAACCAGATGCATCCGGTTAGACTGGAAGCAGACCCCAATATAGTTGGGAAATGATTGATTGAGGGTAGGAAGTACCTAGTGTCTTTCAATGATGTTTTATGTCACTCATAGCCCGTGGGAAAAAAAATAGTAGCAATAACTCATTATAGCAGTTTTCGCCGAGTTCCACGCCCGACAGTGGACATTACCAGTCAAAGTACTACCGATACATTACGGAGTATTACAATAATGACATTATTTGGTATTTATTTTATTCTAAACACGGGGAAAAGTGGAGTTATGTGTAGTGTATGCGAATTAAATTCACACGGGGTCAGGAACCTTTGGGCTAGACGAAAAATCTGTGGAGTTGATGTAGACGCCAAATGGCAAAAGAAATTCACCATTATTATTCCATTTGTTTATTCACATACACATTTAATACATTTTTATTCCTTTAATAAAATAATGTAAAAAAAAAAAATAGTGGCGTACCAGCATCGGGAACAGGGTCTAAGCTACCGGTGGGGGTGGTCAAGCTACAATGGACGCCATGTCCAGAAGTACTGCTTTCTGAATCAAGCCTTTGATCCAGTTGCCAAGTGAGAGCCTCTTCAGATGTTGGTCGAGGCTATTAGCTATATAGCTATTGGTCGACACGACTAACGGCACAGTAACTGCTGTACTCACATCCCACATGTCCACAACCTCGCGACATGTGAGTTGTACCCCACCCTTATAATTATTACAAAGTCTATAAGTTATTTTTAATGCCATAAAATAATGAGAAGTGGCAATATCAAGAAGAAGACTAAGAAATGAATTTATGAATGAATTTTATGTAAGAATCATTAGGGTGCAGACTGTATCAAATTAAGTGTAGACATTTATGTAAAGATTTGTAATTATTTTTTAACTGTATCTATGAAATTATTACTACTAACATAGTTTTTAAGCATTTCTAACCCTATGGACTTGGTTGTTCAAAATAAAGTATTTGAATTTGAATATTTTTGTACAGTATGACCACTTTAAGAATGCAGTTTGAAGTGGCGCTGCTTGTAAAGAAAATATGCCAAACTTGGTATATTTATTTTAGTTCTGTGTTTTGTCGCCTGCATAGATGAGTTGGTTGAAGTGTAACGACGTTTGGCAGGGGAGACTTTCATCATCGCTTTCGTTGATAGACTATTCATTTGTCTAGGCTCGCCGCTGGTGGCCGTCGAATATGGCCATCAGCCAATAACGGAAGCGACGCAGATTGTGTTGCTATTCTTGAGTAAATAGGATGCTTTATCTATTATTTTTTCACTGTCGCCTACGTTAGCACTGCTTGGTCTTGCTGTGCGACAATAATCAACCTATTGCATTCCCACTGATAAGATACATGGCTCCTCTCTGTGTGAGGGACGTGATCCTTCACGCGGGCCCAGTGTGGGTTGGTAGTCGTTACAAGTCTTAGATTAGAATGTTTGGTTCTAGGATTCTATCGGTTTCCTCATGATTCCAGAAACGAATCGATAGGTAACTGTGTGAAAGATGACATGGCTAGAAATGGAGTGACCCGTGAGATGACGACTAATATTGTCTTCTTTCGTGCCCATGGTACGACTTATTTAAATTTATTGGGCCCTTATGTCGTCAAGTTAGAGCGGGGGCACACGATGCGTTGCGGCGGCGATGCGGCGCCGGAGCGGTGTCGCTGCGTCGTCTTACATAGAAATATCTATGGCATGTCACACGATGCGCTCCGGCGCCGCACCGGACTTGCAACCACCGAGACGAGGTGGGGAGAGGTGAATGCGTTGCGACGTTGGAGCGGCACCGCTCAGTTATGCGTCACAAGGAAGGACTACTACTAAGGAAGGACTGCTACGGAGCCGCTGTGACATAACAACGGTGCCGCACCGCTCGTGTACCCGCTGATACGATGAAATCTTTGCGGTGCAGCGCCGCAACGCATCGTGTGCCCCCGCTCTTAATCGCGGCGTCTGTGGTGTCTTTTAGGTCCTCCAAAGTGCAGGTGTTGGAACACTTCGGACACTCCAGCAAGCGGGACATCGTCATCGTTGTACGTGTGTGTCGGAAGGATCTTTAACTCCTCATCTTTCCAAATTGTGTTTACATTGGCTTACTAGGGTGCGCAATCGGTTAAGTTTTTTCCAAACAGGTCACTCCAGATCATGTCTCGGAGGTATATGTTCCTGGACGATGGATGTCAATAATAAAGTATGGAAGAAGAACACAATAATGCTGCACCGACGCCAAATAAATTGGAATAATGACAGGAGAACGATAATTGATGATGTATTCTTTCACCATCCTTGAGAGTAGTAATACAATGGAATCTCTAGCACAGTGCTATTCTAACTTAATTTTCACATTGCTCAAAAAAATAAAATAAATGACGACTCCATCATTGTGCTTCGTAGATTATATCAGTACACGAAATGACTCATACTTTTAGGGGTCTTGGCTCCTCAGATGTAGACGCTAGATCTAGGATGAAACGTGTCTAGGTTTTGTGGCTGAAGACGGCAAAAAGAAAGATGTTAGTTTAGATCTTTTTAGATGTTTAGATTTCTTTGGAAGTTTGGTGGTTTTTTTTATCTGTCTATGTTTTTGTCTTTACTATTTAGGGGTTCGCTTTCAAAGATGATCTCGTGGCTAAATAATAACAGCCACTAGTGTCGATCTTTAGGTTAAGCTACGATTGCCTAGGTTGGTCCGTGGATGGGTGACCACCCATTACATACCGAGTTTCCTCCATGCCTCGGAAAGCACGTTAAGCCGTTGGTCCCGGCTGTCATTTGTAGATCTTTGACAGTCGTTACAGGTAGTCAGTGGCCCGAAAGTCTGACAACCAGTCTTACGAAAGGATATCGTACGAGTATTACTCAGAACTAACTGGGTTTTGGAGGTCAGATAGGCAGCCGCTCCACGTCAAATACTGGTATTCAGCTGCATCCGGTTAGACTAGAACCCCAAAATCGTTGGGAAAAGGCTATTCAGATGATGCAGATGATATTTAGGGGTTCGTTTCTAGTATTATAGAAGAGGCTGAATATCTCTATTTTTCTTAGAGTGACTACGGCGCTTAAGAATTACGTGAAACCGTTGGGTTGCCATACATGCACCTGTTGGGGGTAGTCAGAAATGCAAAAGTACGAGCAAGTAGCCGAGTTGTGGAGGTCAGATAGGCAGTCGCTCCATGTAAAATACAGGTATTCAGCTGCATCCGGTTAGAATGGCAGCCAACCAACATAGCTGGGGAAAAACTAGATAGATAATGATGCTCCGATTGACCTATAAACCCAGTTATTTGTTAGAAGTAGCTGATTTTAAACATGCGCTTAACAATTCCTAAATTGGTACTTCAAAAACAATAGTTAAATTTGAAATCATTTCTCTTAGCAAGCAAGGGTGTAACTAGACTGTAGACGACCGACCAAGACTGATGCTTGGGATATGCAGAATATCACGCCTGTGTTCCTGTAAGCCCTGAAGGGCGTTTACCCACATTCCGGGAAAATGTTTTGATATAATGGATAGCAACAGATGATTAATGTCGAGGGTCTTAGACTTGTTCTTCCCGTAATGTAATTCCGTATTCAAAAAAATTACAATCGAGAGGACGGATTAAAATTGTCAAGTACGTGGAATCCAGTTTTGAGTTTGCTCAAAAGTAGCAGCCGGCTTCGTAATAAGGAATCAAACCTGGTGATACTGTGAGTGTGTTTTGCCGTGACTTAGTGTCAAGTACCAGTAGACAGTAGTGCGCGTAGCAAAAGACAAGAGGGTAGACCGATTTGTCTGCTCCTAACAATATATTTTCCATCCACCCGCATTCTCCAGTCAACCCGCGATCATGGCGCTTGCAACAGCGTCGAAATATCGGAGCTCAAAATCATGAACAATCACGAAAGATATCCCGTAAGTGACAGTATAAGTTTCGTTTTGAAATTGGGGTAACAAACTTAAAAGAATAAACGGAACCTATATAATTTCACGTTTAGTCCGCCTGAAAGAGATGTTTTACTCATGATATGAGCTCCCATGACTTCTAGGTCTTCCGATCAAGGGCCAATATGGATCGCTGGTCGTTTGTTTTGTCGAGCTCGTCTCGCCATCATCTGTACAACTCCCTGATTTTGATTGGTGATCAATCTCATCGCGTTTGGTATTAGTTTCTTTTCCACCTAGCCTGAGGGTGTCCCACTTTATTCTTGCCGATTAGCGGTCTCCACTCAAGAACATGTCTACCTCAACGGTCATCGGTTCTAAGGTTAATATGACCGGCCCATTGCCTCTCCAGCTTGCTTATTCTGTGAGCTATGTCGATTCGACGACTTTGATTCCCTACCGGATCACCTCGTGCCGGATTTGATCTCTCAGAGAGACTCCAAGCACATACGTTGAGATCATACACAAGTATGGACAAGGTTTTGTTATTTGAAGCGGTCACCGGTCGTAGATCAATTCATCTAGATGCACCTTACACATGAGATATCCCACGGCAACAATAGGTTTTCATTTCAGTGAAGCAAAACATTCCGAAGAAAATTTGTCTATGGGCTAGGATTGTCAACATTCAGTGATCAAGCGTGGTGACTAGTGCTCTCCCCATCTTTGTTAGAGAAAAGGGATTATTCATAGAGGTATGGTTATATTTAAGTAAATATTTAGCTTTAATTATTCTATAACTTCGTTTTCTTTGCTTGATGGAATCAGAAATGATGACATCCGCAAGAGAACCAAGGTTACTGACGTTGCCCGAAGAATTGCCAAATTTAAGTGGCAGTGGCACATTGCTCGCAGAACGGATATCCGATGGGCCCGAAAAGTTTTGAAGTGGCGATCCCGAACATGAAGACTTTGCGTTGGAAGGCCTCCCACTAGGTGGACCGAAGACCTATTGAGGGTTGCGGGGTTCCGCTGGATGCGAGACGTTCGGGACCGGTCAATGTGGGGTACCTTGGGGGAGGCCTATGTCCAGCTGTGGACGTCTTTCGGCTGAAATGATGATAATGATTCTATAAATAGCTTCAATTCATTGATGCGTTGATTTATTAACTACAATTAAAGTCTCTATTGGATGGACGTTTGCAAGGCAGATGTGAGTGGAAACACAGCGATAGGACACCCTAGAAGCACAAGATCTAAGGTCCATTCGGATCTATACCCAACGCCACTGTACAGAAATATGAGACCATCTTCGCTCACCCTGTGGATGTGGATCCCTGGTCTGGTGGTGTCTCTGAGCATCTTCTGACTGGCTCCATTTTGGGGCCCACTTGCCACTGATACACTGACCTTATCAGTGATGTTCTTCTGAAAGACCAGGTGCGTAAGGACTTGTAACTGACTTGAGAGTATGAACGTGGACGAGGCAAAAGGAGTATGTAAGGATCGTGGCAGGTGGTGGTACTTACCATAAAATAATCGTGAGTTTGTGTTTTTGTGGTTATTTATGTATGAATGTCAGTTTTTTATGCCTTTGTCAAACTGTGAGACATTACAGGTTTAAAAAATCTTTTTAGTCTCTATAAATCTTTAAACGGTATTAAATCGTGTACGATATTTAAAGTCTATACCTTTTACCAAGCCGCGGCCGTTTTCCACGACACGCGATCTTAGCCGAAAGTATGCTGCGACGCGCGATCGGATCCGTTCGCCTGTCATCGTATCGGATCGGATCCTTTCGGCTTTCAACACGGTAGGAATTAAACTATTTGACTATAATACGCAGAAACGGAAAAAAAATCGATCGATCTCCGATCGTATGCGTCGACATCTTGCCGAACGCGACCGGCTGTCGCCGCATCCGTTCGTATCCTTTCCGATCCAACGCGATGCGAGTTTGGTGGGAATCATCCTTAAGAGTAGGAGTACTAGGGGGAGACTGTAAGATAATATGGCTAGAAAAAGGGTGACTACGGAGAAAAATTGCTGTGCCGACCACAAATAAATTGGGGTAAGAGTTATAAGTGCCGTTTCGAATATGTTCATAATTATGCATTCAGTAAAAAGCTGTTATTTTGATATTACAAACAGACACTTCAATTTTATTTATTTGTATAGATTTTGAATATTGTAGTATTGTTAAATCAAACGGACTTTATTCAGATCTAAGATAAACCGTGACAGATGCCCGACAGTCTGACAACTTCTCTTAGGGACATCGTGTTCCCCAGTAACTACGTTTCAAAGGTCTAATATGCAGTCAATCCATGTAAAATGTCAGTTCCTATTCAGTATTCAGCTGAATCCGGTTAGATTGGAAACCGATCCTAATATTTTGCGAAAATGCAGGCAGATACACAGGGTGTAACAAGACCCTTAACGAAGCCGTCAACCAAGCATTACGTACATCAAACTAAGTAACTACCCAAAAATAATTTCGGGAAAACGACTTTTTTTTTTTGGTGTGAAAAATCTCGTTTTACATTGTGCTGATGGATGGATTGAAGTACAGGGACCTGGAGGTGTTTACAGTAAAAATCTTACGTTAAAAACATGTTTACTTATTAAAAAAAAAACTTGTGAGAAATTTGGAACTTTGACCCCCAATATCTCCTTAGCTAGAAGGTTCCCAGGTATGGTCTAGAACAAAGAAATGATCGCAATGACGGGGAGAACAAGTGCCTTTCGGCTTCGTTAAGGGTCTTGTTACACCCATTATGATGTTTGATGTTGAAGCAAATTGTTCTTTCTCTCTCTCTTCTTAAAAATAAATTTTTATTTGGCATCTTCACTGCCCTAAAAATACTTTACAAAACTGATAAATCCTTTAAAATATTCCTTTCACGAAGCGCCAAAAAAACCCATAATTCTTAGTAGGGTTAAACCTACAGACCCCGATTCAGAAAACAATAAAAAAAATCCCGTAAATTTGACTAAAATAAGTTATTCTCGCATGCGGCGCACGCGCAGCCGTCGGTCGGCGAATTTTTTGCGTCGACACTTCTAACTGTAGTTTAAACTGTTCACTTAATTTATCACCCTCACGATATCTGGATTAAGGCACAGATAATATAATACATTAAGGCTTTTACGGTAAATGATGTTTTTTGAGTATTTCTCGTGAAAAATTGTTCTTTTTTGAAAAATTTTCGCATTAAACGAGGTAGGTAAAATACATTTTGTTGTCTACAGTTGTTTCATTTACATTGTTAAAACGAGTTATGACGGTTTGTCGGAAAATGGCGTAAGTTTATGTAGGTTTATGGAGGGATTTTTATTTTATTTTTAATACGTTTTTTTTTTAATGTAATATCACCATGCTGAGATACGCCTCTTGGCCTCGTAAAGGACCAATTTCGTTCGTCTTATTTTCATTTTTATTCTATATTGCACAGAATAACAAATATACTTACAAATTGCAATAATATAGCTATATATGTACTGTGTCGCGCGTGTGTGTGCTGTGCTGTGTATGTATGTTTTATTTTTTCTTATGTTTACTTTCATATTTTTTTTTATTTTTAATTTAACCAATTTTTGTTTTGTCTTGTGCGAGACAAATAAATGCTTTTTATTTCTTTATTACAAGAATTCTTGAAAGATGACAGCGATAGTCTTGAATCGTCAGTGACGTAGTTTGGAGCAAGCCTATTTGAGTGTATGCACTGAAGGATGAGAATGGATGACCTATCTTTAAACACAGCGACATATCAAGCTTATATATTCAGCACATATACAGTACTAGCGACCCGCCCCGGCTTCGCACGGGTGCAATGCTGATACTAAACACACTACAGAAAAACTGTGAACGTTGTATATAAAAACATAGCGGCCCACTTCGGCTTCGGGTGTAAAATATATAGCCTATGTCACTCACTGAAAAAATTATTAAAATTGATCCAGTAGTTTTGATTTATTCATTACTGCCCGTGGCCCGCACGCGTTAAAAGAGAATGCTCATGGAAGTATGGAATCCCGTACCATGCTGCATCAAAATCAAACCTTGTTTTTTATAGACTACACTGATTGTATTAACTCCTACAAAAATTATTTTTGAAAAAAAAACCCGCGTTTCAGAGTTATTTTATAAAATCGAAACTAACCTAAAAAGTAGGTCTATTTTTTCGACGCTACCAACGACGTATTTTAACACACATACATTACATTATTGCTCTAAAAACAGCGTAATACACTAATATTAGTAAGAATTACGAGTTAAAGTAACATCCACAGTATGCTTGACTGAAACTCGATTTTATTTTAGACCTTTATATTGCCAATAGTCAGTCAGTACAGTACAAATGTCAGATGCCACAGATAAGATAACTATAAACCATAGAGTATAGTAGTGCTATAAACTAGTCGGGATTTAGGGATGTAATCGATAAATCAAAATCTTTAGGCTGAGAAAATCTATTTTGTTGCAAATAGCAATAAACCAAACTAAATCGATTTGGTGTACTGATCTTACTTAATTGTAATTAATTTTAGAGTCCGCTCGACAGACAAGGGTTTGTTCAATTGAAACGGAACGTCATTTATATTCAGTTGAAACGGAACGTCATATAAAGGGAGTAAAACAATATTCATACTTTTAAACTCGAAAAGTATATTTCCAGTTCAAAAATCAAATCCCCGACGCGTAATGCCTTAAAAAAATATAAAACTAATTACTATAATATTTTGGTTTTGAGGCGCGAGACTTTTTGGTACCAACTTTGGTCATTGTCCTTTGGAGTAAAACAATTATATTCCCCTTTCCCTATACCATGAAGATTTCCTACTATCTTTGGAATATCTAAATTCATACACTACATTTTTACTTATTTACTTTTTACATTTTTATTTATTTTTATAACAATTAATATATTACAGAATTTCTTTATATATGTCGTAGGATAATTTGATACTTCGAATCTTCGCGGAAATCCTAGGGGTTTTGCGAAAACGCGGATAATTAGACATAGGCGAAAAATTATCAAATCTTACTGGACAAAGTCAGGATTTTTGCGAAAATACTCGTTATTATAGCAATATTGCGAAACGAAACGCTGGCTGTTATGAAATAAGAACGCTGATTGGTCGGTCAGCGCGTTCAATAAGAGATCGTCTCTGATTGGTTGACGTCTTAAATGTCAATCATTTGTTGCCGCACGTTATTTGTTTACGTTTGTGTCTGAGTTAAATTGCAGAAGTGTTTTGTTTTTTATCGTAAATAGTGTACCTACTTGGACTTAAATAAAGTGGTAAATAAAAGTGCTACACGGATGTACATAGTTTCATATATCATAAAAGTCTTAGTCAACCACTCAACAACAACAATGCTTTCGAGATTGGTTTAGCGGTGTTTTTTTTGTCATTGTGTTAAAAGTGGACTATAAAATTGTACTTGAACTAAGAAACGGTGTGAATAGGAGGTTTGGTTTTCATATAATTATGACAGATTCGACAGAGAATGATGTTCAACCTTCAGCAGAATCGGAGAATTTGGAGGTTATCTCCGTTAAAGACAAATTTTACATAGAGTTAAGAAAGTTTTACGATAATAGAGTTGACGGTACAACTAAACCAGAATGGACTAAAGAACGTGTAAATGCTGTAATAAATTCAATTCAACAATTTAAAACTGCGAGTGTACTTAAGCAACCAAAAACACAACAACAGTATAGAAATGCAAAAAAATACGACGTGATGAGTGTAGGTGAAGAAAAACTTCTGATACTGAGAAGAAAGGATCTTAACTCTCCTGTTGTACAAGTACCTTCAACAGATATGTACTATGATATTCTTCTGCAGGCGCACATATCAACTGGGCATGGAGGACGCGACAAACTGATATATAACCTAAAGCAACAATATGTGATACCGGTACCGATTATGATATTGTTCCTCAACTTGTGTAAGATCAGTCTGAATAAAAAAAGTTGCCCAAAAACAGGAATTGTTGTACGCCCCATAATTTCTCAAGACTTTAACAAACGTGGGCAGGTAGATTTAATTGATCTCCAGTCAACTCCTAGCCACAATTACAAATGGATTTTAAACTATCAAGACCACCTCACTAAGTTCTGCTTTCTCAGACCTTTAACCAGTAAAAAAGCAACTGAAGTAGCCATGGCTCTTTTATAAATATTCTTAGAAGTGGGTGCGCCAATGATTTTACAGAGTGATAATGGCAAGGAATTTACTGCCAGCATAATAAAAGAGCTAATCACATTGTGGCCTGCATGCAAGATAGTGAATGGACGTCCCCGACATCCTCAAAGTCAAGGTTTGTTTGCAAGTTTTGCACTATCCCGCTTACCGCTATGCATTTTTCTTTCACCCAAAGGTTGCCTGGTAGAGATTGCTACCTTAGCAATAAGGCCACCTATGTTGAACTGTCTTTTGTTGTTATCTGTTGTTTTGTATTTTTTTTTATGTGCAATAAAGTATTTTTCTCTTTTTTAGGTTCGGTAGAAAGGTGCAATCAGGATGTTGAGAACATGTTGCGTTCCTGGATGTCCGACAATAACTCAACTGAATGGTCACTGGGATGCTATTTCGTTCAGTTCCAGAAAAATTCTTCGCATCATCGCACAATAGGACGTTCACCATACAAAGCCTTGTTTGGTCACGATCCTGTAATTGGCCTGTCTTCAACTTATTTGCCTAGAGATACTTTGTCAAAATTAGAAAATGAAGAAGACTTACAACAGGTTTTAATTAATGAAATCCTCCTCGCACTGAAGATATTCAAGACGAGCGTAATGCAGGTTGTAGAAATGAATCCAAAGTTGAAAATGCAATCCTTTTCTATGAGCAGCTTTCTAACGAAACCACAAATCAGTATGTTTCCACTGATCAAAAAATGACTATCCGAACACAAACTTCAACACAATCTACCCCTCTTTCATCTATGACACAATATAAAAAAAATTCTGCAAATAACATTACAATTTTAGAAGATGTAATAATTGTCCTAGCAAGTACAACAAAAACGATCTGTCTTGATAACAATATCGCTATAAATGACACAAATTCCCACACAAATGTACAACAACAACATTCCAATAATATTGTTGCTACTGAAGTTAAATGTTGTATTTGCCAAATTACCACATCCGATTCACTCAAATGTTCAAAATGCCAACAAGTGATTCACGGCGCATGTGGAGTGTCTGAAGTTAGAGAAGGTAGTAGTTCTTCTAATGTTAAATGTAACTTATGCTGGCAAGAAGATTCTATTAAGAAAGAAAGAACAAGTTCGCATGAAAATTTAAAAAGAGCAGCTGCGACTATGTGTACTACATCCAACAAAAAATTTAAAGAAATAGATGTAGGTGCTACAATTTTGGTTGATGTTCCGAAGTACGATCGTGCACCCTTAGATAACAAAAACATTACAGGACGAGTAATTGATAAGAAGAATGGTTTGTTTCAAGTTGGTACCTCCGTTGGTATAATTAAAGATTGGCTACCAAGAAACGCACTTCAAATATCTCCAGGAGCTCAATTTACCGGCCCCGTTCCCGAGGTAGTATTACCTATTCGTGGTATTTCCTCACAACTATCACCATTCGGCGGACAAGGGTTTAAGCAATGTCATTGCAAGAAATCAAGCAAACAATGTTCCTCAAATAAGTGTGCTTGTAAAAAGCACGGTTTGCTTTGTAATTCCAAATGTCATAAATCTTTGAATTGTTGTAACAAGTAAAGTCTTACTAATAATTTCATATTACTATTTACTAAACGCAGCTGTGCTTGCATTGCAACTCCAATGTTACAGGTCCATGCAACTCAGCGTAAGTTTCACATTAGTGACGTATTTAATTATCTTTTGTTCTGTGATTATTCGCTTTTCCAATTTTTTTCTAGTTATCTTTTAATTTCTTTGAATAAGTCTATTTTTTCCTATTTTTGCTAATTCAATAATAATAATTTGCTGTAGTTATTTTGTTCACTATAAGTGTACCAGAATGTGATACTAATTTTGCCTCAATATATCTTAAGTTTAGCTGTATAAGAGAAGAGAAGGCTGATGAATGAGTGATTTTATCTCAAGACTTTAATTCACAAGACTGATCAATTCCATTGTTGCACTATTAAACTAATTGTTTACCTAACCAGTTTCATCCAATTTATGGATTACACCCTAAAATTGGATCATTTTTTTTTACTACGACTGAGATCTCCTATTGTCTGTAGAAAACAACATACATACTAAAATTTTCAATAAAAAGTTTATAAAAATCAATTTAGTGATTTTCCTTTCTCACCTATTCTAAACCTTCATAACTCTATGATACAATACTTGAAGTTAATCATCGGCAAACTAGGAACCAATTAGAAGTCAGCCAGCAAAATTGTAGCCAATCAGTGTTGAGCACATCAAATCTTACTATAGTAACGAGTATTTTCGCAAAAATCCTGACTTTGTCCAGTAAGATTTGATAATTTTTCGCCTATGTCTAATTATCCGCGTTTTCGCAAAACCCCTAGGATTTCCGCGAAGATTCGAAGTATCAAATTATCCTACGACATATACAACGTTCACAGCTTTTTCGACGCGCTATTTAGAGGCACGCTGCCGTCCGCCTCGCCGCCGCGCCGGCCGGTGCCGGCGCAAACGCTACGTCCCGCAATTTTTAAATCTGTAATATCTTCAAAAATATTCATTTAAATCATATGCTGTAAAGGGCCATATAGATCTATATTAAATCAACAATGTATTTAAGGTATTTGATTGGGTAAGGATTAATGCCGTATTGGTTAAAATCGCTTCGGAAATTAGCCATTATTTGGCGTAAAAAGTAAATGACAAAAACATGTTATTGTGGGATATCCATAAGAGATAGACATATACCATCGCGGAGTTTTCTGTAGACCTTTTTAATGTGTACAATACTTAGTACATTATTTTGATAAATCTCGTAGGGTTCAGCCTGCGTTTGCAATGTAAGCGGAAAAAAATGAAATTATTTACGACTTCACAATAGAAATCTTGAAATTATCAGTGGTTCTCTAATATATTAAGCATGTTATTATACATATAAACCTTCCTCTTGAATCACTCTATCTATTAAAAACCGCATCAAAATCCGTTGCGTAGTTTTAAAGATTTAAGCGGTCAAAGGGAAATAGGGACAGAAAAGCGACTTTGTTTTATAATATGTAGTGATAGTGATAACTTGATCTCGCCTTGTATACACTTCCCGCACAATGAGAGATCAGTTAGAGAGCACAATGAGAGATATTATAAGTTTGTTTGTTTGTTACCTTTTCACACCTAAACTAGTGAACCGATCATCCTGAAATTTTGCTTATACGTTGTCAGATGTACAGAAACGGACATAGGGTACGTTTCAACCCGAAAAAAAGTACTGTTCCCGATGAAAACAACAATAACGTCATTATGCTCATAGATGGCGCCACGTGTCTTTCGAAGCATGATTGAATTACAAGCAGAGTAGTACAACCCAAATTGATTGTCAAATTGAAGGGCAAAAGCTAGTTTAGTTATAAAGACTACCAAGTGCATACTACTGAAGTTTAATGGTTGTAAGTGCTGGCATCAAAGTGATGATCCGGGTTTGGTTCCCAGTACAGGCACGTGCACCGTGTCTATATATCGCGTTTTCTTAGAAAATTCTGCCGCTCAAGGGCGTCTGTCTATAGACAGAGTTTTTTGTCTTTACCGTAGTTTTGTTGCAACTAATTAAATATGACATCTCGCCTGTTTTCTCAAAGGGGTAGGTAGAGGACCCAATAGAACATCCTGATTTCGTGAGTTATGTTTAAGTCCCTAATAGTGAGCCAATTACCATCAACCGAGCCCAAATCCAATCTCCGGGCTACTAATTTGGTCAAAATCATCGTCTACATTTTTCCCAACTTTATTTAGGTCGGTTTTCAGCCTAAACGGACGCAGCTGGCATCAGTATTTTATACAAGCTTGTACCCGCGGCTTCGGTACCTTTATGGTCGGAAATTATCCACGGGAACGTTTTAAATGTAGCCTATGACACTTGGCGATAATATAGCTTCGCTAAGTGAAAGAATTTTCTGAATCGGATCACATATTCCGAACATTACTACATACAAACCTACAAACAAATACCTCTTTATAATGTTAGTATAGAATATACAGGGTGAAATTTAATTCATGGGCATCCTTTTAAGGGGTCATTGTACTCATCATTATGAACAACTTTTACTATAGGACCAAACCTGAAATCGCGAAAAAAAATCAGCTCTTCCCTACATTTTGACGAGTTATGTGAACATAAATGCAAAGAACAGCTGATTTTTTTTCGCAATTTTAGGTTGAGTCCCATAGTAAAAGTTGTTCATAATGATGAGTACAATGACCCCTTAAAAGGATGCCCATGAATTAAATTTCACCCTGTAGATGTTGGAACTGCCTATCTGATCTCCACAGCCGCATTTACTGGATGACACGAAAACCTTTGAAACGGTCCTTATCTTAATACACTCACTGAAATCGACCTACCATGATAAATGTACATAAATTGATTTTGATATATATTTATGATATTTTATATATCCTTGTAGTTTATCTAAGTATTAAATTAAAAAAAACACAGATATATACACCTACCACTGTTTGCCCCTGCATCACCCAAAGGTTTAAAATGCCTATGGCATTAAGTCCGCCTCTGTATTTTGTGATTGAAGTGTTAAATAAATAAATTCACTCCCACCCCCTCTAATAGAGAGAAAAGACGCCTATGTCCCAGCTGTGGGAACCATATAGGTCCTTTATGCTCTTTTTCGATCAACCCACTGGAATTGACCCACCACATTCTCAAAAACCCCAGAAGTACCGTTTTCAGTCCTCAATAAAAAACATTTTGCAAAAAATCATTTCGTGACAAGAATTCGTGAAACGACAACTAAAAAGGGCAAAATAAATAAAAACAAACTTTATGCAAAAAAAAACCGACTTTCAACCCGACTCTGACTTTATTTGTTTCATTGTCTTTTTTGTCACCGACTTCCGAAAGTTAGGTTTTTTTTAACTATTTTTTGTGTTTTTGGAAGTCGGTTTTTTTTTTTGAATTTTTGAACTAGAAGGTCCAAGTAGGAACCATCATCGTCGACATAGACCAAGAGGAAAATAAATAAATAAAAGCTTATAAAAACCAAACTACTGAACCGATTTTGATGAAATGTCTACGGGACCAATCGAAAAGTATTTACTTTCACATAAAAAAAAATAATTATTAAAATCAGTTCATAAATGACGGAGTTATGAGGTAACAAACATAAAAAAAAACCGAATTGAAAACCTCCTTTTTTGAAGTCGGTTAAAAAAAGGACCTTGATGACCCAGAACCCAAATGGCGGGATTAGGTATTGATAAAAATCATACCATAGATTACGTGCAAGCCTCTAGAGAATGTGGTCGATGGTCAATGGTTTATGGTCAACGGTTTGGCGACGTTTTTTGTAAGCACATTGTGTTTTCATGTCACATACGTTTGAGAGTGGCAAAGCCAAGATCAGTGAAGTATGGTTGGCAAAAAAAAATTGTTAGTTTAGTTATTTTGTTTTATTTGTTCTCGTTAGTTTGTGATGATTTGATGGTTGCAGGTACAAGGTTATGCTCAAGGAAGGAATTTAAGTCAAGTCAAGTTTAAGGATTAAATTTAACCGACGAAATGTGAGTGTGTAATTACACCCGTATCTATTGTGAATTTAAAGTAATTACATAAACCTAATAATATTTGATATGGAAGAGCGGAGTCTCCCAATACAGGCATTTCTTGCTTATAGAGAGGTTCCAATCACTAATTCTGTTTTTGTAAAATATGTTTCTGAAATAAATGATTTTTGATTTGATTTTGATACAAACATTTTCATGCAAAGGACATGAATTTAAACGAAGTAAGAACCGCCAAAGAAAGCAAAGCTAAGAATTCGTACATTTGACAGTTATAACTTCAAGCAATTAGTAAACTACAGAATAAAAATAATTATTTTTACTCAAGTAATCACTTTGACATGTGTATATGTTAATACGGGTTGAAAGGCACCCCGACGCGAAAACGGTTACCACGTATTCAGTACATCATTCTGAACCAACATAGAAACTTTTAGCGGTTATAAAAAAAAAAACTGTTGTTTCCTACAAAAGTGCAATACACACCTACATGGTCAAAATGTATGGAACATCTGTTTTTTTTTAATAACCAATGAAAAATATCTATGTGGTGGGGGGAGGGGGCTCAGAATGATGTACTGAATACGTGGTAACCGTTTTCGCGTCGGTGTCCTTTCCACACCGTATGTATGTATGTAAATAAAAAAAAAACATTTCTTTAAACAATGACAATTGAAAGATAATATTTGTTATGATTTACAAATATGTCTTCAGGCAATTGTTTTTTTTACAATCGTCCACATTTTTCTTCTATCCCTACCCTGCAATTGCGAATTCCTCAGCTAAGGTACACTTCAGATATTTATAAGAGACGTCCACATCACCTGCAGAGTCTATAGAAGCGTATTCTTGGTACAATCCGGGTGTCCCACTAGTAGTACTTGCAAGGGTATCTGCAGTGTTAAAATTGTGTTTTTGAAAAGTGTCTGTGAGAGAAGCTTCATTTGGTTTTTAAAATATCAGAGGTAAGTAGGAACTGAAGTTAAATTATAATTTTTTATATTTTTTATATTTGTGTTTTGGTCATGATGCGCGCTAACCGGGGCCCTCCCGAAGGTTATTAAAACAATAAATTGTGTCTTATTAGTCAACGGGTCATAGATTACAGAATTGTTTTTGAAAAAAAAACTTGAGCTGGCTTTTATCTTTGGAAATGTGATGTGTGTGTGTGTGATAAACTAGAATCACATATCCTTAAAAAAAAAAATTTTTTTTTGTGCGAGTATCGAACCTTTGATACTTTGAGCCAAAACCAATACCTTCGCTACTGCGTTTAACCAAAAAAGGGTCTTTTGGATTTGTTCAAAGGGGACCCTATGATTGGTTAATATAAGTATCTGTCCTGATTTGTTTTAGGGTTCTGTAACCCTAAAAATCTAATCAGGACAAGGGGACCAAAATGGCTGCTTTAGCAGAATCTTAATAGGATAATAATGAATCACGTTAAAATTCTTTAAATGGTCACAAACGCAGTTAATACTATGAATTGTCAGTTTCAGACCATTTTACGAATTGCAACGTAATTCATATTAGTATCCTATTATGATTCTGCTAAAGCGGCCATTTTAAGTCCTAAGTCAAAGTCGAAAGCATTTATTGCGAACTAAGTGTACAATGTGGTGTTAGTACTTATTAGCAGCCTTTTACAGCCATTGCAATTTATCATTCGTCTGCCCTAGTCCTTAGATCCTGTGTGTGGTTCTTTCTTCAAAATACTATTTTCTATATGGTCTACTGCATGGCCCTTACTAGATTTGACCGAGACATCATCTGAACCTTAAAAGAGACTGAGACCTCTGCGCTTGATTCGGAGTTTCTTGTCAGGGTAGTCAGACAAGAAACTCCGAACTCGTCTAGTTTTTTTAGGGTTCCGTACCCGAAGGCTAACCAATAGGCCCCTATTACTAAGCCACCACTGTCCGCCCGTCTGTCTGTCAGCGGGCTATATCTCATGATCCGTAATAGGTAGAAGAAATTGATTTTTTTTTCATAGAATTTGTATTTCTGTTACCGCTCGCGCTTTAAGAAAAAATAATAAAAATAAATTTAAAATTAAAGGGGCTGCTCTACTACGATGGTACGGAACCCTTCATTAGTGAGTCCAACTCACACTTGGCCGGTTTTATTTTAATGTTGACGTGTAAAACTGTTGTAACAACCAATGGGACTTATAATTGGCGGAATGAGGGTAATAGAAATAGATATAGACAATATTGTTTATTATCCTGGTAATATGGAGGAGCATCTCATCATCATCTGCCTAGCCTTTTTCCCAACTACAGGGTGTAAACGGACCCTTTACGAAGCGGTCAACCAAGCATGATGTACACCAAACTAAGTAACTCTGTGCAAAAATTATTGCTGGGAAACGACTTTTTTTTTGGGGTGAAAAATCACGTTTTCTATTTTACATGGAGCGATAGCACCCCGCACAGAATTTTTTCATAGGAGCGCAGGCGCAGCCGCCTCTACACATATACATACGTGCATACGTAAACAGTAATATAATACCCTAATATAATAATATAATACGCTCGTGGCTAAATAAGAACAGCCGCTCGGATCGATCTTTAGGTTAAGCCGTGCTTACCTAGGTTGGTCCGTGGATGGGTGACCACCCATTACATACCGAGTTTCCTCCGTGCCTCGGAAAGCACGTTAAGCCGTTGGTCCCGGCTGTCATTTGTAGATCTTTGACAGTCGTTACAGGTAGTCAGTGGCCCGAAAGTCTGACATCCAGTCTTACCAAGGGGTATCGTATTACCTAGCACTAACTGGGTTGTGGAGGTCCGACAGGCAGTCGCTCCATGTAAAACTACTGGTATTCAGCTGCATCCGGTTAGACTGGAAGCCGACCCCAACATAGTTGGGAAAAGGCTAGGCAGATGATGATGATGACAGTCCCTACAGAGCCGATTTTTTTTTAATAACCGATGAAAAATTTCCATGTGGGGGGGGGGCTCAGAACTGAATACGTGGTAACCGTTTTCGCGACGGTGTACCTTCCACCCTGTATTTTGTAAGTGTTGCCAGTTAGACAGTTTTGTAAGTACGTACCGTAATTGTTTTCATAGAGCGATGGTTTGTCTAATAAACTCTCTTGTATAGCCTGGGTTCTTGTCTTTATGTTTTAAATCTCATGTAACGGTCATCATCATACATTCAGTTTACTTGCAGTGTAAGTACGTCTAATTACTGCCAGTGTTGTAATTGTCATATTAATCAAGCGTCTCCATTTAATTTTGTCTGAAGTGAACTGATTTTCAAGACACCGGTTCTTAACTTAGTTTGTAGAATAGAATAGAATTTTATTTTGCAAATATGGGTAATACACAATAGTTTTTTTCAAATATCAGGTCAGCCATATTTTACCATTTGGCATGCAAACATTTACATTATTTATGAAACATGTAAGTACTTACATTTTAAAGACCAGTTCGATTATATTCCGTTTATTCATCTTTAAACATACTATTTACATTTTTTTATATTTAAATGTAAAACAAAATAAAAAACATTTAAAAATATAAAAAAATAGTAGTCCAAGCTACCGGTCTTTAGGGCTCCAGAGACAGGAACCTCCTCACAATGCGAGCCGTATCGAGGAGTACTGCCTTCTGAATCAGGCCCTTGATCCAATCGAAGACATTGCTTCTTGCCAAATTTCATGATTCCTTGTGATTGCCTTGTGAAATCGCAAAAAAACTGTCAAATTTTTTGATCGCGTTGACTTACAAGTTTGATTATTTTTCACTTCTCCAAGAAGCAGCAGACTTCAGTATTTGATATTAATTTCCTGAGAAAAAGGGTCTTGACAGACGGACAACAAAGTGATCCTTTAAGGGTTCCGTTTTTGCTGACTGAGGTACGGAACCCTAGAAAAGGGAATTAAATTACTGCTACTGTTAAAATGAAAATCAAAAGTTATTAATTTAAACTAGGCTAAAAATCTGCACTGTTTGAACGTCAATTACCAGAGACAGTTCCCCAAAACGCCTGACCTTCGCCAGTTCATAGTGTTTCCGCTGGGAACACGAAGTGACGGAACAGACTCCCCAGCAACACATTCGTGTGTTAGGTTATAAGAACCTGATTTTTATGCAATAATATCCGTAGTAACACATTGTAATCTATAAAAAACAAACAACAAACAAATAAAAATAAATAAATAAAATTGAAGTGTCTGTTTGTAATATCAATATAACAGCTTTTTACTGAACGCATATACCTATGAAAATATATACGGCACAAACAAAAACATAATCTCAACTTCGGTGCCTACATTGAGTCGAAAGCTCAAACAGCGGCAAAAAAGCTGGTAAGGTTAAAATAAGGTCTAAATAAGGTTAAGCGTTACTTCAAGCCACGACAGCTTTTAGTCCTATATAAAGCTCAAGTTCGGTCCGGCATGGAGTAGGTACTGCTGTCACCTTTGGGATGGCTCAGCCAAATACCAATTAGCCACACTCGACTCTGTTGAGCGCAGAGCCAAGAGGCTCATTGGTGACGTTGAGCTGGTGGGCACCAAGCTTCATAGTTTGGCCCACCGGCGCAGGGTTGCATGTCTGTCGGTCTTTTACAGGCTGTACTTCGGTGAGTGTGCACAAGAGCTCCACGAGATCATTCCACCATCTCCCTTCTTCCATCGAGAGTCCAGACGTACTGCGGGTTATCACCCATTCCTTGTCGATGTTCCACACATTCGCACGAAGCGCTTCGCGACATCGTTTATTATGCGCACAGCCAAGGAGTGGAATTCCCTGCCTTCGTCAGTGTTCCCAAGTTCATATAACCCCAATCTTTTTAAGTCGCGAGTTAATAGGCTTCTTCTGGGTAAGCTCGTTCCATCGTCGACCTCATCTCTGTCCTCAGGACTAGATTGAGGTCAAGAGTAGACCCATTTAATATAAAAAATAAATAAAAAAAAACATATTTTTTTCAATTTTTGTCTGTGTATTTGTTTCGGCTAATCTCCGAAATAGCTGGACCGATTTTGACGAGACTTTTATTGACAGATAGCTGATGTTATAAGGAGTAACTATTTTAAAATAAGAATTAGGGTTCCGTGCAAAAAAATTAAAACCCTTGAAAAAGGTAACAAATAAAGGGAACTCCTATTTTTTATAATAATTTCACGCGAACGAAGGTCAGTTACAAAATACAACATTAAATTAATTTAATTACCACACGTCACTGTTTTCAGTTACGGCTGTCGTTCGAATGTAATTATTGACAGTGTTTAAGGGTAGTTCAAAGGTTTTAAAACCAGTCTTACCAAGGAGTAGTACGTTACTGGATTGTGGAGGTCAGATAGGCAGTCGCTCCATGTAAAATACTGGTATTCAGCTGCATCCGGTTGGACTGAAAGACCGCGACATGTTGGGAAAAAGCTAGGCCGATGATGATGTGGTCTAATAACATGACCTTTCTTTTTGGTAATGTTCGTCGGGATGTTGACTCCGTATGATTAAGTTGAGATGACTGAAGAACAGTGTAGGGCTAGGACTCCACCAAAGAGACGAGCGGAGCGGAGAGAAGCTGGTCGGAAACCAACCAATGACATTGGTTGAAATCTACATCGCGTCGCTCGTCTCTCCTGCGATTGGTCGAACCTAGTACATCTCTCGTCTTGGATTTGATGGAGCCGGGCCTTAGCCGTAACGGTTCTGAATTAAGTAGAAGCGCCAGGGTAGCCCGGGAAATTCAAATTTTCTTTTTTAATCTCATTAAATGACTTTTTCATGAAATATTTATGGTCCCATAAAATAGATTGACAAATTTTAACATAGCGTTCACTACTTCTAACCAAAGATATCCAAGCAAAATAAACACTGATTAAAGTGATTTTTTTTACCGATTTGTGCATGTGTTTATTCTAGAGTGCAAATTTATTTATTAGTTTAGGTCAAAATAAAATCACTTTAATCAGTGTTTTTTTTTGCTTGGATATCTTTGGCTAGACGTAATGAACGCTGTGTTAAAATTTGTCCATCTATTTTAATGGGACCTTATATGTTACTTTTGTATTATTTTTCATATCACTTGAGAGGTAAAAGCAACTAGTTTTATGGTTTTTCCCTTTTTTCTCAAAAACAGAAAGGCCTATAAATACCAATGACTGAATGACACCAATTCACAATTAAATAAATAATTTTGAGCTTACACGTACCTACTGTTATTCTTTATTTCATGAGTTATGGTAATTCTGTCAATGCACAGCTAAAACCAACTAAATGAGGGCGATGGTCCCTATTAACAATGTCAGTTCTGCAAAATGACAACTGTTCAGTAGGGCAGTTCAAAGTTTGTTTTGATGATAAAAAAAATATTATAAGACTGTGGATGTTCAAATTTGCACTGATTGTTTTATGTATTGTTTACTTAGTACTGACATAGACAAAATATAGAATTAATTGATAGTTAAGGAAATAAGGTACTACCAACATTTTAACATGGACTATTTCCAAGATGAATTGTCGGTTGTGACACAAACGACAGTTTTGTTCGGATATTTAACAGTCATTTAAGTCGGTAGTGGTATATCCAACATTTGTAAATGGAGATTTAGAAATAAGTTTGTCGTATGTGTTTGGTTTGCTTGCGTAAGTTAGAAAAAATAAACTTTATTTAATAAACTTTTCCATGCATTTATTGAACATACCATCAACACAAATGAAAAATAAGGAATGTACAGTTTGAGATCACGAGATAATTATAATTAAACACAACAATAATAATAATAATTCAAAACACTTAATCATTATTTAAAATAGTAATCAATAGCGATAAGGTCAGAGGAGCAGCCATCAATGACCACTCGGATCGACCGTTCACTCAAGAAGTCAGATATCCAGTAGCAAAAGTCAACGGGAATGCCGTATGCAGGAAGTTTGCTCAGCAGACTTGCGTGCCATACCCTGTCGAAAGCCTTCGAGATGTCGAGCGACACGGCAAGGGCTTCGCCGTGTTTCTCGATGGCCTCGCCCCAGCAGTGCGTAGAACCACTAGAAGATCCCCAGTTGATCGTCCCCGGCGAAAGCCATACTGACGCAAGTCGCTTGCTTCTAGGTACGCCAGCAGCTTCCCATTGAGAACCTTTTCCATAACTTTACAAAGTATGGAGGTGATGGCGATTGGTCGATAGTTACTGGGGTCGGCACGACTACCCTTCTTAGATACTGGTTGTACATTGGCAACCTTCCATGACTTCGGTACCGTTCGTTCGTTCTGTTCCGTTTTGGTTTTAAGAGAGAGGCGATACAAGCGCGTCAACACAGAAGACAACTCAGGCGCACAGTTCCTCAAGACTCTTGCTGGTATACCATCAGGACCGCTAGCCTTGTTCACGTCTAGGCTATGGAGTACTCTACGAACCTCTTTCATGTGTATTGTGATCTCCGGCATCTTAGAATCACAGTGAGGAATCGTTGGTGGCTGTTTTGATCCAGCATCTAGACGAGAATTGCTTGCAAATAGAGATGCAAATAGGTTTGCCTTCTCGGTAGCGGAGTGAGCTAGCGACCCATCCGGTTTTTGCAGGAGGGGTAATGTGGGCCGGCAGAAGTTGGTTTCGACCGATTTGGAAAAGGGACCAAAACTGTTTACTACCAGAGGGGTAGGACGCAAGCTTAGCCCCTATTCGGCTGACGTGGTCGAAACGTGCCTTTCGGATCACCCGCTTACAGGACTTTGCGGCAGAATTAAAAGCTCTTTTCTTCGCTCGAACCCGTCGAGCTCGGACTTTGCGGTCACGGGATTGCACCCGGGCTTGGTATGCAGACTGTCCACATTGAACCAAGGACGGGCTTTGTGCCGTATCACGCCCGCAACCGCTTCAGCCGAACAAGTGGGGTTGCCCGAAGAAAAGCACACTGGATGCCAAGGGAAGGACGCAAAAAAGTGCCGCATCTCATCCCAGTCTGCTGACTCGTATCGCCAAACTCGTCTCTTGCCCCTAGGGCTATCATCTGGAGGAGAGCTGAGAGACACGGACTTTACCAGACAGTGGTCAGGAATGGCCACTTCAGGAATTCTCTCTTCAGGTATAGAAGTATTTACAATCTCGTTCCTGTCACTGAATACAGTATTATCATCCATCATTTCTTGTAGACACTGTGTCAATTCTTCATCAATGTCAAGTCTATTTTTAACGAGTAATATTTTGTTCTAAAATAAGATAATTAGGAATTAAAAATGGTAAAAAGCTCTGTGGCACGTCTACTCTTAACAGAGGTTCGAGGGGATTATATCCGACAAAAAATTCTAAACATAATGCTGTTATTAGTGTAGAAATTACCATATCCAACCGACTGACTTATTTTAGGTTACGTGTAATAATGTCGAAAATGACACATCCGACAAAACGTCTACTTTTAGGTTACATGTAACAATGTCGAAAGTGACACATCCAACAAAATGATCTACTATACGTACATGTAATAATGTCGGAAATGGTATATCCGACAAAATTGTCTGTTTGAATACCATTGAAAATAGATGTATCTACCGGAACCTACTTTATTAAAGGGAATATATCTATATTAAACAAAACACGAATGGTTTCATGTTAAAGTTGTAATCTACATTATTGAAATGGCTGTAAAATCTAAAAAATCATTTTATCTACTTAATAACATAAAGGGTGCTTACTAGGTTCTGTAGGTATGGGATAATCTTGACAATCACTTATTGTCTCTTTCATAAGCTGATAAATAGGATCTTGTTTACTAGAATTTACTAGATCTAAAATCCGTTTAGAACGTTTCGACATGATGACTTCACTTTTTTAAACGTCCAAAAACAATAAAATCAAATGATTGCAAATTCGGCCGCGCGCGCGCTCCTCCCAGTAACAAAGTGCGTAGTGGCAGATCCGCGCGCACCCGCGCTCCCTCCGCCCCGCGTACAACGTCGGTTCCGTCACTACCAACACTGTTGCGCGGACAAAGTTATCACAACCGACAATATTAACCAAGAAACTGGCTAAATTCCATGACTTTCAATAAAATAAAATATTACGAACGATAGATCTTTTTATTGTGATTCTATTTATGTAAAAAAGTTAATATTGGTAAAAATGTATATCCGACATTGTTAATAGGGACCATCGAGGGGGTCTGTAAGAAAAACTTGCCTTTTTTTGAAATATAATGATAAATATATATGATAATAAATAAATGTAATTGGTTTTTATGCCTGACATATACATTATTATAAACCTAATTAAACAGGTAACCAACACATGTTTAATGACTAGAACAAATCTTCTGTTAAATACAAAATTAGGAAACACTAACTTTCAAAACACATTAACTCAAAACTACAATTCCCTGGGTTAGTTGGTATTTGCACTAACCCGGCGATATAGTCATTGATTGAGATTAAATGAACTTAGAGATTTTAATGATTATAATTCTGTTACTACATACGTGTTACAGTCACAGATCATATTTTGTTCAACATACAGCTTGACACTGACCTACAATATAATCACGGGTCACCCTGGAGCTTTTTTTTTAACAGAATCTACGCCGCCATCTTGTTTTCTACCCGACTACAGCAAAGCCAAAAGGAGGGTATAAGATTTGACACTTCATCCAAATGTTTGTTTTCTCTTACAGCAGAACCAATATGGCTATACGAGCTAGACATCTGCTGATACTTCTCCTGGCGACGTTCGTGAAGTCTGACCGCGTAGCCAGCAGGAAGATAGAATCCGTTGACACCGCCTTCAGGAATGCTATAAGGGTATGAACTGAAGTCTTGTCTATAATAATCTACGTACAAGTTGGTACAAGTTTCTTTGACAGAGATATTTATTAAAATCCGAATTTATAGAAAATAATGAAAATTTTTCTAACGAACCAACGGGACCATATTACTATGCTTCCACCGTCCGTCCGTCCGTTTGTCTGTCAGCGGGCTGTATCTCATGATCTGTAATAGGTAGACAGTTGAAATTTACACAGAATGTGTATTTCCACTATAACAACAAATATAAAAAAAAAAATGAAAGAGGGCTCCCCTACTGCGATGGTACGGAACCCTACATGCGCGAGACGGACTTGCAGTTGGCCGGTTTTTTTTTCATTTTGGCTTAGGTACTACATGTTTTGATTAGATGCGAGTTGTTCATTGATAATCAAAATAAAATTTTGGATCTTATTTTTCGATTTGAAAACCAAGTTGACGGTCAGTGTCAATTTAAATAAAACCGTAAAACTAATAGTATTTTTTGTTTTTCAGGAAGTATCAAATCAAACGAATGCAGACACATTAAATCTGCCAGCAAATGCTTCATCTATCCGAGAGAATATAACTGATACTTTCAGGTAAGTGACTGTATTCATGAAATATTACCTTGTTGGTCTAGTGGTTGCAAGCGCGACAGCTGAGAATGAGGTCCCTGGTTCGATTCCAAACCCAGACAAAGTGTTATTGGGTTTTTTCATCAGGAATTTCTCAGTAGCAGCCACGAAGTCTGGATTTGTTCCTGGTTGATGGCAATAGGCTCACCTCGAAAAAATATGGGTACTAAATACTATTTAGGTACAACTCTGTTTACAAGTGTGATGTTTTGTTATCAACTATTGAGTAACATGCTTTCCGAGGCACAGAGGCAACTCGGTATGTAATGAGCCACCCATCCACGAACCACCCTAGCCAATCGCGGCTTAATCTGAAGATCGAACCAAGCGGCTGTTATTATTTACCCACGAGCTCCACAATTTTTGCAATATTCTCGGAGTTAATAACCAATTTTTTCCCTACAGCTGTGAAAACCGTACCTACGGCTACTACGCAGACGTCGACAACGATTGCCAAGTGTTTCACGTCTGTCTACCATCACAAACGCCATCCGGTCGCAATGTTACCTACCGCTGGAGCTTCATCTGTCCAAATGAGACTGTCTTTAATCAGGTAAGGTGGTTTCATCTATTATTTCTTCATGATCAAGCAGGGTGTGACTGCGGTGGTCGGTAGCAGCGCCAGGGTAGCCCGTAAAATCCAAATTTTCTTAAGTTTTTTGCAATTTGCCGGTCAGTGTCAGGTTTTATGTTGAACAAAATATTATTCGCGAACGTAACACGTGTCTGTTGTAAATGTGGTGCTGTTCTACAAACAATGGTACACTTATAATCGTATCCTGCGAGTCCTGTTGTTTGTTAACTACAGGAACTGATGAACGCTCCGAAAGCACCAAACTAGTAGCTCAGTTCTGGGCTGAAACAATTTAGATTGCTATCGACACGCTAAGAGAGAGATAACACGTACGTCTTTCGCGGAAATGTCCGTTCGTGCAAATGGCCATGCGCGCAAATGTCCTGATACTAGTTTACCGTATCTCCAGCCATATTTATAATCAGGATAATTGGTTGTTTATATCTAAACTAACACGCCATATAATTTATTGATTCACTAAACCAAATAATTGTGTCAATTGCAGGAAGTCCTAACATGCACAAGAGTAGCAGATTCCATCGACTGCAAGGACTCCCCCGATTTTTACCACTTAAATATGGAAATAGGCAAAGAATCAAACAAAACTGAAGCAGCAAAAGATAAGAAAGATAACCGCAAAATTCAAAAAAGAAAGCAAGAGAAGAGAAGAGAGAACATTGTCATGGAAAATGTAGTCAGTGAGATTGTGGACGAAGAGGTGGGGGGATTTTTGCAACCAATAGAATTGACCAAGAGGGAAGAGGGTGGTCCAACCCTGATTGAAGCTGTAATAGAGAGTGTAGACCCTGAAACAGAGGAGGTGGAACAAGAGCAGACAGAGAAGACAGAAGAAGAGATGGACAGAATAGTGATGGAGAGAAATATGAGAAATGAGAGGCAAATGAGACGAGGCATGTTTAGGTTTAAGGGAGATGTGGGGGGGTTGAATCAATGAATATTTTGATTGATTCAAAGATTTAATTGATTGATTCAAAGTATTTTTTGAGCGATTTGATGAATTAATTGATTGTTTCAATTAATATAATAATTGATTCATATTTTGATTGATTTTTGGTTTATCGATGGTATTATAACACTTAAATTTTACGTAAAAACGACCGGACTGCCTCGTTGGTCTAGTGGACGCAAGCTTTACTGCTGAGCATTAGGTCCTAGGTTCGATTTCCAGGTTGGGCAAAAGTTGTTGGGTTTTCCATTAAGAATTTCTCAGTAACAGCCACGGAATCTAGATTTGGGCTCGGTAAATAACAATAAGCCCACCTCCTCATCAGGTACATGAAATTTAAACGTAAGTGGCGAAATATTATATACACGCCTAACGCGTGATGTTGTTGTATTTACAGATTCCATGTATATTTTAAATATATATAAAAATATGTTGATGGACCAAAAATCGATTTAATGCTTTGAAGAAATCAATAACGATGATATTCTGACTTATACTTAAGTATCCCAGTGGCCAACTCAGTGTAATCTAAGTTAGTTTTAAGTTATTGTAAATAGTTTGAAGTATAAATAAATGAATATGTTCATTTGTATGTCTTTATTTTTATTTTTTATATTCGCCCGCTTAATAGACCCCGCCATCCCCTTCGAACCTAACCTGGCGAGTCAGGGTGTCACAACTGAAGTCCCGAGCTCGCTTTGCTCGTTCTTGCTTCCTATGTTCTCATTGCCACAATGACCGGATAAATAGTTACACACTTGGTATAATAGTCGCCCATTCTCTATCTATTAGTGGCCCATTCAGTGTATTAGTGGCTCATTCGGTATATTAGAGGCCCATTCAGTACATTAGTCACCCATTCAGTGTATTAGTCGCTCATTAAATTTTTATTCGCCGAATTAATAATTTCCCTTTTTACCCGACTGCGGCAAAAAGAGGGTTATTGAATAATGAATCCGGCCTTGCTTGCACGATTTCTAAAATTAATGTCATTCACACGTATACTTACGCCTTTTCTCATAAGAGTGATCAGAAACTATATGTCATTTGTAGACCTTTGACTGTCGTTACAGGTACTCAGTGGCCCGAAAGACCGACAACCAGTCTTACCAAAGGGTATCATATTACCCAGTACTAACTGGGTTGTGGAGATCAGATAAGCAGTCGCTCCATGTGAAATACAGGTATCGCTGCATCCTGTTGGATTGGAAGCCGAACCCAACATAATTGGGAAAAAGGCACTAGCTGGACTGGTGTTCAGAAACTACAACAACTACAAAACCTGCAACGATCCTAACCTACTCCAGTCGCCTTTTCCACGTTCATACAAATCAAAATCATAACATAACATCACGCCCGTGATTCCCGAAGGTTTAAGCAGAGGTGTACCTAATAGTACACCTGCATTACGCCAGTTTAAATCCCATGTAATTACCCTTACTACGAGCCTATAAACACCAACCAGGCCTATATCCAGACTTCATGGCTGCTATTGAGAAATTCCTGATGGAAAAACCCAATAACAGGCATCTTCTGGGCACGCTCGTTTCATCATAGACCTCATCCATCGCTTTCCACCAGGCGTGATCGAGGTCAAGCGCAGGCCCATTTTGTAATAATAAAAAAAAACGCTTTTTCCGAACTTTGAATCGAACCTAAAACTTCATGATCACAAGAACAACGAGGCAGTTCATCATCTGCCTGCCTTTTCCCAATTATGTGGGGTTCGGCTCCTAGTCTAACCGTATGCAGATGAATACCAGTGTTTTACATGGAGCGACTGCCTATCTGACCTCCTCAACCCAGTTAGTTCTGGGTAATACGAAACCCTTTGGTAAGACTGACTTTCGGGCCACTGACTACCTGTAACAACTGTCATAGATCTACAAATGACAGCCGGGACCAACGGCTTAACGTGCTTTCCGAGGCACGGAGGAAACTCGGTATGTAACTATGCTACGATTGTCTAGGTTGGTCCGTGGATGTGTAACCACCCACGGAGGAAACTCGGTAGGTAATACGGTCACCCATCCACAGACCAACGTAGACAAGCACGGCTTAACCTATAGATCGACCCGAGCGCCTGTTAATATTAAACCACGACCTCCTCAGTTATTGAATAAAAAATCAATGAAAAATTATGTGATTAAAAATAACAATGATGCTTAAGATTTCTTTCATCAAACTGTGACCGTGTGATTTTGAAGCAAATAAATTAAATTAATTCTTGTTGTTATGTGATGTAGTGTTGAAAATGTGTTTAAATAATTATTCAACTGTTATGCTGTGTGGTCTTCTACTATTTTACGAAACAGGTTTGTAAGGCCCACTTGAGCGGGAAACTTAACTGAGAGTAAGTTGTTAATAAGAGGTTAAATAGACAGTTTATCATACAATATTGTAATTGAATTTTGTTACCAATTTCAAGGGTTTAATTTTTTTTTCACGGAACCCTAATTCTTATTCTAAAATAAAGTCCCGTCGAAGCGGTGCAGCCGTTAGACCCAGTTCACACAAACGACTGTGTTTGATTAGCTACTAGTTTCAATAGACCGTTTTATGGCATAAGATGAAATGCACTCGTGCGCATATGCTTTACTCTCAACACAGTTGATAAGGTCTTATCATTTCTATTTCACACAGAAAGCAATTTTTGAGGGGCTCGAGGCTAAACAATAACAGCCACACGGGTCGATCTTCAAGGTTAAGCAGCGCTTGCCAAGGTCGGTCCGTGGATGGGTGACCATACATTTGATGCAGAGTTTTTTTCGTGCGTGAAAGTCGTCGGAAGCCCGAAATTCTGACAACTAGGCTTGCCCTAGAGGTATAAATTAGTGACTGGGTCGTGGAAGTCAGATTGGTAGTCAATCGGTGGACGGGCGCTGTCAGTTGTAATTGGTCATCTCTTAGCTGCCACGGCTTATTTTAATTAATTATTTCATTTTTGCGTCTTTAATGTGCACGTCTTGCTACATCGTTCCCACATAATGTACAATCTTCACATGAATGTGGTAACCAAATCCGTGGCCCTTGGATCTATTTAGGGGGGCCGGAAGAGGGCGTTGTCCGCCGTCTGCCGACGCCTGGTGCGTCTGCTGCGGGATGGGTGAGAGGTCGTCATCTCCATCCTTTCCACCTACCTTCTGCGACATGACGGTTTCGCAGGAGGACATCACCGCGTCCCAGGACTCTGAGCTGCCAGCCATCAAGCGAACAGCGGTCGGTCAGCGACAGGTCTGCTCCTCCTTGATACCTCTGTAACGAGGGCACGGTGCACGGCTAATCCTACATTTTTTTTTTCGATGTGGAAATCCTCTATGGATGTCCTCCGCCCTGGGGAGAACACCGGTGTGGTTTTAGTGAGTACGAGTCTGACAGACCCCTCAGCGTATTGGAAGCCTAAACCAACATTGTAGGAAAAGCGGCCAAGTGCGAGTCGGACTCGCCCATGAAGGGTTCCGTAGCAGCAAGTAACTTAATATAAAAGTTATTGTAGTTCGTTGTAACTTTGATCGATGTTTTAATAATAGAAATCGTATTAAAAAAAACTACTTACTAGATCTCGTTCAAACCAATTTTCGGTGGAAGTTTGCATGGTAATGTACTTCATATATTTGTTTTTAGTTTATTCTCTTATTTTAGAAGTACAGGGGGGGAGGGGGGGCACACATTATACCACTTTGGAAGTGTCTCTCGCGCAAACTATTCAGTTTAGAAAAAAATCGTCAATCAATATCACGTCAATATCATTTTTCATACGACCTATTCATACATACCCCACATGTAGACTTTAAAAAAATATTGAGTTTCAGTTCTAAGTATGGGGAACCCCCAAAATTTATTGTTTTTTTTTTTCTATTTTTGTGTGAAAATCTTAATACGGTCCACAGAATACATCTACTTACCTAGCCTCAACAGTATAGTACTTATAGTTTCGGAAAAAAGTGGCTGTGACATACGGACGGACAAACAGACATACAGACAGACATGACGAATCCATAGGGGTTCCTTTTTTTGCCATTTGGCTACGGAACCCTAAAAAGGCAGATGATAAAAAGGTGAGCTGTTCTTGAATAGCTGAAGGTCAGCAAGAGAGAAAAATTAACATAAGATAATGTTGATACACACAGAATCAAAACTTTTTTTGCTTTGAAAGTAGGTACCTACAGGTATAAGATGTTGTTCATAAATTATTGAGATCGGCTACAGTCTACCTTACATATCGTATATGGATTAATTTTATAAGTAAAATTAATGAATACCCTCAAATTATAACATCTATCGATTAGACAGAGACAAAGATAAAGTGACTCGGACGATAGTAGACAACAATTTCATCGCATTGGTTAAGGGCTCGCTGGCTGGTTCGTCAAACTGCCGGTATGAGTATGACTACATTCGGTGGTACGATGGTTCGAATCCAAGTCGAAACAATTTTATTGAACGTAACAAATTTAATGTTGTGGCAGTGCAACATTTTAAAGCTAGCACTTACTGACGCTGTGTGTGCATATAAATAGCTCACACGAGGAGCTCATGGCAAAATAATATGAGCCACTCGAGTCGACCTTTGATTAAGCCGTGCTTGCATAGGCTGATCCGTGGATGTGTGACCACCCATTACATATTGAGTTTTTTCTCTCTCGGGAAGCACGGTAAGCCGTTGGTCCCGGCTGTCATTTGTAGATCTCTTTTATAGTCGTCAGTGGCCCGAAAATCTGACAACCAGTGTCACCAAGGCGTATCGTGTCACTCTGTACTATTTGGGTTGTGCCGGCCAGATAGGCAGTCGCTTCATGTAAAATACAGGTATTAACCTGAATCCTAAAACATGGTTAGGAAAAGGCTAGGCAGATGATGATGAAACTATCACGTCCTACAATCATTGTCCTGCTTTATCCCATTTTCTTCAAGGTCGAAATAGTATGTTTTTTCCACTCTTCTCTTTTATTGGTTACGTCAGCAGCCAATTCCTTTCTAGCCATATCATCGTTCACACCGTCAATCCTTTCTTTGGTCTCCCCTTACTCTAATAGCCTTTCACATTCATACTCAGAACTTTCCCCTTTCCTCAGCATCACTTACCCAGACTATGACAACCGACTACCACACAAATTTTCAGTAACCGGCGACACTTGAAGACTTTTTCTTTACGTACTCATTTCATACTTAGAAAAAAAAAAAAAAAACAAATTACTCCTCTCTCTCTGGGTGTCTAAACTGATGAATTCTTTTATCACCAGACTAAGGTGGGAACTATAAAACCACCTGAAACATGACGCTAAATAAAAATTTCTGCCTCGCAATATCATTTTAGATCGCAATTTCAACAACTGTATCCACGAAAAAAAAAACATTCACGACTGGAATTTACAATAATTGAACCTGCGTTACTTCTCAATTAAAATACTGCAATCAATAGGTGCCGTTCCTCAGTAAAGCTAAAGTTTGTGATCGGTCACCGAATCACGATTGGACGAAGATCCGTGTAGAAAATGCGAATTAAAAGAAAAATTAACATGGTCGCCCACAAGCTATGTCATTGAAAAATCTAATTATTTCTTATCTTCCACACAATTAACATTTCCTTGCTTGATTTCAATCAAATAGCTGCCTTTTTAATCGTGAATTAGTATCGAGAAGCAATTTCCTAGATTAAAAACAACAAAAAATGTTATGAAAAAAATGTTGGTGATACTTTTAATTTTATTCACAAACGTTTTGGCTGATAGCGGTGAGGACAAATACGTTGATCTCTTACCAGATGAAGAAAAACGGCAGTTTTTAGAAAATGTTGCAAGAAGGATAATTAAAGATGTTGAGAGCAAAGAGAACGTTGCTGGCGCTCAGACTGCTCAGAGTGGAGAAGTGGCAGATGATCAGTTGGAAAAACACAACGAATATGTCAAGTCAATTATAAAAGAAGAACAACGAAGTGTTAAAAATAAAGGCGATGTAAATGACCAAAAATCCACATCAGCGTCTGAAGAAAAAGAGGTTTTAGGTGTACAACCTTTAGATACTGAAAAAACGTCTTTACAAAATGAACAAGTGTCTAATGAAAACAGTTCAAATAATATTACAGCCGAAGAAGTTATCGATAACGCTCCTATTATAAAAAGATCTATAAAAGACGATAATGCCTCTACCATTGTTCAAAGTGGTGAGACTTCTGAAATGCAGCAAAAAGTAGCACAAAACATCACATCGGAGGAGACAAATGAATTAGAAGCTGAAAATGAAAAGTTTGTAAACGAAAACAATGCTTCAAATGCAAAAATTTCATTTGACAATGTTTTGGAAGCAATAGAATCTACAACCGTAGGACATGAGGTGGATAAAGCTGTGTCAGTACAAAGTAACCAAACCGATGACGCACGAAATGTAACAGTAAAATCTATTCATGAATCTCGTAGAACAAACAATGAAGATGGCGAATTGGTAGAAAATACAACAGATATTGATACAACCACTTCTACAGTTGAAGTTGTAAAATCTACGGAAACCAAACCAGATAAGTATACTTACGTTTTAAGTACTGAAGAAGAGTTTACGACTCCAACATATATTTTTGAGAGTAGTTCTTTAAAAGATAATACTACTGAAAGTACTACCTTAGATGGTATTTTATTTGAAAGCACGACAGAACTAACAAAGAAAGAAAACGATTCCGAGTCGCTATTGAAGTCTAAAAATGATATTACAAAAGATTCTGAAGACGAGGCTGTGACAAAAATAACAAAAAGCACTCGTAGTCCAGTTAATGAAGAAACTACAGACTCTATACCAGAAACTACAGAATCTGTTACAGAAACCACAAAACCTGTTACAGAAACAATCAAATCTGTCATAGAAACTTTAGAACCAGTCACTGAAAGTGCAGAATCTGTCACAGAATCCACAAAACCCGTCACAGGAACAACGAAATCTGTCACAGAAACAACTGAATCCGTTCCAGAAACGAAAACTGAATCAGAAATTGTGGCGACCGATGCACAAACAGAATCCACTAGTGCTCTTTATACAACTCCACGTTTACCTGTGGCTACAACAAAAAAAATGAACATTATAGTTGAGGATTTCACGTCAGCACCCACTCCAGCAACAACTACAGAAAAAGAGAAAATGGCCTTCAATAAACGAGTTGTTTTATCAGAGGAAGCAACACCCGCAACTATAGAGTCTGACGAAGAGTCTCTAGAAACAACAACAAAGAAAAGAATAAGACACAAAGTGATTGTGCACAAGCCTGTAAAATATATCGTAGGCCCGAAAGCGAAGAAAATGGCGGAAGCAAAAAAAGATGGCGCACAAAATGATAACTTTATTGAGTTGGATAAGGTTTATTACGATAACAGTCATAAACAAAGAGTAGGAAAGGAATACCAAGTTTTTGAAATCCGTAAGTAGCACTCTTAATGATAGCTTTTGTACACATAACCATCATCGGCAGCATTGTTCTATACTACTGAGTATGGGCCTCCTCCCTTTCGTACAATTCTTTCCTGGTCCGCGGGAGTCTGAACTAGGTCTTGCCTGCGATCTTCTGAATATCAAAATTGGCTAGCATGGACACTATCAATTTATCTAAAAGTGAAGATCATGAAGCTGGCTTTTACCTTGGCCAGAGGTTAAGCGTTGCCATACAACGTGTTAACGCCGCCAGTCTCGTGCACATTTCCAGCTGACAGCGTTGAGGAGGAGTTTTATTGATACAATTTTTTTTAGCTTAAAGTGAAGTGTGTAGAATGTCAACACACCTTTTATCAGTTATTTTTAACTAAGAATTAGCAGGTACGCATCCTGTGGCTTGGCTCGAAACGGGCCACGTCAAAAATACCGCGTCTGTGGGCGTGGCCCGCAGCGGGCCATTTGATCACAGTCATAGATTTTGACATAAATTGCTTATAAAAACTGCTATCTATCTTGCTCAAACTTGCACAGAGTCTAGGTATTTTTGACGTGGCTCGCAGCGGGTCACACCACAAACAAGGAACAGTAAGCGGGACCCGACATTCAGTAGTGTCGTTTGCATACACCAGACTAAAGAATAAATGGGAGTGATAAATCATATCATCATCATATATTATCATCATCATATCATGTCATCATCTTACAATAACTATTTTAAATGCGAAAGTTTATCAGGATGGATATTTGGTACTCTTTCGCGCAAAATCTACTGAAAAGATTTTTATAAAACTTTATAGTGTTTCTTTTCTTACTAGGTGCATAACCTAGTAAGAAAAGAAACACCCGCGGCCTCGCCCGCGTGGTGTACGGTAATTGTCCTAAGGGTCGTGCTATTGGGATAAAAAGTATGTGTTAATCCAGGTTATATCCATCCATCTATCCTCTGAAATTTTCACATTTGTAATAGTAGTAAGATTCACCAGAATAACACAAAAAAGATATTGAATCAAAAATTTAATTTAAGCGGTCGAAGCCGCTGACTGAAGCCGGTAAAATAATAAAATCTAACCATATGGCACGGTTGGCGCAGTGGTCAAGCGATTGACTGCTGCGCTGCATGTCGCGGGTTCGATTCCCATACGGAACAAATATTTGTATGACCTACAAGTTGTTGTTCCGGGTCTGGGTGTTTTTCTATCTATAATATGTATGTATTTACAAAAAAAAAAAATGTATATATGTAGTTTATCAGCCATCTAGTTACCATAACACAAGCATTAGGTTGCTTAGCTTGGGACTAGATGGTGCTGTGTGAAATGTCCAGGGATATTTATTTATTTATTTATTTATATGCTATGGAATCCTAATCTTCTTTCACAGCCGCTGATCAATCCCCATTCGCTAAAGCAGAAGCACCCGTCGCAGATCAGCCATACTACGTCCCTGTATACAACTATGCACCGAACAATGCATACTTTAACCCCCAAAATCGTCTTGGACCAAACGCTGACGACTCAAGTGCAGAAAAACACGCCTTTCAATCAATCTTTAATGATGACGGCGACAATAACTTAGACAAAACAGAAACGCTAAATGTTAAGATGGAGTACGATAGAATCTACGATAAGAGAAAAAAATTCGTTAATAAACAGAAAATCCACAGTACTCACAGACCACCGATACAGAACACAGAAATACTCAAATCTCGTGCCAAAAAAAATCCTGAAGATTATTTAGATACTGATTATTACTTCGGAGGTGTTAAAAAAGCAGTAGCTAGGAATTCAGGTAAATTCTCTGATTCCGATGAAGGTGATCATCTCGCTCATAGTATACGAGAAGGGAGTTTAAAAGACCATGTAAGAGCAGTCCGAAATATATTATTCCAGCAGAAATCTTTTGGTGTACTTGAGATAGATAAGGATGGAGCTAGCGTTGAACGAATATTAAAAAAAGGTCGTCAACGATACGTAGAAAAATATGGTGGTAGAAAAAGACCAATTGATAAACATATACAAATGGTAGGATACCTAAAAAAACAGAACCAAACCAAAAAATTATATGTTATAGACGACTTTTTTAAGGCAAATGTTGAGAAATTTATTGAGGAGCAAGCAATAACTCGAGCTACACCACATCCGTATATAGAAGATGAAAGGAATGAACTAGCCGCTGTTTTTAAAAAACATGATAAAATACACAAAAGTAGAAATAATAAAATTGTTAAAAAAGACTTAACCAACTTTATAGAAACTATGAAGGCAAAATCAGATCAAGATAATATTCTCGTAAATCTGAATGAAGACAATGTTACAAAGAATCGAAAAGTAAGTCTTACAAAGAATGATGTTGTAAAAGTCAGCTTTTATTTGCAAGTTTTGAAGGAAATGGTTGCTATAGATGACAAGGCTTTGGTGCAGTTTGATTGGTTGGGGACAACAGTGGACATACAGGCGGCTTTGCAGAAGTTGTTTGAGTTGAAGTAAGTATATGTTTATGTTACTAATAGTACACTAAAATAACGTTTAAGTCCCCCATCAACTGGACACAAATCCAGACTACATCCATCCATCCTACTACTCCATCCTACTACTGAGAAATTCGTAATACGTTAACGTAAGTAAATACATTCTCGTATCAGTTCCTTTAGTTTTCTATGCATTCACAATTCTTATGATTCAGGTGTTCATTCTTATGGTTCCATGAACGGCTTATAATATTTGTAATACTGCACACATGTAACGTAACGTCCATTTGTGCCTATTTGCCTTGTTTCGTTCTGTCTCGGAGGGGAGTGGAAATTATGGTTTTCCTACTCCTCCGCTATACTTTTCTGATTAATTTTGTTGCGGAATCCAAGACATTTAAATTATTTCTCAGGGCCTTCATCGAGCTTCATTGTCTCGACGCTTTTCTGGTGGTCGCTACTGTTGATTCTGGCTTTCAGGACTTACAGTGGTTTGGGAATAGTGTGGCGGGCTTGTCCCAAAAAAAAAACTGTACAAACTGTTACCACGTATTCATTACATCATTCTGAACTCCGATACATCATCATCTTCCTGCCCTTGTTACATTGTACTTGGGGTCGGCGCAACTCGTTTTCTTCTTCCATTCTCTCCTGTCAGACGTTCTCTTCCATATCATTCCTCACACAATCCATCCATCTTTTCTTTGGTCTGAACCCCGATACATACCACATAGAAATTTTTGAACGGCTATTTAAAAAAAAAACTGCTTTTCCATACATTTTGACGGTGCAGATATTGCACTTTTCTAGGAAACCGGTGTTTTTAGTATTCCGTACCTCAAAAGTAAAAACGAAACCCCTTAAAGGATCACTCGTGTGTCTGGCTGTCTGTCCGTCTGTCACAGCCAATTTATTCCGAAATTACTGAACCGATTGAGTTCAAATTGATGACCCAAAGAGGGACGTGTTAAGTAAATGAATGAATTTTAAACATCATCATCTGCCTAGCCTTTTCCCAAGTATGTTGGGGTCAGCTTCCAGTCTTACCGGATGCAGCTGAATACCAGTATTTTACATGGAGCGACTGCGTATCTGACCTCCACAACCCAGTTAGCGCTAGGTAATACGATACCCCTTGGTAAGACTGGAAGAAAAAATACAGAAATGAATGAATTGAATGAATTTTAAACATGAGTGCCGAAACTATAAGGCCCAAAAATAAAAAATAAAAAATACAAAAAATAGTTCTTAGCCTATAGAATACAGGAAAACCCTAAAGAAATCTTATATTTAAAACAACTTACCGAATTTAGATAATTAACGTACGGAATCCTCTCCACGCAAGTCGAACTCGCAATTGTCCGGTATTTTTTAAAATAACCGATGAAAAATTTGGTTTGGGAGGATGTACTGAACACGTCTTAACTAATTACCTTAGGGGGCGTCTCCACGAGCGAGAGAAACCTCTTAGAGGCCGTCTCCACGAACGAGAGAATCGCGGCGATATTTTCGCATACAAATACGTGGGACGACGATAATATCGCCGCGATTCTCTCGCTCGTGGAGACGGCCCCTTAGGTAAATTATCTGTAACCTCCGTCTCCGCATTTTGGCTGCTCGTTCATTTCATCAGTCTCCTGCCCTTATCTCAATTTATTTGGCGTCGGCGCAGCATGTCTTCTTCTTCCATACTTCTCTATTACTCGTCATCTGAGCAGTCACTTCTTTCCTAGCCATATCATCATTCACGCAGTCCATCCATCGTTTCTTTAGTCTTCCTCTACTCTTAACTTATACTGTCACTTACGGGATATCTTCCGTGATTGTTCATGATTTTGAGCTCCCGATATTTCGACGCTGTTGCAAGCACCATGATCGTGGGTTGACTGGAGAATGCGGGTGGATGGAAAATAAATTGTTAGGAGCAGATTAATCAGTCTACCCTCTTTCTTTGTCTTTTGCTACGCGCACTACTGGTACTCGACACTAAGTCACGGCAAAACACACTCACAGTATCACCAGGTTTTGTGGATTCCTTATTACGATGCCGGCTGCTACTTTTGAGAATACTCAAAACTGGATTCCACGTACTTGACAATTTGAAGCCATCGTCTCGAATGAAATTTTTATGTTTTCTGTTTTCATGAACAATCATGGAAGATATCCCGTAAGTGACAGTATAAGTTTAGCTTTAAACCGTGGAAGCTTAAAAAAGTGTTCCTCTACTCTAGATTACATTCATACTCAAAACTTTCCTCACGACATGTTCCTCATTCCTCCGTGTAGTATTCACTTCTTGTAACAGAGCTAATAGGTTGATAACACAATTTACCACTATATCACAGGCTCACCAACTCCACCAAGCTAGTCCAGGGTCCGCTTCACCTCCTGACTTTCCCGCCATTCTTGGTGACTGACAGTTCCTACGTGACAGCTACCCGACTACTTGTGGCCGTGAGACAGTGTTGCCATATCTATTAAATAGATACACTACACTCCGCATCACATGTCCATACCACGACAACCGATTACCACACAACTTTTCAGTCACCGGCGCCACTTTCAGACTTTGATGTATTCATTCCTTATTAAACCATTCCGTCTATTCAACAAATTTACATTTCCAGTGCCTTATTAGCCAACGAAGAATTCGTTCACCCATCAGATAAGGAAATGCTAAAATACGTTCTCTTCATGTACAAGTTAGCTTCCGAAATCATCGAAGCCAACGAGTTGGGGGCTCAGCTGATTAAGAAGCTAACGCTCCCGAGGAATAAGAAGAAGAGAGAAGAGAAGGAAAGAGGACTGATCAATAGAGTGTGGTTGTCTTTGAGAAAAGAGGTCCCTGAGGTTAATGATAACGAGGCTTTAAAACAATTGAATTCATTTTTCATTGCTGTTGAAGATGGTTTGTATGATGTAAGTGTATTTACTATAATACTCGTATTTCTATCACTAGCTGTGCCTCGCGACCTTCGTCATAAAATATTACTTCCCTATTTGGATCGGATCTTGTTAACAATTTCAAGGGTTTTTTTTCGCGAAACTCTAATCCGTTTTACATAATCAAAGTAGCCTTGTTACTCTTTATAACATCAGCTATCTGCCAGTAAAAAACCGTTAAAATCAGTCCAGCAGTTTCGGAGATTAGCCGGAAAAAACAGACTGACAGAGACAAAAATGTAGGTATATACTTTCATATGCATTCAGCTAAAGCTTTTATTTTGAAATAACAAACAGACACTTCAATTTTATTTATTTGTATAGATAACGTCACACCTGCTGTCCCTGAAGGGTTAGACAGAGGTGTTCTGCTTATAGAAGATACCTTCACATTTAGCCAGTTATCTTTCACTGACTTGAATGTGTCCTGGTGGCTGAAAGAATGTCAGGCTCACTTAAATGTCTCGCTGATGGTGGCGGGTGTGTCGGGTCATTTAGTTCCCTTCAATATGGTTGAGTTGAGTGGCGCTGATCCATGCGTCATGTTCGTGAACGGGCGCTGTCAATTGGGACTGGTCATCTCTTAGGTGCCACGGTTTACTTTAATTACTTTATTTTTAAAAAATTTAATCTTTTACTCTGGACGCTCTTGATGTGCACGTCTTTGTACATATCGTTTTCATATATATGTATAATCTCAACATGAATGATGTAACCAAGTATTTAATAACAATATTTTGATTTAAAAGAGTGTCCATGGAGTTTCTTACCCATTCTTCTCCATAGAGATCAACGCTTTAGAATGTGCAACTAAACTCGCCTACGGCTTCATAACAACATCGCCTGCGGCTCGGTTGTGACTTCCGCCTCGATTGCAATAACAAAGTTTCCCCACTTAATATCAAAATGTACTATTTTACAGTCCTTTTTCTTTTCTGTTTCAGTTACACGACGCCGTAAAGAACGTAGCAAAAATAACAAAATACAAGAACCAGCATTGGTATCAAAATCTGAAAGATTTGTACATAAATACGGATGAAAAGCAGCTCCTACAGTTACTTCTGCATATGACAGCATTGAGGCTATTTACTTTGATCGAAGATAGCGCTGAGAACGGGTTAGAAGGTGACTATATACAGTATATGAAGAGAAATAGGGAGCATTGTAAAAGAACTCTAGAAGAGATGATTTTTATAATGGAGATATTGAAAGAATATAATGAATATGTTGAATAAAATGTAGTTTTTTAGACTTTATCAGCGTTTATTATAACCCAACCCGTAAAACATCAAAATTGGTATAAGTTTTTTAACTGTCAATGGTCACTAACAATAACATTAACACTAGAAACGGGATATTTACCATGTCCACTGTTTTGAGTTCCCGATATTTCCCACCGCACCCGCAATAACTTCAGTTTATCCGTGATCATGTTGCTTGCAACAGCGCCGAAATATCGGGAACTCAAAACAAACAGTGGACATGGTAAATATCCCGTTTCTAGTGTTAATGATAATCAAACTTGGTGTACCTAAATCCAACAGAATTGAAATACTATGCAACAAGGTGTAAACGGACTCTTCACGAAGACGTCAACCAAGCATTCTGTACATCAAACTAAGTAACTCTAACGCAAGAATAATTGCTGGGAAACGATTTATTTTTTACGAGTGAAAAATCACGTTTTACGGTAAAATTCAATGTAACGCACTCGACACACTGTGATGATAGATACATTGAATAATAAACGGGTCATGCAGATATTTAAAGTAAAGTTATAACCTTAAAAACTAGTATTTAAATAATAACTTGGGAAAAAGTTGGAACTCAGATTTTCAATTTCTCCGCAACTAGAAGGTTCCCAGGTATGGTCTAGAACAAAAAAAATATTGCACTGACGGGGAGAACAAGTGCCTTGTAGCCTCGTTATGGGTATTTTACACCCTTTATATATTTTATAGTCAATACACTGGGTGGAAAAGACACCGACGCGAAAACGGTTACCACGTATTCAGTACAACATTCTGAACCCGGCATGGTAATTTTAAACCGGTTATTAAAAAAAAAACAATACTACTACTGCAAAACTGGAATACTGACACGGTGAAAATTTAAGGAATAGCAATTTTGTTTTACGAGTAAATAACCGATGAAAACTTTGTAGGGGGTGTTCAGAATCATGTATAGAATACGTATGTACACGACAACACGTGTACCTCGGTCCGGTACGGTTACCACGTCGGTGTCCCCTCCGTCTTGTATACTATATCAAATTATAGCTTATAAATTAATAGTATTCAATGAACTATTGCAACAACCACCAAGTCGCTGGAAATCAGAAATATGGAGGGCCTATTTAAAATGGTGGATTTTGCCAAAGATTTGACTACAGCTGTCATGCTCTATTTTTCTGTTCTCTCGCGAATTGCATCTCATCATCGGCCTAGCCTTTTCCCAGTTATGTTGGGGTCGGCTTTCAGTCTAACCGGATGCAGCTGAATACTACGAAATACTGGTACTCCACAATCTATTTAGTACTGGATTATACGATACCCCTTGGTGAGACTGGTTGTCACACTTTCGGGCCACTGACTACCTGTAACGACCGTCAAAGATCTACAGATGACAGCCGGGACCAACGGCTTAACGTGCTTTCCGAGGCACAGAGGAAACTGATACTGAGTTCCCTCCATAATGGGTGGTTACCCATCCATGTAGGTACCAACCTAGGCAAGCACGGCTTAACCTTAGGATCGACTCGAGCGGCTGTTATTGTTACGCCATGAGCTCCTCGTTACCATAGCAGCACTAATTATAATTAGAGATAAATTTCAATTCTGTTGATTTTACGCCCAGATTTCAAAGGACATTGCTCATCATCGTTCCAACATACTCGTACATCAATTCGGTTCAGACAACCTCCTTTTTTGAAGTAGGTTAAATAAAAAACACAGGTCACTAAAAGAGATCATGAAATCCAGAGACTTAGAAATGGCTATAAAGCGAAAAGTTTTCACCATGTGCATACTACCCTTTTTTTTCGGATGGGAAATCATCAAATGAATCCACCCGCTCTGGGCGGAGCGGAAGGGAGTGTCAGACTTTTACGGACTAAAAACCATCCATGTTCTTTTGCCCTTTATGTTCCAGGGCCGCGGTATCTCTTTCGAACAGTCCCGCAGCCCTGGCAGGCATCGGCCCTTGCGGGCCCCTCATGTTCGCTGACATCTCTATGAGGCGCGCGTGGAACACGAACGCGCCGTCGACACGGCTTGTCGTCATAAGACGGACGGACGGCGAGTTAGCATGTGCATACTACCCTGTTTAACATACGTGAAACATGGGCACTGACGAAACAGCACAGAAACAAATTGCAATACTGCCAAAGAGCCATGGAACGGAGCATGACAAATATAAGAAAAGCAGATCATGTAAGAAACAAACAACTGAGAGCAAAAATTAAGCTACCGGACCTCTTGACCAGGATTGACCAACAAAAATGGAGATGGACTGGCCACATGATGAGAGCAAATACGGAGAAATTGAGTAAAGTAGTAACCGACTGGTATCCAAGGGACAGTAAACGCAGCAAGGGGAAACAGAAAAGAAGATGGGAAGATGAGCTTAAACAAACAGCGGGCCCCAATAGGAGGAGAGTGGCCCGTGACAGAAACCAGTGGAAAGAGCTAGAGGAGGCCTTTGCCAAAAGGCACACTGAATTGAGGGACATATTATACCAACTGAAAAAAACAGAAATAATCACTACTACAAAGTCGTTTCTCTGTCCCTATATTAAAACTACGCAACGGATTTTGATCCGGTTTTTTTAATAGATAGAGTGATTGAAGAGGAAGGTTTATATGTATAACACATGCACCCGTGCGAAGCCTGGGCGGGTCGCTAGTTCAGAATAAAGGCTAATTTATTATTTATTAAATAAAAAACATAATTCACAACAAACTTTATTGAAAAACAATTCTTATACTTATTTTATAATCTATACTAAAATCACATTATTATTATTTTGGTATACAAAACTTTTACGTACTAAAATATTTTATCAAAACTTTTGAGGTAACTTTTAAATGTTTTGACAGACAATACCCAAGGAAGTTTGAAAGTGGACTGCCAAGTCACGAGTTCGAACCCAAGGAGTTCGAACCTCTGTTATCATTTGTTTCGGTAAAGTAAAACATCGTGAGGAAACCAGCATGCCTCAGAGATATTTCTTGTCGGCATGTAAAGCCAAGTCCCATGGGCGGTATAATAAAAACTCTGACACCAGGTTAGGCACTAACCAAACGATAAAGCAAGAGATAGATTAATGAAATATTTTACAGATGTAGATGAAAATATCAGTATTTTAGAGCCTTATCGCTCTATGATAAATACTGGTATTCAGCTGCATCTGGTATGACTGGAAGCCGACCCCAACATGTTTGAAAACGCTTGGATTCTATTGGTAATTTTAGCCTCTTGTGTGTAAAATATACAAAGTGTTTCTATATTTTAAATTAACGATAATATGTATATTAATTTAACTTAAATCATTACTTATTTATTGGAATGGGTATTTTATTATGAGCTGAAATGGGAATAATCGAAAACCTTTTATTGTTTAACTTGAATAAAGGACTGCCTTGTTGGTCTAGTGGTCGCAAGCGCGACTGCTGAGCATAAGGTCCTGGATTTGATTCTCAGGTCGTGCAAAGTGTTATTTGGTTTTCCATCAGGAAATTACTCAATATTATTTCTCAGTAGGCAATAGGCACACGGGACTTAAACAAAACTGGCGAAATGTAGGTGTACTATTAGGGAGATCTCTGCCTAACCCTTCGGGGATTACAGGCTTGATGTTATGTTATGTTGAATAAGTCATTTATTCATTTTCATTTCGATTTTGAGTAAAAATCTGTTTATGTCCCGATTAAGATGCATCACTTAAACTTCACTTTTTAGAGCACCAATGATAGATTTCTACTGTTCAAAGTTGTCACATAATATGAGGGTTTTCTTTTATGACCAAATCAGCTGTGTTGTAATTTGTAAAACTACTTAAACCGTTAATTCACTAGACAACCAATAGCAACATTTAAGAGGCAACAGGGGCTGCGATTTTGAATGAAAATTGTATTCTCCTTTTTCCTTCCTGAAAAATGCCGCTAGAGCAATAATCTTTTTTCATACATTCAAAGTCTACTGTAGACACGTCCCTGTCATTTCCTTTTTTCAGCACCTAATAACTAAAGAAAATATGACCAGCTAAAAAAAAAATTAAGTCCCATTCTTACGTCCGTGATTTGAGAACTACAAGACAAATTCGATAAAAAAATAACATAAAAGAAATTGATAGAAACCTAGACATACTCTTTCTTAATAATTATTATAACTATTGTATCGCTCAGTTTCGAGGAGCAAAAAGGGGAATACAAAACGTCGATCTCATCAAATTTTTGTGATGTAATCGGTCTGAGCTGCAGCTGTCCCTATCGCACTCTACGGGGGCAGGCTTGACGCAGCGCGACGGCAATAGTTTCTTCAAATACTTATTTTTAAATCCCTCGCACGCCCTTTTCCCTCTAAAATTTTTAAAAAACTTATGTAGCACAGGACCGGGCGATGTGGCGATGCTTGCAGTGATCAGTGCAGTGTCCAGCAGTGATCATCCTCTGGCTGGAGCTTGATGATGATGAATGATGTTGCCTGGTAAATACATCGGTAGAACTATGTGTAACTAGTTACGCTTCAGTTTCTAGGTCCGCTTCTATCTCTTCAGGAGTTCGTAGGTCGATAGCGAACCTCTTCTTTGTTGGGACTTCTTCATACTCTGGAAACGAGAAAGAGATTCTATTAATAACGGTAATAAAAGGTACAAAATGACCATGTTTGGTCCAAATCTCAGCGGAAAATAAACATTGACCCAGGAGACATTGGATATGGTGCACAATATAATATAACACCACGACTGTAATCCCTGAAGGGTTAGGCAGAGGTGTATCTAACTAGTACACCCACATTTCGCCAGTTATGTCTAAGTCCCATGAAATTGGGGGTGAGCCTATTGCCATCAACCTTTAAAAAAGACTCCGTGGCTCTACTGAGAAATTCCTGCTGGAAAAACTTAATAATACTTTGCCCGACCCAGGAATCGAACCCAGGACCTCATGCTAGACTAGACCAATGATACAGTCAATGGTGCACGAGTGTGTGCGTAAACACAGGTTCACTCTGCTCGTGCATTTGACTAAAATTTCTGAAAATATAAGGCGGGGTAGACCAAGTCTGCTACACCACAAAGCCTAGATCAAAATGCAAAATTCAAAAATTCAAGAACTTAGAGAAAATCTCTTCTGACCTTTAATTCTTCGCTCAGAAGAAAAATAAAGAAAAAAATTCTAAGCCGGTCAGTGTCAAGCTGTATGTTGTTATTTTGTTCAACATAAAACCAGACACTGGCCGGCGAATTGCAAAAAACTTAAGAGAATTTGAATTTCACGGGCTACCCTGACGCTTCACTTTTATGCTATAGCATTGTTGCACTGATATGTGAGAGGAGTTGATAAGTAGTTCCTGGCAATAAACGATCTTCAGCACCTAAACATAATTCAAATCCTTACGGAAATATAGGGACAAAACAAGAGAATCCTGTAAGCTATCAACCCAAAGAAGAAGAAGTCGATTCGAAATCCAGAAGTTCAGTAATTTTTACAAACATCTAGAAATGGAAAATGACAACAACTAGATTAAATAAAGGTCACAGCACACATATCAACTCGGAATGGGATCGACACCGTATCAACTCGAGCCGTTCAGTATTCTTTGTATGAAACTCCCGACTGCAACGTACACTAATCGGAATCGTAACGTAATCGCCTCGCGCCAACTGGCTTACGGCTCGTCGTCCCCGAGCTTATGTCTCTCCGTACCCGAGCTTACGTCTCTTCGTCCACCCTGACGCACACTACTGTTGCCACACGTGCTGTCATTCACAGGCTAACTTCCAGTCTTGTTGCCCGCGTGTTGTATTGAATTTGTAGGTTAGATTGTAGAAATATAAGTATCAAAATACTAAAAACTGCCATACATATTCTAGTTATTAGGATTCAAACTGATCTGGTACCAGCCAGGTCAACCAGCGGTCGGCGAGCCGTAAGCCCGGCGTCGCCTAGCCGTAGCCGAGTCGACGTATCGGAGCTGTTGATCCGCTTGCTTACGTTAGATTGACGTCTGTTTGACGGCGAGGCGAAATGCGATACGGTGCCGATCCTTTTCCGAATTGATATGTGTGCTGTGACCTTTAGAAGAAATACAGCTTCTACCAATAAATAACAACATCTACCAAACACCGAAGGGAAGACCAAGAACCACAAATTCAGAAGACCAATCTACAACCTTGGATGACAGATTTACTTGGAACTGGTTCGTTTAAGAGAAGAGTCACCCTGTCACCTTCCTCTGTAGGATATGCCAGGGCGAGGGCCAGCTCTCACCTGTGGAGTACCATATTGTGTGTTACGGAATTCCTGCGCTGTTTGATAAATGTCGTCATCCATCACGATATGGCGCTTGAGAGAGTCTTGTCTTCGTGGATAGCCAAAACTCTCCCAAGCGCCATGCTTACTCATCCTTATTTTAATATTGACTAGCTGATGCCCTGGCTTCGTCCGCGTGGATGTCGGTTATCGCGACCAAAAGTAATCATGAAATTTTGATCCCGATCCCGCAACCCATGGGACGAATGCGAAAATGCTGGTGAATCAACAACCCACAAAACGGCTTTAGGGATGCGAATCAGTTCACATAAGTATGACGTATACGGGGACACATTACGTCTGCCTGGTGATTTCTTCGACCCAGCGGTCTGCAACACGGACGTGACCGACTACGCATCTTCGCTAGGAATATAGCATCACGTTGGGGTCACCAGTTTAGGGCTATAAATATCAGGGTTTAAAGTTCTCGATCCCCCATAGAAAAGGGAGGATCCTCTGACCTAACGGGTGTTGTGTCTGGTGGGCTACTGCCCGATAGTTGCTGTCGGATTTTTCTATACGGGGTGGAAGGGACACCGACGCGGAAACATCATTCTGAGCTGTTCCATACATTTTGAACGTGTAGGTATAGCACTTTTGTAGGAAACAGTTGTTTTATTTTTAATAACCGATAACAAAATTCTATGTCGGGGGTTCAGAATGATGTAATGAACGTGGTAACCGTTTTCGCGTTGGTGTTAAGTCACGAATAACTTTAACTGCACGATTTAGGATTTTGATGATAGTTCTTCATGTATGTCATAGATGGCGCTGTACTACATTTTGTAGTGCCGCTACACGGCTAGACAGATTTTAATGTTGTAGAAACAAATCATGCGCATACACGTGTTTCGGGATTGAAGTAGAAAATAAATATTAGACGATTTACTGCACCTGCACTGGCTTGCATTGCTTTCACTCTTCTGGAATAATCTTGGAAGGCGGCTGCTAACGAATACGTGAGGCGCCTCGCTGCGTTTCTGAAACAGTTTAATACAGCACATCAGCTTTGGTGCGAAAGTTACATGCATATGGGATTTCTCAACTTTGTCCAGGAGTTTCACTAACATGGTGTTATATATAATCAGCGTACCACGTTCCCACGGCTGGGACACAGATCACCTCTTTAAGAGAGGGAGTGGTCCATAACTGCTCCTACCAAGTTGACTGCCAACTTAAGATATAACTGGCGAAATATGGGTGTACTATTAGGTGCACCGCTGCTTAACTCTACGGGGATTACAGGCGTGCGTAACACAAACACATTGCAAACTAGGTAATGTGTTCGGTGAAAATACAAATCAGTCTTATTAATCATCAACGTGACTACCGAGTCTGAGGTCCAGGGTTTTTGTCATTGGGCTGCGGGACTGTTCGAAAGAGATACCGCGGCCCTGGAACACAAAGGGCAAAAGAAGGAACATGGATAGGTTTTAGTCAGTAAAAGTCTGACACTCCCTTCCGCTCCGCCCAGAGCGGGAGGAGTCATCTGATGATTTCCCATCCCAAAAAAAAAATTAGGAAATTATCAGTAGCGTGCCTTTTTTTGCATTTTCATTTTACACGCGATCAAACAAACTATCGAAGTTGCACTAGTGATTGATTCATTCTTTTACTTTGTTAATATTTTTTCTATTTGTATCTCATTTAGCTTCCTAAACCAAAATTATTTGCAAATATGTCAAAAGTCGACATAATTGTCACGACAATCTGACAATTGTCACGACAATCTGACAATTGTCACGACAATCTGACAATTGTCACGACAATCTGACAATTGTCAGAAAAATAATTTGACTGTGGTTTTTTGACATATGTCGAGTTTTACTAAACGCGTTTTTAAATGACAAATATGTCAAGATTTCACCTGTCGATTTTTGACATATTTTATTTGTCACTTTTATTAAACAGCCTAAACCCGACAATTCTACAATTTTGTCATTTTTAGACATTGTCGAATTGTCAGCTTTATTAAACAGGGCCCTGGAATCTAGATTTGTGCTCGGTTAAAAGAAATATTAAACAATATGTACCTACTTGGACACCCAGAGTATACAGGGTTATTTGTAAAACACCAGTAACCTCATACGAGGTAATTGTACTCATCATTATGAACAACTTTTACTATGGGACCAAACCTGAAATCGCGAAAAAAAAATCAGCTGTTCCCTACATTTTGACGAGTTAATCGATCATAAATGTAGGGAACAGCTGATTTTTTTTTCGCGATTTCAGGTTTGGTCCCATAGTAAAAGTTGTTCATAATGATGAGTACAATGACCTCTTAAGAGGTTACTGGTGTTTTACAAATAACCCTGTATACCTAAATAAACAACACCTTGAATTTAAGCTATGCTAATACATTGATAACCGACCAAAAATTACTAGACTTTTTGGTCGGTTATCAATGTATTATTAAAAATACGGTATAACCGGTTTTAAGGGGAATTACTATATTATTTAAAAGTACAGCCGTATTCCGTTTTTGTTGGGACTGTACTCTGTGACAGCAATGTCGAAGTGAAACAAAAGACAGTGCATCAAAATTAAGAAAAGTCACGAATCGACGTAATGGCAAAGACATTCAAATATTTACGAGCGATAGACGGAACAAGACGAAGAAAATCATAATCCAATACTTGTTACTACTTAGTAACAAATCGTTCTGTCTAGTGTCATACGCCCGCTTGTCAGGTAGCATTCGTGAGTCAAAATCGAAAATGTTCGGGATCATAATTTTTGTATGAAAATATTCCCAATGTCCGCTCTATAAGTCTTTTAAATCTCTTTGCGTAATGGGAATCAGCGAGAATGATTCAAATAAGATTTCCCCTAATTAAATTAGAACATAATAACAAATCGTGGAATATGTGCTGTCCACTTTGGGGAATGCAGGAATCGCGCTTTTTATTTGCCTTAGATATCCCACTGCTGGGCAAAGGCCTCCCCCACATCCTTCCAGGTACTCTTCCCCTGCGTCACCTTGAAACAGCCTTCGTGATGCGCGTCCAGATCATCTCGCCATTTCTTTCTTGGCCGGCGTGATGTTATTACAAAATATAATTTATTTCATCTAGTTGACTGACATATTGATTGATTTGATTTGATTTTTCAAGGTCTTTATTTATACACGATTAGAATACAATCTGCTTACAAATGATCTTATTCTATTTTTTCACAAGTCAGGATTTATTTTGTTACATAGACTAAATATATCGCCTTTATAAACATCAAAACATGTTAATATTACCTTATTTAAGTGTTGACTTAACTTATACATTGAAATCGATTAACTAAGTATGTGCAGGTCTTAGTAAGGACCCACATAATATTTACAATGACTTATACATACAAAATGTACGTTTTGTTATAATACTAAGTTATAATACTGACAGACTGACATATTACTTAGCTACTAGATAGATACATTTCGAAATTAGAAATGTCCAAATAGTACAAAATGTCAAGTTATCTATCAGCTAAGAATTTCATCATACTATCTCATTTCAAATACTTGACATTCTACAGATATCTTGAGAAGATTCGGGTCAACGAATCGATTGATAAATCAAATAAAAATTGCGAAAAAAATACTTGAGTGTTGAGTCAAAACTGGGTTCAGATAACTTAATCATACGATTACAAACCAGATATATGATTTACTAGTTTTCCGCCCGCGGCTTCGCCCGCGTCGAGTTCGGTTATATCGCGTTTCCAAGAGAACTCTTCAAAAGTCCGGGATAAAAACTATCCTATGTTCTTTCTCAAGGTCAACTCTATCTCTGTACTTACCAAATTTAATTAAAATCAGTTCAGTGGTTTAGATCAATGTGAAAGCGTAACAGACAGACAGACAGAGTTACTTTCGCATTTATAATATTAGGTTGAGTAAACCAAGGATTCTGAAAGCCTGGGAATTTTATCTGCTGTACAATAAATAAATAAATACCACGTCAACTTGTAAGTCATTCATTTTTATCTGTACAAAATAATAAAATTGAAGTGTCTGTTTGTAATTTCAAAATAACAGCTTTTACTGAATGCATATGAAATAATGCTGTATGTTTGATACGGTACATATAACAATTTTGTTTTCATCAGTTTTATAATGTCTCTCTGTTTGTTCGTTCCAGTTAGTCTCCGAAACGGCTAGACTAATTTTGACGGGTCTTTTATTGGCAAATAGCTGATGTTATAAGGAGTAACTTAACTTACTTCAATTTCAGAAAAGTAATAAGGGTTCCGTGCAATTAAAACCCTTGAAATTATTAACAAAATCCAATATTTTTAAAATAATTTCACATTTACGAAGATCGCGGGCAAGAGTCAAGAAGTAAATACATAAAAATATTCTCACCTAGACTCACAAACAAATCCATGACATTCAAATGGGTTCAACCCTTTCACATCAGCGTTATCCTTCACAATAATCATGGAGAAGACCCTGGTATACACCAGGTCTTGTACGCCATAGGATATAGACTCTATGTTGAAGAACACAGTCATGTGTTCAAACTCGTCTGTTTTTGCACCGTGGTCCAGGGTTTCTAGGTGAACTCCGTCTAGCGCGATTTTTAGTTTCACTATTGGTAGTATTTGACCTGCAAAATATGAAGAAAAGTGGATTAAACATGGTCAGTGATAAAAATTATGAAAAAACTTGGTTTTCAAATTGGATAACAATCAGCGCTAATAACATAATGATGATCAGACACATACCCGGAGGTAACGCTTTCGCTGCAGCCACCATTAGGTCGACAGGTCTCCTCGTGTGTTTGATACCCCATAGTCCTCGGGCGTCGCTCTGACCTAAGTATTTAACCTGAAATTAAACAAAATGAAACATTATAGCAACATGCCTACGACTTCTATTTTAGTAAGCCACGAAATATGGTGGTCTTCCTGATGTCAAATTATGGCGCCATCTATAATATCACATATGAACTACGCATCACAATGCTGTCAATGATGATTCTCTTCTGTGAATTAATTTTTGTATGGTTTTTGTAACAAACACACAAACTTACTTTCACATTTATAATATTATAGTTAGGAAGTTAGGATTGTAAAACGATAAAGGAAATTGTCTTTCTGTCTTATCTTTTTTTCTTTGAAAAATGAGAGTATGGACACAACAAGAATGGCTTAGAGATTGTTGATGAAGTTATTAAGCGTCTACATATACTGGTATGTCACGGTGACAGATAAATAATTTACTTTATCATTTTAAAAGTCATAATTGAAAACATAATTGACTTGATATTGATGTTAATAAATAATCATGGCTTCGTTTTTTTGTCTGGTTTAGCATAAAGATCAGCTTTGACTAAAAGTCATGAAGAATTTTAGCTAAAACTGAACTTTGTTGCCATGTAATATAAATCTTGGTCAAGTTACATAAAATGCATTGCTTTACGTATTGCATTAATATATTTAGGATTTAGGAAATACATTTTTGCATCAGAATGTAAATGTGATAATATATTAACGGTCATAATTACTAACCTAGCTATACGTAATTGCACAAAAAAAAAATGTCAACACAAAATTGTTTAGGAGTTCGCCATTGTTGCTTTACGCAATCTTTAGCAGTACTTAATATCTTATTGTTATCATTTTTCAATGGTATTGTTATGTCCTTTCTAAATTATTCTTAGACAGCACAATAGTTCTTGCAGATGTGAAATTTAATTGATTGACCAAGTGAAATTCTTAATATTGTCGTTGAGATCCTTGAGATATGATTCGAGTTACACGATAACTGACAAATGTTCACTGAGGGGCTGTCTCCACAAGCGAGAGAATCGCGACGATATTCTCGTCCGTGGCACGTATTTGTATACACTCTCTTAGAGGCCGTCTCCACGAGCGAGAGAATCGCGGCGATATTATCCCATAGAAATACGTAACATCGCCGCGATTCTCTCGCTCGTGGAGACAGCCCCTGACTGGACATTTGTCTTCTCAAATCTGGGTGGTTCTTTCTATAAAATACCATCTCAGACACTACTCTGTGTACAGCGGACAGGACTCCATGGAACTCGGTTTTACATGACGGTTTTGCTAGCACATTCTTTCTTTATCGTGTGGTTAGTGTCTAACCTGGTGTCAGAGTTTTTATTATTCACCCCAGGGCCTTTAACATGGCTTTACATGCCGTCGAGAAATATCTCTCAGGCATGCTAGTTTCCTCACGATGTTTTCTTTCACCGAAGCAAGTGATAAATGTACAATACGCCTACGAACTGGAGACCTAAGACTTGGCTGTCCGACGGTCACACCACTGCTTTCTGAGATTTCAAACACTACCCTGCATGGTTCTCAAGTGACTTGACCAGCTGAAGTCGGTTTTAAATGAAGGTTTCGCAAGCACATTTAAAACTATCATGCATAACCTATCTATGGCCGGCAGTAAGCAAGTGTGGTGATCAATGCCTCCTTTGTCTAAGAACAGGCCGTTGCCTCAGAAGTTACAAAGTTGATTTTCTTCTTCTTTATCGTGTGGTTAGTGCCTAACCTGGTGTCAGAGTTTTTTATATGCCTGGCTTTACATGCCGTCGAGAAATATCTATCAGACATGAAGTTGTTATTATAATGCAGGCATGTGTGTGTCTATCATAAATTTGACTGAAATGGTATACTTAAGTAACATGCTCAAATGTGATGGACAATTTCACTTTCAATTAAAACTCATTAAGACATCAATCACGTTTTCTACATTGCTTTCTTTTTTGGAGCTCCCCACATTGTGTTACGATAGCTGGCCCTTAGGACAAGACTTCTTCACGGTATTTTCGTCCTCTGTGTCATCATCATAATCCCATAGCAGTCCATAGTACTTTCCAATCGCACGCAATTCAACTCGAATACATACCTGTCACTGAGTGTTGTCCAACTAATTGGACACTAGGAATCACTATGTTCCATATGACCTTATGCTGCTATTATTAAAGTAATTCTTTTAAAGAAAAAAAGGAAAATAAAAAAACCGAAAAAAATAATAATAGGTAATAAAAAAACAAAACACAACAACACAACAACAACAAACAACATAAACAACAAATACAACAACATATATTCTTTTTTCATAAATCTATGTGTTACTTTTTCACACCGAAATATCTGAATTGATAGCTTGAGACCTGAAGCAGGACCACGGTGATATTAATTCCTAGATCGCCGACAAAGTCACGGGCAACCGCTGGTAACAATTTATAAATAAAATACTAGTACTTCGCAAAAATTGTGATAGCTCGGCTAATATGCATGATATAAATATAATTTATAGCATATATATAGCACCCACGAATAATGTCGCTTTCTGTCAGTGTTAGAATTTTTAGAAGTGTATCATTCGTTCCATGTAATATTTATAATTTTTTTTTTTTTTTAATTGATTGCTGATTATTTTAATTGTTTGTTAATTATTTTAAATTATTAGTCTATTTAAATCATTTTTTAATGTTTTTTTTTTTTTTTTAATTAAAATATTAATTATTTACAAACTACAAAACTATAATAGAAATAAATATGTACAAGTATAAAAGGGTTACAGGGCATCCAAAAATTCGTCCGCATCGCTGTCAACAGGAAAAGTGCCCAGAAGGCTGGCAGCATTACCACGTTGGATGGCAATGCTGATTCTTTGGCCAAAAAATAGGCCCGCCCTCTGGTCACGTGAAGAGTCGACCAACCGCTTGGCGATTTCCCGAAAAACTAGGTGGGCACTCGGACCCCATGGCCCGTGGCTAGTGTTTCAACCCCAAACGGCTCAAACACATAATTACCAATTAAATTATTGTATTTGCGCCGTTTGAGGTTTTCAGCACCTGCAGCAGCCGCCCCAGCGCAGCCCACTGTGCTAGGAAGATGGGATGGCGCAAGGGTGTCGACGCAAGTTGCGTCCCACACCAAAGGCCTACCCAACTTCCATGGCATTATGGTCATACCATCTGGTCTCTTCCCATCGACGCGTGCCAAGCCATTGGGTTCTAAGACAGCTGGCACCCCGGCGGTGGCAAGAGCACGACGGATGAGATCATTAATGCTAGCGTGCCGCGCAATCCGACCTGCACTCTTACTGCATGAAAGGCCATGGTGTCCGAGGCAGTCGACTGCTTCACCACATTGACAGCGATGTGGAGCCCCACAAGGAGCGCCCAATCGCAAACACGTAGCGAGCCGGAATGTTGTGTCACCTAACATAGTGCCTATATTAGGTGACGGTAGTGCCTGAAGCCAGAGGCCCGACTCCCACTCACCCACAGCCAGTAGGCGGGCACGCTCAGCAGTATTGGTGGACGTATTAATAAGTTTATTCCGTACCAACCTGCAGAGCGGCTCATCCCACTGTCTCTGGGAAAACGGGTTCTCGGGCCGATCCGTATCCGTATAAATTATAAATAAATATAAATTATTATAAACTACATCAATTCTATTTTTTTTCCATTTTCCCAACAATGTTGGGGTCGGCTTCCAGTCTAACCGGATGCAGTTGAATACCAGTATTTCACATGGAGCGACTGTCTAGCTAACTAACATTATAAAGAGTACATCACGTATCAAAAGTACCAAATCAGTTGCGTTGAGCTATAAATCGTCTCAATTAGAGCGGGCGCCATATTGTTGTCGGCGGATGTGACGTCACAATGTGTTGTATGTATGTATGTAGCTTATGCATAATGATTAACGGTAAATTAGTCTGTATGTACATACTTAGGTTGGCTACGGTATGTGAACTCAGAATGGGTTTACCCAACTATGTTTTAGATTGCAGTCTAAGTAGATTTTGAATCATCATCTGACTCGCTATAGGAGTGATAGCCTAGTGGTGTGACCGTCGGACTGCCAAGTCATAGGTCTCGAGTTCGAACCCAAGGTACGCACCTCTGACTTTTCGGATTCATGTGCATTGTATACCATTATAACTTTTAAACTGCCATGGTCACTAACATTATAATTAACACTAGAAATGGGATATTATTATTAATATTAACACCCACCCGCAATAACTTCAGTTTATCCGTGATCATGGTGCTTGCAACAGCGCCGAAATATCGGGAACTCAAAACAAACAGTGGACATGATAAATATCCAGTTTCTAGTGTTAAGTATAATTATAACTTGCTTCGGTGAAGGAAAACATCGTGAGGAAACCAGCATGTCTGAGAGATATTTCTCGACGGCAGGTAAAGCCAAGTCAGAGGTCCAAGGGCGGCATAAAAACTCTGTCACCAGGTTAAGCACTAATCACACGATAATGAAGAAGAAGATCTGACTAGCTTATTGGTCTAGTGGTCATAAGAATTACTGGTGAGCATTAGGTCCTGGGTTCGATTCCCAGGTCGGGCAAAGTTTAATTGGGTTTTTCCAGCAGGAATTTGTCAGTAGCCAAGGAGTCTGGATTTGCGGCCCGGTTGATGTCATCAGGCTCGCCCCCTATTACATGGGACTTAAACGTAACTGGCAAAATGTGGGTGCACTATTAGGTACTCCTCTGCCTAACCCTTCGGTGATTACAGGCGTCATGTTATGTTATGTGTGTAAAGCACGTTATGTACGGTCACCGATCCAAGCACTGCGTGCAAGCAAGCGTTGCTTAACTCTTAATTATAGACCCAGCAGCTGTTGCTGAGGGAATGGGCTATAATCCACCACGCGGACCCAGTGCGTGTTGGTAGATGTCACATGACTTCGAATTTTTGGTTCTAGGACATGCCGGTTTCCTCACGATGTTTTTCTTCACCGTTTTGAGACTAGAGGTGATGAAATAAATTACACACAGTTATGTGCCTGCCTAGGTTCGAACCCACGACTTACTGCTCGTTAGTCGGGGCCGCCACACTGGTCCTCCGATGCTTCTCACAAAAGCCACAAAAACTCACAAGAGACAGCAGACATAGCTATATGCTGTCTTTGTAGCTCGTTAAAACGTCATAGCTCACAAGTTACATACAAAATGCAATTTATGTTGTTAATGGTGTCAATAGATGTGACCCCAGGATCACAATTGTCTCGTATTTATGTTCAGCTCATGTTTCTGTGTGCCATTTGCAGTAATATAACGATACCTGTGATACATGCTGATCTTTGACAAATAGTACAGAAGAATTTATTTTTTATTAAAAAAAAAAAATGTAATTAAATTAATTATTAATTATATTTATTTAATAAATTTATTTTTCCTTTATTTTTTTTTATTAAATTATTTTTTTTTATTACAGAAGAAGTAGATGAATATTTTAACGAAAGAAAGAAAATGTATTTATTTGTCTCGCACAGAGAAAATGATTTAATTAAAAATTAAATGATTTAATCTGTACAAATATAAATAAACTTGAAGTGTCTGTTTGTAATTTCAAAATAACAGCTTTTTACTGAATGCTTTCATAAGCATTCAGTAAAAAGCTGTTGCTGCTGTTGCTGTTGTTGTTGTTGCTGCTGTTGTTGCTGTTGTTGTTTTTTTGTTTTTTTTTTTGCTGTTTTTCGTTTTTGTTTTTTTTCCGTACACTTTCATAAGTGTACGGGGTGGAAAGGACACGGACGCGAAAACGGTTACCGAGTGGGACCGAGTGGTGAATTACAGCCCACCCTGCTTCCCAGCAGTGGGAATGATATAGGCTGATTGTAAGGGTAAGCCACTCCCCCTCACAGATGAGCGACCTGCTACCCAGCAGTGGGAATGATATAAGCTGATTGTAAGTGTAAGATCTTCTTTATCGTGTGTTCTTTTTAGTGCCTAACCTGGTGTCAGAGTTTTTCTGCCGGTTTTTCGGTCTCTGATTTGGCTTTACATGCCGTCGAGAAAATATATCTCTCAGGCATGCTGGTTTCCTCACGATGTTTTCCTTCACCGAAACAAGAGATAATTATACAATCCGCACATCCTTGGGTTCTCCACCGTCTTGGGTTCGAAATCGAGACCTATGACTTGGCAGTCCGACGGTCACACCACTAGGCTATCACTGTGTAGGGTAATGATACTCGTAATAATGACTTACTTGAAATGACATTGGCAGATCATCAGCGGTCACTGGTCCTTCTTTTTTTTCTTCTTTTTCGGCCATTTTTGTTTCTTCTTTCACATTACTTTTCAGTCTTAAAGTTTAGATCTTCAGAATCTTGGTTTTTTCATATCATTTTTACCTGTAAAGATACGAAATAAAATTTTAATGAAATTAAATCTTTACTGTTCAGGTATAAATCCACATAAACAATTTTCGATAAATACATAATATACTAGCTGACCCGTGCCCAATTCGTTTCGCGGTAAATATTTTCCAAGGAAAAAAAATAGTATGGAAATATCACTTTTCACGAAATTGTCCATACAAATCGGCAATTTCATACTTTAACCCCTAATATATTTAAGTCTGCCTGGTTGGTCTAGTGGTCGCAATCACGACTCCTGAGCATGAGGTTCTGGGTTCGATTCTAGGGTCGGGCATCTTTATTCGGTTTTTCCTTCTGGAATTTCCTAGTAGCAGCCGCGGAGTCTGGATTTGTACCTGAATGGCAATAACGAGCCTATTGCCATTAACCAGGTACAAATCCAGACTCCGGTGAAGCAAAACATCGTGAGGACACCAGCATGCCTGAGAGATATTTCTTGACGGCATGTAAAACCAAGTCGGAGGCCCATGGGCGGCATACAAACTCTGACACCAGGTTATACACTAACCACACGATAAAGAAGAAGATCTGACTAGCTTATTGGTCTAATGGTCATAAGCACTTCTGGTGAGCATGAAGTCCTGGGTTCGATTCGAAGTCAGGCAAAGTGTAATTGGGTTTTTCAGTAGCAGCCAAGAAGTTTGGTTTTGCGCCTGGTTGGTGGCAACAGGCGCGCCCACAATTACAAGGGACTTAAACATAACTGATGAAATGTGTACCTACAATTAGGTACACATCTGCCTAACCCATCGGGTATTAGAGGCGTGATGTTATGTTACGTTTAAGTCCCATGTAATAGATGATGATGAAATACTTCTAAACTAACGCGACAATTGCCGTGATCACTTACACGGAAGATGTAAAGACATTTTCATCCCTCTTTACTAATACTATAAATGCGAATGTAAGTTTGTTTGCTTGTTACCTTTTCACTCCTAAACCACTGAACCGATCATCCTGAAATGCATGTACGTTGTCAGGTGTACAGAAACAGACATAGGGTACCTTTCATCCCGAAAAAAAGTTCTGTTCCCGAGGAAAACAACAATAACGTTCTTATGATAATAGATGGCGCCACATGTCTTTCGAATCATGATTGAATTATTTTATTATAAGCAGAGTACAACCCAAACTCATTGTCAAATTATTAACTAACGCGAGCGAAGCCACAGGTAAAAGCTAGTAATTACATAAATATTTTATGAGTTATACAAACATTTCACTCACGTGTTCAAGGTTAGTCTTATCAGTGCCTATCAGTAGAACGTGTTGCAACATATTCCGTCTTTACTAAACGTAGGTCTAGATAACTAGACTAAAACTATAATTATATCAGCCTGTGTCCTATCCCAAAGAAACGATGGATGGACTGTATGAAGGATGATATGGCACGAAAGGAGGTGCCTGATGAGATGACGAGTAATAGAGAAGTATGGAAGAAGAAGACATGCTGCGCCGACCCCAAATAAATAGGGATAATAGTTATTTATTTATTTATGTAATAGAAAGCTATATCATTCGCTGGAAACCTACGTCTTTTTTTTTGACTTGAATGTGCCCTGGCGGTTAAGTGTATGTCATGCTCACTCAAATGTCTCGCTGATGGTGGCGCGTGTGTCGGATCATTTAGTTCCCTTCAAAATGGTTGAGTTGGATGGTGCTGATACATGCGTCATGTTCGTGAACGGGCGCTGTCAGTTGTGACTGGTCATCTCTTGGTTGCCACAGCTTATTTGAATTAATTATTTTATTTTTTTGAATTGTTCTTTTCTTTGTTTTTACTATGGACACTTTTAACGTGCACATCTTGCTACATCGCTCTCGCATAATGTACCATCTCAACATGAATGATGTAACCAAGGTTTTGTAAAATTTTTCTGATTTAAAAGAGTGTCCATGGAGTTTCTTGCCCGTCCTTCTCCATAGAGATCTACGTTAGGTAATGGGCAACTACAGTACTTTCACAGTTTTTATGCCTTGTGACTGGGACTGTAGCTACATTTCATTGTTATCTTTGTTTCGACAGTTCAAAAGTGCCTGTAACGGGCCTACTTGAAATAAATGCTTTGATTTTGATTTAAAAATAAACTCAAGGCATTTTTGATACAAAAACGTTACAAACAAAAATCGGCCAAGTGCGAGCTGGACTAGCGCACCGACAGTTCCGTATAAACTTGTAGGTATTTTGTAATTAAACTACGTATTTACGGTTTTCAGATTGTTCCCTTTACATACTTTCATGATTCTAGGTCAACGGGAAGTACTCTATAAATTTTGATTCCTTTGAGAGTGTCGAAAATTCGAAATATACGTTTTTTGCGGCATAAACAGCCGTATCTTTTTTTTACGTTAACTTAGAAGTTTGATTTTTTCACGGCTTCAAGAGGCTGTAGAATTGAGAATATGGTTTTAATTTGAACTCGATACCTCTACGCATTCCCGAGATAAAGGGTCTTGACAGACAGACGGACGGACGGACGAACAAGAAAGTGATCCTATAAGGGTTCCGTTTTTTTCCTTTTGACATACGGAACCTCAAAAACATGCGTAGACACAAAACACTGTCTTCATACACCTGTCGTTTATTTAGTAACTGTCAAACCAGCTGGTTGCCCCTAATTTTGGACCCTCTGTTCTAAACAGGTGTGTGAACGCAAAAAGTATTGATTACAATCGGTTTCGTAGTTTTTTTAAGTCTCCACCATTTTGGTTTAAGTAAAGTTTTGAGTATGAATGTGGATCGCTCTAACACTTGGATCTATAGTTAAGTTTAAGTAATTACTTTACTTATGCAAGTATTTTTATGCAAAAGCCAAGAATTTCAACGAAGTAAGAACCTATATTCCTGGACCTACATGGACTGCCTCGTTGGCCTAGTGGTCGCAATCGCGACTGCCGAGCGTGAGGTCCTGGGTTCGATTCTCGGGTCGGGTAAATTGGTTTTGGGTTTATCCATCAGGAATTTCTCAGTAGCAGCCACAGAGTCTGGATTTGTGAACGGTTGATGGCAATAGGCTCGTCCCCTAATACATGGGACATGAACGTAACCGGCAAAATGTGGGTGTACTATTAGGTACAGCTCTGCCTTACCCTTCGGGGATTACAGGCGTGATGTTATGGACCTGGTGATTGTTTTTCTCGATTTCATGATTGTTTCTATAGTAAAAGTTGTTTATTGTCATGATTGCTACACGCCCTTCAAGGATTGCCCATGTCTAACTTGACTGAAATCGTCAACCCGCACGATTGGCCTGTTGGTCTAGTGGTTAGTGACCCTGACTGCTAGGACAGAGGTCGTGGGTTCGATTCCCACACAGGACAAATCTTTGTGCGATGAGTACGATTATTTGTTCTGTATCTGGGTGTGTAATTTATCTATAATGTGTATGTATTTAGAAATATATAAGTATGTTTATCAGTTGTCTGGTTGCCATAGTACAGGCTCTGCCTAGTTTGGGATCAGATGGCGATGTGTTGGTTGTCCCAAGATACATTTTATTTATTTATTATGCAAGCGTGGTGTCAACTTAGTGTGTCCCTGTTCTCAAATAATACCCGTCCAGTATATACCCTGCACAACTCTGTCGTTGGCTTCGTTTAAATCCTGGAAGGTGCAGGTAGCTGTGCAGGATGGGCAAGAAAGGAGTTGGGGCATATCCTGCAGACGGGCTCCACACTGACATTGTATTTTGGACGGATCAATGATACTCCATTTGGCTAGATTATTTCTGTAGCGGCCAACCTGGGCACGCAAACCGTTAAGAGATTCCCTGATTGGCCACTGCAGTTCCTGTCCAGGGGGAAGATGTTCTGCTGGATTGATGAAATGAGGAGGGTTCCTCTACAATTCATATCTTTTAACTGACGCACTGTCTTCTGAGGAAATCGTGTCTCAGGAGAAGCGTAGTAATCAATGCTCTGGTTCCTTCTCCGTATGAAAAGAGGTTTCCAATGCGACATGTTATAGCCTGTGGACCAATTATACTCAGCGGACTATCAGCACCCTATAGGTCCAGTATAATAATGGATTCAGGATGTTGATAGGGCTGTCCCGTTTCTGCAGTGCATCTAGTATGTTCCGCAGGCACACGTCGACGACTTTCACGCGATCATTAGGAAGAAGTCTGTGTCATTACTCTGCAGAGTACGGGCCAGCTCCAACTCCATCCTGAAGACTATAGCAGGGAGGTTCGACTCCCCGATATTTGTGGCTAATGTTCGTAGATGCATCTCGAACAACCAGCTTGTGTCTAAATAAATAACAAGTTGTATCTCATCATCTGCCTAGCGTTTTCCCAATTATTTTGGGGTCGGCTTCCGGTCTAACCGGATGCAGCTGAATACCAGTATTTTACATGGAGCGACTGCCTATCTGACCTCCACAACCCAGTTAAGGCTAGTTAATACGATACCCCTTGGTAAGACTGGTTGTCAGACTTTCGGGCCACTGACTATCTGTAACAACTGTCAAAGATCTACAAATGACAGCCGGGACCAGCGGCTTAACGTGCTTTCCGAGGCCCGGAGGATACTCGGTATGTAATGGGTGGTCACCCATGCACGGACCAACCTAGGTTAGCACAGTTTAACCTAAAGATCGACCCGAGCGGCTGATCTTATTTAGCCACGAACTAACATAGTTTATTTTAAGTTTTATTTCACTAATCTTCGGTGTGATATTGCTTGTTCGAAATAAAAGTTTTATTTTATAACAAAAATAACCATCATTTTGTGTTTGAATACACAAACCCAGTAAATAACACACACTTGTGTAAACTGCATTGTTGGCTACGAGTACTAACTGGTATGTTTCAATGTAACCTTGGCTACATAGATACAAAGGTTTTCACAAGAATTATTTTGAATACATCATTGTTAGTGCGTATTTAGAGGATCATGGCTGACCTCTGTTCTCAGTCACATTAATTAGATATAACGATAATGGTCTTAATGTGACCTAATTAAATATTTTATTAGGAGCAGCGGTGGCCCAGTGGTGGCGGCCCCGACTTACGAACAGTAAGTCGGGGGTTCGAAACCCAGGCAGTCGCATTACTTTGTGTACCTAATTCATTTCATCACCACTGCTCTCAAAACGGTGAAGCCATACATCATGAGGAAACCGGCATGTCCTAGAACACAATTTTTTTTTAAATGTTTAATGGGCCTACTCTTGACCGCAACCCAGTCCTAGAGGACAGAGATGAGGTCGACGATGGAACGAGCTAACCCAAAAGAAGCCTATTAACTCGCGACTTAAATAGTTTGGGGTCATATGAACTTGGGAACACCGACGAAGGCAGGGAATTCCACTCCTTGGCTGTGCGCATAATAAACGATATAGCAAAGCGCTTCGTGCGAATGTGTGGAACATCGACAAGGAATGGGTGATAACCGTCTGGACTCCCGATGGAAGACATGTGACATCTACCAACCCGCACTGGGCCCGCGTGGTGGATTATAGCCCATTCCCTCTCATAGAGAGGAGCTCGTACCCCACAGGGGGTGCCCTTAGCGCGCTGTCGTTTGGTTTGTAAGTTTTATGCCCCTAGCTGGAGGCCTTACACTCAAGGCACCCACAGGATTGTCCGGTTAAGCAGAATCCAGCCTCACAGGTTGACCTGCGAGATGCCATTAACAAAACAAAAAATGTTGAGACAGAATCCTACTCTGTATCTGACCGTAGCATCACTGACATATCACTATCAGAAATTCAGAATACCAGCGCTGTGACCTTTTGGTCTTGAACAATACCAGTTTAGTTTGAGTACGTCTTATCTATATAGGTACATAAAATGGTAAACTGACTGACTGACTGTTTGAAGTTGGAACAGGATCTTCAAATTTTGTGTTTAAGCTGACGATTGAAAATTAATTTATACGTGTCTCGGTCATTCCTGCAGTGTTAATAACTTTTTAATTCATGAGTTTGACTACGTTAGTCTAGAGGTCAAATGTGTTATTACTCAACATCAAGTCAAAAATTCGATCTCAAAAAAAGTCATTAGGTTTTTCCGTAAGGAATTTCCCGGTAGTAGCTCAAAGACTGCCTCGTTGTTCTAGTGGTCGCAAGGGCGACTGCTGAGCATGAGGTCCTGGGTTCGATTCCCAAGTCGGGCAAAGTGTTATTGGGTTTTTTCATCAGGAATTTCTCAGTAGCTACCACAGTCTGGATTTGTACCCGGTTGATGACAATATGCTCGCCCCCTATTACTAACTAGGTATATACTAACATCACTGGCGAAATGTGAGTGTACTATAAGGTACCTACACCTCTGCCTAACCCATCGGGGATTACAGGTGTGATGTTATGTTATGTTTATTACTCATCCAACATGAACTGCGTAAAATCCGACTCTCAAAACGGAAATGAAAGCGAGGCATATAAAATAAAATAATAAAATCCGATTGAATGCGGTCACCCATTCGAAACTTATGTGTAGCTAACATGCCAGGGTTACTATGTACTATACAGGGTGACATCGAATACATGCGACAAATTTAAATATACAATAATACGTGTTGTCAAGAAACTGTATAAAATATCAAATGTAAAATTAAAAAAAATATTTGACTATGAACGGCAACGTCTAATAACATGAGTACTCCACGACGCGCGACAATTATTGAGCACTGCGATGAGTCGGACGAGATTTTTTGATACTTTAATTTTTCTTATTTATTTTGCATATTAATTTTGCTGGAATAACGATAATTCGTACTTAAATAAAGATAATAACATCAATGGACCTTTTGATAACGATAATCGCGTATTTTTTTTTAACGATTTAGATTGTAGAAAAAAACAGTTTATATTTACTATGTTACTGTAACTGAAGCTCCCATTTCATTTTGTCGCATTAGTTCAAAGTCACCCTGTATAATAGGTACCTACATGCTTCAGTTGGAAGCTGATACAATACAGTATATTCCATCGTTATGCCATTGAAATATGGAGAGAAAGTATTTTGCCTGAACATCACGCGTGTAACTTTTGCATAAAAGCAGAGGTGTCGTTTTTTTTTTGGGTTGGGATATCATCAAATGATTCCTCCCGCTCTGGGCGGAGCGGAAGGGAGTGTCAGACTTTTATTGACTAAAACCCATCCATGTTCCTTCTTTTGGCCTTTATGTTCCAGGGCCGCGGTATCTCTGTCGAAAAGTCCCGCAGCCCTGGCAGGCATCGGCCCTTGCGGGCCCCTCCTCTTTGCTGACATCTCTTTGAGGCGCGCGTGGAACACGAACGCGCCGTCGACACGGCCTGTCGTCATAAGACGGTCGGACGGCGAGCTAGCCCAGAGGTGTCCCTAGTGCCAACATTTCACCAGTTTTGAAGGCCTATAATGTACCATTTCAACATGAATGATGTAATCAAGGTTAATAATGTGTGATAAAATATTACCTACTTACTTTTTTATTTTCTTTATTGTACTGTTTGTATCATAATAATTTTGTACAGAGATTTTTGACGGGTAATAATACAAAATCTGCACCTAACCTACCTTTGTTCAACAAATAAAAATACTTATTTGTATTTGTATTTAAAGGTAATAATATTCTGATTTAAAAGAGTGTCCATGGAGTTTCTTGCCCGTTCTTCTCCATAGTTTCCCAACTATGTTGGGGTCGGCTTCCAATCTAACCGGCTGCAGCGGAATACTAGTATTTTAAATGAAGCGACTGCCTATCTGACCTCTACAACCCAATTAGTATAGAGTGATACGATACCCCTTAGTAAGACTGATTGTCAGACTTTCGGGCTACTGACTACCTGTAACGGCTGTCAAAGATCCATGACAGCCTTCCGAGATACGGAGGAAACTCGGTATGTAGTGGGTGGTCACCCATCCACGGCCCAACCTAGGCAAGCGCGGCTTAACCTGAAGATACTCAAATACTCAAAACTTTATTGCATTCTATAATGTAAAATAAAACAGTTGGTATGTTAAAATATTGCATCAATTATGGACCCTATCGGGCACAGCAAAGTTAATTAATAGGAGAGAGGATGAAGGCGCTTTTGGTTTATTGCACGATTCTATTACTAAAATTATAAACTTATAAATTCAATATTTAAATTATTATTCAGTCTTTATTAATTAAATTGAATCAGATAGAATTAAATAGAATTAAATTGAATTGAACTAAATGGAATTAAATTGAATTAAATTGATCGACCCGAGCGGCTGTTATTATTTAGCCACGAGCTCGTTTACTTGCATATTTACCAATATTCATTGAATTAATTAAGTTGTTGATTAAATAAATTAAGCAACGGATTAAGAATTTCATTTCCAAATACTTCGTATTAAGATAGAAAGTGCGTTACACAATTACTCCGAGGGTTTCTTCATAATATTTTCTTTCACCACTCACTGATATCTAGTTAACTTTTAGAACGTCGAAAAACTAAATATTGAAGTTAAGCAAAGTCTATATTTACGTCACTGTCTGACATTTTAGTTATTTTACTTCATCAACCTTGTGAACGATCGATTGGCTTTATCAGCGTCATAAATATTCATTATCTTTCATTATTCATCATTTCGGCTACTTAAGCTTATGTTAGCAAAAATAATATAATAAAATTGATCGGAATCTTTTGAAAAATTTCGAAAAAATATGTAGTTGAAGTTTAATCTTGCGAGGATGATCTTTTGGCTATCTTGGTTTTGTGGCTGTAGGAGACTGTGTCTGTCAGCTGTCTTGGTTTTAATGCATAGATTAATTAGTAACAGTGGACAGCAGTGACAGTCTAGTGTTGTGCTCGGCAGACTGCCAAGCCAAGTCTCGAGTTGGAACCACAACAGGGACCTCTGATTTTTGAATTCATGTGCGTATTGTATAATTATCACTTGCTTCGGTGAATGAAAACATCGTGAGGAAACCAGTATGACTGAGAGATATTTCTCGATAGCATATAAAGCCATGGGCGGCATAAAAACTCTGACACCAGGTTAGGCACTAACCACATGATAAAGAAAGAAAGTGGACAGATCAAGGAGAAGATGGCGAGTCGCCTTGGAAGGCTTCCTTGTGAATTGGCGAGAGATTTTTCTCGATGGTGTGCTTCTCCATCAAATGGAAGGAATGGGGGTACGTCTTTGCCCAGGAGTGGACAATAGGAGCTAATTTAAAAAAAAACCGGCCAAGTGCGAGTCGGTCTCGTCGCTCAGAGTCGCCTTTAATTTAATTTAACAGAAATACACATTCTGTGAAAATTTCAACTGTCTACCTATTACGGATCATGAGATACAGCCCGCTGACAGACAGATATGGACAGCGGAAGCTTAGTAATAGGGTCCTTGGCTACATTTCGGGTACGCAACCCTAAAAAAAAACCAGCCAAGTGCGAGTCGGACTCGCGCACGAAGAGTTCCGTACCATTATCTATAAAAACGGCAAAAAAATAATATCTGTTGTATGGGAGCCCCCCTTATTATATATTTTTTTAAATTTTTAGTATTTGTTGTTATAGCGGCAATAGTAATACATCATTTGTGAAAATTTCAGCTTTCTAGCTATCACGGTTTATGAGATACAGCCCGCTGACAGACAGACGGACGGACGGACAGCTTAGTAATAGGGTCCTTGGCTACATTTCGGGTACGGAACCCTAAAAAAAGTAACAGTGGCTATCAATGTTTCTCATCGTATTGGTTTTAATAGGATCGAGGTATTTTTTGATAGTTTCCACAATTCTAACTTACTATCATCATAGACGTATTTAATCAAAATATTAATTATTTACAAACTACAAAACTATAATAGAAAAAAAATATGTACAAGTATAGAAGGCTGGCAGCATTACCACGTTGGATGGCAATGCTGATTCTTTGGCCAAAAAATAGGCCCGCCCTCTGGTCACGTGAAGAGTCGACCAACCGCTTGGCGATTTCCCGAAAAACTAGGTGGGCACTCGGACCCCATGGCCCTAGTGTTTCAACCCCAAACGGCTCAAACACATAACTACCAATTAAATTATTGTATTTGCGCCGTTTGAGGTTTACAGCACCTGCAGCAACTGCCCCAGCGCAGCCCACTGTGCTAGGAAGATGGGATGGCGCAAGGGTGTCGACGCAAGTTTCGTCCCACACCAAAGGCCTACCCAACTTCCATGGCATTATGGTCATACCATCTGGTCTCTTCCCATCGACGTGTGCCAAGCCATCGGGTTCTAAGTATCATCATAAATTAGAAGACGGAAGCCAAATAAAGAAATATAAGTAGGTAGGATTAAGTTAACATAACACATAATATCACGCCTGTTATTCAGAAGGGTGCGGCCGAGGTGTACCTTATAGTAAACCCACATTTCGCCAATTATCTTTAAGTCCAAAGTAATGTGAGGCGAGCCTATGGCCGTGAACCGGGCATTAATCTCAAATCCAGGTTGCTACTGATCGGGCCTGTGGACGGTGAGTAATCGGCTAGCTCGCCGTCCGTCCGTCTTATGACGACAGGCCGTGTCGACGGCGCGTTCGTGTTCCACCCGCGCCTCAAAGAGATGTCAGCAAACATGAGGGGCACGCAAGGGCCGATGCCTGCCAGGGCTGCGGGACTGTTTGAAAGAGATACCGTGGCCCTGGAACATAAAGGGCAAAAGAAGGAACATGGATGGTTTTTAGTCAGTAAAAGTCTGACACTCCCTTCCGCTCCGCCCAGAGCGGGAGGAGTCATTTGATGATTTCCAATCCGAAAAAAAAAGGTTGCTACTGATAAATCACTACATATTATAAAACAAAGTCGCTTTTCTGTCCCTATTTCCCTTTGACCGCTTAAATCTTTAAAACTACGCAACGGATTTTGATGCGGTTTTTTTTAATAGATAGAGTAATTCAAGAGGAAGGTTTTTATGTATAACACATGCACCCGTGCGAAGCCGGGGCGGGTCGCTAGTTCTTTATATAACCCAATAGTTACAGGTATTTATCTATTCTAGTTAAATAAAACATGATAAAACTTGTATTTTTCTTCAAATTACATTGTTATACAATATTCATCGCCTACGCAATTTCTATTATCGACTAAAATGTTAAGTAATTAAGGCATAGATATCAATCCATCGTGTTCGTGTAGTTGAATGTTATTTCTCGGAAATTACTTGATAGGAATCATTGATTTGTTAATCGTGTCGGATAGATTGGAGTATTGGACTGTACGACGAGGGGTTCCGTTAAAGAATAAGCTGGTCCTATCACTTTTCCAGTCATCATCTGTCTAGACCTTTTTTCATTCATTTTTCAGTCAAGTTTGCCCCTATGTCGCGAGCTGCACGTATTATTAATATTATAACGGTATCGGATGATATATTTGGGCAAGACCTGCCGAGATTTGTCCAGAGGGCACAAATCATAATTGAAAGAGGTGTGCAACTGTAAACTTTGTCATATTAATTATTATTTTTTTACTATTTTGTGTGTTTATATTGTATGTTTTTCTATATTGTATGTGTTATAGCATCGTATTGGACGAGTCTATAATGATGTTATAATTGGTGGTAAATAAATAAATAAATTTTGGGGTAGGCTTCCAGTTTCACCGGATGCAGCTGAATACCAGTATTTTACATGAGCGACTGCCTATCTGACCTCCACAACCTAGTTTGTGACGTCGGTTTAAAAATAAAATAAAATCGTTTGTATCGACTTTTCCGCCCTCGTTATCGCTGATAGACTTTATCTAGCAGTTCTGTTCCATAATTTAACTTACTAAGTAGGTACCTATGACGGCACATGAAGCTGCACATTTTTTTATTTTTTTTGTATTTTTGATGGGCCTACTCTTGACCTCAATCTAGTCCTGAGGACAGAGATGAGGTCGACGATGGAACGAGCTAACCCAAAAGAAGCCTACACATTTACAGTAAGTATAACATGGTGTCGCGGCTCGTGTTAAACTGGTTACGTATAGCTTGATTGGTGACCATCATCGGCCTAGCCTTTTCTCAACTATGTTGGGGTCGGCTTCCAGTCTAACCAGATGCAGCTGAATACCAGTATTTTACATGGAGCGATTGCCTATCTCACCTCCACAATCCAGTTAGCGCTAGGTAATACGATACTCCTTGGAAAGACTGGTTGTCAGACTTTCGGGTCACTGACTACCTGTAACGACTGTCAAAGATCTACAAATGACAGCCGGGACCAACAGCTTAACGTGCTTTTCGAGGCATGGAGGAAACTCGGTATGTAATGGGTGGTCACTTATCCACGGACCAACCTTGGTAATCACGGCTTAACCTAAAGATCGACCCGAGCGGCAGTTCATATTTAGCCACGAGCTCGATTGGTGGAGCTTGATTGGTGACCGCGCGTACCTAATGGGTGTAAAAGGCAATTCACGAAGCAAAAGCGAAAGGCATTTTCTCTCAATCATTGCGATCATTTTTTTGTTCCGGACCTTAATATATCTGGGAAAATTCTAGTTATACGGAGATATTGATGGTCAAAGATCAAAGTTCTTTTTTAAAAACCCACAATTTTTTAATGTGAGCTATTCAATCTTTTGTTAACCTCTTATCTTGTTTTCCGTTTTTTTGTGTAGTAAGCAACGACTTATTATCGGGCCTATGCTGTCCCCCCATACTTGAGTACTAATGCTGTAACATGATAATATTGTAAAATCTAATCATTTTAAAATAGTAACCATGGAGTTTCTTGCCGGTTCTTCTCCATAGGAAACGACCAACCCGAACCGTGCACCTTTTTGTCGACGTTTCATAAGTGCCCATGTAGGCCTATGTGAAATAAAAATATTTTGATTTTGAATGCATCAATCAGCAGAATGTTATGAGTGCGTTGCGTTGCGTTCTGATTTTTCACCCCAAAAAAAAGTTGGTGTAAGTTGATGTACAAAATGCTTGGTCGACGGCTTTGTGAAGAGTCCGTTTACACCTTGTATTTGTTTATAAATATTAAATTTATTCAAATTCTTTAATGCGAACTAAGTGTACAGTATTTTGAAGATGTTAACAATAGTTAGGTTCTTAGAACTTAGTTGCCTGTTATGGCATTGCAATTTAAAAATGGAATACTTAATATTATAGTTATACAGTTAATAATCAATTATCATTATTCCTACATTTTTTATTATATCATACTATTCTTATAATTTATATCTCATACTATTAAGTATCACAATCATTTTAATATTACATATTTATTTTTCTTCGTTTTTTTATTTTTAGTACATTATATTCAGACTACAAATAGAACTAAAATAAATATAAAAAGAAGACTAAAATAAAGTACCTATATATATACAACGACGACAATAGGACACGTCTTAGGCGTCAAAGTACTCCTCCGCATCGCTATCATCTGGAAACGTGCCCAGAAGACTGGCAGCATTGCCACGTTAAAGAGCCAGCCCTCTGGTCACGCGAAGTGTCGACCAGTCGGCGAGAGATTTCCTTGAAAAGGAGACGCGCACTCGGCTTTTTCTTCGTGGAATTCTTTTACAGAGATTTTTATTCTATACTATTCTCATCAAGTACCTACATTGGACAGTGTCATTTTATTCCTATCCTCGACTGATAACACTATCACACCTGATAAGAGATAAGATTGTAGAACATGGTGAAATTGTTTTAATAACGGTACGCGTTTTCAGCATGTGAAGTTATTTTAATACAATACAAAGAGAAGCAACTGGCTTGTAGTTAAGTCTCGATAAGAGTCGATTGATCAAGGTAAAGCTACATTTGCTGCGTTTGATTTGGGGATGGGTGACCATCTGTTCCTAGAGAATGATGATTCAGCTGCACCTAGTTATATCCCAACTTATCCCAACGTGGTGAGGAAGAGGCTGGTAGATGATGAGTGATGGAGCCTTAAAGATAAACTGGACACAATTTCCATGAAGCCAAGGAGTCTGGATTTGTGCCCGGCTGATGGCCATAGGCACGGACCCTTATTACATCGGACTTAAACATAACTGCACCCCGCGCGATGCGTCACAGTTTTCACTGGGCGTAATGAATTCTTTGATCCTTTAGCTATCCAATGGTGTAATTGAATTTAGGATGGAGATGATAGATATGAAGCTGCAACACCAAACTGTATCCCTCGATTTTGTTATCATTCGTTTTTTTGACTTGCCTCCCACTATGGAAGCAATTTTAAAGACGTATTCACGTCATAATACATGCTGAGCCGAACACATATAAACAGGCAAAAGGCCAAGTGCAGTGCAGTGTGTTTAGGCTAAGTGTAGTATGATGACTCACAACTTTTTCTCATAGGTAGTAAGTACCACAGTACACCTCCTACTACAATCCCATACTCCCTTCGCCTCGCCCTCGTTCATACAGATGTATGAACATATGTATGATGTATGTACTCGCTACCGGCGTGCGTGTATGACCAGATGGACATACACGCACGCCGGTAGCGAGTACCACGCACCTGACCATTCTGAATAATGAAGTTGACATTTGTGGTTACGGACCTTAAAGTGATTTCCTGATCATATCTATGTGACTGATTACTTTGATCAATTGTAAATAGACGCTTCTAAACATGATGTAAATTAAGTAAATAATACCAGTATAATTGTAATTGGAAACAAGTAAGTATTGAATCATGGTCATCAAGGTTTATATGCTACGATTATGTCATAGTTGATGTACTGCTGCTGTTTTTAATGATTAACAGGTTTTGTAAAATGTTTGCACATACATAAATACAGAAGAAGTCTTCTGTTTGAGGTATTTACGTACATAAAAGAAGGCTTCTACAATGTATCTTGTTCTCTTCTTAGCGTGTCGATGGTAATCTAAATTGTGTCGGCCCAGAACTGAGCTACTAGTTTGGCGCTTTAGCGTCCATCAGTTCCTGTAGTGAACAAACAACAGGACACGCAGGACACGATATTTAGTGCCCCACATCCTTTACACTCCAGGGCAGAGTCATTAATGAATCTCCGTATGTGCAGGGTTTCCTTGCTGCGACCAACCTGGATCCAAAGTCTAAAGATCAGCTATGGCACATTTGACTTTCACCAACCCGCACTGGGCCCGCGTGTTTAAGGTTATAATTTTGCTCCTTTTTCTTTAATATCATAATTGATACAATACATCCATTCAATCTAGTGTCAATCGACTTTCAATCTTCTTTCGACGATAACTTTTACGATGTTTATTATTAGCGGGACTTATAAATGTGTTTTACCAATGAGTCATATTCGTCATATTTTCCACGAGCGTGTTGATTACAACAACTTCGTTTGCAAACCGAATTCTGCTGTTTGTCTGTCTGTCCGTCTGTCATAGCTGATTTACTCCAAAACTGCTGGACCGATTGAGTTGAAAAGAGAATGCTTATGGAAGTATGGAATCCCGTACCATGCTGCATCAAAATCAAACCTTGTTTTTTATAGACTACACTGATCGTATTAACTCCTACAAAAATTATTTTTGAAAAAAAAACCCGCGTTTCAGAGTTATTTTATAAAATCGAAACTAACCTAAAAAGTAGGTCTATTTTTTCGACGCTACCAACGACGTATTTTAACACACATACATTACATTATTGCTCTAAAAACAGCGTAATACACTAATATTAGTAAGAATTACGAGTTAAAGTAACATCCACAGTATGCTTGACTGAAACTCGATTTTATTTTAGACCTTTACATTGCCAATAGTCAGTCAGTACAGTACAAATGTCAGATGCCACAGATAAGATAACTATAAACCATAGAGTATAGTAAGTGCTATAAACTAGTCGGGATTTAGGGATGTAATCGATAAATCAAAATCTTTAGGCTGAGAAAATCTATTTTGTTGCAAATAGCAATAAACCTAACTAAATCGATTTGGTGTACTGATCTTACTTAATTGTAATTAATTTTAGAGTCCGCTCGACAGACAAGGGTTTGTTCAATTGAAACGGAACGTCGTTTATATTCAGTTGAAACGGAACGTCATATAAAGGGAGTAAAACAATATTCATACTTTTAAACTCGAAAAGTATATTTCCAGTTCAAAAATCAAATCCCCGACGCGTAATGCCGTAAAAAAATATGAAACTAATTACTATAATATTTTGATTTTGAGGCGCGAGACTTTTTGGTACCAACTTTGGTCATTGTCCTTTGGTACACATATGTAAATCGGTGAGTCAAAGACGGACGTGTAACGTAAATTAGTGAATTTAAAACATGGGGCCACTTTTAGGGGGTAAATTAGAAAATTAAAAAAAAAGTTTCCTCTCCACGCGAGTCGAACTCGCACTTGTCCGGTTTTTATTGTTTTATCCAGTTTAGGTTCCATTACCACTGTTATTATTTAGCCACGACCTTCTCAGCAGTCTGAGGAGCACGTGCTTAAATAATTGCTTGCCTAGGTTGGTCCGTGGATGGATGACCACCCATTACATACAGAGTTTCCTCCATGCCTCGGGAAGCACGTTAAGCAGTTGGTCCCGGCTGTCATTTGTATATCTTTGACAGTCGTTACAGGTAGTCAGTGACCCGAAAGTCTGACAACCAGTCTTACCAAAGGGTATCGTATTACCCAGTAGTAACTGGTTTGTGAAGGTTAGGTAGGCAGTCGCTACATTTAAAACACAGGTATTCAGCTGCATCCGGTTAGACTGGAAGCTGACCTCAACATAGTTGGGAAAAGGCAGGCAGATGAAGAGGTTCCATTACAACTGCAGCTGGTTTGGTAGCTGATTTAATTTAACTCAGTAGGTATAAAGCTATTTTGATAACAACATATTAACAACATTAGTCGTTAAGTCACCCGAACGTATGAGAAGTCCCATCTAACCGGGAACGATTACAAAACACGTAATTTACCATTACTGCCGAAATATGGAAGTAGTACATCAGTGCCTCTGCCTACCTCATACGGACGTAAAACTGTCGTCATATTTATGTATTTAATGCATTGAAAGATTACATTAATGACATTTTAAGCGTTCAGATACGTCACAATAAGTGCATAAGTGTGTGTTTTGTATGACTCATCAGAGATTTATGTTTTATGTTTATTGCGAATGTTTATGCGACCCGCCCCGGCTTCGCACGGGTGCATGTACTTATTATACATATAAACCTTCCTCTTCAATCACTATTAAAAAAAACCGCATCAAAATCCGTTGCGTAGTTTTAAAGATTTAAGCATACATAGGGATATAGGGACAGAGAAAGCGACTTTGTTTTATACCATGTAGTGAACCGACCTTATTGCTAAGACATAAGTACGTTATTAACTTCAATGGAGGGCAACGGTTGCTCAGTGACAACAACCGTGTCTTATGAGATGTAGGTCGTAGGTTCAAACCCTGACAAACGCTTTATTTTGTGTAAATTATTTCATCGCCACTGCTCTCAAAACGAAGAAAAACTTCGTGAGGAAACAGGTAAGTATACTCAATTAGTACGGGGTAATACGGTATCCCTTGGTAAGACTGGTTGTCAGACTTTCGGGCCACTGACTACCTGTAACGACTGTCAAAGATCTACAAATGTCAATCGGGACCAGCTTAGCTTGCTTTCCGAGGCACGGAGGAAACTCGGTACTATGTAAAGATGGTCGCCCATCCACAGACCGACCTTGGCAAGAGCGGCTTAACCTTGAAGATCGACTCGTGCGACTGTTATTATTTAGCCAGGATTTAAGGAGGAAAAAAACCGGCATATATCGGAAAATTTCGTTGACATTTTAGATCCACCAGCACACAATGAGCCCACATGGTGGATTATAGCCCACTCCATCTCATAGAGAGGAGACCTGTGTAACAGCAGTGGGAACATTATAGGCTGATTATGCTGATATTGATGAACTGCCTCGTTGGACTAATGACTGCTGAACTTGAGGTCCTGGGTTCGATTCCCGGGTAGGGCAAAGTGTTACTGTTGTTTTTCCATCAGGATTTTTTTGGTAGCAGCCACGGAGTCTGGATTTGTACACGGTTGATGGCAATAGACTCGCCCCCTCTTACATAGAACTTAAACATAACTGGCGAAATGTGGGTGTACTATTAGGCACACCTCTGCCTAACCCTTTGGAGATTACGAGGCGTGATATTATATTATGTATGCTGAAATTATGTCTAGGTAATATCAAATTGTTACCTCTGATGTGTTCCTGTGACTCTGGCCTCTGATTGTGTTGTTGATATGTCTAGTTTAATATTACTAAAGTAATTAATAACTTTGGTTGATCAAGAGATTATTAAAATCACATTAAAAAGGTAAACAAAGTTAATTTTCCTTTAAATACAGCTAAAAATATATATCTCCAATGACAACATTATCACCTGATGTGAATTATTACAAAATTAACATTGATAAATATAGTAGAAAATTTGTTATCACGTCACTATCCAGAATTATACTTTATCTAAACTTTGTCAGACGCAAAAACAACAAGAAAACTTTACTTACTTGCTAGTAAAACCACAAACACATTGAGTTTTCAAGAAAAAATCATCCAAAAATCACTTTTATGATTTTTCCAAAAATCCTTTTGGCACAGTAACGATGCAACACTGTTGTTTAAAAAAAAAGAAAAAAACACAAAATGGCCGACACGCGCGACGTCCAACTCGCGAATGAATAACTAATTTAGTTTTCAAAATCGGAACGCGGACTGTCCAATTCTTCTTGACCTGTGAACTTCTATGCGATTCACCTTTACTCTTCCATTATTAAACCGTTGAGAGGGACGAGGGAGGTCTTGTTATATTGGCCTTGATGTATGTCCCTACCAAGCGTTATATGCGGTTGAGGTGTAAAAAAATAAACCTTATTGAGACGAGTTTACGTTGATTTTATGTTTATTGGACTGCATATATAAGTTGGTAGATTACTCATATGGTAAGGTAACGTAGTGATAAGATGTACAGCATGATTCAAAAATATTTTTGATATTAAAAAAGCATTTCGTGGTTTGATTTTTTGATTTCGATATGAAAATAGAAAAATAAAATGATGTTTCGTGTTTAGTTTTTGTTTTCTTGGAAAAAATTAAGGCCTTAGAAACTTCGAATCTACATAATAGTCTATAATCAATTCTTATTGAGCTACTCAAAACATAATTGACAGCTGATGTAATGTCCATAAAAGTTTTTAAATTACCACAAAAATTCAGAGTATGATATTATACAGAATCATATTCAATTCCTGTTAATAGCAGTTAGTCAAAAATGAACTTTGATGATATACATAAGTTCTGATTGTGAAAATATGATTGTTTTAACATTAAATTAATAATAAACAAACCGGCCAAGTGCGAGTCAGACTCGCGCACCGAGGGTTCCGTACAAACCTGTAGGTATATAAGTAAAAGTTATGGTATTTTTATTGCTAAATGAAATCCATAAATATTTTTATTATATGATGTAACTAAAAATTTATGCTTTTCGCAATTATTCCTTTATCTGTGTTATAAGACGTTGCTTCGTACCAAATTTCAAGATTCTGAGTTCACGGGAAGTACCCTGTAGGTTTTGATTCCCTTGCGAGTAGTGGCGAGTTTCAAAATATGCGGTTTTAATTCCTGTTTCTTTTGATTGCGTTGACATAGAAGTTTGATTTTGTTACAGCTTAAAGGTATTATAGATTTGAGTATTTGATATGAATTTCAATATAATACCACTACGCGTTCATGAGGAAAGGGGTAGTAAGTTTAAAATTATTAAAAATATTTTTATTATATGATATAACTAAAAATGTATACTTTTCGCAATTTTTCCTATATCTCTGCTATAAGACGTTGCTTCATACCAAATTTCAAGATTCTGAGTTCACGGGAAGTACCCTGTAGGTTTTGATTCCCTTGCGAGTGTCGAAAATTTGCGGCATAAACGGGAGTATCTTTTGATCGCGTTGACTTAGAAGTTTGATTTTTTCACAGCTCCAAGAGACCATAGACTTGAGTATTTGATATGAATTTCAGCTTGATACCTCCACGCGTTCCTGAGAAAACAGGTCTTGACAGACAGACAGACAGACAGACAGACAGACAGACGGACAACAAAGTGATCCTATAAGGGTTCCGTTTTTACCTTTTGAGGTACGGAACCCTAAAAACAAGTTGAGAGACAAAAAAAAGGCGTCTCTAAGAATCAATGTGACCTGTTTTAATTCATTAACCGACCATGAAAATACATTTTTAGATAAGTTTCTTAGAAAACACAGAAAAGAGAGGACATCTATTCATCTCCCTTGCCGACAGACGTTTTATCCTAGCAATCCAATTTATTGTCTCGAAAGGAAATGCTCCAAATTCCAATCTAAATTGGATTCTCAGGGGACGCAGGAAGTACGTGCGACCTTCTGACAAATGTCAGGGGAGAAAATCGTGGCTTATTAACTTGTTTTCTAAAGATATTGGTCATTCACAAGATACGGTTTCGAAATATTTATTTTCTCTTTGCTTTATCCGTGATTCCTAACTTAATTTTTAATTAAAACGATACTGTTCGAAGAGGTTTTATTCAAGTAAATTTTTTTTTTTATTATCGTTTAATGTCTCACTGCTGGGCAAAGGCGCCCTTCGCGTTCAATATAACAATGCGTTCCGGGTATTGATGGGGCTTTTCCGCTTCTGTAGCGCATCAGGGATGTTTGCTGATGCTCGTGTCGATTGTTTCTACACTACGATGCGAAAAAGATGCGCTTCCCTGGTGCGCCGGGTGCGGGGCAGCCCCAACATTATACTGCAGTGTGTAGCGAGCAGACTGGACTGCTTGTGTGTGAATCGTTGCTGCAAGCTTTCCACATCGGTGTTGAGCTTGTAGCAGGGATTCTCATATCTATAAGGCAGTGTTAGGTTTAGTGTGTAGGTTAAGTTTACTAACATAGTTGTTAAGAAATATTGTTACTAACATATTTGAGTCCTGTTACTTACTTGTTCATTAAATATAAATAAATAAATAAATAAAGGCCTCCTCCATGATATATTTCCAGGTACTCTCTTCGGGCGCCCCCTCAAACCAGCAGCGATCGCAGCGCGAGGCCAGGTCATCCCGCTCTTTCATCCCGGTCAAACGGTATTCAGGAGGTCAAAGAAGGCGATCATCATAAAAATACATAAGTGTTTAAGTTGAGCAATCAAAAATTTGTATAATGTAATAATGAATACTGCAACGTATACATGCCAAGAGCGTTACTGCTTCAGCTGAAAGTGAATTGTAATTACCGTTAAATACGCTGTCTCTCACGAATAATAGATAATTGATTGTGTCTCATTAGTCGATGATTTTCCAGATCATAATTATGTTACAATGATAATAACACTGCTGTTGCCTAGCTATTGTTCTATATACAAAAGATTTCTAAAACAAAAGTTATCCAACATTGATCACCAAGTTTGCTGACATTTTATCAAGAACCTAGTGTTTAAACACGATTTCGCCTACTTGGAGGTCAGAAATTACTCTGCGGGACGGGAACTTCCTACCAGAATAATATACTATCCTATGTCCTTCATCATCGCCTCTCTTTCCTTGTGACAAGCTCCACGCTCCTGTGCCAGCCTCATCCAGGATATTCCCGCAATGGCAACAATGTCGTCTGCCCATCTCGACGCCGGACGACCAACACTCCTCTTTCCATTCCTTGGACGCCTCTCGGTCACAGCTTTACTTCACCTGCCATCACCGCGCCTTGCTAGGTGTCCTGCCCAACTCCAACTATGTGCCAAACATTGAAATGTATGTGTATGTTTGTATTTGTGTGTGTGTATGTTTATGTGCGTGTTGGACGTTAAAGCGTGGAAAAGTAACAGACGGACAAGCAGACAAAAGTTACTGTCACATTTATAATTACTATAAAATTGCTCATTTATTATTTTTATACATCGTGGCATTTTTCCCCAATAAAATCGTAATTATTTATTGTCAAACTAATATACCTGCCCAGTACAGTACGAATAAAATACAACCCGCTGTATAACTTCACGTTCAAATACACACCTGTTGAACTGTGTGTGTGTGTACCTGTACATGTGTGTGAGATACCTACGTGTGTAACATACGGATATTGTGTGGGGGAGGTGAGCCGTGAGTATGGCCGGTAAGTGGCTCTACTTAGCGGTTGAGTGGAGTGTTGTTTTGTTATTGAGCAGTCTGATTTAAATGGAATAAAGTAAAGTGTAGACCAAAAGATACACCAATGCCAACAACTATTAATTCTAAAATGTGTGATGTCCATGAGAGCAAATTAATAAAGCTAGATGTAATAATTTTTTTTAAATTTTTTTTTCGGTATAATTTTGATAAAAATAATATAAATTTACGCCTGTAATCCCCGATGGGTTAGGCAGAGGTGTAGCTAATAGTACACCCACGTTTCGCCAGTTATGTTCAAGTAAAAGGGGGCGAGCCTATTGCTATTAACCGGGCACAAAGCCAGACTCCGTGGCTGGTCATGCTCAGCAGTCGCGACACTTAGATTAATGAGGCAGACTAGACAGATATTGATAAACCTTATTTAAAATTCAGGTTTAACATAGGTAACTTCAGTGTACCAACTACTTTAATTACCGAATCAAATAAAGGATTTCTTTAAAATACTGTAGATATTTATACTGGGCAGGCATTCCTGTAATCAAAAACTAAAACACACAAATATATTTTGGTTGTCTATACAAATAAATAAAATTTAAGTGTTTGTTTGTAATTTCCAAATAACAGCTTGAAGTAACATTTTTATAATAATTTCACGAGGGCGAAGGTCGCGGGCAACAGTTAGTATATTCATAAATTGTCAACATTTTAAAAGCCTTTTTTTAGATCTCGCAGTACAACAACTCTAGAAGGTTGTAACTGCTTAACCGGTCAATCCTGTGGTGGCCAAAAATTACTTTAAGGCCCCCAGCCAGGGCTTACAAACTAGGATTTACAGTTAAATGAACGATCACTTAGGGCTCCCAATGCGGGGTTCGGGCCTAGGTTTAGTACGTCATTGAGGGGAGGGCAGCTAGGGTTAGGCTGGGTTTTTGTTTTTGCGCAAAGAACTTGTTTCCCTACAGCTTTCCTGAAGGAGGGTTATGGGGTCATCGGGTTTAAAAAAAAGCCATTTATTCTTTAGTTCCAAATACACACTTAGACAGCCCACTTCCCATGTTCCCACAACATACGTGAGCGGAATATCTAATTCAAATATGTATAAAATGTGAATTTACCGTTGTAGACTCGTCGTAGTACTACGGATGTCCCTCAGACATATTATATTATAACGATTGGTATCTCCTTACGCTCCGTGTGGTTTTGTTGATTTTGAATGTGCTGTTAAGGACATCATGTGGTGGCTTCAAAGTAATAGGCATACCCTTCTGCTTTTTTCAGACAAAGATAAATTAAAAAACACACTTTACCTACATTGGCGTCATTTTTAATGATTTACATTTTACTCGGTATTTTTTTTTTTTTTTTTAGAGAAATCGAAAAATTTTGGAAAAATGCTTACTACATATTCATTTTGCACTTAAATTGACACATATTTTCGCGAATTCTAACCTCTTGTTTTTTTTTTCAAAAACACAGTGTCTCACACTAGGAATTTTTCCTCGTGGTTGCGTTTCAAAGATTTAAACACACAAACGAGCAGACCCTATACAAATACCTGTAGACCATTCAAATATTTGTTTCGTGGGAAAATCGAACCCGCGACACACAACACAGCAGCCAATCACTCAGCCACTGCCCCAACCATGCCGTTTCTTCTTCAAAGTATTATTTTTAGTTAATTTTTATCAAAATCAAAAATCAAAATCAAAATATTTTTATTTCACATAGGCCTGCATGGGCACTTATGAAACGTCGACAAAAAGGTGCACGGTTCGGGTTGGTCGTTTCCTATGGAGAAGAACCGGCAAGAAACTCCATGGTTACTCTTTTAAAATGATTAGATTTTACAATATTTTCATGTTACAGCATTAGTACTCAAGTATGGGGGGACAGCATAGGCCCGACAATAAGTCGTTGCTTACTACACAAAAAAACGGAAAACAAGATAAGAGGTTAACAAAAGTTATCACACCTCTAGGAATCTACAAGGCCTACACTGTTCACACATTCACAAACGTTCAGTCAATGCAAGCACTTGCCAGTTATCGTCGAGCTCGACTTATAACTCAAGGAGCTCAACATCACGACAAACAATACCAAAGAAAGGACATCTGGGTGGGTCGCTTATAGCACTGTTTTTCTAATTTTAACCATTGTCCGGCAGTTTGCCAGACAATAGTCAAAATCAGAAAAAGACCCACATGGTCCTCACATTCAGAATATAAAAATAATAAAATATTTGTCATATTAAATAATCATGTCAATTCATTAAATGTCAATATACAGAAAACTAAATAAAAAATAAAATAAAATATATAACATTTAAATATTCGTCAAAAAAAAAATATCATAAGTACTTGAAAAAGTAAACAATGTCATGTGTATAAAGAAAATTCATAAAATGTCAAATTGTCAAAAAGTAAAATAAAAATAGGTATAAGTAAAGTCAATTCAAATTGGAGCAGTTCAATCCCAAGCTTTTTTGTCCTCTATATAATCTTTAATAGTATAAAATCCTTTCTGGCAAAGTTTACGTTTTATAAAGGATTTGAATTTATTAAGGCTTAAATTTTGAATGTGGCTTGGTAGTTTATTATAAAAGCGAATACATTGGCATCTGAAAGATCCACCTATTTTCTTGAGCCTTGTTGTGGGTACAATATATTTATGTCTATTTCTTGTATTTATATTGTGAATATCACTATACTTCTTGAACAGCTTTATATTTTTGTGAGCATACACAAGATTTTCATAAATATACTGAGAAGGAACAGTCATTACATTAATTTCCTTAAATTTTTCTCTGAGAGAGTGTCTTGGACTCAATTTATAAATTGATCTAACCGCCCGTTTTTGCAAAACAAAAATGGTCTGTATATCAGCGGCATTCCCCCACAATAGAATGCCGTACGACATTATGCTATGAAAATAACTGAAGTAAACTAATCGGGCTGTCTCTACATCGGTTAAATTACGAATTTTTCTAACTGCGTATGCTGCTTATAGATCTTATGATAGGTATAGTAGTATCTAAGTTAAAGTACCAAAACAAACATTATTACTATTTTGTATTCTGTGAATAACGCTGCTGAAGTGCTGAATACATAATTGTTAATTTTAAGTTTTATGTCTCTATGGTTTATTATGTAATTGTTTGTTGTTCCAAATAAAATAAAATAAAATAATTAACAAATAAATCACAAAATTTTAATTGTCCTTTTCGATTTAATAAAAACAATCATACGAGTTACAGTTAGAGAAAATCACATATTTTCGTTTATAAGCACAAAGTAGAGCACCCGCTCCACCATACTACCCACACCGGTAGAGGCTCCACGCATGGCATACCACACACTACGGTTCACGTAGCACTATGGTTCAGTGGCTAGTGCCCGTCTGACACGGGTTCGATGCCCGTCTGTTTCACTTTAGAGGGTGCCCTCGTAAATCCAGTTTTCTTAAACAATCTTACTATAATTATAATGCGAAAGTTTGAATGGATGGATGTTTGTTAGTCAATCACAATGATGAAATTTGGCACAGAGATAGATTATAGTCTGGAGGAGCTCGTGGCTAAATAAGAGCAGCCGCTCGGGTCGATCTTTAGGTTAAGCCGTGCTTACCTATGTTGGTCCGTGGATTTTTCTCCGTCCGAGTTTCCTCCGTGCCTCGGAAAGCACGTTAAGCCGTTTGCCTCGGCTGTCATTTGTAGATCTTTGACAGTCGTTACAGGTAGTCAGTGACCCGAAAGTCTGACAACCAGACTTCCCAAGAGGTATCGTATTACCTAGCACTAACTGGGTTGTGGAGGTCAGATAGGCAGTCGCTCCATGTAAAATACTGGTATTCAGCTGCATCCGGTTAGACTGGAAGTCGACCCCAACATAGTTAGGAAAAGGCTAGGCAGATGATGATAGATTTAGTCTGGAAGCACATAGCATTTCAATAATTTGGGTTTGTAACCACACATGATCGTTCAATAGAGCAGCAGGCTGTAAATCATACGATTCAAGTGTGAAATTATTATTTTTCAATGCTACATTAAAAGTACAAGATGGAAGGAACACGGCGCTAAACCGGTTACCACGAATTCAGTACATCATACTGAACCACATTAGAAAAATTTCATCGGTAATTTAAAAAAAGTTGGTGTCCCTTCCACCCTTAAGTATAGGGTGTAAACGGACCCTTCACGAAGACGTCAACCAAGCATTCTGTATATCAAACTAAGTAACTCTACGCAAAAATTATTGCTGGGAAGCGACGGCTTTTTGGGGTAAAAATCACGTTTTACTGTAGCACTCAATGTAACGCACTCAAAACATTGTGCTGATGAATGCATTGAATATTACGGGGGTCATTGAAATATTTAAAGTCAAGTTATAACATTAGGAACTTTAATTAAAAAAAAAAAACTTGTGAAAAAGTTTGAACTTTGACACCCAATATCGCCGTAACTAGAAGGTTCCCAGGTATGGTCTAGAACAAAAAAATGATCGCAATGACGGGGAGAAAAAGTGCCTTTCGGCTTCGTTAAGAGTACTTTTACACTCATTATAAAATTAAAACAGAAAATCGACAATGTAATTAATGTGTGTAAAGATAAATAAAGGAAATAATAATAAACATTTATTTCTGAATCACTTCCATATTTGTTAGTAACAATGAAAACTTATACACTAGTGTTAGTAACATTTAATTCTTAGCTGCGTGAGGCCCGCCGATCCTGGGGAATGTCTACTTGACTGCGTGCAGTCGTATCCACCGCCCCAAGATCGGAGAGTCCCACCATCAGCCAACGTTCTAAGGATAGTGTGGTGGTGGTGTATAATGAACAAGTGCGAGTAGGACTCGCGCACGAAGGGTTCCGTACCATTATCTATAAAAACGGCAAAAAAAAATCATATCTGTTGTATGGGAGCCCCCCTTAATATATTTTTTTTTAATTTTTAGTATTTTTTGTTATAGCGACAATAGTAATACATCATTTGTGAAAATTTCAGCTTTCTAGCTATCACAGTTTATGAGATACAGCCTGGAGACAGACAGACAGACAGACAGCGAAGTCTTAGTAATAGGGTCCCGTTTTACCCTTTGGGTACGGAACCCTAAAAAGTGGCAAAGTGGTTCAGTGTCTACCAGACTGTCTACGGTTCAATACCGATGTTCTTGTAACAGTTACGGCAGAGCGGTTTTCCAAATGTCAGTATTTTCTCACGGAGGGTAAACTATAGGGGTTGTGTTTTCTTAATGAGTTCGTTATGGTTCAGTGATTAGGAAGCTTGGTGCGGGTTTGATGGTCGACTAACTCTTTAACCGTTAAAAATTGCAAGTGTGCAAGAAAAAACCCACCCGCTATAACTTCATATTATCCGTGATCATGGAGCTTGCAACAGCGCCGAAATATCGGGAACTCAAAGCACACTAAAAACGTAGACATGTTTACTGTTTAGTAAACATGGTAAATATTCCGTTTATTGTGTTAATGTTAGTGACCATGACAGTTTAAACACTTACTTATATGTCCAAGAGAATCCTAGCTGGTGGCGCTCTGTAGGTACTCCCGTGCTTAAAAGTCGTGAATTTATGTATTAATGTCCACTAGGCTATGGGTGTATGTATGTGACTGCCTCGTTCGTCTAGTGGTCCCAAGCGCCACTGCTGATCATGAGGTTCTGGATTCGATTCCCGGATCGGGCAAAGTTATTGGGTTTATCCATCAGGAATTTCTCAGTAGCAGCCACGGAGTCTGGATTTTCCCGCTAAGCCGTTGGTCCCGGCTGTTTGTAGATCTTTGACAGTCGTTACAGGTTGTCAGTGACCCGAAAGTCTGACAACCAGTCTAACCAAGGGGTATCGTAATACCCAGCACCAGTGGCAAAGGTTCCAAACAACTTGATTCCTACAGACTTCCCTTTGAAAAATGGCACATTCAGTATTCTACAGACAAACAATATAAACACATTAAAGATGTGTAGTCCGGCTTACCTCTTACGAAAATTGACCCTTCGGTACTGCCCAGCACTAACTGGGTCGTGGAGGGTGCAGTTATGTATAAGTCCCATGTAATAGAGGGCGAGCTTATTGCCATCAACCGGGCACAAATCCAGACTCCGCGGCTGCAACGTAGAAATTCGGAAAAACCAAATAACAATTTGCCCGACCCGGGAATCGAACCCAGAAACTCATGTTCAGCAGTTGCTATTGCGACCACTATACCAACGAGGCAGACTTGAACATTTCATTTGGGCGAAATGTGGGTTACAGCTGGAAATCAGCATCAGGTGGCAATCAGCACCTTGTGTTGCCATCTGGCATTATGATGAGCTGACGCCCTATAGCATTAAATTCCAATAAACACACTTATTTCTTTATTTTTTCTTGTGCACTATTAGGTACAGCTCTGCCTGACTCTTTGGAGATTACAGGCGTGATAGTCTTATGTTGTTAAACTAACGATAATTAAACTAATGGGTATTCTATACCCAGTACCTCGAACGCAGCGACCTGGTTGACGTCCACGCAGACTCAATATCGACGTTTGTCAGACGTAGGTAAGTAATTAATATTAGTATTTAATTATAATTATCTAGAATTTTAGAACATTATATTTAAAAATTAAATTTATAATTTCAAAGAGCACTTTGCATGTGGTGTTTGCCTGTAATTGGTTGTGCAGTTAGATTTAAGACACAATTACTTATATGTTCCTATCTGTATTATTTGTAACAACTGTTGGTGAAACTTAATTAAATAAATAAATAAAAAAAAGAACCTACTATCTGGGTTGTGGAGGTCAGATAGGCAGTCGCTCCATGTAAAATACTGGTATTCAGCTGCATCCGGTTAGACTGGAAGCCGACCCCAACATAGTTGGGAAAACGCTAGGCAGATCACGATGACATCGTAGTTACCGCTGGAAATTTAATGATTTTATTGACATTTTGTTTTTGATTATTATTTTAATGACAAATGATGTATTTGACTATAATTTTATTTTATTCGTCTTTTTATTTCTCTATTTGATAAAATAGAGAAATAAAAAGACGAATAAAATACACACAGGATACTGTGAAATTATTTACTTATTTAAATGAATTTATGAATTTTAATTGGGTTATTGTTGATTATTTAAAAAATGCTACAATAAATATTGTATAAATTGTTGTGCCCGACAGGGTGGGTCCATGTGAAATTAATTATTTATTTTTAAGATCTTGTAAAACACATACGTGATATGCAATAAAGAATTGAATTGAAACAAAAATACGGAACATCGTTATCATTTTAAACTATTATTAGAATTATTTCCCAAACATTCTCAGATAATCGAAGAAAATGAATCAGCAACGGCCTTATCGATCGACGATATCTTTAAATGTCACTCATTCCCCTCACACAAAGTAGGTTAAGTATTGTGGGACAGTTTTATGGCAAGCTTATCTAGTCTCGTTGGTCGAGTGGTAAGCGCGACTGCTGAGCATGAGGTCCTGTGTTCGATTCCCGGGTCGGGCAAAGATTTATTGGGTTTTTCCATTTTCAATTTCCCAGTGGCAGCCACGGAGTCTGGAGGTGTATCCGGTTGATGGCAATAGGCTCGCAGTGGCGAAGGTTCCATACAACTCGATTCCTACCGGCTTCCCGGCTGAAAAAATGGCACAGTCAGTATTCTATAGACAAATAATATAATCTCATTAAAATATTATGTACTCCGGCTATACCTCTTACAAAATTAACTCTTCGCTACTGTAGGCTCGTCACCTATTACATGGGACTTAAAAAATACTTGGTGAAATGTGGGTGTACTATTAGGTACAACTCTGCCTAACCCTTTCGAGATTTCTGGCGTGATGTTATAATTCTGCTAATTTGAGCTTATTTCGGTCCCCAGGCATGGTAGTTAATCTTGCGGACAACCAGTTTGGTTTCCGCAAGGGGCGCTCGACATGCGCGTGAGAGCCCTCACGACGGGGGATGCGGTGTCCCGGGGTGGGGTCGTCTTGGCGGTGTCTCTCGACATCGCCAACGCCTTCAATTCCATGCCCTGGAGCTGCATTAGGGAGGCACTCCGGTATCACCGTTTGCCGACCTACCTTCGTCGTCTGGTCGGGGACTACCTGACGGACAGGGCCGTCATCAGGGAGGTCACGGTGGAGCACACCGTGGAGGTCTGCTCCGCTTGGGCAGAGCACCGCCGTGTCCTCGTAGTGGCGATTGGCGGCGGCGACCTCTCGCGTCCGGCCCTGGTTCAAGCCATGGTCTGGGGCGAGAGGGAATGGGAAGCCGTCACCTCCTTCTGCGAAGCAGTCATGCTAGCGAAGGAGGCGGCGGAACGTGAGAGGGAGAGAACCTCACGTCCCAGCCGCCGCGGGAGAAGCACCGGGCGTCCGGGGCCACGTCGTGATGGCTCTCGGCCACCGTAGGCGCGGGCCTGTGGACGATGAGTAATGGGCTAGCTCGCCGTCCGTCCGTCGTATGACGACAGGCCGTGTCGACGGCGCGTTCGTGTTCCACGCGCGCCTCAACGAGATGTCAGCAAACAGGAGGGGCCCGCAAGGGCCGATGCCTGCCAGGGCTGCGGGACTGTTCGAAAGAGATACCGCGGCCCTGGAACATAAAGGGCAAAAGAAGGAACATGGATGGTTTTTAGTCAGTAAAAGTCTGACACTCCCTTCCGCTCCGCCCAGAGCGGGAGGAGTCATTTGATGATTTCTCACCCGAAAAAAAAAAGACATGGTAGTTACAGCCTCAATATACGTAATATAGATCATGGATTCGAGCAGCTCAACGGCTTAACGTGCTTTCCGAGGTACGGTGGAAACTCGGTATGTACCTAATCGGTGGTCACCCATCCACGGACCAACCTAGGCAAGGGCTGCTTAATATAAAGATTGACCCGAGCGACTGTTATTATCTAGCCACAAGCTCCACTTGACATACATTGGACTTAAATTTAACTGGCGAAATGTGGGTGTACTCCATAAGGTACACCTCTGCCTAACCATTCAGAAGGAACAGGCGTTATAGCAGCAATATTCATCATTCCAATTTGCCGGAAAACAAGACTATGTCGTGAGCTAATCGATTTGTCTTTACTCTATTATTTATGCCCGGAAATCCAGACAGAGGTACTAAGTGCCATGTTTTGCGTGAAATCCAACTGGTACAATGTGACTAAGATATATTGAAACCAGTTCAAAGGCAACAATATACATGAAAGTTTAAATACAGCATGTATGGATTAGGTGTGGTCATACTTTATGGATAATAATCAATCCTACCAACCAGAGGAGCTCGTGGCTAAATAAGAAAAGCTGCTCGGGTCAATCTTTAGGTTAAGCCGTGCTAACGTAGGTTGGTCCGTGGATGGGTGACCACCCATTACATACCGAGTCTCCTCCGTGCCTCGGAAAGCACGTTAAGCCGTTGGTCCCGGCTGTCATTTGTAGATCTTTGACAGTCGTTACAGGTAGTCAGTGACCCGAAAGTCTGACAACCAGTCTTACCAAGGGGTATCGTATTACCTAGCGCTAACTGGGTTGTGGAGGTCAGATAGGCAGTCGCTCCATGTAAAATACTGGTATTCAGCTGCATCCGGTTAGACTGGAAGCCGACCCCAACATAGTTGGGAAAAGGCTAGGCTGATGATGAGATGATGAATCACTCCTACCAACCGACAAAATAGACTACCTCGTTGGTGTAGTAGTCGCAAGCGCCACTGCTGAGCATGAGTTCCTGGGTTCGATTCCCGGGTCGGGCAAATTGTTATTGGGTTCTTCCAACCAACGCCTGTAATAATTACAATAGCTAACTCGCTGATCTGTTACTCGCTACAACTTGCGTCAACTTTGCTATAACGAATATTTTAGACACTATACCTTTAATTAACAATAACCTTTTATTTTATTAATTGTTTCAGCAAATTATTAATAAAAAACAAAAAATAAAAACAGCTGATTTTGTAACTAATATGATACTGAAGATTATACAATGTGATACTGAGCAGCGGTGGCCCAGTGCATGGTGGCGGGCCCGACTTACGAGCAGTAAGTCGTGGGATCGAACCAAGGCAGGCGCATTACTTTGCGTAATTTATTTCATCACCACTGCTCTCAAAACGGTAAAGAAAACATCGTGAGGAAACCGGCATGTCCTAGAACCAAAAACTCGAAGGCATGTGACATCTACCAACCCGCACTGGGACCGCGTGGTGGATTATAGCCCATTCCCTCACATAGAGAGGAGGCCGTGTGTCCCAGCAGTGGGAACATTAAAGGCTGATTATGCTATGCTTGCTTAAGCTATAATACTGATATTTTAAAGACTGATTTTTTAAATGCACATCAAAAACTTATCACCCGTCAATTTATTTACATTAATTAAATATTTTTTACATCAAAAATACTGATTGCACATCAAATTTAGCAAAGAGGACAGACACCAGCACATCAAGCTACTACAATCTGTAATATTTCTCCAAAACTCAATTACTGGGCACGAGTACCCCTTCGTAAGACAGGTTATTAGGCTTCAGTGGCGAAGGATCCATACAACTCGATTCCTACCGGCTTCCTTTTGAAAAATTGCACAGTCAGTATTCCGGCTTACCTCTAACAAAAATTGTCCCTTTGCTACTGTTAGGCTTTCGGGTTTCGAACAACTTGTAATGATTAGCAAAGATCTACAAATGACAGCCGGGACCAACGGCCATGAGCCATATTATTAAAACATACACTAATCACAAAATAGCGTGATAAAATATACATGTAAAATTCGTATATTAACACTAGCGGCTCGCCCCGGCTTTGCACGGGTGCCTATGTTACTCAGGTTGAATGTAGCTTTCCAATGGTGAAAGAATTTTTGAAATCGGCACAGTAGTTTTGAGTTTATTCATTACAAACATACACACCCAAAAATACAAATTTTTCCTCTTTAAAATATTGGTGTAGACTGTAGATTGTATGTACCACGTACAAGTTAGTGACAATTTTGACAACATGAAATCAATCGATTAGTTAAACTTTTCCTGTAAAAAAATAGCACTGATAGCTATCATTGTAAAGTGATTACTGATTACAGGTAACCGCTTTCTAGTATTGAATATTAGTTGATATTTTTTATCAAGTTTGATGTTAGTTTTTCTTGTCTTATCGTTTATGTATTATATGTTAAACGAACAAAAAATGTACAGTTTAGAATATTATCACGCCATTTACGGTAGGGGTGAGCGTTCAGAAGTGTGAAGCGTTTTTATTATTTTGTAGCTAAATTGAAGTGATCTCTAAATAATAACTATGTTATTATTTTATTTCAAAGATAATTAAATTATTTACAAACTACATAACTATAATAGTAATAAATATGTACAAAAGGGTTACAGGGCGTCCAAAAATTCGTTCGCATCGCTGTCAACAGGAAAAGTGCCTAGAAGACTGACAGCATTGCCACGTTGGATGACAATGCTGATTCTTTGGCCAAAAAATAGGTCCGCCCTCTGGTCACGTGAAGAGTCGACCAACCGCTTAGCGATTTCCCGAAATACTAGGTGGGCAGCCGCCCCAGTGCAGCCCACTGCTAGGAAGATAGGATGGCGCAAGGGTATCGACGCAAGTTGCGTCCCACACCAAAGGCCTACCCAACTTCCATGGCATTATGGTCATACCTTCTGGTCTCTTCCCATCGACGCGTGCCAAGCCATTGGGTTCTAAGACAGCTGGCACCCCGGCGGTGGCAAGAGCACGACGGATGAGGTCATTAATTCAAAATTATTTATTTGAATAAAACAATACTGTATACATTTATGCATTAAAATAACTGCCTCGTTGGTCTAGTGGTCGCAAGCGCGTCTGCTGAGCATGAGGTCCTGGGTTCGATTCCCAGGTCGGGCAAAGTGTTATTGGGTTTTTTTATCAGGAATTTCTCAGTTTCAGCCACGGAGTCTGGATTTGCGCCCGGTTGATGGCAATTGTCTCGCCCCCTATTACATGGGACTTAAATATAACTGGCAAAATGTTGGAGTACTATTAGGTACACCTCTACCTAACCCTACGGGGATTACAGGCGTGATGTTATGTAAATAACTTAACAATAAACTAGAAAATGGCGACAAAAAATTCCTCAAAGCTGTCAACTGGTAAAAGAATAGATTTCTTGTTCTTCATGTGGCTGTCTTGACATACATCTAATTTTGTTGGCCTCCACGGTGTCATTGGTAGCAGCGAATTCACTTCGACTGCGTGTTTTGGAGCACAGAGACAAACATATTAGGTGCAACATAGTTTGTGCCACAGCTCCACATTCGTAAATACTAGCCCCAAGCCCCAAGTGCTGTTATCAGTAAACTAACATACATGTGTACCTGACAGTACACCCACTTTTCGCCAGTTATCTTTTTCCCACACAATGCAAAACCAGGCAAAAATCAAGTAAAACAAAACAAAAGTAAAACCAGTAATCCAGTAGATAAAAATTCAATGGTTTAAATTAAATTAAATTGAAACTAACACGGACAGTGGACACTCGTGCAAACTTGCCTGGACAGAACACCTGACATACTCGTATACGTGTCGGATTGTTAGGATTTATTCCGTTAGGCTCGTACATTATGTGGGCAGAAGATGGGTTTCGTGCAATGAAAATACACTGGTTGCGTTATACTCTTGCTATTAAACTAACAAATTACTTGAAATTACCATTTAAAAACACAATAACACGGGGCACAATGAATCGGGTACAGTTCCAGGATGTCTCAACTTTGCTGCAATCAGACCTTCCATGTCGTTCTCGCCTCGAGTTTTAAACATCAGGGCTCTGTAGAAGCACGCTGGGTTGTGGGTAGACTTGTACGTAGGTCGCCTGATATCACGACTGGCGTACTTGCGATTCATTTTAAGTCTATACCAATGATCGGACCTTGCTCCATTCATCCGCAAACACATCACATTCAGGATTGGCAGTCAGAAGGGCGTTGAGCGTCTTAAGAGTACGACACACCGGAGATTCAGCTTGGGCGACAGTTTTGGATGACGGTGGGGTGGGTTGGCTGATGATAAAACCCAATAACACTTGGCCCGACCTGGGAATCGAGCCCAGGACATCATGCTCAGCAGTCACGCATGCTACCACTAAACCAACGAGGCAGTTCCTATAAAGCGACAATAAAACAATTGACAATCACGAGTACGTATAACCCGTCGCATGCTATCAATTGTGGAAAACCTAATGAAATAATTGTGAATGCGACTGTTTTTCTAATCTATTACGTTTTCCGATCAGCCAGGTGGTATTAATTATCATTGGACGCGTGACACGGTATTTAGGGGTCCGTTGGAATTAGGAAAAGGTTTTTTTTTATCGTGAATGCTTTGACTTTACTAGTTTATACTCGTAGCTTTGATGAGACTCAGACTTCAGAGGAGCTCGTGGCTTAATAACCACAGCCGCTCGGATCGATCTTTAGCTTATCCGTGCTTGTCTAAGTTGGTCCATGGATGGGTGAACACCCATTACATGCCGAATTTCGTCCGTGCCTCGGAAAGCACGCTAAGCCGTTGGTTCCGGCTGTCATTTGTAGATCTTTGACAGTCGTTACAGGTAGTCTGTGGCCCAAAAGTCTGACAACTAGTCTTAACAAGGGGTATCGTATTACCAAGTACTAACTGGGTTGTGGAGGTCAGATAGGCCTGCCATGTAAAATACTGGTATTCAGCTGCATCCGGTTAGACTGGAAGCCGACCCCAACATAGTTGGGAAAAGGCAGGCAGATGATGAGTTTTGATGTTCTCATCGAAACTCATCATCTGTGTTAACTTTCAAGGTGAACGGATCTTGGGGGCCGTGGTAGTTAAAACTTAGTTCAATTAAACACTTTGAAATATCACTGTTATATTCCCCGAAGGATTTAGCAGAGATGTATCGGCTCTATTGAGCAGTACCAGGGCCGGCAGTCTCGACATAGATACCTCTACTACTATCGCTTAATAATAATGGGAAAAATCGGTTGCAATAACGGTGTTTGCGAGAAACGCATCTTGGATGTTGAGACTTGCATTTCTCGCAAGCAACGTTATTGCAACCGATTTTTTCTGTTATTATTAAGCGATCGAAAGTTTGCGACAATGTCGGTATTTATGTCAAGACTGCCGGCCCTGATGGATAAATCAAATAGCACTTTACCCGACCCGGGAATCGAACCCAACACCTCAAGCTCAGCAGTCGCGCTTGTGACCACTAGACCAACGATTGAAAAGCGAAACCAAAAACCACGGTTTTCCATCCACTATTTTCCATAATAAATGCTCTTGGACTATTAGATGACACATACTCGTATAAAAAAGGTTTCTTTAAACAAACATTTATGAGTAATTTAATTTTACACGTGAAGGAAATCTATTTATACATACAAATAAATAAAAGTGTCTGTTTGTAATTTCTAAATAATAGCAGCTTTTTACCGAATGCATAAGAAAGTATAATTCAACGGTAGAGATTGATAAAAAATATATATTTTTGTTCCCGGCTAATCTCCGAAACGACTGGACCGATTTTTACTGGCAGATAGCTGATGTTATACGGAGTAACTTAAACAAAAAATAAAAAGCATTTTCATTCCATTAGCTATTAATTTATTTTTTTGTAAAATAGGTAAAAAACCGGCCAAGTGCGAGTCGGACTCGCGCACGAAGGGTTCCGTACCATTATCTATAAAAACGGCAAAAAAATCATAGCTGTTGTATGGGAGCCCCCCTTAATATTTTATTTTTTTTAATTTTTAGTATTTGTTGTTATAGCGGCAATAGTAATACATCATTTGTGAAAATTTCAGCTTTCTAGCTATCACGGTTTATGAGATACAGCCTGGAGACAGACAGACAGCGAAGTCTTAGTAATAGGGTCCCGTTTTACCCTTTGGGTACGGAACCCTAAAAAGCATTTTCATTCCATTAGCGTTTAATTTAGTAGTTAAATAGTTTTTATGGAGTTTCGTGCCCGTTCTTCTACGTCTCTAGATCTACGTTAGGGAATGGGCAACTACAGTACTTTCACAGTTTTTAGGCCTTGTGACTGGGACTGTAGCATCCGGCTATACTGGAAGCCGACCCCAACATAGTTGGGAAAAGGCTAGGCAGATGATGATGACTGTAGCTACATATTTTCTTTTGTTGTCTTTGTTTTAAAAGTATCTGTTTACTTTTGAAATGTTGAAACAAAGACACAAATTAAAAGCATTAATTTCAAGTTCTGTAACTGGCCTACTTGATTTTGAACATGTAAAAAAAACAATTCTAATTTCGCATGACTATGATTTTTGTTATGTATTATTTTCAAGGTGGAACTTAGGCTACTTTTATTTCACAAAAAGGATTAGGGTTCTGTGTAAAAAGCTTAAAATCCTTGAAATTGTTTACAACATCCGATTAAATTCAGGGGGACAACAGTCGCGGGCAACAAATAGTTCTAAATAAATTAATACTCCAAAAAAACACATTCCCATGATTATAATTTATTAATCCAAATGATTATCTACCTCTTTTTAATAAGAGCAATTAAAAATAATCATAATTAATTGGATTGTATTGTTCTAACTTCAACTGTTAACCGTTAATGCGTTCACAGTCCTATTATTCCTTTCGTTTTTTTTATTTTTTTTACTAATTTTCAACAAGAAGAAGCACAAGTTTTCATGTTAAGCCGCGCTTGTTTAGGTTGGTTTGTGGATGGATGACAACCCAATACATACCGAGTTTCGTCCGTGCCTCGGAAAGCAAGTTAAGCCGTTGGTCCAGGCTGTCATTTGTAGATCTTTGACTGTCGTTACTGGTAGTCAGTGGCCCGAAAGTCTGACAACCAGTTTTGTCCAGGGACATCGCATTACCCAGTACTAACTGGGTTGTAGAGTTCAGATAGGCATTTTGGCGTAGGCAAAGGTGTCCGCAGTAGGTATCCATATTTTGCCAGTTATACAAGGGGTTACACAATAAACGCAAGACCTTTCGTGTGTTGTCTTGGACCATCAGAATCAGAATCAGAATGTATATTTGTCAACATAGATAATTACAGAGTGTGTGAGATGTTACATTATCGTATGTGCTCTATGTTTTGCCATTTGGCGTACTTACAAATATTATTATCATTTTAAATCAAATTCAGTTAATTACTGAAACCATGAAATTGAATATCTTTACATTTTTAGGTTATACGAGTTCTTGAAATTTTCAAAATAAATATTGAACTTTCTATAGGAACTGACGTGATCAGCTGATCAATATGTATGGTAAAACTAAAAAAAACTTATGAATTTGAACAGGAGAATGTTGTTTTGGAACAAAATTTGTTCAGTTTCGTGGTCTAAGACACCACACGAGAGGTCTTGCGTTCATTATGTTACAACCTGTATATTATTATTATTTTTTATTAGTCGTAGTTATTTATGCATGCCATGAGAGAATGATAAATGACCTAGTTAAATTATTCAAATCTGCTCGTCATAAGATGACCCAGAACACTTACTAAACTGATCATTCCTGAATCACCATTCACAATGTCACAATAATCACCATTATACATTTGATTACCGTGGCGATATAAACCGAAGTGGTTATTAGTGGGTCAGCAGAGAGCCAGTGAGGCAAGAGCGCGGGAAACTGGCGATGTGCGTAAGTGTGGCGACGCTTTTACGCGGAGTTGAGTAGTTTTGATACTTTTGGGGTTTAGTAAAAAAAGTAAATGATTTGAAAACTGGATACCTACTTTTTTGATGAAAGTTACAGTTCCCAGCTTATAGCATTTTTGTCAGTGAATAAAATTGAAATGACAATTTATGTATGTTTGTAAATTTTCTTAGAATGTCGATAGTAGTCTAATCTAAAGTAGCCAAATTGACCCGCACAATATGGCATTTTTAGTAGCGTCCATCATTTCATGCAAAGAATATTAATTGTTTGTAAAACACACGCATTTATATTCTAGTATCTTTTCTTATTGTAAATTAGCTTTTGCTTGCGGCTTCGCTCGTGTAAATTTAGAATTTGACATCAATTCGGGTTAAAAGAACTCTAAACACACTACTAAAGTTACATAACTCAATTATGATTCGAAAGACACGTGGCGCTATCTATTATCATAAGACCGTTATTGTTGTTTTCCTCGGGAACAGTACTTTTTTCGGGATGAAAGGTACCCTATGTCAGTTTCTGTACACCTGACAACGTATATGCAAAATTGCATCATGATCGGTTCAGTGGTTTAGGCGTGAAAAGTAACAAACAAACTTACTTTCGCATTTATAATATTAGTTAGGATTAGGATAAGATATATTTTGTTTATTCATTTGGTGCAATAACTTAGATTTAATCTTTAATATTCTACTTAATGGGTGTAAAAAGACCATTAACAAAGTCGAAAGGCGACTTTCATGACCCCCATACTATTCAATGCATCCATTTTTTGTGTCTTCATTATTATTGTTACTTATACCTAGGTCAAATAAATAAAAAAAACACAAATGTAAAGAAATCACAATCTTTATTTAAAATAATACAAGAATTTGTGTGTCACACTCTAATTTTTATTTTATTTTATTCAAAATCTGTTTATTAATAACATATAAAAAGTCTGCCAAGCTACAAAACAGTTTGTCGGCAGTTGTTCTCGTTTCACAATATCATTTTAACAAATTTCGATTTTTATTATAAAGTTACGTATAAAAATAAAGGAAGTGATTTTACAGAAAGAGACACATTTTATTAAATTCGGGGTTTACAAGTAAAATCGACTCCTCCTATTGTTGAAGTCGGCTAAAATGTAGCCTATATTACCCGGGCCTTAATGACGTATCGATTGACACCTTATTCATCAAAATCGTATGAATAGTTTAGGTGCTACGGAGAAACATACGTAAATCCCAACATACATACAGCATTATCATTAATCAGCTATAATGTTCCCACTGCTGGGACACACGGCCTCCTCTCTATGAGAGGGAATGGGCAATGGCAAAATGTCACTTGTCTTCGAATTTTTGGTTCTAGGACATGCCGGTTTCCTCACGAAGCTTTCCTTCACCGTTTTTGGAGAGCAGTGGTGATGAAATAAATTACACAAAGTAATGCGCTGCCTGGGTTCGAACCCACGATTTACTGTTCGTAAGTCTGGGCCGCCACCACTGGGCCACCGTTGCTCCCCCATCGACATACATACATAGACTGCTAAAATCAAAACCCTTCTTTTTGGCTTCGCCGTAGTCGGGTAAAAAATACGAAGTATCAAGACTGTTCATCACCCACTGGTCTACAGTTTGTTTTGCAAACAAATTGTTATGGGAACGAAGATAAAAGCTGCGCTTGCGATCTTCTCGCGCTGACCTTGTACCTACGACATCACGCTATGCAATGAGTGTGAGCAGAGTAAGAGGTTAGTAGGGAAAATTATACATTAGGTTGGCACGAAATTTTTATTTGAGTTGGTGTTATGTGAACACATATTTAGCGGTCATTAGATTCTTTATTTATTTTGGTTTACATTATTGGTTGGTATTGTAGCGCATCGGAGATGTTGGCTGATGCTGCTACCGATGACTTCTACGGAATAATCCGGAAAAGGAGTGCATCGCTTCTGCGACGCTGTAGGGTTGGCTCGAATGGGATCCTGAGCGTGTTGTCCGAGCGGTGGGATTCTCCTTTCTTGCGGAGATGGCTGCAGTTGCATGCCAGCGCCTGCACATATATATATCTTTAACTTTAGGATTAAATTTTAACATATTTTGACATATCTTTTTCAATTTTATTTTTGACATTTGTTGACATTTTGTTTTCATATTTTGTGTCATTTTTTAATTTATTTTTTGACATTTTCATTATATTTTGTAGGTATTTGATTTATAATTCTAAATTCAATTTTAATTTCTGTTATAATTTTGTACGTTTTATTAATTGTCCCTAATAGTATGTAACATTTATAGTGCAAGCATGGATAGTCATAAATTCTTTTTTAATTTTATATGCGTTAAAGACCTAAAACAAATGTTTTTTTTTTAAATTATTTGTTGTTACAAGATAGGCATAAAAACCAGGGGTTACAGTTGTATTGTATTGTATAACGGGCTGGTGTCTGCAACTCCACGCTCCACGTCCAATGCGCGTATTTTGCGTGCGGTTGGTTACAGTTTCAGACAGTGGAATCTTCTTTCAATGTGTTGCATCCAGGAGTACCGCTTTTTAGTGACATCCTAATATGAATTATCGGTCAGTGGGTCGCCTTAGGGGCGTTAGCTTTTGTCAGCGGCTTCGCTCGCATTATTTTAGAATTTGACAATCAATTCGGGTTATACTCTGTTTGTAATAATATAATTCAATCATGATTCGAAAGACACGTGGTGCCATCTATTATCATAAGAACGTTATTGTTATTTTCCTCGGGAACAGTACTTATTTTCGGGATGTAAGGTACCCTATGTCCGTTTCTGTGCACCTGACAACGTATATGCATTTCAGGATGATCGGTTCAATGGTTTAGGTGTGAAACGGTAACAAACAAACTTACTTTCGCATTTATAATATTAGTAAGGAGTATGTGGTATACAAAAAGTTTTTAATAAATAAATATAAAAACATTTTCAGGTATTGCTGATAGTTAAGGCTAAAACTTTAGAACTACAATGGGTAATGGTACGTGCCTATTAAGTAACTAGAGGTAGATAATACCTGTGCAAAAAGATTTTTTTCATAAACATCATCAAGCCAGTAATCCGGAAGGTTAAGCAGACGTGTACCTAATAGTACACCCACATTTCGCCAGTTATGTTTAAGTCCCAAGTAATAGGGGGCGAGCCTGTTGCCATCAACCGGGCACATATCAAGACTCCGTAGCTGCTACTGAGAACTTCCTGGTGGGAATACCTAATAACACTTTGCCTGACCCGGGAATCGAACTCAGGACGTCATGCTCAGAAGTCGCGCTTGCGACCACTCGACCAACGAGTTTTTATATTTAATTTTATTAAAAGTGTAAAAACAATTTGTTTTTTTTTTTTCTAAAATATCCACAGAAAGGAAAAATAAATATCGGATTATAAGGTTAAAAGCTCTTTTCAAAATAAAAAAAACTACGTCACATTTCTGTAGAACATTGTCATTATAATATACGAAGCAATGCTTACATACCTGCTATCATATCAAGGCTAAACACGCAATTTCGCGCTTCCCACATTTCGGGCGCATCGGTGACATTCTCCGGTCAAACTGGGCATTGTCCTTCAAAGAGAACGTCTTACCTAAAGTCAGACATTCACCACAATTACTGACATTTAGACCAGTTTGCTTTAAATACTAGGTCGAATCTAAGATCTAGGGTGAGTAGCTATGTCCTCCTAATAATAACATAATATGCTGATCACCACACTATTCCTTTCTACCTATCCTATTTATAAGTACTCATCATCTGCCTAGCCTTTTCCCAACTGTATTGGGGTCGGCTTCCAGTCATAAATAAATAAATAAATAAATATCCCTTGGACATTTCACACAGCACCATCTAGTCCCAAGCTAAGCAACCTAATGCTTGTGTTATGGTAGCTAGATGGCTGATAAACTACATATATACATTTTTTTTTGTAAATACATACATATTATAGATAGAAAAACACCCAGACCCGGAACAACTACTTGTAGGTCATACAAATATTTGTTCCGTACGGGAATCGAACCCGCGACATGCAGCGCAGCAGTCAATTGCTTGACCACTGCGCCAACCGTGCCGTCAAACCGTGTCGTCCGTGAGTCATGCTGCGGATTTAGCTGAATACCAGTATTTTACGCAGAGCGGCTGCCTACCAGACCTCCACAACCCATTAACTGGGTAACACGGTATTTCATGGCAAGACTGGAGTCAGATTTACTGGCTTCTGACTATCCGTAACGACTGCCAAAACTATTTATAAGTACTAATGCTGTAAAATGATAATATTGTAAAATCTAATCATTTTAAAAGAGTAACCATGGAGTTTCTTGCCGGTTCTTCTCCATAGGAAACGACCAACTCGAACCGTGCACCTTTTTGTCGACGTTTCATAAGTGCCCATGTAGGCCAATGTGAAATAAAAAATATTTTGATTTTGATTTGTACGCGGTTTTGATCTCATTTGTAAAGCACCAGCAACCTCTTAAGAGGTCATTCACACATTTTGACGAGTTAATCGATCATAAATGTAGGGAAAAGCTGTTTTTTTTTCGCGATTTCAGGTTTGGTCCCATAGTTAAAGTTTTTCATAATGATGAGTACAATGACCTCTTAAGAGGTTGCTGGTGTTTTACAAATAACCCTGTATACAGGGTGGCGCGCACAATACGACAATAAATCTAACTGCGTATTCCTCATGACGGTACCAGTCTACATGCAAACATTCATTCGAATATTTATTTATAATATATCCAGTAGTTTACTCAGAGGAGATTGTTTTTCATTTTCATAATTTTTTATGTGATCTAGAAAAACAAGCTAGCACCAAAGAGATTTAAAAGACTTGTAGAGCGGACATTGGGAATATTTTCACACAAAAATTTTGATCCCGAACATCTTCGATTTTGACACACAAATGCTACCTGACAAGCGGGCGTGTGACACTAGACATAGACAGAGCGATTTGTTACTAAGTAGTAACGGATTAAGAAAACGGCAAAACGCCACATCGCAAAACGCCACATCGCAAAACGTCACATTAGCAAAATACCATTTTCGTAAAATGCCTTATCGCAAAATACCATTTTCGTAAAATGCCTTATCGCAAAATACCATTTTCGTAAAATGCCTTATCGCAAAATACCATTTTCGTAAAATGCCTTATCGCAAAATACCATTTTCGCACAATGTTAAATAATCAAAATATCGAAATGTCATTTGGGACATAGTATTGGATTATGATTTCCTTCGTCTTGTCCCGTCTATCGCTCGTAAATATTTGAATGTCTTTGGCTAGCACAGACAAAAATCTTTGCTAAATACGTTCCATAAATTTTATTTCCAGATAAGAATTATACAGACGTTTTTTTTTCGGGTGGGAAATCATCAAGTGACTCTTCCCGCTCTGGGCGGAGCGGAAGGGAGTGTCAGACTTTTACTGACTAAAACCCATCCATGTTCCTTCTTTTGCCCTTTGTGTTCCAGGGCCGCGGTATCTCTTTCGAACAGTCCCGCAGCCCTGGCAGGCATCGGCCCTTGCGGGCCCCTCATGTTTGCTGACATCTCTTTGAGGCTCGCGTGGAACACGAACGCGCCGTCGACACGGCCTGTCGTCATAAGACGGACGGACGACGAGCTAGCCCATTACTCACCGTCCACAGGCCCAATTATACAGACCTAAGGTTAGTAAACTCATATTTTTATAAATGGTGTTGTATTTCGTTTTCGTTAACAGTTTTATGCTACCGATTTAGTCTGTTTTTTATTTTTATTTTATTTTAAATTTCGTTGTTAGTATTTATTTGATAGTTTAAAAAAAATCACATGAGCTAGTATTATCAGTGTTTTCATTTATTGTCGTATTGTTTATCTATGTTTACTAAAGATTTATTTCAAAGATAATTACATTATTTACAAACTACAAAACTATAATAGTAATAAATATGTACAAGTAGAAAAGGGTTACAGGGCGTCCAAAAATTCGTCCGCATCGCTGTCAACAGGAAAAGTGTCCAGAAGGCAGGCAGCATTGCCATTTTGGATGGCAATGCTGATTCTTGATTTAGTTTACAAAATTTTTACAAAAAATTAAGTAATGAAACTGCATGGCGCTGACATTTTCTGTGAGATATAGTACTACTGAATATGTGGTAATCGTTTTTGCGTCGATGTCTCTTCCACACTGTATTGTACATACGAGTAGTTATGTCAAACATCACTTAAACATCGATCGAACTAAACAAAAAAAAAACTAAATAGGGAACCAGGTCATCGGGTATTCTAATACTTAGCTACTTTAATCGTGTTAACTAAGTCCATATAAAGGTATTCATGAATAGTCAAGACTTCAGTTATTTTATCAAAAGAACTGATGTATAAACTGTGATTGTTTGTTTATTGAGCACAAACACGAACTTGAAAAATGCGTAGCCTACAATGCATTTTGTATGACTTTATAAGCATCGAACCTGGAACTCAGAACGAGGGAGTCATAAGATATACCTACGCTTTTTTAAAAGTTTTTGAAGACAGTTATCTTGACCAGTATCTTAGATAAATATTAAATACATGATCTTTACACTGAAATTGATCGTTTATTATGCGCACAGCCAAGGAGTGGAATTCCCTGCCTTCGTCAGTGTTCCCAAGTTCATATTACCCCAATCTATTTAAGTCGCGAGTTAATAGGCTTCTTCTGGGTAAGCTCGTATCACCATCGACTTCATCTCTGTCCTCAGGACTAGATTGAGGTCAAGAGTAGACAGACCCATTTAATATAAAAAAAAAACGCTCAGATACAGGGTGAGGGTCTCACGTCGCATTGGTTTGTATGCAATCCATCGATGCGTAGCACACGTTCACCGTCCAACCGCGCGGACGAGCAGCGCGCACTGCACTTGCTCGGCCACGCCGTCTCCGCCCGCGCGGACGGCGATGTCGTGGGAGAATCACCTACCTACTGTTAGTTTTCGAAAACATCATTGTTAACAAATATCAAACAACTGTTACAGTAACTTCCAATTCGTGATGTTCAAATGGTCATATAAACCATTAGGAACTATCGTTACAAAATACTTGTAAAAGGTCAAAACTTCATAATTATAAGGTTTGAACTTAAAAAATAGATCTTTATCGGCATTGTGGGAATCTTTTGTCCTAATTATAGTTTGTTAACCGACTTTAAAAGGAGGATGTTCTCAACTTCGTTTGCAAGACACGTAGGTCTAGTCATCTAGTGGTTGTAAGTGGAATTGTTGTGCGTGGGATGTTGAGTTCGAATTCCGGGTCCGGTTGGGCTAAAAATATTGATATTAAATAAAGAATGGCTGAAGGCTAGCGAGCAATTCTTTATTTTGAAAGGAATGGGAGAGGAATTTACCCAGTAGTGGGACCGAATATTATTATAATATAATATTCGGTCCGGTCGGTAATAATATTAAAAGCCTATATTGTCTCACTGCAGGTCAAAGACCTCCCTTCCTAGTGCGATGGTAGACCAATCCTTTGAGAAAGAGTCCAGCTCATCCCGCCATCTCCTTCTGGACCTGCCACGTTGTCGTTTCCTGCTATTTTGGTATCCACTGATTGGTAATTTTTGCCCATTGCTCCTCCGACATGCGGCAGATGACCAGCCCAGTTCCAGACGCATCAGAAACTCCATACTTCGCTCCAAAACCCAAATAGCTGATGCTGGCCTTACAGCTGCTAGGTTGGAGTGGAACTGGGACAGAATAACCTCATTAAAAATAAGAATTGCTTATTTATAACATAACTAGCGACCCGCCCCGGTTTCGCACGGGTGCATGTATTTATACATATAAACCTTCCTCTTCAATCACTCTATCTATTAATAAACCGCATCAAAATCCGTTGCGTAGTTTTAAAGATTTAAGCATACATAGGGATATAGGGACAGAGGAAGCGACTTTGTTTTATACTATGTAGTGATATATAATGTATTAAATGTGAACACATTTTCTCCCCACGGGCCGTGAAATATCACGGCAACGTTTTAAATATAGCCCATGATACTAATGAGGACCTCCTACATCCAAACAATACCTACGAGTATTTCTACTAACATCACGCATAGAAGGAACTCGGTATGTACTGGATGGTCACCCATCCACGGACAGACCTCGTCAAGCGTAGTAAGTTTTATTTTATTTATTCAGGGACAATAAACAGCTACAATATGTGTTGGAACAGAGGAAAGATTAATACAAAATATTGACAATATTGCAGCCCACTGCATTATTCGCATATTAACAAAAGAAAATATGATAATGAGTGCTTCTAAAGCTAAGCCTAATATACGTATACAAGTCTGCCTGCCCCTTCGAGATGTCCAAGCATAATTGTATGATGTTGGAATGTCTCGTCTGGTCAAGAGCAACTGCTGAGCATGAAGTCCTGGATTCCCAGGTCAGGCAAAGTTTTATTGGGTTTTTCCATCATGAATTTCTCAGTAGCTCACCTCTACACCCCTATAAACATAGCCAAAAAGCCAAGAATGCTATTTACTTAAAACCTCCTTGGTATTTGTCCCATCACAAAAAAGTTTTACATAGACAACAGCTACTTAATAAATTAATTATGATTAGCAACTATTTATTACGCATTCCCATGTAAGTGTGGCAACTAGAACCGTAGACAATTTGATAATGTTTTTACGGAGTTGCGCAGACCGCGGTGACCGGCAGCCGTGGGAAACGTGAAATAATTATGTGGATACGACTCGCCGCGTTTTATTTATGTTGAATGGAAAAAATGTTGTCACTGAATCGGTTTATCCTTTCTTTTATTTCAAAGTAGCTGTTGCTCGCGAACTTCGCCTGCTTGAAATTATTTATAAAAATTTTACTTTCCTGTTTGATTCGGATTTTGTTAACAATTTCAAGGGATTTTAATTTTTTTGCATGGAACCCTTATTATTTTTCTAAAATAAAAAGCTTAAGTTACTCCTTATTAAATCAGCTATCTGCCAGTAAAAGTTCCGTCAAAGTCGGTCAAGCCGTTTCGGAGATTAGCCTTAACAAACAGACATACAAAAATTTATAAATAAGATTCTTTTTTTACAAGTACGCATTCAGTACAAAGCTGTTATTTTGAAATTACAAACCGACACTTCAATTTTATTAATTTGTATAGATAACAGAACATACATAACATAACATTTGGGAGGAGCACAGCCTCTTCAGGTTAAGCCGCGCTTGCCTAGGTTCGCCCGTGGATGGGTGACCACCAATTACAAACCGAGTTTGATCCGTGTCTCGGGGAGCACGTTATGCAGTGGTCCCAGCTATAATTTGTAGATCGGGTCAGAGGCCCACAAGTCTGACAACCAGTCTTACCAAAGGTATCGTATTTCCCAGTACTGACTGGATTGTGGAGGTCAGATCGGCAGTCGCTCTTTATAAGCTATTGGTAATCAGTTGCATCTGGTTAAGACTGGAAGAAACACCCCAGGTCGGGCATAGTTTTATTGGGTTTTTCCATCAAGAATTTCTAAGCAGCAGCCACGGAGTTTGGATTTGTGCCCGTTCGATGGCAATAGACCCCTACCCTATTACATAGGACTTAAACATAACTGGCGAAATGTGGGAGTACTATTGTACACTATCTTTAACACTGAAAACGGAATATTTACCATGTTTACTATTTGTTTTGAGTTCCCGGTAGTGATAATGTCAGTTTAAAATACTTATATTAGATAAACTTATACTGTCACTTACAGGATATCTTCCGTGATTGTTCATGATTTTGAGTCAACCCGCGACCATGGCGCTTGCAACAGCGTCGAAATATCGGGAGCTCAAAATCATGAACAATCACGGAAGATATCCCGTAAGTAAATAAATAAATAAATAAATATCCCTGGACATTTCACACAGCACCATCTAGTCCCAAGCTAAGCAACCTAATGCTTGTGTTATGGTAACTAGATGGCTGATAAACTACATATATACATTTTTTTTTGTAAATACATACATATTATAGATAGAAAAACACCCAGACCCGGAACAACTACTTGTAGGTCATACAAATATTTGTTCCGTACGGGAATCGAACCCGCGACATGCAGCGCAGCAGTCAATCGCTTAACCACTGCGCCAACCGTGTCGTCAAGTGACAGTATAAGTTTAGTTATGAAAGCGTAAGACAGTGATTTAGGTACACCTCTGCCTAACCCTTCTGGGATTACATGTGTAATGTTATGTCATGAAACTTCCAAGTATTCCAAAAACAGAGCTATGCTATGACTATACATATATAACTTGCGATAAATTTTTACAACCAAATTACGTATTTTTGCCAACTCACAACGTTATATTATTATGAGAAAGTGATGTTTCTAGTGCGAATGACCGGTTCATAGTTATTTGACGTCAAGACGTAATATTTAATAAATATTATGTCAGTTACGTTTGTCTAGTTTTGTAAGTAACACTTGGCAGTTAGATGTGTTCGAACGTGGTGGGCCTAAACATATTAGAAGAGTTAGAACATGGAAGAACAGGTACCCGTTTTTATTACCGTTAATTAACTGGCGCAAGGTTGCATGTCTGTCGGTCTTTTACAGGCTGTACTTCGGTGAGTGTGCCCAAGAGCCCCACGAGATCATTCCAAGATCTCCCTTCTTCCATCGAGCGTCCAGACGTACTGCGGGTTATCACCCATTCCTTGTCGATGTTCCACACATTCGCACGAAGCGCTTTGCTACATCGTTTACTATGCGCACAGCCAAGGAGTGGAATTCCCTGCCTTTGTCGGTGTTCCCAAGTTCATATGACCCCAATCTATTTAAGTCGCGAGTTAATAGGCTTCTTTTGGGTTAGCTCGTTCCATCGTCGACCTCATCTCTGTCCTCAGGACTAGATTGAGGTCAAGAGTAGGTCCATTTAATATAAAAAAAAATATTATTAATGATTTGGATCAAACTCATTAACTTTTATCAATTTGGAAGTATTTGGTATGGTAGTATACCTATGTATATAGAATTGATATGATATGTTGTCGATAGTAATAGTTTACCTACCATGGATCTTGTGATTTCTGAGTTCAATTTATTTATTGGTAAGTGTAAGGTCTTATTTTGCAAGATATTAATTACCCGTTTGGATATTTCAATCTTCATGTTTGTTATTGAATTACGTCATAACATAATATTACGCATGTAATCCCCGAAGGGTTAGGTAGAGGTGTACACCCACATTACGCCAGTTATGTTTAAGTCCCAAGTAATAGGGGGCGAGCCTATTTCCATCAAACGGGCACAAGTTCAGACTCCGTGGCTACTACTAAGAAATTCTTGATGGAAAAACCCAATAACACTTTGCCCGACCCAGGAATCGAAACCAGGACCTCATGCTCAGCAGTCACTCTTGCGACCACTCGACCAAAAAGACAGCACTATTGAATTATTATCCTTATATCCTGTAAAAATATCCCAGAGCTCACACACAAACTACAAGACAGCCTCATCCACACAAATCCAACACGGTATATAAAACAGAGCGGCGCACGCGCACACATTTCAGTGCAGTGCAGTGATCACGACAGTGTACAGTGAGACAGTGCGTTACGGGTATGTAGTGTAGTTGTTTATGTATATAACGTTTATATAAAGTAAAATAATTGTTGTAAATAGCATGATTTACATAATTATCAACCATCGCCTGAATTAAGCCATTGCTGGGTACTTCACTTGTTTTGCGTAAATTTCTACGTTCCTGTGTCCAGGTTTTTTTTTAAATAAAATTGTTCGTTCTGTAATTCAGGTAACATGTACTCGTACGTTAACTAGACACATAGCTCTTATTTGTAGTTGAGTAAAAATATCATCTAGTCTCAACATAAGATTTTTAAATATTAGGTACTTCTCAAATTAATTTTTTTATGTGATTATGTGTATTGTATTTGTTTATGTTGAACATAAGGGTACATTATAGTTGGGCTGCGGGACTGTTCGAAAGAGATACCGCGGCCCTGGAACATAAAGGGCCAATGAAGGAACATGGGTGGTTTTTAGTCAGTAAGAGTCTGACACTCCCTTCCGCTCCGCCCAGAGCGGGAGGAGTCATTTGATGATTTCCCACCCTCCAAAAAAAAACAAAAAGGTAAATAACATAATATTCATCATCATCTACCATAGCCTGAATTCATTCACTGCTGGGTACACCCACGTCTGTCTTTTTTCTGCCAATCTCCACGTACCTGTGTCACAATCATCTAGGATATTTTTGGATATTCTTCTTTGCAGTCAGGCAAAGGATTAAAAGAAACTGTACGAACAAATCCTTGCCTTAACATTTTTTTTGCTACGTGCCAATTTTTTTTTTAAATACTCTGACGTGGACATCTGCCTAACCCCTCAGGGATTACAGGTACTATATTATGTTTGTAGTATATTTTTTCATGTATATATGTTAAAAATTTGTTACTGAAAATAATTCAATTAATGGTAAAAGATACTTATAAAAAGCAGTCTTGATTCATTATGATTCTGCCCTTATTCCAATTTTTTTGGGTTGACAGAAGTATTCAGACCTAGAAGATGGTTTTTTTGTTAAGGTACTTGTACCATTTTACAATAACCTTCAAGGAAGAGTCTTAGTGGTGTAATGTACTTCAGGTACAGTTTTTGAAATACGTAAGGCTCCTATTTAAATTCTGGTTTTTTGTGTCACTTTGTGAACAAAAAAAAAACGATTGTGAGTCCATTTCAATTCTTGATTTTTAATAGGAAAGTGACGAAATTGCGATTTTGGTTTACAGAAATGTGTCTTTCGTCAAAGTTATTATAGATTTTCCGGCAATCATTTGAAACGGTTTAACCTAATTAATCATTCAATTGTTTTAAGAGTCTGCATTATTTCTCACTTGTATGTTGAAGTTATTTTATAGTTAAGATTCATTTAAAAATCTCAAGATAATATTATCGTCAGAAAAAGTGTGACATTATTTTAACAAGAACTTATAATGAATGTAGAAATTCAAGTGAAAGAATATTAAATTATCATCGTTTTCATGAATTCAGGAGGACCTTTTCAAATAATAGTTTACTGAATATCCTGAAATTAACATTAACACTAGAAACGGAATATTTACCATGTCCAGTGGTTGTCCAGTGGACATGTCATTCTAGTGTTAATTTTAGTGACCATAACAGTTTATATCCTGAAATTAAGTTAAGTTAAATTCAAAATACAACAGTCTAACAAGAGAAAAAATTTAAATTGGATGTACCTAGGCATCGGTAATAACCAGTGATCGGAATAGGCTGACTATATATTTGCCTAAACTTCGGAAAACAGAGACAGAAACTGGAGTCTTCCTTACGATTATATTTTTTCCCCGGGATTCGGGAAAAATCTTCAATAAGTTGTAAATAAGCTTTATTTAAGATGTGTAAAGGCTATTTTAACTAAACTTGTAATTCTTGCTAGTCATAAATAAACTGCTGATATAATTATGTAGAAAGCATTAAAATCAGGTCAAAAAAATTAACACGATGTTATTTCACTATCTCTCTTTATTTTGGGAAAGGAACACTTTCGTTGGCGGCCTTGAAACAATAGCCGGTAATTATACAAAATACTATCTCTCAATTATGTACGGAAATAAGAGCAAAAAGCATAAAGCCTATTTTGCCCCATGGGTTAGGCAGAGGTGTACCATAGTTTGAAGGAGTTTACAAATGTGGGGACATTAAGCTAGTTATGTTTAAATCCTTTGTAGGGGACGAGGCAATAAATAAATAAAATTAATTTAATTCAAATAACTTGATACATACAGTCCGATTTAAGTTAAAACAAACTAAAATAAATTAACATTGAAACCAAAATCAGAAATTAAAAATAAATTAACATTATTGTAATGTTAATTTAATTTAAATTAAAACTTAATTTAAAATTTAAATAAAAATAAAATAAATTAAAACCAAAAACTGAAATTAGCTATTGTTGAGTTACCCGTATACTGGCACATGCTTGCACTGACTGACCAGGTCCACTGAATTCTGTGTATTTCTTTCTTTAAAAGAACATCTTAGACGAGAACCTTCTAAGATGCTCCTGGTTCTCACGTGATCTGACCAAGACAATATCCAGACTTTAAAAGGTAGAGTGACCTCCGAGTTTGTTTAGGTTGTTTCTTCTCAGAGTAGTCAGATAAGAAACACTGACCTCATCATCATCAGCTTATCCTTTTCCCAGCTAAGTTGGGTTCTAGTCTAACCTGATGCAGCTGAATACCAGTATTTTACATGGAGCGACTGCCTATCTGACCTCCACAATCCAGTTAGTACTGGGTTATACGATACCCCTTGATAAGACTTCGTATAAAAATTGCCAAAGATTTACAAATGACAGCCGGGACCAACGGCTTAACGTGCTTTCCGAGGCACGAAGGACACTCGGTATGTAATGGGTGAAACATTGACCTCATCTAGTATCCAAAAAAAAATGACGTTTAAAAGTAATAGTTAACATTAATAACCAAATTACACAAAAATAAGTATCATTTAATTTCATTGCCACTATCAACCTGGCTCTGAGAAATCTTAACAACAACTGAAAAATACAAATAACTGCCCGACCTGGAAATTAAACCCAGGACCTCATGATCATGTGAGTAATGGGCTAGCTCGCCGTCCGTCCGTCTTATGACGACAGGCCGTGTCGACGGTGCGTTCGTGTTCCACGCACGCCTCAAAGAGATGTCAGTAAACAGGAGGGGCCCGCAAAGGCCGATGCCTGCCAGGGCTGCGGGACCGTTCGAAAGAGATACCGCGGCCCTAGAACACAAGGGGCAAAAGAAGGAACATGGATGGGTTTTAGTCAGTAAAAGTCTGACACTCCCTTCCGCTCCGCCCAGAGCAGGAGGAGTCATTTGATGATTTCCCATCCCAAAAAAAAGGACTTCATGATTAACAGTAACAGTTGCAGCCACTAGACCAAAGAAGCAAGATCTAGAATGACTTTCTTTAATCCAGGATTGTACGTACAGCGGTTTTTACCTAACTGCACCACGACACCACACCAGCTAGTTTGTACCTAAGAGCCCCATTGCCTTCTGGATCATGTTTTGCATACGGAACTCCGCCTTTACTTTTCCGTTCTAATACTGCTCATCATCATCATTTTCTTGCCCTTGTCCCAATTCATTTGGGAACGGCGCAGCATGTCTTCTTCTTCCATACTTCTCTATTCCTCGGTCCAATACTGCACATAGGTAACATATAGCGCATGTCATGTTAGCCTATAATTAATTGTTGTACTTATAAAATATGTAGCTATAACCACTGTTTTGTAAATGTATTGTGCAAACAATTGTTGGTTAAACAAATAAGAAATAGGTATATCCCAAACTGCACCACAACACCGTCGTCGTACTTCGCAGTCACCTTTTCAGGTCATCAGTCCAGCTCGGAACATCCTAGTACCAATACGCGGTCTTTACTTCTGAATCTAGCGCACATAATCAGCAGACTGCCAGTTTAAACAACTTAATCTACTATTTGTACCAACATTCTGAAAGCATTTCGAATATTATCCTTCAATGAATCTCCAAGAACGCCTCTCTCCGTAGCTGACTTAACATTACTATGACAAATCAAAATATTGGGCCTCTCAAGCTTTGAAAGTGAAATCATGACCTTTCATTTTTACGGTAGGTTGTACAAAATTATCATGACTGACTATCAACACAGATGAACAAATAGTAGTAATAATATCGGAGGAGTACAGAAACCATAATATTCACTTCCCTGATACAGAGGGAAGTGGAAATTATGGTTTTCCTACTCCTCCGCTATACTTTTCTCTTTAATTTCGTTGCGGGATCCAAGACAGTGAAATTGTTTCTCTGGGACTTCGTCGAGCTTCATTGTCTCGCCGCTTTTCTGATGGTCGCCACTGTTGTTTCTGGCTTTCAGGAGTTACAGTGGTTTGGGAATGGTGTGGCAGGGTAAAACCAAATAAAAAAAAAGACGAACAAACATTACCACACACGATTCGATCAGACCACGTTTCTTCTAGTTTCTGAAAGCATGACCCAGTCTCTGAACATTAAATTTGCTGTAAAGCCGTCAAACATGCAACATGCAACTACAACTACAACAACAACAAACAAAAAACAACAAACAACAAACAACAACAACAACAACATACAACAACAAGAACAACAACTACATGGTGCTCCTATGTAACTTTTGTGCTTGGTCGACTGAATATATGGGGGTCTAAAATGGCCACACTAGCTAAAGCGACAATTTAAGACCCCCTGCTACCTTTAACGATATGAGTTTTGACAGACTAATTAGCTGAACTCATACATTTCATGGCTGCCGAGAAACATGCCTTTTCATGATTTGAATTATGAATCTACAGTAATAATATTATAAAGAGGAAAGATTTGTATTTTTGTATGTTTGTAATGAATAAACTCAAAAAGTACTGGTCCGATTTAAAAAATTCTTTCACCATTAGAATGCTACATTATTCTTGAGTAAAATTTAAAAAAAAAAATGTCCACCTATGCGAAGCCCGGACGGCAGCTAGTAATGAATAAAATAACATTGATGCCACAGCTACAGCAACAATGACTCATAAATACTTTTATTTTAGTTTGCATCTTAAGAGCCTTCTACCAGTGAAGATCCTGCAACAAGTAGCGCAGAATCCAATAAATCAGCCACTGCGCCAAAGGCACCTCTTTTGAATTACATTATCTAGAATCTAGATTTCAAGATTGCTCTAGACCTTGACAGCAACCACTCCACCTTGGAAAGCAGGCAACCGTGAAACAATGAGACTAACCTTAGGACGGTATTCTTAGGTTAGGTTAGTCTTTGCAATCGTTTGTCCTTGTAAAATCTCAGCTGTAAGGTCTCCCAACAGTTGCCTACTTTTAACTGTTAGTAAAGACTAACTCATTCTATCGAAAGAGTAGTATGTTTTTTTTTCATAATTTCCGTTAAACTGAAAAGTTAGGTAGAGCAGAGAGTATTGTACACCCACATTTCGCCAGTCAAGGGTATCTCGTAGACTGCCAGGGCTGCGGGACTGTTCGAAAGAGAACACTGTTCGAAAGGGAACATGGGTGGTTTTTATTCAGTAAGAGTCTGACACTCCCTTCCGCTCCGCCCAGAGCGGGAGGAGTCATTTGATGATTTACCACCCGGAAAAAAAAGGGTATCTCGTAGACGGTGAAAAGCTAAATCTATTATTAACGCGGGCATTATAATCCAGGCTTGTCTTTTACCTAAGAAAGTCTCAGTAACATCTTCCTCAACCTAAGTATCGAACACAGGACCAATAAACCACTTTTAACAGACAGAAGTAGTTTAGACATGAAAGCCGGGGTCTTTCATTCTCTCGTCACTTGCCTTTTACGATTCATAGTAATTGTGTTAAGCCTCGTTATTTTTCATCATCATCTTCCTGCCCTTGTTCCATTCTACTCGGGGTCGGCGCAACACGTTCTCTTCTTCCATTCTCCCCTGTCAGACGACACGGCATCATTTACTCCTTTCTCTTTCATATCATTCCTCACACAATCCATCCATCTTTTCTTTGGCCTCCCTCTCCATCCATCAAAATTAATATTCATCACTCTTTTAGTCACATGCGTTTCATCCCTCCTCATCACATGTCCATACCAAGACAGACGACTTCCTTTAATTTTTTCTGTAACAGGCGCCACTTTCAAAGTTCCTTTAATATACTCATTCCTTACTTTATCCATTCTTGTCACACCACACATCCATCTCAACATTCTCATCTCCGTTACATGCAATTGTTTTTCATCCACCTTCTGCACAGCCCAGCATTCTGATCCATACAGTACGACAGGTCTAATCACGGACTAGCATTAATGATCTCATCCGTCGTGCTCTTGCCACCGCCGGGGTGCCAGCTGTCTTAGAACCCAATGGCTTGGCACGCGTCGATGGGAAGAGACCAGATGGTATGACCATAATGCCATGGAAGTTGGGTAGGCCTTTGGTGTGGGACGCAACTTGCGTCGACACCCTTGCGCCATCCCATCTTCCTAGCACAGTGAGCTGCGCTGGGGCGGCTGCTGCAGGTGCTGAAAACCTCAAACGGCGCAAATACAATAATTTAATTGGTAATTATGTGTTTGAGCCGTTTGGGGTTGAAACACTAGGGCCATGGGGTCCGAGTGCCCACCTAGTTTTTCGGGAAATCGCCAAGCGGTTGGTCGACTCTTCACGTGACCAGAGGGCGGGCCTATTTTTTGGCCAAAGAATCAGCATTGCCATCCAACGTGGTAATGCTGCCAGCCTTCTGGGCACTTTTCCTGTTGACAGCGATGCGGACGAATTTTTGGATGCCCTGTAACCCTTTTATACCTGTACATATTTATTTCTATTATAGTTTTGTAGTTTGTACTTATTTAATATTTTGATTAAATAAATAGTGCCCATCACGGACTTGTATATTTTCCCCTTTAACTTTAGGAGCCTCGTTATTTTTATCAAAATAACTAAACCATTAAAGATTACTTTGTCCGTCGATTAAGCCATCACAGACCTGACACATCAAGAAAAAAGTCACACACTTTTTTAAATCACTTTTTAAATAATGACAATTTACATCAACCTACCCAGAACATGCGATCCACAGTTGAACAGTTACTGAACCGATTCGTTCATGAAATGAGTCGGAATTAGAAAGTACAGGAACACACGTATCATCACGCTATTGTGGTTGGGAACGTGATATGTAGATGCTTGATTAGTTTGTAGCAAGCAGATGGCTTGGTTGAGAGATATTTTTAAAATGGTAAATGTAGTGTTGTGCCTAAAACGATGGGGCAGTTACCATCATGTCCTGTCTTTCCTGCTGCTTGTTCATCCCTGGAGCTGATGTACGCTACTAGCACAATCAGCATATAATTTTCCCACTGCTGGGACACACGGTCTCCTCTCTAAGAGAGGGAATGGGCTATAATCCACCACGCGGGTGCGGGTTGGTAGATGTCACATGTCTTCGAATTTTTGGTTCTAGGACATGCCGGTTTCCTCACGATATTTTCGTTCACCGTTTTTGAGAGCAATGGTGATGAAATAAATTACACAAAGTAATGCGCCTGCCTGGGTTCGAACCCACGACTTACTGTTCGTAAGTCGGGGCCGCCACCACTGGGCCACCGCTGCTCCCACTGTACTGTACTGCTGTACGCTACTAAAAGTGCCAAATTCGTTGCCAAATGGTCTGATTCAATTTAGATTGCTATCAACAGGCTAAGAAGTATGTCATATCTAATATCTGTTTAAAAGAAAATTAATGACAAATCGGACTTTGTAAGTCTGACAATACTGATAGGTACTGATAGCCTGCGCCATCTCACTGCTGGGCAAAGGACCACTGGTCACTGGTCTTGTCCAGCTCATCCCGCCATCTATTATGTAAGTCTGATGACCATCATCATTATCATCCATAGTCCGACTTCACTGCAAAACCAAGGCATCTCTTTAAATTTTTCACTCATTCGCCTTGGTCCGTCTTGGTCTTGGTCGCAATGAATTTGCGAGCAAACTCACCAACACGCAGTGAGCAAGCATGGTGATCCTGAGAGATCCTGAGGGGACAATCCTGATTTTACCGACGTTGGTATTCAAAGCAACTCTCAATGTCTCAAAAATTGTATAGTGTGTACTTGCACCTCCATTTTTGACATCTGATTGTGTCTCACACTCCACTGCTGTGGATAGGCCTCCCCAAAATCCTTCAATGTGCTCTTTCCCCATGTCTCCTCGAACCAGCCCTCGCGGTACGCGTCCATGTCTCGCCACCTCTTGAAGGCCAGCCTCGGCGTTACCCGTCCGTCTTCCCAGTGCCGGCGTAAGGGCCACTGATACCCCGGGTGAAAAAATTGTGGCACCCACTTGAGGGAAGCAATATCAAGTGTTAGTTTTTTGCTGATCCCAAGTAAAATTATATTAAGAATTTCATCTTTCCTCTAACGTTACCCAGAGCTAACGACGCGGACGTAGAAAGTTTTGTAGCTCCTTTTTTTTATGCACAGAGCGTAGAGCACAGTTTTGAGGGTTTGCACCAGGGGAGGCCAGAGACTCCAACTCCAGACCTTGGCGCCCCCCAGAATTTGTCGCCCTGGGCCGTCGCCCCATCGCGCCCCCCCAAACGCCGGCACTGCGTCTTCCGGCAACATCGTGTGGAGACTTTTGCCTAGCGGTCGTCGTGCATGCGGCTAATGTGACCCGCACATTAGCCAATCATTTATAACCTTTTTTTTCATATAATTCCTAGCACAATCCATCCATCGTCTCCTTGGTCTTCCTCTCCCTCTCCATCCAGCAACATTTATATTCATCACTCTTTTAGTCACATGCGATTCGTCCCTCCTCGTCACATTCTAGAACAATTATGTAACAGATCCATCAAATACAATAGCCTGATAACTGAAAATTAACTGCCCGTGTCGAAATTAACTCACTTTTAGACCATGAGTTAGATAACATACTAATATGAATTGATAATTATGTATCTGTAGGTGTAGACTTCCATTTACATGATTATGAACTAAGGTGTAAATAATGTTCAGTTCATTAAAATTAATACAATGGTTTTTAAAACTGATAAAATTGCGGAAGAAACATTACGTCTACGGGCAGTCGGAACCCTATAGTCTGAGAAATTATCTCAATTACTTAGATTGTATAAAACTGATACACTAACATTCTAAAAAGTTGAACATTGGTTGTAGGAGGTAATCTCCTTCGCTACTGTTCCAATTAAAAAAAAACTTTCAATACTAGAAGTTATATTAACCCTGACTTCATCCTACTAATATTATAATTGCAAAAGTTTGTGAGGATGGATGGATGTTTGTCACTCTTTCTTGCAAAAACTGCTGAAAGGATTTGGATTGGGAATTAAGCTCAGATAGTTTATAACATGGATTAACACATAGGATACTTTTTATCCCGGTAATATCCCGGTATTTCCCGTGGGACTATCAACGAACTCCACGCTGGCGAAACCGTAGTAGACTATAGAAAACGTGCCGTGGGATAATTTCGAACTTGAACGCAAGCAAAGCTGCGAGTAAAAGCTAGTAATATAAAACGTTTGACCCACGTCTCTCCGGATTTGTTTCTTTCGGTATTAAATGATCTATATATGAAAAAGATCCGATCAGCTTAACACTATGGCCAATTTAAAATTTTTTGAACACGCACTTGATCAAAAAAGTAAGCAGGCTAAAAAAATTCGTCATGAAATGATTCAACATCGAATGGTTCCTAAGACAATTTCTCCGTATACCCTGTAGAATCAGAATACAGTATTCTGTTCTAGTTGAAAAAATATGTGTACAGTGTATACCTACTTGCTTCTAAACTTATACTGTCACTTACGGGATATCTTCCGTGATTGTTCATGATTTTGAGCTCCGATATTTCGACGCTGTTGCAAGCGCCATGATCGCGGGTTGACTGGAGAATGCGGGTGGATGGAAAATAAATTGTTAGGAGCAGACAAATCTGTCTACCCTCTTTCTTTGTCTTTTACTACGCGCACTACTGGAACTCGACACTAAGTCACGGCAAAACACACTCACAGTATCACCAGGTTTTGTCGATTCCTTATTACGATGCCGGCTGCTACTTTTGAGCATACTCAAAACTGGCGCTGGCGCTTGCAACAGCGTCGAAATATCGGGAGCTCAAAATCATGAAAAATCACGGAAGATATCCCGTAAGTGACAGTATGAGTTTAGTTTTAAACCGGGTAAGCTTAAAACAGTGTTCTACTTACTTCTGCCTAGGGAAAAAAAACAGACTTGAAGTAATGATACTAATCGATTGTGTCATCTTTTGTACCACTTCCATAATTATATTTCTTGCCATCCTTTCTAATGATGAGAACAATGAAAGATGAAAGGGCTCCTCTTAGCCATCGGCTTCGTTATGATGGCGCAATGTCCTGGGAAAGATAGCAGACAGGCTATGTTATCTAGATTTGTAGTTAGATCCGTTTTTATCATGCCGCGAATTCCTTCGAATAGGACAGATAAAAAATTCACGATTTGTTTCACACTTTTGTCCATCGATATTAAATAAAAAATATTCGAGAAAGTTCTTAGTAATCGTTTCCTGGCTCGCTGGATGCCTAGGTCAGATAGGTAGTCCCTCAAAATAAAATGTATTCAGCTGCATCCGGATAAATCCAGTGACGTTCAAGTACTATGGTACGGAGTGAACTTTACTATCAAATGGGACCCCAGTATCCCGAAGAAATCCCGTAACGGCTGCATTTATTTAGTCTCAACTAGCTGTGCACAGCGTCCTTTGTCTGCGTAAAGATTACTTCCCAATTTCTATCGGATTTTTTAAAATAAATTTGCACCGAACCCTAATACTTTTTCTAAAATAAAAGTAGCCTAAGGTACTACAGCCAGTGAAAGTCCCGTCAAAATTCGTCCAGCCGTTTTGGAGATTGGCCGGAACAAACAGACAGAGACACAGACAAAAATTTAAACAAATGGTTTTTTGTTACAAGTACCGTATATAGTTTCATATAAACTCAGTAAGAAGCTGTTATTTTGAAATTACAAACGGACGCTTCCATTATTTAATTTTATGGAATTAATCTATTAATCCAGTGCTCTCAAAACAGTGGACGAAAACATTGTAAGCACTGAGCCCGCCCCTTCAGAATGATGTTGTAGCGGCACTACAAAAAGTACTTCAGCAACATAGAACAAAAAGTAGTACAGCCACATCTATGACGCAGAGGACAAACTAAACATTGAAATCCTGCATCGCGCAAGGGGCGCATCGGGCAGTAGCCCACCAGACATAACACCCGTCTGGTCGGAGGATCCTACCTTTTCTACGGGGGTTGAAGAGCTTTACACTCTGTTCTTCATACCCCCAAAATGTACAGAATACGTGGTAACCGTTTTCGCGTCGGTGTCCCTTCCACCCTAACCACTAATATTAACAATGACATGGGGTATAATCGACTCGTCGTAAATACTATGCCAGTGTGGAGCCCATCTGCAGGATATGCCCCACCTCCTGTCTTGCCCATCCTGCACAGCCACCTGCACCTTCCAGGATTTAAACGAAGCCAACGAAAGGGCTGTGCAGGTGACGATATACTGGTCGGGTATTATTTGAGTTCATCGACACGCAAAGATGAAGAGGAATGAAATAGGATCGTCTTTCGTAAAAAATGGACTTTCCCACAACACCAAATGACACTACAATAAAATTCAAGGGCTCCAATCTTCACTGATGCCGAAACAACGCCACAAAACCCACGAATTTCGTGCTCCTCACCATTAACTATACCATTATAAGCAACATCATGCGAAAAACTTTTGGTACACAATTACCAAACTGAATTGTCTGCGTTAAAACAAGATGTTTGCAATATTTTAGATCTGTGTGAATATTTTGAAATGTTAAACAATGTTATGTTATCTTGGTAGCCATCTTTTTTCGTGTGGGGGTGGGTAAAGTAAAAAGAATGGTGGTATGGTGTGGGTAACTTGGTTGGTTGTAAACTAGTTACGACTAGACGACTACCTCGTTGGCCGATTCTCAATTCAGACAACGTACTATAATATTTTTGGGGTTAGGTACTGACTATTTACGACAACATATAGTCAGTAAGTAGTAAATACATAATAACAGCTGCTCGGGTCGATCTACGGGTTAAGCCGCGCTTGCCTAGGTTGGTCCGTGGATGGGTGACCACCCGTTAGCAACCAAATTTCCTCCGTGCCTCGGAAAGCCCGTTTAGCTGTTGGTCCCGGCTATCTATTGTTGATCTTTGACAGTTATTACTGGTAGTCAGTGACCCGAAAGTCTGACAACCAGTCTTACCAACTATGTTGGGGTCGGCTTCTAGTCTAACCGGCTGCAGCTGAATATCAATACTTTACATGGAGCGATATCCTATGTAACCCCCACAACCCAGTTAGCACAGGGTAATACAATACCCCTGATAAGACCGGTTGACAAACTTTCGAGCCACTGACTACAGCTGTAACGAATGTCAAAGATCTAAAATTGACAGCCGGGACCAAGCGCTATCTAATGGGTGGTCACCCATCCACGGACAAACCTAGGCAAGCGCGGCTTAACCCGAAGGTCGACCCGAGCGGCTGGTATTATATATTTAGCCTCGAGCTCCTCTGATTGTGTGTGTTGGTATATTTCTCACCAAAGATGACATGGAAGAGTCACCATAAATTATAGACACAAATCTACACGCCAGATCTATGTACTGATCCTGCCAGGGCTGCGGGACTGTTCGAAAGAGATACCGCGGCCCTGGAACATAAAGGACAAAAGAAGGAACATGGGTGGTTTTTAGTCAGTAAGAGTCTGACACTCCCTTCCGCTCCGCCCAGAGCGGGAGGAGTCATTTGATGATTTCCCACCCGATAAAAAAAAAAAAAAGATCTATGTACAGATGTAGGTATGTCTATGTTTATACAACCTAATTAATATCTCATGAGGTAAAACACAACAATGTTACATGATCTATCGCGTTAGCCAACCTGTGGTCGCGGGTTCCTTTCTCGAGTTGGGCAATCGATGCTAATATTGTAGGTAGTATTGTTTCTCATAGAATAGGGAGGTTGAATTGTTATGTGTTTTTGTGTGTCTATCTCTTATAATTATGGGGCTATAATGAGAGGTCTATGGTAACAAGCAGTAGCGCTTGCTGAGCATAAGGTCTTGTGTTCGATTCCCTAGTCGGTAAAAGTGGTATTGTGTTTTTTCATCAGGAATTCTTTAGTAGCAGCCACGGAATTTGGATTTGTGTCCGGTTGATGGCAATGGTCTCGCCCCTTAATAAATGGGAATTTGATATAATTGGCGAAATGTGGGTTTGCTATTAGGTTCAACACTGCCTAACCCTTCGGAGATTGCAGGCGTGATGTTATCTCTTAATCCTAACTAATATTATAAATGCTAAAGTAATTTTGCTTGTTACCTTATCATGTCTAAACCACTGAACCGATCATCCTGAAATGTTGCATATACGTTGTCAGGTGTTCAGAAACGGACATAGGGTACCTTTCATCCCGAAAAATTTACTGTCCTCGAGGAAAACAACAAAAACTTTCTTATGACAATAGATGGCGCCACGTGTCTTTCGAATCTCTATTGAATTAAATTTTTATAGAAACTTTAGTAGTGCGAATTGATTGTAAAATTCTAAATTAACGCGAGCAAGCCGCGGGCAATAGCTAGATTCTCATAAAATGAAGGAAGGTAGAGTTGTTTAGTGTTTTTGTATGTAGTTATTTTTTAGATAATATTGAGGCTGTACCTAACGAGAGAAAGGTTTAGAAAAACTTTAAAGGTCGTTAGAATGATTGCTAGGTATAACAATTGGTACCAACATAAATAAGAAACCATAGTACTTTGGTCAGAGAATTAGCATTTAGCATTGCCATTTAGTCTCCGAGACCACGTGATGCGGGTTAACAAATGCCATAGCAAAGTCTTCAATTTTTTGGGTAATATTTCTTCACGGTTTCGAAAGGAGTCATTTTAAAATACACACAGTAAAGGGTCTTTGCGGGTTCGAAACCAGCAACCATTGGTCCCCACTATTGCACTATTAAAGGTCTTAATATATGTACACAGTAAAAGAAAACATATAAATACATTGCTTACCCAACCACTAGATCTAGAAGAATGAAATTATAACATGAGTTTCAATAAAAACAAAAAAAACCAGCCAAGTGCGAGTCGGACTCGCGAATGAAGGATTTCGTACCATCGCAGTACCCCCTTTTATTTTAAATTTATTTTTATTATTTGTTGTTATAGTAGCAACTGAAATACACATTCTGTGAAAATTTCAACTGTCTACCTATTACGGATCATGAGATAGAGCCCGCTGACAGACAGACGGACGGACAGCGGAAACTTAGTAATAGGATCCCGTTGGTTACCCTTCGGGTACTGAATCTCGTAAAAGGGTTAAATATGGGGCGAGATTGACAGTTAGTAAAAACAAAATACAAAAAAAAATAGATTTACAAAATACAAGTTAAAGTCCATAATTTTCTCGATAGGAAATCCAATCAGGCGCACGGATTGTTAAAAATAAATTCACACACTTTTTGACAATTAAAACCACAAACAAAATTCATGACTGACACTTGCAAAGTCAATTATAAAGTCGGAACAATGTGTCTAACAAATCACAGCCGGACAAAAAGTTTGTATATGTACGTATGCATGTGGAACTTAGAATAACCGTATTGCTCATAATTGTAATGATACTTAGTTTTTATGGGCGTGGGAAAGTGTGGCGCTTGCCGAGGCGGGTAGGAACTGCAATTTATACATAAAATCACGCCTGTAATCTCCGAAGGGTAAGGCAGAGATGTACTTAATAGTACACCCACATTTTTTCACCAGTTATGTTTAAGTAAGTCAAGTGTAAGTGGTAATAGCCTATATGGCCGTCCACCGGGCACAAATTAATGCACACTCCGTCAATGCTACTGAGAAATTACTGATAGAAAAAACCAGTAATACTTTGCCCAACCCGGGAATCGAACCCAGGACCTCATGCTCAGCAGTTGTGCTTGCGACTACTAGACCAACGAGGCAGTTTATATCTTTGAGTAAAAATATATTATTAGTTTTTTTTTTAGAGAATTTCGGGAGATAACAGTCACCATTACGGGTTATCAAAAGCCAGAAAGTCTGACAACTAGTCTTACCATCGGGAAACGTATTACCCAGTACTAACTGGGTTGTGGAGGTCAGATAGGTAGTCGCTACATGTAAAATACTGGTGTTCAGCTGCATCCGATTGGACTGGACACCAACTTCAAAGAAGTTGAGAAAAGGGTAGAAAGATGATGATGATGAGACTTGTATGGTCCGAAAGACTTCTTAATTACAGCTGAAACTCTCTCTGGCATGAGAGTAACTGTATGGTTTTAACAGATTTCAAAGCCTGTTTGCCTCTGTTGGTGGATGATTTTGGAAAAACTGTGATACACGTGTCTCATAATTTTAATTGAAGAGTGTTGACACTAATTTTCAAGTCAATCGACCTAGAAAACCATGAACCAATCACCCTTTTAGGGGTGGAATTTCGAAAAATCCTTTCTTACTGGATACCTACTTTTACACAAAGAATACACCATCCAAATTTCATGTCTCTAGGACCAGCGGTTTGGGCTGTGAGTTGATATATCAGTCCGTCAGTCAAGACTTTGAATTTTATATGTATATAATTAGGTCACATTAAAATAGATGGACAAATTTTAACACAGCGTTTCAGTACGTCTAACCCTGACTAAAACTAAAAAAAAACACTGATTACGTAACGCTGTGTTAAAATTTGTCCATCTATTTTGATGGGACCTTATATAGAAGAAGATTTCTCAACATTATAATTTAGCTTTATATAATTTATTTGACGGGCCAAAATTATTTTATTACTAATAAGTGCTTTACTTCATACCATGCGCAGTAGGACACTTAGATGGTCTCATTTAGATCTGAAATTACACTAAAACTCAATTTTTAATTAATTTACGTAATTTACTTAACTCCAGACACGATTACAATTGCAACAATTAAAATTTCACAAGCCTAATTTTAAAGTGTAGTCGTCTTTACATTTCGAAACTTAGGATTCCTTTCTCCAGGATTGTCAGAAGATGGGTGGGGTGCCGAAAGTTAACGTACTTACATGAAATTTACTCTAGATTTAGAGCAGTGATATTAGCCTAGTGGTGTGACCGCGGAGTTGTTATCCTATGTGTGTTCAGGTATATAACAAGATTCCTAACCAAATTAAAGAACTTCCAATGGTCCGCTTCAGAAGGGCTTTACACAGATGTTTAATTGAGAATGCCTACTATAATATAAAAGAATTCCTTGAGCTTACACCCATATGATGTAACTTGTACTTATACCAAAAAGCATGTCATTATATGTTATGATTAAATATGATAAGCTACTACGTATACTACCACTGTAAGAGCTTTTGTAACCATATTTATCTGCAAATAAATCTTTGACTTTGACTTTGACCTTCGGACTGTCAAGTTATAGGTCTTGAATCCAAACCCAAGGCGTATCTATTGTATATTTATCACTTGGTTCGGTGAAGGAAAACATCGTGAGGAAAACGAGCATGCCTGAGAGATATTTCTTAACGGCATGTAAGACCAAAATCAGAGGCCCATGGGCGGCATATAAACTCTGACACCAGGTTAGGTACTAACCAGTTTAACCACACATAAAGAAAGAAGACTCAAGATTGAAAAAGTAACGGACTTTCTGGAAGGTGGTTGCGGATCGTATTACCATCTGTCTGTTGGGGACAGCATCCAGCCTATCGGATGCAGCTAAGTACCATTATTTTACATGGAGTGACTGCCTATCTGACCTTTACAACTTAGTGACTGAGCAAAATACGAACATGTACTGTCACTTATGGGATATCTTCCATGATTATTCTAAGAAAGAGTGTGGACAGATTTGTTTGCACCTAACAACCCGCAATCATGGCGCTTGCAACAGCGTCAAAATATCGGGAGCTCAAAATAATGAATAATCACGGAAGATATTCAGTAAAGGATGATTTCCACTAAACGGCTCGCATCGGCTCGGAACGGATTTTACAATCTTTAAACGATATTAAAGTGTTGTACATTGTGTTTAAAGTCTATATTACTAAACCGCGCACAGCAGCTTGACCGCGGGCGTCTTCCGTTACGTGTGTATATGTGATCATAGCCGAAAGTATGCTGCAACGCGCGATCGGCTCCGTTCGCCTGTCGTCGTATCCGATCGGATCCTTTCGCCTGGAACACGGTAAATGAAACTATTTGACTAGGCGCAGAAACGGATACGTTAGCAAGCGACGGTACGGAGCCGATCGTATGCGTCGATATCCTGCCGGACGCGATCGGCTGTCGCCGCATCTATTCGCATCCATTCCGATCCGATGTTTGGTGGAAATCATCCATAAGTGCCAGTTTAGTTTTAAACTGGGAAAGCTAAAAACAGTTTTTAAGACTAATTGATAGACTTGCAGACCCCTGACGAACCGAAAAGAATAGAATGTAGTAGATGGTCACCCATCCACGGATTGACCTCGGCAAGCGTTGCTGAACCTGACAATCGACCCGTGCGGCTGTTACTATTAAGTCAATGTCTGACTTATCCTTTATAGCATATGCATAATCAGCCTATAATGTTTCCACTGCTGGGACACACGGCCTCCTCTTCATGAGAGGAAATGGGCTATGTTATCCACTGTGTAACCTGTGTTTCTACCCAGAACCGTTATTTGGGACTGGACAATTAGCATTGCATGACTAGGTACTTTTGTTAGCTTGGATCATAGGTACCTGTTAAAACAAATGTATGTGTTCATGAATAAATAAATAAATAATCCATCACGCGGGCCCAGTGCGGGTTAGTAGATGTTCACATCTACTAACCCGCACTGGGCCCGCGTGATGGATTATTTATTTAATTAAATTTTTCGAATTTTAGGTTCTAGGACATGCCGGTTGCCAGTGGTGAATAATAATAATATTACCTAGATTAAAAAAATAATGATAAGTGAATTTTACGATTTAAAAAGGGATAACAATTATGCAAAGATAATAATCACCGGCTGAAGTACATGTAAAGTCTGTATTTAAAACAATGTGAGAGAGATTTTTATCTTGTTTTAAAAACAATATAATTGCAACATCAAGGTTAATGATTGACCTACAGTGTGACACACTTTTGTTATAGTGTGATGATACAGTTTTTTTTTATTACATTTAAGCAATCATATCTGTTATTGACCTAGTGGGATACTGGCTCTTGGCATATAGAGACAAAAGCTTTGAACCTTTTTTCTTACACTAGCTTTTGCCCGCTGCTTCGCCCGCGTGGATGTCCAAAATATCCGACGGCAACGTTAATCCAGGTTACGGTAACAAACATAGTTACATACCTTCATCCCCCTTTTTAAACCCTTCTGGGGTAGAATTATCAAAAACGCTGAGACACGTACTTATACCTAAATTGATTTTCAATCGTCAGCCTAAACACAAAATTTGAAGATCCTGACTTCAAAACAATAGGCTCACCCCTATTACATCGGACTTAAACGTAACTGGCGAAATGTCGGTGTCGGTACTATTAAGTACGGGACATACAAGTACATTCGCGCGCACCCCCGATTGGTATTTTGGGGGTATGAAGATCAGTGTGTAAAGTTCTTCAACCCCCATAGAAAATTAAGAATCCTTCGACCAGACGGGTGTTATTGTCTGGTGGGCTACTGCCCGACAGTTGTTGTCGGGTTCTTCTATAGGTATAGTCTTAAGTCGCGAATAACTTTACTTGCGCGATGCAGGATTTAGATGTATTTCGATGTTCAGTTTGTCCTCTGCGTCATAGATGGCGCTGTACTTTTTGTTCTATGTTGCTGTAGTACTTTTTGTAGTGCCGCTACAGTGTCAGCCCGCCATTCCCAACGGGCCCCATCACTAAGTGCGGTTTGTTCAACGACCGCGCGTTCTCAAGTAGCGCAGAAACCACTGCGCGCCACCTCTTTGGGCCTGGCTAGTCAAGCGACAACTCAGCCCTAAGTTCGCTGCCTGCCGGCCCCTCCTTATGGTGGCTGGAGATCGTCAAGCGACAGTGTCCGATCCGGGAAATCAAATCCAGGACCTCTTGCTCAGCAGTCGCTCGTGCGAGTAGACCGACAAGGCCTCAGAAAACTACATTGTAAATTCCATTTCTTTAATTGTTTCCTAGCAAGAACTTCAAGTATGGACTTTTCTGCATACCCTTTGGAACCCTCCCCTCCCTTCCTCCCTTACTTCTTTCTCCCTTTTTCCTCCTTTCCTTGCTTTTTTCTTTCTTTTTTCTTCTTTCTTTCTCTTCCCTTTGGTTCCTTTGGTTTTTTGATGATGAACTGCATCAATATTTACACGCCACAATGGTAGAATGTACAAGGATTCTTTAATATTGTAACCACCTTATTGTAATACCTACATTCCGAGCAAATAAATGACTATTCTATTCTATTCTATTCCTTTCATTTTCACAGCTGCTCAACAACATAATTTCACATATGTCATTTTGCTTAATACCTAACGACGACAATGTGCATTGACGAGGCAATTACGATTGTAATCAAATATTTTCATTTCTTCGTCTGTTGTGTAACGACATTGTCGCAGTTTTTCTTTTAATTCACATAGATTTAATTATTTACTGGTATTAGTTCGGGTTTTAGCTGTAAATCTGTACCAGGGTACATTTTTATAGGTAGACAGAGTACTAGCTTGTTATCAGTTTCGATTGGCACATTGATTTTGAAGCGCATTCAATTGTCCAATCGGCAATTCAAAAGACATTTCTTGAAATATTATTATTTTAGGTAACAACCTCTATTTTTTTTAAATAAAGTTTGGCCTATTGTTTAAGCCAATTTCTTACCCAACTGCGGCGAAGCCCAAAATGAGGGTTATTCATTTTATATTTAGTTAGTTTACCCTTTTGTCTTTAGCCAAACATTTTTTTGTACGCGCACCATTCCTAATCGCAAAAGATGTAGCTACTTTCATCTATTTATAAGACCTGTATAGTGGAAACATACTCATGTTTTACAAAATAAATATATTTTAATTTTTATTCAAGGGAATGGCGAAGTCACGAATCAAAATTATACAACCTGACACTGACTTGCAAATTGCAAAAAAAAAACAAAACAAAAATTGAATTTCGCGAGCTACTTGACGCAATCACCCCGTCGATTAGACTACTCTTTTAGAAATCTTGACCGGACTGGACCGGCCTTTCTTATGGAAATCTTTCTTTGGCATAAATCACTAAAAACTGTGTTTCCTTGTTTCAGGTTTGAGCTAAACCCACACAATTAGGGCACCGCAGCGAAAATGACACAACAAAAACGACTGTGCGGGATCAACCTGGGTTCCGTAGGAGTTCTTACAGTATTATTTTATCTGATTGATCGATCATTAGCCGTAAGTAATTTTCAAATTATTTATTTATTACATTTTAGGAAACTGCTGGTGGTTTTAAAGGATAAAAGGTACACCGACGCTAAAGCGGTTACCACGTATTTCAGTACATCATTCTGAACCCGTGAGTCTGGTATTAAAAAAAAACAGCTGTTGTACAGAACTGCAATACCTACACGGTCAAAATGTATGGAACAGCTGATTTTTTTAAAATTATCGATGAAAAATTTCTATGTGGGGATCAGAATGATGTACTGAATACGTGGTAACCGTTTTCGCGTCGGTGTCCCTTCCACCCGGAATACCGGTCGGTTATTGGAGACCATCGAATCGCAAAGAAAAAGAAGGAAACTGTCTTCTTGGTCTTTTGGCCGCAAGACCAATACAGGCTTGTAAATGAACAGTTTAAATATAACATACAATATAGGAATAATCATCATATGCCTAGCCTTTTCCCAACTATATTGGGGTCGGCTTCCAGTCTAACCGGATGCAGCTGAATACCAGTATTTTACGTGGAGCGACTGCCTATCAGACCTCCACAACCCAGTTAGTTCTGGGTAATACGATACCCTTCGGTAAGACTGGTTGTCAGACTTTCGGGCCACTGACTACCTGTAACGACTGTCAAACATCTACAAATGACAGCCGGGACCAACGGCTTAACGTGCTTTCCGAGGCACGGAGGAAACTCAGTATGTAATGGTTGGCCACCCATCCACGGACCAACCTCGGCAAACGCGGCTTAACCTTGAAGATCGACCCGTGCGGCTGTTATTATTTAGCCACGACCTCCTATAGCTAGGTTATTGTATGTAATAAAATAAATTTTAAACTTCATTGTCAGTACTAAACCAGCTAGATACCTAATCTTACAATTATCAGATTAGTATCGATAAAAAATTACAATGTACTAATTAAATTGTCGTTCCAATAATAAACAATGCAGTAATTACTATTACTATCGTAAAATTGATGATCTGTCAAAATTGACACGAGATGGCTTTAATAGAATAGGTGATTGTTGAGATGACGAGTAATAGAGAAGTATGGAAGAAAACATGCTGCGCCGACCACAAATAAATTGGGATAAGACCAGGAGAATGATGAGGATAATGATTATGATGATGACTTTCTTTGAATCTTCAGCTATAAGATAATAGCTTCATACGCGTGGAAATTTTCAAGTGTGTGAGAAAAAAGTATCTAATATGCTATTCCAGACTATTATCTATCTCTGTGCCAAATTCCATTCAGATTCGTTCAGCCGTTCTGGCGTGATTGAGTAACAAACATCCATCCATCTAAACTTTCGCATTTATAATACTTAGTAGTAAGAAATTTTGATTATTATTTAAACTAACATTATTATATTATTTTATTATTATTACTAGCGACCCGCCCCGGCTTCGCCCGGGTGCAATGTGTAACTGTATGCATAAAATATAAACCTTCCTCTTCTATCTATTAAACCTCATCAAAATCCGTTGCGTAGTTTTAAAGATTTAAGCATACATAGGGATATAGGGACAGAGAAAGCGACTTTGTTTTATACTACGTAGTGATTATAAATTATAAGTTATGTATGAGTTCTTATGAGTTTGTTTGTTTGTTTGTTTGCTTGAACGCGCTAATCTCAGGAACTGCGGGTTCGAATTGAAAAAATATTTTTGTGTTGGATAGTCCACCAAAAACATTACGCTACGACCCTTAGGAGCCGCGCAGCGTGTGACACCGCGGGAACAGCTAGTAAGATATAACGTCAATTGTCAAATGGTGGAATCTTCAATTCTTCAAGATGATTAAATTTAAAATGACTATTTCGAGTTAAATTATTCAAATCAAAGCCCGTACTACAAATTGACCACTACAGCTACGTTTTCTGATTCATTTGTTGACATTTTTATCAGATAATTTAGAAAAAAGGCCACAATGCCTTGCCCGGAGGACCGGGTGTAAGTCCTACATAAAAACAAAAGCTAGCGTGGCCTACATTCCGTGTCAATAGTCAATAAAATGATGAATGACTTCTGCGAACAATCAAGCGAAGTCGTCACTATTCAATGATGCCTTTATATGGGCTTAGTAAACACGGCTAAAAAGCTAATCGCTTTCAAATTCACCTCGATACACGATAACCTGTTTCCCTAGATTGGCGTTTGTGTTAGGGTTCCGTAGAACCAGGGCTGCGGGACTGTTCGAAAGAGATACCGCGGCCCTGGAACATAAAGGGCAAAAGAAGGAACATGGATGGTTTTTAGTCAGTAAAAGTCTGACACTCCCTTCCGATCCGCACAGAGCGGGAGGAGTCATTTGATGATTTCCCATCCCAAAAAAAAAAAAAAAGGTTCCGTACAACACAACACGCAATTTGGTAATGGACACTCGTTTGGTTATTTCACTGTTTTGACCTGCAAAAAGTTTGTCAGATAAAGAGTTTTAAGTTATAAATCGAAAAATGTGATAATCTTTCGAATTGATCGAAAATAAAGCAGCTTTCATTGTGACCGCTAATGATTACCTAGCTTTATGAAAATTAGATATTAAAAAACATCCAATTGAATTAATCCTTACGAATTTGAAACTTAGTTTGTCTTTAATATTTTAAAGCGTTTTACAAAGACTAACGAAAATATGTAGATTTTTTTTAACGGTCCCCACACTATTAATTTCTCCTGTATCGTGGGTGCGTTTACAAACATTTAAACTCACATACACAAACAGCCAGACCCGGAACAACTACCTGTATGCCATACAAATATTTGTTCCGTGCGGGAATTGAACACGGAGGCGCAGCGCAGCTTCCAATCGTTCAGCCACTGCGCCAACCGTGTCGTCAAAATTCTTTGTAACTGTCTATGTTTTGTCTCTGTTTCTGTCGTTGTGTCTGTTTGTGTTTGTTTGTGTTTCTTGTCTGTCTGTTCTTTGTGTGTCTGGTTTGTGTGTTTTGTGTGTTCTTTGTATATCGGGAGCACAAAATTATGAAAAATCACGGAAGATATCCCGTAAGTGACAGTATAAGTTTACCTTTGTAACTTCATACAAAAAATACTATGAATACGGAGCCAATATTACCAATACCTGTGCTAGTCAAACACCAAGACAGTTAAATTCTTTTCCTATATAAACTGTTACAACACAATTTTTTACCTTATACCCAAACCTATGTGGAAATGAAGCAGACATTTAAAAAATCGCATGTCACACGACACGACAAAAAAGTCGCTGCGTGTGTAAGACTGAGAAACACGCGACACTCGCTGGCATATTATTAATTCACAGCTTTGATTAACTAAGTAGGTATAATTGAACAGTAATTATTGTGCCTATTAATGTATAATTTGCTTGTCATTAGGTAGATTGTCTTGTAGGAAAATCAGATTAACGGTTTTTTTTTTTTTGATACACATGACGACTATTTTATTGAATGGTAATTTTTCACTCACCATAATTGTCTTTAAAAAGTGAGACGTAATTATAATAAGAATGGACTGCAGCTTCCTCAGGTCTGTAGCTTATAATAATAAACTGAGATTAATAATGTAACTGCTGTTTCATTATTAAAAACTAGCGGTAATTATCTTGGGATAAAAAGTATTATTTATAAAGTATGCGCGGCCCTGTGGACGGTGAGTTACACTACTACTCTCCATGGGCTAGCTCGCCGTCCGTCCGTCTTATGACGACAAGCCGTGTCGACGGCGCGTTCGTGTTCCACGCGCGCCTCAAAGAGATGTCAGCAAACAGGAGGGGCCCGCAAGGGCCGATGTCTGCCAGGGCTGCGGGACTGTTCGAAAGAGATACCGCGCCCCTGGAACACAAAGGGCAAAGAGGAACATGGATGGGTTTTAGTCAGTAAAAGTCTGACACTCCCTTCCGCTCGGCCCAGAGCGGGAGGAGTCATTTGATGATTTCCCATCCCAAAAAAAAAGTTATAAAGTATCTGTGTGCCCAATTTCACCCAAATCCGTCCAACCATTTTTGCGTGAAAGAGGAACAAACATCCATACATCCTCACAAACTTTCGCAAATAATAGTAGCAAGATTTTGGCACGGAACCCGGATTGTGCAATTCGAATCACGCTCGATTGTTCGTATTAATTCGTTGTTATTATTCATTTTAAATTGTAGCATTTCAAAATCAGCAGTGTTTTTTGAACCTTTATTCTTGTTTTAAAAAAAATATCTTCTCAGTTATAATTTCCTTGATTCGGGTTCATCATCATCTTCCTGCCCTTGTCCCATTCTACTTGGTGCCGGCGCAAAACGTTTTCTTCGTCCATTCTCCCCTGTCAGACATCACGGCATCATTTACTCCTTTCTCTTTCATATCAGTCTTCACACAATCCATCCATCTTTTCTATGGCCTCCCTCTACATCCATCAACATGCATGTCTATCACTCTTTTAGTCACACGCGTTTCATCCCTCCTCATTACATGCACAGTCGCCAGCGGCAGCTCATCAAGGTACTACAAACTGTCAAATTTTCTCATTCGATTTTGAACTTAACCGTCAACATTTTATGGTTTAAAATTATTTGGGGAAATTTGACAGTATATGGTAACTTGATATCTACTTTTATTCGGTACAAAATTCCGCCTTGTTGAAAAATTCTCAACTTCTATTCACGAGACATTATGAGTTAAGTAATTAAGCATAAAAGCTTAACAACCAGTCTGACCAAAGAGTACCGTCTTACTCAGTACCTAACTGGATTGAGGTGGTCAGGTAACACTGGCATTCAGCTGCATCCGGGTAGACTGGAAGCTGATGAACATAGTTGAGAAAAGGCTAGACAGATTATGAAATAACGCCTATATACTTCTGCTGGGGTAGGTAGGGGTTTACACATCGGATTACTAGAAAAGACAATAACTAAAATGTATGGAGCAGCCACTAACGAGACGTTATGCTTAGAAGAGAAAATAACCTATAAAAAGAATTTTGTTTGGCGGTAAAGCACGGACGGAACTCATTCTGAGTTAAATCTATATTTTGTGCAGGTTGATTTTTCATAAAACCGTAATTAGATGAATGCCCAAAAAAGGAGTGTTTATGTGTGTACGTGTTTGTTTGGGAGTTTCTTTATTCCACCGGAGGTGTTTTCTTCACTTCCTTGAAAAAGTGGCGGTGAGCAGAATGATGACGAGCAGTGGAAAACGGTAGAAAGTCGTAAATCAAAATTTAAGAAGCGATTAGTGAGTGTGTTGGGTACGTCTAGTGAGATTGACGGGCGATTTAAAGTAGCTGATTTAAAAGTACCCTTACTTATCAGTCATGTCCACAAAGACACCACTGAGAATGATATTATTGAGTATATTCGACAGAAAACGCGGGAGACTGTTTCCCTGCATAAAATAAACACAAGGAACGACACACCATATAATGCCTACAAGGTGCTTGTTCCTAAATATAAATTGCAAGTATTTCTGGAAAATAAACTGTGGCCGCAAGGTATTTTATTCCGGCGTTTTGTAAGTTTTAAGCCCTATACTTATGTGGATAATGAACGTAAATAACCAGCTAATGGATAGTTATAATATATGTAATATGGTTAGTTTCAACTGCAAAAATGTCAAGCGGTAAAACGAAAGTACACTCGAGAGCAATGAATCCGGGTCACTTAAAGAATCCTAAAAATCTCGGAAACTAAAAATGCTAGGTTAATGCAATAAATTGTGTTTAATAGACAATGTAATACTCCTTAAATGAAGGTATTAAAACTTCTTAGTTATTGTAAAGTTATATCATAAAAAAATCAAATTTGAAAAAGGGCCACTTTCGAAGATAGAACTACGAAATTACAGCATTTGGTTTTGCTTTTGTTTGTAATCTGTCATTTATGTGGGTACATAAACCATGTTGATAGTGCTCTATATTCATTATTCAAGCTGAAATTATGTCGCTTACGCCTGAAGAATGCACCAGAATACTTACAATGCTGGAAACCGGCCGGAGTCAGCGCGATACAGCCAGGACTGTCGGTGTGTCGCTGTCAACAGTACAAAGAGTTCTCCGACGTTACGAAGAAACTGGTTCTAACCTACGCAGACCAGGAACGGGCAGAACCAGGTGTACCACAGCACGAGAAGACCGATACTTGGTGAACACCATGCTTCGAAATCGCTTTCTCACAGGAACTGAACTCACAAATCAGTTTCGACACCTCGGAGGAAGTAACCCAAGTGCATGGACAGTAAGACGTCGGCTTGCTGAATCTAACTTAAAACCCCTTAGACCTGCAAACGGCCCTAAACTGGAGCGTGGGCATCGTATTTCAAGACTAAGATATGCCCAGAGCCACGTAAATTGGAGTATTGAAGATTGGTCAAAAGTTATGTTCTCCGACGAATCAAAATTTATGCTCTACAAGCACGATGGAAGACACAGAGTGTATCGAAGACCAGGGGAAAGATTCAAGCAAGCATGCATCGAAGAAAAAGTAGCCTACGGTGGTGGGTCTGTACTTGTGTTTTTCTTCTGAAAGTCGCACAGAGCTGGTGATCATAGAAAACGGCTCTTTAACTAGCGTAAGATATGTGGAAGAAATCCTCAATGATCACGTTGGTCCATTTATGGTCAATTTAGGTGAGGATGCTATATTTATGCATGACAATGCCCGACCTCATACAGGTAGGATTGTGAATGACTACCTTCAAGAGATGAACATTACTCGTATGGAGTGGCCAGCGCGCAGCCCGGATATCAACCTGATCGAGCATGCTTGGGACGAGCTAGGCAGATGCGTAAAACAACGAAACCCTCCCCCAATCACGCTTCGTGAGCTCAAAATTGCTCTCACAGAGGAATGGGAGAATATTCCCCAAAATCGTATAAGGAACTTGGTGTACAGCATGCCAAACCGCGTAAACGCAGTAATGGAAGCACGAGGAAGCAATACGAAGTATTAAAATTCAAGAAAATCGTAATAAAGTTCAAAAATTTCATGTTTCCTATTTTTGTTTTAAGGAGAGATCAGCAGTTTTTTTCTTTATGTAATTTTGTGTTAATAAAATGTATGGCGACTCATATTTTTTTTACTTTCATTTAAGGAGTATTACATTGTCTATTAAATACAATTTATTGCATTAACCTATCATTTTTAGTTTCCGAGATTTTTAACATTCTTTAAGTGACCCGGATTCATTGCTCTCGAGTGTATTAAGGATTTGTGCAGAAGTTGTGATATTATAGCCCTACAGGAAACATGGCTATTGCCTGAGGAGATCTCGTACCTAGGCAATATAGATATGGAATTTGGCAGCACTGGAACATCTGCAATGGACACCTCGGCGGGAATGTTGGTCGGTAGGCCATATGGAGGAGTAGCAATTTTGTGGCGGAAAAGTGTCTTCAGTGAAGTTTCAGTGATACACAGTGATAATCCAAGTATGTAACAAGAAAGCGATATATACGAAGCATGCGAACTACGCATTATATCGGACGTATTGTGTTCTATTAGTATGTTTAATGCATTGTGTTGAATTTTGTGTGTATTAATGAGTCCTTGTTACTTGAATAAATAAATGAATTATTATTATAACTTCTAAACGGCTTAACCGATTTCAGTGTATGTGGTATTGTTAGAAGCGTTGAGTTATTCCGGGTAACATAGGCTAGTGAACATTTAAAAAAATAAAAAGGGGGAGCCCATAGTTCATGAAAAAAACGGAAATACATTGTTTTTTTTTCATGAAAATTTGACTACGTATACTATCATCGTCTAGAGTTTGCTTAGTACATAACAAACATAATTATGTAACAGCAGTGTTCAATATGCAATCGTTCACTAATTACATAAGAAATTAAATAAATATAATGTATTGGTACAACAAAATACTGTTACTTACATACTTCCTTTGATTTTACACATAATAATCATCATCATTCCTTTGCAGTATTTGATCATTATTAACAGCACTATCGGTTAGTGCCATAATACTGGGTGCGGTATTTGTAAAAATAACTGGTTCGATTCCTGGCACCGGCAATAGATTTAAAAAAAATATATAATAATGTTGTTTTGTTCTCGTCCAAAATCCAATTCATGGTGCCTTGGACCACTTTGCTCTATCTATAATTTTGGATTTACTCGATGAGCTAACTTAAAAATCAATACCTATGTTATGTATGTTAAATTTTATTTTATTTTAAAGCTTTACCGCCGTACAAAATTCCGTTTTTATGTCATTTTCTCTTATGTGAATACAGTTATGTTAGAGGCAGCGAAAAAATAAAAAGGCACCAATATTGGTCATTGGGTTTTTAAATTCATACATAACGCACAGCCTTCACTGTGGGTCTAGATTAGAAACATAGCGCTAGAGTTCCTTTTATAACGATTCAGAGAGACGGGAGAGAACGAGATATAAATATATATCAGTAGCGAAATTCAATTTTGTAAGAGGTAAGCCGTAGTACATATTTTAATGTGATTATATTATTTGTCTATAGAATACTGACTGTGCCATTTTTCAAAGGGAAGCTGGTAGGAATCGAGTTATATGGAACCTTCGCCAACATTTTTTTATTCCTATTACTAATCCTTATTAAACTAATTTAAAGTTATTTTCAACACAATCTATACTTATATATTTAATATTATAAAGCTGAAGAGTTTGTTTGTTTGTTTGTTTGTTTGCTTGAACGCGCTAATCTCAGGAACTTCTGGTTCTAATTGATAAATTCTTTTTGTGTTGGATAGTCCATTTATCGAGGAAGGCTATAGGCTATATAACATTACGCTACGAGCCTTAGGAGCCGCGCAGCGTGTGACACCGCGGGGAACAGCTAGTGAAATATATGATTTGGAGCACTAATTTCAAAAATGCTAATAGGCGATGAAATGTATCAAAGTTTCTCATGTTTGCCCGTGGAAAATCCCATCATTTACACGACATAATGTTTACAACTTTTCATTTAATACCTCCACAACAACCATTCACATTCGTGCTGATATTGTAATTATTGTAATGTTTGTACCTACTATTCGTTCGCTTTCTTTCCTTGTACTGTTAATTGAAGCGGTACATACTTGAATTAATTAGTTGTGTTTTTGGCACTCACTGAACAAATATAACAATGTTGCTTGTTTAAAAAGCTCGTGGTTTAATTAACAGGCGCTCGGGTCGATCTTTAGGTTTTTTTTTGTTTGATGGGCCTACTCTTGACCTCAATCTAGTCCTGAGGACAGAGATGAGGTCGACGATGGAACGAGCTAACCCAAAAGAAGCCTATTAAGGTTAAACCGTGCTTGCCTAGTCTGTGGATGGGTGACCGTATTACGTACCGAGTTCGTCCGTGCCTCGGAAAGCACGTTAAGCCTTTGGTCCCGGCTGTCATTTGTAGATCATTGACAGTCGTTACAGGTAGTCAGTGGCCGGAAAGTCTGACAACCAGTCTTACCAAGGATATTGTATTACCCAGTGTGTTGTGGAGGTCGGATAGGCAGTCGCTCCATGTAAAATATTGGTATTCAGCTGCATCCGGTTAGACTGGGAGCCGACCCCAAGATAGTTGGGAAAAGGCAGGCAGATGATGATGTTGCTTGTTTAAAAAATCTCTTAATTAAATAACATAACATAACGCCTGTAATCCCAGAAGGGTTAGGCAGAGGTGTAGCTAATAGTACACCCACATTTCGCCAGTTATGTTTAAGTCCATGTAATAGAGGGCGAGCCTATTGCTTTCAACCAGGCACACATCCAGACTCTGACTACTGCTGAGAAATTGAAAATGGAAAAACCCAATAACACTTTGCCCGACCCGGGAATCGAACCCAGGACCTCATGCTCAGCAGTCGAAATAAGTCTTTTCGAAATTTTAGCCCGTTTCTATCTACTTCATTCATCGTAAAATCACGCGTTGAATCCCTGAAAGGGTAAGCAGATATGTATATAACCGGGCACAAATCTAGGTTATAGGCAGCAACTGAATATTCCCCGATGAAAAACCTGGGGATTGAACCTAGGACCCCATGTTCAGATGCTGCGGTTCTACTCTCATCCAACTGATACCAGCCATCCCGTGAAGAGAGTCACTCCTCCTATCCTGAGGGCATCCCACTCTACTGCGGGCTAGGCTTCCCCTTATCCTTATAAAATTATAAATGTGAAAGTTTGTAAAGATGGATGGATGTTTGTTACTCTTTCACTCAAAAACTACTGAACGGATTTGGATGAAATTTAGCACACATATGTTATAACCTGTATTAAAACATGGAATACTTTTTATCCCGGTAGTATGATCCCGTGGGTCAACGAACTCCACGCGGGCGAAGCCAGGGCAGAAGCTAGTATTAATATAAAATTGTTTTACTATTTCCAGTCGTTAGACGGCTACATACCCGGACAAGATTACCCGGTATTCACGGAGGTACCTAAAGGCTTGTCATTTACCTGCGATGACAAAATACCCGGGTACTACGCTGACCCTGAAACCATGTGTCAAGTGAGTATAATTTTATTGATGTAAAACCATCTTATATTACGGGTTAAAGTTTGAAATTGCCGATTTGTATGGACGATTTCGTGAGAAGTGATATTTCCATATTAACATTTTTTTTTTTGGAAACTTTTGATCCATGTATGATGCAATTGCAAACTATAGTTAGAGTGACAAATGCTTCGTTGCACTGCGTATCATTAAATTCTCAAAACACAGTCTATGACATAAATATACCTACTTGTAGTAGTGACACCGACGGCCCATCGAAACAGGTGTTTTGACACACTACCCTATGAGGTAATATGCAACTACTAGTACGGATTTTAAACTCTAAAATGTATTTCACTTAAAAATTAATCCAATAAAACTGGAATTAGGAAAAAATATAACTATACGTCAAAGTTACAAACAAAACAAAATGTGAGAAAAAAACATTAGCCTCCTTCGGACGGAGTCGGGTAAAAAACGGCATTTTCATAGTTAAAGACAGATATCATCATCATCATTTCATATTTACAGTTTACAACTTTACATCACACATACAAGTTTTTGGTTGAACATAAAAATCAAGAAAAGTAAATAAAATCAGTAAACTTTAGAATTAAAAATAAAATAAAAATTGTAATATTATTAGGAAGACAAAACATTTTTAGAATGTCTACTAAAAAATTTTGTTTTTTTTTGTTTATGAATTAGAATAAACAAAATAAAATGAACAAAACTAGTATCATCATAAAACTATATCTTTTATAAGGGATACACTTTGTTTAACCTGAGGAGATAGTCCTGGGAGTGGCAGTGGTCTCCAGCTATCGAGAAACAGTGTTGAGGAGTCTCTCAGTTCAGTACTGGCAAAACTATCCATAGATTCACAAGACCTTCTCTCGTCACACAAATTGAACGAGAATAGCTCGTCTTGTTGTCAAAATAATTTATTTCTCATCTAGAAACCCTTTATCGACAGCCAGCAACAAAAAAGAAAAAAAAACATAGAGCCTGATAGAAATGTCAAAGCAATACGTTTTGTTGCTTAGAATGTCTGCTATAAAATATTGGAAGGCACTTATTAATTTTTATTTTAGACCATAAACTGATATAACAATAATTTTATTATAGTTAAAAAAAACACGCTTTATCGTATTTTTCTCAATAAATCCTTTCATTTGATAGCTATATCATGGGAATGCGTAAAAAATAACTAGTCCGCCATCTTTGGGAGTCCACCATATTGGATTTAGAATGACATCACTTAGCTAAACATGTTTTGTCAACCAAATTAAACACGTATACAACATTTCAGCTCAATCGGAAACCGGGAAGTGGGTTAAATTGAACGTCTAAGATTTTTTTACATAGTTACAGGGGAAGGAAACAAAAGGGTGTTAAAAATAGGTATTTTACAGTCTTTTCACAATAATCGTACCAATAACAACGACTGCCTAACATCAATCTCATCTTACTAGAGTAAAGATCATTCATCATTGTGATTTAGACAACTTTTTTTGCAACTTTCAACGACACCAGTAACCGTATTTTGACAAGAATATACACCATTATTTTTAGGTCGTTCTGGAACCGAATACCATTAACTCGATCATCGAACTCGAAACGATTGGGACTATTTTTTTCAAAAAGTAACAATAAAAAAAAACACGAAAGAATAAATTTAAGGTTTTTTTTGTGAAATAATGAGAATCGATTGATGAATGAATTTTCAATGGGTATCGTTCGCATGTGTAGCCGATCGTGGATACGTTTTACACACACATATGCATTTGAGTTCTCATTATTTCACAAAAAAAAAATACATTTAATTTATTCTTTCGTGTTTTTTTATTGTTACTTTTTGAAAAAAATAGTCCCATTCGTTTCGAGTTCGATTATCGAGTTAATGGTATTCAGTTCCAGAACGACCTAAATAATCGTGTATACCTGTGTGATTTTGACAGAAACGAAAATGCAGAGTTAAAATAACTGTGAACAGGCTGTAGATAAATGATGTCAGCAGTAAGATTTAATAACAAGAAATTGGCCGTAACTGTAACAGCTTAACGCCTACTCAAATATTTATAGCACCATATCTCTTTCTTGCAGGTTTGGCACTGGTGCGTGCCCAGTATCGGAGGCAACGTGATGTATTCCTTCGTTTGCGGAGCTGGCACCGTCTTCAACCAGAGGACCAGGGTCTGTGACTGGTTCTTCAAGGTGAATAAACCGAGTCTTCACTGTCTTATGTTGAAAGAAACATAGTGTAGTCAACTAATGAGGAAGCTTACTGTGCGTGCACTGGCGAAATATTTCCTTTTTTTTCTAAGCCTGTCCTGACTGTGTCCCACTGCTGGGTGAAAGCCTTCCCTTAGTCCTTCCAAACCTCTCTATCTTGTGCGATATCCGACCATATTCACCTCGCAACAAGATCAGATCGTCACACCACCTTTGCTGCGGTCTACCTCGACGGTGATTTCCTTCGTCAGGCATCCAGTGTGTGACGATCTTTGCTCACCTCTCCGGGTGCATTCGCGCTACATGGCCAGCCCACTCCCGTTTTAGCTCGGCTGTTCTTTCTCCAACATCTGCAACCTTTTTTTTTTTTTTGGATGTTGGGAAATCATCAAATGACCCCCCCCCTCCCGCTCTGGGCGGAGCGGAAGGGAGTGTCAGACTCTTACTGACTAAAAACCACCCATGTTCCTTCTTAGGCCCTTTATGTCCCAGGGCCGCGGTATCTCTTTCGAACAGTCCCGCAGCCCCGGAACATCTGCAACCTGAGTTATAGAACTCAGCGTGGTGCTAACGCGATCCAACATTGACATAAAACGTCGTTCTCTCTTTCTACTTTTCTCTGAGTTGTAATCTTTTATCTCATCAGACAACATACTAATTTTGTGAATGTTTCGCCAGTGGGATCGCACAGTAACAATTGAATTATCTGAAATTGCTAAGACGTAGTGAGCAGGTGCCGTGAATGCTTCTTTCCTGTGTGAGACTATGTGAAGAGATATTCCTCAGGCAATGCATTCATGGGGTTTATGAGTTTTGTGACAGTCTGGATACAACGTTGACCAAACATTATAATAATTCGGTGGTGGGAATTTGAAATGCTGTAAGGGATGTTGAGCTTCCAGTTAGATTTTCAAGTTATAGTCTTAGCGCCGAAAGTTGAAATTACAACAGCACACTTAATATCTGTTACAGGGTTTTATATTTCCGCCGATATTTTGGCGTCATTACTATAACTCAACACTCAATCTGAACTGTCTCGTTATACGAGTGGTCGCAAGCACGATTGCTGAGCATGAGGTCTTGGATTCGATGCCCGGCTCGTGCAGTGTTGTTGGGTTTTTTCCATTAAGTTTCTCAGTAGCAGCCACGGAGTCTGGATTTGTGCCCGATTGATGGCAATAAGCTCGCCCTGTAGTACATGGGACTTAAAAATAACTGGTGACATGTGCGTGTGCTCTACGTCACTTCTGCCTCTAACTATCTCCTTGGGAATTCCAGTCGTGATGTTATGTACTGTAACTCATAATGATAATCGGATTCGAGGTAGCGCAAGACAATGAATGTTCAAATCTTCTCTATATGGGTGGATTCGGTAACTCCCTAATAAGCAGCTCATTTCCATGGCTAATCATAATTTGTCCTGTCTCTTTCCAGGTGGATTGTCCGAACGCTCCATCGTACTACGGGATAAATGAAGACCTGTACAAGGACGAGGCCGGGAACTACATTAATGGAAAAAAGTAGAGCTTATGTTATAAGAGATGTACCGACTGTTTAGTGACACTTCGACTTAAATTTATCGATTATCAACTACTATTTAATGACGATTTCAGAAAATGTTTTAGTCGAGTTTGGTTCTAGTTTTGTTCTTATTGATATGAAAGATAAAGGAGTAAATGATAGCGTGACGGTTGACAGGGGAGAATGGAAGAAAGAAACGTGTTGCGAAGACACCAAGTAACATGGGACAAGGGCAGGAAGATGTTGATGGTTCTTAATAATATTCGAAATATCAAACACAATTCGAATAATTAAAAATTGCCGCACACGGGCTGTGTAAAATTATATAGGTATTCATAGACGGTCATATCGACGCTATCTTGTCAAAATTTTTGTTTTACAGTTCCAAATTGCAGCTCCAATTGTTGTCCAGTTGAATTACTATAAAAATTACATCACCCTCTTTTTAATTACTACAACAAACCGTGGATGGGTGACCACTCATTACATACCGAGTTTCCTTCGTGCCTCGTAAAGCACGTTAAGCCGTTGGTCCCGGCTATCATTTGTAGATCTTTGACAGTCGTTACAGGTAGTCAGTGGCCCGAAAGCATGGCAACCAGTCCTACCATGGGGTATCGTATTACCCAGTACTAACTAGGTTGTGGAGGTCACATAGGCAGTTGCTCCATGTAAAGTACTGGTATTCAGCTGCAACCGGTTAGACTGGAAGCGACCCCAACATAGTTGGGAAAAGGCTAGGCAGATGATACTACAACAAACACATTGCAAAATGATTTGATCCTCATGAAATGCACTTAGACATCAAGAGAACACAATCATTTTGAATCGATAGACTCAAAAGCTTCTAAGTCTATTGTGTCGATTGTCGACGTCGATTGTGTAACAACAGTCAGTACATCTCTAACGTTTCGATAACTAAAATAACAAATTAGAGATTATTCTCAATCTTAAGTACAATTAATTTTAGTACAAAAACGTCATAAGTACAGTAGGTCGCATGCAGTGTTAACAGTTCAGTATAAGCTGGTCTTTTATTTTATTTAAAGTCCGTACACTTCGTATCACATGCTAGCTCAAGGTAAAATTGTTGAAACTGATGTGTGGCTTACTGTACAATAATGACAATATTTTTTTATATTTTTTTACAAATTAATTTATTACGGATTTTTGTAATCGGAGTACGTAATTTCGTAATCAGAATAAAATAAGTATAAATTCTTTTATTCACCATTTAGAAAATTAAAACTTGTCAATAGAAAATGTGATCGATTTGAAATTAGGAATGTGATACATTTTTTACTTTATTTTATAGTCATAATAATACTTTAGTAATAACTATAGTTACCAATTTCTATCTAGTTACCATAATTTTATAAAATGTACAAATTGAAAATTAACAATGACTAAAAACATAAAAGAGTGTCTATAACTAAACTAATTTCACGTCAAATTAAAAGATTTTTCCAAATATTGGAAAAAAACTTTTATTTGTACTTAAAGATTACCCTTAAATTAGTTTATTTTTTAAAGCCTTCATACTTATTCCAGACCATCGAATCATGTTATTATAAACATATTTTTCCCCTTATTTACTGACCAAACCGAACAAATCTATACTATGCGTAGCACACGCTCCTTTTTTTTTAAAAAAAACAAGCAAATCTGTAAGCTATTTTTGTCTAATCTTATATACCTAAAGTTAACCGAAATTCTACAATTTCCAGGGGTAATTCGTACAACAATTTGTATGACAGACGACTATTCTCTGCTCGACGTAAACGACAAGAGTATGCCATGAAACAATCAGGCCAGACTGACAAACCTGACATCCAAGACAGGAGCGACAAACTTCAAGTAGTGACTGACACGACACCTTCAGGACAAACTGACAGTCAAGACATCCAAGCTAGAAGTGACAAAGTTGAAGTAGGCAGTCGAAGAAAACGACAAAGGAAGTTTAAAAGTCATATGAAAGAATCTAGTAACAAAAATGAAGTGTCATGGTGAAAATAGGGTTTTTGACGATAATAACTGACGAAAGTAAGAAACGTGTAAGTTAGCTATGTTAAAAGGGTTTTAAAATAACACTTGACATGATTATCTATCGCATTTTGAAAGCTTAACAATTTAATCTGTTGTCAATATTTTATTTTTGTCAAATGATCAATATATCGTCTATTTGACAGTAGATTTGATGAAGCTTTCAAAGATTATGTGTGTAGTATGTCTAAACGATAATATTGAAAAGTGTGAATATTTTTGTCCTGTTTACAAAAGAATACTAAATTATAAAGACGAAATTGACTGACAAAATAATTATTAGCAATGATAATGTAAAAAGTTTAAGTTATACAAAAAAAAAACCGAAACTGACGAATTTCAGTAATTTGTTTACTGAAAGTGACGAAATTAAAATTTGATTACATTCGTATTCTAACAGTGACTGACAAAATAATTTTATAGACAAATTAACAACTTGACTAATTTAATGATTTTTTAACTAAAAGTTATAGGAGTGTGAAATTCGTTAAACTTTCTTTCAATTTATTAGTTTTTTTTTGTTAATAGACACTTGTCAATAAAATAACAATGACATTTTCTTTCATGTTTTTTCAGGCCAGTTACATTAGTTATTGCGTCTTTCTACATAACGACTAATCCATGTAATTTATGATAAACTAAATGCAGTACCTTAACTTAACTAAAAATATTGGTTATTGAAGAAGTGGCACTTAATTTTAAAATCATAAAATGTTTTTTTTGCCATAAAAATCATTGTTAACACTTAAATTAGTAACTTTAATGTAAATATAAATTGTATTTTAACTATATTTTTGTACCTAATTATAAATTAATTAATGTATATGTAGTTTTTCATTTTATTTAACCCTTACCTTACTGGCTGGCCTTTTACTATGTTGGGGTCGGCTTTCAGTCTAACCGGATGCACCTGAATACCAGTATTTTACATGGAGCGACTGCTTATCTGACCTCTACAGCCCAGTTAGTACTGGGTAACAAGATATTTATTTTATTTATTTATTTAATTTTTGGACGCCCTGTAACTCTTTTAAGTGTACATATTTATTACTATTATAGTTTTGTAGTTTGTAAATAATTTAATTATCTTTGAACTAAAAGTACGATATTAACAGTTTATGTACACACTAAATACAGAAAAGGAGAAAGGAACAGAAAAAATAGGTACAAAGGTGATGCTTATTTCTAAAGAAATCTCTTCCAGCATACCTTCGAAAGAAGAGTAGAAAAAAAGAGATAGAGTGTAAAAGAAGAAGAGAAAATAGAATACATAAAAAGAAAGCAAATAACGAATTTAAATATAACATACAATACAAGAATATACTTACATAATTTTACTAGTAGATACCATAGTTGGTAAGACTGGTTGGTTGCTGGTGGTTGTCACAACTGTCAAAGATTTACGAGCGACAGCACTGACCAAGTGCCATTAATCTAGACCAATATTTAAAATAGAACCCTAGGTTTATATAAGTCTTTTTATTTCTTCTTTTTTTAACTAAATCTGATTTGGTTTTGCTATTCTGAGCAAAGATTATTACCTAGGCTTTTAAAACGAAGGTGTTAGGTACGCCTAACAGGACATTGTAAATATGACCATCATTCTCTTGCCCTTATCCCAATTCATTTGTGCTCGGCGCAGCATGTCTTCTTCTTCCATACTTCTCTATTACTCGTCATCTCATCAGACACCTCTTTTCGTGCCATATCATTCTTCACACAGTCCATCCATCGTTTCTTTGGTCTTCCTCTACTCTTATAGGTACCCATCCACAATCATACTCAAAACTTTTCTCACGACATTTTCCACGTTCACAGGAAATTGTAAATAATGCATTATAATTAATTATCTCTAATTCATCACCTATGGAGCGCAAACGTGCTCATTAACGAACCGTCAGAATTCCGTACTCTGGGTCTGGCAGTAAGCCACAGAACGAAATGTACTAGGAGTCAACGTTACTGACTGAATGTTTATGACTGATATATTTAAACTGACTCCTGACTCTTGAGACTGACTGTCTCGTTGGCCTAGCGGTCGCAAGCGCTTCTACTTAGCACGGGGTCCTCTGGGTTCGATTCTCAGGTAGAGCAAAGTGTTATTGGTTTTTTTGATTAAATCAGGAATTTCTCAGTAGCAGCCACGAAGTCTGGATTTCTGCCCGGTTGATGGTAATAGGCACCCCCTGTTACATAGGACTTAAACATAACTGGCGAAATGTGAGTATACTATGAGGTACACCTCTGCGTAACCCTTCTGGGATATACAGGCATGGTGTTCATAGAACAGAAAAGAGTATTAAATTATTGTTTTTGTAGTTGGGTAACAAATAAACTAAAAATGAATGATTTTTTATCGGTATTAGTTCCAATGTTAGCCACCGGCCAAAATATCCATGTTCATCTTTATTTCGTGCCAATAACAGAAAATTCGCTTCGAAAACAAAGATGCGACATTTACTCACCCAACTTGTATCATCAAACTTCAGCCTTGACAGGATATGCAGAGAGCGGCAAACTCTTTAATATTAATGTTGCATTCTAGACTCACACATGCACACGTGCGCACATAGTTACTGTTATATATTACATTGTATTTATGTGTGTGTAATGGTTTTAAGGTGTGTTACAGTCAAGTTTGGTTTGGATGCGACTTTTAATTTACAAGGTCTGGTTTGTGTTCTAGAATGATCTAAAAATAATTACGAGTTTTCGATTGGACTGTGATGGCCGACGATTCAAAGCTTTGACCAAGGTCAGGCCCAAAAAATTAGGCTCATTATCATTAACTAACACTGAAAAAGGGATATTTAGTATTTGTCAGGGTGCTTGCGCATTACGTTGTGTAATTTATTTCATTACCACTGCTCTCAAAAACGGTGAAGGAAAACATCGTGAGGAGACCGGCATGTCCTAGAACCAAACATTCGAAGACACGTGACATCTACCTACCTGCACTGGGACCACGTGGTGGATTATAGCCCATTCCCTCTCATAGAGAGGGGGCCGTGTTTCCCAGCAGTGAGAACATTATAGGCTGATTATGCTTATGCTTCTTGCGGCAACAGCGTCGAAATATTAGGAACTCAAAACAAATAAACATGGTAAATATCATATTTTCAGTGTTAACGATAATCTTTCTCTTTCTTGGTGTCTTTTCTTGGTGTCAGAGTTTTTATGCCGCCCATGAGCCTCTGACTTGGCTTTACATGCCGTCGAGAAATATCTCTCAGGCATGCTGGTTTCCTCACGATGTTTTCCTTCACCGAAGCAAATGATAATTATACAATACGCACATGAATCCGAAAAATCAGAGGTGCGTGTCTTGGGTTCGAACTCGAGACCTATGACTTGGCAGTCCGACGGTCACACCACTAGGCTAACACTGCTTGTTAATGATAATATTAGTGACCGTGTCAGTTTAAAAAGAATTTAGGGTTCCCCAAAAGAGTGTTAAGTTGACGATATCGTCAAAGTAGCTGCAAACACCTGGATGAAGGACGTATGGAACTGGGAAGTGTGGCAGAAGAAAGGGGAACCCTATATTCAGCAGTGCATGATTTCGAGCTAAAATTGTAATGATTCGATTAGACTGTGTCGTTGGTCGAGAGTGCAGAAGCGCTACTGCTGTGCAAGAAGTCCCGGATTTGATTTCCAGGTTAGGCAAAGTGTGTTTGGGTTTTTCTGAATTTCCCGATAGTAGCCCGGAGTCTGGATTTGTGCCTGATTGATGCCAATAGGTTTACCCCATATTACATGGTACTTAAAGATAACTGGTGAAATGTACGTGTGCTCTGTCATCTCTGAATCTGATTAACCCTTTGAGAAAAACAGGCATGCGGTTATATCATTGATTTGATTGTTTTTGAGTTTCGTATCTTTCCATCTTGATTTAATTTTATTACTAGCTGTTGCCCGTGACTTCGTTCTCATTTATGAGTATGTGTGAGAAAAAAAACTAAAAAGTAGCCTATGTGCTATAAGTACCAGAATATAATCTGTCTTTGTGCCAAGTTTCATCCAGATCCGTCACCGTTCTGGCGTGATTGAGTAACAAACATCCATGCTTCCATCTAAACTTTTGCATTTATAATAGTACTAGCGACCCGCCACGGTTTCGCAAGAATGTAATGTAGATAATATACATATGAACCTTCCTCTTGAATCACTCTATCTATTGCTGAAAACTGCATTAAAATCCGTTGAGTAGTTTAAAAGATCTAAGCGTACAGACAGCGGGATCGACTTTGATTTATACTACGTAAAGAAGTAAGATTTGGGGTCGGGATAGCGCTAGTCCTACTTCCATTCATCTTCATTATGTCAGTTTTCACTTCTTCTCTATTTATATTATCTTTCACACATGCCATCCATCATTTTCTTGGTCTTCCCCTTCTCATAAATAACCACACACATTCGTACTAAAAAGTCTGACAACCAGTCATACCAAAGGGTATATCGTATTACCCAGAACTAACTGGGTTGTGGAGGTCAGATAGGCAGTTGCTCCACGTAAAATACTGGTATTCAGCTGCATCCGGTTAGACTGGAAGCCGACTACAAAATAGTTGGGAAAAGGCTAGGCAGATGATGATTCGTGCTAAAAACTTTCTTCACAAAATGTTCTTCAGTCATCGATCTATAACTTCTCCAGAATTGTTACCTAGCTATTTCCGAAGTTCTTCTTTCTTTATCGTGTGGTTAGTGCCTAACCTGGTGTCAGTTTTTATGCCGCCCATGGGCCTCTGACTTGGCCCGTCGAGAAATATCTCTCAGGCATGCTGGTTTTCTCACGATGTTTTCCTTCACCGAAGCAAGTGATAATTGTATTGTGCGTATTGCACATCAATCCGAAAAATCAGAGGTCATGTGTTCGAACTTGAGACCTATGACTTGGCAGGCCGACAGTCACACCACTAGGCTATCACTTCTGTAAAAATAAATGCCGAAGTTGTAAGTTTTTTATAGTTACTACTATCTCCATTTTCACAGCAATTTACATCCTATTTTCAAAACAAACCTTAGGTACTAAAAAACATATCACAAGCAGAAAAAAATCGTATACCTTTTCTAACCAATGTAACGTAGCCTTAGCCACTGTCACTTTATCCAACTTGGAGGGGCAATGAGGCAGTAAGCTTTACACCATCGCCACAGCCAGACGTGGCGTAAAAAAAACAAAAAAAAAAGTGTTTTCTCTCAAACATCTGTGACAAAGTGCAGTGAAAAAAAATAGTGTTACTTTTTGAACGCAGAATAACGGTAATATTTTTAGACGTTTTTTTTTATAACGTTATGTAATAACTGTTATTTTGGTAACGTAATATCCGAAACTTGTTTTGTAATCGGAACGCGGTTTCGTGTGTATATTCACGGTTTGGCCTGTGATGTATGGGCAGAGAATAAATTATTGGTTTATCGTCATATTTTTACATATTCTTATTGAAATTATCTTACTCTCTAGGAAACGTAGATTAGTTGAAACTAAGATTTATTATGTCTTAAATAATAATTAAGGCTTAGGATTTCATAAATAAGCAGAACATGCACTTAAATTCTTAAGTAACGTTCAATGAGAAAAATCTATCGGTGATCTTGAAACTGTCTAGATTTAAAATGGTGCCATATTGTTTAGAAAATCATTCGTTTAACCACTAGACACAATATACTGCAAGTTGGCTATTTGCGTTATCTTTATCTTTAGAAGGTGAAAAGATGAACATAAAGAAATATTAGCTAAGATCTTTTTCGTTATGCATTAAAAATGGTGGATAATATAGTTTTTTACTCCAAAAATCGACATAATATGTGGGACGAACGAGGAATTCTTTGGAATGTGGGACAAGATAGTGGGACGACAGAGGCACAAATCATATTTTTAGGTATCAAGAAATAAAATCTTAATCCTACATTTTGAATATAATTAGAAAAAAGGTTTGTTTTTAAAATTAAAATCCTTTATTTATTTAGTTTGTATGTAATTGTAGAAACCATACATCTATTTTTCTCAAATAACTCTCTCTGTACCAAAATCATTTAAAAACTTCTTAATACAAGGAAATCAATCTTTTATACCCATTTTCTAGTTTTCTAAACAGTACACCAGTTACATCACGCACTTACTATTCGAATCAGGGTGGGCAGAAAGAATACTAATACTTTTAGTATTGCGAACTAAAGCTGCGCACTCACTGAACAACTGTTGGGCAATTTTGTAAGCAGCCTGTTTGGTTATATTGCCTAATATTGTATTCGATATTGACATACTTTAGTGTTGCTAACTTGTTCTATGCTTATTACTTACAACCAGACATGACCCAGCCTTAGGGTTTTCTGCACCAGTCAAGTTTAAGAAAGAATGAAAAAATATGTATTTGTCGCAAGGACATGACGTGCATATAAAATGACAATAAAATAAAAAAAACATACAACGCATAACAAATATTTATAAATACAACAGGACGCACCATAAAACAAAGTTGACAGCTTGCACGTCATGACTGCGATAAGCAGGTTACCACTCAGCATGATGCTGTGCTATGGGGGCCCTCAGCACAGCGCTAATTTTCATTGGTCATCCGAAAAAAATGTGAGAAGGAATCCACTTCATAAATCTTCAATTCATTCAATCGTTCATTGTTCATTCATTCACCAACAGACTACACAATGCCCAAACCACTAAGTCTAGAAGCATCAAATTTTGCACATTTTTTTTCAATTCATGAAGGATTTTTTGACATGTGATGAGGAGGGACGAATAGCATGTGACTAAAAGAGTGATGAATATAAACGTTGTAGGATGGAGAGGGAGAGGAAGACCAAAGAAACGATGGATAGATTGTGTGAGGAATGATATGAAAGATAAAGAAGTAAATGATAGCGTGACGGTTGACAAAGGAGAATGGCAGAAAAAAACGTGTTGCGCCGACCCCAAGTAACATGGGACAAGGGCAGGAAGATGATGAAGGATTTTTGAAAATTCATCCGCTAAAGGAAAATGAGGAATGAAAGTTTGTACAGAAGTTCGACATTTTTATCGACGGATGAAACGATGGATGGATTGCGTGAAAAGTAAAACGGTAGGAAGGGGTAATTCTGAGATGTCGTCATCATAATCCACAGCCCACTTCACCCACTGCTGGGTATAAGCCTCTCTTTCCTTGTGCCAAGCTCCACGCTCCTGTACCAGCCTCATCCAGGATATTCCCGCAATGGCAACAATGTCGTCTGCCCATCTCGCCGCCGGACGACCAACACTCCTCTTTCCACTCCTTTGACGCCACTCGGTCACAGCTTAACTCCACCTGCCATCACCGCGCCTTGCTAGGTGTCCTGCCCAACTCCATTTGAGTTCCATAACGCGATTTCCAATATCGAAAACCTTCGTACGTCTCCGGATTTCGACGTTTGGAACTCGGTCTGTTTTATGCCGAGCATACCAATTTCAATTTACATAAAAGACAACATTTCACGTGATTCAATAGGAGATTTCGTCAATTATTTCGAGAAGGTTGTAAGAAGCAAAACATCCCGCGCCGGCCGTAAATAAATGGAAATAAGAACAAAATAGTGATGCTGATGACACGGCTTGTATGTACTAATAATACAGCGGGAAACATTGGATGGATGAAGGGGGTAATCTTCTGCCTGCCAGGACTGCGGGATACTTGCCAGGGCTGCGGGACTGTTCGAAAGAGATACCGCGGCCCTGGAACACAAAGGGCAAAAGAAGGAACATGGATGGGTTTTAGTCAGTAAAAGTCTGACACTCCCTTCCGCTCCGCCCAGAGCGGGAGGAGTCATTTGATGATTTCCCATCCCAAAAAAAAAGGGGGGCTAATCTTCGCAACTTCCAATCCGAACATTCTTTCACTAACGGGACGTTACTATATCCCGGAGTGTCAAATGCTATATTCACGACGTACCCGAGGGATACTTTCCGACAATAACGCATGTGAAGTCGCGGGCAAAAGCAAACATGTGCCTGTAATGAATACTTACTAATATATCCAAGGCTTGATACATATTTAGTTTTTCCTAAACCATGTCAATATTAGTATTAAGGTCGTTTTCCGTCGATGTTGCAATACTTTTGTGGCTATATTCTGTTGCTCAGTGTGTGCAAATCCTTATCTGCAACTCGTCAATAACTGTCACCTTGATTCTTGAGGAAGTCGTGTTTAATACGTAAGAGACTGTCACCTTCGTGTGTAAAATGTTACTTTACACAACGTTTTATTATCAAACTTTTATTTTTTTTCCTCACTTCCTTTTGCCTTTTTTTTTTTGGGATGGGATATCATCAAATGACTCCTCCCGCTCTGGGCGGAGGTCGAGGGAGTGTCAGACTTTTACTGACTAAAACCCATCCATGTTCCTTTTTTGCCCTTTGTGTTCCAGGGCCGCGGTATCTCTTTCGAACAGTCCCGTAGCCCTGGCAGGCCACTTCCTTTTGCTTGCGATTTGGTTTGGATTCAAACTTTAACAAGAGGCTGAATTCATCTATTCTTTTCTTATTGTACCTCTACGTTAACTAAGTAACGTATCTTTCCAATTTCATGTTTTACGTCTTATGACGTATGTAGATGACCAAAATATATTTATGCATTAAATATAATATATTTTGGTGATTTTGGCATCAGTCATTGACTATGATGTTCTGTATGACTTTAATAACAGCCGTCCGGATCAATCTTCAGGTTAAGCGTCGCTTGCCTAGGTTGGTCTATGAATGGGTGACCACCCATCACATACCGAGTTTCCTCCGTCGCTCGGAAAGCACGCTAAGCACGTCCCGGCTGTCATTTATAGATCTTTGACAGTCGTTACAGGCAGTCAGTGGCCCGAAAATCGGACAACCAGTCTTCGGGTATCGTATTACCCAGTACTAACTGGGTTGTGGAGGTCAGATAGGCAGTCGCTCCATGTAAAATACTGGTATTCAGCTGCATACGGTTAGACTGGAAGCCGACCCCAACATGGTTGGAAAAAGGCAGGCAGATTATGATTGAATCTGTATGGAAACATACAGGTTAGATTTAAATATCGTGAGGGAATTTAGACTAAAAGGTCAGACAAATCCTACTTATATCATAAATGCGAAAGTTTGTGAGTATGGATGGATGGATGTTTGTTACTCTTTCACGCAAAAACTACTCACCGGATTTGGATGAAATTTGGCACACAGATAGTTTATAACCTGGTTTAACACTTAGGATACTTTTTATCCCGGTAGTGCGATCCCGTGGGACAATTACCGAACTTACGCGAGTGAAGCCGCGGGCATGAGCTAGTGTATAATCATTATTTTACTTTCCAAAGGGGGCAGAGGAGTATTATATCTAGACTGAGGATTTCTTAACAAAAATATAGAACACTTTGCCCAACCGGGTATCAAACCTAAGACTCCATGTTCAGAAATCGTACTTGCCACCACTAGACCAAGCTGGCATAGACTTGAGTAATAGAAATACACGCCGATGTCACCACAGTCATACAGTGAATGGTTGTCGCCTATCAACCGATGTCAACACAGATTGGTTATCCAACAGCTCGTGGGTTGAGCAACCATTGACGGCTTATTAAATTAAGGTTTATATATAAAGGTGGACAGTACCATACAGGGCTTTTGTTGACTAAAATATTTAAATAAACAGAATTTAGTGTAAAATCTATTTTATATTTAAATGTTTATTTGTCGATTTAGGTTTATACAAATAAAACTACGTTCAGAAAAGAGGTCTGATTCATGAAAGGGCATTACCAACACCTTAATAGTATTACCGATTTCTATGTTAAATAATATTTGTTTCCGTAGATGACAGCCATACGACATACATTTTTGAAAGTCTATTTCAGATACTGATCCTCCTCGTCTGCTTGGTTTGATCGAAGGTTAAGCAACTCTAGCCGAGGTCGGTTCGTGGATGGGTGATCATGTCTTTGTGTCGATTCCCTCAATACGTCGGAAAGCACGTTCAGGTGTAAGCACCAGGGTAGCCCACGAAATTCCATTTTCCCTTACATTTTTTGCAATTAGCAGTATAACAAAAAGTCAATCAATGGGATTAAATGAACTTAAAGAAGTTGTATTGAAGATTTTAATTATTATAACTCTGTAAAGCCATATTTGTTACGGCCGCGAATCATATAATAATCAACATACAACCTTACACTGACCTGCAAATTGCAAAAACGTAAGAAAATTTTAATTTCGCGGGCTACACTGGCGATTCTACCTGAACGTGGTTTCCGAAGCATGGAGGAGTCTGGACACATAAACAAATGATCACCCATCCACGAACTGACCTCGGCTATAGTAGCTTAACCTTCGATAAAACCGAGCAGATGAGGAGGATCAGTATTTGAAATAGATTTTCATGAATCTAGGACAAAATACTTATTAAAGCTATTTCGCAAGTTGTTTCTTATCATACTTTTTAAATTGTAAGTCTAAACTTCGTTCTCTTTGGCAACTACTTATTTATTGTTACTAAATGTTTTGTGGAACTCATTTCACAGTTCTTGCCACAGACGACTTTGTAATAGAAAAAGGACTTTGAAATATGTTTAGCTTGTTTACTTTGTTTGAAGGTAAATATCGTGAGGTAACTTAAATGGTGTTGTTGGTTTAGTGGTGGTGAGCATTATTTATTTAAACTTCATGTACAATAGTGGTACATAGGCGGACTTAATGCCACAAGGCATTCTCTACCAGACAACCTTTGGGTTAAAATTATTAGTATTAGATGTACCAGTGGCGAAAGTTCCTTACAACTCGATTCCTACCGTCTTCTCTTTGAAAAATTGCACAGTCAGTATTCTATAGACAAATAATATAATCACATTAAAGATATTTACTCCGTCTTACCTCTTACAAAAATTGACCCTTTTTTTTTTTTTTTGGAGGGTGAGAAATCATCAAATGACTCCTCCCGCTCTGGGCGGAGCGGAAGGGAGTGTCAGACTCTTACTGACTAAAAAACACCCATATTCCTTCATTGGCCCTTCATTGGCACAAAAATTGACCCTTCGCTACTGAGATGTACCCCTTCGACGAACAGTGCGTGACATTTACCAAAAACAAAATGGATACCAGATACCAGTACTAAATATAGACTTCTTAATACAAAGTAAAACTAACCGGTTTTCATATACAAATACCAATATTAACAACGTATATATGTGTAATATGCAATCATATACCAGGATTTCCTGCTAACGCATTTCATTATACAAATCTAATTAGTATACAGTAATATATCGTTTGCGTGTACTACTCATTAATTATACTTAGTGGCAGGGTAATTAAATGCATTTTTCTGGTACAGAGAATGCTCAAGTGGCACACATTGGGTTACTAATAAAATCATCATCATCTGCTTAGCCTTTTCTCAACTACGTTGGGGTCGTATTCCAGTCTAACCTAAGTCTACATGAAGCGACTGCCTATCTGACCCCCACAACCCAGTTAGTACTGGGTAATACGATACCCCTTGGTAAGACTGGTTGGCAGACTTTCGGGCCACTGACTACCTGTAACGACTGTCAAAGATATACAAATGACAGCCGGGACCAACGGCTTAACGTGCTTTCCGAGGCACGGAGAAAACTCGGTATGTAATGGGTGGTCACCCATTCACGGACCAACCTAAGCAAGCGTGACTTAACCGTAAGATCGACCCGAGCGACTGATATTATTTAGCTACGAGCTCAAGTATCGATATTGGGCTACTAATAAAATCATGCTGACATAAAAAAATCCAATATCACTTTTTCTAACCACGGGATCGAACCAAGGATCCGTAGACCAGAAGCAACCCTCGCGGCCACAAAAAGAGCACATTTTCCTATTGAGCCTTATAAAAGAACCTCCACGAGTGAAGGTACTTATTCAGGGTGTAAACGGACCCTTTACGAAGCTGTCAACGAAGCATTCTGTACATCAAGATGTTCAAAATGAGTGACACTGCTCAAAATTGTTGTTGAGAAATGACTTTTTATATGAAAAATCACTGTTCATGGTGGCACTTAATGTAACTCACTCAAAACATTCTTAAGATAATTATTTTGTATACAAACGCTCTTGGTGACTTTTATCTATACAAATTAATAAAATTGAAGTGTCTGTTTGTATTATCAAAATAACAGCTTTTTACTGAATGCCTAAGAAAATACATACTGATAACAAAAACACTTTTTTTTTTCAATTTTTGTCTGTCTGTCTGTTCCGGCTAATCTCCGAAACGGCTAGACCGATTTTGACGGGACTTTGACAGATAGCTGATTTTATAAGAAGTAACTAAGGCTACTTTTATTACAGAGTAAGAATTTAGTTCCGTCCAAAAAATTAAAACCTTTAGGCTGATTTTATAGTCACGCGTTTCAGCAGCGCCGTCGGAGCGCGCGCGCTCGGATATGTATTGGGGTAGTAGTAGCGTTTCAAATTCGCGCGCATGAGCAGCGCCGTTCGGTGTTCCTGTTCAACAGCGCGCTGCCCAACGGCGCGTCTAGCGGCGTGACTATAAAACCAGCCTCAATGGTTTTAATTAATTGGGCTGGAATTAATTGGTAACAAAATTCTTTTCAAATAATGAAGTCATATTTTATAATGATTTCAAGTAAATAAATACTGTGTAATAAATAACTACCTTGCTGATGTCTAAGTGTCACCTAGTCTTAGTGAAACCGAGTATTATTGCTTAATATCTAAGTAAGAGGTACCCTGGTAGAAGCGAGTTGGGTGTAGATAATATATAATATATAACAGTAGTGGTGCTCCAATTTATTGAATGTTTGCTTCCTTGTGGCTTGTGGAGTAGAGATGTGATTTGTCGATTACGGTTTAATTTTCTTACTTAGAGTGGATTGGTTCAATGATTATTCTGGATAGTTTGAATCGTATTGTCTCGAAGGTAGTTTTGTGATTACAAGCATGGTAATACTGAATAAATAATAATGATGTTGTATGCTTTAACGTTTTAAACAGTGCCAAGAGTACGTAAGTAATCTGAAATATGTATCAATAATTTAAATGAGAAATAACAAATTGAGTTAATTGTTTGCTATTTGCATATTTATAAGTTTTTAAACTGTCATGGTCACTAACATTGTAATTAACACTACTGAACGAACAGTGGACATGGTAAATATCCCGTTTCTAGTGTTAATTATAATTTGCATATTTGTTATGAAAACCACACTATTACTGTAAAAAAATAACTAAGTAAATTCTTTTTAGGGTTTCCGTACCCAAAGGGTAACCAACGGGACCCGATTACTAAGCCTCCACTGTGTCGAAATGTCCAGTTAAAGCATTGTGCAATATCAAGCGGTGGACTACGAGAAGAAGGGACTATAATAAGGGTAACATAATGAAATTTAAATCTTATCTACGTAGTTTGACTTTCTCAGAGGTATATGAAGCTAATGATCCAAATGTAGCATATAAGGCGTTTACTGATATTTTCATATTCTTATATAATCAATGCTTCCCTGAGATCCGTATTACGGTACCAGTAAATAAAAAACAAAAGTGGATATCACGTGGAATAAAAAAATGTAGTGAGAAGAAACGGAAATTACTGTGGCAGTTCCGATTAAAACCAACCCAACACAATAAAACACAATTTAAAAATTACGCAAAATTATTTAAAAAAATTATTAATCTGACTCAACGAGCTCAAAATATATATAAAATTCAGACTTCAAAAAATAAATCCAAGACAACTTGGCAAATAATTAACGAAACCAAATTTAATTTACCAAAGAATGACATTAATAAACTTAGAATTAATAACGAACTTATCTCGGATCCAAAGCTAATTGCAAACTCATTTAATAATTATTTTATCGATAAAATTCAACCAATAATTAATTCGGGAGACAGAGTCACGAAATATATTTTAAATAGAAAGGATTCCATGTTCATGGCTCCAAGTTTGCCCCTTGACATATTCAAGATCACGTTAGCGCTTAACAATACAAATGCTGTGGGTTATGACAGTATCAGCACAAAAATTCTCAAAGCTGTGGCTGGCGAAATATGCCATCCCTTAAGCCATATTATAAATTTGTGTATCAGCGAAGGTATCTTTCCAGAGGCTCTAAAAAAGTCAGTGATACAGCCATTATTTAAAAAACAAGACAGAGAGTTAATGGAATACTACAGGCCGATTGCACTGATACCAATTATTTCTAAAATCTTTGAAAACTATATATATAAAGAACTGAGTGCTTATTTAGAAGCGAATAAAATTCTCTGTAACGAACAAAAAGGTTTCAGGAAACAAAAGACCATTAACATGGCTATTTATGACTTTTTACAGAATGTCATAGTGAATATGGATAACAACAAGCCAATCTGTGCTATTTTCTGTGACATGACCCAGGCATTCGATTATGTTCAACATAGTATTTTATTTAAAAAACTAGACGCATATGGAGTTAGAGGTAATGTACTAGATCTCTTACAATCCTACTTACGTGACAGAAAGCAAGTAACAGAAATAAGTAGAATAAATATTGATACCAAAAAAGAAGAGAGAGTGTTATCTGGAGAACGTAAGGTTAGATATGGAGTTCCACAAGGAAGTGTACTAGGACCGCCACTATTTACACTTTACATTAATGACCTTCCATTGACAATAGAACACCCTATGACACTTTTTGCCGATGACAGTACTATATCTATACCTTGTAATCGAAGAGATTTTTATAAAGATGACATAACGAATACATTAATTAGAATAATAGAATGGTTGGAAAATAATAATTTAAAAATCAATTTGAATAAAACTGTAATAATTCATTTTAGCCAACGTACAATGACATTTCCGAATTTTGACATTACATATAAGAATAATATTATTGACACAGTAAATACGACGACATTTTTAGGGCTAACTATTGATCGCAATTTAAATTGGAAGGCGCACATAAACATTCTAAGTAAAAGAATAAGCAGTAATGCGTTTGCTTTGAACATTTTGGCGCGAACTGTGAATACTGAGGCCTTATTAACGTCCTACTACGGTCTGACGGAATCTATCCTCCGATACGGTGTTATCTTTTGGGGTAACTCAACAAACAAGGAGATAGCTTTTAGAGCACAAAAAAGATGTATCAGAGCCATGTTTCGCTTAAAAACCACGGACAGTTGTAAACCCTATTTCATTCAACATAAAATATTGACATTGCCATCTCTGTACATTTTAGAGACCATTGTATTTATTAGGAACAATCCAGAGTTATTTCCCCGCATGTCAGACCAGTTTCCAAGAAATCGCCGTGATCAAAGTCAACTCTGTCTCCGCGCGAGTCGGACAGCGTTTATGCGCAAAAGTGTTCTTTGCATGGCTCCAACTATTTATAATAAATTACCAAAAAGTTGGAGGGAACATAATAATACGGTTTTGAAAACAAAATTAAAACTATTTTTGATGAGTAAAGCATATTATAATATTAACGAATTTATGGCAGAGTCATTTACAAGTTAGCATTTGGCTTGTTTATTAAAAGGTCTGTTGACATACCATGTTTGACATTTTATTGTAATATGGACATATTTTTATTGTAAATTTTGACATTTGTATTGTAATTTTTGACATTTGTATTGTAAATTTTGACATTTGTATTGTAATTTTTGACATTTGTATTGTAAATTTTGACATTTGTATTGTAATTTTTGACATTTTTATTGTAATTGTTGACATTTATATTGTAATTTTTGACATCAAGTATTGTAATTTTTTTAACAATTTGTTGTAAAGTTAGACATTGTTGTAGTTCAAAAGACTTATTATATTTGCACGTCACCTATGTGGCAAACATGTCGAACCAATTATATTTAATATCTTGCATGCATCAGTTCACTGTTTTTGTATGTATACACATGTTTGGAGCAAATAAATATACTTACTTACTTACTTACTTACTTACTGTCCATCCGTCCATCCGTCCGTCTGTCTGTCAGCGGGCTGTATCTCATGATCCGTAATCGTTAAATACTTCAAATTTTCACAGGATCTCTATTTTTGTTGCCACTATAATAACAAATAATAAAAATAAATTTAAAAAAAGGGGCTCCTCTACTACGATTGTACGGAACCCTTCATGCACGAGTCTGACACGCATTTGGCCGGTTTTTCAAGAACAACAAAACCTAGAACTTGCTCATAAAAATATTAACACATTTATTCAACCCTATGTAATATAAAAATAATACAGATTATGATTAAAAAATAAATAAAAAACATCACGACTTCAAATATTAAACAATCGATAACGCTGCTTTCACCGCAACGAACCAAGCGTGAAGTTTATCTAATTTATCAATCAACAAACTTACTGTTTCTAAAATCGATTATAGCAACATCCCTTTGGTAAATACCGCATCGAAATAAATTAGTTTGAGCAGAAAAGCATCCCTGAATTAAAATGCTTAGTCTAACATTATATAATCACTGTCTTATGCCCATGCGGAGTTCGATAATTGTCCCACGGGATCACACTACCGGGATAAAAAGGATCCTATGTGTTAATCCAGGATATAAACTATCTGTGTGCTAAATTTCATCCAAATCCGTTCAGTCGTTTTCAAGTTACTCCTTATAACATCACATAAATATAGAAAAAACTCCCGTCAAAATCGATCCCGCCGTTTCTGAAATTAGCAGGAACAAACAGATTTTTTTTTTAAATATGTGTTTTTTTGTTACAAGTACCGTATTTAAATTCATAAGCATTCAGTAAAAAGCTGTTATTTTGAAACTATCAAATCAAATCAAATCAAAGCATTTATTTCAAGTAGGCCAGTTACAGGCACTTTTGAATTGTCGAAACAAAGACAACAATGAAATGTAGCTACAGTCCCAGTCACAAGGCATAAAAACTGTGAAAGTACTGTAGTTGCCCATTCCCTAACGTAGATCTCTATGGAGAAGAACGGGCAAGAAACTCCATGGACACTCTTTTAAATCAGAATATTTTACAAAACCTTGGTTACATCATTCATGTTGAGATGGTACATTATGTGAGAGCGATGTAGCAAGATATGCACGTTAAAAGTGTCCATAGTAAAAACAAAGAAAAGAACAATTCAAAAATCAAAAAATAAAATAATTAATTCATTCAAAAATCAGAGACTTCAATTTTATTTATTTGCATAGTTTTTTTTTTTAAATTAGATCTATAAACTTTCTATTAACCTTGTCATATATAATTTTATGGGTGATTTGAAAGACTTACACTACTCAATTTAACCATAACAACTGAAACTTGGTTTCGTTGCTTCTGAAAATTCCTTTGGGCGTCCTTTCAGAAATAGATAAAAGAATATATCCTTAGACAGGATAAAAAAGTAAAAAAAAACATTAACATTGGGTTGATAATCATTCTTCCTTCATCATTTCCTTCCTGCCCTTGTTCCATTCTACTTGAGGTCGTCCCAAGACCTTTTCGACTTCCATTCTCTCCTGACAGACATCACATTGTGACTACCTTATTAAATCAATTTGAAAATAAACACGACGCAAAGCACGACTGCTGAGCAAGAGATCCTGGGTTCAATTCCCCGGTCGGGCAAAGAGATATTGGATTTTTCCGGCAGAAATTTCTCAGCAGCAGCCATGGAGTCTGGAATTATGCCCGGTTGATGGCAATTGACTCGCCCCCTATTACATGGGGCTATTTAACTGGCGAAATGTTGGTGTACTATTAGGTACACCTCTGCCTAACCCTTTGGGGATTGTAGACGTGATGTTATGAAAATGAACAAAAATCCTAAACACCAAATACAAACTATCGATACTTCTTTCCCCTCTCTAGCAAGGATTTACAGCTTGCCACAGACATTACACAAGTGCTGCGACGCTTACGCAACCGACGTATTATCGATAACTCGTTTTATATCAGTAGCTGTTTTTTTGTCTGTCTGTCTGTCTATCACTATCTCAAGAATTCAGGTTGATTCTGTATTGCCACAAAGATCGTGAGTTTTGGTCACGATTTGATCTAGTTTTTTAAAAGATTTTCGCTTGGAAAATCAGTTAAAATTAATTTAAGTTTTTATGTCTTGTGGTGACAATTAAGAGACCTTGGGTTAAGAAAAAATGCTGACTTCGAACTCAAGACCTGTGAAGGTCTTGAGTTCGAAGCCAACGCACCTCTGATTTTTCGGCTTCATGTGCGTATTGTATTAATATCACTTGCGTCGGTGAAGGAATTCGTTGTCGTTTTTTGATGTGAAATTAAAGCTAGTAGCTTTAATAACACACAAAACCAGATGTTTCCTACAAAACTGCAATACTTAAACGGTTAAAATGTATGAAACAGCAGATTTAAAAAAAAAATACTAACGAATTATTTCTATGTGAGGAGTTCAGACAGTCTTAGCGCTGGTGTCCCTTCCACCTTGTATGTACCATTGAAAATTATATATCATATCAATGAATGAATAAAGGTGATTTTATACCAAGAACATCAAAAAATCTTTAGAGTCTTTTTTTAATACAAAAGACATCAACGCGTGTTCAAAGAGCTTTTCAATTGTATAAAAATAAGATTTGTTTAAAATAACAAATCTTTTTATCTTTCTTATTTACAAAAGCAACTTAAAAAAGGGACCAGTTCTAAAATCATAAGTTAAATAAGACCACGCCTGTAATACCCGAAGGGTTAGGCAGAGGAGTACCTTATAGTACACCCACATTTCGCCAGTTATGTTTAAGTCCCATGTCAACCGGGCACGAATCCAGACTCACTGCTGAGCGTGAGGTCCTAAGTTCGTGCCGGGTCGGGCAGTTATTGGGGTTTTCCATCAGGAATTTCTCAGTAGTAGCCACGGTTTATATACCCGGTTGATGGCAATATGCAGCATATTGCCATCATATGCTCGACCCCTATTATATGAGACTTAAACTTGGGAAGTGTGAGTGTACTATTAGGTACACCTCTGCCTAACCTTTCAGAAATTACAGGCGTGATATTATGTAAAACATCACTGGTGAAATGTGGGTGTACTTTTAGATGTACCTCTGCCTAACCCATACCCGAGGATTACATTCGTGATGCATTTTTATTGATACCATCTTCTAAAACATAATTACGTCTTTATAATAGCACACCTACGCATTAGCGTCTCATTTCAATACAAATAGACCAGTTGAACAAAAAAGAAACACTTTTACAACAAAACGACACAAGTAAACACAGATCCGTTTAATTTATTTATTCAAATGCGATCGGTTATTAACTCATAAAACCATATACGGTATTAAGTGAATTAGATAATCGTTCTGAGGATCCAAAATGGATGACACTTAAAAAAGTAGTTAACATTTGAAAGGACATCCTTTGTCCAAATAAGGTTTTATGTTCATGTAGGTGGTATACATGACGTCAGTAGATAGCCTAATTATACATAAATGTAGGTTACCTTGTTTTCCGATAGCCTGTTCAATTGAAACAATCTAAGAGTTCAACCTGAGATTTTGATTTTTCAAAATGTCATGTTGAACTCTTAAGGGCTGTCTCCACGAGCGAGAGAATCGCGGCGATAATATCGTCCGACCATGTATTTTACACACTCTCTATGAACGCGTCTCCACACGGCGATGTTATCGTGGCAATGTGCGCGCGTAACGTCATCGTATCGCCGCAGTATACTAGTAGCGCGCCGCAGAACGTGGCGCTCTCGCAGCGAGCGCGTGGCGGGCGAACTCTTTCAACAAAACTATTGCACAACCCCTCGTCGCGGGCACGCGGCCATTCCGTTACCAGTCGCGACGACACGCGGAATAATCGCTCGTTCATGGAGACGACCCGACGATAGAAGCGCGGATCCGTCGCGATTCTCTCGCTCGTGGAGATAGCCCCTTAGATTGCAGACATGCTGCGCAGACTCCAAATAAATTGGGATGACGGAGAATAATGATGACGATTTAATAATAAAACTACTATTTATTAAACTTATTGAAGCTTAGATTCAGAAAACGTTCTTCTTAACGTCTCGATGACAATTCAAATTGAGTCAACCCAAAATTTGGCAACGAGATTGCCACTTTCAGTAGCGTCCATCAGCTTCCTGTGATGTGCAAGCAACAGGATAGGCAGGACTCGATATAAAGTGTCCCATCGTTTGTGGGGCAACACCACAATAACACTCCAGGGCAGAGTCATCTACGAATCTGCTGAACAGGCTTTCCTTGCTGCTGCCTACCTGTCATTTCCCTGCCTATATTAAATTACTAGTACTTCAACCTGAAACAGACATTGTGATAGTTCAGCTAATTTGCATGATATCAATATAATTTATAGCCTACTAGCTTTAGCCTGCGGCTTCGCTCGCGTGAATTTAGAATTTGACAATCGATTCGGGTTTGTACTCTGATGTAATAATATAATTGAATCATGATTCGAAAGACACGTGGCGCCATCTATTATCATAAGAAAGTTATTGTTGTTTTCCTCGGGAACAGTACTTTTTTTTGGGATGAAAGGTACCCTATGTCCGTTTCTGTACTCCTGACAACGTATATACAAAATTTCAGGATGATCGGTTCAGTGGTTTAGGCGTGAAAAGGTAACAAACAAACTTACTTTCGCATTTATAATATTAAGTTAGCATGTCACTTCCTGCTAATTTAGCTTTCTATTGATGAAAAAATGATAAAAATCGGTCCAGTAGTTTCGGAGCTAATGGTACAAACAAAAAAAAACTTTCCTCTTATAATATTAGTATAGATTTATGTGAACTATCACAAACATGCCACAAAGTCATGTAGTTATTTACTATTAAGCAATAACACACACATTCACCATGCTTTGTTAGACTTGTGTTCTCACAGCCCTAGTCATCCAGCCAAGAGGTTAGAGTCAATGGCGCAATCATATGTCATTTGTAGGCAAAGCAATCGTTAAACGATGTCACATTTTTTTAAGAATTTCTCCTCTATCTTGGAGGCCTTTGCAAGATGGGTATGTCATATTTAAAGCAATATCATCAATATCTGCTGAGTCATTTCCCAACCATATTGGGCTCCCACCCAGGGAACCCAGTTAGTACGTTACCCCCTTTCGTGAGCACAGTTACAGTTACATTCCCTTTAATGATGCATCTATATAATAAGTGTTTGACAGTTCAAAATTCCCTGATGACTTACATTCAAAGCGGGTTACTGCAAGAACAAACAGTACATTGGTTGCACTCAAGTTTTCCCAGTTCAATGACCGTTCAGTGAACCCATATTCATAACGAAGTGATTTACATCAATTTCTTCGCATTGCTCGTAAAAATTCTACACAAAATGGTTTGTAAAATATTTTTATGTCTTTGTGAAAAGTTGCTTTTACAACTATTAATACTGGTAGACATAAAGCTGACCTCAACATAATTGTATCTTTATCGTATCGTTAGTGGCTAACCTGGTGTCAATTTTGATGCCGCCCATGGGCCTCTGACTTGGCTTTACATGCCGTCGAGAAATATCTCTCAGGCATGCTGGTGTCCTCACGATGTTTTCCTTCACCGAAGCAAGTAAATCTATCACCATAAATAGGAAAGGCAGATGATGATGATGACGTAGAATTAATAGAGCGAGATGGTCTGAGAAATATAGATAAAGACAGTGGGAAAGAATCTTTTAACACTTACCAACGAGATTTGGTCAGCCCTGTCGCTGAGGGCATTCCCAATGAACAATTAAACTGGATACTATCATACGCTGTAAGACTAGAGTATGCAGATAATGTTGAAAATATAACAATGCAAAAGTGGGAAAAACAAAACAGGCTACACCCAATGTTGTGTCTTCCAATCCCCTGGATAACATTGATTTTTCAAGTCCAATTGAATATTCAAGGCAGGTGTTATTAACACCTGCCTGCCTGAGTGTCTACATTAGCTGGGGTTAAAAGAGTAACCATGGAGTTTCTTGCCCGTTCTTCTCCATAGGAAACGACCAACCCGAACCGTGCACCTTTTTGTCGACGTTTCATAAGTGCCCATGTAGGCCTATGTGAAATAAAAATATTTTGATTTTGATTTTGGTTGGGCCACACCCAGATCCTACGTTCCGGCTGTTGGCCTTAGCAAAAATTCTCAATACCACTCCCCATCCTGAACCACCTGCAACTGAGGTGAACCTCATCCAATAACCATCTGATGTCTTGAAGCTATTGTTTGTTCAGGACCTTCGAGAATTGCAGACCAAGATCAATGAAGCTTTGGTTGCTGTTCAAACTGTTACAGCTGATCCAAGAACGGACACAACCCTTGGCAGGGTTGGTAGATGAATTTTAGATGATTAAGTTTGGCATCTTATAAGATAAAAATCTAGTCTAGTCTGTTACATTGACTAAATAAAAGTTACAAATTTTCGTTCCAAATATACAATTATCCACCATCATCATCTGCCTAGCCTTTTAACAACTATATTGGAGTCTTCTTAAAGTCTAATTGGATGCAGTTCAACACCAGTATTGTACCAGTTCAGCTCTTTGAATTATACGTCGAGCTACATGATAACTGACAAATGAAAGTCGAAAGAGATACCGCGGTCCTGGAACATAAAGGGCAAAAGAAGGAACATGGATGGTTTTTAGTCAGTAAAAGTCTGACACTCCCTTCCGCTCCGCCCAGAGCGGGAGGAGTCATTTGATGATTTCCCATCCCAAAAAAATAAAAATAAAGTCTAATTGGATGCAGTTAAACACGAGTATTGTACCAGTTGAGCTCTTTGAATTATAAGTCGAGCTACATGATAACTGACAAATGCTCGCACTGACTGGACAGGTCCACTCAAATCTGTGGGGTTTTTCCTCCAAAAGATCATTCAGACAGTAATCTGCATAGTCTTCATGTGACCAAGATTATGTCTGGTCCTTAAAAGAGACTATGACCTCTGATTTCGTTTCGGCTGTTTCTTCTCAGAGTAGTCAGGTACGATACACCGGTCCCATCTAGTTTAAATAAAACCGGCCAAGTTCGTGTTAGACTCGCGCACCGAGGGTTCCGTATAAACTTACAGGTATTTTTTTGTTAAACTACATATTTACGGTTTTCAGATATTTCACTTTACTTGTGCTATAAGACAATGCTTCTTGCCAAATTTCATGATTCTAGGTCAACGGGAACAACCTTATAATTTTGATTCCTTTGATAGTGTCGAAATATACGTTTTTTGCTGCATAAACAGCCGTATCTTTTTTAACCGTTAACTTAGAAGTTTGATATTTTCTCAACTTCAAGGGATTGTCGACTTGAGTATATGATTTTAATTTCAACTCGATACCTCCACGCGTTCCCGAGATAAAGGGACTTGACAGACAGACAGACGGACGGGCGGACAACAAAGTGATCCTATAATGGTTCCGTTTTTTCCTTTTGAGGTATGGAACCCTAAAAAAATGACGGTGTTTGTAAAAAGCAATTTGCAAAATAAACATCATTTTTATACATGGAGCGACTGCCTATCTGACCTCCACAAGTCTGTTACTGGGTTTTACGAAGTCTCTTGGTAAGACTCAGGCTTCTGTTTACCCGTTATGACTGTCAAAGATTCATGAATATACAGACGAGCTCATCAGCTTAAAGTGCGGTTATGGTACAGTGATAGTTTCTGAATATTGAATTGCAAAAAAGTGGAAGTCTGAAAGTGGCGCCGGTTACTGAAAAGTTGTGTGGTAATCGGTTGTCGTGGTATGGACATGTGATGCGGAGGAATGAGGAAAATGTCGTGAGGAAAGTTTTGAGTATGAATGTGGATGGGTATAAGAGTACCTAGAGGAAGACCAAAGAAATGATAGATGGACTGTGTGAAGGATGATATGGCAAGAACGGAGGTGTCTGATGAGATGACGAGTAATAGAGAAGTATGGAAGAAGACATGCTGCGCCGACCCCTAATTAATTGGGACAAGGGCAAGAGAATGATGAAGTTGATTAATCCGCAAATCAGGTAATGACTGGAATTTCTCTTAGGTCTAAGAGGATTATAAACAAAACTAGCCGAAGATATGGATAGTGCCTAATTACTAGATAGGCTCGCTCCCTATAAAATTAGATAACATCCAGATAACTGTTTTCATGTTGTACCTCTGCCAACCATTTTGTGAAATACTAGCGTGATGTCGAGTTATGTTTCTATTACTGTCCATTTTACTCAGATCTTCATTTATTCAGAATTCTGGTTTTAATAAAGCTCAATGTATTTTGGTCCTGTATGCACTATTTACTTTCACCATTCTGTAACTATGTTTTTGCTGCGGCTTTGCTCGCGTTTTGTAATAGTATGTATAACTGTATGTGTTTCGCAATGACATAAGTATAGTTACTTGTTTTAGCTTGAATAGTGCAGTAGTTGTTATTGCGGTTACTGAGTGTGTGGTTCTCTGTTCGATGTTTTCTTGGTTTTTTAAGGTATTCTAAGTGTGATGATCGGTAGTCGTGGTATGGGCATATGATGCGGAGGAATGAGGAAAATGTCGTGAGGAAAGTTTTGAGTATGAATATGGATGGGTATAAGAGTAGAGGAAGACCAAAGAAACGATAGATGGACTGTGTGAAGGATGATATGGCACAAAAGGAGGTGTCTGATGAGATGATGAGTAATAGAGAAGTTTGGAAGAAGAAGACATGCTGCGCCGACCCCAAATGAATTGAGGTAAGGGCAAGAGATTTATGATATAAAGTTTTTCTTAGTTTTATTCAGATTCATTTAGAAACACACCTTTCCTCGACGTTTTATATGTACCCATGTAATGAAAATTGAATTAAATTAAAGATTTTGATTTAGAAACGCAAATATGGGGTACATTTATTGCGACATTAAATCCAAAACGATCAGATTAAGAACTTCTTTTTCTAGAGTTGGTGAAATAAAAGTTGCTGTTTAAAAATCTCAATCTTGAGACCTTTAGTCCAAAAAATATTGTCAATTTGACGCATCATTACGTTTCAAGTGCAACATTCAGCTTGTCGTCGTCGGTAGCGACTCGAATCAAGTCAAATTGCCTCATTACATCAAAATAGTCTATACTTTTATATCATCAACTGCCTAGCTTTTTCCCAACTACCAACACCAACAACCTATCTGACCTCCACAACCCAGTTAGTACTATACCCCTTGGTAAGACTGGTTGTCAGACTTTTTGGGGCACTGACTACTTACCTGTGACGACTGTCAAAGACCTACAAATGACAGCCGGGACCAACGGCTTAACGTGCTTTCCGAGGTACGGAGGAAACTCGGTATGTCATGGGTGGTCACCCATCCACAAACCAACCTAGGAAAGCATGGCTTAACGTAAAGATCGACCCGAGTGGCTGTTATTATTTAACCACTATGGAGCGTGAATAAGGTTGAAAATTGAAAATGTTGACCTAATGTAACTAAACTGCGAATGGGCATTTTTTTGGTTTTCTTTAGATTATTCGAAATATATACATTACATTAAATAATAGCTTAGTAAAAGTTTAAAAAAAATGTTAATTCTATTATATTCTTAAAAAAAAACCGTTGTTATCGATGGAAATACAAAAATCTTTGACGCCAACCTTTAGTTTTGTGGTGCAACTTCCCAATTTTTTATTGGTAATATCAAACTATTATTTATTATTCTGTTCGGTTAATTTTTTTCTTTAAACCCTTCTCTGACCACTGTATTTTTTGCGTTAGATATTTTCATTGCATTACGTCATACTCGACTATCCAAGAAACCAATTTTTGGGAATATCGAGGTAACACCATAAGTTCAGTTTTAATTGAACTAAAGTCAAATTTTACGGATTTTTATTTCATTTACTTTGATACAAGTCACGGACTAACCATATTACACCCGCCTCTTGGGAGACTTACAGTGAATGAAACAATAATCATTAATACTAGCTACGTCACCTGCATATTAATTAAAAGCATAATTACTGTTGCCTCATAGTTATTACCAGACCTGCCCTTGAAACATGACAACAAACTGGTCTCGATCTAGTAACCCCTTTTTAAAAATTAACTATTATTTTTTAGCAATACTTATGCCTCGTTGGTTTAGTGGCCACTACGACTGGTGAGGTTCAGGGTTCAATTCTCAAATCGAGTAAAGTGTATCCCTGTATTTATGCACGGTCTAAGACAACATAACTGTCGAAATAGCTGCTTCATTGGTCGAGTGGTCGCAAGCACGACTTCTGAGAATGAGGTCCTGGGTGCGTTGCTGGGTCGAGCAAAGAGTTATTGGGTTTTGCCATCAGAAATTTCTCAGTAGCAGCCACGGAGTTTGGGTTTGTGCCCGGATGCTGGTAATAGGCTCGCCCCCTATTACATGAGACTTAAATATAACCGGAGAAATGTAAATGTACTGTTTGGTGTTCCTCTGCCTTCGGGGATAACAGTCGTGATGTTATGTTATATAACTGCGAAAATGTGACTATACTTTAGGTGCACCTTGGCTTATCTACTTCTACCCCTTGATTTATGAAATCATAGACAAAATTGATGGCAAGCACTGAGAGCCTAGTGGTGTGACCGTTGGACTGCTAAATCTTAGGTCTCAAGTTCGAACCCAAGACACGCACCTCTGATTTTTCGGATTCATGTGCGTATTGTATAATTATCACTTGCTTCGGTGAAAGAAAACATCGTTAAGAAACCAAACCAGCATGCCTGAGAGATATTACTCAACGGCATGTCAAGCCAAGTCAGAGGCCCATGGGTGTAATAAAACTCTGACACCAGGTTAGGCACTAACCACACAATAAAGAAAAAAAGATTTATAGAATCTTCAGGAAGGTCAGGTGCGTAAATGAGCCTACTTTAGACCTCAATCTTGTTCTGAGGACAGAGATGAGGTCGACGATGGAACAAGCTAGCCCAAAAGAAGCCTATTAGCAATAAATACCGGCCAAGTGCGAGTCGGACTCGCGCACGAAGGGTTCCGTACCATTATCTATAAAAACGGCAAAAAATCATATCTGTTGTATGGTAGCCCCCCTTAATATTTTTTTTTTTAGTTTTTAGTATTTGTTGTTATAGCGGCAATAGTAATACATCATTTGTGAAAATTTCAGCTTTCTAGCTATCACGGTTTATGAGATACAGCCTGGAGACAGACAGACAGACCGACAGACAGCGGAGTCTTAGTAATAGGGTCCCGTTTTACCCTTTGGGTACGGAACCCTAAAAAAGGAGTGTGTTAGAATCGTAGCAGGTAACCTGTTGTTTCTGTTGAATAAGTATGGCGTGAGTTTATTTATTGTATATGCGTGTTACAGTCGTGATTTCAACATTTTGAGGAAACCGACTGAACGGTGAGAAGTCGTCAACACGCAATGAGCAAGTATGTGGAAACTGGAGGTCAATTCTCTTTAGCCAATAGGATATAAACTTACATTTAAAGTTATACTATCACTTACGGGATACCTTCCGTGGTTATCCATTACTAGCCCAACGCCCGCGGCTTTGCTCGCGTTAGTTCAGAATTTGACAATCAATCTGCACTACTAAAGTTTCTATAATAATTGTATAATTCAATCATGATTCGAAAGACACGTGGCGCCATCTATTATCGTAAGAACGTTATTGTTGTTTTCCTCGGGAACAGTAGTTTTTTTCGGGATGAAAGTTACCTTGTGTCCATTTCTGTACACCGGACAACATATATGCAACATTTCAGGACGATCAGTTCAGTGATTTAGGCGTGAAAAGGTAACTTACTTTCGCATTTGTTAGGATTAGGACAGTTAGAATTCTGAGCTCGTGATATTTCGAAGCTGTTGCTAGCGCCATGATCACGGGACGACTGGAGATTGCGGGTGGATGGTAAATAAATTGTTAGGTGCAGGCAAATCTGTCTACCCTCTTTATTAGTCTTTTGCTACGCGCACTATTGGAACTCGATACAAAGTCACGGCAATCCACTCACAGTATCACTGGGTTTCGTGGAGTCCTTATTACGACGCGAATGTAACTTTTGAGCACGTTTAAAACTGGATTCCACGTACTTGACAATGTGAAACCCTCCTCTCGATTGTGTTAGTGTTGTGTTGCGTAAACTTACGTTTGTGTATATCCAACTTCTTTCTTTATCGTGTGGTTAATGCCTAACCTGGTGTCAGAGTTTTTATGCCACCCATGGTCCTCTGACTTGGCTGTACATGCCGTCGAGATATATCTGTCAGACAAGCTGGTTTCCTCACGATGTTTTCCTTAACCGAAGCAAGTGATAATTATACAATACACACATGAATCCGAATAATCAGAGGTGCGTGTCTTGGGTTCGAACTCGAGACCTATGACTTAGCAGTCCGACGGTCACACCACTAGACTATCACTGCTATAAAGTATGTCAAGCTTATTAAAAGGTACTTAACTATCTACCTATATCACGTTTTTAACAATGTTTTAAAACAAGTACAATATTCAATTGGGTATTCGTTTAATTGGGGTCATCGCCAATGGCTATACATGACTGGTTATCAAGTACCCATTATATCGTCATCATAATTACATTCGAACAGCAATATAATTACAGCCACACAGGTCGATCTTTTAAGTTAAGCGGCGCTTTTCTAAGTCGGACTGTGGATGGGTAGCCATCATAACATACCGGGTTTTCGCCGTACCTCGGAAATTTTGTTACGCAATTGGTCCCGGGTGTCATTTGTAGATCTTTGACAGTCGTTACATGTGACCCGAAATCTGACAACCAGTCTTAACTGGGTTGTGGAGGTCAGACAGGTGCTGTGGAGCTGAATACCAGTACTTAACAAGGAGCGACTGCCTATCTGACCTCCATAACCTAATAAGGCAGCGCTGAACGACTAGTTTCAGACTTCTGGGCTCCTGGCTTTCCGTAAGCACGATCAAAGATCTACAAAATACCGCCAGAATCGACTGCTTAACGTGTTTTCCGAGGCACGGTACGTAATGGATGGTCACCCTTTATGGATCGACCTTGACAAGCGTCGCTTAACCTAGGAGATTGACCCGTGCGGCTGATATTATTTAGACCTGATTTCCTATTCTTAACTAATACCGGCACAAGAAAATATTGGTATCTCACACTGCGCCCATCAGAATCAGACTCATTTATTTGTAAAACATAGGTATAACATTAGAGATCTTATAAATAGTTAAGATTCTTGCTATGTTTTGTCGTTACTGACATACAAATTAGAAAAGAAAAAATCAACTAAAATTACAAACAAATAAAAAAAGATTACAATTAGAACATGTCAATTAAAATAAAATAAAATAAATCACACATAAGAAACGCCATGTAGTTTGTGGCCCACTCCTCATAGAGGTGGAGCCTGAATCCCAGCATTAGGAACTCTATAAGCTTACATCTCACTAACACGAAATCATAACATACCTACCATAACACCTGTTATACCCAAAAGGTTAAACAGAGGTGTTTGTATCAAGTGGTGTAGGACTTACCAACATTTCGCCACAGTTCAATTTCATAAAGGGGCAAACCTATTGCCATCAGCCGAGAAAAAAGGCAGATGGAAAACCCAAAAACACCTTTCCAAACCTGTCAATGAAATCCAAGACCTCATATCCTACAGTAGCGTCTGCCACAAGACCAACGAGGAACTTCTGTTCACAAAGAGGAGAGCTGGAGGGCTACTATCACGTCTTAAATCAGGAGTAATTCTAGTGTGGAAAAGAGCCTTTTCCACACTATGTTGGTTTTAGTAATTTTACATGAAGCAACTGCCTTTATATCATGGAGGTTACTATGACGTCATAAAGCAGGAGTAATTCCAGTGTGGGAAAGAGCCAGAGCTATACTGGTCTTCTATCGCCATCTCTTTACCACACTGGAATTACTCCTGCTTTAAGACTTCATGGTAGACCATATGGATGGACCTGTGGACGGTGAGTAACGACAGGCCGTGTCGACGGCGCGTTCGTGCCACGCGCGCCTCAAAGAGATGTCAGCAATCATGAGGCTGGAAGGGCCGATGCCTGCCAGGGCTGCGGGACTGTTCCAAAGAGATACCGCGGCCCTGGAACATAAAGGGCAAAAGAAGGAACATGGATGGTTTTTAGTCAGTAAAAGTCTGATACTCCCTTCCGCTCCGCCCAGAGCGGGAGGAGTCATTTGATGACTTCCCATCCGAAAAAAAAATCTGAGCCGTGGGAATATAATGTACTACCCGAAAGGTTAATTCTTCTATCAAAAACTCCAAGTAACACACAATACCCCAGTCGAAATGACTTAACCAAAATTCGTTTTACCATTGCGTTCGACTTTCACTTCGACGCTTACGCAAAACTAAAGCGGCTGGCTCGCTCCTGGCATTACAATGTACCACGGCGTTGCCTGCATACGCGATCAAATTAGATCACTGAATGGCGACATTTTAGACATAATTTTGCAAGTGTTTAGTACTTAGGAAATGATTGTGGACTAGTTTTTGAGGGAGTCTGAGCGGTGTTGAAAGGCAGCTGGGACAGACAATAAGCAAGATGGAGAATCATGTTGTATGTTGGAACTTGCGAGAGCTATGCCCAACAGTGGACTGTGGGAGGTCCAGTGACCATTATGTCCACTGTAAGACAAACGCGTCTTCTCAAACAGAGATGAATTGAGCGTTAATCATGCATACTGTGATTTCAGATCCTACTATCGTACTAATAACGGGTGTTTTTTTTAGAGGTATAGAACTTTAAGTTGGCAACACTTTTTTAACTGGCGGCCATTTTGTCCGCTGTTAAGTGATTTATGTTTAGTTTGGTTTGGCATTTTAACATGAATAGACTGACGCCTGAACAACGCTTGCAAATTGTGCAAATTTATTTTTGAAAATTATGGTTCTGTTCGAAATACGTATCGCGCACTACGTTCATTTTATGGTCAACATAATCGTCCATCAGAGCAATTAATTCGAATAACTATGGAACGTTTTCGCACCACGTTTACTCTAAATGATAATACGCATCCACATAGACGTCGTACAGTGAGTACAGAAGAAGTCATTGCTGCTGTAGAGCGTAGCGTTGAAGAAGACCCGAATCAGTCTATCCGCCATCGCGCACAGGAATTGGATATGTGTCCCTCCACTTTATGGAAGATATTGCGGAAAGATTTTGGTTTGCGTGCTTACAAAATCCAACTCGTGCAAGAATTGAAGCCACACGATCACCTGACAAGGCGTAGATTCGGTGAATGGGCCCAAAACAAGATTGCCGTCGATCTTGTCTATTGTAAATTGGCCTCCAAGATAGTGCGATTTAACACCGCTTGACTATTTTCTGTGGGGATATGTGAAGTCGCTAGTCTATGCCGATAAGCCCGAAACGGTTGACCACTTGGAGGACAACATTCACCGCGTTATTGCCGATGTACGGCCACAAATGTTGGAAAAAGTCATCGAAAATTGGTGCTCCAGATTAGACTACGTGCGAGCCAGCCGTGGCGGTCATATGTCAGAAGACATATTTAAATTATAATGCCAGAAGACTATCTTTCGAATAAAGTAAATTTCATATCAATTAAAAAAAAACATCTTTGTTTTATTCCATTTCAAAGTTCTATACCTCTAAAAAAAACACCCTTTATTATAAATGCGAAAGTTTGTGAGGATGGATGTTTGTTACTCTTTCACGCAAAAACTACTGAACGGATTTAGATGAAATTTGGCACATAGATTGTTTATAACCTGGATTAACACATAGGATATTTTTTATCTCGGTAGTTGGCTCCGGTAGGGCAATTACCGAACTTGACGCGGGAGAAGCTGCGGGCATGAGCTAAGTCATTTATGAAGTTTTAAGTTTCTGGGCCACCGTTTTCATTTTACTAAAACGTCTATCAGTAAATTAGAACCAGTGTTTGGACAACTGCTGTTAAGTGAAGCTGCTCAAGCCAGGCAGAAAATCTATTGACAAACCAAAATTAAGAAATAAATCAAACCTAAATCTAGATTCACATACTACTAAAAACTGGTATCAAACATTGTAATATTGAGCCACAATTTGACACCACATTACTTATAATAGAAACCTATTTCTTCTAAGTTTTGCAACCTGTCGGAGTTGCCATACATCGGTTGATATCTTGCTTGATAACACGAAAGGTTTTTTAGCTAATGTTAGAAATTGTATTAGAAGTTTTCAAGTCACGATTGGAATAGTTTATTTTTTATTTTTTTAGCACCATCGTCGACCACGCTATTGCTTACCATCAAGTGGTGCTCGATAGTGGGCTATCGAGAATTGTATTATGATGCGTATGCAACAAACACTAGCACAAACACTCGTGGTTCAATAAGAACAGTCGCTCGAATCAATCTTAAGGTTAAACCGCGCTAGCCTAGGTTGGTCTGTGGATGGGTGACCACCCATTACATACCGAGTTGTGAGTTTTGTTCCGTGCCTCGAAAAGTACGATAAGCTGTTGGTCCCGGCTGTCATTTGTAGATCTGTGATAGTCGTTACATATGGTCAGTGGCCCGAAAGTCTGACAACGAGTCTTACCAATTTGGTATTACCCAGTACTAACTAGGTTGTGAAGGTCAGACATGCAGTCGCTCCATGTAAAATACTGGTATTCAGCTGCATCCGGTTAGACTGGGAGCCGACCCCAACATAATAAACCGGCATAGTGCGAGTCACGGATGAAAGGTTCCGTACCATCGTAGTAGTGTAGTAATTTTTAATTTATTGTTGTTTTATTATTTGTTGTTATAGCGGCAACAGAAATACACATTCTGTGACAATTTCAACTGTCTACCTATTAAGGGTCATGAGATACAGCCCGCTGACAGGCAGACGGACAGTGGAGGCTTAGTAATAGTAATAGGGTCCAATTGGTTACCCTTTGGATACGGCTAAAAAGCTTGGCAGATGGCGAGGCTCCGGGTGAGGAAGCACATTGAGACAATTTCCAACGTTCTTACAGGCAAAACCGCGGCTATAGCTAGTATTTACGCCCAGGTACTGTTTCTGCCTACACGGATGAATGTAACTTGAAGGAACAACACAGATTACATAGTATTATGTACCTAGCGACTAGAATCATGTAATTAAGCTATGTATTCTCTATTGTGTATTGTCTAAAAATGAAAGTGCTTTATGTGTGCTCACGACATTTTTAATTAAGGTTATTGACGGGTGCCTTGAAAACTATACTGTTGTTGCATGTTTTCACGAACACTAGCGAAACTTAAATAATAATAAATATAATAATATAATATCTAGGGACAACCAACACACCGCCATCTGATCCCAAACTAGGCAGAGCCTGTACTATGGCAACCAGACAACTGATAAACATACTTATATATTTCTAAATACATACATATTATAGATAAATTACACACCCAGATACAGAACAAATAATCGTACTCATCGCACAAAGATTTGTCCTGTGTGGGAATCGAACCCATGACCTCCGTCCTAGCAGTCAGGGTCACTAACCACTAGACCAACAGGCCAATCAAATGAAAGCTTAAGTATAAAAGTACTGTTGGATTTTTAACTTAAACATGAAAATTCAACAGCGGGGGTTTAGACTCATTTAGATGTTGCTATAATTATGGTCCAGCGAACGCAAGAGAGAATGTTGAGTATGAGGTCATGGGTTCGATTCCCGGGTCAGGCAAAGTGTTGTTAGGTCGCAGCCACGGAGTCTGGATTTGCGCACCATTGATGTCCATAGGCTCGCCCCCTATCACATGGGACTTAAACATAACTGGCGTTTATATGTACTAGTAGGTACACTTCTGCCTAATCTTTCAAAGTTAACAAGCGTGATATTATGTTGTATTGTGAAACAAAACAATAAAACACAAAACCCTCATTAAATTCACACAAACAAAACAAAGATGGCGTCAACAATTTTCAAATTACCCGCTTTAATTGTCATTCATTATGATTTATGACAGTTGATACAGACATTGAACTCCTGCGCAGTCAGCTGAACGCCTTTCTAACACACGCGTAATTTTTATCTATAGAAAGTACTTATTACGTGCTATTATGAGGTAATCTGACTGTTCGCCGTGACTTAGGTCGTCAGACTTAATGTTTTTTTTTTTTTTAATGTTCTTTATTGGGGAAAACAAACAGTGACACATTACAATAATATAAAAAAAAAAAACAATAAAAACAATTATGAGCAAATGTGTTACCAACAACATTTTCCACGGAATACATACAAAAAATACAAGCTAAACAAGCCATGTATGTTTGGACCTACAAACTACAATAATTTATAAAATATTGGTGTTCATTTTTGATACTCGTATATAATTTAATAATTTAATGTATAATTTAAAGCCGCTTTTAGGGTGTATGTGATGGGCTGCGGGACTGTTCGAAAGAAGAGATACCGCGGCCCTGGAACATAAAGGGCAAAAGAAGGAACATGGGTGGTTTTTAGTCAGTAAGAGTCTGACACTCCCTTCCGCTCCGCCCAGAGCGGGAGGAGTCATTTGATGATTTCCCACCCTCCAAAAAAAAAAAAAGGGTTTATGTGATTTAGCAAAGACAGAGAGAGAGAGAGAAAAAGAAAAAAAAAATGATTGTGCGGATAATGGTGATGTCCTACATAAATAATAACAGCACGGCTGTAATTCCCGATTGTTTAGGCAGAGGTGTACAGTGTACATATTAGCACACCCACATTTCGCCAGTTATATATTTTTTAACTCCCATGTTATAGGGGACGAGCCTTGTCTACAACCGGGCAGAAATTCAGACTCCGTGGCTGCTTAGAGATTCCTTATGGAAAAATCCAATAACACTTTGCCCGACCCGGGAATCGAACCCAGGACCTCATGTTCAACAGTCGCGCTTGCGAGCACTCGACCTACGAGGCAGTCAAAATAATAAATAATTATTTTAAGGGACAATATCATTTGATCCTCTAAAATCTAATTGATCTATTGTAATTGAGCACTTTTAAATATAAATGATGTATTTTTCATGTTTAATCTTTACATTAATTATTGCGTCTATATTAGTTGATCTACGGATAAATTTATAAATTAACTGCATTCTAGGTAACATGTTATTTATGTTTAAACATACTTAATTAATATTTGGTATACAAAAATAATATATGATCCTCTTTTTAGTTATTGGTCTCTTTGGCAAGAGTGAGCGAATGGAGCTCGGGGGTTGGGGCGCCCCGGCTCCGGACAGGTTAAGTTTGAAGGGGATGGCGGAACTTTGACCCCCAATATCTCCGTAACTAGAATGTTCCCAGGTACGGGCTAGATCAAAAAAATATCGCAATGACGGGGAGAACAAGTGCCTTTGAGCTTCGTTTAGGGTATTTTTACACCCTTTCCAAGGTCAAATTTTTTTTTTCGGATGGGAAATCATCAAATGACTCCTCCCGCTCTGGGCGGAGCGGAAGGGAGTGTCAGACTTTTACTGACTAAAATCATCCATGTTCCTTCTTTTGCCCTTTATGTTCCAGGGCCGCGGTATCTCTTTCGAACAGTCCCGCAGCCCTGGATTCCAAGCTTAACTCGCGGATAACTTTGATAATGCGATGCAGGATGTTTTAGTACGTTACTCACGTCATAGATGTCGCTGCTGATATTATACATAATTATAAGGTCATAATTAGTAAATAGAAGATGACAGCTATTCATTACAGCAGTATAATGAATGGACCAATCGCGTGTCAGAACCATTTTTTCAAGCCAACCAGAGCGTTGCCTACAGGCAGGTGAAAACTTAGTAGAAAATTAATACATGACTATTTCGAATGGGCAAGTAAGATTTTAATTGGACTATTGATTAATATAGGGCAGCGGTGGCACAATGGTGGCGGCCTCGACTGACGCACAGTAAGTTGTGGGTTCGAACCCAGGCAGGCGCACTACTTTGTGTAATTTATTTCATCACCACTGCTCTCAAAAATGGTGAAGGTAAATATCGTGAGGAAACCGGCATGTCCTACTAGAACCAAAAATTCGAAGACATGTGACATCTACCAACCCGCACTGGGCCCGCGTGGTGGATTATAGCCCATTCCCTCTCATAGAGAGGAGGCCGTGTGTCCCAGCAGTGGGAACATAATAGGCTGATTATGCTTATGCTGTATGGAGGAGCTCGTAGTTAGTAATAACAGCCGCTCAGGTCTATCTTCAGGTTTAGCCACGCTTGCCTAGGTTGGTCCGTGGATGGGTGACCATCCATTAAATACTGAGTTTCCTCTGTGCCTCGGATTGCACGTTTTGCCGTTGGTCCCGGCTGTCATTTGTAGATCTTTGACAGTCGTTACAGGTAGTCAGTGGCCCGAAAGTCTGACAACGAGTCTTATTAATTGGGTATTACCCACTACTACTAATCGAACTCAGGACCTATGTTCGGCAGTTGCGTTGCAACCACTGGACCAATGAGGCAGTCACAGACATACACCACACCATACCATAGACTGATGTGTACATTTCACAGACTAATGTTAAAACAAATGAATTCTCATACAAATAAAGTTATCGCTTGAAATCGAATTGATCAAACATTTCAACAGTGCGTTCATATTGTATTTGCTAATATTAGCGAATTGCCTACTAATTGAATTTGTTAACAGTGTTGCTACATTGAAAACGAAGCGGTATTTTAATTAAACTTTTCATTCGTAAAGGCGATTCCATGATTTCTGCGAATAATGGTTGATTAACCGACAACCATACAAGTCAATTAACCAATATTAAGCTAGTTAATGAACCGAAGGACAGTCAGATAGTTGAAGAACCATTAATCGGCTGTGATCGCGGTAAATGGATTATTAACTTACATTGAGAGCAGTTTATGATTCATTCACCAACTATCATGCCCGTTAATAGAGCAGCGGTAGCCCAGTGGTGGCAGCCCTGACTTACAAACAGTAAGTCGTGTGTTCGAACCCAGGCAGGCGCATTACTTTGTGTAATTTATTTCATCACCACTGCTCTCAAAAACGGTGAAGGAAAACATCGTAAGGAAATCATCTCTTAGAACCAAAAGTTCAAAGACATGTGACATCTACCAACCCGCACTGAATTGAACTTAGGACCTCATGCTCCAGCAGTCGCGCTTACCACCACTAGTCCAACGAGGCAGTCTCTCGTAGTTTCTACCTACAAAAAAAAGCCTACGTTTATGTATGTATGTAAATAATGTAGGTACATAATATATAATTAGTATTCAAAATTTTCTACATTTTACTATGATACAAAAGTAACAATATAATTATTACATAAAAGCCAGAGAAAGGTAATTGTGTACATAATTAAAAATGAGAAATTATTTAACAAATAAAAAAAAGAATTATGCAACATAATACATATCACGAAACTCCGAATTGCTTGGTTTATGATCCGCTCTTAGTAGTAATGTTTATTGATACGATATAATTGCTAGTTTAAATTTGAGTTAGTACCGATAATGATAAGATACGTCTGTCTGTCTGTCTAGCATATATTTATAGAATTCGGTGATAATAAAGGTAGTCTAGCTAGCAATTAGTAATAATTTCTCTCTCAGTAACCCGGAGTCTGTAATTGTGACCAGTCGATGTCAATAGAGCAGCGGGGGCCATTGGCGGCCCCGATTTACGAACAGTAAGTCGTGGGTTCGAACCCAACCAGACGCATTACTTTGTGTAATTTATTTCATCACCACTGCTCTCAAAAACGGTGAAGGAAAACATCGTGAGGAAACCGGCATGTACTAGAACCAAAAATACGAAGACATGTGCCATCTAGCAACCCGCACTGGGCCCGCGTGCTGGATTAAAGCCCATTCCCTCTCATAGAGAGGAGGCCGTGTGTCCCAGCAGTGGGAACATTATAAGCTGATTATGCTAAGCTATGATGTCAATAGATTCGTTTGATGCGTTGATTTCGTTGCGAGTCGGACTCGCGCACGAAGGGTTCCGTACCATTATCTATAAAAACGGCAAAATGTATGGTTGTATGGGAGCCCCACTTAAATATTCTTTTATTCTGTTTTTTAGTATTTTTTGTTATAATAATCATAATCATTTATTTATTTGCACAAACATGAGTACCTACAATACAAACAACAACAAATTTTGAGCATGTAAGAGATGTTAAAGCTAGTATAGCGGCAAAGGAAATACATCATCTGTAAAAATTTCAACTGTCTAACTATCACGGTTCATGAGATACAGCCTGGAGACGGACAGACAGACAGACAGTACGGAACCCTAAAAAGGTAAAAAGGACATTGCAAAAAACGTAAGAAAATTTGAATTTCGCAGGCTAACCTGGCGCTGCCTTAACAAGATTTTTATGTACGTCCACCATTTGTATGTCTGTACTTTTCTAATTCAAACACAAAACCTGTTGTTTTGGTGTAGTTGTCATAATTACGAGCATTGAAATAGCAGACTACCCCCCAGGTAGCTCTCGATGACCTACTGGTTTGAATTAACATAAAAGTTGATAAAAATCCACCAAAAGTCCTAATCACCGAACCCAGAAATCACTATAAATGATAATTATGCGACAAATTAGTTTTAATACACCACATTTTTGCACACAATCATAACAATAATTGGTTGACCGGAATCGAACCGCCACGAATCAGTACGAGGGTGATATCGCGTGAAACATAGCTTCCTTTAACAGAACTCAGTCGATGCATGTTATTAGCAGTGTTTCCTTCCTCAAAAAAACCATTTCCTACATACTTTGCGCCATTTTTTCTGATTTCCACCGGAAATATGGGGCGAAAATTTTAGTTTTCCACACGATTAGTTTATGTACATTGATTTTGAACATAATTCAGCGGCATTCGGTAAGACTGCAAGCCGCTCGGGAAATGTAGATATACTATAAGGCAAACCTCTGCCTAAACCTCAGTGGGATATACAGGCATGTTTTATATTACCAATCTAACCATCAGTCTTACCAAATGGTATCCAATAACTTGGTTGTAGAGGTCAGATTTAAGCTCCACATAAAATGTTGGTATTCAGCTGCAAATAGATGAAAACAATTAACTTATCGAAATATGTTTTACCATGTTACGAAATCTAATTTTTAGACTTATTACTATGTAGTATCAGCTTGTATATAGGAGCTCTTGGCTAAATAAGAACAGCCGCTCGGATCGATCTTTAGGTTAAGCCGTGCTTACCCAGGTTGGTCGTGGATGGGTGACCACCCATTACGTACCGAGTTTCCTCCGTGCCTCGGTAAGCACGTTAAGCCGTTGGTCCCGGCTGTCATTTGTAGATCTATGACAGTCGTTAGTGACCCGAATGCCTGACAACCAGTCTTACCAAGGGGTATCGTATTACCTAGTGCTAACTGGGTTGTGGAGGTCAGATAGGCAGTCGCTCCATCGCTCCATGTAAAATACTGGTATTCAGCTGCATCCGGTTAGACAGGAAGCCGACCCCAACATAGTTGGGAAAAGGCTAGGCAGATGTCGATATCAGCCTGTATATTTATTCTGCCCCACTGCTGCAAAAATACCTCTTCTTATACAGGAGAAGAATCCCCATTCATATCATCTTGTAAAAAGACCATGTCCAAGATGTCTCGTTTATGTTAAAGTGTATTTAAAGTAAGGTAATTTACTTATTCCATGTTCGTGCGATCTATAACGTTACAAATGCTAGTTCGATTTCACGCGCAAGCTGAGTCGCTGAGTAGGGTCACCACGTGAAGCAATGTCATGCATAGTTTCATTTATTCTGCCCCACTGCTGCAAAAATACCTCTTCTTATACAGGAGAAGAATCCCCATTCATATCATCTTGTAAAAAGACCATGTCCAAGATGTCTCGTTTATGTTAAAGTGTATTTAAAGTAAGGTAATTTACTTATTCCATGTTCGTGCGATCTATAACGTTACAAATGCTAGTTCGATTTCACGCGCAAGCTGAGTCGCTGAGTAGGGTCACCACGTGAAGCAATGTCATGCATAGTTTCATTTTAGAACAACATGCAAGAAAGTATAGACAAGATTTTTATTTTTTTTGGTTTCCGGGTTTCCGTATCAAAAGCGTGCTAAGGGGACCAATGCTAATCCTGTAAAAATAATTAGGTACATGAGTTTAAATAATTACTTAAGCAACCATTTATATAAAATATACAAGGATTTGAACGAAGTAAGAACCGTCAAAGAAAGAAAAGCTAAGAATTCTAAATTTTGACAGTTCTAAATTCAAGCAATTACTGAAGTACATTATAAACATCGTATCTTAAGTTATTACTTTTACTCAAATAATCACTAGACTTGTTTATAGATACGGGTGTAAGATTCCGCTGGTTGTCCATTTGTCACAAAGCTGTACCTTTGGAATATTAAAAAGTAGACACTTGGAATTTTCATAGAATGTGTATTACTATAACAAAAAAAAGAGTATGCTGGCCGTGATTACTTTCATTAGTAAAATCTGTCCATAGTTGTCTATGGTAATTGGGGGGAAATAGTAAAAACTAACTATTCTTACCAAGGGGTATCGTATTACCCAGTAAGGGTTTAGAAGTCAGATAAGCAATCGCTTCATGTAAAATATTGGGATTCAGCTGCACCCGATTAGACTGAAAGCCGACCCCAATATAGTTGTGAAAATTCTAGTCAGATGATGTCGAGTCGAAGTCGAAACTAACTTAAATCTTACTGATAATAAATGTTACCATGTAAAGCAATAGTTACATAAAACATAACGAATAATAGACACCATACACAGCACGGTCTATAAGTAGACTAATAAAACCATAAACAACATAAATTTATGGTCATTAGCTTTGTGGGTGACTTTGATCGTTATATGACATAATTATTTCCTGTGTACCATCCGCGTAGCATTTTCTCAACTATGTTGTTTTCTGACAACCAGTCTTATCACGGCGTATTGTGGAGGTCAGATAGGCAGACGCTTCGTTGAAAATACGCTATGATATGAACATGATAGCCAGCTGCATCCGTTAGACTGGAAGCTGTCCCCAAGTTGGAAAAAAGACAGTCAGTTTAGTCAACATTTTTCCAGTTTACTTTAGTTGAAAATGCAAGATTCCAAAGCCTCGGATCTCTGGTTGTTATTCGACTGCAATTTCAAAGTCTTAAAACCATCGATTCGAAACATAATGTTGTCCGGAGTTTAGGTCTATACCCGGCTGATGGCAATAGGCTCGCCTCACATGGAACTCAAACATAACTGGCTATATGTGGGGTACACTCTGCCTTACCCTTAGGGGAAAAACGTCGCGATGTTACGTTATCAGTTAAACTTATTGTGAATTTTAGATGAACGGACATCCGACCCCTCCTTACCTCATCAATCCAGCAGAACACCTTCCTCCTGGACAGGAACTGCATTGGCCAATCTGGAAATCTCTTCAACGTTTGCGGGCCTACGTTGACCGCTATAGAAATAATTTGGACATCATCACGTCCGAAATACAATGTCAGTGTGGAGCCCATCTGCAGGATATGCCCCACCTCCTTTCTTGCCCATCCTGCACAGCCACCTGCATCTTCCAGGATTTAAACGAAGCCAGGTCTGTGCAGGTGGCGATATACTGGTCGGGTATTATTTGAGTCCATCGTCACGCAAAGATGAAGAAGATGATGACAGTTAAACCTAAGACGATACTCTAACCAACCATATGATATACAGGTAGAAACCTCAGCACCTCTGGGTAAACAACAGACGTTATGTGACATTTTCAACCCAATTTCACCTTTAATAAAAAGTTTACCTAACATAAATTCGAAATTACAACATACTCGATAAAGCCTTGAGTTCTGTCCCTGAGTTACCCAACCGATAGTCACTGTAATACCCCCCCTACATGCGCAAGCGCCTACTCACAGTCAGTACCGCGTTTGCGTCGGTTAAAGACGCCATTTTGTATATTTAACTACGCTTTTTATTCCGTACAAAATCAACTTTGGAAAATCGTGTGGTACTTTTTACTGTCATTTTTGTTTGTGTGTGTTTTGTTTTTTCGTTTTCTCATTTGTTTTTAGTGAATGTTTTTCTGTAGTTTTATTAGGTGTGTTCACTGTGATGTAAGTGTAGTAATGCTTTGTGTGTATGTATGTGTTTGTAAGATTTTCCTATGGTAATCTCAGTAAATCTTTATTGATGTTTGTGTGGGACAGAATGAATTGTGGAGATAATCTTTTAGTTTTCTTAGTGCCTTATCTTAAAAGCTATTAGTTCCAATAAAATATCTTGGATAGCTATTTGGGTCTGATATTTCACGGTAAATTCTGTAGGTAGGTACTTTCTTTAATTGAACAGTTAATTAAAGATTTAAAAAGGAGTTACCTCATAAATAATCTATTTTTGTTAATCGTTTAAAAAACAAGTTATATGACATTCTTATTACAAAAAACATAATTAAGTTTACATTGACAGTTGCCATCTATACATTAATAAATTGTCAAAGTAGCCAATGACAGCTACGAGTATTAAGCAATACCAAACGAGTTTTTTGTCAGTCTTTAAAGCCAATTTGATCGTGAATGTTACAAAAAATTTAAAAGGTCTTTTAATGTAAGTTATTGAGATTAAATAGCCCTTAATGCTATGCAGTTTAGTGTCACTTTAGCCATATAGAGTAATAGTTTCAATGGCTTATAATAAGCTGTCACCAGTTTCGCCCGGTGACGTTTCACACAAACTTTCAACGTCTATTTCACTCGATTAGGGGTTTAATTTTCCAAAATCCTTTCTTAATAATAGCTACATGGTGTTCTAAATTTTAGCTCGATCCGTCCAGTGGTTTTTTAAGCTGTGCGTTGAATTGTTGATAGTTAGTCGGGACAAACGATTTTTTATGTATGCTTATAATCTTTGGTATGGGGTTTAGAAGCTTGATATTTCTCGTAAGAGTTTAATTATAAATCGAAGTTGGGCTCTAAGGAAATATTTTTGAAAATTCAACCTGAAAAATGATTTAATAGAATTTATAATAGAATTTCATCATTAATATCTAATGGTTATAAATGGTATATACTATACATACCTCCATTTTTTAATGTTTTTTTTAAATATTTTACTATTTTATCGTTTCAATTTATTATTATTGTTGTATAGGGGTATTTTGACTGAAATATGAACACAATTTTTTTTTTTTTTATATGATATTGGGCACACGACTATGTGTCAACCTGACATAATAATTTTAACTGTTGCGACTACAATACTTGACAGTTCTCATTAATGATCGATTATATTAGAGTCCCTCACACAGAGAGGAGGTTGGTGTCCCAGCAGTGGGAACATTACAGGCAGATTATATTACGATAATGAAGTCTCTCAGTATCAAGGTGAAACGAACCTTTGTAATACGGACCAAGTTTTATAATAGTTACGAGCCGAAAATTCACATCAATTTTAGTAACACTCTGATGTAAGTGGACTTGGATTTTCAGCTGTTGGTTTAGCGCTGAGAGTCGAAAATCCAACAGCACAACATAATCTAGGCGTTCATTTAGTAGTTTCTTAGTGATAGTGAAAACGAAATAAGTCATATAATAGATACTTGGAGTGAATTCACAACAATTTTGAACAGAATAGAATTCTCGACCTCTTGTCTTAGCAATCTTGCCCATTGTACTTAAATTCTCAACATTGTATGAGAACCATACATTTACACACACATACTCATACAAGCCTCGTTGCTCTTGTGGTTTCAAGTGCGACTGCTGAGCATGCGGCCTCGGGTTCGATTCCTGCGTCGGGCAAAGTGTTATTGGGTTTTTTCATTAGGAATTTCTCGGTATCAGCCCCGAGTTCGGAAGTTGGCGGTGGGTCCTGAGCCTGAGCTCTCCCTGGTCGTGTCTGCTTGTCGTCCCATCAGACTATGAGAGTGAGAAGAGAGAGTGCAGCAAAATCTCCTGCGTCTATGTTTAGTCTCTGTTGAGATTGGCAGTCATGGCTGGAATACGTCAAGATTCTATACAATTTAATGTTACTCCTGATTCTATAACATATATCTTATTAATTCCTATTTTCCTACTCACACTATATAGGCGAAACTTTGTGAGGATGGATGGATGTTTGTTACTCTTCCACGCAAAAACTACAGAACGGATTTGGACGAAATTTAGCACACAGAACGTTTATAACCTGGATTATTAACACATAAGTAGTATACTTTTTATCTCGGTAGTATGATCCCATGGGACGATTATCGAACTCAACGCGGGCGTAGCCGCGGGCATAAACTAGTCTTCTTTACATTTATAAAGAATGGAATCTATACTAGCTGTTCCTTGCGGTTTCACTCGCAGTTTATGACTTTTTTTTGCCTTTGCTCGGTTAATTGAAACGTGATGTTAAGAAAAAACAGTTTTCAAATCCGACTGGCCCGTTCCCGAGATTAGGACATTCAGACAAACAAACTCTTCCGCTTTATTATATTAGTAAAGACTTTTTGACACAAAACACACACACTTATAAAAATTACAGGAAAAACTATGGCAACACCATTTTAAATGCATAACAACGTCGACGAGAGCCAAAGGGGGATAGCCCAAAACGTTTTACTCTATATTAAAGACATTTTCTATCTGTACTTTAAATTCGCATTTTATGCTATAATTATTTACATAGTTTTCTATATTTTCGATTATTATTTTGGATTATAAACTATTGTTTTCTTCTCTTAAACAGAAATGTGAAGGAATAGTGAGAAAAGTGTGAAGTGATAAACTGTGACTTTTTGTGACTTTTTTGACAGACAAAGGAGATTTTTGGTAAGTTGACGTTTTTTTTTTGTTTTTCTACCGTGTTTAATATCATGTATTTTATACTATAGTTATTACTGTACTTCCGGAATAGGCAAAACGAGATTACAAAAAGTAACATTGCATAAATTACATTGTATCACCCTCTATGACAAGCAGATAACATTTTAATAGGTACCCAACTTTACCTTAAAGTCTTTTTCAAATAGTTTTTAATTGCTTTATATCTTATTTTTAATCTGTGAGAAAAAAAAATGTACAGGCTGTAGAGAATTATTTTTTGTCTGCGTCAAAATTTTCCCGTAGGTTTAAAAAACAAAACTATTCCATTCGAGTTTTAGAGTGAAGAGTTTTATTTCTTAGAACAGATGCAGCACTGACATGATTAATGAACATTATTATCGTCCATATTCTTTTCCTCTCCTGCGCTGGTTTATTTTTTCTTACTTACATACTTTACCAAAACATCCAAAAAAAAAGTTTCATCAATTCCTCTGGTTATCGCTTTCCTTAAATACTGAATAACCTCAAAAACTATACCTAAAAGAACAAGCAATTACTACACAAAAAAAAACTAAATGAATTCAAAAAAAACGTGTTTAACTAAACTACATTCAAGCCTTTATTCTTTGCCAAAACCCAGTCTCGACCAATGATGTAACGACGATTATTTTTACTATTAAATCTAGGCCACTTCTGTTATAGGCACTAGTAGTATAATGATGATTATCTCATAGTTCTATTATAACCGGCATCGCCGGAGGGCGATAGCGATAACAGCTTATAATTGGCTAGTTTTTAATTGCTTTATATCTTCTTTTTAATCTGTGAGAAAAACAATGTACAGGCTGTAGAGAATTATTTTTTTGTCAGCGTCAAAATTTTCCCGTAGGTTTAAAAAAAGAACTATTCCAGTCCATACATTTTGACCGTGTTTTGTTTGTTTAAATAACCGATTTTTCAAATAACGAATTCATAGTAACCGTTTGTGCATAGATGTTCCCTTCTACCCTTTTTTGGGATGGGAAATCATCAAATGACTCTTCCCGCTCTGGGCGGAGCAGAAGGGAGTGTCAGACTTATACTGACTAAAACCCACCCATGTTCCTTCTTAGCCATTTGTGTTCCAGGGCCGCAGTATTTCTTTCGAACAGTCCCGCAGCCCTGGGATGTTCCTTCCATCCTGTGTTTTCTTTTCCATAATTGAAAGGTTCCATAAGTCGTTGTGTTAACCACCTATTTTTACAGCACAAATAAAAAAAAACAAAATTAGTTTTACAGTTTATAAACACAAGAAAAATGAGTATACACTGTACCCATTTCTTATAAGGTTATACAGACATATCAAAGTGTGCTAGGAGTTCAACATAATCAAGGAAGTAGGGTGTGAGTACGGATATCTATCATTACGAAAAAAGAACTGAGATAAAAAAAAAGTAAAGTGGTACTAGTTTATTTATTTTTCATGACAAAGGGCATAGTCCTTTACAAAGAACAAAAATATCACTCCCCTTTTGAGCTCCGATCCAGTCGAGGAAAAATAATGATTCCGTTGTTTGCTTTTTCAATTGAAACAGCATGTATATAACTTATGTGTCGGAAGTATAGACCTTGAGGTCAATGGGTTATAGTAGTGAATGTTACCCATGGCTACCGACTTATTGACGCTATGCACGTCTGCAGCTGACAAGGGCTACTACAGTCGCCGACATTGAAGACATCATTCAACTGCACGCCTGTAATTCGCGAAGAGTTAAGCAGAATTGTATTTAAAGTACGCGAAAGTCTAGTTTCATCAGTTATGTTTAAGTCCCATGTAATTGAAAACGAGCCTAATGCAATCGGCCGCTGACTGCCTCGTTGGCTCTAGTGATCGGTAGCGCGACTGCTACAAGAGGTCCTGGGTTCGATTCCCAGGTCGGACAATGTGTTGTTGGGTTTTTCCATCAGGAATCTCTCAGTAGCAGTCACGGAGTCTTTATTTGCGCCCGGTTGATGGCAATAGGCTCGCCCCTATTACATGGGACTTAAACATAACTGGCGAAATGTGGGTGTACTATTAGGTACACCTCTGCCTAACCCTTCGGGAAACTTTCACCCACTGTGTTCTTATGACCTCCTAACTAAAATTTATCATCACACTTTAAATAGTTACTCCAAGTTAACGGTAAGCAACTCACAATAACATATTCAACTCAGGTTTATGTCGTAACTATATAAGGATTGTGTAACCCATAACCTCCCTTTTGCGGAGTAGGTTACATAGTAACCTGGTGTTCTTATGGGGTCACCAGCCTTTAGCCTTGCTCTAAAAAACAATAAGTCTTTCCTGTATCAGCTCCTAGTATGGAAGCCCAATATTTTTATCTGACACAAAAACAAAACACAAAAAACAAATGACAGCTTTTCTTGTTTTGAAAAAAAGAACCTGTTTTGAAAGTCCTCCTATTACGGTCTGAAGAAATTCTGGCTGTATGACTTGATAATTTGCTCAGTAATTTTAGAGGACAGATGAATGAAAGAAAGAAATATATTTATTTGGCACATGCCATTGCACACAACATAAAATAAAAACTTAAATCTAGGGCCATGGGGTTCGAGTGCCCACCTAGTATTTCGGGAAATCGCCAAGCAGTTGGTCGACTCTTCACGTGACCAGAGGGCGGGCCATCCATTTCCATCTAACGTGGACATGCTGCCAGCCTTCTGGGCACTTTTTCTGTTGACAGCGATGTGGATTTTTTTGACGCCCTTGGCACCCTTTTGATACTTGTACATATTTTTATTACTATTATAGATTTTGTAGTTAGTAAAATATTTAATTAACCATATTAAAATCTACACAGAAAAAAGAGTTAATATTGTGTGTCTCACGGCTGCACCAAATAGGCCCAGTTCAGCAAACTGCCGAGCAGCTAGTGCCCGACGCTGGTTTTCAGCTGGACCTGAGATGGTGATGTGACGGACATAAAACAGTTTTGCACTTTTATAATCCTTATCTTTACCAATATTAAAAATGTGAAAGTAAGTTTGTCTGTTTGTTACCTTTTCACGCCTAAACCACTGAACCGATTATCCTGAAATTTTGCATATACGTTGTTAGGTGTACAGAAACGAACATAGGGTACCTTTCATCCCGAAAAAAAGTACTGTTCCCGAGGAAAACAACAATAACGTTCTTATGATAATAGATGGCGCCACGTGTCTTTCGAATCATGCTTGAATTATGTTATTACAAGGAGAGTACAACCTGAATTGATTGTCAAATTCTAAATTAACGCGAGAGAAGCCGCGGACAAAAGCTCGTATGTTAATAATGATGATGATAGTTCTTTTAGTTTTGGAAACTTCGCCTGCTATTATAAACACCAAATTTTGATGGTCATACTTGAGGATAATAGTATTTCTCAGTAACTTTTGAGGTCGAGTGACATCGGATTTTGGAAACAGGTAAAAATATCGGTATTTCTTGGTAATGATCATGGTCAGATGACAGTTGTTTCCAGTAAAACATTGATATTTACCTGCATTTGGTTGAACTGGAAGCCGATTACAACTTAAATGAGGAATGCTGGATGATGGCTTAAATATATAAATAAAAGTAAATAAAATATCTTTGTTTCAGATCTACATCAGTCTATAAGTTGTTAGTGGTTAGTAAAAGATTGAACTTATATATGCTATGTTAGTGTTATTAGTGCTTAGTTCAATTTAACTTAAACCTATGCCTATTTTAACCCAGTGTCTTTGGATGGGGCAATCCACTCTGCCAACAATCATTTTCAGAATTATCATCTTAAACCTTCATTTGGAAATTTTGGTGGAAATACATTCCACCAAAGAGTAGAATAGAAAACCTTTTAGATGATATAACGATAATTATAAGAATATGCAACGGCATCCTCATACATGAAAATATCACGACTGTTATCCTCAAAGTGTATAACAGAACTGTTCCTAATAGTAAACCTATATTTCGCCAGTTACGATTAAGTCCCATGAAGCACAAATCCAGATTCCGTGGCTGCTACTGAGAAATTAAAAGAAAAACCTAATAAAACAGCCGTCCTGGGTATCGAAACCTGGACCTCATACTCAGCAGTTTTTCTTGCAGCCACAAGAAGCGGGCAAAGGTACTGGATTTTTAAAAAAAGTCCCATAAATCCACAAAGCACTTTCACGCGGCGAACTCAAACTCGATTTTAAAAGCCAACACACCTAATCGATTTCGCAGTTCGATCGTTATAAATCATTTGAAAGCTATCGATTAGACTGTGGCTAATCAATTCTAATCGATTGTAACAATCGCTTCTGCAGTGTCGTAATATTTTGACATCCAGTTTCATCGTTTTAAGTGTTTTTAAATTGTGTTTAAGTGTCCTCATCGGGATTTCATTTGTAATTTGATTTTAGATGTCAAGTATGCACTTGACATTTTGAATAAAATGCTTCTGTCCTTGTCTTTTCAATATGAATGAAGCAAGACGGCAAAACCATTTAGTTCTATAAGGTCTATGAAACCTGCTCGAATCTTTAATGTGATTCTTTGACACTAAGGCGCTTGTTCGCCCTGTCATTGCAACATTTTTTTGTTCTGGACCATACCTGGGAACCTTCTAAGGCTTGAAGAAGTCGAAGAGATAATATTGGAGGTCAAAGTTCCAACTTTTAAACACTAGTTTTTAGGGTTACAACTTTACTTTAAATACCTTCTTTACCCGTTTACTATTAATTGCATCCACCAGCACTGAGCAGTGTTTTGAGTGCATTACATGGAGTCCTACCGTAAAGTGTGATTTTTACCCAAAAAAAAAAATTGTTTCCGAGAAAAATTACTAACCTAACCGGATGCAGCTGAATAGCAGTATTTTACATGGAGGAACTGCCTATCTAATCTCCACAACCCAGTTAGTACTGGGAAATACTATACCCCTTGGTTGTAAGAAGTAGTTGAATACAGTTGATAATTCCCAATTAATTAATTAATTATTTAATTTTAATTTAATTGATTTTGTGGAATTCCCTGCCTTCGTCGGTGTTCCCAAGTTCATATGACCCCAATCTATTTAAGTCGCGAGTTAATAGGCATCTTTTGGGTTAGCTCGTTCCATCGTCGACCTCATCTCTGTCCTCTAGGACTAGATTGAGGTCAAGAGTAGGCCCATTAAACATAAAAAAAATGGAATAATAAACGAGAGGAAGGAGTTTGTGACCTTTTTATCGATAAAGTACAGTAAAATCCAGGTCCTTACGGTATCTTGTAGGAGCATCGACCATTTCAACTTGTATGAGCAATACCGTCCCGTTCACGACCTGTCAAACGAGTTTGCCAATAAATGACTGTTTCATTCGTGATTTTTACAACATAATTGATTCGACTGGTTTTTTATAATTGTAGCTCTTTTAAGTAACAATATTATTTAAAATTTTCCACTTAGATCTAGAAATCGCAGTAGAACTATTTGTGAAGAAGCTAGTCCGGGGCATTAGTACCATCCATCGTACTAATATTATAAATGCGAAAGTTTGTGAGGATGGATGGATGGATGTTTGTTACTCTGTCACGCAAAAACTACTGAACGGATTTGGATGAAATTTAGCACACAGATAGTTTATAACCTGGATTAACACATAGGATAGTTTTTATCCCGGTGGTATGATCCCGTGGGACAACTAACGATCTCCACGTGGAGGAAGCCGCGGGCATAAGCTAGTTATAGCTAATTCTGCCTTGTTGCGACTGCCTCGTGTGGCAATTCGCACATCACAAACAAAAGGGGATTAACTGCAAAAACAGTGTTTTGAGATATAGCGTTTTGAAAGTTTGAAAATTCATAGCTCCTGAAGTAAGTGTTGTAATGTCTTAATTTAAGTACAGATTTGATGGTACATTATCCCTCTTTATTTTTAGTAAGTTTTACGCGTGTATCAGTGGTAGTTTTCATTTTATTAGCACTTTTATATGGCCGGGTGAAGATAATACTGTATAAGCAGTTCAAATTGCTAAAACTTTTGAGTTACGACTGTCTAACCCGGACGAAATTGACTCTAATCTGATATTATCACGTACTAATTTAAAATAATACATATAATAAATACAAAAATTGATGTTTACTCTAGAAGTAAGGGATTAACTAAACAAACAAAAACGTTGTTAATACTAAAAACAAGTTTATTAGAATGTACTTAAAATAATAGTAAAAGTAATAGTAAGTGTATATGAACAGAAATGGGCGCATATAGGTATTTCCGCCTTTTTTCTTAAGAATTAGAAAGTATGTAGATAACCCTTTTTTTCGGTTGGGAAATCATCAAATGGCTCCTCCCGCTCTGGGCGCTGGAAGGGAGTGTCAGACTTTTACTGACTAAAAACCATCCATGTTACTTCTTTTGCCCTTTATGTTCCAGGGCCGCGGTATCTCTTTCGAACAGTACCGCAGCCGTGGCAGGCATCGGCCCTTGCGGGCTCCTCCTGTTTGCTGACATCTCTTTTAGGCGCGCGTGGAACATGAACGCGCCGTCGACACGGCCTGTCGTCATACGACGGACGGACGACGAGCTAGCCCATTACTCACCGTCCACAGGCCCGCGCCTACGGTGGCCGAGAGCCACCACGACGTGGCCCCCGACGCCCGGCGCTTCTCTCGCGGCGGCTGGGACGTCAGGTTCTCTCCCTCTCACGTACCGCCACCTCCTTCGCTAGCATGATTGCTTCGCAGAAGGAGGCGACGGCTTCCCATTCCCTCTCGCCCCGGACCATGGCTTTAACCAGGGCCGAAAGCGAGAGGTCGCCGCCGCCAATCGCCGCTACGAGGACACGGCGGTGCTCCGCCCAAGCGGAGCAGACCTCCACGGTGTGCTCCACCGTGTCCTCCGGGCGATCCTCACAATGATAGCACCCGGGCGTTTCCTCCCGCCCGATTTGGTGCAGGTACCTCCCGAAACAACCGTGTCCGGTGAGGACCTGCGTCAGGCGGAAGGTGAGGGCGCCGTGGCGCCTCTCTAGCCACTCCTCAAAGAGGGGACTTATCGCCACTATTGTGACGTGCCCTGCACGGGGTTGCGACAGTCGCTCTCTCCATGTCGCCATGAGATCGCGCCGGAGGTCTGTCCGCTGCGCGACAATTTGCCGCGGCAGTGGAGTTTGCCCCTGGCGCTGTGCCTCCGCGCGCCACTCATGCAGGCGCGCGAGGACCCTTGGCTTACATAAAATGTTTATATAATTATTTCATAATCCTTTTATCTATTATCTGTAATAGTACAGTAGGTTATCTTATAAGCCATAGGATAATTTATTATTTGTAAATCTGTTGACCCACATATACAAAAATTTAAGACGCTTAGGCAAATGCGCCTGTGCTTCGTAAACTTGTTTTAAATTTTACGAAGTAAATAGGGCGCAAGTGGTCAGATGTGGTCTTTTTCCTTATTGTGAAAGCAGTTTTTTATTAGCATGTTAGACGCAAATGCTTATTTGCGTCTTATTAACTTCCTCTTAGAAATAGGGACAAATATGCGCCTTTCATATTACTGAACTAAAAAAAGACTACAAATTATAAGGACATTATCTGCGTAAATGCGACTTTTTAATTAAGTTTTACATAAATTCGTCTATTCATCTTAAATCGAGTTTAAAAAATGAACAGAAGCGCCCTATTTTGTTGTGCTAAAACCGCACTGGAGGAAGTTAGAAAAATATTAAAAATACAGGCAGATTCGCCTTTTTTTTTTATTCCGGCAATGTATGTAACTGAAATCTGGGAAAAATGTTAGATGCGTCTTTTTTCCTATCGGCAGCATTAATATCATCATTATCTGCAAAAGGATCCCCATTTTCATCATTTGAGTTGCTCTCATGTGTCATTTGGCGATCATAAACTGCCCTCAGCATTTTTTCTGTCCTATTATTTCTCTTCATAATTTTGAATTAATCTAAAATACAAAATAAAAGCAAAAGGAAACATCAGACAAAAAAGTAACATTTCATTTAACACTCAGTCACCGCGCAACAATTAACGTGTAATACAGTGTTATCTCAAACAAAACGATGGCTATAAGATATTATTTAGGGATAATTTCGGCGAAAATCACAAATCCATCAAAACAAAATAATCATTACGGAATTAATTCAAAATAATACTACGATTTATATTATATCTAACAGGCAATAAGGTATTAAGTCAAAATAATACTATAAAGAATACTCACATTTTATATTTTCGCTCCGCAAAGTCGTCGTAACTTGAAAATAATACGTGTGACGCCGACGATCGCTGAGCGGCAACTGACTCAACTAGAATGCGACCATATTGATTGATGCGTGAATGACACGATTGAACGGTCAATAAAGAAATGTATTGCCATATCTCGAAAACTATTTGCGCTAAAAATACCATTGTCTTGCCAGATTGTAGAAAAAAAAATCTATGTTCCAAAACGCAAAAAATAAAAAAATGGCATTTTTCGACTTGATACCCTATTGTTTGTGACGTGCGAATTGTCTCAAGAGCGACTGCTGAAAATGAGGGTCTGGGTTCGATTCCCAGCTTGAGCATCAGTGTTATCAGGTTTCTCTATCAGGAATTTCTCAGAAGCAGCCATGGAGTTTGGATTTGTGTCCAGTTGATGGCAGTAGGCTCGCCCCCTATTACGCGAGACTTAAACATTACTGGTGTAATGTGGGTGTACTATTAGATACACTTCGGCCTAGCATTTCTAGAAAATTCTGACGTGATTTTAAGTTAAGATTATAACTCTTAATCAATTCAATTCGTTTTTATAATACAAAGTGTAAACGGACCCTTCACAAAGCCGTCAAAGCTACTACAATCTTTCAAATTTCTTTAATAGATTTTCAACTTTATCGCTATAGCATTACGTCCAAGATTTATTGGGAATATTTGACATTTTCGGGTAGCTTTATGTGTGGCGTCTGTACATCAAACTAAGTAACTCTACACAAAAATTATTGCTGGGAAAAACTTCTTTTTGGGGTGAAACATCACGTTTTACAGTAGGACTCAAAGTAACGCACTCAAAACATTGTGCTGATGGATGCATTGAGCACTAAAAGGGACGTGGAGGGATTTTAACTAAATTTACAACATTAAAAACTTGTATTTATAACAAAAAAAAATACTTGTTAAAAACTTCGAATTTTGACCTCCAATATCTTCGTAACTAGAAGGTTCCCAGGTATGGTCTAGAACACAAAAAATATCACAATGACGGGGAGAACAAGTGCCTTTCAGCTTCGTTAAGGGTACTTTTACTCCCATTTTAGTTCTACACTGGAAAGCAGGTGTCCATAACGTCTGCCAGGGCTGCGGGACTGTTCGAAAGAGATACCGCGGCCCTGGAACACAAAGGGCAAAAGAAGTAACATGGATGGGTTTTAGTCGGTAAAAATCTGACACTCCCTTCAGCTCCGCCCTGAGCAGGAGAAGTCATTTGATGATTTCCCATCCCAAAAAAAAGGTGTCTATAACGTTTTAAAATACATAGTAACATGAGGATTTCACTATACAAAATTTATATCTTTTATTATATTGACGTATTAGGTATTCATATCTTGTTTCTTGAAAGTTTTTTGACCTTCAAGCCTTATTGTAATTCTAGCGATTCCAGATATTTATGTGCTGCTGACAAACCGATAACTTGTAGGGTGAATGCACCAATAAATGTCTGTGGTTTTTTTTGTAGTAGAAAATAATATGAGAGACAATGGTATTAAATAAACTTGGATTTTATTTTAAACAAGGAAAAACTGGCTTTGAAAATGATTTTGTATTTTTAAACGTCTGATAGATTGTGTGATTAAAATAAATTAAAAGAACAATTGACGTTGTTTATTGATTCTCAATATTATTATCTTGAATTAACTAAGTTCTGGTTATATAACATCCAACACAATTATTTTTATTTTAAATTTCAGAAATATTTAAAAAACGCAAGCAATTCATCATTTTTTCCATAAATTCATATTACTACCACGTTCTACAATTTTGTTCGTGTTACAAAGATGCACTCACAAACGGTTTCGTAATATTTTTACTAATTAAAGAAAATACCAACTTATTAACTGTTTCATATACAACAGCGAATATTTATGAACGAATGAATGAATGAACGAAAGAAAACTACATCGTGACTGAAGGAAAGTGGTCAAGTTATGCTCCGATGGTTCAATACGATGCGACACTGGGGGAAAAGATACACAAAAAAGAAATCTTTTTCTTTACAACTGAGAATGCTTTGACAGACAGTAAAACATGGTAATGTTGTGTTTAAAGATTTCGTTATTTGACTGGTTATCAGAAAGACTGCCTCTTTGGACTAGTGGTCGCAATCACGACTGCTTAGCATATGGTCCCGGTTCAATTCCCGGGTCGGGCAAATTGATATTGAGTGTTTCTATCACGAATTTCTCAGTAGCATCCACGGAGCTTGGATTTGTGCCCGGTTGATGGCAATAGGCTCGCCCCCTATTACATGGGACTTAAACATAACTGGTGAAATGTGGGTGTACTACTAGGTAGAGGTGTACCTAGTAGTACACTCACATTTCGCCAGTAACCTAACCTAACCCCTTTTTCGGATTAAGGCGTTATGTTATGAGTATCTTAAAGATTGACTGTAAAATACAATTCATACATTATATAAATACAAAAGTCACTATGTCTGTCGGTTTGATAATTTTTAACGCCTTAACAGCTGAACATATTTTGATGTTTGGCACACAAGTAAACCATAACCATGACCTGGTCTAGTTAGTAGGATACTTTTTGACTGGTTGGAAGTTCCGTTGGGGTGATTTCCATCTCCATCTTCCATTCATCTGATCCCTATTAGCGACACTATCGAATAGTGTAATAATACATGTGTGTTTTTTCCGAAATCGATGGGTTCGAATTCCTGGTCACGAAAATTGATTTTGCAAAAATCTAACGATGCAGTTTTAGTTTTCATCAAATCGGGCTCGAGACTATTTATTTTTACTTTTGAGTATTTTTCACCATTCCTCATAGTTTCGGATTTGGCCAGTCACGCCGACTTGGAGAATTCACCCTGTCATCATCATCTGCCTAGCCTTCTCCCAACTATGTTGGGGTCGGCTTCCAGTCTAACCGGATGCATCTGAATACCTGTATTTTACATGGAGCGACTGCCTATCTGACCTCCACAACCCAGCTAGCACGAGCCGGGTAACACGATACCCTTTGGTAAGACTGGTTGTCAGACTTTCAAGCCACTGACTACCTTAACGACTGTCAAAAATCTAAAAATGTCAGCCGGGACCAACGGCTTAACGTGCTTTCCGAGGCACGGAGAAAACTTGGTATGTAATGGGTGTTAACCCATCCTCGGACCAACCCAGACGATCCGAGCGGCTTTATTATTAACCCGTTCCCGTACTGTCATACTTAAATATTGTTTCTGCCGTTTAATTTGAGTAAGTAAGTGATTGCTTAACATTTTGCTTGGCTCATCCTTGGCACTTCACATTACCTATCTGTAAAGAAATCAAGTTTCTGCCTCAGTCATAGCGTGATAGGTCATATAAGTCAAATATAGTTTACTGGCGAACAGATTTATTATGATGGCCTATTGTTTCAAACTAGGTTTTGTCTTTTTAACTTCATTCTTAAGTAGGTTGAGGTCGGATTAAAGTCTAAACAAGCAGGATGGGTGTGCTGTAGCAGAATAAGTTTACTGCCTATCTGACCTCCACAACCCGCTCGCACGAGCTGGCTAACACGATACCCTTTGGTAAGACTGGTTGTCAGACTTTCGAGCCACTGACTACCTTAATGACTGTCAAAGATCTAAAAATGATACCCGGGACCAACGGGAATTATCGTGCTTTCCGAGGCACGGAGGAAACTCGGTATGTAATGGGTGGTCACACATCCATGGACCAACCTAGGCAAGTGCGACTTAACCTAAAGATCGACCCGAGCGACTGTTATTATTAAGCCACGAGCTCCTCAAATTCACCGTGTATATTTAAAAAATAAATAAATAAAATGCCTGGTAAAACATAACCATCCAACTTGGGTGTATCTACCAATAGATACATCTCTGCCTAACACTATGGGGGTACAGACGTGATGATATATGTAATGAATGAAGTATTTCGTAATCTCTGAAGCATATTAGGTACCTCAACTATCGAAATATCATAATTTCTGCCATTTGTTTATACCTAAGCATAGTTTAACGTGATGTGAGAATTTTCGCCTGTAGTTTTGTTTTTACAAAATGTAGTTTTATTTTTACAAAATAAAACAAACTGAAGAGATAAAGATGCATTTATTTGTATAAACATGTGTGACATAATACAAAAATAATCACTCCTCAAGCAAAACAAAAACCATTAAAAATAAAATATTCAATAGCTCAGACATCAACCGCTTCACCCACCTTATTTTCATTTTAAAACATTTTCTTTGTTTGTTTCGTTAACCTCAGACACAAAAGGAATACAAATAAGACAATACTAAGTATTACTCAGAATTGGCCAAGCTTTTAGTATTTTTTCTTTGTTTCACAAAAAGAAGAATAAAATATTCAATTCTTGTAATTCTGAAGCAATTTTGAACTAACTTTTTGTAAGCAAATTGATTATGTTTGGTTTGTTAGACATAAATGAGGATCAGGGTGTTAAGATTTTCGATGTCTCAAATGTCTCGCTGATGGTGGCGCGTGTGTCGGATCATTTAGTTCCTTCAATATGGTTGAGTTGGATGGTGCTGATACATGCATCATGTTCGTGAACGGGCGCTGTCAGTTGTGACTGGTCATCTCTTGGTTGCCACGGCTTATTTGAATTAATTATTTTATTTTTGAATTGCTTTTCTTTTTTGTTTTTATATGGACACTTTTAACGTGCACATCTTGCTACATCGTTCTCACATACTGTAACATCTCAACATGAATGATGTAACTACGGTTTTGTAAAAATATTCTGATTTAAAAGAGAGTCTATGGAGTTCCTTGCCCGTTCTTCTCCATAGAGATCTACGTTAGGGAATGGGCAACTACAGTACTTTCAGTTTTTATGCCTTGTGACTGGGACTGTAGCTACATTTCATTGTTGTCTTTGTTTCGACAATTCACTTGATGTAAATGCTTTGATTTTGATTCTCATCCTCCGTTGAGAAAGGAAAAACCTCGGACTGTTGTTGTCGATTTCTTGTATAATGGGTGTAAAAGTAACCTTAGCGAAGTCGAAAGGCACGAGACTTAATACAAATAATTAAAATCGATCCACTTTCATAAAAATTGCCATTTTAATCATAACCAACATTAAATGACATAAACTTAGTGCTTAATTAAGTGTTTGCTGATATTATACGAATCATGACATCATAACTACCATTTGATGACTATTTTCGTGAATCTAATTTGCATTTGTTATTAATCAAGTTATTGCATAAGATTTCAACAAGACTGGTGAAAATGTGCTTAATTTATGACCATAAACCATATTTAATTTTTAAACAAAGTTGATCTATCCAAATAAGTAAAATTTAAGTATTTGTTTGTTATTTAAAAACAATAGCTTCTTACTGAATGCTTATGAAAGTATTTACGGTACTTATAACAAAAAAAAAAACAATTATTTTAATTATTTTTCGTCTGTCTGTTTGTTCCGGCTAATCTCCGAAACGGCTGGACCGATTTTGACGGGACATTTACTGGCAGATAGGTGATGTTACTTCCCATTAGTAGATAATTTTTCGGAAACATATCAGTAGTTCCGATGACTACCCCTTTTGTTTTTCGGATGGGAAATAAACTCGGTTTCACTTAAATAAATTGCCGTATGCGTTAAAAAAATACAAAGTTTATTGTGTGTGCGCTAGTTATTATTAGATATGCGTTTTTTCAATTATAAGCGATGCATCACGAACTCAAATTGTTGCTAAAATAATAATATTTTGAGGTAACTTTGCAATCAGTCATTTTGATTAGCATTGGGAATTGGAGCGGAAGGGAGTGTCAGACTTGCACCTACTGACTAAAACCCATCCATGTTCCTTCTTTGCCCTTTGTGTTCCAGGGCCGCGGTATGTCTTTCGAACAGTCAGCCATCGGCCCTTGCGGCCCCTCTAGTTTGCTGAATCTCTGAGGCGCGCATGGAACACGAACGCGCCGTCGACACGGCCTGTCGTCATAAGACGGACGATCGGCGAGCTAGCCCATTACTCACCGTCCATAAGCCCGTGCCTACGGTGGCCGGAAACCACCACGTGGCCCCCGACGGCGGCTGGGCTAGCTCGCCCTGAGGTTCTCTCCCTCTCACGTTCCGCTACCTCCTTCGCTAGCATGACTGCTTCGCAAAAAGAGGTGACGGCTTCCCATTCCCTCTCGCTCCGGACCATGGATCGAACCAGGGCCGGACGTGACTGGAGGATATTACACCTTACATCCAAACTTACAGAAATATCTTTAACTCTTTATAATATTAGTGTAGATCAAAAAACACAAAAAATCTAGTTTTCAATAAGGTCGCAGAGGTCAGACAGAATTTTTACATATATATAAGCAGAAACTGGTATCATCAGTTACAGACAAAAACTGGTTTGATCTTAATAGTTAGAATAGCATGTGAATCCATTTACATGTGTAGTGGCCAATTAGAACTGTTTAAGTTTTTTACATGAATCGAATATAAAACATGAGCTAAAAGATGAGGAGTTCATGGTTACAGACGCTCGGGTCTATCTTTAGGTTAAGCTGCGCTTGCCTAGGTTGGTCTGTGGATGAATGACTACCCATTACATACCCAGTTTCCGGAAAGTACGTTAAGCTGCTGGTCCCAGCTGTCATTTGTAGATCTTTGATTGTCGTTACAGGTACTCAGTGGCCCGAAAGTATGACAACTAGTCTTAGCAAGGGGTATCGTATTACTCAGTACTAGATTGTGGAGGGCAGATGGGCAGTCGGTTCACATAAAATACTGGTATTCAGCTGCATCTGGTTAGACTGGAAATCGACCTCAACATTGTTGGGAAAAGGCTACGCTAAAAACGGTGAAGGAAAACATCGTGATGAAACCGGCATGTCCTAGAACCAAAAATTCGAAGAAATGTGACATCTTATAGCCCATTCCCTCTCATAGAGAGGCGGCCGTGTGTCCCAGCAGTGGGAACATTATAGGCTGATTATGCTATGAACACCTTGCCCTTCAAATCACCTCACCTAACTCTCCAGAGCATGAAGTTACTGCACCCATCTCCAAGGAATAATGTCACATTACATGATCCATTGCAAAATGGCGACGTAACAGTCCGTCTGTCCAATTATGTGTATAGATGACGCAAGGAGACTATCTTTAGGTCACTTGCGAAAGAACTAAGTGTTTGGGCTATTGTGAGTGACAGGTTAGGTGCGGATTGTGACCACAGAGGGCGCTGTGTCTGCACAGGTATATGGTACGATGGTACGCCTACAGCTCCAGGCAATAGCTTCCATTCTATTTCCATATTTCATGTTCAAAAGTGTCTTAGTGGATGTGTGGTGTGCCAAGAATGGATAAAGTAAGGAACGAGTATTTTAGAGGAAGTTTAAAAGTTGCGCCAGTTACAGAAAAGTTGAAAGGGAATCGACTGTCTTGGTATGGACATGTGATGAGGAGCGACGAATCGCATGTGACTAAAAGAGTGATGAATATAAACGTTGATGAATGGAGAAGGAGAGGAAGACCAAAGAAACGATGGATGGATTGTGTGAGGAATGATATGAAAGATAAAGAAGTAAATGATAGCGTGACGGTTGACAGAGGAGAATGGAAGAAAAAAACGTGTTGCGCCGACCCCAAGTAACATGAGACAAGGGCAGGAAGATGATGATGATGACGCTCAAAAGTGTCTTTTTATGGTCTTGTTGGTATAAATGACTTTGACTGGTCTCAATTTCGAAGCCAAGTCCTCGCAACTCTTATTGTACGGATTTATTTTCGTATTGTCTAATAATTATCACTTACTTCGGTGAAGGAAAACATCGTGACGAAACCAGCATGCACGAGAGATTCTCGACGGCATGTAAAGCCAAGTCAGAGGCCCATGGGCGGCATAAAAACTCTGACACCAGGTTAGGTTACCATACGATAAAGAAGAAAAAGAAGACTGGTTTGTGGTGTGGTCAACTGGTATTCAGCTGTGGCCGATAAGACTGGACGCGGACCTCAATATAGTTGTTAGAAAAAGTCTAGATAAATGATGATGTAAGTACACTAAATGATAAACTATCTTTCTTCACACTAACTTCAAAAGAGGTACAATCACATTCACAGCTTATAACTAAAGTAAACAAAGCCGAAGTGGGTTGGCAGGTCGCGTGGCCGCTGCAGTATTGAGGTAATAATTAACACCTGTGCATCCAAGATGACAGTGTTTTAGCGTCTATTATTAGGTATTTTTATTGTCCTTGTGCCAGAAAGGCGTCTTTTTTGCGGGTAGACTGAAGATTATTTGCTGAAATTTCCTTGTAGGTAGGATATAATTTTATGACATATTTGACAAGCTGTCTTGTTGGTCTAGTGGTTGCAAGCACGACTGCTGAGCATGAGGGTTCGATTCCTAGGTCGGGCAAAGTGTTATTGGGTTTTTTCATTAAGAATTTCTCGGTGGCAGCCACGGAGTCTAGATTTGCGCCCGGTTGATGGCAATAGGCTCGCCCCAGTGTCTGTTTGTAATATCAAAATTAAAGCTTTTTGCTGAATGCAGATGAAAGTATAGGTATAGGCACTTATAACAAAAACACATTTTTTTCAATTTTTGTCTGTCTGTTTGTTCCGGTTAGTCTCCGAAACTGCTGGACCGATTTTGACGGGACTACTGGTAGATAGCTGGCGTTATAAGGTCACCATATGCTACTTTTATTTTAGAATTTGAATTAGGATTCCGTGCAAAAAAAAATTAAAACCCTTGAAATTGGTAACAAAATCCGATTCAAAAACAGAAGTCATTTTTTTAAAAATAATTTCACGAGTACTCAGTTCTCGGGCTACAGCTAGTACTTTCATATAAGTACGCATTCAGTAAAAAGCTGTTATTTTGATATTGCAAACAGACACTTCAATTTTATTTATTTGTATAAATTTTAATCATTGTATTCTGTCAAATAAATACATTTTCATTCTTTCTGTTGGGGTCGCCTTCCAGTCATAGGTACTGGTTGCAGCTGAATACCAGTATTTTATATGGAACGACTGCCTATCTGACCTCCACAACCCAGTTAGTACTGGGTAACACGATACCCCATGAAATGCCTTATACACAATGTCATCCATATTATTTCCGTAACTCACATAACACCTAAACAATACTTCATTTACGTCTAACGGTATGCAGTAATACTTTTAGTTTCTTGACCGACTTTATCAAAAGAGAGGTTATGTAACACGTTACAAACTGCCATTGATATTTCCGGCGGGCGGGGGTTTTGTTCGTCTGTCTCCAGTTAGGTTGTTTTCTTGTAAACATGCTTCACGGTTAACTTTTTAGTATATTTTTGTGTCAACCCAAGTTATATTTACGAACCAGCTTATGAACGCGGGTTCGCTCGCATGGAGTTCGATAATTGTTACAAGGGATCATCCTACCGGGATAAATGTATTATATGTGTTAATCCAGGTTATAAACTATCTGTATGCTAAATTTCATCTAAATCCGTTCAGTAGTTTATGCGTGAAAGAGTAACAAACATACATCCTCACAAACTTTCGCATTTATAATAATAGTAAGATTTAGAAGGAAAAATTATCAAGGCAGCAAGGTGGTAAATGTAGGTGGGTGGTGGGGCTGGGTTTGATACCCAGGTCAGGTACAGCATTATTAGGTTTTTCCATCCAGAATTTCTCAATAGCAGCCCGCAGTATTTTGTGCCCGCTGGATGGCAATAGGCTCGTTCCCTAATACATGGGACTTGTGGAATGTGAGTTATACAGCACATCTCTGCTGACCCTTTCTTAGGGGCAGGCGTGACGTTGTATTATAAAACAAAAATATTGTGAAATTGAAATTTAGGTAAGTACCTACCTACTTACCAGGTTTAAACCGGCTTTAAGCAGTGTAAACAGGTTGACAGCACGGTTGGCACAGTAGCTAAACGATTGGTTGCTGCGCTGCATGTCGCGAGTTCGATTCCCGCACGGAACAAATATTTATATGACGTACAGTTAGTTTTCCGGGTCTGGCTGTTTGTGTGTGTGAGTACGCACCCAAGATACAGAAAAAAATCAATTCTACGTATTTAAAATAAAACCTTAACCAGTACAATCCATGAACTGACGATATCCACCTAACTATTAACCTACATCCATTCAGAGCAATGACCAAACTAAAGGTAGAAAACATTAAATATACGACATACATAATGTACATATAAGTATGTACTCGTATATACAAACGACCTTGCTAACAGATACGCGAAGGCCGAGTAGCGTCCTGTATTTACAATACAGGTGTAGTAATATTTAGACATGTAAAAATGTCATGGGACAATGTCAAAATGACCATAATGTACAGCTGTCATTCTTACACCTTTGACAGATCTTTTGGATATAGAAGAACCTGGAATAACTGATAACCAGCCTTGCCTTTGAATCATACTCAGCAGGAAAATTATGCTCAGCAACTGTTTATATACAGAGTTTCCTCCGTGCCACGTTAAGCCATTGGTCCCGGCTGTCATTTGTAGATCTTTGACAGTCGTTACAGGTAGTTCGTGGCCCGAAAGTCTGACAAACCAGTCTTACCAAAGGGTATCGTATAATGGGTGCTGTGGAGGACAGAAATAAGCAGTCGCTCCATGTAGAAGACAACCAGTCTTTACCAAGAGAGGTTTCGCGTGAACCAGAGGATCTGGTCATCTGGATCATGATACGCCTCCTCTTACTCCATTTAAAATACTGGTATTCAGCTTCATCCGGATAGACTGGAAGCCGACACCAACATAGTTGGGAATAGGCAGATTATAAGGTGACAAATGAAAGGGAAGAGTTGACCCATTGTTGGGCAACGGCCTGGCCCAACAACTTCAACTCGGGCTAATTACACTTTAAAGTTGAAATAATCATTATTTAGGCATATCAAACATTTCACCTGTATGTTTTTATATAATCAATGAGTTACTTATGAGCTACAATGAGGAAAGGTCAAAATATTGAGTAAGTAGCAGGTTAGTTATTATTTGTCTAGCCCATACTGTCTCACAGCTGGGTAAATGCCACCCCAACGTCTTCCAAGAGTTCTTGTCCCGCTCCATCTTGAACCAACCCTCGTAATGCGTCAAAGTCGTCTTTTCGCTTACTAAACGTGAAAAAAATCTGTCATTTACGTGGGAATTTCAACATAGCAACAATTATTATCTGTGTTGTGTGTCTGTCTTGGTATCAAAAAAAAACTAAAACAGGACTGTCAGTATGAGATTGATTAATTTAAAAGGTTTAAGACAGAAATAGGACGACCAAGATGGAGTAACTAAGAAGTCATTTATTTTATTTCATTTATACTTTTTATTAAAAGACGTTAAAGATTATTATACAAGTTTCATTTTGTTCCGCAACCCTACTTTTATACTTTTGTTAACCATTGACATACAGACCTACAGTTCAAACACATAACACTCCGACCTACGCAGTCGGGTAAACCTGTGTTATACAACACGTTGGTGAGTCTATGTCATATATTATTGTAACTTAGCGACTGACCTTTGGAGTTTAAGTTGACATTTTACACTAACATAAAACTTGTCTTTTACTAAACTAATCTTTCGAAAAGACGTTAATTGGTAAATAGGATGTTTTGCCATTTAATTAGTTGGTTATTTTGTAATGTGACTTGAACAACGCGCTATGTTTTGGCATTAAAAAAGCTGAAAACAAATTCACTATTAAAAGAAAAGTTCGGTAACCCCTATTTAAGTCAGAATAAATAGTATCTCAATTAGAAGTCGAGTCATGGTAATTATTATTCGGTTTCTTGTCTTTTATTTTGGTATTTGTTAAAATATTTCTTAGTTTAATTTATTTATGTGTATTAGTATCAATCTTCATAAATATAAAATTCTCGTGTCACAATGTTAGTTACCATACTCCTCCGAAACGGCTTGACCGATTTTTATGAAATTTTATATGCATATTCAGTAGGTCTGAGAATCGGCTACTATCTATTTTTCATACCCCCAAGTGATAAGGGGGTAGGTAGGTAGGTAGGGTAGGATAGGTAGGTAGGTAGGGTTGGTACACGTAGGATGGTTGGGTAGTTAGGTAGGGTAGGTAGGGTAGGTAGGGTTGGCAGGGTAGGTAGGGTAGGCAGGGTAGGTAGGGTGGGTAGGGTAGGTAGCTAGGGTATGGTAAAAAAAAGTGCATTGCAACGCATGCCGGGCACAGCTAGTATAAGTATATAAATTTTAGAAAACAAGAAGTTATTTTTTTTAGTAATGAATTTTGTACTCTATCACAATGCTGTCCTATTTAACCCAAAGGTTGACTGGTAGAGAATGCCTTGTGGCATTAAGTCCGCCTATGTCCCACTATTGTACATACATGAAGTTTAAACAAATAAATAACATCTACAAGTATTTTTTTATAAATAATAATCTGTCTGCCTCGATAGTATTACAGCCGTATCATAAACAAATCCCAGTGATTACTTTAGTATTTAGAAATGTCTCAGTAGCAGCCAGGGAGTCTGGATTTGTGCTCGGTCAATGGCAATAGGCTCGTGGGATACCTACGTGGGACTCAATAATATAATAATCATTTTATTTCAGATATCATTTTCATCCATATTAATTGGTAGTAAACATGAACTTTAAAAACTACGTTAGTAAAACATGTAGGTTAGAAAGGAAATGCATAAACGGGCAATCAAATTTCCCCGCAATGATATTCAGGAGACTGTTTGAGCTGCCCCGGACCCTCTGGCACGCGGCACGCTTACGTCTGATCGCTAAGAAGCCATCAGTATGGGCATCAGCAAACATTCCCGACGCAATACAGAAGCGTAGCAGCCACAGCAGCATCCTGAATGCATTGTTATATTGAACTCGAAGAGCATTGATGGCTTTCTGCGTCTTAAACATAACTGACGAAATGTGGTTGTACTATTGGGCACACCTCTGCCTAACCCATCGGGGATCACAGGTGTGTGATAATATCATCATTACACAATACAAGTAACATTCCCACGTTTTACATCAATCGTGATTTTGGTATGAATGTGTGTGTACGACCAATGTTTCATGGTACTTTGTATGATGTTAACAATTGGACACACACACTATAATATTTTAAAGTATATTTCAGGTTTTATTACTTGTTGTTATGTCACTGTCATATGTCATTTGATTGAGGTGTCATTTATTTTGAAGTTGGTAACACTGAAGCTTGTCAGTTTGTTTGATATATTGGTAACCTAGATCTGTGATGATGAGGGGCCTATTATATTCAGTGATCTAACAAGTAATCAAATACGGCTCTTTAGTTTTGTGACCCAGGACCAACCTGAGCTCAGCCCATAGGGATCTCGAGAATCTACAAAGATTTGCCTGGTGATGATAACCACCTGGCCTGTAACATGATAATATTGTAAAACTAGTCATTTTAAAAGAGTAACCATGGAGTTTCTTGCCGGTTCTTCTCCATAGGAAACGACCAACCCGAACCGTGCACCTTTTTGTCGACGTTTCATAAGTGCCCATGTAGGCCTATGTGAAATAAAAATATTTTGATTTGATTTGATTTGATGCTGGGGTTTCCACTTCTCCTTGTCGTAAGAGAAGAGGTGACCCTAGCGATCTTTTGTGGCTATAACATACGCGTCAGTTAGGTTTTTTAAGAGTGAATAATTAGCTTATGCCTGCGTCTTCTCCCGGATGGAGTTCGTTAATTGACCCGCGGGACCATACTACCGGGATAAAAAGTATCCTATGTATTAATCCAGGTTATAAACTATCTGTGTGCCAAATTTCATTCAAATCCGGTCGGTAGTTTTTGCGTGAAAGACTAACAAACATCCATCCATCCATCCTAACAAACTTTTATAATATTAGTAAGACTTGCGGCCGTAACATACAAGTTGGGTTTTTTAAGAGTGATTATTTTTAAGAATTAATTTAGAGGCTAAATTAACAAGCGCACAGGCCGATAATCAAGGTTAAGCAGTGCTTGCCGAAGTCTATCCATGGATAGGAGACCATTCCATTACTTACCGAGTTTCCTCCGTGCCTCGGAAAGCACGTTAAGCCGTTGGTCGCGGCTGTCATTTGTAGATCTTTGACAGTCGTCTCCAGTAGCTAGAAGCCTGAAAATCTTATAACCAGTCTTACCAAGGGGTGTATATGAATGTGGATGGATGGAGAGAGAGAGGGAGGCCAAAGAAAAGATCGATGGATTGTGTGAGGAATGATATGAAAGAGAAAGGAGTAAATGATGCCGTGACGTCTGACAGGGGAGAATGGAAGAAGAAAACGTGTTGCGCCGACCCCAAGTAGAATGGGACAACGGCTGGAAGCTGATGATGTTGACCAAGGGGTATCTTTTTATCCAGACACTGAGTTGTGGAAATCTCTCTATGTTAAATACTCGTAGAATACTCCAGTCTGAAAGCCGACCCCAATATAGTTGGGAAAACGGTATGCAGATGACTTACGATATTTTTAATGATGGAAATGATCAGCGACTTTTGTCCCTGACTATTCACTTAGTTGTGTTACACAGTTCTAATAACTGATTACTTAAAATGATTCATAGTCATCATCATTCTCCGGGACTTATCCCAAATTATTGATATGCTATAAGTTTATAACAGATCTCAAGAAAATTAATGTTATCATTTGTTAATTAATACACACACACAAACATGTTACACACATGTTTTAAAAATGGTAAATTGATTCACTATTAATTTTATTTCACACATAAATTTTATACTTTTTGCTGTGCCCTACAGGGTCCGTAATTGTACCTTAGCTTTAAGCCCATTGTAAGATCTTCACACATTATGGAATGCAAATAAAGATATGAATATGAAATTATGAAAAATTAATTGTGGTCGGCGCAGCATGTCTTCTTCTTCCATACTTCTCTATTACTCGTCATCTCAGCAGTCACCTCATTTCTAGCCATATCATCCTTCACACAGTCCATCCGTCGTTTCTTTGGTCTTCCTCTACTCTTATATAGCGGTCTACATTCTTAATTAACATTTTCCTCAGTTATCATTATTTAAAACGATTACTAGCGAAAATTTCACCTTCTTTATAATATTTCAAACAATACATAATCTAGGTCAGTTCAGTCACGTCTGTCTGTCCGTCTGTCACTTATATAACGGTAACATTACGTGGTAAGAAATTATTTATTGTATTCAAATGTGTGAGGTTCATGTTGCGTATATGGCGCTTTTACCCTAATGGTCTCACGGCTTTAAATAGAACTGGTCAACCAGTAAAGTACTGAATGATTTGATTTTTTTTCTTTTTTTTTTGGTGTGGGAAGTCATCAAATGACCCGCTCTGGGCGGAGCGGAAGGGAGTGTCAGACTTTTACTGACTAAAACCCATCCATGTTCCTTCTTTGTCCTTTGTGTTCCAGGGCTGCGGTATCTCTTTCGAGTAATCCCGCAGCCCTGGCAGGCATCGGCCCTTTCGGACCCCTCCGATTTGTTGAAATCTCTTTGGGGCGCGCGTGGAACACGAACGCGCTGTCGACACGGCCTGTCGTCATAAGACGGACGAACGGCGAGCTAGCCCATTACTCGCCGTTCACAGGCCCGCGCCTACGGTGGCTGGGAACCAGCACGTGGCCCCCGATGCCCGGGGCGTGTCCCGCGGCAGCTGGGAGGACGTGAGATTCTCTCCTACTCACGTTCCGCTACCATATATATAGTTGCCCCTGAATTCCCTTAAAGGATAGACAGAGCTGTAACGGAGGTCTACACTCACATTTCACCAGTTATGATTAAGTACTCCATAAAATATGGGGCGAGCAAGTCCAGTCTTACCAAGGGGTACTGTATTAACTAGTACTAACTGGGTTGTGGAGGTCAGATAGGCAGTCACTCTTTATAAAATACTGGTTTTCAGCTGCATCCAGTTAGACTGGAAACCGACTCCAATAAATTTCTGAAATGGCTAAGTAGATGATGATGTTGCCCCTGAATCCTGAATCCTGATTACTGTGAACTCAATATGAGTAAGCTACAGAAAATGAGTAGACCTAATTTTGTTCGTAACCTGTCGTACCTGCCTCTATATAAACTGCCGAAAGTAAACAATCAATACGGTAGAAGGGTCTGGAAATATGCTCTTCCAAGCATTCTGAATACCATTAATGAATGCCTAGGGACATAGCCAAAAAATTGGAAAACAAAAAAACCTGTACAAACAAAAAAACATCCTAAAAACCTATTTTTACCGTTGAAAACTCGGAAGGGTGTACATGTGGGTCCACTACCAGACAAGGACCTGTGAAAGTAACCTAAATCACAACTGATAGCGCACATAATTTTCCCTCAAATAGATTGAGAGTTATTTTTTATTATAAATAGTCTTGATAAATGCATTTGGAAATAGATTTAAATTATTTTTTAAATGGTGGTTCATAATGGGTAGTAATGCGAGCATATTACCATAAACCGGGCTCAAATCTCATTTGGAATCCAATCCAGGACCTCGTGCTCAGCAGTCGCGTTTGTGACCGCAACTAAAACAAGGAGAACACAAACTGTTGGAAGAAGATTAAGACCTGTCCGTGCTTCGCAGAGCACGACTGTTTAAAATTAAGTTATTAGTAAAACACTTTTAATTACTTTATAACAAGCTGGTAAAAGCCTAATAAAAATTACGCAATAAAACAAGATTAACATATAAAAAGTGTTGCATAATGTTTCATTTAAAACAATGCTCTTGTTATAACTTCAAGTGAGTAAGAGAAAGTGGGTAGGCAGTGGAGCGTGGCTGCAATGCGCCGCGTCACGTATGGAACGACCTTCAGTACTAACTGCTTCTGTTTCACTTATTAATATCAGTGCTGATTGCATCGTTGGTGTAGTGAGTGACTGCTTCGATGGTCTAGTGGCAGCAAGGGCGTCTGCTGAGCGAACCTAGGACCTAATAATGTCCTAGGTTCGATAACCATGGAGTTTCTTGACGGTTCTTCTCCGTAGTAAACGACCAACCCAAACCGTGCACCTTTTCTCGACGTTTATAAAGTGCGTTTTAAAAAAAACCGGCCTAGTGCGAGTTGGACTCGCGCACCGAGGGTTCCGTATAGTAGTTATTTTGTTATTAAACTACATTTTTACGGTTTTCAGATTTTTTCCTTTTCTTGTGCTATAAGACAATGCTTCTTATCAAATTTCATGATTCTAAGTCAACGAGAAGTACCCTATAAATTTTGATTCCTTTGAGAGTGTTGAAATATACGTTTTTTGCGGCATAAACAGCCGTATCTTTTTTTTACGTTAACTTAGAAGTTTGATTCACAGCTTCAAGGGACTGTAGACTTGAGTATATGGTTTTAATTTCAAATCGATACCTCCACGCGTTCCCGAGATAAAGGGTCTTGACAGACAGACAGATGGACGGACCGACAACAAAGTGATCCTATAAGGGTTCCGTTTTTCCGTTTAAGGTACGGAACCCTAAAAATAATATTTTTGTGTCTTAGCCAGTGCATGGTTTGTCTACTACAGCTATATCAATAACATCAAGCCTGTTAACCCAGAAGGTTTTCAGCAGAGGTGTCTTGAACAGTCATGGTACATTTCACCAGTTATGTTTAAGTCACATCTAAAAGGGAGGGAGGGGGGATTTGTACAGACATCAGGCATGAACGAACGACCGAACAATAATACGTGACTACAAAACTCTACATATATAGAGTAGCTCTATACACTCTATGTAGAGACTGCAACCGCAGGGCGTTCACCTTCACGTCGTCCTTGCTGTAAGCACTTTTACCTTTTTGTTACAATATTGAACTGGTAGTATTGTCACGACTCTTATTGAACAGTAATGTAGTGGCTTTGATAGAACCTTCTCGAATATCGTTATTTACCTTTTCTTGTGACCGGCACTGTCTTGGTGAATCCTACTTATATAAATGCGAAAGTTTATGAGGATGGATGGATGTTTGTTACTCTTTCACGTAAAAACTACAGAACGGATTTGGATGAAATTTGGCACACAGATAGTTTATAACCTGAATTAACATATAGGATACTTGTTAACCCGGTAGCATGAATCCATGGGACAATATCTGAACGCCACGCGGGCGAAGCCGCGGGTATAAGCATGTTTATATTTTCACCACGAGATGAAGTATTGTCTTAATTCCTATGGAAAAACAAGTGATTGTGAATTATATTAAAAACTAGCAATTATAAACGATATTATAGCAACCCACTCGCTCGCTGGTCCAGTGGTCGCAAGCGCGACAGCTGAGAATGAGGTCCTGCGTTCGATTCCCGGATCGGGCAAAGTGTTATTGGGTTTCCCCATCAAGAATTACTCAGGATCCGGATTTGTGCTTGATTGATGGTATTAGGCTCGCCCCAAATTACATGGGACTTAAACATAACTGGCGAAATGTGGGTGTACTATTAGGTACACCTCTGCCTAACCCTTCTGGGATTACAGGCGTGATGTTATATATGTGTACTATCGCTATCCGCACTAACTGTCGCTAAATGTCATATCTAACGCGTATCATAATACAAGACCTGTGTATTAATGCTTCGCGTGCGATATAATTATCTCTCCTAATTCGTCAAACCTCTGTTTCCGCTAATTATGGCCATTTTACTGCTATTTTTATTTCCCTGTAGACATAACGTTATTGTAAAATAAGTAATTTGTTCATATAAGTGAACACAATGATAGGAAGTGAGTACCGTATCGTATATCAGAGTCTATTGTCTTGTGTAGTGATGGGTGAGCATCGGTGAAAAATTGTCGATAGTTTTTTTTTTTTTATCAAAAACTATTTATTGCTGGCCAAAAATATTTTGTAATAATGTTCCATATATTAGTACAAAGTAGAAAAATTGTGCTTTAAATACGCCTGAGACGCCTTAACGAACGACTAATTTAGATCTTTGGCACACACAGAGACTAGCACAACTGTATTACGAAATTGAATACTATTATCGCGGTAACACGTTCCTGTGGTGTAATCATGCATAAACGCGAGCGCAGCCACGGTTTAGAGCTAGTATAAAAGACAGAAAACAAATCAAATTGAAGGCTAAATTATTCTCATGTCTGTTTTAATCATTTAATTTATTAGTAAATTGCATTTAACCACATTCAGAAACCGGAGGTACCTCATAATTCCACCTTTTACCGGCGCCGTACAAAAAAACCAATAGGTATACATTCTGCTTATCCTCCAAGGTTAAGCAAGCGACAGTGTACAGTCACAAGCCTCAATAATAATATGTAAACACTTATCAATTTTTAAAAGTGTTTTTTTCGTACTGTTCTGGTTAAAATTTCAGGTTGTTACGAACATAGTATTCTAGAACTCAGTTTTATGAAAAAGACAGTTATAATCTATAAGTTAAAACCGTTATTACTCGCGAAAATTGTTTTTAAATTCAGCAAGGTGTATACATATTGGTGCTCGTGACTGTACATTGTAAATACTTTAGTCATGACTACTAAGAGAAGTCAGCCTTCTAGTAAAGTTGACGGAATTTAAAAAATGTGCCAAGTTGTTGTTATATTGAATGAGATTGTGGGCATTATATATTATAGTTAATGATGTATTTTCTTCAATATCTGCGTAGACAATAACTGACAAGCGTTTGTAAAACTATTTTCCTATACTCGCCCCAAGCTTGGTAATTGTCCCACGGGATTGTACTGCCGGTATAAAAAGTATGTGTTAATCTAAGTTATAAACTGTCTGTGTGCCAAATATCAAGTTCTATTCACTAGTTTTTGCGTGAAAGATTCATAAACATCCATCCATCCATCCTCACAACAAATTGCACTCGGTTACATTCAAAATGTTGAATAAGGCAATAAAAGCAAAGATGCATTCAAAATAAACACCGTACGCGGTGCAAGAGACAGGCTCTTTTTGTCTAGAATGACTTAAATATACAGGACAATCTTTTTATTAATAGTGTCATTTTGTAATTTTATAGTATAACATTAAATACAAGGTTTTGCCAGATTTCTTTTTCTATTTCCCAACTACAGAGGTCGAGAAATATTTAATCAAATAGGCTCTTAAATGGTGCAATAAAAGGTTACTATAATTTGAATTCATCTAAATTAATTTAGGCTTTTATGGAGCTGCAAGTTATTGTAAAATCATATGTTAATTTTTATTATTTATTAACATTTTGTTGCAAAAAATAAATCTTACATTTTATATTTTTCACGACTTTTTATTTTGGTACATTCATGATCTTCAAGAATGTAATAGATATATTTGATCGGTAACGAAGTTCTCGCCTTGATACGGTTATTGCTAAAATTAATTATTAAAGAACAAACACACACCGCCATCCCACAAATTTTACCAAATGTCAAAGTCGATGTAATCGGATTAACATATCGATAGACATGTCCCATCACTAGCGCCAACAACGCAAGGCCTTACATTTCACTTGACTCAACTATGGAAGTAAAGGGAGTGCTGTTCATATGTCTATCTATGGGTACAGTAGTAATTAATGTTATGTTAAGTCGGTAACAGAGGATAATGAATATTTTAATATTGATGATTTATTGTAGGCAGGCGGATGAAAATGCAGCTTTCATATAAGAAACTGAACATTTCAGATTTTTATGAAAACCTTAATGTATTTATGTGTTTCTTAGCCTGTCATGTTTCCCACTGCTGGGCAACAGTACTAATACTATAATTCAATCATGATTCGAAAGACACGTGGCGCCATCTATTATCATAATAACGTTATTGTTGTTTTCCTCGGGAACAGTACTTTTTTTCGAGATGAAAGGTACTCCATGTCCGTTTCTGTACACCTGACAACGTATATGCAAAATTTCAGGCGGATCGGTTCAGCAGTTTAGGCGTGAAAAAGTAACAAACGAACTTATTTTCGCATTTATAATATTAAATATAGTAAGGATATCTTACAATTTAAATTAGGTATGTGTGACAAAAAAATAAAGCAATGTTTTCTTTGTTTACAGGTGGAAGTAACACAATGAAGCGATCCCGTCACAGATGGGTGGGATTGAGCTTATTTTGTAAGTATTTAAATATCAATTTATTTAACAGTAACATTTCAAAACTGCACCTAGCGGTTTAAATGCCTTCCCAATCTTACAAAATCAAAATCAAAGCATTTATTTCGAGTAGGCCAGTTACAAGCACTTTTGAATTGTCTACACAAAGACAACAATGAAATTTAGCCACAGTCCCAGTCACAAGGCATATTAACTGTGAAAGTACTGTAGTTGCCAATTCCAAAGAGTAGATCTCAATGGAGAAGAATGGGCAAGAAACTCCATGGACACTCTTTTAAATCAGAATATTTTTACAAAACCTTGGTTACATCATTCATGTTGTGATGGTACATTATGTGAAAACGATGTAGCAAGATGTGCACGTTAAAAGTGTCCATATTAAAGACAACATAGACAATAAAAAAAATAAAACAATTAATTCAATGAGGAGACGTTTCGAATGAACCATACTGACTTTCAATCAACGATAGTTATGATGTAGAGACGCCAGCTCATAAAGCTACTACAATCTGTCAAATTTGTTTAATAGATTTTCAACTTTATGTCTAAAGTATTAGGTTCAAGGTTGGTTGGGAAAATCTGACAGTTTCGGGTAGGTTATTGGACTGACAACATCAGTCTCCTGCCCTTGTCCCAATTTATTTGTGCTCGGTGCAGCATGTCTTCTTCTTCCATACTTCTCTATTACTCGTCTTCTCATCAGACACCTCCTTTCTTGCCATATCATCCTTCACACAGTCCATCCACCGTTTCTTTGTGTTGGACTGACAAAGGTACTGAACAGATTTGGAGCGTTTGTCGACGCCCTCAGGACTGATGATTTTGAAATAACCAACACTGTTGGGAATCGCTCCCAACATACACGCGGACGGCACGCGCAGGCGACGTGATTGTTGGGAATCACACCCAACATACACGCAGACGCCACGCGCAGGCGACGTGACCGACCAACGCGTCATCAGCATCGCCAAGCCAGCGGAGGTGGCGTGGGGAGACGGCCGGTACGGCGGACACTCGCCTTCTCAGAGCCCACCGCGACGGACGATACTCTCGAACCATTAATATATCTTATGTTTGTCCGGGACCTTTATAATGTTGAAATTTAGAACGGCAATAAACCAAAGCCTAATAATTTAAAAATACAGTCCACTTTCATTTATACCAACGAGCAAGTCGAACAAACACGCTGTGAGTTGGGATGGCGTTCATTACTCGTTCGTTGTCTGTATGAGAGTGTTCTACTAATATTCCATGCAAACATAAGAGCACGCCTGTAATCCCCGAAGAGTTAGGCAGAGGTGTCCCTAATAGTACACCCACACATTTTAAGTCCCATGTCATAGGAGGCGAGTGATGCCATCAACTGAACACAAATCCAGACTCTATAGCTGCTACTGAGAAATTCGTGATGGAAGAACCCAATGACACTTTGCCCGATCCAGAAATCAACCAAGACCTCATGCAATTCCATCGAAGTCATCTAAAAAATAGTTTTAAGAGTGAGGCTCACGTCAAAAACGATTGAACCAGGTTGTCAAGCCAAAACTTCGAGTCTCTCTTTGAACAAACACAAATCCCAGCCGTAGCCTAATCCAAAATCATTCTAGATCTTTTTCAAGGTCCATGCATGCGTATACAGCATTAAATACTAAAATTAGATTGTTCTCTGCTTCCTTATGTTATGATCGACCTTGACTCAGTATTCAAATTCTCTGGTGATGACAGTATTGAGTATTTATGTTGCTAAGAATTGGCATACTTGTTTAATGTAGTATGGATACATATGTGTGCATTTATTTATCTTTGAACGGAATTAGATGTTATTTCATCAGTTTTTGTAGAAGGAAACCTGATATTTGGTCACGTGGATATACTAACACCCGTATCTGTTAACAAGCCATAGTGATGACTTGAGTAAAAGTCATTATTTAATATACGATTTTTATTCTGTGGGTTAATAATTGCTTGAAGTTAGAACTGTCAAAAGTTATAATTCTTATATTTGCTTTCTTTGACGGCTCTTACTTTGTTATAATTCTTGTCTATTGCATAAAAATGTTTGCTGTAATTAAGTAATTACTTTAACTTAACTATAGATACGGGTGGAAGAATGTTTGACAACTTTCGTATTTTATGACCCCAGTTTATGTACCGCACTCAAAATATTGTGCTGATGAATGCATTGAATAGAAAATGGGTCCTGGTTACAGTTAGAACCTTAAATAAATACTTGTGAAAAATTTGGAACTTTGACCTCCAATATCGGTAACTAGAAGGTACCCTGGGACGCTCCACAGCAAAAAAATTATCGCAATGACGGAGAGTGCCAAGTGCCTTTCGGCTCCATTGAGGGTATATTTACACCCTTTATATACAGACGTCAGCAAATCAAGCTACTACAATCTGTCAAATATCTTTAATAGATTTCAACTTTATCGCTAAAGCATTAGGTTCAAGGTTGATTGGGAAAATTTGACAGTTTCGGGTAGCTTGATGTGCTGACATCTGTATGTTAATTTGTTGTGCCATATGGTAGTAGCCATTTCATGCATCGAACAAAGAATTATAGTTATGATTTGAGTTTACGGAAATTTAAACGTCAATTTGCGAATAAATTCAAGTCCCACACCAGGTATACAAACCTGTTATGTACAGATGTAGCCGTATTAGTTGCCTGGTTCCAAAAGCCTGGCTGCCTCTGACTCAGATGTCATCCATTTTAGATACCCTTGACCTATTCCCAAAAACTAGTTCCAAGATGACCTATTAACCAAAATACCCATTATATAAATGTTTCCTATATTTGCGAATTTTATAGAAGATGAGTAATTTTATGTCTTTTATTAAAATTGATGAAATCTGACATATCGGTAGTAGTGATGTTATAATATCGATAGTTCAAAAAAGTAATCGATATTAGGTTATCAATCTTTGTACGTTCACTGCAAAAAATGGGCCGTACTGCTCAATAAAAGTTCGTATTGCCATAATTACCAAAATGTATGTATTATTATTTGCAGTTTAGTTTAGAATAAACTTAACTTGCTTCCTTACTTTTCTTCCTTTTTTTTAACTATCGAAAAAGTCAAATATCGATATTCAAAACTATCGATACTTTACCACCACTACTATATATAGCCTATATTTGTATGTTAATTACTATAGGAACATTTCAGACGAGTTACACCACAGTATCTGTTGGCAAAAGTCAAGGACTGACAAATGTTGAAACTTGAAATGCCAAGATTTGCATTACATAAATAGTAAAATATTTTGCGATTCTATGGAAAATTTCATGATAAAATTTGATTGATGAGGCTGTTATATAGTTGTTGATTGATTTTAGAAACTTTTACATTTTTCTTAATTCATTTTAACACATATCTTATACATTTTCAAATATTCTTATGTAAAAAAATAGTAGCCCACCGGCATCGGGAACAGGGTCCGAGCTACCGATGGTCAGGGCTCTTCAGAGAAACCTCCTAAAAATACGCGCCGTGTCCAGAAGTACTGCTTTCTGAATCAAGCCCTTGATCCAGCTGCCAAGCGTGAGAAATAAACGGTATTCAGGGCAGTCACTGAGAAATTTCATATTGGAAAACCCAAAAATACTTTACTCGGAGTACACATCGTTGTCAACAGAAAAAGTGTCCAGAAGGCTGTCACCATTGCCACATTGCATGGCAGTGTTACTTAGTTTGATGTACAGAATACCTTGGTTGACTAGTGATGGTTCCTTTTTAGGGTTCCGTACCCGAAGAGTAACTAACGGGACCCTATTACTAAGCCTCCGCTGTCCGTCCGTCCGTCTGTCTGTCAGTGGGTTGTATGTCATGATCCGTAATAGGTAGATAGTTTAAATTTTCACAAAAGTTGTATTTCTGTTGCCGCTATAACTACAAATAATAAAAATAAAGGGGGCTCCTCTACTACGATGGTACGGAACCCTTCATTCGCGGGTCCGGCTCGCACTTACCGGTTTTACACCCTGTATAATCGACCAAAACTACCAGTGTATGTACCCACTTGTTTAATATTCTAAAACAAACACTCGAACATATCTCATCTTGTAATTTATCTTACCTGTCATTCACCAGACCGCAAGCCACACCACGAAGGTAAAAAATATTCTCAGAAACACAATATTGATCTTCAACTTTGAGGATAATTTCAGCAAAAACATGCGAAGGACATCTGTGTTGAAAAACGTTTGGCATTCATTAGTAAAACACAAGAAATACCAAAATTCTTAATAATATGCCTAGCCTTTTCCCAACTATGTTGGGGCCGGTTTAGTAAGTTTTACATGAAGCAACTGCCTATCTACCAGAGAGGTTACTATGACGTTATAAAGCAGGAGTAGTTCCAGTGTGGGAAAGAGACAGAGCTATACAGGTCGTCTAGCGCCAGCTCTTTCCCCCACTGGAATTATTCCTGTTTTAAGACGTCGTGGTAGATCACTAGGCCTCTATAATAGCATCTAATATAGCGGGATTGCGAATTAATTAAATTTCTGAGTCTTACTAGGTTTGACTACCTCGTTGGTCTAGTAATCGCAGGCGCGAGTCCTGAGCATGAGGTCCCTGGTTCGATTCCCGGGTCGGGAAAAGTGTTATTGGGTTTTTCCATCAGGAATTTCTCAGTACACGGATTCTGTGTCTGGAAGAATCATGCCCAATTAATGGGAATAGGCTCGCCCCCTATTACATGGGACTTAAACATAACTGGAGAAATGTGGGTGTACTATTAAGTACACCTCTGCCTACGCCTTTAGGGGATTACAGGTGTGATGTTATGGTAGATATGCCTTGTGTCTGTGACTGGAGCTTCGCCTTCTTTGTTTATCTGACATTCAAAAGTGCCTGTAATAGTCTAATTGAAATAAATGCTTTGAATTTGAGTTTCATATGTTAAAAATGAAGTTAGATATAGATTACATAATGATGAGGAGCTCGTGGCTAAATAAGAACAGCCGCTCGGGTCGATCTTTAGGTTTACCCGTGCTTACCTAGGTTGTCCGTGGATGGGTCACCACCCATTACATACCGAGTTTCCTCCGTGCCTCGGAAAGCATGTTAAGCCGTTGGTCCCGGCTGTCATTTGTAGATCTTTGACAGTCGTTACAGGTAGTCAGTGACCCGAAAGTCTGACAACCAGTCTTACCAAGGGGTATCGTATTACCTAGCGCTAACTGGGTTGTGGAGGTCAGATAGGCAGTCGCTCCATGTAAAATACTGGTATTCAGCTGCATCCGGTTAGACTGGAAGCCGACCCCAACATATGTAGTTGGGAAAGGCTAGGCAGTTGATGATAGATTGCATTATGATAGCTTTCTCAAATGCGTTGGTACGCCAGGTGCGGTGTTTCCTCACCATTTTGTTTGACCACCTCTTCTTCTAATTCCAGGTATTTCCCTCACCCTCCTGGCCGTCGATTTACCCATCACGTCCGCAGCGAAGGCCACGTCACTCATCTTCGCCAAGAGTTCCACCACCACAGCAGCGCCTGAAGAAGCAGCAGAAGATGCAGGAACCGAGGTTGGTAGAGGTTCTTTACCGTCAATTCAATTTGTCTCCAAGAGATCATTTTTACCGATATGACTACTCTATGTGTGCCCCTTTGTAAAATGTAAAAAGAAAACCGGACAAGGCGAGTTCGACTCGCGTGAAGAGGGTTCCGTACTTTAATTATCTAAATTCCGTAAGGTTGATTTTCCTGTAATCTGTAGGCAAAGAACTATTTTTTGTATTTCTTTCAAAATTTTCGGCCCTGTAAAAAATATACAAAAATTTTTTTTTTTTTTTTTTCAATCATGATTCGAAAGACACGTGGCGCCATCTATTATCATCAGAACGTTATTGTTGTTTTCCTCGGGAACAGTACCTTTTTTGGGAATGAAAGGTACCTTATGTCCGTTTCTGTACACCTGACAACGTATATGCAAAATTTCAGTATGATCGGTTCAGTGGGTTAGACGTGAAAAGGTAACAAACAAACTTACTTTCGCATTTATAATGTTAATATAATATTTTATTTAGGATCCTTTGCCACTATTTCACACGTCTATAAATCTACAATTAAACAATAAACCCGGATACAAATAATCTAAAAGTCTAAAAATATCCAAAGCCTGCAAGGTTGTAAACTTTTATATTCAAATATGATTTATTACGTTATGAAATATTAATAAGATTTATCTAAGCTGTGCTAAAGCGAAAATCATGCGAGGGCACGGTGACTTAATAAGCTAACATAACATTTCACGCCTAGGTTGGTCCGTGGATGGGTGGCCACCCATTACATACTGAGTTTCCTCCGTGCCTTGGAAGGCACGTTAAGCCGTTGATCCTGGCTGTCATTTGTAGATCTTTGACAGTCGTTACAGGTGCCAGTGGCCTTGTTCAACGATACCCCAGTTAACATAGTTCGTCGAGTTATTTTTTTTTTCCAATTGCCGTCTGGTTTTCGCCATATTGAAATTTGAGTGCTGTTATGTCTTTAGTGACGCTCTCAAAATGACAATGCCAGAAACTCTGTAGAGCTTTGACCCATCAAATAAAAGTTGGTTTACAAGCATGCCAAATGTAGCATTCTATTTGTGTTTTAGTCATCATCTGCCTAGCCTTTTCCCAACTATGTTGGGGTCGGCTTCCAGTCTAACCAGATGCAGCTGAATACCAGTATTTTACATGGAGCGACTGCCTATCTAATCAAAACAAATCAAAAATCAAAATATTTTTATTTCACATAGGCCTACATGGGCACTTATGAAACGTCGACAAAAAGGTGCACGGTTCGGGTTGGTCGTTTCCTATGGAGAAGAACCGGCAAGAAACTCCATGGTTCTGACATCTGTATCTGACATCCACAACCCATTTAGTGCTAGGTAATACGATATCCCTTGGTAAGATAAGACTGGTTGTCAGACTTTTGGGCCACTGACTACCTGTAACGACTGTCAAAGATCTACAAATGACAGCCGGGACCAACGGTTTAACGTGCTTTCCGAGGCACAGAGGAAACTCGGTATGTAATGGGTGGTTACCACGGACCAACCTAGGTAAGCACGGCTTAACCTAAAGATCGACCCGAGCGGCTGTTCTTATTTAGCCACGAGCTCCTCCCTTCTCAGTGCTTTATTAGTGAAAACCAAAAACATGTTGAAATGCCTTAGAACTTGCGGTTTCTGGTCAATCTAAGAAAAAATAATACATGAAGGTTAGGTACATTAAGCAATGCTATCCTAGGATGTTTGGCTATGAAAGGAAGGAATGGCATAACCCTTAGTGATACTAGACAAATCAATTGACTTAAGAATCATCCAAATCTGCCCACGCGTTTGGTCTCGAGCGCCAAAAAGAAACAGACACACATATAGGCTGATAAACACATTACCTTCTCAGTAGGGTAAAATAACTAAACTTATTCTGCTACAGCACACCCATCCTGCTTGTTTAGACTTTAACCTGACCTCAACCTACTTAAGAATAAAGTTAAGAAGACAAAACCTAGATGTTTGAAACAATAGGCCATCACAATAAATCTGTATGCCACTAAACTGTAATTTGACTTATATGACCTATCACGCTATGACTGAGGCAGAAACTCGATTTCTTTACAGATAGGTAATGTGAAGTGCCAAGGATAAGCCAAGCAAAATGTTAAGCAATCACTTACTTACTCAAATTAAACTGCAGAAACAATATTTAAGTATGACAGTACGGGAACGGGTTAATAATAACAGCCACTCGGGTCGATCTTTACGTTAAATGTGCTTGGCTGGGTTGGTCTGACGATGGGTGACCACCCATTACATACCGAGTTTCCTCCGTGCCTCGGAAAGCACGTTAAGCCGTTGGTCCCGGCTGTCATTTGTAGATCTTTGACAGTCGTTACAAGTAGTCAGTGGGCCGAAAGTCTAACAACCAGTCTTACCAAGGTGTATCGTATTACCCAGTACTGACTGAGTTGTGTTCAGATAGACAGCCGCTCCATGTAAAATGCTGGTATTCAGCTGCATCCGGTTAGACTGGTAGACGACACCAACATAGTTAGGAACAGGCTAGGCAGATGATGAGTACGAGAACAGCTAAACTTAAATGAGTACTTGGTATTTAAGAAAATACTCACCCAGTATTACAAAGGACTTGAACATTACAGGAGAAATTGGGGTGTTTTAGATAGTATAGTTCTACAGTTATTCGGTCCTGGCGGCAGTCAGCGGAGCCTAGCAATCAATGCAAGAAATATTTTGCACGAACACCGCGACTCACACACTCCCCTCAGTACCATACCACCGTGGTATCATACCGTGTACTTCTAAACTACATTCTACTTTAAAGAAATTCCTTAAAAAAACTCAATGACACTTTACCAGTCCAGATTATCAAAGTATAACAGAGCCAGCACACCAAGCTACCCGAATCTGTCAAATTTTCCCAAACAACCTTTAACCTAATGCTTCAGCGATAAAGTTAAAAATCTATTAAAGAAATTTTATATATGCTAACTGCTGCTATATATGCTAACTGCCTCGTTAGTCTAGTGGTCGCAAGAGCTACTGCTGAGCTAGTCCTGGGTTCGATTCCCGGGTCGGGCAAATTGTTATTGGGTTTTTCCATCAGGAATCAGTAGCAGCCACGGAGTCTGGATCTGCTCCCGGTTTATAGCAAGCTCGCCCCTATTACATGGGACTTAAACATATCTGGAGAAATGTGGGTGTTCCATTAGGTACACCTCTGCCTAGCCTTTCGGGGGTTACAGGCGTGATATTATGTTAAGTTTAACAAATAACTCCTCACTCACACCATCCTATTCTTATTACAGACGGAAATAACAGTAGAAGGCGATGAGACCAACACACAGACAGGCAACCTCAGCACAACCAACACCGGCAAGTACACAGGCATCCCTCAGTTGGACTACATCTACGACCCCAATCTGCCCAGAGAACTGAACGGGTACAACCTGTCAGAATACCCATTCCTCGGGCTGGTGCCCAAGCCGGAGACCATCGACTTCAAGTGCGATGGGCTACACGATGGGTTCTACGCTTCGATTCCTCATAAGTGTCAGGTGAGCTACTATAGTGTGACTTGTTTTCCTATGGACTGCCTCATTGGTATAGTGGTCGCAAGCGCGACTGTAGTCAAACAAGTACTTTTCTTTCTTTTCTTTCTTTTCTTTCTTTTCTTTCTTTTCTATCTTTTCTTTCTTTTCTATCTTTTCTTTCTTTCTTTCTTTTCTTTCTTTCTGTCTTTTCTTTCTTTTCTTTCTTTCTTTCTTTCTTTCTTTTCTTTCTTTTCTTCCTTTTCTTTCTTTTCTTTCTTTTATTTATTCTCTTTCTTTTCTTTCTTTTCCTACTTCGGGTTTGAAATGTCTTTATTTCTTATTTAACTAGATTTAAAAAAAATAACATTCAGTTTTGGCAAAAAGAAATTACAACAAAAATATTCTAAAAGTGTAGGGTAATAATTTAAAACAGCTAAAATGTAAACAACTAGATGGTACGTAATGAGGTGCACTCGTTTTAAATAAATGTAATTTTAAGTGTTTCTTTACAATTACATTACTTACAATTACATTAAGAAAATAAAGAAAACTACCAAATGTGGTAGTTTTCTTTATTTTCCATCTTTTTTTAGCTTTCTTTCTTTCTTTTCAAGTTTGGCATTGTATCGTCAAACCCTTGGTTTAGTAAATACGCTGTAAAGTCAAACTGTAACCCGTTTGTTTGACAAAAATAAAAATCACCCTCCATTTCACCATAACTTTTAAAAGCAAAATTGATTATTTGAATTTTTGCTTTACTGATAACCACCACCTCATCTTCCAGTTATACCACCACTGCCTCTACGGCACCCGCTACGACTTCCTGTGCGCCAACTACACCGCCTTCGATCAGAAGACATTCATCTGCCAGTTCGTCTCTGAAGTAGACTGCAAGAATTCGAAGAATTTCTTCAACAGGTTGGTACTATGGACTATAACTTGATCATCTGCCTAGCCTTTTCCTAACGATGTTGGGGCGGCATCCAGTCCAACTGTAAGCAGCTGAATACCAGTATTTTACATGTAGCGACTGCATATCCAAACCCCAGAACCGTACTGGATTGTGGAGGTCAGATATGCAGTCACACAAAACTTTATTAAGAAACACGCATGTCCTTTTAAACAGAAAATTCGAAGACATTGAGGTATTTAAATAATAGACTGGTATTATTTTCTGGATGGGAGAATTGAAAAACCGGCCAAGTGCGAGTCGGACTCGCGCACGAAGGGTTCTTTACCATTATCTATAAAAACGGCATAAAAAATCATATCTGTTGTATGGGAGCCCCCCTTAATTTTTTTTTTTTAATTTTTAGTATTTGTTGTTATAGCGGCAATAGTAATACATCATTTGTGAAAATTTCAGCTTTCTAGCTATTACGGTTTATGAGATACAGCCTGGAGACAGACAGACAGACAGACAGACAGCGAAGTCTTAGTAATAGGGTCCCGTTTTACCCTTTGGGTACGGAACCCTAAAAACAAAGCATTGTGCTGACCCAAAACATGGGACAACGGCAGGACGATGGTTATTATAAAAATGGCGTCGTTGTGGTAATATAATTGCACGCGTCAACGATGCTTGATAGAATGCTTATTACACTGGATACGGCACACATTATTTTAGAAGGCTCTTTTGAGATGGAAGCGCGAGGGTAGCGCCGCAAAATTCAAATCAATCAATGACTTTTTCATGAAATAGTCATTCAATGGGATTTCATGAACTTAGAGGGTTGTATCGATGATTTTAATGATCATAATTCTCGGCCGCGAATCATATTTTGTTCAACATTCAGACTGGCACGGACCTGCATATTGCAAAAAACTTAAGAATATTTGAATTTCACGTGCTACCTACAACTAAGATAGTATTTAATTTTATAGAAATAATTTTCAAAAGTTACATTAGGTATCATTTATTCACATCTCGATTTGCAAACACAAGCTCATCAAGTCACGATGCGGCTGTATTGAAACAGCCATTCCCTTTTACCAAGGTCTGATTGTGCATAAGTTTATTTTATATTCTGTCTCCGTTGACGTGGTTTTATATATTGAGATATACTTACATCAAGCCAGTGAACATTAAGGTGAATGCGACCAACCAACCCGCGAAATTCAAATTTTCTTACGTTTTTTGCAATTTGCAGGCCAGTGCTAGGTTGTATGTTGATTAAAATATTATTCGCGGCTGTAAGACATATGTAGTTACAGAATTATAATCATCAAAATCACCAATACAACCCTCCAAGTTCATAAAGGCGTTAGGAACAAAAAAAAAATAGAAAAAGTCATTCCTACAGCTTTATGAACTTAGAGCGTTGTATTGATGATTTTGATGATTATAATTCTGTAACTACATATGTCTTACAGCCGCGAATAATATTTTAATCAACATACAACCTAGCACTGGCCTGCAAATTGCAAAAAACGTAAGAAAATTTGAATTTCGCGGGTTGGTTGGTCGCATTCACCTTAATATTGACGACTTAAAGAAAATATAACGTTAATCTGAGCAGTTCTGGAACTTTCAGCGCACTTACAGATAGACAAGTATGCTTATTACACGGCTTACTGGCTTGGGGAACTCGTGGCTAAGTAATAACAGCCGCTCGGGTCGATCTATAGGTTAAGCCGCGCTTGCCGAAGTGGGTCCGTGGATGTGTGACCGCCCATTACATACCGAGTTTCCTCCGTGCCTCGGAAAGCACGTTAAGCCGTTGGTCCCGGCTGTCATTAGTAGATCTTTGCCAGTTGTTACATGTAGTCAGTGGCCCGAAAGTTTGACAACCAGTCTTACCAAGGGGTCTGGTATTACCCTAGTACTAACTGGGTTGTGGAGGTCAGATGTAAAATACTGGTATTCAGCTGCATTCGGTCATACTGGAAGCTGACCCCAACATAGCTGGGAAAAGGCTAGGCACAGGATGATAAGTGATTTATTTATCTAGTTTAGCTTTTGGCAAAATACGGTGAAGAAATATAATACGTCCTGCAAGAGCCAAGGTTCTTCTTATCTTGCAGAATGCAGCCAATATACCGTCTGTTTGTTGCAATTAGCTTAGAACATTATCACGTCGTTTAAACTACATTCTATAAACGCGATTGCAATGCCGTCTAGTAATGCTAAGAAACAGTGAAGTACTGATTGTTCCTAGGTCGAGAAAGACAATTGTAATGCTAACTGTGACATAACATTTTCGACAGTTGGTTTTTAAATCATTGGTTCTATTAAATAGGCATATTTTAATAGGCAATACAATTACTACCTATATGTTTTTAAACGAAAAGCAAACTGCTCCGTTGATGTAGTGGTCGCAAGCACGACTGCTGAGCATGAGGTCCTGGGTCCGATTCCCGGGTCGGGCCAGTGTCATTGGGGTTTTTCATCAGGAATTTCTCAGTAGTAGCCAACGGAGTCTGGACTTGCTCCCGGTTGATGGCAATAGGCTCGCCCCCTATTACATGGGACTTAAAAATAACTGGCGATATGTTGGTATGCTATTAAGTACACCTCTGCCTAACCCTTCGTGGATTACAAGCGTGTTGTTATATTATTGTTATGTTATGTATTTCATAAAAACATGCTTTTCATCTTGTAAGCAGATGGGTGAAGGACGATCTCTCTTCGGTCCTTGTATCAATGATTATAGAAAAACGTTTTTTACCCTCAGGTTGAGGAAAATGAGCTCGTCACCTAAGCCTTAATACATCTAAATCTTAGCCTATGAGGAATGTATGATGAATGAATGGTTTCCGTGCGTTTTTTTCTCGGATGACCACTGAAAACCAGCGCTGTGCTGTGGGCCCCCCATAGCACAGCATCATGAGTCACGACGTGCAAGCTGTTAACTGTTTTTGTTACGTCCTGTTGTTTTTCTATTAAAAAATGCACTTTTCTTACCATACCCTAGCCACCTACCCTTCCTACACTACCTACCCTATCTACACCCTACCTACCCCACCTACCTATCCTACCTACCTACCCCACCTACCTACCCTACCCACCCTAGCTACCTACCTACCTACCCTACCTAACTACCCAACCATCCTACGTGTACCAACCCTACCTACCTACTCTACCTACCTACCTACCCACCTACCCTACCTACCTACCCTACCTACCTACCCTACCTACCTACCTACCTACCCTACCTAGTAGTAGCCGATTCTCAGACCTACTGAATATGCATATTAAATTTCATAAAAATCGGTCAAGCCGTTTCGGAGGAGTATGGTAAATAACATTGTGACACGTGAATTTTATATACATATAAGATGTTATCCTTTTCCTTCCTTTTTGTTTATTGAAATTATTGAAATACAAAAATATTTACAATATGGCCTTAAAAACAATAGGTATACATTATGTAATTGGATTCTACCTGAACTGGGAATAAACCTGTATCTCAGGTAACTCACTCAAAGTGCTTATATCCTAATATTATCTAAGATTCCATAAACAGATAATTATTAGTAAATAACTTATCTATAAATATAATACGTAATTATTATGGTTCTATTCAAAGTAAGCAAAACCGTTTAAAAAAAATATATACAATTCAGTATATATTTTTTTTGTCATTTTGTACGCACACCATTTGTCACTGGGACAAATAAATAATATTTCTTTCTTCCATTTTCTTTTTCCTATTTCCAGGAACGACGCCCTCTACAAAGCCACGACGACCACCACGCCCGTGCCCCCGCCCACCACCACCACCACGACCACCACCACACAGCGTCCACCGCGGCCCGGCCGCCGGCGACCTGCCTATAGATACGACTATGAAGATGATGATTATTACTATGCTAGAGATGACTACGATTATGAAGACAGGTGCGTATCTTCTAAGAATTTTTGTTTTTTTTTATATTTAATGGGCCTACTCTTGACCTCAATCTAGTCTTAGAGGACAGAGATGAGGTCGACGATGGAACGAGCTAACCCAAAAGATGCCTATTAACTCGCGACTTAAATAGATTGGGGTCATCTTGGGAACACCGACGAAGGCAGGGAATTCCACTCCTTAGCTGTGCGCATAATAAACGATGTAGCAAAGCGCTTCGTGCGAATGTGTGGAACATCGACAAGGAATGGGTGATAACCTGCAGTACGTCTGGACTCCCGATGAAAGAAGCGAGTGAGTGCGAGAGAGTGGTTGAGTTAAACAAAGAACCGACTGCCTCGTTGGACTGCTGAGCATGAGGTCTTTGGTTCGATTCTCCGGCAAAGTGTTAGTGTATCGCAATAGCAGCGACGGTATCTGGATTTGCGCCCGGTTGATGGCAGACTCGCCCCCTATTACATGGGACTTAAAACATAACTGACGAAATGTGGGTGTACTAGTAGGTACACCTCTGCCGAATCCTTCGGGGATTACTGGCGTGATGTTATGTTATGTTAAACAAAGAATATATCGCATTTAATTTAATGGGGAACTCTGTTTAGATGTTGCAGAAGTTTCTGTTTTGCATAATATTATTACTAACTGTTACCCTACCTTCATCCGCGTAAAATAATATAAAAATACTGTTTTCCCCGTTTTTGCAACATTTTTCATTGATGCTCCGCTCTCATTATTTTTTTTTTTTTTTAAAACCTTGCCCCACACTATGAATTTCTCCTGTATCGTGGGTGCGTTTACAAACATTTAAACTCACAAACAACCAGACCCGGAACAACTATCTGTAGGCCATACAAATATTTGTTCCGTGCGGGGATCGAACCCGCGACACGCAACGCAGCAGTCAATCGCTCAGCCACTGCGCCAACCGTGCCGTTGTATCATTGTATTGATCCTAGCGTGATGTTATATAACCTATAGCCTTTCTCGATAAATGGGCTATCAAACACTAAAAGATTTTTTAATTCAAGCCTGTAGTTACTGAGATAAGCGCGTTCAATTAACAAACACTTCAGCTTTATAGTTTTATAATAGATCTGGTCCACTTCCACGGTTACAGGCAAGTTAGGTTCGCATTAAATCAAGATATAAAGGATCAGAAAGTAACAACCGGCCAAGTGCGAGTCGGACTTGCGCACGAAGGGTTCCGTACCATTATCTATGAAAACGGCAAAAAAAACACATGTTTGTTGTATGGGAGCCCCACTTAAATATGTTTTTATTCTGTTTTTTAGTATTTGTTGTTATAGCTGCAACAGAAATACATCATCTGTGTAAATTTCAACTGTCCAACTATCACGGTTCATGAGATACAGCCTGGTGTCAGACGGACAGACTGACAGCGGAGTCTTAGTAATAGGGCCCCATTTTACCCTTGGGTACGGAACCCTAAAAACGCTGTAGTTCTGCAGTGGGATGATATAAGCCAAAACAATTAAGTATCAAACCAAGTTCAAGGAGTAATGGCGATAATAACAATGTGGCTATATTTGGATAGTAATACAAACAATAGAATACATACAATAGTTTATAACAAATTACCGTCCTGTATAAGAAATGTACACTCTTTCAATGCATTCAAAACTCAACTTAGCCAGCACATAATTGCGGATCGATCACTTCTGGAGAAATGAATGCATTGGATGGGTAACTATTAAATTGTAATACTGATGACGAACTTATTGTAATCTATATTTTTAGTATTGTTCTCAAGTAAGTGACTTATGTTTTTATTGAGAACAAAGTTTCTTTAAACCGAAACCGAATACATAGCGAATAATAATACTGATTCTAATACTGTTAGCAGCCTGTATCATCCCATTGTTGAGCAAAGACCTATCACCATGACTTGCAATTGTTTCAATCCAAGGCCAATGTGGACCACGTGTCGCTGGTCTTGTCCATCTCGTCCCGCCATCTTTTATGTCTGCCGCGACGCCTGTGACCAATAAGCTTAAACTAAAATAAGTTTTAGCATTATTTTCCATGAATATATTAAGAAACAGAACAGATTGTGAAGATGAATCGAGAGGTAAGGCAGTTCCAAATCCAGCAGTGGAACAGAGGGTAGACTAATAAAAATAAATAATTTATTTACGTACGCACAAAATACTTGACACTCTACAACTACACTACTACTTGAATACTGCTTCATTATCTTTGGAAAAACTAGTGAAAGACACGCAAAAACACACAAATAACTCTCATAAAACAATCACAAATAAAAAACAGATACAGAACTAGACAAGCAAATGACTTAGCGTTGCGGGCCCCTAGAACAAACTACGGCAGGAGTACTATTCTGTACGAAGGAGCACAGCTATACAACAAATTGCCTCGGCATGTAAAAGATCAAAAATCCTTGTACACTTTTAAAAATACTCTAAAGAAACACATTTTAGCGGATTTAAAATCAAAATCAAAGCATTTATTTCAAGTAGGCCCGTTACAGGCACTCTTGAACTGTCGAAACAAAGACAACAATGAAATGTAGCTACAGTCCCAGTCACAGGGCATAAAAACTGTGAAAGTACTGTAGTTGCCCATTCCCTAACGTAGATCTCTATGGAGAAGAACGGGCAAGAAACTCCATGGACACTCTTTTATAATCTTAAGCTATCTTTGGGTAGTGTGCTAATCTAACCTATTTTTGTTATGTAACCGTCGCGTCGCTAATTATTATTCGAAGTATAAATAAGTTTTTTCTCATATAAGTGAATGTAATTCACTCACATTTTGAGAAGTAAAGTTCTTAAACCATAAGTTAAATGTGTATTTCAATGTTTGCAGAAGAAGACCCAGACCACGTAGGCCCGGCAAGAAGAAGAGGCCAGCAGTAGACGATTACGAAGACGATAGGTATGTATCAATATTAGCAAAACTGATAACAAGGACTTTTCAACGTTTATAGTTTTAATCACTGTTCTAAGCTTTCATGGTTTATAACTTTACCAAAATCAACGCATTAATTTTCAAATAAGCCAGTTACAGGCACTTTTGAATTGTCGAAACAAAGACAACAATAAAATGAAGCTACAGTCCCAGTCACAAGGCATAATTACTGTGAAAGTACTGTAGTTGCCCATTTCAAAGCGTAGATCTCTATGGAGAAGAATGGGCAAGAAACTCCATGGACACTCTTATAAATCAGAATATTGTTACAAAAACTTGGTTACATCATTCATGTTGACATTATATGAGAATGATGTAGCAAGACGTGCACGTTAAAACTGTCCATAGTAAAGACAAAAGGGACAATTAAAATTATTAATTCAAATAAGCCGTGGCAACTAAGACATTCTGTACATGAAACTAAGAAGAGAAGTGGAAAGAATCGTCCCAGTAAAGTATCAGTCCTGTATCCATTCCTTTCATGACAGCATCCAGGGTATTTCGTAACCTGGTCTCCAGACTGTCACATTGACATAAACATACAAATAACGGCAACAGTAGTAATGGTTTAGATCACTGTCATTACGTTCGCGTGACTGCGTGGGAACTGCTAGCAGAAGTACAATCTTAAAGAATAATAATCTTTTAAAACCTCTAGTGAAGCAGTAGTTCCATCGATTGACGTAATCTATAATTTAGGTACAGTATACAATGGACACTCACCACTTATACTAATATTTCCAGATACGAACGTCGTCCAAGACCAAGAGACGAAGAACCAGAAGACGATTACGAAGAACGAAGACCTTACGACAGAAGACCAGCAAAAAGACCCGCCTACCCTGAAAGAAGACCATACGACGATGAAGAGGACAGACGCCCTGCAGCCAGGAGACCTAGACCAAGGCCCAGGGATGAAGAGGAAGAAATATACAGACCTGATGATGAAGAGAGGCCTAGAATAGGACAGAGGGATCAGAATAGAGAGGATAGGCCGAAACGGCCGAGACCGAGGGATGAATATAGGCCAAGGGATGAGATAAGGCCTAGAGATGAAGTACGGCCTAGGGATGAGGTAAGGCCTAGAGATGAAGTACGGCCTAGGGATGAAATCAGACCTAGGGATGAAGTTACCAGACCAAGGGATGATGTCATCAGAGCCAGAGATGAACCAAGAATTCAAGAGGAGGTCATTAGGCCAAGAGATGAACCAAAAGTAGGACCTCGTGATGAAATTAGTCCCCGTGATGAAATTAGACCTCTAAGAGAACCAATAAGATCTAGGGAAAAGTATAAGTCACGTGGCGAAATTAAGCCGCGAGATGAAATTAGGCCGCAAGATGAAATTAAGCCCAGAGATGAAATAAGACCACGTGATGAAATCAGACCCCGTGATGAAATTAGACCTCGGGATGAGATTAAACCAAGAGACGAACCTTCCCGCGAAAGACCTGAAAGACGACCTATTAGAGAAGAAGCAGAAGTGGAAGAAAAACCTGTCAGACCATCCAGACAAAGAGAGGACAGGCTCTCCGAAGGCAGAAGATATAGAGGAGGGACACCTTTTAAAACTAGGGACGATAGACCGTACACAAAGTCTGACTTTGTCCAAAGACCATACGACGAAAGGAATGAGGAGAAGAAAGAATGGTCAACGGCACCTGAAACTCCAGCTACTCTCGTCAAGCCAAATGGACATGGTATTTTCGGCCAGCCACGAATGCCTCCTAAGATCAAAAGACCAGTCCCAATCAATGAAAAAGAAAAATTTGATTATGTACCAATAGTCACTACAAAGGCCCCCCCGAAATTAGACGATGATGAGTACTATGATTATGAGGAAGATGATACCAGTAGACCATCGTCTTCTGGAAAGACCAGCACTGTACAGCAAAGACCAAAGTTTGAGCCGGTTGAAAAGGAAAGATTTAAACCGACGAGACCTCATTATCCAGGTAAAGGTAGAAAGACTAAAAGACCAATTGATTACGAAGAGGAGGTTTATGATGAACCAGTGAAATCACAAAAGTATACCTACAATCAGAGGGTTAAAGAAGAAAGAGTGAAACCTAAACCTGTACCAGCAGATGATGATTACTACGATTATGAGGAGGAAAGGAAAGAGAAAGAAAGATTTAGAGCAGGAGAAGATATTACAAGCAAAATTAAAGACTTGCGACCCAATGTGAAGGTAGTTAAACGTCCTTTTTTACCCTCTAGGGGTGGAAGCCCGTACCTTCCCCGCGGACTACAACCCGTAGCGGGAAGGGATGTCTCAGCACCACTTAATACCACCCCGAAACCTACCACCACTTCTCCTAAACCTACAACTACGCCTATCCCTACGACTACCACTCCTACCACTACCACTCCTACTACTACTATACCTAGCACTACTATTACAACAACAACAACTACAGAAAAACCAACAACAACAGTCACAACAACAACAACCGAAGAATATGACGAAGAATATTACGACGAAGAAGACATAGATTACGACAAAAACAACAAGAAAGAAACTACAACAGTTGTTGTTACAAAGCCAACAACAACAAGAGCTACAACTACAAGAACAACCACAACTGTAGCCCCGACAACAGAAGAACCTACCACACCTGAACAGAAAGCTAAAAATTTAGCTTCAAAAGTTTTACGAGTTTACAACGATAATTACGAAGCTATTCGTGGACAACTAGAATCTACATTATCACCCGGTGATTATGTAAAACCGTATCTAGCTACAGCTACACCCCTAGTAGCAGAAAATCCATACAGAACTTCAGATTACAAAAAAGACATAAAACCTAGGCCAGAAATATCAAAGGCTTACACAGCTACCGGAAAACCTTTACTACCAGAAAATATTTCAATTAAACAAAATCTTGCAGACAGTATAGAGAATGATTACGATGTCAGGTTTAATGAAGCTCTAAATCCTACTCTGCCTGTAAGCCGAGTACCATCAGGCTTTGTCATACCATCAGATAGGGACTATACTTTTTCTAGATTTAGGAATAATCTGCAACCTGCAGACCCACAGTACGCAGCTTCAGATAATTATCAGGTTAGGAAACGACCTCAGGTGTCTGGGGTCAGTATAAGAACACCGTCTTCATATTATTTACATCCACAAAGGTTGGTGTATCAAGATGATCCTTCCCATAGGTATCCAAGACAACTTTTTTATAGATCTGTAGATTTTTATTAGAGATACTGGCCGTATGAAAACTTGTAGGGTAGTTGACGGTCTGACTTGAGTGGCAAAGTTTTCGAAATTCAAGCATTTTGATGTCGACATACATACTGGGATTTCAATTGAATATTTAAAAATTTTATCCGAGTTAATTCTATTCAAATTTTTTCACAAAATAACTGTCGATTATGGATTTATTTGAAACTGAATTTGTAAAAAGGTGTGATTTTCGATTCGGTTATATTGTAACGGATATTATTTGATCAAGAGTACTTAACTATTATTTGTAAATGAAGGATCTCATGGGTTATATAATATTTTGCAATAAAAAATCGTGGAAATAAGTAAAGAATATTTTATAACCCACCTGAAAAAGCAAGAGGTTATGCATTCGTATTTTTTTACAGAAAAGTGTTGCACAGTCGGACAATTTTGTTGTTACCAACAAAAAATATTCTAATACCCTACAGGTTTTCGTATAATAAAGTACATTAAATGATAAGTCAATTAATAAAAAATAAATTATGTAAAGAAAACATTAACTATTTTCGAAACATTGAGAGACCACTGCCAATTTTTTTTAATTTATAAAAATTAAAAGAAAAACATTTGTGTAAAAAATACTCTTAGTTACCTGTAGTTTTAAGAAAAATTCAAGTGTGTTTGTGATTGAGAGAAAAATGACACGATATAAATATTGTGTTGGGTTTGAGTCACGGATGAGACATTTTGTTTTTAGACTTTGTCTACTTTCGACAATTAGAGATTTGTAAAAAACTTGCACTAATATTTATTCTAAAGTGCAAAGGGAAGATTAAATTTATAAAAATTGCAAAAAAAAAAAACTTTTTTTTGTGATTTTTACTCAACTGTGACGAACCAAAAGGAGGTTATGTGTTAATAAAATGTGACTGTTGACCAACCCTTGTCGTCGAAGGACACTATTATTCTAATTTTTTTTCTCGATTACACACACACTCAAAATATTTGTACATTTTATAAATACGAACAACATTTTTTTTTTATTTTGTACACAATAGTTTTAAGGAGAGTTTCCTGTAATAAAAAACTATGTAAAACACTTTTGTGTTTCCTTTTTACTGCCTGTTTCACAACTCCTGATTATCTGTGGTCTATCCTTGGGGTCTGAAATGGCGGATAATAATATGTGAGATTATATGGGTAGATGTATGTCGTGGATGTTTAAGTTTCTGTGAGAGAATGCACGAAAGATGAGTTTTTCTTGTATTTTTTTTTTATTTTTAATATTTTTATCATTCCTTATTTTCAATAATGTTTCTGTTAATCTGTGTTTTGTCTGTGCAAAAGTTTGGAATTGTCTGTATTTAACAGACAAATCGGTAGGTACGTTTTTTTCAAATAAATAAATGAATTACGTTACAGTTCGTAAAATGGCCACAAAGTGACAATTCATAATGTAAACTGTGTCTGCGAACATTTTAAGAATTTTAACGTAATCCATATTATTATCCTATTAATGATTCTGCTTATTCGGCCATTTTAGTCCCCCTGGGTTCAATTCCTAGATCGAGCAAAGTGCTATTGGCTTTTTCCGTCAAGAATTTCTCAGTAGCAGCCCGGTTAGCATGGGAACGGGGAACCCAACATATCTGGCGAAATTTGTGTACACTAAACCCTCTGCCGACTTTGAAAGTGCCTCTTTAGGAAACAGTTTTACTTTCAATATTTGCCCGATTGACAATGAGCTCGTGGCTAAATTAATTACAGCCATTCGGGTCTATCTGCAGGTTAAGCCGCGGTTTCCTAGGTTGTTCTGTAGATGGGTGACCACCTATTGTCCGTGCCTCAGAAAGCACGTTAAGCCGTTTGTCGCAGCTGTCATTTGTAGATCTTTGACAGTCGGTACAGGTAGTTGTCCGAAAGTCTGACAACCAGTCAGGGTGTCGTATTAGCCAGTGCCAACTGGGTTGTGGTCAGATGAGCAGTCGCTCCAAGCAAAATACTGGTTTTGCAGCTGCATCTGGTTAAACCTGGAACCCGACCACAACATGGTTGGGAAAAGGCTCGGCAGATGATGATTGGCACGATGGAAAATAAAAATAAAACAACGCTTCGTAAAATAATAAATTGTTCTAAATATTTTTTCTTAAATTAATAATTACAAACACATAAAATTAACTCTTAATAAAATTCTGTGTGTACAGGCGTTTTCGTAAGGCAATGCCAATTATTATAGGGGCGAAGCAGAAATAACTATTACTTTTTTTAAATAAAAATATCTAGTTTAGTGAGAAAGTATGTGCAATAATGTTATTTGTTATACAGGGTTATTTGTAAAACACCAGAAACCTCTTAAGTGTTCATTGTACTCATCATTATGAGCAACTTTTACTATGGGGCCAAACCTGAAATCGCGAAAAAAAAGTCAGCTGTTCCCTACATTTATGATCAATTAACTCGTCAAAATGTAGGGAACAGCTGATTTTTTTTTCGCGATTTCAGGTTTGGTCCCATAGTAAAAGTTGTTCATAATGATGAGTACAATAACCTCTTAAGAGGTTTCTGGTGTTTTACAAATAACCCTGTATAGAGAGCTACGATTTTTAAAATCGACTAACCTCCTTCTAGTAAACACGGAATAAAGTTATAACAGGAATAACAAACGAACACACATTTTCATAGGTTTAAACTTGGAATAAATTTATTCTGTGTTTATTAATAGGATGGTAAATGTTTTTCTCTCGTTATTGTATGCATGCAGTACATTATAATCATAAAGTAGAAGCGCCAGGCTGACCAGTGAAATTCAAATTATCTTACGTGCTTTGCAATTTGCCGGCCAGTATCAGGATGTATGTTGAACAAAATATGATTCGCGGCCGTAAAACGTACGCGTTTACAGAATTGTAGTAATTAAAATCATCAATTAATTGATATCTTTAAGTTATTAATTAATATCTTTAAATTCATATTATAATCCCATTGAATGACTGTTTCGTGAAAAAATCATTAAAAGCGATTCAATGAACTTGGAGAGTTCTATTGATGATTTTAATGATTATTAAAACTTAGTAAAGCCATATTTGTTACGGTTGCTAATCATATTTTAATCAACATACCATTTGACTGACCTGCAAATTGCAAAAACGTAAGAAAATTTTATTTCGCGGACTACCCTCACCTGGCGCTTCACTACATATTACTACATAGTATAAAACAAAGTCGCTTTCTCTGTCCCTATATCACTATGTATGCCTAAATCTTTAAAACTACGCAACGGATTTTGATGCGGTTTTTTTTAATAGATAGATTGATTCAAGAGGAAGGTTTATATGTATAATACATGCACCCGTGCGAAGCCGGGGCGGGTCGCTAGTCCATTATAAACGACGACAAAACCTTTGTCTACTCTGAGGAAAACTCTGTCTTATCATACTTTGCAACTTCCTTTTTATGATTGAAATCGCCTTACAAAAATCTCTGTTAACTTAACTTATATTCGATAAAACTTAACCTATTTAAGGCACAATTCTTACATTATTTTACAAAAATACAAAATTGGAATATTATTAGTATTTTAACAGGCAATATAATTACAAAAATGGAATAATTGTGATAATCAATTAGAAACATTACACTTTAGGTATTTTTTTAACAGTTTACGGAGATTTTAACTACAAAAGTGATCAGTGATTTTCATACAATTTTTTTGTCAAGTACTTATCATGATCTGAAGGTCCATACAAATAACAATCGCTTTTAAAGCATTTAGTATTTCTACAAAATTGTAACAGGACTGACAACGCTTTTCACCAAGCTTTTGAAAATCATACTTTCGCGGATAAAAGCAATTTTATCTATAGTACAATAGTTTTATACTGGCAAAACAATTGAATGTGAATTGTACCAAAAACTCGTAATTGGAAACGATATTTATCGCTACCCGTACTAACTGTCGCTAAATATCATCCGTCACGCGTATCGTAATACAGGACCTGTGTATTATGAAATTATGATACGCGTGCGATATGATGTATAGATTAAAATATCACCGATTCTTAAGCTATAATGTTATGCTGTATTTTATTTGAAGGAATCACAGCCATTGGTAGATTTTGGGTTGATTTATAGATCAATGCCTTGATAGCCCAAAGATTATAAGAACCCGTTTTTAAACAAAGTTAGAAAGTCCATCGAGTTTCTTGTGCATTTTCCCTATAGATATCTACGCCTTGAAACGAGCAACTACAGTACTTTCACAGTTATTTTTCCTTGCGACTGGGACTGTTGCTTCATCATATTTTTGGTCTACTTGAAATAAATGCTTTGAGTTTGACAGCAGAGAGCGAGACAATGCAATTCAAAAGTCATTGTCAACAAATCAGAAATGTCAACATTTTTGACAGTGTAGGGCGATCTAACTATTCAAATCTTCGTTGTTTAAGCACCCAATGTTGGGTTCAAACCTGACTTAAATTGTGACTTTTTCAGTAATGTACAGATGCCAGCAGATCAATCTACCCGAAACTGTCAGATTTTCCCAACCAACCTTGAACCTAATGCTTTAGAGATAAAGTTGCAGCTATACCAACTATCTCTAATAGAAGCATTATGTTAATGTCACTTCAGAGTGCGAAAGAGATATTCGTCGTCCTGTATCATTATAGGACGTCTAGCCCCGTCAGTTAACAAAAACAATACTGCGTTAAGAGAACAGGCCAGCTGGGCTTGGCTTAATAGTCTGAAATTACCAACAAGCGCGGTGATCAATGCTCGCGCCTTCTCTGTATGAAGATATATTTGCTCTGCAGTGGAACAATTCCAGACTGATATTTTATGGGAGCCTTTTAATTCTCAGCTTTATTCTGCTGGTGTTAGACTTCTTATCAGATCGAGAAGCCTTTATCCAGCAACCTACGTACCTACAGGTGGGCAACCAAACACACTAAATCCAATTACTTTTAAACCTTAACCAGAAACCAGCCAATCAGAAGCTAGAATTCTCAACCTGATTCTTAGATCTATCCTTCAACCAGCTTTCAGGAATTCCACTAGACTCTTCGCTATATGCTCCATTCTGGATTCCAGTCTTCGTTTCTTGGACTTCCTTCTGCTCTGTGGATTCTTCGCGATGGAACAGCCTGTTGAGGGGAAACTGGATGAAGTAGAAGACGAAGGTGGAAGTCCAGATGAGGATCTGGTAAAGGCAGACCTGCCACCAGGTCATGATGCCGAAGATTCCGTACAGCCAGCGGTGGGAGATGAAGTAGATTGAGTAGTAGCTGGAAAAGAGGAAAAAATAATATAATTTCACTACACCAGGGTGTTTTTATCGTTTTTTTTTTTGTGGGTTTATCTTCAAACTTCATTAATCTTTTTTTGATTGAGTTTTACATCGTTAATGCAATATTGTAATCTTTTTGTTACTGTAGAATTCTGTTCAAGTAGTCAACGCTGTACAGATCTAGAATTTTAATGTAGAGAGTTATTGCATCTTAATACTGGATCCCATCTGCTCTGGGATCTAATCTTTATTATCGTTTTTAATCTAAGATATTTAATAGCAAAGATTAATAACACAAACATATTTAACAACATGTAAGAAATGTTGTAGTTAAAACCAAAATGGAGGTGGGTAGGCCACATGATGAGAGAGAATAGAAATAACTGGACGAAAGACATAACAGAATGGACCCCCAGATTCCAAACAAAGAGGAAACGAGGAAGGCAAAGAAAACGTTGGACTGATGAGATAAAAAAGCATGCGGGTCCAAGATGGCACAGAATAACTCAAACAAGAGCAGAATGGAAAGAGCTGGAGGAGGCCTTCGTGTCGCAAAGACACGCCGACGCCCAATAACTACGACATATCTAATACTTATTGTAATATTAACTAAAATTAATAATAGCTAAAGAATGGAATAATAATATTGAATTTAATGTTAATGTCAATTTAATATTATATGTTATGTAAATCCATTTAATTGCATGGTAAATAATGAAAATGAAATTATGTTTATTGTGTTGGCTATAAAGGTTTAATAAATAATAAATAAATAAAAAAAAGAAACGCTGTCCACCACTTTGTGAAGTACATTCGTGAGTGTGTGTTTTCAATGGACATAACATAACGAAACCTCTGAAATCCCCGAAGGGTTAGGCAGAGGCGTACCTAATAGTACACCCATAGTCGCCAGTTATGTTTAAGTCCCATGTAACGGAGGTGGCCGTATTTGCCATCAACCGGGAATAGTTTCAGACCCCGGGAAAAAATAAATGAACCTAACAATACTTTGCCCGACGTGGAATTCGAATCCAAGATCTCATGCTCAGCAGGAGCACTTGCAACTAGTCCAACGAGACAGTGAAAAATACATTTGTTTATACTCACACAATAGCATACAGCACGCCCACCCCACCAATCAACCACAGCTCCAGCTTGAAGTTCGTGGGATGTCTCCTAGCCATCAGGACGGTCTCTACCAGCACCACTATAGTGATGTTGGTGTGGACGCAGTGGTTGACCCACCACGGCACCAGCTGGTCGTACACTTGAGGGAAGACCAGCTCGCGGTCGATCCAGTAGACCGTCCAGAACATTGAGGTTACGAACTGGAAAAGAAGAAATAAGAAGGTTGTTTAAAGTTGGCGAGTGTATCGAAACTAGATAGGTCGGTTGCTGGTTGGTTGCTGGTTTTTGTCTAAACGACGTTTGATGCTGATCGCGCTTGCACGTGCTACGAGGATAGTCCGACTTATAAATCGACTCAAAAGGTGGCCTCACCTAATTGTGAACTATGCAAAAAAAAAATTGAAGATGTGCAAGGAGCAAGAATGAAAGGGAATCATTGATTCAAGTCAATCTAAATTGAACATTCTGGACGTTGGACTAATCCAAAACATTTTAACAAACCCTAGACCTGGGGGTCTAAAATGGCCGCTTTAGCTGAATCATAATATGAATTACGTTTAAATTCGTTAAATGGTCACAAGGTGACAATTCATAATAGTAGGTACGTCTATGACTATTTTAAGAATTTAAACGTAATTCATATTATTATGATTCTGCTAAAGCGGCCATTTTAGACCCCAGAGATACTGATTGAATCGGATATAGACGTCTTATCTGAGACGGGATGCTCAAAATGTTCGAGCTAGCGTCGCCCGTTCCAGATACTTTAAGTAAATTCTACAGCTTTTGCTGCATTAGTAGACATAGAAATCCCTATTTGTGTACTGCTTTGACTAAAGAAATGACAAATTTCTTTTCATTATTTGTACCTAGCACATCATATATAGTGGTATATCCTAGCATGTTTGAGCGTCACTCGGTCCTGGGTATAACTTCAGGAAAGAACATGTTCTCTTATGAAAATCGCAGTCAAATCACTACTACCTACTACAGCTTTATAAAATTAACCATGTGGGTTTTCACCCAATGGGTAGAATTTGCAACAGGGCTTAATGCTACACTAACGTGATCAGTCTGTATATGCGAGTGACCAATTTACTTTTCCCAACTGTGTTGGGGTCGACTTCCAGTCTAACCAGATGCGAGGAGCGACTGCCTATCTGACCTCCACAACACCCATTAGTACTGGATAATATGATACCCCTTGGTAAGACTGGTTGCCAGTCTTTAAGGCCCCTGACTTCCTGGAACGACTATCAAAGATTTACAAGTGAGAGCCGGGGCCAACGCTTAACGTGAAACTCGGTATATAATGGGTGTTCACCCATCCTCAGATCAACCTAAGCAAGCGCGGCTTAATCTGAAGATTGCTCCGAGCGGCTGATATTATTTAACCACGAGCTCCTGTCCTGACTTATACCTTGAGTAAAATATAATTAATATTGCCCAAAAAATTAACCTTGAAAGATCCATGGACCTAGCAGTAGGACCAACAATGTCTGAATATGCTATGCTTCTGCTAAACTTACCAGAGTCAAAGGCAACACCAGCCCCGAGAACATGACATCCCTCAAATACTTCAGCTTCCTCCCCAGCGGAGACTCGTGCCGGTCCAACCACTCCATGATATCGTACACCAAGGACATCGTCAGGAACACGGTCTGGAACAGCTGAGGGAAAGAAAGGAAGAATGTTAATACCATCATCATCACCTGCCTAAGCTAGGGTCAGCAGAACTCTAGGCTTTGTTATTGTTCTTGTCATTGCTCCGATAAAGGTCTTCGGAAAACGTGGGGACGGAGCTGAACACCATGATGCTGATGATGCAGCTGAGTATTGTACGTGGAGAAAAAGAAATTAAAGATGTTAACATACAGAGTTAAATTAAGATAGCTCAAGAAACTCCAAAGATGATTGATTTACCCGAAGGGTAACTAAATGGACCCTATTACTAAACCTCCGCTGTCCGTCCATCCGTCTGTCTGTCAGCGGGCTGTAACTCATGATCCGTAATAGGTAGATAGGTGAAATTTTCACAGAATGTCTATTTCTGTTGCCGCTATAACTACAAATAATAAAAATTAAAGGGGCTCCCCCACTAGGATGGTACGGAACCCTTCATGCGCGAGTCCGACTCGCATTTGGCCGGTTTATTTTTTGGGATACGAACTTTTTTGTCCAAAACATGAGTATACACACACATGGCACGCAAGATGGGACATTAAATTATGTCAATCAAAATAATTGATCTAGAAAGCAGTACTTCTGGATACGGCGCGTATTGTTAGAAGGTTTTTCTCTCAAGAGCCCTGACCATCGGTAATTCGGCCACTGTTCCCGATGCTGGTCGGCTACTATTTTTTTTTGTATTTTAAATGATTTCGGTTTTTTTTTTAAATATGTAAAATTATAAAAAATAATAATGGAAGTAAGTACAGACGCCAGCACATCAAGCTACACGAAACTGTCTTTCCCCAATCAACCTTGAACCTAACATTTTGACGATAAAGTTGAAAATCTATTTAAAAAATTCGACAGATTGTAGTAGCTTGACGTGCTGGCTTCTGTACCAGAAGTATAAAAGCAGAAAAGAATTCAAGGGTGTCAAAAAATTCGTTCGCACCAGTGCCAACGGGAATAGTGCCTTGCCATGTTGGGTGGCAATGCTGATTCTTTGGCAAAAATAGGCCAGCCTTGGACCAACCACTTGGTGGTGTCCTAATTAGAAAGGTTAGTAGATGTAGTTACAAACGTCAAGTAGTTTGAAATTCATCCGTTACTATTATTAAAGGTAAAATTATTTAAAGATGCTTTATGCACCTAATGTAAAAAAAACAGTGTTCAGTCAAGTATGTTAAAGTCCCACATAAAGGGGGTGAGCCGGCCAAACACCGTGGCGGCTACTGAGATATTCTTGAATGAAAAACCCAATAACACTTTGCCTGACCTGGGAATCGAACCCAAGACCTCACGCTCAACAGTCGCACTTGCAACCACTAAACCAACAAACGATTAATTGTACACAAGACAACGGTAATCCCCGAACGATCCACAACGACATTTTATAAGATCATGGTAAAACAAACAGACAATTCTTATACAAATAAATAACTCAAACACTAATTACTTTGATTAATTAGTAAGAGTTAATAATTAACGTTGAAGACGAGGTCAAATCGTGTCTGGACGCTATCGGGCGCAGACAAAGTTCAGTTATGTGGAGGGCAGACGTGTCTATCATAGGGTGCAGACGTGATTGGGGTTAGGTCACACTGAAAGCGGATACTTGGGAAGGGTTCCGTACTGTCCATCATCATCATTTCCCTGCCCTTATCCCTATTTGTGCTCGGCGCAGCATGTCTTCTTCTTCCATACTTCTCTATTACTCGTCATCTCATCAGACACCTCCTTTCTAGCCATGTCATCCTTCACACAGTCCATCCATCGTTTTGGTCTACCTCACTACATTTTCCTCTTTCTTAAAAATCTTTACTCAAAAACTCAAAGCATTTATTTCAATTAGACCATTACAGGCACTTTTGAAAGTCAAAAAAAAGCTATGCTACAGTCACAGACACAAGGCATAATAACTTGCGAAAGTATAACTGTAGTTGCACATTCCAAAGCGTAGATCTCTATGGAGAAGAATGGGCAAGAAACTCCATAGACACTCTTTTAAATCAAAATATTGTTACAAAATCTTGGTTACATCATTCATGTTGAGATTATACATATATTTTATGTGAGAACGATGTACAAAGACGTGCACATTAAGAGCGTAGGTACTTCCCCTAAACGAGAATTACAGTGGTCTCTACGGAAAACTATGAACCTATAGGGTATGAAGAACAGGGTGTAAAGTTCTTCATCCCCCATAGAAAAGGGAGGATCCTCCAACCAGACGGGCGTTGTGTCTGGTGGGTTACTGCCCGAGTTTTTCTAGCCTTACCTTCTAGGACGGTCTTAAGTCGCAGAGAACTTTAATGTCGTCATTTAGGAATTTGAGGAATTTGTAAATTTTTCATTTGTGACATAGATGGCGCTATAGTACTTACACTATGTTGCTGTGTGGCTTAATAATCCGACTGATGATGGTTTGAATGGCCGCTGCCGATCCAACCTGTCCTTTGTGTGGAGCCCCGTCATGCAGATATACCCTACACCCTCCAAGTTTGACATGAAGGAAAGGACAGTGCTGTCCACGCCGGTACGACAAAGTCGCGCAAAATTTAAGTCATCGATATATGAAGAAGTATCTACGCAAATGAACTGTGTATCAAATTTTGTAGCCATTTTATTAGGGTTCTGTACACGAAGGGTAACCAACGGGACCCTATTACTAAGTCCCCGCGGTCCGTCCGTCTGTCTGACTGTCAGCGGTCAGCTCATGATCCGTAATAGGTAAACAATCTAAATTTTAGAATGTATATTTCTGTTGCTGCTATAACAACAAATAATAAAAATGAATTAAAACTTCAGGGGCTCCCCTTCTATGATGGCACGGAACCCTTCGGAACGGAACGGAACGGTTTTTTTTAAATAAACGATACATACACAATATAAAAACAATATTATTTAACGATAATTCATGTCAATTTACACTCAACAGCAAAACTAACTTTGTTTTTATGGTATGTTAATGAAAAACAAATTTACTGATGCAGTTTTTCGAAAATCACCCATATCTCAAAAACTAAGCATCGAATCTGATTCCAACTAATTCTCGTTGAAAGTTCCTTTTACGTTCTATATACCTACATTTTTTCAGAATTTTCCACCCCTTACTTTAGAAAATAGAGGGAGGGGGGCACAATTTGGACGGCTTTAGAAAGGGATATCTCTCCAACTTAAATTATGTGGGCCTAAAACCCGTTTGTAGGCCTACGTAAAGGAGAAACACGAACACCGTTATAAACTATCACAAAACGAAAGTGATTTCTCTGTATTCAAATTTATTTTAAGACTCCTGACCTCCCAACTGGGAAGGGCTGACCTTGAAACTACTTGTACTGCATTAGTGTTTAGAAACTACAAATTATACGCATTGTATTGTTTTGTCTCGTAGGCCTATGTAAATAGACGAAAAGACATTACAATATCTTAAATTCCTACTTATTTTTTAAACTTTCGAAAGTGGTTTCTATTCCAAAACTAGCTTTCTTTTGGTTTAACTAGAAATAAACAATTCATTCATCTTTTTTTTGGCCTTACTCTCCCTCTCCATCCATCAACATTCATGTCCATCTCTTTTAGATACAAGCGTTTCATCCCTCCTCATTACATGACCATACCAAGACAAACGACTTCCTTTTAGTTGTTCTGTATCAGGCGCCACATTTAAACTTCGTCTAATATACTCATTCTTTCTTTATCCATTCTTGTCACCCACACATCCATCTTAACATTCTCGTCTCCGCTGCATGCAATCGTTTTCATCCCCTCGGACAAAGAACCCGAGGTACCGAAAGTCGGAGCTATGGGCGTTCCATCAAGAGTTATAGACACAAATCGACCTAATGAGGCCAATAGATGAATAATTGTAGGCGTGACTCGTGCTATGTGTTGTCATTATTTAGACTTTGTTAATAAGATAACACAAACGTTCTTGTTTCCGCGTCCGGCTATCAACACGCTTCCCGCTGGCATTAGCTACAAACCTTATCTTAAAAGGAAGACAATTTATTACTGACGTAAATTAAATCAATTCCTATATGAACTACTTTTTAATCTTTAGACTAATACAGTGAGGAGCACTAAAGCGCGCGAGTTTGAGGGGACCATTGCTGTAATGTTGTTGACGTTAAAAACGTGCTGATTTTCAGCCTAATTTGAATTAAGTTGGAAGCCTTAGGGTAGCCCGCGAAATGCAAATTTTCTCCATTTTATCTCTATCATTTATTTCAAAGATTATTAAATTATTTATTTGATCTCTTGGTAAGACTATGCAAATCATCAAATCAAATCATTTATTTTGCTGAATATGGGTACATACAAGGATGAAACACAACAATATAGCTCAGGACCATATCCTACCCAAACAGGTGTGCATAGTTCATTAAAATAATTAAAATTAAATTAAATAAAATCAAAATTAAACAAAATCATAATTAAATAAAAATCAAAATTAAATAAAGTCAAAATTAAATAGAATCAAAATTAAATTAAATCAATATCAAATAAAATCATGGGGTATTGGAATGTCAATAATTAAAACAAAATATGACACCTTACATACTATTACAATGATATGACGTCAAAAATTTAATTAATTACATTTATCATTTATGTCAGGAATACAGAGATGTCATGATTCAAATTCTTATCACTCAAAAATTCGTCAATTGAATAATAACATTTATTGATTAAATAGATCTGTCAATTTCTGTTTGAACAGTGGAATTGTCTCATTTTTTATTACATCGGGTATTTTGTTAATAAATTTCGGACCCACATATAACAATTTTCTTGCAGAACAATGAATTTACGCAACAGCTGATAACCGCTACGCTTATCACCCCACTGGCCGCTTGCAGTTGCACCTTATCAAATCGTGGCCGCCCCAGATATGTAGTCGAATTGTATCCGTAGGTCCGATACCACCGATAGTGGGGCACGCACGTGAACGAACTTTAGTCGTACGATAGTGGGGTTGGATGTCCGGTTTATGCAACTGTATGGTGTTTTTAGGGTGCTGTATACGGGGCTGTGGAACTGTTCGAAAGAGATACCGCGGCCCTGGAACACAAAGGGCAAAAGAAGGAACATGGATGGGTTTTAGTCAGTACAAGTCTGACACTCCCTTCCGCTCCGCCCAGAGCGGGAGGAGTCATTTGATGATTTCCCATCCCAAAAAAAAAAGGTGCTGTATAGAAACAGCGAAAACGCAGTTAAGGGGCCTGTCACTCATCATCATCTGCCTGCCTTTTCCCAGCCTTGTTGAGGTCGGCTTCCAGTCTAACCAGATGCAGCTGGATACCAGTTTTTTACATGGAGCGACTGCCTATCTGACCTCCACAACCCAGTGAGTACTAAGTAATACGATACCCCTTGGTAAGACTGGTTGTCGGACTTTTTGGGGCACTGACTACCTGTAACGACTGTCAAAGATCTACAAACACCCGGGACCAACGGCTTAACGTTCCGAGGTATGTAATGGGTGGTCACCTATCCACAGACCAACCTAGGCAAGCACGGCTGAACCTAAAGATCGATCTGAAAGGCTGTTATTATTTTGCCACGACCCCTCTGCCTGCCTGTCTATTACTAAATAAATAAAACGAAAAATGAAGGCGCTCTTTTTTCGGACCCTTCACGAAGACGTCAACCAAGCATTCTGTACATCAAACTAAGTAACTCTACGCAAAAATTAATGCTGGGAAACGAGCTTTTTTTTGGGGTGAAAAATCACGTTTTACGGTAGGACTCAATGTAACGCACTCAAAACATTGCGCGAATAGTACGAGGGTCATTGAGGTATTCAGAAATCGACTTATTTAGGTTACGTTTAAGTACAGCGCGCGGTCGTGCTATTGCCTCTTTACCAACATTTTGTGAAGGTCAGACTTTATTAACATCTTCAATTTTTTTCTTCGCTCTATTTTTAGGGTTCCGTACCCAAAGGGTAAAACGGGACCCTATTACTAAGACTCCGCTGTCTGTCTGTCTATCTGTCTGTCTGTCTCCAGGCTGTATCTCATAAACCGTGATAGCTAGAAAGCTGAAATTTTCACAAATGATGTATTACTATTGCCGCTATAACAACAAATACAAAAATTAAAAAAAAAATTAAGGGGGGCTCCCATACAACAGATATGATTTTTTTGCCGTTTTTATAGATAATGGTACGGAAACCTTCGTGCGAGAGTCCGACTCGCACTTGGCCGGTTTTTTTTAAATTACTGATATTCATCTACATCCGGCTAAACTGTCAGCCGACCCCAATATAGTTTATAAAAGGCAGGCATATAATGAGTTTGAGAAGACCGAGATATAATAAAACTACCAGACATTACAATTAACTGTAACCAACAGACAATTCCTTAATTAGCGATAACACGGAAATTTATTAAAGTGTTATCATACGTTTCTTGATAAATGATTTCGTGGATTGGCCAATTACTATGGTTCGATTTCTTAATGAACTGTCCCTAATTATATATTGACCTTTCAACCCGTATTGTAAACATTTAAACCACGTGTTAGTTAACCCACTATTAAGTATCAAAAAACTTCGGATACATTTTCTGATTCTTCAGCATCTTCTTTATTTTTTATAGATCTATTTTTGTTTTAAGTTAAGTTAAATTTCCTTGTTTTGTCTTTTCTACACAGTGTCTACATTTCTAATCCATCTTTCCTCTCGCAGGTCTGTTGGAAGAAATTTCTTATGAAATAAGCAGTACCTTTGTGCTCTTCTATGTTAATATATTGTCCTGTTAAGTATCTGTGTGTACATAAATATATAAATAAAAATAAGTAAATCTTCCTGCCCTTGTCCCATGTTACTTGGGGTCGGCGCAACACGTTTTCTTCTTCCATTCTCTTCTATCAACATTCACGCTATCATTTACTCCTTTTTCTTTCTTATCATTCTTCACACAATCTATCCATCGTTGCCTTGGTCTCCCTCTCCATCCATCAACATTTATATTCATCACTCGTTTAGTCACATGCGATTCGTCCCTCCTCATCACATGTCCATACCAAGACAGTCGATTCCCTTTCATCTTTTCTGTAACTGTCGCAATTATTAAACTTTATCTATAATATACTCCTATAACGGTCGTAACGAGACACATAACGAAGCCGAAAGGCACTTGTTCTCCCCGTCATTGCGATATTTTTTTTGTTCTAGACCATACCTGGGAGCCTTCTAGTTACGGAGATAGTGGGGGTCAAAAATCCAACTATTTCACTTTTTTTTTTAAATGCATGTTTTTAATGTAAGATTTTTACTTTAAACACCGCCACGATCCATCTATCAGCGCAATGTTTTGAGTGCGTTACATTGAGTCCTACCGTAAAACGTGATTTTTTACCCCCAAAAAAAGTCGTTTCCCAGCATTATTTTTTGTGTAAAGTTGCTTAGTTTGATGTACAAAATGGCTTCCTGAAGGCTCCGTTTACACCCTGTATACATTTTTTGATTAACATATTACTATAATACAAGGTAGTAAGGACACCGACGCATAAATGGTTACCACGTATACGGAACATCATTCTGAACTTATTTTTTTTTTTCGGTTATTTAAAAAAAAATCTGCTGTTTCTTACAAAAGTGCCTACCTACCTTCATGGTCAAAATGTATGGAACATTTTTTTTTTTCAATATTTCTTAAAAAAAAACAGGAAAAACCATTTTAAAATATAAAAAATAGTAGCCCATAATAATATCTATCGGAAATAGGGTTCAAGCTAATAGGTAATTTTATTATTAGGTAATTATTTCATTTCAAATGAGTCATAGACAATCTTTTGTACTAAACAAAATAAGCATTTACCTACATGATAATGTAAAACAAATTAGGCATGCCCTAAACAGGCGAAATATGGTTTGTGCACACATCACCAATTTTTATACCTGGTAACACCAGTATTTTATTCAAATTAATTATTCTTATTCTTAATTTGTTTACCAATCGAGTTCATTTGTTTATCTCAATCATCTTGGTCACACGTACGACACACGGCGTATGATACTTATATTTGAATTTACACATTTATGTATCTTCGTGAGATTATGACACGCACCAATCGCTAAGCACGTATTGCGTGATCATCATAAGACAAGTGTGACACAACATCACGCCTGTATCCCCGAAGGATTAAGCAGAGGTCAGACTCAGTCTGAGGTGTATTTCATTTTATAATACACCCATTTTTCGTATCCGTGGGTCTAATGGATGTAAAAGTACTCTTAATGAAGCCGAAAGGCTCATGTTCACCCCGTCATTAGGATCATTTTTTTGATCTAGAGTCTAGAACAAACAAACCGGACAAGTGCGAGTTCGACTCGCGTGGAGAGGGTTCCGTACGTTAGTATAGTGTAGTATAACGGGCTGATGTCCGCAACTCCACGTCCAAGCGCGTATTGTCCGTACGTTAATTATGTAAATTCCGTAAGTTGTTTTAAATCTAAGATTTCATATAGGTAAGTTTTCTACAGTAAATCTATAAGCAAAGAACTATTTTTAGTATTTTTTTTTAAATTTTCGGCCTTGTAGTTTCGGAGTTAAGGGGGAGGGGGGAATACTTATTTTCTTAAATAAATTCAAAACTATTTTTCTTAAAATTATTTTTTTTAAATTTGAGATGCTCACAATGAGCCCAATTTTTATCAACATTGAGTTCACAGTGAGATTTCATTTGTTATGTAACACGATATAGTTTGCAACACTATTTTCATTTTCTAATGCCTCCACAACCCAGTTAGTACGAGGTAATACGATACCGCTTGGTAAAACTGGTTATCAGACTTTCGGGCCACAGACTTGTAACGACTGTCAAAGATCTACAAATAACAACCGGGACCAACGGCTTAACTATTTGGACTAGGTATCATGGATGAGAAATAAAATATTATGAATTTGAAAACATTCCCGTGACATAATTACCGACCTCCGCAGAGGCAACGTCGGGGGCAAAACTACTTATTGATAACCACACGAATACAAGCAACAACACAGGTAGGTACATGCTTATCAGTACCTAATTACAATAAATAATATCAATCATAAGAAAATCCATATTCTGAAACAAATGACAGTCTTTCATTCATTATTATGTTTCTCGAAGATTACGTAGAAAGTCGATGTCGACCCTATTTGAACTGTGACCGGCGCATGAGTCGATTATCAAGATTAATGTAAACTTAGTACATATGGATAGCTAGGTAGGGTACTGATTAAATGATGGTGTGATCGGGTGAGTAGGTCTTTTCATAGATGCTTATGTACTCTGTCATATTTTAAAATCATTTGATTTGATGATAGAGTATGTATGTAGTATGATTTGAGTATATTTAAAAATGTAATGAATTTGTCTAAAGATGAATAAAGGAAAATGTCGGAGAAATGTTTCAGAATCCAAACAGACTTCAATTTTATTTATTTGTATAGAATATAGATAGATGTATAGCTAGCTGTAGTACTTTTTTGGTGGTGCCGCTACAGGGAGATGCCTTGTCAAATTTAGCCCCCCCCCCCGAAATGTCACCCCTTCACCATTCTGAGCTCCCGATATTCATGAACAATCACGGAAGATATCCCGTAAGTGACAGTATAAGTTTAGTTTTAAACCGTGCAAGCTTAAAGCAGTGTTTTAATGATAAGCAAACAAAAAAGGCGGCAGTGAATTTCACAAACTGATGGTTCAGTTCAATTTTAGCTTAGCAACCAATTTATTGTAAATTATGTGATAATTACGATTCTATTAGCGCAGTGGATGAAAGGTTGGCTTTTGCAAAAATGGTAGCAGGTTCGATTCTCGCACGGGACGATTTTGTACTTATAAGTTATCATTTTATCAGTATCACCGTACACTAAGAGTAACAGTCATCTTTGAATGTATTTTAACTGAAAATTTAGTTAAATAAGTTTGTAGTTGCAATAAATCCGTTTGATGTAATGTGAACCATAATTCATCATTTTTGGAAAGTAGGTGAAAACAGTTTTCTTGACAAAATTAAAGCAATTTTTGTTCGTTGTAAAACGTAATATGATTTTTTTATCTAAAAATTCGAGGTTTTTTTTCGTAATACCCGCTTGCAGTTTACATATAATTTTTTGTGGATAAAATTCTAACATGACCGTCAAAACACCTGAATCAATGTTTTTGAAAAAAAATATTTAATAATTACGTCAATAATTCATTTTCTTTGACGATTTAAGATTATTAACGCAATCAAAAATATGGAACATGTTATATTTAAATTAGGGACTAAAAAAATACTCACGAAGTTCCATCCAGTCAGATATCCAGGCCTATGTCTATACAGATTATCTAGGTCCACATTAGGACTAGGTTTTATGTCTAACGTTCCAGCGAAAATAGTAACATAGACATTATGGAGAACCCCAAACATATGGTATACGGTGGTCCAGTACAGTTTAGAATCACTTCGGTCAAATAACTTCTCATTTTCAGTTATCAAAAAGCATAAAACGTTATAAAAAATATTATTATCTTTCCAAATATACTCTTCCATTTTTTTTTTCAAAAAAAAAAAAAAGTTAAACTGAAACCTCTTTTTTCAAAAACGATTTTGAATAAAGAACATTACACTGTTACGGTTTCTTTAAATAATAATCACTATTTTTATGAAATATTTATGTTTTTTATCACTATTTTTATGAAATAAGTATGTTTTTTATTATTATTATTTTAGTTTTAATTATTATTAATGCACTTATTACTAATAGACGCCCGTGTCCCGTGCCGGTTTAGGGCGACTACTCGATAATTAACGTTAAGGCGCGGGCCCACCGCGGTGCACGGAGAGGCTACGCACGTGTATTAAGCTTCGCTTTGTAAGAAAATTTATGTGGTTGTGTCCACTGCAACCCACGGAGAGGCTACGCATGAATTGACGTCATTGATACATGCGTGGCTTGCTCGAATAGGCGGTTACATAGCTCAACGCTGTCGACGTGGGTCTACGTTTCCACTGGAGTACACGAATATATGACCCACGACTATGTACAGCTCACTTATCGCAGCGCAGTTTTCAGTCATACTCCGTGGATTGCAGTGGCACGTGCGTAGCCTCTCCGTGCGCCGTGCCACGCTATACATAGTCGTGGGTCATATTCGTGTACTCCAGTGGAAACGTAGACCCACGTTGTCAAACAAATTAATACACGCAGCTAAAATGCGCCGCGTGCCCGTGCACAGCATGCGCCGCGGTGGGCCCGCGCCTTTACTGTAATGAGACCGGCGGTATCTCATTGTTTGTTGTTAGTTACTTATCATAATCTGGTTCATTTTACCCTCAAATAGATTAATTTATATCTTACAAGTGGAGGTTGTGTGGCTTGGTGAAGACTTCTAACCAATGATTCTCCTTCTATTATTTTCTTCCTTTTATTTGATTATTATTATTTAGTAAGTGAATATTCCCTACAATGTAAATAGTTCATAAGGTACGATGGGGTTGGCATATCCGTATGGACAAAAACCCCTTTATGTTCAAAAGAATAAAAAAAAAAAAAAAATCTTACAAGGTAATAAAATATCCATTTTAAGGAATAACTTGGCGAAAGCCTTTCTTTTTATATAATATTCCTAAGGCCAGCACTGGGCCAGTGCCCAGTTGATACCTTGTAGATATGGAGAGTGTAAAGTCCAATTTGAGTCAAGCCCAAGCGTGGCGCCTGATCAATTTTAATAGCACAATCGACTGCCTAATTTCATTTGCTTGTTACTTCTTGTAATGTGATATTTTCGATAGTAACTCTGAATCCTGGCAAATACTTCACTTTGTATAAGTTACTAGCTTTTGACCGCGCCTTCGCTCGCGTTAATTTAGAATTTGACAATCAATTCGGGTTGTACTCTGCTTGTAATAATATAATTCAATCATGATTCGACAGACACGTGGCGCCATCTAGTATCATAAGACCGTTATTGTTGTTTTCTTCGGGAACAGTACCTTTTTTCGGAATGAAACCCTATGTCCGTTTCTGTACACCTGACAACGTATATGCAAAATTTCATGATGATCGGTTCAGTGGTTTAGGCGTCAAAAGGTAACAAACAAACTTACTTCCGTAATATTAGTTTGAATTTCATCACAACTACTCACAAAATGGTGAATGAAATGCCGGTTTCCTCACGATGTTTTCCTTCACCGTTTTGAGAGTAGTAGTGATGACATAAATTACACAAAGTAATGCGCCTGCCGGGGTTCTAACCTACGAGTTTCTGTTCGTAAGTCGCGGCCGCCACCACTGGGCCACCGCTGCTTTCATGACCGTATGACCAAATGACCGTAACTTCGGCCGAAGTACAGGTTTCGTACTTAGAGAGTAGACCCCGTGGGCCCCCGTGGTGGATTGTGGCCCACTAAAATGTCAAGTGACCAGTGACCAGTGACAAGTGGTCTAAAATGGCCGCTTTAGCAGAATCATATTAAGATAATAATATTAATTACTTACGTTTAAATTCATAAAAAGGTCACAAGGTGACAATTCATAATACATCTATGACCATTTTAAGAATTTGAACGTAATTCATATAATTTATCCTATTATGATTCTGCTAAAGCGGCCATTTTAGACCCCCAGGTCTGTGTTCCAGCAGTGAGACCGTTACAGGGTCATCATGATAAAGCCTGTATGATGAAGTGGAAATGAAGGTATTTCTATGCTGTTCTTCATAACATCACGCTTGTAATTTTCTTCAACATTACCCCAGTAATGTTGAAGAACCATGTCAGAGGGGTCGAGCCTATTGTCATCAATTCGGCACGCATTCATCCTGAAAGCTGCTACTGAGAAATTCCTGATGGAAAAACTTAATATGTCTTTGCACGAACTAGCTATCGAACTCAGGACCTCATGCTCCGGATATAACCGGAAAAATATGAATAATGCCTCATGTCTCGAACTTGTTATTTTAGGAATAATCTATCCAATTTATAATAATCTAGCAATTTGTAATACTGCAGCTTAGTCATTTTCAAGGTAAGCGTGCCAGACTGTCATGAGTTCATAATTTATTCTTATTTCTAACTAGCTTGTGCCCGCGGCTTCGCTCTCGTTATACTAGTCAGGGGAACGTTTTAAATTATAGCCTATAACACTATAATGTAGCTTTCCATTTATACATATAAATAAAATTGAAGTGTTTTTCTGTTTCGCGACGGTGAGTAGTGGGCTAGCTCGCCGTCCGTCCGTCTTATGCCGGACAGGCCGTGTCGACGGCGCGTTCGTGTTCTACGCGCGCCTCACAGAGATGTCAGCAAATCGGAAGGGTCCGCAAGGGCCGATGCCTGCCGGGGCTGCGGGACTGTTCGAAAGAGATACCGCGGCCCTGGAACACAAAAGGGCTAAGAGGAAACTCAGCACTCGCGCTTGTGACCACGGGGCGTAAAATGAAATAAGCGGGAATGCATATGACAGTTGTATACATACATTACGGTACATAAAACAAAAAAACTATTTTTTTTAATTTTTGACAGTCTGTTTGTTCCAGCTCAGTTGCCAGTTTGATTAATCTCCGAAACGGCTTTTCGACGGGCTTTTATTGGCAGATAGCTGATGTTATAAGGAGTAAGTTTAGCTACTTTTATTTTAAATTAGGATAAGGGTACCGTGCAAAAAAATGTAAACCCATGAAATTGTCAACAAAATTCGATTCAAATATGGAAGTAATATTTTATTAATAATTTCACGCGGGCAACAGCTTGTTAGTAAAATAAATTTCGGAGTCGGATCAGTATAGTACTATCTATACCTTATTATAATAATATTACAAACTAGCTGTTGCCCGTTACGTGACCTTCGTTCGCGTGAAATTATTGTATAAAAAAATATAACTCCCCTTTTTTGTCGGATTTTATTACCAAAAAATTTCAAGGGTTTCAATTTTTTTGCACGGAACCCTAATCATTTTTCGTAAAATAAAAGTAGCCTAAATATTAGAACTTATAACATCAGAAGAGCCTAAGTTACACCCCAGCTATCTGCCAGTGAAAGTCCCGTCAAAATCGGTCCAGCCGTTCCAGAGATTAGCCGGAACAAACAGACAGACAGACAGACATAAATTGTAAAAAATGTTATTTTGGTATATGTACAGTATATACATTCATATGCATGTAGTAAAACGTGGTTATTTTAATATTACAAACAGACACTTTTTTATTCATTATTGTATACATGTATAGATTGGTATAGACCAGCTGTTTCGCAGATCAGATGCGACAGCTGCCCCTAGAGTTCTTAGGTCTTCGATACCTGGGTCGGACTTAGTTCTCTTTTGATAATCATCTACCTGCCAGTCCAACCGGATGCTGCTGAATACCAGTACTTTACACGGGCTTTACACAGATGGTTAAGTGAGAATCCCTTCTATAATATAAAAGAATTCCTTGAGCTTAAACCCAAATGATGTAATTGTACCTATACCAAAAATTTGCATGTCATTATGTTATGATTAAATATGTTAAGCTACTATTATACCTACTACCATTGTAAGAACTTTTGTATTCATATTTATCTGCAAATAAATCTTTGACTTTGACTTTAACTTTGGAGCGACTGCCTGTCTGACCTCCACAACCCAGCTAGTACTGAGCATACGATACCCCTTGGTAAGACTGGCTGTCTGACTTTCGAGCCACTGACTGTAACTACAGCCGGGACCAACGGTTTAACGTGCTTTCCGAGGCACGGAGGCACTCGGTAAATTCGGTATGTAATGATTGTCACCCATGCACAGACTGACCTTGGCAAGCGCGGCTTAACCTTGAAGATCGACCCGTGCAGGTGTTATTATTTAGCTCCGAGCTCCTCTGGTAATAACAACTATGAAGGCTAAATATCGGGAAACACGTTTGTATGACGCTCGTAAAATTCATTAATTCTCTACACGCAAGAAACTTGTCAGTTTAGACACTTATACTTTTCAAATATCAATCTTTCATTTCCATTTCGCATCAAAAAGAAAGTACCTAAAATAAAACTAAAAACGCATTACCCTCCTTTGCGTCGCGCAGTCGGGTAAAAAACGAAAGTATTTGAAAATAATTGATTTAGCAACTACTATAGTGTCTTAAAGGTACGGTGAGCTCGTGGCTAATTAATAACAGCTGCTCGGGTCGATCTTTAGGTTAAACCACACTTGCTTAGGTTGGTCCGTGGATGGGTGACCACCCATTACGTACCTGGTTTCGTCTGTGCCTCAAAAAGTATGTTAAGCCGTTGGTCCCGGCTGTCATTTGTAGATCTTTGACAGTCGTTACAGGTAGTCAGTGGCCCGAAAGTCTGACAACCAGTCTTACCAAGAGATATCGTATTACCCAGTACTAACTGGGTTGTGGAGGTTAGATAGGCAGTCGCTAAGTCGTAAAATACTGGTATTCAGCTGCATCCGGTTAGACTAGAAGCCGACCCCGAGATAGTTGGGAAAAGGCAGGTGATGATGTTGGTTGCACGGAACCCTTCGTGTGCGACTCGAGTAAAAACACCACCACGCAGTGAGCAAACGTGGTGATCAATGCTGGTGCCTGTTCTGCATGAGAAGAGGTCCTTGTTCTGCAGTGGAACCATAACTGGCTGATGTTATTTATATGTAACTAGTGGCTCGTCCCGGCTTTGCACGGGTGCCTATGTTACTCAGGGTGAATGTAGTTTTCCAATGGTGAAAGAATTTTTGAAATCGGCACAGTAGTTTTAAAGTTTATTCATTACAAACATACACACACACAAAAATACAAATTTTTCCTCTTTATAATATTAATGTAGATATATTGTAGTTATCTATTTATTTTATAACCAACACAAATTATTAGATATTTTGCAAATAGCTACGGGAAGGCCAGAATAAATAGCCTTGATTTTTGATTTGTATTTAAGCTTAAGACTAAGTCTATTTTTATTTATTTGACCTCAGCAATTGACAGCGTAAATTATCTTATAACATTGACTTCTTTTAAATGGTTTGTCCAAAGAATATCTATACATCCAAATAAATTAAAAAGGAAGGCTGCGGTAATTATAACAAAAAAAAAACACATTTTATTTTATTTTCGTTTGTCTGTTTGTTCCGGCCAATCTCTGAAACGGTTGGACTGATTTTTCACTTACTGGCAGATAGCTGATGTTATATGGAGTAACTTAGACTACTTTTATTTTAGAAATATTAGGGTTCCGTGCAAAAAATAATAAAAATCTTGAAACTTTTAACAAAATCCGATTCAAATAGGGAACTGATATTATACGCGACTGGGTATCAGGACACTTGCGCGAAAGACATTTGCGCGAAGGACACATGCGCGAACCCATTTTCGCGAAAAGACATATGCGCGCTTAGACGTTTCCGCGATTGGACACTTGCGCGATTGGACGTTTTCGCGCAGGACACTTGCGCCCTAAGACACATGCGCGCGGGACGTTTGCGCGACTTTTTGTTGGGAGTCACAAATAGCATAAGTCACCGATTCTACATTTTAAAATGTACCTTCGTGCTCTAAGAATAGGACTTATTTTGCTTTAGGGCAGAAGAAAACATACGACGTTTTGTAATTTGAAATCAAACTAGAATCGTTTACAGAGTAAATTCCGCTACTTGACCATAGATGGCGGTTTTCCCAGTGAATGCAATTATAACCTTAAACTCCTTAGAAATAAGGATGATATTCGCGTCATAAGTCTACATTTTCTGCAACTCACTCAAGGAAGTGACACATTTGGTTTTGATCTATATTATCGATATCGATAGATACCCTATTTCTCGTTTAATTCCGAAAAAAGGTCGTAATATTATAAAATATAATTATACATAATAAAACACGTTATGCACAACAATACCTACTACCATATTTTGTTTTTTTTTTTAATTTATTAAACAAACCAAACCCAATTAGTTAAATACTTACATAATTAAGATTAACACTTTTCTATTAGAAAATTTAAATGAGTTAAAATAAGAGAGACGTTATGTTGCCTTTTTTTATTGTCCTTGAAATAAAACGTATTAAATTTTCTTTTATCGATATCTATCGATCAAATCTGCATCCAACTTAACAGCATCACTAATTGAGTAGCGTACTAGCGTCGAATAGAACTGTCAAAATCTGGCAAAACTTAAAACTATACATACATGGAAGACGGGACTACGGGAGGATCTATCTGTTAAATCAAGTAAATCAAAAGCCGGTTAATCATTTAGTGGTGTTTGTTTTGCGTGAAGTTGAATTATATTCCTCCGTATTTACGTCTCTTACGTTACGATTCAATGCTATCGAGTTGAGTTTACGTTCCTCAAGTGGTTTAGTTGTGAGATGTCGGACTTTTGTTTTATTGTTATGTGTGAGCGAATTGACTGTAGTTTTAACGAGAAAATGTCTTCACCGGGTGGAGATCGGACAAAACGTCCACTCTCTCGACAGTGTGTAAATTGTAACCATCATGCATGGCGCCTAATCTTCGCAGACGACTTATTGAAGATATAAACGAACAAGTGCTCATCCTTCAACGATCCGGGGTAACGCCGACACCGGTAAGTATATATTATCTACCAGCGACCCGCCCCGGCTTCGCACGGGTGCAAATCCTTCCTCTTGAATCACTGTGTCTATTGCTGAAAACTGCATTAAAGTCCGTTGCGTAGTTTAAAAGATCTAAGCGTACAGACAGCAGGAGCCACTGTTTATGTATGTGTAATAATATAAAGATATCAGATTACCATGCACACGCTATAGTGTTCACTATTTCAGCAGTGTATGTAAGTTCAGCTGTAAATGTCTACCTACAAGCTTATAATATAATAAATGTGCATTATTGTTATTGAAGTGGATGCAAATAACATACATACATACAACATAGGTATTAATGTCTATTATGACTCATACAAAATAATTGGGTGTATGAAGGGTATTTAATATTTATTTATTTAAACTTCATGTACAATAGTGGTACATAGGCGGACTTAATGCCACAAGGCATTCTCTACCAGTCAACCTTTGGGTTAAATAAGAAAACATTGTGATAGGGTACAAAATAAATATCTAAAATAACTTATGTAATGTACTTGTTTGAACAAAGAATGGCACACCCAATTTATGTGAATATGTATTATAATAGTCGACATATAACTTACAAAGGTTTTTTTTAACTTTTCAGGTATCATCTGATGACATCCTGTGCATTGAATGTTTCCTGTTGTTGCAAGGAATTATCAAAAACACCTCCCTCTCAAATTGAAGTATCCCCGCCTCTTGGATATCTAAGCATATATTTTGGATGTAGGATCTCCATTGCAAGTCGCAGAACTCACAGAGTTTCCCAAGACTGACCTCAAAGGACCTTTATTTTAAGATGGACTCCAGCTCATGACGTAAGTGTTATTAACTTGGCCGAATTGCAGCATTTAATTGTTGGTATTATTGAAGAAAAGCTTTGTTAGTAAAAATAATAATTCTTTGTTTTTTAGGTCATACATTTGGAAAGAGTTAGTTGTGCTTGTTGAGAGGCTGCAACAAGAGATATTCAAAGACAAGCACTTCCTCACATTAACAGAACTGCAGTGGAGTCGGTGGACCTTGAAAATATTGAAATGGATATCTCAGATGCTGTGATTCCTGAACCTTGCCCCAACCAGTATCAAATCTACAATTCGCTCGCCAAACTTTTTTAGTTTGATGGCGAGAAACGCTTGTTTTACATACAAATATTAATAATAAAATAATCTTTATTATGTAACAGATTTCACAAAGTAGGTAGTATTAAGTCTCTGGCAATCAAGTGGGTGACATGCTGTTCTCCTAGCTAGGCTATGAAATAGCCTGTATTAAGAAGTAACAGTGCCGTTCCCCTCTAATTGTGTTACTACAATTTTATTTTTACAGCTTTATTTTTTTTAATTTTCTTATTTTATCCATTTGCGTAACACCATACATCCTCCTTAGTATTCTCATAATGTTTCTATGTAAGACTCAATGTCATCATCTACAACAGAACTACAATGATTGGTGCTCTTGTGACTTTGACAGTTGACGTTGTTAGTGAACATTCGTGAAATTGTTTTGAACAAACATGATAGCGTGATTAGTTCCCATTTGGGCTACATGCGGAAGTGTTTCCGTAGACTTCAAATAGAACGCAGTTGTGTCATTGCAGCCTGTCATTGCGATTGGGCGGAACGTACGGAATTGGACCATAAAATAAACACTTTATGTATTACGGAGTTCATTGACGGTTGACCACTTTTCATCCTTATTACTTAGGGCTTGTTTGAGGAGCTCGTGGCTAAATAATAACAGCCACTCGGGTCGATCAGGTTAAGCCGTGCTTGCCTAGGTTGGTCCGTGGATGGATGACCACCCACTCGTGCTTCGGAAAGCAGTCAAGTAGTTGGTCCCGGCTGTCATTTGTATATCTTTGACAATCGTTACAGGTAGCCAGTGGCCCAAAGTCTGACAACCAGTCTTACCAAGGGGTATCGTATTACCCAGTAGTTACTCACTGGGTTGTGGAGGTCAGATAGGCAGTGGCTCCATATAAAATACTGGTATTCAGCTGCATCCGGTTAGACTGGAAGCCGACCCCAACATAGTTGGGAAAAGGCTAGGTAAATGATGATATTTTTTTTAATTTTGACTTTTTACAACTTAATTTTTTTTTTAAGTAAAATGTCGCATTTGTGTGTGTGTGTGTGTGTGTGTGAGTGTGCGTGAGCATGTGGCTGTGTAGGCGTGCGTAACAGTAAACGTTTAGTTTAGTATGTACCTATATCATTAAAAAAAGTTTTTTTTTCGTAGGTTTTATTTTGAAGGAATGTGCGGAATCGGATAGTCTTTTACAGTTATGATGGGACAATCTATATATTGGACATTTTTTGTTTATTGTATTGTAAAGGGACGGACCTAAATAATAGAAGAATCTTTTAGTAAACGATAAGCGAGTTTTTGGAGGAGTGTAATATTTTATCTTTTTTGAGTTTGGTAATTTCAATATAGGGGGTTATGCGGTGTTGCAACAGAATTGATTGTAAAATAAGGTGTTGCCGCACGTTGAGAACATTGCAATTTTAGTATAACTGATTAGTTGGATAAATTAGTGGACGGAAGCCACTTTCAGTATGGCGCGATGTGCAACTTCCAGTGGTTTAAAGATAGTTTTTGGGGCACCACCCCAACAGGGAATACAATAGGTAATCCCAATCGGAGCCCAAAGTATTGCTATCATAACCGGACCTAATGAATTGACTAGATAGGCACAAGGCAAAATAGACATATTAGCAATATTTCTTAAGGTTTTAAAGATATATATAAGTTTGAGAACTCTGCCAGTAAGGACATTAATATGAGATTTAAATTTAAGATTAATTGATTGATTTGATTTTTTTAAGAATCTTAAATTTAATTTCATCCGTAGAAGATATAACAGTGGTATGACACTTGGAAAATTGCACATGTGAGCTTTAAGCAATATTGGTGGGTTTGGTTGGGTAGCAGAACTGACCGAGTAGGTAATGAACTTGGTTTTGGAGGTATTAAGTGTAAGCGAATGGAGATAAAGCCAGTTCAGCGCTACATTAAGGCAATGTTGTGCTTTGTCCTCGAGTTCAGAATTGATTTATGTATGAGTAGACTGTGTCGATTTACCTTCAGAGGGAAAAAAGTCATAGGTTACTTAAGTTTTTAAATTATGTAGGTTATGACCATGTGAGAGGGTGAGAGTGAGTGAATGTGATTGTGGGTGTGTAGGTGTTTGTGTGTGAGTGTGGATAAGTGGTGATGTGTTGAGTGTAGGTGAGTAAGGGAGATGTATGTGCGAGTGTGTATGGATGCGAGGATAGAAGTATTCGGAAGGAGGCCGGAATGCACAACATAAAACTGAGATTCGAGCAGTTCGTCAAAAGCGTTAATAACTTGTTCAGATGGAACATACGCTAAAGCACATAACTGGTGAATATGCAATGCGAAATCAGGGGTGTGTATATAGTTATGCAAAACGTCTTTTTCCGATTGTACCTCTCGCCAGACACTTTGAGAAAAGTGAAAAAAGCAGTCTCGCAGGGATACTGCAGGAAAACTGTCCCTTAAAGCTAAAATTGAGGCCTGTTCGAAATCAGTCATGATAGACAGCGGTTGCAAGTCTGCTTCTTGTGACTTAATGGCCTCAAATACTTCGGAATAGGCCTCATAGGTCATTCGAGACATAAGTACATATATTACTGGTACCACTTCATACTCATAAAGACAGTGTATGGTATATAATTGTTTGAAAAGAGGTGGTGTCACCTTAAAAGTTCCGTCGGCAAACCAATGACGTGTTTGCTTTAAAATTTCAGTTTTTTTTTTGTAGCAAATATTAGGAATCTATCCTCTCTTGGACCAGTATCGTATATTAAAAATGATTCATCTCGACTGCTTTTGGTGTAAGTTTTAGGAATTTCAAGGTTCACAAGAGAAAGAGCGTTCGCTGGGGCAGAAACATTAGCATTACGATTCCTATTAATTAATGCACTTTTTCAAGGAGGACACTGATGGCAATTTTCCAGCTGCCTCGATTGATGCGCTGCTAGTGGTATCTGCTATAATTTGTTGAGGTGTGGACTGAGTTTGGATTGCCAGATCTTTCATCGTGCATATGATATGACTTTTTTCTATCATAGCTCTATTAGTGACATGATTGTGCTCACATATGACTTTTAAGGGTTCATTTGACAAATGACAGCGACTTCGGCCCTTGCCACTTTGGTCATCGATGCATCGCCAATATGTTTTATTATTATTATTTTTGTCAAAACTAGAGAGAGGGGTACAGTGGACCGTGGGGCACAGTGAATCCACTAATATAACTTCTTGTCTATCGGCTACACACACACCGCAGACCGATGAAACGCGCGCTCTGATAGTTCCCCCTCCCAACCGCCAGTGCCCTTGACGCTCTCGCTGTGGGAGCACGTGTTGCCGCCATTTCGCAGACATTTGACAGAGCAGAGGGGGTGTTTCATCTAAAAATGGCGACGGTGGAAATAATATAGGTAGTTGATAAAAAGGTGATGGGGGGTAGTTGTCGAGAGGATGATAGTGCTGAAGATGATAGAGGTTGTTGTTGAGAGGGGGATAGTGGTAGAGATGACGGAGGTAGTTGATGGAAACATGATTGTGGTGGAGATAACATGAGAAATTCATGATAAGGTGGTTGTGGTGAAGAGAGGAAGTTGACGAGAGAAGGATGGTGGTGTAGATGTGTGGGGTTGTTGGTAAGAGGAATATGGTGGTGGAGATGACGATGGTTGACAAGAAGAGAATGGTACCAAAGATGATGGACGTAGTGACGACTATGGTGGTGGTGGTCGATGAGTGTTGATTAAATTAGGAGAAGGTGGATTGGAAAAAGAAATATTTTGGTTGGAACACATGATGATATGTGGCTGCTCCCCTGCGTTACCGGGTAGGCTACCGTGCCAAACACAAAAATGTCAACCTAACAACAACATAAGCCCGAAGGCGTCAATTTTGTTGAGAGTTTTAGCCAGATTTAGGACCGTTTACTCATCACAAATGACATTCCGAGCGAAACGTGTTTTAACATCTCACAGTATCTGTTCAATGAAATATTACTCGATATTTCGTTTCATACATCGTGGTGAAAACGGGCCATAAACTGTTACCACTTTTTATATTCATTTCATTGATTGTTATTATTATTTTAATTTTGATTCCTGATTGTTACTTGTGTCTTGCTGTGCTCTGTCACACTGAACAGTCCATAATTCAACCTGTCTTTTATGTTTATTTTGGGCCACCAAGATACAGGCTGTGCCTAGTTTGGGGCCCACGGCTACCTCGACTCTTTTAACTATAATTGTTTTTGTGTTTTTGTCTGTATGTTTCCTAACATGTGTGAGTCAATAAATCGATTTATTATTTACCTTCACCGCTTGGAGGTACTCCTAGCTTATATTGTTGCTATTACATTTTATCTCTTCTTATTTAAAGGGTCATCGGGATTTCGTTTGTGCTACTTTTTCACAAACTTTTTTTTGTGCCAAATCATTTCGTAAGTAGTTTTGGCAAAATTATGCTTTCGCACAGGTGAATTCTTGCAAGAGATTTTTGTTGAAGTGTATCAGATTTAACCATAGGCAAGGTATTGATTATTTTAAATGCTACTATCAATATTGTATAAATTGTGTTGCCCTGTCGGGCAATTGTCGTGCCCGACAGGGTCCATGTGAACTTAATTTTTTTTTGAAGATCTTGTAAAACACATGTGATAAGTATGCAAAAATGAATTGAATTGAATAAATCATTCAATTCATTTTCATATTGGTCGTTCAAAAGTGCCTTTGAATGGCCTCATTTAAATTAATTAATAAAATAAATAAATAAAATTCATTTATTTCAGACAACAGTGATCCATATTTTGTTAGGTTCACTATCCATTTGCATAAAATGTTAAGACCTAATATAACTTAGCATAATTTTGTTTGGCATAATTATATTATCGCATAATATAATTACGCATAACAGCTTACGCATAATTTTTTAAGCATAATTTCTCTAACCATAATAATAATGAAGCATAACATTCTAAAGCATAAATTTATTAAGCATAAAGTTCTAAAGCATAACTTTTTTAAACGCCCTAGCTTTTTTGCCCGAAGAGGATAATTATACCAATTTTTTAAAAATTTGGAAAAAAGCCATATCTCCTGAATCAGGTAATAAATAACATATTAATATAATATACCGTATTGAACAATTTTGTGGGTTTTTTTTTCGCTGTAGGAAGCATGAAGCAAGCAAGCATACAGCATGCAAGCAAACATACAGCATGCAAGCAAGCATGCAAGCAAGCATGCAGCAAACAAGCAAGCATGCAGCATTCAAGCGAGCATGCAACATGCAGCAGGCAGGGTTTCTGTCACGGCTCCGGCGCTGCGGGCCTCCGGCGGCCCCACGCGTGCTAATCGTCGCAGACGGCTTTCACTCACCACAGCCGCTCGCTCGCAGCCACCTGCTCCTCAGCCCGCGGGACGCCTCGCCCCTACGCGCCTACGCGATTTTAAATTACATTCTAGGGGTAGGACAAACAAGACTACGTGGAGTCGGTTTTGCAGCAATTCGGTTCTGTCACTAACTTTTGTTGCACAGCATATTAAATTTTTAACCAACAATATTTTGTATGCCTAAATTTTATTATGCTAATAGTCATTAGGCCTATTAACGTTATGCGAATCAAATTTATGCCAAAACAAATTAGTCTTTAAGATGATTATGCCAACATAAAATGTATGCCTAAAAAAATTATGCCGAAGTATTATTATGCCAAAACAAATTGTGCCAAAATCGTTATGCCGAAGTATATTAGGACAAAGAACATTATGCGAAAAGAAGGGATCCCATTTTGTTAGTATTACACACAGCTTATATTCTAGTGTTAGTAACATTGATAAAAATATATTATTAAAACAAAGGATGACTAGGCAGAAAAACACATTCCCTACCTAATCAACCTCCGCACAAAATGCCTGATATTTGGAGTATAGCTCTCCGCCACAGCTCTCAGGATATAGTTGCGACTACTCCGCACTCTGCACAGCAGCGAAGCCGTTTTTTGCGTAATAAGGCATGAAAGCCATCTGTGTGGGCCTCAGTAAACATTCCTGAAGCGCTACAAAAACGAGGCAGTCGCAACAACATCCTGAAAGCATTATTATATTGAATGCGCAGGACATCCAGCGATCTCTTAGTGTAGTTGACCCATAGATTGCTCGAGTAAAATCTCTGACAAAAGGCCTTAAATTAATGTTGACCTCTTTTTCGTTATCAGCGACCCCGAAAATCACGAAAATGACATCGATGAAGGAAAAACCAAGAAGGACATTGCCCATTTTCTTAGGACCTTTAGGCCCCCATAAAAGATTGTCGAGTCACGGTGATTTTCATTTTATTCTGTAGATAAATAAATATCCTGGTCTATTTTTTACTTTGCTGAAATTGAGGTTATAAAAATTAAATTCTCCAAGATTCTTTAAGTAAATAGATATTGGTCGCCCTCAATACAGCTTTAAAGACATTTTAAGGTTAATATATAACACCACACCGCCTCCTCCAAGAGGATGGGGGAAATCGAATTTCCATCCCATGTGTAAGAATGCATTTAATTATTGGGGTGGTTATGTTAAAATGCCATTTTAACAAATCCTAACAGGGTTATTCAAAAAACAAAACAACAATAAATAAATAAAATATTTATTCTTCATAGAATATATCATCCAGAAATTGAGCTGGTTCGCTTACATCATTAAAACGGCCCCAGCTTAAATACCACAACACCGTCGTGGTATGAGCACAGCACTCCACTGAACAATATCCCACTAAGCAATGATGCTAAAGAATTTGCCCTATTTCAATCACGCCAGAACAGCTGAACGGATCTGGATGAAATTTGGAACAGAGATAGATTATAGTCTGGAATAACACATAGGCTATATATTATCGCGCTATTAACTTGGGGGGATGAGCAATAGTGCATTATGCCCATATTCTGCAACTGTTTGACAACTGTCATAGCATGCATTAGAACAGAACGTCTATTTGAAACGTTTTGTCACAGGTGTGTAAGTAGCCTATCGGTTCAGCGACCGCCCTGTAAACCAGGGTTCGCAAGTTTGATCCCCAACCAGTTTTCACTTTTTGTAAGTTTTAGGTATTTGGTTTTATTTTAATGCTTTATGATTTTCAAATCATTATAAAATAGATTAATGTATCCCTACTTTTCGTTTTTTTACCATTCAAAAGACGTGTGAGTCTACCTAGCAGGCCCCAACGAGATTTATCAACAGATGATAGCTTTTCTTAAAGACTTGAGACTTGTGTTATGATATAAAAGAGTACTTAGTATTTAAAGAAAATCCCGCTGGCTGGACGTTTGTCTAAATAACGAATATCTTCTAAAGTATAGCTCACAGAAAGTCGAAATTTTGAATTTTTAAGGTACATGATAGTATAAAGCATCTGATGCTATTGTATGATATAAATGACTAGTATTTAAAAAAGGAGCCCGCTGGCTGGACGTTTGTCTAAATAACGAATATCTTCTAAAGTATTCTTCACAGACAGTCGAAATTTTGGATTTGTAAGGTACATAATAGTATCAAGCTCCTAATGCTATTGTATGATATAAAAGACTAATATTTAAAAAAGGGGCCCGCTGGCTGGACGTTTGTCTAAATAACGAATATCTTCTTAAGTATAGCTCACAGAAAATCGAATTTTTGGATTTGTAAGGTACATAATAGTTGTTGTAGTAAATATGCCTAAATATAAAAATACAAATGATAAAAAAAAAAAGTGGTGATTAACATTTCGTATTTTATATCCCTTCACAAAAGAAGTAAATGATATAAGAGCCATCTACTGACATAAATGTAACAACAGAACTCTTCAAATCAATTCGTAATTATATCCTCGCTTTGGCGAGAGATGGCGCTCAAATAAAAAAAGAATTAAAAAAAAGAAGTAATTGTAAAAAGAATTATTAGTATTATTTGTTGTGATGACCGTGGTTCCAAGTAGACTGAATGAACATAAAAGAAAGCATAGGCGGTATAAGCAAATTTACTAATTGAACAGTCAAGTACCTTACAATCTAAACACTAACACTTAATGACTAACAACGGAAAGAAAGTGATAACATATAAAAAAAAAACTTGAGAGGTATTAAAGCACACCCAGATGGAACGAAGTTCCTTTCGTTTAATTAGTGAAGGAATTGTATTTTTTTTTTTTTTAGGTTATAATTTATTTATTTATTTAAACTTCATGTACAATAGTGGTACAAAGGCGGACTTAATGCCACAAGGCATTCTCTACCAGTCAACCTTTGGGTTAAACAAGAAAACATTGTGATAGGTACAATAAATATCTAAAAAAATAACTTCTTGTTTTCGAAAATTTATATCCTTATTTATTTATATACTAATACACATATAAATAAAATAAACTACTAAATATTTTAACAAATACCAAAATAAAAGAAAAGAAACCTAATAATAATTACCATGACTCGACTTCTAATTGAGAGCTATTTATCCTGCCTGACTTAAATTAAAAAAAAAAAAAAAACCTTTTATTTCAGACAACAGTGATCCATATTTTGTTAGATTACACACAGCTTATATTCTAGTGTTAGTAACATTGATAAAAATATATTATTAAAACAAAGGATGACTAGGCAGAAAAACACATTCCCGACCTAATCAACCTCCACACAAAATGCCTGATATTTTGGTGTATAGCTCTCCGCCACAGCTCTCAGGATATAGTTGCAACTACTCCGCACTCTGCACAGCAGCGAAGCCGTTTTTTTGCGTAATATGGCATGAAAGCCATCTGTGTAGGCCTCAGCAAACATTCCTGAAGCGCTACAAAAACGAGGCAGTCGCAACATCCTGAAAGCATTATTATATTGAATGCGCAGGACATCCAACGATCTCTTAGTGTACTTGACCCATAGATTGCTGACTTAAGTAGTGGTTACGAACTTTTCTTTTAAAAGTGAGTTTGTTTTCAGCTTTTTTAATGCCAAAAGGTAGCGTGTTCCAGAGCCTTGTAGTAGAGATGGCGTAAGAATTTGACATAAAACCGGTGCGGTGTGAAGGAATTTGGAGAAGTAGATTCTTGGAAGCTCGAAGGTTACGACTGTGAGAACTGCCCAACACTTTAAAATAAGTTTTTAGGTAATCGGGAGCACATGGATCGTTCATAATTGTGAAGAGCATGCAGAGAGATCTGAGGGACCTCCTGAGTCGAATAGGCAACCATTTAAGCTGAGGAGGAAATGTGATCGTATTTACGAAGGCCAACAACAAAGCGAATACAATTGTTGAGAAGTCGATCCAATTTGTTTAGAAGTTCTTGGGAAAGATCAGAATAACAAACATCAGCATAGTCGATAATGGGAAGCACAAGTGACTGGACCAAAGTGAGTTTGGTGCTAGATGGCAGGAAGTATTTGAATCTATAGAAGGATCGCAGCGAGAACGAGACTTTCTGGCTCACCTGAGCCACGTGTTTATTCCAACTTTAAACTGCCGTCAATGTACAGACCTAAGTCTTTTACGTGAGGTGAAAGAGAAATGACGGAGTTCTCGTACATCAGTGGCATAAGTTGGCTAGTGTTCACATTTCTCAAAAAGTACGAACTGCCAATTAGGATGGCCTGACATTTCCCGACGTTAACAGAAACCCCAAATTTGCCAGACCATTCCTCGATAGTTCGAAGATCAGCATTGAGTGATGAAATGCAATTGTCAAGTTTGGTAATGTCAGACTGAGCGTATAGTTGCAAGTCATCAGCGTACAGATGGTAAGAACATTTGAGAACAGCAGTAATGGAGTTTATAAATAAAGAAAATAAGAGAGGAGAGAGGATACCGCCTTGCGGAACACCAGTTACCAGGTCGTACCAGTCAGAGCAATCCTGATCAGCACGCACCGCCTGCTGGCGACCACGAAGATATGATGAAAACCAATCACGTGACAACGAAGAGACCCCAATCTGAGACAGTATGGTTAGAAGAATGTCGTCATCAACGGCGTTAAAAGCATTGGAAAAATCTATTAAAACCAAGACCGTTTATCTCGAATTCTCCAGGCCATCCCTTATGTCTTCAGTAACTTTAAGCAGAGCTGTGGCTGTGCTGTGAAAACCGGATTGGAAACTGGACAACAGGTTATTCTTAAATACGTAGGAGGATATTTGATTAAGGGCAACTGCTTCTAGGATCTTGGAAAGGAAAGGGAGAATGGAGATCAGCCTGAAGTGATTCACTAAACTAGGGTTGGAAATTTTAGGGAGAGGGATAATATAAGCCTTACGCCACATTGCAGGAAACACACCAGTCTGCAGAGATGAATTGATGATGTGCGTAATAATTGGAATTAGATTCTCAATCATAAACGATAACATAGTTCGACTGACCCCATCACAGCCCACAGCCTTACGACTTAATTGAGGTGAAATATTTAAGGACCTCAACGTTAGTCACGGGAGAGAAAGAAAAAGAGTCAGGAGGAAACATTGGCTTGGAAGTAACATCAAGGATGGTATTATTCTTAATGCCAACCGCAAGCGTAGCAGATGTTGAAGGGTCTCCCTTGTTTGACCGAAAAGAAATTGCCAAATTATCACTTCCCAAACAAATTTTCGCATAATTTCATTTGCCAAATTATTACTTACCAAAAAATCTCTTTACAAATAATTGTTACGAAAACCTATGTTTGGCAAGTGAACGTTTGAACAATAACTTGTTCACCAACTAGTACTTTTACCATTTTTTATCTAGTCAAATATTTCAGTTGGTATAACATATTTTACGCAAAATTACATAAGCCAAATATTTGGTGTCGTCAATTTTAAACTTACCATTTCAGTCAAAAGCACTATTAACTAGTTGGAATCTCCTATTTGGATTCGGTTGGGGCTCCTATTTCTGTCTGCAGGGTTTACAGGCACCTAACTAACCGAACCTCGGGGTGCCCGTGACGTCGACCGTCTAGGGTTAGCGTTTCCGTCAGCAGGTCGACGGATCCCCGCTGCGCGGGGCTCCTATTTCTGTCTGCAAGGTTTACAGGAACCTAACTAACCGAACCTCGGGGTGCCACTGACGTCGACCGTCTAGGGTTAGAGTTTCCGTCAGCAGGTCGACGGATCCCCGCTGCGCGGGGCTCCTATTTCTGTCTGCAAGGTTTACAGGAACCTAACTAACCGAACCTCGGGGTGCCCCTGACGTCGACCGTCTAGGGTTAGCGTTTCCGTCAGCAGGTCGACGGATCCCCGCTGCGCGGGGCTCCTATTTTTGTCTGCAAGGTTTACAGGAACCTAACTAACCGAACCTCGGGGTGCCCCTGACGTCGACCGTCTAGGGTTAGCGTTTCCGTCAGCAGGTCGACGGATCCCCGCTGCGCGGGGCTCCTATTTCTGTCTGCAAGGTTTACAGGAACCTAACTAACCGAACCTCGGGGTGCCCCTGACGTCGACCGTCTAGGGTTAGGGTTTCTGTCAGCATCTGTTTTTCAATTACGTTATATTAAATCAATTTGTGTTATGTCTTCATTCCAAAATTTTTGCCTTTATATTTTTTGTCATAACAAATCATTTGACTAAACGTTTATTGTCTTAATTTTGTTTGCTGTAATAAATCATTTGGTTAAAGACCAAAAGCCTTAATGACATTATCCTTAGTAATAATCTGCCAAGTAAACATTTGACCAAATGAAAATGTGCGTACTAAAATTATTCCAAATATTACATTGGCATAAAAAAAGGTTGCTAAAATTTGTTTGGGTAATGAAAATTTGGCAAAATCTTTTCGGCAAAACGGCAGGATCCCGGTTGCAGCGGTTTCTAGCCAACTTGTAAAGGCTCCAGTTCTCCTCACTGCGGTCCCGCCTATATTTTCTAAAAGCCCGGTCACGTCGCCTCATTGCCATCCGAACTCCAGGGGTAATCCATGGAGCTGGGGGGCGCTTGACGCGAACAGCCCTCAGTGGCGCATGCGTGTCAATGAGCTGGAGTACATATTTATTAAATATTTCCACTTTCTGATCCACTGATGGTGATTGGGCAATATCGACCCAATCAAGAGCTTGTGCATCGGTATTGAGTTTTTCTTTGTCTAACCTTACGAAATTCCGCATAAAAACAATAGCAGGCCGCTGCTTTGGGGGTTTAATTTTGTAGGACAGATAAATCAGATCGTGTCTGGATAAACCAGGCGCAGCGATCTGACCATGGTTGGCAACGAGATCCACAGAAGACGCAAGCATGAGATCGAGCCAGGAATCACTTGAGTCAAAGGACACGACGACTCCAGGATCGCACTCAGCCTTCGTGATCTAGGGTTATCCTTCAATAGGTCAGTGTTAAAATCACCCATGACTATGAGATGTTTGTGCTCTGAGGAAATAGATTCGAAGAAAGATTCTAGAATAGAGAAGTAATCTATAGCAGGTGGGCAGTAAACAATTCCTAGAACGGCCTTAACCCCTTTAACAACAATTTCAAGAAATAGGTATTCAGGGTTGCCATTATAAATTGGGGATGAAGAAGATATGATTTTGTAGGTGATATCACTGCGCAGGTAAATGGCAACACCCCCAGCTCTTTTCCCTGTACGATCGTTCCGAATTAAAATAAAGCCAGGTAGACCGTACAAGTTAGAAGAAAGCTCAGGTTTTAGCCAACTTTCGGATACCAAAACAGCATGCAAAGTGACGTGAGAAAATAAATCCAATATTTCAGAATGGTGCTGAGGAATGCTCTGAGCGTTGACATGACATACATTAAAGCACTTGTTAAATCGCTAGCACTAACTATTCAGAAAACTATTCACGGACAGAGAATCGTCAAGAGTTGAAAAGGATGTGGAAGAACATGAATAAAAAGAGTCCTCGTCAGACATAATTACTATAAAGTTAATTAAACAAATATAATATAAGCTATAAAAATAATAGATAATATAATGGACTTTAAATGTGAAATAAAATTCACTTATGAATTAATTGCATAACCTGCCAGCAGACTGTTCATAAAATAAAACTAATGCGTGTTTCCGAACGTAACTGATTCAAAAACGCCATAGACAGTGACAAGTGACAGTGACATTACAAAAACATAATAATGACTGTCTAGAACTAGAACATAGAAAACTTAAAATAGTAAATAAAGCGTTAATACACGAATAAAGTTACTGTGACGTGTTCCTACTAATATCGGCGATCAGAAAACTAGCTCTAAGGATGTTAACCAGACAAAAAGGAAACAGCTATGAGAGTAAACAAAACAAACCAAGTTACTTCTTCTTTGCTAACCGCCTTGACCGACTGAGAGCCTGCGCCGGCGCCGGGCTTGTGTTGTTTGAGCCAGGGTTGTAGTTCGGAGGAACCACTTGATCCAGTGACTTGCCATGCTCCGCTCCCAGCGCGATGACTTCCTCAACAGTGAAGACCCGACGACGTTTGCCATTAGGGAGCTTGACGTTAATGTTTCCGTCCATAGTCCACACATCAGTCACACCGAACAACTTACGAGCTGTTGTAAAAGCAGACTGCCGCTGACGAGTGAGGAACTCAGACACCACATAAGAGGATCCCTTCAGTTGACCTTGACCTTCTGAAGCCTTGCCGAGCCTTAGGCATACAGTTAATGAAGAGGGTGCCAGATCAGTAATGCCAAGCTTATCCTGCAGAATGGAAGCCACAGTTTCCAGGAGTTGCTCACCAGGCTTCTCAGGCATACCTCCAAGCAGCAAGAACTTTCCTGTGACGCATCTCAATTACGTCAACACTCCTGCTCACCTCGGCTATCTGCAGCTGCAATGCACTGAGGACACTCCAAACATGCTCTTTGAAGACTGTAAAATCCTTGTGAAGCCCGCTCAAGTCTGTCCCGCTGGTGATATCTTCAGATGTTCTTCCAAGTCTGCCATCCGTTGGTTGAGGGATTTTATTGCCAAGCGCTGTGTCTCCGCAATATCAGCTACACGACGACTTACAAGTGTTCAGGTGCAGTAGTCAGTGAGGGCAAAGTTCAAGTGACAGCTCAAGCCAGCAAGTAAATGCAAATAACACTGTTTAGGGCATGTGTATGTTACTGCCCATACAATATGTGCTGAATGGTATGTTAATCAGCAATATTAGGTAGAAATTATAATTTAAATAATGAAATTACTATTTATAATTAAAAGAAACAATTTGGGAACATGTTTACTTTTGTGCACCTACCCGAAAAAGCATTTACCCTATCTACCTATAATAATATACTACTATATCCTATAATAATATTTTTTTTTTATTAAACAAATATCTTCTCCTTGATCACCCATCCACAGACCAACCTTGGCAACCGTTGCTTAACTTGGATCACCCATCCACAGACAGACCTTGGCAGTCGTTGCTTAACCTTGATCACCCATCCACAGACCAAAGACGAAACGAAAATATCTGGCTTGCTTTCTATAAGAGAGAGAGACAGACAGAGAAACATGCGCACGCCGCACGGCTTACAATAGCTTACTATAGAAAAAGTGTCATTACAACTTTTCGTCTTAATTTTTTCCGTCTAGCCCCCTTTCGCAACGCGCGCTAAAGAACGTCGTTCCAACAAAAGAAAAATAAACATAAAACAAAAGAAACAAAATAAAAATATGACCAAAAAGAAATCCTCAGGCTGGGCTCGAACCCGAGGTCACACAATTTCAATCCGGTGCTATGTGCCCCAAGACCAGCTGACTTCTTACAGTGCGTGACGAATATGTCGGTGTATATTTCGCAACGAATGCTGCCTCATCAATCGAAGCAAAGATTCAACCAAACATTAGTGTCTGAACGAAAAGAGCGTTTCTGCAAGCTGAGGACAAAATGATAACAGTCAGCCTTGCAAAACTTCTCCAACCATCTATAACTTACACTTCGTTAAATAGACGAAACATTTACCCCGTTACTTCCGTTACTCGCACACAAATTCACAATATTGCACCATCAACAATATACATCGCCCATTGACACTCTCCGGTCTCTTTATTTTTTCCGCTACTGTCACTGGTCCGTTCTCACAAATTATGTTGTGAAAACTATTGTGGCGAGCCTAATAATGGCATGTAGTATCGCACTCGAGAACTACAGTATTGATCATGACATAGCCTAATAGTCGCAGTATTAATAATTGAACTAAACATTGACATACTACTTATGTCTGCGCGAATATATTATAAAGTAATAGCCTAGCAATGTTGTGTCTACAACTAGTAGGTAGATACACTTTACCCCGTGTCGACTTAAGTTTATAAATCAAGATATATTTATAAGCCTGTCACTATAGTGACCTACTAGGAAATGAACATGCTTATTCAGCATGTGAATAGAATTGTTTTTTCTGTTTGACAATTTTTCAAAGTATGGGAAAGACACACAATATTATTTTACTACAATTCAACTTTAACAACTCTGTTACACTGTCTGTGATATCTTGTTTTGTAAGTTTTGAACTATTTCCTATAAATATTGTTATATCAATATTAACATTATAAACATTTCTAAATTGATTACATTTTTAAATTATCCTATTCAGTTTTGCATGTTTTAATTTTTTTATTGCTGACTATATGTATAATTCTGTTTGTGTAAGGAATCTTCAGTCAGATCAATAGTTATTAAGGAAGGGGGGTTACAATTATTATTTAATAATTCATTATTTATGAGGAAACAAACCTCATAAATAATGAATTATTAAATAGTAATTAACCTGAGTAAATTCTTTTTCTTTCTGTAACTTTAATATACAATTATTGGCATGAATTAACTCACCTTCTAGGTCCCTAATTTTATATAAAGCCACCTCATACAACTTACTACCATTTTTGAAACCATCCGTGACAACCTGCAGCTGATCCCGTTCATCAACAACGTCCAAATTGCTGATGTAGGTCTACTAGCTAGAGTTTTTGCCATTAATGTTATCGACTTCCACCTCACTCTCTTCTCTCTCCTGTAACAGCTGTTGGACTGGGAGGTTTGATTCTTTAAGTTCTTGGAGAGTCGTTCTCAATTTTAGCTCCATATCCTGAGTAGCCTTACAGGTTGTCACAGGCATGGTTTCAGGATTGTTACTGAAAATTAGAAGTAAATAAACGGTGAGAACTAATGGAATAAACTGACTAAAGAAAAGTTAGCGATGAAAGGGAAAAAATAAAACAGAGAAAAGCCTTAAGTTATGAAATTAAATGACATAGACTAATATATTAACTTCAAAAGATTATCTTTATTCAAAATAACTGGTTTTATTGTCTTAGGGTTTTACTTTTTCTTATGAGGGTAGCTTGCTTATGAATTAAAAATTTCACTTAGTTTATTAAGATATTACTTCAAACCAATAATGCACAATAATGATCATAAACGATTTATGAATTAATATTGAAAAGATCGATTTAAAAAAAAAGAGAATAACAGAGTTATGGAATCGTCAACAAAGCGATTCAGAACCGTTACAAGGTAATAAACCGGCAAAAAATTACAATAGAAATTGGCATGGATGTGTTATCGAGTTAAAGTGACGTTTGTGTGCAGTTATTAAATAAAAATAAACAATACTTCCCCTGAATTATCCGTGTTAAGCCGTAGTTACAGTTAGAACGTCAACTGTTGTTTGTAGGTTACCGGTAACGTTGTACTACCGAAAACTTAATTAATTATCAGGAAAACAATTTTCCTGAGTTTTTACGCATTTATAATACGTTTACACAAATAATTACACCGTAATATAACTTATTTACTTACTAATTTAATTTTAAAATACGGAACAAAAATTTGACATATCACTCTCACATGACACATCTATTTCGTTCTATAAATAAAGTTCTACGCTACTCAATTAGTGATGGAGTTAGGTTGGATGCAGATTTGATCGATAGATATCGATAAAAGAAAATTTAAAACATTTTATTTCAAGGACAATAAAAAAAGGCAAAATAACGTCTCTCTTATTTTAACTCATTCGAATTTTCTAATAGAAAAAGTGTTAACCTTAATTATGTAAAGTATTTACCTTGGGTTTGGTTTGTTTAATAAATTAAAATAAAGTAAAAAAATATGGTATTAGGTATTGTTGTGTATAACGTGTTTTATTATGTATAATTATATTTTATAATACTACGACCTTTTTTCGAAATTAAACGAGAAATAGGGAATCTATCGATATCGATAATATAGATCAAAGCTAAATGTGTCACTTCCTTGAGTGAGTAGCAGAAAATATAGACTTATGACGCGAATATCATCCTTATTTCAAAGGGGTTTAAGTTTATAATTGCTTTCACTGGGAATACCGCCATCTATGGTCAAATAGCGGAATTTACTGGGCAATCGATTCTAGTTTGATTTCAAATTACAAAACGTCGTATGTATTTTTCTGCCCTAAAGCAAAATAAATCCTATTCTTATAGCACGAAAGTACATTTTAAAATGTAGAATCTGTGACTTATGCCAGTTTTGACTACTAACTAACAAAAAGTCGCGCAAACGTCCTGCGCGCATGTGTCTTAGGGCGCAAGTGTCCATGCGCGAAAACGTCCAATCGCGCAAGTGTCCAATCGCGGAAACGTCTATACGCGCATATGTCTTTTCGCGGAAGTGGGTTCGCGCAAGTGTCCTTCGCGCAAATGTCTTTCGCGCAAGTGTCCTAGACCCACGCGACTGCTATGCATGAGGTCTTGGGTTTGATTCCCAGGTCAAGCTGTCATTGATTTTTTCCATCAGGAATTTCTCAGTAGCAGCCACGGAGTCTGGATTTTTTCCCGGTTGAGTGCAACACGGGCGTGTTGTCATGCCCTATTACATGGGACTTAAATATAACTGGCGAAATGTGGGTGAACTATTAGGTACACCTCTGCCTAACCCTTCTGGGATTACAGGCGTGATGTTATGTTATGAAGTTATGGGACTCATGGGCAACAGCTAGGTTTAAAATTTAAGTGTGGGATTGTACGTCACAGTCCACATAAATAAACTCACAAGTATACAGCGTGTAACGGAAGGGGGGTATCAATAGAGATGGGTAGTGGGTTAAAACCCATTCTTCCCATTTGGGTTAAAACTGGGTGGTTTGGGTTATAACCCGGTTTTAACCCATTTTCACCTATTTTACTGGGTGAAAATGAGTATTGTTAATTATTATTAAATAGTGGGAAGTAGATTTCATTATAAACTTGTCAAAAATAAACACAAAATCAGATACATTTATTATTAATTTGAAAAATTACAATACTGTAGGTAGGCAGTTTAATCATCATCATCGCTTGCATCGGAAACACGGTCACAATCAAAAAATTGAAAATTGTTAATGCCGAATGAAGATGGTTTAGGGCTGTTTGTACGTGGCTCCCTAGCGGCGTCAGTGTAGTTTGCTACGCTGACGACACGCAGCCGCTGGTGCTGGCGCAGGGGAGGTCGCACGAGGCGGCGGCCGAATTAATGACACGCGGGGTTGCGATAGTCGTGTAGAGGATCCGGCAATTGAGTCTCGAGATTTGGCATTGCACAAGTCCGAGGCCATGTGCTTTCATGGACCTCGGAATGCGCCACCGTCGGGATCCATACTGACGGTAGGAGGGGTTCCCATCGGCGTCGAGTCGACGTTGAAGTACCTTGGACTCGTCCTCAACAGCCGGTGGAACTTCGTGGAGCACTTCCGATGTTTGGCTCCCAAACTGGAACGGGCCGGGGCTGCCTTCAAGCGGCTCTTGCCCAACCTGAGGGGTCCAAACGCCTCCTGCCGGAGGCTCTACGCGGGGATCGTGCGGTCCATGGCCCTTTTATGGCACCCCGATGTGGGCGCGTTCGTTGAGGCTGCGAGCCGCGCACTATCTGAACGCGCCCCAAAAGGTGGCAAGCCCAAAGGGTGGCCGTAAGGCTGATCCGTGGGTACCGCACGATTGCCGCCATGGGATCTGGAGGCCATAGTCCTCGCGCGCCTGCACGAGTGGCGCGCGGAGGCACTACGCCGGGGGGAAGCTCCGCTGCCGCGGCAAATTGTCGCTCAGCGGACAGACCTCCGGCGCGATCTCATGGCGACATGGAGAGAGCGACTGTCGAAACCCCGTACAGGGCACGCCACAATAGTGGCGATAAGTCCCCTAATAAGTCTTTGAGGAGTGCTAGAGGCGCCACGGCGCCCTCACCTTCCGCCTGACGCGGGTTAAATGCAGGATAAATGTATATACCTAAATATATATATTTTTTTTGGAATGGGACATCGTCAAATGACGCCTCCCGCTCTGGGCGGAGCGGAAGGGAGTGTCAGACTTTTACAGACTAAAAACCATCCATGTTCCTTCTTTTGCCCTTTGTATTCCAGGGCCGCGGTATCTCTTTCGAACAGTCCCGCAGCCCTGGCAGGCATCGGCCCTTGCGGGCCCCTCCTGTTTGCTGACATCTCTTTGAGGCGCGCTTGGAACACGAAAGCGCCGTCGACACGGCCTGTCGTCATAAGACGGACGGACGGCGAGCTAACCCATTACTCACCGTCCACAGGCCCGCGCCTACGGTGGCCGAGAGCCACCACGTGGCCCCCGACGCCCGGTGCTTCTCCCGCGGCGGCTGGGACGTGAGGTCCTCTCCCTCTCACATTCCGCCACCTCCTTCGATGACTGCTTCGCAGAAGGAGGTGACGGCCTCCCGTTCCCTCTCGCTCGGACCATGGCTTGAACCAGGGCCGGACGCGAGAGGTCGCCGCCGCCAATACTTTTAAAGCTAGTGTAATAACTGCCCCATCGGGTATCGCATGGCAACTTCAAAGTTTCACCAGCATTTTTTTCCTTTACAATTTTTGCAAGTAAAGATGTTAAAACTTGACTTTTTTTAATAGTTTTAACCATTAATTACCATATTCTTACTAGCATTTATTTCATCAATTCTGATAATGTTTTTGCAGAGTTAATGTAAAGTGTGAGCTGCACAGTTTATAAAAGTTATGTGTGGATGTTCGTCTTTTACGAGACGAAAAGCTTTCTGCATTCTCCTATCATCGTAGCAAACTTATTTGTTCCATACTCAGATAATACATTAAAAATTTCTTCACATAAGTAATCACTTTGTGTATGTCGATTTTCTGCCGTCGCAATACTTTTATTAAACACAGGTTCTGGTTTTGCTATTATTATATTAATTATTCCTTCATTCCTACAATTTGACCAACCATCTAGGATTAATTGCAAACATGTTTGCGATTTGACGGTTTCTTTTAACGTGATGCATATCCCTATATGTTTTGTCCAAAACGGTGGTAAAAGCCGTTTTCCTGGTTGGCAATTTGTACAGTGGCTGGAGTTCGTTGAAAAAATTAATCCACAGGGGGTGTTCTACTATTGAAAGGGGTGTTCCCGATACATAAATAGCCTTAGCTAATAATGAATTTAAATGTTCTTTATTTACATTTGTTGGCTGGCTCACTGAAGATGCACTGCCTTCAATCGACAAACTTAATTCAGACTCAGGCCTCCTTCCCCGGACTGCCGCACGGTGTAGCGCACGGTGTACTCAGTGCTGTAGACCTAAATGGTCTACAGCACTGAGTACAAGTCTACCTATAAAAAGTTAGAAAAAAATCACCTAAAACGCGCGCACTCTACCAGCGAAGTAAACTAGACTGACAATTTTGAAGTTTGAGCGGGGAAGGGGCGCGGGGATAGCTGCGCGTGAGTCACATCCCTTCCCCTCTCGGTCTTGTCACCCCGCACACCGGCCGTAGTTCACTACTTACATGTTTAAATAATAAATCCGAAATATTTTATTTTCACCCAGCCAAACCACCCAGTGGGTGGAATGAAACGGGTGATAACTGGGTTTTAACCCACTAGTAGGTTTTAACCCGGGTGATTACCCATCTCTAGGTATCAACCCTGAAGGAGGTGAATGTGCTCATGAAACTCAACAACTTTCCCCAAAGAACATAGGTCGATATATGAAAAAAAAATTTGGCCCTCCCACAGTAAATCAATTAGCTGGTAGTCAGTTTTGTAAGGGAGGGCCAAATTTTTTTTTCATATTTCGACCTATGTTCTTTGAGGAAAGTTGTTGAGTTTCATGAGCACATTCACCTCCTTCAGGTTTGATACCCCCCTTCCGTTACACGCTGTATATGTATATTTACACCACGGGGTTAGCATAAAATATAACTGGACGCCACCAGCTACGAACCCCACTCCTAAAACCAATGTCTACTTCTTAAAACATAGGTAACGTTCATTACCATCACTGCCTAACCTCTTCCCCACCACGTTGGGGTCGGCTTCCAGTCTAACCGCATGCAGCTGAACACCTGTATTTTACATGGACCGACTGCCTATCTGACCTCCATTTTCGGGACACTGACTACTTGAAACGACTGTCAATGATCTACAAATGACAGCTGCGACCAACAGCTGTAGTGCTTCCGAGGCACGGAAGAAACTCGTTAGATAATGATGGTTACGGTGGTCACCCTTCCACGGACCAACCTCGGGGAGCACGGCTTAACCTTGAAGATCGACCTGTGTTTTATATTATTTAGCTAGGAGCAAAAGCGATGATCTACACCTAGCAATATTATAAATGCGAAAGTTTGTGACGATGTCTGGATGTTTTTTACTCTGTCACGCAAAAACTACCAGTCCAGATTTGGATGAAATTTGTCACACATATAGTCTATAACCTGGATTAACACAAAGGATACTTTCATCCCGGTAGTATGATCCCGTGGCATAATTACCGAAACCCACGCGAGCGAGGCCGCGGGCATGAGCTAGTACTTCATAAAATGTAGGTAACGTTCATTATACACAAATTATTCAGCAAGTAACACTTTGACCCTCACATAATGTTTTCATTAATATTTATTTAACAGATGTTTGATATCTTCATTTACCGGAGATAAATTTTGCAATGTTAATAAGTAACTTTAATTCTTACCTACATTCAATTAATTATTGAAGTCGTACATAACGTCGTCTCGTCACGTCGTCTTTATAAGTAAGACTGTCGGCACTTTATCCATAACACGGCAAACACTTTTTAGGGTTCCGTACCCAAAGGGTAAAACGGGACCCTATTACTAAGACTTCGCTGTCTGTCTGTCTGTCTCCAGGCTGTATCTCATAAACCGTGATAGCTAGAAAGCTGAAATTTTCACAAATGATTTATTACTATTGTCGCTATAACAACAAATACTAAAAATTTAAAAAAAAAAAATTTAAGGGGGGCTCCCATACAACAGATATGATTTTTTTGTCGTTTTTATAGATAATGGTACGGAACCCTTCGTGCGCGAGTCCGACTTGCACTTGGCCGGTTTTTACAAGTTTTATTTAACTCGCAATGTAGGTATGTATTTATGTTTTAGATCATCAATTCAAATAAATAAAATTGAATTGTCTGTTAGTAATTTCAAAACAACACAATTTTACTGGATGCATAAGAAAGTATCTTACGGTACATAACTGCTTATAACAAAAACAATTTTTGTTATTTTTGTCAGTTTGTTTTTACTTGTTGTCTAGTCACTGTTAAGCCGTCGAAGGTCACGGGCAAAAGCTAGTTCATAAATAATGTCTGAAGTTAAGGTCTCAAACAGTTGAGAATCGTGATCTTTTATTTTTCGATGACGAATCGGTACAGTGACGAACCGGGCATAAGCCCCGCTCATGGAGTTGGGTGGTGCGATTTTTGTCACGCGGGTGTCAATAGTTCCATTTGCGCGAGAATAAAGTCGCATCGCATGAATTTCGTGTGACGATATTTACGGATGGCCCCATAAGAGTGTCAGTTTTATTAGTTAATGTGTCTCAGTTTTAAAGGGTTACACATTCGTGGATGTCCGTCTATTGCGGCATTTTCATCATCTGCCTAGCCTTTTCCTTTGTTGGGGTCGGCTTCCAGTCTACCCGGATGCAGCTGAGTACTAGTATTTAACATGGAGCCATTGTGGCTTAATATAGTTATTAAAAAGACTCACCAGATTCCAGTTGGTAAACATACAGGAGGAATATTTCGATACACATTCCAAATCTGGATTATTTCTCTGTTCTTCAGTTAAATTCGATTTAATAGCGAATCCAAAACCGACAGTGAAATAAAATATCAAACAATTTACAGAGTGAAACACCGTTCTTATAAAAAGATGAGAGCAAACGTCTTTTTCAACTGAAACCTTCGCCATTTTTAAATAAAATATAGAAATAATGACTGACTGACTGACTGAAATTCGTCTATTTTTGAAGCAAAATGATTTTTCACTGAATGATTCTGAATAGTTTTAAGTTAAAATAATGTGGTAACGCAAAAAGTTGCTAAATTATAAAACTAAGATAATATTATATAGTTAATGGAGTTTTGCTCAGTTGAGTTTGCGGGGAGGTCAAGGTTAATAGGAAGTTGTTGTGTGTTTAGCGCTTTTTGTATAGTTTTAGGGTTCCGTCGCGACATCGCTGTTCGCGCCCGATACTGAGCCAGTAGTTTTAAACCAGCCCCTTAATAATGATCTCAGATCCAGCCTGTCCCTTTGCTGTCCTCTCCCAGCGAGGGCCTTAGCCGAGGCTCGTACCCCACAGGGGGTGACCTTAGCGCGCAGTCGCGTAGTTTCTAAGTTATTTGCCAGTAGCTGGAGGAATTACACTCAAGGCATCCACAGGATAGTCTGATTAAGCAGAATCCAGCCTCACAGGTTGTCCTGCAAGATGCCATTCTTAAAAAAAAAACCGCGAAAGTAAGTTTGTTTGTTACCTTTTCACGCCTAAACCACTGTACCGATCCTCCTGAAATTTTGCACATACGTTGTTAGGTGTATAGAAACGGACATAGGGCACCTTTCAATCCGGAAAAAGTACTTCCCTAGGAAAACAGCAATAACTTTCTTAAGATAATAGATGGCGCCACGTGTCTTACGAATCATGATTGAATTATATTATTACAAGCAGAGTACAACCCGAATTGATTGTCAAATTCTAAATTTACGCCAGCGAAGTCGCGGGCAAAAGCTAGTAAAAAATAAATAATGTTAAAAACTAAAGGGTCCCCTTAAAAGAAGTGTGTTTTCAATATTATACGGTCGTACGGAAAATACCAACTGAGTTGTGGTCAGATAAGCAGTCACTTCAAGTAACCAACTGGTATTCAGCTGCATACGGTTAGATTGGAAGCCGACCCAACATAGGAAAAGGCTAGGCAGGTGATGGTGACGGTCGTACGAAACTCTTCGTGTGCGACTCCAGCTCGCAGTTGGCTGGTTTTTAGGGCTCCGTACCCAAAGGGTAAAACGGGACCCTATTACTATGACTCCGCTGTCTATCTGTCTGTCTGTCCGTCTGTCATCAGGCTGTATCTCATGAACCATGATAGTTAGACAGTTGAAATTTTTACAGATGATGTACTTCTGTTGCCGCTATAACAAGAAATACTAAACAAACAGAAAAACGCATACAACAGACATGATTTTTTTGCCGTTTTTATAGATAACTGGTTTTCCGCCCGCGGCTTCGCCCGCGTTGAGTTCGGTTATATCGCGTTTCCAAGAGAACTCTTCAAAAGTCCGGGATAAAAACTATCCCATGTTCTTTCTCAAGGTCAACTTTATCTCTGTACCAAATTTCATTAAAATCAGTTCAGTGGTTTAGACGTGAAAGCGTAACAGACAGACAGAGTTACTTTCGCATTTATAATATTAGTAGGGATGGTACGGAACCCTTCGTGCGCGAGTCCGACTCGCACTTGGCCGGATTTTTTTAATGTCGCTTGATTTTTTTGTTTACGTTTTTTTTTCGGTAATATACTGTTACCAGGGGTTTTTATAAAATGTACTTGTAACCAATTAAATAATCATTATGTGTTTTACTTACGTGGTTCATCAAACTAAAGATAAGCCGTTGGTCCCGGCTGTCATTTTATAGGCCTTATACCATCTCATATACGCAGTGACGGTGTTAGACGTTACAAATAACACATTGCAATAACAATCTGTATTGAATGGAAAATTCAAATATTTTTCCTACGTAAACAGCGATGCAATTTAACGGTAAGGAATCTTACACCACACGAGTTCGGTAAACCGCAGCTAGAATGCACTATACATGTATTATTACCATGTTACTTGGAAAAATAATATAAGTAGGTACCTGTAAGGTACACTGTCGGCTCGTGGCTTAATAATAACATCACATGGTTAAGCAACGTTTGGCGAGGTCAGTCCGTGGATTGGTGACTATCCGAGACCACTATTTGTCCTGGCTGTAATTTTTAGATCTTTGACAGTCTGGGTGTCTTACAACTGTCAAGACACTCAAAACTAAAATAGTCTTAATCAAATATCCGTTGATTTCATAAATAACCCAGTACTAACTGGGTTGTGGAAGTCAGATTGGCAGTCGCTCCATGTATTTATTTATTTATAACAGCTTATACTATCATTACAGGGTTTACCCTAATGCGACAGTTAAGAACTTAGGCTAATAAACTAATCTATAGACTTACAATAAAATACTAAATTAGAAAAATTAAACCTAACAACATAATTAAATTATTATACCATTATAATATAACACAAACCATAGCATAAAATAACTCAACCGTTGTAATACTCCCGGGTTACAACTCCACTCCACGAAGCACCTTCACCAAGTAGGCGACCAGCGTAAACTCCCGTCGGACACGCAGTAGATTATAGCCAACCATGCCCAAGACAAACAGAGTGGGATACATCAGTGGGTAAAACGGATATACCCCATATAATTTCCTGTACAAATGGCGAGTGAACTTGTTCTGAACACGCTTCAACATTACAGAGTACTTAGCTTCATGAGGAGCCCATATGACCACACTATGTTCCAGATGACTCCTGACTATGTAAAATAATAATGGTAAAAAAATAATGGTATTCAGATGCGTCCGGTTAGACTGGAAACCGACCCCTACATAGTTGGGACAAGGCTGGGCAGATGATAATGTATTTTCATATATATTACATGTATAGAAAACTATCACGGTTCATAATAATTATGTATACAAGGTGTAAAATAAAACCACCAGGAAACCGTCAACCAAGCATTAAGTACATCAAACTATGTAACTCTCATCCTACCTTTGTTCCATGTTTATTGGGGTCGGCGTAATACTTTATTTTCTTCCATTCTCCCCTGTCTACCGTCACGCTAACATTTACTTAAACTAAGTAACTTTATGCAAAAACTTTCTGGGAAACGACTTTTTTTTTGGGTGAAAAATCACGTTCTACGATAGGACTCAATGTAACGTACTCAAAACAATGTGCTGATGGATGCATTGAATAGTACAAGGGTCGTGGAGCTGTTTACAGTACTTTCTAGTTCTTGTGACTGTGACTGTAGCTTAGTTTTTTTGTTTTTTTGACTTTCAAAAGTGCCTGAAATGGTCTAATTGAATTAATGCTTTGAGTTTGAATTTGAGTAAAGGAAAGTTATAACATTACTTGTTGTGAAAATGTCGAATCTTTGACCTCTAATATCTTTGTAACTAGAAGGTTCCTAGGCATGGTCCAGAACAAACAAATGACTGCAATGACGGGGAAGGGAGAATAAGTGCCTTTTGGCTTCCTTAGAGGTCTTTTTACACCCATTATACGGAGTGGAAGGGACACCGACGCGAAAACGGTTACCACGTATGCAGTACATCATACTGAACGCCTCCACAAAGAAAATTTTCATAGTCTATTAAAAAAAAAAACGGTTGATTCCTACAGCAGTGCCATACCTACACGGTCAAAATGTATGGAACAGCAGACTTTTTTTTAACAACCGATGAAAAATTTCTATGTGGGGGCTCAGAATGATGTATTGAATACGTGGTAACCGTTTTCGCGTCGGTGTCCCTTCCACCCTGTATGTAGTACTGAGGAAAAACAATGTCATAGACCAATCATTGCATGTGTAGGTGTATCTAACTACACTCATTTATAATAATAGGTTGGCGTTATTACTAGAGTATCAACGACTAGCAAGGTTAAAAGGTATATTTAATGTTACAGGTCTTAGGTGGGCTAAATAATAACAGCCACACAACAGGTCGTTCTTCAAGGTTAAGCCGTGCTTGCCAAGGTCGGCCCTTGGATGGGTAGCCATCCGTTACATCTTCTTTCTTTATCGTGTGGTTAGTGCCTAACCTGGTGTCAGAGTTTTTATGCCGGCTAATTAGTCTTAGCCTATGGTAAATAATTTTATGTTAATAATCCAGTAACTTCAACTATTAAATGTCGTTAAGTAGGTACAGAGGTTGAGAGTATAACAATAAGAATAAAACATAATTGTCAGCTAATTAGTATAATTTAAACTATTCTCAACAGGATATAATGGAAAAATACTTTATGAGTATGTTAAAAACTACCAATTATCTATTATTTAAAAGATAATTGAGAAACCTGTAGTACATTTCCTACTCTTGTTGTAAACGCGTTGTTTTTTTTTTTCTAAAATTTGTGATGAAAAACAGTAGTGACAAGAATGGATAAACTAAGGAGCGAGTATAATAGAGGAACTTTGAAAGTGGCGCCTGTTACAGAAAAAATAAAAGGAAGTCGTTTGTCTTGGTATGGACATGTAATGAGGAGGGATGAAACGCATGTGACTAAAAGAGTGATGGACATGAATGTTGATGGATAGAGAGAGAGAGGAAGGCCAAAGAAAACGGATGGATTGTGTGAGGAATGATATGAAAGAGAAAGGAGTAAATGATGCCGTGACGTCTGACAGGGGAGAATCATCTGCCTGCCTTTCCCAACTATGTTGGGGTCGGCTTCCAGTCTAACCGGATGCAGCTGAATACCAGTATTTTACATGGAGCGGCTGCCTGTCGGACCTCCACAACCCAGTTAGTGCTAGGTAATACGATACCCCTTGGTAAGACTGGTTGTCACTTTCGGGCCACTGACTACCTGTAACGACTGTCAAAGATCTACAAATGACAGCCGGGACCAACGGCTTAACGTGTTTTCCGAGGCACGGAGGAAACTCGGTACCTATGTAATGGGTGGTCACCCATCCACGGACCAACCTAGGTAAGCACGGCTTAACCTAAAGATCGATCCGAGCGGCTGTTCTTATTTAGCCACGAGCTCCTCTGACAGGGGAGAATGCAAGAAGAAAATAAATGTTGCGCGCAAATAGGATAGGACACATGGTACCTATAACTTAAGCTTCTTGAATATCTTCAGGTATATAATATTTCCGGTTGTCAATCGGCGTCAAAACATTCCTGATTTTTACACCGACGACTTTTAACCGGATTGACATATATGAACTTTTAGGTAACCTACGTCAATTTTATTTATTTAACTCAGACTATAAATTCATAAAGTTTTAACACAGTATTGTTAATTAGTAAAAAAATGTAATCAATAAACAATAAATTTAATTGGCGACGTGGATGTCTGTGCAGACATGTCTACCTGCCCAGTTTCTGACAAACAGGGTTCGGAGTGATTGTTAATAATTATCTTGATAATTACAAAAATAATAAAACATTTATTAATAAACTTCACATGAATCTGAATGCCATTTTTCGCTTCCACGTGTATGTAAACGCGTTAAGAGTCATTTTTAAAAACGGTCAAAAAAATTGTCTTTTAATTAATCTACTAACAGAATATTAGGTACGTTTGTGTTGAAACTAAAGAATAAAACAATTATTAATGTATTTCTTTATCATATTCATCATATTTTAAAAATGGAATGGAAATGAAAATAAAATAGAATGAAATGCATGGATAATTAACCAATAATTACCAAAGAAAATAATTATCTTGATAATTATGAACCATGTTGATAAATGACCCATCACTTTTGTCCGCCAGTGTGGCTAGAATATTGCTAGGGCTATGCTTTTGTACTCTAATCATCAATATCGCTGATAGTGTCTCCTTGTTCAGGCCTTCAGAGACAGCTATAAAACCCGTTGGATATGGAAATATTTGATGTTGTCACAAATAATTTTAATAAAAATCGTGAACAAACAATGTCAAGGATATAAATTTTCGAAAACAAGAAGTTATTTTTTAGATATTTATTGTACCTATCACAATGTTTTCTTATTTAACCCAAAGGTTGACTGGTAGAGAATGCCTTGTGGCATTAAGTCCACCTATGTACGACTATTGTACATGAAGTTTAAATAAATAAATAAACAGCCTTCAAAACGTAATAAAAAAAAACTTTTGAAAGACATTGAAAAACCTCGAAAATGCCAAACACTGTGCAAAAAACCAGTTTTGAAAATGAATATAGGTAGTTGATAACGACACTCATAAGGTCACTTTAGTATAAAAATAGAAATAAAAATTGTAAAATATTTCCACATAGTTTTAGCAACGAATAGTCAATTTTATTTGTTTCGGCTATGTTGGAGTCCTCTTCTAATACATAACACAAACGAGCATTATTAACGATTCTTGTTTACTGCGTGTGTTTTTTTATTCATTTGTAACTAATCATGAAAAAAAAAATCTTAGAAGTTAATTTTAACCCACTTCCCGGTTTCCGATTGAGCTGAAATGTTGCACACATGTTTAGTTTAGATGACAATGCATTGTTGGTTAAGTGACGTCATTCTGAAATCAATATGGCGGACTCTCAAAGATGGCGGACCAGTTATTTGCATATTGTGTGTTGTATTCCCATAGTATAGGTATCAAGTGAAAGGGTTTGTTGAGAAGGATACAAAAAATAAAATGACGTCACTCTAAAGCGTGTTTTTTAAAACTATAATATTTATTTCAGGACATTTATGAAGCATATTCGCGGGATTGACGTACCAGCCATGGGCTACGAATGGTAAAATATTCAAAAATATTCTGCCTCAGAAGGATTGAGCGTTATTTTTTAGTTGTAATAGTCGTGACAAATACTTTTGGAAATAAATAGATTCAAATTTAATTTTTTTTTTCTAGCTAATGCCATGTGCCTGATACTGTGTGTGACTAATACGTTTATCATAATATTTATTTTACTGAAATTAACAATGAGCAACTTTAATATTTTCTCACATAAAACTAAGTTTGGACTGTCATAAAACTAACGGAACGGCAATAGAACCTGTTATTTAAACGGTACCTGAATAAAATAAGATTTTTATAAAAATCTAGATTCTAGGTTTTTTTGTTTTGTTAATCACAATTTCATAACGCATCAGCATTTTTGAAAAAATCATCTGTCTAGCCTTTTCGTTGAACGTTGATGTCAGGTCAGCTTCCAGTCTAACCGGATGTAGCCGAATATCGGTATTTTATATGAAGCCACTGCCTATCTGACCTCCACAACCCAGTAAGCACTGGGTAATATGATACTCCTTGGTAAGACTGGTTGTCAGACTTTCGGGCCACTGACTACCTGTAACGACTGTCAAAGATCTACAAATGACAGCCGGGACCAACGGCTTAACGCGTTTTCCGAGGCATGGAGGAAACTCAGTATGTAATGGATGGTCACCCATCCACGGAGCAACCTTAACCTTGAAGATTCAACCGTGCGGCATTTTTGAAGCCAAGTTATTTTTTTATTTTCTTCTTTTCTAAGTACCTAACTCTATGAAATTATACATCCATAGATGTCGATATTGCCGCCATGTTGTTTTGCTGCTGCGGTATGATGTTATTAGGTACTGACTATCTTATAAGATTATCTTTATGACTCAGACGCATTTAATTTAAAGTTAGGTACAGGGAAACGCCGAATATGTTACACACATATTTGGCGTTTTTTAATTACAAGTTTTTTGAACTCATAACAAAGTAAGCACATGATCATGCACCATGAAGGTTTTTGTCTAAGATTACTCATTGTTATATAATTATTATAATATTTTATCCTGTCTCCAAGACTGGACGAAATGAGATTACGTAGGTACCTATTGTATTCAATATTGAACCAAGTTCATCCATATGTTCTAACTAGCTTTTGTCCGCGGCTTCAACTGCGTGCAGTTCGGGAATTGCCCACGGGATCTTGCCTACTTCTGGGATAATAAGTAATCTATATCTATCTGTATCAGACTAAAATCTATGTCTGTGCCAAGTCGTCCAGATCTGTTCAGCCGTTCTGGCGTGATTGAGTAACAAAAATCCATTCATCCAAATTTTCGCATTTATAAATAGTTTATGTAAGATACATATAGTATAAAAGGTTCCGTACCTCAAAGGGAAAAACGAAACTCTTTACGGGATCATTCGCGTGTCTGTCTGTCTGGCTGTCCGTCTGTCACAGCCAATTTACTCCGAAACTACCGGACCGATGGAGTTGAAATTTGGTACACAGTCATATATGTTAGTCAGTGACCCAAAGCCGTCTTTGGGTAACGTGTAACGTAAATAAATGAATTTTAAACAAGAAATGGCTCCCATGTCTTGTTTAAAATTCATTTATTTTACTTTTTAAATAATGAGAACTCAAATGCATGTGTGTGTAAAACGTCACGATCGGCAACACATGCGAACGATACCCATTGAAAAATTCATTCATCGATCGATTCTCATTATTTCACAAAAAAAAACATTAAATTTATTCTTTCGTATTTTTTTATTGTTATTTTTTTTTTAAAATAGTCCCAATCGTTTCGAGTTCGATGATCGAGTTCATGGTATTCGGCTCCAGAACGACCTAAAAATAATGGTGTATACGTCAGAACGTACGCCGAAGAGCATTTGTTCTCCCCATCATTGCGATATTGTTCTAGACCATACCTGGGAACCTTATACATAGTTACGGAGATATTAGAGGTTATCGCTTTTTTTTATTTTATTGTTTTGTTGTTGTTGTTTTGTTGTTGTTGTTATTGTTTTGTTGTGTGTTTTGTTGGTGTTGTTATTGTTTTGTTGTGTGTTTTGTTGTTGTTGGGCTTTATGTTATTGTGTTTGTTACGATTGCATCAGCCAGGCGACAAGAAGACGACTGCTGAGTCGGCGCAACGTGGCATACCTCGGCGACCGGACGGCGGCGCCGCGCGTCGGGAACGGTTACTTTCGCTTCACACTTCGAACGATTGTCACCATGCTAGTTTTAAGACAAGAATTGTAATACTGCCATTATACCTGTTCCAGTATGTACATCGCGTTTTCTTCCACCCTGCCTGCTCGACCGACATAACTGGCGCAGTCGGCAGGATCCTCGAGAAGCAACGAGCACCTGTGCGCTGACATGGCGGCCATCGAGGCCGTTCGAGGATCCGAATCTACACGTCGTGACTTGCAGCAGGGGTATCCAACCATCGATACAGTGAGAAGACGAGATGCAACAATTCATGTGAGTACATTAAAATCGTTTTAGTGGATTGCTCACCCTAGTCCTTAAGTTCCCTGTACCTACACATTTTCCAAGATTTTTCATTCACGAGAATCACGGAGTGTTAGGTTAGAAAGTAGGCATAGTAGTAAGTCTCTAGTGTTAGGTTAGTAGCTGATAGTCTACAGAATAGGATGGCAGATTTTGATTTGATTTTAATTAAGATAGCATTTTTAAGGCCCTTCGTTTGGTGCCCGAATTTGATGGTAACGTTAACGTATTAACTAGGTTCATACAGTTATGTGACGAGCTGGTAGATGAACTTGTTACAAAAGCAAGTCCACCTAGCAAACTTTTGGAAATTGCTCTTATTAACGGCATATTAAATAAAATAACTGGTCCCGCAGCCCGAATGATCAAAACGAACGGCAACCCATCGGAATGGACGGGTATCACAAAATCAGGTCGGACCATCATGCACTCAACAAATGTTTCGTGCTCCTCCTCCTAATTATAACCAAAATAATGCATTTAGGGTTATACCGCGTAATATTGTACCGCAAAGCAACTTTCAACAGTCTAGACCTATGAGTGGCGTCACCCATTTTGTGCCTAGACTTTTACCACCCACTAACGCAACAAAAGGACATGACTGGACTAAATCTGGTAATCCCCCGGCTAATCATAATCTCGTGAGTAGGGAGATGAATCAATGATTGTTCTGCTTATTACGGCTACGGAAATTATGATACCGATAGCTATATGCTTTACAAACCTAACGAGTATTACGAAGGATACTATTACACCGATTATGATCAGGAGTGTCACCCACAGCCTGAGCAAAGTAACGATACGGCAAAAAACGAGCCAACTAAATCAGACTCTATAAAGGAGGATTTTCAGAGCCCTCAATAATTAGACAAACCAAAATAGAGGTCAACCTTCAAACACAACGTCAGCTTTACAAATTCAAGATCCTCCTCTAAAACTTCTAATACTCGTAGATACAGGCGCTAACTAATCTTTCATTAGCCCTAACGCGGTAGAAGCTTATTTTTATAACGTACAGTTGAACTATGACCCCTTCGAAGTTTGTAATGTACACGCTGCGACACGTAGCAACTACTCGATAACACTACCTTGCTTCTCCGAATTAAACGATAAGGACTGCATCACACTTTTTGTGTATAACTTCCACGACTATTTCGACGGATTGATAGGGTCAGATTTATTAGACAAATGGGAAGCCGCCATTGATTTTAAGACGAAATCATTAGTAACAAAAAAATGCGATAAATCCTATACGGGTTTACGATTCACAGAACGTTAATCTATACGAAGATATCATACCCGCCGGTTCTTCAAAATTAGCTAAATTACCAATCAATATTCAAAACGGAGAAGTAATCATCCCGGAACAGATTATATCTAACTGTCATATTAGCGAGTGTTTAACTACTGTAGAAAACCAGAAGGGTATATTAGAAATTCATAATCCCAATCGTAGTGACGTTATTTTCTCCATGGACCGCCCGGTGTGTGCGCAGCTTTATAATACTGAGTGCACGCGCACCGAGCAAACGCCTCAACGCGTAAAGGAAGTGCTATCGCGCTTACGCATGGATCATTTGAATGACGAGGAACGAGTTAACTTAGAATTACTATGCGCTCGCTATGCAGACGTGTTTTATTTAGAAGGGGAGAAATTGACTTTTACCAATAAAATAAAACACTCAATTAAAACCAGTGACGAAATTCCTATATATACCAAAAGCTATAGGTATCCTTTTGCGCATAGACAAGAGGTACAAGATCAGATTAATAAGATGTTAGACCAGCAAATTATTCAACCATCGGAGTCTGCATGGAGTTCCCCTATATGGGTTGTCTCTAAATGAACTCTGGAGACATTCCCAAAACAGCATTCACAGTAGAACATGGCCATTTCGAGTTTTTGAGAATGCCCATGGGTTTAAAAAATAGTCCATCCACTTTCCAACGTGTAATGGACAATGTTCTTAGAGACCTACAAAACACTATATGCCTCGTTTATTTAGATGACGTCACAGTCTTTTCTACGTCTTTACAGGAACATATGGTCAATTTGGAAAAAGTATTCAATAGACTACGTGAGTCCAATTTTAAAATTCAAATGGATAAGTCAGAGTTCCTCAAACTCGAGACAGCCTACTTGGGCCATGTCATTAGCAAAGACGGCATTAAACCGAACCCCGACAAAATATCCGCAATAAAGAATTATCCACTCCCAACAACTCCCACCGAGATTAAGAGGTTCCTGGGTCTTCTTGGTTACTACAGAAAATTCATACCCGATTTCGCGAAAATAACAAAACCTATGACACAATGTTTAAAAAAAAAAAAGGCTCAAAAATTACGTTAGACCAAAATTACATTAACTGCTTCGAGAAGTGTAAGACACTATTAATTAATGACCCCATTTTACAATATCCTGATTTTTCAAAAGAATTTGTCTTAACGACAGACGCATCGAACTTAGCGATAGGAGCTGTCTTGTCTCAGGGAACCATAGGCACGGATAAGCCTATTGCTTACGCTTCTAGAACATTGAACAGTAGTGAGATCAACTATAGCACCATCGAGAAAGAACTCCTTGCGATTGTCTGGGCTACTAAATATTTTAGACCATATTTATTCGGCAGAAAATTCAAAATTGTCACAGACCATAGGCCTCTTCAATGGGTAATGAACATCAAAGAACCCAACTCGCGTCTTACTCGATGGCGACTAAAACTAAGTGAATTTGACTTTTCCGTAGTTTACAAGCAAGGAAAGTGCAATACCAACGCCGACGCGTTATCCCGTATCGAACTACACAACGAAGAGACTAGTTCTCTTATAGCCAACCCTACGGAAGGACCATCTTCACTATTGAATAATTCAAAGACTGATACTGTTCACACTGACGCCGAAAATCCAATATTAGAAATTCCGATAACTGATTTCCCACTTAACAAGTACCATAAACAAATCATTTTCACATTGGTCGATGATATAAGAAGCCACCCTTCAGTTTCAAAACCGTTTGAGTCGCACGTTAAAACACATATTCAGATTTCTAAGAGTAATCTCGAAGACGATGTCGTAAACGCTGTAAAACAATATATTAACCCCAAGGTAAAGACTGGTATTCTCATTAATCCCCCATTAGCCATGTACGAAATTATCCCTATTATCCAGAGTAAATTTAAAAGTTCATCAATGGATTTAGTCTTAACAAAAGTAGAGTTAGAAAATGTCAAAGATTATTTAAAACAACAGGAGATAATTCGCAAGTACCACGAGGGTAAAACCAATCACCGTGGTATTAATGAGTGCTACATGTCCTTATCTAATAAATTTTACTGGCCGAAAATGAAGGAACACATAACAAAATATATAAACGGATGTGATGTGTGCGGTCAAGCCAAGTACGATAGAAACCCTGTTAAACAAAAGTTTAACATAGTACCACCACCAACCAAACCATTTGAAATAGTACATCTTGACTTACTTAGTGTTGAAACACAAAAATATCTTACAATCATTGACGCATTTTCAAAATATGCTCAAGCATACTACCTAAGGGATGCGACAGCGATCAGCGTCATACAAGCTTTTCTAACATTTAGTACTCACCATGGATTTCCCTTAACTATTGTCACAGACAGAGGCCCAGAATTTACAAATCAATTGTTTTCGGAGTTTGCCAAAATTCATAAAGTACAACACCACAAAACTTCAGCATGCACACCAAATGAAAATGACATGGTGGAGAGGCTGCATTCCACACTTCTAGAACACTTACGTATTTTAAAATTAGAGCACCGTGGAGATACCGCCATGAACTTAATGCCATATGCAATTCTAGGTTACAACAGTTCTATTCACAGTTTTACCAAATGCAGACCTTTAGATATAATTACTGGCCATTTAGATCCCCGTAACCCATTAGATATTAACCTATCAGAAAATATACTACAGTCTTAACGTTGAATAGTCTGGACAATGGACCGGGCATCCTACCCTTTATGCTAGGGAAAACAAAAGTTATCTCCCATTACCACTCGTTTGTCCAACCGGTTAACTTAGACATTATTCGTAGTAATATAGATTTAGTAAGAAAACAATTAAATAATATTTCACCAGAGTTCCACCATAAAACGCTGTCTTTATATCAACCACATATCGAATATCTTCATAGCAAGATCACGGAGCTGTCCGACCAGTTAGAATTGTTCCAGTCTAACCGCGTCAAGAGAGGCCTTATTGATGGACCAGGTTCAGTTATTAAGAGTATTTCCGGAAATCTGGACTATGCACACGCTATCCATTCAATCGTTCAATAATAATCCGTGCAATTAAAAACCTGCAGGAAAATGAAAATAAGATGGTCACGGAATTAAATAATCGAGTTAGTTTAAATAAGCACTGGATGTCTGAAAATTCCAAAATTCTTAACAAACTACTCCAGAATCAGAACAAAATCAAGGAAGTAGTAGATAAGATTATGATTAGAGAGTTACGTCAGGAAAAAGACTTAGTTAAGTACGCCCACCTGGCTCAATATATGATAATGCTAGCGGATAACATAGATTCGTTATCCGACGAAATGCTTAGATTAGAAAACTTATTAGCTTTTATACGTGCTAAGAGCACACATTTCCTTATGTTTAGATTAGATACGTTCAACATGATGAAAGATCAATTAAATGTCCTCTATCGTAGAGAACATTTACTGAACATTAGTTTTAGTGAATATTTCGACATAGTTAAGTTAAGTTACTATTATAATAGCCAAAAAGTATTGGTGTTTAAGTTCCCGGTTGTCCTTCCCAACACCTATGACCTTTATAAATTATCCATAGTTCCCAATAAAGATGACAAAGTGGTAATTCCATCCTATCCTTTCCTAGCAATTTGCGATAAAGATTTTATGTACATAGAGGCAGAATGCCCGAAGTCCAGCTAATACTATATGTGCGAGGACAGCATCAATCAACATTACAAGAGTCAAGACGACTGCATTCACCGTCTCATATCTACCCAGCAAGTTGACAAATCCTGCCGATTCATCGTAGCCAAATTTTATTAAAAACTAAAGCCGTGGAAGCACTTGACGACCGACACTACGTAGCAAGCTTTCCTGCGCCTACAAGCATTCACTTGTCCTGCACTGACACACAATACCGCACAGTGCAAGTAAGTTACCTCATTACAATCTCGAAAGACTTTGATGTGCAAACCTCGGACCTAATTCTGGCAAACAAGGACGACCGATTGAAAGGACCAGTACTGAAAATTATGAACATCCCCCTCAGCAACGGAACCAATTACAATGCTGAAGCTAGAAAATTAACGCTCAACTCCGTCAACCTCCATAGCCTCCATATTGCTAATAAGGAGATAATCATGGAACCGCCAATGACCCTAAACACATCTGATAATTATGGCGTGTACTACACTATCACACCACTCTACCTAGTACTATTAGGTGCAGGCGCACTGGGAATCGCATTCGCACTGCGAAGATATATAAGAAGGCGCACTCCGGAAACAACACCAAGAACAAACAAATGGCAAAACTGACCGCAGCGATATAAATGCCGAAATTAACAACCACACCGCTCAACCAAGATTATCAGCGCTATTCTCGAATCAATCTTCTAATAGTCGCTGATCTTCGGGAGGGAGATGTTACGATTGCATCAGCCAGGCGACAAGAAGACGACTGCTGAGTCGGCGCAACGTGGCATACCTCGGCGACCGGACGGCGGCGCCGCGCGTCGGGAACGGTTACTTTCGCTTCACACTTCGAACGATTGTCACCATGCTAGTTTTAAGACAAGAATTGTAATACTGCCATTATACCTGTTCCAGTATGTACATCGCGTTTTCTTCCACCCTGCCTGCTCGACCGACATAATTTGTTGTTTGTTATGTTTTGTTGTTGTTATGTGTTATCTGTTGTTTTTTGTGTTGTGTTATTATTTACTTTAAATACCTATAATTCACCTGTAAGCACATTGTTTTGAGTGTGTTACATTGAGTCCAACCGTAAAACATGATTTTTCACAACAAAAGAAATCGTTTCGCCGCAATTTTTTTTGCGTAGAGTTACTTAGTTTGATGTACAGAATGCTTGGTTGGCAGCTTCGTGAAGGGTCCGTTTACATCGTGTACCTATATCTCGAGTTCGAACCACCCAAGACACGCACCTCTGATTTTTCGGATTCATTTGCTTATTGTATACCTAAATTTCCTAATTATCACTTGCGGGGAAGGAAAACATCGTGAGGAAACCAGTATGCCTGAGATATATTTCTCGACGGCATGTTAAGTCCAGTCAGAGGCCCATGGGCGGCATGAAATGTGGGTGTGAAAATGTGGGTGTACTATAGGGTACGCCACTGCCTTACCCTTCGGGGATTACAGGTGTGATGTTATGTTAAGTTATCACACCACCGAGTACTATCACAGTCGCAGACGTTTTATATGACTTTTAAAATATGCCATATTTTGATTTACTTCCTGATAGTTTTGTTCATTAGTATTTTATCTTGTTTTATGATGATTCGCATTGACAAGACGATTTATTTTGGTAATCCTGTTTCATTTATATATAAATGTAAATTGATTTATTTATTTTAAAATACGGGGTGGAAGCAAAAATTATTAATGATAAATTTCTGGGGGCTCAGAATGATGTACTGAATACGTGGTAACCGTTATCGCGTAGGTGTCCCTTCCACCCCTTATTAGTTAGTACTTACGAGTATAACAAAAACTTGTTTTTTTATTTTTTGTCTTTCTGTCTGTCTGTTTGTTCCGGCTAATCTCCGAAACGGCTGGTCCGATTTTGACGGGACTTTTACTGGCAGCTGGGTAGCTGATGTTACAAGCACTAACATAGGGTACTTTTATTTTAGAAAAAGAATTAGGGTTCCGTGAAAAAAAATTAAAACCCTTGAAATTTATAACAAACTCCGATTCAATTAGGGAGGTAACATTTTTATAATAATTCCACGCGAAGATCGCGGGGATCAGCTAGTAAAATCAATAAGAAAAAAAAACACTCACAAGGTTCCAATTTGTTGCAAAGCATGGTCCAAACTTGATAACCGAAAGTGCATCTGGATTCGTCACTTTTCCTTGTATAAACAGGTCAACCAGATGGAATAAAAATATTATAAAGGTTAAGAAGAACATAGCAGTAAATAGAACATGAAAGAAAAGCCTTAAATGCAAACGGCGAAAAGATTTCTTTCTTTTTCTTTCTAACTCTTCAGTCACCATTACTTTCACTTCTGTCATTGTTTTGCTTTTGTTTATTGAACTGTGATTTTATTACTTTATTTTACTGGATTTGTTTCTTTAATTCACTGGATTTATTGGATTTATTTTTCTTAATCTTACTGTATGTAATTACTGTGAATTGTAATTTTTAAGCCGTAACGTCTTTTCAGACGGAGATCACTTCAATAAGTGTAACTTGTTTAACGTAGGCATAGATAATTATATGCTATTAGAATAAACATAGTTGTTGTTATTCTATCTGGTTCTCATCGTCATTAAATAATGTTTTTGTGGCTCCGTTTTTTTAATATTTTAATATAATCAATATGATAATATAAACCAAGGTTATGTAATGTTAGAATAGTCACTACACAGGGTGGACGGGACACCGTCGCTAAAAAGGCTACCGCGTATTCTGTAGAAATTACAGGAGCATCTTGGACGAAATAACACATGTAGAGTCACTTGAGTGATAACATACTCGTATACTCACATTCACAATTACAACAAACAATATTTCAGTGGAGGTCGCGCGACAGGTAAGCGAAGCCTGCCCGTTTTTTTTTTTGAATGGCCTCTCGCAGCTCAATAACTCTACTAAGGTTGAAGCTGCTTAACCGGTCAATCCTGTGGTGGCCAAAAAATACTTTAATGCCCCCAGCCAGGGCTTACAAACTAGGATTTACAGTTAAATGAACGATCACTAAGGGCACCCCCTGCGGGGTTCGGGCCTAGGCTTAGTACGTCATTGAGGGGAGGGCAGCTAGGGTTAGGCTGGGTCGAATTAACCTACCCGTCCGTACATTGGGCGGCCAATTTATACTCATGGACGTAGGTGGAGTGCGTCGAGATGGCGGGTTTTGTAGTTGTCTCGATTCCTCCAATTCACGTCCAGTATTTTCCATACAAACGTACATCTTTCTATACACCATTATTTTTAGGTCGTTCTGGAGCCGAATACCATGAACTCGATCATCGTACTCGAAACGATTGGGACTATTTTTTTTCATCAAATAACAATAAAAAAAAACACGAAAGAATAAATTTAATGTTTTCCAACATGGGTGTGTGTTGGGCCAACATGGGTGGTTTTTTTTAGGGCAGAGTCATCTATAAGTGTCCACCTGAGCAGGTTTTCCTTGCTTCGGCCTACCTTTCTTCGGAGTCTATTTAAAGACTTCTAGGTCAGTTATGGCAACTCGTGTCCAGGTGAAAGACATTCAGCAAATTTTATCCAATCTTCTTTCCTTCTTTATCGTGTGGTTAGTGTCTAACCTGGTGTCAGAGTTTTTATGCCGCCCATGGGCCTCTGACTTGGCTTTACATGCCGTCAAGAAATATCTCTCAGGCATGCTGGTTTATCCAATTATCAGGTCAGATATGCCATACCGTTTTCCAAACGGTGAAGAAAACATCGTGAGGAAACCAACATGTCATACAACTAAACATTCAGAAGACATGTGACATATACCAGCCTGCACTGGGCCCGTATGGTGGATTACATCCCTCTCCTCACGTAGAGAGAAAGTTCGCGTCCCAGTAGTGGGCCAATGATAGATATATAGATAGGCCTGTTGGTCTAGTGGTTAGTGACCCTGACTGCTAGGACGGAGGTCGTGGGTTCGATTCCCACACAGGACAAATCTTTGTGCGATGTGTACGATTATTTGTTCTGTATCTGGGTGTAATTTATCTATAATATGTATGTATTTAGAAATATATAAGCATGTTTATCAGTTGTCTGGTTGCCATAGTACAGGCTCTGCCTAGTTTGGGATCAGATGGCGATGTGATGGTTGTCCCAAGATATTATTATATAAATAAATATAAAAAAAATATAAAAAATGCTTACGCTATGCTAAAAAGTTAGATCACTTTCCTATTACGTGCGGTTACTTATAGAACACTTTGAGCGAGTGAACTTTATAGAAAACAAGTGTTATACGTTTGATAGCCCAATTCTTGAGGAGCCTTCCATAAGAGCCGAGAACAAAAATAAGTCAGGAACACAAATTAATACAAAAACATGATAGGTCAGATGTCCGAAAATATAACAACCACGTCATTAAGCATTAATTTGAATACTGGTTTTCCAATTGGTACAACATAACAACATAATTCGAAAAATATTCAACAAATGTATTTTAAAGCAAGGCTAAATGACAACTATTTTTAATACAAAAAACTATTTATTTCAGGTTCTCCCATATTACTTACAATCGCAAGTTACGAAACACGAAATAAAACAAGTCAAAAAACACAACACAAAATAAACATACAAACACACAAACACAAAATAAACAAATACAGTGTCAAAGTGCAAAAGAAAGAACAGTGATGAAAGTACAGTGTGTTATTTGATTTTGCACTTTTTTTTTTCACTTTGCCCGACCCAGGAATCGAACCCGGACCTCATGCTCAGCAGTCGCGCTTGCAGCCACTCGACCAACGAGGCAGAATCTATAAATAGGTTTTAAAAATCACTCTTACACGACTTAGACATAATTATGTAACTGGTAAATTGTGGTTTACTTATACGTACACCTCTGCCCAACCTTTCGAGAATTACAGGCGTGATATTATATCATGTAGATAAATAATAGATGACGATGATCATTAACGATAATTTGTATTTAATCACTAAGTTAATCAGTAATGAAACGAAACATCGAAAGTCACGCATCAGAATGTTTTACAGTTTTACTATCAATGCAAAATCACGTAGTTATATAATAAACACCTTTTATCACGTACAGCCTAATGTACAGAACATCACGCCTGCAATCCCCGAAAGGCTAGGCAGAGGTGAATCTAATATAAAACTTACAGTCTTACACTTCGTCAGTAACTTTAAGTTCCATAGCCTATAACTCTCAATCGGGCCCAAATTAAAACAGACTTCGAGGTGTAGACTGCCTCGTTGGTTGAGTCGCAAGTGGGACTGGTGAGTATGAGGTCCTGGGTTCGATTCCCGGGTCGGGCAAAGTGTTATAGGGTTTTTCCATCAGGAACGTCTCAGTAGCAGCCACGGATTCAGGATTTGCGCCCGGTTGAGGACAACAGGTTCGCCCCCTATTACTGGGACTTAAACATAATTGGCGAAATGTGGGTGTACTAATAGGTACACCTCTGCCTAAGCCATCGGTGATTACAGGCGTCATGTTATGTTATTTATTTATTTATGTACACACAGATACTATATATATGTTATGTATGTGTGTTGTGTATATGTTCTATATATATATGTTATGTTCGTTGCGTGGAGAAAACCCAATACTGTACTGTATCTACCTATATGTAATACTATGGTATTGAAGCTAAATAATAACAGCCGCACGGGTCGATATTCAAGGTCAAGTAATGTTTGCCGAGGTCGGTCCATAGATGGGTGACTACCCATAACATACCGAGTTTCCTCCGTGCCTCGGAAAGCACGTTAAGCTGTTGGTCCCGACTGTCATTTGTAGATCTTTGACAGTCTTTACGGTAATCTGAATCCGAGATTCCAAAGCAAAGTTATGTTTTTCAAGCAGATCTAAGATATTATTTGTACCTTTAAATCATCCTAATGACTAAGTTGGTTTTTATAAATTAGCTGCGAATGATTTTGGCCAGTCAGTTCGTGAGTAGATAAATAAAATAAATAAATAAATATCCCTGGACATTTTCACACAGCACCATCTAGCCCCAAGCTAAGCAACTAGATAGCCCGATAGTCTCGGATGGGAAATCATTAAATGATCCCTCCCGCTCTGGGTGGAGCGGAAGGGAGTGTCAGACTTGTACTGACTAAAACCCATCCATGTTCCTTCTTAGCCCTTTGTGTTCCAGGGCCGCGGTATCTCTTTCAAACAGTCTTGCAGCCCCGGGTGAATAGATAGCGTCCGATTGCAACACATCTGCCCAGCCTTTTCCCAACTGGTTGGGGTCGGCTTCCAGTCTAACCGAATACAGCTGAAGACCAGTATTTTACATAGAGCAACTACCTATCTGACCTCCACAACCCAGTTACTACTGGGTAATACTATACCTTGGGAAGACTGATTGTCAGACTTTCGGGCCACTGACTACCTGTAACGACAGTCAAAGATATACTGATCTTTGACAGTAAGCCGTGCTTTTCGAGGCACTGGAGGAATTCGGTATGTAATGGATGGTCACCCTGTCACTCATAAACAGACAGGACAGGTGAGGATGCTATATTTATGCATGACAATGCCCGACCTCATACAGGTAGGATTGTGAATGACTACCTTCAAGAGATGAACATTACTCGTATGGAGTGGCCAGCGCGCAGCCCGGATATCAACCCGATCGAGCATGCTTGGGACGAGCTAGGCAGATGCGTAAAACAACGAAACCCTCCCCCAATCACGCTTCGTGAGCTCAAAATTGCTCTCACAGAGGAATGGGAGAATATTCCCCAAAATCGTATAAGGAACTTGGTGTACAGCATGCCAAACCGCGTAAACGCAGTAATGGAAGCACGAGGAGGCAATACGAAGTATTAAAATTCAAGAAAATCGTAATAAAGTTCAAAAATTTCATGTTTCCTATTTTTGTTTTAAGGAGAGATCAGCAGTTTTTTTCTTTATGTAATTTTGTGTTAATAAAATGTATGGCGACTCATATTTTTTTTACTTTCATTTAAGGAGTATTACATTGTCTATTAAATACAATTTATTGCATTAACCTATCATTTTTAGTTTCTGGTTTTAGTGGCTTTGGCAAGCGCTGCTCAACCTTGGACATCGAACCGTGCTGCTTTTGTTATTCAGCCAAGAGCACGTGGCACGGTGGCAGGTATTTAATTATAAACATAAAAACTTTGGTAAAAAATATATATATATTTTTTACCAGGAACTTTGGTTGTGAATTTCCTATGGGGTTTTTGTAATATAATAAACAACACATAACTATTAATGGTGTCCGGGTAAATTCACATGTTATGTCCGTCACATCACCATCTCAGGTCCAGTTGAAAACCAGCGTCGGGCACCAGCTGCTCGGCAGTTTGCTGAACTGGGCCTATTTGGCGCAGCCGTGAGACACACAACTTTTCCTTTTTTTTTCCTGTTTAGATTTAAGTTTTATTGTGAAGATTTAAGTTTTATTTTATTTTATGTTGTGTGCATTTGTGGCATGTGCCAAATAAATGTGTTTTCTTTCTTTCTTTCTTTCTTTCACATGGAAATTAAATTTCTGCCAATCTTCATTTATCTTGACAGTCTGTTGTGCCCAAAGTGTGGTTAGGTCAAAGAAAAGTCCAAGAACTCGTTGGGTTGACGTTACCATCAAAGTCGTGGAAAACACCTGGATGAGGGACGCATAGAACCGGGAAGTGAAGTGTGGCAGAAGAAATGGGGGCCTATACCCAGCAGTGGATGGTTCCGGGCTGATATGATGAGGGTAATGAATTGAAGACTATGAATCAAGCATTTAGCCTGCATAGAATACAACTATGATAAAACGTCAGCCACATAGCCATGAATATTGTTACACTTGAAACCCCTAAAACGGCAGACAGAGACCAGATTTCATATGTTATGCGTAAGTCCCATGTTAAAGGAAGCGGGCCTATTGCCATCAACTGGGCATAAATCTAGGTGTTGTGCTGCTACTGAGAAATTCTTTATACCTCTGTCTAGTCTTTTCCCAACAATGTTCGGGTCGGCTTCCAGTCCAACCGGATGCAGCTGAGTACCAGTATTTAACATGGAGCGACTGCCTATCTGACCTCCACAACCCAGTAAGTACTGGGTAATATGATACTCCTTGCTAAGACTGGTTGTCAGACTTTCGAATCACTGACTACCTGTAACGACTGTCAAAGATTTGCAAATACCAGCCGGGACCAACGTCTTAACGTGTTTTCCGAGGCACGGAGGAAGCTCGGTATGTAATGGCCACGGACCAACCTAGGTAAGCGCGGCTGAACCTAAAGATCGACCCGAGCGGCTGTTATTATTTAACCACGAGCTCCTCAACAATCCCTCATGAAAAAACCCAAAAACACTGTTCCCAGAAAATACTGGTATTAAACTGCATCCGGTTAGACTAGAAGCCGACCTCAAGAAGATGATTTTGCCCGACCTGGGTATCGAACCCAGGACCTCATGCTCAGCATTCGCGCTTGCGACCAACGCAGTTGAAACTAGATTCCAAGTAAAGATAAATAGCAAATCTGTTTTAACTCTAGAGTCATGACTGACCATAGTACTGGTTAATTTCTAACGTCTGATAAGCCAATAAACAAATGATTGCAAGAATGTCGCTCCGTACTCAACAACAAGTAATTTTATATTCCTACTAACTGTGCCCCGTCGTCGCGACAAAGATATAATATAATGATTTACTCCCACGTTTGAATTGGAATTTTTTTAAATCTTTATTTATTTTTTATAGGATTTGATCAGATATGATCATGCCACCCTCATAGGCCTCACAAAAAAAAACTACTTAGCATAATCAGCGTATAATTTTCCCACTGCTGAGACACACAGCCTCCACTCTATTAGAGGGAATGGGTTCTAGGACATGCCGGTTTCCTCACAATGTTTTCCTTTACCGTTTTTTAGAGCAGTGGTGATGAGTGGTGTGGCGGTTGTGAGCAAAAAAGTCACCGGGACGTTGCGGTCGCTTTATAAATTGAAAAATATCCTTCCATCACACATAAAGGTAATGCTGGTTCAGTCCCTTATCTTCCCCATACTTGACTATGGTGATGTGTGTTACTATGACCTGAATGCAGATCTCCTCAATAAACTCGACCGACTTCTAAATAACTGCATTCGATTCGTATTTATTCTCCGTAAGTATGATCATGTGTCCGCACATCGGTCACGCTTAAAATGGTTACCCATCAGACAGCGCAGAGCGTTAAGGGCTTTGACAACCTTGTTTTCTCTTCTAGACAAACCCACTTCTCCTTCTTATTTGACTTCTCACTTCCAATATTTATGCTCTGCGCACAGCAACAATCTTCGTTCTTCCAATCATCGTCTTCTACGATGTCCTACTCACCGCTCTGGTTTTTTAAAATCTTCTTTTCTTGTCCAGGCGGTTTTCCTTTGGAATGCGCTCCCTCTGAATATTAGGATGGCAAGCAGTCGTGCATGTGCATAAAGTTTTAATAAATAAATAAATAAATTACACAAAGTAATGCGCCTGCCTGGGTTCGAACCCACGACTTACTGTTCGCAAGTCGGGGCCGCCACCACTGGGCCACCGCTGCCCTCGCTCCGGGCACACTCGGCCAACACATGGTAAACATCCTCAACCACGTCACACTCAACACAATTAGGTGAGTTGGATTTAGTATCAGAAAAGCAAATTTGTTTAGCGGTATGTCCCCGGACCGAAGTCTTGGGGCAGTCACACCATCTGTTCTACACATACGAGACTCTGCGAACCACGGCGAACGTGGAAGGCAAGGCTGTGGTCTTCGGCCACCGTAGGCGCGGACCTGTGGACGGTGAGTAATGGGCTAGTTCGCCGTCCATCCGTCTTATGACGACAGGCCGTGTCGACGGTGCGTTCGTGTTCCACGCGCGCCTCAAAGAGATGTCAGTCAATTGGAAGGGTCTGCAAAGGCCGATACCTGCCGGGGCTGCGAGACTGTTCGAAAACGATACCGCGGCCTTGGAACACAAAGGGCTAAGATGGAACATGGATGGGTTTTAATCACTACAAGTCTGACACTCCGCCCAGAGCGGGAGGGGTCATTTTGATGATTTCCCATCCGAAAAATAAAACTGCAGTATGGTCTTATACCAGATGCCTTTAAATCTAGCCAGAGACAGACCTCTCGTCAAAATGCTCACTCCAAATTTCAGTTCATTTTCCTTAATCAAATATAAACAATCCGTATAAGGGTAAGCAGGTAAATAAGCATAATAATAATACGGGTAGGCGGAACCGTTATTCTTTTCTAAAATAAAAGCTATCAGCTATCTACCAGTATAAGTCCTATCAAAATGAGTCCAGCCGTTTCAGAGATTAGCCTGAACAAACAGAAAAAAATGTATTGCAGTTGTAAGAAACAGCTGTTTTTGTTTGGGAACCGTTTTAGCGTCAGTGTATACTTTCATGTGCATTCAGTAAAAAGCTGTTATTTTGAAATTACAAACAGACACTTCAATTTTATTTATTTGTGTAGATAGATGTATTACATAGACAAGTTCGGCCGTGGCTTCGTCCGCCAGGTGGTCGAAAGATTGCCAGGGCTGCGGGACTGTTCGAAAGAGATACCGCGGCCCTGGAACACAAAGGGCAAAAGAAGGAACACGGATGGGTTTTAGTCAGTAAAAGTCTGACACTCCCTTCCGCTCCGCCCAGAGCGGGAGGAGTCATTTGATGATTTCCCATCACAAAAAAAAGCATGGTCGAAAGTTATCCCACGGGATCGGATCCACTAGCGGGATAATAAGTATACTAGTTAGGACTAGCGACCTGCTCCTGCTCCGACCAGCTGTAACGACTTGATAAACAATTTAGATTTCTCTATGATATGCCCATCAAATATTAATTTATTATACATATATACCAGTGTTTTGCGTAATGATGTTGCAAACCGCATTAATATCCGTCGTGCAGTTTAGTAGAAGATTGCGGTCTCACAGACAGATACGAAAATCGACTTTATTTTACACATTTTTTGACATGTACAGATGCCAGCACATCAAGCTACCCGAAACTGTCAAATTTTCCCAATCAACCTGTAGCGGCACTACAAAAAGTACTCAGCAACGTAGAACAAAAAGTACTACAGCGCCATCTATGACGCAGAGGATAAACTAAAACATCGAAATACATCAAAAATCCTGCATCGCGCAAGTAAAGTTATTCGCGACTTAAGACTATATAGAAGACCCCGACAACAACTGTTGGGCAGTAGCCCACCAGACATAACACCCGTCTGGTCGGAGGATCCTCCCTTTTCTATGGGGGTTGAAGAACTTTACACCCTGTTCTTCATTACCCCCAAAAACCTAATACTTTAGCAATATAGTTGAAAATCTATTAAAGAAATTTGACAGATTGCAGTAGCTTGAAGTGCTGGCGTCTGTACTTGTGTAAAATGTACATTTGCGGAAGGCTCTTCGTCATTACGATCATATTTTTTTGGTTCTGCACCGTACCTTGGATGATTTCGTAGCACGATGCCTATTTTCGCCCTATGACTACTTTTTGTACTTTCAAGTAATCGGTAGCACGATGCCAACATTTTGAAATCACCAACAAAGAACAAAACGGTTTTAGAAACCTCAATGACATTTTTAAAGACCTATCTATAGACAGACCGCACGTATGGGTACGATGTTTTTTTTTAGTTTCATTTCCGTGTATGGGGAGCCCCCCCTTTTTTTTTTTTTTTGGGGGGTGGGAAATCATCAAATGACCCCCCCCCGCTCTGGGCGGAGCGGAAGGGAGTGTCAGACTCTTACTGACTAAAAACCATCCATGTTCCTTCATTGGCCCTTTATGTTCCAGGGCCGCGGTATCTCTTTCGAACAGTCCCGCAGCCCTGGCAGGATGGGGAACCACCCTTAATCTTTTATTTTTGTATTAAAATTGAATACATCTAACTAAGTACCAAGATTCAACTGTGTAATCCTAATAGTTTCGGAATAAAGTGGCTGTGACATACGGACAACTGACATGAGCTACATACGGCTACGGAACCCTAAAAATGAGACTAAAATATTAAATTAAACCAATTATAGGTCCTGTACGAGACCAAAAGGTATCTCAGCATGCGATACATTTACTCGTGTAAATACAAGAATCGTGCATCCTTAGATAGAAGATTCAGGAGTACAAAGAAGTCCAAGGCTAGTGATGAGTTCGGTATCTACCAACGGCATAAACCGGTACTGTGCTAGCACTAAGATGGATGGGCTAACAAACGAATAGTATGTAGTAATACACCCCTCAATTTCAGTGATACATAACAAGGTAAATAATAAAATCACTCCGTATTGGACTCGCGTGGTGGATTACACCACTATGCCTCATGGACAGAAGACTGTTGTCCCAGAACTGGGAATGCTATAGACAAAATAATTTCGATTTAAAAGAGTGTCCATGTAGTTTTTCGCGTATTCCTCTTCATAGAGATCTACGCTTTGAAATGGGCGACTACAGCCCTGTCGTAGTTATTATGCCATGTGAAGATTGACAGCACTGTAGTTCTATCTTTCTGTTTTTGACAGTTCAAAAGTACTAAAGTAGGACGTCTTTCTACATCGTTCTCACATAGGTATATGTATAATTTCAACATGAATGATATAACCAAGATTTTGTAACAATATTTTGATTTAAAAGAGTGTCCATGGAGTTTCTTGCCCATTCTTCTCCATAGAGCAGTACTTTTTCAAGTTATTATACCTTGTGACTGGGTCCGTAGCTTCGCTTCTTTTTGTTTTTTTTGACATTCAAAAGTGCCGTAATCTCTAGTAGTCTAATTGAAATAAATGTTTTGAGTGTACTTACGAAGTTCCAATTGGTGAGATAGCATGGTGTGAACATTCTTGCAGTAACCACCCGTTCATCCGTAAGATCGGTCCTTATAATCAACAGGTACCACAAGTATAAAGCGTAAAACATAACCAAATTAAATACACAATAGGCTACTACATGCCAAAATAAACTCAAACACCACCGAAATGAACGTCTTTTCCCAAATTCTTCATTCACTGTTATTTTCACTTCTGTCATTTTGATTATTGCTTTATTTAATTGGAATAGTTTTAAATGTTAATTTATTTTTTATTGGATCATTGCTTGTTTTTATTGGAATATTTCTTATTTTTACTGGATTATTTTTATTGTTTTAAGAAAACGTGCAGACCGTTTGACGTCACTGTATATTATGTGATCGTCTAGTATGTGTAGCAGTGACTTTAGGGTTCCTTAGTCGTTAGGAGAAGTCGTTGCGTTGTGATTAAGTTAATGTGTTTTTATTAATTGTACGTAATTAGAACACAAATAAATAATGAATATCACACACACATTTTTAACATAGCTTCTATTTTATATGGCTCCTAAGTCACTCGTGGTATTATTTATTCATTTATTCAACACTTCAAACACAAAATACAGAGGCGGACTTAATGTTATAGGCATTTTCTACCAGTCAACCTTTGGGTGATGCCGAGTTAGCAAGCAGTTGGCAAGCAATTCGAAAAAAAAAAAATTTAAATATATTTAAATATTTTTTCTTTCTTTCATTCTTTTTTTCAATTATTCTTGCCTGTCTCCTGATTTGATAACCAGTCTTACTAAGTGGTATCGTATTACCCAGTACTAATTGGATTTTGAACGTCTGATAGGCAGGCGCCATGTAAAATACTGGGATTATGCTGCATGTCGTCGGCAAAAGCAAGTGAAAAATTATTGTGCGGAACCAACTTACTAAATCATGCAAACTTGCCGATAAAACCTGCTTTGATTATGCCTGACTCAATGCCAGACACGCTCTGCTACTAAATAATACTGACTTAAACAAACTGGTTATTGAAATAATTACATTTGATCAGTGTGCATGGAATCTAGCTATCGGTAGGTATAGTCGATTGACGTATTATTGTTTGTAACATAACACAACATTAGGACTGTAATTCCCGAAAGGGTTACTAGTAGGTACATACCAGTGTTAGGGCCAATGATGGCAAGAACATTGAGGCGCCCACTTAAAGAAATCATTCACCATCTGCCTAGCCTTTTCCCAACCATGTTGGGCTCGGCTTTCAGTCTAACCGGATGCAGCTGAATACCAGTATTTTACATGGAGCGACTGCCTATCTGACCTCCACAACCCAGTTAGTGCTAGGTAATACGATACCCCTTGGTAAGACTGGTTGTCCAGACTTTCGGGCCACTGACTACCTGTAACGACTGTCAAAGATCTACAAATGACAGCCGGGACCAACAGCTTAACGTGCTTTCCGAGGCACGGAGGAAACTCGGTGTGTAATGGGTGGTCAGCCACCCACGGACCAACCTAGGTAAGCATAGCTTAACGTAAAGTTCTACCCGAGCGGCTGTTCTTATTTAGCCACGAGCTCCTCGAGAAATCACTATCAAGTGTTAATATTTTGCTGAACCAATGAATTTCATCTTTCCTTTAACGTCAGTCCTAGACCTCGGCGCTCCCCCAAATTTGCCCCCGCCCCCTCTAACGCTGGCACTGTGGGCTAGGCAGAGATGTACGGTATGGCAACGTCAACTTTGAGACGTTTGTGATGCGAATATCAACGTGTTACTGCACCTCGTCTTCGATGAGGATTTTTGGCAGCAGGGAGTGGTATTCCGTCGCTTCCACGGGTAAGTGACACATGAACGCACAGCCTCATAGTGCAGTGAAATTCTACTAACATAGTTGTTATATTTCTATTTGTTAACACGACTTGTATTTTTCATCATCATCTGCGTAGCCTTTTCCCAACTATTTTGGGGTCGGCTCCCAGTCTAACCGGATGCAGCTGAATATCAGTATTTTACATGGAGCGACTGTCTATCTGACCTCCACAACCCAGTTAGTACTGGGTAATACGACTTGTATTTTTACGCTATATAATTAGGTCCCATTAAAATAGATGGACGAATTTTAACACAGGTTTTAGTACATCTAACCAAAGATATCGAAGCAAAAAAAAACAGTGTTTAAGTGATTTTATTCTGGTATTGAGGGGCTGTCTCCACGAGCGAGAGAATCGCGACGATATTATCGTCGTTGCCACGTATTTCTATACACTCTCTTAGAGGCCGTCTCCACGAGCGAGAGAATTACGGCGATATTATCCCATACAAATACGTAATATCGCCGCGATTCTCTCGCTCGTGAAGACAGCCCCTAAGTTGCCTAGACTGGAAGCTGACCCCAACATAGTTGGGAAAAGGCTAGGCAGGTGATGATAAAGTGCTTTTATTTTGACCTAAAATAATAAATTGCCGTCACTCTAGAATAAACACATCCACAAAACAGTCAAAACAAAATCACTTTAATCAGTGTTCGTTTTGCTTGGATATCTTTGGTTAGACGTACTGAACGCTGTGTTAAAATTTGTCCAAGTATTTTATTGGGACCTTATATTTGTGAGTCTGTAAAGGATTTATCTCAGGTCCATAGTTGCCTGAAATTAAATGTATGTTATGTTATAGTACACCCACATATCCCCAATTATGTTTAAGTCCCATGTAATAGGGTAGAGCCGTCGAGCCTATTGCCATCAACCAGGTACAAAGCCAGCTCATTGGTCCAGTAGTCGCAAGCGCGACTGCTGAGCATGAGGTCCTGGGTTCGATTCCCTCGTCGAGCAAATTGTTATTGGGTTTTCCATCAGGAATTTCTCAATAGCAGCCGCGGAGTCTGGATTTGTATCCGGTTGGTGGCAATAGTTTTGGATGATCAACATGATTGGCGAAATGTGGATGTAGTCCGATGTACTAATGGGTGCACCTCTGCCTAACCCTTCGGGGATTACAGGCGTGATGTTATGTGAATCAGTACTTCTGAAGATTACTCCCTACATCCTAACTAACAAACTTTCAACAAATCAAAAAAAAATAAAAAAAATAAAGATTTTTTTGATTTTTTTGAAGATTACTCCCTACATCCTAACTAATAAACTTTCAACCTTACCTCTATATTTTTTTTTTGCAAAAAATTATACCGACTTCAAAATCACAAAAAGGAAAAATAACTTTAGCTTCAGAAGGTTTTATTTTTGCACTTTTTTTATTTTTCCTTTTTAGTTGTAATATCCTATACAAAAATTTGCTATGCATATATTTACATTGTTAACAGTACATTTTATGGTAATAGGCTTATCCCCAATAAAATGTAACTTAACATACCTAACTGTCGAAATCTGGGTGTACTGTACACATCCCCTCAGAGCATACAGGCGTGATATTATGTTATGATGTTGTGTAAACAATAAACATCCAAGCGATTGCAGTAATCACGGCAGATTTGCTGTCTATTATTGAAGAGTTCCATTGCTTATCTCCAAAGATCAGCATCAGATCTTCACCAAATTTGAACGGAACCACCGCGAAATGGAGAGCGGTGGTGGCCCAGTGGTGGCGGCCCCGACTTACGAACAGTAAGTCGTGGGTTCGAACCCAGGCAGGCGCATTACTTTGTGTAATTTATTTCATCACCACTGCTCTCAAAAACGGTGAAGGAAAACATCGTGAGGAAACCGGCATGTCCTAGAACCAAAAATTCGAAGATAATATGTGACATCTACCAACCCGCACTGGGCCCGCGTGGTGGATTATAGCCCATTCCCTCTCATAGAGAGGAGGCCGTGTGTCCCAGCAGTGGGAACATTTAGGCTGATTATGCACCGCGAAATAATAGTCTTGCAAACAAAAAAAAACGAAATCGGTTCACAATTGGCGAAGATATCGCTGAACATAACACACACAAAAAAAACTGACGAATTGATAACCTCCTCCATTTGGAAGTTTATTTAACTACGACCATGTCCATGGTAAGGTCTGTAAACCTTTTGGTAACCTTGACATTGACAAAAAATGCCAAAGTCAAAGATCTTTATTGTGAGACAGTGGTTACAGAGTTGTTATTGAGTGAATTCCGCCATCTTGAATTTTGTTTTGATTCCTATGAACACTCACTGTGCAAGGCTTGCAAGCCAGGGCACCGGTTCTTGATCTAACCGGTCTTTAATGACGTATAGTCTGGGACCTCTGCGTACTTATTTACGTCTTTGTGTATTTTTTTAATGTCAACAAGACGTTTTAAATCGTTTTTTATTATTTCTTCAAAATCATCATTCACAGGTACTAAAATATTCCATGGTTTAGTGTTTACCATGTGTTACTGTTGAGCAGGACGTTCCAGGTTTGATACCCAGGTCGGACAAAGTGTTATTAGTTTTTTTTTTTCACCAGGACCACAGGGTGTAAGCGCTCCAGCGTTCGTCGCTTGCTAAAATGAAATCAGATGTTTCTTACAAAAGCGCAATGTGGTCAAAATGTACGGCCAGCTGATTAGTGTACAAACGATAATAATAATAATATCTTGGGACTACCAACACACCGCCATCTGATCCCAAACTAGGCAGAGCCTGTACTATGGCAACCAGACAACTGATGAAAAGTTTATCTTTTTATTCAAAATTCAAATTCATTTATTGGTGTGATTTTTGGTGGATTTTACATGATATCTTAATAATAATTAATTAGTTCCTCAAAAATCTACCTTAGAGGTGTACACTCTTTCACATTATTAGTAATTATTATAAAAAAAGAATAATGAAATCAACACAAAACACAACATAACTTAAGACAGAAAATGCAAGCAAAACATAACAATAGAGTAAACATATGAACAATGAATGGAAATAAAGATAGCATTACAATGTCAACATTAAATAAATATCAATGTCAAAATAAAATAAAAATCAATGTCAAAATTAAACAAATCAAAATTAAATAAATATCAATGTCAAAATTAAATGGATATCAATGTCAAATAACTTACAATTTATCATTAAGGAATTCGTCAATAGTTTAATAACATTTTTCCAATAGTAGAGTCCTATTTTGTTTTTAAATTCAATAATATTTACGTCCTTAATTCCATTTGGTAATTTATTAAATATTTTCGGGGCCATGCAAAGTATGCTTTTGTGCATCAAGGCGGTCTTTGATGGTGGAACGCATAATTCATGTCTATATTCTTGTCTAATCATTTTATAGCAATGTTCAGATGCTTTTCTGAATAGATGCATGTCCATGGAATCAGAATCATATGCTGTATAAGTAATGGTAACAGTTCTTACTCTTTTACAGCGTATCATCATCATCATCTGCCTAGCCTTTTCCCAAGTATGTTGGGGTCGGCGTCCAGACTAACCGGATGCAGCTGAATACCAGTATTGTATATGGAGCGACTGCCTATCTGACCTCTGCAACCCAGATTGGTTGTCAGACTTTCGGACCACTGACTATATATATACGTAACGACTGTCAAAGGTCTACAAATGACAGTGGGGACCAACGGCTTAGCGTGCTTTTCGAGGTCCGGAGGAGTCGCGATATCTAAAAACCGGCCAAGTGCGAGTTTGATTCACGCACCGATTGTTCGGTATAAATTTGAAGGTATTTTGTTATTAAACTACATGTTTACGGTTTTCAGATTTTTCCTTTACATGTATTGTAAGACATTGCTTCTTGCCAAAAGAGAATGCTCATTGATGTATGGAATCCCGTACCATGCTGCATCAAAATCAAACTTTGTTTTTTATAGACTACACTGATCGTATTAACTCCTACAAAAATTATTTTTGAAAAAAAAACCCGCGTTTCAGAGTTATTTTATAAAATCGAAACTAACCTCAAAAGTAGGTCTATTTTTTCGACGCTACCAACGACGTATTTCAACACACATACATTACATTATTGCTCTAAAAACAGCGTAATACACTAATATTAGTAAGAATTAATATTATATTAATTAATATTAGTAGTTTAACGAAGTCAGTCAGTACAGTACAAACAAAGAGTATAATAAATTAATAATATAGTACAAATGTCAGATGCCACAGATAAGACAACTATAAACCATAGAGTATAGTAAGTGCTATAAACTAGTCGGTTTAGGGATGTAATCGATAAATCAAAATCTTTAGGCTGAGAAAATCTATTTTGTGGCAAATAGCAATAAACCAAACTAAATCGATTTGGTGTACTGATCTTACTTAATTGTTGCTGTTATTCAAAGAAAGCAAAGCAAATACAGCTTGGCAAAAAAGAGTCTGACGCGGTGACAGTTGGAACTAATATCGATGATTGTGGTTACTTGTCAACTGCTAGTACATTCTGTGTCAACAGTGCGTATATCCTAGTGGTTTTTCATAGATTTTTAAAAATTATCAACTTTCCTTGCGTAATTAACTATTTAAAATGAATAAAACTATTCGAAGCAGTGGCAGTGGCGACCTCATTTATTCCACACTCTTTTTTGCCAAGCTGTACATATTTGTAATTCTTGAAATGTTTTTCAAGCAAACGTTATAGTTATATATGTATAATAAACAAAAGAAACGATTACTGGTTAATCGATTCATCAAAAAATCGATTCCATTGCATTCTACATCAATAAGACTATCTGTGAACGGCCAATTAACCATAGACAAAATAACTATAATCTTCTCATTTTTATTGTATGCCCTACACGTTGGAGTAATTTGAAGCGAGGCAGGTATAGTTTTTCACATAAAATAACCGTCAAAAACAAAAGCGGCCGAATGCATTTTTTCACAGGACTTTTAGAGTCCGCTCGACAGACAAGGGTTTGTTCAATTGAAACGGAACGTCATTTATATTCAGTTGAAATGGAACGTCATATAAAGGGAGTAAAACAATATCCATACTTTTAAACTCAAAATTATATTTCCAGTTCAAAAATCAAATCCCCGACGCGTAATGCCATAAAAAAATATGAAACTAATTACTATAAAATTTTGGTTTTGAGGCGCGAGACTTTTTGGTACCAATTTTGGTCATTGTCCTTTCATGATTCTAGGTCAACAGGAAGTACCAGTAGTTATGATTCCCTTGTGAAAACGGTCATATCTTTTGATCGCGTTGACTTACAAAGTTTCAGCTTAATACCTCCACGCATCGCTGAGAAAAAGCGTTCCGTTTTTGCCGACTGAGGTATGGAACCTTATAAGTATGTCAAAAATATGTAATAATAAAATAATACTCGTCGAGCTAACAGAGAGTACTTACAAAAACACAACCTTGTAGCCAGGATTATCTATTAGCAACTTGTTCTAAAATGGAAGTGCCGTACTATATGTATGTGCCCGACTCAGTTTTCGAAAATGGCAGTATCAAATTGTACTGGGATCAATCCATCATCACTGACAGGATTATTATACACGGCTCGTATTGTTAGGAGGTTCCTCTCTCTGGAGCCCTGACTGCCAGTAGCTTGGACCCTGTTCCCGATGCTGGTGGGCTACTATTTTTTTTTGTATTTTTCAATGATTTTAGTTTTTTTTAAAGAAATATGTAAAATTATAAAAGATATGCATAAAAATTAATAAATGAAGTACAAGATCTCCAATGTCTTATTTCTTTTTATCGAGAGCAATTACTGTTTCTCCGTCATTTAAGATTATATTTGACGGATTTGTAGGATCTCCATAGTTTTGGGTCTCTTTATCATGCTTTCCCATCAGATTATCTCGATTTTCATTTTACGAAACAATGTTTAAAATTGTGGTTAGAAAAACCATAATTTTAAACATTGTATAAAGTAATGAGAAGCAAGGCAAAAAAAGAAATTCTTTGCCTTGCTTCTCATTAATGTCAGTGTTGGTTCTATTGGTTTCGGTTTCCATCTCTTCATACAACTAGTTTTCGTGTTCCTTTAAAATAGATTCTAGATCTTCTTCTGTTGAAAGTTCAACGAGCGCGTCTTTAAGAAGACTATTTAATCCAATTTTAGCTTTACAGCCAAACATTGCTTCGTAAGGGCTACGATTTATTCCTGTGTGATAAGATCTATTGTTCATAAATTTGAATAAAGCGTAATCCTTCAGACCATTTAGTCGTCTTGTTAGATTCCAGCCAAGTACAAAACATCTTCTCTATGTCTTGGTTGGTTCTTTTAGCAGACCCTTGTGATTGAGAGTGCCGGGGTTTACCGAGTACGATTTTTAATTCTGGCCACATCACACAGACTTCTTTGACCATCTTTTTAGCAAATTCCCTCCCATTATCGCTTTGCAAAATACTAGTCGCTCCAAATGTAGTAAAAATGTCTAGTAAATGATACGCTACCTCTTCTGCTCGTCTGCTTTTCAAAGACCGCAGTATCACGAGTTTTATTAGGTGATCTTGATAGACCATGATAAATTTATAATCACCGTCAGCTTGTGACTGCATACTACACTACACACACTACTGCATACTGTACTATCAGATCAATTTGGCATCTTGAATTAAGCTCGTTGCTGAGTATTGGTTTTACGACAAGACTTTTTTTGGCAAACTTTGTTTTTCTGGCAAGATTCTCACAGATTCAAATATACTGTGACAAGCAGTTACATTTTTGTATCTTAATTTGAACTCCTTTATCATTCTGACTACCGCCGTGTCCAATAATAATATGACAGTCATGGATTATTTGAAAAGTTTCGTCTAAGTGAGCATAGTAAATAATGGGATCACATTCGTTTTTTACTGGAATTATGAATTTTTCTAATGTTCCAATATTGACCACGTCGTATCTTGCTAGCCGCTGGTAATCTTCAGGTGTTTGTTAGTACTCTTATTCTTTGATTCTTTTAATTTTATAATCAAGGACAAATATCAATTATTTGTAAACAACTGATTATTATACAGAGATGGATTCATAGAAACGTTTTTTTTTATAAAATCTACCATCATTAGTGTTTAATGATACAAATCTACAAAATTGCGGAAATTGTAGCACACGCAAGGCGACCTCTCATTGCAAAACAACAACGAACACTATTGCGTCAGCCACAAGATGGCGGCGATCACGCTATGCAGCAAAGAAAAGAGACGGCAACAGAAAGAGAAGGAGGGGGGGATCCAAGTCGGACTGTATTTATTACTTTCACTAACTTTGACCTGCTGTTACGAATAATATCCGGATAAAGTGATTAATTTATAACATTGTCTTGACAATTTAGTAATCTATACAAATAAAACAAAGACGGGTTTGTTACCAATTTTCATGGTTTTTGATTCGTTGGATTTGTCTCCGCCCCGAATAGCAGAATAACTATTAAAATATCAGAAAAATTGCGCGGATAATTATGTTAAAGTTCCAGAACTGTTAAAATACCACCTTGAATGCATGGCAGCCTGGTACTTTTTACAATTCTAAAATAGATTAGTGGTTGGTAGGTAGGTGGGTGGTAGGTGGTAGGTGGTAGGTAGGTGGTAGGTAGGTGGTAGGTAGGTGGTAGGTAGGTGGTAGGTAGGTGGTAGGTAGGTGGTAGGTAGGTGGTAGGTAGGTGGTAGGGTAAGGTAGGTAGGTAGGTAGGTAGGGAAGGGTAGGTAGGTGGTAGGGTAAGGTAGGTAGGTAGGTAGGTAGTTATGGTAGGGTAAAGTAGGTACGTAGGGTAGGTGGGGTAGAGTAGTGAAAGTAGTAGGTAGGAAAAGATGCATTGCAACGCATGCCGGGCACAGCTATTTTATATAATAACCAGCCATTATAACATTTAACATTAGCCATTTGACATTTTAACATTGACTATTTAATAACTTTGACTGCAACTTAAAGATATGAATAAAAGAAAAAAATATACTTACAAAGTTCCAATTGGTAGCATAACACGGTGTAAACTCCTTGTCAGTTAAAGTATCAGGTACTTTTATGTCTGTTCTAGTAACCATGAAGTAGAGTAAAGGGAGGTATATCGGTGATATAAGTAATTTGGTGATATTGTTTTAAACGGAATACCACACAGTTCCTTAAGCAAGCACATTCAAGAGACATCTATAAACTGTCTTCTTAACACTCGTAACAACTCACTAGCGCTGTCTCTTGAATGTAATTGCATAGGGAACTGTGTGGCTTTCCGTTTAAAAAAATATCACCACATTACTTATATCACCGATATACCTCCCCTTACCTTACAAGAAATATAAGCCATAACACCAAAATGATAGATAAATAACAGAAGTCACAAAATGGAATAATATCCTCAAAAACAACAGAATTGATATTGTTTTGTCAAAATCTTCATTCACTGTATATTTCACTTCAGTCATTTTGATGTTACTCATTTGTTGTATTATTTTAATTGAATAAAATATAATGACTGTTAGATTTTTTTTATTTCACTGGATTACTTCTCTGTTTAAAAAATGATTTCTTTATTTTACTGGGTAATCAAGAATATAGAAATGTTTTTTCTCAATTTTATTGATTTTTGTTGGTATAATCCAAGATTTTTTTTTTACTTCACTTTTTTAATTTCATTTATTTATGTATTCGTTATGTGTTGTGTACACAAGTTTATCACAGAATCAGTTAAATTAGTGAACCTCCTACTTAAAGGAAGATAAATAAAATTATGCACATTTAAAAGATTTTGTGAATCGGTTTTTACCTGTTGCAATAGATCCGGTTTTTAACCAACCTGTCTGAACGCAGTTTTCGATATCAGAAATTATTATTTAATTTAAGAAAAACCCGAGAAAGATAAGCAAATCAAGTATCTTGACTTGGCTCGCGAGGTTATTGACATGTGACTTTTGAACTCAGTGATCATTGTGCCGGTAGTCGTGTGAGCCCATGGCTTAATTGCCAAGAGCCTCGACCAATACCTGAGGAGGCTCTCGTTAGGCAGCTGGATCAAGGGCTTGATTCAGAAAGCGGTACTCCTGAACACGGCTCGTATTGTTAGGAGATTCTTCTCCCTAAAGCCCTGACCGCCGGTGGCTTGGACCTTCTTCCCGATACCGATGGTCTAATATATTTTTATTTTTTAATTTTGGCGGTTTATCAGCTATACATTTTTTTTTTTAAATGTTTTTGTTATAATATTATTGTCGAATCGAAATCGAATCGAAGAGTTTGTGAATAGCTATATGCTGGTCAGCCAGGTACCTACATACATATATATTCTGGTCTAACACCCATATTTTGTAGACAAAAGCTGTTTTGCATAAAAAGAATAACTGACTTCCAAACGAAATACTAAAAAGTGGAAATTAACTTTACTTTCGGAAGTCGGCTACTTTTGTTTGTTTCGAAGTTGACGTCGGTTTTTTTTCCGCAAAAAAGTTTTTGTTCCATATTTAGTTGTAGTATCTCACACAAATCTTGTCAAGTATCAATTTTACATTATAACTAGAAAATATTGGCACATCATTCACATAGATGAAGAATTTATAAATTTTACTATGATCGTGAGTTATTATTATATTTATTTTACTAGAAAAGACAACGAAAATGTAATGTAATGTATAAAATTTTAGTTCTATTTGTAGTCTGTTTATAATGTCCATAGTAATAAAAATATGTATAAAACCAACATTATGTTTTTGTTTACAGTCGCCAGCATATCAAGTTGCCACAAACTGTCAAATTTCTCCAAATGATTTTAAATCATAACATTTTAACGGTTAAGTTCAAAATTGAATTAGAAAACAGTGACAGTTTGTAGTAAATTGGTGCGCTGGCGACTGTACATTATTGTTTCTAAAACCAGCTCAGATGGAGATTCATTAATGAATCAGCCCTGGAGTGTAAATGTAGTGCTGTACCACAAACGATGGGGGGACACTTAATATCGTGTCCTGCGTGTCCTGTTGTTTGTTCACTACAGGAACTGATGAACGCTACTGAAAGCGGCAAACTAGTAGCTCAGTTCTGGGCTGATACAATTTAGATTGCCATCGACACGCTAAGAAGAAGAACCATTGTTTCTTACATAAGTTTGTTTATTTTATTACTCAGTAGATTCAAAGTCCGAGCATAATAAAAATGCAAAAAAAATGTCAGGTGTGTCTACTAGTACTAACTAGGAAATACTAAAATTACCAGCATTAAGACAATCTAAATGACATAAATATTATAATTTGAACATTATTAATACTTGCTAGCCTTCGTACACTACAAAATTGTACATTCATTTGATCTTTAAAGGTGATCAAGTCTTTAGGAGTGTATGTACAATCGCCAGCGCATCAAGTTACTACAGACTGTCAAAAATTTCTCATTGGATTATGAACTTAACTATCAACATTTCTAGGTTTAAAATCTTTTGGAGACATAGTAGCAAGGATATGTGCTGCCATCTTACACTATTCTAGAGCAACAAAGAAACTATTTCCAGGGGCCAAATTGGGTATCTCATCCACATTTTTCCCCTTTGGCCATCGTTAGCCACTATTTAGTGCAAGTCGGGGGAGGATCTAGAAGTAGCTTACAGTTTGTGGCAATTTGATGTGTTGGCAACTGTACTACCGAATTCACTGACGGTCGACCACTTCTCAACCTTATTACTTGGTGTATAAGGGTGAACAGTGGTATACCGTTAGTGGACTCTGTAGTAGGTACATCTGTGCCTATCGTTTTGAAAATCATGCGTGCTGTCTATGATCACATTCTTGTTTAACAAAAAAATATTGAGTTTCACTTGTTTAGAGAGTTTTCTATTTCACTAGTCGTAGGCCCAATAGTGGTAATTATTATGAAACTAGTTTTTAGCAAACTCGACTAACAACTTAGTTCGTGCTACGATTCGTTACAACAATCAAATGATTAGAGACGTGAGTTTAGTTTTGTTGTGTTAAAGAAATGTGTTGAGAAGTTCCACTACTTACATCATCATCATCTTCATTTCAGCCCGGAAACACCCACTGCTGGGTATAGACCTCCCCTTTCTTCTGCCACACTTCCCGGTTCTATGCGTCCCAGGTGTTTCCCGCGACTTTGACGATATCGACGGCCCAACGAGCTTTAGGACGACCCTGGTTTCTTTGGCCAAAAATCTACATGGCTACATACTAGGATTCGCCATATCAACCTGATGCCGCCCTAGAAGGTGCCAGCGGGCGATAGATCGGGGAGTCTATCGTCGCATTGCACGGCGCTCATGAGTGGTGGCGATGTCTCAGGTGAGCCCGGACATCGCCAAAGGAGTTTGGTGCCCGGAGGCGGGCTGCGCTCGATGGGTCTCGAACGTCATGCGTAGCAGTTCTCGCGGCTCATCCGCCGAGTTGACAGGGGCCCATATAACCAAGCCGTCTCCTCGAACGATGCGGTAAGCGTTGGCATCTTTCACTGTTTCATAAAAAAGGTGGCTACATACTGGTCCAACACAATTTGAGTTTCATTCCCATTCCAGCCCACTCCTAGGTTAGGACGCTCTCAGACTCAGTGGAACGATGATCTTCGCAGGGTGGCTGGTAGCAGCTGGGTGAGAGATGCCGAGAATCGCCATGAATGGCGTGCAATGGGACAGGCCTATCTCTAACAATGGACTGCTATTGACTGATGAACATGATGTCTTGTTTTTAATATAAGTGGTTATTATACATAATATGGGTATGGGATACATTGAAACACTACTTATCATTTAACACCAAATATCTTTATTAATCACATAACACTTATAACTCAATCACAAATATTCTAGATTGACTGATCACTATTCGCTTAGATCGCACTTCTAGTTCACTTCGATTCGCTTCGTTGTATCGCCTAAATCAGACTGACTGCTCCAAGCACGACGGCTATTTATATTCCGACCGATCCTTCGAGAAAGTTCCACAACTTTCTCGAATCTTCTAGACAGTTCCATATAAGAACATTCTAGGATTATTCTTGAATCTTCTAGATAATTCCATAGTGGAACATTCTAGACTCGAACGGAATCTAGAATATTCTCGTAAAATAGCCGACGTAACAGTCTTTTATGGCGAGAAACATTAGATCTTCTGTAGATTGTCTGTTATGTGGTACAAAATCAACTATTACGAATAATTGTTACAACTATTATTACTTTCCTATCGGATTACATAGGAACGCACGCATTTTATTTTTTATGACCTACAAATGCACCTGACCTGATGAAGAGCGCTGGAATCCGGTGGACGCGAGAAGCACAGAACAGGTCCATGTGATGACGCTTGGTGGAGTGCCTATAATATTAATCTATCTATAAATATAAAATGGTAAACTGACTGCCTGACTGCGTGTTATATCAATAAACAGCCCAAACCGCTGGTCCTAGAGACATGAAACTTGAAGGGTGTGTTCTTTGTGAAGAGTAAGTATCCAATAAGAAAGGATTTTTGGGAATTCCACCCCTAAAGGGGTAAAATAGGGGATGGAAGTTTATATAAAAGTCCGTCAGTTTTGAAGTTAGGATCTTCAAATTTTGTGTTTAGGCTGACGATTGAAAATTTATTTATACGTGTCTCAGCGTATTTGATAAGCCCCAGACGGGTTCTAAGTTTGTTACCCTAACCTGGATTAACCTATAGGTTACGTTTTAATCCCGGTAGTACGTTCCCGTCGGATATTTTTCGACATCCAAGCGGGCGAAGTTGCGGGCAAAAGCTAGTAAATAAATATTCCATTTATTTTCAGGTAACATAGACCCATAGATCAATACGCTAACCTAAATCATCATCTTCCTGCCCTTGTCCCATGTTACTTGAGGTCGGCGCAACACGTTTTTTTCTTCCATTCTCCTCGGTCATCCGTCACGCTATCATTTACTTCTTTATCTTTCATATCATTCCTCACACAATCCATCCATCGTTTCTTTGGTCTTCCTCTCCCTTTCCATCCATCAACGTTTATATTCATCACTCTTTTAGTCACATGCGATTCGTCCCTCCTCATCACATGTCCATACCAAGACAGTCGATTCCCTTTCAACTTTTCTGTAACTGGCGCAACTTTCAAACTTCCTCTAATATACTCGTTCCTTACTTTATCCATTATTGTCACAGCACACATTCACCTCAACATTCTCATTCCGCTACATGCAATCTTTTTTCATCCACCTTCTTCACAATCTTCACAGCCCAGCATTCCGATCCATACAGTACGACAGGTCTAATCACGGACTTGTATATTTACACTAATAACATTTGTGTTAGTATTTATAAGCAATTTAAACTATGTTAGTAACACTACACTTGCTGGATGTTTTGCGCGTTCATGTGGAATTTGTCCGCGGAAGCAGCAGAACACCATATCCCCGCAGGATATGGTGTTCCGCCGCCAAAAACTTTCTTCCAACACCAATTGGAGTAAACACGTTGGTATGCGCATTGCGCACCACAAACGCTTTGAAATTGAAGTTGCGGCGCGACTCCAGTATTTGCACTCTTAGCATGTACTTCAATCTTTGGCGCACGTACTCAATGGTGTAATGTAGGCGAGAGATGTATACCGGGGTGTTGGACTCCACAGGAGCCTTGCCACAGCGGTTCTTACAGCTTCGCTGACGGCGTTTCTTCCTTTGCATCTTCAGGAAGCCGTCATCATCAGCCTGATCCGCTGAATTTAAAGGCACGCGGTATGCGGGGAGAGTAGCAGGAGTGTTCGAAATGACCACTGGCCCAGTTATAGCACTGGCCTATGGTCAGTAGTAAGGCTTTCGCATGCTCTGATGATGATGGCCTACAAATTTTTCGTGGGTAAATACCTAAGGAATTTCTCAATATTCCATGTAAATGGAAAATCAACTACCTCGGTGGCCTAGTGCTCGCAAGCGCGACAGTTGAGCTTGAGGTCCTGGGTTCGATTCCCAGGTCGTTCATAGTGTTATTGGGTTTTTCCATCAGAAACTCAATTGCAGCAACGGAGTCTGGATTTGTGCCTGGTTGATGGCAATAGACTCGCCCGGACTTGAAACATAACTGGCGAAATGTGGTTGTACTATTAGGTACACCTCTGCCTAACCCTTCTGGGATTACAGGCGTGATGTTATGTATGTTATGTAAATAACTTCAGTCTGTAATTTCACGATAGAGTACTCTTCTTAAAACTATAAATACAAAACTATTGTCACCGCCCGCAGCGCCAGTCTAGTGGCGAATTAGTAGAACTATCAGGTTTCCAGTGTATGATAAACTCAATAGATGGCGCTGTGAGACACGTAAGGAAGTTATTACACTTTTTATTGATTTTATATTTATTTAGGACTTACTTAGCTCAGAGCTTCGACAGCGTACATAATCAGCCTATAATGTTCCCACTGCTGGGACACACGGCCTCCTCTCTATGAGAGGGAATGGGCTATAATCCACCACGCGGGCCAGTGCGGGTAGGTAGATGCCGATTTCCTCACAATGTTTTCTTTCACCGTTTTGAGAGCTGTGGTGATGAAATAAATTACACAAAATAATGCGCCTGCCTGGGTTCGACAGCGTGAAGTTCTATGGTAAAATTATCCTACTTAAACAACAAAAACTCGAATGTCAAACTGGTAATATTCTATGACCTGTCTGAGTTCATGGCTTAAAATTTGGCACATTTGCCAAATTATATCCCGATAAGGAGTGAAACGGCATCAGACAGAGCTTTATAGAAGGTAACCAACGGGACCCTATTACTAAGCCTCCGCTGTCCGTCCGTTCGTCTGTCTCCCAGCGGGCTGTATCTCATGATCCGTTATAGGTAGACAGTTGAAATTTTCACAGAATGTGTATTTCTCTTGCCGCTTTAACGACAAATAATGAAAAAATGGAGCTCCCTACTACGATGGTACGGAGCCCGTACGCGATTCCGACTCGCAACTGGCCGGTTTTTAATATCAGTAAATATGGATTATAAATTTGTGGAAGCCCGGAAATCTGGTCCTGGATTAGTGCTCGATGAATGACACGCCCTCTACCTGAAGAAAGATATGTGAACCGAGTAGCAGACACGCTACTTAACCCTTAGGACCTTCAAAGTGATGATATGCTTTTTACTTTATTTGTTTCTAAGAAATAAAGCTCAAAAAACTGTAAAATGATCTCGAAACACTAATTGCAGAAGACTCATTGATTGTTTTGCTCTACTTGACAGGTTTAGCAGTCTTGGGCGTGTTTACAGACGCATAGGTCACATATCTCCACAAATAGCCTGACCCGGAACAGAATAATTGTTTGTAGGCTTGACAAATAAGTGTTAACTTTGAAAAAGCACTGTGTCTGTTCCCTTACCTTCGTTTCAATTTTAAAAATGTATACCTTTTTCTGCGTCTATGCCCAGATGTATGAACGAGGACGAGGCGAAAGGAGTATGTAAAGAACGAAGCAGGTGGAATGCATGATCCTTGGTAAACTAAGGATCGTGGCAGTGTTCTGGTCCTTGAGAAAAAGATGTGAATTTACATATGAGTAAAATCTTTTGTTCACACGGCAGATTGGTACTAGTTCATCATACATTACAATCAACTTTGACCAAACCCACCCATCAAATTCCAGTCCTCACCACCTGCCGCTTAACCCGCCCCTCTTCAAAAAGAAAGTACCCGCAGTCCATAAAACCGGCAACACAGATCCGCGCTTCTCAGTATAACCTTGAACGCGAGTGAAAGTAGCCATATGTAAAAAAAAACGAAAAAAAAAAACAAGATGGCGCCGAAATTTTTTCTAGTTTTTCTCTTACTGTTTTGTTCGCAAGTTCATAGTGCGTCGTATTTTGAAAAGGGATATGAATATTTTGTGAATTTGGGGAAGAGTTTAGGACCTAATTTAATGGCTATGTTAGAATGTGTGGGCCAGAATGAGGCCTGGGAGTGCGCGAGGGAGAAGGCAGGGAAGATGCTGGATGGGTGGGAAGATGAAGTGGAGAAGGAACGGAGAAGCTGGGAAGGTAAATGGAGAATTTTGATTATTTTTAGGATAAAGTATTTTTTTCTAATTTCTCTGAATTTCCTGTAGGAAATAATTGCATTAGAAATAAATATTTATTTAAACTAATATTTTAAAGAGGTGAAATTTGTTTGTAAGTTTGTATGTAGGGGTATCTTCGGAACTGCTGATCCGATTCAGAAAATTCTTTCACTAAAGGGAAGCAACATTATCGCCGAGTGTCATAGGCTACATTCAAAACGTTCCTGTGAGTACGTTCCGTGCAAAACAGGAGCAAAGCCGCGAGCAAAAGCTAATTAAAAAGTATTTGGAAAATAAATACCGAAGTGCCTAGAGAATCTAAGTATTATTAGTCGTTGTTCTATGTGAATAATAAATAAAAGGTTTTTGATACTAAAATCTTAAGCTTTTTATAAATATGCATTACTCATTGTTAGAAATTATGAAAAAACTTTATCACATTACCCTTTTTTTTCTATTTTTTCTTTTCGGGGGAAACCTTCAAAAGGCGACCGGTCTTTGGAGATACGACCGGGGAGTGTGGGATTTTTACCGCACTAAAACCACCCCGGTGGTCACCATCCGCACATGAGAGGAGGCACCGTTTCCTCTTAAAAGACCTTTCCGGAGCCCCCTCTGTGCAACGCCCGTTAAGGCACATCCCTGGGTATCACATTACCCTGTGTATCGTGTAGTTGACAAACAGAAACAACTTAAAAAATAATCTACCTCACTTTGGTTTAAGTTTGAAATAACGAGTGATACATTAGACTCTTAATTCCAAAACTAACGTACAGTTATCTAGTTTAAACGTGAATTTTCCTGCTGCTTTGACTGCACCGTTGTTCTAGTGGTCGCAAGCACGACTGCTGAGCATGAGGTCCTGGGCTCGATGCCCGGGTCGGGCAAAGCGTCATTGGGTTTTTCTATCAGGAACTTCTCAGTAGCAGCCCCGGAGTCTGGATCTGAGCCCGGTTTATAGCAAGCTCGCCCCTATTACATGGGACTTAAACATAACTGGCGAAATGTGGGTGTACTATTAGGTACACCTCTGCCTAACCCTTCTGGGATTACAGGCGTGATGTTATGTTATGTTATGTGTGTTATGTTTTCCCACTTATGTTGACCCACTATTTACCGGATGTAGACCGTGATTTGGTCCTGAAACAAAGTTACCTATATTAATTAATCTTACTTTAAAAGAATTTGACGTCGAGTCCTGATTTTACCGAAATTAATTTCGGCAAATCAAATTATTTATTTGCGAGAATATTGGCAGTGACCTTTTTATGAAAAGTTAAATAAAACCATATCCTAACATGACATCATGAATTTTGATCAAACATCGAAATTACTTTAATATTTTTGCGTAAGTTTAATATCAATGTTTAAAAATACATTTAATCTAAATCACTCGGAACAAATGCCCGAAATGTTGGTGAAAACCGCATTATAATCCGTAGCGTAGTTTAGGAGGACAACGCGATCACATGAACCGCCACAAAAAACGACTTTAATTTATAATATTTAAAAATACTGATGTATAATTGTATAAATATCCATTTCTCCTCTATACATAAGTGAAGTATTTGCTTCTGACGTGAAGCTCGTATGAAAACAGCGTTTAATTTTTAATACAACATTTGCAAATAGATTTTTATTATCATTCCATATCTGGTTACCTGCTCATGCCATAAGAGATTAAGGTCATGATCATATCTGATACACAGGAGAAATTACACAGCATGCATACGAAATAAGAGAGAACTGGTCGACTTATATACAGAGTGAAAACTTTACATAAGTGTCAACGGGTCATCTGTTAGTTGATATATCATAATCAAAAACTCCTTATAACATCAGCTATAGGCCAGTAATAGTCCCGTCAAAATCGATCCAGCCTTTTCGGAGATTAACCGGGACAAACAGACATCAAAAATTAAAAAAAAAAAAGTTTTTTCTTATAAGTACCGTATATACTTTCATTTGCATTCAGTAAAAAGCTGTTATTTTGAAATTACGAACAGACACTTCAATTTTATTTATTTGTATAGTAGGTAATTCTGTTTCTTATGAAAGTGCTAAATATTGCCTCTTATTTCTGACACAACTGTGAAAAGGAAAGTGCTAAATAATTAAAAAAATAAGTACGAAAGAAGTCGTGAGTAATGCTTAGCAAGTCCATGACAATTATTGCAGAATCTCTATGTATTAACACTTTCTCTGTGTACATAATGTGAGGCAGTTCCGTGACTGACTCATTTACTCGCAAATAAGGCACCACCACAACCCCAAAATAATTTCATCTGCTTAGCCTTTTCTCAACTATTTTGGGGTCGGCTTCCAGTCTAACCGGATGCAGCTGTATACCAGTATTTAACGTGGAGCGACTGCCTATCTGACCTTCACAACCCCGTTAGTTCTGGGTAATACGATACCCCTTGGTAAGACTGGTTGTCAGACTTTCGGGCCACTGACAACCTGTAACGACTGTCAAATATCTACAAATGACAGCCGGGACCAACGGCTTAACGTGCTTTCCGAGGCACGGAGGAAACTCGGTATTTAATGGGTGGTCACCCATCCACGGACCAACCTAGGCAAGCGCATGCTTAACCTAAAGATCGACCTGAGCGGCAGTTACTATTTACCCACGAGCTCCTCAAAGTAGTTCTCCCCAAAATAATTTAAGTCTTTTAAAGTTTATAACTTCATATAACCACAATAAATAAACATTTCATGAAAAAGTAATTCAATGGGGTTAAAATGAACTAAGAGGGTTGTATTCATAATTTTAATGATCATAATTCTATAACTACATACGTGTTACTAGCGCTTATCATATTTTCATCAACATACAACCTGACACTTACCTATAAATTGCAAAAAACGTAAGAAAATTTGAATTTCGCACTACCCTGGCACTTTCACCTTGACACATCAGTGCTTACCACCCGGATGGTTTAAAAATACCAGCTTAAATATGGTGAAAGTTTTGGAAGACTTTAATTTAAGTTTAAGAATTTTAGGGTGTATTAATGCCCCCTCTATAAGAGATAAACAAAGTGATATATTGCTGTTTGACTGGCGATTTATATGCACGTTACCAAAATAACACATTCCTATTTGCCACAGATAAAGTAAAGAATGAGTATATTAGAGGAAGTTTGATAGTGGCGCCTGTTGCTGAAGAACTGAAAGGAAGTCGTTTTTCTCTGTCATAGATCTACAAATTATCGCCGGGATGGACATGTGGTGAGGAGGGATGAAACGCATGTGACTAAAAGAGTGATGGACATTAATGTTGATGGATGGAGAGGGAGTCCAAAGAAAAGATGGATGGATTGCGTGAGGAATGATATGAAAGAGAAAGGAGTAAATGATGCCGTGACGTCTGATAGGGGAGAATGGAAGAAGAAGACATATTGCGCCGAGCTCAAGTAGAATGGGACAAGGGCAGGAAGATGATGATGACTTGCCACAGATTTCGAGAAAAACCTCTGAGACAAAAACAGTGAAATTCCAATTTTCCTTTTGGGGTACGGAATCTACAAAAACAACAAACAATTTAGAAATTTTAAGCTTCTGTATCAACTGAGCACTGCGTAACCCCGGAAGTACCATCAGCTAACACGATTTCCACCTTTCTACCCGCAACCTTGATGTTTACGCGATAATTTAGCTCACCGATTTAGCGCCGACTCGCGCTCACTCGTGTCACAGTTACTTGCGCGCGCGCCGTTCATCTTTTATATATGACAATTATAGGGCTGTGAGTGCTATGTATAACTAGTTGTTACTACCTGAAGTCTTCTGTGTAGGAGCTCGTTCGAAGAAATACTACCATCATACTTATGCCATTGTTTCATCCAGTCAGTCAGGTCAGGTAACAGTGTAATTACTGAATTATGTTTTTAAGGGCACCACATGTTGGCTGCGGGACTGTTCGAAAGAGATACCGCGGCCCTGGAACAAAAAGGGCAAAAGAAGGAACATGGATGGTTTTTAATCAGTAAAAGTCTGACACTCCCTTCCGCTCCGCCCAGAGCGGGAGGAGTCATTTGATGATTTCCCATCCGAAAAACAAAAAAAAAGGGCACCACATGTTACGTTATCATATCCTTTTGGTGAAATGCACAGATGTCCATCATGTTAGCCTGTCGATGGCAATCTAAAGTAAGACGTCTTCAGTACCGTGATGCTGTCCATCCGTTCCTGTAAAGAGCAGACTATAGGACACGAAATTAAATCCTCCATCGTTTGTGGAACAGCACTAGATTTACTTATTTATGTATCCTTCCTTATGCGCCGGTGACAACTTACCTTCAAATTTTCATGCTGCTTGTTACTACATAAAAAGATAACCCCAGTTTTTGTTAAAGCTTGAATAGATCTCTCGTCAGTTAATCTGCTGCGAAATCTGTTATTGGCAAAAAAAAAACAACTGTTCCATACATTTCGACCCTGTTGCATTTTTGTAGGAAACAGCTGATTTATTTTTTAATAATCGATAAAAATTTCAATGTGGGGGGGGCTCAGGATGTACTGAATACGTGGTAACCGTTTTCGCGTCGGTGTCCCTTCCAACCCGTATAAGCAGACTACGGGTGTATCAAACGCATTCCCTGCCTAGGAAACCTTACCAATGGGGAAATATAAATCGTCAGCTATTGCCATGCACATTTATCAGTGACTAACTGTGCCCCGCAACTTCGTCAGCGTGAAATTATTATAAAAATATTACTTCCGTATTTGAATCGGATTTTATTAACAATTTCAAGAGTTTTAATGGTTTTGCACGGAACCGTAATCGATTTTCTAAAATAAAAATAGCTCAAGTAGCTTAGTTATGCTTTATAACACCAGTTATCTGCTAGTAAAAGTCCCGTCAAAATCGGTCCAACCGTTTCGGAGATATGCCGAACAAACAGACAGACAGACAAAAATTAAAAAAAAAGTTTTTTGTAACAAATACGGAATATACTTTCATATGCATTCAGTAAGAAGCTGTTATTATGAAATTACAAACGGGCTCTGTATAGATTGGTACAACATATCTGCATTTTCCATACATCTGTAACAGGCATTAAACACTACACTCTTCATCTTTGTATAGTTACAGTAGGTATATCATCTTCTACACAATCTATCTTATAGCTATCTGCACCCGAACTCATACTTCTGCGGAGCTTCCAATGATGAATTAAATAATAGCACCCTTAAAACGTTGTGAAATGAAAATTGCGCCAGTTACAGAAAACTTGAAAGGGAATCGACTGTCTTGGTATGGACGTGATGAGGAGGGACGAATCGCCTGTGACTAAAAGAGTGATGAATATAAACGTTGATGGATGGAGAGGGAGAGGAAGACTTTGGTCTTCCTCTAACGAAAACGATGGATGGATTGTGTTAGGAATGATATGAAAGATAAAGAAGTAAATGGCAGCGTGACGGTTGACAGAGGAGAATGGAAGAAAAAAACGTGTTGCGCCGACTCCAGGGGACAATGGCAGGAAGACGAATGAAGTTTTATGGAAATCGTAGTTTCGGCAAACTTTTAATTTAAATTCTTTTTTTATTAAATGGGCCTACTCTTGACCTCAATCTAGTCCTGAGGACAGAGATGAGGTCGACGATGGAACGAGCTAACCCAAAAGAAGCCTATTAACTCGCGACTTAAATAGATTGGGGTCATATGAACTTGGGAACACCGACGCAGGCAGGGAATTCCACTCCTTTATTTATACTTTTTCATAGGTATCAATAACAAAACCTAGATTTTTGCTAACCCTAGCGTGAGTAAGAGCTATCTAACAGTAGTTACTAACCACAAGCTTATGGTATCAGTTTCCGTGCCAGCCCCAACCGGGTTCGAACCCACTGCCATAATAGTAACGATGTGATACTACTAACCGATTTACTTAGGTACTAGTCTTTTTATGAGTTTTATGATATTGAGCTTGACTTCAACTAAGGTTAAGTATCTGAGCTCTGAAGATCAGATAGGCAATCGGTCTGTCTAAAAGACTGGAATTAGTATTCAGCTGCATCCGACAAGACTGGAAGCTGAGCATAAAAATATCTGCCTAGGCTTTTCCCAACTAGGTTGGGATTAGCTTCCAGTCTAACCGGATGTATCTGAATACCCGTACTTTACATGGAGCGACTGCCTATCTGACCTCCACAACCCAGTACTAGGTAATACGATACCCCTTTGCAAGACTGGTTGTCAGACTTTCTGGCCACTGACTACCTATAACGACTGTCAAAGATCTACAAATTATCGCCGGGACCAACGCCATAACGTGCTTTCCGAGGCACGAAGGAAACTTGGAATGTAATGGATGGTCACCTATCTACGTCCCAACCTAGGCCAGCACGGCTTAACCTTAAGATCGACCCGGATCCTCGAAGTCGAGCACAACGTAGTTTGGAAAAGACACGGCAGATTGATATCCAAGTAGACCAAAGTATTTCCCAGTAAACCATTTAACCAATGAAAACTTTTCAGTTATCAGTCCGTTATTTATTTATTTAAAACTAGCTTTAACCCGTGGCTCCGTTCGCGTTAATTTAGAATTTGACACTCAATTCGGGCTGCACTCTGCTTGTAATAATATAATTCAATCACGCTTCGATAGACACGTGGCGCCATCTATTATCATAAGAACGTTATTGTTGTTTTCCTCGGGGACGCTACTTCTTTTTCAGGATGAAAGGTACCCTATGTCCGTTTCTGTACACCTGACAATGTATATGCAAAATTTCAGGATACAAATATGTGACAAAAAATGCGGTGCACTAACACGAAATAAACAATTAATTAGTTTTGGAATCCCTATTCTTTTTTAGGTATTTGCGGTGACATTGTGGCTTGTTGTGGAGGGCACGCGCGTGCGTTTATTCTCTGGTGTTCAAAAGGTTGATCATGATTAAGCCCCAGTCCCCTACTTATTAGCAAAATTATCTCGAACAAGCCCCCTACTTACACAAATATGAAAAACAAATATAAGTTTATTATGTAGTAAGAAAATAACTCGTTAAAATTTCACATCTGTCAGAAATTAATCAAAATCAAAGCATTTATTTCAAGTAGGCCAGTTACAGGCACTTTTGAATTGTCGAAACAAAGACAACAATGAAATGTAGCTACAGTCCCAGTCACAAGGCATAAAAACTGTGAAAGTACTGTAGTTGCCCATTCCCTAACGTAGATCTCTATGGAGAAGAACGGGCAAGAAACTCCATGGACACTCTTTTAAATCAGAATATTTTACAAAATAATAACAATTACTGCTTGGTCTTTAGGGTGTTCAAACAAACCACTAATTCTCGTGACTATAAGTTGGCAGCCGCTTTCTATAATCGTCTAATTATATATAATTTATATCTCCCCTCCTACCCACCATTACTAGAAATTATGCTATGAGTACTATAATTAACTGAACAAGGGATTCGCTCTACTTACGGTTTTAATTCGCACGAAAATAACACGTAAGTACTCTTTATGTGACGTCATCATTTTATTACATGATGACGTCACGTAAAGAGAAAAATGAGATACTGGCCGAATACATAACCTCCTCCTTTTTTATTACAAATTTATTTAATCCTACTAATATTATAAATGCGAAAGTTTGTGAGTATGGATGGATGGATGTTTGTTACTCTTTCACGTAAAAATTACTGACCGGATTTGGATGAAATTTGGCACACAGATAGTTTATAACCTGGATTAACACATAGTATATTTTTTATCCCGGTAGTGCGATCCCGTGGGACAATTACCAAACTTACGCGGGTGAAGCCGTAGGTATGAGCTAGTCGGTTATAAAGTAAAGGTGACGACTGTCGTTGTACTCAATATTAACGTTTAATAACTAAAATCTAGCTTAATGTTGCTATGCTTAACGTGCGTTTACTATTAGGTACACCTCTGCCTAACCCATCGGGGATTACAGCCGTGATGTTATGTTATCCCTTCAGAAAAAGTGACTTCGAACGAAGCTCTAGCCGTGCCCAATAATAATTATTCTTAATGATGGCCGGCCACGATATCTACCATGACCAACATATACAAACTGACCTAAGTTTAACTTTCACGGTAGATATTTAAACTCGTTCTTGAATCGTTGATTAATCTCAAACATAACCTAATTCGACTTTTACTTTTTTATTTGAGTAATTTTTATGGAAATTTCACTTTTCGTTTTATGTTAACTTACATCACTTTTTTAACATAACTTTATGTTTTATAGATAACTGTCATGAATATGAATGTAGCGTTGTTAAAAAACTCGATTTTTAATGTTCGATTTCTTAACATTTTTCTGGTTTTTAACTTTCACATAATTAGTTTGAAAATATTGATTTGATTAAAGTGAAGTTTTAATTTAATTTGAAGTATTTATTGCAGCTTATTTTCAGTTGATTTTGATAGCTCATTTATCATAACGTCGGGGATAGTGCAAATCCGCGTATCTAGCATTCGATAATTCCGCGTATCTGACAAATGTAGCCAATTTTCAATTTCCGAAGATTTTCGTAAGATCCCTATTGGCAGCCGATTGTAACGGATAATCTGTGGTAAAAATACAAAGAAAACACCAATTATTAGGTACCTACTATCTATGTAAAAATGAGGTCATTTGCCCTTAAAATAACGATATTAAACAGTTTTAACCTGCCCCTGTAAAATTAGATCAAATGCAGATACGCGGCCTTTACCTATGATAGATTCGCGGTTTTGCACTATCCCCGACGATAAGTCGCTTAAATTAAATCTGTTTTAGTACGGTTTTAGTAGGATTAATATAATATACTTACCAGTTTTTTGCTTCCAAATTGTCAAAAGCCATAAGACATTTGACATCTGTCTTATACGTCTTAGAAACGTGAATGTTCACTGGATTTTGAAGAGTTTAGACCTGAATGGCAAGACGCATGGTATTCTATCAGCGGAGACACATGGCCAAAAACCTACAAAAAAATTTAAACCCTTGAAATTGTTAACAAAATCCGATCCAAATAGGGAAGTACCTAATATGTATTTTTATAATTATTTCACGCCTACGGCCTACGCCTGCGGGCAACAGCTAGTATATACATATATACAAAGGCATGTAAGCCACACATCAAATAAAAATACTATACACGAATGAGTTAACAAATACAATTCTTTCACTCACATATTCTCACGGATTCAGCGAAAGTCAAAATGGTTGTTTGCAGTCATAATTTCAATGACAAAAAACACTAAAGTTTCCCATATAAAACAATATACCACTACTTTCGATAGATTCTTGGTGATTTTCTACGCTTCATCAAAATATTTTCCCATAGTTTTGTGCTAAAGATAATTCTTTGACAGTTGGCAATTTAATTTTATAATGCGGCACGTAATTTCATTTTAACGCTTGATCGGTCTAAAATGGCCGCTGGATGGTCACAAGGTGACAATTCATAATAGTAGGTACGTCGATGACCATTTTACGAACTTAAACGTAATTCATATTATTATCCTATTATGATTCTGCTAAAGCGGCCATTTTAGACCCCAGTTTATCTGCTGTCAATCGGATGTCAGGTATTGTCACTGGCTGACGGAATAACAACAGCTAATTGTGTACTTTATGTGATAAGACAACTTAAAGTGAATTAGCTTTTTTTTGAAACCTGAAACTTAGAGCAAATATGTACTTGAATTTCTTGTTTCTGTTTACCTTCCTGTGGATTAATTTGTTATGGTCTCTTGCTCCTCCAATCAAGATTACAGTTTAAAATTTTATAGCCGCTAATATTAAAAGGCTCTCTAAAGAATTTAAAACTAGCTGAACCGCGTAACTTTGTCTGCGCCACATAATTATGAGAGAGAGGGTTAGACCGGAAGCTCCCAAAAGTAATAAACTTTCCCCGTTTTTGCAACATTGATGCTCCGCTCCTATTGGTTGTAGCGTAATATTATATAGCCTATAGCCTTTCTCGATAAATTGGCTATCGAACACTAAAAGAATTTTTCAATTCGAACCAGTAGTTCCTGAGATTAGCACGTTCAACCAAACAAACTCTTCAGTATTCTAATTATTATAGATTAAGTTTTGAGCTAAATAAACACAGAAATTATTAACTCATCTAGAATTCTAGATGTCGAACAATGATCTCAAATCATCAATCTTTCAGAACTCGGTGCTAATAGCCACCTAACTTATCGTGGTCAAGATATCGATCGATATTACTTATCACATAGACCATCAAAGCGAATAAATATCAAGCTTGAAACAATTAGCTCAACTGAGTAATAGCATGGATATTGACTACACTTTAAGTATTATTATCTCTTCATTAGGCCAAAGAAATGATGGATTGTGTGTGGAATGATATGAAGGAGAAAGGAGTAAATGATGCCGTGACGTCTGACAGGGGGGAATGGAAGAAGAAAACGTGTTGCGCCGACCTCAAATAGAATGGGACTAGGGCAGGAAGATGATGATTAACTACTCTTTAAATTCCTATATCTGTACGCAAAATATACGTCCACTACTGGTGGTCCACGTTCTGATGGTCTAAATTCTAAAACATCACTCATTTTGAATTGTCTATCTTTCACAGAGGAAGCTGATGCCGAGATCAGGTCATCAGGCCGGTCTTTAGAAGAGATGCCGTCGCAGATAGGCCGAGAGATCACCGACTCTCTGGGCTCCCTGACTGAAGCGCTGGAACGAGGGATGGCCAGGTAAATATGGGCTTTTCTTGTTCTACTTTCATACGGACACCAATTGTGCAGGCTCAAAGGTATCGATACCTATCTCATCATCGTTTCAGCCCGGAATCGCCCACTGCTGGGTGTAGGCAACATCCCCTTTCGTCTGACATACTCCTCGGTTCCGTACGTGACATCGTCAACCCATCACGCTTTTGGAAGATCCTACTTTCTCCGGCCTAAGTGGCCCAACCCATTACTATATGTAAAACCAAAGTTTAATCTCCACATAGGCCTACAAGTACTAGTATTTTATTCTGTACTAGCTTATGCCCGCGGCTTCATCCGCGTGGAGTTCCGTAATGGGGGCTATCCCGCATGAATTCGCCGCTAGAGGCGTTCGTGTAGAGTAATCTTTCTCGTCGTCCGAAGTGACAGATGTCATAGTGTTTTTTTTTTCATAGACTTTTTTATCACAATTGTGTGAAGATTGAGCCATTCCGGATGAATTCTGTCTTGAAGATTTTAAGTAGCAACTTAGGATCTTATTTGTTAGTACTTGGAGGTAGAATGATTTCTAAATGTTTAATGCTTGCTAATTTTAGGGAGAATATTGTAAATAAGTATCTGAATTGTTACACGTATTAAAATTTACTTTTTATGAAGTTATTGGTACTTTAAAATATAAAATAGAATAATTGACAGGACCTTACTCAACAGTGGCGCCATCTGGTGAGCTCAAAAACTATATAGCATTGTACTACCGTGATAAAAAGTATCCTATGTGCTAATCCAGGTTATAAACTATCTGTGTGCCAAATTTCATCCAAATCCGGTCAGTAGTTTTTGCGTGAAAGAGTAACAAGCATCCATCCATCCTCACAAACTTTCGCATTTCTATTATAAGTAAGATAATATATTCTGTGTTCCGTATCTATTCACACAAAACACCACACCCAAAACAAGTACCATATATTACGATTTAGGCCCGACACATCTGCCTGCCTTTTCCCAACTATGTTGGGGTCGGCTTCCATTCTAACCGGATGCAGCTGTATACCAGTATTTACATGGAGCGACTGCCTATCTGACCTCCACAACCCAGTTACTTTGGTATAGGCATTAGGCACGACATACTGTATTCATATATCTATTTCCAAATCTCTTATCCATTGAAAAAACCGTCATTACAAACCGATATACTGTTGATGGAAGAAAGATATGACGGCAGTACCTACTTTTCTAGATGAGTGTTTCCACCACAAAAGTTAATAATCATTATAGCTGGCCGTAGACACTACGTAGAGTGCCTTGTGGAAGTTGAAGCCAGCAGGAATCGGCTTCTTAGGTCCCTTCGGGTCTGCTAGCCTGCACTGTCCTACTGCTGGCTAATGACCTTTCTCTAATAAATAATAAAATAGAGAGAGGCCCACTCTATTTTTTTCCATTGGTCCCGATTCTGCGCCACTTCTTACCAATTGCAAAAAGTGTTGTGAAACCTGGTAGAAATACAATTTCGTATATTTTCATAATCTAAGATCTCTCTTTTATTGTCTTCTTTATCTTAGTCGTAACTATCTTTCATTATTTAATGTTATTCAATAAACATAACAATTTAATCAGACATTTTATCTTTTTCATTGTCGTTAGAGAAATTATCTTGTGGTTACCAGTTAATAATAAACTTTTAGTAGTGTCTGAACTCTCTCTTAAGTGTCTACTGTGAAAATATTTAATGAGTAAATTGCAAATAATCAAGTCAAGATCTCGAAAAAGGTGTGGTAGCTAGTAAGGATAATGATGCGTTAGAGGAATCAAGCTTTACAAAAAGAAATCTCTTGACAGATTTCAAATAAAGTAAAATTACGTTTTTTACACAGCGACTTATCTAAATGGTCAAATCAACTAGAGAATCAGTTTTTATGTACTCTTTTTACTTCTATCTGAACTTCACAATAAACTAGGTTAGGTTTAATACTGATCATTATTTAGGCAAGTTTTTGCGTTACCATGGCAAAAAGAGATGAGATTAAAGAACTTATTTTTTTTTTGTGAGACATCAACTCATCAAGATAAAACGTCAAGTAACAATAAAAGAGAACACAATTTAAAAAGTCGTGAAGATGTTTAAGGATAATGGCAATAACTTTATCACTTTAGGCAATGGCGCCGAATCCACTTAGTAAATTAAAACTTCACTAAGGATGAAACTATTGTCACATTGAAAAAAAACAACCGTTTTCCAAAAAATAACACCTAAAAAGTCAAAAATAACTACTTTCGGAAGTCAGTTGCAAAAAATTCAATGAAAGAAACAAGTCACCGACTTTGATGAATAACCTCCCCAAAAATGGATAACCACCCATTACTTACTTAGTTTCCTCCGTACCACGAAAAGCACGTTAAGCGGTTGGTCCCTGTTGTCATTTATAAATCTTTCAAATCAAATCATTTATTTCTTTGCAAACATGGGTAAAAGACCAAGTTCTCCACATTTTACCGTCCGATAGGCATGCAAATAGTGTTCATACAGTTTCAGTTAACCATACAAAAAACAAAAAAAAAAACACAAAACAAACAAAAAAACATAACACTTACAAACAAAAACAAAAAACAAAACAAAAACATAATACTTACTATAAAGAATAAATGTCAACCATAAAAAGAAAAAAAAAACTAAAATCTTTGAAAGCCGTTACAAGTAGTCAAGTGTCCCGAAAGTCTGACAACCAGTCTTAACAAGTCGCATCGTATTACCCAGTACTAACTACTTACTGGGTTGTGGAGGTTATATAGGCAGTCGCTCCATGTAAAATACTGATATTCCGCTGAATCCAGTAACACTGTAAGCCGACCCCAACATAGTTGGCAAAAGACTAGGAAGATGACGGTGTACCTTCCTCGATTGGGCTATCAAATGCTAAAAGATTTCTGTTCCGAGTGGTAGTTCCAGAGATTAGCGCGTGCAAACAAACAAACACTACAGCTTTGCATATTTATGGAACGGTTTAAAAGCCTTTTCATAGTCATTTAATCAGGCCCTCTGTAAGACTAGTGAGTGACATTCAATATTAGGGAAGTAAATAGACTACGAGGTCGAGCTATCAAAGCCGGTCTTTCAATTTAAGATACGAGTATATCTACACACAAACATCGTAAAACGCATTGCCCTCGTTTTGACCTCGTCAATGTTGGTTAAAACTAGTTCATATTAGTATGTAAATGGACGATCATTTACCATAAGTACAGTCACGCACGACCACAAATATTTTAAAAGTGATTTTCTCAAGATGTATTGAAGGTAATTTTATGTTGTTGCAAACATTGTCACCATAATTTAGAACTCATATTGTTATGGAATAGGTCTTATCTCAAAGCTGCTAGCTCGTTGGTGTAGTGGTGGCAAGCGCGACTGCTGGACATGAGGTCCTGGGTTCGATTCCCGGGTTGGGCAAAGTATTATTAGGTTTTTCGTCATGAATTTCTCATTAGAAGCCACGCAGTCTATTGATGCCCGGTTGATGGCAATAAGCTCACCCCCTATTAAATGGGACTTAAACCCCTTGGTAAGACTGGTTGTCGGAATTTCAGGCCACCTACCTGTCACGACTGAAGCCCAGAGGAAACCCAATATATAATGATGATCACCCATCCATAGACCGACCTGGGCAAACGCAGCTTAACCTTGAAGATCGATCCGTGAAGCTGTTTTTATTTAGCCACGAACTCCTGGAAGCCTTCTGCTTTCTGTAAAAATCATTCCGGGATTTTAAACGGAGGTATCCATGTTAGTTACTTCGTTAAAGTTCAGACAAATAAACTTTACCTATTTTCCTATTTCAATCTCAGACTAATGCCTCTGCCCAACTCTTCGGAGTTAACAGGCGTGATATTGTATTTTTACATTTATGTTTCCACGAGCAAATCACTTTAGAAACTTGCTATCTTTAAACATATTTGTCGTCTTGACAGTACCTACATTGTTTTAAGCAAAGTGTATCATTGATGTAGGTGAGTGAAAGTGCACAGGTTTGATGTCCGGTCGCGCACAGGTATGGGTTGAATGATTTCACCTTTAAGTTAATCGATTTTTGAAGCATGCGTGTTTGTGTTGTTAGAGTCACGCTAACTTAAGATATTAATGGAGATATTTCTGGCTATTTCAGGTTCTTGAATATTAATTGCTTTATTAATTAATTTGATTAGGATTTGGCACGTTCCAAATGATAAAGAAAGTCGTATTTCAAATCTAAACTCTCTCTCAAAATCCAGTCGGGTCGATCTCCGGGTCGTGCAGAGCATTATTGAGATTTTTCCAGAAGGAAAATCTTAATAGAATTAGGGTATGTGCCTGCTTGATGGTAATGGGCGAGCCCATTACCATCAAGCAGGCAGCCCCTTCATAAATGGGACTTAAACTTAACTGTTAAAATGCAAGTTTACTATTCTGTAAGGTAACTCACGTCATGGACACGTGTATTCTCCTCAATGACGTCCTTACCAATTGTGAAAAGACCAAGTGCACCAACTTGGTCTTTGACTAACATCCAGAAGCCCAAACTCGAGGTTTTCCAACGAACAATGATGCGCAGTATACAGTATATATATACAGCGTGTAACGGAAGGGGGGTATCAACCCTGAAGGAGGTGAATGTGCTCATGAAACTCAACAACTTTCCCCAAAGAAAATAGGTCGAAATATGAAAAAAAAATTTGGCCCTCCCTTACAAAGCTGACTACCAGCTGATTGATTTACTCCCTCTGTCTACCACTTCGGGAACCACAGTCGTGATGTTCTGTTATATCTATGGACTAATGTTTAAGACAACTGAATATCTGTCCTCAGGACTAGATTGAGGTCAAGAGTAGGCCCATTTAATATTAAAAAAATATTTAAAAAAATCTACGAAGGAAATCAGTCTACACATCTCTCGGGAAAACCAACACTTTCTCGCTAGCCATACTATCTCACTTAGTTTTCTCTCGACAAATATTAGCACACACTTCGCAGTATGGTCACAAGTTATCGTTTACTAAGTGACAGATAAAATAGCTTATATAAACAAGCTGATAGTGTAATAGTTAGTTTATATTTACACAATTTGTGACTATAAATGTAATGTGTGCTTTAATAGCAAAGGAATCTAGTAAATTGCTACCACCTCATCTATTTCAGCCATCAAAAATGTCTGTTTTGAATATTATAAAGATTAAAATAAGGATAATTTTATTTGTCAAAACATGCGTATACATGCAGGATGTCACAATAATATGTAGATTTCGTACGAATATGTTTCATCCGTAAGGCGTATATTTATAAAATTTACAAAAATAAAATAATTACAAAAATAAAAACTAAATTACTAGAGGCACTTCAATCCAAGTGTTTATAATATTCAGTAATAACATTTATAAGATGTCACAAAAATTAAGCATTAATAAAATAAAAGAAAAATAAAAATGTCAATAATGTCATTTAAAAAAACATTTATATTAAAATAACACTTAAGTATCTGTTAATAAATCTCGAATCTTTTTTTAAACTTTAGGTACCGGCAATGGTTTATAAGACTGCGGTATTTTATTATAAATTTTTGGTTACGTATAATAGAAATATTCACTGCTGAATATGTTCGAATCCTAGGCCAGACATAGTGATGTTGAGTTTTCAATTACATTGAAACTCAGTAACAAACCACAGGCGCGTGCCAGGCTTAAACATTTTATGCTGAACGTGACTGCTATCGCAGCAAGCTAATTTGTTTAAAACAACAACTTTAAAACTCAAGAACCTAATTCTAGACATTTAAAGAACAAAAACCGGCCAAGTGCGAGTCGGACTCGCGCACGAAGGGTTCCGTACCATTATCTATAAAAACGGCAAAAAAATCATATCTGTTGTATGGGAGCCCCCCTTAATATTTACTTTTTTTAAATTTTTAGTATTTGTTGTTATAGCGGCAATAGTAATACATCATTTGTGAAAATTTCAGCTTTCTAGCTATCACGGTTTATGAGATACAGCCTGGAGACAGACAGACAGACAGACAGACAGACAGACAGCGAAGTCTTAGTAATAGGGTCCCGTTTTACCCTTTGGGTACGGAACCCTAAAAACGTAGTCTATTTTGTATAGTAGCTTGTTTGTATGTAGAGAGCAGCGGTGGCCCAGTGGTGGCGGCCCCGACTTACGAACAGTAAGTCATGGGTTCGAACCCAGGCAGGCGTTACTTTGGGTAATTTATTCATCACCGCTGCTCTCAAAAACGGTGAAGGAAAACATCGTGAGGAAATCGGCATGTCCTAGAACCAAAAATGCGAAGACATGTGACATCTACGAGTACCAATCCGCACTGGGCCCGCGTGGTGGATTATAGCCCATTCCCTCTCATAGAGAGCAGGCCGTGTGTCCCAGCAGTGGGAACATTATAGGCTGATAATGCTATGCATATGCTTGTTTGTATAAAAATAGTGCTTATGACGTCATAGTAGGTACTCAAAAATACCACGCTTGGTTTTCATAGGTACGGATCGTGATACTTATATATCTGTTTCTAAATAAAAACCATTTAAATAATTCAAAAGATACTACGTCGAAAATCAGTACATTTAAACAACAAAAGTGCTCTTAAAATAGCCTGAACCAGCCATCTCACTCTTACTTAATGCATCTCTTTCTTCCACAGAGCCCTCGGCAAAAAACACGACAGCGGCGGCGGAATCGACAGCATAACCATCAGCGCCGGAGGAGACAGGAAAAAGAAAAAGAAGACTAAGCCCCCCAAGATCCACCTCGTCCACCCAGTCATGATGCCTTTTCGAAAAGCCCACAAAGAACAGAAAGGTCGCTCCTTTGGCAATGGCGTCCAGTCCTGGGTGGTAGGAGAAAGGGCTCTGCCTGTCCCGGAGAATGCGACTGAGGTGTCCAGGGGCATCGTCACGGACTTCTGGGCTATGGGAAAAGATGCCCTGGATACGTTGGCTGAGCATGTAGTGGAGAATGAGGATCTAGAGAATGGAATTATGGATCGAAGCTCAGTTGAAGGTTGGTGGTTGGGTGTAGTTAGTTGTAGTTTGAGAGAAATGTGGAGGAACATCCCGGACGATTAGCGAAATTACATTGCTGTACTTGGCATTAAAAAACTAGAAATCAGAAACGAAGTTAGGAGATTTTGGTACTTCATCGTCGGAGGAGCTCGTGGCTAAATAATAACAGCAGCTCGGGTCACCGCGCTTGCCTCAGTTCGTATGTGTATGGGTTACCACCCATTACATACCGAGTTTCCTCCGTACCTCAGAAAGCACGTTAAACCGTTGGTCCCGGCTGTCCTTTGTAGATCGTTGACAGTCATCAGCTACTTAGTAGCAAGAGGTGTCGTATACCCCAGTAATAACTGGGTTGTGGAGTCAGATAGGCAGTCGCTCTACGTAAAATACTGATATTCAGCTGCATCTGGTCATACTGGAAGCCGACCCCAACATAGTTGGGAAAAGGCTAAGCAGATGATGGTACTTCATAGTCGATTCACAGACACTTTTGGAGTTACAAAGTAGATTAAAGTCAAAACAAAAGGATGAAGCTGCAGTCCTAATCACTAGGCATAATAACTGTAGAAGGACTGTAACTGCTCATTCTAAAGTGTTGATCTCAATGTAGAAGAACGGGCAAGAAACTGCATGGAAACACTCTCCATAGATATGAATAATGTAGAACCAAATAATGGCGTGGCTTCGCGTAGAACGTTTTTTTTAGGTCAATTTTATTACATCATATTTAGCATTTTTGGTCAATTTTTGACGAACAATCACAATAAGTATCGTCCAACGATATGAATTATATCCTTGTTCCGATAGCCTGTCCCGTTGCTGCCCTCCCCCAGCGACGCCCTAAGCCGAGGCTCGTACCCCACAGGGGGTGCCCTTAGCATCCAGTCGCTTAGTTTCTAAGTTTTTCACCCCTGGTTGGAGGTCTTACATTCAAGGCACCCACAGGATAGACCGGTTAAGCGGACGACTGCCTCATCTAGGTTAACCTGACTGAGATGCCATTATAAAAAAAAATGAACGAAGTCCTAAAATTGGCTAATTAAATGAGGCTGGAACCGTAGAGATTGGCACCAGAAAAGAGAGGCCTATACACAGCAGTGTGTGAATTTAGGCTGTGGACGATCTTCTTCTTAGCGTATCGGTGGCATGAAATTTAAATATGTTTAGCCCAAAATTCAGCCACGCGAACCCCGCTCACTGATGCAGTAATTAAATCATCAAGTGCGCAGGTGATAGGGCATGCGGTGCAAGATGGAAGGTGGGCCATTGTTTGTGGGGAGACACCGCATACGCACTTGAGGTCTGAGCCGTCCACGAACCCCCATCTGCAGAGATTGTCTTTGCTCCGGCCGACTTGGGTTCGAAGTCTGTTTAGAGATTTCCAAGTCGGCCACGGCAACTCGTGGCCTGGTGGAAACTTTTCTGTTGGATCGTTGAAGTTATCAGGGGGTTTAAACCGCTCTCGCCAGAGATTGCATCTTGCTGTGGAGGTGTTGAACTTGACTGGGCCAGCTGGGCCCACGCACCCAAGAAAACTTTTGCGACTTTTCAGCCTCTGGGGCTGTGGATGATGATAATAATGAATGAAATCCAAACTTGAGTAGATAAATATCTGTCGTGCAAAACGAATATTTGAATCTTTCGAACTTAAGTTATGTTTACTTCGTGTGGTCGTGTAAGGCCCACTGACCGCTTAACCAGATGTTGGTTACATGATCTCTTGACAAGAGACTATCATGGGTTCTTTACGAGGTGACTCATCATCTCATCAATCAGTTTCTATAATTTCTATGTGAACGATCGCACATTCCATGGTGAGTTTCAAAAACCGCAACATTTTCGATTCGTCACGATACTGTCCATGTTAGGAATACCAGTTTTCACGAAATTACCGTAACTTGGTGTTGATAAACTTTCTCGATTTGCTTTCTCCGCATTCTGGTTCCTTTATTGCAGATGACCATATGTTTACCTAAAGGATAAATGAGTTAAAAAGATACGTCTTCAGGTCAACGATGATGAGTGATGTAACCAAGATTTTGTAACAATATTTTGATTTAAAAGAGTGTCCATGGAGTTTCTTACCCATTCTTCTCCATAGAGATCTACGATTTGGAACTACAGTACTTTCGCAAGTTATTATGCCTTGTGTCTGTGACTGTAGCTTAGTTTTTTTGTTTTTGACTATCAAAAGTGCCTGTAATGGTCTAATTGAAATAAATGCTTTGACTTTGACTTTGAACGGCTTAGAGAAATACATTTTGGAGGGACTGAACTGTTCCAAAAATTAACATTCAACACCTTATTATACGTCATTTGAAAGAGGTGGTCCGGTGGTCATGACCACGATAGGTTTTTAACCCAGCTATGCGAGTTACTTTGTGTATCTTATTAAATTACCAGTGCTTTTAAAACGGTGAAGCAAAACCATTCGAACACATAATTATGGTAGATTACAGATCACTAGCTCTCACAAAAACTGTCGTGGAAATTGGTCCCTGCAGTGCCAAGGGATTTGTTGAAGATTTATGTTGATTAAAAACATATATACATTAGTGTGACCTACACCGGAATTGAAAGCTATACAGGGTGGGACACCGACTACGCACAAACAGTTACAGTAAATCATTTTGAACTTTTGCATCGGTAATTTTTAGGGTTCCGTACCCAAAGGGTAGGGGGGGGGGGTAGGGGTAAAACGGGACCCTATTACTAAGACTCCGCTGTCTGTCTGTCTGTCCGTCTGTTACCAGGCTGTATCTCATGAACCGTGATAGTTACAGTTGAGATTTTCACAGATGATGTATTTCTGTTGCCGCTATAACAACAAATACTAAAAAACAAAATAAAAAAATATTTAACTGGGGCTCCCATACAACGGACATGATTTTTTTGCCGTTTTTATAGACAACGGTACGGAACCCTTCGTGCGCGAGTCCGACTCGTACTTGTTTTTAAATCTGCTGCTCCACACATTTTGACCGAGCAAAATGTGTCGAATTGCACTTTTGTAAATTACCGTTAAATATTTTTATTGTTCAGAATGATGTACTGAACACGTAGTAACCGTCTGTGCGTTAGTGGCCTTCCACCCTGTATTAGCTTCTGCTGAAATATCTATTGTGAAAATCCTGTAGTACACAAATAACATTTTGTTTGCCACGAACTCATACACGTGAAATTATATTTTTACGAAACAAATTCAAAGTAAAATTGTACCAAAAACCAGTCGAATGCAAAGAACTTATTTATTTTGTTAATTTTACAGGACATTTAATTATAGTCAGCATTTTGGTAAAACCATTTTAAAATATTAAGCATTTTGAATGCATGGAATGTCTGTATATTCTTTAATTGTTTTTATTTAAATATGAGATGCGCACGAGCAAGTAAGCATAATATAATAATATGAGCATGAACAAAATGATTTATGCATGATTCCCCGCATCCCCGAATAAGTATACAATAATACGTTCTTGTTGACATAAGAATGAGCACGTTAAACATTATTGGTAGATCTAAAAGTAATGCAAGTAAGCATGTGTTCTTTTATTTTAATTTTCTTCTGTGTTTTAACGTACTTCTATCAATTTCTAGAACAAAGAGGCAAGAAGAAGAAGAAAAAGAAGGCCATCCTCAAACTCTTGATCCTGGGAGCTGTCATCAAGGCTAAGATTGGAACTCTGTTGCAGATCCTAACCTACAAACTTCAGGTATAATAAAAAAACCGGCCAAGTGCGAGTCGCGCTCGCGCACGAAGGGTTCCGTACCATTATCTATAAAAACGGAAAAAAAAATCATATCTGTTGTATGGGTCCCTTAATATTTTTTTTTTTTTTAATTTTTAGTATTTGTTGTTATAGCGGCAATAGTAATACATCATTTGTGAAAATTTCAGCTTTCTAGCTATCACGGTTTATGAGATACAGCCTGGAGACAGACAGACAGACAGCGAAGTCTTAGTAATAGGGTCCGGTTTTACCCTTTGGGTACGGAACCCTAAAAAGACCTTTTTAATCACCATTCACATTTTATTGTACTTTCTCACACAAAATAAGTTCCAGCAGAGCTTCTTGGGCCAAAACATTCTGTAGGCGAACTGTAATGAAAGGTGTCGCGTGTGGAGGACTCTTTGGTCCTCTCATAGGCCGATTCGATTGGCCTGTTGGTCTAGTGGTTAGTGACCCTGACTGCTAGGACGGAGGTCGTGGGTTCGATTCCCACACAGGACAAATCTTTGTGCGATGAGTACGATTATTTGTTCTGTATCTGGGTGTAATTTATCTATAATATGTGTGTATTTAGAAATATATAAGTATGTTTATCAGTTGTCTGGTTGCCATAGTACAGGCTCTGCCTAGTTTGGGATCAGATGGTGGTGTGTTGGTTGTCCCAAGATATTATATTATAAATAGGTCTTTGACTAGTGAATATAGAGGAAGAAATCTTCTTAATGAGATATTCTCAACCTATGCTATCCTTTAAGAAGAACTGCTAGACTTGGTCCAGTAATAACGCTGATAATGATGATGTGCTTTTGTCTGAGATCTATCATTACGCCTTAAGGACCTTTTTCCTTTAGGTTATATTGTCCCACTGCTGGGCAAAGGCCTCCCCATAGCCTTTCACTCTTCTCTCCGTGCGGTTTTCTCTGGACAATCTCTCATAAACGCCTCTAGGTCGTCACGCCAGCGTTTTCTAGGCCTCCCTCGGCGACGACGCCCGTCTTCTGGCACCCACTGCGTGACGACTCTGCCCCATCAGTCCTGATGCATTCTACAGACTTTGCAATTGCAAGGAAATTAACTACTATGTAATATCTTCTTTTAAAAATATTGAACCCTTCATACTACCTACGTGGACTTCATACCATAATTCCTTTCTTAATAGTTTGATTTCTAATTTCAGATCAAATTCTTCATCGTCGCCGTCATTGGCTTGGCAATCAACTTGGCCAGACTTTGGATAGACTTAAAGAATAAACACAGTCAGCAGCCGCAGAAGGTAAGCAGAAGTTCATATTATACAGAGTGTAAACGGGACTCAGGAAGCCGTACGTCAACCAAGCATTCTGTACATCAAACTAAGTAACTTTACGCAACAATTCTTGCTGGGAAACGCCTTTTTTTGGGGTTCAAAATCACGTTTTACGGTAGGACTCAATGTGACGTAATAGTACGGGGGTCCAATCACATTTATTGGTTAGTTCCACACACATCCCTCGCTACGCATCCTCGCTCATCTCTAGTAGAAACGCAGCCTTAGGGGCTGTCTCCACGAGCGAGAGAATCGCGACGATATTATCGTCGTTGCCACGTATTTCTATACTCTCTTAGAGGCCGTCTCCACGAGCGAGAGAATCGCGGCGATATTATGCCATACAAGTACGTAATATCGCCGCGATTCTCTCGCTCGTGGAGACGGCCCCTTAGGCACAGTTGTTGATGCAAATTACATTTCTGAAAAGGAATGCATGGAAAATTGCGTTTCCGTGCTCTCAGATGAGGCTCAACCCTAAGTGTGAATCCATGTTTATCACTACCGCATGGTGAGCAGATGAGAAGCAGTGATATCCTAGTGGTGTGACCGTCGGACTGCCAATTCATAGGTCTTAAATTCGCTTGACGGCACGGTTGGCGCAGTGGTCAAGCGATTGACTGCTGCGCTGCATGTCGCGGGTTCGATTCCCGTACGGAACAAATATTTGTATGACCTACAAGTAGTTGTTCCGGGTCTGGGTGTTTTTCTATCTATAATAATATGTATGTATTTACAAACAAAAAAAATGTATATATGTAGTTTATCAGCCATCTAGCTACCATAACACAAGCATTAGGTTGCTTAGCTTGGGACTAGATGGTGCTGTGTGAAATGTCCAGGGATATTATTAATTCGAACCCAAGACACGCACCTCTGATTTTTCGGATTCATGTACGTCTTGTATAATATCACTTGCTTCGGTGAAGGAAAACATCGTGAGAAAACCATGCCTGAGAGATATTTCTCGACGGCATGTAAAGCCAAGTCAGAGGCCCATGGGCGGCATAAAAACTGACACCAGGTTAGGCACTAACCACACGATAAAGATGAAACAACTGCTCACTGTATAACATCCATCTTGATAAATGAGTTCCACGCTCATAAAAAAACAAGTGAATCACTTACGTACAGATTAATTCAGCTATGCATCATAATAAAGCCTCACTCTAATGGATTACACTTCATCAAGAGTGAACACTTTCTCTTAGATTATCACCATACATACCTACATCATCATCATCATTCATTCATTCATTCATTTCATTTCATACATAAACCTCACGTCCTTTGCCCAGTAGAGTAGGCAGAAACAACAAAACAAATCATTACGTCACGTCCGTTTCTCCAAATGGTAATTGGTAAGACCAAAATGTACCTATAGTTAGTAACTTAACACCCAAATTTCGTCAGTCGTGTTTAATTCCCATGTAATAGGGGGCAAGCCAATTGCCATCTTCCGGATACAAATACTCACTCCAGCTGCTGGCTGGAGGCCTTACACTCAAGGCACTGGATAGTCCGATTAAGAAGAAGCTAGCTTCACAGGTTGACCTGCGAAATGCCATGTCGAAAAAAAAACTAATCATAATAAAATTATTAAGTTAGAAACTTCAAACGTAAAAGTTATCATTCATACGTAGTTAAAATTATCTCATTTTTTAATTAGGTAATTAGTGCCTACTTATCTAAGAGATTACAATCAAGCATACCTTAATCCTATTCATTCATTCTTATAAATTCATTCATTCAGTGAATGAAAGTAAAGGTTTTCACTTTCATTTGGAACAATGAGTGGATTTTAGCAAATCTTTGAGTTCCCACTTAACATCTAATTAAGCCGTTTATCTTAATAAGAGCGTCATTAGAAATAACATGGAGAAATTAAAAGCCATACCATAATCTCTCATAATTCTAAATCTTATCACATAATAAAACATCACGCCTAAGAGTTAGGCCTGTTTCAGAGCGAGACCGGCGTCGGTTACGTGCGCCGGTCGGTCGTAACGATGTCCACAGACGGGTATGATAGCGTTGACTGTTCAACGTGCGCCGGTCGTTGAAATCACACGTAACAAAACGCCCGACCGGCGCACACAACCGGCACCAGTCTCGCTCTGAAATAGGCCTTTTACATGGTTTAAAAGCAAACTATTGTACTATGGATTGCAGGGTTTTAGACCGCATAGAATTTTTTCGTATTTCTACGATTTTTATATGACATTTTGAAAAGGATTTCGGAAGCACAAGTCATCAATCCATGTTTAAAAAGTTAAAAAGGCAGTGCCGGATTTAGGGCAGGGCAATAAGGGCCCTTGCCCCGGGCCTTCACAAGGAAGGGGCCTCCACAACTTGGTTAAGAAGAAATTACATCCTTTGCGTCCAAGAGTCCATCAAAGAGTGTATAAACACCCCCCGAAATCTCGGATATCTACCTATCCCAGGCGGAATACTATAATTTTCTAGCTCGCTTCGCTCGCTAATACATCCCGATCCTGTCTCAATTCAATATTAGTTGACAGATTTACTCCTTTTCTCATTTCTGAATGATGAGCAAAAAGAACGTAATTTATTCGAAGAGGGTTGTGCGGTTATTATGTTACACCTTCTTTATATATTTTTCGTCTGTCCCAAAACAAATTTCGGTGCCTCCACTTCTAGATTGCCCCAGGGCCTCCACACCCATAAATCCGGCCCTGTCAAAAGGAATCGACTGTCTTGGTATGGACATGTGATGAGGAGGGACGAATCGCATGTGACTAAAACAGTGATGAATATAAATGTTGATAGGTGAAGAGGGGGAGGAGAACCAAGGAAACGATGGATGGATTGTGTGAGGAATTATATGAAAGATAAAGGAGTAAATTTAATGGTAGCGAGACGGTTGGCAGAAAAGAAGGGAAGATAAAAACATGTAGCGCACTATATTTGTTTAGGAGCGGATTATTGTGTTTCCAATTTGATCCGTTATAATAACACCTAGCGCTCCATTGCTCGTTGGACTTTCAGTTTGGACTTCTGGATGTTAGTCAAAGACCAAATCTGTGCACCATAGGTTAATTCAATTTTGATTACCATTAGTATATATAAATTAACTTCCCAATTCAATAACAGTTATTGCGTTATTTACGCTGTCGAGCACGCGAATTTTTCAAACATAATATGAAGGAATGGATTACGAATTTTCTGCGGAATCCTCCGGAAATTGACAGAAAGTGTTCTAGATACAGTTACATTCTATCAGTATTAGTGACGATGGAAAACTCAAACATGGATTGAAATTATCATCTTCCTGGCCTCGTCCCATGTTACTTGGGGTCGGCGCAACACGTTTTTTTCTTCGATTCTCCCCTGTCAACCGTCACGCTATCATTTACTCCTTTATCTTTAATATAGTTCCTCACACAATCCATCCATCGTTTCCCTGGTCTTCCTCTCCCTCTCCATCCATCAACGTTTATATTCATCACTCTTTTAGTCATATGCGATTCGTCCCTCCTCATCACAAGTCCATACCACCATGGGCCACCTGTCCATTGACCGACCTTAATCTAATTTCTTATAATTTTTCCTCATACCATTTCCATATCACTAAACATATGATTATCTACTTTTTTAATGTGTTCGAAAGCGCAAACCAGTTCATATAGCCGACTTCTTAAGTGTGTGGTGTGTGATTTCACATTTTTTACGACCAAGTAAAAGTTATGAATGTTTTTTTTTGTCATAAGTATGATTAACAAAAACTTAGACACATATATTCGTTAGAATTTACATATTCACGCTAGTTTAAAGGAGGACAGAGCTGAATTGGGCACTCATTTAGGCCTAAAAGAAAGTTGGAAAAAATGGACCTGGGCAGGACATCTGGCTAGACGCGGAGATGGCCGAAGGAGCAAGGCTTTGACTGAGTGGTGGCCAAGGTTAGGCCAAAGAAACCAGGGCCGTCCTAAAGCTCGTTGGGTCGACGACATCGTCAAAGACCTGGATGAGGGACGCACAGAACCGGGAAGTGTGGCAGCAAAAAGGGGAGCCTATACCCAGCAGTGGGTGATTCCGGGCTGATATGATGATGATGATGAAAAGGAAGTTACTGTCTCGTTTGGCAGGTACTGGGTTCGATTCTCAGGCCGGGCGGGATGTTATTGAGGTTTTTTAAGTAGCTTATGCCTGCAGCTTCGCCCGGGTGGAGTTCGGTAATTGTACCACGCGATCGTACTAGCGGGATAAAAAGTACCCTGTGTGTTATCCAGGTTATAACCTATATGTGTGCCAAATTTCAGCTAAATTCGAATAAATTGTTCCACACATTCGCACGAAGCGCTTTGGCACATCGTTTATCATGCGCACAGCCAAGGAGTGGAATTCCCTGCCTTCGTCGGTGTTCCCAAGTTCATATGACCCCAATCTATTTAAGTCGCGAGTTAATAGGCTTCTTCTGGGTTAGATCATTCCATCGTCGACCTAATCTATGTCCTTTTTTTTCGGATGGGAAATCATCAAATGACTCCTCCCGCTCTGATCGGAGCGGAAGGGAGTGTCAGACTTTTACTGACTAAAAACCATCCATGTTCCTTCTTTTGCCCTTTATGTTCCAGGGCCGCGGTATCTCTCTCGAACAGTCCCGCAGCCCTGGACCTCATCTCTGTCCTCAGGACTAGATTGAGGTCAAGAGTGGGCCCATTTAATATACCTATTTAAAAAAAATCCTTTTAGTAGTTTTCGCGTGAAAGACTAACAAACATCCATCCATCCATCCTGCTATCCACACAAACATTCTCATTTACAATATTAGTTGAAATTGATGGTGTTTGGTGTACACCCTCATGCCTCGGTGCGCACGTTAAGCCGTTGGTCGTGCGCCTGATCTCTCTCCGGTCGTGTCGGATTGTCGTCCCATCGGACTGTGGGAGTAAAGGAACATGGAGGGCACCTGTGTTTCCTCACACACATGTGCAGTATAATATCATAGTCATAGTCATTTATTTCAAAACAATATACATTGTGTAGAAATTCCATAAAATAAAATAAAATGTAAAATAAAACAAAACAGCAGCACTAAGGCTGATTTTATAGTCACGCGTTTCAGCAGCGCCGTCGGAGCACGCGCGCTCGGATATGTATTGGGGTAGTAGTAGCGTTTCAAATTCGCGCGCTTGAGCAGCGCCGTTCGGTGTTCCTGTTCAACAGCGCGCTGCCCAACGGCGCGTCTAGCGGCGTGACTATAAAACCAGCCTAACATTACGATTGAAAAAACATAATACAAATAGAATAACAAGTTCAAAAAAAAACAAATTGTGTTAAAAATAATAATAATATTTCATCTAATTTTCAGTGATAATTAATCATTAATAAAAGTAGAATGTCAAATATAAATTAAAAAATTAAAAAATAAAACAAATTGTTAAAAAAGGTCAGTAATAAAATGTCATCTAATTGTAAAATATAATAATGAAAAGGAATGTCAAAAATAGAATTTAAAATTATTACTGGAGAAAAATATCTCCTGCGTACTTGACTAAATTCGTTGAAATCGACTGCTGTGACCAAAATTCGGTACTTAGCAGGAAGATATTATTAATATTGGAAATCGGGCACGACTGCCTCGTGGTGGCAGCCCTTCTTTCTCTCTTATTCGTGTGGTTAGTGCCTAACCTAGTGTCTGTGGCTGAAAGTTTTAATGCCACCCTCTATGCGGGCTGACTTGGCTTTACATGCCGTCGAGAAATATCTCTCAGGCATGCCGGTTTCCTCACGAAGTTTTCCTTCACCGAAGCAAGTAATAATTATAAAATATGCACATGAATTCGAAAAATCAGAGGTGCGTGCCTTGGGTTCGAACTCGAGACCTATGACTTGGCAGTCCGACGGTCACACCACTAGGATACTACTGCTGGCCTTACTGCTGAGCATGAGGTTCTAGGTTCGACTTTTAGGTCGGGCCGAGTTATTGGGATTTCCTTAAGGAAATTTCTTTCTAGGAATTTGATTCGTACCCGTTTGGAGGTTTACAATAGGGGGCGAACCATTGCCCCCTATTACATAGGACTTGAACATAACTGGCTCATGGTACGTTTACTTTGGTACACCGCTGCCTAACCCTTTGGAAAAATACAAGCGTGATGTTATGTTAACATCATGACAGTAATCCCCGGAAGGTAAGCCAGAGGTGTTCCTAACAGTACATCGGCATTTTGCCAGTTATTTTTTCAAGTCCTATGTCAGGCACAAATTCTCCGTTCAGCTTCTAAGAAACTTACTTACGTCTATAAATCTCATTTTTTTTTCTTCTACCGTAAAAGATTGATCGCTAATGAATTAAAGCGATAGTCTCATTAATATTGGATACATAGCTCATACAAAGTTACACATAGCGACACGAACACGCTGGATACCTCAATGCATTGATTGAATTGGAAACTAAATGTTACGAATATATTGTGGCGTTAGGAAGACGAGGGCAGAAGACCAACTTTGTACCAGTCTGAAATGTCCAAAAAATATAAAAGAACGAAATAAAACACAAAAAATATGGCTAAACATCTGCAGTAGCAATGCAATTTTCAACTTAGAGAAATGTATTAAACTGATTTTTTTTACATATCCTATCGACCACTCGTCCTCAACACATGCTTTTAAGCATACTCATACTTAAAGTCGAAGCGCCAGGGTAGCCCGCGAAATTCAAATTTTCTTACTTTTTTTGCAATTTGCTAGTCATGTTGAACAAAATATGATTCGAGGCCGTAAAACGTAAGTATTTACAGTTGTAATCATTAAAATCATCAATACCACCTCTTTAAGTTCACTTAAACCACCCATTGAATGACTATTTCATGCAAAACTCTGCAAAAGTCATTCAAAGGTATTGTGGTATGTTATGGTAAATAATAAAACTGTAATGGCCACACTATTGAATTAGGAAATTCCTGTAATGATAGTGATGTGTTAATAAATAAATAAATGGGTCAATAGGGTTGTATTGATCATTTTAATGATTATGATTTAGCAAAAACATATTTGTTACGATCGCAAATCATATTTTAATCGATATGTATATCGATATAAGTTTTTAAACTGTCATGGTCACTAACATTATAATTAACACTAGAAACGGGATATTTACCATGTCCACTGTTTGTTTTGAGTTCCCGATGAGTGAGTAAGTGGTGAGTGTTTGTTTGTTTATCCGTGATCATGGTGCTTGCAACAGCGCCAAAATATCGGGGAAACAAACAGTGGACATGGTAAATATCCCGTTTCTAGTGTTAATTATAATGTATATCGATGTATGCCACTGACCTGCAAATTACAAAACACGTAAAAAATTTTGAATTTAGCGGGCTAAGCATTTGTTGAAGACGCTTATGCGTTATAGCCTGCCACCGACGCCGCTGGCAGGCAATACCGCCAGTTACGAATTCACTGCCAGCTTCTCCGTTTCCTAATGATTATAATCTGAACCTCTTCGAAGTTCGAGTGAATCGGTTTCGTCTAGAATCAGAATCAGAATCATTTATTTGTTAAACATAGGTATAAACATTAGGGATCTCATAAATAGTCAATCGTCAATAGTCTAGGCGCGCGTGCTCCACCCTAGGCCGCGTCATCGCTTCACTATCAGGTCAGGCGAGTTACGGCCAAATGCAGGCCTATCTAGTGTAATAAAAAAACCGGCCAAGTGCGAGTCGGGCACGCGCACGAAGGGCTCCGTACCATTCATCATCTATAAAAAAAACACGTTTATTGTATGGGGACCCCCCTTAATATTTTTTTTTTAATTTTTAGTATTTGTTGTTATAGTGGCAACGGAAATACATTATTTGTGAAAATTTCAGCTTTCTAGCTATCACGGTTTAAGAGATACAGCCTGGAGACAGACAGACAGCGGAGGCTTAGTAATAGGGTCCCGTTTTACCGTTTGGGTACGGAACCCTAAACATTAAGTTTTTTTTATAAAAAACCGATTTTAAAAAAATACCAAAAGTGAAAAACAACTCTAGCTCCAGAAGTCACTGACTTTTGTTTGTTAGATTCAGTTTTTTTGCCACCGACTTCCGAAGTGGATCTTCTGAACGTTTTTGTTGAGTGCCAGTAAAATTGTCACATGAGACATGTACCACAAAGTGTCCAAATGACACAGATTCTTTTGTATATGACAACCGGGATGGTGTTCGATTCCCACGTCGTGAGTTTGTGACAAATACTTGTTCAAGTGTATTTGTTTTGTCTCGATAGTTTCTATGTAATTTAAGTCATGTGAAATTGATAGGTATTGCGAAGTATAACAATACGAGAAACCATACAAAGGGTGATTGCACTTATCTGCATAATCCTCATGTCAGAGAGAGTGACCTCTGAGTATGTTTCGGCTGTTTGTGCTCAGAGTAGTCAGGTACGAAAGTAAGCCCCATCTACTTTAAAAAAAAAGTGTTTAAAGATACCTATTTGCATAATAAACATCATTTATAATTTGTATTTTAACTAAATCACCAATAATGCGGTAATGTTTCAATTTTTTTCTTAGCGGGTCGATGCCATCTAAATTGGGGCAGCCCCAAATTGGGCTACGAGTTTATCGCCTTCAGTAGTGGTCTTCAAAGAACTAGGTACCAACAGCACACGCAGTACAATATGATGTATACCCAAGTAGCACAGATAGCTGTATAACTACTCAGTTTTAGATCTATTTGAAACTCTATGCGTATTAAGACTCTTTTAAGAGCACACTGGTGATCCTACAGCTGCATAATAGCTGTCAGTGATATTTAAACGGCTTAGGCTGATTAAGAGCTGCATTAAGGTTGATTAACACCGACAAAACTACCATTAATACGATAAGAGTGCTATAAAGGTGTATTTTCAACGACTCTATTCAGCTTTTAACATTGTCCAATGCCTTAACCGTAGTAAGAGCTGTTTAATGGATAAAATTACGCCAAATGCTGTATAAGAAGGTATTTGTGAACTCCTATTACACTGACTTTTTAAAGGGGCACGTGTGAACTATTATGACGTAAATAGCTGTATAATGGATGATTTGTGGCCCAAATTACAGATTATTGCTGAATATGTCTACCGCTAATCAGCCTTTATACAGCCTTTGATAGTGTCTGCATAGCGGCTGTTTAAACATTCACTAGATGCCTCGCAGCTGCTTAGAGACTCACTAGTAGAGTTTGTGGACCATTAAAAGTAAAGAAAACAGCTTATAGCTGAAAACAGTTCACATGTGTAATTTTATTCAGTTTTTTGCTGATTAACAGTACACTAGTGAACTATTAGACAGCCTTTTGCAGCATAAAAGAGTTTTAACTGTTCACGTCGTTGTTTAACATAAATCCACCATTGTATTGTATAACCTATAAAAATACTGATTCATTTTTCAACTTTTATGATGTTTTGTGTATGTTTGTAATGTATTGCATTTGTTTTTACTTACTAATACCATAATAATAACTTTTTATCTCATAATTTTTTTCAAAGCACTAAAAATTGTTTATTCAAGTTTTCATCACGGCTTATTTATATCACAAAACTAATTAAAAACCGAATATTTTCGTGGCGCACTAAAATTTTCTTAGATAATATATATGTATAATGTCAGTGAAATTACATTCCCAATCATTTTTCTTTTATTAATATGTAAAACAATGTAAACCAAACCAAACCAGGAAATATGAATATTATCCACGTATAATTCACTTCACGAAACAAGTGTTCAATTGCAATTGCTTCTATATGTTTGCTATTTCAAATTTGTTCACTTTTACACTGACCGCAAACAGCCTTTTCCGGTTTAAAACATGTATGAAGAGCGTAGATGTGACATATTTTCTGAGTATAGAGTAACTTGTGATCTCTTAGTCAGTCGATATTCAGCGCAAAGTACTGTCGTAACCCTTTATAACACTGTTAAATTGCTGCTACACAGCTCCTAAGCAGCTATGTGAACCTAAGGCTGAATAATTTGTGCCCATTTAAGAGTTATAAGAGCTGTATAAGATCCTAAACAGCCCTTATGCAGCTTTTTAATTCAGCTTTAAGCGTGATGGGAATCCGTTATTCGGCTGATAAGCAGCCTCATGTGCTACTTGGGTATAATGTTACAAAAATTCGCAAACACATATGAACCATGGTTTTGTAAAAAAACCGGCCAAGTGCGAGTCGGTCTTGCTCATGAAGGGTTCCGTACCATCGTAGTAGGGAAGCCCGCTTTAATTTTTAATTTATTATTTGTTGTTAAAGCGGCAACAGCAATACACATTCTGTCAAAATTTCAACTGTCTACCTATTACGGATCATGAGTTACAGCCCGCTGACAGATAGGCGGACGACGGACAGCGGAGGCTTAGTAATAGGGTCCCGTTAGTTACCCTTCCGGTACGGACATAGATATAATTTACAGGGTTATTTGTAAAACACCAACAACCTCTTAAGAGGTCGTTGTACTCATCATTATAAAATCGCAAAAAAAAAAATATGCTTATTATATTGCTTTGGGTACGTGCTTTGGGTAATATTGCTATAATATTGCTTTGGGTACGGAACCCTAAAAACATCAACCTCAATATTTCATATATTGCGTAACGTGAAAGTAAATAAATATCACATCAACTAAAAAATATGCAAGATCTAGGCCGTCGCATAAAAGTGCGTAAAATGAATAGCTATTCGGCTTCTATACATATTAAACACGCATTAATTAGCTTATAAAGTAGCTTAACAAGCTAAGCTGTTAGAAACATAATGTCGACAACGACGTTGATCTTGAAAACATATTTGTTTGTCTTTAGACGCTTTCTCGGCACTTCATCTAGTCATTATTTGTTTAGGGTTGTCGATGGAGGCGATGTTTATTGTGTAAGCGCTAGGGTAGCCCGCGAAATTATTATTTTTATATTTTTTTTTGCAATTTGCAGTGTCAATTTTTATGTTGCTGAAAATATGATTCGCGCAAGTAACACGTATTTAGGTAACTACATACATCATATTGACCCCATTGAATGTCTTCATGAAATAGTGAATGGGGTTAAATTAACTTAAGAGGGTTGTATTGATGATTTCAATGATTCTATGCTGGGTTTGTGAGTTCACTCTTCTCAGTACGTAGCAGAACTGAAGACCCATCTATTTAAATGTTTTGAACTATATAATTATACTCCCAATGTATCTGTGTCACGCGTGTTTGCACAAACGGCTTTTCATACATTGAAAGGTATTGGAAAGAACATGTTTCGTTGAATAGTAAGATGTGTAACTGTCTACTTGGCTAGACAATTGCCCTAAGGCTGTCTATATGATTAGTTGAATCGTTCCCGCTATGTCGATTCCCTTTACGTCGAATCGTGATTTTTCTTGGCTTTGATATTTTGTTTCGCCTCGATGTGGCTGTCACAATCACAAAGTACAGTTACATTAAAAACGAAATACGACTGTGCTTTTTTTAAATAACAAAGTAATTTCGCCCGTCCGGTGGTACCGTATTTTTAATAATACATTGATAACCCAGCAAAAAGTACTAGGCTAGCATGAGTTCAAGGTGCTCTGTATTTTATATTCCGGGTACTTACTGTTTAATATTATCAGTGTTTTCAATCATAAGTTTACTACGTGATAATTTATCACGTAGTAAACATGATTGAAAACACTACATAGTATAAAACAAAGTCGCTTTCTCTGTCCCTACATCCCTATGTATGCTTAAATCTCTAAAACTCCGCAACGGATTTTAATGCGGTTTTTTTTTTAATAGATAGAGTGATTCAAGAGGAACGTTTATATGTATAATACATGCACCCGTGCGAAGCCGGGGCGGGTCGCTAGTGTTAATATAATAGAAATAATTATCATTTATTTCTAGCAACCAGACTCATAGTGTTAGTAACAAAGTACTTACAAACTATGTTAGTAATACACACAAGACATAAACAGAAACCGATTGTGACATCATTGCCGCAAGGTGACAGGCCCAGCTGAAACTTTGCAGCAGTGGTTCACAAACTCACAGTCAAGCCTACTTGCTAGCATAGACAGGATGCCGTTGGCGCGTTGTGTTTAATATGAATTGATGATCCTTTCCTTGACTTTTGGCTTGAGAACATTATGTAGGTAGCCCAAGTAACATGGCACAAGGGCAGGAAGATAATGAGCGTTAAATTCTTATGTAATGATAGTGGTATTATTGCCTTTTAACCCTTACTATGCGACGTCATTATTGCGCGTCATACGGTTGCGCGTGGGGCCGTCGTGGGTGGTCGCGCGCGTTTACGGCGCCTCTGATTAAAACGACGAAATCTCCAAAGTTACGATAGTTAGCTCTATACCGTGCGGAATGTGGCTGTATGTACTACAGATAAACTACACTTAGAACTTTTTCCTAGAATATTAAAGGCTTATATGTGGTTTATCCTGCGTTACTAGTGTATTTAAAAAATGATAATAACAGGGTAACTAAACCAGTATTATTTATTTATTGATTAAAACTTTATGCACATAATGTACAAAGGCGTAGTAAAGGCGGGTATCACATTCTTATACAAATATCTACAATTCAATGTCATTAACATTCATCATCATCACCTGCCTAGCTTCTTCCCAACATTGGGATCGGCTTCCAGTCTAACCGGATGCAGCTGAATACCAGTATTTTACATGGAGCGACTGCCTGTCTGACCTCCACAACCCAGTTAGTACTGGGTAATACGATACCCATTGGTAAGACTGGTTGTCAGACTGTTTGGGGCACTGACTACCTGTATCGACTGTTAAAGATCTACAAATGACAGCCAGGACAAACGGCTTAACGTGCTTTCCGAGGCACGGAGGAAACTCGGTATGTAATGGGAAACCCATCCACAGACCAACCTAGGCAAGCACGGCTTAACCTAAAGATCGATCTGAGCGGCTGTCATTAACATTCAAACCTTTATAATTTCTTTTTAAAGTTAGTATCATCACATTCTAACTTCGTAACCAAGATTTTAAATGCGAAAGTAAGTTTGTTTGTTACCTTTTCATGCCTAAACCACTGAACCGATCACCCTGAAATTTTGCATATACTTACGTTGTCAGGTGTACAGAAACGGACATTGGGTACCCTTCATTCCGAAAAAAGTACTGTTCCCAACTGTTCCCCAGGAAAACAACAATAACGGTCTTATGATAATAGATGGCGCCACGTGTCTTACGAATCATGATTGAATTATATTATTACAAGCAGAGTTGATTGATTGTCAAATTCTAAATGAACGTGAGCGTCAGCTAGTTTTTAAAATAAAAACTAACAAGTGAATCCGCGGGTTCAAGATTTTTGAATTCTGTTAAAAAAAAAATATACCTAAGTACTTAGTTATAAATGAATTCTATATTATTACAAGCAGAGTTGATTGATTGTCAAATTCTAAATGAACGTGAGCGTCAGCTAGTTTTTAAAATAAAAACAAACAAGTGATACCGCGGGTCCAAGATTTTTGAATTCTGTTAAAAAAAAATTTTACCTAAGTAGTAATAAATGAATTCTGCGAAGTGTCAACCCTACCTAAGTAATGAATACTCATCTCTCGGGTGGGAAATACCACGATTAAGGTCATTGGCATCCGTGTGGGTCGCAGTGAAAGTGACCCCCGGCTGCAGGCGACGGGTTAGCACGGTGCGCGAACAGGGGGCGCGGGTGAAGAGGTGCGGGTTAAAAACAAGGGGCTTAGGTACCTAATAGCTTAGCTGACTATTGTCATGAGAGGGTTCAGTATGAAAAGTTATGCCAAATTAAAATGCAAGTCAAAATCCTTTCACAGCGAACAGCGACCTTAAAGAAACGAGAATAAAATAAAAATAAGAGAATTAAATTTAAAAAAAAAATTAATAAAAAAAAACATGTTAATATTATGATTCATGTACAATTAGCAGTAAAAAACAACATTATTAGAAAAAAAAATGCTGTAAAAGGATTGTAACTTGACATACATTTGCTTGCAAAAGTTTATCTACGACTACAAAAGTGACATTGCAAAGCACTCTTTCAAGGACAATTTTTTTTTTTTAAATTCCGTAACGATGTGGACCCACCCTATCACAAAGGTTGACTGGTAGAGAAGGCCTTGTGGCATTAAGTCCGCCATGTTTAAATCTACACAAATAAATAAAGTTGAAGTGTCTGTTTGTAATATCAAAATAACAGCTTTTTACTCAATGCATAAGAAAATATACACGGTACTTAAGACAAAAACACATTTTTTTTAAATTTTGTCTGTCAGTTTCATCCGGTTAATCTCCGAAACGACTGGGCCGATTTTAAGGAGACTTTTACTGGTAGATAGCTGACGTTATAAGGCCTAACATAGTCTTTTATTTTAGAATAAGAATTAGGGTTCCGTGCAAAATATAAAAACCTTGAAATTGGTAACAAAATACGATTTAAAAAGGGAAGTTATATTTTTTCTACAATAATTTCAAGCAAACGAAGGTCGCGACCAATTTGATTGAGCTGTAGGTATATTACTACTTTACCGCATTATGTGTAATAAAACGGTTATTTTAAATTTATGTTGCTAAAAGTTTTACCAGACGATTAAGTTCTGCTTGTACATTTTTTTGACGTTTAGAACAATTTTTTTTTAAACCGATTACTTTAAGCAATATTTAGTTATAAATAAACCCAAAATGGTTTATTTATAAGCAAGTACGTAAATACCTATGTTCTCACATCCATTAGCACAAATAGCGGTCATTAGGGTTTTACGAACCAGCCAACTATCACTGAATCGTTCGACTAAAACAAACACTTTCATTATATATTTATGCACAAAAGCAAGAGGCGGATTTAATTCCCTATACAACTGTTAAGAGGGAACAGGGGTTACGATTCTCCATTCAAATGTAATTTTCTTTTTTTCCTCCTGAATAATGCCCCTAGAGCAACCATGTTTTTTTTTCATAAAATCAAAGTCTACTGTAGTCACGTCCCTGTTATTTCCTTTTTTCAACACCTAATAAGTAAAGAAAATATGGCCCTTCAGAATTGGCAAAAAATGCCCCATTTTTACGGCCGTCATTAGAGGACCAGACAAATTCTAAAAGTTTTGATCATAAAAGAAATCGGTACCTAGACATACTCTTTCTTAAAATTTGAATGTCAAAAATAATCTAATCGGCTCAGTTTTCTAGGAGAACAAAAGGGAATACAACACGTCGATGTCGTCAAAATTTTTGTGATATAATCAGTTTGAGCTGTAGCTGTTCCTATCGCACTCTACGGGGGCAGGCTTGTTTCTTCAAATACCTACCTCGCAGGCCTTGTTCCCTCTTAATGAATTATCAATTTAAACCACATCTTACATTCAGAAAGCACATAATTTACAAACCCATTGGGCGCCCATTGTTCAAACCTATAATTTACAAATACCACCGAGCTGGTACCGGTAGCGACATCCGTGTGGGTCAAAGTGAAAGTGACCCGCAAGCTCGGGGCACAGCGGTGTAGGGTTAAGTTATTTAAATGGGTAACAAGTGACTAGTAGGCACCTGTGTTAGGGTTACTGTTAGCTTACATCGTCCCACGGCTGCGCAAAGTTATGTATTTGGGTCTGAGACATAAAACTACTGCAGCGGCACTACAAAAAGTAGTACAGCGCCATCTATGAAACAAATGAGGAACTAACATCAACATTCTAAATCACGCTATTTAATTTATCCAAAACCTAAACCGACAACGGCTATTTAAACCGACAACAACTGCTCGGAGGATTCTCCCTTTTCTATGTGGGATGAAGAACTTTACACCCTGTTTTTCATACCCCTAAACTACTATAAGTACATAATATCACGCCAGTAATACTCAAAAGGTAAGGCAGAGGTGTACGTTTAGTACCCACATTCTGTGCGGCTATTAAGAAATTTTTGTTGAATGAATACACAATAATAACACACGACCTGGGAATCGAACCATCTAAAGACTAACGAAACTGTAAAAATAAACTGAAGTACATAAAGGGTGTAAAAATACCCTTAAAGAAGCCGAAAGGCACATGTTCTCACCGTCATTGCGATTTTTTTGTTCTAGACCATACCTGGGAACCTTCTAGTTACGGAGATATTGGGAGTTAAAGTTCCAACTTTCTCATAAGTTTTTTTTTAAATCCCTCCATGACCCCCGTACTACTCAATGCATCCATCAGCACAATGTTTTGTACATTACATTGAGTCCTACCGTAGAACGACATTTTACACCCCAAAAAAAAAGTCATTTCCCCAATCATTTTTGCGTAGAGTTACTTAGTAATTCACCCTTGCTTTTGCAAAGTGATAGTCCAAGTCTTCAATTTCATTTAAATAACCATGTTTTCCACTTATTAACTGATGATTTCCTTGTCCTCAGATAATCTACTACGAGCATGCTCAACACCAGCACCACTACGATCACGAGGAAGAGGAACAGCACGGCTGGGGACCCTGGTCCAGGAGTATACTGCCCGATGATGTGAGTATAGATGGAAATACCAAGAAGTAACACGTTATCCAGTGACTGGGTTGTGGAGGTCAGATAGACAGCCGGTACATCATGGTAGTCAAAATCAAAGATGGCAGCTAAGCGATCCATGTAAAATACTGATATTAAGCTGCTGGCTAGACTGAAAGTTGACCCCATCAGAGTTGCGAAAAGGCTAGGCAGATGATTATGGTGTGGAGTATGAGGGATGGTATTACACATCAGACCACCATGACTATTCTCATGCTGACATGACAGAATCAGATTCATCTTTGTTTAAGAACCATCCACACTTGGTTGATATCCCGACGAGTCGTTCTCGGCGCTTCTCCTCCACGTTTATTATGCGCAAAGCCAAAGTGTGGAACTCTCTGCCGGCATCTGTGTTCCCTCCCACATATAACCCGACTGCCTTCAAAGCAAGAGTGAACAGGCATCTTCTGGGCACGCTCGTTTCATCATAGACCTCATCCATCGCTTTTCACCAGGCATGATCGAGGCCAAGAGCAGGACTATTTTGTAAAACCAAATTTTGTCTCTCAGTTTGTAGCTTACTGTTATGATTACTGTATACCTACATCGTGCTGTCATAAGTCAACCATTTATGACGGGGATCTGAACCGTTTCTCCTTTTTTTTTGGGATGGGAAATCATCAAATGACTCCTCCCGCTCTGGGTGGTGCGGAAGAGAGTGTCAGTCTTTTACTGACTAAAACCCATCCATGTTCCTTCTTTTGCCCTTTGTGTTCCAGGGCCGCGGTATCTCTTTCGAACAGTCCGCAGCCCTGGCAGGAACTGTTTCTCCTAAACACAGGTTTTTTGTAACCTATCTAAGAGAGCAGTACGGAACCCACTACCTAGATTAAGAAACTTTATGCTTGTGTTTTACCACGGAATAGACTGTTTTTTCTATTCCGTGTGTTTTACCTATCTTATACTACTTTGCCATGCAATCAATTCCCAGTTCAACAATAAATCTTTATTTATTTATTTATCTCCATACTATCAACACCGTATCCAATACCATCATCATCTACCTAGCCTTTTCCCAACTATGTTGGGGTCGGCTTCCAGTCTAACCGGATGCAGCTGAATACCAGTATTTTACATGAAGCGACTGCCTATCTGACCTCTACAACCCAGTTAGCGCTAGGTAATACGATACTCCTTGGTAAGACTGGTTGTCAGATGTTCGGGTCACTGACTATCTGTAACGACTGTCAAAGATCTACAAATGACAGCCAGGATCAACGGCTTACCGTGCTTTCCGAGGCACGGAGGAAACTCGGTATGTAATGGGTGGTCCAACCCATCCACGGACCAACCTAAGCACGGCTTAACCTCAAGATTGACCCGAGCGGCTGTTCTTATTAAGTCACGAGCTCCTCCAACACCGTATCCAATACAGATATTTATTTATTTACAAACTCTTACCTACAACTACCATTACAGATCTGCGATCCAATGCGATAGAGTGGGCTTACATGCTAAATAGTTAATCTACATCCTTTAAAATTACATACTATATCCTAAATCTTAACCTACATCTAAATAAATATCTATAAATAACTGTACCCATTTTCTAACAAACCGGACTTACTCCACAGGAAACCGAAGTGGACGCCAGTGAAATGTCACCCTACAAAGCGCAGGAACGAAACCCGCTGGTGTATACCCGTCCTTTTCTAACGCGAGTGTAATGTAGTTCTGTCTCTTCCACTCAAGTCATAGTGACCTGACTTGCTTTTGGAAACTTTGTCAAACCTACCATGTACAGAAAATCGTCAAATATCGAAATAGTTTTAAGTCACATTTTTATTGAATGTGTAATTTTAAATGTATGTTCTGGCTTTTGCGCGGCTCAATTTGAGGTCGGAAAGTATCCGAAAAAATCGTACTGTCTGGATAAAATGTGTCCTAAATTCTAACCCAGCTCATGGTCTATCCGTGTGTACGAATGTCATCCAAATCCGTGCAGCCATTAAGACATGAAGACAGACAGGCTGAGAGTTACTTTCACATTTACAATATTAGAATGGCACGACTGCCTCGTTGCTCTAGTAGTTTCTAGCGCAACTGCCGAGTATGAGGTCCTGGGTTCGATACCCAGGTTAAATTAAATTGGAGTCAAACTTAAACATAACGTCTTGCCAAATGAGGGTGTACTTACAGCTTTGTCTACCCCTTCGGGGTACAAAGGCGTGATGCTATATTATTGTAGGTAAATGATGAAAACAGCATACATATTGGAAAATATTTTCTCTCACAATAAATCACGAGATTGAAACTACATCAGTAGAAAGTAAGATTGATACTTTTTTCCTGCATTTTCTCAGGCGGAGATCTTCTTCAAACTAAGTGCAGTAGCGTTTCATTCGAAAATGAATCTTATTTGTATGTAACTATTGTGCATAATTCCTGAAAGCGACTGTGATCAAGCATTTCATATGATTGTTAACAGTAACTTAGTCCGTTTATAGTTCATTTTGCATGAAACGGTACTATTCTTTGTTAAGCAAACTTCACTCGATAGATTTTTGTTTTATGTATGTGAGATAAACTGTGTTTTCTGACGATAAATCTTATATGGTAGGTTTTTCATTTTATATTTTATGATAGACAATATTATTTGTAAAAGACTGCATGTGGTTTTGCGATCTTAGAAATAATAATAAAGAAAAATTGTAGAGTATTTAAAAAAACTTAATGCTGAAAGTGCTTGACAGCTTGTCCAGTGTTTACTATATTGGCTTCTGCAATAAGATTCGGGGGATTCATTCTCTTATGTAACTAATATTTAGTTATGCATAACAACAAATCAAACTATCTTTCTATCAAAAAGATATCAGTATTTTGGTCTTTTAAACATAAGGACGGACAGACAAACTCAATTTTGCATTAGTAAACCCATGATCGCACGCAAGTAGTCTTAGTATTGCCAACAAAAGGGTCAGAATGTTGCAAGAATAAAATACGATAATACCTAAGAATTAAGTATAATGAGGTAAATAAGGCATTATTAGTTAAGATGAGGCCATAGTGTGAGTGTTATTTATTGAGTGACTGTGTGAGTATGCCTTTATTTATTTGAATTAAATTATTTTTGAAAAATGTTTTGTTTTACTTGAAAATAAAGCCTTCTTAAAGTGAAAGCGGCAAGGTAGCCCGCGAAACTAAAATTTTCTTGCTTTTTTTTCAATTGGCAGGTCAGTGTCAGGTTTTATGTTGATTAAAATATGATTTGTGGCCGTAATACGCGCATGTATATACAGAATTACCACTGATTGACTATTTCATGAAAAGTCATTCAATAGAATTTTTGGGGGTATGAAGAACAGGGTGTAAAGCTCTTCAACCCCCGTAGAAAAGGGAGGATCCTCCGACCAGACGGGTGATATTGTCTGGTGGGCTACTGCCTGACAGTTGTTGTCGGGTTCTTCTATTGTATAGTCTTAAGTCGTGATACACTTTACTTGCGCGATGCAGGATTTCGATGTTTAGTTTGTCCTCTGCGTCATAGATGGCGCTGTAGTACTTGAGGGTTGTATTGATGATTTTAATGATTACAACTCAGTAAAACCATATTTGTTACGGCCGCGAATCATATTTTAATCAACATACAACCTGACACTGACCTGCTAATTGCAAAAAACAAAAGAAAATTTGAATTTCGCGGGCTACACTGGCGCTTCGCCGTTAAGTTACCATAACTGTGCGTTCTCAAATAGACACATAACATGTTGTCGCATGTGATAAAAGATTTCGACTAAGAGGAGACAAATGCGAGATATAGAAACAGACATTTCTACACGTTTGATGTGAATGCTTCTTTAGTGGGATGTGGGTGATGTGTAAACGCACTGATAGATCTGTTAAGGTTGACATTAAGAGGCCTATTTTATTTCGACCGTGGTAGGCCTTATTACACTGGCAATTTGCAAGCGAGTCCAAAGCGGGGCGAGTGCGCAGCGAGCTCGGACCAAGGATCGGCCCATATTCATTGTTGTATCTGCTTTCGTTTTCGTTTCCTCTGTCTTCGAAGTGGCAAAGCTAACAGCAGTGTTTCCTCGTCAGAATCTTGTCTATTCCTGAGTGTTCCAACACGGACCGCACGCGCCCGCAGCCTCTTTGCGGCTGTGAGCTCGATGCTCGCCTCGATTTGAACTCACTCGCAAATCGCCAGTGTATAATTTTATTGTATAAGTCTGCGTTTGCACCAGAGATGTGCGAGACGAGGCGAGGCGGAGCGAGGCTGTGGAACGGTGTGAGCGTTTCCATCAGAGATGTGGTAGGCTGCTGAGCGGTGCGAGGATGCATAGTGATGCTGTGAACGGTGCGCAGATGAGCGGTGCCAGGATGGGTAACCACACCATCTAGTGACTGATATTTTTTCACTCGCGTCCGCCCCTTGCACACATCCCTCGCAACACATTCCTCGCACACATCCCTCGCAACACATCCCTCGCAACACATTTCTCGCACACATTCCTCGCACACATCCCTCGCAACACATCCCTCGCAACACATTTCTCGCACACATTCCTCGCAACACATCCCTCGCAACACATTCCTCGCACACATCCCTCGCAACACATCCCTCGCAACACATTTCTCGCACACATTCCTCGCACACATCCCTCGCAACACATCCCTCGCAACACATTTCTCGCACACATTCCTCGCAACACATCCCTCGCAACACATCCCTCGCAACACATTCCTCGCACACATCCCTCGCAACACATCCCTCGCAACACATCCCTCGCAACACATTCCTCGCACACATCCCTCGCAACACATTCCTCGCACACATCCCTCGCAACACATTCCTCGCAACACATTCCTCGCAACACATTTCTCGCACACATTCCTCGCAACACATCCCTCGCAACACATCCCTCGCAACACATTCCTCGCACACATCCCTCGCAACACATTCCTCGCACACATTCCTCGCACACATCCCTCGCACACATCCCTCGCAACACATCCCTCGCAACACATTTCTCGCACACATCCCTCGCACACATCCCTCGCAACACATTTCTCGCACACATCCCTCGCACACATCCCTCGCAACACATCCCTCGCAACACATTTCTCGCACACATCCCTCGCAACACATCCCTCGCAACACATTTCTCGCACACATTCCTCGCAACACATCCCTCGCAACACATCCCTCGCAACACATTTCTCGCACACATTCCTCGCAACACATTTCTCGCACACATTCCTCGCAACACATCCCTCGCAACACATCCCTCGCAACACATTTCTCGCACACATTCCTCGCAACACATCCCTCGCAACACATCCCTCGCAACACATTCCTCGCACACATCCCTCGCAACACATTCCTCGCACACATTCCTCGCACACATCCCTCGCACACATCCCTCGCAACACATCCCTCGCAACACATTTCTCGCACACATCCCTCGCACACATCCCTCGCAACACATTTCTCGCACACATCCCTCGCACACATCCCTCGCAACACATCCCTCGCAACACATTTCTCGCACACATCCCTCGCAACACATCCCTCGCAACACATTTCTCGCACACATTCCTCGCAACACATCCCTCGCAACACATTTCTCGCACACATTCCTCGCAACACATCCCTCGCAACACATCCCTCGCAACACATTCCTCGCACACATCCCTCGCAACACATTCCTCGCACACATTCCTCGCACACATCCCTCGCACACATCCCTCGCAACACATCCCTCGCAACACATTTCTCGCACACATCCCTCGCACACATCCCTCGCAACACATTTCTCGCACACATCCCTCGCACACATCCCTCGCAACACATCCCTCGCAACACATTTCTCGCACACATCCCTCGCAACACATCCCTCGCAACACATTCCTCGCACACATCCCTCGCAACACATTTCTCGCACACATCCCTCGCACACATCTTTCTCTTGTTTTCAATGTACAAGAACCTCGCTCCGCTAAGTCGTTTCCACTAGAGCTTCGCTGAGCAAGGCTAGGTAAATGAAGCGATTCTATTGGTTATTAACAAAAACATCCCTCGCAACGCATGCTCGCACATCTCTGCAGGAGACGCAGCTTAACGGGCTGGTATCCACGTCCAAAGCGCGTATTTTTCGTTCTAAAAATAACCTACACCACCTAATAAGTGGAATGACAGTTTCAGGTAGCTTGATATGCTGGCGTCTGAATCAGGTTAAAAGAGCAGAAATTCTATGTGGGGGGTTCGCTACGATGAGCTGGTGGTCTACCATAACGTCTTAAAGCAGGAGTAATTCCAGTGTGGGAAAGAGATGGCGCTAGATGACCTGTATAGCTGTCTCTTTCCCACACTGGAATTACTCCTGCTTTAAGACGTCATAGTAACTCCCCTGAGCATGTGGTAACCGTTTGTGTCGATGTCTCTTGCACCCTGTATAGCTCACGACTGGTAGTCTTTAATGGGGTGAGCAGAAAGAGCCGTAAGCTCACAGCTCAAGAAATGGATTGCCTCTAACCAATAGATAGCTCTACTTAGCTCCCGAAATAAGATGCGTATTACAAGGGATCTCTTTGACCACCCCACTTCCCTTCGTCTCGTGAAGGGCCAAAGCACAAATAGCTCATAAGTACGTAGTAGTGACAAAAAAACCGGACGAGTGCGAGTTTGACTCGCGTGGAGTGGGGTCCGTACAATAATTCTCTAAATTTCGCAAGTTGTTTTAAATCTAAGATTTCTTATAGGTTTTCCTGTAATCTATAGGCAAAGAACTATTTTTAGGCTATTTTCTTAAATAACTTGAAAACTGTTTATCTTAATTTACGTTACACGTCAGTCTTTGGGTCACCGACTTACATATGTTACCAAAGGACAATGACCAAAGTTGGTACCAAAAAGTCTCGCGCCTCAAAACCAAAATATTATAGTAATTAGTTTCATATTTTTTTACGGCATTACGCGTCGGGGATTTGATTTTTGAACTGGAAATATACTTTTCGAGTTTAAAAGTACGAATATTGTTTTACTCCCTTTATATGACGTTCCGTTTCAACTGAATATAAATGACATTCCGTTTCAATTGAACAAACCCTTGTCTGTCGAGCGGACTCTAAAATTAATTACAATTAAGTAAGATCAGTACACCAAATCGATTTAGTTTGGTTTATTGCTATTTGCAACAAAATAGATTTTCTCAGCCTAAAGATTTTGATTTATCGATTACATCCCTAAATCCCGACTAGTTTATAGCACTTACTATACTCTATGGTTTATAGTTATCTTATCTGTGGCATCTGACATTTGTACTGTACTGACTGACTATTGGCAATGTAAAGGTCTAAAATAAAATCGAGTTTCAGTCAAGCATACTGTGGATGTTACTTTAACTCGTAATTCTTACTAATATTAGTGTATTACGCTGTTTTTAGAGCAATAATGTAATGTATGTGTGTTAAAATACGTCGTTGGTAGCGTCGAAAAAATAGACCTACTTTTTAGGTTAGTTTCGATTTTATAAAATAACTCTGAAACGCGGGTTTTTTTTCAAAAATAATTTTTGTAGGAGTTAATACGTCAGTGTAGTCTATAAAAAACAAGGTTTGATTTTGATGCAGCATGGTACGGGATTCCATACTTCCATGAGCATTCTCTTTTCAACTCAATCGGTCTAGTAGTTTCGGAGTAAATTGGCTGTGACAGACGGATAGACAGACAGACAGACAGACACGTGAGTGATCCTATAATGGGTTCAGTTTCTCATTTTGAGGTACGGAACCCTAAAGTCTTCCAAATTGATGGCGCTAAATGTTTGTGATTTTAATTCAGCAGCCATGAAGTTCCTTGCTAAAATTATGCCACGAGATGGCGCCAAGTGTTTTTTGAAAGCTTAATCAATAAGACGCTCTCCCTCCACTCGGCGAAACTTCCAACTAACAACCCCATTCTCTCGAGGGGGTTCTGAGTTGCCACCCTTAACTAAATAAAAAAAAACATCATGTTATAAAACCAAAAATATATTTTCTCATTAATACATACTGTTAAACAAACAATCATTACATACAGGCACTAAAACAAAAATCGACGACCGCCGATACTACACTCAACTAGCCACGGATACACACGATCACTTCCGATCACTCCCGAACTACCGCGGCGAATACTTAGGGTTATCCGGAGCGTAAGTAAAACTCCTCAACTCATAAGAAACGCCATTTTGATTATCGTAACCAATTTCCTTTTTGAAATCTTCAAATTCGGCACAACCTCCGAACACGCGGTTCGGCTTGCGGTCGGGCGAGTTCGGGTCGCGTTCGGCAGTCTTCGAGTCGGATGGCGCGCTGTGATTGGTCGGCAGCGGTCGGAATAAGGCGGAATGGGCGGTCGCCGTGTCGAGATCGGCTTTCCTTGATACGATTATACGTATGTCGGTGTGAAGGTACAGTTTACCAGATTTCGATGTCATAAACCTGGAAAAGAGAAAAAATATGATTATATTCAAGATTCATGATTTTACCCAATGCAGAATTAAATACAAAAAATCAAATCATTTATTGCTTTGCAAACATGGGTAAAAAAGATACATAGATGTTTCATATTTATAACCAAGTTCTCCACATTTTACCGTCCAATCGGCATGCAAATAGTGTTCATACAGTTTCAGTTAACCATACTTAATTGAAAACATAATACTATTAAGAATAAATAATGTCAACCATAAATTAAAATCCATTAAGATAGGGTCTGTGGTAAAGTATTCAGGGTGGAATTTTTCCAAAAGCAATCGGATGGACCTTTGAGTAAAAGTGCTTTTCAATCGAACATCCACACGTACGTTCTCATTCCGGTAGAAAGGTCGAAACAAATCCTTTTACCTGGACGAAGACCGGCAGAAGGATAGGAATCAAAAAAGAATTTGATTAAATTCTAGCCGGGTAACGATACCTCATTTAATGTTTCACACAAAAGGACGACTGCACTCTGTGCGTTGTAGCATGGTGCGGGTGACAGTTGCCTGTATGACGTTGACATCTGTCAGTATCACATGACTAGGGATGTGACGTTATGCAATTCATTTTTTCGCTAACGATACTCGCAGCTTAGATCTAGTTCTCTTTTATATTGTTACGAAAACTAGTGTGTTATTCAGTTGTGCAGTGTAACTCCGTGTCCTTGTCAATATAAATGTTTTATGGCTACATAAGTATCTTTGTACCTTTAAAAAATAATCAAAATCGGGTTTTTTTTTGACAACATTTTTGCTCTATGACGCATTCGTCTAAACTCATATCTAGAAGGTTTTAACAATAAAAAATTGACCTACACACAATATATTATGTTTTTATTATATACAATATCGACTATCCATCGTAGCAGTACATCCCATCACTAAATACGTCTATGGTGTTACGTTATACGAATAACACTTTGCTTAATTTTTCATTCGATTTGATTTTATTTGTGGACTAGAACATTTTGGTTGGGTTTAAATTAATTTCCTACAGTTATTAATGATTTAATATATTACGAATGTGGTACAGCTGAAATACTAAGTCATAATTTGTAAATCGCGGCAACTTTCAAGAGTGAAATGAAATGTTACTGAAACTGACACTACAGCGCACAGCTATGTGAACTGCCTTTCATAGCTTACAAGCTATGAAAGGCAGTTCACATAGCTTTGCGAATTATGTACCAGGAGACTAGAAATTACAAAGAAATCTTTGTCTAAAAATCTGCCAGGTGCCTTAGACCAATCTTACCTTTGAAGGCCCAGAACTTACAAAGAAACTCCCTCTAAAACTTGTATCAACTACAACCAAAAGTACCAGGAGCGCAGACTCACCTAAGATGTATAAGATACCGCAGCCACTTGTGCGCGAGATGGCGCGCGGGCGGGTCGGCTCCGGCCGGCATGTACAGCGTCCTCTGACGCAAGAACGTGCGTGCACTGGCCGGCATGCGCGTCAGATCGTACAGCACCACGAACATCTTCACCAGGGTCCCATGAGGATTGAAGAGTGAGACCTGGACGGTGCCTGAACGTGCGACGCGGTAGCCAGATGAGCCGAGGTTTATGTGGCCCTGGAATAGATGAAGGCACTTGTGAAGATTTTATGGAGAGAAGTAGGTTTCTTGTTTGGTGTTAGGCGTAAATCATGGCTGAGAGCAGTATTGGCAACTGATAGCTTTTACAAGGTGGAAACGACAATCATCATCAGCCTAGCCTTTTCCTTCTGGCTGGCTTCTAGTCTTACCGTGTACAGCTGAATACAAGTATTTTACATGGAGCGACTGCCTATCTGACCTCCACAACCCAGTTAGTACTGGGTAATGCCTTCCTTGGGTAATTTCCTTGGTAAGACTGGTTGTCCGACTTTCGGGCCACGGACTACCTCTAACGACTGTCAAAGATCTACAAATGACAGCCGAGACCAACGTTTTAAAGTGCTTTCCGAGGCACGGAGGAAACTTGGTATGTAATGAGTGGTCACCCATCCACGTACCAACTTAAGTAAGCGCCACTTAACCTAAAGATCGACCCAAGCGGCTGTTATTATTTAGCCACGAGCTCCTCAAGATGGAGACGACAATAAAACAATAAATTAAACTTCGTATCAATCAATCAATCGAATATATTGAGAAGTGTAGTCATAGGACATTATTTTTCATTTTTAGTATTTTCAACATGATGTAACTGTAAATAGGCTAGCACTGACAGACGACCCCGCATCGGTTTAGTCATTTGAACGCTACTGTCTCATATACGTGACAAGCAAGCGCATGCCCTGTACGCCAAACGACACGAATGTGTGACAAAATGGCAGGTGAAATTGTGGCTTGGCGTGGACGGCACGTGCGTGCGTTTATGCTCTGGCGGTCAAAAGGTTAAACATTAAACCAATGTTGCCAACTCAAAAACCTTCGCCAAATTATTAAATTTTATTTCTTGATGCGAAGTAATGCAAAATAAACCTTATGACTGCAACCAATATTTTATAAATTGTGTCCTATTTCGATTAAAGTTCATGCTATTCAGTTTGTTCGCAAAAAAAATATTTTAATATCGATGCTAGGATTTATTTGATTATTTAAATATTTTCCTATGAATTAGTATTGCCATGTATATTTATTTATTTTCGTATTGACGTCTCAGCGTTGAATAGCTCACCATAATTATTATAAGGCGCATAGGAGACACATAGTGACTGGTAGTCGCTTGTGGGGTGGGCAGAAACAGCTGTGAGCTCACAGCTCAACAACAGATAGCTAAGATAGCTCACCATATAAGGCGCATTGGTCCCTCCGGGCGCGTAGAAGAACACAGTGACTGGCAGTCGTTTGTGGGGTGGGCAGAAGGACCCGTAGGCGCCCAGTTCGGCTGTGAAGCCGTGGACGGTCGCTACAGGTTCCAGGCGTCCTTTTAGAGCTGATTCTTCGAAACTACCTGGAAATATGAAGACAGAACATTAGTAAACAAATAATGTCAGGGGTAAATCTATTGGCAGTTGTGTTTTAAAATTGTAACTTAATTAAACTGAAAATATCTTTTGCATTTTTTAGCTTGCTGATCCCTAAAAGCATGTTTAGGTTTTCACAAGAAGAATCTCTTAAAGTAACTGGTAACACTTTATATGTCATCATCTGCCTAGCCTTTTTTCCAATTTTATTGGGGTCGGCTTCCAGTCTAACCTGATGCAGCTGAATACCAGTATTTTGCATGGAGCGACTGCTAATCTGACCTCCACAACCAGTACTGGGTAATACAATACCCCTTGATAAGACTGGTTGTCAGACTTTCGGGCCACTGACTACCTGTAACGACTGGCAAAGATCTACAAATGACAGCCGGGACCAACGGCTTAACGTGCTTTCCGAGGCACGGAGGAAGCTCGGTATGTAATGATGGTCATCTACAGACCGAGTTCTTCGTTATATGTACAACAGACAATTATAATATTAAACATGGTGTAAGGTATATAGTAACAGTTTACCACGGATTCAGTATATTATGCAGCAAAAATAAATCAGCTGTTACATTAAAATTTGACCGTACAGCCGCAGAAGTAAAAAATAGCAGATTTCTTCTAATAACCGACGAAATTTCATGTAAAATTTCATTTTATGTCATGATATCACCAGTGATAGGAATAGGTAGTGCCTATTAGCCTAAACTTCGAAGAACAGAGACAAGAAGCGGAGACTTCCTTAGGACTACATTATTTCCGGGACATCTGTCCCGGAATTTCGATACAACACTTAAATACATTTAAAAAAATGTGTTATTTGGAATAAGTAATTCGTCTATATTTACCTAAAGTTTGCGACTAGATATATCATAATAAATAACATACACAGTCGTTACAACCACTCCGTTTCTTGTCTCTGTTCTTCGAAGTTTAGGCAAATAGGCACTACCTATTCCTATCACTGGATATCACTTACACCGTGTATACAGGTTACATTTTAAAGTTATGTGATGTTGACATACCCTGACAGCAATATTAAGTTTTGTAAAAAAATAAGAATCTGTTTGAGACAAACTGAAAAATTGAACTTACCCAGTAGCCCAGTGCTAGGCCTCATGCGTATCTTAGCGGGCGGCGGCGCGGGCGCAGGCGAGGGCGGGGGCGCGGCGCGGGGCGCGGGGGGCGGGGACGCGGGGGACGGCGGCGCCGGCGGGGCGGGGGGGACGGGGTGGAACAGAGCGCTGTGGGGTACAAACATGACCAGTTAGTAAAATAGTGGCAGAGGTATACAGTGCACTCATATTTGCCAACCAACCAACGATAAATTAATCGTCACGACGTAGTGGGAACGCACCCTTTTTTTTTTTTTTTGGTGGGTGGGAAATCATCAAATGACCCCCCCCCGCCCTGGGCGGAGCAGAAGGGAGTGTCAGACTCTTACTGACTAAAAACCACCCATGTTCCTTCATTGGCCCTTTATGTTCCAGGGCCGCGGTATCTCTTTCGAACAGTCCCGCAGCCCTGGCAGGCATCGGCCCTTGCGGGCCCCTCCCGTTTGATGACAACTCTTTGAGGCGCGCGTGGAACACGAACGCGCCGTCGACACGGCCTGGCCGTCGTCATACGACGGACGGACGGCGAGCTAGCCCATTACTCACCGTCCACAGGCCCGTGGTGGGAACGCACCCTGAGTTACAGTTTCCTACAGAGTGAGCCTCTTGCCATCATTTCTGCTATTGAGTAAAATAAAAAAAATCTCACTAGAAGTGCTCTTCCTACTACTGCAACTGAGCCCCATTCAGTAAATCAAAATAATACATTTTGATATAAGTGGGGAAACTTACGGGCGGAATTCACACCCGAGCCGCAGGTGAAGTTGTTATGGAGCCGAAAACTGCAGTAACAAATGCCCACATGTTTCAACGACGTTTTTCAATACACTTTCGAAAAAATAAAATAATAGAATAGAAAATTACTTATGTCATGCATGAATTATTAGAAAACTATGATTTAATTTGCTTTTTTTTACGCTTTGCTTTCGCCAGCTTGCCATTTAAATATTAAAAAAATATTCACGTCGTGACGCATATCTCTTTGCCGAGATTAAAAAATAATCAGCGCCGACTTTAGGAATTGAAGCAATTTGGACTTAGTATAAGTATAGTAGAAAAATAGGGAATAACCTGGATGAGGCTGGCGCAGGAACGTGGAGATTGGCAGAAGAAAAAAGAGGCCTATACTCAGCAGTTGATGAATTCAGGCTGTGAATGATGATGATGATGATGATAAGTAAAGCATTCCGATCCATAAATAATCTGTGGATTTTTTATGGATCGGAATGCTGGGCTGTGAAGAAGATGGATGAAAAAAGATTGCATGCAGCGGAGATGAGAATGTTGAATTGGATGTGTGGTACAAGAATGGATAAAGTAAGGAACGAGTATATTAGAGAGAGTTTGAAAGTCGCGCTGTTACAAAAAAGTTGAAAGGGAATTGACTGTCTTGGTATGGGCGTGATGAGGAGGGACGAATCGCATGTGACTAAAAGAGTGATGAATATAAATTTTGAAGGATGGAGAGGGAGAGGAAGACTAAAGAAAAGATGGATGGATTGTGTGAGGAAGGATATGAAAGAAAAATTTGTAAATGATAGCGCGACGGTTGATAGGGGAGAATGGAAGAAAAAAACGTGTTGCGCCAACCCCATGTAACATTAAACAACTATTAATATTTAATTTAATCTATGTTATTTAATTAAATTTAATTAAGTGTAATCAATTTAGTTTATAATAGTTTTTATTTTTTCAAATAGTGTATTTCTTGTTTTAATTATTTCATGGTGTAAGTAATTATTTGCGCATAATGTAGTTGATGAGGCGCTTAGACTTAAGTTAGCAATGTACATATTATAATGTAACAGTGTACTCATTGTTGAGAAGCCTGAAAGATGATCTGTGGAAATTTACAGAAGAAGTTTTTTTCCGCACAAGTTGTGATACTTAAATGAAAAAATCCACGAGTGTGCAATACATTGCATGTTGAACCTAATCGTAGTGCGATAAGAGCCAGTTTTCGAGAAAGTGTATTGAAAAAGTAATTACTATTAGACTTAACTCCCTCACCGCAAGACAAAATCCACTTCTGCCCCCGCTGGCACCTGACCCCCAAAATACAGTCGTAGCCTATTTTGGGGACCTCTGTGTTCTAATTATGTTAAATTAAAATATAACTCGTTACGATATTCATAACGCTAAGTTAGATTAAGAAAATGATTTAATTTCAAAGATAATTAAATTATTTACAAACTACAAAACTATAATAGTAATAAATATGGGATGGTATTTAAAAGTACTTCAATTTATTCCCATTTCATTTACCTAATTTTGCCTGTGTTCCACCAAATATACTGAATGTGCACCAAAATATGTTCATTAAAATATGTCATAACGAGCATCTATTTAACAACTGTTGCAAATTTGTAAAAATAGTAATACACCTAATTTTAAAAACAAGCATTATTTTTTTTAGTTTTACTTCAGATAATGCACTGCAAAATGTATTTGAATCAAACACCAATGATATAATTTTAAATTATATCTAGTTTCCGCCAGCAGGTCGACGGAGCCCCGCTGCGCGGGGCTCCTATTTCTGTCTGCAGGGTTTACAGGAACCTAACTAACCGAACCTCGGGGTGCCCCTGACGTCGACCGTCTCTAGGATGCATACTAAATATTTTGTGTAACATTCAGGAATATTTGGTGCACGATCAGTATTTTTCGGGGAAGAATAAATATTTTAGAAATGCATACATAGATGTACCTTTAGATTTTTGGTGAACACAAAAATATTATCCATAAATATGTACAAGTAGAAAATGGTTACAGGGCGTTCAAAAATTCGTCCGCATCGCTGTCAACAGGAAAAGTGCCCAGAAGGCTGACAGCATTGCCATCCAACGTTGCAATGCTGATTTTTTACAAAAAATTATTGATTGTTACAATGGCTTCATTTCATCAGTCCCCCTCTACTTATTAAAAAAATCCCTGTCCCCGACATGGTCCATAATTGTTTCTATAGTATATTTTTTTTTTATTTACCACTTTTAAGTGTACATTATGGATATAACAGCAAAAGATTTGAGATCATTTATTCTTATTCTTTTTATTCTTCTTGCTTGCCATAATGATACTTGTTTCTTTAGTGATAACTTTTTTTGCTTGATTTACTTAAGTTTATTTCGATTCCAGTCAAGACAATGTCCCTTAACAACAGCCACATACCCACTACTTGAAAAAAAAACAGTTATTGACTTATTTTTTAAAGAAAAATTATACAAGGTGTAAGGGACAGCCTTCCGCAGACTGATTGGGTGAATTCAGTATCACACTAAGATGACCGGTACAAGACATTATTTCAGGAACGTTATGGAAATCTATTAAATTTGATTCGTTTTATTTCTTCATACGCAATGTATAGTTACAGAAAAACGCACGTAGCGAACGGCAAGCGCGACGACGAGTACGATGAACTCTGTAACTAGGCTGGAAGTGAACAGCTGATTTCACGTTTCGTTGTTCCTTAGATTATTTTAACATCCATTTATGGTTTTTTATTTTTATTTTAGCCGTATTATCTATATAAATGGAGTGCTACGTACAGAGAATGTAATTTTACATTGAAATCTTGAGAAAATTCCGGTAGAATCTGATTTAAAATAAGGAGCTGAATAAACTCTGACAGTTTGCGGAGGGCTGACCCTTACCCTTGTATTTTACTATATTTTGAACTCACCTCTTTATCCCGGAAATCCCATTAATCGAATCGTCAAAATCAAAACAGTTATTTCCCCTCCTCAGCGGCGCAGGACTGGAAGTCAGCGGCAGACCAGTCTTCGTGTGGAACACCATGGAGGCTGCGGAGTCGAAGCGCCATCGGAAGCGGTCCATCTCGCTGGGAGACGGGACCTGAGTCTCTGGGCGACGGGGGTCGGGGAATTTGTAGCCCTGGGGGTGAACGGGGGTTTTAAGAGTTCTGAGATTATACAATATTTAAAAAAAAAAACATTATTATATTACAATTGTTTTGAAATATTTTGTTTGAGAAACAATATAAAAAACCGGCCAAGTGCGAGTGGGTCCGTACCATTATCTATAAAAACCGGCCAAGTGCGAGTGGGACTCGCGCACGAAGGGTTCCGTACCATTATCTATAAAAACGGCAAAAAAATCATATCTGTTGTATGGGAGCCACCCTTAATATATATATATTTTTAATTTTTAGTATTGTTGTTACAGCGGCAACAGAAATACATCATCTGTAAAAATTTCAGCCTGGTGAAAGACGGACAGACAGACAGATAGACAGCGGAGTCTTAGTAACGGGTTCCCGTTTTACCCTTTGGGTACGGAACCCTAAAAATGCGACCATTTGACCGCCAGAGCATAAACGCACGCGTGTGCCCTCGACGCCAAGCCACAATTTCACCTACCATTTTATCACATATTTGTGTCATTTGGCGTACAGGGCACACGCTTTCAAGACAGGTATATGTGACTATGGCGGTCAAAAAGTAAATATGAACTTAAATGTAAAAAAAATCTATGTCCAATTGTCCATGGCGACGACATGCCATCTGGCTAGCTTAGGGACCCAACGACACAGTCATGAGACAGACGGCGCGCGACGTAGCTTAATAATTATCTCGTTTACTCCATCCAAATATGGAACCTTACTTAACGATCTGATAGAACCTCAACAAAAACAACAAGCAAGTTTCACTCACCTTGTCGTCTTTAGGAGATTCCTCAGCATTCTCCAAAACACGGTCAAAAGTCCCATAGTCACACTTTTCATACAACACATAGTCTTCATCACTTATAGAGAAAGTCTTCTGCCGTTTAGATTCGCGCGGTCTCGAGAACACCGTATCTTCCTTCTCCAGCTGTAATTCTTCTATATCCTTGTCCCTCTGCGCAAATCTATCACTGACAATCTTCTCAATTTTATCCACTATAGGAAAAAACCTTCGCAGTTTAGGTCTTTTTACAATGTCATTATTATCACTAATACTATGATTATTATCACAATATGTATCACATTTATGCTTTTTTATCTTCTTCTCTTCGTCTTCAATTCTTCTAGATTCTTCTTGCGTCTTCTGGACTGATGCAAGGTTGTAGTTGCCCTCTGATCTGACCATTCCTCTGTCGCTACAGGAGTCACACGTCATTTGGAGTATATTCCCACAGTCGCACGATAATTCTTCTGTTTGGGTGGAGACTGTGTTTGTTTTTTTGAACTCAGCTGGTGGTTGTATGTTTTGAATATCTGTGTCAACGAATGGTGATTTTGTCTCGATTCTGCTTGCTGGTAAAGTCAGATATGTCTGGTTTCTATAGCACCCGATGGCCCTGAATCTATCGAACCTCGAAGCTTGCAAAATCGGTATAGAAGTGTGTGTTTCTTTAAGCTTCACTAGCCCATCTCCTTCAGACGATGTGCTGTCATGATGTTTCTTAACCTTACACTCTTTACGAAGCCGCCTTTTGTATTTAGCTATTTCTTTCATTCTCCGATCGTCAAGCTTCTTCGGCCTATCCTTGCCATCCGATTCGTCATCACAGTTACATTTATGCTTTCCGCTTTCACTACAAGGAGTCAGCATTCGGTCATCAACCACGTTTGCATTATCAAACTTATTTCCTATACTGAGATCATTGAGTTTACCGACTATTTCTTCGTGTACGTTAGGCGGAATATCCTTGCTTGTTTTTCGTTTTTGGCAGGAGCATTTTATATGTGGTATGTCGTCAAGTCGTGGTAGACTTTCGAGTATGACATTGAGGTATAAGTTATTGCCAATGTTGGTGACGGGGAACTTGTGGTCGTTTGGGGGTCGGGCGAAGTCGGACTTTTTGTAGCTGTCTCTTGATATCTGTATGGAGTATACGACGTTCAGTTTGCGATCAATCTCCTGATCATCGCAGTTGGCTTCTACTTTTTTGAAGTTGCATGTCTCCCGGCTTAGCTTGCGTCTGTAAAGAGAAAGACTTTGTGAGCAAGAGTTTTAATGTATAAAGGTGTTTTCTGACCAATCATTCGAAAAACGGAATTCGTGTGTGATTTTTTACAGTCGAGGGATCGACTGACAGAAAATGGTTACCTCTACTCATTGGCAAACAAGGCAAAAGAGAGGGTTTTACATCATTTCTAACTTTTTAAACTTAGTTGAAAAGACTCAAGTGCCCATTATCAACAGCCAAATCCTTAAACCCCTGGAAGAAATATGTAACAACAAACTATCAACTATTAAATTAAGAAAATTATGTTTTAGAGGATATTACGGATATACTATGACTTCACGTTCCCACTTTTTTTTATTTTTTTTATTACAAAATGGGCTTGCTCTTGACCTCGACCACGCCTGGTGGAAAGCGATGGATGAGGTCTATAATGTAACGAGCGTGCCCAGAAGATGCCTGTTCACTTTTGCTTTGGGGCAAGGCAGGTTATATGTGGGAGGGACACAGATGCCGGCAGAGAGAGAACGAACTTACTATGTCAAAAGAATCATAATTATTTTAGAGGTCAGATCACACATTATTCTACATCTACGTTAGTCACTTAACATTTCGTCATCATCAGCTAACAGATGTCCAATAAGGAACTTCTGTGAGTCTGCCTTCCGCGGAGACCCTCAAGAAACAAAAATAAAACTATCAATGCCGTTTCGACGTTTACAAAATGCTAGCTTTCTCGCTACACAAAGAGGTAGTTGGAAACCCGAAAATCTGGTTGTCTGACAACCAGTCTTACCAAGAGCGTTACAGAGTAAGTGGTAATGCAGTTGCTAGTGATGGCCCTAATAACTCCTGGCGTTTCCTACATATCTGGTACTTTTAACCAGCAGTTTGTAGTTGGTGGTGCTGTCATCAAAGCTTTGGTCTGCCTGCGGTGGAGCCTCAGGAACTTTTCTAAAATCTCCAATCGTTTCCTAGTTGTCTAATACACAGTCTGTTAGGTTAATTACCTGCGTTCGGTGGGACTATCATCGGCGCTGGTCTCCTTGAGGCGGGCGAGCCAGGCGGACAGCTGCGAGAAGTGCAGCTGCGATCGCACAGCATTCAGCAGCCATTGAGATGTGCTGAAAGCTGGGCTCTGGTCACCCCTGAAAGGCAGAAAGAATTGTGTTATGTGAGAGAAAACAGACCGATACGATGACTGCATAAGACAAGCCTAAGATCAGCTGGATTCAATGATGAATCAGAATAATTTGCTTATAGTGTTCTCACTGCTGGGAGACAGGTCTCTTCTCGAGAGAGAATGGATGTAATCCCATGCGAGAGCAGACTGGTAGATGTAGCATGTCTTCGAATCCTTGGTTCTAGGACACATATACAGGTTTCCTTCACAATTTTCGAGAGCAGGGACGATGAAATAACTAAAATCTATTTGGAACCTCTCAAGCTGAACCAATCTTTCTGGCGCTTATTGGGACCAATTTGCCTTTTCGCTGATGCTGCTAATATTGGACTTACTTCTTAACCTGCGCCCTCATGGTCCACCTCTCCATCAGCAGGGATCGGTGCGCATGCTTGTCGAACGAGCCTCCTTCACGGCACAGAGAGTTGTAGCAGTCTTGGCAGTCGGGGGCTAACAGCACCTGGAATGTGGAGAAGAAAGGCTGTAAGAGCCATCTATAACCTACGCAGACGCGAGTCTCTAAGAGAATTGTTTAAAAAAATTAACATCATGACGGTACCTTGTCAATATATTTATGAAAACATTATGTATGTTCGGAAAAATAGACATCTTTTTAGTAAAATAAGCGACAGGCGTAATTTCAATACTAAAAATAAGGACAAATTAGATCAGCCACGTTTCAGATTGTCAAAAGTACGCACTTCTTTTATGGGGTACTGTGTAAAATTTTACAATAAAATACCACTTGACATTCTACAACTTAATGAGAAGAAATTTAAAACATGCATAAAACGCACACTATGTAAACGAGCATATTATAAGTTGGAAGACTATCTCGTAGATAAAAATGCATGGCTCAATAATGCTGGTCCTGCTCCACAGCCACTTGGGCTCACGAACTAAGATTTTATTGTTTGGAAGAGATGCTCCCCCTTTAATTCTTTAATTATACTTTTCTTTTTTTTTTCTCTTTCTCGTTTCTCTTTTGGAAACTTAGGGTGTGAATTGTATATTTTATATCAACATTGTGAGTGCAAACTAATTGATTATGAAGTGTGAAGTTATTGTGGAAGCTGCAGAAGATTGTAAAATATCTTTGCATTGTATAGATTCCATCTCTTAGTATTATATAATTGCATAGCACATGTGTGAGTACTATGTACTGTAAAGCTTCCATTTATATTTTGTTATCTTTCATTGACTGGAATGTGTCCTGGTGGCTGAGAGAATGTCATGCTCACTCAAATGTCTCGCTGATGGTGGCGGGTGTGTCGGGTCATTTAGTTCCCTTCAATATGGTTGAGTTGAATGGCGCTGATCCATGCGTCATGTTCGTGAACGGGCGCTGTCAGTTGGGACTGGTCATCTCTTACCTGCCACGATTTATTTTAATTACTTTATTTTTAAATTTTTGGCTTAATCTTTTACTCTGGACGCTCTTAATGTGCACGTCTTTGTACATCGTTCTCACATATATGTATAATCTCAACATGAATGATGTAACCAAGATTTTGTAACAATATTTTGATTTAAAAGAGTGTCCATGGAGTTTCTTGCCCATTCTTCTCCATAGAGATCTACGATTTGGAATGTGCAACTACAGTACTTTCGCAAGTTATTATGCCTTGTGTCTGTGACTGTAGCTTAGCTTTTTTATTTTTGACTTTCAAAAGTGCCTGTAATGGTCTAATTGAAATAAATGCTTTGACTTTGACTTTGAAAGAAATTAAAGACTGACGGGTAATAGTGAAAATTGATGATGAAAGACATTTGTTCAACAGTGAGACCGTGAGCTATGGCTTATAAAAGTAGTAACTAAAATTATACACGCGATATCAGCTGTACCCGATAAAAAATAACTTTTTGCCCATGAAATTAAAACGAATAATCCGATTTTGGTGTAGCTGTAGAGTCGTTTCGAGGCAGAAGACTCTGTTCAGCTTGTATGGAAATAGGAGCTCTCTTGACCGCCTAATTTCACGGTGTGATCACTCCAAAATAAGCCTCCGTCACTGCCTATCCTAAGCCTGTGTATGTTATGATTTTTAGTAATCTAAATTGAGGCACTTGAGTTATCCAGACTGATTGGAAAACTGGGGAAAATGTTCAAGTTGTCATGATTACGAACCTCAATGCAGACAGGGATCTGTTCGTCCCAAAGCGCCTGCACGCGGGTGTTGAGCTGAGCCACCACACCTGGCCTCGGCTCCTCAGTCTCCGCTGGCTTCGGTTGGGTTTGAACCTGAAATCAATACAGAAAATACCTAGGTTTTACTTAGGGGTCCATTGAAGGCTGTCTGAAAGATTTTTTTCATGAAAAGTACCATTTTTGAGAAAAATACGTTCGTTTGAGGCTTCCTTGGTTCGTAATCTTTTGTGACAGCACACCACCACCATCTGTCCTGTTGGAAGGTTTAGCAGCAAAACTCTTGACGTGTATCAGACGGTCGCGGGAGGAGAGAGGCCGAGCCGCGGGGTTAGAACTTGCGACCTGATGATGAGCTATCCTAACAACAAAAGTACCAGGGCGTCATACCTGTGTGCTGGTGGAAGGTTTAGCAGCGATAATCTTAGCGTGTATCAGTCGGTCTTGGGGCGGGGCGCGAGCCGCGGGGCTAGAACTGCGCGACCTGATGATGAGACGGCCTAGTTGCAGGAGAAGGTTGGGCCCGGACGCCGGTGGCGCCGCCGCCGGCACGGGATCGCAACTGTGCATCTGGAAAAATAGAAATATACTATTAGTACAAAGAAACACGTTATTTTACGCACGAATGGAAGCAGAAATGTCAGAACGCAATCAGGTCCTGAATCTTTTCACTCCTTTTGCTTTGTATCAGATGCTTCTTGACTGCAAAAATGATCCTTTTGTCTAAGGGCGATATGACACGCAGTCTGAATCCAACCCAGTTTTATGGCAGTAGTGTTTCGCGACTTGTTGCAAAATGACTCTAATCACTTAGTACGTGGAAAATGTATCATACAAGGGCTTCGCGCACATTTTCCGTCATTTTCCGCCGAAAAAATAGTGATTGATAAAAAAACATAAATGAAAAAGATATTTGGCTATTTTTTTTAAACATTACGCACACAAAAGTTGCATACGACGTAATGCTTTATGACTACATCAATATTGGTAGGATGGGATGCACCAGTTTTCTCTTACGTCACTACGTTTCCAGATATAGGTCATGTTCCCTACTAAAAATAGGTCAAGACTTTCATAATTCCCTTAAATGGTAAACCAACTCTCTGTTTCCAATTCCAAAAACTTAACATTCAAAAGTGCCAAATTCCTCAAAAAATTAATCGTTCCATTGCAACAAACAAAGAACTGAACAGACAAAGCTACATTTCCAACCCCGATGCTACTAACAAAGAGCTTCGAAACCAGGGCACCGGGAAATCGGGTCACTGTGGGGGGAGGGGGAGAGGGTGCATCATACAATGTAGGCCAAGGATAGAACCGCGCCTGGTAACAGCTATGTTGCCTCTGTAAGATATATGGGATGGGTGGGCAATGAGAGAAAATTTAATTTAAAAGGGACTGTTTTTATTGTGAGTGTTACAGAACTTTTGCCATTTTGTGGCTGCGTTTTTTTGATGTTCGAAATTTTCCGATGATCCCGAACAAAGAATAATTATGGCGCAAAAATGATCTGATGATGCCCTGTCCGAACAACAGTAACACCAGGGTGTCATACCTGTGTACTATTGGAATGTTTGGTATAGATAATTATAATCTTGGCGTGTTCCAGTCGATCGCGGGGCAGGGCGCGAGCCGCGGGGCTAGCTAGAACTTCGCGACCTGATGATGAACAGAACAGAAGTACCAGGGCGACATACCTGTGTCCGGTCCTCTGTCCGGTCAAAATAGACATTTCAAATAACAAACACTCTGACAGAGCTGAATTTTGGTAGACACCTTGGGCACACCAGCAGAAATAATGTGCCAAAAGTCTCCATCGATCGCATGTGTGTTAAAAAAGTTATTAAAGGTAAAGATATTCGATTTATTAGATTTTTCTCAAAAACGGTAAGTTTTATCAAAAATTTGACCTAATCGCCGATGAAATAAAACTGAAAGTCCTAGTTGTTAGATGTTTAGATTTAAAGGATCTAGGCCGAACAGCAGTCATAATGCTTGGCTAATATTTGTACAAACTAACTTCAGATGCCAAATTATGACGTTTGTTTTTAAGAATGATTTGCTCCAAAAAATATGACAATGATTCCGGGATATAGTTGTTCTCGAATATTCTACTCGGTGAGGATTTGGGGCATTATCAAACATACAAGATTGAATATCTTCACGAACAATTGCTGCCGCAGCTTTCAAAATTTTGACCCGTTCCTCTTTTTCATTTAAGTTTTTTATCACACCAGGCTTGACTTGAAATGTCTTGGTAATTTTTAATAAATGTTAATTTTACCGGATTTTCTGTAATAATAATACTACATGATGAGAACTTCGCCGAGAAAGATAAGCAAATCAAGTATCTTTACTTGACTCGTGAGGTTGTCGACATGTGGGATGTGGACTCAGCGATCATTGTGCCGATAGTCGTATCAGCCCATGGCTTAATTGCCAAGAGCTTCGATCAATACCTGAGGAGGCTCTCGTTAGGCAGCTGGACCAAGTGCTTGATTCAGAAAGCGGTACTTCTAGACACAGCTCGTATTGTTAGGAGGTTCCTCTCTCTGGAGCCCTGACTGCCGGTAGCTTGGACCCTGTTACCGATACCGGTGGGCTATTATTTTTGTTTTTTTTTTTTTGTAAGATTTAAATATTTAAAAATTTAATTTATATGTATAGACATGAATAAAGAATAATTCTACTACCATACTTCACTTTCAATCGTAGTTTTACCCGACTGAGGCGAGGCCCAAAAGGAGGGTTATGTGTTTGATCTGTATGTATGTATGTACAGATGGACCATCCGGAATCTACTCATTTTTAAACAAAATCCCGTGCACACGATGTCCACATCTGTGCACCACACAACTATTGGTCCGCACAAAGAGATTTTGAAATATTATTGAATTGTTGAATGAATTCTTTGTCTTGTCTTTGTCTTTGAAGGATCACAATAGCCACAGCCCGTGCAACCTCAGCTGGAGTAGTAAAAAAACCATTTGTATTTTTTTTCTTTCGGCCCTTGTTTTCATTTACAAAAACAAGGGGCTCAGCAAAAACCAGATGCTGCGATGCTATTGGTTGATAAGCGTAAATAAGCGCTTCTATAGCGGCCGGATGCTGCAAGCAAAAATAGTCCGTATGGTGGTGAGAATCAATTTGGCGTGATAGTATGTATGTATGTGGGTTTGTACATCCGTTTCTATGTTCCCTTGTAACTCCTAAACGGATGAACAGATTTGGATAAGTTATACGTCGTCAAATTTGTCTTGGTGTCGCGAGTGTCACTGGCTACATTGAAATAAAAAACAAAGAAAAATGCGGATTTCGGGTGGCCATATCGTGGAGTTCGAAATTCTTTTTTCTTCCAATACCATCGAGTGGGGTGTCAAAATGAAGGGTTTTAAAAGGTGATTACAAAAATATAAACAACTTATAATATGTTTAAAAGTAATTCGATGTGACAAATCGTATACAGTGTGTTTGGTTAACGATTACCGATACTTTAAAGACATATTATATAATCATTTCTATCGACAAAGACACGTTTATAAATACTCCTAACACAATTTCAATTTATTTATTTGCCAGAAACATGGTATGATTACGAGGTGTTCATAATATTGCATAGTGCTATATGCCTCACAGTTTTAACGATATGCAAAAATAATTTATAACTACATGAAATTACAACTAACATTTTTTACATCACATTAGTTTTCAATTAACCAACACCCCATGTTTTTTTATTCGGCTGATCTAAAGTATGTGCAATGAAATATCTTTGAATCTAAGAGACCTACACTTACCTTACTGCCATCTCACTCCCACTCGTAAGGTGCCTTATCTACCTGCTCAAGCAAAGAACGGGGTACCTGCGACATTTTGGAGTCTATGTACTGGGGCAGGGCGCTATGTTCAAATGACAATAACTCTTAAAATAATCGGTGTAGAGTCAATATTTTGATTTCATTCTGTAGATTGACTAAAATACTTTTGAGTAAACAGAAAACATATGCAACATTCAGGGTTAATTTTGCACTAGAATAGAAAATGACAAAAAAAATTGTAAATTATGAGTGTTGTGTTGTTCTTAATTTTTTAGGCTCTATTTGCATATTATGCAGAAAAAAATATTTAGTCATTCGATAGTCTTGGCGTTTACTCTTGCAATAAAGTCATGCATGTCTCTAGGTCTCTTAGATTCAAATATATTTGCATTTCATTGAACATACCCTAGATCAGCCGAATAAAAAAACAAGATGGCTGCCATTCGCAGGGTGTTGGGTTAGGAGTATTTATAAACGTGTTATTTTCGATAGAAATAAGTAATGACCCTTAAAGTATAAGAAATCGTTAAGCAAACACACTGTTTAATAAAAAGGTTTAATCGTCTGCGAATTCTTTTACTTTATTAAACTAAAAAGCTGGAAATAAAAAAGTAGTTGAAAATACTAAAAGACCCGACTGAAAAGACAGAAAAGCAAAAAAATATTAAACAAAAATTGGAAGCAGGTAGGGCCCATTCCATTTTCATAATGTTATATTACTTATATTAAATGTGATTGTTTTATGCTTTTCTGTAACTTCCTTGACTAGAACAATTTTATCATCATTCGAAATAACCTCTAAATCGTTCTTATTACGGGCTGCCGTTCTAAATAATTGCATTTACAGTCTCTGTTAATTTATCTGTCATTTGCTGCTACTATGGCATTTGTGCCATCTGCAAAAATGACTATATCAATGGACAGGTAAAATTGTATTCATGTAATTGATTAAGTCATTAATAAATAAGATAAATAAAACAGGTCCCAATATAGATCCTTGCGGGACGCCCGTAGTCATCATTACAGTTCCTTATTTGTAAACTTTCTTGGAGCCATCTTGTATTTTGTCAATTTCTACAAACATTTTTCTGTTTCTGAGACATGAAATTATGAAGAGAATAATTTCAAGGCCTTACCTCTTATACCCTAATACGTCATTTTTGTAAGAAGCAATTCGTGGTCTACAGTGTCAAACGCGGAACCTAAGTCGAGAAAAATTCCGGCAAAAAGTGTAGCAACACAAACAGATTCTTTCGATACTTGCATCGATCAAAGTTTTCGTGCCACGACCACGACTCACTGTAACAGTTTCACCTTCAGTTCAAAATTTATTGCAAATAAAGCACAAATGAGACATTTAAAAAATATATGAATTGCTAAAAACTGTAATTGCTTGCCGCTTGCAATAAACACGTGTATTCACTCGAAAGGAACCTTCAATACTAAAAGTATTTCATTTAAGTCACTTGAAAAAAGCAGGTACAAGAGCCTCGCCGCGTAAACAATAGAGAAAGCAGATGTTGATCAAGCCCATACTGGTAGAAGGGACTGGCTAAGGGACTGAATTTCGTTTGAGTGTATATTCTGAGAATTGTATATCTTTACATAGTATAAAACAAAATCGCTCCCGCTGTTTGTACGCTTAAATATTTTAAACTACACAACGGATTTTAATACAGTTTTCAGCAATAGATAGTGATTCAAGAGGAAGGCTTATATGTATATAAATATAATCTACATTGAATCCGTGCGAAACCGGGGTCAGTCGCTAGTTATACATATAAGACACAAATAGGCATTTTTATTTATATTAAGTGTCTGACTATGTATATACGTGGCATTTGTGTGCATATCATGTAGTCTACAATTTTTGTCTGGGCTATATTTTTTATAAAACTTAGCGTTTTCGAGAAAAATCAAAAACTGAAAATTTTGACCATTGACCTTGAACATTTTTTAGCACATGGGATCGATGGGGACTTTTGGCACTTTATTTCTACTGGTGAACCCAGCGTCTCTAGCAAAATTCAGCTCTTTCGGAGTTTTTGTTATTTGATAACTATTTTTATGTCTAATTTGACCAGACTATGCAGCGATAGCACACGGTGCATCATACAATGTAGGCTAAGGATAACCACGCCTAGTAACTGTGCTGCCTTTGTCAGATATATGGGATGGGTGGGCAATGAGAGAAAATTTAATTTAAAAAGGGATTGTTGTTTTATTGTTACAGCTGTCATTTTATTGTGTCGTTTTTTTTCATGTCTCTTGATGGTCATCGGCAAACTTTAAGACGGACTTTTAAAACGAGACATAACAATGCTGTTTGGTGGTACAATGAGAACGTTATCTCCGCGGATGATTCCTTACAAAATCTTTACTACATAACTGTGCTTATTAACTATTCCCGCTGCAGAGCGATGGATCGAAATCGGAAGAAAAATGAGAGGACCACAAAAAACTATCAAGAACAACTCAATCTTAACGTAATGGTAAACTTCCTGCGTCGCAAGAGTGCAATGCGGACGTCAACACATTGAGATCACTGTGTTATTCTTCCGTTAAAAATGAATGTGCCTTTGCCCAGCAGTGCGACAGGACATGCTATTAAAGTAATGCACTAAAATCATCAAACCGCATCAAAATCCATCGTCAAGTTATGAGTCAAACCCTGAGAGAAGACCCAGGTATATGATACTGAAAGCGGTAGTGTACCACCATATGGTTCATGTAAGAAGAGGTGCAAGCTTATTCGAAAGTAGTTCAAAGCTAGTGATCTATAAAGGTCTGACCATACCAAGGTCATCCAATGAATAGGATGACGTAATAAATGGGAGGATATTAATTAAAGCGATTATTAAGTAGTTTATTTGTGACCCGTAAAGGGTAGATCGGTCAAACTTGAAAGTAGGTCAAAGCTAACTTCTAAAGGAAGAGCATTTCTTGGTATATTGAAAGTTCACAAGATCAATGCTGGAATAACCCATAGAAATGCAGGGGTTTCGTATTTTCCAGTAGCTGGGTTGCTTGATGTTAAAAACTAGTATTCTGCTGCATCTGGTTAGACTGGACGTCGTCCCCAAGATAGCTGAGAAAATATTATAAATGATCATTCTACAATATGATACTGTTTGGTTTAGTCTACTTTCTGTTTCAAACAATCGAAAACAAGGCAGCTTTCGCTTTTCTGATAACTTTATTCTTTGTTCCCAGTCTTTAGTCATGGTTCTGCATACAACTCAAGCCTTTTCTCTTTATTCTCTTTAAGTAAAATTAGTTAGTTAGTTTGTATGTATGGGGTAATCTCCAGAACTAATGATCCAATTCTTAAAGTTCTTACACTAGCAGAAACCTACATTATTCGTGGGCTATAAATTATATTTATATCATGCATATTACTCGAGCTATCACAATTATTGCGGACGAAGTCGCGGGTGAAGTGCTAGTCCCAAATAAGTTCGTCGCCCAGTCTAACCAGATGCAGCTGAATACCAACTCAAAAACCCTTTCATAATAAAAATCGTGATTAAAATGACAAACATTGAAAATCAAATTGCCTTAATATACGAACATGACTGTAATAAAATTTCAAACGTGACTAATTACCACACACTCGAGTATTGCACTTGGCAACAGGGCGATAATGCTTATTGGTCAGCAACAATTTTGACACGGTACATCCGTCACTACTTGTAACTTACAAATGGAATTGTTACGTAATATGCTAGATTTTATTATCATCATTTTAGTCACACTAGGACCAAATGAAGCATTTTCCGTGACGGGCGCAAAAAGTCTGACTATGAATGACTATAACAGAAGGCAAAGAGAAACGATGGATGGTCTTTGTGAAAGATGATAGGGCAAAAAAGCGGCTGTTGAAATGATGACTAACAGAAGTATGGAAGCAAAAGACATGATATTGCAGTAAAATGATGATGAGCGTGGAATGAGTCTACATTTGGGACAATGACAATAAGGCGTATCCCGAACAGTCTGCCTCCTTAGTAACTGTTGACTAGATGAAATATTCACCACACCTATTCTCGTCTAGTTTGACCCTAAAAAAGGAAGAGCAGCTATAAACTTTTGATTGGCCTGTTGGTCTAGTGGTTAGTGACCCTGACTGCTAGGACGGAGGTCGTGGGTTCGATTCCCACAAAGGACAATTCTTTGTGCGATGAGTACGGTTATTTGTTCTGTATCTGGGTGTGTAATTTATCTATAATATGTATGTATTTAGAAATATATAAGTATGTTTATCAGTTGTCTGGTTGCCATAGTACAGGCTCTGCCTAGTTTGGGATCTTACAGAGGAACCTATAAATTTCAAATCAGAACACGGCCACACTGCTTGGTGGTAGAAATATGAATGGTATCTTTATCTTCACAAAGAGATCTACTATTATAAGACGGTAATGTCCACTCCATACTAACCTACGGTGCTCAGTCCTGGTTGCTCACGCAGAAGTTCCGCCTTGGAATTTGTCAAAGGGCAATGGAGCGCAGCATTCTGGGTCTCAAAAGGCAAGGCAGGGTTCGAAACACCACGCTGCGTTGGAAGGAAGGCTGCTAGGTTAACGTGAGATTGGGTGGGTCCCGTCAGCCGCATGCACGTCGACCGCTGGGCAAGTCTCCACACCATGTGCGATCTGGACGCGTACCGCGAGTGCTGGTTCGAGGAGGCACGGGAAAAGCAGCGTCAGGCAATACTTGTCTGGCATTTTGCTGAACTCGGCCTGAAGAAGTAAAGTTTGAAACTTTGGAGGTAGGGGATGTAATCTTCGGAACTCCTTAACCAATTCCGATATTTTTTTTCACTGACAAGAGCTACATACTCCCCGAGTGTTATTTGCTATATTTACGACGATCCCGTTGGATGATTTACTACCATAACGTGAGCAAAACCGCGGGCAAAAATTAATCAATTTCATTTAATCTGAATTCCATCAGTTACCTAACCCATTCGTATGTTAACCTCGCACAGTTAACCTCTATTCTTAACCGCGAATGAATATAAACAGATTTTAACTATAAGAATACAGTTCCTACTGCTCACACACATTTTTGGAACCTCTCCAAAAACGTGGAGCGAAGTATGTGTATTTTAGTTTATTTATTTATTTGTAAGAGATGTCGGAAGAACTGTTGATATATTTTTTACTATGTATCTTTAGAACTTGTACACAAGCAATTCATACCGAAATCGGACTGTGGATGGAGTACCTCCATTTCATGTCGAGATCTCTCCGGGCCTCTGAAAGCACCGTAGATCTTTGCCAGTCTTTACGGGTAGTCAGAAACCTGACAGTCTAACAACCAGACTTACGAAAGGCTATCATGTCTCCTGGAACTGGGTTGTGGAGGATAGAGAGTCGCTGTATGGTAAAATACTGGTATTGAATTGCATCCCGTAAGACTGGAAGCCATCTCCAACATACTTGGCAAAAGCTAAAATACAAAGGCGCTCTGTAATCGATAGCTGTAACCCTAGTCTTCAAGTTTGTTAATAGGATACTTTTAGCTAAGCGTGCACCATCGTTGACCCATCATCAGATGAGTTAACATCAGATAGTTGTCTCCTTTGCAATAAAAAGAACGTGCACATCTTGCTACATCGCTCTCACATAATGTACCATCTCAACTTGAATGATGTAACCAAGGTTTTGTAAAATATTCTGATTTAAAAGAGTGTCCATGGAGTTTCTTGCCCGTTCTTCTCCATAGAGATCTACGTTAGGGAATGGGCAACTACAGTACTTTCACAGTTTTTATGCCTTGTGACTGGGACTGCAGCTACATTTCATCGTTGTCTTTGTTTCGACAATTCAAATGCCTGTAACTGGCCTACTTGAAATAAATGCTTTGATTTTGATTTTGAAAGCAAAAACCTCTTCATGTACAGAGAAAAGATCAAGTATTGATCACCACGTTCTCTCACTGGGTGTTGACGATCTCTCACCGGACGTGACCCGTCCCACTATGTGAGTGAAAGAGAGAGTCCATCTGTGTTTGCACACTAATACTTCCTGCATCGATAAGCTTGTCTTTTCCGAGATTTGCCACAATGACCAAAAACGGTCAGGACTGTTGGCAATTGCATCCAAAATTAACGTTTGTTTCCCGCATAATAATTTCTGATACCTATTTAGAAATCGATAGCTTATCAATATGTTATCATAAAACGATGGTATCGCAAGGACGTCTGTGGTTGAATGTTTGATAATAATGTTATTTTCGCGGTGCAATAACAGCTGTATTCTTCACTTACATCTGCCCCCCCCCCCCCCCCTTACGAAATACAGGCCTGATCATCATGATCTTCCTGCCCTTGTTGCAATTTATTCGGAACAGCAGAGTATGTTTTCTTCTTCCATACTTCTCTTTTACTCGGCATCTCAGCAGTCACCTCCTTTCTAGCTATACCATTTTTCAAATACATACCCATCGTTTCTCTGGCTCCCCTCCCTTATAGCCAATCACGATCACACTCGAAACTTTTCAGACTTTAAGTTATGTTTGACTGTCAGATTGTCGAAATTATATTGATGTTGCATTGAAATTGACGTCATCTGAATTGCAAATCTTTGGCATGGAACAACGAGTTGGTTGCAAAAAAATCTGGGAAACCGAGAAACCCATTTTCGGCGACTGCACTTGCTGTTTTCTTAACTTATTTTTCGATAAGTACTGGGAAAACAGAAATTATGAAAGAGTACAAGTCTTAGCAACATCTCCGAAACCGCATTTTCTTACCAACAACTAGTTTACCAACAAAATCTGAGTCATCAATTCGAGAAGAAGAAGAAGATTTTATTTCATACTAGTACTAGGGTAGATGGAGTACTGAAGAGGTTTGCTGTCAAAGAATGAATGTTAATAAAATTCCTCAAATCAATGATAGCCACAGGCACACTTTAGATGACTATGAATTCTACCATGTTCTTGTAGTAAGTACTAGGCTATCAGAAGTTTTCCCAGATATAGAGATAAACAAGCGTCATCGGAAGACGCGTATCGCTTGATCGTGTAGGTAGTGGCCAAGGCGGTAACAGTTTCGTCATGCCACTCATATGGCATGCAAAACAGCTGATTAACACGAGTTCTTCCATCGTTTATCTATAAATTGAATTGTATTCCCCCTTATCTTTACGAGGTGAGCAGAGAGAATGCTATCTTTAACATGATGGCACGTGCAAATCATGAATTTTATGCGATAAGACTATACTACTATTTGTTGAATAGATGCAAGCTATTTTGTCTAATAATATCAGTTATTGTTCCACTGCAGAACAATGGCCTCTTCTCATGCAGAATAGACACGAGCATTGATCACCACGTTTGCTCACTGCGTGTTGGCGATTTAGACCATAGGTTTCCTTACTATGTTTTTTCTTTACCCCACCCCAGTGATTTCTTTCTTTTCGGAACCCAATTAAGTCTTAACCTAGATACCAGGTACTAGGGTAACACAGAAGGTAACAAGTATCATTGACCAGCAAACAAATTATAAGCTGAACCATCCTGCTTGGTACCAGGATATCAGTGTAACATGCGTTTCTTTGTCAGCAAAATCCATTGCGTACATGACATACTACGCAGTTCGTGCACGCGCTCATTTTGCGTAACATTTTAATGATGATTATAAACTTGATTATTTAATTAGCAGCTTCAACTTCAATGTTCTGTATGATCGTCATCATCTGACTAGCCTTTTCCCAACTATGTTGGGGTCGGCTTCCAGTCTAACCGGGTGCAGCTGAATATCAGTATTTTACTTGGAGCGCCTGCCTATCTGAATAATACAACCGAGTTTCTGGGTCCCACAATACTGCTTCGTAACTTGGATACTACCCTTCGATGTTCTGTGTGTAATATGGACTACGACGTTTGCAAATATGATCGTCTAGGATAGGCAGCATCCTCCTCTCGTCTGCTTATATGAAAATACTGCAATCGCCAATCCATCTAGCAGGTGTTTTTGTTTCGAAAACTATCGGCAGTCATTGGGAACGCTCATTTTTTTAGAAGATGGTGACAGATATATGTCTGTATGTGTGTATGAAAATATTGTCTGGCTGTCTTCATTTTTGTTTAGAAGTGGAATCAAAATTTACAAATATTTCGTCATAAACACAGCAGGTCCCAAAACAGTTCCCTGAGGAAACCCAAAATTTTGACAAAGATTTCACACAAAAAAACGACTGATAATTTTCCCAAATTACAAAAAAAAAGTTAATAATTTTTGTATAACAATAAAAACGTTGACAATAAGATATTTTTTATCCCGAAAGTAATTAATAAGAATAAAAAGGTACCAACAGAATCCGAAACATACTAACCTATAAACGATAAAAGCGTTGATATACTAATTCACGTCACTTATCTAAATTCTGCTCACGGAAACAAATCTAAAAATACACGTCTGTATGTTGACAAACATTCGTTTATCTCGTTCTACCTCGTGTGTTTCTATGTTCTGTCTCTTTTTGTCCGAGTCACAACATATGGTAACGACACTTGATTATTCTTTAGTAGGTGGGGTACTTGTTATGATTATATGATTTAGGTTAGCAACCCGTTGATTTTAAGTTGCTTTTTCCTCTGATTATCACTCAACAGTGTTGTGATGACGATGTGGTATATGTGGTGATTTGTCATATATTTTGTTGATGAAAGGTTCATTAACTTGAATACTGATGTCATAATGTCACTTGACGACACAATTTTTATTAAGATTTAGGTCCACACACCATGACTTTTCTTAACTATGTTTTGGTCGGTATCCAGTCTAACTGAATGCCGCGGACTATCATTATTTTACATGAAGCGACTGTCTTTTGACCTCCATAACCCAATTACTAGCCTCCTGCCCTTTTCGTAATTGATTTGTGATCAGCACCAGGCATGTCTTCTTCTTCCATACATTTCATTTCAGCAGTCATTTCAGTATTAAAGTCTTTTCTATCCTTATCGTCTTTTACACAACCTTGATATCCCAAAGTTAGATCAGAATTTAGAATTTAAACCAGGTCTATTCCTACTATTTTCAGACTGGAGGCGGATAGCGAAGGACTGAGTACTGTGACATTGCTTAGGAGGGGTCTATATCTGGCAGTGGTCTGCTTAATAAGATTGCTGTCGATTTCGACCTTAATAGCGAGGCAAAGATCAGATGCGAAGTACTCTTAACCGGCGTTCGTGTATGACCATATGTATGAATGTGGACGGAGCAAAAGGAGTATATAACGATCGTAGCAGATAGCGTTCTGTGGATTCTTCCATCCCTTACGGGGATAAAACGTGATTATATTTTAGAACTGTTTCTATGGCAGATTACGAGAAAGATTTCTCAGAAATTGACGACCAAATTAGTACATTAAGTCATAAGAAAGTAGTCTTCGAGCCAAGATAAACAGGGTTGCTAAGGTGAAACTGGGCTGAAGCCAGGTAACTGTCACTTTTTGTTGATTATGCTCTGATGGTCACGTTACCAAGGGTTGCAAGAGACTTGAGCAATTGAGCATCATTGATTGGCTATATTTAGGGTATCGTAATTATAAAATATTTTATTTAAGTCCTGTTAAGGGTTTTTTTGGATGAATAACCAATATTTGCTTGGAAAAAAAAAACAACTTTAGTCAATATACATAACATAACCATAACATCACGCCTGTAATCCCCAATGGCTTAGGCAGAGGTGTACCTACTAGTACACCCACATTTCGCCAGTTACGTTTAAGTCCCATGTAATAGGGGGCGAGTCTATTGCCATCAACCGGGCGCAATTCCATTCTCCGTGGCAGCTACTGAGAAAATGCCTGATGGAAAACCCTAATAACACTTTGCCCGACCCGGGAATCAAACCCAGGACCTCATGCTCAGCAGTCGCGCTTGCGACCACTCGTCAAATGGGTAGTCAATTTATTAAAATCATTTTTTTACTCAATGCGTGTAACAAAATGATTTTTACAAATATGCAGATTTTACGTTACAATTTCGACCCAAAAATACATAGTACGAGGGGAACAAATGGAAGATATCTCCAAAAGTACTAGGGTACCAAGTTAGCTAGGAGGTTTTCTCATGTGGAGCAAACACAACCTTCTTGTTCGAAAAAGATCAAACGACCTTTGCACTGGTTACATTGTTCCTGTCAATTGCATATTACAAGTGGTATTAAATTGTTTATTTATTAATTAAAATCTTTAGCAATTGTAATTCAACCAGTAATTCTGACTAGAAACAACACACGTGCCATTACCGTGATAATAGCCACAGGTGTTAAGAAACAGTGCATTACATTATGATGTAACTGCGCAGAATAGTACTAGGCGACCAGGAAGTTAAGAAGTTGGACTAAACTCATTTGAATAAACCTTCAGACGACATAGCAGAGGAAAATTAACTTTATTCTGTAGAATTAAAGGTTAAATTTGAGTGAACAGGTGTTGATTAACGTAATAGTAGGAGGATTATTTTTGTTTTTAATTCTTGAATCGTTGGATTCAGTCTTACGAAATAATCGTAGCTTGTGTTTATGTTTTCTTACTCACTAAATTTAGTTGAACGCAGTAAGTTGTGCAATTTAATTGAAATGTAAGATGCTAAGGTACTAAGGTCCTAAGAAGAAATTGCATAGAAAAATGATTCTACAAGGTGTAAACGGGACTCTTCACGAAGCCGGCGACGACTTTGGCACTTTCAATAACGTCCATCAGCTCCTAGATTATGATATTGTTCATGTTCGCGTTTCTCCGTCTATAGTATGTAACAGTGGCGAAGGTCCCAAACAACTCGATTCCTACCTGATTCCCTTTGAAAAATGGCAGTCAGTATTCTATAGACAAATAATATAATCACAGTAAAGATATACTGCGGCTTACCTCCTACAAAAATTTACCCTTCGCTACTGCTACTGGTACGTAAGTATATTCAAATGTTTTTGGGAATATCGGAAAGCAATGATGGGAGGCTTTTTCCCATCGGTGGGACAACACAAAGCTGCACCCTTTTCTGATGTCAAGTAACTGTAATGTCTGTCATTAAATTTATTGAACACAAAGGATGTCAAATGCAGCGTTTCCGACTTGAATATAACTGGTGAAATGTGGGTGAACCATAGGTACATTCCTGTCTACTCTTCGGGATTTGCAGGCGTGATGTTGTCAAGAATTGCCTTAATTTGAAAGTTGCAAGCCGAAAGTTTGAAAAGTATATAAAATGCATTGAGCCACGCCTATATCAAGCGACCCGGTGCCCCATTTACCTAGATACAATGATGAAAAGTAGACTTTATGTGCATACATTGAGTTAATCTTGCCTATATGATATTTACATAACATCAAGGGTTCAACAGAAGTGTACCAACATTTCATCCGTTCAATTTGAGTCCCATGTAATAGGTACGAGCCCATTGCCGTCAACCGGGCGTAAATCCAGACAAAGCTGGTGAGAAGTTTCTGATCGAAAAATACAATAACGCTTAGCCGACCTGGGAATCGAACGCAGGGTCACACTCATGGCAGCACTTCAGCGGAAAGACTTGCATGAACTGGACCACCGATGCAGTCAGTAAATGATTTTTCAATACACTTCCTTAAGAACTGGCTTTTACCGCACTAGGTTAGGAACAACATGCAATGTATTTCACACGTGTGCATTTTTTTCATTTAAGTACCACAACGTGTGCGGGAATAAAATTTTCCACAGATAATTCCTATGGTCGGGTATGATTGTTTTTTTTTTAAATCTCGGTAAAGAGATAATATGCGTATTTACGGCGTAAATATTGTTTGAATAAGTATTTAAATTGTGTTTAAAAATAGTAGTAATATTATTAATAAACACGATTATTTAAAAATATATTTTTCAATACACTCTCGAAAACTGGTTCTTATCGCACTACGATTAGGTTCAACCAACATGCAATGTATTTCACACGCGTGGATTTTTAATATTTTTCCGCACCCAGCGGAAATAAAAAGTTCTACAGATAACTCTACATATATTAAGTCCAAATGGGTTCAATAACTATAGTCGGCGGTGATTGTTTTTTTTTTTAAATCTCGGCAAAGAGATAATGCGTCTTTATGGCGTAAATACTTTTTTAATAATTAAATTGTGTTTATAAATAGAATATCATAGATAAACATGATTATTTAAAACAAATATTTACTTTTATGAACACATTAACATTTATATTTTGTGTTCTAAATTCAAAAATATTTGAGAAAAGGCTGTTTAGCGGTATCATACCTTTGCTTCTTCTTCAACATGGCGAAAGCAATGCGCGGCAAAAACCAAATTAAGCCATAGTTTCCTTATAATTCAGGACAAAAATACATTTCGTTCTATTATATTATTTCTTCGAAAGTGAAAAACGTCGTTTGATACACGTGGGTATTTGTTACTGCAGTTCTCGGCTCCATAACAACCTCGCCTGACGGCTTGGGTGTGAATTCGGCCAATGAATGAACATAAATCGAAATGTACTAAGTATTTTTTTAGGTAATTACAAGGATTTTGCCAATAGATTGGTTTTAGTTACCAAAGGATTTCTTATGATCCAGATAGGTACCGGGTTATGGAGGTCAGATAGGCAGTTGTTCTATGTAAAATGTAAATATTCAGCTGTATCCGGTTAGACTGAAAACCGACACCAACATGGTTGGAAAAAGGCTAGGCAAATAATGATGATGATGAATGATGATGTATACCTAGTTATGAATGACGAACAAACGTAAATCAAAGATCACGCTTCACCGCTCACACGATGACAAAGTACTAGGCGCCCATAATGCTAAAAGAGCTTTTGTATGTTAATAAGACCTTCATAACATGCCAACATAACGCAATAGCCAAACCTCAATCAAATTCCAACCTAACAGTTAACAAACAAGATTCAATTTAAACAAACGACGTATACGACCTTTGGTAAATAAAATAGAAGCAAGGTAATTCGTATTATACATGGAAAATTAAATTTACGTCTCTATTTATAGGGTGTAGGGTTAATTTTACGATGAACGAGGTTGGTTTATACGACCTTTTTAGGAATGGGGGCCGGTGTTCGAACTTCGAATGCAGTATGACGTCAAAGCTCCCCGAGCCCTTCTGACCTAGTTAAGTTGTCGTCAAGCGGAAAATATCATACCGCTGCAGCGAAAAGCGCTTTGGTTTAATAAAGAGTCTAATGGAACGAAAATAAAAGCGGCCGAATTTAGCTGTTTGTAAATAACTGACTATTATGTGATTTGGATACGTTTACTACGCGGTATTTAAAGTAATATTTCCATTTTGCATGATAGAAGGGAAAGTAACACGTCATCACCATAACCTTGCAGCAAAAACACTCAGTCAACTGGGCTTAACTGAAACTGAACTGGCACGAAGCAATGAGCAATACAGTACTGTCAACCCCGGCACAAACTCTTTCTTCCTTGCTCCCACTGATGAAGAAGAAATATTTTCAATTATTTCCCATCTTAAAACGACGTCTGCAACAGGTTACGATGGCATTAATAACACATTTCTAAAACAGTGTTCACATGCTTTGATCGGCCCAATTGCCTTCCTGTGCAACTTAAGTCTAACTTCGGGCAAAGTACCTGATTGCGCAAAGATTGCGAATATATGTCCGATATTTAAAAGTGGAGATCCCAAAGTCCCTTCAAATTATCGACCGATTTCTCTGCTTACATCTCTTTCAAAAATCCTTGAGAAAGTTGTGAACAAGCGTCTACTCGCATACCTAGAAAAAAATAGATTATTGTCGGACAATCAATACGGTTTCAGGGTTGGCAGGTCCACGGAGGATGCAGTAGCCAACTTAGCCGATTATATATCCCTCAACCTTGGTCACGGACAGGCATGTACTGGCATTTTTCTGGACCTCGCCAAAGCATTTGACACGATTTCTAGGGAAATCCTGATCAAAAAAATGTCACTCCTGGGAGTTCGTGGCGTTGCTTTGGACTGGTTTACCTCTTACCTGAATGATAGAACCCAAAAAGTCATCTTAGGGGAATATTCTAGTGACTCAACCATGGTGCATTTTGGTGTGCCGCAGGGAAGCGTACTGGGACCTACCCTTTTTATTATCTATATAAACGGACTATGCGCCATGAAAATTCCCCAAGCCAAAATATTTACATACGCCGACGACACCGCTATCGTTTTTTATGGGAAGACGTGGGATGACGTTCAGGTTGCAGTTGAAGCCGGGATCAAGGCTGTCGCGAACTGGCTGCAACATAATCTCCTGACGCTTAATGTAGACAAAACGAAGGCAATAAACTTTGCAATCTCGAAACGCACGTCCCCTAGCAGTGTTGCTTGTCTACAGCTACACTCCTGTTCTAGCCCAGAAAATTGTACTTGCCCACATATAGAACAAACAGATACGATTAAATATCTTGGAGTCTTTGTAGATAACCGTTTGTCGTGGTCCACACATCTGAGTGCTTTAAGGGGTAGGGTTCGTAAGATGCTCCGTATCTTTAAGCAACTGGGTAAAATTGCCGATGACTCAGTTCTAAAGATGATTTACTACTCTCTGTGTCAATCAGTCCTTAACTACTGTATAATAGCATGGGGTGCGGCTGGCAAAACCTTATTAATAAATGTTGAAAGAGCTCAGCGAGCTCTGCTTAAAGTTGCCTACCGACGACCGTTCCGGTACCCCACTAACACACTATACACTGAAGTGGGAGTTCTTAGAGTCAGACAGCTTTACATCCTGTCTGTCACTCTAAGATTTCATAAAACGTCCTTGAGCACTTGTATCCTGTCAAGTCGAAGGGTACATTGGGAAAAGGTGCGATGCCGTAAAACAATCGGTAGAAGGTCTTACGGTTATATGGGACCGCACATCTATGCGAAACTCAATGACCGACACAAAATTCTGCAACTAACACTAACTAAATGTAAAACTACGGTAACAAAATGGCTTCTTACTCTTGACTATGACTTAACTGAAAGTATCATAGCCTAATAAACGCACATACATTTATATATTTAAGTATTACTATAAAACACAAACTTCACTCTCTCACAACACCAACACGACTGTCTTAATTCACCCCCCCCCCATACACACACACACACACACACACACACACAACACTCATACATATAATTATTATACATATCACGACACACATATCTTACATATCTTAGGTTAAGTACGAGTAAATTAGATTAGATTTAGGAATTTATTGTAACGGATATATTATTAGTGTAACAGTAAAAATGTAACCGGAACGAAGGAGCCTGGAACTCACGACACAGGGAATCCTAGTGTGAGTTTCAGGAAACAATGCATCGAATGTACTTTTTGTAAACAATAAATTATTCTTATTCTTATTCTATTCTTATCACCATTCTCTTGTCCTTATCCCAATTCATTTGGGGTCGGCAAGCATGTCTTCTTCTTCCATACTTCTCTATTACTCGTCATCTCATCAGGCACCTCCGTTCTTGCCATATCATCCTTTACACAGTCCATCCATTGTTTCTTTGATCTTCCTCTAATCTTATACCCATCTACATTCATACCACCACCAAATCTGGCAGTAAATAAAGCGATTGACGCTAACAAGCGTTTAATCATAGAACATAGAATGACGCGCAGCATTCGCTGAATGGTCAGCTGTTTAAAAAGATGGCGTCGTTCGGTCTAGTCTTGTTCCTAGTGATGAGAGTTCTTCGAAACCGATTTTTTTTTAATCGATTATAAATCAACAACAACAACAAGATAAACAAAAAGATAACAACATCAACAAGAATCAATAAGATCAATAAGAGCAACAATCAACAAAAATCAACAAGATAGCAACAAACAAGCAAGCATCAATAAGATAGCAACATCAAGGCGCTGCTGGTCTTTCTCGGGGAGCTGGGTGGATCGAATAAATATCCCAGCCGCACGCAAAATACGCGCTTTGGTCGTGGAGTTCCGGACACCAGCCCGTTAAACAATACAATACGCCAAAGTTATTTAGCTAGTCAAGTTATCAAGTATAGAAATAATACTACCCATTGATCTGCAAACGGTACAAGCGCCTTTGACACCCCCAAGTTAGGAACATCCTATTTCCAGAAAACCCCACAATATCCCGCAAAAGAGTACGCAAATAGATTTCTAATTTTAGCTTCTGTAAGATTTTGTTTTGATCAATTGATCAAAAGATGAATTGATGTTATTTCACAAACTGTAACGAGATAAAAAATGTTTTTATATATTTGCGTGGGTAAAGAGAAAACATAAAAATTTATGTATCAATAGGCTGGCTTATTAGATGGGGCAAACAGAACCGGTGATGTGAAATGATGAGAAGTGCACTGTAGGTACACCCTTCCTGAATCCTGGGATACGCAGGCGTTATGTTATGTAGTCATGATCAGTCAAGAGGATTGGGACCACGTCCTCCTGTCTGCAAATACCATCGGCATTCAGTCTATCCGTATGGACCCACTCCCTGTTATAGACGGAGACCGGTGACCCAGCAGCAGGAACGTGACTTGCCCAGTTTGCTTCCACCCTTCAAATTGGAACATGGCAACGCTGCTTGGCCTGGCAACAAGAACCGTTATTACCTTCCCGAGCAAGCGTCTGAATGAACTCTATTACTACCACAGTTAGGGTCATACTACAACTACTAAAGGTCAAAGGAAGCGGTTACTTGAACAATTGGGTCAAGATTCGAGTCTAAACATTGCGATAAAAATAAACATGTCTCATTGGATTGGGGACTACCGATTTACCGATTCATTGAACTGACGTAACGGACCAGAAAACAGCTGTCCAGATGTTTTAATTAAACTAATATACTGGTGTGTTTTGCCAAAAATCTTAAGTAAGTACTGTTTTTTTTTATTCTGCAGTATGTGATGTCAAATAGCTCTATTTAGTCTTAATATACAAGGTCCAGTAGGACTAAAAAGACCCTTAAACACGGTCATCCTCCAAGGAAAAGGAAGTATCCTCCGACCACGACCAGACGGGTGCTGTGTCTGGCGGGCTACTGCCCAGTAATTCTTGTAGGGTTATTGTATGAGTGGTATCCCAATTGAAAAATAAGGCGATGGAGGATTTTTATAACATCAGATACAATGTGTAATTCGTGGCATTGTAAATAGCGAAGTACCTTAAAGCATTTTCATCAGACCTTCGAATTGCTAAAAACTCTAGAATCATATACTTATAGCCATGTCAAGTAGGTTGCCTGGGCGATAGTATTTGATTAAAAAGAACGACAACTATGCAATCTGTCAAAACGTTAGAAAACCAGGTTACGTTAATAGAAAGTTTTTAACATTAATTTATTGGAGGCACCGACATAAAGCTTGCAGAATTAGCAAGCTGAAATGGCAGTGGGGTGGCCATTTTTGCCAAACGACCAATGGCCGGTGGAGAAAACTAGTCCTGGAGTGGGCACCACCTATACAGAAACGTAGATGGAACGCGTCTAGCGGACTTTAAAACGTGACTGGGACAGATTGGATATAGAAGGGGAAGGACAGGCCCACGTCCTGCAGTGGACTGCAATGGGCTGCGTTAATTGATTGAATATTGAAAAACTTGTTAAAGACATAGATAAAACAAATAATTATATTGAATACTTACTCTTTACTATGTACACGGTACACCACAAAAATATAGTTATGAAAAAAAAAGTGACACAAGGGGTGGTCTGATAACTAGTCTTTTCAAGTCAAACTTTAAATTACAAAAAGAAGAAGAGACAATATTGCAGGTATTTAAGTATAGGCAGACTACAATACCAACAGACATGTCGTAACGTATTCATAAGAATCGAACACCATTAAGAATCGATTTTCAACAAAAAATAATCGATAAAAAATCGATTCACACACAACACTCGAGCGCGTGCGTAAAAGGAATTGACGCAACGCTAGGTTCGAACCTTGGCACCGATTATGATATGCCGATCACGACTTTAAAATTGACGTAGACATTAGTATTTCGATTAATAACGTTAGTTGATTACTATTTAACAGAACAATACATATAGAAAATTAATACAAAACCATTATTTCCCGTTGGAGTTATAGAGTAAATATTATTAACTAGCTGGGTCCCGCGGCTTCTCTTATTGATTGGCTCCTTAGGGTCGTAGCGTGATATTCAATAACCTAAAAAAACAAAACATAGAGCACATACGAAAATGTAACATCTCACACACTCTGTAATTACCTATGTTGACAAATAAACATTCTGATTCTGATCCTACCTTCCCGAGAACTGGGCTATCAAATGCAAAAATAACTTTTCAAATCCAACTGGTAGTTCAGAGATTAGCGCGTTCAAGCAAAGTAACTCTTTTAAGTACCTAACTGTCTAGATTTTTCCGATAAATATAGGTTATCACATGCGAGGTACGGCTGCCGTCATGGGCAGTCTTCAAATCTGACAAACAGTCTTGCCAAAAGGTATTATGTTACCAAGTTAGGGTTATGGAGTCAGATAGGCAGTCGCTCCGTGTAAAATACTGATGTTTACAGCTACATCTTGTTTGGTTGGAAGGAAGGTAGAACTTCAGGTAGATTTTGTAAACGATTCTGTACAAAAAGAAAGAATCAGCCATATTCACTGGTATACTAAACACATGCCATTTACTGGGAAATGTTGATTCCGCAATTGCCTATTGAAATTCATGAATTAAATTATTAATTACAACGCCTGAAGATTACCTATAGTATGATTATTGCACTTCTTACAATAGATTATTCCCATCTCTTTAAAGTGACGTAATCTCTTATACAATTCTGCTAGCCTAGTACTTGACCGCTGACTCAGACGTTAAATGTCAGCTTGCAGACATCCCTTGACATACGGTGTAGGTTCAGTCGAAGTGTTCGAACCAAGCAGGCAATTTTTTTAAAACTTATTTTGTCCAACTGCTGGGCAAAGGTCTCAGCAGGCACATTGTGTAATAAAGATTTCATCACCACTGCTCTGAAAACGGTGAAGCCAAATATCGTGAGGAAACCACCACGTCCTCGAATCAAAAATCCTGCGTGGTAAATTTGGTAGACTCCCCTCTTTCAAAGAAAATGCCTGTATCCCAGCAGTGGGCATATTATAGGCTGATTATAAGGCTTTCCCCAAATGCATTGCAAAATATTTCAGGAAAATTTATTCGTAGTTTTAGAAGGTTTAGTTAGTATCAAACCTGGAAAAGAAATTTGAGATCATAAATTATTTTTTAACTAGCTTTTATTCGCAGCTTCGCTTTTGACCAGAGGCTATACAGTCTAATCCATAGGAGCCGTGTTTCTTTTTTCAAGAATTGAGTACCTAGCAAAGGTATAAACTATTATACTCTCCGGCCGGATATTAAAAATAACAGACAGTGATCACAATGTCTTTTATCTTGACAAAACTCAAAAAATCAAGCCAGTCTGGCATAACGAATCTTCTAACAGCACAAAAACCCGAAACCTCTATGTTCGATTTGAGATTCGAACAAAGTAACTCACGCTGTATTATGATTGCCTGTAGCTCGACTTTTGTTGGACCAAGCAGGCAATGAGCTTCGTACACCCGAAGAAACCCGATCAAACCCGAAGCAGGTTCCTACTATAATAATAGTAGCGTACAAAAGTACAAATGACGTCATCTCTCAACAGTTATGGTAGCCTAGTACCCAACGCGCAACGGTGAGTCAGTAACGGTCAATTAATATGTTGTTTTTTAATGCTGAGCGGATCAGTGATGCGCAGATAATGCAGATATAGAACCATGTGTTTATCTGATGGGAAAATATCATTACTATGATGGAAATATTTTTCATAAGATATTTTTCCTGTAGAAAAATGACAGCGAAAGTTTTGGTGTCGAATTTACATTTCAAAAACCCATTACATCTGAGGGCAAGTGAAAATCTCTTTCAAAATAATTCTTATTTCTGCAACGACTTTCAGCAAGATTTACATTAGTTATCCATTACTTAATTTCATCATCACAAATACCACTAAGACTGCCAAAGTTAGCTTACTAACTTCTGTTTGGCTCACTGAAATAACAACAGCCAATCATTCGATACGAGTTTGACAGCCTAACCAAAAAGTTTTTCAGAAACAGCAGATCAGGTAATTTCTAATGGGGACTGTCTTATTCAATTTTAAAGCGCTTATAGAGCTGATTTATAAGCCTAATCTATCCACCGGGCCCAGTCCAGTTCTAGAGAATTTTATTTCCTAAATATGCAGTCACATCTAAACTTATGATAATTATGATTTTACCTACAGGCAAATCAACATTATGTAGTTAAATACTAAAAAAATGGGTCGTCCCGGTAATTGTTATAATAATTATCAATGTTGTTTTGTGGTTTGACAAACAGTTAATATTACTATTCATAAGCGATAATATTACAATGTCTAACCGCTATGCTATCTTGGTACAGTTTAATTACCTATAATAATGTAAATGTATTTTGTTTTAAATTGTCTATGAGAAGAACTGCCGTATGCAATTCGACTGCCTGTTGATGATCTAGTGGTAGCTTCTGAGCAAGGAGTTTTGGAGCAAGGAGTTTTCCCCAGGTCGGTCTAGTTATTTTAACACTATGACTTCGTCCGCAAAAATTATGATAGCTCGGCTAATATGCATGATATAAACTATAGGCAATACTCGTAGCACCCACGAATAATGTAGCTTTCTACCAGTGATATTTTTTAGAATTGGATCATTAGTTCCGTAGAGCGTAGATTACCCCCTACATACAAACTTACGTACTTACAAACAAATTTTACCTCTTTATAATATTAGTATAGACTAGCTGTTGCCCTCAACCTTTGTTCGTGTGAAATTACTAAAAAAAATATTACTTACCTTATTGAATAGAATTTTGTTAACAATTTCAAAGGTTTTATTTTTTTTGCACGGAACCCTTTTGTTTTCTAAAATAAAACTAGCCTTAGTTAAGCGCCTTATAACATCAGCTATCTGCTAGTAAAAGTCCCGTCAAAATGGGTTCAGCCGTTTCGAATATTAGCCGGAACAATTAGACAGAGACAAAAATTAAAAAAAGTATAAAAAGCTATTATTTTGATGTTAAACACTTATTTGTGTAGATCTATGAGTAGCAGCCCGGCTTCTGAATTTGTGGTTGAAGGCTCGACCCCTATCATATGAGACTTCAACGTCATCATTCTTCTGCCCATATTCTAATCAATTGGGAACGGCGAAGCATGGCTTTTTCTTGCTAACTTCAACATATCTGACGCAACGTGGTTACTATGGGTACCAGTGGCGAAGGTTCCATATAACTCGATTCCTACCGGCTTCCCTTTGAAAAACGGCACAGTCAGTATTCTTTAGACAAATAATATAATCACAATAAAGATATGTGATGTACTCCGGCTTACCTCTTACAAAAATTTACCCTTCGCTACTGATGGGTACAACTGTGCCAATTCCTCCAGCACAAGCGTACTGTTATGTTATGTCTTTCTACGCATATGCTTGTGCTATTTACAAAGTATTATATATACTTTCCCTCACCGACTGGTCCGAACTTCTTTTGGCCTTGTTTCGTGAAAGGCAGAAACAATTATATTTTGCAACTCACGGTTGCGTTACAAAATCTGTAGGTTATTAATAACTTACATACATAAATTCACGCCTGTAATATCCGAAGAGTTAGGCAGAGGTGTTACAAATAGTACAGACGCCAGCATATCAATTCAAATTCCATTAATAGATTTTCAACTGTATCGTTAAAGTATTAGGTTCAAGTTTCATCATCTACCTAGCCTTTTCCCAACTATGTTGGTGTCGGCTTCCAGTCTAACTAGATGCAGCTGAATACCAGTATTTTACATGGAGCGACTGCCTATCTGACCTCCACAACCTAGTTAGCGCTAGGTAATACGATACCCCTTCGTAAGACTGGTTGTCAGTCTTTCGGGTCACTGACTACCTGTAACGACTGTCAAAGATCTACAAATGACAGCCGGGACCAACGGCTTAACGTGCTTTCCGAGGCACGGAGGAAACTCGGTATGAAATGGGTGGTCACCCATCCACGGACCAACCTTGGCAAGCACGGCTTAACGTAAAGATCGATCCAAGCGGGTATTAGGTTCAAGTTTGATTGGGAAAATTTAACAGTTTCCACATTTCGCCATTTATTTAAAGTCCCATGTAATAGGTGGCGTGTCTATTGCCATCAACCGGGCTCAAATCCAGGCTCCAAGTCCGCTATTGAGAATTCCTGATGGAAAACCCCAATAACACTGTAGCCGACCTGGGAATCGAACCCAGCTCCTCATGCTCACCATTCGCGCTTGCGACCACTAGACCCACGAGGCAGCATAACTTTAATCAAAGTATTCATAGATACATATATGTTACACCTGCATTCTCTCGCAGAGACAGACAAAGGTATACAACCTTAGTTTTTGTTTACCCTGAGGTCATCATTATGAAAAACTGTTTCAAGATTAGCCACATATTAAAAGCTTCCTGATGAGTACAACGACCGCTTAATCTGCCTAGCCTCTCCCCAACTATATTGTGGTCGGCTTCCAGTCTAACTGTAGCTGAACATCATTACTTTACATGGAGTGACTGTCTATCTGACCTCCACAACTTGCTTGGTGACACGATACCCTTAGCAAGACTGGTTGATGTCCTTCCACCTGTATAACGGGTGTACAATGTCCCATAACGAAGATTAAGCTCATTAATAAGGTTGTGTTTTGTGTTGCACTTGATAAAATTATAAGGTTTTCTGTTGAGCGTCAAAAATCTACCTACAATAGCCGGGACCAACTGCTTAACGGATTTTTCGAGGCAGGGACGGGGGGGTTAACTCATTTACGGGCCGACCTCGCCATGTGTTGCTTAACCCGGCTGTTATTGGTAGCCAGGAGCCCGTCAGTCATTATCATCATCATTCTCTTGCCCATATCCCAATTCATTAGGGGTCGGCACAGCATGTCTTCTTCTTCCATTCTTCTCTATTACTAGTCATCTCATCAGACACCTCCTTTCTAGCCATATCATCCTTCACACAGTCCATCCATCGTTTCTTTGGTATTCCTCTACTCTTATACCTACCCGTCCACATTCATATGCAAAACTTTCCTCACGACATTTTCTTCATTCTTCCGCATCATATACTACGACAACCGACAGGAGCCCCTCAGTAATTAACCAGGTCCAATTTTTATAAAAGCCCAAAAAAGTTAACCCGACCTGGGTATCGAACTCCGTACCTAACACTCAGCAGTCGCGATTGCGCCCAATAAATAGACCAATAAGGTCAAAATAGTTCAAAGAAATAAAAATATTTACCATAGAAATTCCCCAAAAGGAGATAGTAATTCGCACCTGAGGTACCAGGATCTTATAAACTAGTAGGAGGTACAAAAACTCACTGTTTCCAACTTCTCATCGTTACTCGAATCGAACACGTTGACACACTCACCTGTAAAGAATAAATTAAACCATTAAATATTTGTCGCAAGATTTTATGCAGGCCTGGTAGCGAATTCGGCTGAAGGTTATGTTTAAATGAATTATATTATCGACTATTTCAAAGTTCAAATAATTAAAAATATACTCGTAAATATGGACTTTGACGACAAAATCAGAGTATAGAACATATTAAAACTAAAATATTTTAACGGTTCACTATCTACTACTCACTGTGGATGATATTTTTATAATGATTTTTTAATCGTTGGCATAATTTAGTTTCGTGATATAATATTGTAGATACAACGAATGTTAATATAATTTATTGTGCTAGTTTTACCAATTAACTAATTAACATTACTGCCAAGTGTTTCATACTTTCTTAATTATAAACACACCAGTAAACTGCATGCTGTCTGTCTGTTTATATATGTACACATATAGATACAAATACAAAGAGATTGGTTCAGTGATAAATTCAAAAGCTACTTCTTAGGGTTCCGTGGAGTAACCAACGGGACGCTAAACTCTATTACTAACTCCGCTGTCCGTCCGTCAGTCTGTCTGTCAGCGGACTGTATCTCATGATCCGTACGACAGTTGAAATTTTCACAGAATGTGTATTTCTGTAGCCGCTATAACAACAAATAATAAAAAAATATATAAAGGGGCCCCTACTACGATGGTACGGAATCGAAACCCTTCATGCGCGAATCCGACGCGGACTTGGCCGGTTTTATTTTCATAAGGATATCATCAAAACCTTTATTTCTTAAAGCCATTTTTATTTTGCCCTTAGCCAGTCGGTATTCTGCTCGATTGGTAGCAACAGGCTCGCCTTCTAACTCATTGAACTTAAACTGGCGAAATGTGGGTGTACTATATAGATACACATATGCATAACCTATTGGCAATTAAAGGTTGATTGCACATTTTTAATTAAAAAGAATTGCACCGTAACGTCATTAGTGCGTGCATCAAAAACGGATGTAAGTAATAAGAAGTACACATAAACAGTTATAACATGTACGTTTGAGCCGTGTAAACATTAAGGGCATTGAGCCACGATTGTGCTCATCAAGGGCCTGGCTCACCACGCCTGTTTGAGTACGTAATGAGCCGAAACGAGCCAATTAGACATATAACTTTATTTTTGCGTAGTTTTTTTTACGTTTAAACCCAAATGTGATGTCGTTCATTAATTATTTTAATTATAACATAAAATCATGCCTGTAATCCCCGAAGGTTTGGGCAGAAGTGCACCTAATAGTACACCTACATTTCGCCAGATAATAATATGTTTAAGTCCCAACCAATCCTTATTTTTAAATAAAATTATCCTAAGTTACTCTTTATAACATCAGCTATCTGCCAGTAAAAGTCCCCTCATAATCGGTCCAGCTGTTTCGGATATTAGCCGGAACAAAGACAGACAAAAAATTTACTACAATCTTATTTATTTGTATAAATAGTCTGTTAATGTATGTTTCTTTTTGGTCCTTTCATTATAATTATTATTGGAGGTGACCAAATTTTCGACCAACAAAATATAAAATACTGTCCAGCGTCACGCAGAAGAAGAATTGTAATTATGCACGAAATCGCTTTTTAAGGTTCCTGTTATTTTTTTTTTAAATAAATGTTGAGTCTTTATAGAAAATTGTATAAAATTAGCATAAACATTTAATATCCGCATTTTAATGAAAGGAAACCGCGTTTAAATTCAACGTTTACAAACTCTGACACAAAAACCCCGTAAATAAATAAAGATTAAAAAAAAACCTTTGACACGATGTCATATACGGATGTCTTTGTTTATGTACTGTTGACTAACTTTAACTGCAGTCACTGGAAAAACAGATGAACAAATAAAAAGAAACAATAAACGATATATAAAAATAAAAAAGGTACCATTTTCCAACAATCACCAAAGCCCTCAATAAAAGTCAGAGATCACAAACATTTTGCCCACAAAACTTCATACCACAGATGGAACCTTCCCCTCTCCGAGATGAAAATTTCAATACTCCTTGAAATGAAATCCGCTAGGCACAGGGGGTGTCTAGACGGAGGCTAGACGGTTCAGACCTAACCTAGGTCAACGATCAGACGACAAAGGGTCCCTGTGGCGTTCACCTGCCAGACAGAGTCCTATGTATGTTTGTGTGTGAGTTATGATCTAGGAAATGGCTGGGTTTTGGGAAGGAAAGAATTTTGTATTTTTTTTGGGGTGTTTTTTTTCGATTTTTGGATCTTACTTCAAAATATATCTATTGTGGATCATAGGTAGGTATATAATACACATCTTAAATAATTAAATTGTGATCAGCATGTCCCGTCTATAGGGGTATACAATAGTTACTTAAATGGAAGTTAAATTAAATACATTAAAAATACATTATTTACTTTTTTCCATTTTTTACGCTAGTGCAAAATTAACCCCTGAATTTACCATGTGTGTATATGTTTAATTAGAAGTATTCGAGTCAACCTACAAAATGACATCAAAGTATTGACTCAACACCAATTATTTTAAGAGTTATAGTCATTTGAACATAGCCGTGTCCCAGCGCAGTGACTCCACAATGTTGCAAGGACCCCGTTCTTTGTTAGAGCAGGTAGTCAGGGGACAGCACGGAAAAAACTCGGTGGGGTAATAGATGGGCACCCATCCACGGACCGACCTAGGCAATCACAGCTTAAACAAAATAAATGATATCTCTAAATCCTGAACAAACATAATCCTTAAATCCTGCAAGTCTTCTCATCTTCATTCGGGTTCTTAAAAACCCCATAAATCAATCATTAGAAGACGCCACGTGGTTTTAAAATACGCCTAACGTCTTAGAAGATCTTCTTCGTTTATAATAATTTCACTTCATTTCGTGAACGAGCAGTAGGTAAGAATCGAAATAGGTGGCTTTCTGAAGTTACTGCCTACCCCTACGGGAAATAGGGAATTTATGTGTTTAGTTGAAATTATTATAAAGATACTATACTTCCCCGTTTTTGCAACATTTTTCATTGATACTCCGCTCCTATTGGTCGTAGCGTGATGTTATAATATAGCCTATAGCCTTCCTCGATAAATGGGCTATCTAACACTAAAAGATTTTTTCAATTCGAAGCAGAAGTTCTTGAGATTAGCGCGTTCAACCAAACAAACTCTTCAGCTTTATAATATTACTATACTCTATCCGTTTAGGTAGTTAACTAAAGGTAAACAATCTTGATGTGTCTTTTTACACAAATTCATATTAAACAAATAAACTACTTTTCAAACTTATGGTTCAATTGTTTTAGTATTCGTTACTGTTGTATTTACTTTGGTTTTTACTTGCATTTTATTTTTAAACTGAGTTTTTAAGTAAAAAGTTACGTCAAGATTGAAGACCTTTAGTTAACTACCTAAACGGATAGAGTATAGCACCCGCCCCGGCTTCGCACGGGTGCATGTATTATACATATAAACCTTCCTCTTGAATCACTATCTATTAAAAAAAACCGCATCAAAATCCGTTGCGTAGTTTTAAAGATTTAAGCATACATAGGGATATAGGGACAGAGAAAGGGACTTTGTTTTATACTATGTAGTGATAAGTAATAAGTATAATATTTCAGAAATATTAAAAAAGTTCCCTTAAAAAAACCTCAAGAAATCCTCCTCTATACAGTAATATTCTGTATTTATATGTATGTATATATAGTAGGGTCACCTGTTCACAAATGAAACACCAAAATTTCAAACCATCCTGTCTCTGCCGTTTCTCAAGTTAGGAGTCTAATTTTTTGCATCAAGATAGACAATTTAATTAGTTATCTCATCGTATTATAATTTTTTACTGTACTTTTATAATGTATGCATAAAAAAGCTTTTTTAAAAAAATGAACTTTGTTTCATTGTGTCCATATATGTGTATTCAATGAAACACCTGAATTTTTACAATGAAACAAGGCTAAGCAACAATGAAACAGTATTATTAGTAGGTAGTGTTTTGTTTGCTATGCATTAAATTAAAGAAATTTAAATGAAAATAATGTTTTATTCATAGTAATTATTATCTACGATATTAATCAGAATTAAACATTAACAATCACAGAGGTAATACCTGCTGGTTCAGGTTTAACAAAAAAACAATCACCCTGTCTCTGTCTTACTGGTCGTAAAAACTTATAAAATTTCAAAACAAATAAGTATTTTTTCGCTTAAAACAATCTAATATTTATCCTCTTCTTCTAACAAAACTAATAGTGTGGGGTAATGAACACTGCACTCACTAGCAGCTTTTCTTAGACTCCATCCCTGCCTTATAAGCTGAATAGCTTTAAGCATGTTAGCTGCCGAATGATCTCCTTTTTTTCTTATAATAGCTTTACTACGTGCCATCTGAAAAATAATAAATGAAATAACTACAAAGTAGGTAGTTACTGTACATAGCCAATAAAAAGCTTTAAGAAAGTTGCTTGTGTTTAGAAAAATTATCGTTAAGTATTGTTATTTTCCACATGGCCTACAATGAAAAAAGATAGTACACAATGACACACTGTTTCATTGTATACAACATACTTTTGTTTCATTGTAAACCAACAAGGTATTTTTTTATAACATAAATAAAAATTGCAACAAAGAGTGAACTATTTTCATACAGATTTAAGTCAAAAGACACTTTGAAACGTACAGAATGCAACGTAATATTGAACAATACGAAATTATCTTCTATAATTTGCTAAAAAATCACCAAATATGACCAAAAATTCTTACTTTTTCGCAGCAATATTCGTTATGCGTCACTAGAGACGACCTCTTCCACGCGGCGCGCTCGCAAACTGGGCGTGTGCGGGGGGGGCCTGAGAAGGTCCTTTCTTGCTATCCTGCTCTATCGGGCAACGTCGCATTTTAGAAATATCGCAAAGTTTCACTGTGTACGATTGTTTCAATGTTGGACAGGTGACCCTATAGGAAAATATTTACAATAATAGAATTTTCTTTTTTTTTTATTTATATGTGTAATTATATTTGTATGTAAGTTTATTTTTTATAGATCTATTTTTGTTTTAAGTTAATTTAAATTTCCATGTTTTGTCTTTTCTACACATTGTGTCTACATTTCTAATCCATCTTTCCTCTCGCAGGTCTGCTGGAAGAAATTTCTTATGAAATAAGCAGTACCTTTGTGCTCTTCTATGTTAATATAATTTGTCCTGTAAAGTATCTGTGTGTACATAAATAAATAAATAAAAATAAATAATAAGAAAAATATACTTAAAACAATGCGGACTGACACCCAAATACGACTATCTTGCACGGTAACCACGAAGGACAGAAACTGTCTCCGTTTACATAATGTACTCAACTAAACAGGTATACATGTATAACACAACCAAGGACCCTGACCTTTCGTCTCATTTGCAACTTGTGATTAAATTACTTATAGCCTATTTTGGTCCAACCTTACTTCAAAGGAAAACTTTATTAAAGTAAACAAGGAAAACACTGACGTTTCCAGTCATTTTCTCTCGTATAAGCACAACTTATGACAATAGGCGTTGCCTAGAAAAAGTTCGGCATTATTTGTAACTAAAAGAGTTTTTGTTTTAAGTGTACTTGATCAACTTCGAGGTAAACTTTTTAAAACAGATGTAATTTGTTTTGTGAATCGACAAAGAGGGAATGAATGATTCATAAGAACCACGGTACCATCAAAAGTAAAACCACCACCACGTACCATCATAATGGTTTTAGGAAGCTGCTGGGGCTGCCTTGCTTCCATAGCGCGTCAGGAATATTTGCCGAGGCTAGAACTGATTGTTTTAAAACAATTGTACGCAAACGCATAGCCTCCCTGATGCCTCGAGTGCGCGACAGTGCCATTATGGAAAGGGTTGATTGCCCTCTAGTGCGGTACTGGAACAGTTTGCACAAGTTGAAAAATCTGAAAACCTGATCATCATAGCTCAGCAAATCTGCTGTCAAGATGTTTGACAGTTTCGGGTAGCTTGATGTGCTGGCGACTGTACTTTATAATACTATGTAGTCTATGTACCCAAGTGCGGAAAAAGGTCGACACGCTTTGTTTCAAAACAAAAAGCAAGGCCCTATACAACTAAACACAGAAATAACAATATTAATACAATGTACATTTATGTACATATAATATACATAATGGTTGTAATTTTATTCAATAATGACACATTTAGTAAGACAAATGCGATTTAATTATGAATTGTTTACTTGGCACGGTTGCTTACCTAAACATAACTAGCGAAATATAGGAATAAAGTACATTTCTGCCTAACGCTTCGGGGCTTACAGGTGTGATGTTAGGTCATGTTGTATCACTATCGTTCCGGTGTAAAAAATCTGTTGTTTCAGATAATATTTCGACCACACCAGAAGACACCAAAAGCCATAGAATTTCCGACCCTAAAGACAAAAAAAGTGTATTCATACCGAAGTCAATTAGAATAATGGCGGACATTACCTGTCTATTTTTATTGTTGTTTAAGAAAATAGATTAAATTTTTCGGCTGTGCTCTCTTACATGATGGGATTTACTTAAAACATTTTCCCGAATTTTGCAAAACTACCTAAATAAGCATATTTTTTTATTTAAAATATGACTTAATCACGATTAACATGCAGTGATAGCCTACTGGTGTGACCGTCAGACTGCCAAATCATAGGTTTCGAGTTCGAACCCAAGACACGCACCTCTGATTTTTTGGATTCATTTGCGTATTGTATAATTATCACTTACTTCGGCGAAGGAAACATCGTGAGAAAACCAGCATGCCTGAGAGATATTTCTCGACGGCAAGTAAAGCTAAGTCAGAGGCGGCATTAAAGCTCTGACAGCAAGTTGGGCACTAACCACACGATAAAGAAAGAAGATCACGATTTAAAATATACTAGTCAATGTTTATAAAACCCAAGCCTAACTGCCAAAGGCGGAAAGCCCATAAACTTAAATCCAAAGGCAAATCTACATCCAAAACGAAGCAACAGTTCCCGAGAAAAATGACAGGGCAAATTTCGACACCATGTTTATTTTTGTTTCAACATGAATCAGCCTGCTCTTGTGTTTAGAGTTCCACGAAAAAGTACAGAATTCTTCATTAAACTTCCAGAGCATGCGCAAATTCTATTACCTGATCCAATTAAAAATAATAACACCAGCCTATAGCTGTTCCACAGCAGGGCAAAGACCTCTTCTCATACAGAGAAGGCACGAGCACTGGTCACCTTGGTACTTGCCCGGATTTGAACCCATAACCTCGTGTTTGAAAGGCGAGACCATAACCTCGGGGCCATCACGACATTAAAAATATTCTAAACTTTATTTGGTAGAAGCGTCAAATCTTCAGCAATTTAAATCTTATTTATCGTTATTTTTTTCAAGTAAACCTATTTATTCAAGTCTGTTTTAAATATTCAAAACAATACTTACTAGCACTGAAAAGACAAAACATATCTAAACACTAACTATCACAGTTCAATACAATAAAAAATCTATCACAGTCCACGCGTATACGTAAAAACTTTCGAAAATCGAAAGCGCGCAACGCGACTGCACCGCGCGGCGTCTCGATGCAAACTGACAATATTGTTGCATTTTTACCCCAACTACCTGCAGGTCGTCTAGACGAAGAGGGGTGTGGGGGGCTGAAGGGGCTGTGTATTTTATCAGTTCATGCACTTTTGGAAAAGATTCTCGTTCAATTAACGTGAACAAAGAACGGTCAAACACCTTTTGTGTTTCAGATCAGATGGTACAATCATGAACATTAGAAAACATTCAGAAAAAATTAAAACGTGAAATGAATTAGTGCTTTTGAACAAGACCTATTTCATGGTAAAAAAGGAGTTAATGATGCCGTGACGACTGACAGAAGAGAATGGAAGAAGAAAACGTATTGTGCCGAGCATGAGTTTATCGCGAACAGACAAGACAAAAAGACTTTGTTTTATAATATGTAGTGATTGAGGTGGCTTCGAACAGTTCATCTATACTAATATTATGAAAAGATCATCATGTCATCAACATAGCTAAAGAAGCAAAATAAGTATTAACACGTTCATTGGGAGGCCAAAATGCAGAACTTACCTAAATGGCCAAAATAAAAAAAAATCGTTGAACGTCCTCCCTAGTGGCCTGAACAAATACCAGAACCCAATATGCTGTGGCCGTTGTCTAACAATTTCGCATGTATTGTCTTGAAACCGGATTTTGTTTACAGCTCAATAACAATCACTCAGGATAGGGGCTACTTCGAACCTTGTACCTGCACTTCTTTCGTTAGATTTTTTTATTTATTCATTTGTTTAAACTTCATGTACAAGAGTGATACATAGGCGGACTTAATGCCACAAGGCATTCTTAGGACAGTATTGTGATAAACGGGAACCATATATATAAATACCATTTTGTTTACATAAATAGGTACATACTAATACACAGATTAAATTAAATGAACTAATATATATTATATTTATAATACATACAAATACTATTAATAAAACTCAATCTCTCTATTAATTATTCTATTAGTATTCCTATGATCACTAATGACTAGCTTGTGTTGTTTTTACCTGTGATTCTTAAAATATTGCCATTTATATAGGTTAATTGAACGTAATTCTATGCAATACTTAGACATTAATATGGTAGTTTAAAAATGTTGAAAAAAAAATATAAATAAATTCGGCACACCTGAACTTTTAATAGAATAGAACGATTTTAGTCTAGATTATTTAATGGGTCCCGACTGTTGCAGTCAATATGTTCCGTATTAGAATTTATTACCTATTTGTTTTATTTTATGTGTGTTGTGTATTGATAAATTATTTTAATGTTGTAGTACTTAAATTACTTTCTGCACTTCGTACTGAACTTGCTTTTTCTTTTCAGTTGTTATTTAAAGTTATTAGTTAGTTATTTTTTTATAATTTTTAAATTGAGATTTTTATTTTACACTTTATAGTTACGATTATTTAAATTAAAATATGGTCGTGATATACCATTTAAAAATCCTCATGATGAGCCCTTTAATTTGATACCCATATTGTAGTTACCAAAAAAAAAATATTTTTTTTTATCTTTAAACTGTAGCGTCTCCGTCGTCATGTTGGTTTTTTTTTCGCGTCACCTATCTAAGAACACTTGGGTTACCAAGACGAATCTAACGATATGTTAATCAAATAAAGCCGTGCAGCAGTTTGGAAGATATGAGGTAACAAAGAATATTACATGCATACATACATAGAAGATACGCGCGAAAAACATAACCCTTCCTTGGCAGTCGGGTAAAAATAACCAACAACACACACACAGACATTTTTCATCGGTTATTAAAAAACAGCTGTTTCCTACAAAAGTGCAACACCTACACGGTCAAAATATATGGAACAGCTGATTGCTGATAACCGATGAAAAATTTCGATGAGGAGGGGCTCAGAATGATGTACTGAATACATGGTAACCGTATTCGGGTCGGTGTCCCTTCCACGTTGCACAGGAACCCGGCTAAAACCCAGCTTCATCAGCATTCTCATTGTTAAAAGTTAACGGTACATTCACGAGAAGTCAATGTTACAACATGTTTTAAATGTAAGAAAAACTGGTTATTTTAACTCGAACCTGAAGGTGCGAACGACTTTGGTATAGTACAGATGTAAGTATAGGACTGCTTTGTTGAGGAAAAGTGTTTTTGGTATGGCACCGGCCATCCGTTCTGCGAGCAATGTGCCCTGCCCACTGCTGCTTAAGTTTGCCAATTCTTCGGGCAACATCGGTAATCTTCGTTCTCTTGCGGATGTCCTCGACGTCCTCGTTTCTGGTTTGATTACGCAAGGAAACTCCGAGCATAGCCCTCTCCATTGCCCTTTGGGTCGCTTTAAGTTTTCTGATGAGGCCCATTGTGAGCGGAAATCTCAGATCAGGGCAACAGTTTCTTCTCGCACATCGGAACGAGCATATCACTCCGTGTTAGCAATCTCAGGTGTCCAAAAAGTTTTCTTGCGATGTTTCCAGTTGACTACCTCGTGGGTCTAGCGGGCGCAAGCGCGACTGCTGAGGATGAGGTCCTGGGTTCGATTCCCGGGTCGGGCAGTGTTTTTGGGTTTTTCCATCTCGGATATTTCTGTTCTCGTCGTTTGTGAATTTAACATAACAGCTTTTCGCTGAATTCATATGACATTTTTTAATGCTGTAGTGCCAAAAGTCTCTGCTCAGCATAGCAGCAGTAACACATGGGAATGACAAGGACTTCTCATCATAACTAGCGAATTATGACTGTAAAGACCTCTGCATATGCCCTCAGGGACTCCAGTCATGATTTTTTTCCATATTAATTAACACAATGTCAATCAATTTCTCATTTGACTGCATCCTGACCCGGCGTAACCCCAATTATAGAAAGAGACACTGAGGTCCTTTGACCTTTAGCTTTTATAGTTACACTTAATTTAGTACTAAAAAACCGACCAAGTGCGAGTCGGACTCGCGCACCGAGGGTTCCGTATAAATTTGTAGGTGTTTTGTTATTAAACTAAATACATACATATGTATTTACGGTTTTCAGATTTTGCCTTCACTTGTGTTGGAAGACGTTGCTTTTTGCCAAATTTCATGATTCTAGGTCAACGGGAAGTACCCTACAGGTTTTGATTCCCTTGTGAAATTGCAAAATATGCGACATAAACGGTCATTTGCGTTGATTTACAAGTCTGATTTTTTCATTGCGCCAAGGGGTAGCAAACCTGAGTATTTGATATTAATACCAGCTTCATACCTCCAAGCGTTCCTGAAGGAAAAGGGGCTTGAAAAACGGACAACAAAGTGTCCTACGGAACCATTAAAACCTCTCCCTCTTTGTTGAATTAATTAATTAAAGTCGACACTGCAATGTTTCATCTGATTTTGAAGTCGTAAAAAGTCGGTTTTAACCAGTTCGACCTACGGTTTAGAACAATGAGTTAAAGATTTGAGGTTAAAATAACCGGTCATATGGTCTCTACCTACCCCCATGGGAAAAATGTGAGTTTATGTGTGCATGTGAGTCATTAAAGTAAAAAGTACTAACCATATCTTCAATTACTAGTAAATATGCTTTCTGAAATAACACCATCATAAACTGAAAACATCGCTTTGAAATATGTACTTCGGTGAGTGTGCCCAAGAGCTCCACGATATCATTCCACCATCTCCCTTCTTCCATCTGGAATCCAGACGTACTGCGGGTTACCACCCATTCCTTGTCGATGTTCACCCCCATTCGCACGAAGCGCTTTGCTACATCGTTTATTATGCGCACAGCCAAGGAGTTGAATTCCCTGCCTTCGTCGGTGTTCCCAAGTTCATATGACCCCAACTATTTAAGTCGCGAGTTAATAGGCTTCTTTTGGGTTAGCTCGTTCCATCGTCGACCTCATCTCTGTCCTCAGGACTAGATTGAGGTCAAGAGTAGGCCATTAAACATGAAATAAAAATAATATTATGTTGCTGAGACAGTGTAACGTACCATAAGTACGCCAGTGTACTTTACCATTACTAATGGCTTGTTTACTTTTCCCACCAATTAGAGTAATGATTTGTTTGAATCCTAAATGACGGTAAATGTTGTTATTGTGATCTTTGAATGTAGTTAGTGTCTTTAATCAATAGAAGATAATGTGATATATAAAGGGTCCTCTGTCCCATGGAAGCAGAGTCCTGTCTGATCTGTCAAAAGACTATCATCTCGGTGCCGTCCGCAATATTGTTAACCACCTAAGAACATTAAAAGTACTTATAGCCTACGCTGGTGTTATCATTGACAAAATACCCCTTCCGACCCGGTGAACATTTACAACAGGGGGTCTAAAATGGCCGCTTTAGCAGAATCATAATAGGATAATAATATGAATTACGTTTAAAATCGTAAAATGGTCACAAGGTGACAATTCATAATAGAAGGTACGTGTATGACTGCTAATGCGGCCATTTTAGACCCCCAGATGGTTAAATAAATAAAATAATTCTGCTCACTACACCGTACCAGTGGCGAAGGTTCCCTACAACTCGATTCCTAACGGCTTCCCTTTGAAAAATGACACAATCAGTATTCTATAGACAAATAATATAATCACATTAAAGATATGTACTCCGGCTTACCTCTTACAAAAATTGACCTTTCGCTACTGCACCGTACCATACCATAGCCGTGTATGAACGTATTCAGCACGGAAAGAAACATAACACTACGCCCACTTGAATGGAAATGGAACCAAATGGTGGAATGACCAGAAGTATGCAAAGGAGATAAGACACTCACATTTCGGTAGACATAACTAGGCCATTTTTTTTTTGGCGGCGTTGTTGGCGCAGTTGCTGAGCGATTGACTGCTGCACTGCGTGTTGCGATTTCGATTCCCGCACGGAACAAATATTTGTATGGCCTACAGGTAGTTGTTCCGGGTCTGGCTGTTTGTGAGTTTAAATGTTTGTAAACGCACCCACGATACAGGAGAAATTCCTAGTGTGGGGCAACGTTTTTTTTTAAAAAAAGCCGAGTCTATTGAGATCTGGACACACAGCCTTCTATTGAAAAAATCCTTATGGAAAAACCCAAGAGCAAACAACAATATGGCTCACACCCAGGACTCAACGCTTAGCAGTCACAAATCATAAATAATCAAAGACGAACACACAATGTGCACGGAGAGGTTTGTCACGGTTTTTTTCTTGTTGTCTAACCACCTGGTGTCAGAGTTTTTATGCTGCCCATGGGTCTCTCTCTCTGACTTGGCTTTACATGCCGTCGAGAAATATCTCTCAGGCATGCTGTTTTCCTCACGATGTTTTCCTTCACCGAAGCAACTGATAATTATACAATACGCACATGAATCCGAAAAGTCAGAGGTGTCTTGGGATCGAACTCGAGATCTATGACTTGACAGTCCGACGGTCACACCAGGCTATCAATGCTTATCATGGTTCATTTGTTTCATGAGAACCATGGCCGTGGACCATAGAGAATATAATGTGGTTATATAGTCTTTGCCGTGGACCGTGGAGGATCCCGCCAACATTTTAAAACAACACGTGCGTAGCCGAACGACTTAAAAGCAACGAGACAGTGGCAAAACCGTAAGCAAAATCAAACATTCAGGGCAGAAACAACGTGGAAGGGAAATAAATGATTAAATTATGATTCTGTAAGGCTTCACTCACCTATTGGTAAAACAGAAAAGCGTAAAAATTATGATCCAATATTATCGCGTGGCAAAGTCGCTGAAGACTTCGGGTGAGTTCGGAAGTGCCTATTCGGTTATTTACGAAGACTGTTCGTTAGGAGGAACTCGTGGCTAGATAATAACAGACGCTCGACGTCGATCTTTAGGTTAAGCCGCGCTTGCCTAGGTTGGTCCGTGAATGTGTGACCACCCATTACATACCGAGTTTCCTCCGTGCCTCGGAAAGCACGTTAAGGCGTTGGTCCCGGCTGTCATTTGTAAATTTTTGACAGTCGTTACAGGCCCGAAAGTCTGACAACCAGTATTACCAAGGGATATCGTAAAATTATGAACAATCACGGAAGATATCCCGTAAGTGACAGTATAAGTTTAGTTTTAAACCATGAACGCTTAAAACATTGTACTGAGAAATTCCTGATGGAAAAACATAACAATTTACCCGACTCGGGAATCGAACCCCAGACCTCATGCTCAGCAGTAGAGTTTGCGACCACTAGACCAACGAGGCAGTTTGTTCACAAAGAAGTTTACTAATTGCTACAAATGTTATCTATAAAGTTACTGGAATGTTTATCTACACAAATAACATTGAAGCAAGCATGCCTTTTCTTTTTTTTTGGGATGGGAAATCATCAAATGACCCCTCCCGCTCTGGACGGAGCGGAAGGGAGTGTCAGACTTACTGACTAAAACCCATCTATGTTCCTTCTTTTGCCCTTTGTGTTCTAGGGCCGCGGTATCTATTTCGAACAGTCCCGCAGCCCTGGCAGGCATCGGCCCTTGCGCGCCCCTATTGTAAGCAAGCATGCCTGAGAGATATTTCTTGACGGCATGTAAAGCCAAGTCAGAGGCCCATGGGCGGCATTAAAACTCTGACACCAGGTTAGGCACTAACCACACGATGAAGAAAGAAGAAATAAGAAGAATGACATTGAAGTGTCCGTTCGTAATTTCAAAATAACAGCTTTCTACTGAATGCATAATACCTATACTAAAAGAATACAGAGTGGAGTTAGAATAAATACACATAATGTAAAACCTCTCTTTGATTATGTAGTAGACATAATTAGGCCCTCTGTATCCATAAGTCCCACCAAAACAACTTAAAATCAGAATATAAGGGACACCGACGCGGAAACGGTTACCGCCAATGATATTCTAGTAAATTTATTAGAATGTCATTGGTTACCGCGTATTCAGAACATCATTCTGAGCTTCTGAATTAGGGTTCCGTGCAAAAAAATGAAAACCCTTGAAATTAACAAAATCCGATTCAAATAGGGAAGCAATCTTATAAATATATAAAAATCTCATGTCACGGTGTTTGTGGTCGCACTCCTCCGAAACGGCTCGACCGAATTTTATGTTTTTTTTTATGCACATATACTTGGTAAGTATGAGAATATGTCGTCAAGTATATTTGACACTGCTGGGTTGTCAAATTCTAAATTGACATGAGCGAAGCCGCGGGCAAAAGCTAGTATTTTTATAATAATTTTACGCGGGCGAAGCGCGAAGGTAGCGGGCATCGGGAAACAGGTAGTTAAAAATTATCTACTAGTCCCACGTCGCAATTCGGCCGCTTTCATCCTAAGCCAAGTTCATGGTCGTGCGTCAGTTTTTTTTTGTTCTGTTTTTTTAGGTCAAAAGTAATTGTGGATTTTGAACGTCGTTCATGTCCGTATGTCCGCCTACGCTGGTGTAAATATTATGAAGAAAATACTCGGTACTTTTCAAGTGGAAATGGATATTAAAATGTAAGAAATATTTCTTTTCTTTGTTTTGTGGTCAAGTTTGGTTGCCGTCTTCGTTGCATCATGTGCAAGGGATCCGGAAATTATCAGGTACTAGCTTTTGCCTCGGCTTCGCTCGCGTTAATTTAGAATTTAACAATTAAACCCGTACTAAAGTTTCTATAATAATTCAATCATGATTCGAGAGACACGTGGCGCCATCTATTAAGTATATCTATTATCAAAATAAATGAATATGAATATTATTTTAAGAACGTTATGGTTGTTTTTCTCGGGAACAGTACTTTTTTTCTGGATGAAAGGTACCCTATGTCCGTTTCTGTACACCTGACAACGTATTTGCAACATTTCAAGATGATCAGTTCAGTGGTTTAAGCGTGAAAAGGTAACAAACAAACTAACTTACTTTCGCATTTATAATATTAAGTAGGATACCCAAGATGCACACGTCATCATCATCATCTTCCCGTCCTTGTTCCATTCTACTTGGGGTCGGCGCAACACGTTTTCTTCTTCCATTCTCCCCTGTCAGACGTCACGGCATCATTTACTCCTTTCTCTTTCATATCATTCCACACACAATCCATCCATCTTTTCTTTGGCCTCCCTCTCCATGCATTAACATTAATATCCATCACTTTTTTACTAATATGCGTTTCATCACTAACACGTAAATACTTAAAAGAAAAAAACCGGCCAAGTGCGAGTCGAACTCGCGCCATGAAGGGTTCCGTACCATCATCTTAGGAGAGGTCGTTTTAATTTTATATTTATATTTATTATTTGTTGTGATAGCGGCAACAGAAAGACACATTTTGTAAAAATTTCAACTGTCTACCTATTACGAATCATGAGATACAGCCCGCTGACAGACAGACGGACGGACGGATAGCGAAGGCTTATTAATAGGGTCCCGTTGGTTACCCTTTGGATACGGAACCCTAAAAAGACATGGAGGCCTCGAGTGACATTTGTATTCATAAATATGGGACCAGACCAATATACAACCTTGAAAACCACAGAAAAATAAAAGAAAAATGACTATCTACCCTGCTATCCCCTTTACCATTAACAAGCGAGACGGTACTCACGGAAACTAAACAAACCAAGTCATTGCCTCACTTAAGGCGTGAGGTAGCAGAACCCAGGATCGGTTGCCGGAGTCACCAACCGCTGCAAGGTCGCCGAGGGCAACGTACCTTGTGCCAATCGCCTGTACGAATTAATGCGCGTACGCATATGCGGTCAGCTATTATTAGGCTGATGTTTCTTGTCCTGTGAGGGGTTTTGGTGGATCACCAGGTGGATAACAGTGCTAAGGGGACTTTGACAGACTCTACGGGATAGTCAGACAACCAGTCTTGGAAACCAGTCTTGACCTCCAGAACCGATACCCCTAGTATCGGTTCTGGAGGTCAGATAGGCGGACAATCCGTGTTCAATACTGTTATTCAGATGCTCTGGTTTGTCAAGGTGACTCCAACATAGTTGAGAGAAGGCAAGGCAAATGAAGAAGTCGTGCTTTACACTTTTTCGGGCACTCAATTAGGTAGTACTAGCTTATTCCCGCGGCTTCGCCCGAGTTCGATAATTGTCCCACGGGATCGCACTACCGGGATAAAAAGTATCCTATGTGTTAATCCAGGTTATAAACTATCTGTGTGCTAAATTTTATCCCAATCTTTTCAGAAGTTTTTGCGTGACAGAGTAGGTAACAAACATCCATCCATCCTCACAAACTTTCGTATTTATAATATTAAGTAGGATTTAATTTTATTGACCAACACAGCCGACTCGAATCAGTTACTACAAAAAGTCGGCTTTCATTCGAGTCACACCGATGTAAAGGAATCGAGTTGTATGGAACCTTCGCCACTGGTAACTAGCTCAAAAATATGAGGTAGTCGGAATTTATCATGGTGGTAGCGGGCCATACATTAGGAAGTACTTAATAGTTGACACTGATTTAATATGAGAAGACGCTACCGTCCCTAGAACTCAAAACAAAGACGTAGTAGGTATATTATTGAATGACGTAAACGCAGCGCCACTTAGTCTGAAGGCGATTTCTTTACTACATAACAATAGGCCTGTTATACCCAAAGGTTTAGGCAGAGGTGTATATGGTACACCCACATTTCACCGTTTGTTTTAAGTCTCATGTAATAGAGGGCGCGCCTATTGCCATCAACCCGGCACAAATCCAGACTGCTGGTTATATGGCTGCTACTAAGAAATTCCTGATGGAAAATCCCAATGACACTGCCCGACCCGGGAATCAAACCCAGAATCTCATGCTCAGCAGTCGCACTTGCGACCATTCGACCAACGGAGAAGTCTATTTCAACTATCTTCCACAAATGTTTATCCAGCATTTGTGAAAGAGAATTTGGTTACAACACCTTTCTTGGATAGTAAGAGGATGATAATACATCATCTATGCAGGAGTAGAATTTGTAAACGCATTTCCGTCTACTCACATAACATCACGCTTGAAATCCGTATGGTTTAGGCAGTGGTGACCTACAACACACCAACAGTTTGCCGTTTATGTTTAAATGCCATGTTGTGGGGTGAGACTATTGGAACTACCCTTCAAATGATATAATAACAAAACAGACCTCACAGTTTGCCAGGTCGCTACTTGCCACCCCAACCTCCAAACCTTTCGTATTACCCAGTAGCTAGGTTATGGAGGTCAGACAGTCAGTCGCTCCATGTATAATACTGGTAATCAGCAGCATCCCGTCCGACTGGAAGCCGACCCAACATAGTTAGGAAAATGCCAGGCAGATGTATGAACTCCGACGAGGCGAAAACCGCAAGTAACGATCGTAATAGGTAGCGTTCTGTACAGTCTGTTTACCCCATTGGAATAGGGTGTGAGTATGGTGCTTCTGCTTAACCAGAAAGACGTAATCACCACAATCTACCCCATGAATAGAACAGAGTTTTTACGTAAAACCTATGAACATGCCACACGAGAGAAACCAGATGGAAATAAAACATAAGTCAATTATGTAAAACAGATTATATAACCATGACATTATTTTAACATCGCCGAGTGTAGTAATTATGTAAGAGAGTAGCGAGCCAAGGAACTTATAAAAAAAACTATGGGTTAAAAGTTCTATAAGAGCAGAAATGAGAAATCTTTTTTATCTTTCTTGTGGGTGCTTCGGAAACCACGTTTAGCCATAGGTCCCGGCTGTCATTTATAGATCTTTAGACAGTCGTACAGGTAGTCAGTAGCCCGAAAGTCTGACAACTAATCTTTCCATATCGTGTTTCCCAGTACTAACTGGGTTGTGGAGGTCAGATAGGCAGTCGCTCCATGTAAAATACTGGTATTCAGCTGCACCCGGTTAGACTTGAAGCCAACCCCAACGTAGTTGGGAAAAGGCTAGGCAGACGATGATGGGGCTAATGGGACTATACCTACTGCATTTGAATGGCCAATTGGTGACCGTGGAGGTCCTGGGCTTAATAAATCGATACCAAACCAAATGTTATTGGGTTTTTCCATGTTTCGGAATCAAGGTCAAATTATCCGAAGAACTACTGAAGCTACCTACATAGCTTGCAGGATAAGCAAGCTGAAGTAGCAAGAGCTGGCCGTGTTTTTAGAAGGACCAACTGCCAATGGAGCAAACATGGAATGGAAATCAACTGGCAAGCGTAGCGCGGGAAAAAGGTGGCTTTGACAGATGAATGCAGAATGTGGACCGCAGGACGTTGTGACGCAGCAGAGCCTATGCCCAGCAGTGGACTACGGTGGACAGAGTTAGTAGATAGACCGATACACTAAGAAAGCATCCAGTATCATCATGCCATCCAGTCTACTATCCACAATTCATTGACTACCCAACAGACTTACAATAAAATGGCGTCAGTATGCGTATACGCAGACATTCTATGTCTGGAACGTCGCTGTTTACTAACAGTTAGTCATCTGAGGCGGTTAGAATGTGGATGATGTGTTACTAGATCGTATTGTCTGTCTGTTTGTGTTTAGGTGTGAACGCAATTGAGGTTGTAGAAGAGTTTACTACCTTTGGGAATGTTTTGAGCCTTGGGATAGCCCTCATTTAACCTTTTGAACGCCACAGTCACATATGTGTACGTGACAAGCAAGCGCATCGGGCTTACGCCAAACGACACAAATATGTGACAAAATGGTAGGTGAAATTGTGGCTTGGTGGGCACGCGCGTGCGTTTATGCTCTGGCGGTCAAAAGGCTAAGGGTTTCTCAGTAGCAGCCACGGAGTCTGCATTTGCGTCCGGTTGATGGCAAAAGGCTCGCCTCCTAGGACTTAACATAACTTGCAAAATGTGGGTGTAATAAAAGGTACACTTCCGACTAACAATTTGAGGATTTCTGGCAAGGCATTAATTGATCATAAAAACGCTACTGAGGCCGCTCTTATTAACCTTTTAAACGCCAGATCATAAACAAAAGCGCGTGCCCTCCACGCCAAACGACAATTTCACCTACCATTTTGTCACATATTTGTGTCGTTTGGCGTACAGGGCACGCGCTTGCTTGCCACGTATTTAAACGTGACAATGGCGGTCACAAGGTGAACGCGGCCATCTATTGGTACCAATTCGGATCGTATAAGAAATTAAACACTTATGCCCATTTTCATTTAAATCAGGTGACATCTACATGAACGACTAAGCAAGTTATAATTAGCCTCAAATGGGAACACCCCTACAATAACAACAAAATAGAGTCACGCTTGCCGAAACACGTTTTTTTTTTCTTAAAAACACCATAGCAACATGATTATCAGAAGGTTATTTCGCAAAAACACATACAAAGGCGGACCAGCATGTTTGATCCATGTGCTTAGTCTGACACAACACTGTTTTATCACCTGCCTAGCCTTTTTCGAACTATGTTGAGGTAGGCTTCCAGTCTAACCGGATGCAGCTGAATACCAGGACTGCCTATCTAACCTCCACAACCCAGTTAGTACTGGGTAATATGATACAACTCAGCAGCGAAAGGTCAATTTTTGTAAGAGGTAAGCCGGACTACATATCTTTAATGCGATTATATTATTTGTCTATGGAATACTGATTGTGACATTTTTCGAAGGGAAGCCGGTAGGAATCGAGTTGTATGGAACCTTCGCCACTGCTGAAGTCAGTAAGACGAATTTCAGACTTTCGGGCCACCTGTAACGACTGTCAAAGATCTACATCATCTGCCTAGCCTTTTCCCAACTATGTTGGGGTCGGCTTCCAGTCTAACCCGGATGCAGCTGAATACCAGTATTTTACTTGGAGCGACTGCCTTTCTGACCTCCACAACCCAGCTAGCACTGGGTAACATGATAACCTTTGGTAAGACTGGTTGTCAGACTTTCGAGCCACTGACTACCTTAACGACTATCAAAGATCTACAAAAGACAATATGTTTGCAAAATCCAATTCATCATATCACGCCTTGATTTCCCCAAGAGATAGGTAGCAAAGGCGTATTGTACATTTACATATTATCAATTTCGTAATAAGTTCGAAATCAGACAAAAGTCCAGATTCCAGGCTGAAACGAAATGATTCTCAATTGAAAAATCCAACAAACTTTGCCCTACCTGGGTAGGTACCTATTGAACTCAGAACCCTGCGTGCAGCGGTCGTGCTTGTGTCCACTGGAGCAACGAAGCGGTCAAATTCAATCCGACTTCCTACATCCTACAAATTTTATAAATGTGAAAGTTTGTGAGTATGGATGGATGTTTGTTTTGTTACTCTTTCACGCAAAAACTAATAAACGGATTTGGATGAAATTTGGCACACAGATAGTTTATAACCTGGATTAACAAATAGGATACTTTTTATACCGGTAGTATGATCCCGTGGGACAATTATCGAACATCAAGCGGGCGAAGCCGCGGGCATAGTTCATTCTTAAGTTCTCCATTACACCGTGTTTCAAGAACCACTGGCCACTCTTTATTAGGACGTTCGCCCGGTCATTTTAGTAAAAAATGGCGGAGTTGCGTCATCGCCAATTTTTTATCTTCTATACTTAAAATTCATTGCATTGATCTATGTAGCTGTCGAGAGAGATGTATAATATAAAAAGTTGCCTAACTGACAGACAATGTATTACCTAGACCACAGAAGATAGAACCATTCTAATACTGAATTTATGCAAATTACAGGATTTTGACTCTTATTCATACAACTAGCCAACGAACGACCTTTGTCCACGAGAAATTTAAAAAAATGGAGTACTTCCCTATTCGAATCGGATTTTGTTAACAATTTCAAGGGTTTTAGTGTTATTGCACGGAACTCTAATTATTTTTCTAAAATAAAAGTAGCCTAACTCAATAATATTTTTTTATATCTTTTATTTTAATTGTAATTGACAAACCAAAAGCTAGTTAGTTGAATTCTCGATACGAAGAATACTAGGAACACAGAAACTAGGTTCCCACTGCATATTGTAGACGTAAAGTGATAATCAATACACGTACCGGCTTTATACATGCACTAGTTTGTTACGTACACGATGCCGTCAATATCGATGACAATGCAGCCAGATTAACAATGCTATGGTCAGGGCAGGAAAGACATGAAATTAAGTGTCCCATTGTTTGTGGAATAGTACCACGTTTACACGGTACTCCAGGGCAGAGACATCTAGGGAGATAGCCTCACCTCAGTCGCCGCGGGAGACGCCCCGGGCGTCGGGGGCCACATGGTGGCTCTCGGCCACCGTAGGCGCGGGCCTGTGGACGGTGAGTAATGGGCTAGCTCGCCGTCAGTCCGTCTTATGACGACAGGCCGTGTCGACGGCGCGTTCGTGTTCCACGCGCGCCTCAAGGAGATGTCAGCAACAGGAGGGGCAAGGGCTGATATCTGCCAGGGCTACGGGACTGTTCGAAAGATATACCGCGGCCCTGGAACACAAAGGGCAAAAGAAGGAACATGGATGGTTTTAGTCAGTAAAAGTCTGACACTCCCTTCCGCTCCACCCAGAGCGGGAGGAGTCATTTGATGCTCCCAAAAAAAAAAACCGGCCAAGAGCGTGTCGGGCCACGCTCAGTGTAGGGTTCCGTAGTTTCCCGTCCGTCACAATAAGGGCAAATGAAACTTGACCTCTGGATTGTATAGGCGCTCATACGATTCAGGGACCAAATTATATTGGTTAACTGCAGTTTCCATCTGTTGTTTCCATCCAAGTTCAAAATAATTTTCCTAGAACGTCCTTATAAAGTTCTACTTTTCAGATTTTTTTCGTATTTTCTAAACTTATGGTTCAAAAGTTAGAGGGGGGGGGACGCTTTGTTTTTTACTTTTGGAGCGATTATTTCCGAAATTATTGACATTATCAAAAAATGATTTTAGTAAACCCCTATTCATTTTTAAATACCTTTCCAACAATATATCACACATTAGGGTTAAAATTAAAAAAAAAAACACTTCCCACTTTACATATAGGGGGGCTACCCTAATAAAACATTTTTTTCCAATTTTTATTTTAGCACTTTGTCGGCGTGATTGATACACATATTGGTCCCAAATTTCAGCTTTCTAGTGCTAACGGTCACAGAGATTAAGCGAGGACGGACAGACGGACAGACAGACAGACATGGCGAAACTATAAGGGTTCCTAGTTGACTACGGAACCCTAAAAATGGCAGAGACTATGAATCTCTGCCTGAACAGGTTTTCAAAGAGTTGGTGACGCGTCAGTTCGAATCTAAGCAGGCACTTTAAGAGATTTATTTACACGACTGGGGGCCTATAATACAGCAGAACCATTATAGGATTATAATATGAATTACGCTTCACAAAGAGACATCATCCATTGTCATTCTCCAGCCCTTATCCCAATTTCTTCTTCCATACTTCTCTATTACACGTCATCTCAGCCGTATCATTCTTCACGCATCACAAAGTGACAATTCATAATATTAATTGTGTGTGTGACCATTTTAAGAATGAACACCTCACAAGAAGAACAAGAGTGTCACCCAACACAAAGACCCCCACAAGACCCTCACAAGAGTGTACACCTCTAAGGTAGATTTTTGAGGAACTAATTATTTATTATTAAGATGTCATGTAAAATGCACCAAAAATCACACCAATAAATGAATTTGAATTTTATAACTTCATCACACAACAACATGAACACACACACACATCTCATTTCATTGCTCTCGAAACAATGAAGGCAAACATCTTGAGAAAACCGACTAGGACATCTTAGAACCAAAAATTCGAAGACATGTCACATCTACCAACCCGCACTGGGCCCGCGTGGTGGATTTCAGTTATTGGCCACTCTTTCCCAGAAAGGGAAGGCCTGTGTCCCAGCCGTGGGAACAATATGAACTAATATACAGCAAGATGGTAGCTAAAGACTAGACTGCTTCGTTGATCTAGTGGTCGCAAGCACGACTGCTGATCATGAGGTCCTCGTTTCGATTTCCACGTCGGGCAAAGTGATTGGATTTTTCCATCAGGAATTTCTCAGTAGCAGCCACGGAGTCTGGGTTTGCGCCCGGTTGATGGCATTGGCAGTAGGCTCGACACCTATGAAATGGGACTTAAATTTAACTGGCGAAATGTGGGTGTACTATTAGGTACACCTCTGCCTAACCCTTCTGGGATTACAGGCGTGATGTTATTTTACGGTAGCTAAACTGATTACCCTAACGCCGCCAGACGTACAATTAAGCTTCGCAATATAAAAATAGCATGGATGCTATTTTTACATACATTTGAATAAAATCCAGAAATAAAAATATCAAACCAATTGCTAAAGAGGTCGCCAAAAGTGAAATTCGCGATGCAGAGTTGAAAAAACTGCGCACGGGGTCAGAGACCCACGTAGGGTTGTGCCATGTGCAGTTCGAATTACGGTTCGGAACTACGGACGCGTGCTCGTGAATTATCGATGAGTGCGGTTGTACTGGATTTTAGTTTTATAGTCATTTTGTTAATTTATAGAATACTAACTTTTGCCCGCGGCTCGCGTTAATTTAGAATTTGACAATTAATTTGGGTTGTACTCTGCTTGTAATAATATAATTCAATCATGATTCGAAAGACACGTGGCGCCATCTATTATCATAAGAACGTTATTGTTGTTTTCCTCGGGAACAGTACTTTTTTTCGGGATGAATGTCCTATGTCCGTTTCTGTACACCTGACAAGGTATACGCAAAATTTTAGGATGATCAGTTCAGTGGTTTAGGCGTGAAAAGGTAACAAAGAAACAAACTTACTTTCGCATTTACAATTTTAGTTCGGATTTATAGAATAAGTACATTTATTGTATACAATAAGGTTTTTTGTAACATAATACTTAGACAGATTTGTTGCTGGGGAATTTGTTCCGTCTCTTCTCCACAGATAAAAAATAGGGAATGGTAAAGCGCGAGCGTTTTGTGGGATTGTCTTATTTAAATTTGACGTTTATAAATGCTGATTCTGATTCCTAAGTTTAATAAACGATGTTTGATTTGGGTAATAACAAAATGGTGGCTTAAGTTAAATTTATTTATAATATAATTTATTATAACAAATCTAAGTGTATTTAAGTACATAGATAAAAAACGTGTATACACGAATAGATTCGTAGGTCTGAGTAACTAGCATGATCCATAGTGTTTCATATTTATAAACTATTTGTCTCGTATAAAAATAATAGCAATGTTGCATTATTATTACATCATCTTAATCATAAGAATTATTGATGTATGACACATTTACTATGACAATTGTATTTTTATAATGAAAAAAATATCTACAATGGTACAAGGATCTTTTGGCGTATGAGTGACGTTGACAGATCTGATGAACAGTCAGAGGCAGTAAAAAAACAAAAACGGTAGTTGTGAAAGTGGAAACACAAATCAAATAAACCACTTACAAGCACTTTTGAAATGAACAAATTAAGTCTCCATGGAGAAAAACTGTCAAGAAAGTCCATGGAGATTCTTTAAAACCAAAAAAAAAGGAAAAGTAAGTAACATAAGTCTTGGTATAACTATAATGAATACACTTCTAATTAATTCACCAACTAGATTTTGCATTAGAAAGCATGTAAACAGACACGATTTCATAAATTCTATACGCATGCTCAATGGAAAACAATGTTTCCGTAATACATTCATACATTCAACAGAACTTATATAATAACAACTAATGACGAGCGAATTACTGTCTCAGATGAGAAATTAAGATAGTGCATAATAATAACATAATGTAGGACTGACGCAGGTACCTCTGTATTAACATGTTAGGAGGATAAGAATAATTGTAGGTAGTTCTACATCTGCCAACAATGCTGAGATCGGGCTCGTCTAACCGAATGCAGCTGAATACCAGTATTTTACATGGAGCGACTCAAAGTCAAAGTCAAAGCATTTATTTCAATTAGACCATTACAGGCACTTTTGAAAGTCAAAAACAAAAAAGCTAAGCTACAGTCACAAACACAAGGCATAATAACTTGCGAAAGTACTATAGTAGTTGCACATTCGAGGTCGTAGATCTATTTGGAGAAGAATGGGCAAGAAACTCCATGGACACTCTTTTTAATCAAAATATTGTTACAAAATTTTGGTTACATCATTCATGTTGAGATTATACATATATGTGAGAACGATGTACAGAGACGTGCACATTAAGAGCGTCCAGACTAAAAGATTAAACCAACAATTTAAAAATAAAGTAATTAAAATAAACCGTGGCAGGTAAGAGATGACCAGTCCCAACTGACAGCGCCCGTTCACGAACATGACGCATGGATCAGCGCCATTCAACTCAACCATATTGAAGGGAACTAAATGACCGGACACACCCTATCTGGCCTCAACAACACATTTATTGGGTACCCCTTGGTAAGACTGGTTGTCAGACTTTCGGGCCACTGACTACCTGTAACGACTGTCAAGGGATCTACATACAGCAGCCGGGTCCAACGGCTTAACGTGCAAACAAACTATCTGCACACCTAGCAAAAATTACCTAGGAATAATAGCGTTGACAGAAAAGTAGAACTATGGGAAGACAGCTAGGATGAGCTGGTGGCGGAAATCGGAGGGCAAAGAACCGATTGTGAGACGTAACTTTGGTCAGGCAGGTGTCATTCTGAGAAAGGTATTGTTGGACGAATTAATCATCTTCGCAAGAAAGACAGCGGGAAAGGAGCCAAAATCAAAGAGCAGTCTCAGTCCTGGATGATTATTCTTTTAGGGGCTTGTGAAAGCAGTGACTGATGGGGAGGACGTTAAATGCTACCTATTCAGCAAGTGTTAAAAGGACACCTTCATAATTCTTCACAACTGAGCACGCTGTTAGTTCCCCGTTTAAATCCCAGGCGTGGTGATGAATGAACTATTCTATCCTCAAAACCCTTATCAACATACATACAAAGAGTTCTTGCAGTCATCAACATTTTCCAAACCGTTATGTATGTATGAGTCTCACTCATTCCAAGTCATGAAGTAAGAAACAAAGTGGAACCTACAACATAGTTGCCACGGACCGTTTGTTCCAAAGAAAAGTATCTCATTTGTATGATAATCTTTGTATAAAATGCGGCTTATATGCACTTTTGTGAGCTTTGTAATCCTACTTTTAAAATTAGAGTTCCGAATGTCAACAGAAAAAAACGTTTGACACAACAAAACAAGGAATTCGAATTTGGCGTAACTTGGCGAATTTTACCGATGAGCTGGCAAAGGCCACCAGAATCTGCTGAATACGAGAACCGCAGGACAGGTCGACGTGGCGAAGCGACACTTGGAGAAGGTCTATATCCAGAAGTGGACGTTTTTTCGGCTGATGATGATGAATGCTTATTCTTTTTCATTGTGTCAATGATTCCCATTATTAGAGTCAAATTAGCGTCGACCAGAACTCTGCCACCTCGGCGGCGTTGGTGCTGGCTTAGGACAGGTCCCTCAAAGTACAGGTGGAATAACAGCAGGACAGCGGGTGAACCATAGTCTGATGCTTATATCAATGCAATCTAAACTTCGCAAAAATGCAGAACAAACAAAAGATATTTCTGTCTAAATCCTCTAAAAGAACTCAAGGCTAGTTTTGATAACGTTCAAATTTATTTTTCCACTTCCTCAGATAGGCAGTGCCAGGTAAAATATTGGTATTCAGTTATATCCGATCGGACTGGAATCCGACCCCAAAATAGTTGGGAAAAGGCTAATCAGATTACTTCAGATATACTGGAGCACAGTGACTCATACCAACGTTGTTAAAATTCCCAAATCCAGGAAGGAAATGAGTCATCGGAGATAAGTCAATATTATCACGAATGCTAAATAAAGTGACTTTTTATTTGTTTAAAATTACAAGTGTATTGTCGGAAGGATTCTTTCGTTTTGTGACGTTGCATCCGGCCTGACTGATGCAATGTTGAATCATGTATTAGTTAGTCTGATGTTTCTGTTTGTCTTGATAAAAATGGCAGAATGGCATAGCCTAGTATAGAGGCTTCTCAATGTCCACCACCTGCACTAGCCCTGCGGGTGGATTATGGTCCAACTCACAGAGAGAAGGCCTGTGTAGCAGCAGTTGGAACATTACAAGCTGAAGCAGTATCCGATGCTAACAGCGATAAGTAAATTACGTTTAAAACAGTCTGGACAATCACCTGGTTTGAAGATTAATTTTTTCATGAAAGCTATACCGTCTCATCAGGTGTGTTTACACCTGTAATGATTGAAATTACCAGCAAACCTGCTCCAATTCACTTCACAGATTTATCAGACAGACATGTTGCTGGGAAGTGTGTTCGGCCCCTTCTTCTCCCCAGCACTAAATACTAAGAAGTGGTGAAGGGTTGGCGTTTTGGGGATCTGTCTTAGTGCTTTCTCGGAGTAATTTAAATTGTCTTATGATTTTGAAACATTTATACGGTAAATGCTTGGCAGTAGTAATAGATGTGAAGAAAAGACCTCCCTTTGGGCAAGCTCTTTCTTAGTTATGATCAAAAACCATTTAGTTTTTAAACAAAACACTTTATTCATGAAAAAACCTCCTGCATACCAAGGTTCTTGACCCATCAGTCCATCCTGTCCGCATCAAATAACGAAACACTGCGACGTTTAAGGCAGGGTGCAATATGGTGCGTGCCATGTACGGTGCATTACGTGACGCTATGCCAAACTAAAGGACACCAGGTTCAAGGCATTGTGAAGGGCAGAGATTTTTTGAGCAAATGACGGAAATAACTTTGGCAGTAAACAATCTTGGGCGACCTTAAGGAGAAGTGGACCTCGGCATTTAGACTGACCAACGCTGACATAACCTACCGGATTTTGTTCAATCTTTCTGGCATCCGATGTATGACGTTACTCTTAAAGGAGTTAATTAGACCCAGAACTGCATAAGTGCTGCTGCTTAGCATGAGGTCTCGGGCTCAATTTCCAAGTTGAGTAAAGTGTTATTGGGGTTTTCGAACAGGAATTTCTCATTGACAGTCTGTGTCTAGATTTGTTCTCAGTTGATGGCGATTGGCTCGCTACCTATTAAATGGGATTTTAAGTGGGGGTACCCCCAGGTACTATTAGGTACACCTCTGTCAAAGCATTTGAGGATAAAGACGTCATGTTATGTTTTGTTCTACTTCTTATAAATGGCATTGTCTGATCAGTTTGATCTTTCGTTCGGAAAATGACACAAAAATATTCACAAACGTACACTTTGCAGCAGTGTTGTTTCTCGTGATTTGAAGTAACGGATTATTTACTGTAGTTTCCGTAGCCTCGGCTCTCGGGATGTGGCAGAGAATGCAGAGTTGAATGTGTGTTTATTCACTCGTTTATTTTATTTTTTATTCGGATTTAGTTTAGCGCTGAGGGCATATTATGATTGGTTGAATTTAATTTTATACTAATATTGTAAAGAGCTAAAGTTTATAAGATCGGATGTAGAGGGTAATCTTTGGAACTACTAATCCGATTCCGAAAATTCTTTCACAAATGGGAAGTTATATTATTCCAGAGTGTTATAAGGCTACGACGCTCCCATGGGATATTTTTTTCTAATGAATAAATAAGCATATTTCACCTTTAGCAGGACAAACGAAGCCTGTATCTTAATTGTCTAGTTGTTTATGATTTTTTGTCTAGTATAGTCTCTCTTTCTAGCATTCAGTGTGCCTAAAATAATGATGTGGACGTTGATACTGTTTTTGCCAGTAACCTATCAAGTTATAGTAAATGGGATGGATTAGTAAGGGCAAGGAAGGGTCAGCGTCGAAGGTCAAAGTGTTATTGTATTTGTCCATCAACATTTTCTCAGTAGCAATACTAGCAATGTCATCGCATCGCTTACATGAAATTTTAACATAATTGGTGAGATTTGGGTTTAGTGTTACCGTACAGTTGTGCAACTCCCAATCTTCTGCCTAGCCTTTACCCAACAAAGGCCAGCGCAGACCGGACACGTGACAGCAGAGCATTTTACTTTTAAACAAAAAATTCAAACTTTGCTAGTGGTAACAAGATATTAGATTCCAATGTTCAGACTTTAGAGATCTACCACAAGGCATCAAAGAGGATTTTTCTTCGCGGCTTTGAACATCATCATCATCATCTGCCTAGCCTTTTCCCAACTATGTTGGGGTCGGCTTCCAGTCTAACCGGATGCAGCTGAATACCAGTACTTTACATGGAGCGACTGCCTGTCGGACCTCCACAACCCAGTTAGTGCTAGGTAATACGATACCCCTTGGTAAGACTGGTTGTCAGACTTTCGGGCCACTGACTACCTGTAACGACTGTCAAAGATCTACAAATGACAGCCGGGACCAACGGCTTAACGTGCTTTCCGAGGCACGGAGGAAACTCGGTATCTAATGGGTGGTCACCCATCCACGGACCAACCTAGGTAAGCACGGCTTAACCTAAAGATCGATCCGAGCGGCTGTTCTTATTTAGCCACGAGCTCTTCGCGGCTTTGAACATTGGAATCTTATTCTTGTTACCACTAGCTACGTATCAATTTACGTAGGGTAAAGATGACATGCTTCACCGTCCCGTACCTGGTCTCCGCTTCCAGCAGCTGGACACCCTACTACTGTCCCACCCTGTCCCTGTCCCTGTCCTGTGTACTGTCCTATCTGTACCTCTAGGGCGCAAAAATCCATAATTTTTGTTTTACAGTTACTAAGAAAAATATAACAATACAAGCTCCCTTTATCTGCCAAAAACCCGCAACTGAAGTGTGTCAGTACTATCAAGTTATTGTTATTGATAAACTACTGATTGTGCCAGACCAAACATTCTTATCAAAAGTAATTAACAATTTCCTCAATTAGCTTTAAGTTGGAGGTGATTAGCTTAATAGCTTGTTGCTCTAAAGTGTTTCAAGGTGGTTCACGTTTGGTGTGAGAGATCATAGGTTAGGTTTGAAGGTATGACGTCATTTTAAAGGGGTTTTGTCCCATGGCATTGTTGAACTGGAATAGACAGTCGCTCCATGTAAAATACTGGTATCCAGCTGCATCCAATTCGACTGGAAGCCGACCCAAACACATTCGCAAAAGGGTTAGGAGCAGAAGATACAATACTCTCACTCGATCTTCTTTAACAAATCTTAATCCGGCTTCTTATCCGTTACAACTGGTGATAGTAGACCGGCTTATCAGGCCACGTGTGTATTGAGGTCAGCTGGGAGAAGGCATGTTTTCGTCTCGCAACTTTGTCTATACATGAGTATTTCTGCTATTGACGGACACGTCAACTTTTGCATAATGTTATTGTCTTGATGCCTTCTGTAACCTTTGGACATGATGGCTTCGCGTGTGTGACAAAGGAAGAGACTCTTTTCTTTATCGTAGACTGTTATTTAATTTATGTTGATGTACAACAGCCTCTCGGGTCGATCTTAAGGTTAAGATGCGCTTGCCTAGGTTGGTCCGTGGATAGGTGACCACCCATTACATACCGAGTTTCTTCCGTGCCTCAAAAAGCACGTTATGCCGTTGATCACGGCTGTCAATTGTAGGTCTTTGACAGTTACAGGGAGTCAGTAGTCCAATCATATTTTAATCAACATACAATCTGGCACTGACCTGCAAATTGCAAAAAACGCAAGAAAATTTCAAGTTCGCGGGCTACCCTGAAGCTTTCATCTTAAAGCAAGAGCCACTCCACAAATCTAGATACCTACTAAGAGTAAATTAACATCATCTATTAATAACTTTCTTTTATCAATCAGTCCTATAGTCCATTCGATATCTGTACGACGCAGAACGCAAACTTATAGTACGATTGTAATACTAATGACTTGTTTATTGAAAGACGCGGTTTCAACCTCATAGGTAGGGATGTCGGAAATTTAAAAAAGTATCGATTATTTTTTAATTATCGATATCTGCCAATAAATAGTATCGATATGTCGGCAATTTTTTTATTTTTTTTTTATTAAAGCTTACAGACTAATTATTATTAGAAGAACAAAAAAATGTATTACTAAATTCTTAATTACAAGCCTCCACAGATATTATTTCTTTATTATAAAGCAATTTAACACTACAGTACTGTCAAAATTGTTGATTAATTAAAAAGTTGGTGATTTTTTTTTAATTGTTATTAATATACGCTAACTTGGAAAATAAACGGCTCAAGTGCAGGCAGGTGTCTCCTGTACAAAAATGTGTATGAATATTCGGTTTTTTTATCGAATTTAATTTAACTTACTAGTCAAACAGTTTTTAAAATTGGACTTGCAATATCCAGTAACTGTATTGTAGAGGTCAGATACGCAGTCGCTCCATCTAAAATACTGTCGATATATGTTATCGATATAAATACTTAATGCTAAAAATATCGACATCGCTAAATCGATTTTATTTCGACAAGCCTACAGATACACCCGGAGTTGGGTGATTGATTTGAGAGTCAAGGCAAGGCAAGTGCATTCGCACCTCTTGAATCTGAGATAGTGTATCTGCCTGTTGTTCTTGAAGTTGAATAGACTGAGATATTCAATGGCGTAGAGAATAGGAATTGTTTTGTTATATCAGTTGCTTGCACGAGTAATGATGATGTTAGTTGAGAATGTGTGTAGCTTGGTTAGTAACACTGCTTGGTAGCAGTGTTACCAACCTTTAACCACCAACCCTGTTACGCTTTTGACACTTTTTTTTGTGAACGGCTACTCATATCTCAACAAAAGTGTTCGTCTTATTTACCGTGCTATCATGTGGGTGCCTTGAATGTAAAAGTCCAGCTAGGTGCATAGAAACTAAGTGACTACACGCTAAGGTACCCCTGTGGGGTAAGAGCCTTGGTTTAAGGCGTCGATAAGAGAGGATAGCAAGAGACAGGCTGGATCGGATCAAAATCTTTTAACACGCTATTACCTTTTTTAGAAAACTTCATGCTAACACAAAATAATTTCACAATTCTGTAGGTCCACTGATTTCATGAAAAGCCAATTCTGGGATAAGTTCTTTTTTAACAATTTTTTCAATATTGTATCAGTGTTTTGTAATTCGCTGTACAATAAAGTATAAGGATAAAGGACAATTTTGCGACATTTTACAGGGTAGTTCCTTGGGGCAGTTCAACTGTACAAGGTGTTTATCCGATCCAAGCCTATAAATCTGTGGGGAAAAGGCTTCGACAGGGCAAAACATGGTCTTAAATCAACAGCTACAGACAGCAAGCATGGTAAAATGGTAATAAACAGTCGTTTTTCATCATCCGACAAGGCTTTTAATCAGTGGGAAAATTATCAGCTGACAATTTAACAAACGGATAACACGAGCTAAGTACCCATATGAGGATGGAAACAATAATGCAAATTACATGTTAATTTATAAACGACGCAATGTGGGTGTAAGGCGTAGTGACTGCGAACAAAAGATCTTTGTCCCTTTTGCGGTCCCTTGGAGTACCAATCGTCAGGTTTTGTAATAATATGCCTTTAAATATGGAGATAAATGTTTTTGTTACTGGCACGAGGCGCTTGCTGTCTTCTAATAGTCATGTCTATGTGATCATTATTAGAACTTTAGAAGCCTGCATTTTCCCACTGTATGCATTTTTACTCTCTTTCCTCTTCCCTGTCTTTATAGAGGACTCTAGCTCATCCCATCTACGCCATGGCCTGTCTAGGTGCTGTTATTTTTTTCATTAGCTTGTACTGTCCCACTACTGGGAATAGGCCTCCCCCGATTCATTCCATTTGCTCTTTTCCCGTGCTTCATCGAACCAGACCTCGCGGTAGGCGTCACCTCTTTCTCGGCCGGGCTCGGGGGCGCCGCCGAAGTTTAACTAATTAGTGAAAAGGTTATCATCATCTGTAGGTATACCCTTTTCTTTTCAAACTCTGTTGGGGTCGGCTTCAAGTTCAACCAAATAAACTTTTTTTACGGAGTGACTGACTGCCTCTTTGACCTCGAAAGCACAGTTACTGGGTACACACAGACAGCCGAACAACTAAACGTGCTTTCTAAGACACGGAATATAATGATAAAAATAATGAATGTTAAGCTACTATTTCTACAAGAAATCATTTTGGATAAACACTGCCTTGCCTGGCCTATAGATTGAGCCCAGGACCGCGCTCAACAATCGTAGGTACTTGCAGCCACAAGCCCAACGAGACTGTTTTCCCAAGCAACTGAAGCTGTAATGTCAGTTGTATTCAATTTAATGGCATGTAGCTAGGACAAAGGAAATTAGATGACTCACAAAGGAGTTTTATGACGGAAAATTCTTGTTGTCTCTTGAATACGGGCTGTTTAGATAATGAAGATATTGTATTAAGATGAAAGGAAACAGTAACAATCTGAGAATATATTCTTTTATTCAGGCAATTTTCATTAATGATGACTGACTAGGTCGTGGCTCTATAATAACAGTCGCTCGGAACAATCAGATTAAGCCGCGGTTGCCTAGGTTGGTCTGTGAATGGGTGACCACCCATTACATACCGAGTTTCCTCCGTGCCTCGGATAGCTCGTAAAGCCGTTGGTCCCGGCTGTCATTTGTAGATCTTTGACAGTCGTTACAGGTAGTCAATGGCCCGAAAGTCTGACAACTAGTCTTACCAAAGGGTATCGTATTACTCAGTACTAAGTGGGTTGTGCAGGTCTGATAGGCAGTCGCTCCATGTAAAATACATTTATTCAGCTGCATCCTGTGGGACTGCAAGCCGACCCCACCATAGTTGGGAAAAGGCAATGCAGATGATGACGACTGGCTAGCTTTTGCACGCGACCTTGCCCGTGACATCGGAAATCATCGACGAGTATAGCCCTAATTACAAGCACCGCTGTTAGATTACGTTTCATTGACTTATACCCCTAAAAGAAGCAATTAAAAAGGCACTATGTAATTAACTGTAGCATGTCAGGACTCCGAAAAAAAATGAAAATTTTCAAGCCGCCAAGTAATTGCAATTACAAAGAATACATTTATTTTCCCCAGTTGAGTCACAATTCCGCACGAAATTCAACCAATTACAAATGGCGAATTGAATAAAAACGTAACGAGTTTAACTTTGAATGTTAAACTAAGGCTCAGCTACTCTGCCAGCTGTTATTTAGAAAATGGCCACGCCATTTGTAGATTAAGTATGCCACTTCCATATATTTCCGCAAAACTAAGTCAAGGTGAACGCTAACTTGTAAAGGCTTTAGTGTGTGTTATACCAATTTTAAAATGCTTCGATGTGCATCCAAATTGATTTTAGTTCTCAAACCCTCCGCTTCAATACAATGGCAGTAGTGTTTGGTTTTCATTTTATTAAAGTTTGTTTTTGAATTTGCTTACAATGAACAAGTTGTGCATTATTTCAATGTTTCCTTTTGTTTAATTTAACAATACTGATTGATAACCAAAACTGGTATGAAAAACAAATATGTTTTGAAAAAAACCGGTAAATACCGACAAAATATGTCATTCATCGATAATTTCACCGTTACATTTTCCGGTAAAGTGTGATTCACTACAATTACGGTTCGCAAAAGTAGGTCAGCCAGTAAAAGTGAATTGTACTTCTATTTTTCTCGTTAATGGCATGGCTCTATTAAATACTTATTTAGTTTTACGACGAGGGACTCGTTTAGAGGCTATTAATGTCGTCTAATTAATAGAGACATGTCCATAGGCATAATCCCATCAGCTGGCTTGCCTTTTCCCGACTAAGTTGGTGGTTGGCTTCCAGTCTAACCGGATGCAGCTGAATACTACTATTTTACATGGAGCGACTGCCTATCTCACCTCCACAATCCAGTTACTACTGGGTATTACGATATCCCTTGGTAAGACTGGTTGACAGAATTTCGAGCCACTGACTACCTGTATCGACTGTCAAAGATGTGCAAATGAGAACCGCGACCAACGGCTTGACGTGCTTTCCGAGACACGGAAGAAACTGGGTATGTAATGGGAGGTAACCTATTCACGGTCCAACCTAGGCAAGCGCGGCTTAACCTGAAGATCGATCCGAGCGGCTGTTATTATTTAGCTTCGAGTTCGTTCATAGGCATAATACTATAGATAGGTACCATATCGACGGTTGAAAGGCTAATTGATCTAAGCGACATTTTGTGAAACTTGCAGGAGGACGGATCAAAGTTATTTTTTTGGAAAAAAAAATCATAAATAAAGAACTATTTGATAGACTTTTATTTATTTAATACAGTATATCCGTAATTAAGTTAGCAAGTTTTTTAAGTTATTACTGTTGAAAATTGTGTATTATTTTAGAAAATTTATGTTGGTTAGCCCAAAATGCATCAAAGTTAGTTATTTTTTGAGTAAAGCAAAATGGTTCAAATGCCTACCGCTAATAAAATAGCTGAAAGTAAACTGGCTCAAGCATCGACTTAGAACCAAATAATACGAGAGAAAACGAATGTAGCGCCAAGTCGACCGACAGTTGAATATGCCCAATGAACCTAAGCAACAACAGTTTGATGCAGATGGCATTAGAGGGACTGCTGGATGAAAAAAATGAAGATCTATATTGGTGCTTAGGCCCTCATTAATCAGCAACGTCCGTAAGATATTTTTCAGGTTGGTATGCTACTTTATACAATTTTAGACAGCGTTTTGTACATATAAAAAAACATTTTTGTGAAGAAGAATCATTCAAGATGTTGATCTAACGTGTTTTGGAACGAGGTATATCACCCTAAGACTAGTTTTTTTTATTTTTTTATTACAAAATGGGCCTGCTCTTGACCTCAATCACGCCTGGTGGAAAGCGATGGATGAGGTCTATGATGAAACGAGCGTGCCCAGAAGATGCCTGTTCACTCTTGCGTTGAAGGCAGACGGGTTATATGTGGGAGGGAACACAGATCAGAGAGTTCCACACCTTGGCTGTGCGCATGATAAACGTGGAGGAGAAGCGCCGAGTACGACTTGTCGGGATATCAACCAAGTGTGGATGGTACGCCGCAGTACGTCTGCTAGTCCGGTGGTAAAAGGGTGATGGTGGGATCAGATCGTGGAGCTCCTGTGCACACTCTCCGAAGTACAGTATGTAGAAGACCGACAAGCAGGCGACATTACGCCGATGAGCTAGGCTGTGAAGCGTAGCTATCAGTCTCGTCGCCTATGAGTCTTTTAGCTTTGCGTTCCACCGAATCAAGTGCAGCAAGCTGGTATTTTATTGCAATACTCCATACAGGAACGGACCTGTGCTTTATACAAACTTAAAAGCTATCCAGATGTGAAGTATCGCCTCACCTTATTCAAGATGCCCAGCTTCTTAGCTGCGGTCTGAGTTTTCGACTCGATGGTTGAGCCGAAGTTGAGATCCGATGTCAACTCCACGCCTAAGAGCTGTAGGCGGTCGGTAACTGGTACAACTATACCTCGGAAAGCTGGAGACAACTGGAACAGGCTCCTTTTAGCAGTGAAAAGACATGCCTGTGTTTTCAGAGCATTGAATTTGATCAGATTGTCGTCGCCCCACTGGGAAACGAGATTTAGGGTCAAATTCATTCGCTCCACCATGGCCTCTCTATGAGTAGCTGTTTCCTCTCTGCTGCCTCTTGCACTGGACAGGTATCTTTCTGCGACTGTGCTGTCATCAGCGTACCCGATTGCACCAAGCTGTAGCAGGTCGTTGATGTGTAGCAGAAATTAAGTTGCAGAAAGAACAGACCCCTGAGGAACACCGGCATCAATGGCCTTAAGATCCGATGAGCAGCCATCTTTGACCACTCTGATCGAACGGCCACTCAGGAAGTCGGAAATCCAGTTGCGAAAGTCAGCAGAGATGCCGAATGCAGGAAGCTTAGTCAACAGACTAGCGTGCCAGACCCTTTTTTTTTTTTTTTTTTGGTGGGTGGGAAATCATCAAATGACCCCCCCCCCCGCCCTGGGCGGAGCGGAAGGGAGTGTCAGACTCTTACTGACTAAAAACCACCCATGTTCCTTCATTGGCCCTTTATGTTCCAGGGCCGCGGTATCTCTTTCGAACAGTCCCGCAGCCCTGGCAGGCATCGGCCCCTCCCGTTTGCTGACATCTCTTTGAGGCGCGCGTGGAACACGAACGCGCCGTCGACACGGCCTGCCCGTCGTCATACGACGGACGGACGGCGAGCTAGCCCATTACTCACCGTCCACAGGCCCGCGCCTACGGTGGCCGAGAGCCATCCCCGACGCCCGGTGCTTCTCCTGGTGCTTCTCCTCCCGCGGCGGCTGGGACGTGAGGCTATCTCCCTCTCACGTTCCGCCTCGCTTCCCATTCCCTCTCGCCGGACCATGGCCGGACGCGAGAGGTCGCCGCCGCCAATCGCCGCTACGAGGACACGGCGGTGTTCCGCCCAAGCAGAGCAGACCTCCACAGTGTGCTCCACCGTGTCCTCCGGGCGATCCTCACAATGAAAGCACCCGGGCGTTTCCTCCCCCCCGATTCGGTGCAGGTACCTCCCGAAACATCCGTGTCCGGTGAGGACCTGCGTCAGGCGGAAGGTGAGGGCGCCGTGGCGCCTCTCAAGCCACTCCTCAAAGAGAGGACTTATCCTCTCTCAAGCCACTCCTCAAAGAGGGGACCCCGTGCAGGGCACGCCACTATCGTGGCGTGCCCTGCACGGGGTTGCGATAGTCAGCGTGCCAGACCCTGTCAAAGGCCTTTGAAATATCAAGCGATACAGCAAGGGTTTCGCCGTGTTTCTCAATAGCCTCGCCCCAGTAATGCGTAACATACACAAGAAGAAGCCTAAGTTTTTTTAATGTAGTTGAATGCAAAATGGGCCAAACGACATAGCTTATTGTTTTAGTTTAATGCAAAATAGGCCAAACGACAAAACCACAACCATGGCGAAAAAGCCAAATGCCCTAATCGACACACGTTATAAAAGTTTGAAAAATCAAATTAGCTTAAGTCACGGAGTCCTCAAATTTTGTCTAATTTGGTGTCATATAGATCAATGAGCTTAGAAATGAGGCCTGTTTTACTGTGGGTGCTAAGCGCCAAAAAAGTAGTCAAAAAAAATTGAAACCCGACTCAAACGACGGAGAAAAATTTGCTGATTCCAAATATGTATATAACTCAATATCGCAAAAAATGTCGCTTAGACCAATTAGCCTTTCAACCGTCGATATGATGTGAGAAAGATCACTTTGTCGTCATCATCATCATCGTTGGCAGCCTTGTTCCGCCTACTACTAAAATATGAGTAGTCCACTCTTCCGTGGCACGCGTCCTTACTTATGTACGAGTCTTATCCAGGTCATGACGTCATAGAACGTTGGTAATTTCAATACAATGTAGTTGATACCGATTTCTGGTGCAATCAGATAAAAATTGTAATGACATTATTTAACACGATTTTTAACTTGTGATATGGAAATCATATCAGAGATTTAGAAAGACAAATGACTAAATTAGCTGAAAATAATATGGGGCTTTTAAGCCGGAAGGATTGGTAAAATCAAAATAAGTCTTCTGCATGACAAAATTATTACAGTACTACACTCTTTTTCTATAAGACACTAGGTTTTTCTCCCGGCTTCGCTCCCATTGTGTACGGAATTTAACCGACGGGTATGTTTTAAATGTAGCATGGAGATAATGTAGCTTCCCGTTAGTGAAAGAATTTTCGGAATCGGAACAGTAATTCTGTAGATAACTCCAACATACAAAGTTACAAACTTACCTCTTTGTAATATTAATACAGATTTTGACGAGAACACTCGTCCTTCACCACTTCCAAATATGAAGAAGTTATTCCAACATCATCATCCTAAACTGTTCTTATTTTGGTGTCAGTTTCCATACTAACGAGGTGCAACAGAATGGGTGCAACACGGGACTGGTACTCGTATTAGGTTTTCCGGTAACCTAAGAATGGTTTTCCGACTTTAAACCAGTAATGAATCGTACACATCATTTAACGTGTTTTGTTCTACTTCATCATTCTCCTGCCCTTAACCCAATTCATTTGAGGTCGGCGCAGCATGTCTTCTTCCATACTTCTCTATTACTCGCCATCTCATCAGACACCTCCTTTCTTATCATCCTTCACACAGTGTACCTACTGTCTACTTGTTTTTAGGTACAATAAGTTTTCTACAGTGGGCGTGTCCTGTTTGTTCATAGGAAAATTATGGCGAAATAGGGACAGAGGTACTACAATCTTTCAAATTTCTTTAATAGACTTTCAACTTTATCGATACAGCATTAGGTTCAAGGTTGATTGGGAAAATTTGACAGTTTCGGGTAGCTTGATGTGCTGACGCCTTACATAAGCAGGATTTGAGACAAGATGCCATTATACCTTAGCAATCTCATATAATCAATTCAACAGCCGGATGGGTTGTATAAAATTCAGAAGATCGCGAGTATGACCTGGTTGAGGCTCGCGCAGACCAGGAAAGCATGGTACGAAAAGAAGGAGGCCTTTACTCAGCAGTGGAAGGAACAAGCCGGCCGATGATGACGATAATCATGAATGATCTCATAAAATATGGAAACACAGCGTCGCCTTTGAATGTAGGCGTTAAGTTTTTTTTCCTATGCAGCGAACAAAAAGTAGAAAGTTTATAGCGCTGTGTTTAAACACGCAAACACAGCGTGAAAGTGAATTTTTTGATGCGGCAACACGCCGTACTGTTTTCCGTTACGTTCAAAATTATTTAGAACTAGACATTATTTTGTTAAACATAATGTAAACTTGTCTCAGGATGTGTGGCCCTCTTTGGCTGGATATAAGCCAGGAACTTAGGCATTATTATTATGTACAGGTACCCGCAATCATCTTTGTACCTATTGATGTCAGTATTGAGATCTATAATCCATGTATAAAACGTGGTATTTTTCGTTACGAGTCAAGCATCTGGTCGACCTTATGGTGCTTTGTACTTTAGGGTATGAAATTGCTGAGAATTAATTGTCATTATGTAGGTACTTACCTAAATATCAAAGCAAGAATGTCTTTGAAAATAATAATATTTTCAAAGATATTCATCACAATTAAGAAACTACATACTTATCAAGTTTTTTTTCTAAGTAATAGGTAGGTACTTTAAGCATCATTAAAGCTCTAATCATTATGGCTTCCAATTAAAAACCCGTTACAAAAGCAGTCAAAACAATCTCATAATGACATCAGTTAAGTACATACAGCACACACTTAGGCGTGTATAAACTAATCTAAGTTTATTACCTACACGTTTATATAAAAACAACTAAAACTAAAGAACAAAGAAAAACTTACTAAACCCGCATCGATATGCGAACATCGATAACTGCACATCACTAACGGGGCACTGGCTGGGCCCGAAACGACCGAGCCTCGACGGAACTTGTTTATTTAAAAAAAAAAGGAACCAATGGCCCTTTCATGCTCAACAAAATGGAACAGCTGACTTTTATTATTATTTTCTTTTATAATCACTTAACAACACAATGTAGATGTAAATTGAAACACTAAATTGCTTTTGTGAACTTATTTACGCAATATTAGGAACTTGTAGAGTTTACACCACCGATTTGAAAAACCACTTTCCACTTCGTAAAATGGAGTGATACGGATATCACCATAACTGAATCGCATTATAATATGAAACTACATGTCAATTAACTTTCTAAAACTCAGGATTACGATACGTATTTACGAAACAGGAAAAACGAAATAACCAAACATATGTTAGCGGATTTTAAAATAGAGTTACCTTATTCAGCCGCAAACTATGTCGTTAAACTCCGCTCCTAAACACCTGGGCTATAATATAACACTCCGGTAATCGTTTCTTTTTCTCTTAAAATACATTATTACACTGTTTAAACAATGTCCGGACGCGAAAACGCAGTCCAAAATTCAGATTTTTATTGCAAATTCGGCAGTCGCAAGAGCGAACGTCCAATGTTCGCTCGCGTCAGTGGCACAACTAGCACACTAAGATGTCAGGAGTGTCAGCTGGGTTTGGTTCGTTTTCATTGGTAAATCGATTGAAAATATGTGCTGCACACTTTAACTTGTCTCTCCATCTCTTTCTCTCATCCGCCCTTTCGCTCTGATGCTAACGACCTTGATAAGATTTTACGCCAATCCAAATGATATTTTTAAGCAATTTTTTGACAAACAGTCATTTTTTGGACATATCTTTATGTGTGTCATGTTTTTTTAATGATAAGTATTAGGATTTTCGCAATCCAAATCATATGGGAAACAAAGCGATGTGTCAACAAGTTTTTGTATGTGTGTGTGTATGTAACAAAGAAAACATATTGACAAACAGAAGACCTCGTGATTGGTTCGCGTACAGCTGTTTTTGACACGAGTAGCTCTTGTTATAGTATCTACGCGTCATCTGTAGATGGCAGCATATTCTCATTAACGCCAAAAAACCAAGCAAAACAAAGCATATATTCCATTTTGTAAATTGATTGCTCTTTAAAATAAGGGAAACCACATATATTACCATGTAATATCGTCTATAAATATGGCTGTTAGAGTCAAAGAGTACTTGAGTTGAGTGCATTTAGGAAATAGTCAGTCTTTCATTTGATTACAATGCTTCTCGTAACCATAGCAACCGAATTATTTGATGACGTTATAACCCAACCGTAAATAAAATACCTCATCAAGTGCGGGAAACAAAATGGAGTGTGCACTTTTTAATTTAATCGTATGTTTAAAGTGTTAAATGTCATTGCTTGGGCTTTTCTTATCGTTCAAGTTAAAAATAAAGTATTAAAATGGACTCTTTAGACCTGTTAGCTCGCGAGGATGAGTTCAAGAAACTCAATAAACAACTCGAGAAGAAAACGGAAAGTTTGATGAAGGAAATTGAACATGCTATGGTTGGTTTTCAACAAAATTTTTACTCAAATCTCTGGTCGACAATATGTTGAATATTGATAAAATACAATGCAAAATAACAATTCAAACGTACTTACTGTATCTCTATGACCAAGGTATATACTTAATATGCTTCAATACCATTGAAACAGGCAATGACTCCTAAGAATGTGAACTTTAACATCAACATTCAAGTAGGTATTGCAGATGGTTGGCATCTTAGATAAGCTTTATAATTATTTTGCCTACTAGTAGGACAGGACCGTGTGGGTTGTGGAAAGTGACAATTATTGAAAGAATTTACAGCCCTCTAAAGTAAGTCAGCATGTCACCAAACATACTAAATGCATGCTGTCATCAACACATACATGACATGAAAGAACTGCATGGACCACTAACTGATCAAAACCTTTTACTAAACATATAATATACTAGCAACTCATGTCGCTTGGTACGGTAGTAAATTACTAATGAAGAAAATGAGAAGTGCACTTAGCATAAAATATCAAAGTTTTCATTCATGTAAACATTGTCCTGACAATTACTAACACAAGAAGAAAATGCTGCCAAATCAGTTGAGCTTGTAGCGCTTGGTGGTTTCTCAAATGGTGATCCATCATGCATGTGGCAATTGATTTTTATTAATTTTTTTTTGTATTTTAATCAAACACCACTATTCCACTTTAGTCAAACATCATCCTTAATCATGCTTCGTTTTAATTTCAGCAAAAGCAAGATTTTTTCTCAGAATTCTCACCAAGTCTGACCTTATCACCTATGCACACCATAAAAAAACATAGCTGTGACTCCCATAGGCCTAAAACCCCACCGCCTTTGCCTCAATACCACAAACCAGTTCCAAAAAAGAAAAAAACTCCTCCAAATTCTTCACCAGGGTCAACTTTGAGTGGCAAAATTAAAAATGGAACTCAAAGTTCTAATGTTGGCAATACGAACATTGATGAGGTTGAAACAAAAAGTTTGGATACATGTAACTGTTGTGCCAATGGGAAGGTTGGTAGAATTGGAGAAGATGAAGAGTTTTTATATGCATTTGTATCAGTTAATGTTAAGGACAACATTTTGCCGCAGTCGTTTTTGAAAGGTAACTTCTATATATCTTTAAAGTAACATAGTCGAGTCAAGTGACGACACGGTTGGCGCAGTGGTCAAGCGATTGACTGCTGCGCTGCATGTCGCGGGTTCGATTCCCGTACGGAACAAATATTTGTATGACCTACAAGTAGTTGTTCCGGGTCTGGGTATTTTTCTATCTATAATATGTATGTATTCACAAAAAAAAAAAAAATGTATATATGTAATTTATCAGCCATCTAGCTACCATAACACAAGCATTAGGTTGCTTAGCTTGGGACTAAATGGTGCTGTGTGAAATGTCCAGTCATATTTATATTTATAGTCTTGTATCAAGCTGTGCCTAGCCTAGTCATTGAACCTGGCACCTTAGCAGGACTAGTCCACTTTTTGGTGACCTTGTGATTTGAACTCAACAGGCTCTAGAGGAGATAAGCATAACTGGCGATAAGCCTCTGCCTATGATGACAATCATAATAAATACAATGTTGTGAAGATCTGTGGTAATACAGTTGTTACAGGTAGTCAGTGGCCCGAAAGTCTGTCAATCAGTCTTACCAATTGGTATTGTATTACTCAGTACTAACTGGGTTGTGGAGGCCAGATAGGCAGTCGCTCCAACAATGGTATTTCGCTGCATCCGGTGAGACTGGAAGCCGACCCCAGCATAGCTGGGAAAAGGCAGACAGATGATAATGAAACAAGAGTGGACAGGCATTTTCTGGGCACGCTCGTTTCATCATAGACCTCATCCATCGCTTTCCACTAGGCGTGATCGAGGAGAGCAAGGAGCAGGCCCATTTTGTAATAAAAATAAAAAAAAACAGCCGTCTGTGCCGTCCGTACTTCTCTATTGTCATTTCTGTAATCACCCAATCACCCCTTTTTAACCATAATGATCACTATTAACATCTTTTCTTTTTTAAATTGATATCCTACTATCCTACTAATATTATAAATGCGAAAGTTTGTGAGGATTGATGGATGGATGTTTGTTACTCTTTCACGCAAAAACTACTGAACGGATTTGGATGAAGACACGTAGATAGTTTATAACCTGGATCAACACATAGGATACTTTTTATCCCAGAAGTATGATCCCGTGGGACAATTATCGAACTTCATGCGGGCGAAGCCGCGGGCATAAGCTAGTCATGATATAATTATTACAATACTCTTTTTACTGCATTTTCAGATAGACCTACAGTAGAGAATGTATGCAAGTTTCTGGCTTCTAAGGTAAAGTTGATGCAAGAACAAATGGACAGACTACAGGGCACACTAGATAAAAAGGTAAGGCACAGAACTGTGTGTAATTCATGTCATTGTTAATGTAGTGTTTAAGAACAGAAATAAACTTCCGTTTCAAGAACTTGCTCTGGCTACTAGGCAGACAATCTTCACTTACCCTGAGTAACATACTTAGAACCAATATGGGATTCAACTATGGTCTTCCGCAAGCAAATCAAACGTCATGTGCAATTTAAAGGAGTCAAAATAGTATCCTGAGGGTCCTAGCAGCCCTCGCGGGCCTGTGGACGGTGAGTAATGGGTTAGCTCGCCGTCCGTCTCTCTTATGACGACAGGCCGTGTCGACGGCGCGTTCGTGTTCCACGCGCGCCTCAAAGAGATGTCAGCAAACAGGCGGGGCCTGCAGGGGCCGATGCCTGCCAGGGCTGCGGGACTGTTCGAAAGAGATACCGCGGCCCTGGAACACAAAGGGCAAAAGAAGGAACATGGATGGGTTTTAGTCAGTAAAAGTCTGACACTTCCTACCGCTCCGCCCAGAGCAGGAGGAGTCGTTTGATGATTTCCTATCCCAAAAAAAAGGTCCTAGCAGCGGCGCCCTGGTACGCACGCAACTCAGAAATCCATGAGCACCTGGAAATCCCAATGATCCTAGAAAAAGCGAAGCGCTACCTAGAGAAATACAAAGATAAATTAACCAACCATCCAAATCCCCTTACACGTTCACTATTGATGCCAAATCATGGTAAGAGACTCAAGAAAACTGATATTGTGCTGCCTGACTAAGTAGAATCTGGACACTGCTCCTGGTACTGTAAAAATGAGATGTCTCTTTCCACACATCGGATTATAGTCAGGGATGACTGATAGCAGATGAAAAGAAAATAAACAATAAAAAAAAAAATTACTGTTTTTATAAAACAGAAAACATCTTGAGCAAGCACATGTTCTAAAATAAATAAACTCGAAGACATGTTGAATCTATCAAACCTTCACTGAGACTGAATACTTGTGGAGGATTTTAGCTCTCTCAGAGAGTTTAGCCCTCTCCGGTGTCCCAGCAGTGGAAACGCAAGAGGCTGATCCATCATCATCATTCTCTTGATTTCGGGTCGGCGCAGCATGTCTTCTTCTTCCATACTTCTCTATTACTCGTCTTCTCATCAGACACCTCCTTTCGAGCCATATCATCTTTCACACAGTCCATCCATCGTTTCTTTGGTCTTCTTCTACTCTTCTTATACCCATCCACAGTCATACTCAAAACTTTCCTCACGACATTTTCCGCATCACTTGGCCATATCACGGCAACCGATTACCACACAACTTTTCAGCTACCGGCGCCACTTTCGGACTTCGTCTTATGTACTCATTTCTTATTTTACCTATCCATTCGCGTAACACCACATATCGCAAAAGGCTGATTATGCTTTACAAATGCTGGAATAACATCCTACTAATATTATAAATACGAAAGTTTGTGAGTATGGATGGATGGATGTTTGTAACTCTTTCACGCAAAAACTATTGACCGGATTTGGATGAAATTTGGCACACAGATAGTTTATAACCTGGATTAACACATGGGATACTTTTTATCCCGGTAGTGCGATCCCGTGGGACAATTATCGAACTTACTCGGGTGAAGCCGCGGGCATGAGCTAGTACTGAATATTTACTTCAGGAATTCAGCAGCAGTTTTAATTGTTGTCTGCCTCATTGCTCTAGTGGTCGCAAGCGCGACTGCTAAACAGGTCCTGGGTTCGATTCCCAGCTCTGGCAAAGTGTAATTGGGTATTTCCCTCAGCAATACCTCAGTAGCAGCCACGAAGACACAGTAACTTGCGAAATGTGGGTGTACTATTAGGTACTCCTCTGCCTAACCCTTCGGAGATTACAAGCGTGATGTATCGTGACGTGTTTTAATTGTTTTTCTCGTTCCAGGCATCCCAATGTGACGGCCACTTACGTCAGCTAGCAGAGCTGGAGAGTGAGCGCATGACTCTGCTCTCAAAGACTAATAATATGAAAGCCAGCACGGCTGATATGAAAGCTAAGAATATGGTGCTGTTGGCAAAACTTAATGTGAGTACAACACATCTATTTTAACTAATATTATAAAGAGGAAAGATTTGTATGTTTGTAACGAATAAACTCAAAAACTACTGGATCGATTTTAACATTTTTTTTCACCAATAGAAAGCTAAATTCATTCATTCAATCATGAAGTAACATAGGTTAATTATTAAATTATATTTATGTCATTAAAATTAGCCGAGCTATCCCAATTTTTGTGGACGAAGTGCTGGTACTTAAATTAAATAAAGGCTTAACCATAAATAAAGCCTAGTTCTTTAATCTTCTGCTTACAGCCTTTGTGTTGCTTGCCAAAATAAGCGAGATGATTTTTTTATTAAAAACCAACTTGGACTTACAGTTATAAACCACACAAAGATGTTATAGGTCAGAAAACATAAATAAATACTGAAACTATACTTTTAAAAAGCTTCAGTTATATAAAAATATAGTATAGCACAGTAAGTTTATTCGTGTACCGACGCTTTATTTACTATTTTAAGTTTTCTGTTCTAGTTAGTAGTTCTGGACTGTCATTATTATGTATTTGTAATGTCACTGTCACTTGTCACTGTCTATGGCGTTTTTGAATCAGTTTCGTTCGGAAACACGCATTACTTTTAGATTTATTTTGTGAACAGTCTGCCGGCAGGTTATGCAATTGATTCTTAAGTGAATTTTATTTCACATTTGAAGTCTATTATATTATCTATCATTTTTATAGCTTATATTACATATATTTATTTAATTAACTTTATAGTAATTATGTCTGACGACGACTCTTTTTATTCATGTTCTTCCACATCCTTTTCAACTCTTGACGATTCTCTGTCCGTGAATAGTTTTCTGAATAGTGAGTGCCAGCGATTTAACAAATGTTTTAATGTATGTCATGTCAATGCTCAGAGCATTCCTCAGCACCATTCTGAAATATTGGATTTATTTTCTGACGTCACTTTGCATGCTGTTTTGGTGTCCGAAAGTTGGCTAAAACCTGAGCTTTCTTCTAACTTATACGGTCTGCCTGGCTTCATTTTAATTCGGAACGATCGTACAGGGAAAAGAGCTGGGGGTGTTGCCATTTACCTGCGCAGTGATATCTCCTACAAAATCATATCTTCTTCATCCCCAATTTATAATGGCAACCCTGAATACCTATTTCTTGAAATTGTTGTTAAAGGGGTTAAGGCCGTTCTAGGAGTTGTTTACTGCCCACCTGCTATAGATTACTTCTCTATTCTAGAATCTCTCTTCGAATCTATTTCCTCAGAGCACAAACATCTCATAGTCATGGGTGATTTTAACACTGACCTATTGAAGGATAACCCTAGATCACGTAGGCTGAGTGCGATCCTGGAGTCGTCGTGTCTGTCTCTTCTTAAACTTAGTCCGACTCATCATAACCTTGACTCAAGCGATTCCTGGCTCGATCTCATGCTTGCGTCTTCTGTGGATCTCGTTGCCAACCATGGTCAGATCGCTGCGCCTGGTTTATCCAAACACGATCTGATTTATCTGTCCTACAAAATTAAACCCCCAAAGCAGCGGCCTGCTATTGTTTTTATGCGGAATTTCGTAAGGTTAGACAAGGAAAAACTCAATACCGATGCACAAGCTCTTGATTGGGTCGATATTGCCCAGTCATCATCAGTGGATCAGAAAGTGGAGGTTTTTAATAAATATGTACTCCAGCTCATTGACACGCATGCGCCACTGAGGGCTGTTCGCGTCAAGCGCCCCCCAGCTCCATGGATTACCCCTGGAGTTCGGATGGCAATGAGGCGACGTGACCGGGCTTTTAGAATATATAGGCGGGACCGCAGTGAGGAGAACTGGAGCCTTTACAAGTTGGCTAGAAACCGCTGCAACCAGATGGTAAGAGCATCTAAACGCCGATACATTTGTGAAAATGTCCTCAATTCTTCACCGGCTGATATTTGGAAGTTTCTCAAATCACTTGGCATAACAAAGTCCCCCTCTAGTACTGTATCTCTTAATCTGCCTTTAAACGAACTTAATAAGCATTTTTCAACGTCTGCTACACTTGCGGTTGGTATTAAGAATAATACAATCCTTGATGTTACTTCCAAGCCAATGTTTCCTCCTGACTCTTTTTCTTTCTCTCCCGTGACTAACGTTGAGGTCCTTAAATATTTCACCTCAATTAAGTCTAAGGCTGTGGGCTGTGATGGGGTCAGTCGAACTATGTTATCGTTTATGATTGAGAACCTAATTCCAATTATTACGCACATCATCAATTCATCTCTGCAGACTGGTGTGTTCCCTGCAATGTGGCGTAAGGCTTATATTATCCCTCTCCCTAAAATTTCCAACCCTAGTTTAGCGAATCACTTCAGGCCGATCTCCATTCTCCCTTTCCTTTCTAAGATCCTAGAAGCAGTTGCCCTTAATCAAATATCCTCCTACGTATTTAAGAATAACCTGTTGTCCAGTTTCCAATCCGGTTTTCGGCCTGGCCACAGCACAGCCACAGCTCTGCTTAAAGTTACTGAAGACATAAGGGATGGCCTGGAGAATTCGAGATTAACGGTCTTGGTTTTAATAGATTTTTCCAATGCTTTTAACACCGTTGATCACGACATTCTTCTGGCCATACTGTCTCAGATTGGGGTCTCTTCGTTGTCACGTGATTGGTTCTCATCATATCTTCGTGGTCGCCAGCAGGCGGTGCGTGCTGATCAGGATTGCTCTGACTGGTGCGACCTGGTAGCTGGTGTTCCGCAAGGCGGTATCCTCTCTCCTCTTTTATTTTCTTTATTTATAAACTCCATTACTGCTGTTCTCAAATGTTCTTACCATCTGTACGCTGATGACTTGCAACTATACGCTCAGTCTGACATTACCAACCTTGACAATTGCATTTCATCACTCAATGCTGATCTTCGAGCTATCGAGGAATGGTCTGGCAAATTTGGGGTTTCTGTTAACGTCGGGAAATGTCAGGCCATCCTAATTGGCAGTTCGTACTTTTTGAGAAATGTGAACACTAGCCAACTTATGCCACTGATGTACGAGAACTCCGTCATTTCTCTTTCACCTCACGTAAAAGACTTAGGTCTGTACATTGACGGCAGTTTAAGCTGGAATAAACACGTGGCTCAGGTGAGCCAGAAAGTCTCGTTCTCGCTGCGATCCCTCTATAGATTCAAACACTTCCTGCCATCTAGCACCAAACTCACTTTGGTCCAGTCACTTGTGCTTCCCATTATCGACTATGCTGATGTTTGTTGTTCTGATCTTTCCCAAGAACTTCTAAACAAATTGGATCGACTTCTCAACAATTGTATTCGCTTTGTTTTTGGCCTTCGCAAATACGATCACATTTCCTCCTTCCGTTCTCAGCTTAAATGGTTGCCTATCCGACTCAGGAGGTCCCTCAGATCTCTCTGCATGCTCTTCACTATTATGAACGATCCATGTGCTCCCGATTACCTAAAAACTTATTTTAAAGTGTTGGGCAGTTCTCACAGTCGTAGCCTTCGAGCTTCCAAGAATCTGCTTCTCCAAATTCCTTCACACCGCACCGGTTTTATGTCGAATTCTTACGCCATCTCTACTACAAGGCTCTGGAACGCGCTACCTCTTGGCATTAAAAAAGCTGAAAGCAAAGTCACTTTTAAAAGAAAAGTTCGTCACCACTACTTAAGTCAGGATAAATAGCTCTCAATAAATTAGAAGTCGAGTCATGGTAGTTATTATTAGGTTTCTTTTCTTTTATTTTAGTATTTGTTAGAATATTTAGTAGTTTATTTTATTTATATATTATGTGTATTAGTATCAATATAACGATATAAATTTTTCGAAAACAAGAAGTTATTTTTTAGATATTTATTGTACCTATCACAATGTTTTCTTATTTAACCCAAAGGTTGACTGGTAGAGAATGCCTTGTGGCATTAAGTCCGCCTATGTACCACTATTGTACATGAAGTTTAAATAAATAAATAAATAAATAAATAAATAAATAAATATAGCAAATTATCAACATCATTCTCTTGCCCTTATCCCAATTTATTTGTGGTCGGCGCAGCATGTCTTCTTCTTCCATACTTCTCTATTACTCGTCATCTCATCAGACACCTCCTTTCTTGCCATATCATCCTTCACACAGTCCATCCATCGTTTCTTTGGTCTTCCTCTACTCTTATACCCATCCACATTTATATGAAAAACTTTCCTGACGACATTTTCCTTATTGAAATGGAATGTAAATGAAAAATCTATATTAAATCAAAATCCTTACTAATATTATAAATGCGAAAGTAAGTTTGTTTGTTTATTACCTTTTCACGCCTAAACCACTGAACCAATCATCCTGAAATTTTGCATATACGTTGTCAGGTGTACAGAAACGGACATAGAGTACCTTTCATCCCGAAAAAAAGTACTGTTCCCGAGGAAAACAACAATAACGTTCTTATGATAATAGATGGCGCCACGTGTCTTTCGAATCATGATTGAATTGTATTATTACAAGCAGAGTACAACCCGAATTGATCGTCAAATTCTAAATTAACGCGAGCGAAGCGAGCTTATAAATAAAAAAAATAAATATATACAGGTTTATTTTCACTGAAGTAAATAACATTATTTTATTTCCTTTTCGACACTGTTTATAGTATTAATTGAAATTTATGAAATTCTATAACTTTAATGATACATTTTGCATGCCTGAATTGACACAACACAGTGGACTGATTCATTTGACATCTGGAAATGTGTGATTATGTACTGTGTCGAGCAATAAACATTTGAATTTAATCTTCTTTTACAGGAAAAAGAGCGCCTCCACAAGGAACAAAGAACAGAGACAGACAGACTGACGTGCGAGCTGAAACGATATAGAATTAAGTGCAACAGTGTGGAGGCCAAGAGCGCGGCGCAGCAAGAGACCATCGATAACTTGAGGCAACAGATTGAGACTGTGAAACGGGCAGAAAAGGTAAATAATCTATATATATAAAACAAAGTCGGGTTTGTTACAACACTTATAACTCGAGATCTGCTGGACCAATTTTCTTGGGTTTTGATTCGTTGGATTTGTCTCCGCCCCGAATAGCAAAATACATCTTAAAAACAATGAAAACTCGACGAGGTAGGGTAGGTAGGTAGGTAGGTAGGGTAGGTAGGTAGGGTAGGTAGGTTAGGTAGGTAGGTAGGGTAGGTAGGTTAGGTAGGTAGGGTAGGTAGGTTGGGTAGGTTAGGTAGGTAGGGTAGTGAAAGTAGTAGGTAGGAAAACATGCATTGCAATAGTCACAATTGTAATGGGCACAGCTAGTATTAATATAATCGACGGCGAATATTTTAAATGCTCCTTCTTTTTTGCGTGTCGATAGAATCAAATGATACCCGACCAGTATATTGCCACCTGCACAGCTCTGTCGTTGGCTTCGTTTAAATCCTGGAAGGTGCAGATGGCTGTGCAGGATGGGCAAGAAAAGAGGTGGGGCATATCCTGCAGACGGGCTCCACACTGACATTGTCTTTGGAACGGGTCGATGACACCCCATTTGGCCAGATTATTTCTACACCGGCCAACCTGGGCCCGCAAACGGTTAAGAGATTTCCAGAAAGGCCATTGCAGTTCCTGTCCAGGGGGAAGATGTTCTGCTGGATTGATGAAATGAGGAGGGGTGGGATGTCTGTTCCTTCACAATTCGCATCTTTCATCTCAAGCACTGTCTTTGAGGAAATCGTGTGTTTCACGAAGCTTTTACGGCTTTTTAAGCGTGAAAGTGGTAGTTGCTGTAAAGTACAGACGCCAGCACATCAAGCTACTACAATCTGTCAAATTTCTTTAATAGATTTTCAACTTTATCTCTCAAGCATTAGGTTCGAGGTTGGTTGGGAAAATATGACAGTTTCGGGTAGCTTGTCCTGCTGGCGTCTGTACATTGAGAAGAGAAGGAGTGGAGAGATACGTTTGCGCAGAAGTTGTATAGAAAAGGCTAAGGAATAAAATCATCATAATTCTCCTTTAACTCAATTCATTTGGGGTCGGCGTTGCATGTCTTGTTCTTCCATACTTCTCTATTACTCGTCATCTCATCAGACACCTCCTTTTGTGCCATATCATCCTTCACACAGTCCATCCATCGTTTCTTTGGTCTTCCTCTACTCTTATAAAGAATATCTAGGGAATAAAATATTATAGTTTAAATAAACTAAAAAACACACTTTAAAGTGACTTCATTTTAGTTATCGTGTTTTTATCAGCAAACCCTTTTATTTCATACCCTTAACATGGGGCATAAAATTAACTAGTCCGCCATCTTAGGGAGTCCGCCATATTGGATTTAGAATGACGTTACTTAGCTTACCATGGATTGTCATCCAAACGAAACATGTATGCAACATTTCAGCTCAATCGGAAACCGGGGAGTGGGTCAAATTTAACTTCTAAGATTTTTACATAGTTACTGGTGTAGCTAATAACATAACAAAAGCGTGTTATAAATAAGCGCTTTGAGCGAGTTGTAGGATTTGAAACGTTCGGCTCTGCACCCAAAGTATATTTTTTTCCATCCTCGTAATAAAGGTATTCTAAATTAATAACTCCCTCGTCGATCTGATGGTCGGAAACGGTTCTGAGTATTGGGCTCCTGGGTGCAATAGGGAACAGGCGGAACAGGCAATTAGCTTTTTCCGTTAGAATATTCTGAGTAGGTCGGCTGCAGTGAATTTGTGCACGGTTAATATCGATATTAAAGGAGTAAGGATCGTAGTAGGTGGTGTTCTGTGGTTTCTGCCTACCCCCATGAGGAAAAGGCGTCAGTTTGTATATGTAAAAGCGATAGCGTGGCACTTAAAAACATAACTACCCAGGCGTAGGTTGTAAACCTTGGTTTCCGTCTTCGGAGCTACATTGTACAGGTTCATTTTATACAATGATAAATCTTTTTTTTTTTGTCAAGATGATCGAAAAAAGGCTGTAGAGTAAGGGGAGGTATATCGGTGATATAAGTATTTTGGTGATATTTTTTTAAACGGAATACCACACCGTTCCTTAAGCAAGCACATTCAAGAGACATCTATATACTGTCTTCTTCACACTCGTAACAACTCGCTAGCGCTGTCTCTTGAATGTGTTGCATAGGGAACTGTGTGGTTTTCCGTTTAAAAAAATATCACCAAATTACTTATATCACCGATATACCTCCCCTTACCTTATGTAGCGGAGATGAGAATCTTGAGGTAGATGTGTGGTGTGACAAGAATGGATAAGGTAAGGAACGAGTATACTAGAGGAAGTCCTAAAGTTGCGCCAGTTACTGATACTGAAAGGGAATCGACTGTCTTGGTATGGACATGTGATGAGAAGGGACGAATCGCATGTGACTAAAAGAGTGGTGAATATAAATTTATGGATGGAGGAGAGGAAGACGAAGGAAACGGTGGATGGATTGTGTGAGGAATGATATTAAAGATAAAGGAGTAAATGATGCCGTGACGTCTGACAGGGGAGAATGGAAGAAAAAAACGTGTTGCGCCGACGCCAAGTAACATGGGACAAGGGCAGGAAGATGATGATAGCACTAGTTGCGTGTTCAAATAGCGATAGCTCCTCATCTTTCATCTATATCTTAGACGAAGACCTAACTGCCCTACTTAGACCATCTATATTTTATCTTAGATCTATAACTTTTACTCCACCAATATACCAATGGTAAAAAATAAGAGATTCTAGCTCATCATCATCATCTGCCTAGCCTTTTCCCAACCTGTTGGGGTCGGCTTCCAGTCTAACCGGATGCAGCTGAATACCAGTATTTTACATGGAGCGACTGCCTATCTGACTTCCACAACCCAGTTAGCACTGGGTAACACGATACCCTTTGGTAAGACTTGTTGTCAGACTTTCGAGCCACTACCTTAACGACTGTTAAAGATCTACAAATGACAGCCGGGACTAATGACTTAAAGTGCTTTCCGAGGCACGGAGGAAACTCGGTATGTAATGGGTGGTCACCCATCCACGGACCAACCTAGGCACGCGCGGCTTAACCTAAAGATCGTCCCGACCGGCTGTTATTATTTAGCCACGAGCTCCTCGAGATCAAAATATTCCAGCTATTTCATAAAAAAATGTTCATGTTTCAGGAATTCCGGGAATCCTCCCGCAGTCTTTCAGCGTCTCACCAGAGTGCCATCTCCCGGCTAGAGGCCCACATTAAAGTGTTAAACACACGGAGCGACCGACAGATGGCGTTGATCGATAACTTGAGAAGACAAAACTTATTGTTGAGTACAGAGGGCGCTTTGAAAGTTCTTGAAAAGGAGTATTGTGATTTTTTGATTCAGGAGTAGTGGATTAATCAATTAATTCAATTTTATGCAGTCATTCATCTGTTTAGTCTTTTCCCAAATAGGTATGCTGGGGTCGGCTTCCAGTCTAACCGAATGCAGCTAAATACAAACGACCGAAACCGTCAATTTTCCCAGTCAACCTTTAACCTAATGCTTTAGCGATAAAGTTGAAAATCTATTAAAGAAGTCAACACGATGCTACCCTTGGCAAAAATGGTTATTACACTTTCCGAGCTTGTGTCGACCTGTAAAGACTGCCCAAGATCTACAAATGGTAGCGGAACCAATGGCTTAACATGCTTTCCGAAGAATTGGCGGATCATCATCTGCCTAGCCTCGGTCGGCTTCCAGTCTTACCACATGCAGCTGAGTGCCAGTTTTTACATGGAGCGACTGCCTATCTGACCTCCACAACTCAGTTAGGACTGGGTATTACGATACCCCTTGGTTTGGTCGTCAGACTTTCGGGCCACTGACTACATGTAAAGACTGTCAAAGATCTACAAATCACAGCGAATCCTACGGCTTAACGTGCTTTCCGAAGAATGTACGGATCTCAGTATGGATTGTGTCTGAAGCAGTCTGTCGCAGATACCTTGACAAGGTTGTTGGTCCATCTAGCTGGGTGGCACGTTACGCTGGCCTATCCAACTCGTCTGTTTCTAGGTTTTAAATAAATGTTTGAAAACTAATTTGTTTTATTTTGTTCTTCAACCCGCACTAGGCTCGCGTGGTGGATTGTGGTCCAGCAGAGGGAACGTTACAGATAGGCTGGTATAGTGGTATTACTGATTTAATTATTACCAGCTATTTTCAGGGTTCCGTACCCAAAGGGACCTATTACTAAGCCTCTGCTGTCCGTTCGTCCGTCCGTCTATCTGTCAGCGGGCTGTATCTCATGATCCATAATAGGTAGACAGTTCATGTGTATTTATGTTGCCGCTATAACAACAAATAAAAAAAAAATTAAAGGAGGCTCCCGTGCTACGATGGTACGGAACCCTTCATGCGCGAGTCCGACTCGCACTTGGCCGGTTTTTTAGCATTGTGTATTACCAAGGGGTTTTCTGATGCATTTTCGACCTTATATAAAGTTGAAGAATATTAATGGAGGATTAACGTCAATCTCCCTCGCCGACGCGATTCGTCGCAGGACGGGGCGGCGGAGGAGGCATCATGGCGACCTGATGCCGCCCTAGGAGGTGCCAGCGGGCGTCAGAGCGGGGAGTCTATCGTCGTCGCTTTGCACGGCCCTCACGAGTGGTGGCGATGTCTCAGGAGAGCTCGGACATCGCCAAAAGAGTTTGGTGCTCAGAGGCGGGCTGCGCTGGATGGGTCACAAATGTCATGCGTAGCAGTTCTCGCGGCCCATCCGCCAAGGCGACAGTAGGTTCACGGCGGTGTTTTTTAGTGGGTGCAAGCCCCACATAACCAAACCGTCTCCCCGGACGGTGCGGTATGCGTTAGGCATTTTTCACCGCTTAATAAAAAAAAGGATTAACGTCAATCAATATTTCTAATATGTAATGTAATTGATATTACTATTACCTAATATTTGCAAGTTATAAGTAAGTACATGTAAAAAAACGCGAGTGTGTCTGTATTCATCTTTTCACACACGCTTTGAGTTCTGTTAAAACCATACAATTACTCTCATCCCAGAGATTAGTTTAGTTTTACGGAGAATTTCGTCCTTATTGTTTTGTTTTGAATATTTTAGTTCGTATACTCAATCAGAGGGAGTGAGAGCGCTTATAATATTAGTGTCTGAAAAATAAATGACATTTATTTCAACGGCAACGCGGGCGAAGCCGTGGGCAGAAGCTAGTTAATTTAATACACTTCTCATCAAAAAAATCGAAACACCTCGCAGTTTATGATTTGATAAGGATTATCAGAAAAATGTGTATATTTAGGAATAAATGTAAAATGTCATTTAATAGTGAGTAGTATGAGGTTTTTAAATCCTAATGTTATTGTTCTAAATTCAAATTAAGTCTTCATAGGTTTCGTATTTTGTATAATGAGTAATTTTTACCCTGTATGGAATATGAAGGAAATGGGTAAAACAACACGCGTAAATGAAAAAAAAATGTAAGAAACGTTTATTTAATAACTTGTATTCCCTCCGCGAGCTCTTATTACTGCTTCCATACGGTTCTTCATCGATCGGATGAGAGTCACGAGATCACATGTGGTATATTATCCCATTCCTCTTGGATTGCATTTTGCAGCTGGCTAAGTGTTTCTGGGGCTGGATCTCTTGCTCGAATTCGTCTCTTTAATTCATCCCATAGATGTTCAATGGGATTCATGTCCGGGCTTCTTGCTGGCCATACCATAATGGAGATACCGACTTCGGTAAGATAATCTCGTACGACGCCCGCGGTGTGAGCTCTAGCATTGTCGTGCATGAATATGAAGTCGTTGCCAATAAAATGTGCATAGGGCATCACATGAGGTTCAAGACACTGTTCGATGTACCGATGAGAGTTTAGTGCAGGCAGCCGTGGCCCAGACACAAAGGCAAGTTCTGTCTTACCGTCGGCGCTGATTCCTCCCCAAACCGTCCACGAACCGCCACCATAGCTGACCTTTTCTTCAATGCAGCATTGTGCAAAGCGTTCTCCACCTCTTCTGTAGACCTTGTTCCTTCCGTCGTTACCATACAGCATAATTTTACACTCATCAGAAAACAGTACTTTGCTCCACTGAAGGTATGACCAAGTTAGGTGCTCGCGTGCAAAGTTAAGGCGCGCTCTTCGATGGTCTGCAGTTAATTTCGGCCCATTCGCTGGCTTATGCGGTGCCAATCCGCGTTCCTTCAACCTTCTTCTTATTGTAGAGTCACTTACAGCTACTCTTCGTACAACGCGAAGCTGCTGCTGCAGTTGAAAAGCGTTATGGCGTCGATTTCGTAAAGAAATTGTTACAATAAATCGATCATCTCGCTCAGAAGTGACCCGATTCCTGCCAGATCCTGAACGGCGCGTGAACGAACCAGTCTCCCGATAGCGTTTGTAGACTCTATGAACAGATGATAAGCTTAGATGCAATCTTGCAGCCACAACACGCTGACTAAGTCCAGAATCCAGCAATGCCACCACTTGGGCGGCTTCTGCGGGCGAAGTATCCATATGTTTTAGAAAAAAAAGTTTTTTCAGACGTCCCAAAGTCACAGTAAATGAAATAAGAAACAAAAAGTTTAAAGACCAGCGCTAATTTTTAGTTTTTAAACGAGAAACGTACTCCAACCCTAAATACACATTTGTCTCAAAACAGCAAAAAACAGTGATTAATTTCATTTATAGGATAAACAAATGAAATTCTAATTTCGAATTTTGATTTTTTTCTTCTTACTGTAATGACCAAACTGCCAGATAAACAATAATGTTTTTTTTTTCATGGAATTAATTCTCTTTTGTAAAAAATTAGGACAAAAACAATAAAAACGAAAGTGTTTCGATTTTTTTGATGAGAAGTGTATAAACTTCTACTTGTAGTTTAGCAGTACAAGAACAGGGTGTAAAGTTCTTCATTCTTCATAGAAAAGGGAAGATCCTCCGACCAGCCAGTCGGGTGTAGGTACTAGGTACCTTTTTTTTTTGTTTTTTTTTCGGATGGGAAATCCACAAATGACTCCTCCCCACGGGCGTAGCCAGGGGGGGGGGGGTTTGGGGGTTCAAACCCCCCCCGAAAAGTTTAGATATTAACATTCATAAAGACAGGCGTGCGGCATATCTCATCTATACTAATATTATAAAGCTGAAGAGTTTGTTTGTTTGTTTGTTTGTTTGCTTGAACGTGCTAATCTCAGGAACTGCTGGTTCGAATTGAAAAATTATTTTTGTGTTGGATAGTCCATTTATCGAGGAAGGCTATAGGCTATATAACATAACGCTACGACCCTTAGGAGCCGCGCAGCGTGTGACACCGCGGGGAACAGCTAGTTCATTAATATTCCTGAACTAAAATAAAATATGTGGTTTGCATTTCCTATCATCCCACGCGCCGCGCGCTTCGCCACCGTCGATTAACCGATCGCATATCATCATAACAGCATTCAGCCACGTGGATAATGTTATTAATGCTTTGCAACTTTTGAGGCATAAAGTTGACGAAGAGTACCTCCATCTCTATGAAGAAGCAAAGTTGTTGCTCGAAGAAAATGGTGGTATACTGCTTATGCCACGTATTGTCGGAAGGCAGTTGAATCGATCTAATATTCCTGCGTCGGATATATCCACGTATTATAAAATACATTTATTTATCCCATTTCTCGACCATACAATTCAGCAATTGATTGAGAGGTTTACAAAACACCGTAAAGTAATATCGGCACTATCCGGTGTGTTACCATCAAAATTTTGCGGCCGGTTGTAAAATTGAAGAGGCATTTCGTATGTATTCGACAGTGCTGCCCGAAAAAAGTATATCTGTCGTAAAAGCAGAACTTGAAGTGTGGAAAGCAGCTATGACTCTCACCTCCCCTATTCCAAAATCAGCTCTGGAATGTTTAGATAACTGCGACCAAAACTATATCCAAATATTTACACATTGTTGCAAATATTGGCTACCATACCTGTTTCCACTGCTAACCCAGAAAGGACTTTTTCAAGCCTAAGAAGACTTAAAAACTACTTGCGGAACACAACGCAACGAGTGAAAACAGACTGAACGGCTTGGCTCAGTTGGCTCTCATGAACATTCACTATGGGATAGAAATTGATGCGAATGAAGTAGTGGATATATTTAATAAGAAAAACAGAAGATTAATTCTGTAATGCGTAGATATATAACAGAACGTATTTTTTTATATTTAGTATATATACTGTCCCACTGCTCAAAAAAGGACTCCCCCAATTCTCAATTTTCTTACGAATATAAGGTTTATTTTATGTACTTTTAGTCGTTTTATTTTCTTGAACCCCCCCCCCCCGATACTAAAACCTGGCTACGCCCGTGCTCCTCCCGCTCTGGGCGGAGCGGAAGGGAGTGTCAGACTTTTACTGACTAAAACCCATCCATGTTCCTTCTTTTGCCCTTTATATTCCAGGGCCGCGGTATCTCTTTCGAACAGTCCCGCAGCCCTGGCAGTGGGTGTACATACTACCTGGAAGTGGTTTTGGTTTTTTTTTATTGTATGTTAACTCGAGGAGAACTGTGTAATATCGTGATTTAGGATTTAGATGTTAGTTTTTCCTATCAGTCAGAGATGTCGCGTCGCTGGTATTCTCTTCGTCGACTTCATTGGGTCCGATACTGCAACATTATAGTTGTCAGAGGGTCACCTTAGGAGCGTTTTCAATAAAACGTCAAAATTCTTTCTTATTTTTAATGATAGAAGTAGTCCTGAACGTAGATGCCTATATCGTAGGCAAGTCCTCTGCCCCTCTCGCTCTTGAGGCGGAGGTTCACGAATGTGTAGCCCACTCCCCCCGCAGTGACGTTGATCGAGGCCTTGCTGTGGAGCGTGTCGAGTGCTTGGATGCCCTGGAAGTAGAAATATAATTGTTTTAGTTTAGCTTTAAAGACTGGTGTTGAAATCTTACTAGGTACTTATCTGCAGGGTTATTTGTAAAACACCAGCAACCTCTTAAGAGGTCATTGTACTCATCATTATGAACAACTTTTACTATGGGACCAAACCTGAAATCGCAAAAAAAAAATCAGCTGTTCCCTACATTTATGATCGATTAAGTCGTCAAAATGTAGGGAACAGCTGATTTTTTTTTTTGCGATTTTATTTTTGACAACCCTGTATACTCTATAACTGCGCATAATAATATTATAAATGAGAAATTTTGGATGGACGGATGGATGTTTGTTACCTACTCAATCACGCCAGAACGGCTGAACGGATCTGGATGAAAAAAAAATTGCACAGAGATAGATTATAGACTGGAATAGCGCATAGGCAACTTTTTCACCTAAGAAGCCGATTCCTGCCAGCTTACCTTCGGGAACAAGGCACTCTACGTTTTGTCTAGGTGTCTAGACCAACCTTTTTTTTTTTTTTTTTTTTATTACAAAATGGGCCTGCTCTTGACCTCGATCACGCCTGGTGGAAAGCGATGGATGAGGTCTACGATGAAACGAGCGTGCCCAGAAGATGCCTGTTCACTCTTGCTTTGAAGGCAGACGGGTTATATGTGGGAGGGAACACAGAAGCCGGCAGAGAGTTCCACACCTTGGTTGTGCGCATGATAAACGTGGAGGAGAAGCGCCGAGTACGACTAGTCGGGATATCAACCAAGTGTGGATGGTACGCCGCAGTACGTCTGCTAGTCCGGTGGTAAAAGGGTGATGGTGGAATCAAATCTAAACCTACATAAAATTACGCCTGGAACCTACGAAGGATTAGGGCGAAGTCTAGGTCATGTGCCTAATACGTTCGTATTTCGCCAGTTATACGCCAATTCCCATGTTCCAATGGGGGATTGAGTAAAAAAAATTAGCAGTCACGGGACGCCCGGCAGAAGTGAAAAATCTAAGTTATTATAAGAATTCATAATTAATAAAAAAAAAAACGATGACATAATATGGAGTAAAATAAAGAATAAATAAAGTATTTTCTTTTATCGAGATCTATCGATCAAATCTGCATACGACCTAGGTAACTACATCACTAATAGAGTAGCGTGGAACTTTCGAAAACGGAATATGTATAACAACAATCTTTACAAAACAAACTTTATTCTAATGGGAAAAGGTTGATTTTACGTGGCGAGGAGGCATCACCCCATGATAGCGTCATCTTCCGTCACAGCACACGAGTCGGTGTTACTGCCTAAAGGCGCGCATATAGATGGCAGTAAAGGTGATCTAAGTAGATGATTATAGGTAGGTACCTATATCCAGATAAACTAATATTATAATGAGGTATTTGATTGTAAGTTTGTATGTAGGAGGTAATGTCCGGAACTAATAATTAATCCAATTCTAAAAATTCTTTCACCGGCAGAAATCTACATTATTTGTGGGTGCTTTAAGCTATAAATTATATTTATATCATGCAATTTTTGCGGGCGAAGTACTAGTATATTATAAAACAAAATATGCTTTTCATTGTCAACTATTGAGTTTACGTCATTCACGGAGTCCTTCGCTAAGTGACCATTATGACTGACCAAGTTTACGTTATTATAGGATATACCTACGCTATGATATTGTGACCCTATTTACTATTTATGTGTTCGGAAATGTAAGATTAATGCAACCTTGAAGAATAACCACCTACGCTACGTACGCCCACTCTCATTATCATCCTTCACGATACTAAATCAGGTGTGAACAACATAATTTTATGGAGGCCCAAGTTTAGTATATTTGTACTTAACCGTAGCGGGCCAAAAGAAATGCAAAGTGACCTCTTACAAAACATGGCGACTTATCACTATTTTCTAACTGAAACGTTTACACGACAACGTTATATGACCGTCATATAAATTATTGAGATGACGTTACATATCACGTGTAACGTGTGTGTGACGTTATACTGTATAACGTAGAACGTAGAACGACCTAACCGTACTGTAGAACGACCTAAAAATAATGGTGTACCTATAACTCATACACCATTATTTTTAGGTCGTTCTGGAACCGAATACCATTAACGCGGTCATCGAACTCGAAACGATTGGGGCTATTTTTTTCAAAAAGTAACAATAAAAAAAACACGAAAGAATAAATTTAATGTTTTTTTTTGTGAAATAATGAGAACTCAAATGCATAATTATGTGTGTGTTAAAACGTATCCACGATCGGCAACACATGCGAACGATACCCATTGAAAAATTCATTCATCGATCGATTCTCATTATTTCGCAAAAAAAAAACATTAAATTTATTCTTTCGTGTTTCTTTTATTGTTATTTTTTGAAAAAAATAGTCCCAATCGTTTCGACTTCGATGATCGAGTTCATGGTATTCGGCTCCAGAACGACCTAAAAATAATGGTGTAGATACATATATAACTAATGCGTCGAACTGAATACTAAATACTTTACAACTGTTAAGTTGCCGAAAATAAACCCCTTACACGCATGTAAGGGGTTAGTTGTATAATTCTAATATTATACAACTTTTTTGCTAAATATTTGGTCAGAGTTGTCATTCCAACAGAGCAATAGCATTTATTTAGGTCTCTGTTAGTGAAAACAATCATTATCTGCCTAGCCTTTTCCCAACTACGTTGGCGTCAGGTTCCAGTCTAACCGGATGCAGCTGAGTTCCAGTATTTTACATGCAGCGACTGCCTATCTGACCTCTACAACCCAATTAGTACTGGGTAATACGATACCACATAATAAGACAAGACTGGAAGATAAGATAAGACTGGTTGTCAGACTTTCGGGAGAGTGACTACCTGTAACGAATGTCTAAGATCTACAAATGACAGCCGGGACCAACGGCTTAACGTGCTTTCCGATTCACGGAGGAAACTCGGTATGTACCTAATAGGCGGTTACCCACCCAGGGACAACATAGGGAATCGCGGCTTAACCTGAAGATTGATCCAATCGGCTGATATAATTTAGCCACGAGCTCCTCTGTTAGTGAAAACAAGTATTAGGTCTAATTGATTGACCCGACAAATACATTAAATACCTACCCATGAGTTCGAGTCAGACTATATATAGGCTTTACCCAACAGCCTATGCTGGAGAAAGCTTCCAGTCTAAACGGATGCAGCAATACGAGTATTTTATACAGAGCGGCTTGTCCTCCACACTATTCCCAAACCACTGTAACTCCTGAAAGCCAGAATCAACAGTGGGAACCACCAGAAAAGCGCCGAGACAATGAAGCTCGACGAAGTCCCAGAGAAACAATTTAACTAATTTAACAGCGCTCCGCCGCCTCAAGCCCAAATATTCGGCGGGACCGGACGGGATACCACCTTATATAGTTAAAGACTGTAGCGCGGTGTTTGAAAAGCCATTACTGCACATTTTAAATTTGTTTTTAAAGTTAGGTCGATATCCCAACCAATGGAAAATCACTAGAGTGATCCCAGTCCCGAAGCGGGGTTCGGGAACTGATGTTAGTGGGTACCGACCGGTGGCGGTGCTGTCGGCGTTTGCTAAGGTGTTTGAGTCAGTGTTGCACAAGTACATTTCAGATCAGGTAACTTCTCGCCTGACCGACGCTCAACACGGTTTCCGGACTGGTCGAAGTACGGGAAGTAACCTAATGTCTTTCATGACATACCTGGCGCCGGTGGTTGACGCTGGAGGGCAGGTGGACACTGCGTACTTCGACTTTCGGAAGGCGTTCGACACCGTCGACAACGATGTGCTGTTGGCTAAGTTTGCGGCATTTGGTTTCACACCGCTCCTTCTGCAATTCTTCGCGAACTACCTTGGCGATCGCCGGCAGTACGTCGAATATGGTGGATACGTCTCCAAGCCTTATTTCACGTTTTCGGGGGTGAGTCAGGGTAGCAATATCGGTCCATTAGGCTTCATTCTAATGGTCAATGATCTGCCGGAAGTTGTAAAGGAGGCGAAGTGTTTGCTATTCGCAGACGACCTCAAGTTGTTCTTGTCGGTAGCAGATACTTCGGACTGTGAACGGCTTCAACAGGATATTGATAGGGTAGTACAGTGGAGTCTAGATAATAAGTTAGTTTTTAACGTTTCCAAATGCGGCATAATGAGCTACACTCGCGCGCGGGAACCTCTGCTGCATCAGTATGAGATGGAAGCCGCGGTTATGTCACGAGTCGCGCATGTGCGGGACCTGGGCGTGGAGATGGTTCCAGAATTATTGTTTCGTGAGCACATCTTAAACATATGCCGCAAGTCCTTCCGAAATCTTGGATTTATACTCAGGCAGTGCAAAGACTTTCAGAATACGGCAGTGGTTAGAATCATGTACAATGCGCTGGTACGGAGCCGTCTTGAAACGAGTGCGATCGTTTGGAACCCACATGAGGCCAAATACAGTGTCATGGTGGAAAGAATTCAAAACAAATTCACTCGTTTTTTGTTTTATAAGCAGTACGTCGTCTATCCCTTCTTCCCGCTCATGTACCCGAGTCTGTTTGTAATAGGGATGGTAGGGTACAGCAGGCTGGAGGTGCGGAGGGACGTCGCTCTGTGCAGTTTCGTGTTTCGGGTGCTACGCGGCTGGCTACATCACCCCGATCTGTTAGCGGAGCTGGGGCTGCGTGCGCCGCCCGGTTGCGGGGGCGCACGTCGCCCCACGCCTACGCTACTGGAGCCATCTTCTAGGAGCAATCTTAATAAGTTTGCCCCCTTGTCACGCGCCATAAGATTGTTAAATATTATTTCAGATGAGGTAGATATATTTCACTGTAGCCTGATGAAGTTCACAGGAGTAGCACTGAAGTGCATTGAAAATGTTTGAGGTGTTTTTAAGTGTATTCTTATTATTTTTTTTTTTTGTTTCTAATGTTTTTTTTTGTTATAAAATTTGGTGGTAGTAACATCGCATTGGCGTTCTAGCTGTTAAGGTGTTATTTACGTAATTATTAATAAATAAAAAAAAATAAAAAAAAAAAAAAACTGTCTTGGATCCCTCAACGCAGTTAAGCAACGCCTGATCTGACAACAAGTCTTACGAAATGGTTTCGTGTTACCCAGTGCTAGCTGGGTTGTGGAGGTCAGATAGGCAGTCGCTCCATGTAAAATACTGGTATTCAGCTGCATCCGGTAAGACTGGAAGCCGACCCTAACGTAGTTGGGAAAAGGCTAGGCAGATTATGGATCCCGCAACGCAATTAATCAGAAAATTATAGTGGAGGAGTAGGAAAACACAACTTCCACTTCCATCCATATCAGCAGAGCGCATAAAGTGACTTTTATACAGAACGGCTGTCTACCAGGCCCCTGAAACCTATTTATTGGGGAATTCTGGCTGTCCCACTTTCGGTTTTTTTTTTCGGTTTTCCAAATATGTTGAGGCTGGCTTCGTGTCTAACTGGAAGCAATGCAACAGAATACGAAGACTGCCTATCTGACCTCCACAACCTATTTACTGGATGTGTGTAATATGATACCTCTTGGTAAGACTGGTTGTCAGACTTTCGGGCTTGGGGCCACCAGTTGCAACTATTAAAGATCTACAAATGATAGCTGGGACTAACGGATGTCCGAGAAAGAGAGAGGTCTCGATATGTACCTAATGGATGGTCACCCATCCACGGACCGAACTTAGCAAACGTTTCTTAGCTTAGATAATTGACCCGTGCAGCTGTTGGTCTAGTGGACACAAGTGCGACTGCTGATCATGAGGTCCTGGTTTCGATTCCCAGGTCGGGCAAAGTGTTATTGGGTTTTTCCATAAGGAATTTCAGTAGCAACCATAGAGTCTGGATCTGTACCCGGTTGATGGCAATAGGGTCGCCTCCTATTCCATGGGAGTTCAACATAACTGGCTAAATGTGGGTGTACTATTAGGTACACCTCTGCCCCACCCTTCGGGGTAAACAAGCGTGATATTATGTTAATTATAATATTATTCTACTTATATTCTATTAAACTTTATTTGACCTTATAGCGTTTTCGAACAATCAAAGTTATCTACTGATAGCAGGGGTCAGAAGCGCGCTTCTTAAAAGTAGTTCAATATCAAAAGACCTACTATTTTAATCACTTCTCATAAGTTGATAATGTACGGAATAATAATAGAAGCCATACTTAATTATAAACTAGTTGATACCCGCAACCATTATCCGCGTTTTTTTCTTCGTCACGCAATCCCGGAACAGACAGACAGACAAAAGTAAAAAAAAAATAGATTTTATTAAAAAATAATACATAATACACACAGTTTCGACGGCACGGTTGGCGCAGTGGCTGAGCAATTGACTGCTGCGTTGCGTGTCGCGGGTTCGATCCCCTCACGGAATAAATATTTGTATGGCCTACAGATAGTTGTTCCGGGTCTGGCCGTTTGTGTATTTGAGTTTAAATGTTTGCAAACGCACCCACGATACAGGAGAAATTCCTAGTATGGTATGGGGCAAAGTTTAAAAAATAAAAATAAAAAGTTTCCCCAACTGTTCTATGTTGGGGACGTTGGGGTCGACGTCCTGTCCTGTCTAATCAGATGCCGCTGAATATCAGTTTTTTTACTTGGAGCGACTATCCTACCTACCTATCTGACCTCCAGAAGCCCGTTACTGGGGTAAATATGATAACTGAATAGATTATCAGGTTGTTATAAAAATAGATTATTATAAAAATATTACTTCCCTAAAAAAAAAACCCTTAAATAAATAAATCTTATCTTATCTTATTTTATTTGAATCGGATTTTGTTAACGATTTCAAAGGTTTTAATTCTTTTTTGCAAGGAACTCTCATTACTCGCTCGCACTAGACTACTAAGTTTACTCTTTATAACATTAGCTATCTACTCTGCCCTGCTTATTGCAAACGCAGTACTTGCAAAATGGCGGTTTGGAGATAAACGCGGTAAACTTATTTCTTTACATCTAATGGAGAAATATCCGTTATATAACTTTTGAGGTGTGACTTAAAAATAGTAAAAAAATCTAGCTTTCTATTAATATATTTTTTTCTTTACTTTATTGTCTTATTTTGATAAAACGCTCAGTACTGCATTTTCATCAACTTTCTGGGCTTGCGAGCATTACCGTATTACTAAGACTAAATGCAGTAATTGTGTTTATTACTGCAAAATTACCTAGCACATGCTCAATACTGCGTTTGTAATTAGCAATCATTTTATATTTTGATGGCTGGCACTAGTTAAAATGTAGGTAAATTTAGCTTCTGTCAAATGTATAAATGACTAAGAAACGAAACAAGACAGAGAAAGGTAGATATAATAATTTTGGGATCCTGCCGTTTTGCCGAAAAGATTTTGCCAAATTTTCATTACCCAAACAAATTTTAGCAACCTTTTTTTATACCAATGTAATATTTGGAATAATTTTAGTACGCACATTTTCATTTGGTCAAATGTTTACTTGGCAGATTATTACTAAGGATAATGTCATTACGGCTTTTGGTCTTTAATCAAATGATTTATTACAGCAAACAAAATTAAGACAATAAACGTTTGGTCAAATGATTTGTTATGACAAAAAATATAAAGGCAAAAATTTTGGAATGAAGACATAACACAAATTGATTTAATATAACGTAATTGAAATTTAACAGATGCTGACAGAAACCCTAACCCTAGATGGTCGACGTCAGGGGCACCCCGAGGTTCGGTTAGTTAGGTTCCTGTAAACCTTGCAGACAGAAATAGGAGCCCCGCGCAGCGGGGATCCGTCGACCTGCTGACGGAAACGCTAACCCTAGACGGTCGACGTCAGGGGCACCCCGAGGTTCGGTTAGTTAGGTTCCTGTAAACCTTGCAGACAGAAATAGGAGCCCCGCGCAGCGGGGATCCGTCGACCTGCTGACGGAAACGCTAACCCTAGACGGTCGACGTCAGGGGCACCCCGAGGTTCGGTTAGTTAGGTGCCTGTAAGCCCTGCAGACAGAAATAGGAGCCCCAACCGAATCCAAATAGGAGATTCCAACTAGTTAATAGTGCTTTTGACTGAAATGGTAAGTTTAAAATTGACGACACCAAATATTTGGCTTATTTAATTTTGCGTAAAATATGTTATACCAAACTGAAATATTTGACTAGATAAAAAATGGTAAAAGTACTAGTTGGTGAACAAGTTATTGTTCAAACGTTCACTTGCCAAACATAGGTTTTCGTAACAATTATTTGTAAAGAGATTTTTTGGTAAGTAATAATTTGGCAAATGAAATTATGCGAAAATTTGTTTGGGAAGTGATAATTTGGCAATTTCTTTTCGGTAAAACAAGGGAGACCCAATAATTTTATTTTTTTATTTTTTTACTTAGCTTAAATAATCAGTCTATAAAACTTGTTACAAAAAAAATTTTCTCACTCATTAAGTTATCATTTTTTTAAATAAACAATAATTTTATTGTTATGGCTTATGGCACTAAATCAAATCTACACAAAATTGGTATTTTTATAGAAACTACTGTAGAATACTGCGTTTAGGCTTAGTTTCGCAAGAGTAGGTTTTTGTTATTTTTGCTACATTCAAATGCAGTAATGGTGACTACTGCGTTTGGCTTTAGTTAGTATTCGATGCAAAAAGTTAAATGCTAAAAGCATATACAGTAAACGTAGCAAGTACTGCATAATCTTGTAGCATATGCTTAATGCTGCAGATCTTTTTAGTAAAAGTAACATTTAGGTGCAAGTACTGCGTTTCATGTTAGATAAAAAACACGTTTTTTATAAGAAAAAACTTTTAAATATATTTTTTACGTATAGAATATATCCTTAGGATGTCATTTTTGCAAAAAAGTGAAATTCTCAAAAATGTCGATTACTGCAAGTACAATTAGTAGGGCAGTACTAGTAATTGGCTTTCTGGTGACTATACTGACTATGGTTCCCTTTTTGTTTGTTTTTATTAGCTGTAAGTTCTCTATGTACCTACTTAAATAAATGAATAAGAGGCCCGTCAAAATCGATCTAGCCGTTTCGGAGATGAGCCAGACCAAACAGACATCATCATCATTCTATTCCTGCCCCTGTACCATGTTACTTGGGGTCGGCGCAACCCGTTTTTTTCTTCGTCACGCTATCCCGGAACAGAAAGATACACAGACAAAAAAAAAATAGGTTTTATTAAAGACTATATAGCTGAGCCCCGGCGGCATGCGTGGCAATGCATGTTTTCCTACCTACTACTTTCACTACTCTACCCTACCTACCCTACCTACCTACCCTACCCTACCTACCTACCCTACCCTACCTACCTGCCCTACCCTACCTACCTACCCTACCCTACCTACCTACCCTACCCTACCTACCTACCCTACCCTACCCTACCTACCTACCCTACCTACCTACCTACACTACCTAATTTTTTAAAAAGTTTTCTCTCCGTAAGAACCATCCTCGTACTTCAAGGAACTTTCTAAAAAAGAATTAGTGAAATCGGTCCAGCCGTTCACGCGTGATGCCGTGACCAAGGAAAATAGGGATTCATTTTTATGTTATTAAAGATATAAAAAACAAAAACGAGTAAGTATCTGTAAATAATGACACTGTGATGATCTATGAAGGTGTATTTTTAAACAGAAAACACAAACAATACTGGTGACATAAATGTGCGCAATACAATCTGAATTACCCTTCGCGGCTAATTGGATGTGACCTCATGTTCCAAACAAACTTTGTTTACACAACACTCGCTTACAATAGAGGCAAACATCACAATAGGTAACATGGACTTATTAGTATATACAATAATAACTGTAAAGTTTAAAATCGCCAACAAGCAGTGAGCAAGAGTGGTAAATGTGGTACCTAATCCATAAACCATACTCGTTCTTTCTCTCTATGAGACCGTTACAGGTATTTTTGAAAGCCAAAAACAAAAGGTAAAAGTTACAGTCCCAGTCACAAGGCATGCTAACTTGTGAAGGTACTGTAGTTGCCCATTCCAAAGCTTATATCTCCATGGAGAAGAATGGGCAAGAATCTCCATGGACACTTTTTTAAATCCAAAATATTTTGGTTACATCATTCATGTTGATTTTGGTTACCTATGAGAGAACGATGTAGAAAGACGTCCAGAGTAAAAGATTAAATTAAGAATTCAAAAATAAAGTAGGTATCTAATTAAAATAATCCGTGGCAGCTAAGAGATGACCAGTACCAACTGACAGCGCCCGTTCACGAACATGACGCATGGATCTGCACCATTCAGCAAAAGGGAACTAAATGACCCGACACATGCACCACCATCACGAGGGCACATTCGTTTCAATGATAATACATAATACACACAGTTTCCCCAACTATGTTGGGGTCGACTAACCAGATGCAGCTGAATATCAGTTTTGTACATGGAGCGACTATCCTACCTACCTATCTGACCTCCAGAACCCCGTTACTGGGGTAAATATTATATAATACCCTTGGCAAGACTTGATAGACTTTCAGGTTACTGTGGTTATCAGTTGCCATGGTACCTATGAGAATGTGAAACAGAGGAATGCGAGAGATGTCTATGTCTGATTATGTTTGTGGATAGATGAAGAGTTGGGGAAGACCAAGAAACGATGGATGGACTGTGTGAAAAATGATATGGCAAGAAAGGGCTATGATTATGATATCACTACTAATAGAGACGTATAGAATAAATTAAACTTAAAATAAAAACAAGCTTTGTAAAATGAAAAGAAGAAAATAAGTTTTATCTATCAATATTAAACGCGTATACTAAGTTTTGTGTACGTGCTATTAATCGTTGAGGAGTTCTCTCGTGAGGAGTCGATACTCCTCACGAGAAAACTTGATCCGCTAATATCGATTAGCGGATCAAGTCATGATTGGCATAAAAATGTATTGTCACCAGAACTAAAGGTGCGTGCAAAGTTTCAGCTCAATTGGTGGGGGTGAACTGGTTTGAAATTCAATCACTAGATCCTACCTACATACTAACTAACCAACTAACTCATCATCATCATCATCTGCCTAGCCTTTTCCCAACTATGTTGGGGTCGGCTTCCAGTCTAACCGGATGCAGCTGAATAACAAGGACACCTATTTAAATAAAAGCTTATAAAAAGAAGACATGCTTTGCTGACCTCAAATAAAATGGAATAATAAAGGCAGGTGAATGAATCAACTAGAGGCCTTCGGCTATGAGAGTATAAAATAATAAATTAATAAAAGCATACCTGAATCAATCGATTATCCGGTTGACTGTAGAAAAAATACTTCACACGTTTTATAAAAGGTATCGCGTTATATTCCACCATAGTATGATTTCCTAATGTGACCTTTTTGGAAACATTGCCGACTATTAAATGGTCAGACCAGACACCCACTATGCAGACAACTCCGAGTATTATGAGGTACTTCATTTTGATATTTTGTACTTGTTGAGAACACGTCTTCGTTGATTGAGAGTGCGTATTATAATGATGCGAAGTTCATAGTGTTATCGTGTTGCTCTTATTTGATTTATGTTGGAGATACAGTGGGGAATCAGATGAACTATTAAATGTCTAGTTGATATGAATATGTCACGGCTTATAAATATAAATGTGTGGTCTAGTGGCTGCAGGCGCTATTGCTGATGTTCCCACCCTATTGCACGGGAACTGGCGAAATGTGGGTTTACTGTAGGCACACCACTGTCCAACCTTTTGGGAATTGGAAGCGTGATGTTTTGTATGGAAGCAGACTCGTTGCGGTGATCCTTACTTACTGGAATGAGGGCTGTTGTGGTTAACAGGTTTAGGTTCAGCTCTCAAAACGGTAAATGAAAACATACTGAGGAAACCGTCCATAACCAAAAATTCGAAGATAAGTGACATCACTATCACTGAAGTCCGGTCTGTGTCTCATTTAGTAGAGGAAACATTACGCTGTGCTATGCTATTAATGATCCCAAATATCATCGATGTAATAGCTAATTTATCTCTCTTGACATTACACAATAAGTCAACATTCAAAAACACCTACAACACATCCAAACAAATACAATACCAATGACTCCAAAATAATAAATTAAACGAAAACGAACCTTATCTACATGCCATTGATGCCATTAAGTCACCGATAAATCGTGTATGACTTAGATTCGTCTTATTATTAATAATTATATTGTATTGTTCGAGATGTACCTACTTGGTGCCAAGTAATGCCTGTTGAATAACTTCCTTACAAATTGACAATGGAGGAAAATAAAAAACATCTTGAGCGAGACTTGCTATCAAAGAGTGCACAAATCCAGACTTCAGGCCGATGCTGAGAAAATCTTGATAGAATAACCCAATATCACTATGGCCACCCTTTTTTTTTTTTTTTTTTTTTGGTGGGTGGGAAATCATCAAATGACCCCCCCCCGCTCTGGGCGGAGCGGAAGGGAGTGTCAGACTCTTAGGGCGAAGGCACACGGCGCGTTGCGGCGCCGCGCCGCGGGGATTTCACCGTATCAGCGGGCAGCGGGCTAAGCTAGCAGCGTTCTGATTCGGTGAAATACCCGCGGCGCGGCGCCGCAACGCGCCGTGTGCCTTCGCCCTTACTGACTAAAAACCACCCATGTTCCTTCATTGGCCCTTTATGTTCCAGGGCCGCGGTACTATGGCCACCCTGGGAATTGAATCCAGGACGAATACGCTTAGCAGTCGCACTTGCCACCACTTGACAAAAGAAGCATCTCTTCATGCTTCTTTAGTCTACTGATTTAGTGGTCTATCTTACTAATCATTCTGATTAGGAACATTATTATCATTTCTTGCTAAGAGTTCAGAGTTCGTTAAAGCATTCTACTTATGAGTCACCTAGTCAATTAAAGTGTTTACAAATCATTTCTAAGAAGATCGTGTATTCGTGCTATAAGGAATTCCCTTGAATAGGGAACAAGAAATAAACATGACGATTGAATCGATACAATCATAATATGTAACGTGTTCAATTATTTATTACGAGGAAATTCCCGCTTTTTGTTGCAATTATGTAGGCAGATGCAAAAGGCGTGCGTGTATGATTAGATGTATGAACATGAACGAGGCGAAAGGAGTATGTAAGGATCGCAGCAGGACCTGCCAGGGCTGCGGGACTGTTCGAAAGAGATACCGCGGCCCTGGAACATAAAGGGCAAAAGAAGGAACATGGATGGTTTTTAGTCAGTAAAAGTCTGACACTCCCTTCCGCTCCGCCCAGAGCGGGAGGAGTCATTTGATGATTTCCCATCCGAAAAAAAAAGATACGTAGCAGGAGGCGTTCTTTATTTTCTACCTGGCCCCATCGGTAAAAAGCTCGAGGAGCAGTCATGGCCCGATTTACGGTCATTGGCCCGAATCCCTATAAGCAGGTACTTTACTTTTTCCATTTATTTTTTCACCACTCCTCTTAGAACAATGAAGGAATATATTACGGGACAATCAGCGTGTCCTAGATTAGATTCAAAGATGTAACACCCACCAACCGCATCCTATTCTTCTTCTCGGACAAGCAGGTGGTGGACATCGGGAATCACTGTTCGTGAAGGGTCCACTGTACCTTCAGTGAAAAGTGATTTAAGTGAAAAATCATAGTTTTGAGTAATTTAAGGTTAAAGATTTAAAAAAATCTCGTTATTTTTCTAACGTTCTAAAATAAAAAACGATATGTGGTACGTGTAGATAATATTATAAAGATTATAAAGAGCTTGGTTTGAATATATTATTTTGCACGGAATTTAAGTAATTAGTAAAAATAGCCAGTTATATCACCGTACACTATAGATTTCTTTGCTTATTTTTGTGTATTTAAATTTATAATGAAATGAATTATTTTACACATTTAGTTACCGTTTTGTGTGAAATGTTATAAGGCTTGTGTTTTGGCATGTTTTGCCTGCAAATAGTTGTTGTGAGAAAAAGTCGTAAAACTAATATGATCATTTTGATTATCAGCAACCTTTTTCATAGTTTTATTTAAAATTCCTACGTAAATATTCAATTGTACCCCTAAACACCAATGTATTTTTCAAACTAGTAAGTGATTAATGCTACAAGCTAGAATTTATTGTGATACATTTTGTTTACATCGAAGTGTTTATTGATACAAGTAATAAGTATTTTCAATCGTTTTTGTCACAGAAAGGGTAAAACTATGTTAATATCATAATAAAATAATAACTAAATTAAACAAGCGTTTCTTTAATAAAGAATTCTTGAATAAACACTTTTTTATGAATTACAAGTAGTAGCAAAACAATAAAACATTTTTATAAATCAAACTTAAAACATAACTTTTAGACCTAAGTAGGTATTTATTGTTAATCTGATTATCAGAGTAGGTATCGTTAGTCTTTAAACATGTTAAAACAGCCTCAATAAATCAAACGACAGATTTGTTGTAGCACTTCAACTATTCGCTATATAAAACAATATAATTAACATCCTTATAAAAAAACATAACTTTTAAACCTCTTTATTATTAATATTGAACAGTCTTAAAGCGTATTTAATCAGTCTCAAAAAATCAAATTTAAACAGATGTGTTGTACATGTAGCACTTAAACTATTCGCTATACAATACAATATAACATCCTTTTAAAAAAACACAACTTTTAAACCTACTTATTCTTTTTTAACTGTAAAATTATTTTTAGCAAACATGGCAAAATCGTAAAAATCTGTCCCCGCCATTTCAATTACTGAAAATTTATTATTTCTAGTTGATGCACTCCTTACCAATTGACACCAATCGCGTGGGTGGTGAATATTCATTGATGTTCGTTTTGTTAAACCGACTTCAAAAAAGGAGGAGGTTCTCAAATCGACCGTATATATATTTCTTAATTTTTTATGTGTGTTCGCGGATAACTTCGTCGTTTATGAACCGATTTTGATATTTTTTGTTGGAAAGGAGATACTTCAAGGGTGGTTCCATGAAGGAAACTGGGATCTGATGATGGCATCCAAGAGAAATTGAGGGGAGCTTTCAAAAATTGTAGTGGCGACTAGTGCGTTTGTAAATTTTTTGATTAAGTATTTTAAAGCACTATAATTTAAAGAAGGTCTGGAGTCGCTCTGATGATGGAACCGAAAGACAGTCGAGGGAACTCCTCAACGGTTTACAGCAGTCACCTTGTGTTTGGGTTTGATTAATTTGTATGGATGAGAAATTTACACCTAGATGGGTTGTGACTGTCATAAGGGGTCTGATGATGAAGACGAAGGACAGTTAAGGGAACTCCTCAACTGTTTACAGTAGCTACCTTGCGTTTGGACTTAATTCATGTATATTGATCAAAACTTTGCACCCATCTGGGTTACAAGTGCCATTACAGGTCTGATGATGAAAAATATTTCTATGGAATATTGCAACTAAAAATAAAAAAATAAAAAAACTTTTTTGCAAAAAATAAAACCGACTCCAAAAACACAAAAAAAGAGAAAAATAATTTTAGCTTCAGAAGTCGGTGACAAAAAACTGAATCAAATAAACAAAAGTCACCGACTTCTGAAGCTAAAATTATTTTTCTCTGTTTTTGTGTTTTTGGAGTCGGTTTTATTTTTTGCAAAAAAGCTTTTTTATTTTTTTTTGCTCTTTCATTGAGCACAAATGGTCACTATCAACTTCCATGTGTATGGCCGGGTACGAGAAATTTATGTTCTATGTTCAAAAGTTGAGGCGAGTCTTTTAGTGCAAATAATAAAGCTGTGAAAATAATAGAATTTTTGTTTTGTCCCGAACATGAATCTGAATACATGATTAAGGTTTTAGCATTTGAGTGAAGCAACGGAAGTCTCACAGTGATAAATTCGTACAAGCACGAAGCTATTTGATTGGCGCCCCTACCACCACTACGCAGTTGTATCATTAGTCACATATTTTTATGAAAATAAATTTGTGTTTGTATGGTTCATGTACAAATGTAACACTTTTCACTAGAATATATTGATTCAATTTTTTTATGTTTTGTGATAGGATTTCACTTGTATCACTTTGTATTAATTGAAGTAAAAGCTTTCGGTTCGCGTAAGATGTGGTAACTCGAGTCGTATTAAAATACATTTTAGAAATATAAAGATCGGTTCGGAGCACTTTGGTATGAATCAAAAAGTATTATTTTACACAATAATTTCAATAAAAAATTGCTTACTTATATCAATGTACACAAAAAAATCTCATTCATTTTTAATCTTATAACAACGGGGATAAGATAGAAATTAAGTTAATTTTTTTTTAATAAGTTTCATCAGAGAATATAAAAACCGATCTGGGTCGACATGTATCACTTTTCACTGAAGGTACAGCATTTACACCCTGATTTATGAAATTTTAACGGGCATGACCACAGCCAGGATCCTGCCATCGTCACGACCTTCAAAGAGAAAACCAATAAGAACTCCTTCCCTCCATAGACAAAGAAAAACTTCAGATGAAAAATCTTCAAATTGACACGAAAGAATGACAGAAAGAAAAACAATAGAGTATCGTTGTGCGATCTTGGCTGTTATTTATTGGTTATATTGAAGATTTTATTTGTTAGGTTATCGATATTTACATGGTATCATGCAAGGAGCGAATTCTATAATTAGTAGCCAATGTTATTTATCAATTTTCTATGGTGAGTCACTTGCAATATTTTCTTGCCTCAGACGGTGGAATGAGTTCGGGCTCTCGAGCCGGTAGACTCAAACTGTCCGCAGTTTTTGCCATGGAAAGCAATAATCAAATTCAGAGTATTTTTATGGCTGATTTGAAAATGTGTGGTGATAGATTTGGATCCAGAACTATGCAGTTATAAGCGTTCTTTTAGCATGGATAAAAGAAGAATAAAGGTACGTAGCAAAAAATTGTTATTGAAGGTGTCTGATGTAAAGTCTACCGGTCTACCTAAGGTCATCAGTCAGGATTGCTGACACGTCAAAATGACAATCTATTGGCAGTTTGGTATTGTGTTAGATATTATCATGTCATCATCTCAAGTGTTCCTCAGTGCACGAAGATACATTTATCTCTTGGTCTTCCATGACAGTTCTTGACTAGTATTTTAGCAAAGGCAGTAATGTCATCTGCGGAAGTGTTTTCACAAAAGTTACACAAACAAGTCGCGTCGCTGCGATCCGTCGGCTGCTGCGGTTTACGATTGTGCACGTCTTCGGGATTTCCAGCCGAGCTTCGAGTGTCAACGAGTCCTGCCTAGTTTGGCGTAGTGTTGGTTCTTCACGTCTCTATACTATGGTTTAGTCAAGACACTGCCGCCGCTGGTAAGTAAGCAAATTGTTTAAATTTTGCTGCAGCATCAGTAATGTTTTAAAAAACTTCTGTTTCTACTTGTTAGGAAAATGTTCTTTTTCTATTGAGCGAAACAAGTTACATCACACATGATCATGTCAGCAAAGCCAAGAGGCTGACTTCTAGAAAGGAGGAGGTTGTGTATTCCACGAGCATCTTTTTAGGTTTCCGTAGCCGATTGGCAAGAATCTGAATCAGAATCAGAAAACAAAAACGGAACCCTTATAGATTAGTCATGTCTGTCTGTCTGTCCATCCGTAAACCTATACGTGCAGGTGTCTATAGATAGGTCTTTAAAAATGACATTGAGGTTCCTAAAACCATTTTTTCTCAGTCAATCGTTTGAAAGATAGACCTTCCAAAGTGGTAAAATGTGTGTGTGTGTGTCCATTTAATTTCTAAAGTAAGAGGAGGAAGATTCTGAAAAAATGTTGGATTGTAGAACGTAAAAAACTTTCGAAAATTGGTTCGAATAAGATTTGATGTTTAGTTTTTGAGATATGAGACTTTTTCATCAAACTGCAGCAGTACCTTTGTTTTTCATTAACATAATATGAAGAACCAATTTAGTTTTACTGTTGAATGTAATACAATACAACATTTTGAATGAGCCTTCAAAATATTTTTATTTTATTGTTTGTTGCTACGGAACCCCGTGCGCGTGTGTGTGAGTACGACTACACCTATTACTCCGTGGTTACTGGGCCGATTTACTTGGTTTTTTGGGTGTTCCCTTATAATTTTTTTAAACTTCGCTTGAAGTGTTTGAGTAGAAATACATGTTGGTTCCTTAATAAGTTTTGGTTACGGTGTAAAATTAATTCATGACAAGAATTAGTGTGTGATACTATAACTTAAAAGGGTAAAAAAAACTTTTTTGCAAAAACTAACCGATTTCCAAAGAAAACACTAAAAAGTATAAAATAACTTTACTTTCGGAAGTCATTGGCAAAAAAGTCAATGAAACAAATAAGTCACCGACTTTTAGGTACAGTTTTTCTCTAATTATACAGGGTGGACACACGTATTCAGTACATCAAACCGTATTGATGAAAATTTTCTATGAATGATGAATTTTTTGAAAAAAAAAACTCATCTATCTTCGGAATGATCTGCTGAATACGTTCCAGCCGTTAGTGCGTCGTTGTCCCTTTCACTGTATATTTTCATATCCCTGCGTTTGCAATTTAATCTTCAAACATTTTTGTAAACCCTAGCAGTAGTTGTAAACCCATTTGAATTTGCAATATAATATCTGTTTGCGACAAAGGCGATTAGATTGTGTGGTAATTGAGAAAAACGAAGGCATTCCAAAAAAAAACAAAAATTTCAACGTGAAGAATTGTCGTCATGAATTAAATCACAAAAACACTATCAACTTTCAAAAAACATCAAAAAATCCAACGAAGAACTATAACAATAGCTTGCATGAGTTTACCTGCGTGTATTCTGCCTTATTATATAGGTACTAATATAGCATACTGGATCATTTTTTTTTTCATTTTGGTTAAGAGCGTTCATCCAAAAAGTTGTCAACGTCGCAAATAGCTGCCAATTTTTTACCTGTGTTATTTGATTTGGCAATATTACTGTATGGAAATTCGAAATATGGCTGACTAGTGAGCTAGAATATTAATAATGAATTGCAATTAAAACACTGAATTTTATGTTGTAACCGTTTTAAGTGTAAAAAAGGCATTTGGAAAGTTTCCAAATACTTTTTTTACATCTAAAACTAAATATTCGGTGTTACCTACGTTATTTATTATTGCATTTCATCTATACTATATATTATATAACACTATAAAGCTGAAGAGTTTGTTTGTTTGCTTGAACGCGCTAATCTCAGGAACGGCTGGTTCCAATTGAAAAATCATTTTTGTGTTGGATAGTCCATTTATCGAGGAAGGCTATATAACATCACGCTGCGACCCTTAGGAGCCGCGCAGCGTGTGACACCGCGGGGAACAGCTAGTAATCAATATTTGAGTTCATTAATTAGGAATATTTTTTATTTCCATACTGTACCTAATATTGCCAAATTAATCAAAACAGCGAAATATTTGACAGCTATTTGCGACTTTGTGTTGCCCACTTTCTAAATACATAAGTACATAAAGGCATGCTCCTCTACTTTTCGTTATTCTTATTTTATTTCTTCATGTGTGTATTGAAAAACGTTGTACACGGACATTTGTCACTGCAGTTTTCTCGGCTTATTTCCGCCTCGGCTGCAATGACAAAGTTTGCCCACTTGTATAAAAATGTACTATTTTGTCTGTGATTCTTGTATAGAAGTGAATGGTCTTTTGCGTTGCCGCACACAAGGAATTTCTCCTGTATCGTGGGTGCAGTGTTGACAAACATTTAAACTCGCATAGACAAACAGCTGGACCTGGAACAACTACATGTAATCTACACAAATATTTTTTCCGTGCGGGAATCAGAATCAGAATCATTTATTCGTAAATATAGGTAATAATTACAAACAAGATCTTAAAAATCAGGTAGTGCGCTATGTTTTGCCAATGGACATACAAATTACAAAAAAAAAACACCAAGGATTATATGAGTGGGTTTACAATAAAAATATTAACGTAACTGAACATCCTAATAATATTATGATTGAACCCGCGACACGCAGAGCAGCAGCCAATCGCTCAGCCACTGCACCAACCGTGCCGACATAGTTGGTAGTGCGATAAGTAACGAGTCGAAGCGCGAAAATGTTAGGATAAGCAATTTTCAAAAGCATTCTTCCAGTTTTATTTTGCTTGAAAATATTAGAAGTAGGACGGTACTTCGGAAAAGAAAATAACACCAAGCATGTGGCAATTAAACGTGGCGGCTAACCTTGCATTCCTTGAGTTGTACAAGTGTACATACATAATTTCTTTGCCATAGAAGTGGGCAGAAACTTAAACTAAAACTTAACTTACTTACTTGGTTAAACTTCTGCTTAAAAAACTAGACGAAATAATGTTAGAAATGTGTTCAGGCCCGAAGGTCGATAAGAACACGATTCCTACCGGCTGCCCTAGGGACAACCCACTCTACGTAGTGTCGATTGTGATCAAATAGTTTACATTCACATCTGTGGGTATCACATCACAGTAAAGGCATGTAATACTTACGGATTATTGAAAACATAACAAAAAATGCCTACATTTTCAATGCCAACAAAGAAAACAATAGGTAGCACCATAAACAGAAAAGAAAGAAAACATGTTTATTTGGCACATGCCACAAGTGCACACAAAATAACGTAAAATAAAAATCTTATATCTACGCAATAAAAACTTAAATCAAACAAAAAAAAAATTAAAGCTAACTGCCGAGCAGCTAGTGCCCGACGCCGACGCTAGGTTTTAACTGGACCTGAGATGGTGATGTGACGGACATGAAGCAGTTTTATAATTTGTATTACTTATAAGGTATGCGTGTGTATGAATCAAATCAAATCAATCTTTATTTGTGAACACAGGTATTATAATTAAAATTATATGTATACATTTTAGTCGAGCTCTATGTCCCACCAATGAAATTGGTGTACCTACAAATATTAGTTTTTTTTTTTAGTAATAAGTCAGAATCTCTAACATAAAGTCAAGCTCGAGTATCTAATGTTAATTCAGTGTATTATAAGTAATTAATTAATTATAATTGATTTTTACATGCGTGTCAATGGTAAATTCTATAAAAGGCTCGTAATGTCAGTAGAATTCCATATTCATACAAATTTAGTATTAGTGTCAATTAAAGATAAAATTATTAAATCAAACAGAAAAAACTTTTTCAGCTAGAAATTGGGAGACACTATATTATGTTTTTTGCAAAAGAAACATTTTTAATTGGCGTTTGAATAGGTACTTAAATAGATTAAATTTGTATACAACAATAACAAATAAAACTACATATTCATAAAAAGTCGAGAAAAGTGCAAGACAAAACATAAAACTCAAGGTACCTATAATGTAAATGAAATGCATGCATAGAAACATAAACCTGTTTCGCACGTTCCCAACTTGTGAACGCATAATATTTCATTAATCCGTGCACTTCGTCGCTCAATACGCTGCAAGCAGCCGAGCGCGATGGACTAATACTAAAAAATTGTAAGACGACAATGGAAAAAAAATCAGATACGATGGCAATTTTGTGGGTACATAAATGCATCAAAGTATTACATTTCCGATGGCAATGTAGCAAATTTATACAAATGTAGATAAACGAAGGGCATAAAATATAAAAAAAAACAAGGAACCCGACCGCGTAAAAAAAGTTAAAAAAAAATAAGTACCTGAAATAAATAAAAACTAAAAAACAAGCCCAGTAGTTTAGAATGTTGTTAAAAGTAATACTGAACAACTGCACCATTGAAATAGTTTTACGATACACATAAACAATTCATAAATTCTTATGCAGATTAGAAGAATTAACAGTCGGGACGCATTTATTAATTTTACGTACGTTACGTGGTAAATAAAAGATATTGGTGTGGTATTTTAACATTTAATTTATTTTATACTTTTTAGCTAGGATTAATTATTGACTTCGTTATTAGGATTATAAGACGGTAAATTTCGCTATCTTGTCATTTCATTAAGGGAGTTAATTTCGTGGGGATTATTGCGGCGGGCTTTTTTTTTTAAAAAAAAAAAGCAACTACTGGTTATTAGTCCCTCAAGAGACCTAACCCGGCTCAAAGCTACATATTCCTTCCACCACAATTCACCCCAGCACAATTTCAGTGGCAACATTTTTCGCTCTATTTTACCTGAAAAAATCTTAAAATAGACAACCGTCAACGTCGTCTGCCTTCATGTGTCTGTCCGTTCGAGGTATTCCTCGTAGCGCTCCCGTTTTGAAACGCTCCCATCTAAGCGCTTCCGTTTTGTTCCTCCAAGCGCTCCCAAAAGGAGCGCTTAGAGGAACGATTAAAAATATTAAAATTTATTTCCTCGAAGCGCTCCCACGTTTAAAAATAGGGAAAAGCATGAAGTAATGAATTATATCGATAATTTTTAAAAACTCATGTGTGCATCATCGACATCGAAGTTGCTTAACCAAATTACGAAATTGAGAGAATAATATCTTTTTGCTTTCGGCACTCTTATGTGTATACAAGGACCAATGTTATTGTGTAGGTATTCAAAGAGGATGTTATAAATAAAACGCATAGATATACTTAATATAAATTATATACGTATAATAATCACATTGCAGTAGACCTACATAATAATTACATTAGTACTTTGTGTGTACCACTGGCGACGGGGTGTGGACGAACGGGAATAACCCCTGGCGACTAGCTCCACGCCACGGTACTGTGACGTCAGGCGCTCAACACCCTAGAAACTACATCCATAAATACTCAGTTTAGTAGTACTGCAACAGATCCAAGTCCAGTCATAGATTCTCCTAGTACTAGTTCTACAGCGGCTCCAAGTACAACTAACCGTGTGCCTAGGACAAATATCATTTGGAAAACGAAGAGTCTGAACATAAATGATGACCAACTACGTTTTCATGGATCAGACACGTTACCTCCAGAAATACTTCGTTTAGACACTCCATTTGAGGTATTTTCATATTTGTTTACTGAAGATATTATCAACCTTATAAGAGACCAGACTAATTTATACTCTGTCCAGAAAGATGCCAATAAACCCGTAAATGTAACTAGTCAAGAAATACGCCAATTTATTGGTATTGTATATTACATGTCAAGTGTAAAAGTGATATTGAATGTCTCATTCAAGATAAAAAGAAGACAACATGTTCCTCCGAAAGATGTGAGGTTGGACCATTACGGGCACTGGCCAGTTTGGGTGGATAAAAGAATGAGGTGCAAATTTCCAGGCTGCACAGGGTATACGCAAACAGTTTGCGAAAAATGCGGGGTTAGTTTGTGCTACAACAAGCAAAACAACTGTTTTAAAAAATTTCATATTTCTTAACTTTATTTAGTTATTTTAGCATTGATGAAGCAATGTTGTATTTCTGCAACACATAGTTTTTTTGGAATAATAAATACTTTTTTTGTAATGAGATTTTTTTATTATTTTTCCCATTAATTTACCCATTTACCACCTTGTTTCTGTACAATTAATATAAATAATGACCTTGCGCCATAAAGGGTTAACCATTTTATCAATCGCATAGGTAGCATCACCGTTGAGCGCAATACGTTACTGGATCCCGGCTCAGAGCAGGTGATTTTAGTCAGTAGGTGGTTTTAGTCAGTAAGAGTCTGACACTCTCTCGCCCCGCCTAGGACAAGGAAAGTCATTTCTACCATTGACGTAAACGATAGACACCTCATTGCCTTATTTCTACGAAAAACTTCCGAAAAAAAACATTGAGGTGTGCGGGGAAGGGGGTAGTAATGGGAAACATAATGGAGAGAAATCATAAGCTTTCTAAACAATAAAAAAATATGAATAGGTACATATGTCGGTAGATTATATTCATCTATTTGGTGGACTAAAGGATTTACAATAAAACAAAAAAAAAAAAATTACCAAACCCGGGGACGGGCCGCTAGTTGTATATTATAACAATGTGTTCTACTTATTATCGATAATTTCAGTTAGTATAGTCCCATCTCTATCCGAAAGTTAATCATGGGAGCGCTTCGAGGAAATAAATTTTAATATTTTTAATCGTTCCTCTAAGCGCTCCTTTTGGGAGCGCTTGGAGGAACAAAACGGGAGCGCTTAGATGGGAGCGTTTCAAAACGGGAGCGCTACGAGGAATACCTCGTCCGTTCGGGTTGATCACTCTCCCGCGCCACTACGCGGCTTGTTTGCCCGCACAGCTCTCGCCGCCATGCCAAGACCCGTGCCCCTTCCCATTAAATAATAGAATAATAATCAATTTATATTATAAATATTTTACATTTATCCCCGCGTAATAAGGGCAGAATAACGAAACACTAAAAAAGTAAATTACAAGTATATTCAAAATTAGCGAGGAAGGTTGTTTTACTCGATCATCGAACTCGAAACGATTGGGACTATTTTTTTTCAAAAAGTAACAATTAAAAAAAAACACGAAAGAATAAATTTAATGTTTTTTTTTTAAATAATGAGAACTCAAATGCATCTGTGTGTGTTAAACGTAGCCACGATCGGCAACGTCATGCGAACGATACCCATTGAGAAATTCATTCATCGATCGATTCTCATTATTTCACAAAAAAAAAAACATAAAGTTATTCTTTCGTGTTTTTTTTTATTGTTACTTTTTGAAAAAAATAGTCCCAATCGTTTAGAGTTCGATGATCGAGTTAATGGTATTCGGTTCCAGAACGACCTAAAAATAATGGTGTATATCTTAAACTGTTATTTAAAATGAAAAATGATGAAAGAAACCTAAACATCATTTTTAAATACCTATTCAACGATACCCCACCTGGTGGAGTTCGTCGAGTTTTTCTGTTTTCATTCTGACAATATGGCGAAACACAATAAAATACGATATTAAGACGTGTTACTGTTGGTGCTGGACAAAAATTTATTGTGACCCTTAGATTTATAGCTACAGGAAATAGTTATCAAGATTTATTTCTCAACCACTTTTGTCCAAAATCATTCTAGAAAAGACAGGTTTCTATTTTAATTGCATTGCATTGCAATTTATAAGAAAGATGGATGGACTGTGTGAAGAATGATATGGCACGAAAAGAGGTGTCTGATGAGATGACGAGTAATAGAGGAATATGGAAGAAGAAGACATGCTGCGCCGACCCGAAATGAATTGGGACAAGGGCAAGAGATGATGATCATGGATGATGCATTGCAATTTATAAATGCTTAAAGGATTACAAAAGAATAAATAAGGCATATCTTTGTACAGGTCTATTACAGACAACAACACTTCTCTTTATTTATTTATTTATTTAACACTTGAAGTGTTGAGAGAGTACAGAGGCGGACTTAATGCCATAGGCATTTTCTACCAGTCAACCTTTGGGTGATGCAGAGACAAGCATTGGTAGGTGTATACTGAAAATAATTTTATTTATACTACTACAAACTACAAGGACATATAAAATACTATAAATACAGCGTGTAACGGAAGGGGGGTATCAACCCTGAAGGAGATGAATGTGCTTGTCCTTACGTTACACGCTGTATATTTAAAATACTATAAATATATATTTTAAGAATTATTATTTAATATTAATTTTATATTATTATTCCCGATACGTCATCAGTATATTGGTGATAAAATATAAATATATATTAAAAAATATCTCTTACATCTCCATCATATATCTTTTCTTATATCTCTTTCTTTGTCCTCTTCACTCATATCTGGCAGTGGCTGATCCCGAGTGTAATCTGTGCCTCTGTCTTGAGTCTTGGCATCTGTAAATGCAAAAACCAATTAAATAATGACAAAGATGTCTTTTCGTTTTACACATTTAGCACTTTTTAGATCAACTTTTAAACTAGCTTACCTTTTTATATTTTTTGCTCTTCGTTTATCTACGTTTGTGTTTAAATTTGCTCCATTGCCGTCAGAAATGTAAGACTTTGATGCATTTATGTACCCACACAATTGCTATCATATCTACAATTTTTTCCGTTTATTTCTTACAAATTTTTAGTATTAGTCCATCGCGCTCGGCTGCTTACAGCATATTGAGCGACGAAGTGCACGGATTAATGAAATATTATGCGTTCACATGTTGGGAACGTGCGAAACAGGTTGTTTCTATGCGTGCATTTCATTTACATATTTAGGTACCATGGGTTTCATGTTTTGTCTTGCACTTTTCTCGACTTTTTATTTTGTTATTGTTACACAAATTTATTCTATTTAAGTACCTATTCATACACACGCATACTTTATTCGTAACAGAAAGTACAAAACTGCTTCATGTCCATCACATCACCATCTCAGGTCCAGTTGAAACCCAGCGTCGGGCACTAGCTGCTTGGCAGTTTGCTTTAAGTTTTTTTTTGTTTGATTTAAGTTTTTATTGTGTAGATATAAGTTTTTTATTTTATTTTATGTTGTGTGCACTTGTGGCATGTGCGAAATAAAAATGTTTTCTTTCTTTTCTGTTTATGGCGCAACCTATTGTTTTCTTTGTTGACATTGAATGTGTAGGCATTTTTTGTTATTTTTTCAATAATCCGCAAGTATTTACATTTGTATACAAGTGGGCAAACGTTGTCATTGCAGCTGAGGCGGAAATAAGTCTAGAACTGCTGTGACAAATTTTTATTTATTTATTTAAACATACAGTTTTAATACAGGTTCATGTTTATTTGGTACCCAGAGATGGTTTGTATTGGTAATCACATTCGCTAAAACAACACTGCTTAATCACTATTTAACAAATATAGGTCAAAATTAAGGTACATGATAAATATTTCGCACGTAACTATTTTAGCCGTAAACATCTATCAGTAGAAAGCCGGTTCTAGTCAACGTATCCTATACAGGTTGCTCCGTTTTTTTATATTTTTGTATTAGTGTTTTACAAAATATTTTCTAAGTTGTTTATGCAGTTGTAGTAGTACTTTTTTGTATTTTAGCTTAAAATTTTTCGTGTTTATTTCATCTTTTATGGATTTTGGTATTTCATTGATTATTGTGGGTGTAAATGTCCGTGTACAACGTTTTTCAAGACACTTACGAAGAAATAAAATCACAGAACGAAAAGTAGAAGAGCCTTTTTAATGAATTTTTAAATTGTGTTTTTCAATAGACTCAAACAAACATTATTGTTTGTAAAATTATTTGATTTTATTCTCAAATAGGTTTTTTTTTCAAAACTTTATAAAGACGTTTCTGTTTCAGTTTATTATATCTGATGGTGCTTGCCGACAGCCATACTATATCTAAAAGTATTGATAACGACGAAAAAGTAGATGATATATTCGAGTCGATAAACGACGTAGACCGGCCCACAATCCCCAAGACGAGGAAAGACAGACAACATAAATTTAAACTATATTACAGCAAGGACGATGACTTGCAACAAGGCATAAAAGAAACTAAACCATACTCAGAAGTAGAAAAAGCAACTGACAAAATAACTGTTAAACCGACTCTTAAACCTACAACAGAAAATGCGAAACGACACAAGTCACCTAAAAGAAGAGTCGGCAGTTTCTGGAAAAAACTTAGAGGTAAAGATAAAAAGAAAGAAACTGAAAAACATGATTCTAAAGACAGAAGAAGGAGAATATCTAATCATAAAAAAGAATCACATAAAATAGCTTATCTCACCACAAAACCTGGCCCTGGAAAACCCAAAGCAAAGAAAAAACATAGAAAAAAATTGTTTCTGCGGCAGCCTGACCATAAAGTTTCTAAGAGAGATGCCAGCGGGTTGTTTTCAACAAGACCATATTCTAACACACCACAAAGTTACAAATTGCAAATGGGAATTGCACCACAAGTCGACAACATGCTTAAAAGTAAAAAATGCAAAATAAAACCTATACGACCGCATACAGCGGCGGTGGCTACAGCCAGTACTCTGGAAGCATCAGAGAGTTTGCAAGCACAATTAGATCGCATATACTCCAACCTATCTAAATTAAAAGAGAAGTATGGACTCGTGGGACATAGGGTCGGATCGACACCCGACACTACTCCTTCGGCTGCCAGTCCTCGAGGAAATATTACGACTACTGAACCTGAATATCAAGGTACAGCACAGATAGACAACATGCTTAGAGCTATGAAAGCAAAGGCGGTTAATATGTTGTCTGTTCAACCGTCATCAGTGACCGAATTTTCAAGCTATAATAGCTCTGCCACTGAAGCCACTGTCGATTCTAATCAGCCCGCTCCAGTTTCTACTTTTATCCCGTCAGTATCAGAAAATGATATTTTAAACGGAGAAAAGAGAAAAGTCCCAAGAACCGGCGGCACATATGCACTAAATCCAAAAGATTCCACAATCAATGCTAATACTGAACCTCATTACCTAGCAGCTAGGTCGATCAAAGAAGATGCGATGACTATTGCTATGAATGTCGAAGATTTACTACAGAAGGAGTTAAAGAACTTATACAATAAAGTTAGACATAAAGTATCTAGCGATTTCCGTAAAGAAGTTCATACCGTCAAGTCTACGTTGAAGGAAGGTTATGACAAAATTTCTAGCAAACTTACTAGTAGTAAGTCCAAGAATAGTAACGGAACCAGCTCTAACGGTCCTGGTTCAAGTACTAGTCCAGCGAGCCATAGGACATGTCCATGTCAACCAACGCCACAGAAAGTGAAAGAGAAACCGGCGCCCGTCGTTTCTCCCATCCCCGCCTCTACACCGCCCACCACGGCACCGAGAGTTAAGAAGAAAGATGAAAAAGAAGAAGACAGGATAGAAGACAGCTTCACCCCGGAAGCTTACGGTAAGCAAACGTACGACGACTATGTGATGTTGTCTCTATACGAGCAGATGTTATCAAAGTCACATGAAGACAACTCTAGAAAACTGCTTACAACACCAGAGTTTCCAATGTATGCCAAAAACAAAAGGGAGGCTCGCAGGCTATCTAAGAGAAACCCAGAAACCCTAACAGATGTCAAACTGACTGAAGTAGTTCGCAATACATATGATGATGGCGGTAATATGCCCGATTATGATTACATTGACCCTGCAGCTAACGTATCTTCTACTGGGAAAACTACACCTAATAGTAATAATTACGTTGATTACATTATAGAAGATACGTCAGAATCAGCGGATTATAATTCCCAGGGCTCGAAGCTATTAGAGAATAAATCAAAATTTAAGGGAACATCGCCAGTGCCTAAAAAATACTGTAACGCTGCAGACGCTGATAATTCTGCTGCAGAGGCTGATCATTCTGCTGCAGACGCTGATAATTACGCTAGAGACTCTGATAATTCTGCGACAGTCGCCTATAATACTGGTACTGCCTCCGGTAATCCATCCTCTGAAACCAGCTTTGAAGGGTTGAGCAATAAAATCTCTTATAACCAGTTCGTAGATGGATACAAACACTATTTAAAATTCCAAAAAGAACTAAAAAACCAAAACTTTTCAAATTTGGTCAAATATCAAGCCCATAGACATCACAGTGTTGATGATATAGGTAAATATATACTTAATAAAATACCACCGCTACCTACGTATAATAGGAGGAAAAGAAAGCTGAGATTTTCTGATGATTCGGATAACAATATGGATTACCAGGAGATTACAACTAAAAGTGACGATTCATGGTTTAGAAAACACTTTTACCTGTTCATTGACAATGGACCCCCCAAGAAGTATCATACTTCGGAAACGGTTGAACTGAAGCCGGGATCAGTCGACTTTAAATTATATATTACAGACGCGACACCCACAACAAGAAGTAAAGAGGAAGTCTTCATTAAGATTGACTCTAAAAGCGTCCCACGAAAGACCAAGAACACTCAAGAGATTTCTTTGGATGATCTGTCGAAAATATTGGATTCAATTAAGGTCAAAGGATCTAATAATCTTTTAACACAAGGTATTATTATTTTAAAATAAAAAAATATAATACATAATTAAATTAACTGCTTTTTCTAACACATTTTTTACGTTTTAGCTACACCACCAGAGACACAAAAGGAGGATACATTTATAAATATGGATACCTATAATGCTACGGACGAGGCAACTATGCAGGGCAGTAGTTTCATTGGCAAGTTCCTTGGTGTCAAACGCAGACACGCGTCCAAGAAAAGTACAGTTACTACAATGTACTTCCCCACAACCAATTACATGTACGCTGACAATCAACAAGGCAGATTCAAAAGATCAAATACAAAAGAAAGCCTTGAAAATACTTTAATGGCCGATTTTATGAATAAAGATATAGAAGAAAAAGCTGCTACTACTGGTACCAAAGAAGTGTTTGCCGACGCAGCACAAACCAGTAACAGAGAAACAAACAAATATGGTTATGTTGATATAGATCTAGTTCCGCGACAAACGGCTGTCGTCAAATTCCGAGATAACACCAAAAAGAGTAGAATCAAAAACTTTTTCAAGAAATTCCACTTCAAAAGGGATAAAACAAAAAAACCGAAGCCGAAACGCTCTGCTTACTACAACTATTATTTACCAAATCCTAGAAGAGAGAGGTTCAATCCTATTAAGAAGCTGAAAAAAATGTTTAGAAATAAGGAGGGAGGGAAAGACAAAGATTTAGTTGCACCATCACCTTTCCATAACGTGGATTACGACGTGGATAATGAACACATGGCCTATAAACCAACGTTTGAAAAGCAAATGTCAGTTGCCGAGATGCAGAAACAGATACCGAATATCAGTGATATCTATTATGATCCCTTCCCAACTAAAACCACCGCAAAAGAAAAGACTCCAAATCCCAACTACTATAAATTGGACGAGAAAGACCAAGATCTATTGTATAACTATCATCCTTCGTCTAGTTCAAAGCCGTTAGCCACGAGTATAGCATCGACCGGTAAGTTTGCATCATTCATAAGGCCCCAAAGTAAAGTTACCAGTTACAAATTCAAGTCACCAATGAATGAGTAGCCAGAATGTCTCCCGCACTACTATTTCAATAGTGACCTTTACACGACAAACCACCTTCACAATATTCTTAGCGTGTCGATGACAATCTCAATTGAGTCCAGCCCAAAATTTGGCGACGAGTTTGGCACTCTCAGTAGTATTTCATAAAGCTTATGCCAGGTTCGTCACTGTACCGATTCGTCATCGAAAAACAGAAGATCACGATTCTCAACTGTTTAAAAATTTTGTTTTCATACTACCGATTCGACATCGATGCTAAAGTATCGTCAAGTGAACCAACTATACAATTATTTTTTATTATAAGGTAGGTAGGTACGGAACATTTACAATAGTTTTGAAAACTGGACAACATATTATTATCTTCATCCCCAAAGACTACACTGTCAAAATTGATGCATATACATTACTCCTATTTTTGAAAATCGTCTTTTCGATAAATAGTTTCACCTTACAAAAAGTACTAGGCTGTCATGAATTCAAGTTGGTATTTTAATAGTTCTGGAAAACAACTTAAAATACCATATCAGGTCTAAACCACAACCTGTATTTTTTTTTAGTTACGCTATCTATACACATAAAATTCAAAGTCCTGACTGACTGACTGATATTTCAACGCACAGCCTAAACCACTGGTCCTAGAGAGATGAAATTTGGAGGGTGTATTCCTTGTGAAGAGTAGGTATAGTAGGGTAGGTTTTTTCGAAATTGCACCCCTAAGAGGGTGAAATGGCGGGTTGAATTTTATGTGAAACTTAATATTCTCTGGATCGATTGACTCGAAAATTGGTGTACACCCACACTCTTCAATCAAAATTGAGACAAGTGTCAACACAATTTTTCCAAAATCATCTCTCAACAAACTCAAATAGGGCTTCGGAACTCACGTAAACGGGCGCATGGCGCGTAGTGTTGCTCAGGGCGCGCGGGGCGCGGGAGTATTTACCTATTAGTAAGTAGATAGGTTTTTTCTGAGATAGACGTGTCTGTAAATACATGTGAAATTTCAATTTTCGCGTCGGCTGATACGCGACATTGATATTAAACATTATGTAAAAGTATCATGTCTATAAATAGATTTCTAATTAATCATTTGATTGTCGTCATCGATGTCCAATCTCAAACCAAGGTATCAATATTTCACGTATGTAATGTAATTGATATTACTATTACTATGAACTATATTTGCAAGTTATAAGTAAGTACTTACATGTAAAAACCGCAAGTGTGTCTGTATTACTCAAATAAAATTAAATACTTACACTAACTATTCTTTATTTCCTATTCAACTTAAAAGTAAAAACTAATATATTACACACAAATATCTTACATAAACTATTATAAATTCGAAAGTTAGATAGATGTTTGTTACCCAATCACGCCTAACGGCTGAACAGATCTGGATGAAACTTGGGACAGAGATAGATTGTAGTCATTGTAGTCTGGTATAACACATAGATTACTTATTATCCCAAAAGTAAGATCCCGTGGGCAATTCCCGAAATCCACGCGGGCGAAGCCGCGGGCATAAGCTAGTATGTTATAAGAAACTACTTTGAATAATTTTGAGATTCAATGGCTAGTTTAATTAATATTTAATTTGAGTTGGAGTTGTAGAACAGTTGTAAGGACATTAACATCATGACCGTACATTGTCAATACATCTATGAAAACATAATGTGCGTAAGAAAAATATCTGCATCTTTTTAGTAAGAGGTGACAGACGCAATTACAATACTCGAAATAGGGACCTGGACCAACGAAAATCTTTTGATTTATATTGAAAATATTATGTATGTATTATTATGTTGTTTTTTTTTTGTTCAAGGTAAATAAATTGATTTAAAAGTAATACTATATTTTTCTTACCAACTGTACTTTTTGACACGCAAAAGAGAATGCTCATGGAAGTATGGAATCCCGTACCATGCTGCATCAAAATCAAACCTTGTTTTTTATAGACTACACTGATCGTATTAACTCCGACAAAAATTATTTTTGAAAAAAAAACCCGCGTTTCAGAGTTATTTTATAAAATCGAAACTAACCTAAAAAGTAGGTCTATTTTTTCGACGCTACCAACGACGTATTTTTACACACATACATTACATTATCGCTCTAAAAACAGCGTAATACACTAATATTAGTAAGAATTACGAGTTAAAGTAACATCCACAGTATGCTTGACTGAAACTCGATTTTATTTTAGACCTTTATATTGCCAATAGTCAGTCAATGTCAGATGCCACAGATAAGATAACTATAAACCATAGAGTATAGTAAGTGTTATAAACTAGTCGGGATTTAGGGATGTAATCGATAAATCAAAATCTTTAGGCTGAGAAAATCTATTTTGTTGCAAATAGCAATAAACCAAACTAAATCGATTTGGTGTACTGATCTTACTTAATTGTAATTAATTTTAGAGTCCGCTCGACAGACAAGAGTTTGTTCAATTGAAACGGAACGTCATTTATATTCAGTTGAAACGGAACGTCATATAAAGGGAGTAAAACAATATTCATACTTTTAAACTCGAAAAGTATATTTCCAGTTCAAAAATCAAATCCCCGACGCGTAATGCCGTAAAAAAATATGCAACTAATTACTATAATATTTTGGTTTTGAGGCGCGAGACTTTTTGGTACCAACTTTGGTCATTCTCTTTTATACTGATGAATCGGGAACATCAAAATTAAATAAAAATTCATTTGTTTTCATATGATGTCGAATCGGGACTTCTTGTATGGAAAAAAAAATTAGTGACCAATCGTTACAGTGACAAACTGGGCATAGCCTTTCATAATACTAGAACCGTGGTATTCTGACCACTAAATAGAGTCATTGGTAATTCGAGAGCGGTTGTTGCCTAGCAAGAGCGGTGGTGGCCCAGTGCGAACGCTTGCGAATTTGTGGGCCGAGGGTTCGAACCCAGGCAGGTGCAGCATTACTGTGTAAATTATTTCATCACTACTGCTTTCAAAACGGTGAAGGATAAATTCGTGGGGAAACCGGCATGTGCTATATCAAAAATTTGAAGCCGCTAACCCGCACTGGACCAGCATGGTGGAGTACAGTCCATTTCCTCTCATAGAGAGGGTTCTTGTGTCCCAGCATATTATAGGCTGATAATGCATTGGTAATTTGAATAATTCACTGAGACTTTGAGTAGTATTAGTACTCTAGTTGTAATTAACCATTCAGTAGATGTAGGCTCTGGACATTGCCTGTAAATATACTAAAATGTTTGATTAGTTCAATACCGAGTTTTAAATCTAAGAATTGAAGAATTTTATTTATTTTTACTTTTATAACACTTTTTTTAGCCGCCAAACACATAATGATAACGTCGACACCAGCCACCACCACCAAAGCAAAGCAAGCATCAGTCGCGATAGTGTCTACGTCTACGTCTCTAATATCACCATCAGCCATCACGAGGTCAAAACTACTGAGAGTACCACCGTGCAACGTGATGACGGTGAACGTAAAGACCATGGAACCATCAAAATCAACAAACAGATTTATAGCCACTGAACACTCTAGTCCAATGGCAATGGACGACATAAGTGTCATTCTCGAACAAATGCAAAAAGAACTTCACACATCTTCAGAATACTACCCCACAGGAACTAGAATGTATACAATCTATGACCGTCACCCCTCGTTCGTACGAAAAACAGACAAATACGATTACAAGAAAAATGTGGCAAATCCGTTATCTGCTTTACCTCAGGAACTGTCAATAAGAAGTAAACTAACAAGGTTCGTGAAGTTCCCGATTAGGCAACGACGACGGTATAAAATGAGAAGAGGTGACGATTCTGAAGCAGATGATACTGAGAGAGATAATTTAGGCATCGATGGTCCATCATTGTTACAGTATATACACGATTTGGGAAGCAGAAACGCGGTTCCTTCTGAAAAAAGAAAAGCTGCTGTAAATACTTTGAAGAAACTACAATCTCGTAAATATAAGCCTAACGAGAAGGATAAAAATGTATACACTGACTATTTCAACGATCTACTGATGTGGCATAATGACATATTGAACTTAGACTCAGTACCCAATCCTTTATGGGTAAATATATTGAAGACCTTACAGACAGACACTGCCAACAGTTACACAACACCAGATATGAAAAATCTGATGATAGAGTTGAATGAAATAAGTGATTTTTTAGGGAACAACCCTAACAATTCAGCTGTGACTGTCCCTACTGGTTCAACGGAAGTTAAAGCGAAAGACCATGTCGGTATAAGAGCTCTCGATAATCAGTTGGACGGTGATGAAGAAGGGGTGATAAGAAGCGTGGCTATGGACGATAACACTATAGTAACGACTAAAGATATATTAATCAAGGGAGAAGCAAAGTATTTCCAGTACAATAAACCGAAGTCTCCTGATGTACTTGCTTCCAGTAGTTTTGTTAGGAAACTGAATAGCTTGAATAAGATTGACGAGGACAAACTAGAAGAGAAGGTTAAAATTAAACGGAAAGGTAAAGATATTCAAATACTTTTTTAAATTATATTACTTACTTAGGAGGAGGAGCTCGTGGCTAAATAAGAACACCCGCTCGGGTCAATCTTTAGGTTAAGCCGTGCTTACCTAGGTTGGTCCGTGGATGGGTGACCACCCATTACATACCGAGTTTCCTCCTTGCCTCGGAAAGCACGTTAAGCCGTTGGTCCCGACTGTCATTTGTAGATCTTTGACAGTCGTTACAGGTAGTCAGTGACCCGAAAGTCTGACAACCAGTCTTACCAAAGGGTATAGCGCTAACTGGGTTGTGGAGGTCAGATAGGCAGTCGCTCCGTGTAAAATACTGGTATTCAGCTACGTCCGGTTACATGGCGACCCTTGCCATTTTTGGGGCGCGGGACGCGATTGCTATCTCGGCGTAGTGTTACGGCTCCAAAGCAAAGTACTAAGTTTGTTTGTGATCGTTTGTGACAATTAATTAATAACTTAATTGAACGTTCGGAAAATCAGTGAAAATGTGTCGTTCAAACGTAGAAAAGGAGACTGTTCTTGTGAACCAGAATTCTGCAGGTTCAAATAATGCTCACATCAAAAAATTTAAGACACACATTTCGACGATCAGTATAATCCTCATAGTAATGTGCGTTTTACTGGGTCTTTGCATTGTATATTTTGCGTGGAATCAATACAGAAAATGTCACCATTCCTGGATCTGGGACCAGATATTGCAAAACAGCCTGCGACGATCGTTTAACCGTCCCAGAGCCATTCGCAAATCAAATCAAATCAAATCAAATCATCATTTATTTGTCAGAACATGGTCGGTATGTATATTACATGGTCTTGAGTTTATGTTGTCTCATCACATTCTACCACATGGGCATACAAATTTTACATACATAAATTGTTACATTAGTCATACTGATAAATTATAATATTTTTAAAAATTATAGTTAAATTCAAAAAGGAATGTCAGTTTTGTACGAATGAAATAATTAATAGTTGAATTAAATTAATTGTCAGTGTCATTTAAGTAGTCATTCAAATTATAATAGCATTTATTACATAAAAAATCCTTAAATTGCTTCTTAAATACAGCCAAATCTAACTCTCTAATTGATTTTTTTATTTTATTATAAATTTGCGGAGCTCTGCAGAATATGCTTTTCCGCAAAAGAGCTGTATTGGCTCTGCGTCCGCGTAGCATGTCATTTCGCCTGTTACGTTGTACAGTATCAGATAGGTGAGAAAACAAAGTTGGATTCAATCTCACAAATAAGGCAGTTTCATATATATACAAAGCCGGTAGTGTCAGAATCTTATGCTTTCTGAAATATGGTACACAACTGTCGGTCACCTGATGCCCAAACATAGATCTTATGCAGCGCTTTTGCGCTTTAAACGCGGCTTCCCTATTTGTCGAGTTACCCCAAAATATGATGCCGTATCTTAACACAGATGCCACAAGACCATGATAGGCTGTGAGTAGTGCATCCGTGTTAACGGTTGGAGCAAGTTTATATAGGGCATAGGATGAGCAACTTATTTTCTTGCATAATGTTTCTATAATATGATTCTTCCAGTTAAGCTGTCTATCTATCATAAGTCCTAGGAATTTAGCACTGTCTACGTCATTAATTATATTGTTTTTGTATTTTACGTCCATTTTTGTATTAGATTTTCTATGGCCAAAGTGCATAATTTGAGTTTTATCTAGATTAATTTTTAAATTGTTATTGTTGAGCCAAGAGATTATTGAGATTAGCGCGTCATTTACATCAGCTTCGTATTGGTCAGGTTTATTACTAGCTACTGTTATTGTGCTATCATCAGCAAATAGGGTTATGGGGTAATTTATCGCTTTGGGCAAGTCATTGATATAGATTAAAAAAAGTAAGGGCCCCAGAACAAAAGTAAGGGCCAAGGCCAAGTAAGGGCCCCAGGGCAAAGAAGAGAAGTAGAAGTCTGAGGGTTCATAATTTTCATCTGTCTGCTGGACACTGTGTTAGACTGCCGCATCTGTGTACCGATCAAGGGCGTTAGCGTATATTAGTGCGTAAAATAAAATTTAAAAAAAAATAAATAAATTAAACATGCATTAAAAAAAAACATTTAAAATTAAAAACAAAAAAACCATACAAAACAAAAAAAAACAAAAAAATGCATTAAAAAAATACAAAAACATTTAAAATTAAAAAAAAAAACAAAAAAAATACAAACAGTTAACAACAACAACAGACAACAGTTATCATTTTTTTTTTTTTTTTTTTGCATTTAAAATTTATTCGGTACGTCGCGACTCATCATATAAATAAAGAGACAATAAAATTAATTATTTATAATAGACATTATAAATTATAATAATGATTTCTAAGTTAAATTTGTGGTTTTGTTCACGTATTATTGTTATGAAGTGATAGCATATCGATGTATCATCTTACGCGATGTGTTCACTAACGGTAACTCACTGTGGGAGTTTGGTATGTATTTCGATATCATGATTTTCACATCATGGTTTAATTATAAATTACTTTTGCATGAGGGAACGGAAGATTAATTATTACATTGTTCAAATTAACTTATACTAAATAAGGATTTTTTTTATTAATTTTTTAATTTTCTTTATTGGGGAAAACAAACAGTGACACATTACAATAATATAAAAAACAATAAAACAAGTATGAGCAAATGTGTTACCAACAGCATTTTCCACGGAATACATACAAAAAATACAAGCTTTACAAACAATGCATGTTTGGACCTACAAACTACAAAAAATTATAAAATATTGGTGTTAATTTTTTGATACATAATTTAGTGTATAATTTAAAGACGCTTAAAGGGTGTATGTGATAAATTTAGCAAAGACAGAGAAAAAGAAAAAAAAAACAACAAAACAAGGCATGTGAATAATTATACGTAATCAATGCGTAGTGTTTTCAAAATGATGTTTTTAAATTTACCAACAGAGAGAGCAAACATGTCAACATCATGGAAAAGCTTGTTATAGTTGCTGGTAAGTCGACGAAGAGGTGCCCGCGAACCTGCGTTATTATGACACGAGCTAACGGCAAACAAAAATCAATACAGTCATATACATTACTACACAAATCAAACAGGAATACCGTCTCCAAGAGAGTACGTCGAGATTTCAGATCTAGTAATTTTTACTTTTAAGTGAATCATTATAAGATACAGATGTACAGAAGCAACGGTAATTCATGGCTTTTAGGAATTTTCTTTGTACCTTTTCAATACGATCTGAGTATTTATTATAAAAAGGATTCCACACCGGCACTGCATATTCAAGCTGTGATCTGATCAGAGACTTGTACAGATATAAATAGGTAGATGGGCGTTTAAAGTCCTTCGCGGATCTCATCACGAAACCGTACATTCGATAGGCATTATTGACAATTTTATTAATGTGAGCATCAAGATGAAGTCTATCGTCAAGTAAAATCCCGAGATCACGGACAAGCGATACCCTTGATAATGAAGTATCATCTAAAGAATAAGGGTACTTGAGAGCATTCTTATTTTTCGTGAAACTGATACAACAGCACTTAGATATACTCAGCTGCAGTTTATTATACCTGCAATATTCACCAAAGCGATCCAAATCCTCTTGTAGTACCTAATTGGCTATCCTGCAAATTTTTGATGGGCCTATAAATCTTGAGGTCGTCAGCATAAAGCAAGATTTTAGAGATTTTAATACAAGATGTGATGTCGTTTATAAATAATATAAATAGTAGAGGTCCCAAAATCGAGCCCTGAGGCACACCGGAAGTCACGCCTATAGCAGTGGCAGAGCTAAAACCATTGATTACAACTCTTTGAGTTCTATTCGTGACGTATGAAGTGAACCACCGAAGCAAATCACCACGTATGCCGTTAAATGAAATTTTATTCAGAAGCAACTCATGATCAACCTTGTCGAATGCTTTCCGAAAATCCGTATAAATGGCGTCTACCTGAACGCGAGAATCCATATTGTTGAATAAATAATCCGTAAAAGCCACCAAATTAGTTGTGGTTGATCGTTTCTTGACGAATCCGTGTTGTTGCTGGATAATGCTGTGGTGTAGAACAGGATATACTCTATCATGGACTACCCTCTCGAAAAGCTTCGGCAGGGCTGACATAATGGATATTGGACGATAGTTCTCAACATCTTGCCTAGAACCCGACTTATAAACTGGTGTTATATTCGCACTCTTCCACGCCTTGGGGAAAATTCCCTGTGCCAGTGATTTATTAAATATAATGTATAAGGAGTACAAATATTTTCTGCAGTAGCTATAATTAAAAAAGGAAAATCTCGGTTTAAGGGGGGTAGAGTTATTAAAAAAAAATATGTGGGGTTGAGACAACATATTTATGGAAAAAATAAAGAATTAATTAAGAAAGGAGTGAAATCAGAATTATTAAAATCATTATCAGTTACGAAAAAATTAATAGAATCGTTTTGTGTACTGTAAATAAACACGATAGCGGTAATGACAGTGAAATTTCTGAAGCTAGTCTAAATTCAGAATAAATCATGTATTGATATAGTAACGGCGTGTAGTTTGATTCCAGTAACGAAAATAATATCAGAAGACAAGACTGAGAAGACGCAGCAGTAACTAATTTAAATTCACTTCAAAGAGTTCAAAATAAAATAATTAAAACATTGTTCCATTATCATTATCTTACTCCAACAAAGACCATAAATGAAAGAACTAAACTATTAAATATTAGACAGCTATACATTTACTACACCTGCATTCTTATTAAAAACATAACTTCAAACTCAATACAAACTAACATACAAATAAAGAAAAAAACAATGTCACATAACCTGAGAAATAGATATAAAAACAAACTTGAAGTCATCAGCGTACGCACTAATTGCGGTAGAAAGACCATATCATTTGAAGGAGTTCATCTGTTCAATGGATTACCGGACGATATCAAAGAGTGCGATAACGTGAATTCATTTAAAAATAAGCTTAAGAAACATATAAATGTACATTATAACGTCTAATACTCTGGAGGAAATTGTATTGTACTGTATTATCATACTTATTACTCTGTATCACATTTTAAGCGGACTGTCTGTTCTTATGAGAAATAAATTTCTTTAAACTGAAGACTGTGTCAGATAATTTGGTTGTCTGTTTCAGATTCCCACAGGGACTCTCCAACACCTGCTGATATCCCCGCAGCTGCACCCATCATAGTGGATACTACACTCATGGCATATGATGATGACGTGGATTCAGTTACCAAAGAATTGGAAGTCAAGAAGTCGTGTAAGGGTATGCTAAACTAACGTTCAATATTTCAACAGTAACTCCAGTATCAGCAAAGCAAAGGATACTGTGACACAAACTATATAAAAACCGGCTAAGTGCGACTCGGACTCACGCACGAAGGGTTCCGTAAAATATGGCGAAAAAAAATGTTTCTTGTATGGAGGGCCTTTGATATTTTTATTTTTTGTTGATATAACGGCCACAGTAACACATACTCTGTGAAAATCTGAAGTGTCTACCTGTTAGGGTTCCGAAGATACAGCCCTGTGATGTCGGATAATCATAAAATCAAAAAAAATCCTTGTGAATTTTCCCGGAACCAAACATTTGAAGATATATGATATCCACCAACCCGTCCTGGACCCACTCCCATAATTTAATTTGATTTAGTTTATTGTCTCGATCAAATCTATACATCACCATCTGCCTAGCCTTTTCTCAATTCTCTTGGGGTCGGCTTCCAGTCTAACCGGATGCAGCTGAATACCAGTATTTTACATGGAGCGACTGCCTATCTGACCTCCACAACCCAGTTAGTACTGGGTAATACGATACCCCTTGGTAAGACTGGTTGTCAAGACTTTTTGGGGCACTGACTACCTGTAGCGACTGTCAAAGATCTACAAATGACAGCCGGGACCAACGGCTTAACGTGCTTTCCGAGGCACGGAGGAAACTCGGTATGTAATGGGTGGTCATCAGCCATCCATAGATCAAATTTATACAAATAAATAAAAAAGAAGTGTCTGTGTGTAGTATCAAAATAACAGCTTTTTACTGAATGCATATGAAAATAGATACGGCACTTATAACAAAAACACATTTTTTTTCAGTTTTTGTCTGTCTGTCTGTCTGTTTGTTCCGGCTAATCTCCGAAACGGCTGGACCGAATTTAACGGGCCTTTACTAGTAGATAGCTGATGTTATAAAGTCTAACATAGGCTAAAATGCCAATAAAATTATTAAAAAAATAAATTAAAAATCATAAAAAATCATACAAAAAAAAATCACTAAAAATATTCTCGTAGGACATTTTGCTACGGTGTCGTTTTGATAATAAGACCATTTGCTACGACGCTTCGATAGTTTGATACCGAGCTGTCTAAATGACTTCCACAACCCAGCCTATTTAACTGAAACGCAGCCGGTTCACACATGTTGACATGCATTGCACTTTTGTATGGATAACTTTGGATCTAATTGGACTAGTGTTCGCTAACGTGACTGCGGAGTGCGGAGCATTAGGAGGAACAACTCTTGGAATCAAACCCGAGTTCCGATTCCCAGGTCGGGTCAAGTGTAATTGGGGTTTTCCATCAATCACTTAATTTGCGTCTTAATTTGCTGACAATAGGCTCCGGCACCTATTACGAGCCTTAAAAATTACTGTCGCAATGAGTATGTCCTACTAGGTGCAGCTCTGCCTAACCCTTCCAAGATTACAAGCATCTTCTTCTTAGCGTGTCGATGGCAATCTAAATTGAATCAGCCCAGAACTGAGCTACTAGTTTGGCGCTTTCGGTAGCGTCCATCAGTTCCTGTGGTGAACAAACAACAGGACACGCAGGACACGATATTTAGTGCCCCACCTCCTTTACACTCCAGGGCAGAGTCATTAATGAATCTCCACCTGAGCAGGTTTTCCTTCCTGCGACCAACCTGGGTCCGGTCTATTTAATGACTTCCAGGTCAGCCATGACAACTCATTGTTCATGTGGGAGATTTTCAGCAGGTGGAACCAATGGGTTAGGTAGACCGCTCGCCAGTGAGTGGGGTGATACACTTCAGAAAGCTGTTTCGGTTTTTCAGCTTTTGCGACCCGAGGGTATTTAGATGTAAAGGGTGTCGTGTGTCTGAAACCATTTTGGCTCTTTCGCTAGAGCTTGCCACTTACAAGCATGATGCTGTGTTAGTAATATTTACATTTGTCATCATTACAGCAAGAAGTTCCAAGAAAACTGGTAAAGCACCACCACCGGTGGTGAAAACGGAGGTGAGTTTTAACTAAAATAAGAAAATGTAATAATTTAAAAGATTTAACTTTTTAGATTGTACGTAAGTTAAATTTGTATCAGTTTTCTTGTCTCTTATCTTTATATAGTTTGTTTTATGTTTGTATAAAACAAGGTGTCGATGACAACCCGACAATAAATGAAAACACTGTTAATACTAGTTCTTTGGAATATTTTTAAACTATCAAATAAATCCTAATACTGAAATTAAAAACATTTTCTTTTTTCAAAAAACTAAATAGCTAAAATTGACCTACTAAATAAATATTGATTCACTGACCTTTTTTTTATGGGAAATCGGAAGCGGAAGGGAGTGTCAGACTTGTACTGACTAAAACCCATCCATGTTCCTTCTTTGTCCCTTTGTGTTCCAGGGCCGCGGTATCTCTTTCGAACAGTCCCGCAGCCCTGGCAGGCATCGGCCTTTGCGGACCCCCTCCGGGTTGCTGACATCTCTTTGAGGCGCGCGTGGAACACGAACGCGCCGTCGACACGGCCTGTCGTCATAAGACGGACGGACGGCGAGCTAGCCCATTACTCACCGTCCACAGGCCCGTGCCTACGGTGGCCGAGGTGGTGGCCCACGTGGCCCCCGACGCCCGGGGCCGGGACGTGAGGTTCTCTCCCTCTCACGTTCCGCCAGCTCCTTCGCTAGCATGACTGCTTCGCAGAAGGACATGACGGCTTCCCATTCCCTCTCGCTCCGGACCATGACTTGAACCAGGGCCGCTACGAGGACACGGCGGTGCTCCACTCAAGCGGAGCAGACCTCCACGGTGTGCTCCACCGTGTCTTCCGGGTGATCCTCGCAGTAGTAACACCTGGGCGTTTTCTCCCGCCCAATTCGGTGCAGGTACTTCCCGAAACAACCGTGTCCGGAGAGGACCTGCGTCAGGTGGAAGGTGAGGGCGCCGTGGCGCCTCTCTAGCCACTCCTCAAAGAGGGGACTTATCGCCACTATTGTGGCGTGCCCTACACGGGGTTGTGACAGTCGCTCTCTCCATGTCGCCATGAGATCTCGCCGGAGGTCTGTCCACTGAGCGGCAATTTGCCGTGGCAGCGGAGTTTCCCCCCGGCGTAGTGCCTCCACGCGCCGCTCGTGCAGGCGCGCTGGTTCACTAACTTTAGGTATAATTTGCAATGATTCGCATCTGTAAATAAAATTTAAGGATGGTTTGATTTTAGGAAAGGTTGTTTCTGTAGCGTAAAAAAATACACTGGGTGCGATACACTGTTTCTATTATACGTAACAAATTACTTGATATTACAATTTAACAAAGCGGCCCAGAGAAAAAAATACTCGGTCCCTTTTTTTTTTTTTTTTTTTTTGGGGGTGAGAAATCATCAAATGACTCCTCCCGCTCTGGGCGGAGCGGAAGGGAGTGTCAGACTCTTACTGACTAAAAAACACCCATGTTCCTTCATTGGCCCTTTATGTTCCAGGGCCGCGGTATCTCTTTCGAACAGTCCCGCAGCCCTGGCAGGCACCGGCCCTTGCGGGCCCCTCCCGTTTGCTGACATCTCTTTGAGGCGCGCGTGGAACACGAACGCGCCGTCGACACGGCCTGCCCGGCGTCATACGACGGACGGACGGCGAGCTAGCCCATTACTCGCCGTCCACAGGCCCGCGCCTACGGTGGCCGAGAGCCATCACGGCGTGGCCCCCGACGGCCGGTGCTTCTCCCGCGGCGGCTGGGACGTGAGGAGGTTCTCTCCCTCTCACGTTCCGCCGCCTCCTTCGCTAGCATGACTGCTTCGCAGAAGGAGGCGACGGCTTCCCATTCCCTCTCGCCCCGGACCATGGCTTGAACCAGGGCCGGGCGCGAGAGGTCACCGCCGCCAATCGCCGCTACGAGGACACGGCGGTGCTCCTCCCAAGCGGAGCAGACCTCGACGGTGTGCTCCACCGTGTCCTCCGGTCGATCCTCGCAATTGTAGCACCAGGGCGTTTCCTCCCGCCCGATTAAGGTGAGGAATTATTTTGGTCAAAGGACGCGGCAATGCTTAGTACCAACATTGTTAAACGAACTACCTAAGGAAATTTCTACCGAAACAGTTTCTAAAAATGCCTTAAAAAATATCCTTCGTAAGCACTATTTGGGTTTGTGTCCTTAGCGCTGGAACCTAAATTGTTGAGGTGTCGCTTCGCTTGGCGTATTTGTTCGGTTCGTATGTGCGTTCGCCGCGCGTGCTGGGATGGCAGGCAAGTCGATGTGCCTATTGTATAATGCTTGTTTCTTGTTTGCTTGTTTTTGTTTTTAAGAAAACTAAACAGATGTGTCGACGAGAACACTGCCGACAAACTGTACTGCAGTTTGGCAGAAGATTGTGAAATACTTACTATGTAACCTTTGTTGAAAATAAATAATAAAAAAAAACACAATAACACGGGGCACAACGAATCGGGTACAGTCCCGGAATGTCTCAACTCCGCTGCGATCAGAGATTGAATGTCGTCCTCGCCTCGAGCTGTAAACATCAGGGCTCTGTAGAAGCACGCTGTGGTGTGGGTACACTTGTAAGTAGGTCATGTGATGTCACCACTGGCGTACTTGTGATTTACTTTATGACCGGATCTGAAATATTTTTCTTCATGGTTGGGCGATGTATATGCATTTTCCCCACAAATGATTTTGAATTTGACATGGCTGATCTACATCATGTAGAAAATGCTGAAAATGAAAAATAATGTGAATTTTTGTATGCAGACTGGGACCGGTAGCGGTATGAGGTATACGCAGTTTAATTTATTGTCGTTTTGTCGTCGCCATCCTGTTTATGTATTTATTCTTAAATATATAAACATTTTCTAGTATTTAATTTTCTGTTATTGCACCTACTGTGTATTATCTCTGCATCACCCTTAGGTCGACTGGTAGAAAATACCCAAGCGGTTAAGTCCGCATTGGTACAGTTATTACTTGTGCATAAAGTTACTTCCATAAAAAAGATACAGGCTTGGATGCAGGATGTAGCACCGCCCTCCTCCCGTCCGCAAAAACACCATGCAAGAAATTCAAAACTTAGCGTACTCCATGCAACCAACCCATGCATGCAGGAACATGGACCGTGCTAATTTTCGTGTGCATGCCCAGATCTTTTTTGCGGAATTGAAACGAAATATTTTGCATAACATTTATCGTCATGGATTTCCGCAAAGTAAAAACCTGACTCCATTACTTGTTGAGATTTGCCGTACCGAATCAAGACATGGTAACGTTTCGTATTGTATGACCGACTCTCCGTTCCGACCGCACTCTTCTCAGTGGGGGACACTTCTTCGCGCGACCTAACTACGGTGATGACACATGATACAAGGTGTAAACAGACTCTTCGCGAAGCTGTCAACCAAACATTCTGTACATCAAACTAAGTGAAAAAATTATTGCTGCGAAAAACGATGCTGATTGATGCATTAAATAGTACGGGGATCGTGAAGGTGTTGTATTGTATTACGGGCTGGTGTCCGCGACTCCACGTCCAATGCGCGTATTTTGTGTGCGGGATCGTGGAGGTGTTTAAAGTAAACTCATTAAAAATTCGTGAAGAAGACATCCCCAATATCTCCGTAACTAGTAGGTGGTCTAGAACAAAAAAAAATATCGCTATTAGGGAGAATAAGCACGTTTCGGCTTCGGTGGGGGTATTTTTACACCCGTTATAATTTTTATTCTCATTTCACTTAATTCTGAAAAAAATAACAGTTTCAATTAACCGTCTGATCGCTAGATTTTTCTAAAGACGATCCCTAGATATTAAGAAAATATTTTGTTTCAGCATACTTCAGTTTTAAAAACAAACAAAGCTCCGGTTCAATACTACACAACACCGCTACCGATGAAACCTCAAGATTTTCACAAGTTCTTGAAGGACCATCAAATGGGCGTAGACTTCGTTACCGCTCCAATACTCGAGCTACCCACCCTCATAGATAGTTGGTCTACAAGCAAAAAAAAGTATAATAAAGCGTCTAAACAAAGTGGTGAAACTCTTGCTGCTATTGCTGATCCAGCTACACTCCCCAAGAATTGGAATACAGAATTCACGACCTTTAGAACCAAAACTCTAAAATCAACTACAGCAGCGCCAAAATCAAGCCAATCATCGGTAAACATGGCAGCTTTACCGTCCAAATTAGAAAATATTACAAAAACACTGAGTAAATTTTCCAAGTCTACCATGGAACAGCCGAAAAAGCATCCCAACAAAGTTGTTACTAGTTGTAACATCACCACCAAGAATTCTTACTGGAATGAAGACTTCGACAGATATAAAAGATTCAACTCGGTGAAGCCAACGACAAACGCAGTGATAGTCAAAATTAGGGGAACCCATGAACCCAAGTACTACGGCATTTTTAAAAAGAAAGTGAAAGATAAACTCTTTGACAAGAAAGCAACGGAACAGGTTGTAACAGATCTTCAGGTGACAGACACTGTAACTGTGGACCCGCAAAACAAAGAGGTAGAAATTACAATAATAAACTTTGATGATTTAGACAAAATATCGACACCACAGCCTTTTGATACCTACGTTTTACCAAAGAAAGATGAAATACGTCCATTTACAGACTTAACTGACATGGTTACTACAGATACTACGCAATCGAAATTGAAAACAACTGCACCAAAAGAAGATGTTAATATGCACAATGAGTTACTGTACAAAGATATTTTTAACGAACAAACAACTAGTACCGCCCCATCAAGAGAATACTCGAATACCGATCTAACTAAAAGAACAGAATACGTTGATCCCTTATCCGTAAAAGGCAGACAGACTGTAACAAGTATTAAAAAATTCAGGTATCCATTCGATAAAGCTCCTTTGATCTATCCGAGTATTTTAAGCAAAATGCCGCATGTGAAGAATAGTAATAAGCCGAAGAGAGTCCATATAACAAGCCATCATTATAAGTATGATATTATCTATGATGATGCTAAGAAAATTGGGAAGAAGCAGGGAGTTGAAGGGTGTGGGTATTCGTTTAAAAACTGTTTTTCTTGTAGAATAAATGAAGGATCTTTTGGTGCGAATGGCGTTGACGCAGGGAAGCTGCTGGACACATTTTCACAAATGTTAGTTCAGAATTTGGCCAGGCGCAAAAGATCCTGGTGTAATACAGGGTGGTATAAAAAAATCTGCTGTTCCATTCATTTTGACCGTTTAAGTAATGCACTTTTGTAGGAAACATAATTACCGATGAATAATTCCTATATGGGGTGTTCGCAATGATGAACACGTGGTAGTCGTTTGTGCGTCGATTTCCATTCCACTCTGTATAGCAGAGAATTGATAAAATTTTAGCTCCCACCGTGCCACAAAGCATGTTACACCGTTGAACTCGGCTTTCACTCGTAGATCTTTGACTGTCTTTACGGATTGTCAAAAATCCGAAAGCCGCTCTCCCCAGTCGTATCAGATTGCCGTCTTATCGGACTCTGAGAGTGACAGAACAGAGAGTGCACCTGTGTTCCTCACACACGTTTTGAGTACTATAATATCGCCTGCGTAGTTGACGAATCAATTTCCGTTGAGATTTTCCGCCATGCGCGAAATCGATCTGAACGTTATGTGACACAATCTTTGTAATAATTTTGAACTTTATTTCTTCACCAGTACGACTTAAGATTCTCCCACCGACTTCGACCGCGTTCGCGGTGAAATTGTCCCGCAAGCCGCCCGCTCCTACTAGTGAGTACGTTATTTTCATCATTTATGTTAACTTAATACTCAGGGGTTGGAAGATTTTTGTATAATGTGTGGTCAGCTTAACTTCCGCCATTTTATTTAAAATACACTCCTTTAGTCTGTATTAATTAATAGCTGGCATCAACATGAATGTTGAGTTTTTAAGTTCGTTATACACAACAGTTTTGGACAACTGTCGTTTAAATATTCATTTCCCTAACTTACATTTGGATTTCCTTTATAGTACTCGTAACAAGTAGTTTTATCTTTAGCTAAGTCCTTATACAACAATTGTGACGGATAAGTAACTCATGTAAAGTTTTTAGAGAGGGGTCGAACACGACAGCTGTCAAACGACAAATAATCGGCAGAACTCTGAGGAATCGACAGAAAAGAAGAGGTAAGTCTTATTGGCTCTGCACACCAAACCTGCTGATTTGTCAGCGGTATAACGGCGGATTGTCATACCCGCTCAGTTGCGCGGCGACACCCAAGCTGCCATTTTACACGAAACATTTTTTTGAAAGAATTTGTGAATCTAAAATACAAAGAAATAAGTAAAAGACATATAATCACGAAGACGGTATGTAGCTTTACGCTTTTTGCGATTTTTGATTTTGTAGTACTCCAACGATGGTTGGGCCAATAGAAGTTTTTGATCAGTATTAGAAACAGAATCGATTACCATCAAAAACAAAATTAAGTTAAAATTTTCAAACAAAATGTATGGGAAAAGTTTTTTGCAATTTCTGACTTTTTTTGTACTCCAATCTGGGTTGATCCCATAGGAGTTTTTGATCAGTACCTATTAGAAAGTGGACGGATTGGCATAAAATTTTTTTTAGTATAAAATGACCTTTTTTTTGTACATGAGTGAGTGAGTGATCTGTGTGATCTGTGAGTCGGTGATCAAAATTTCACGAAAAGTTATGGATAGTCTCCTAAGACAATTTTCGTGTTGATGTTACGGTTAAGGTAGTTCCCCTTACTGCCCCGTTGAACGTATCCACCCTGTATATGATTTGCAATAGGAATTAAAAGCCATAGTTTAAATCGAGTACAAATTCGACATCAGATTTTTCAGCTCCGATATTATTTTTGGCAAAATTCTTTTATGAGTCATTGTTATGCTGTATTCCACTATACGTTGGCAACAATATTATAGTAGCAGCTGTGAAAAAAAACAAACCCCTTTTAACTCTTCTTAATATTAGTTTGGATTACTAATGTAAATTTTTCCATCATCTAGTTTGGGGGGCGGATCCACCACATAAAAAGCGAAAACATTTCACCTTTCGAGGATGTAAGCCAAAGTCTACTGGCGCATTGACAGAAACTACAGGGTACGTCGAAGAACCTGTGCAAACATCATCACCGGGCACCTCCGCTGATGTCTCTATGCAAAAGCTTGAGGAAGACTTCACAGCATCAGCGGAAATCACCGATACAATGGCCTTGGCACGGCGTGTAGAACCGTTGACAGATATAGAAGACCTGGTGACTATGTTGGATAAACAAGACTTAGGGGTTTCCAAATCTGATATTGATTCTGTGGTGACCTTGGCAGCTATAAGGACGGAGTTTTTTACGAGCATCACTGTCAGAGGTACTATGAGAGATTTATTTTTTATTATTTAAGGGACCTACCGAACTATTTGGCTCCGACAACCAGAAGCGGACGCGGTAGTGGCAGCGTCCAAATTACTTTACGCTGCTACTACTACATGAGCCAATACGAATAGCGCACTTAGCTGCAACGACCGACTGCAACTGGTCTTATGGTGTGCCGTCCGACTAGTAACGGCCCAGACCAGCTTGATTTTTATTCTGTGCAAGCTGGCCATCGCCCTATTTGATATTTCTGCAAAGTTTTGGCACACGATTAAGCGATATAGTGCCCTAAACTGTAACATTGCCGAGTTATTTGAAGGTGACGTTCTCATAAAGCAATATTCGCGAGGTCCCAAAGTTTAATTTTTACTAAGTTCAAACTCCTGATATTCGACAGCGAATCCAAATGCGTCATATTATCGCGCAAATGAAAGTTTTTCTTTCTTTCTTTCAAAATGCGTAGTTCAAAATGCGGCTAAATTCTCTCCTCTTTCTTCTTCAACCTTTGACCAACCAATGCCGAGTGTAGGTTCCTTCCAAATTTCTTCTTTTTTGCTAAATTAAAGTGAATCTAAGTAACTCCGCAGACAACATAAGAAGAGATTACGCAAGAGCAAAAGCTGCTACTCCTCATGTGACTAAGGAAACACATGTCACTACGACTACTCCTGCAACTACAGCTGCTACTACGACTACAAGTACGGCTTCAACAACAGTCGTGTCGACAGTTCTGCCAGCTCCTCAAATCTATAATCTGAACCAGCAGAAGAAAACGATATCTTTGAACAAATCGAGCAAGGATAAGGAGAAACAACAAGGGCCTCAAAGAGATAGACACAGGAGACTCTTTAAATTTTCTGGTAAGTTTGTTTTTCATGTATGACGATGACGAGGTTTGTAAGGATCGTAGCCACTAGAAGGTGGCGTCCTCTAGTTTCTGCTCACCCCGACGTTTTTCAAGTGTGCGTTGTATATATTTGATGGTTTTATGGTGTTTTTACTAAAACCTTATTATTTGGGGTCGGCGTTACATTACCTTTGCTTTTCTATTAATCGTCATAATATCTTGAGTCACCCCCTTTATATTAACCCACATCTTCTTTCCCACAGTATGTACTTTAGGGAAAAAAACGTGGGGACAATTCCATGAGGTGACGTTTTGCCTAAGTATAATTATTATCATGCTCATTCAGAAATATCGCTAATTTGCCAGCTGAAATTTTCTTTCCTGGCCTTTTCTGTCCTATTCCTGCAAAGACCTCGCTTCAGTCCTTTCCTTTCCTCCATTTCCAATTCCTCCATCCAGTTCTGACGCATCCTGGCCAGTTCGTCGCGCCATCACCTTCTTAGCCTGCCACGACCTCGCCTCTTTATCTCAGAGCACTAGTTTTGTGTTAATTTTACCCACAATTTGTCCTGCATGCGGAAGACAAGTCCAGTCCAGTTACTTATTCATTGTTAATTCATTTCAGCTCTTCAAAGCCGTCTGAAGAATTTTATGAAAAATTTGACTATGACTACCAAGCGTGCGAATGTCACAACTACTGAGAAACCAACGTCCCAGTCCCTGAAGAGTAAAACAAAACGAACCTGTATTAAATTTATACCTGATGTAAGAAATACAAGTGAGTAATACTCAATATAATAATGAGTAATGTGAGTGATGTACGCTGTAATGTGTGCAAGGTGGCGACGAAATACGCCAATAAATGAAAACACTGGTGGTACTAGTTCATAGGAATATTTTTAAACTATGCAATAAATTCTTACTTTCAAATTAAAAACATATTTTTGTCGGATTGTCAGATTTATTCCGTTAGGCTCGTACATCATGTGGGCAGACGATGGATTTCGTGCAATGAAAATACACTGGGTGCGATACACTGTTTCTATTAAACCAACAAATTACTTGAAATTACAACCTAACATAATAACACGGGGCACAATAAATCAGGGTACAGCTCCAGGACGTCTGCACTCCGCTGCGATCTGACGCTCAATGTCGTCTACGCCTCGAGTTGAAAACATCAGGGCTCTGTAGAAGTACGCTGTGGTGTTGGTAGACTTGTCCGTAGGTCGCGTGATGTCACCGATTGCGATTGCGATTCATTTTAAGCCCGTACCAATGACTGGATCGGACTTATTTTTATATACAAACTTAATAGCATAAAACTGTTAACAAACAAAAAAATATTGTCAACAAAATATTGGTTCACTAACCTTAGGTATAATTTGCACTGATTCGCATCTGGAAATAATATTTAAAGAACGAATTTGGCAAAGGTTGTTCAAGTAGCGAGTTGGCAACATATTTTTATTGTTTATATCGAAGCGGGGGTACATCACTAATTAAAAATATATTATCTCTAAAATATCTTTATAGATTTAACTGGCATGAAAAGCCTAAAAAAGTATGAATTTGACTATCATATTGTTAGTAAACTATCTATTTTAATGCATGAATCATGATGATGGGTAAAGATCACCTAAGAGTTAAGACGAATAATAATTATTATGAAGTTACAATAAATTTGGAATCGGCCTAAAATGTATACCTTCCAAGAATCAAAATCAAAATATTTTATTTCACATCATGCGCACTTTAAATAAAACGTCGAAAACAGGTGCAGTATGGTACAGCAATCCCATGTAATACTACATTATAAAAGTTACATTTCCCGAGATATAAACAATAAATAGTTAACAGGAGAGGGCCGGGGTGGTTTCGACCCACACTTACCGAGTGCTCGTGGGCTGTCGTGTGGCAGATAGCCGCAAAACTTTGTGTAATTTATTTCATCGCCAGTGCTCAAAAAACGCTGAAGGAAAACATAGTCTGGAAACCGGCATGTCCTAGAACCAAAAATTCGAAGATATGTGACGTCTAACAGCAACCCGCACTGGGCCCGCGTGGTGGATTATAGCTCATTCCCTCTCATAGAGAGGAGGCCGTGTGTCCCAGCAGTGGGAACATTATAGGCTGGTTATTGTTAAACAATAAATTAATTTGAATACAGTCGTCATTTTATAATGTCCACAGGTGTATCTGAGAAAAGCACTACACCAGAGGAAATTTCTGATGAGAGGGAGGGATTCTGCATAACACATCGTTGCGAAGAGGTTTGCTATACATACAAATTAATAAAATTGTAGTGTCTGTTTGTAATTTCAAAATAACAGCTTTTTATTACGCGAAAGTATTACGCGGTACTTATATGTGTCTATCTTTTTATTCCGGCTAATCTGCGAAACGGCTGGACCAATTTTGACAGGGCTTTTTAATTTTTAGAAAAAGAATTAGGGTTCAGTACAAATAAATTTAAACCTTTGAAATTGTTAAGAAAATCCAATTCAAATGGGGAAGTAATATTTTTATAACAATTTATCTTAGACGAAGGTTGCGGGCAACAGCTAGTCTACACTAATATTATAAATATAAAGAGGCAAAATTTTTATTTTTGTGTGTTTGTATGTTTGTAATGAATAAACTCAAACTACTGTGCCGATTTCAAAAATTCTTTCACCATTGGTAAGCTACATTCACCCTGAGTAACATAGGCACCCGTGCAAAGCCGGGACGAACAGCTAGTCATAAATAAAGTCGTCTCACAGTTATTTCACCCATGACAGTGCTCAGTCGCAGCCCGACAGCAACCTCCTTCATCATCTTCCTACCCTTGTCCCATTTTACTTGGGGTTGGCGAAACACGTTTGGATGGGTATCAGAATGACTGGATCGCAAATTGACCACGTCGCCCTTAATACAAATCTCAAAATTTCTAAATATTTAGATCGCAAAATGACTACATCGCAAAAAGTCCGAACTAATAAAACTCAATAGCTGTAGCGACAAGACTTTAACTCATATCATCCCAGTGTTCCAATTTCGGAACGGTTACTTTTTACAATTTTATTCGAGTTTTTGAACGCATCCATTAATTCATGTTTTTATGTTGGTATTACTGATATTTCTAACTTTCAACTGAATAAATGTCATTTTACTTCGAGCGGTTGTTTTAACTAATAAGACAGATTTTATTTGAAAGTTTTTGGTGAAAATTATGGCGAATAGAAAAATGTAAGTAATTATGATATTTTATTATTATACTATTGTCAATTTTGTGTTTATGTACGCGTTACGTTTTTGTTGTATCATGTCATAATAAATTTCTAGAAAAAAAATTATAGTTTGTGGGTAAATATGAATTTTGTGTACCGTTCCATTATTTGAACAGTAGGAACATACACCCATGTAAAATGTAAATATTAGATTTGATAATTTACTAGTATTACCTCCTAATTATGATAATATTTTTTGTAGATTGAATGTGAATCAGATAATCTTGCAGTTGGAAGAAGTTGATGATGTGTTTGTGGCTGATATTTTCATCACACCTCCTGATAATTGGCAAAATAGTGACAAAAACAGTGGTGATGAAGAGTTCGCAAGTGTAAATAATTTGTCAAGCCTTCAGTTACTTGCAGAAACTGATGTTCGGGTCACCAGGACAATCTGAGTCAAGGATAGTGAATGAACTCATTGGAGACAACTGAAGCACATTGTCAGTGACCCAGCCTCCACAACCAAACTCATCGTTGTCAATGACACAGTCACCGCCAAAAAGAAGACGTGTTGAAGTCACAAGAAAATAGTGGTTTGTATATATCCCACAAAAGGCTAAGAAAGAGTACAGTGAACCAGATTTCCTGAAAAATCTTGAAAGCCCTGTTCAATTTTTCGAATTATTTTTTTATGAAGAGGTGTTCGAATTACTGCGCTCAGAAACTGAAAAAAAATGAAGGGTAAACATGGACTTCGGGTTACTACGACAGATAACAAACATCTTATTTCAATCTCGTTACTGTCAGGGTACAACAGTGTATAGAGATATCGAATGTACTGGGAACAAAAAGTTGACTGCAGTTTTCCACAGTAGCAGCTCTAATGTCACGAAATCGTTTTGAAGATTTGTTGCGTTATTTCCATGTTGCGGACAATAATAATCTGGAACCTGATGATAAGTTCGCAAAAGTTCACCCTCTATGGAAACTACTCAATGCGAGATGTGTCAAGTATTACCCTGGATATAAAAATTTGATAATATCACCCTGAACTAGAAGTTGGTGCCTCAGTTGTTCTGGATAATATCCGAACTGCGACAGGGAAACTACATTATTTACTATAAGATTTAAAACATATTATTATGTAATTACTTATCTAAGTTTTCAGTGTAATAAATAAAAAGTCTACAGAATAGTTTTATTTCATAACGAAATCCATAGCCACTAACGCGAACGGTATCTTACATGTATGTATAATCCTAGTGTTCCATTATTGGAACGGTTACAAAACTCAAAATCCAAATCCCGTAATTTTTTTTTAGATATGTAGGTACCATTATACATCTATAAACATACTCTGATCCGATTTTTATAAAAAATGGAATTGTTTTATTATGATTGGGATGATATGAGTTAACCGTTTTTTACAAGTTTTAATCATAGACAACTCCATAGAGTATCAATATAAATACAGGCAGTTATTCTCATTAAAACTAAACATGACTGGAGGTACTATATATTTTGATAATATTCTAACACGAACAGTTGTGTAGGTATTAACATTAATTTCTTTGGTTCATAATGTTGGATGATTTCATGCCTGGCCACTTGGAAATATCCATTAGAGGAAATAAAAAAACAATTTGTGTCAGTCAAATCAAATAGCATTTATTTGTCAGAACATGGTCGGTATGTATATTACATGGTCTTGAGTTTATATTGTCTCGTCACATTCTACCACATGGGTATACAAATGTTAAATACATAATTGTTACATTGGTGATAAATTATCATATTTTTAATAATTATAGTTAAAATTCAGAAAGGAATATCAGTTACAAATGAAATAATCTATTAATTAAATTATTTACAAACTACAAAACTATAATAGTAATAAATATGTACAAGTAGAAAAGGGTTACAGGGCGTCCAAAAATTCGTCCGCATCGCTGTCAACAGGAAAAGTGATCAGAAGGTTGACAGCATTGCCACGTTGGATGGCAATGCTGATTCTTTGGCCAAAAAATAGGCCCGCCCTCTGGTCACGTGAAGAGTCGACCAACCGCTTGGCGATTTCCCGACTTACTAGGTGCTACCCACCAAAATCGAAAGTGCCCACCAAAATTGAAAATTAGTGGCACCAAAATTGAAAATAAGTGGCACTAAAATTGAAAATTAGTGGCACCAAAATTAGATTTCTCTGTAAAAACCTCAATCTCACTAATAAAGCTCAATGTAACTAATCTCACAAATTCTCGGGAAGTATCAATAACTTATGTCGGTTAACGAAACTCTCAGTTGTTAAAAACTATTTATTATTATTTATCTGATCTATCAATAGGAGTTTATGAACAAATCTACTGAGGACATCGTCGTTTCGAAGCCGGAGATTCATTCGGAAGTTGAAAACTTCTACGGCCAGTTGTACGCATCGCATGCATCTCGACCTGATCCCGAAAATGAGGATTCCAGAGCCACCTTAACCCGCCATTTCACAGAAGACCTGCCAGAACTCAGCCAAGACGAAATCGGCGGCTCTTAAGATAGCTTGAAAATGGAAAAGCCCTTGGTGAGGATGGAATACCGACTGAGCTTCTGAAAGCGGGAGAAAGTCCTGTATTAAGAGAGCTTCGGGAGCTTTTCAACTCGGTTTTGTTCTCTGGGAGAACTCCAGAAGCGTGGAGAAGGAGCGTGGTCGTTCTTTTCTTTAAAAAGGGGAACAAGACCCTATTAAAGAATTACAGACCCATTTCGCTCCTTAGCCACGTGTGTAAGCCGTTTTCAAGAGTTGTCATGATTCGTCTATCGCGAAGACTCGACGACTTACAGCCACTGGAGCAGGCCATAGACCGCATGCACACGCGCTGTGTGGACGTGGTCTATGGTGATGTATCCTTCTCAAAACCCGGCCAGAGCATCATACAGAAGTCCGAAAAATATAATCGGCCGCTGTGCATTTGTGGACTATGAGAAGACTTAGCTGTCTGGAGTCTTTGCAGCGATGCTAAGTCTACTAGCGATACATCCAAGTGCTGAGAAGTCTTTATGAAAACGCCACAATGAGCGTTCAAACTCAGAACCAGCAAACAGAGCATATCCCATTGCGTTGGGGGGTAAGGCAAGGGGACGTTATTTCCCCGAAATTGTTCACCAACGCACTTCAGGATGTCTTTAAGACGCTGAAATGAGAAGGATATGGTATAAACATCAACGGCGAGTACATCTCCCACTTGAGATTTGCAGTTGACATCGTCATACTGGCTGAATCGCTGCACGACTTGCAGCAGATGCTGGATAGCCTAGTTGATTCTTCAATACGCATAGGTCTCAGGGTGAACTTGGACAAAACTCACGAGTATGTTCAACGAATACTTCACCTCAGGACCTATTGTTGTCAATGGCGGTCCTCTCGGTCCTCGGAGGCTGTTCGAGAATATGTTTACCTCGGGCAAACTCTGCAGTTTGGTAAGAAGAACTTTGAGAGGGAGACTGGCAGACGAATTCAGCTGGGCTTGGAAGCATTTGGGAAACATTGTCAGGTCTTCTCGTCGCGACTTCGTCGGGTCTTCTCGTCGCGTATTCCACAGAGCCTAAAAGACTAAGGTCTTCAACCAGTGCGTCCTGCCTGTTATAACTTAAAAACTCTTGTCGGCTCATAAATTCAAGGTCGCTCAGCGAGCTAAGGAACGGGCTATGCTTGGAGTCTCTCTGAGGGATTGCATCCGGAACGAGGTGATCCGACAGAGAACCAGAGTTGTCGACATGTACTTATATCTAACTAGCTGTGCCCGGCATGCGTTGCAATGCATGTTTTCCTACCTACTACTTTCAATACCCTATCTACCCTACCTACGCTACCTACGCTACCTACCCTACCTACCCTACCTACCCTACCTACCCTACCTACCCTACCTACCCTACCTACCCTACCTACCCTACCTACCCTACCTACCCTACCTACCCTACCTACCCTACCTACCCTACCTACCCTACCTACCCTACCTACCCTACCTACCCTACCTACCCTACCTACCCTACCTACCCTACCTACCCTACCTACCCTACCTACCCTACCTACCCTACCTACCCTACCTACCCTACCTACCCTACCTACCCTACCTACCCTACCTACCCTACCTACCCTACCTACCCTACCTACCCTACCTACCCTACCTACCCTACCTACCCTACCTACCCTACCTACCCTACCTACCCTACCTACCCTACCTACCCTACCTACCCTACCTACCCTACCTACCCTACCTACCCTACCTACCCTACCTACCCTACCTACCCTACCTACCCTACCTACCCTACCTACCCTACCTACCCTACCTACCCTACCTACCCTACCTACCCTACCTACCCTACCTACCCTACCTACCCTACCTACCCTACCTACCCTACCTACCCTACCTACCCTACCTACCCTACCTACCCTACCTACCCTACCTACCCTACCTACCCTACCTACCCTACCTACCCTACCTACCCTACCTACCCTACCTACCCTACCTACCCTACCTACCCTACCTACCCTACCTACCCTACCTACCCTACCTACCCTACCTACCCTACCTACCCTACCTACCCTACCTACCCTACCTACCCTACCTACCCTACCTACCCTACCTACCCTACCTACCCTACCTACCCTACCTACCCTACCTACCCTACCTACCCTACCTACCCTACCTACCCTACCTACCCTACCTACCCTACCTACCCTACCTACCCTACCTACCCTACCTACCCTACCTACCCTACCTACCCTACCTACCCTACCTACCCTACCTACCCTACCTACCCTACCTACCCTACCTACCCTACCTACCCTACCTACCCTACCTACCCTACCTACCCTACCTACCCTACCTACCCTACCTACCCTACCTACCCTACCTACCCTACCTACCCTACCTACCCTACCTACCCTACCTACCCTACCTACCCTACCTACCCTACCTACCTACCATACCTACCCTACCTACCCTACCTACCCTACCTACCCTACCTACCCTACCTACCCTACCTACCCTACCTACCCTACCTACCTACCATACCTACCTACCCTACCTACCTACCCTACCTACCCTACCTACCCTACCTACCCTACCTACCCTACCTACCCTACCTACCCTACCTACCCTACCTACCCTACCTACCCTACCTACCCTACCTACCCTACCTACCCTACCTACCCTACCTACCCTACCTACCTACCATACCTACCCTACCTACCCTACCTACCCTACCTACCCTACCTACCCTACCTACCCTACCTACCCTACCTACCCTACCTACCCTACCTACCTACCCTACCTACCTACCCTACCTACCTACCCTACCTACCTACCCTATCTACCTACCCTACTTACCTACTCTACCTACCTACCCTACCTACCTACCTACCCTATCTACCTACCCTATCTACCTACCCTACCTACCTACCTACCCTACCTACCTACCTACCCTGTAAAGTTAGCTACCCTAAAGTTCAAATTGACTCTACATTTTATTTAGAAAACGTTTGTATGGGAAATAGAAAAGGGCTGTTTTTAGGGTTTTTCCGGAAATTATTCGATTTTTTCTCGCCTTTTAAACCTTCCCTAGACCTCCACGAACATTTCAAGACTAAGATAAGATAAATCCGTACAGCCGTTCTCGAGTTTTAGTGAGACTAACGAACAGCAATTCATTTTTATATATATAGATAGGATCTTGACTGCAATAGTTAAACAGAATAGATACAATCACAATTTCTACAACCAGTCTTTAAATTTATTCAATATAAATCTTCTCTCACCTTTAATAAAAACTTAAAAACAAGACGAGACTCTTTGTTTTTGTCTCACAACTCTTTCGTAGTGTTTCAGCCTGTTTGGGATTGCTAGTTATTTTTGGTTTTCTTCTTCTTTCTGCCATACTCTTTTTAAGCCTCTCTTCACTATTCTATTTGGCATTCTCAAAACCAATAAAATAAAAATAAATGAATAAGAAACTTGATCATTAGTATGCCAACCCTTATAATAATAGGTCTTACTTACTTGCAAGTACATAAGTTTTATTTGTTTGCTAATCAAACTATCTTGAAACGTAAAAACTGACTATATAGATACAAACAATAGGTATATAGTACATACTTAAAATGTAGTGGGTCGTTTTCAATTTTGGACCAAAATTGAGCCACCGAACTGGGAAACAAGCATAAAAAAAAAACTTTAAAAATAGGGGTTTTATGTTACAATTAAATGAATATCACCGATTTATGCGTAACCCAAATCACTAGCTATAACGTGTAGCTTACTATTAAAACACTTTAACACTTGATCAGAATGCGTCCGCTAACGACATACATACGTACATAATGGAAAAAAAAACTAGTGTGCAAATTGAAATAAAAAAACGTTTTTGCAAAAAAATAAAACCGACTCCAAAAACACAAAAAAAGTGAAAAATGATTTTAGCTTCAGAAGTCGGTGACTTTTGTTTATTTGATTCAGTTTTTTGTCACCGACTTCTGAAGCTAAAATCATTTTTCACTTTTTTTGTGTTTTTGGAGTCGGTTTTATTTTTTTGCAAAAACGTTTTTTTATTTTATTTATTTTTAGTTGCAATATTCCATAGAAATATTTTTTACCATCAGATCTGTAATGGCACTTGTAACCCAGATGGGTGCAAAGTTTTGATCAATATACATGAATTAAGTCCAAACGCAAGCTAGCTACTGTAAACAGTTGAGGAGTTCCCTTAACTGTCCTTCGTCTTCATCATCAGACCCCTTATGACAGTCACAACCCATCTAGGTGTAAATTTCTCATCAATACAAATTAATCAAACCCAAACACAAGGTGACTGCTGTAAACCGTTGAGGAGTTCCCTCGACTGTCTTTCGGTTCCATCATCAGATCGACTCCAGACCTTCTTTAAATTATAGTGCTTTAAAATACTTAATCAAAAAATTTACAAACGCACTAGTCGCCACTACAATTTTTGAAAGCTCCCCTCAATTTCTCTAGGATGCCATCATCAGATCCCGGTTTCCTTATCATGGTACCACCCTTGAAGTATCTCCTTTCCAACAAAAAAAAAATTATCAAAATCGGTTCATAAACGACGAAGTTATCCGCGAACACACATAAAAAAAAAAAAAAAAAATATATACGGTCGAATTGAGAAACCTCCTCCTTTTTTGAAGTCGGTTTAAAAATAAATATGAGAAAACAGAAAAACTACGATGCTTACAAAATTTTTGTACAAAGGCATAAATTGCATTTATTTTTAGATGACAATTTATGGCCAGAAGGAATTTCTTTTCGTAGATACATAGACTTTAAAGAACGGGCCGAAGGATCTCACAAAAATATCAACAATCGATTGCGACAATAGCGATATTAATTCAAAAACAAGTACTTTTGTGAGTTTTAATTGTAAATCTATTACTAGATCGGTGGATTATGTCAGACTATTATGTCAAACATCTGATATAATCGCATTGCAAGAAACCGGTTGCTGCCTCACGACATTTTAACATAGTTTTTAAGTAAGATGTAACACCCTATGAGCCTTGATGCCTGACAATAAAATATATTTATTTATTTTATTTATTTAAAATTAAACAGTAAATCGATCCACCAAAAATTTAACAATTCTGGTCCCTTGTGCCGCCCAAGATGAATTCTTATGTTTTTGGCAGGTAATCGTAGCACTAATAACACACCTGTTTCACGAAAGTCAGCACGATTGAGAGATGCGACATAATAAAAAACGATTGATCGCACGCGCACGAAACTTCATGTTATAGTAAGTTGAAAATGTGCCACCATAATTTAGATTTTTGCTTGGACAAACTTTCGGCTGTCATGTGTTTTTAAATAGTTAGTTAGATTTTCTGATATGGTTTAATTGTTTTTAGATAATGTGTCTTTTGCATATACTAAGGAAATTATTTATTTTTCATTGTACCTTAAATTGTTACTTTGGTGAATGTAATTATATCAAAAAATGGAGCCGGGACAAGCCACTCAATTTTAAGGCGATTATTTTTTTTCTGTTTATTTATTTTATATACACTTATAAAAAAAACTATGTGGCGCTAATTGAACCAAGTTACGTAGTTCACTATAAAAAAAAAATAAGAAACATCCTATCAATTTACACCTCGATTCTCAATGTGGACACGTAAAATTTACTGCGGGTACACGTTGTATTATATTATCTGTGCTGCGGGGATATTCACCCGTATGTCACTGCTAATATGATCACGGGTTGGTATTATCTCAGTGTCTAGCAATGAGATTATTTTTATTTTAAATAAAAAAAATAGACCAGCTGTTTTATGCAACGGTTACCGCTATAAATTGGGTAAAAGATTCATTTTGGCGATGTGCAAATCGAAACGAGTGCAGTGCGTCAGTGCGTCGATTAAAGTGAATTCTAACAAAACTGAAATTATCCGTGTTGTGTCAAATCCTGGAAAACAGAAAACGGACATTGTTGTCAACGCCGCAAAAGACAAAGTATGCCAAAGCATGGCATGGCGTCAGTGAAGAAAGGAAATGATCCTGCAAAGTCTGGAGCCTGGGCTAGCACTATGTACACTATATGTAAATATCCCTACATAATACAGTAACCGTTTTTTATTGTTAATTTTATTTAATTTCAATTCGTTTTAATGTACATTCAAATTAACTTGGTGAAGGAGAGGGACACAACAAAAAAAAATTTTTTTTTGATGGTATAAGACCATGCCAGATGCCTGCCCCCACCCTTTCATTTTACAAGAAATGTAAATTTACCACTCGTATGCCGAGTATATAGACACAATTAAAAAGCTATTGTGTCTCGTGTAGATCTACGTTCCGGCACACGAAAGGTTAATGAAAATTATTCAATTAAAATAGGACCCTTGGTTACTTAACTGTTATTCTGTTACACTTGTGGATAAAAAGATAGTCATCATCTGCCTAGCCTTTTCCCAACTATGTTGGGGTCGGCTTCCAGTCTTACCGGATGCAGCTGAATACCAGTATTTTATATGGAGCGACTGTCTATCTGACCTCCACAACCCAGTTAGCGCTAGGTAATACGATACCCCTAAAAGGAAAAGGAATTTAAAAACCCTAGAAAAGGAATTTAAAAACCCAAAGCCTATTTCCTGTTTTTATGGCGACCATCTGCGTGTTTTAATACGCATACACGAGGAACAAAAAGAGTGTGCACGCCGAAGTGTGCACCAGCACTAATACTAAATTACCGTACGGCGTGCGAAGACGCGCGCGGCACATCACTATCTGCGGGGACGAACGGTCATCTGGCAACACTGCGCGCCGCACGCCATAATGAGAAAAATCTCCATCCGGCGCAAGCGACGAGGCACGACCGCGACGCATAAATGTACGCGTGTCAAATTAATTGTAAACTTGTAAATGCAAGATATACGTTTGATTCAAAGAAGAGGAGTTTTCTATGCAATGACCTTCAACGAGTCATTTAATTAAAAAAAAATGAATGTATTATTTCCGTTTATTCATTGTTAAACATTATTTACATTTTTTAATATTCAAATATAAAACAATACAAAACATTTAAAAATATAAAAAATAGTAGCCCACCAGCATCGGGAACAGGGTCCGAGCTACCGGTGGTCAGAGCTCTTGAGAGAGGAACCTCCTAACAATACGCGTCGTGTCCAGAAGTACTGCTTTCTGAATCAAGCCCTCGATCCAGCTGTCAAGCGAGAGCCCCTTCAGATGTTGGTCAAGGCTATTGGCAATTAAGACGTTGGCCGACAGGACTATCGACACAATTACTGCTGTATTCACGTCCCACATGTCGACAATCTCGCGAGCCAGATCGAGATATTTGAATTGTTTATCTTTCTCTGCATTCACGAGGTTCTCGTCATGCGGGACCGTTATATCAACAATCATTGCGCGACGCTCCAATCGATCTATCACCACAATGTCAGGCTTATTGGCAAAAGCCGGGGCGCCCTGCAAAAGCCGGGGTGCCCTGCGGACTCTCCGTCCGCATTCCGGCCCATTGTGGTGCTCGACGAGGTGGGCAAGCTCTTCGAAAGAGTAATTGCAAACCGCCTCGCCGGGCACCTTGCGGGGATGGGGCCGGATCTTGCGGACAACCAGTTTGGTTTCCGCAAGGGGCGCTCGACGGTGGACGCCATCATGCGCGTGAGAGCCCTCACGACGGGGGATTCGGTGTCCAGGGGTGGGGTCGTCTTGGCGGTGTCTCTCGACATCGCCAACGCGTTCAACTCCATGCCCTGGAGCTGCATTAGGGAGGCACTCCGGTATCACCGGGTGCCGACCTACCTCCGTCGTGTGGTCGGGGACTACTTGACGGACAGGTCCCTCATCTATCCTGGTCACAGCGGAGAATGGAACCGGCGAGAGATGTCGTGCGGTGTTCCACAGGGATCGGTTCTGGGGCCGCCCTTGTGGAACATCGGTTACGACTGGGTGCTGCGCGCCGACTTCCCTAGCGGCGTCAGCGTAGTTTGCTACGCTGACGACACGCTGGTGCTGGCGCAGGGGAGGTCGCACGAGGCGGCGGCCGAACTGATGACACGCGGGGTTGCGATAGTCGTTGAGAGGATCCGGCAATTAGGTCTCGAGGTGGCATTGCACAAGTCCGAGGCCATGTGCTTTCATGGGCCTCGGTACGCGCCACCGTCGGGATCCATACTCACGGTAGGAGGGGTTCCCGTCGGCGTCGAGTCGACGTTGAGGTACCTCGGACTCGTCCTCGACAGCCGATGGAACTTCGTGGAGCATTTCCGACGTTTGGCTCCCAGACTGGAAAAGGCCGGGGCTGCTTTCAAGCGGCTCCTGCCCAACCTGAGGGGGCCAAACGCCTCCTGCCGGAGGCTCTACGCGGGGATCGTGCGGTCCATGGCCCTTTACGGGGCCCCGGTGTGGGCGCGTTCGTTGAGGCAGCGTGCCAAGCACTACCTGAACGCGCCCCAAAAGGTGGTAGCCGTAAGGCTGATCCGTGGATACCGCACGATCTCCCGCGAGGCGGCGAGCCTCCTTGCCGGATTGCCGCCATGGGATCTGGAGGCCATAGTCCTCGCGCGCCTGCACGAGTGGCGCGCGGAGGTACAGAGCCGGGGGGTAACTCCGCTGCCGCGGCATATTGTCGCGCGGCGGACAGACCTCCGCCGTGATCTCATGGCGACATGGAGAGAGCGACTATCGCAACCCCGTGCAGGGCACGCCACGATAGTGGCGGTAAGTCCCCTCTTTGAGGAGTGGCTAGGGAGGCGCCACGGCGCCCTCACCTTCCGCCTGACGCAGGTCTTCACCGGACACGGGTGCTTCGGGAGGTACCTGCACCGAATCGGGGGGGAGGAAACGCCCGGATGCTATCACTGCGAGGATCGCCCGGAGGACACGGTGGAGCACACCGTGGAGGTCTGCTCTGCTTGGGCGGAGCACCGCCGTGTCCTCGTAGCGGTGATTGGCGGCGGCGACCTGTCGCGTCCGGCCCTGGTTCAAGCCATGGTCCGGGGCGAGAGGGAATGGGAAGCCGTCGCCTCCTTCTGCGAAGCAGTCTGGCGGAACGTGAGAGGGAGAGAACCTCCTCACGTCCCAGCCGCCGCGGGAGAAGCACCGGGCGTCGGGGGCCACGCCGTGATGGCTCTCGGCCACCGTAGGCGCGGGCCTGTGGACGGTGAGTAATGGGCTAGCTCGCCGTCCGTCCGTCGTATGACGACGGGCAGGCCGTGTCGACGGCGCGTTCGTGTTCCACGCGCGCCTCAAAGAGTTGTCAGCAAACGGGAGGGGCTCGCAAGGGCCGGTGCCTGCCAGGGCTGCGGGACTGTTCGAAAGAGATACCGCGGCCCTGGAACATAAAGGGCCAATGAAGGAACATGGGTGGTTTTTAGTCAGTAAGAGTCTGACACTCCCTTCCGCTCCGCCCAGAGCGGGAGGAGTCATTTGATGATTTCCCACATTCCAAAAAAAAAAAAAAAAAGGCTTATTGGCAACAATAGTAATATTGACGATAGTTCGATCCCAGTAAAACGTAATATTACCATCATCGAGAACTGGGTCGGGCACATACTTATAGTATGGCACTTCTAATTCCACAAGGTTGTATTTCAAAGCAAGTTGCTGCTGGATAATTCTGGCAACGAGGTTGTGTCTATGTGAGTACTCTCCGTTATCCAGATGAGGACATCCAGAAATAATGTGTCGGGGCGATTCTCCCGGACGGTGGCATGCCCGACATATGTCAACCGTGCCATCCTTCACAATGTATTTCCGGTAGTTATTCGTCATTATAACGTCGTCCATTATTGCACAGACAAAACCTTCGGTATAGGTCAACGAAGCGCTGTCATGATACGGACGCTAAGAAGTCTAAATCGGGCCCATGTAATGCCCGGTAAAAGCATCCGTGAAGCTCTTTGCCCTGCCATACCTCCTTGCGGTCATGAATTTCTAATACTCTAGGCTTTCACCAGTATTCGTTAGCCAGGGAGAGCGGGGTGAGGCCCTTGTCCACTGAGACCATATCTCGATGCATCCCCACGTCGGCTTCCAGGAAATATTCCCTGAGACTGCATACCTCACGGTTGTGTAGGGTCTTAGCATTTAAGAAGCCACGACCCCCGCACTTTACAGTCTCATCACCGAGGACCGTGGGTGATGCTGAATGTATTATTTATTATTATGTATTATGTTACCTAATATAGATTCGGTTAAATTACACACAGTTCATGAAAATAATGTTTTTTTTTTAATATATATATGTATTATTATGAATGTATATTCTAATCATTGTTTAACATTTGAGCGGTTGTGATTAGGTGTAATGAAACGTCATTAGGTGTAATGAAACGTCATTGACGCGCTAATACTTATTTCAAACCAGTGATTGGGGGGAAATCCCCCAAATCTGGGGGTTGTTTAAAGTTATGGAGGGACAATTGGGGAGACAGTATGTTTGGAGGGATTCATGGAGGCCAAAAAGCTTGGTTTGGAGGGGGGGGGGGGGATTTTATGATGTTTTTGTTAGCAAATTGGCATTAGGAATTTGGTCGTTGCGTTTTACTAACGCATTTGTGCAAAAAGTCTTACCACAAGCTTCAATATGGATTAGCCACACTTACAAAAAATGTACGGAACTGCAGAAGACGCGAGAGAAGACGCGGATTCTGTAACGAGGACGATTCTGAAATCTATTGCTGAAATAGTATAAAATTAAAAATTGTATATTTCATTAGTAAAAAAAATATTTTGCCGTTTGTGGGGTATTTTTTCTTTAAAACCTCAATTTTGGGGGATTTCTGGGACGGTTTAGGGAGAACGCGAGATGGTCAATCTGGCAACACTGTGTCAAAAAATAGTCAAAAAGTCATTCATTGACATTCGCTCTATTCTATTTGCATTGTTGTTTCGTATTTTTACGCTCCCTAATTCTCGCTCTGTGATCTATCGATCAACAGTGAGGACGTTATGACTTGTTAAATTACTAAGGTTGATGTCGGTGTCACTTCTTTTCATAGCCAAACATCCTAGGATAGCATTGCTTAAGGTACCTAATCTAAATGTAAGAAAATTTCTTAGATTTGAACAGAAACCACGAGGTCTAAAGGCATTAAAAACATGTATTTAGTTATCAATAATAAAGCACAAATAGAATGCTACATTTGTCACGCTTGTAAACCAACTCTTATTTGATGGGTCAAAACTCAAAACTGAGTTTTGAGTTTTGAGTCTTGAGTTTTTCGAGTTTCTGGCATTGTCATTTAGTTGTGTGATGTGTATTATTACTAACACTATTTTAAGTGTACCTATTAACAAAATTGTGGATGAATGTTGCGTCTGAAATAAATGAATTGAATTGAAAATTAAACATGGTGGATCTGCAGTATGCGAAAAATGGCATTTTGACAATGACATTTGATTGAAGTGTATCGTAATATCTGCGAAAAACTGTCACTTCTTAAAACTGGCAATGTCTTCGAACGTCATGTCAAACAATCGAACGTCATGTCATGGCTGCGCTAAAGATTATCATAATAAAAAATATGATCATTTTTGTACACCTGTACTTTTCTTCAAATTAATTTGTTACTATTTTACGAAATTCCTCTATTTGTTCCTATATATCTGTGTAGTGGTAACCCAAAATGAAACATCTCCTTTACGAAAGAACTGTGCGAAGAAATACGTTATAGAAGAAGATGATGAGAAGGTTTCTTCTTTTGAATCTGTGAGGGGATACGTTACATACGAACACGGAAAAGGTTTCTCGAAGTAAACACTACCGAAGTTTCTAAATCTACTGATGTAAAAATTCCAAACATTATCAAGCATAATTTTTTGGTCAGCGAATATGAGTTGGATTCTCATAACAAGATGTTTTTATTTCCGTCTAAAATATGCAATAACTATGCACTTATAAAGCTCTTTTAAAAAAACTTTTTTCGGCGATGGAACATATAAGCCGGTGCCTATTCAATTCTACCAGCTGTTTTCCATTCATGTGGATGCATGTGTTCGAATAAAATAAACCACGATGATAAACTTTCTGCAAACTCAAAAAAACCCGCCTAGTGCGAGTCGGACTCGCGTACCGAGGGTTCAGTATAAACTTATACCTTATACTTAACGTATGTATTTTTTTTAATAAACTACATATTTACGGTTTTCAGAATTTTTCCTTTGTGTGCTGTAAGACATTGCTACTTGCCACATTTCATGATTGTAGGTCAACGGGAAGTACCCTATAAATTTTAATTCCCTTGAGATTGTCGAAATATACGTTTTTTTGCGGCATAAACGGCCGTATCTTTTTTTTTACGTTAACTTAGAAGTTTGATTTTTTCACACCTTCAAGGGACTGTAGACTCGAGTATATGTGGTTTTAATTTCAACTCAATACCTACACACGTTCTCGAGATAAAGGTTCTTGAGAGACAGACAGACGGACGGACGGACAACAAAGTGATTCTATAAGGGTTCCGTTTGTTCCTTTTGAGTCACGGAACCCTAAAAAGAGCCCAGATACCGGGATATGATTGTGAGAGCATTTTCAAAATAAGAAAAAGAAAGCAATACTTTTTGACAGAAAATACCGACGAGAGCATAATAAGGTCTTGTTGGATAAATATAGATATTGTTTTTCTAGTGGTTTAAAAGATCTTGGGTTTACACCGGAAATTGAAATGGTGATTCAACTGGATGATCCCGATCCTGTCGTTGACCGCCCATACCGGTTGTCCTTTACCGAAAGCCAACTAGTTAAGATATGATCAACGAAATGTTAGAAAGCGGCATTTTAAGAAGTCATAACAGTCCGTACGCGAGTCCTACCATGCTAGTTAACAAAAGTGTGGGGTGAAGAGGTTATGCGTGGACTACCATGCCCATATAAATAGTAAAACAAAGAAAGAATACGACCCTCTCCCTCGTATCGGGGATCAGTTAGACTTATTATTAGGCAGTTCAGTATTTGTAACCCTCGACATAGCGTCTGGGTACTATCAAATCCCAATAGCTGAAGATTTTCGAAAGAAGACTGCGTTTGTGACCCCTCAGGGTCAATACAAATACAACAAGATGCCCTTTGGGTTAGTAAACGCACCATCAGTCTTCCAGTATACAATGAGTAAGAAGATCATCCACAATTCACCTACTTTATCGTATGCATTGGTCTACATGGATGATATCCTGATTTCTGCCAAGTAATTCGATGAGGGGATGGTACGCTGCGGGCCTGTGGACGGTGAGTAATGGGCTAGCTCGCCGTCCGTCCGTCTTATGACGACAGGCCGTGTCGACGGCGCGTTCGTGTTCCACGCGCGCCTCAAAGAGATGACAGCAAACAGGAGGGGCCCGCAAGGGCCGATGCCTGCCAGGGCTGCGGGACTGTTCGAAAGAGATACCGCGGCCCTGGAACATAAAGGGCAAAAGAAAGAACATGGATGGTTTTTAGTCAGTAAAAGTCTGACACTCCCTTCCGCTCCGCCCAGAGCGGGAGGAGTCATTTGATGATTTCCCATCCGAAAAAAAAGGGGATGGTACGCTTGGCGGAGGTGTTGCGGTTTCTGGCAAAAAATGGTCTAACACTCAAAATGAGTAAATGTAATTTCTTTTATGACAAAATAGACTATCTGGGGTACGAAGTCAGTTTGGAGGGTGTTAGACCAGACCAAAACAGACGCCATATCCAAGTTTCCTACGCCAACAAATGTTAACGAAGTTAGGAGGTTTTTAGGCCTTGCCAGCTTCTTCAGGTTTTTCGCGAGATTCGCCTTAATAGCACGTCCTCCGACTGATCTGTTGAAGGACTGTTCTTGAAGTTGGGGTGTGTAGTTTAGTACAAAGACCAGTCTGGTCTTGGAACTTTATGATCCTAGTACACTAACCCAACTCCACACGGGTAGCCGGCATTTTAATGCAACAGGACAAGTCTGGGGTGTTCAAAGCTATTGCTTATTATAGCAGGCAAACAAGTCCAGATGAGCAAAAACTACACTCCTTCGAGTTAGGGACCCTCGCCATTTTTGCCTCATTGAATAGGTTCAGGCATTACTTACTAGTTACGGAATGCAACGCTTTGCGTACCACTTTAAGTAAACGCAACTTAGTCCCATGAATTGCTCGCTGGTGGCTGCAGTTCTTAGAATACGACTGTTAGATGTACTTTCAGTAGGTACTGACGATTGGCTTGCAACGGTGCAACAGACTGACGAAGACATTAATAATATCGCGAATATTTCAGGCGATTCCAAATGTAAAGACGCCGTTGACTTAATCAAAAATTACAAGCTTGTAAATGGACGGTATCGTATAATTGACGAAAATACAATCCGTTGGGTTGTTCCAAGTAGCACCAGATGAATAGAACTACTGAAAGCCAATCATGGCGATGTGAAACAAATCGGATTTGACAAAACTTTGGCGCGCTTACAAGCTACATATTGGTTTCCAAAGATGAGACGGTTTGTAAAAAAATACGTTTCGGCTTGCCTTCAGTTCGCACATCACAAGCTGCCAAGCGGTGCCAGGTCCGGTGAACTACACCCCATCCCTAAAGCATAATTATACCACTCCGTACCATAAATGCGGATCATCTCGGTCCTTTTATCCGCACCAAGCGCGGCAATACATTCATCCTTGTTATCATAGCCGCGTTTACTAAATCTATTGATATCACCGCTGTGCGAAATACCAAATCGTCCAAAAGCATTAGGGTATCCAGAGAGCATTTTAGTTACGTGCCAAGCGTCATTTACATTGTGTATTTCTAATATGTACACTTAAAGAACTAAGAAATCGATGTCATCGTAAAAAGTAATGCGAATGTGGTTTTTCGATGATTAATGTCATGTCTCAACTACATTATTTCATATACCAATGGCTGAAATATTTGCTGGTCAACGTCATGGACTAGTAAATACCGATTCATTGGTTAGGAGTCACGTACGAGAGTTGGTGAGGGGTATCAGGTAACGGATGCCTCTCATTTTAACATTTGGAGCATCAGTATATCTACTGACCAATACATATACTGAGTGATTGTTTTTTGAGCTTGAATAAGATAAAAAAAATGTAATGTACTAGTGTAGTGACTTATAGTTAATCTGATAACTAAAGTACTGAGATAGGGATATCCAGGTAACAGATATCCTCAAAGGTCATATTTTTTTAAGGTTATGTAAATCTATTGAAAAGTAATTGAATTTGATATTTATTTAGATACTAAAATGTGCTACTATGATAATGTATAGTCAAAATGATTAATTAAGGACTAATGAGATAGTTTATGTTCAAAAAGTAACATTTACAATTTATATGATGAAATATAGAGTGATGTTTTGTAATGCATAACAACGAGGGACTCGTTGGAAGCCGGATGGCCGAGCTGTTATTTAAATATTTATATTCAAATGATGTCTATAATTTATTAATTGTTTGTTGACTAATTATAATCATTTCTATGAACTTGTATGATCAAAAGTCGTTGTATTGACTTCATGTGATTGGTCAGACTTTGACAGTTATCGACGACCAATCATAATCAAGTAAAATGGCGGGCGATAAAAAGAAATATGCCCGCCATGCTCGGGCATTCGTGCTTCAACATCGGTGCTAGTCACTTGCATTGTATCGCTAAATCAAACTGTATTACTGTACTGCTGTAATAAAACTGAGCTTCCAAGTTAATAAAGACTGTTTTTTTTATAATCAAAGTCCTTACTTTTGAGTGTTGAACCAGTACGGTTCACAGTATATTTAATTCACCCGTAGTCACTCGAGTTATCGGTAAACCAACGAAAAAATCATGCGGGATGAGTTTTCATTCAGAAGGGACGTCAACCGGTGTTTGTTCTCGTTTGAAATATCAGAAACAGCATTATAAAAATCGCAACAACCTACATTTTAAACTGCCGAAATACGTAGGGTAAATTCAGTTATAATATGTACCATATACCGAAGTGTCAAAATATCGCGTCCGATCATAACATCGTATTTCATACAATCCAGTTCGTTATTGTCAACCACAACATTACTAAGAATTTGTTCAGTGCTAAAAACATTCGAATTATTACCGATACCAATTACTTGCACGGTTGAAAGTGAACGTTTACCCGAGAATTTAGAAGCTACACTTTGGTTTAACAAGAGAACACTCGGCGCCATAATGAATACGACTCACCGGATTGTTGTAGCTGTCCATGGACGTCGCGAACTTCACAGCTGTCCACTGCAAGGCCATGTGACCTTTCTCGCCACATCGGAAGCAAGTGATGGGTTTCTTGAACGAAGAAGCCGGCATTGTAGTGCTTGCAGTTGTGGGAGTCATTGGCTGGTCCCCTCGCGTAGAATTGGATTGTGACGTGTTATGGTGAGTGGAGTTAATTCTTGCGTTCCTAAGGCGGCAAACTATGGCCTTATGCCCAGGCTTTTCATTTATTTACGTATTTGCATCAGACCCACGATCCATAGTTTAGTTAGTAAGTACACTTAAAAATAATGATTAGTAAATAATCGGAGACACAATGCACACCACACAATACTATTTTCACTAAGTTGAACACAAAATAAAACTTAAATTAAATTAATACAATCATTTTTCGTCAATCAAATCAAATATAAAATGAATTGATTTCAATACAAATTCAACCATTATTTTTGATGAATGATGACACAAGAATGGATTTGGTTGTGTCCCCTTGAAGCGTTTCAGGTCTGTCGTAGATGATCTTCCGTTTCAAGTAGATCAATGACTTCATCTCTTGCAGCAACTTATTCCGATTAAGAATCTCAGTGGTGAAGGCGAGACGATGTAAACGAGTATCGAGACGCATGCGCAAGTACGTACGATACCGTTATTTTTTCTGGTGACAAATGTTTCCATTTCGCCAATAATTTCGCAATGAAGCGGGTAGCGTCCGCAGCCTGACTTTCTCCATCTTTGGGTCGGTCGTTGTTGATGTTGATGGCGGCCACTGTTTCTGCGCACTCATAGCGACTGATGAACAAATCCTTGAAATAAGCCCACGTCATACATGAGATACTTGCGACAACCAGGTCGACGCGGTATCTTTCAGTGCCTTGCTTATGGCGAAGATTTAGATTTAGGGCTTCCAACTGCCGCTCGGTCAAACATATGTCGACATTTGAGCACCAAGCACGTGGATCCCCAAGAACTGACGGGCACGGCGGCGGTCGCATGGCCTATATCAGCTGCATCAGCGGCAGCTGGAGCGATTTTGGACTTCTAGCAACGCCTGCCATGAGTCTGCGTTCAAGCCTGGGAGTTGTAGTTGTGGACTGTGGTGTTGCTCAATTAGATCCCAATTCTGATATCGGAACGCGTCTAGGTTCCACGACAGAACTGGCATCAAGGGGTTATTCGCTTCGGGCTTTGACATGGCGTAGGTCCACGAGCAAGAAAACCACACACACTTAATCAATATTATATTGCGTTGATTAAAACACACGTGTACAAAATACGTTAAGGTGGAAGTAGGTGAAGAGACAGTTTCAGAGTGGTGCATCACCAGTCCGTATTGATGACGAATCTGATCTGCAGAAACTGTTCTTGTGTATAGTTTTAGACATTGATTGTTCCCATTATTCAATTACTTTAGCATGTTTTTTATGTGACTTACTATTAATATCAAGTTTATATTACAATACTATGTCTTACGTTCCATTCTTACGTTCTCACTGTTATTGCAGAACTACATGTGTAAACACTTAAACCATTCACTACACTTACAACTACTCACCAACACTCAACACACCCGAGCGATATGTAGAGACCTTTGCATTCTGTCGTATTTTGATAGTTAAAGCAATCTGTGTTCCGAATATAAGTTTAAATAAAATCATTCTTGTTCCGTACATCGTACACCCCCCCAAATTCAATGGTCATCCTTCCCACTGACGAGAAAGAGATCTTCACACTTATAAATAGGTTAAAGGATAAATGCGCAGTGGGTATCGACCTCATGAGTGGTAAAATAGTCTAGAGATACGCAAAACTCCTGACCCTCTCCCATGACTCACATTTGTAACCTGTCACTCTCTACAGGGGTTTTCCCAGAGCTGTTTAAAATAGCTCTCATCAAGCCTATCTACAAAGCTGGGAAAAAAGACCGTGAACAACTATCGAGCCATTTCCATTCTTCCAGCACTTTCCTAAATCCTGGAGCGCCTAATTAATAAGCGTCTAAGAGAAAAACAAACTGCTCTCTTCTACACAATTCGGCTTCAGAACAGGTAAGAGTACCAACGATGCTGTCCATGAGCTGGTTAACTCTATCGTTGTCAGTCTGGACGATAGAATGACGATAGAATTTTTAACGGTATTCCTCGACCTTGCAAAGGCGTTTGACACAGTCTCAATCCCACATCTTCTAAAAAAGTTGGATCGGCTTGACGTACGAGGAACTCCTACTAAATTGCTAGAGGACTATCTTACTGGAAGGAAATAATCATAATTAATGATAGGTTAAGTAACGAACTGACTGTCAATTTTGGTGTACGACAAGGTAGTATAATCGGACCAACGCTCTTTTTAGTGTATATCAATGGCCTCTGTCAGCTTCTTCTACTGAAAGGAAAAATCGACACTTTTGCAGATGATACCACACTGTTCTTCAGTGGTGGTAGTTGTGATGAGGTCTTTGTTACTGCTCAACTGGGCGTTAACACAGTCAGCCAATGGTTGTAAAACAATTGATTGACACTAAACGTTTCGAAAACTAAATATGTAACATTTGCTCATAGAGTTAACCTTCTTCCTCCGTCAACCCTTTCTATTTCGGCACACGCGTGTTATTCTCCAAATCCCGAGTGTACTTGTCCCGCCCTCGAAAGGGCTGTCAATATAAAGTATTTAGGGATCATTATTGACTCCCATCTTTCTTTTAATCTCATTTTGATGCGCTTGTTCCGAAGATCATATATATATTAAGTCATTAAGACACACTGCAAATCGAAAGACCATTAAAATGGTTTACTTTGCCTTATGTCAGTCGTTAATTGAGTACTTCATCACAACTTGGGGCGGTGCCGCCAAAGCCCATCTTATCGAGGAAGAGAGGGCGCAGCGTGCTATATTAAGGTTAGTGCTGGTCTCTCTTTTCATTTTCCAACTATTGATTTATACAAAGAATGGGACATCCTTACGGACAGACAAACTTTTAACCTACTTATAATAGCTAAAAAGCACTCCCAGCTACAGTTTGACTCCAAATTAATCAAGAACCAACGCGCAACGACGGAAGGAAAGAGTCTGCCCCTCATAGCAGTCGAAATCTTCACTCCCTCAGAAATGTTTTTTGCTTCCTTGGTCAATTTTTGCACAACAAATTAAATGTCACTCTTAATCTATATCCTAAAACAATCTCTCTTTGTCACCAAACAGTTAACACATTAACATTTCTAAAAACCCTTGACTATCAAATAGTTTTTTTTTATCTCCTCTCTCCCGTGGCTGGTTTACATCTCATACTCGCTCTCGCCCACTCCAACATACATTCGTACACTGCAACATACATTCATACACGACACTACACTTTCGTATGAACCATTAGTAATCCATTTTTAATTTTGCTTTATTTACTATTTGTTATTATTTTAGTAGGCACCAGTCTCTTCCAATGTGGAATATAACATTAGTAAAGAACATTGTTAATCTTTAAGGAAACCAATATTGTGAAGAGAGAATAAATAAATTAATTGAATTGAATTGATCTTTCATTGACTCTGAATTGAATGTGCCCTGATGACTGGGAGAATGTAATGCTCCCTTAAATGTCTCACTGATGTTCGTGAACGGGCGCTGTCAGTTGGGACTGGTCATCTCTTAGCTGCCACGGTTTTCTTAACTACTTTGTTTTAAATTATTGATATAATCTTTTACTCTGGACGCTCTCAATGTGCACATCTTTCTACATCGTTCTCACATATATGTATAATCTCAACATGAATGATGTAACCAAGATCTTGTAACAATATTTTGATTGAAAAGAGTGTCCATGGAGTTTCTTGCCCATTCTTCTTCATAGAGATCTACGCTTTGGAATGGGCAACTACAGTACTTTCACAAGTTATTATACCTTGACTGTGGCTTCGCCTAAAAGTTTTGAATTTTAGTTATTTGCGTCTTTTCGACGTAAATATTCTATCTCTTTGCCGAGATTAAAAAAAAAGACAATCACCATAGTCATCGAACCCATTTGGACTTTGACCTTTGACTTTGACTCGTCACGACATTTTTGGTAACGATATCCTAACTATGGGTTGATATGCTAAGAGCAACTGCCTGATGCCAAATAAGTCGGTCTGCCTGAGCAGGTGGTTGCATTAAGTGTATATGGCGCTTGAAAAACTAGTTATCGTGACCAAAAAAAAACGATATGGTAAATGGCTGAATTTGATACAGAATTAAGCACTAGTTGCACTCATATGAATAACATAAAAAACCGGCCAAGTGTGAGTCGTACTCACACGCACACAGGGTTCCGTAGCACCAAACAATACATTAAAAATATTTTGAAGGCTCATTCATATGTTGTATTGTATTACATTCAACAGCAAAACTAAATTTGTTTTTCATAGTATGTTAATGAAAAACAAAGTTACTGCTGCAGTTTGATGAAAAAGTCCCATATCTCAAAAACTGAACATCAAATCTTGTTCAAACCAATTTTCATTGAAAGTTTTTTTTACGTTCTATAATCCTACATTTTGCCTCCTCTTACTTTAGAAATTAGAGGGGGTGAGGGGAACATTTTACCAGTTTGGAAGAGTCGTATCTTTTAAACAATTGACTATGAGAAAACATGATTTTAGAAACCTCTGTTAATTTTAAAGACCTATCTATAGACACCCCGCAAGTATAGTATAGTTTCAGTTCCATGTATGGAGAGGCCCCCCTTAATCCTTTTTTTTTTTTGTATAAAAATCGTAAAGCGGTTCACGGAATACATCTACCTACCTAAAGTGGCTGTGACATACGGAGAGACGGACAGACAGACAGAGATGACGAATCTATAAGGGTTCCCTAAAAACCGACCAAATATTCGGTTGCGTTATTGAGCAATCCTCGTTCAAAGATGCTTTATTGTATTAAAGTTTAGATTTCATGGTTTTCCTTTCAATTTAATTTATCATGTTTGTTAGAGAGATCTGATCCATATGATTGCCTTTATCGATTGATGTAATAAAAGTATAAGTTGTTATTATTTCGATATTAGTCAGTTCGATTCCCGAATGTGGCAAGCAAATTTTCGAGAATCTTTGAATGCAGTTTTTTTTTTATAAAGAAACGAATGTTTCCTTTGAGTAAAATTTGCCATCTCCTGTACTTTGCCCTCCAGGTGAGGTTGAAAAATTCCACGTTTCTGTTTTATATAAGCAGATTGTGTTTTATTTTGTGCGCCATATAAGCATAATCTAAATGTATATAAATTCAAAGTCCTGACTTACTGACTGACTTATATATTACTAGCTCATGCCCGCGGCTTCACCCGCGTAAGTTCGGTAATTGTCCGACGGGATCGCACTACCGGGATAAAAAATATCCTATGTTTTAATCCAGGTTATAAACTATCTGTGTGCCAAATTTCATCCAAATCCGGTCAGTAGTTTTTGCGTGAAAGAGTAACAAACATCCATTCATCCAAACTCACAAACTTGCGCATTTATAATATTAGTAGGATCAATGCACAGCCTAAACCGCGGGTTCTTTGTGAAGAGTAGGTATCCACTAAGAAAGGGTTTTTTGAAATTCCACCCCTAAGAGGGTGAAATGGCATGTTGAATTTTATGTGAAACTTTTTGCTCTCGAGGTTGATTGACTCATATGGATATTGACGAATCATATGGATCATATATATAAGGTGTAAAAAAATTAACTGCAAGAACTTCGTCCACATACTCGACATCGAAAAACAAACACATTACAAAAAAAAATTTTTTTTTTGAGCACTTTCTATATTTTCACATTAATAACAATTTACTGTCATATTTTTTTGTGCACTGTACGCAGGGCTGCGCTAACGGCTCGCTCCAATACCGCGCGCGAGCGTCGTACCCCCGCCGCCCGCTACTATTCCCTCCCGCAGCCCTGCGTACAGTGCACAAAAAATATGATACTAAATTGTTTTATTAATGTGAAAATATAGAAAGTGCTCAAAAAAAAAATTTTTTTTTGTAATGTGTTTGTTTTTCGATGTCGAGTATGTGGACGAAGTTCTTGCAGTTAATTTTTTTACACCTTATATATAATCATATGAACATAAATCGATTGGGGCAATCATATGGATCAAACTTAATAAATTAAATGAAAGGAAAACCATGAAATCTAAACTTTTATACAATAAAACATCTTTGAACGAGGATTGCTCAACAACGCAATCGAATATTTGGTCAGTTTTTAGGGTTCCGTACCCGAATGGCAAAAAACGGAACCCTTATAGATTCGTCATTCATATGAGTGCAACTAGTGCTTAATTCTGTATCAAATTCTGCCATTTACCTTATCGTTTTTTTTGTTGTATATGGCGCTTGAAAAACTAGTATTAAACTACTATTAAACTACTATTCTTTACAAAGAATACACCCTTTAAATTTCATGTCTTTAAGACCAGCGGTTTAGGCTGGGCGTTTATAAATCAGTCAGTCGGTCAGGACTTTGAATTTTATATGTATAGGTAACCAACCCCACTAACTTTTTCAAACAATGTTTAATGTCTCCAGTCATACTGATTTTTCTTCTTCGTCGTCACACTCTTGCCAGAGTGATCGTGGTCGTCACATCAAGGGCGGTAGCAAGCTTCACAATCCGTCACCATTCCTCCCTTACTGTGGCTTTTCTTGTACATTCGTGGAGTGGACCATTGAGTGCAGTGTAGACTTGGTCGGTCCAACGCATTGGTAACCTGCCGCGCGCTCTTGTACCTTCAACCTTTCCCTGTACTACAAGTCACTCCACAGATTTGTCTTCTTGACGTATGATATGTCCAAAGAAACTGAGTATCCGACATTGGACAATGGAAGAAAGACTTTGCGTGATTCGAAGTTCTTGGAGTATAGAGACGTTGGTTCGGAACTGTGTCCAGATTATGCCAAGCATTCTTCTCCAGCACCACATTTCTAGAGCGTCTATCTTCTTTTTCTCGCTTTCTCTTAAAGTCCATGTCTCAGCACCGTAAAGAAATATTGGAAACACAAGTCGCATTTTAGTGGTCTTTGTGATGTTCCTGCTTCTCCATATTTTTCTAAGTCGATCCATGGAGGACCTGGTGGTAGCCATGCGCCGTTTGATTTCATCCGCGCATCCACCACTGTTTGTTATTAGTGCCCCAAGGTAGATGTATGATTTAATGACGTCACAATTCGCAATTTTAGTGACTTCGGGCGAGTTGTTGTTAGCTCGATCGACAATCATGATCTTCGTCTTGCTGCGGTTTATCTTCAGACCAAAGTCAAGGCTAACCTGTTCCATTTTACTCAGCAGGGATTCCAGGTTGTCTATGCTAGTTGCAAATAAGGTGGTGTCATCTGCATAACGCAAATTGTAAATTTTATGGCCCCCAATGGTGATTCCGTCCGACCAATTCTCTAGTGTCATTCTCATAATGAGTTCCGTGTAGGTGTTAAACAGCAATGGCGACAAGACACAGCCCTGACGGACCTCGGCACTTGGATGAAAGTGATTCGACAACACGTCGTCATACTGATAGCGACCCTTTATAGATACCTACACAACTGTTCGGACTTTTTGCGAATCGTCCCGGCTTTGCACGGGTGCCTATGTTACTCAGGGTGAATGTAGCTTTCCAGTGGTGAAAGAATTTTTGAAATCGGCACAGGGCAAATATGAATTATTGTTTTCACTAAAACTATACATCTAAATCCCTCGATCCCCCTTCGACTGCCTCGTTGGTCTAGTGGTCGCAAACGCGACTGCTGAGCATGAGGTCCTGCATGGGTTCGATTCCTAGGCGATACTAAAGTTCAACACCGATCGCGTTAGACAATTACTAAAGTTGCCTTAAAGTTCGCGGAAGTTCTTCAAAATCCTTAGGAATGTGATGGAAAATTTGGGTACTGATCAGCGCATCTACATTGCTACATGATTGTCATAGCGCTTGAATGACATTGATAGGAGGCGCTTAGTAAATATTTTTCTGATATTGAACGTTGAAATTGTATTAAAAGAATATAATTCGTTCCGCCTAAGGGTGAAATCACATTTACACGCACAAATCATCATTTTATTGAATCTTTTTCCCTTTCTGTACAAAATGAGAGAATCGCACTTTAAAATGCTGCTTCCGATGCGAATGAATGCGAACGGACTTCTCGCTCCACCAAATGCCGTCTTTATGTGACAGAATGAGATAAAGATACCTACTCGAAAACGCTGATCCGTGCGTGTAAATGTGATTACATACTAAAGAACCATAACGCAGTCTAAACGGCGTTAAAGAGCTGTGAGTGTCAATATGCCGTAGCAATTGTGTCACTGACATCTCTGAAACGTTCAGTTTAGGATTAATTCGCCCTAATTTCGATTTCTGAATAGTCGCTTCCACCGCCCACAACTACAACTACAACTACACGGCCGACGGTCAGAACCACGGTCTCGGCCACGGGCCCGGTGTACGATCCTGATGCCCTCCACTATGAAGAAGAGATCCCAATCTACAATTTCGAGTGCGTCCAAAAGCATCCGCAGACAACGCAACCTCGTCACCATCCACACCATTCCACTCACCATCACAAAGGCTGCATACATGCAAAACCGTTCCCTAAGGCCGAGGAGGAGGAAGTTTTGTATGTGGAGCCTCAGACTTATAATGATCAGGTAATGGTTTTTTTTAGGGTTCCGTAGCCGAATGACAAAAAACGCAACCCTTGTAGATTCGTCATGTCTGTCTGTTTGTGGGTATGCCACAGCCACTTTATTCCGAAACTGTTAGGATTACAGTTGAAACTTGGTAGGTAGATATATTCTGTGAACCGTTTTACGATTTTTATACAAAAATAAAAAATGGGGGGCTCCATACATGGATCTAAAACTGTTTTGTTTTTTTCGTCATACCTATACGTGCCTATCTATAGATAGGCCTTTAAAATGACATTGAGGTTTCTAAAGTAATTTTTTTCTCCAAAGTCTCGTTTGAAAGATAGACACTTCTAAAGTGGTAAAATGTGTTCCCCTCACCTACGAATTTATAAAGCAAGAGTAGGAAAATTTTGAAAAAATGTAGGATTGTAGACGTAAAAAAGACTTTCAACGAAAATTGGTTTGAATAAGATTTGATGTTTAGTTTTTGAGATATGGGACTTTTTCATCAGGCTGCAGCAGTAACTTTGTTTTTCATTAACATATTATGAAAAACAAATTTAGTTTTGCTGTTGAATGTAATACAATGCAACTTATGAATGAGCCTTCAAAATATTTTTATTATATTATCATTAACACTAGAAACGAGATATTTACCATGTCTACTGTTGGTTTTGAGTTCCCGATATTTCGGCGCTGTTGTAAGCACCATGATCACGGATAAACTGAAGTTATTGCGGGTGGGTGTTTATGAGCAGACAAATCGGTCTACCCTATTTCTTGTTCGTTTTTTGCACTCAGTGTCGCTACCACTGTCACTCGCAACTCGATTCTGTTCCCGACACACGAAACTCACTGTGTCCGCTCGCGAACTTTTTTTTTTCTAGTGTTAATGATAATATTAGTGACCATGACAGTTTAAAAACTTATATATTTTTGGTGCTACGGAACCCTGTGTGCGTAAGACCGGTTTGTTTTTATTCATTTAGTTGTCTCGTGGCTAAATAACAGCCGTGCGACTCGATCTTCAAGGTTCAGCCGCGCGTGTCTCGATCAGCCCCACGTAATGTTAATTCTAATTTTTGACACGTCATGACTACAAGTCGTGACTTTATAACTGCCTGGTCTCGTGGTCACAAATGCGAATGCTGACTGAGCGGCTTAGGGTTTTTCCGTTTGAAATTTCTTAGTTGCAGACCTGAGTTTGGAAATTGGTAGTGATACCCTCATGCCTGGGAAAGCACGGTAAGCCGTTGGCCTTGCGCCTTATCTCTGTTCGATGGTGTCGGATTGCCGTCTCATCGGACTTTGAGAGTAAAGGAACAATTGATAAGCCTTTGTTTGCGCACACATTTGAGTACTATTTTATCTCGTGCGTATTTGCCTAATCATCGTTCAGATTAACCGAAATTTGCTCTGGAGGATATTATTATTACTATAAATTAAAATTTCATATTAATTAACCTTTTTATTCCGCAGTTCTACGAGGAAACTGTAATGAGTAATCCACCCACAACCCCACCTTGTGAAGAAGAAGAAGAAGAATCTACCTCACATTGTGACTTCAAACGGGAGGTCCAGCCCAACACCTTCACAGCCAAAGACGTAGCCGCGCTAGAAGTCATCGTAGACCTTATGAAGAATACCCTCAATTATGAAGACAACATACCAAGTGCCTTCCATCATAACATTTATCAGCCTGTAGCGACCAAACCCATAACTGCTAACTGCAGTACTAACGCTATACAAGTCCATATTGCAATTCCATACGATTTCCCTAATGGGAAGAAGAGATCTCCCGCCTCAGTTCCCGGTCCCATTAGAATTCGGAAAGTCTTCTCCGCGAAGATGTCCACTCCAGTCGATTTGGAGTACCAAGTTCATTCTATTGAAGGAATGGTAGCGCCCACATCTACTAAACCAGCGAATATCAACAATATAGGGGCAGATAGTCTAACGCCTGGGATGTATCTTTTAGTAGATAAACCCAAAGACGGGTTTGCACTAAAACCACTATTAGGTCAGATTAATTTGTCTGATATAAAGTCAAGACAGTTGCCTTCGGGCACCACGGTCAGTATGATGGAAGCTAAGCCAACGGACTCGAGAGATGAAACCACGAGCATGAAGAGTTTGGCCAAAGTGACGCTGAGCAAGGATTTTATAGCATCAATTAATCAACATTTGATTGAACTTTATGAAAACAGATCTAGAATCTACAAAGACGTTGATAGTAACACAAGAAAGGGTCGCTCTGTATGGCGGTCATGGAACCGTAAAGATAAGAAGAAAAGGAGGAAAAAGGGGGCGGAAAAATACATAGTAAAGAGACGCATAGATTGGGACGCGGTCAAGAAGTATTTTGGACACGACAGAGTGTGTAACTGCAAATGCAAAAGTAACACTGCAATGTGCAGGGCTTGTGCGGCTAGCGATGCCGTTATAGACGAACTCATATTCGAATTTGACAACATTGGTCGCTTCATGGCAGATCATTGCACCGAAATACAAACATTCTTTTGGATGAATCCGATTGGGGGGCAAAAATTAAGAGATTCAGTCAACAAAATAGACAGGAGTTTATCTGATTATTGCAGAAGAGTTAAGGGGAAGTGCCAGGGAAGATTATGCAAGACGTTCTCAACTTATATTGATAAAAGAAATTTTATTAAAACTGCCAAGATCAAAAAAATTGAAGATATATCTTGTCTGATTAATGATTTGGCTACCCTCGCAAATGACTTGAAAATGACGTTAGCGTTAAATGTTTGCTACAACGACAAGTTAAAAGAGAACGGTGAAAAGTTTATTAATCTAATGAATAACTGTATCAATTACAAATCTTTGAATAAACGATCTAACCCGACCACCACTCCGAGAAAGATGGTAAAGCAAGTTTATTCTCTCGATAATATTAATGTTAATATAATTTGCAATCCTGAAGCATCGTCGACGGTGGATGAACAACTTATGGCTCCTACAATAGCAACTCGGGCCAGTTCTCAACAAATCGATGAATCAGTGGTGAATGATCATCTACTAGATTTTGGTCTCGAAGAAAACAAACACAAGAAACGTAAAGGATTTCACCTTTTTCCAAACAAAAACAAAAAGTTAAGACTGATGTCGTATTTCGACTTCAAACAAAAACATTATAAGCGTCAGGTTGACAACCAAGCGTCCATGCCATTGATATCAGATGGCGGTGGTGCTTTTTGGTATGACTACCTAAAAGCTGGTACAAATGAACCTCGCTTAGCTAGAGGTTCCAACAAAGATACACCTACCATATCAGTCGATGTTGTCCAAAGAGCAGTAACGGAGGGAAACATTCTAAACGTAACTACAACACCAGACAAAAAAGGAATAAACACGATATACATGACAGTTCGCACCAGGCCTGAGAGGAATCCACGGGACATAGAAACGACTACCGATAGCTTAAGCCGAAACATAAATCAAATGTTACAGTTGTTTGGAAGTCTTCAGGACGTTGAGTCAATGAATAACAATACCTACTATAACCTAACAACAAATTTGCCAAGAGACGCATCAGTCTATAGAAATACGTCACAAGATAAACCAAAAAAGATCTCTCTCATTGGCAAAGTAAAACAAAAAGTGGATAACGCTTTGGCGAAAAATAGAACAACAGTTGCAGCCACATCAGAAACAAAACAAATGGCTCAAAAGGTTATGACGGCTCTTGAGAAACAGATGGATGAGTTGTCGACTATAGAACACACGCTCGATGCAGTCACTCAACAAGCTGCAACCACGAATGCTAAGTCCAACGGTTCTAGAGAGAACGTCGTAGTAATCGCTCCAATGGAGGGATCCAAAGTAACTGCCAATACAACGACTCCGAATAACGACTCAGTTACTGTGAGTTTAGCTGTAAAGACTACAGCATCAAATAACACTTCCACATTAACAACAAAAGGTATAGTACAAAAAGGTGCTAAAAAATCAAAATCTACACCAGTTGTAAAAGTAAAAACAACGAAATTCGGTATTAAAAACATGATTAAAGCAGCGACAGAAATTTTTAGAAAAGGACAGACACGGACAACGCAGACTCCTAAAAAGACAACGACGCTATCGACTACTACAGAATTGAATATAGCATTAACACCAATACAGGCCGATTTTATAGACATGGTGACTAGTAGCCCAGATAATGACTATGTGGTTGATGAAACTACACAAAACACAACTGATAACCCTACTATACTAATCATCAATGACTATGGCAGTCAGATCAGCAATGGCTCTTTGAGTGATGATATGAAGGAAAATTATAAGAATCTGTTACTGTCGATTATTCAATTCGAAACAAACAATCTAAATGATGAATGGGATAGGATCGCTTACGGTAGAGCCAGACAAAGAGATCATAGAGATGACACTGATATCAAACGGAGTGTACCAAGAACTCCCAAAGTCGAAACTCAGTAAGTTATATTTTACGGTATTGTATTTGTTAAGTTTTTTTAAATTCTAGTATTCAACTGCATTTGGTAAGACTGGAAGCCGTCTCTAATGTTGATAAAGGGCAGTTGATGTGACTTGTGTTATATCCATACTAATATTTCTAAAAGGGTAAAATTTGTTTGTAAGTTTGTATGTAGATAATCTTCGGAACTACTGATCCGATTCCGAAAATACTTTCTCTAACGGGAAGCTGTATTATCCCCAAGTGTCATAGGCTTTTTTTTAAGGGAGTGTCAGACTTTTACTGACTAAAAACCATCCATGTTCATTCTTTTGCCCTTTATGTTCCAGGGCCGCGGTATCTCTTTCGAACAGTCCCGCAGCCCTGGCAAACATCGGCGCTTGCGGGCCCCTCATGTTTGCTGACATATCTTTGAGGCGCGCGTGGAATACGAACGCGCCGTCGACACGGCCTGTCGTCACAAGACGGACGGACGGCGAGCTAACCCATTACTCACCGTCCACAGGCCCGCGCCTACGGTGCCCGAGAGCCATCACGGCGTGGCCCCAGACGCCCGGTGCTTCTCCCGCGGTGGCTGGGACGAGAGGTTCTCTCCCTCTCACGTTCCGCCACCTCCTTCGCTAGCATGACTGCTTCGCAGAAGGAGGTGACGGCTTCCCATTCCCTCTCGCCCCGGACCATGGCTTGAACCAGGGCCGGAAGCGAGAGGTCGCCGCCGCCAATCGCCGCTAGGAGGACACGGCGGTACTCCGCTCAAGCGGAGCAGACCTCCACGGTGTGCTCCACCGTGTCCTCCGGGCGATCCTTACAATGATAGCACCCGAGCGTTTCCTCCCGCCCGATTCGGTGCAGGTACCTCCCGAAACAACCATGTCCCGTGAGGACCTGCGTCAGGTGGAAGGTGAGGGCGCCGTGGCGCCTCTCTAGCCACTCCTCAAAGAGGGAACTTATCGCCACTATTGTGGCGTGCCCTGCACGGGGTTGCGACAGTCGCTCTCTCCATGTCGCCATGAGATCGCGCCGGAAGTCTGTCCGCTGAGCGACAATTTGCCGCGGCAGCGGAGTTTCCCCCCGGCATAGTGCCTCCGCGCGCCACTCGTGCAGGCGCGCGAGGACTATGGCCTCCAGATCCCATGGCGGCAATCCGGCAAAGAGGCTCGCCGCCTCGCCGGAGATCGTGCGGTACCCAAAGACCAGCCTTACGGCTACCACCTTTTGGGGCGCGTTCAGGTAGTGCGCGGCTCGCAGCCTCAACGAACGCGCCCACACCGGGGCCCCGTAAAGGGCCATGGACCGCACGATCCCCGCGTAGAGCCTCCGGCAGGAGGCGTTTGGACCCCTCAGGTTGGGCAAGAGCCGCTTGAAGGCAGCCCCGGCTCGTTCCAGTTTGGGAGCCAAACGTCGGAAGTGCTCCACGAAGTTCCAACGGCTGTCGAGGACGGTACTTCAACGTCCACTCGACGCCGATGGGAACCCCTCCTACCGTCAATATGGATCGCGACGTTGGCGCGATCCGAGGTCCTCGGTCTTGTGCAATGCCACCTCGAGACCCAATTGCCGAATTCTCTCTACTGCTATCGCAACCCTGCGTGTCATTAATTCGGCCGCCGCCTCGTGCGACCTCCCCTGCGCCAGCACCAGCGTGTTGTCAGCGTAGCAAACCACGCTGACGCCGCTAGGGAGATCGGCGCGCAGCACTCAGTCGTAACCGATGTTCCACAAAGGCGGCCCTAGAACCGATCCCTGTGCAACACCGTACGACATCTCTCGCCGGTTCCATTCTCCGCTGTAAAAGTCATAGGCTACATTTAAAACGTTCGTGGTGGTTAATTACCGTACATAGATCATACATCTAGCACACAGGCTCTCTGTGAAAGGGAGTGGTCCAAAAAGGCGCCCCCTCGCCGGGAGTATTCGCCTGAAATCTGTACAGAGCATTAGTGCGCAACCTGTAATGAGACCAATTTCTAACAATAACTAGTTTCTTTACAAACCGTCGATTACAATCTACCGCTACTGCTACTACGAACCGAATGCAACTAGCGTAACACGCGAATGCTCCCATGAGGGAGGAGCGCCTTACAGGTGCTTGCATAAAGATACCCAGTTTCCAGTACGATAAAATATCTCCATTCTTTCTATATGCACTCGCACTTAAAGGTACATACTGTGCCAATTACAAGTACATACTGTTCCTTATTTCTTTGACTACTTTACTTGTACTGATCCTTAACAGCTTAACCGTACTGGAAACCTGTATCTTTAAGCAAGCACCCTTGCCACGCTGATGTTATAGAAGAAGCGAGTTCTTCAATTTCTCATTTGTTTAAAACTGTCTATTCATTTTAGTCCTTACTTCCAGAGCATCAATAAGATTGACAACTAGAACGATGCCCAAACCACCAACATCTTCTGAAGATATATCATTCGTGGCACCTCATCCCGAAAAGACGACTACCAAGGCATCTGAGAGCTTACTGAATAAGATCGCCAGCAAAATGGGCATCAAAGTTATTAAACAGAAAAAGGTCAGTTTTTGCCAAAGCATTTTTTTATTCTACATGTTTGGTAACACTGCATGACATAAATAAATAAAATTTTATTCAGTTTGCATAACAACGTACAATATTAAACAGCTAGTACCAAAAAAAAAAATCCATAATCGCTAGATTTTTACGCATTCCCTGGACTCCAGACTAGGATAATCGAGTAGAGTGGGTTAGATCAATCTGTGGGCCAAGCCGCAACTCTTGATATCTTGCTAATATGAAAAACGGAACACTATAGACGTTACAGTGTCGTGGGGTCCAGTCTCTTCCCAAGCATGGGTAACATGTAAGCTTAAACTGAACTAATTAAAAAAGAAATAGAAAAATTAAATTAATAAAAATAATTAAGCTATCAAACTAAAAACTATTATATATAACATTTTTTTAAATATTAAATGGGCCTACTCTTGACATCAATCTTGCCCTGAGGATAGAGATGAGGTCGACGATGGAACGAGCTATTCCAAAAGAAGCCTATTAACTCGCGACTTAAATAGATTGGGGTCATATGAAATTGGTAACACCGTCGCAGGCAGGGAATTCCACTCCTTGGCAGTGCGCATAATAAACGATGTAGTAAAGCGCTTCGTACGAATGTGTGGAACATCGACAAGGAATGGGTGATAACCTGCAGTACGTCTGTACTCTCGATGGAAGAAGGGAGATAGTGGAATGATTTTTAAAATGAAAATTTGAGGCCAAGAGGGTTGGTATTTTTGGAAGTGTCAGTGTGGTGTGTGTGTGTGTGTGTGTGTGTGTGTGTGTGAGTGTGTGTGTGGGTGAAATGTGGTGAGTGTTAGGGTGTGTATTAGGGTGGTTTGCTCTTGTACAGGGTTTTTAAAAAAATGAATTTCCTTGTTGCGGTATGCGGGATAGATGCTCTGGGGCACCTAACAATTATAACTACCAAATATTATTTAAAAACTAGCTGTGCCCGGCATGCGTTGCAATGCATGTTTTCCTACCTACTACTTTCACTACCCTACCTACCAAACCTACCTATCTACCCTTCCTACCTACAACCTACCTACCTACCTACCCTACCTATCTACCCTACCTACCTACCCTACCTACCTACCCTACCTACCTACCCTACCTACCTACCCTACCTACCTACCCTACCTACCTACCCTACCTACCTACCCTACCTACCTACCCTACCTACCTACCCTACCTACCTACCCTACCTACCTACCCTACCTACCTACCCTACCTACCTACCCTACCTACCTACCCTACCTACCTACCCTACCTACCTACCCTACCTACCTACCCTACCTACCTACCCTACCTACCTACCCCACCTACCTACCCTACCTACCTACCCTACCTACCTACCCTACCTACCTACCCTACCTACCTACCCTACCTACCTACCCTACCTACCTACCCTACCTACCTACCCTACCTACCTACCCTACCTACCTACCCTACCTACCTACCCTACCTACCTACCCTACCTACCTACCCTACCTACCTACCCTACCTACCTACCCTACCTACCTACCCTACCTACCCTACCTACCTACACTATCTACCTACCCTTCCTACCCACCTACCTACCTACCCTACCTACCTACCTACCTACCTACCCTACCTATCTACCTACCCTGCCTACCTACCTAACCTGCCTACCTACCTACCTACCCTACCTGCCTACCTACCCTACCTGCCTACCTACCCTACCTACCTACCTACCTACCCTACCTACCTACCTACCCTACCCTACCTACCTACCTACCCTACCTACCTACCCTACCTACCTACCCTACCTACCTACCCTACCTACCTACCCTACCTACCTACCCTACCTACCTACCCTACCTACCTACCCTACCTACCTACCCTACCTGCCTACCTACCCTACCTACCTACCTACCTACCTACCCTACCTACCTACCTACCCTACCTACCTACCCTACCTACCTACCTACCCCACCTACCTTCCCTACCTACCTACCTACCTACCCTACCTACCTACCTACCCTACCTACCTACCTACCCTACCTACCTACCCTACCTACCTACCCTACCTACCTACCCTACCTACCTACCCTACCTACCTACCCTACCTACCTACCCTACCTACCTACCCTACCTACCTACCCTACCTACCTACCCTACCTACCTACCCTACCTACCTACCCTACCTACCTACCCTACCTACCTACCCTACCTACCTACCCTACCTACCACCTACCTACCCTACCTACCTACCTACCCTACCTACCCTACCTACCTTCCTACCCTACCTACCTACCTACCCTACCTATTTTTTTTAATTTTTCTCTCTGTAAGAACCATCCTCGTACTTCAAGGAATATTCTAAAAAAATAATTAGCGAAATCGGTGCAGCCGTTCACGCGTTTTATACGCAGTCTGCACTAAAAGTATCGGGAATGGAATATTTCCACGGTTCCTGTCATATTAAAATCTTTTTAATTGAAAACTCCTTGGTTTTAAAAATCGAATACCATTTATTTATTTAAAAAAAGATTCTCGGTCTTATCACAAGGTTTTGTCAAACTTGTTTAGTCGTTGAGAAAATGGAATTGACTCGAGAAAATTCAAGAGCGATGCATTTTTATGACTTTCGAAGTGGTTTAACACAAAAACAGTGTGTTGACCGGATGATTGCTGCATTTGGTGATGATGCCCCATCCAAAACCACAATTTGTCGCTGGTTTGCTGAATTTCAACGTGGACCTGTCAAGCTCAGTGATGATCCCCGTCAAGGTCGTCCAAAAACTGCAGTCACCCAAGAAAACGTTGATGCTGTGCGTAAACTGATTGAGGAAGATCGACATGTGACATACCGCGAAATTCAGGCAACTTTAGACATTGGCATGAGTCAAATACAAATAATCGTGCATGAACAATTAGGTGTAAAAAAGTTGTTTTCCCGATGGATACCGCATTCGCTCTGTGAAGAGCAAAAAGCGGCTCGCGTTACTTGGTGCGTCAGAACTATCGAAAGATTCCACGCAGGACCCTCGAATGCTGTATACAACATCGTATCAGGTGACGAATCCTGGATATACGCGTACGAACCCGAAACAAGAAACCAGTCACGAGTTTGGGTGTTCGAAAATTAGTTAAAGCCAACAAAAATTGTTCGTTCACGGAGTGTTGCAAAAAAAATGGCGGCCACGTTTGTCTCCAAAACCGGCCATGTTGCGACTATTCCTCTTGAGGGACAAAGAACGGTTAATGCAGAATGGTATGCTAGCATTTGTTTGCCACAGGTCGTTTCTGGACTCCGTAAAGAGAACTGCAACCGCCGCATCATCCTCCATCACGACAATGCGAGTTCTCACACCGCGCACAGAACAAAAGAGTTTTTAGAGCAAGAAAACATAGAATTATTAGACCATCCGCCGTACAGCCCCGACCTAAGCCCTAATGATTTCTATACTTTCCCTAAAATAAAGAATAAATTGCGTGGTCAGAGATTTTCATCACCTAAAGAATCTGTGGACGCCTACAAAACGGCCATTTTGGAGACCCCAACTTCCGAATGGAATGGTTGCTTCAATGATTGGTTCCATCGTATGGAAAAATGTGTCAAATTTCGCGGAGAATACTTCGAAAAGCAATAAATACATTTTTAAATAGTAATGTTGTGTCACTTCCTTGATTCCCGAAATTTTCAGTGCCGCCCTCGTATATTTTATTTAAAAGTAAGTACTGCCCCAAAGTAATTTTCGAAAATCGAAAAGATTTCATATGTATACAAAATAGGTTTATTTTGATTACGCTAACTAATTCAATTTTTTTTAAATGGAATCCGTTTTTGACTAGACAATGAATCAATTGCATGAAATATCTATTTTCATTCATACACTTTTCCCGCTTAAAATTGATCAGAATTTTGCCTAATTTACTGTCGCCAAACCCTCACCCACGTGTGTGCCCGGGGCGCGGTGTGTGGGACGCGGGTGTGAGCGAATTGTCATATTATTAGTATTTTTTTCAATTGCACAATAGAAGCACGCTGTTTTGGTATACTGTGATTGTGAGTATAACAAAAGTATAATGAGTTTGCGTAGTAGTGACAAAATCTGCCTCATATTTGGTTCTGGCAAGGAACTACCTACCAGTTTGTTACCGTCGTTTGAAGACACGATGAAATATTTCATATTCTACTCTAAATCAGAGAAACGACTACAAGATTTAGTACGAAACAGTACAGGACCTAATTAGTGGCCTGATTGTACCTTAATAATTGTGAAAATCTTCCTGTAATACAGTTTTCTACAATTAAATGTGACTTACTAGATATAACAAAAGCTCGTGAAGATCTCAGCACAGACCAATTGTACCTACTTAATGGAAATGTATCGCACGATCAGCGACTTAAAAAACGGAATCCAGGTGAAATCTTCCATTCGCGATAGCTAACAACAGCCAATCGTATTCTTAGACCTTATATTTCAACCAATAATCCATTCGAAGGTTTATAGACATTGACTGAATTCGTACTGAAAGTGTACGTGCCGATGTGGTTAGGGTAGGTAACATAAAAATGCAACCGTTATACGTTATAGATCAAAACACTTGCACGAGACAATCGTACTGTCTCGTTACCTTCCAGAGCACTTGAAGAAAATAGTAGAACCGGTGATCTAACGTAATGATCTAGCGTAATGAGTTGGCTGACGAAAGAAAACCTATAAGAGAGCTAGCGCTTCGACGAATATTTAAAATCCGAGAGCGTTCTTCGGGTAATACGTCGATAAGGGTTTTTAAGCTACCGCTGTTTAATTTCAACGCAAAAGACTACATTGACATCAATTGACATGATCGACTGGGATAAGAACCACCACTGCCTAAACAAATGGCAAATGAGACTATTTACGAAGCCATTAAAAATCTGGGCATAGATGATAAGTGAAATTTTGCCTTTATTCCGATTGATGCCGCCATGTCATGTCACACGCAAACTACTGAGAGATGTATCAAGTTAATCATAGATTCCTGCTCTGCAGTTTGTGGGCTAGAAAGACGTGAAGAATGGATCAGAAACAAACTTCAATCGTATCGCGTTAAAAAAAAACATTACAAAACTATGTGATTTTCTGAATTTCGTTTTTTTTTTATAATTTTCATAGTTGTTTTCGTCGGTTTATTGCATTTTTTATTCTTAGTTATAATTATTGTTCTAGTTTTAGTATTAAAAAAATAATAAACATTGTACATCATTAACAAAAATCTTTTAATTAATCAATTCATTTAATTCTGAATCCTAGATTTAGACGATTAATGAAAACTTAATTATATTTGTGGCAGTCCTTTCACTTGAAAATCATAATAATGTCTTGTTAACTTGTAATTGTCTCCTCCTAGAGCGTCTTTTCCACACCCCGCCCCAAAAATATATCAAAAACCAGCCGAGTGCGAGTCGGACTCGCACACGAAGGGTTCCGTACCATTATCTATAAAAACGGCAAAAAAATCATATCTGTTGTATGGGAGCCCCCCTTTAATATTTATTTATTTTTTAATTTTTAGTATTTGTTGTTATAGCGGTAATAGTAATACATCATTTGTGAAAATTTCAGCTTTCTAGCTATCACGGTTTATGAGATACAGCCTGGAGACCGACAGACAGACAAACAGACAGACAGACAGACACACAGACAGACAGACAGACAAACAGACAGACAGACAGACAGACAGACAGACAGACAGACAGACCGACAGACAGACACCGGAGTCTTAGTAATAGGGTCCCGTTTTACCCTTTGGGTACGGAACCCTAAAAACTATCGACCCTAGTGTGTATGGCGTATGTGAGTGGGTGTGGTGTGTATGGTGGGTTTTGTTTTGTTACAATATTACGACTGTATTTATAAAAGGTGTTCTGTGTGGTCATAGTTTTTGGGATGCAGCCATTTAAATATTATATTTTTACAAGAGATGTAAGTACGTGAAGGTGAGTATAGTTTTATTGTAAGAGTAGAATTTTGAATAGAGGTAGGGCCCAAACAATGCAAAAGATCTGCGTGCAAAACATGAGTGTACTCTTGGTCGATCCCATTTTAATGTTCTGGATGAATGAATGGCCAATTCTCTAGCATGCCTATGGAAACACAGCAATGTGGATACGATAAACCACTGCCTCATGCAAAGTACGCTACACTCTGAGTACAAAGCATCAGTAGAGTAACGCCAGGCTTTAATGTAAGCTATTTTTAGAATAGCTCGTTGAGCTGCCCACACTGATACACAGTAACCTAATATTGTCTAGCACAAGGTTTAATAAACAATTCGAATCAGTTCGGGTTTTGCGATGGACTTAAATTTTTGTAATCTGTGCGAGAGTTTTCTAGTACGTTTCGCAAGTGCATCAGTTTGACCTTTCCATGTCAGATGTTCATCGATTAGGATCCCTAGGTATTTTATACAAGGAACCTGTTTATTGGCGAGCAGACACATCTTTCGTTACTGAAACTGCCACAAGTATGAAGTTAACTTGTAGCTCTCTTTTATTATTATTATTTATTTGTATCAGACCCACATCAGAGACAAAATGCACACGACAAAATAATATTTTCACTAAGTTGAACACAAAATAAAATCTAAATTAAATTAATACAATCATATTTCGTCAGATAAAAAATAAAATGTAGAATGTCCGTACTCAAATATAAAAATAAAATAAGTTAATTTCAATACAATGCCAAACATTATAAAATAAAAATAAAAAATTGTTAAATTCAATACATAATAAATCAATATAAAAAAATTAATAAATCAATATAAATTACTTAAAAACTGTTTTAAATTTAAATTTAGTGGTGATAATTTACCTGCCCCAGACCTGATATACGGGTGCATGTAAGGCCTGCCAGTGCTGCATGAAAGGTCCGTCCAACCTGTTGGCAAAAACAACTCTTTGTCGGGTGCAGACCGGACAGAAATGCTAAAGCACACTGACTTCGTTTTTCCGACATTTAAGGTTAGCAAATGGTCTTGCAGCCAGGTAGCACCTTTTTGAGCCCCTTCTGAGCTACAGAAACGACATCGCTCCATGTTTTCTCATGGAAAATTATTGCGGTATCATCCACTAATGTAAGAATGCTAGCATTGCGGAGTTCAAGAGAGCATAGGTCGTTTATGTAGATCAGGAATAATGTGGGGCCCAAAACATTGCCTTGCGGTACGCCGTAATCAACATATGCAAAGTCACTGACATGTTCACCAAGGCGAACTCGCTGTTTTCGCTCTCCTAGATAAGACATAAACCAGTCCAAAGCCAAGCCCCTTATATCGAGACACTTTTTTTTTAGCAGTATCAGTCGGGAAACTGTATCAAACGCTTTTTCTAGATCCTAGGCGTCCCTTTCCTTTCCTCTTGGAAAGATGGCCAGTAGATTGTGTGGTAGATGTTGCTTTTAGCGATAAGAATCGCTGTTGTACCCTGAATATTAGGGCTGTTAACATGTTGCCTCACAATAAATCATAAGTTTTCCTTCCGTTTACCTGTCTAATGGCCGCATCGAGATCGGGTCTTTTTGACTAGTCCTGCACGCATAATGCATGAGGGTCCTTAAATACTATATTTGACTGATTGTCTACGAAAGCGAAACGGAGCAGAGACAGCTTAAATCAACCAATAGAAACCTAACCTATCTCTAACCGCCTTGCTTTACATCTAAATGTGGCATAATACAGGCCTACCGGTTAACTGAAACGGCGCTTTAGGTAGCTGCGCGGTACGGAAAGACGTTCAATCCCGTTAGCAGGCGAATGACTGAGTTCTCACGTCACCGCACCTCTTCCGCACCTCGCAGTTACCCCGGGCGCCGTTTCAGCTAAGCAGTAGGCCTGTAGTCTGTATTTTTCCCCTGCAGGGCCTCCCTCTGCCTTTTCCAATCGCTGATAAAATGGACGAGTCCTCCTGGAAGGAGCCGGTCGGCCCGCCATCTTGGACCGCGAAAACCACGTAAATAATTGCCGATTAAGTGTCTCTGCTCTTTTCTTCGCTTAGATAAACAGTCACCTCTTGGCCACGAGCTCGAGCTCAAGCACCACGCGTCTTCCGACAAGGACTGCGGCGAAAGCAAATGTGAGAAGTCATGCAGAGCATGCTACGCATCACCCCGACGTGTCTTGCGGAACAACGGTACTCACGTGAAACAAGTGACGTGTGCATGTCGTTTGACGCAAGTAGTATCACCCGAGGCCATGATAGGGCCTTGGGCCGGATCCACACAGGAGAGCGCTTCTCTGCGTGTGCCTCCGGCCTTAGGTCAACGATATTAATTTCTTTATTGTCAGGTACAACAGCACGTAGACACACCAACCCAACAACATCTCATCTACCTAACATATATAGATGTTTAGTAACTTTCGTTATCCAAAGGTAGTGAAGAAGCAAAGTCCACGGGAACCCAGGAAAGATAACAAGAGAGTAAATTTTATTAGAAACAGAAAGCTAAGAATTAATACCTACAAACAAGAAACTGCAGCACCACCACTTTTTACCAAAGGTAAGAGAACAATACAATGTTAAGTACTAGAAATTTTGACAGTACCCCTACAGTTAACCCAGAAAAGGAATACGCTTCAGTAATCTTTGATTTTCGTATTTTTATTAATGTCGCGCCAGAGCCTAAGTGAGTCACAGAGACTAGGTTTCCGAGTGTTATAGCTTCCGCCCGCGTTTATTTTCTTTTTACACAATATCTTTATTAATTATAGCCTATCTGTTATTCTGATGTATAACCTTCCTTACTGTAGTGTTCCATGATTCGTTCAGTAGTTTTTGCCACCATCACGTAGTATTATTAGTAGTAAGACTGTTTGTGAATAAGTTTTGTATGCGCTTTGCAGTAGTGTTACATATCGGTTTGCGTTTGTATGAAGTTTTTTCTCGGTCGCGTTACCTACTTCGGTAGCATCTCGTAAGCTGTTGCTCAAAAATTGTGAAATTGCATGGATTTTTTAATCTAAAATTATAAAAATAAACAAAGGACTTCCATGGTTGTAACAGCTTCATATTCGATCCGATGATCGCAAGTTTGTTTTTCTGAAGATTGATGATAGTTGTTGAAGCGCATACACTTTCTGAGGAGATCTGTATCTCCTTGAAGCTTTGCTTTTACGGGACGAATGCCTCTTCTGTCATAATTTAGATCGAATAACAAGTTGTAATTAAGTGACATGTTCATTGGAAATGAAGTTTAGAAACAGATGTTGTGGTACAGTAGCATGTTGCCAGCAACACACGAGCATTCTCCGTTACTAGAAAGAAAGAGTTTTCCCACAATATATTAGAGAAATAATGTATCGCAACTTTGTTTCCCAATGAAAATGGGACTTTAAGACAGCCCTCGAAAATGCTCATAATCCACCAGCTTCTAGAATTGAAACTAAAAACTAGACACTGGTGACATTCTATCAACGATAAAGATGACTTACAAAGTCACAAATGTATCCAACTGAAAAGTAAGTTCTAATGAAAGTCTTTGTTGAAATTCGAACGCTTTGAAAGCAACGTCACAAATTGCTGTTAAATATTTCGTTGTTTTGATGAATTCATCAATACTACTTCAAAAATGATGAAATATCGCTCGGTGTTGTACTATTTATTTTTAATTGCAATGATACCTCTGGATTAGCTGTTGCATTAGTTTTTGGTGAAAAAGGCATTTGGAAAGTTTTCACGTGCCCTTTTTTCACGTAAAACAATATTATTAGTTACGATATAAGTAAATGCAATTCATAGTTACAGGGATATAATTCATCATGTAATTTAGTAACATTGATTAATTATTCAGGACAATGAAATATTTGAAAGTTGTTTGTGACGTTGCCATCTTACAGAATGCACCCCCTGAAGCATTTTCGACGGCTGTTCCTCTTCTCCTCAGTCGATTGCAAGGAGGAGAAGCAACTGAACGCATTGCATCTCACAACAGTTGTTTTTCTTCCCCAGATCAGCAAAGAAAAGTAGTGGTTTTGTATTTCCCGAATCTAACACACGTACTTTGTTTCAAGAGGCCTGTCATACTCGTCGGACAACCCAACCAGCTTCAATATGTGACATCCAGGCCACATTTAAACACATACAGAACTTACAGAAATCGTTACCGACAAAAATATTCGAGACCTTAATGAAAAATATCAGTTGTTACAAATACAGAAATGCTGATGACTCGTTTATTATTCCTTATAAGAAAAGAGGAAAAACTTGGGACTGGATAAGGAACAAAAGATCTTTAAAACACTTTCATAATAAAATCAAAGATGACCATGATTTTGATGATGAAACTTATGTCGTGGATTTTGAAGATGATTCTAGTGATATCTTTGAGAGATTTGCTAAGGGAGACAATGGTATATATAAAATTGTTAAAAGAAAGAAAAGGACAGTTAATTTAGATGCTTTGGAACGTGGTTTGAGGAATCTACCAACATTGATACCTACTGAGGTAAGTTGGAGTCTTCTGAGTGTAGTCAACCTTTTTGGGGTTCAACTTGTAGCTTTTCTAAGTATTTATATTGCTATCAGTCTTACCAAGGGATGTTGTGCTTTAAAAAAATCACGTTCAGCAGCTGGTGGCTGTCGTTCCAAGAGCATTGATAGTTTTTACGAGTTGTCAAAAGCCCAAAAGTCTGATAGCCAGACTTACCAAGGGGTACCGTGTTATCTAAACTGGGTAATGCAAGTCAGATAGGCATTATAATTGACTGTTAGATTAGAAGCCGATCCCAACATGCTTGTCATAGGCTAAACAGACGAAGATGATGGTCGTTTTATTTTCCAGGATGAGATTTATGTAATGGTAGGAGACTCGGTTACCATAGACTGCGGTATCAATACACCTGTAAGAACTTGTGATGGGAAGTTCCATTGGAAGACCGACAGGAAGAGAATGTTGGACCATGACAATGTTGACATGGATGGTCTAACTATCGCCATTCATAACGTGGAGCCTAAGAATAGTGGGACCTATACTTGTAATCTGGTGAGAGATAACATTATCACTACTACCATTTTTACCATTAACACTATGAACCCTTATTTCAGCTGCTTAGGCTTTTAGCTTTCCAAAATCCTTTCTTAGCGGATGTCTATGTAATAATAGCTATATTTATATGCCAAAATTTGGTCCGATCCGTGCAGTGGTTTGAGCTGTGAGTTAATAGTCAGGACAATCGATTTTATAAGTATAGATAGATTTAAGGGCACAGTACTTGTACCGACTCTGATTCGCATTAGTAACACGATGATAGAGATACAGCATCGTGATTGTATCGCGCCCTCCTAGGTAACGCAAAAAATATTCTTGAATTGTCAAAATGAATAACATTGGGGATGCGAGTTTGTTACGTAGCTATCCCGCTGGCTTAAATCTTCTAATCGAATCCAGCAATCATGACTTTTTTTTTACAGGATCACACAGTTCGTAGGAATGTCATACTGAACGTGATGGACGTTCCGTCTTTCGACGTCGTCTTCTTGCCAGTGTACAAGACCGAAGGCAATTGCTCTTATGATGTATGATGTTTTCTGTCATTTATTTATTTATTCATGAACATATACATTTGTTTTATTTACTCTCACAACATCACGCTTGTAAGTCCTGAAGGGTTTAACATGAGTGTACCAATGGTACCTACGCATATTTTGCCATCATCATCTTACGCATGTCTTCTTCTTCCATACTTATTGGTAACTCGTCATCTTAGCAGTCGCCTCCTTTTCTAGCCATATCATCTTTCACTCAGTGCATCCATTTTTTTCATTCCTTCGCATATATTATGTTACCAGTTATGCTAAGATCCCATTATACCATGTAATAAGGGGCGAGCCTGTTGGCATCAAGCGTAGCTGCTACTGAGAAATCCCTGATTTGATGGAAACACCCAATTACGCTTTGCCCGACCTGGGTTTTAAAAAGCGGACCTCCATGCTCAGCAGCCACGTTTGTGATCACTACACCAACGAGGCAGTTGCATTTAAATCAATTCTTATTTATTTCGCAGGACCTCTTAGCTATCCAGCGACTCGGCAGCCTAATGGCTAACGAGACTCACTGTGGAAGAGCTTGCACCGTAAGAATTGATGAACCAGTCTGCCAGAGGGACAGGGTGAGAATTTTTCTTCTTAATTATACTAATGTTATTCTTAGATCTAGGTTTCAAATCTCGGGTTCTATTGGTTATAGTGCTACGGGCTGCAAATTTTGTATACTTTAAAAAAATATTGTAACTTTTCCGTAGGACGCCTTTTAGAAATTAAGTCAAAACTAAAAAGAAGTCCGATAATTGTAACCTCCCAGTTAGCACTGACCTTTTGAAGCTGTAAACCTAGTTTTACATTATTGTTATACATATAACAGAACATCCCAAACAATTAGTATCTACACTACCATTTTTGCAACCTCACACGATTTCTGTGTCTTCGATGACTGGCCTACTAGATAACTAGAACCAAACATTTAAATACATGTGACACCTACCAACCCGCACTGGGACAGCGTGGTATTTTACAGCCCACTCCCTCTCGTAGACAAAGCTGTGGTCCAACAGTGAGAACATCAACCTGCTTCCTCTTCCAGAGCACCAATGACACCATGGTCAGGGCCACGGCTGTCATATCCTTGACGCCGCGCGCAGTCAACTGCAGCTTGCAATGCAAGAGAGACATTTTATCCTCTCTTGTCATGCTTTCCGCTGCTAATGCTGCTGTCCTTACTTCTATTCGTGGTATGTGCAGTTCCAATATATTTTGTTTGTTTACTGTATTCTTAACCCTGACACAAGGTGCCTTCCACAAGGTGCTCCGATGACCAGGAGAAGGCCTCGGGATTTCGGGAAACCATGTGCATGTGTGAAACACAGCAAGGTCTAAGTCTAGAGAGTCCAGTCCAGTCTATTCGCAGTGAACTGGGGGCACATGTAAAAAATGCGATTAAGACAATTTAACTGTACTTTACGAGCTTCTCGAAACCTATAATAGATGGCGGGACGAGAGTTGTGCCATCGTATTAGGCATTTAAGCCCAAACTGAAAAGTACCGGGTAGGTGTCATTGACGCGCGTGGACGTGGCGTGGCAGTTTCTAAAAGTGGACACAAGAAATTCCCTTTTAAATACGAATTCACGAAACAGTAACGCCAATGTCGGTCAAAGGGACACTGCCAGCCGATTTTTTTAAATTAGGGCACGTGTCTTTTTTCCTTGATTTTATAAGAAGATTTATTTTCTGCTGTTTTTTCCATCATCTTTGATCGGAGGAATTAAATTCTGTGACTGCCTCATTGGTCTACAAGAGAGGTCGCAAACGTATCTAATGAACCTCGGACCCTGTCTTAATGGGTTTTTTCACTTTGAAAAGTCACTCGCAGTCTGGGTTTGTGCCCGGTTGATTGTAAACCTAGTCCCTGAACACGTAGGTCTGGAAACATAGTTAGCAGAATGTGGCTGCACTAGACTTTCCTGCCTACCCATTAGTGGAATACAGTAATCAAGTTATTTTTGAATGATTTCAGTGGAGCTGGTATCAAAAGAAGGGGTCAAGGAGACCTTGATGCCCTGGAAGGACTGCGTCAGACCTGTAGTGACTCATACGCTCAGAAAGAAAGGTGCGAACTATTTTGTACTTCCTATTTTGAATCACCGTTGGGACTACTCAAACTCAACACATTCCAAATCGTAGATCTCCATGGAGAAGAATGGGCAAGAAACTCCATGGACACTCTTTTAAATCAAAATATTGTTACAAAATCTTCTTTGCATCTTTCAAGTTGAGATAATAAATATATGTGAGAACGATGTAGAAAGACGTGCACATTAAGAGCGTCCAGAGTAAAAGATTAAATCAATAATTTAAAAATAAAGTAATTAAAATAAACCGTGGCAGGTGAGAGATGACCAGTCCCAACTGACAGCGCCAAAAAAGTCTAAGATGAAGAATAGAATAATATATTATTGTTTAGAAAAGTACGCATTCAATGCATTTATTCCTGAAACTCACACTAGGATTCCCGTGTCGTGAGTTTCAGGCTCCTTCGTTCCGTTTACATTTTTATTGTTACACAAATATATATCATATACATATATCACAAATATAAAATGGTATCAATACCGGTATTGGAAGCCAATACCGTGATCACGGTATTAATACCGGTATTGAACGCAAGTTCAATTAGGACGTTAATAAAACCATTAAAATACAATTTTTTATTTTAAAATCAGTCTTTATTGTTCTTATTAATTATAAATACCTTTTATACATAGCTCTCTTATTTAACAATTTGGTGTTGGTTGATTATTTATTTAGGTAGGACTAGGAATTAGGGACGTAATCAAAACTTGAACTTAATCGAGTCTTTTTGCAGGAAGGCATTTCACATACCACACTTTGTATAGTAGTACAATATGAAAAAAAATTAAAACTTCTTATTATTATCGAAATCTCATCATGTCTCATGTACACTCATCATGTTTCATCTACAAATATTGATACCTATGTTGACATAGGTATCAATATTTGTAGAAATGTAAGTATTTATAGCTTAATTAGCTAGCAATCGTTTGGTGTTCATTTTAGAAACATTTTCATATTTATGCAATAAAAAGTACAATCAAAAAATCGAAAACTAAACAAGTAACAAAATAAATCAAGCGTTAATAAAAATAATAACTAGTGAGAGAATAAGATTACTACATCTAATGTTTGTAATACAGTAATCGGTATTGACGCCGGTACATAAAAATATGTAAGGTTAAAACCAACCGTCACTGGTAAAACCTAATATGTACTAAAAGCCAAGCGAAAAAATCATTCCTTTTTTTATAAATTCTTATAGTTACCAACTCGTGTAGGTAAATCTTAACCAATATTCGGGCTTCTACAGTAACATATACACACAATAGTTTGTTCGCGGCTTTAAGCAGAGCTCGTTGAGTTCTTTCTACCTTTATTAATGAGGTTTTGCCAGCCGCGCCCCATGCTATATACAGTAGTTAATGTCTGATTGACACAAAAAGTTCTAAAGAGTTGCCTAAAGATACGGAGCATCTTTCGAACCCCCCTACTCAGACGTGTGGACCATGACAAACGGTTATATCTACAAAGACTTGTACGTGGGCAAGTACAATTTTCTGGGCTAGCACAGGAGTGTAGCTGTAGACAAACAACACTGCTAGCCACTTAAATGTCCCTTTAAATAAAAAAAATCTCCGTGCATCGTCTAGAGTCGTGTTCTCGTGCACCAACCCTACAAATAAATGGGAACTAATTTTTTGAACTGTTGTATGCGATGTATAAAAGGTATTTAAACATTCGAGAAGTTATGGGTGGTGCGTTTCGAGATGGCAAACTTTATTGCCTTCGTTTTATTTACATTAAGTGTCAAAAAAAGTTTTGGCTTGAGGAATTTTCATTGCGCATAGTCCGTTTATACATATAATAAATAGGGTAAGTCCCAGCACGCTTCCCTGCGGCACACCAAATTGCACCATGGTTGAGCCACTAGAATATTCCCCTAAGATGACTTTTTGGGTTCCATTATTTAGGTATGAGGTAACCCAGTCCAAAGCAACGCCACGAACTCCCAGCAGTGTCATTTTTTTAAATTAGGAGTTCCATAGAAATCGTGTCAAATGCTTTGGTGAGGTCCAGGAAGATGCCAGCAAATGCATGTCCGTGACCAAGGTTGAGGGATATGAAATCGGCTAAGTTGGTATTGATTGTCCGATAATAATCTACACTTCTGGACACATCTATTGGCCCACCTTGTATTTTCAGTTTCGTTTGGTCCTAGCTAAAATTTTATATTAGGTCGAGCAAAAAGTTTTTATGCAGTTTTGAACCTGGCACATTCACAATTTCCTTCAATAGTCTTTTTTTGAATTTCGAACACAGAATTTAAAGAAACAAAAGACAATTTGGAGCCTGTTTGTTGATATCAAACAATCGAATACTAAGAAAACTTGGTTTTATTGGTTTACTTGGATTTAATTCTTGAAAAAGTGATAGATATCTTTGGTTTTGCAACAAACATTACTTATTCTTAACATTAAGGTGAGGTTCTATCAATAATCTATGGATACTTCACCTGAAGTCGCCGCCCAAGCTGTGGCACTTATTCAGGCCGGACACAGCCAAAGAAACGTGAGTGCTCAACTTAATTTAAGTCGATCTGCGGTCCGAAATGTTTATCGGAGGTACCTAGAGACTGGCGGCTTTGTTCGTCGCCAAGAAAGGCCACGATCTCGGGTCACAACTGAAAGGCAGGATCGATTCATCGTGACGACCAGCTTGAGAAATCGTCACCTTACCTCCATTGATATACAAAACCAACTTCGCGACTTCCACGGAGTATCTGTGAGCGCTCGAACTGTTCGGAGAAGGTTAAAATAACGCGATATGGTACCACACAAGCCAGCTAATGGGCCCAAACTAACGCGAGCCCACCGAACAGCGCGCCTTCATTTCGCACGCAGTCATTTAAATTGGACACAGCAAGATTGGAGCCGTGTACTCTTTTCTGATGAGTCTAAAATTGTGTTACATGGCAATGATGGAAGGAAGAAGGTCTACCGACGTAAGGGAGAGCGTTTCGCACAATGCTGCTTTGAAGAGAGGGTTGCTTATGGCGGTGGCTCATGGACTGTCTGGGGCGGTATATCCGCGAGCGGCAAAACTCAACTTGAGGTTGTTACAGGACCACGGCTGCCAACATTAAATGCTGAAAGGTACATTCGTGAGTGCTTAGAACCTCACGTGATACCATACGCGGACTATGTGGGCTCAAATTTCCTTTTTATGCATGATAATGCAAGAGCCCATGCGGCCGGCATCGTCAGGGAATATCTTCGGGATGTGAACATCACAGTTATGGACTGACCAGCCAGAAGCCCAGACATGAACCCCATTGAGCACATGTGGGACGAGCTAAAAAGACGTGTTAGGGCTCGTCAGCCAGTTGCCCAGACGATGCAGGAGTTGAAAACTGCCATAGAAGAGGAATGGGAGATGATCCCTCAAAATTTCATAGAGCGGTTGATAAACTCGATGCCTAATCGTATGAGAGCTGTGGTAGATGCCCATGGAGGCAACACGCGTTATTAAATTAAACCTTTATTTGACAAAACATGTTTTTTATTCAAAAATCAATTGCCTTTAACAAGGCGCATATCCGACTTGTTAGGCGTAGCTCCATGTCGTATGGTATTCTGAATTCAAATTTAAAACAATACGATCGAAAAAGATGGTAAAATGTATCAGGTTTAAAACTGCATCAACAGTTTTTGTTCAATCTAGCAATCATATTTCGGTAGGGGCCATCGAAACCTAAACTCTAAGGTGGGCCAATAGATGTGTCCAGAAGTGTATTTTTTATAGGTATGCGAGTAGACGCTTGTTCACAACTTTCTCAAGGATTTTTGAAAGAGCTGTCAGCAGAGAAATCGTTCGATAATTTTAAGGGACTTTGTGATCTCCACTTTTAGATATCGGACATATATTTGCAATCTTTACGCAATCAAGTACTTTGCCCGAAGTTAGGCTTAAGTATACCCAAAAAAATACTACGATTGTAAAAAAACTTTAATAAATTGGATAAAATCACTAACCTATGATAACACGGAGGCACTCTTGGAACACATTAAGTAATAATCACACGCCCACAACTATGTATTTTGAAACCTATCTTACAGACTCCAATGGCCACCAAGAATACCGTCAGCTGTCCAGCCTCATGTCTCCTGGCAAGGTGGACGTGGTGCTCATCTGCCCTGCCGGCTACTACGTCCTATCCAAGTACAAGCTTTGCTGTGAGTATCAAAATTAACTAGCTGACCTGCTATACTTTGCCCTGTCTATTTCTCTATATCGATAACAGCGTGACCTATCGGGTTCAGCTAAGAACCATCCAGCTGACCCCAAAAGAACATAAAGATGTCATCAAAACAGTTAAGGTGGAGAAGAATTGAGAACACAGGAATTTTATCTGTAGAGATGAGCCTGAGACTTATTAATATTTACTGGGATAAAAAGTATCTTACGTGTTAATTCAGGTTAATTAATGTGTGTTTGGGAGTATGAAGAACAGGGTGTAAAGTTCTTCATCCCCCATAGAAAAGGGAGGATCCTCCGATCAGACGGTTGTTATTGTCTGGTGCGACAGTTGTTGTCGGGTTCTTCATAGTCTTAAGTCGAGAATAACTTTACTTGCGCGATGCAGGATTTAGATGTATTTCGATTTTTAGTTTATCCTCTGCGTCATAGATGGCGCTGTAGTACTTTTTGTTCTATGTTGCTGAAGTACTTTTTGTAGTGCCGCTACATGTGCAAAAGAACAATGGGCGTTTTTGTATGAACTCCGTAGCCTTGTAGCATGCCAAGTTTCGGATGGAAACATGTATATTGTTGTTGTAAGGATAACAAACGTGAACGAATGAATAAATGAATGAATGGGAGAAAGCGAGAGTATGGTATTCTGTGTAAAATTATTTTATTTTATTATTTTTAAGTTCCTGTGTTCTAACTATATTTGGGAATAAATAAATAAACGAATGTGAACGAAATATTATATTGTATTTCGGCTTGGAATAATATCGCCCCAGGCACTTGCAGCAGGACCAAGAAATATATCAATATGACGATCTGCTCTATAAAGTCCTACAAAAGTACAGTTTAGTTTGGGAACATCAATAGCACTAAATTCTATAGCATACTCCTTTGAATGATTTACAATGTCTGTTCGTTCAATAAAATCTAATGTGTCTTTAACAATAATACAAATTCCTCCGCCATCGCGGGTTTTGCAACAAAAGATGGACGCTATTTTATATCCCTGGAGCAAGATTGATTCACAATCATTTTCATTTTTCCACAATTCGCATAGTGAGATAAAATCAGTTTGAGAATCTAAAAGTAATTGTTCTATTAATTCTACTTTGTTTCCGATGCTTTGGATATTTTGGAAAATTAGTGTAAACTTATTCAGTTGTCCTATTTTGTTGCCTTGTACTCTGTTTCGCTGGTGCAATTCGATTTTAGAGAAAAAAACTGAGAGCCGTCACCTTGTTTTCCATTTGTGTTTGATTGACCCTCTTTTTCGAGATCGTAGTCATGTGAGAGTTGGGATGTCCTACTGTGATCTTCTTCAAGGAGGTGGATATCATCGCTAGCTTCAGTACAGTCTTGATCGCAGTTAATAAATATATTGGATCTGATCTGGTCAAAGATGTCTCTCCATCCGTTTTTGTTTATTTTGCCTGTGTTGTAAGTAAATATGTCAAGAGTCAGAGTGTAATTAGTGTCGAAAAATTATGCATATTTGTTGTCTTTATGTCCAAACTGAGGAGGTTGTTGAATAACTCGACTTTATAATTATGGATTAGTGCACCTTTTATATATGTCGGAGCGCATATGACAATATTTGTGTGTGTAGTGTTTTTCAGTGAGTTTTTCAAGTTCTCAAGGATATCTCAGATAACATACTCGGTATTTCTGATATCGTTTTCTCCAATGAAGACCAGGCAGTCATAGCCATGTTCTTCTAAGTTGGGAATCGCGTCTCTAAAGCCGCGATCTAGTAGAAATGTATCATTTTCATGCAATAAATAGTGTGTTGTTTTTGTTCATTTGTTCGCTCATTATCGTAGCGTCTGAAGTGGTTGCTGCATGAGGTCTAGTTATGTCGACAATGTACCCATCTTTATCATGTATATGATATTTATGTAAACTGTTTTTTTTTTATGTTAAACTGTATGTAAATCATATTTTTTTATTTTATTTATTTTTATTTTTAATAAGAGGAACAGCAAACAGTTACACTATGAAAACTTAAAACTAGTATTACAATATTTGCGTTTTGCTAATAATGCAACCCACAACACTGTCCACGGGTTTTCATAATAATATAAAAAAATACAAAAATATATTGAAGAGATACATGAATTCTACTAACATTATTTATCGTTTGTATTTTGATTTCTAAGTCTCAATAAGTTTTTTTTCCCATGTTTAATAGGTTTGCTGTCATACAATGAAATGATGCACTTTTAATTACTTTACTAACACTATTACTTTTTTAATTTGATACATAGATTGGAGTGCTATAAGGGTAGGGTCAAATTATAGGTAGTATCCGTAGGCTGGTCCGGGGGTATCGCACGATCACCGACGAGGCGGAAAGACATCCGGTGTGATCTCATAGCGATATGGAGAGAGCGACTGTCCAACCCCGTGCAGGGCACGCCACAATAGTGGCGATAAGTCCCCTCTTTGAAGAGTGGCTAGAGTGGCGCCACGGCACCCTCACCTTCCGCCTGACGCAGGTCCTCACCGGACACGGTTGTTTCGGGAGCTACCTACACCGAATCAGGCAGGAGGAAACGCCTGGGCGTTTATCATCGTTGCTGTTATCATTGCGAGAATCGCCCGGAGGATACGGTGGAGCACACCGTAGAGGTCTGCTCCGCTTGGACGGAGTACCACCGTGTTTTCATAGCAGCAATTGGCGGCGGCGACCTCTTGCGTCCGGCCCTGGTTCAATCTATAGTCCGGAGCGATAGGGAATGGGAAGTCGTCACCTCCTTTGGCGAAGCAGTCATGCTAGCGAAGGAGATGGCGGAACGTGAGAGGGAGAGAACCTCACGTCCCAGCCGCCGCAGGAGACGCCACGTCGGGGCCACAGGCGTCGGGGGCCACGTGGTAACTCCCGGCCACCGTAGGTGTGCCTGTGGACGGTGAGTAATGGGCTAACTCGCCGTCCGTCCGTCTTATGACAATAGGCCGTGTTGACGGCGCGTTCGTGTTCCACGTGTGCCTCAAGGAGATGTCAGCAAACCGGAGGGGGTCCGCAAGGGCCGATGCCTTCCAGGGCTGCGGGACTGTTCGAAAGAGATACCGCGGCCCTGGAATACAAAGGGCAAAGAAGGAACATGGATGGGTTTTAGTCAGTACAAGTCACTCCTTTCCGCTCTAGGATTATTTCCCATAGGAAAAAAAGGGTAGGGTCATTTAGCCCATTGTTCTTTCATCTAAATCCGTTACAAACGTCCGAACATACAAACTTCCATATTAATTTATAACCAGCACTTCAGCCGCGACTTCGTCCGCCAAAATTGTGATAGCTCGGCTAATATGCATGATATAAATATAATATAAAGCCTATAGCACTCACGAATAATGTAGCTTTCTGCCAGTGAAGGAATTGGATCATTAGTTCTAGCTCTTCGGGTACTACAGGCGTGATGTATTTGTACATAATAGTAAACAATTAGACATGTTTGTTATCTTTAATGGATAGTTAAATTATTATAAAAAACCGGCCAAGTGCGAGTCGGACTCGCGCACGAAGGGTTCCGTACCATTATCTATAAAAACGGCAAAAAAATCATATCTGTTGTCACTGTATGGGAGCCCCCCTTAATATTTTTTTTTTTTAATTTTTAGTATTTGTTGTTATAGCGGCAATAGTAATACATCATTTGTGAAAATTTCAGCTTTCTAGCTATCACGGTTTATGAGATACAGCCTGGAGACAGACAGACAGACAGATAGACAGACAGACAGCGAAGTCTTAGTAATAGGGTCCCGTTTTACCCTTTGGGTACGGAACCCTAAAAACCAAGGAAGAAATTGTTGCTTCATTTCAGAGCCCATAATTTGTTCTTAGCTTTGAGCCTTTTATAATTATTAACACCTTATACCAATATTGTGGAACGCAAATAAATGAGTATAATCTTGTTATGTATGACGTTTATATATTTTGTTTTATGTATAATTATGTATTTATTCTCATATTTTAGGTATAAATATTTTCTATTTTGTTTTCTGTTATTGCACCTACTGTGTATTGTCTCTGCATCACCCTAAGGTAGACTTGTAGAAAATGCCCAAGGCATTAAGTCCGCCTTTGTACAGTTTTTACTTGAACATAATGTTAAAAATAAATAAAAAAATAAATATTTATTTTTATCAGCTGCCTGCCCACCGAACACCTCATCAAAAGCAGGAGAAAACATTTGCCGGACCTGCCCGAGAGGAACCCGCGCCGAGCCGGGCGCCGCCACGTGTCATTTCGTCAAAACACGTTATCATCGCAGGTATGATGTACGTACTCTTATTTCATACTAGATTCTGCCCGCGCCGAAGAATCATCTTGTGATACTAGATCTTGTTCTTAGCGTGTCGATGGCAACCCAATTTTGTGTCGGCCCAGAACTGAGCTGATGACTAACTGAGCAACGCGTTTGGCGACTCCAGTAGTTTCTATCAGTTCCAATGAACCAGCAACTTCCACCAACAACAACAGCAACAGTGTTTGAAGCAACTTCCCATCTGTGAAAGACTTTCTAGCCCCCTACCAGGCCAGAAGGCACCTAAGAAGCCAATTCCTGCCGGCATCTCTTCGGGAACAAGGCACTCTCACCACAAAATCGTTGCATATAATATTCCTGCCGTCCCTCCCATAGGACTATGAGAGAGGGAGAAGAGAGTACACCTTAGTCTTTGCACACATACTTGTACACTATACAAGGTGTAAACGGACTCTTCATGCAGACGTCAACCAAGCATTCTGTATATCAAACTAAGTAACTCTACGCAAAACTATTATATTGCTGGGAAACGAGCAAAAATTTTTGGCTTGAAAAAATACTGTGCTGTGATGGATGCATTGAGTAATACAGGGATCGTGGAGATATTAAAGTAAAGACAGAACTTTAAAAACGTGTATTAAAAAAAGTCCAGAACAAAAAATTTATCGCAAGGACGGGTAGAACAAGTGCCTTTCAGCTTCATTAAGGGTTTTTTACACCCTTTGGTAGGTAATGGGTGTAAAAAAACCCTTTAACGAAACCGAAAGGCACTAGGACATATTGGAGAGCGAAGTTCCAACATTTACACAAGTTTAAAAAAACCGGCCAAGTGCGAGTCGGACTCGCGCACGAAGGGTTCCGTACCATTATCTATAAAAACGGCAAAAAAATCATATCTGTTGTATGGGAGCCCCCCTTAATATTTTATTTTTTAGTATTTGTTGTTATAGCGGCAATAGTACACACAATACATCATTTGTGAAAATTTCAGCTTTCTAGCTATCACGGTTTATGAGATACAGCCTGGAGACAGACAGACAGACAGCGAAGTCTTAGTAATAGGGTCCCGTTTTACCCTTTGGGTACGGAACCCTAAAAATACTAGCTTTTAAGGTTATGACTTTACTTTTTAAATACGCCACAAAGTTTTGAGTGTGTTTACATGCACCCAAAAAAAAGTCGTTTCCCAGCAATATTTTTTGAGTAAGGTACCCGTAACTTTGATATACAGAATGTTTGGTTGACGTCGTCGTGAAGGGTCCGTTGACACATTGTGTGTCTCCCACGTCGATGTCTAGTGTCGCTGAGATTGGCAGAAATTCGGTCTGGAGGAACTAGGTTGTTTCTTATTGATATTGTCCGACAGAATGATGTACTAAATACGAGGTACCCGTTTTGGCGTCGGTGTCCCTTCCACCGTGCATTTAAAACAACTTATCCAGATGATTAAAATTATCTAACAACTTGTCAAAAATAATTTGCCACCGCGCATTCGTAACAGTGCATTAAATTTCAGCGCTTGCCAAACCTTCGGCTTCGGCCCATTATAGCCGAAGGCTGTTTTTCTTGCCGAAGTTTGCCGAAGCCGCAACTACCTACTCATTAAAAATAACTCCGTGTCATTCAAGCCATATGTCTTGCAGCTAAGACTGAAAGATAAAACCTTCACCTGACTTTGCAGTGGTGGTGGTACCCTCCCTGCGGCTACGTGGTGGCTTTCTGCGGCGTGCTGTTTGGCTGCACGGCCTGTGTTCTTCTCTCCGTGATTGTGCATGTCGTGTCCAGAGAAGCCGAGCTTCCGGAGCACGACGGAGATGATGAGGAGCAGAAGATACGTGAGTACTTCTTAAGGGACATAGGGGTATGAGGAACACGGTGTAAAGTTTCATGTCCTCCATAGAAAAGGGAGGGGGTTGTGTCGTTGTCTGGATGTTGCCCGACGGTTGTTGTTGGGTACTTGCGTACAGCGTGTATCATAATGGTGTGGTCATGTTGAACGGTGAGATGATTTGTAAGAGCCATCCTACAAATCTCCCGAAGGTGATGTCTCTGTCTACGACAGAAATGTATAATGGCCCTTTGACGTCACGCAACCACAGAGGATACACCCACATTTCATCACTTATATTTAAAGTACTGTATAACTCCAAATTGAGTCAACCCTACACGGGAGACATCTGCGAGCGTGGATTCTTCTAATGAGTATGAACTCGCAGGCTATTCTTGCCAATTTGGAAACCTCGAATTAAAGTCTCACGGCACAATTAACATCCCTGATAGAAAATCAATCCAACACTTTGCCTGACCTCATAAAAGATAATCGAAGAGAGAATCTCATGAACAGCTGTCAAGTTTAACCACTCATCAGATGGGGACGTAGGAATTGTGGTGATTTTGGTTTCCAGTAAGCTTTCGGCCTGGTACGGATTCTTCGGATTCATTTATCCACAAGAGCCCTCGCCCACCGCGATTTCTTACAGCCAGAGCCATGCAAACGAGAAACGGCAGCGATAAAGTCGCCATGCTGTCGCTGGCTGTGCACCTTCGCTCACGTAACCTCAATTCTGAATGCTACTATCGCGACGCTGCCGCGTTTCAGTCGTACGTAGCAAACGCTCTACAGCATCGCTACAGAAAGTCGTCGTAAGCGAAGGCCATAAGAAGCTTGACGGAGGTTTTATGTGGAGGTGTATAGTCATCCCTCATCCTCTCGTTTCCAGCTAAGCCAATGCCGAGTGTGCCAGTAGCTTACGCGCACTTCCCCGGCGCGCGGCCGCTGTCACCGTCGCGAGTCATCCTCCCGAGGTTCTTTCGGCCGAGCCTCACTTCTTCCAGGGCCACTGGTAAGTGTTAATAGGGGTACACGTTATTTACAATACAATAACTAAACCGGGTATAGGCTATTTGCAATACAACATGAAATGCAACACGCGATGCAACATTTCCCTTGAGCCAGGTGGCGCGAAGCGTGGGCGCAGTTTGTTTTAAGCGTGTTTGCGAACGCATTAAAATGTATGGAAATTATTGCATTGCACGCTGTGTTGCTAATAATTTCTACCCGTCTCTAGAGGTGGGATAGTGAATAAAAAAAAAATAATAATAATAATAGGTATTAACTGGAAATCTCCAGGGCCGGATGGACTGCACAACTTCTGAATCAAATGGTTTCAGAGATCGCACGCTCGCTTGGCGTCCCAGCTTCAAACAGCCTTAGAGTCAGGGTCGCTGCCCCAGTTCTTGACGACTGGAATTACCCACCTGCTCCATAAATCAGGTAGTACTGCGGAACCCAAAAATTATAGACCAATCACTTGTCTACCAACAGTCTATAAAGTTCTTACATAAATTTTGAGAGCTAAAATCAATCAACATATTGAAAGTAATTGTATCATGTCTGCCTCTCAGAATGGATGTAGGAACGGGTCCCGCGGTACTAAGGAGCTGCTCCTCATAGATATGGCCATTAGCCAACAGGTTCGCCGCTCCCGAAGGGATCTGTCTACATGTTGGATAGATTATAAGAAGGCCTATGATTCTGTGCCTCATACATGGCTCATGAGGGTGCTGGAGTTGTATAAAGTTGATGCAACTCTACGTACCTTCCTGATGTCATGTATGGGGCATTGGAGAACGGTCCTTCGCTATCCAGGATGTCGACAGATCCAGGGGAACAGCGAACCGATAAGGATAGAGCGCGGTATATTCCAGGGTGATAGTCTTAGTCCATTGTGGTTTTGTCTAGCCTTGAACCCTCTCAGCACGCTGCTGGAAGGTTCAGGTCTAGGCTATCGGTTGAGGAGAGGTGGTCAGGTCATATCTCACCTTCTTTACATGGATGATCTGAAACTCATTGCCCCCAACAATTTGCAACTGATGAAGCTACTGAAGGTAACAGGACAAATGTGCAGTCATGCATGTCAAGCGAGGGGAGATTATGGAATCCGTGGGAACTCAACTTTCGGATTCCATACACCTTAGATCCCTCTCCTCAACAGAAACCTACAAGTATTTGGGTATGTCGGAAGCATTAGGTATCAATACTGCCGACATGAAACAATCGTTGAGGGGACGCTTCTTTGGCCGCCTGAATAAGGTTCTTGGCAGTCTTCTGTCAGGCGGAAACAAGGTGCGCGCCTTCAACGGTTGGGTCATGCCGGTTTTGATGTATTCTTTCGGCATACTCAAATGGACTCAGACGGAACTTGATGCCCTGGATAGGAGGGTCCGCTCACTGCTGACCGCAAATCGGATGCATCACCCACGGTCGTCGGTGATGAGACTGTATATCCCGCGGAAGTGCGGGGGTCGTGGCTTCTTAAATGCTAAGACCCTGCACAACCGTGAGGTATGCAGTCTCAGGGAGTACTTCCTAGAAGCCGACGTGGGTATGCACCGAGATGTGGTCTCAGTGGATAAGGGCCTTACCCCGCTCTCCCTGGCTAACGAGAACTGGCGCAAGCCTAGAGTATTAGACACTAATGACCGCATGGAGGTATGGCAGAGCAAGGAGCTGCACGGGCGCTTTTACCGGGCCCTACATGGGCCCGATGTAGACTTCTTAGCGTCCGTATCTTGGCTGCGTTTCGGTGACCTCTTCGGGGAAACCGAAGGTTTTGTCTGTGCAATAATGGACGAAGTTATGATGACGAATAACTACCGGAAATACATTGTGAAGGATGGCACGGTTGACATATGTCGGGCATGCCACCGTCCAGGAGAATCAATTCGACACATTATTTCTGGGTGTTCTCGTCTAGCTAACGGAGAGTACTTGCATAGACACAACCTCGTTGCCAGGATTATCCACCAGCAACTTGCTTTGAAGTACAACCTTGTGGAATCAGAAGTGCCATACTATAAGTATGCGCCCGACCCAGTTCTCGATGATGGTAATATCACGTTGTACTGGGATCGACCTATCATCACTGGCAGGACTATTGTTGCCAATAAGCCTGACATTGTGGTGATAGATCGATTGGAGCGTCGCGCAATGATTGTTGATATAACGGTCCCGCATGACGAGAACCTCGTGAAAGCAGAGAAAGATAAACAATTCAAATATCTAGATCTGGCTCGCGAGGTTGTCGCCATGTGGGACGTGAGTACAGCAGTCATTGTGCCGATAGTCGTGTCGGCCAATGGCTTAATAGCCAAGAGCCTCGACCACCATCTGAGGAGGCTCTCGCTGGGCAGCTGGATCAAGCGCTTGATTCAGAAGGCAGTTCTTCTGGACACGGCGCGTATTGTTAGGAGGTTCCTCTCTCAAGAGCCCTGACCACCGGTAGCTCGGACCCTGTTCCCGATGCCGGTGGGCTACTATTTTTTATATTTTTAAATGTTTTTTTATATTATTTTATATTCTAATATTTAAAAATGTACTTAATATGTCTAAAAATAAATAAAGGAAATAATAGGTATAAAGAACGGGGTGTAAAGTTCTTCATCCCCTATACAAAAGGGAGGATCCTCCGACCAGACGGGTGTCGTATCTGATGGGCTACTGGCGCTACTGCCCGATAACTGTTTTCGGGTTTTTTTATATTGTCTTTAGTCGCGGATAACTTGCAGGCGGTGTGCTGGTCATCCCTATAAGTACAGGTAGATATGGTGCCGTTTGGGTTGTCGCGCGATTTTTTCATGTTAGTTCAGAGGTATGGCGAAGGCTCGAAAACTTAGGGCAAACATCAATGATGAATGGGGGATCCTCACATCTAAACGCTGTCAAGGTTCATTGGTTTAATTTGCTAAGTATAAGCAGTCCAGAAAATATTCTATTTTGTGGATTTCTGCGTTATGGGTTGCGTTTAGAATCTTAGATCCTTTATCCTTATTTATACCTTTATGACGTTTTTTTTCGAAGTGGAACTTGAAGAGAAAGTAAATTAAAAACTTGTGAAGCGTTGGTACTTTGACCCCCAATTTGTTTCACCAGTGAATAGGCTGAATGATGAATTTAATGGCTGAACCTGCGGCAAAGGTTGAATGGATGATGAATGATAACAGTGTTTTTTTTTTAACGTTGCCCCACACTAGTAATTTCTCCTGTATCGTGGGTGCGTTTATAAACATTTAAACTCACATACACTAAACAGCCAGACCCGGAACAACTATCTTTAGGCCATACAAATATTTGTTCCGTGCGGGTCAATCGCTCAGCCACTTTGCCAACCGTGCCGTCAAGATTATGAATGTTTAAACCAATTTAACCCAGTGCCCGTGCAGTGCAAGGTACCGGTGCTTATCAGTACCGCATAAGCTGCTGCCAAGTCAAATATTCATAAGCTTACAAGGCGTTAAAAAGAGTTTTGTAACATTATCTTCTATCATTGCAGATTCACAAGAAACCAAGTTTGAACTTTGGAAAGAAAGAAACATGCCGCCTCCGTTGCCGCCAATCGATTTTGACCCTTGAAACCTCCGCCATATTGAACGGTGGTTACGGATGAAACTGACAGTTTGAAACGTCAGACCTGTTTCTCATGAGGCTTAAAAGCCGATGGGGACAAGACGTACTCGTAGATATTCTATAGTATACTGTAGAATATAGATAATTGATCGATTTATCAATTTATTTATTTATGATTATGACTTCAGTAATAGTGTGGGAAGTTTATTTTACTCGGTGTTTTTATTGGAAGTCATGAAAAATGACAAGTTCTATCGCTTCTCGTTATCAATGCCGCCACCGCACGAGATGAGCTTGTGCACAGACTGGACTAAAACTCATACAGCCCTTTTACTGATATTTTACTTCTGTCTTTTCTATTGTCAAAATCGCAGTGACGTTTATTTTCGGTTTGATAGTTGCTGTTAGGTTACAGCCACTGAAGAGTGTTAATATCAAAGTGATCTTTATTCCTTATTATATAATGATTGTTGTCGAGTTGCAGCCTCTGACTGACAAGTCTATCAAAATCACAATATTTAGGTATTCCTGCTGCTTTATGATTCGTGTTGGTTGATTCTGACAGACATAAAATATTTGTGAAATGACTGTAAATAACTGATTTGTCGCCTTTTAGATTGCTTGTATAAATACACATTGACTCAATATAACTTAATTTTCTTACCCGTGTATTAAAAATTCTGTAGGTATTATTACTTCTAGATTTAATATGTTGTATAACCTGGAGTTAGGAATATTCAACTTTTTCCAAGATTATTCTTTTCTGCATATAACTTTATACGTTCGTTGTACAAACCCTTTTGTATATAAGTGTATTGTTATATTAATACTTTTAGATATAGTATTATATAAGAAAGCGCTCTTAGTTAGCTATGATATATTTTATAAGTATTATTTTGTCGCCCGCACTAAGGCTTTTGGTAAGTTGTGTTGTAATAAAGTTCAGTGGTGTTAATATGTGTTTGAATTCATATTCGTAAAATGAAAACCAACATCTTATAAACTGGGATGAAGACTGCTTTAAACCTTCTCCAGATTTGAAAGTCAGCCCTAAATCCTATTTTTTCCTACTACCTATATGTATTATAAATGCCAAAGTTTGTAAGGATGGTTGGATGGATGGATGGATGGATAGATGGATGGATATTTGTTACTCTTTCACGCAAAAGCTACTGAACGGATTTGGATGAAAGATGTTTCATTTTTGTATGGGACTCCGGCCATAAGCTGCCTTTCAGAAAAGCTGGGAAATCTGAATAGAATAAAGTAACATTTTGGACATAATATGTCAAAAAACCATATATGGTTTTTAAGCGCACATAAAAGATTAAAAATGTTTGACGTTTGTCGTGAGAGTTGTGACAGCCATGTCAGGTTGTAGAGATGACGTTTACATTTTGAATTTTTCGTTCAGAAGTACCTACACTCCAGAAAAGTAGTACCTTGCATGTAATTAGGATGTTAAAAATGAGAATAATAATTAATTACAACAACACATACTTTTCATATTTAAAGTCGACGTGATATTATGCTTTTATGTGACATGATTTCAGGACGAAAGCAGACTATGCTAACTACTATACTAAGTGTAAGACGCCATATTGAATAGAATATGGCAATAATTGAAAAACTATTACCTACTATTTTTTTCGCGCAAGGCAAATCAGGCCTAAATTCACGAAAGCATATTTTTCCTATGTTTGTGGTACTTAGGTAAGTTTTTTTTCCTCTTTTTTAATAAATGTACATCTCATGGCCGAAAATAAAATAGGGTCATTGCGCCGGTTAGCGACCAGTTAGCTGGGTTGCCCACAAACGATGAGGAAAAAAAAATGTTGTCTACACGCAAAGTAGTATATGTTAATGTGAGTTTGTCCCAAATATAGTCTAGTTTGGATATAAAACCTAAAATAAAATACATTAATACAAAAATATTTATAAAATGCTGAAAAAGTGAAAATATAGCGAAAACGTCGGTTTGCGACTATTTTTATCAGTTTACGACCACCAGTGAGCTGGTTTGCGACCACTATTTTAATATGAAAAATATGCCATTAAAACAATTATAATCGCTTTAAAAATATTTTAATTTTTGCCTCTTAATAAAAACAAATATGGTAATCATTTGGTGTAATGTTTTCTTATAATAAAAAATAACAATCTTACATTTTGTAGGAACTTAGTCATAGTTGTATGTAGTAAAGTATGTAGTATAACATTTAAAAATAATCAACATTAATATTTTTTAATCATCTGGTTTAATATTATTTTAGAAATCATATTCCGCGTTTCTTATTCATAATTATGAATGATAAACCTCTTCCCACTAAGCCGATCTTGTATCGTGGTCCTTGGGATCTGATACAGTCTACATGTTTCTCTTATTCCCTTCCCTTCTTTTCGTATATCATCGAGAACTTTTTTCAGGGTTTCTTCAGTGTACTGGACAGTCTTTTTCTTTTTGTTTAGTTGACTGAATTATTTGGGAACTCCGATGGTGGCCGAAAACCAGTGTTTTTATTTCGATTATTTTGATTTACGACCACCTGTTTAGCCCAATTTTGTACAAAGACCTTTCAAAGAAACTGGTGGTCGCTTACCAAAGAACTAAAACGAAATACTTTTACAATGCTACATTCAAAATTGTAACAGTCCTGTATAAAGCATTAGGGTCATACTAATCAAAACAAAATAATGCGGTTCACGTCGGTGTGCGACCACGTGGTCGCTAACTAACGTTTTTGATAAATAAGCATTTCGATTACCGACCACTTGATTTTATCTTAATAATAAGTTAAAAAATAGCAAAATAAAACTAAATACTATCCAAAACTTATCGATTGTACAATTTAACAACTAACTTGTGTGTAAAACATGAAATAAGTAATAAAACTTACCTTTGAACGCCGCGCGTCGTGTTATTTTTTTTCTAACTCGCGTTACGTCCAGGCACCACTGAATCAAGACGCGCATTGAGTAATTTTTTTTCGGCTCTGGGTTAACCCATTTGTTTCAAACTGTGTAAATTCTTATTTCCTAATTATTCATAAAGCACGTTAGATTTATTTTTTATATAAGTTTCTTCTACAAATACTATTATCTTGATTTAAAGAAACTTAGTCCGTCAAATGGTCGCCTACTGAAGGTGGTCGCGATACCGGCGAAACGACCCTATTTCCTTTGGCCAAATCCGTGAGACATTACCGAAATCCACGCGGGCGAAGCCGCAGGCATAAGCTTTATAATAAAGTGGCTTCTGCACGCGGCTTCCCCCGCGTGGAGTTCCGAAATTCTTCTGCGAGAGCGTTTTAAAATATGTTTTAATAACGTTCCCGTAAAAAGAAAGCAGTCCGTGTGCTGCTACCTTGTTTTTAGAGAGGAATTTTTCATTCATAGATCATATAAAACTGTCGGTGACAAAGCCTATAAGAACTTATGCCTTAACGAGAATATCCAAATCTACGTGGGATCGCGGACGCGGATGCGGATTTTTGAAGGCTCATATCCGCGGATGCGATCATATTTTTTTTTAAGAATTTTCGTTTTGGTGCAGATATTGCATATTTTACAATGAGCCATAAGCTGGACATGTTCATTTTGTTTAAAATAAGTTTGTCCAAATTTCACTTTGTCGGTGGTAACAGTGAATTCAATTTCTTCAATAAATTATTACCTGCAGAAAACTCGCTTAACATACAATACTCACTGCATACTCACAATGGCACTCAAAAACTGCAATGTTCATACGATAAGCGCAAGTAAACACGATAAGGTTTATTTACGAGATACTTAAAAATGATAAACAATAACAAACATGTCGGATCTTGTCACTCAAATCTTCACTCTTATTGGTCATTCGGCACGTGCCCACGGCACGCGCCACTCGCAAGCCCCACCCAATTTTATCTTGTCGCAATCTGCGCTACATCTGCTAGTCATGAACATCCGCATCGATTATTGCGGATGCAGATGCAGATGTCCAAATCGATGCGGAGGTTCCGCATTTGCGAATGCCGATGCGAATATCCGCAACATCCCTGATCTAGACGCGCATCAAGAAGGCTGGTTCGAGGTGGCGCTGGGGAAGAGTACCTACCTGGAAGGATGTGGGGGAGGCCTTTGCCCAACAGTGGGACATACAAGGCTGTTGCAAAAAAAATCTATTTATAAAATCATAATAGGTAGGTACTTTACTAGCTACTTACTTAGTACTTTCGAAAAGGCTGGAATTAAAAAAAAATAAAATCTTTACTTGAACAGTCAGAGGTAGAGTTTGAAAAACCTACACGAAAGTTGAATTACGATGTGCTGTGGCTCAGAGCGGATGTAGGAACCTATGTGTCTGCCTTAGGGGCTGTCTCCACGACCGAGAGAATCGCGACGATATTATCATCGTTGCCACGTATTTCTATACACTCTCTTAGAGGCCGTCTCCACGAGCGAGAGAATCGCGGCGATATTATCCCATATAAATACTTACGTAATATCGCCGCGATTCTCTCGCTCGAGGAGACGGCCCTTTAACGTTACATGCTTCTCCGTGAAAATGACAAATTATAATTGGTTATCCAAACTATCCAAACTAATATTATAAATGCGAAAGTAACTCTGTCTGTCTGTCTGTCTGTCTTTGCTTCACGCCTAAACTACTGAACCGATTTGTGTGAAATTTGGTACAGACATAGTTTGGAACTTGAGAAAGGACATAGGATAGTTTTTATTACAAAAAATAAAAAAAAAAAAATATTCCGGACATACAGCGCCATCTATTGGTCAAGAGTCGGCATCAATTCAGTACTGAAAATTCATCCCGCGAGATCGGGAACTATGTGGGTAAAACCAAAAATCTGCCGGAAGTCACTATTCCACGCGAACGAAGTCACGGGCAAAAGCTAGTACTAATATAACCAGCGAACGGACGATCAAGACGCTTCTAACGATACCTCATTTGTCAAATTATATTAAGTAGTTTAGAAGTTATGCGAGAACAGTTGAACAGACATACATACCTACGTGCTGAAATAATAAACCTCCTTGTCGCTTCGCCGTAGTCGGGTAAAAATAAACACACGTGGCCACGCTATAATAGAAAATCTTTAATCATGCAAACGAACATTTTAAGACTTACAAATTTTAATATCCTTCGCTTCGGTTTTTGGTTTCTGTACAAAGCGATGAGCAACATCCTTCCAAAGTTTATTTCGGTTACATCTTTCGAATATCTCAACACAAATATTATCGAAGGCTCGCTCAAAGAAAAATGTGCAAAGCGTGGCGACAAAAAAATATGATGAAGTCTTTTTGAAGACTGAACGATTGAGTGGTGCCCATATCGACATTTTTCTAATTATTTATTGTAAACTGAGATCATAAATAACTTTTTGTTGTATTCAGAAGCGCGCCGTAGAGCAATCTGTTTATTTTTTTCAATTTCGTGCAGCTGTCAATATATTTTGATTGCTAGGTATAGACAAGGCAATTTAAGCAAACAGTTTTTGACTTAATTCTGTTTAAATAGGTAGGTACTTGTTTTGAAAATTATTTCGCTATAGAATATTAATTATTAGATGAGGCCTTCTTCCATTTTTAGTCGTATCCAGCCTATTAAATTCCCATTGTTGGGATAAAGCCTCCATCCCCTCAGTGGAATTGGGCCATAAACCACCACGCACTACGGCACACGCACTTATTGTCGGGCCTACGCTGTCCCCCCATAGGTACTTAAGTACTAATGCTATACCATGATGATATTGTAAAACAAAATCATTATAAAAAGTAACCATGGAGTTTCTTGCCGGTTTTTCTCCATAGGAACCGACCAACTTTTTTTAAATTATTATTTCCTTTATTCATTTTTCATACATATTTTTAAATATTTCGTAAAAAAACTTTAAAAACATTTAAAAATAGTATTATTATGTATTTAATTTCACTGTGTCATTACTTTTCACATGTAATATAAACGTTTAATAAACTAACAACAACCTATAAAAGGGCATCGAAAAACTGCTCAACTTGGTAGTTTGCTACATGTCTCCGCATGTTTGGTTCTAGAACGTACCGATTCCTCACGATGTTCTCCTTCACCGTTTTATGAGCAGTAGTGATGAAAAAACTACACAAATTATGGCGCTGGGTTCGAATCCATGCCTATTACGTATGTAAGTCACAGACGTTATTTCTAGGCAACGGCAGTTCTTTTTCTTCGTGTTGCTGGCACGAATTTATAGTAAGTAATTACCTAATGTGGGGAGCAGCGGCTGGGTGCGAGTGTGGAGCTGTCTCGCAAACTATGTGGCACCTTCTGTCCTACCCACTGAGCCCCAAAACATGGCCAAAGCGACCGCTGCGCTGTCACGAAACCAGGGAAGTGGCGCAGTTTTGAACAACTGGTCTAAACTGTGTGCATTGTCCTTTAACCTTTTGACCGCCAGAGCATATACGCACGCTAATGCCCTCGACGCCTATCCACAATTTCACCTGTCATTTTGTTACAGATTTGTGTCGTTTGGCGTATGGGGCACGCGCTTGCTTGTCAGGTATGTATTTCTGACAATGGGGTTCAAAATGTTTACTATACTCAGCCTATTAGCCTATAGCCTGAAACAGGTTTAAATAAACCTAGATCAGGCAGGTCGCTACCTAACATTTGATTTCGCCATTATCGTAACTTGCAACAGTTATATGACGACGTTGGAACCAGAGTGATCTAGGGCACAACAGTATGTGCACCTCATTTAAGTAATTTTTTTTTTTTTTTTTATCGTTGTGTAATATTCACAGTATTGGTAAAAATGTCACTTAGATCACTCTGGTTCCAACGTCGTCATATATATATATTAGTTATAGTTTACTTATAAGCACTAAATTATACAATTGTTTAGAAATAACACTACTGCACCTAAATGTACACTTTTGTAATACCTACTTTTTTAAAATAAATTATTCTTATTCTTATTCCAATCCACTGCAGGACGTGGACCTCTCCCAAGCTGCGCCACAACAAGCTATCGTCCACATTCACTCTGTCTCAGAGCTCGATCTGCTTAGTCTATCTAGGGGCACCCGAACTTCGAGGTTAAGCAGCGCTTGCCAAGTTCTGTCAATGGATGGTACTATTACATACCGAGTTCTTCCGTTCTTCGGTAATAACTTGACTTCGATTGGTCCCGGCTGCCATTTGTAGATTTTTGACAGTCGTTAAAGGTAGTCAAGAGGGCAGTAATTTGATTACCAGATCGGGCAGTTTTCTTGGGTGGTCCCATCAGGAATTTCCCAGAGCCTGGATTTGGGCGCGATTGATGGCAATAGGCTCACCCCCTAACCCTTCGGGGATTACATGCGTGATGTTATGTTCTTTCAAAATAAAACACCAGTTTCAGCAGATATGTAGGTATAATTTTAATACAAAATCTAACATAAGTTCGTACAAATTATTTTCTAAGTATTTTTATAAAAGCTAACAATATAGTCTTACGAATAACAATTAATTCGTTAATTTTTATTCATTATATTGCATGTTTTATAGATTCACAAAGTTATGAGAACGAAAAAAGTACAGACGCGAGCGCATCAAGCTACCCGAAACTGTCAAATTTTCCCAATAAACCTTGAAGCTAATGCTTTAGTGAAGTTGAAAATCTATTAAAGAAATTTGACAGATTGGAGTAGCTTGATGCGCTCGCGTCTGTTCAATCCAAATAAAAAACATTGTGTAGGAAAATAGCGCCATTTACAGGGTTTATACGACCTTATAGTTAAAAAATCTTTTTCATGTCGATTTCCTCACGACGTTTTCCTTCACCGTTTTTGAGAGCAGTGGTGATGAAATAAATTACACAAAGAAATGCGCCTGCCTGGGTTCGAACCCACGACTTACTGTTCGTAAGTCGGGGCCGCCGCCTTTGGGCCACCGCTGCTCTCAGAAACATGTGTTTGTTACTAACTGTACTGTATCGTTACAGGTTGCGCATTATAATGCTCAATTTTTCTTTGACCCTGATGTAATGCTCGGATCTGAACTGTAACATTGCAAGCGAATGCTCCCGTGGTAGCGCCTTATTCCTTGGCTACGCTGATAATGGCACTATTTGTCTGCACAATTGACATTTTTGCCGCATGTACAGCGTGTAAAAGGTTTTTTGATACATGCTGTCCATGCTGCTAAAAAGAACATGGAAATAACAACATTTTTTTCACACAAGTGTAGGAAGTAACGTACACTGTCATGCAGGATTATTCGTTCACTTTTCTATAGGAATGTCTCAGTACGTTTTATAATAATTTTAAAATATAATCAACGTTTAATCATGCACGACAGTGTGTTCTGGGTTTTAAGATTATTTTAGTGGACATTTTAGAATATAGAAAACTTAAGTTTCAGACATGGCCAACGTCTAAGACATTTGTTCAAATAATCTGTTCAAAAAAGTTGCACCACTTCTAAACATCTACAACAAATCTATATTAAAATAATGCCGCCATTTTGTTTATTCAATACTACAACAAATCTATATTAAAATAATGCCGCCATTTTGTTTATTCAATACTATTGACAAATGTTGACCAACAGCAGCCCGCTGTCAACGTCATTGAAGCGCCAAAATATCCTAGTAACTCTATATTTAGAATAATTTATCAAGAAACATCTTTCAAATGATACTGTGTGAGCTCTGCAGTCTTTTATATATAAAAGTAAAAATGTGCGTGTATCGTTCTGATATAAAAGAGTGTCCATGGAGTTTCTTGCCCGTTCTTCTCCATAGAGATCTACGTTAGGGAATGGGTAACTACAGTACTTTAACAGTTATTATGCCTTGTGACTGGAACTATAGCTTCATATATATATTTTTGTGACCATTCTAAAGTGCCAGTAACTGGTCATATATCTGATTTACATTTTTTTTAAGTTTTTGTCTAAAACTGGTGCAACTTTTTTTACAAATTTTAACAACCTTTTCATAGCTTTTAAGAGTTTGTCCATTTCACAAAAAAACGAGTAAAGACATAGGATAAAACTATATCATAAAATAAAATAAAAATGTTACAAGAAGTATATTTTGGTTAAGCATGTGTTCTGTTTACATTTTAAAAAGACTGCATGTTCAGAAAGGTGTGTTTATATTGAAAGGTGTGGTACGGGCAGGGTTCAAAGCAATAATTATCAAGACAATTAATTATTATTTAATTAGATCATTGATTATCAATGTCACTTTACGTTTATCTGAACGCGATTTTTTACGCTTCCGCGCCAAAACAGATAAAATTGGAGTGGGAGTTAAAATGGCTGCTACTGAGAAATTTCCAATGGAAAAACTCAATAACACAGCCCGACCTGGGAGGAGTACCCAGGACCTCACGCAGCAGTCGCGCTGAAATCTGGCCACAACTTTCTGATACACGCAGTATAAGTTACATAGATGTGCATAAAAATAGGCCCACTACCATTTTTATCACAGAAACACTTTACTTTTAATTTAGTAAGTTTATTTATGAATATTTTTATTCATTAAGAAAAAATGATAATAATACAGATTTAACTTATTAGGCAGTGACCACACGACGTTGAATCGACTTAAATCCATCATCTTCATCATCTGCCTAGCCATTTTCCAACTATGTTGGGGTCGGCTTCCAGTCTAACTGGATACAGCTGAATACCAGTATTTTACATAGAGTGACTGCCTATCTGACCTCCACTACCCAGTTAGTACTGGGTAATACGATAACCCGTGGTAAGACTTGAGCCGATCATAAAGAGTTTTAAAAGACGAATTCGACTCGTCTCGGGTCAGACGAGGCGACTATTCCGGCACGAGTTCTACAAAGCTTGGTCACTCCCTAAAAAATATTTTAAAGAAAAAGGGGCACGGTGCACACAAAATTAACCTACGTCCAGCAAAGAGAAGTATCTCAAATGATAATCAAGATAGACAGCTGTCCCACCGCCAACGATGAGCGAGAAGCGAGTACAGCTAGAAATGTTGGCGAGCAGCGAGTGTGTAGTTCCGATAGTTTTGTCGCTGGGCTATATGCGAGTGTGCGCGTGCGACGGGTGATTACTCGCACCACTCGCTCGGGGCGGCTACTCCTGCGCAACACTGCACGCGCTACGCAGGTGTTCTCGTTCCGAGAACAATGATAGTTCTAGTAATTACTAGAAACAATTATTACAATTGTTTTTAATTCATAATATGTGCACTCAGATCCGCACTCTAGGTGGAAATGACCGCTGGTTGGTCTCATGGCGTGAGTTCTGAACGCCAAGCGAGTATCGCAGAGCAAGTATCGCTGAGCGAGTATTAGCTTTGATAGCTTTTGTCGCTCAGTGACAAACTAGTGGAGCGAGTACTCGCCGGCAGTTTAAACAGTCAGCGATCAACTATTATAACATATGCATCTCTTTTGTTTACACGCAATGTTTATCTATTGTACGTTTCTTGAGCGAGAAAATAGCCGATAGTTAGTCGCTTTGTCGCCGGCGGTACGACAGCTGCCTAATTCTCACTAGTTCGATGTTGGTCGAACAAGTGAAAAATACCTCAGTTGTTCGATTATCGAACTCAATAATTGTCAACTCATTCAGAAATACGGCTTGTATTTCTGAATATTGTACTGCCCCTGAACGAATTTTCATAGCAATTTTTTTATATGTTAGACTATAAGGGTGGAGTTTGGAAGTATGTCATCTTTTTATACCCATTTTTATATTTTTTTGAGATACTTCTCTTTGCTGTAGGACGTGGTTTAATTTTGTATGAACCGTGCCCCTTCGTTTACATTCGAAGGAAAAACAAAGTTAAATGAACAGACTTACATCACTTTTCACATTTTGTTTACACACAATAAAATTAGCAAACCACTACGATCCACCATAACATTGCCACAGCAATATTTTTTAAGGCCATTTTTCATAATTCCACTGACCAAAGTTTCATACACGCCAGTGTTTACAACGACCTATTTTAATGCACTCCAGTGTATAAGCATACCGTAAGATATAATGTGCGTTATAATAAGTACATAGAGTTCATCTGGCACTTTCTAACACTTCTCCAGTTTTTAAGACGTCTATGTGTGATTGGGGAACCGGATGACACTTTAAGTACCAACTGCAATGTGAATTGAATTTTAAGACGTTGTGATTTTTAAATCCTTGCACACAGGCTTCGAAGTGTACCTACCAGATTTTGCAATAATTTCCAACAAGAATCGAATTTCAAAATCATTTGAAACCGTCTCGGAATTAAAAATACACCTTTAAAAACGAATTCGCATTTCAAAACCGCAATTTCAAAACCGAATTGTCTTATTCCATTTCTAAAGCACATCATTTCAAAACTCCCAATCCAAATTCAAAACCGAGCTGTCTCAATTACAACCGCAATTTCAAAACCGAACTTCGTTTTCAAACCCCGTCACACAAAGACCAACTATCAGAGCCAGCAGAAAATACCTGTTAATAACCTCACGACCGCTCCCGAAGAGCGGTTTACCAATCACTGAGCTTCTTCCACTTCAGGTTCAACAACCACTTCGGGCACCTCCTCATCCCTGACTCTGTTCGCGTCCAACTCTATGACCGGATCCGCAGTAGCCTCAGCCAGATTCGTTACCGACTTCGACTTGAAACATTGGAAGTCGACGTGGCGAGATTTGGCCTCTTCTTTCTCCCAAGACATATGGATGAATGGGCGTTGGACGTAGTTGTAAATGACTTCGGCCCGGCCGCCGGGGCGTTTGCGCACCTTTTCCTTATATGTAGGGTACCCTTCGACTCCTAGGCGAATTTTCTTGAGGCCTCGTTCTTTCATTACTTGTTTGGCTACGTCCCTGGAAGGGAAGGAAGGAGAATTTTGGTTAAAAATTAACAACTATAAAAAAAATCGTTTATGAATAACTTGAAATTCGCCGAATTTATATTGTGGAGTAACAGTGTGACCTGTCTGCATCCATTAAAAGCCAATTTGGTATGTTTATTTGTTCATTGTTGTGGATGAAATGCATATTTCAAGTTTTTTTTCGGAAAATTTCCTATTTTCTTCAATCTATATATATAAAAGAAAGTCGTGTTAGTTACTTCACTTATAACTCAAGAACGGCTGAACCGATTTAGCTGAAAATTGGCAGGGAGGTAGTTTAGAGCCAGGAGAAGGACATAGGATACTTTTTATCCCGTTCGACAGCATTCCCGTGTGACTTGACATGTAACGTCAGTCACTATAAAACGTGGTATAACGAAAAAGAATCAGACTTGGAATAACAAACTTGACGTTTATTGACAGCTATGTAATGACGTATGGATGACAATTTGATATTTGTAAGAAATCAATAATAAAACTATTTCTATTAAATAAATAATTAACATTATTGCCCAATTGCCCATATTTTGCATATTGAATTCATGACAGCCTGGTACTTTTTACAGGAAATTATGATTAAGGTCCACAACTGTTAAAATACCACCTTGAATGCATGCCAGCCTGGTACTTTAGTACCCGGTAGGTGGGTGGTAGGTGGTAGGTAGGTGGTAGGTAGTTAGGTAGGTAGTTAGGTAGGTGGTAGGTAGGTGGTAGGTAGGTGGTAGGTAGGTGGTAGGTAGTTAGGTAGGTAGTTAGGTAGGTGGTAGGTAGGTGGTAGGTAGGTGGTAGGTAGGTGGTAGGTAGGTGGTAGGTAGGTGGTAGGTAGGTGGTAGGTAGGTGGTAGGTAGGTGGTAGGTAGGTGGTAGGTAGGTGGTAGGTAGGTGGTAGGTAGGTGGTAGGTAGGTGGTAGGTAGGTGGTAGGTAGGTGGTACGTAGGTGGTAGGTAGGCGGTAGGTAGGTGGTAGGCAGGTGGTAGGTGGGTGGTAGGTGGGTGGTAGGTGGTAGGTAGGTAGGTGGTAGGTAGGTGGTAGGTGGGTGGTAGGTGGGTGGTAGGTGGGTGGTAGGTGGTAGGTGGGTGGTAGGTGGTAGGTGGGTGGTAGGTAGGTGGTAGGTGGGTGGTAGGTGGGTGGTAGTAGGTAGGAAAAGATGCATTGCAACGCATGCCGGGCACAGCTAGTTATTTCTAAAAAAACGATTTTTTTTACTAATTTCACTCGTCTATATGCAATGTGAATAAAATATATATGGGACCACCGCGCTAACTTCCTCTACTAAATGAAAAATGTAATCACGGAGTTATGAGGTCACAAACATTAAACAAACCAGCCGAACTGAGAACCTGCTCCCTCCTATTTAGAAATCGGAAGTTATGCAAGACATTTCATCTCTTTCCCACATATATTAGAATAAAACTGTTGGTGGCAGCCCCTTGCCTTTGCCCTATAAGTATTAGGACAGCATATGACAAAAAGATACCATGCTGAAACTTACTTGAACACTCGCCTTTCATACGTCAGAAAGTATCATCAGGACTTCATACGACAAAAGAAGTTACTGAAAAAGCATTACTTACCTGCCCTTCCCCAAAAAGTACTAGGCTAGCATAAAACTCAAAGAGGCTCACCTATTCTCAATATACTTGAAGAACCTATACAGCGGTGTGGACAGCACAGTCTGCGAGTACTCGTCTCCCATCTGAGGAGGGTACTGCTCGTCCCACTCCACGGAGTCGTCGTCTAGCAGGACGACCACGTGGCACTCTCTGTCCCCTCTCTGCGCTGATTCCACCATGAGAGGCAGAATTAATCTCTCGAGGAAGGACTCGAACTGACGGCGAGCGCCTTCGTTTGAGAGCTCATGGAGGAGGCCTCGGAGGTTCTGAAAAGAGGATAATTTAACGATTATATTAACGATTACACTGCAGAAATATCCACCAACTTTCACGGGGCCCGCGTAGGTGATAATAGCTCACTCACACACACAGAGAGAATTCCAGTGTCCCAGCAGTGGAAACGATATAAAGTCTATATCGTTCCACTGCTGCTGCAAACGGTCTATATTATAGATCGTTTATCCTGTACTGATTACTCTTATGTTAATAGTCAGAAGATGGTTATTACGAATTATGCAGTGGTCACGGCTGCAGTTTAAAGTTAGAAGTGAAGTTGAATGCTGCTACTTTGGACATTCGCAAACCAATGCATATAAATACTCTCATTTGACTAAAAACTCTTTGTTAGATATTGTAGTTTTAGTAGAATTTTTTCGGTAGTAACACAGAATGTGGATTCGAGCCATGCAGCACGATCCCCAATGCGGCATCATACTTTAAATGTGGGTGTACCATTTCTGCCTTCCTTTCAGAGGAAAACAGGGATGGTATTACCTGGCAGTGCACACACAATGTTATCAGGCGACACTTAGCACTAAAAAGTACCACTCGTGGCCCAGTGTACCAAAATCGTGGCTCTTATAGCAGCATTGATGGACCTAAACATACAAGGCCCTCACTAAAGTCCCATCCATGCCGTTCTAGCCTATATCCACACCTGCCACTAAAAAGTACCTCACCTGGCAGCGCACGGTGTTGGCGTCGAAAGGCACGAGCAGGTAGTCGCAGGCCTCCCTCAGCTCCTGCACGGACACTGTGGGCGGACAGCGGATGCTGCCCAGCCGGTAGTACTCCAAGATGGCTCTGAAGACCGTCGCTGATATGCCTTCAGCCACCTCGTACTCGCCTCGTTCGTTTGGATGGGTGAATTCGAGACCTGGAAATGAAGAAATTAGGTTATTGGTTTATTTTTTTAAGCTGGTGGGATCAATTTTTTTTACTTTGGAAAGAGGTAGATTTGTATAAAAGGGAAAAGCGTTATTTTTAGCCCAGCAATGCGATGGACCCCGACCAGACCATGGCCCATGGCTGAAGTGTCCTAAGTAGACTTAAAAACTGTCACAGATGCGCGCCGCGATTAACGTGGTCACCTATTGGGCCCAAGAAATTTTATATTAAGTCGTCGATTCGAAACAAGAAATTCTCAAGGGATTTGTGTTTCTTAGCTAGTTTCAGACTTAAAAGACTTCAGTATAATTTAAAAAAAAACCTCTCGTCTGTTGTATGGAAGCCCCACTTAAATATTTTTTATTCTGTTTTTTAGTATTTGATGTTATAGCGGCAACAGAAATACATCATCTGTGAAAATCTCAACTGTCTAATTATCACGGCTCATCAGATACAGCCAGCGGAGTCTTAGTAATAGGGTCCCGTTTTACACTTTGGGTACGGAACCCTAAAAAATGGTAATTACAGCAAAAAAAAACGACCGAAAATTGTTTTCAAACCACGCTTGCTCACTGCTTATTGATGACTAGCAGAAGCCTAACTATGCAGTCCTCACTTACATTTTCCATCATTAGAATCGATCATTGTCAATACAACACAACTTAAATACCTAACACAACACATTATCATTTTATGCGAGCACAAGGGTAGCAGACGAAGTTTCCAAAAGTCTGCAATATTATAGTTCAAAAGTTCATTCGTTCGGCTTGCGAAGCCTCGGAAGTTGACCGTCTGCCCAGGGAGTGAATGACCGTTGGCGTTCATAGGAGACTAGACAGACAGTCATATCGAGTAGAAGGCATCTGTTCTGCATCGTAAGTTCAAACGGGGATAACATCAACTTTTTTACTAAAAAAACTAGCTTTTGCGCGCGGGTAGCAGCCATCAAAGTTTTTATGAGAAAATCTAGCGACCCGACCCGGCTTGGCTCGGGAGAGATCTACTGGGGGTCTAAAAATGGCCGCTGTCAGAAGGTGACAATTCATAACAGTAGGTACTTCTATGACCATTTTAAGATTTAAACGTAACTCATATTATTATCCTATTATGATTCTGCTGAAGCGGCCATTTTAGACCCCGAGATGTGGTGGACACTTTGTCAAATCATCGAATTTTCTATACTATATTTAAGAAAGCTTCAAATTCAAATTATTTCAAACACTGTTTTATTCTTTCACGGTTTAAATTATTTATACGGTTACGGTTTATTACGGTTTAATTGTTTTAATTTATTTTCCATCCACCCGCATTCTCCAGTCAACCCGCGATCATGGCGCTTGCAACAGCGTCGAAATATGGGGAGCCCAAAATCATGAACAATCACGGAAGATATCCCGTAAGTGACAGTATAAGTTCAAATTATTTATTTGTGAAACATAGGTACAATATAATAAGATCTAATTCGGATGTCAGGATCGCTATGTTTAACCTAATAGGCATACAAATTTTGGATACATAAAATACTAATTTAAAATTTTTCATGCATTGTATTGTTTTTGAAATTTATCTTTTGTATGGGCTCTTGCCTAAAATAAATGAATTTTATTTATTTATTTTTCAAATTAAATTATATAATATTAATCATTCATTCATGAATTAAGTACTCTTAGATAGAATTTAGCTTAAATATTGGAGAAAATTGCATCAAAACCTATTGTATTGTTTAGACGAGCTAAGGGAACAGACACGCAAAAAAAAGGTTTTTGGTTTATACTCAAAATCAAAAGTAATTTATTTAAATCAGGCTGATAAATTAATCAGCACTTTTTGAACGTTGACGTGTTACGTCAAAGTTTACAAGAGACTCCCAAAACCTTTCGCGTTTATTTGACGTTGACTTACTCGACTTTTCTCTAAGTAACAAAAAATGCATTGTTTGTAATTAGTTACACTTAATATTGTTATTGTGTGCACTATCGCTTTAAGTTACCCTCTAATGATAGTCGTAACATTGAGAAAATACACCTTAAAACAACTATTTAATCTTCTTCCAACCGACTTAGAGAATCAATTCTCGCGAATTCCCTGGGAGTTGGTCCCGAATTCCCCAGGTTTGTCCCATCCCTAAGGGCATTGACTTGTCACCTAGACAGACTATAAAGTTGAATGTCCAGCCCGAAATTTTGCACATAGCCTGAGAAGGGCAAATGGAGGGGTAAGTTCACACTTTTATCGCGTATAGTAGTGACGAACATTCACATAATTATATTGATACTAGCTGTAGCCCGCGACCTTCGTGAATATACTTTACGACCTATTCTCATACCTACCAAATTAACACAAAAAAATTCATAAAAATCGGTCGAGCCCTTTCGGAGGAGTGCGACCACAAACACCGTGACACGAGATTTTTATATATAAGATTACTACTCTATTTGAAATGGTTTTTTTTTTCATTTATTTTTTTTATTAGGGTTTCGTCCTTCATTCTTTATCTAAAATAAAATAGCCTAAGTTATTCCTTATAGCACCAGCTATCTGCCAGTAAAAGTCGTCACACACGACATAAGAACAAAGTTTTTTTGTTCTCAGTACCGTAAATACATTCATATGCATTAAGTAAATAGCTGTTATTTTGTAATGACAAACAGACACTTCAATTTTATTTATTTGTATAGATAAAAGGGCTATTAAATGCAAAGACAGCCTTTTAAGTTTATCGGTCGCATATGCGACTACTGAGATTGAGGTCCTAGGTTCAATTTTTTGCAAAAAATTATTGGGTGTTCCCATCATTAATTTCACAGTAGCACCCCGAGATTAGTGTTTTGCCTGGAGAAGAAGAGTTTTCTATTACATGGTACTTATTTAGTGAAATGTGGATCCACTCCAACACTTTCGTTTTCTCATTCGAAACTGACGTATTGCCAAGTCATAGGTCTCAAGTTCGAACCCAAAACATGCACCTCTGATTTTTCGTATTCATGCGCGTATTGTATAATTATCACTTGCTTCGGTGAAGGAACACATCGTGAGGAAACCAGCATGCCTGAGAGATATTCGCGATACGGCATAAAAAGTCTGGACACCAGGTTAGGCACTAACCACACGATAAAGAAGACCGCGTTTCAATTCGGATAAAACAAAAAACCAAAGTCTTAGCTCATAGCTATAGTTATTTTAAAAGAGTGACTTTTGAACCGATGAAAAAATAAGGAGGTTCTGAAGTCACGTACTTTTTCATCTACGATCAGATATTTTCAACAGTAGCAGTGCCCTCTGAACGTGTCTCGACTAAAATGAAACTAAAAACTATATCGTACTACACATAGCAAAATTCAATACTGCATTTGCCCCAGACAACCTAAGTGAACGAACCCGCGAACTTTAACATTGAACCCTATGCAATTCGAGGAAAGGTCTGGAGCCGAATGCCCTTTAGAAGGCTTGTCTGAGACACTGGATTTGACAGGATTTGAGAATTAATAGTGTTCGCGAAAAGAATTCAAATTACATAAAATTAACATGACGCTATAATGGGTGTACCTTAGTACACCCACATTTCGCCAGTTATGCCTATTGCCATCAACAGGCCACAAATCCAGCTCCGTGACTGCTACTGAGAAATGCCTGTTGTACAAACCCAATAGCAAACATCAAACGCAGGACCTCACGCTCAGCAGTCGCGCTTGCGACCACTACACCTTCTAATCGACTTTAAATCAGTCTGTAGTAGTTCCGTATTGTTGTGGAGGGCAGAGGCATCTTCTCCTAAAGAGTACGACGAGCATTTAGGTTGGGTAAAGATAAAATTGTCTGCGCTGCCGTCCTCGGGCTGCGCTGGCGTTTAAGTTCAGTTGGCCTAGACAAAGCGAAGTCAGTGGAAAAGGACTGACGTAAGGTACTGAACAGCTTAATGTGGTTTCCAAGACATGGAGGGGTCTCTGTATGTAATGGATGGTCACTCATCCACGGGCCGGCCTCGGCATACCTAGCTTAACGTTCAATCGAACAGTGCGGCTGTTATTATTTCAGTCATAAGCCCATTTGCAACTTAATCATTTAAATGCAAGAGCTACTGAAGAAATTATAAGATTTCCTGGAGCTCGTGTAGTTTTTTTTTCACAAAATTTTTGTCCACTTGCGCTTTAGAATTGGGTCCAAAGGATAGATGTGTTAGTCCAAGTTATAAACTATCTGTGTGCCAAATTTCATCCAAATCCGTTCAAGCGTTTTTGCGTGATTGAGTAGGAAACATCCAAGCTTTCGCGTTTATAATTGTAAGGATAGAAGCCAGTGAAGACATAGATATAATCCCATTACCACCTGTAACCAGACCCCCACCGCGCCTGCGTCCAGAACAGTGCCCTATAAATGGCAAGCTAATGGCCTCGCACCCTATTTTGTGGCTGAACCACGTCAATGACCTGCGGGGTGACGACTGTACACCTTTATTGGGTAAGGGTTAATGGGTGTGACTGTGTATACGTTACTTGTCAGATAGCTAACGAAAAGCTAATGGATTTCTAGCTGGACTTCTTCTCTGGCACTAACTTTATAATTGCTGCAAAGATTAGCATAATAATCAGCCTCTAATGTTCCCACTGCTGAGACACATGCCTCCTCTCTGTAAGATGGAGTGGACTGTAATCCACGGGCCCAGTGCGTGTTTGTGGATGTCTCATACCTTCGAATTTTCGGTTCCTGGCAAAGACATTCAAATATTTACGAGCGATAGACGGGACAAGACGAAGAAAATCGTTATCCAATTCTTGTTACTACTTACTAACAAGTCGCTCTGTCTAGATCACACGAACGCTTGTCAGGTAGCATTCGTGTGTCAAAATCAAAAATGTTACGGATCAAAATTTTTGTATGTCTTTTAAATCTCATTGGTTCGTGGCCATACCGTTTCGTTACTATGTTTTTCTATCGGTTTGAAGAGAGCAGTGCTGGTGAAAGAATTTAGCACTAAGTGAAGTTGGGTTCGAAGCCACGAGCTACATACGGCTGATACGAGTATCAATGGGCGACCACACCTGAAAATATTTGAATCGGTTGATTTGCGCGTCAGATGGTGGAGCTAGGGTTTCGTTATGACCACAGAGATTTAATAGAATTATAGGGCGGACATTGGGAGATAAATTTTGATCCCGAAATCAAAATCAAAGCATTTATTTCAAGTAGGCCCGTTACAGGCACTTTTGAACTGTCGAAACAAAGACAAGAATGAAATGTAGCTACAGTCCCAGTCACAAGGCATAAAAACTGTGAAAGTACCGAACATTTTCGATTTTGACACGAATGCTACCGGACAAGCGGGCGTATGATACAAGACAGCAGTGGCGAAGGTTCCATACAACTCGATTCCTACCGGCTTCCCTTTGAAAAATGGCACAGTCAGTAAGACTATGTTTTTCCTATACTTTTTCTATATAATATATTATTTCGTGTACCTGGTACTTTGTAATGATTAATAATGTTGTGGCACCGAGTTCTGTCTGGCATACCACTGTTAAACCCGCGATGGTTTGTGTGGTACGTTTGCGTTTTGTAATAGTGTAACAATGTGTACTGATAAATAAAACATAAAAAAAAATCTATAGACAAATAATATAATCACAAAGATATGTAGTTCGGCTTAACACTTACAAAAATTAACCCTTCGCTACTGCAAGACAGACCGATTTATTGGATTACGATTTAACTTCGTCTTGTCCCGTCTACTGCTCGTAAAATCGGTGTAAAAATACCCTTAACGAAGCCGAACGGCACTTGCTCTACCCGTCATTGCGATATTTTTGTTCTAGACCATATCCAAGATGTATGGATATATTAGGGGTAACAGTTCCAACTTTTACTAAAGTTTTTGGAACGTAGTTCCTTATCGCGCGGTGCGGGGCTAGACGGAAAAAATTCAGACGAAAAGTGTGTACGACACTTTTACCCGACTGCGCGACGCAAAGGAGGGTAATGTGTTTTTGCTATAGTAAGCTATTGTAAGCCGTGCGGCGTGCGCATGTTATAGAAAGCAAGCCAGATATTTTCGTTTCGTCTGGTCTGTGGATGGGTGATCAAGGTTAAGCAACGACTGCCCAGGTCTGCCTGTGGATGGGTGATCCAAGTTAAGCAACGGTTGCCGAGGTCGTGGTGGTGTTGGTGGTGGTGATGGTGGTGGTGGTGGTGGTGGTGGTGGTGATGGTGGTGGTGATGGTGGTAGTGGTGGTGGTGGTGGTGGTGTTGGTTTTTTTGTGCCAATTTTTTTTTTACAATTCCTTCACTACTTCATCGAAAGGAACTTCGTTCCATCCGGGTGTCCCTTGACACCTCTCTAGTTTTTTTAATTCTATTGTCTAATGTTATAACTTTACTTTAAATCCTTCACCAACAATCCATCGACTCCATCAGCACAACGTTTTGAGTACGTTACATTCAGTCCTGTCGTAAAACGAGATTTTTCACGCCAAAAAAAAAGTCGTTCCCCAGCAATAGTTTTTGCGTAGAGTTACTTAGTTTGATGTACAGAATGCTTGGTTGACGTCTTACTGAAGGGTCCGTTTACACCTAGAATTTAAATGTCTTTGGTTTTGACACCTCTGACATACACATGACGTAGTGAATTGTCTTGATTGTCATGGAAACGTCATCGTCGTTGTATAGCTCACTCTTCTTAGAATGGATACGAGTATGGTGAGGGCACAACATTCCTACTGCCTTTACATAGGTCTCCACTCCGTGAGGAGTGGGCGTAATCCAACACGCAGACTCAGTGCTGATGGATGTCACGGATCTGTGTATTTTTTGTTCTAGTGTACGCTGCCTTTACATAGGTCTCCACTCCGTGAGGAGTGGGCGTAATCCAACACGCAGACTCAGTGCTGATGGATGTCACGGATCTGTGTATTTTTTGTTCTAGTGTACGCTGCCTTTACATAGGTCTCCACTCCGTGAGGAGTGGGCTTTAATCCAACACGCAGATTCAGTGCTGATGGATGTCACGGATCTGTGTATTTTTGGTTCTAGTGTACGCCCGGTGAGTGCCAACCTAACGATGAAAATATATGTAAGGCAGTAAAAAAATATTAGCGAGTTAGCTTGAAAGCGATTGCACATGTAGCGCCAGATATTTTAATATCGCATTTAAAGACCTATTGACAAATCAAATCATATATGCATTAACAAACATAAGTCCATTACATAACAGCAAATTTAACAATAATATTGACATTCAACAAAAGAACTACTGTTTGTTTCCACTGTGACGATTGTTACGTCAACGCAGCTGTCATTGTGACAGTGCGTCATGTCAAACGCATAAGTATCACATCGCTGACGAGACAGACGAGCATCTATTTTCTCTCTCAAGAAAAGTACAAGTTGCCGAACTATGTTGAGTTCGGCTTTCAGTCTATACGGATGGAGATGAATACCAGTATTTTACATGGAGCGACTGCCTAGCTGACCTCCACAACCCTGTTGCCCTGTTGGTACTGGGTAATAAAACACCCCTTAGTAAGACTGGTGGTCAGACTTTCGAGCCACTGACTACCTGTAACGACTGTCAAAATTTTATAAATGACAGCCGGGACCAACGGCTAAACGTGCTTTCCGAGGTAAGGATGAAAATCGGTATAGAATGGATGGTCACCCATCCACGCACCAATCGTAGCAGGCGCGGCTTAACCTTGAAGATTGGGCCGTGCAGCTATTATTACTTAGCCATGAGCTCCTGCTCCAGTAACAGAGAACAACGCCTGTAACCCCGAAGAGTTAAGCAGAGGTGTACCTAATAGTACATCACATTTCGCCAGTTATGTTTAGGTAAGTCACATGTAATAAGGGGCGACCCTATTACACATATCCAGACTTCGTTGGTTGCTAATAAGAATTCCCTGGTGGAAAACCCAATAACACTGCCACGCGCGGGAATCAAAACTCATGCTCAGCAGTCCTGCGTTCAACCACTAGCTAGACCATCGAGGCAGAGATCTCTAGAACTCTGATTTTTGGTACGACTAAAAGCTTGGTTTTCCCATATAACCTCTTCATTTATTTATTTGAGAGAAAAAAACATGTACAATATAACAGAGAAATCAAAGGTATTGCACAGACAAAACACAGATTACAAGAAACATATTTACAATAAGGAATGACAAAAATATTAAATAAAATACTTTAAAAAAAGCAAGAAAAAGTAATCTTTCGTTAATTCTGTCACAGAAACTCAAACATCCACGACATACGTCTTAGGGGCCGTCTCCACGAGCGAGAGAATCGCGGCGATATTATCGTCTGTGGAGTTGTAGAAGACTTACACCACTTATTGATGGACTGTGTTCGATATGAGTCTGCGAGAAATGAACTGTTAAGGGTATTGAGGTTGAACAGACTTGAAGTAGGCACATTTCACAAAATCCTGGCTCAACCAAATGGTGATGATGCGAAGAGTCTGTTTAGGTTCATGGCCCAGATATGACCAATGTGTATTTAGGATATGATGGGACTGACATACGCATTGCGATTATAAATGTCCCTAAATAAATAAAGAAAAAAAAAAAAAAGGATATTATCGTCGTCCCACGTATTTGTATGCGAAATTATCGCCGCGATTCTCTCGCTCGTGGAGACGGCCTCAAACAAATACGTGGCACGACGATAATATCGTCGCGATTCTCTCGCTCGTGGAGGCCGGCCCCTTACCTATCTCGAGGCAAATAAATCATACATCGGTGTCGATATCAGTAGAGCATTTAGCATGATGTTACGGTTTCTGAACCGTCTGCTAGCCAGCACACCTGCTGCTGGTTTTTACTTGCCAGCTCTAAGCTTCCCGCTTATCGCCGGTGACGGGATACGTGCTTATGTCATGCGTTTAGTGCGTCATTTGTGCGTTGTGCATGCCACGTGCAGTATAGGGTTAGAGGTTGTGTATGTACGTATTATGATTAAGACTTATCTGACTTATAGTTACGTCATTACATGAATGACGTTGGGAGATTATAATATTTTGCAAATTGATCTGGTTTGAATTTATAGGTCTAGCAGTCGTTGATAACAAGTTCTGATTGATAGACACGAAGTTTGATTCTCAGATTGGCCACTCGATGAAAACAAAGATTCTGCACTTGTACAAATTAGTAACTAACGCACCCTGGGCATTCAGACCACCAACCTGCTAGCAAATATTTTTGCGAGACTAGGTACCTATATTATTTTTAAAAAAATTACACCATCAGAAAGTAGAGATTTCAACGAACAAAACGCCCACCGACTTTTTTATAAAAGTAGATATTTTGACTGGAGATTTTTCGATTGAAAATTAGGGTGCTTTTTCGATATTAAGTCAAAATAAGGTGAAAAAATAAATATTTTAAATCAAAAAAATTACAGTGTGTTTGAGACATAAAAATGTAAGTTTTCGCAAAATTTCGTGAAAAAAAAAATTTTTTTGAATTTTTCACATCAAATTTGAGGTTACCTATGTGAAAAAAGTGTAAATAAAAAGTTGTAGATCTTTTTATTACCTACAACTTTGCCATTTAACTTTTTTCCACACGACTCGTAGTTTTGCCGGAAATCGAGATAAACCGTTTTTTACCCTTAAAAACTCACCCCCTTCCACTTCCCGACCTCAGATCGCCCGTAAATTATTTTTCCTTTCATTTTTGTTATATTCTCTTCCTTTGCCAATGGGTTACATCCTACTATTATTTTTTTTTAGTTTCAAAAATTATCGAGCGTTCGGAATGATATTACTGAACACGTGGTAAGCATTTGTGCGTGTTATGTCCCACCCTGTATTATTATTTTATTATATGTTTTTAAACTGACATGGTCACTGACACTATCATTAACACTTAAAACAAATCAATAAAGAAACTCAATACGATTAATTATTTTTATTTTATTTTTTTTTTGGTGGATAAAGCGTACTGTAGTATAAATGAATTTCTAACTGAGAAAAATATATTTGTTGATTAATTTTAATGATAATGATAATTTGTTAATGGAATGATAATTGTATTGAAAATGATAATTTATTGATTGATCTACTATTGATATTTGAAAACAACTATTGTGTTTTACCCATATTTGCAAAATAAAATTCTATTCTATTCTACGATTAATAAACATTGTAAATATCATGTTAAATGTTAATGATACCATATTATTTTTGCAAAAAAACACAATGCTCTTTTGTCTGTATGTTATAAATCCTTGTGTTTTGTGTGTACTTAAATAAATAATAAATAAATTAAATGTTTTTTTTTCTATCTCGAAATGGGGGTGCTACAGTTTCCGCCCTAAGTTATCGAGGCTCAAAGAGGGGTGGGCAGTATTTATTGTATATAACAAAGTCGGATTTCACTTCAGCCCCATTTAATATAAGGTTAGGGAGAATCAATTAGCATATTTATATGGCTCGTCATTTAATATTAACAGGCGCTCGGGTCGATCTTTAGGTTAAGCCGTGCTTGCCTAGGTTGGTCTGTGGATGGGTGATCGTATTACGTACCGAGTTTCCTCCGAGCCTCGGAAAGCACGTTAAGCCGTTGGTCCCGGCTGTCATTTGTAGATCTTTGACAGTCTTTACGGGTAGTCAATGGCCTGAAAGTCAACCAGTCTTACCAAGGATATCGTATTACCCAGTGTTGTGTGTGGAGGTCAGATAGGCAGTCCATGTAAAATACTGGTATTCAGCTGCATCCGGTTAGACTGGGAGCCGACCCCAAGATAGTTGGGAAAAGGCAGGCAGATGATGACATGGCTCGTCATTTTTAATTAATTTACAGTAGGTAAATCCAAACTGCAAAGTAACACCTGCATTCGGTTAGACTGGAAGCCGATCCTCAACATAGTTAGGCAGATGATGATGATGATCTAAATGGATTAGAAATACCCTTCACGAAGCCGAAAGGCACTGGTTTTCATCATTTGTTTGTTCTGGACCATGCCTGAAAACCTTTAGTCATGAAAATAATTGGAGGTCAAAGTTCCAAATTTTTCCCAGTTTTTTTTTAAATACTAGTTTTAAAGGTAAACTTAATTTGAATTACCTCCATGACCCGTTTACTATATCCATCAGCACAATGTTTTGAGTGTGCTACTCGTACATTTTGGCGTAGAGTTACTTAGTTTGATGTACGTAATTGAATAGGCCTGTTGGTCTAGTGGTCTAGTGACCCTGACTGCTAGGACGGAGGTCGTGGGTTCGATTCCCACACTTGTTCTGTATCTGGGTGTGATTTATCTATAATATGTATGTATTTAGAAATGTATAAGTATGTTTATCAGTTTTATTTATTAATGCTTTGTTGACGGCTTCATGAAGGGCCCGTTTACACCCTGTATTGTGCTACTGCCCTTTTCCACTGATAACGGTATAATCTTTTCCTGAACTATTAAAACTGATATCTAAATCTATGTCAGTGTTTGGAGAGAGTTACTGATAAGAGAGACCAGATTATAATGATCGATCAGTTGGTATTAGCTGAATAATGATGCTATTCACTTTGAGATTAGCTGATATTGACGACGAAGAAAATGTAGTAATAAAAATTGAAAAGAGTATGCTTAGCTGGTTTCGTCATGCGGAGAGGATGAGTGAAAGGCGTCTAACAAAAGGTATGTACAAGACAGATGTGAGTGGCAACGCAGGGAAGGGACGCCCTAGAAGGACATACACTGACCTTATTGGGGAGGTTCTTCAGAATGGTCAGGTGCATAGTACTCGCAACGTGCGTGTATGAACTGGGGGTCTAAAATGGCCGCTTTAGCAGAATCATAATACGATAATATTATGAATTACGTTTAAATTCTTATAATGATCATAGACGTACCTACTATTATGAATTGTCACCTGGTGACCATTTTACGAATTTAAACGTAATTCATATTATTATCCTATTATGTTTCTGCTAAAGCGGCCATGTTAGACTCCCAGATGTATGAACGAGAACGAGGCAAATGGAGTGTTAAGGATCGTAGCAGCTGGCTTTCTGTGGTTTCTGCTTACCCCTATGGGGAACAGGCGAGTTTATGTACGTATGAAGGCGTTATGAATCAAAGTGGGTGGAAAATTATGTGCATCAGCATTACTACAGGTCACACAGAGTGAACTTTGAAATTGAACTTTATGGTACGAGTACGATTCTGGGTTGAAATAAAAGTCGAACACAATATATCTGATTTCTTTCTAACATTTTATCTCAACGGTACCGCGATGTCCCCGAGAAATATTAGAAACTTCTAAATAGTGTGGAAAACTTTGTATTTGGCAGGTAACCCTGCATAGACCGAGCAGTGGTGGCCCAGTGGTAGCGGCCACCACTGGACCATCCCTGGGTTCTAACTCTAACCCTGGCAGACGCATTACTTTGTGTAATTTTTTGTATCACCTCTGCTCTCAACGCTGAAGAAAAACATCGTGAGGAAACCCGGCATGTCCTAGAACCAAAAATTCGAAGACATGTGACATCTACCAACCCGCACTGTACTGGGTGGATTACACCCCATTCCCTCTCATAGAGAGGATGCAGTGTGCCCAGCAGTGGGAACATTATAGGCTGATTAAGATTTCAGCAGTGTGTATAAACCTTACAAAAACGATTTAAAATGACTGCCTCATTGGTCCACTAGCGCGACTGCTGAGCGTTCGATGCCTAGGTTAGGTAGTGTTATTGTGTTTTTCCTTCAGGAATTACTCAGTAACAACAACGGAGTAAAGATTTGTACCCTGTTGATGGCAATAGGGTCGCCCCCTATTCCATGGGACTCTTCCAAGTGCACCTCTGCCTAACCCGTCGGGGATTGAAATCATGAATATGTATGTTAAAACTAGCTTATGTCCGCGGCTTCGCCCGCGTAATTTCGGTAATTGTCCCACGGGATCGTACTACCGGGATAAAAAGTATCCTATGTGTTAATCCAGGTAAAAAACTATCTGTGTGCCGAATTTCATCCAAATCCGGTCAGTAGTTTTTGCGTGAAAGAGTAACATCCATCCATCCATTTTCACAAACTTTCGCATTTATAATATTAAGTACCTATGATGGATGACACTGATAGACTAAATGATCGATTCATTCACGAATTCGGATACGCGCGTGATTTAGCACTGAGATAGCTATTTTTAACCAACAATGTCAAAAAGTAAAATAAACATGAATGAACACACAGTACCTACGTACTGTGTGTTACGAAGCCAACCTGCAAGCTCAGCACATCGTACCGCCAAAGTGACCGTTCGTATTACGACACCGCGCTTCAGACGTCACCGACTATTGTCATCGCTTTTTCTTTACCTAACTTCGGTGGGAACGGACACTGATATGTTAAACCTTATTCATAAGAAACTAATTTTATAATTTCTCTGTAATTGGTGAACCTTCGAAATACATTTCGTAACCTAAAAGGACTTATTCATTGGAGAGTTTCCCGACACACGCCCCCACACATATCTGGCGCAGTCGGTGCTCGTTACAGACTTAAGCTGTGGTGAGTGAAATACCTAAAAATCAGGAAAACGCCATATCAACTGTCTGGACGAAGAACCTATTGGAGGCTGTCAAGGAAGCTGTTGCTACGGAGATTGGGACATCCAAAAATCGATGAAACAACGCTCGCAAGCAATGCTACTCATGTAAGTACATAAGTCCTATTATTGGTTGCTATATTTCTAACGCAAGGTACTATAATTTTCCAAAATTTTTCACCCACGTAGTAATAGGGACCTTAGTCTTAGTAGGCGCAATCAACTCCGCATCGCGCGAAGTGACGCCTTTCGTAATTTAGAAGATATAATAGAAAATTTAGAAACCATGACGGAATCGAGTAGTAGTTCTACATTCGACATGAATCAGATAGATTTAGCAGATAAGATTTATAAATCACTTAGACTAGTTCCAGAATTTGACGGAAATCCAAATGTTTTAACTAGATTTCTGAACTTGTGCGATCAATTAGTGCTCACTTATATCAGTCCAGAACCAGGACGTCAGCTTTCGAACTTATCTTTGATCAATGGAATTTTAAACAAAATTACTGGTAAGGCTGCACGTACTTTGGCAACTAACGGAATTCCAAGTGATTGGAATGGTATAAGATCAACCTTAATTAATACATTTTCAGATCACAGAGATGAATCGTCGTTGTATACTGATCTTTCTCTCTTAGTTCAGGGAACCGATACGATACAAGTTTTTTACGAAAAAGTTCAACACTTGTTATGCACAATTATGACGCACGTCGAATTACACGAATCTATAAAAACTACCATAGAATCCAAGCGGACTCTTTATAAAAAACTAGCTTTAAAGAGCTTTTTGAAAGGTTTAGAAGAACCACTAGGATCTAGGATAAGATGTATGAGACCTTCAACTCTTGAAAGCGCTCTTGAGTTCGCTCAAGACGAATTAAATATATTATATCTCCAAAAACGGAACAAATCAGTAGCAGCAAAAGATAAACCCCAAAATGAGCAGGTTAATCCTTCTACTTCTTGGTCACACAATAATTTTCGTTCGGTTAGGCCAGCAAATCAAAATCCAACTTTTCAAACATACCCGAGACCCCAAATCCAGCCTTTGGGATCTCAATATCCACCACAATATCACCCACAACCTGCACGACCAGATCAATTCAGACAACTCTACCCAAGACCTACAAAGACTCAACAAATGTTCGGAGCACCCCCTACCAACATGTCAACTGGTTTTCGAATCCCAGTACGCCAAGCACCTCAGAATAATTATCCAAAACCTATGAGTGGCATTAGTTACCCCGTTGCGCGTACTCTGCCACCCACGAACTACAATGGCAGTCGCAATTTGGCACCGAATGTGAATATTGTTCCTCAGATTAAAGAAGCGAACTTCAACGAATCGTTTAATGAAAATTATTGCTATTATGATTGCAATATCCAGAACACAGATATTCCTAATCCAGATACAACTAACCCTAACATTTTTTTGACCGACCTTGACGATGAAAATTTACTTTTTGAAGATGGACAGAACCTTCAGAGTTCAAATTTTTGCCCAACCTTGGAGAACAATGCCCTCAAATAGAGCTAAATCTGCACGGTAAACGCCATTTACCTTATATTCAAATAAATAATCCACCAATAAAACTTTTAATCGATACAGGCGCAAATGAGTCTTTTCTAAGCCCGGAAGCATACGAAAAATTTTACCCGCATATCTCACTTCTCTATGACCCCTTTTTGGTCACAAATACCCACGTGACCACCCAAAATTATTACTCACTAACTGTGCCCTGTTTCGAAGAATTTAAAGATTTTATGCCCATAAAATTATACCTATATAGATTTCATAATTTCTTTGATGGATTGATAGGTTGCGAACAGTTAAAAAAATGGAATGCAAAAATCGACCTAGCTACGCATACGTTAGAAACTAAATTTGCAAAAATTCCAATAGTTTTATATAATCCTGAATGCTTAAACTGTTATCACATCACCATACCTGCACAAACTACTCAGTTAATTAAGGTGCCTACTAATATTGCGCAAGGAGATATTTACATTGAAGAACAATCAATTTCTGATTGCTACATCAGCGAATGCTTATCATCCGCCGAAAATAATCATACTAATGTACAAATTTCAAATCCCACGGATACTGATATTGTAATTTCCATAACAAAACCTATCTTTGCACATATTTATAACGAACAAACAATGCCAGTAACTCGAGTAGACACGACCATGAATACCGATATGCGAACTCAGCAAGTGTTATCGCACCTGCGCATAGAACATTTAAATGCAGAAGAGACAGCCAATTTAGTTAATCTATGCAAAGAATATTCCGACGTATTTTATCTCGAAAATGAAGTATTAACTTTTACCAATGAAATCAAACATCATATCAGAACCGTGGACGATAGCCCGGTATACAGTAAAAGTTACAGATACCCTTACGTACATAAGAAAGAAGTACACAATCAAATAGAATCGATGTTACACCAAGGTATTATTCAACCATCTTCATCGCCTTGGAACGCTCCAATATGGATAGTACCAAAAAAAAGTGACGCGTCTGGTAAGGTCAAATGGCGCTTAGTCATTGATTTCCGCCAACTCAATGCAAAAACGATTAATGATAAATATCCGATCCCGAACATAAATGATATTTTAGACAAGTTAGGCAGATGTTTATACTTTTCGACATTAGATTTAAAATCTGGTTTTCTACAAATTCAGCTAAATCCGTCCGATATTCAAAAAACAGCATTTAGTGTAGAGCAGGGGCATTTTGAATATGTTAGAATGCCCATGGGTTTAAAAAATTCTCCGGCTACGTTTCAACGTGTGATGGACAATGTCCTTCGCGGATTGCCAAATTGTACCACATACATGGACGATATTTTAGTATTTTCAACGTCCTTGCAAGAACATATAGTTAATTTACGCGCCATATTTGAACGTCTTAGAAATTCAAATTTAAAAATTCAGATGGATAAGTCGGAATTTCTCAAACATGAAACACCCTATCTTGGTCATATAATTACTACAGACGGCGTGAAGCCAAACCCAGATAAAATATCAGCTATTGTAAATTATCCAATTCCGAAAACTCCTAAGCAGATTAAGGCATTCTTAGGTTTACTTGGTTACTACAGACGTTTTATACCGAATTTCGCACGTGTCACTAAACCCTTTACGTCATGTCTTAAAAAAGGCGCTAAAATTAATTTGACTCCAGAGTACTTGACCTGCTTTGAACACTGTAAAACTCTTCTTACAAATGACCCTATTCTAACATATCCAGATTTTAGCAAGGAATTTATTTTAACCACAGACGCCTCAAACGTGGCCTTGGGAGCAATACTTTCTCAGGGACCTATCGGTTCTGACAAACCCATAGCCTACGCGTCAAGAACTTTGAACGATAGCGAAATTAACTACTCCACGATCGAGAAAGAGCTACTCGCAATAGTCTGGGCTACAAAATATTTCAGGCCTTACCTTTTCGGCAGAGAATTTAAAATAATAACGGATCACAAACCCTTAGTTTGGCTTATGAATCTTAAAGAACCAGGATCACGTCTCACGAGATGGCGACTAAAGTTAGCTGAATATAATTATAATATTGTCCATAAAAAAGGTAAAATTAATACTAATGCGGATGCTCTATCACGTATTCAAATAAACCAGAATGAAACCATGTCCTTGTGCGTTAATCTTTCTGAAACGGCACACTCGGATACATCTTCTACATTAACTGCCGAAGGAAACAGCCCGATACATTCTTCATCAACCCTCACGGCTCACTCAGTTCTTGATGGATCAAATGGAGGATCAAATGGCCTGTGGCATCCAGAAGGTACAGCCTCCCCACATATTGAAACCATACACACAAGTTTAGAAAACCCTGTTCTGGAAATTCCAATATCGGACGAACCTTTAAATAAATTTAAGAGGCAGTTAGTCATAAATATAATAAATGGTAACCCTAGAAGTAGACCAACCACAACTCAATCTTTTCAGTCTTTTCAGAAAACTACTGTAGACATTAACGAACATAGCATTGAAGGCAGTCTTATTGACGTTGTAAAGTCTCACGTCGATCCAAAACTCCGGACAGCGATTCTTGTAAATCCTGTCGGAAAAATGCTAAGTATCATACCGATTTTACAGAAAACTTTCCAAAATTCATCGATGAACTTAGTTTTAGTCAAATATGAGGTACTTAACGTTAATGATCAGTCAAACCAACTTGAAATAATAAAAAAATACCACGAAGGCAAGACCAATCATCGCGGAATCAACGAAACCTACCTTTCACTGTCACAACGTTACTTTTGGCCGAAAATTAAAACAGATATTACTACATTCATAAACGAATGTAATATATGCAGATGTGCGAAATATGACCGAAATCCGATACGTCCGCAGTTCAGAGTTGTCCCTCCATCAACTCATCCGTTTGAATTAGCCCACGCAGACGTTTTGACTATTGACCATGACAAATACTTGACAGTCATAGACTCATTTTCTAAATACGCTCAGGCGTATCTTTTACCCGATTGTACTGCACCCAATATATTAAAAGCCCTTTTAACTTACAGTGCTCATTATGGATTTCCTTTAAATTTAACTACGGATCAAGGTACCGAATTTAGCAATCAAGTAGTGTCAGAATTTCTCCGTTTGCATAAAATAGAACATCATATGACTAGTGCATATGCACCAAATGAAAATGGTATCATAGAGCGTTTCCACAGTACTCTTTTGGAACACTTACGATTATTTAAAATTCAGCATAAAAACGAGCCCACCCGAAGTCTTATACCGTACGCGTTAATCGCCTACAATAGTTCTATCCACAGTTTAACTAAGTGTAGACCATTTGATGTCATTTCTGGACATTTTGATCCTCGGAATCCTATTGATTTAAATATGACGGACCGATATCTTCAAACTTATATCCAAGAACATCGTAGTAGAATGGAAACGGTGTATAAAATTATTCATGACTCTGCACTATCCGATCGTATAGGTATAATGACGCGGCGTAACGCTGATAGGGAACCTGTTTTAGATTGTGAACAAGATCAAGTCATACATTTACGAAATCCAATGGAAAGTAGACAAAAATTGGCACCTAGATTTATTCAAGACAAAGTACTTAAGAACTTACCTGTACATATTTACACCGCAAAAAGTCGTGGTCCGGTCGCTAAATCACGATTAAAAAGACCACCAAAGAAATGACATTCTTCATATATCATTGTTACAGGTACTTACTATTGTTGCCGGTTTTACTAGTTGGTGCTCAAGACATACGTTTTGACAGCCTAGACAATGGACCGGGTATACTACCTTTTAATCTCGGTGCTACCAAAATTATATCTCACTTCCACACATTCTTGCAAGACATTGACCTCAAAGAAATTGAATCACAAGTAAACACTATGAAATCTCAACTCGCTGTCGCTACACAGAAATTATCACATGGGGACAGCGCTCTCTTCAACTATCAGATTAAACATTTATACACAAAGTTAGAAAAAGTTTCGGTGCAGTTAGATACATTTAGGCCAACCAGAGTTAAGAGAGGACTAATTAACCCAATAGGCACAATCATCAAAAGTATTTCAGGAAATTTAGATAATGATGACGCTCTGAGATTTGAAAATGCATTACGTATTTTAAATAAAAACGATCAAACTATGTCACAATCTTTTAACAAGCATATAACTTTATATAAAGAAATGACAATTCAGCAAAACCAGATAATCCGCAATCTTTCAATTAATCAGAGAAAATTGGAAAGAGCTCTTTCTTATGTCATGAATATGACTAACAATGATAATGAGCGAATAATGCATTACACTCATCTTGTGCAACTTTTCGCGATTATGACTGAAAATGTACAAGAACTACTGAGTGAAATTAATAGAATAGAAAATATATTAGCCTTTAGTCGAGATAAATCAGTTCATCATTCCATACTTTCTGTCAAAGATCTTAAAAGTATGATAAGCCAACTAAAAAGTATTTATAGTTCCAACGAAATCATTGACTTAGATATTAGAAATTATTACGAGATCCTTAACTTAGCTTCATTTTTTACCGAGTCCACAGTTGTAGTAGTCATAAAGTTTCCTATTACATTTGCTACTGAGTATCAGTTATATGAATTGTGCCCTGTTCCAAATAACAATAGCGTTATTATAGTACCACCTGCACCCTATATAGCATCCAATTCTCAGGAATTTGTGTATATAGAGGCTGAATGCCCGAAGGTCAACTCCTGGCACCTATGCGAGCAGAAGATCGTCCACCAGATTTTGTCAAAAACAGACTGTATTCAAAAACTCATACAATCTCAGGAGTTAGATGTAACGTGCAAAACCACGCCTATCTCTCTGACCAAGGAAGCTCTGATTGAGCTAGACAGCTACCATTACATAATTGCTTTCCCCAACAGTACAAAAGTAAAACTATCCTGTGGAAAAGAACGACATCAGATGTTACGAGGAAGCTTTTTGGTCACCGTTCCTCAAGGTTGCAAGATAAAAACCCCAGAGATCAGTATAATCAATTTGGATAACAAATTAGTCGGACAACCATTAGAACTCATGGCTCTACCGCACTACGAGATATTGGCGAAGACACGCAGTTTCCATTTGCAGAGTACAGATCTAAGCAGTCTTCGCGAAATTCAGAACCAAATTACCATGCAAGACGAAATACCAGTTGAATCATTAGACACGATTGGAATGTACCATACCACAATTCCATTTTATTCAATCATACTATTCGGCGCAAGCGCACTGAGCATCTGGTACTTCATTCGTTGCCGCCGCCGTCGAGCTGCGAAAGTAAATATTACAACTGAAACAGCTAATGCCGAGTTGACAGAAGATGAAAGGAGAGCCGCAACTTTTGGCGTCAAGGTCACCAAATAGTTGCTTATCTGGCAGGGGAGGTGTTACGAAGCCAACCTGCAAGCTCAGCACATCGTACCGCCAAAGTGACCGTTCGTATTACGACACCGCGCTTCAGACGTCACCGACTATTGTCATCGCTTTTTCTTTACCTAACTTCGGTGGGAACGGACACTGATATGTTAAACCTTATTCATAAGAAACTAATTTTATAATTTCTCTGTAATTGGTGAACCTTCGAAATACATTTCGTAACCTAAAAGGACTTATTCATTGGAGAGTTTCCCGACACACGCCCCCACACATATCTTGTGTGTTCATTCATGTTTATTTAGCGTTTTGTATGTAAACGTTTTGCACGAGAATATATCGGGATCGAATAGTGACCTTGCTGTGTGATTCTGATTAGTAACTGAATACCTAAGCGTTTTTTTTTAATTACACATGGTGGAACACCGACGCGAAAACGGTTACCACGTATTTAGTATAGGGTTGCCATCCGTCCGGGTTTCCCCGGATTTGTCCTAGTTTGGAGGGCGTCTGGTTGCCGTCCGAGCGGGGTTTCTAGTGTCCGGTTAAAACTTTTTGTGATAGATGTACCGGAATGCAACATTTTTGAGCTAAATTCGCTCACTCTTGCATCCTAGGTTCTCTTAAATATTTTGAAACGTTCCTGATTTTGTTGGTAGATAAATTAATGCACATTTCTCTATGTAAAGTTAAATATATTATAAGAAAGTTAGTAAGTACGTCCGTCAAACACTATGTGAATTGTTCCTGAATAAAATAAATAAAAAAAAGAGAAAAACTATAGTGAAGGCGAAACCGCGGCTACAGCTCGTATGTTTTATAATCTCTATTGATTCTATTGAATGAGATATTTACTTTAAATCATATGACACAATTGATAAGGACTACTACAATCACATATTATCAAGTGATCTGCTGTGTACTGAGTGCATTATGTATCACAAAATGTTTTGAAACATGTTTTTATAAACATAGAAACATGTTTCATAATATTGCGACATTTTTAGGGTTCCGTACCCAAAGGGTAAAACGGGACCCTATTACTAAGACTTCGCTGTCTGTCTGTCTGTCCGTCTGTCTGTCTGTCTCCAGGCTGTATCTCATAAACCGTGATAGCTAGAAAGCTGAAATTTTCACAAATGATGTATTACTATTGCCGCTATAACAACAAACACTAAAAATTAAAAAAAAAATATTAAGGGGGGCTCCCATACAACAGATATGATTTTTTTCCCGTTTTTATAGATAATGGTACGGAACCCTTCGTGCACGAGTCCGACTCGCACTTGGCCGGTTTTTATATCATACTAGCTGTTGCCCAATACCTTCGTTCGCGTGAAATTAATATTAAAAAAAATTACTTCCCTTTTGAATCGAATTTTGTTACCAATTTCAAGGGTTTTGATAGGACAGAGCTAATAAAAATAACTTAATTATATTTCAAAACACTTGGGAACTTTCCTTTAGCAACATTGGTCAAAAATGTTAACATTGCCATCTTAGAATATCTTTCTTCTTAATATTTTTAGACACAACACTCAAGTCTTTGTGTCAAGAACTCATCACTTAGCAAAATATAAATATTTGCAGTTCATCAGTTTAAGAAAACACTCCCGAGTAAAAATAATCAAAAACCTTTCTTTATGGTTTAAAACGAAAACAAGTATTTAAACAAATTAGGTCAACTTAAAGTCAACAGTTTGTTGACCGCCTCGTCGACTGCTGAGCATGAGGTCCTGGGTTCGATTCCCGGGTCGGACAGTGTTATTCTGTTTTTCCATCAGAAAATTTTGTTTGCTCCTGGTTGATGGCAATAGACTCGCTCGTATTACATGAGACTTAATCTCAATAATATAACCATTCAATGGGTCAAAGGACAAAGCGATTCCCGAGGCAATGATGCAGCGGAAGAACTCGCTAGAAGGGGATCGAGCATGGCAGCAGTGGGACCCGAGCCCGTCGTGCCTCTCCCGTTCGGTTACTTACGCACACTGGTAAGGAAACGTACCAGTGCACAACACCACAAGCTATGGCTGGACCATGGCGAGTGCAGGCAGGCCAAGGAAGCACTTCCAACTATCGACGGCCGCTTCGGCTGACCAAGCTACAGCTGCGCTCAATTACAGCCGCCATCACTGGACACGGCTCTTTTAATAAACACCTCTTTGTCATAGGAGTCACAGACAGCCCCCTGTACCGAGCCTGCATGGAGGAAGACGAAACAGCAGCCCACGTGCTTCTGCACTGCCCAGGGGTTGCAACATACAGGGCAAAGTACTTCGGTAACCCAGGTACGCTCCGCGAGATTGTCAGTAGCATCAAGGCGCTGCTGGCCTTCCTCAGGGAATTAGGGTGGATCGAATAAATTTCCCACCCACACGCAAAATACGCGGACATCAGCCCGTTATACTACACTATACTACATGAGACTTAAACATTACTGGAGAAATGTGGATGTAGCTATTAGGTACCTACACCTCTGCCTAACCCTTCGAGGATTACTGGCGTGATGTTATGCAGGTCAACGTAGTCACCAGTTTTTCCATGATCAATGACCTGTTAGTAAACACAAGTGACCTAGAAATGACTCCCTGAGTCATTAGTGAGTCAACACTTCCTAGAGAAATTGAGCAATAAACGTGCTATGGGAATATGATCCTTATTTCCCCTGGGACATCATTTAGTTTCCTTTGGTAGTTGGATTGAGTTGTGATTTTTTGACATTGTTGATTGAGGTACGCTGTTATTTCGTGTCTTGTGGAATTGCATGGAAAAGGCCCGCTTTTTAAAGGGAAAACACATAAATATTATATAGAGTTAAAATGATAAGGTCACGAATTCGAACCCAATGCACGCACCTCTGATTTTTCGGATTCATGTGCGTATTGTATTACTATCACTTGCTTCGGTGAAGGAACACAACGTGAGGAAACCAAAAATGCCTGAGAAATATTTCTCGACGGCATGTAAAGCTAAGTCAGAGGTCCATGGGCGGCATAAAAACTCTAGACACCAGGTTAAGCACTAACCACACGATAAAGAAGAAGAAAGATAAGGAATTTGGTCACATTCATTTCTTGCATGATTGGCAGGGGCGTGCCGTCCATACAGGCAAATAGGCTTAGCCTACCTTAGCCAAATTCATTTATTACAACAAATCAACAATCATGTAATAAAAAATACAAAATATAAAAAGAAAGTTAAAACTCCTGTTATAACACTTATAGCAACTTGTCGCGCCCGTGTGACGTCACACGGGCACACGCTACTACTCCTTAGGCCACCAAACGAACTGCCTTCATTTCTCATCGACTCATTGATGAATTTACGCACACTGGTGCATATTTTCGTGTGTATGAACGGCACACATGTATAGATTATGGGCGGGAACTCCGCCGTAAGGAGACCGCCAGCGCAGTTCTGATTGGCTGGCCTTGAAGGCCAGCCAATCAGAAGTGCCAGTCAAGATGAATGAAATGCAGTGCAGGGTTACCAATTTGTGGAGATTTCCCCGGATCGCGGGGAATTCGAGAAACTGACTACACACTGAAACGATCGTTTCCATAATGACTTGCTACTGTAAAAAAACAGGGTGGTATTGTCGAATATAAACCTTCCAAAAAAATATAAATTATAAGGAATAGCAAAAGCCCTATTAAAATAGTAAAAAAATACATGAATTTTATTTTTTCCCAAAATTTTGTGAAATTTCGCTTTGATTTTTGGGAAGTTAGGAAAATAACTGTGGCAATCCGGCAAAATGATGCAATTATTATTTGGTTTCTAAAGAAGCCATATTTGTGTATCCGCGATCTTGAATGTTTTGCTTTTTTTAACGTACTCAATTAAAAGTAATTTGTTGTTTATTGTTTGTTTATCTACTTAAAAATGGTGTTCTGTTGTGAAGTTTGCGCTGATAATGTGTGTTTGTTAGAAGTTCAAAGTAGTAAGTTTTCGCATTATCGTTTAATGTTAAGATTCAACTTGATTTGATTTTGATGATTTTAAGTTATTTATAAAGATACGAGACGAGTTTGAGTGACTGTGACTGAGTTTGAATCTTCAGAAAATCGTGATTTGAACCTTGAATAATGTGGTGAGTTCTTGTATTTATAACTTTTATAACACGCGTTTTCGGCAATAATCTCGTGAATGTACTTACATCCTTAGCTTCTACAAGTTGTGTGTTCATAATAAACTGATTTCGTTAGTGCTATAAAACTATTGTTTCTTTCACTGGATAGCCTCATACTGTTGTTTTTACAGGCTTTCTTTTCAATATTTTTTTTTTAAATATTATAAATCAATAAATGTGACTACTTTAGGGTCATCATCATAAGTAGAGCGACGTTGTGATGTTGCGCGAAGTTTTTTTTTTTGGGTATCCGTATGCGTGGCCTACCTTCCGTGGAGAACCACTGCACGCCACTGATGATTGGCACAAAACATCCTTATTGTTTAGGACCATGTTTATTTCCATCAACACAAACGCCAGACACTTATTTTAGAATTATTTAGTACTCGTAGCACAGTATGACTATTTGGCTCTTAAGAAAAACTCTACACCGGACGCCTGAGGAAGGACAGCGTCGTCGAGGTGACCGCGGTGAGGGTGGCGTGACGATCTGATCATGTTTGCGGGGCGAACATGGGCAGGGATCGAAAGGGGAGGCCTTTGCCCAGCAGTGGGACTCGAGCATAAAGGGTTCCATACCATCGTAGACGCCCTTTAATTAATTTTTATTATTTGGATTTATAGCGGCAACAGAATTACACATTCTGTGAAAATTTCAACTGCCTACCTATTTCATAACTTTCTGTGAAAATTTCAACTCAACCTCAACCTCAATGCCCGTGTCAAGAACTCATCACTTAGCAAAATATAAATATTTGCAGTAGGTACATCAGTTTAACAAAACACTCCCAAGTAAAAAAATCAAAAACATTTCTTTATGGTTTAAAACGAAAACAAGTTTTTAAACAAATTAGGTCAACGTAAAGTCAATAGTTTGTTGACTGTCTCGTCGCAAAAGCGACTGCTGAGCATGAGGTCCTGGGTTTGATTCCTAGGCCGGGCCAAGCGTTATTGGGTTTTTCTTTCCGAAATTTCTCAGAAGCAAACAGTAAAAAATAAATTCGGTACAGTCAACTTTTAGTTTTTTTTTTTTTCAAATCTACCAATTTCATTACAGTATCAGGTAGACCTTGTTCATAGAAACCATTTATATTCTGAGAAGCATGGCCCTACGATGCACAGTTTCCGAGTTATGGGCCTTCGATAGAGAACATTCAAACCGGGATCCAACCCACGCTCCATGAGGTATTTCTCAATAAAACTATGAGTAATAGTTGGTGAAAGCAACTTGCATATTTCTGACAAAGCCAAGGGACTTCCCAGTATTAGCTCGTTACCATAATTATATTACTTACATTTACTGTAATTACCATAAATTATGTGATTAGTCATAAATGGGCTTTGGTGAGTAATGAGTTGTAAGAAGTTTGTAATAATGTTTTAACAGAAATAATTGAATACTTTTAAAATAGTTAAAGTTTATTTTACCTATGATTTTTTTTTAGTAAATTATTTAAGTACATGGAATTGTTTTAAATATTGTGTTTGTCTTATGGACAGACATCAACACACCTGTTTTTGGGATCATCAATTATTTTTAATCCTTATTTTATTAGACATGCATCACCAGCTTCAGTGAGAGTGTCAGACAAGAAAGAACTGAAGAAGTAAAGACAAATGGCTTAAAAGATTTAGTTACTTGATCTACAAAAAGATAAAAAGAAGTAAAAACAGATAATATTCTAGTATTGTATTGAAAATAGTTTAAGATTCTTTGTTAGATATTGTCAAAAATTATCTGATTGGGAAACTGGGTCAGTGTTCACAAAATATAAGAAAGACTATCTCTTTAAAAAAAATCTTCAAATAACACAATGTTATGAAACTTGTTCTGACATTATTTTTATAAAATGTCATGTTTATTTCTTAATTTGTATGAGTTGAGAATGGAAACTAGTGTGATACGGCTATCACCAATTGACTATCAACATCAAACTTATTCCAGTTAAAAATGCATTGTTGTAAAACTAATAAACCAACTTCATTCAAAGTCCATTATGAAAGTTTTAAAAGTTTCATAATTACAAAGTTTCAGCTTTCAAGAACTTTCCAGTTCATTCCAGATAGAACACAAAGAGGTTCCAATGCAATGTGTCACCATAAAACCTTCTTAGCACAGTCCATCACCAAAAACAATTAAAAAAACTGACCTGAACTAAACATTCTTCCTAACATTGTGTTAGGATGAGCTGTGAACTGCGCAGGGTCCACGACGAACCTCGTATTGTCCACCACCAGCGTTATACGGTCTTCTCCAAGCTGGTTCGTCGTCTTCTGCCCATTTCTGGTCGGTTCCTGAGCCGTCGACGTCGAAGGAGTCGGAGTATTGGCGGTTAAATTTTTCGGCAGCATCGTAGGACGCGTTCGGATATTAGGGCCAGTACGCTTCGATAGCCGCTTGCGACGCTCCTCGTCCCTTCTATACTCCTCCGTATCGCTACTACTGTCTGGATAGAAGAAGGGACGTCTTTCGGTCATGGCCTCAGGCCCCTGAGTCTGCGAGTCTGACATAGGCGTGTGCTCGTCCCCGCGAGCCCTTACATCACGGTCGACGCTCCTTTGTCCACGCGACGGCGATCCGTTACTGGAGGCCGTTTTAGATTATATTACAATTAAACTAGTAAAATAAAGGAAGAATTTTCGCAAAAACGTCAACGTAACAAGTTTGACAATTGTTAGTGGTGTTGCACGCAAGCAAAATGTTAATGAATTTCGAGACATCTGTGTAGCTAGTTATTCTGCTCATGAGGTAACTAAACTCATTACAAAAAGAATAAAATATCATTATTTTGTTTCGTTATTAACAACTTAAAAATCGTTTTATTTTAACTAAAGGTTGTTCAACTAGTTTAAATAAACATAAAACTGATATTTTTTCGCGGAAAATACCGCACGTGTGAATGCCATGTGTGTATTGGCTAACGGAATATTTCTGCAGTTCATGTCCATTGTTATGTTTATGTCAATTTCGCGCACTCAAAGATACACGTATAAGTTCAGTAAATTCCAAACCAAATAAAAATAACATCACAAAAATAGTATCACGACTGCCTTTGACATTACTACCAATGTCTGTCTCGATGAATGCATTTAAAAAAAAGTTAAAAACTTGAATGAATCGGCTGTTGACCTTTCCACTGTCAAATGCGGAAATTGGTTAAATACTACAATAGTTTTTTACTAAATAGTGTTAGTATACACATCCCACCTAATCGAGCTGTGAATAAATGTGATAATCAACCAAAAACTAAAGTGCCGTGACTATAAGAATAGTGTAAAAAAGTGTAATTATAAGACGACGCTCCTAGGGCGTTACTCATTTTTAACTGTAAAAATTGCAAGAAATGGAACCAAAGGAGGAATATCATGACCCTGATTACCCGGAAGCCCTGGTCTGCGTCAAAGAGGAGCCCCCAAGCTTCTCAGAAGAGGAGAAAGTTGAGAAAATCAAAGAAATTATCAGGCGGGAATTTTTGAATGAGTTAGAAATCCGTGAAAATGAAGTCATGCTCATAGATCAACGGTTTGTTGTGTTCTTCTAGCTTTGTTTCTATTTATAAAACCTTTTTGAGTTCAATTTATGAGTGTATAATTTAAATAGCATATTTATAAACACCATGTGGTGTTTTGTGATCAGATTTCTCCCTGCAATCTTTGTTCTGTCATTTTTGTTTATTATTATTATTTTGTTTGAAGTTCGGAACTTGACGATATATTTAATTAACTTAGCCAAGCCAGTTAAAGTAAACTTTATCTCTCTCAAACTTTGAATACTTGAATTTCTTGTTTCTTTAAACCACCTTTGTATTTATTGGTTTAGTGTATTTGATTGGGAAACATATTGTTTCCCAATCAAATACACTTCATAAACTTAGGTAACTGCTTATTTTGTGATAGGCTCATAGTTTATTTCATATTATTTTGAAACAAATATTCTTATTACTTATTCATAGATGAAGAGCCCCTCCATACTTGTAACTATAGATATATGGCTTCTTTGTAACCTTACTTTCACACCTGTCAATAAAGCTCTTTGTAACCAAATGTTTTCTTGAAATGGTACTGGTTTTGTTGATTAAAACACACACTAAACTTAACTACAGTAATAATACTGAAAAAAAATAATTTGTTTTCATATCTGTACTAATATTTAACCACAAAAGTAACTCCGTCTCAAATCTGCAGCTTGAACCTTTTGTTTGGTTCTTAAGGGTTGTAGTGTGATCTATACGTAAATAAAATTGAATAGAATAGAATATTTATTAGCGTAAAACATGGTATACCAGGGTATTAAATACAAATTGAGGCACAAGCGTGTTTAGCTAGGATAAAACATAGCATGCAAAATTTTAAAGACGAGTTAAGCAACAACAATCGTTAAAACATCAACATTTTTTATCTATAAATTTTTTTAAACTACAAAAACTACACTTGAGTAACCACTTATGAAATTTAATTTTAAATAATTTAGAATTTAAAGCTTTGAAATGTCTTGGTATTTTATTATAAATGCACACACACATTGCCAAGCAGTTATTATTGTATTTAGACAGTCTAGGCAAATCATTTAACACCAGTTTATATGGATCTCGTCGGTTCCGAGGATTGACATCATTTGAAGTCTTAAATAGTTGCTTATTTTTCATAACAAACACATATTTCGAAAATGTAAAACGATGTTAACGGTAACAAATCAAGTTTTTTAAATATTGGTTGACATGAGTCGTCGAGCTTAAGTCCACAATTTGCTCTCATGCACTTTTTTTGAGCGATGAATGCTCTTTGGAAGTCAGTGCTGTTACCCCACATTTTTAGTCCATGACATTACAGCAGTTTTTATATTAGTTACATTTATTACTTGTTTTAATGTATAAACAAATTTATTAATTTTAGTGCTAACATTGTCTATGTGCTCTTTTCTTTTTTAGGGTTCCGTACCCAAAGGATAAAACGGGACCCTATTACTAAGACATCGCTGTCTGTCTGTCTCCAGGCTGTATCTCATAAACCGTGATAGCTAGAAAGCTGAAATTTTCACAAATGATGTATTACTATTGCCGCTATAACAACGAATACTAAAAATTAAAAAAAAAAATATTACAGGGGTCTCCCATACAACAGATATGATTTTTTGCCGTGTTTATAGATAATGGTACGGAACCCTTCGTGCGCGAGTCCGACTCGCACTTGGCCGGTTTTTCTATGTGTTTTCTTTTTCTTACTTTGAAGTGTCTGTTTGTAATTTTAAAATATTTTTTTTTTTACTGAATGCATATTAAATTGTGTATATACTTGTATAACAACAAAAAATATTTTGACTCTTTCGGTCTGTTTGTTCCAATTAACTTTGACAGGAGTTTTACTGGTTAGCTTTTACTGCTGGCTGCTGAATGATTATTAACATATGCCCTGTGTGCATTGAATTTTGTTAACAATTTCTAGGGTTTATTTCAAGGGGCACGAAACCCTAATTCATTTTCTAAAATAAAAGTAGACAAAGTTACTCCTTATAACATCAAAAAAAGCCAGTAACAGTCCTGTCAAAATCGGTCCAGCCATTTCGGAGATTACCCAGATCAAAATAGACAGACAAAAATAAATGTTTTTTTATGTTTTAAGTACTATATCTACTTTCACATGCATTCAGTAAAAAGCTGTTATTTTGAAATTACAAACAGTCACTTCAATTTTATTTATTTGTTAATATAGATTGATAAGTTGTGGATGTCTCCCAGAACCACTATCTATTCACTCCTACCTCGCCTCAAACAAATATATAATGTATTGGTTTCCAGAATGTCCATATCACGTCGTCTACTCCATCGTCTTCGGTACGCGTTAGTGAACAGTTACTACAAGGATCAGAAACTGTTGATCTCTAATGGTCAGATGCAGGATGAGATCGCTGCACAGCATGAGCCCAGGGCGAGGGCTGAGGTGAGGAGTTTATCTAAAGTTAATGTAGAACATCTTCTCTTGTCTTAAGCATGGTAGCAACAGACTGCCCGCAAGATGCAATAGGACTCATAATCTTGGACATGTTACTGGCAATCAAAACTCAGTTTCCCTGCAAAGGATGAGTTGTTGTAGTGAATCATTGCGGTAAGTCTGGAGGTGACCGCCACCAATATGTAGTAGCAAACTTTGTTAGAACAACATGGCCTCCTGTTGCCATTTATCTATGTTAAGGGTTTTGGTTTCCGCACTTAGTCCTTAAAGTGGACCATTGTGCGTGAGCCATGGTGGCCGTTACTCCAAACAGCCCACCTCCCTCCAGAAGCATATCAAACTTCCCGGTCTTCTCAGGACATCCGCAAGGGAACTTGGTGTTCCAAGAGTCTCGTCGCGGATCTGGGTACCGTTTCCTCAGCCTACATGCACGCCCTGCACAGGGGACTGTCAGTGATACCTAGGGTGTGGAAGTGTTTGTTCAGTGAGCAGTGTCCAGTGATGGTCCCCGCCACCAGTCACAGGCTATCTCTGTCCAGGCGCAGAAGGCGCTTGGTTTCCTATCCATTTTTATAAAACCATGTAGATACCAGTTGTCATTGCAATTGATCACCTTTCTCAATGCTTTTACAGTTGGTTGGTTGCCTTCGCAATTCTATTTTTAAGCAGTTTTTTAGCTGAAATGAATGAGTTAAGTTCTTTATCGTGTGGTTAGTGCCTAACTTGGTGTCAGAGTTTTTATGCCGTCCATGGGCCTCTGACTTGGCTTTACATGCCGTCAAGAAATATCTCCCAGGCATGCTGGTTTCCTCACGATGTTTTTCTTCACCGAAGCAAGTGATAATTATACAATACGCACATGAATCCGAAAAATAAGATGTGCGTGCCTTGGGTTCGAACCCGAGACCTATGACTTGGCAGTCCGACGGTCACACCACTATAGGCTATCACTGCTATGGGAGTTAAGTTATGAAGAGCTTTTGTCAAGTAGTGTGGGTTAAATTTCCATACTGAAAAACTAAGTTAATTCGACCATCTCATCTAAAATATTATCGAACTGCTACTGTTACTATTTTTTAAATTATTTCATCAATGAGAAGCTAGATTATCCCGGAGTGTCATAGGCTATATTTAAAACGTTCCTCTGGGATTATTTTCCACCATAACGCGAGCGAAGCCGCGGACAAAAGCTTGTATTCTAATAACCCCTCTCCGCCCACAGGTATCCACAATACTCCGCGAGGGTCAGCGTCGCCTGCACCCGTCAGTACGCAAACTGCTGGGCAAGCAGACTGTCGACCTGGACGAGATATTCAAGACCAGGGCGCCGAGGAATAAGAGTAGGAAAGATTATTCGGTGAGTCCATTGTTTTATACTATTTTCATCATTCTTCTCCCCTTATTTCGATTTATTAGGGCCTGGCGCAGCAGCGTTTTATATTTCTCCATTATTCACCATCTCACTACGTCCTATAGCCATATTTTCCAGACCACCATACGCCGTCACTAAAAATAATAGTTGTAATCCCGGGAGGGTTAGGCAGAGGTGTACCTAATAGTACACCCATATTTCGGCAGTTATATTTTAAGTTCCATGTAAGAGGGGGCGAGCCTATTGTCATCAACCGGGCGTAAATCCAGACTCCGTGGCTGTTACTGAGAAATTCCTCACGGAAAAACCTAATAACACTTTGCCTGAATTTTTGGCAAAAATTCCGGACATGGCGGTTTGCACACGATGTTTTCCTTTACCTTTTTAAGAGCAGGGTGATGAAATAAATTACACAAAGTAATGCGCCTGCCTGTGGTCGAAGCCACGACTTGCTGCTCGTAAGTCGGGGCCGCCACCACTGGGCCACCGCTGCCCCAGATTTTTTTTCAACTTGCTTGAAAATAGCAGTGTGGTAACTATTCAATTAGGCTTTAGCTACAGTAGTTGCTACTGCAAATGCTTTAGAAGTTAAACCTCAGTGGCCAAAAGAACGTTATTAAATAATTTCTTGAATTTTGTAAACGGGGTCCAGGCGTCATGTTCGTAAACGGGCGCTGTCAGTTGTGACTCATGGTCATCTCTTAGTTGCCGCGGCTTATTTGAATTAATTATTTAATTTTTGAATTGTTCTTTTACTATGGACACTTTTAACGTGCAAATCTTGCTGCATCTTACCACATAATACCATCTCAACATGAATGATGTAACCAAGGTTTTGCAACAATATTATGATTTAAATTAATAGAGTGTCCATGGAGTTTCTTGCCCGTTCTTCTCCATAGAGATCTACGCCTTGGAATGGGCAACTGCAGTACTTTCACAGTTTCTATGTCTTGTGACTGAGACTGTAGCTATATTTCATTGTTGTCATTGTCTCGACAGTTCAAAAGTGCCTGTAACTGACCTACTTGAAACTGAAAATAAATACTTTGATTTTTATTTTGAATGCACAAATGCATTGTCAGTCTTGCTACAGTGCAAATCGCGACGCATAAAATCTCGCCCCAGTTATATTTGTATCGCGGATTCGTCTCAATTATTATAAGTGCCCTATTGTGTACCAATTTCGCTGGGTCGTGCAGAGATTTATGGGAATTTTCCTTTGGCAAATTTTTAGCAGCCAGGAGACTTGTTTTATGACTAAGTTTTGATAATAGGCTTATTCTTTTTATTTTTTTGAAAACCATGTCCATAATAAATATGAGTCACGTTAATATTCTTAAACAACACAGACGCAATTAATATTAAGAATTTATTGTCACATTATTGTGACCATTTTACGAATTGTAATGTAATTCATATTATTATCCTGTTATGACTGATTAGTCAAAGTCTTATTAGGTTTTACCATTAGAAATGTTTCAGTAGTAGCCCGGACATCGGTGGCGAAGGTTTCATACAACTCGATTCCTTCCGGATTTCCTTTGAAAAATGGCACAGTCAGTATTCTATAGACAAATAATATAATCACATTAAAGATGTGTACTCCGGCTACGAAAATTGACCCTTCGCCACTGCCGGACATTATATCCATTTGATGGCCTTGCTCTTCCATGATACATGGAACTTAAATAATAACCGGTTCAATAAGATTAGTGCCGTCACTTCTTCATCCCACTTAAACCAATAGGAAGGGCGGCTCTTGGGTACCGTCTTAGGTTATCATGCGTATAAACCACTGAACCGATCATCCTGAATTTTTTTTATGCTTTCTTGACGGCTCCGTGAAGAGTCCGTTTACACCGTTTATGTGAATGACCTTTCATTTTATTACACCTCATCATCATCTGCGTAGCCTTTTCCCAACTATGTTGGGGTCGGCTTCCAGTCTAACCGGATACAGCTGAATACCAGTATTTTACATGGAGCGACTGCCTATCTGACCTCCACAACCCAGTTAGTGCTAGGCAATACGATAGGAGTAAGACTGGTTGTCAGACTTTCGGGTCACTGACTACCTTGTAACGACTGTCAAAGATCTACAAATGACAGCCGGGACCAACGGCTTAACGTGCTTTCCGAGGCACGGAGGAAATTCGGTATGTACAGCCCGCGCCAAACTTTGTGACCGCCTTGAATATAGTCGCGAGTAGTACATTTTGTGTTCTGCGCAATACAATGAGCCTAGTTTCGGGGCGGCCACAAAGTTTGGCGCGGGCTGTAATGGGTGGTCCTCCATCCACGGACCAACCTAGGTAAGCACGGCTTAGCCTAAAGATCGACCCGAGGAGCTGTTCTTATTTAGCCACGATTTTAGTAAACCTCATGTTAACCCTAAATTGACTTTATTTTCCACAGGCAATGCTCCAAAAACGCAACTACACTATCTCAGCGGACACGACGAAGACTCTCCGTCCGGACCGCAAGCCGAGCGAGATGATTCTCGAGCTGAATGAGGAGCCCTGCACCAGTCGCCCTAAAAAGATACCGAGACATCTGGAGCCCAAGATCACGAATGTGGTAACGTTAGACGAGGTGACGAGGAATAAAATGAAGTACCGATATAGGATCGTAATTGGTGAGTTGTAGCTTAAGAGGGGTCATCATCATCATCATCATCATCTTCCTGCCCTTGTCCCATTCTACTTGGGGTCGGCGCAACACTTTTTCTTCTTCCATTCTGACGGCACGGTTGGCGCAGTGGTCAAGCGATTGACTGCTGCGCTGCATGTCGCGGGTTCGATTCCCGTACGGAACAAATATTTGTATGACCTACGAGTAGTTGTTCCGGGTCTGGGTGTTTTTCTATCTATAATATGTATGTATTTACAAAAAAAAAAACTGTATATATGTAGTTTATCAGCCATCTAGCTACCATAACACAAGCATTAGGTTGCTTAGCTTGGGACTAGATGGTGCTGTGTGAAATGTCCAGGGATATTATTTATTTATTTATTTTATTCTCCCCTGTCAGACGTCACGGCATCATTTACTCCTTTCTCTTTCATATCATTCCTCACACAATCCATCCATCTTTTCTTTGGCCTCCCTCTCCCTCTCCATCCATCAACATTAATATCCATCACGTTTTAACATGTGTTTCATCCCTCCTCATTACATGTCCATACCAAGATACTCAAGATAGACGACTTCCTTTCAGTTTAAGAAATTCCAAAACAAACGCGAAGTTGCAAAGTTTCTTCGTTGAAATTGTATGTTTTTCGTTCGTTGCTTGAAATAACAATTTGTTGGTAAAAATACAGTTTGTTTTTAATGGCATGCACATGAACCTGAGGGCTCGATCAGACACGCAAAAACCGCGCGATTACCATATCCGTATCTGAACGCAGGCGCCACCACACTTCTTCGAAAATATACCTAAAAGAATATAGAGTATATTTTTTAAACGAGTAAGTAGTAAATGATGAGAAAATCTCTCTCAAAATGGTTGTGCAATGGGGGCTATTGCGCATGAATTCGCCGCTAGAGGCGGTAGTGTAGATCGGTAGTAAGGTCTTCCGAAATGTCAGATTTCATAGAGTGTTAGCGCGTTGCGCGCTTTTTTTTACGTATTTTTATTTAATAATATTCACGATTGTGGTCTAGATTCAGCCAGGTTCATAAATGACGGAGTTATGAGGTTTGAACAAATATTTAATTAAAAAAAATACAACCGACTTGACCACCTCCTCCATTTTTTTGAAGACGGTTAAAAATAGGCGAGTTCTTCTATGATTGTAACAGCTATATATTAAGTTATTATTATGTATTGTTTCCAGGCAACACATCGAAGTACGCGCCGGCCGCGTCCGCCGCGGACCGCAGCACGCACAAGTGGCTGCTGTACGTGCGCGGGCCGCGCGCCGCGCCCGACGTGTCGCGCCTCGTCACGGCCGTCAGCGTGCGCCTGCACCACTCCTACGCGCCGCACCACCAGGTGCACATAGAGTGAGTAGTCTATTACACAAGTGGCTGCTGTACGTGCGCGGGCCGCGCGCCGCGCCCGACGTGTCGCGCCTCGTCACGGCCGTCAGCGTGCGCCTGCACCACTCCTACGCGCCGCACCACCAGGTGCACATAGAGTGAGTAGTCTATTACACAAGTGGCTGCTGTACGTGCGCGGGCCGCGCGCCGCGCCCGACGTGTCGCGCCTCGTCACGGCCGTCAGCGTGCGCCTGCACCACTCCTACGCGCCGCACCACCAGGTGCACATAGAGTGAGTAGTCTATTACACAAGTGGCTGCTGTACGTGCGCGGGCCGCGCGCCGCGCCCGACGTGTCGCGCCTCGTCACGGCCGTCAGCGTGCGCCTGCACCACTCCTACGCGCCGCACCACCAGGTGCACATAGAGTGAGTAGTCTATTACACAAGTGGCTGCTGTACGTGCGCGGGCCGCGCGCCGCGCCCGACGTGTCGCGCCTCGTCACGGCCGTCAGCGTGCGCCTGCACCACTCCTACGCGCCGCACCACCAGGTGCACATAGAGTGAGTAGTCTATTACACAAGTGGCTGCTGTACGTGCGCGGGCCGCGCGCCGCGCCCGACGTGTCGCGCCTCGTCACGGCCGTCAGCGTGCGCCTGCACCACTCCTACGCGCCGCACCACCAGGTGCACATAGAGTGAGTAGTCTATTACACAAGTGGCTGCTGTACGTGCGCGGGCCGCGCGCCGCGCCCGACGTGTCGCGCCTCGTCACGGCCGTCAGCGTGCGCCTGCACCACTCCTACGCGCCGCACCACCAGGTGCACATAGAGTGAGTAGTCTATTACACAAGTGGCTGCTGTACGTGCGCGGGCCGCGCGCCGCGCCCGACGTGTCGCGCCTCGTCACGGCCGTCAGCGTGCGCCTGCACCACTCCTACGCGCCGCACCACCAGGTGCACATAGAGTGAGTAGTCTATTACACAAGTGGCTGCTGTACGTGCGCGGGCCGCGCGCCGCGCCCGACGTGTCGCGCCTCGTCACGGCCGTCAGCGTGCGCCTGCACCACTCCTACGCGCCGCACCACCAGGTGCACATAGAGTGAGTAGTCTATTACACAAGTGGCTGCTGTACGTGCGCGGGCCGCGCGCCGCGCCCGACGTGTCGCGCCTCGTCACGGCCGTCAGCGTGCGCCTGCACCACTCCTACGCGCCGCACCACCAGGTGCACATAGAGTGAGTAGTCTATTACACAAGTGGCTGCTGTACGTGCGCGGGCCGCGCGCCGCGCCCGACGTGTCGCGCCTCGTCACGGCCGTCAGCGTGCGCCTGCACCACTCCTACGCGCCGCACCACCAGGTGCACATAGAGTGAGTAGTCTATTACACAAGTGGCTGCTGTACGTGCGCGGGCCGCGCGCCGCGCCCGACGTGTCGCGCCTCGTCACGGCCGTCAGCGTGCGCCTGCACCACTCCTACGCGCCGCACCACCAGGTGCACATAGAGTGAGTAGTCTATTACACAAGTGGCTGCTGTACGTGCGCGGGCCGCGCGCCGCGCCCGACGTGTCGCGCCTCGTCACGGCCGTCAGCGTGCGCCTGCACCACTCCTACGCGCCGCACCACCAGGTGCACATAGAGTGAGTAGTCTATTACACAAGTGGCTGCTGTACGTGCGCGGGCCGCGCGCCGCGCCCGACGTGTCGCGCCTCGTCACGGCCGTCAGCGTGCGCCTGCACCACTCCTACGCGCCGCACCACCAGGTGCACATAGAGTGAGTAGTCTATTACACAAGTGGCTGCTGTACGTGCGCGGGCCGCGCGCCGCGCCCGACGTGTCGCGCCTCGTCACGGCCGTCAGCGTGCGCCTGCACCACTCCTACGCGCCGCACCACCAGGTGCACATAGAGTGAGTAGTCTATTACACAAGTGGCTGCTGTACGTGCGCGGGCCGCGCGCCGCGCCCGACGTGTCGCGCCTCGTCACGGCCGTCAGCGTGCGCCTGCACCACTCCTACGCGCCGCACCACCAGGTGCACATAGAGTGAGTAGTCTATTACACAAGTGGCTGCTGTACGTGCGCGGGCCGCGCGCCGCGCCCGACGTGTCGCGCCTCGTCACGGCCGTCAGCGTGCGCCTGCACCACTCCTACGCGCCGCACCACCAGGTGCACATAGAGTGAGTAGTCTATTACACAAGTGGCTGCTGTACGTGCGCGGGCCGCGCGCCGCGCCCGACGTGTCGCGCCTCGTCACGGCCGTCAGCGTGCGCCTGCACCACTCCTACGCGCCGCACCACCAGGTGCACATAGAGTGAGTAGTCTATTACACAAGTGGCTGCTGTACGTGCGCGGGCCGCGCGCCGCGCCCGACGTGTCGCGCCTCGTCACGGCCGTCAGCGTGCGCCTGCACCACTCCTACGCGCCGCACCACCAGGTGCACATAGAGTGAGTAGTCTATTACACAAGTGGCTGCTGTACGTGCGCGGGCCGCGCGCCGCGCCCGACGTGTCGCGCCTCGTCACGGCCGTCAGCGTGCGCCTGCACCACTCCTACGCGCCGCACCACCAGGTGCACATAGAGTGAGTAGTCTATTACACAAGTGGCTGCTGTACGTGCGCGGGCCGCGCGCCGCGCCCGACGTGTCGCGCCTCGTCACGGCCGTCAGCGTGCGCCTGCACCACTCCTACGCGCCGCACCACCAGTATGCTTAGTGCGAGTCTCATACTAAAATTCGAGTAACGTCTCGATCGCGTAAATCGAGTTTACGTCAGACGCATCGACCACCGTTAAATTGTGAGTGTGGGTTACCAATACATACAACTTACTCACCGCGTTCATTCACCGTGAGAAGTGACGATTGGTGAACGAACGAAACGAACAACCGATCGAACGTTGGTAACCCGGCCAAAATAAATCGACATTCGTATTTTGTGTTCATGGTAGAAGCGACTGCCTATTCAAATTGTGGTGGTTATACAACGAATTTGGAGGTTAATTTTTGTTTGTGTTTACAAAAGTTTGTGATTTGCATACTTACAGTTTTTAATATTATTGATAAAAATGAAGTCTACCCCGTCCCAATTTGAAATGCTGGTGACATAAATGAAGCAGTAAGTGTAATTTATATAATTTGGTGTGTAGTGAACTTAATCCAATCTGTGAACTTTGTAAAACTAAGTTTGTTACTTTTTAGGCATGGGGCATGGAGATCTAAGCAAATTATCGACTAATGCCCGAAGTAGGATAACGAGCATACGGAATTGGGAGGAATTTACTGCTTTATTGAACAGTGATGGTGCTGGTGACACTAAAACCACAGAAATGGAAGTAGGTTTGTCAAAAAGTTAATTGCTAACCCAGTTTGGTTTGAATTGGATATGGTGATGGGGAATAAAGTGTTGGCTTCTTTGTATGCTTTAAGGCTTGGAGTGACTTCAAGAATAATACCAAAAAAAGCTGCACGTTTGCATCAAGCAGCTAGTGGTACCGGTGGTGGGCCCGCAGTTTCTGCCAAATATCTGATTTAGAGCAGTGAGTTCTAAATCTGATGGGTTTCCAAGTAGCTACAGAATTGGCAGTGGAAGAGGCTGGGTTGTCACAGGTATATTTTAAATTCTTATACCGATATTACATAAGTACATGGCTTGTTGATTTAATGATTGATTGCGGTACCTACATTGGTGTCTTATAAATTGTATTCTCTTACAGGAAGTTCACATTCAGCACAGTCCTAACAATGATGATGAACAAAGCACACAAAGCTCTCCATCAGTTTGAATAATGTAAGTTGCCTGGAATATAACCTTGCTCTTTAAAAATGGGTACCTTATATGGTTTCTAATAAAACATGTAACATAATTATATATTTTCTGTTTCAGATTCTCTGAAATGCGAACCAAGTTGAGACTAATATTGCCTCAACAGCTCAATCACCACTGTCACCGTCACTCTTGCAAATTTCAAAGAACAACAACACAAAGATAACATCAAATTGAGAAGAGAGCAGAATCGAATAATAGACTGGCAAGCAATAGGCGGAAGAGTTGTTAATGTTTTGGAATAACTAGCTGATAAATACTCTTAAGATTAATTACAAAAATTATATTTATCAACTATGTTCTTGTTAATAGAGAAATATTAAATAAATAATATAATACAGGCCTTTGCCCAGCCGTAGGACAGTTACAGGCTGGTATTGTTATTATTTTATTTCGAATATCTTTATTATACACTCAGCGACACAGAATCGCGCTTATCTTGCATATTCTACCTGCAATAACAAAAACTTTCAAGTGTTTCCAATGTTTCTTTCTTATGAGAGGGGTACAAAAAACGTTTACATTTAGTCCAAGAGTGCAATTTAATAGTGCATTAGGGAGTCACTTTAATTTTTTTGTGGAATTATGTTACTGAGTGTTTTATGATGTTATTCCACTTGATGCAATTTACATTCTACAGATTGAAGTGTTTCCTTTATAACTGTTTGTTACTTTAAATGCTGAAACTATAATGAAGTCCGAACTCAACTGTGAATTATTGTCATGATAGTAATATCGGACTTAAACGGGTATTCAGTCATCTTATGTTTTACACATGGTAAATGTTGCAAAATAGTCTTTAAGTTAAATGATTAGAACCAAATTACTGATTATATCATGCTTAACTAAAGCAGGTGTTATGTGTGTGTGCATATTTTATTTGTGTTTCTCATGTCTGGAACAATTAACTTGTTATTTATTATTATTGTGTAAATAGTTATCTAATATTTGAAGTGTTGTAGAAAATATCAAAATAAAGTTCCTGGTTTGAACCATAATTTCAAGAAAGAATTATGTTAATAAAAGTATTGCAACCTTAGTGTTTGGTATTTTAATACTGTTCCTTTATAATAAAGTAGCTTAGCGTCATTTTACAATGAGCTCACTAGGTATATTCTTACAAATCTATACTTAGAAATGTTTAGTATTATTAATTTTACTTAATATGCAGTGTGTGATGAATGTAACACAAGCAGTTGCTCCATATAAACGTACCATGGGTATTCTGCAGCATCAAGTGAAATTGGAAGCCCAAACCAACGTTGGGCAAGCCTTAAGGTCTGATTTTGGTTAGGAAAACAAGATTATAGTGTTATACAAGTGTTTCATAATTTATTCTAGACCAATCAGTCACTATTACAATGCCTTAACTTATATAGAAATCTAATTTAAGAAACTAAATAAGAGTAAAAAGATCTCGACCATTTTAGGGATCTAAAGAATACAATATGTGCCACCACCATCGGCAAGATACAAATATCTATAAAATACTAGCTTCATAGGAGGAACATGGTACTTACTCACACATGTGCTATGCAAATACATAATTAACATATTACAGATTTAATTTATCAAAAAAAAATTAAACTAATATGTACAACAACATATGCTTAATATCATAAACATCATTAGGTATTTTAAAATTAAATGTGTTCAAGTCTTCTAACTAATTGTTCCTTTAGAACCCTTTGATTAGGTCAGACGTTGAACCACCTATTACTCTCTCTGTGGGAATGGGCTCAGTGTTATCTAGTTCTTCATGTTCCAATCCTAAAAACAAAAATTATTTATTATTTATTAAATAGTCATTTGTGCCATTGATTACTTAATTAATACCAGTGATGTCCTCTTCTTCTAGAACATTCAGATCAATGCCAATATTATGTAAAACGCAGTAGGCTTGTATAATTCTTGCACATTTCAGCGGCTTGTAGTAGTAGAGCTCTCTATCTTTGTTTAGACATCGCCATCGATTCTTCAAACATATTTTCTATGACGACTGGCTGCCACATGCTTATGGTTGTAATTGTCTTTTGGTGCAAGGACTGCATATAATGGTTGATATCACTGCTTTCCCATATAAAAGAATCATGATTTGCACCTTCAATATTGGCATTTACATTTAAAATTCTATATTGGTCATCACATATATCTGTAAAATAAAAATACATTTAAGAAAAATAAATCTTTAAGAAGTTAAGAATAAATCATAACTAACTAGGTATATCTAATTAAATTATTATTTAGGTACCATTTGAACATTTATTGAATGATAGTGCTTGCGGCAATAAAACAGATGTTCTTCATCTTTTGGTGGGCCAATATTCTAAAATGGCTACAATCAATACACCCGATTACTCCGGGTATTCCATATTTGTCACAAAACCTGAAACAAACAACATACATTTCATATTACAATGATACTGATATTGAATAATTATTTACAGTATTTAAATCATTTAGACCATACCTTTGACTGATTGTTTGCCTGGTAATTGAAGTATTAGGAAACCCAATATATTTTCTTAGTATGTTCTTATGTGTCAGAGACTTGGTTCCCTCTTCAGTGTACACTACACATTTTTTGTGAAACGTTTTTATCAACTCCCACTGGGCGCTGGTAAGACCCAGTTGCATAAAAAAGGAGGGCTGTAAGGACCTAAAATAATAAACATGGAAAATAAGGACATTGTGCCAGGGGGCATGTTGAAAAAAGTGTTTCAAAAGTACTGATACATTACCTTATTTTTCAAGGATACCCGTTGAAACGACTAAACCAGCCAGCTACCTAAGCTCTCGGCACAAAAACCTGACAAAACTCTTAGGAAGCCTATATCTTCTCTTAAATTCAGCCTCCGGAAGGTCTCATAACGGATTGCTCGAGTTACGTGCTCTTGTACGACCAATGCACGTTAAATTACGCTCATCTTGTGCTCTCGCGGTCTCAAACATCCTCCAAGCGAAGTACATACGAGATGCCATTGTAATTTTTATTCACAATATGAAATTAAATTAAATTACTTTGTTATTTCACCACTCTCGCGATGCTCTCACCACAAAATCTTACGTGACAACTTTACGCGCTCGCAAGTGACTGCGTTTCTTATTCGAGCTGTCAAAACTGTCAAAATTGTAACTTACACTCGCGTTACACATGCAAAATGCTCGAAACCGTGCTCACTTGCGAGGAGCACTCACTCGTCACCATCGACGACGTAAATTTTAAAACTCACACTCACAAAATTTAGTTCTCACGTATGACGCTAGGTGGCGCTTACCCAGCGCCATACAAATGTGCGTAAACGTTAACGCGCTCGATACGTAAAAAAAACTTGCACTAAGCATACAGGTGCACATAGAGTGAGTAGTCTATTACACAAGTGGCTGCTGTACGTGCGCGGGCCGCGCGCCGCGCCCGACGTGTCGCGCCTCGTCACGGCCGTCAGCGTGCGCCTGCACCACTCCTACGCGCCGCACCACCAGGTGCACATAGAGTGAGTAGTCTATTACACAAGTGGCTGCTGTACGTGCGCGGGCCGCGCGCCGCGCCCGACGTGTCGCGCCTCGTCACGGCCGTCAGCGTGCGCCTGCACCACTCCTACGCGCCGCACCACCAGGTGCACATAGAGTGAGTAGTCTATTACACAAGTGGCTGCTGTACGTGCGCGGGCCGCGCGCCGCGCCCGACGTGTCGCGCCTCGTCACGGCCGTCAGCGTGCGCCTGCACCACTCCTACGCGCCGCACCACCAGGTGCACATAGAGTGAGTAGTCTATTACACAAGTGGCTGCTGTACGTGCGCGGGCCGCGCGCCGCGCCCGACGTGTCGCGCCTCGTCACGGCCGTCAGCGTGCGCCTGCACCACTCCTACGCGCCGCACCACCAGGTGCACATAGAGTGAGTAGTCTATTACACAAGTGGCTGCTGTACGTGCGCGGGCCGCGCGCCGCGCCCGACGTGTCGCGCCTCGTCACGGCCGTCAGCGTGCGCCTGCACCACTCCTACGCGCCGCACCACCAGGTGCACATAGAGTGAGTAGTCTATTACACAAGTGGCTGCTGTACGTGCGCGGGCCGCGCGCCGCGCCCGACGTGTCGCGCCTCGTCACGGCCGTCAGCGTGCGCCTGCACCACTCCTACGCGCCGCACCACCAGGTGCACATAGAGTGAGTAGTCTATTACACAAGTGGCTGCTGTACGTGCGCGGGCCGCGCGCCGCGCCCGACGTGTCGCGCCTCGTCACGGCCGTCAGCGTGCGCCTGCACCACTCCTACGCGCCGCACCACCAGGTGCACATAGAGTGAGTAGTCTATTACACAAGTGGCTGCTGTACGTGCGCGGGCCGCGCGCCGCGCCCGACGTGTCGCGCCTCGTCACGGCCGTCAGCGTGCGCCTGCACCACTCCTACGCGCCGCACCACCAGGTGCACATAGAGTGAGTAGTCTATTACACAAGTGGCTGCTGTACGTGCGCGGGCCGCGCGCCGCGCCCGACGTGTCGCGCCTCGTCACGGCCGTCAGCGTGCGCCTGCACCACTCCTACGCGCCGCACCACCAGGTGCACATAGAGTGAGTAGTCTATTACACAAGTGGCTGCTGTACGTGCGCGGGCCGCGCGCCGCGCCCGACGTGTCGCGCCTCGTCACGGCCGTCAGCGTGCGCCTGCACCACTCCTACGCGCCGCACCACCAGGTGCACATAGAGTGAGTAGTCTATTACACAAGTGGCTGCTGTACGTGCGCGGGCCGCGCGCCGCGCCCGACGTGTCGCGCCTCGTCACGGCCGTCAGCGTGCGCCTGCACCACTCCTACGCGCCGCACCACCAGGTGCACATAGAGTGAGTAGTCTATTACACAAGTGGCTGCTGTACGTGCGCGGGCCGCGCGCCGCGCCCGACGTGTCGCGCCTCGTCACGGCCGTCAGCGTGCGCCTGCACCACTCCTACGCGCCGCACCACCAGGTGCACATAGAGTGAGTAGTCTATTACACAAGTGGCTGCTGTACGTGCGCGGGCCGCGCGCCGCGCCCGACGTGTCGCGCCTCGTCACGGCCGTCAGCGTGCGCCTGCACCACTCCTACGCGCCGCACCACCAGGTGCACATAGAGTGAGTAGTCTATTACACAAGTGGCTGCTGTACGTGCGCGGGCCGCGCGCCGCGCCCGACGTGTCGCGCCTCGTCACGGCCGTCAGCGTGCGCCTGCACCACTCCTACGCGCCGCACCACCAGGTGCACATAGAGTGAGTAGTCTATTACACAAGTGGCTGCTGTACGTGCGCGGGCCGCGCGCCGCGCCCGACGTGTCGCGCCTCGTCACGGCCGTCAGCGTGCGCCTGCACCACTCCTACGCGCCGCACCACCAGGTGCACATAGAGTGAGTAGTCTATTACACAAGTGGCTGCTGTACGTGCGCGGGCCGCGCGCCGCGCCCGACGTGTCGCGCCTCGTCACGGCCGTCAGCGTGCGCCTGCACCACTCCTACGCGCCGCACCACCAGGTGCACATAGAGTGAGTAGTCTATTACACAAGTGGCTGCTGTACGTGCGCGGGCCGCGCGCCGCGCCCGACGTGTCGCGCCTCGTCACGGCCGTCAGCGTGCGCCTGCACCACTCCTACGCGCCGCACCACCAGGTGCACATAGAGTGAGTAGTCTATTACACAAGTGGCTGCTGTACGTGCGCGGGCCGCGCGCCGCGCCCGACGTGTCGCGCCTCGTCACGGCCGTCAGCGTGCGCCTGCACCACTCCTACGCGCCGCACCACCAGGTGCACATAGAGTGAGTAGTCTATTACACAAGTGGCTGCTGTACGTGCGCGGGCCGCGCGCCGCGCCCGACGTGTCGCGCCTCGTCACGGCCGTCAGCGTGCGCCTGCACCACTCCTACGCGCCGCACCACCAGGTGCACATAGAGTGAGTAGTCTATTACACAAGTGGCTGCTGTACGTGCGCGGGCCGCGCGCCGCGCCCGACGTGTCGCGCCTCGTCACGGCCGTCAGCGTGCGCCTGCACCACTCCTACGCGCCGCACCACCAGGTGCACATAGAGTGAGTAGTCTATTACACAAGTGGCTGCTGTACGTGCGCGGGCCGCGCGCCGCGCCCGACGTGTCGCGCCTCGTCACGGCCGTCAGCGTGCGCCTGCACCACTCCTACGCGCCGCACCACCAGGTGCACATAGAGTGAGTAGTCTATTACACAAGTGGCTGCTGTACGTGCGCGGGCCGCGCGCCGCGCCCGACGTGTCGCGCCTCGTCACGGCCGTCAGCGTGCGCCTGCACCACTCCTACGCGCCGCACCACCAGGTGCACATAGAGTGAGTAGTCTATTACACAAGTGGCTGCTGTACGTGCGCGGGCCGCGCGCCGCGCCCGACGTGTCGCGCCTCGTCACGGCCGTCAGCGTGCGCCTGCACCACTCCTACGCGCCGCACCACCAGGTGCACATAGAGTGAGTAGTCTATTACACAAGTGGCTGCTGTACGTGCGCGGGCCGCGCGCCGCGCCCGACGTGTCGCGCCTCGTCACGGCCGTCAGCGTGCGCCTGCACCACTCCTACGCGCCGCACCACCAGGTGCACATAGAGTGAGTAGTCTATTACACAAGTGGCTGCTGTACGTGCGCGGGCCGCGCGCCGCGCCCGACGTGTCGCGCCTCGTCACGGCCGTCAGCGTGCGCCTGCACCACTCCTACGCGCCGCACCACCAGGTGCACATAGAGTGAGTAGTCTATTACACAAGTGGCTGCTGTACGTGCGCGGGCCGCGCGCCGCGCCCGACGTGTCGCGCCTCGTCACGGCCGTCAGCGTGCGCCTGCACCACTCCTACGCGCCGCACCACCAGGTGCACATAGAGTGAGTAGTCTATTACACAAGTGGCTGCTGTACGTGCGCGGGCCGCGCGCCGCGCCCGACGTGTCGCGCCTCGTCACGGCCGTCAGCGTGCGCCTGCACCACTCCTACGCGCCGCACCACCAGGTGCACATAGAGTGAGTAGTCTATTACACAAGTGGCTGCTGTACGTGCGCGGGCCGCGCGCCGCGCCCGACGTGTCGCGCCTCGTCACGGCCGTCAGCGTGCGCCTGCACCACTCCTACGCGCCGCACCACCAGGTGCACATAGAGTGAGTACGACTACACCTTACTCATAAACTAGCGACCCGCCCCGGCTTCGCACGGGTGCAATGCTGAATGCTGATACTAAACATACTGCCCCCGGCCGTTACCGCCGCAACCGCTATGTCCCTGCATTTTAAATCTGTAATATCTTCGAAAATATTCATTTAAATCACATGCTGCAAACGACTTTTTTGAAAAATGAAGAGTTGATCACTGTCACTTTGACAGTCGTTGCGAGGAGTCAGAAGCACGAAAAACTCACAAACTTTATTACTAAGGTGTATCGTAATACTCAGAAACTGTATAATACGAGTATTCAGTTGCATGCGGTTAGACTGTATGCAGATCTCAACATAGTTGTTGGGATAAGCTAGGCCGATAATGATGAGTAAGTGTCCGCTATCCGTCCGTCTGGCTGTCTGTCAGCGGGCTGTATCTCATAATCTGTAATAGGTAGACAGTTGAAACTTTTACAGAATATGTATTTCTGTTGCCGCTATAACAGCAAATAATAAAACTAAACTCGCACTTGACCAGTTTTCTAGAACTGATGTATGTATTTTACTTACTAATTTACTTATTTGTGTGTGTGTTTTCAGCAAACCCCCGTACCACATATCGCGTCGCGGCTGGGGCGAGTTTCCCGCTAAAATAGAGTTGCACTTCGCCCTGCCCGAGCGGAACCGACCTGCGACCGTCGAACACACCATCAAACTGGACAGGAACTACACCGGCATGCAGATCCTAGGTAACTGGTTGTAGCGACATCTATGACGCAAGATTAGAACTAATAATCCTGCATCGAGAGTTATTCACTAGGTGTTGCTCGCGACCTTCGTTCGCGTAATTTATAAATTAATTATGATATAAAAAATGTTACTTCCCTTTTTGAATCGGATTTTGTTACCAATTTCAAGGGTTTTAGTTTTTTTGCACGGAACCCTAATTACTTTTTCTAAAATAAAAGTAAAAGTTAGACCTTATAACATCAGATATCTGCTAGTAAAAGTCCAGTCAAAATCGTTCCAGCCGTTTCGGTGATTGGCCGGAACAAACAGACAGACATATAGACAAAAATGAAAAAAAAATGTGATTTATAATAATTCCTCACGGTCGAAGGTCGAGGGCAGCAGCTAGTTTGTATATAAAATTACTGTCAAAATGTTGATATACTGTACCTCAGCCAATCTATTAACGGAATGCCTTATCATGTCTCGTTAGAGTGCCTATCTTTCATATCATTCCATCAAAAAGACGTCCAGTGCTGAACTTTGCCGTCCCCAAAAATTATACCTTTACAAAAAATCTCCCGTTCCAGGCGCTGAAACCCTAATAGATGTCTGGCTATACAGTACACCAGAAATGCTAGAATATGAATACAAAGAAGACCTACAAACGGAAAGATTAGCTGAAACAGTAATAGAACAGAAAGAGACAGAAACAGTGCCTCATGCTGAACCGGTAGAGAGCTGTGACACACATACCGACAACTGGATGGAATTCTTCTCGAAAGGGCCCACTGAGGTCGATGTTGACGAAATGATTATTAAACCCATTAAAAAAGAGCCTGTAGACCAAAAACAAGATGGCGAAGTAGATGTTAATAATCATGTATCCGAAACAGTGAATGAAGAATGTAGTACCGAAGTTGATATCAAGACGGAAAAAGAATGGGACGGGGACTACAAGGTCGATGTTGATTTACCTAATGAGATTTTAAGTCAACCGGCATCCCCTAAAAAACGGATTATGAAATACATAGATCCTACCACAGGCAAAATTTATTATTTAGAAATGGATAGAGCATTAGATTTAAGCAAAGTTCAAGAAATAGTCATTAATAATACTAAAACAGCTAAAATAAGTCCTATTAAATCAAACGGGCTGAAAACTTTTAGAAAGAGAAAAGGAGTTTCTTTATTGAAACCTGAAGTTAAGAATATGTTGAAAAATACTGAAAACGTAGCTAAAGTTCAACCTAACTTTGCTCATATAGAAAATGATCATTGTTATCTGGCAACCCCGAGAAAGTACGATAATGCTGCCAGTGTGGAAATCAAAAAAGAAAAGAGTTTGTTTGATGTGTTGTGTACTAGTGTTGCTAGGTTGAATAATGTCCGAAGTGGAGTAAATTATTTGATAAAGAAAATTCCTATCATAACTGATCAGGCGAGGGATTCTGATTTTGTGAAACATTTTCCTTTTGTTGTTGAGACTGAGGAGAAGTATTGGAAATTGGATTTTGCTAAACGAAGGAATATTGAAGTAAGTTTTTATTTTTAGTACTAATTATAATTTTTCTCCATTTTTATTCTTCGTTTTGAAAATAAAATAAAATGGCGGAAGTTAGGCACCACGCCTCATTGAAAAAAATGTCCGTCACGGGACGCTCGGCAGATATGAAACATTGTCTGAGCGAGAAGCGAAATCATAGCGAGATCACTTATATAATAATATGGTTCGATAACTAGTACCGCATCGCTCGATAGATGGCAGAACAGGAAAAAAGAAATTAAAAGTCGCTATGGTTTCGTTACATGCATTTAGTTGGGTCCGGTGGATTATTTTATTTTGAGAGCAGCGCAGCTATCGGAGTTACTTGTTACTAATACTATAATATACGGGTAGTGACGTAATTCAGTTGGTGTTATTTCGATATCCCTCTCCAAGTCGACCGGCGACCCTCGGATATACAAACATCTATAAAATAAATAGAAAAACCTATAACGAAATATGGAGAATAAAGAAAAAATAGTTATGTTACTAAAATCAATTTATTTTTAATCTTTATAATTATTTCCTAACACATTTATTACATTTTTAATATTTCTTTCTAAAATAATGTAAAAACAAAAACATTTAAAAATACAAAAATAGTAGCCGGTATCGGGAACAGGGTCCATACAAGTCACCGGCGGTCAGGGCTCCAGAGAGAGGAAACTCCTAATTATTGAGCCGTGTCCTGGGGTAGTTATTATTTTAATTATTATAATAAAACGTGTATGACTATGACATTTATTTACTCACGACAATCGTTCCAGAACAAACTTTATTCTGATGAAAAAAAGGTTGATTTTACGTGGCATAGAGGAGGCATGACGCCATGTCAGTACATGCCATCTTCCGTCGCGGCATACGAGTCAGTTTTACTGCCTAGGCGCGCGTATCACCAGCGAATCTAATTTGACCCTCTAGCAGATAAAATACTAATCTTCGAATAATTTCTTCATTACAGTGGTCCCGAGCCAAACTTATCAACAGGATTCTAACAGAACACAGCGCAGCCATAGAACCAATATGGCGGACGAAACAAATCCTAACCTACTCCCGCCTCCACGGACATTACCCCATCCGTTCAGAAACAATGCGAATCAAGACAGACCCCGATGAATGGTCGTCCTGGAATGATCTGGAAACTCTTCGCAAGATGGAGTCCAGTATTAAGGAGGTGTACCCAAACGCGGATGACATTAATACTCTGTCTGTTTTTGAAGAGCGGGACTTTTCTGTGCGGAGTAGGAATTCGAGTTCCGTGAGTGAGGTGCCCGTGTCTGATGATGAGGAGGTCGATGTGTTGAGTTTAGGTAAAGTGTTTTATTATATTTTAAACTTAGTCTGTACTATTGGGGCTCGAGGCTAAATAATAACTAGAGATGAAACGGATATTCGGTAACTATCCGTTATCCGGCCATTTTTTACTATCCGGCCGGATACCAGGTAGTAACCCACTATCCGGCCGGATACCGATTATGAAAGATAACAATAATTTCTCATTAACACAAGATAAATCATGCCACAGTAGTTTATAAACACCATGTATTTATAATTAAAAATGCAAAATTTTATTACTGACTATAATTTAAAGTATTAAATTATCAAGTAGAAAATTATAGTGAATTTAAAAATCTGCATTTGATGGTCAATAGCGACTCCGCTTGGCTACGTAAACACCGCACTTGTGCGGTAGCGTTAATTCAAAACAAACCCGTCACAACATGTAACGTGACAGAGGCCGAATATCCGGCCAGTCGGGCTTGCCGAATATCCTGTATCCGGAAAAATTACTATCCGTTTCATCTCTAATAATAACAGTCACACAGGTCGATCTTCAAGGTAAAGCAACGCTTATCAAGGTCGATCCGTGGATGGGTACATCCATTATGATTTTCTGCTTCGGAAAGCACGTTAAACAGTTGGTCCCGGCTGGTATTATACAAGTTGGAAGCCCTGAAGTCTAATAAAGGCTCTTTAGAAGGCAGTTATATCTATCTAATGTATCTGACCTCCACAACCCTGTGTGGAGGTCAGATAGGTGGTTGCTCCATGTAAATTACTGGTATCCAGCTGCATCCTGTTGTACTGGAAACCGGCCTCGTCCGAGGTAGATGACGTTTTTTATTGTATGGATATCAGTCTTGCTGACCTTCGCGAGCCGATTCCACGTCTATAAGACTAAGTGTGCGTTGGTCAATAGTGACTAATGTGTTGGGAGGTCCTGGTTTCGATTCCCAGGTCGGGCAAAGTGTCATTGGGTTTTTCCGTTAGGAATTTCTGAATAGCAGCTACGAAGTCCAGATTTGTACCTGATTGATGACAATAGGCTCGCAACGTAACTTTGTTATGTAGATAACATATCTGAAAAATAATTAACAATTGTCATTTCAGGTTCGAGGACACGTGTTAAAACGGAAGTGTGTGGCGACAGCGGCGGGCTGACGGTACTTCCGGTGGCCGACGAAGACGATAGGCTGCGGTACCTGTTCATTGAGCGGAAATGCGCTGATATCGGGATCGAGCTGAGGAACGAGGACGTGGGGAATGGGTATTCTTACAGGCGAGTGTCTCGGAATATTAATACAGGGTGTAAACGGACCGGGCCTGTGGACGGCGAGTAATGGGCTAGCTCGCCGTCCGTCCGTCGTATGACGACGGGCAGGCCGTGTCGACGGCGCGTTCGTGTTCCACGCGCGCCTCAAAGAGTTGTCAGCAAACGGGAGGGGCCCGCAAGGGCCGGTGCCTGCCAGGGCTGCGGGACTGTTCGAAAGAGATACCGCGGCCCTGGAACATAAAGGGCCAATGAAGGAACATGGGTGGTTTTTAGTCAGTAAGAGTACACTCCCTTCCGCTCCGCCCAGGGCGGGGGGGGGAGGGGCATTTGATGATTTCCCACCCTCCAAAAAAAAAAAGGGTGTAAACGGACCCTTCATGAAGCCGTCAACCAAGCATTCTGTACATCAAACTAAGTAACTCTATGCAAAAATTATTGCGGGAAATGACTTTTTTTTGGGATGAAAAATCACGTTCGTTTTTGTTGATAGATGAATTGAATAGTACGGGGGTCGTGTAAAGTCGTACATGTAAAGTTTTTGTCAATTTACTAGACCGTAATGTATGTAATGTCAGTAGCGATAGCATACCGACAGAGTGACATTCCAGTCCAGTTCCAGTTTCTTATAGACACCCTTACAGACCCTTATTTTATGGTGCTTTCGAAACAATAGAGATGGCCGCGTGCGCCGGCGCACTGCGGCGTACTCGTGTACACAGTGGCGGCGCGACCACGTGGTAAACGTCCGAAAAACGCGCATGCGCGTTGACCGCTCTGAATGAGTTAAACTATGAGGAACACATTACATTATTACTTATTTCTGTTTAAACTAGGTCTTTTCTTATTGAAATTTAATGAAAAGCCCTATATCCCACAGCGCCGTGCACGCCGTGCTGCTGTCGGCAGTGCGCAGCTTCGCCGAGGAGCTGCTGCGGAGCGCACTGGCTGTCAAGCTGACAGAGGACTCCAGCGACACTACGCCCACTGTCTGGGCTGGGTAAGAACAGATTTATATTTCAAGTAGCTGTACCCGGTGTATGCGTTGCAATGAATGAATAAAAAAACTTTTTTGCAAAAAATAAAACCGACTCCAAAAACACAAAAAAAGTGAAAAATAATTTAAGCTTCAGAAGTCGGTGACTTTTGTTTATTTGATTCAGTTTTTTGTCACCGACTTCTGAAGCTTAAATTATTTTTCACTTTTTTTGTGTTTTTGGAGTCGGTTTTATTTTTTGCAAAAAAGTTTTTTTATTTTTTTATTTTTAGTTGCAATATTCCATAGAAATATTTTTCATCATCAGACCTATAATGGCACTTGTAACCCAGATGGGTGCAAAGTTTTGATCAATATACATGAATTAAGTCCAAACGCAAGGTAGCTACTGTTAACAGTTGAGGAGTTCCCTTAACTGTCCTTCGTCTTCATCATCAGACCCCTTATGACAGTCACCCATCTAGGTGTAAATTTCTCATCAATACAAATTAATCAAACCCAAACACAAGGTGACTGCTGTAAACCGTTGAGGAGTTCCCTCGACTGTCTTTCGGTTCCATCATCAGAGCGACTCCAGACCTTCTTTAAATTGTAGTGCTTTAAAATACTTAATCATAAAATGTACAAACGCACTAGTCGCCACTACAATTTTTGAAAGATCCCCTCAAGTTCTCTTGGATGCCATCATCAGATCCCGGTTTCCTTATCATGGGACCACCCTTGAAGTATCTCCTTTCCAACAAAAGAAAAAATATCAAAATCAGTTCATAAACGACGAAGTTATCCGCGAACACACATAAAAAAAAAAAATATATATATATATACGGTCGAATTGAGAAACCTCCTCCTTTTTTTTAAACCGACTTCAAAAAAAGGAGGAGGTTTCTCAATTCGACCGTATATATTTTTTTTTTTTTTTTATGTGTGTTCGCGGATAACTTCGTCGTTTATGAACCGATTTTGATAATTCTTTTTTTGTTGGAAAGGAGATACTTCAAGGGTGGTCCCATGATAAGGAAACCGGGATCTGATGATGGCATCCAAGAGAACATGAGGGGAGCTCTCAAAAATTGTAGTGGCGACTAGTGCGTTTGTACATTATATGATTAAGTATTTTAAAGCACTACAATTTAAAGAAGGTCTGGAGTCGCTCTGATGATGGAACCGAAAGACAGTCGAGGGAACTCCTCAACGGTTTACAGCAGTCACCTTGTGTTTGGGTTTGATTAATTTGTATTGATGAGAAATTTACACCTAGATGGGTTGTGACTGTCATAAGGGGTCTGATGATGAAGACGAAGGACAGTTAAGGGAACTCCTCAACTGTTAACAGTAGCTACCTTGCGTTTGGACTTAATTCATGTATATTGATCAAAACTTTGCACCCATCTGGGTTACAAGTGCCATTACAGGTCTGATGATGAAAAATATTTCTATGGAATATTGCAACTAAAAATAAAAAAATAAAAAAACTTTTTTGCAAAAAATAAAACCGACTCCAAAAACACAAAAAAAGTGAAAAATAATTTTAGCTTCAGAAGTCGGTGACAAAAACTGAATCAAATAAACAAAAGTCACCGACTTCTGAAGCTAAAATTATTTTTCACTTTTTTTGTGTTTTTGGAGTCGGTTTTATTTTTTGCAAAAAAGTTTTTTTTTGAAGTCGGTTTAAAAACATGCAATCCGACATAAATATATAGAACTAGCTTTTGCTCGCGTTAATTTTGAATTTGACAATCAATTCGGGTTGTACTCTGCTTGTAATAATTTAATTCAATCATGATTCGAAAGGTACGTGGCGCCATCTATTATCATAAGATCGTTATTGTTGTTTTCCTCGGGGACAGTACTTCTTATTCAGGATGAAAGGTACCCTATGTCCGTTTCTGTACACCTGACAACGTGTACGCAACATTTCAGGATGATCGGTTCAGTGGTTTAGGCATGAAAAAGTAACAAACAAACTTACTTAAGCATTTATAATATTAATTAGGAAGTTAGGATAAGCAGTTTGGGCATTCACAAAAGGACTCACCAAAGTTTCATCAAAATCGGATGAATGTTTTCGGAACGAATAGACAATTTTTAAACGGACAATTTTATTAGTACTGGATAATAAAGAAAAGAAAAAAAAATTGCAGGGATTGTTGACGTGCATAATAAACAGAGGCCGGAATTAGGTAGAGTTATTTAAGTACTTGCATCGAAATGTTGATATTAATATGGATCTCCCCGGGATTTCCCGGGATTTCAAAATCCATTTCAACATTTCGTTAAGCGGGGAGTGCTCCGCATTTCCGCTATTGTTTTCTTTTTTTCTCACAAGCTATGTTGTGTGAACTACAAATGTGGCAACATCGCGCGTGTGCGCATTGGAATTTTGCAACTTCGGACATACGATGTCGTTGATGTAAATTTGGCAACGTCGCACGTGCAGTGGTTTAAATTGTGTAAAAGTAAATAACTTCTTTATTTTATAAATCACGGGAATTTTCTGCTCTTTAAAATTAATCCCGGGATTTGGGGCATATCCACTTTATTCTTTCGCTGTATGAAGTCAGTGTAAGTACATGAATAACTCTACCTAATTCCGACCTCTGTTTATAACAAAAATAAAAAACAATAAACATACAAAGCATAACACATATTTTGTAAATACAACAGGACGGAAAAAAAAATTTGACAGCTTGCACGTCATACGACAAGCAGGTTACCGCTCAGCGTCGTGCTGTGTCATGGGGGGGGGGGCACAGTACGCCCTAGGGTTAGCAGTAAACACGAAATTGTAATACCTAAATTCAGATTAACAAAAACTAGCAAGTCTTTCCTTATAAACAGTATACGCTTTTATAGCAAGTTGCCAGACTCAGTTACAGAACTGACCGATGGAAAGTTCAAAAAACCGGCCAAGTGCGAGTCGTTCTCGCGCACGAAGGGTTCCGGGGGAGCTCCACTTAAATATTTTTTATTTTGTTTTTTAGTATTTGTTGTTATAGCGGCAACAGAAATTTAAACAGCTTTAGTTCCTTCTGCGCATGCGGCTTCCCTGGTAGCTCATAAACGGTACAAATATGTGGATGTCTCTAACTATTCACAATCTCATTTTTTCTCTTCTTTCAAATCAGATTTTTGACAGTAGTTTTCAAATCATTTACACATATTTGGTCAGAATAGTTACAGTACTGATGACAATATTTGTGTCACTTGTTTAATTTAGTATTTTACAATATTTTCTTACCTTTGTATAGATTCTTTTTAACGATTGTTTGTGAATGTGTTAACATTGTAGGTTTTGTAGACGTGTTGTCGTGTTAACTTTTGTTAACCTCTTATCTTGTTTTCCGTTTTTTGTGTAGTAAGCAACGACTTATTGTCGGGCCTACGCTGTCCCCCCATACTTAAGTACAAATGCTGTAACATTATAATATTGTAATACCAAATCATTTTAAAAGAGTAACCATGGAGTTTTTTGCGGGTTCTTCTCCATAGGAAACGACCAACCCGAACCGTGCACCTTTTTGTCGACTTATTATAAGTGCCCATCTAGGCTTATGTGAAATAAAATATTTTGATTTTTATTGTCTGTGTGGGTCTGCTGATATGGCACTCCGTTGTTCCAGGTCGTCGTCCCTGGCGCCGCAGGTGTGCGCGCGGCACGTGTACGCGGGCGCCGCGCACAACGCTCGCGCGCGCGCGCTGTGCGCGGCCGACACGGGCGCCGCCAAGCGGACCGCAAGGGACGCGCTCTAATATACATAAGAGAAAACAACCCACGCTGTTTTATTGTGCTGAAGTCCACCCCTTCATCATTGACCCATTCCTTACGTCATTTTACCCCTACGAACATCACGCTCAAGCCACGTCATTTTACGTCCTACACACGTCCTTTTAACACCAAAACGTCAGTTTATCTCTACCTTACTCTCGTTTGACCACCAACACAAGTCATTTCCCCCCACCTACTTCATTTTACCCCCCAACACACTTTGTTTTACATTAAACCTACCAACCCACGTCAGTTTACCCCCACCTTATTTAAATTTACCCCCAAAACACGTCTGTTTACTCTAACTAAGGTACTTTATTTTACCCCAACTCTACGACATTGTACCCCTGCCGTATATAGGGTGACTGGTAATTAGTGAACGATACTTAAACACGTGATTGTACTCATGATAACAAACGACTTTCCCAAAAAAACCTTTTTTTTTAAACTTGTTCACTTTTATGACAATAACACAAAAGCGGTATGAAGCCGCAATAAGAATAATTTATTTAAAAAAGTAGGTATTACAAAAGTGTACATTTAGGTGCAGTAGTGTTATTTCTAAACAATTGTATAATTAGTGTTATTGTTAAATAGTAATGAGACAGAACGGCATTACGCGGCTATCAGCTCATAGGTGACAGGCGCGCGCGCGCGCTGAGTACATTCTATTTTATTTATTTGGAAGAACCAACAATTACACATTGTTTATTACAAAAAATAGGATATAAATAGTTTAACAAATGTGCAACCAACAACGTTCTCCACAGATACACAAAAGACAAAGACAATGTTGATGAGGTAAAAGGCGGACAGAGTAGACAATTGCACGAGATAAGATAGGTACACATAAATTACAGCCATTAAGGAACACTAAAAATATACATTATTCACATAAATTCTGGATTGTGTCAAGCAATAATTTTCTAAATGATCCAACAGACAGAGCAAACACATCCAAGTTAGAGAAAAACTTATTAAAATTGCCCGTGAGACGACGTAGAGGTGCCCGCAAGCCTGCATTCGTGCGACTAGGAGTGACGGCAAAAACAGGTCGTGCGCGCACCTCACGTCCCTGAATTGTTCTAGGGACAACAAAGCACAACCTGTTACAGATGTCCATACAATCATATGAGTTGTTACATAGATCGTATAGAAACATAGTATCTAGAAAAGTACGTCTAGACTTCAAAGAGATCATATTATATTTTTTCAGCAAGTCGCTATATGGGTGATAAATACGACTTCTAGTACAACGGTAATGCATCGTTTTCAAGAACTTACGTTGTATACGCTCAATACAGTCATATTATATTTACTATAATAGGGACTCCACACCGGCACAGCATATTCTAGTTGAGACCGAATTAACGACCGATACAGATGTAAATACGTGCTCGGGTAGATGAATTCCGTTGCTGATCTCATCACAAATCCGTACATCCGATAAGCCTGACTTATGATTTTATCAACATGTGCGTCCAGGTGCAGTTTATTATCGAGCAGTATTCCCAGATCACGAATTGTGTTAACTCTGTCCAGCATTTCACTTTGTAGTGCATATGAGTGTTTAATTTCGTTTTTATTTTTAGTAAAGCTGATACAACAGCATTTGGGAATACTGAGTAGGAGTTTGTTTTTAATACAATACTCTGCTAACCGATTAAGATCTTGCTGGAGTAAGTTACAGTCTAGTATCGATCTAACGGGTCTAAAAATTTTTAGATCGTCCGCGTAAAGTAAAAATTTAGAGTTATGGAAACATATCGATATCATTAATAAAAAGTATAAATAAAAGAGGTCCGAGAATTGAGGCACCCCTGACGTTGCGGTTATGGCGGTGGAGTGGAACCCATTAACCACTACTTTTTGTGTTTTATTTGACACATACGAAACAAACCAACGCAACAAATCCCCGCGGATCCCGTTGAAAGCTAGTTTCTTCAAAAGCAATTCATGATCGACCCTGTCAAAAGCTTTTCGAAAGTCAGTGTATACAGCGTCTACTTGCACACGAGATTTCATATTATTAAACAAATAGTCAGTAAAAGCTATCATATTAGTTGTTGTAGACCTTCTTTTTACGAACCCGTGCTGTTGTTGTAGTATTTTATTATGGACAATCGGATACAACTGATTGTGAACGAGCCTTTCGAAAAGCTTCGACAAGGCCGACAGTATGGAAATGGGCCGATAATTTTCAACGTCCTGTTTTGAACCACTTTTATGAACGGGAGTAATGTTTGCCCGCTTCCAGATTTCTGGGAAAGTTCCCTGACACAAACACTTATTATAAATAATACGCAATGGTGCACATAACGCCTGCGCTGCCCTATTAAGGAAAATTGGTGGAATACCGTCTGGTCCTGGTCCTTTAGTGCAATCTAAACATTTGAGGGCACTGAGTACTTGGTCAGTACTAACCTCAAGACTACTAACAAGAGAACAATTCTCAGCATATTCAATGTCCTGGGTTTGAATATTTGAAAGAGTGGAGGGTTCGTACACGGAATGGAAGAAGTTTGCAAAGTGATTACAAATCTCCTCAGGATCGGTTGATGATAGGTGTTTATAGTGCATGGTTGAAGGGATTGGAGCTTTAGATTGCCGATTAGACACATAAGTCCAGAAATATTTGGTGTTCACTTTTATACTATCTTCTACTGATTTCAAGTATAGACTATAACAGTTCTTACACTCAGCATGGAATCTGGACCTATAAAGTGAAAACTGTTCATAGTCTGATATGTTTTGATAGGTCTTCCATTTATTCCATGCCTTCAATTTATTTTTAAATATGTGTATCAAAGATCTGGAAAACCACAATGGAAATCTGGTAGACCTTACTTCACGTGTTTAAGTATCGGTCACTAATTACCAGTCACCGTATATAGTGTTACGAGCTGGGTATGTATGGGATAAATTGAATTGTTTCGAGTCGCTTCTCTTCGAAATATTATACTTCACTTCGGCCCTTTGACCTGAGAGGGATATTAAAAACGTAAGATCTATGGTTTACTGTCATTGTTTTTTTAACCACAGAGTACCTAAATTGGCGAGACGCCATTTTGAAAGTCGATAAAAATAATTGATAAATATCAAATGATTACAAGAAAAATATGCATTAATTCAATTTATCTGTATTTTTCTCGAATTCCACGGATTTTTCGAGATACTGTACATATAATGGGCCTGTTTTGAAACATCTCCTTTGAATTTTTCGAGCTACTTCTATCTGGGTGTAGAAACCGATTCATATAGATATAAGGAAGAAATGGAAAAACAAATTGGTAGGTATAAAGGCTGGAGAATGACTGGAATGATATCTTTATCATAATATAGTTGACACACCAATCAATTGACATACTTTTTTATGATTTGTTATCTCAATGGTCAAAACGCGATTCCCCCTTAAATTTTGTATTCCAATAACACGCTCTACGTCACTATTTCGTCAACTCAATGACTCAATTATTTATTGATTTCAAAGCAACTAGAAATGTAATTTAGCAATTAACTGAAAATAAATCGCGTTTGCAGGTCTAAAGTTAAGTGGTTTTTTTAGAGAAGCTGTCTTGGAATTATTTTTTAATGGTGTCAACATCCCTATTTCAAAGAGAAAATTCAAGACTTGTTTTCGCAGGACTTCTACAACAGCACCTATCGGCAGTCGACACAACAGAAAACATAATATACAAAAGATAGCATACTCTTTAATAGGTACCTACACCATATTGTCCCCATACAATTTATAGGTAATTATAAAAAAACCCGGATAAGTTCGAGTTGGACTCACGCATGAAGGGTTCCGTACTATCGTAGTAGGGCAGCCCCCTTTAATTTTTAATTATTTTTATTATAGTTGTTATAGCGGCTACAGAAATACACATTCTGTGAAAATCTCAAATGTCGACTTATTACGGATCATGAGATACAGCCCGCTAACCGCTAACAGACGGACGGACGGACAGCGGAGGTTTAGTAATAGGGTCCGGTTGGTTACCCTTCGGGTACGGAACCCAGGAAACCGGCCAAGTGCCCAACTGGACTCGCGCACCGACATCCCGTATAAACTTGTAGGTCTTTGTATTTTGTATTAAACCACATAATACGGTTTTCAGATTTTTTAACACTAACTGACACTTAACAGAATGCCTAATGCCTGTTTTCACCAACACTTAGGGATGACTAACTGAGTGCCTAATGCCCGTTTTCACCAACTCTAACTGACACCTATCTCAATGCCTAATGCCTGTTTTTATCAACACTTAGGGATACCCAACTGAGTGCCTAATGCCCGTTTTCACCAACACCTAAGGGATTCTTAACTGACAGCCTAATACCCGTATTCACTAACACTGAGGGATATCAAATTGAATGCGTATACGATAACAGTCGCACAGCACACAGCCGTAGACCACTTGGAGGTAGGTTCCGGCTGCATATGTTAGACAACCAAGCGGGCGAAGCCGCGAGTAAAAGCTCTGTGTGGTGTTTTTGAAATTATTAATTATTTGCAACCTGCAACGTAATCTCTATAAGGAGCGTGGGCAAGGGCGTCACCTTTTGGGCTAGGAGGGGAGCAGAAGGGTGCGAGGAAAAACAGATTTGGAACGGTTAGGTTTTATACAGATCCAGCTGAAGTTCTTCTAAGAATCTATAAAGCAAAAATTTCTTCCACTTCAAGAGTGATAGTGGTCAAGTTGCGGACACCAGGGCCGGCAGTCTCGACATAGATACCGACAATGTCGCAAACTTTTCATCGCTTAATAATAACAGAAAAAAACAACGTACATAACGTTGCTTGCGAGAAATGCAAGTCTCAACATCCAAGATGCGTTTCTCGCAAGCAACGTTATTGCAACCGATTTTTTCTGTTATTATTAAGCGATCGAAAGCGTTATACAATACGTTATATTCTCTATGTACAATACAATACCTCGGATTGCTTAGATTTTCGATTCTTGTTTGTAAAGAAGTAGTTCTAACTAAACTTCTACTAATTTAAAGAGTTACTTATTTGAAAAGTCTAGGAACTTAAAGACAATTTTAGCTCTCCAGACAAGTTAACTTTTCTTTAGTCCTTTTTTTTCAGAAACATATGTTACTTTTATTGACTTAGGGTGACAATTTTAAGAACAAAATTAACTAAGGCAGTAGAACACGGAATTTCGACGCACAAAATATCGATAAAATGCTAAAACGATGCTACAAAATTGCAAAGCAGGTTACTGCGAAAGACCGTCTCTGCGAAGCCACTATACTTCGATGCACGTTACCGCGAAAGATTTTCACTGCGATACTACTTGACTTCGATGCACGTTACCGCGAAACACTACGGAGCTACTTGACTTCGATAATCTAGGTATTGCGAAAGATCGTTACTGAGAAACTATTAGACTTCGACATATTATTAGCTATCTACATTTATTTCATTTATATATTATGTTATCACTTATCAGAACGAAAATACGTTTTGAATGGGCCTAATAAAATAAGCATCACAAGGAGCTTATATACTAACTGGAATGATTTAAAAAAACCGTTTAAAAATTAACTTTATCTCAAACACGTAGAGGTCGTATTACTTTAATGAAATGATAGGAAAAAAAACAAATGAGGGGTTTGCTGGATGTGGAATTCCATTTTTCAGGTAAGTTCTTTTAACTTTGTTTACAAATGACGACTAGGATGACAATGTTGTTAATTTATTATAATATGGAGGAACTCGTGGTTTAATATTAACAGTTGCTCGGATCGATCTTTAGGTTAAGCCGTGCTTACCTAGGTTGGTCCGTGGATGGGTGACCACCCATTACATACCGAGTTTCCTCCGTGCCTCGGAAAGCACGTTAAGCCGTTGGTCCCGGCTGTCATTTGTAGATCTTTGACAGTCGTTACAGGTAGTCAGTGGCCCGAAAGTCTGACAACCAGTCTTACCAAGGGGTATCGTATTACCTAGCACTAACTGGGTTGTGGAGGTCCGACAGGCAGTCGCTCCGTGTAAAATACTGGTACTCAGCTGTATCCGGTTAGACTGGAAGCCGACCCCAACATAGTTGGGAAAAGGCTAGGCAGATGATGATGTGTGTGTGGATTGAGAGATCTTTTCGAAAAACTCTACCAATCCCAACCAAATTATAAGAGGATTTAGGAAATAATTGTGAAACCTTCATGGTAAGGTATAATATTTGTGAAACCTAAACAAAGAAAGTTAGAACTCATTAACTGGATCTCTCAATCTGGACAACTGAAGAAAAAGCCATAACGCGTATCCAAGAATATACTGCCTATGTGTTTATAATTTGCATTTTAATTAATTGTGAAGGATTTGTGAAAGCTGCTAAACAAAATTTCGACTCGTTTCAAAGCCACGTTTAAGATTTATAACGATTTATAAGGATCACTCAGAGTGGACAATTTTCAATTGAGTGATCTTGTAAAACACGACCTAATACTGAAAAAGTATGAATAATTATCATGTTTATTGCAAATTATGCTTCTGGGAAAATTTGTGAAACAAAAATCGTGATTGAAATCTTACTGGTTCAAGAGAAAATGTAAATCTTGTTTTTTGTCGATCGTCCCAACTGAGAGATCATTATTTTGAACTATATCTAATACACCAAAACTTATAGGTAGACGGTAGATACATCAGAAATCTCTCAATTCACAAATTTTCCCAGAAGCATAATTTGCAATAAACATGATAATTAATCATACTTTTTCAGTATTAGGTCGTGTTTTACAAGATCACTCAATTGAAAATTGTCCACTCTGAGTGATCCATATAAATCGTTATAAATCTTAAACGTGGCTTTGAAACGAATCGAAATTTTGTTTAGCAGCTTTCACAAATCCTTCACAATTAATTAAAATGCAAATTATAAACACATAGGCAGTATATTCTTGGATATGCGTTATGGCTTTTTCTTCAGTTGTCCAGATTGAGAGATCCAGTTAATGAGTTCTAACTTTCTTTGTTTAGGTTTCACAAATTTTATACCTTACCATGAAGGTTTCACAATTATTTCCTAAATCCTCTTATAATTTGGTTGGGATTGGTAGAGTTTTTCGAAAAGATCTCTCAATCCACACGCACATCTATCATTGATCTGACATTGACAGTTGACTTTCTTACACACTGACTGTGACAGCGATCACAGCTCTCTGTACTCTGTCAGAGAGAGCTGTTTTCGAAATTCAAGTCACCTGTTTTCTTTATTTTATATATTTCTTAAATCTTTTCAGTAAAAATAGGATTCCCATTGTTTTCCACTTACCAAAACATTCAACATAGATTTTTCATGTCCATCAATTTGATTTCAAGATGCAGCATCCCGAAAAAGGTTTTATCGTGTTAGAATGTAGAAAAGCACCATTTAAAAACAACAATCGTATTTGTTTACCAAAATCTTGGATAATGTGTGAAATGCGAGAGAAAAAAGTGGCTTTCGCGTATCCTGCTGGAAATGAGGCTATTATTGCCAAAAAAATTAAGAATCAAGAACCAGCGGACAACAGCTGGCGGCATTACATCGGAAAAATTAAATTTGAAGCAGGTAACATGTTTTTTTGTTTATTTATATAAATTCACGTCTTTTTACCATGGTAGGCACATGGTGAAAAAACGTAGCACGTAGACAAACCTGAACGCCAATTGCTAAGGATTCTTACACACTCCTTGGTTTCGTTTACGTTCATACATCTTGGAGTAGCCGCACGCCAGTTTTTATTTACGTTCCAAATAATGTATCTGATTCCTTTCTAGTATTATGGATAGTAAAGGCTTATTATATACAGCAAAGTCAGAATGTGGTTATTGATATAATTTGTGGATAATAACAATTTGTAGTTCACAAAAGATAGTTTAAGCGCCACACAAACATTTAGCGACGCGCAGCGTGCGTGAACTGCGTGATCGTTTTTATTGAGTTTGCATTACGAAAGTTATAACTCTTCAATTCTTAAACTACAGTTAATAACAATAGTCATGACACCATAATTTATCATCACACAGGTAGAGGTATTCCTAATAGTACAGTCTCATTTCCCCAGTTGTCTGAGTCCCATGGTAGGGTTGCAAGGCCCAAAAATGGAAACGATGAACTCAGATTCATATTTAGCCGGATATTTTGCCCTTAAAAAGCCTGACACACTGATTTTTAAAAGAAACAATAATTTTGATAATTTCTGTTGTGACTTACTCTACTCTTCATAATTATGTTACTATTATTTCCCCGCGCCGCCGGCTGTGACTCCTGCAAGATCGCGAGTGTTTCGTGTCCGATTGACTTGCTCGCTCTCTTTTGTATGGCGTCTTTTGGCGGCGCGGTTACAACTCCGCGGCCGGATGCCTAACAAAGGCCGAGCACGCTAGACTTGTATAATTTGGCCGGAAACGATTGTTAAAAGCCAGACACCTGGCAACCCTAGTCCCATGTGATAGAGGGTGAGCCTATTGCCAGCAACCGGGCACAAATCGAGACTCCGCGGCTGCAACTCCGAAATTTCGAATGGAAAACCCTTTAATACTTTGCCTAACTTGCGAATCAAACCCCGCGCATGCAGTATCGATATTCGTAACGACGCGCGACGCTATCGCAAACTACCGATCGCTAAATAATAACGATAAAATCACAAACATACAAGTTTTTTAAATACCTCCACGAGCCCCGTACTTTCTAATGCGTCCATCAGCACGATGTTTTGAGTAAGTTACATTGAGTCCTACAGTAAAACGTGATTTTTCACCCCAAAAAAGAAAGTCGTTTCCCATCAATATGTTTTGCATAGAGTTACTTAGTTTGATGTACAGAATGCTTGGTTGACGGCTTCATGAAGGGTCCATTACCACCCGCACCCTGTATCCATACACCAATTCTGCGTAGTTCGTTACTTGACGCGGACTAAAGACAAGATGTACAAGATGTGCCTACATCATAAAATAAGTTTATTATCTAGCTTTTCTTAACAAGGCTTAGAATTTTAAGATAATAACATAATATCTGACCATGGGCGCCGGCAGATTGATTTCCATTGGGGTGCATCATCAGTTCCATAAAAAATAGCTCGAAACTTTTTGTACTCCACCTCGTTTAGATTAGATTTTGGTTTGTCAATTAGACCAAAGAGTAATTTTGTCGATACAGGGCCGGCAGTCTCGACATAGATACCGACACTTTCGCAAACTTTCGATCGCTTAATAATAACAGAAAAAATCGGTTGCAATAACGTTGCTTGCGAGAAACGCATCTTGGATGTTGAGACTTGCATTTCTCGCAAGCAATGTTATGTACATTGTTTTTTTCTGTTATTATTAAGCGATCGAAAGTTTGCGACATTGTCGGTATCTATGTCGAGACTGCCGGCCCAGAAAAGCCTATTAATCGAAAAAAAATTGAATGCAAGAGCGAGCTTGAAAATTATAGCACTGACCTCGAACTCGCTAGGTTTTCTTTTGTCCTTTATTATAGAAATAGGGTTAACTCTGCCCATTTATAAAGAAAAGTTCATGAACGCAAAGGATATAACATAGTATCTGAACGAGCGAAGCGAGCTCGAATAATATTTTTGCGAGCGAAGCGAGCACAGCGAGTTACATTAACAATTTTTCATCAGTTAAAAAAAAACAGCTGTTCCATACATTTTGACTGTGTAGGTTGTCAGTCAGGTCAAAATATATGTATGTAAATATAACAACTCACAACTTAGGACCCATTAATGATAATAATTATCCGTTTTACTAGGCAACTGGGCTTGTCACAGTTGTAAACGTCCCTTTGTGCCTATTGGCCTTTTTTCGTTCTGTCTCCTGCGGATATGGAGGGAAGTGGAAATTATGGTTTTCCTACTCCTCCGCTATACTTTTCTAATTAATTTCGTTGCGGGATCCAAGACAGTTAAATTGTTTCTCTGGGACTTCGTCGAGCTTCATTGTCTCGGCGCTTTTCTGGTGGTCGCCACTGTTGATTCTGGCTTTCAGAAGTTACAATGGTTTGGGAATAGTGTGACGATTTGTCCTAATCGATAAGTTCGAGTGTAGAGACTACCAAATATCGTTACATCCGGATCGTTATGACTGCGACCGAATTCGGTTGTTTAGCGATCGCTAACTATGTCGAGACTGGAGGCCCAGAACCTCATGCTCGGTAGTAGGGCTTGCAACCACTAAGCCAACATAACAAAAGTCATGAAAAAAGGAAATTTAACCTTTTCCATGACTAATATTTTATTTTACAATTTCTTTTTCAGAATCTTATGCGGATGCTATTGCTTATCTCCAATCAATCTGTAGGGGGGATAGTAAAAATATTGAAGACAACAGCTATCACAGTAAGTTCCCATATCGGTACCTATTATTAAAACTCTAAAGTCTACTTAAAAAAATCTTAGACTAAGTATTTAGTCACTGATAAGTTCCTTCATTATTAAGAACTAGCTTATGCCCACGACTTCGTGAAAGTGAGTCCCGCGTAGAGTTCGGTAATGTCCCACGGGATTGTACTACCGGGATAAAAAGTATCCTATGTGTTAATACAGGTTATAAACTATCTATGTGCCAAATTTCATCCAAATCCGTTCAGTAGTTTTTGTGTGCAAGAGTGACAAAAGTAAATCCATCCTCACAAACTTTCGCATTTATAATATTAGTAGGACATAAAAACACTCATAATGAATCCTAGAACTACTTGTTCTTCCCGTCATTGTTATACCTATTTTTATTTTACAGGACCATTCCTGGGAACCTTCTGGTTACACAGATATTGAAGGCCAAAATACCAACTATTTCACAGGTTTTTTTACAAATATACATTTTTAATCTTACTACTTTATTTGAAATACCCCCATGACCTTGCACTATTCAATGCATCCATAAGCTCATTCTTTTGAGTGCGTTACGATGCATTGCTACCATAAGCCGTGATGTTTCACACCAGAAATAAAAGTAGTTTCCCAGCAATAATTATACAACACCTATTTTCTTACAGTTGAACCAGTCATCGAACCAAAAAATCCGCTGAATCTTCGCATAGTCATACCTAAGCTTGACCAAAAATCAGAGAAGGAGAAAAAATCTGAGAAAAAGCATCACAAAAAACATCTGTAAGAACATTCAAAGGATAAAGTTCATAAATCTAAACCCAGGTATATGGAACAACTTTCATTGACAGACAATATTACTGAAAGAAGTTCTCCTAACTCTGTGGACACTCGGGTAGGCACAGAATCACGTATGTCTTGTCAATCGTATTGTCAAAGTTCACAGAGTTCGCCAAAAAGTCTGAAATCCGAAATCAGTAACTCAGTTCATTCTGCACCAGAAACTCATTTGAAAAAGAATAATTATAACTCTTATTCCTCAAAAAGAATATTTTAAGAAAGTCTTGACGCTGAAAAAGAAAATAATGACGGTGGTCGGTCTGAAGACCAACAGATAGTGAAAAATCTGTACACACATACACATAGACAGAGATATTCAGTATATGAAAACGATGATGATGATATAATGAAAAATGAATCACAAGTTACCGAAGAGAATGACAATATATCAGAGGAAAACCTGCTTGAAGACAGGAAAATAGCCGAAATACTGCTGGAAAGCGATTCAAACAACCAGATATATACTGATGACGAATCTACTGAAGATTATTTACCGTCTTCGCAAGAAGTTGTTAAATGTAAAGAAAAAGACATTAGCAAAGCGAACGCTATTATGGACTCTAAAGCATCCGTGCCCAGGCAAAGGACTAATACAAATAGGATGAAATTCTCACATTTATTTCCAGTCTAACTGGATGCACCTGAATACTAGAATTTTACATAGAGCGACTGCTTACCTGTCCACCACAACACAGTAACTGCGTTTGGGTAACACAATACTTCTTTTAAGACTGAATGTCGTGCTTTCCGGTCTGTCAAATATCTAAAACACATTTTTTTTTTAATAGTAGTTCATTTTTACTGTATTTATATATAATGTTATGACTATTTTTTTACTCTTTTTGGTAGTACACAGTACTGCAAAAGTTATCGATGAATCTCAATACAAGATGTAATTGAAGTAACAGAAAACCTCTTGTGGGGGGTGATTGTATCTATAGTGCTACACGGTTTTTTGCGCGTGCCCAACGCCGCCATCTTAGTTTCATAAATGCTTACGAACAGCGCTCTCCTGACACAATATCATTCATGCCCAAGCCATGCTGCGCGATACGCATCCTTGTGAACAAAAGAACTATGATAGGAACCAAACATGCATTTCTTGATTTCAGATTTGGTTTAATAAATTAGTGTACCTACTTTAAGATTAATTGTAAAACACGAAGATAAAGTTTTCTTGGCGGCAAATTTTCGGTAGGCCTGGGCATAAAATCACGGTACCCCACTGAATATAGGTCTGGCAAATATTTTTAAGGAAGTCAAGTTTTTAAATCAACGTTTCATCTTGTTTGTTTTTAAATTGAAACGAATTAAAATTGATAAAAGTAGACATTCGTTTTATTTGTGACTAGCTTCTGCCCGCGACTTCGTATGCGGATCCCGTTGCTTATGCCAGCGACAACGGGGTCGTCAAAATCGAAAATTTGAAACTTCTGATGTAGAATTCTAAGGCCCGGGGACGGGAAAACAACGGGATGAGCGAGACGACTGGAGTCATTCCAGATCATTCATTTTTGTATGTCAACAGGAAATGCCCATCAGACTAAATAACTTTTGCTAAGACGTCATTCCTTAATTTGTTATAGCGCTGCCATGGGCTTTGGAGTTCCACAGCAGGTGTTCCAGATCTTCAAATTTATTCTCACAGCAGAAAATGCTCTTCACGTGGAATATTTTTAGCTATGGCACCATTTTTATATCTCTTATACTGTAGCTGGTCTGTTGCGGTTCTGCATCAGGTATTAATTTTCCAAAATAAATTATAGCCTTTATGTTGCCCAGACTATACAACAAAAAACTTTTCTTCCCGTTACTCCGCAGCAGATCCCAAGGGTACACTGAATTAACTTCTGTCTCTTCATGCCAATCCTTTCTCTCTCACTTTCTAACTGATTATGAATATTTTGTTGTGTCAGCAGTTAGTCGCGCATCACGTTCATCACTCGTTTCAAAAGACCTGTTAGAAGATGTGCGAATTCGCTGAGAACTCAAGCGTGATTCTGTATCGGTAAACGTTTCTGACTCGCGAGACAATGCATGTCGCTCACGATCAGCAGACAGTCGCGCATCACGTACTGCACTTGTCTCTAGAGACCTAGCAGCAGATGCGTAGATACGCTGAGAACTCAAGCGCAATTCTCTATCCGTGAACGTCTCCGACTCGCGAGACAATGCGTGACGTTCACGATCAGCGGACAGTCGCGCATCATGTTCCGCACTTGTTTCTAGAGACCTAACACCAGATGCGTAGATACGCTGAGAACTCAAGCGCAATTCTCTATCCGTGAACGTCTCCGACTCGCGAGACAATGCGTGACGTGAACGTCTCCGACTCGCGAGACAATGCGTGACGTTCACGATCAGCGGACAGTCGCGCATCATGTTCCTCACTTGTCTCTAGAGACCTAGCACCAGATGCGTAGATACGCTGAGAACTCAAGCGCAATTCTCTATCCGTGAACGTCTCCGACTCGCGAGACAATGCGTGACGTTCACGATCAACGGACAGTCGCGCATCAAGTTCCTTACTTGTCTCTAGAGATCTTGAAGCAGATGCGTAGATAAGTTGAGAACTCAAGCGCAATTCTCTATCCGTAAACGTCTCCGACTCGCGAAACAATGCGTGACGTTTACGATCAGCGGACAGTCGCGCATCATGTTCCTTACTTGTCTCTAGAGACCTTGAAGCAGATGCGTAGATACGCTGAGAACTCAAGCGCAATTCTCTTTCCGTGAATGTCTCCGACTCGCGAGACAATGCATGACGTTCACGATCAGCGGAGAGTCGCGCATCATATTCTTCACTGGTCTCTAGAGACCTGGATGTAGATGCATAAATACGCTGAGAACGCAAGCGAGCTTCGCGACCCGAAGAGGTTTCTACAGAGCGAGTTGCAGCCTGTACAACAAAACAAAAATCATTCAAATCCGTCAAGTAGTTCCGAAGATTAGCGTGTACAAACAAACAGACAAACAGACAGAATTTTTTTTTTGGTTTCGTGCTCTATTACTGTTTCTAAACCCCCCTCAATTATTTTTTTTTTAATATATTCAATGTACAGACACAGTTTTTTTACTGTTTTATTATATGTATATAGATACATGTGAGCTTCTACGGCGTGATCTGAAAGGTGTTTGGTTTATGGTCCAGGATCCATGGGCCATTTTTGCACTTGATTACTATCATGCTAATTTTCCGTGAGTAGCTTCATTTTGATGAGACGCCCAAATTTCCTGTGCGAAAATTCTCGATTGTGGTATCTAACGGAGGTAGCAATGATAAAATATGTCGATTTGATGATTCTCAATTTATTACTAACTGGTTTTTTTTTTTAAATCAGCTGGTTAGTAATCATTTATGATGCCTTCGTTATCGATACATGTTGGAAGGAGGGGACTCTTTGATCAAACCATAGATTTTGTAGGACAAATATTTTTTCGAATAATTTAGATAATTATCTTGAGATTTGTAACGAAACGAAATTAATTTCGTTTTCAAGTCCCTGCTCATTTATCAATATTCTAGTTGACTCGCCAACACACCACCACACAGGCCGACAGTCCGACAAGTTGTCGGACTGTCGGCCTGTGGTGTGTCGGCCACTTTTTTTTGGTATGGCCTCTCGCAGCGCAACTGCGCAACAACTCTAAGGGGCTGTCTCACGAGCCAGAGAATCGCGACGATATTATCGTCGTTGCCACGTATTTCTATACACTCTCTTAGAGGCCGTCTCCACGAGCGAGAGAATCGCGGCGATATTATCCCATACAAATACGTAATATCGCCGCGATTCTCTCGCTCTTGGAAACGGCCCCTAAGGTTGAAGCTCTCGGGAGAGGTATTTATACCCGATCGACGCCCGACGCGACGTGTTACGTTTGTGTTACGTGCACATACGTCACAATACTGTTATCGGTTTGTAGCGCGAATTGATATCTACATACACTACATTCTGTTATCGTTAGTGTAGGTGGGTTGGATTGTTTGGTATTGACCCCTACAATACCTACTCTTTATTAATAAACGATAAGAGAATACCTACAGCAATGACATCATATACGAAATAAACTTTAATAAACAAAGTTTATTTTGGATAATTATGATCTCATGGGTTAACAGGACGCTTCCCGCGTTCCCCTTAAACTTAAGAGGAATATTTGTAAAACAATGGTTAGACCTGCTGCCTTGTATGGATCTGAATGTTGGACCACAAAAGGGATGAATGAAAGGCGTTATGAATTTTATTGGGTGTTTGTTTTTCCGTCATGGGTGTCGTTTTCGTGGTCGTTGATAACGAGAATGAGGTCAAAATAAAAATCCAAGATGGCGCCGAAGAAATTTTTTGGTTTTTCCGTCATGGGTGTCGTTTTCGTGGTCGCTGATAACGAAAATGAGGTCAAAATGAAAATCCAAGATTGTATTCTCTTATCGTTTAGTGGCAACTGAAATAATATTATTTTGTATTAAGTATTTTTTTCCTGCTATTATAACAAGGACAAAGGTCAGGGTCAGGGTCGGGTCAGGTCCTAGATAAGGGACGCACAGAACCGGGAAGTGTGGCAGAAGAAAGGGGAGGCCCATACCCAACAGTGGGTGAATCCGGGCTGATATGATGATGATGATGACTATAGAAATCTATTTATAGTAAAAATATTGCACAATTCTGACAGACCAGACAGGGGTTCAATGTTTTGGGCCCTTGTCCTGACGTTTTTTAGAAAATCAAAAAGTAAAAGTTACCTAAATGATACGGAAAAAACTTTTGGGTAATAATTAAATAGTTCGAACGTTTCTGTTTAAAGAAGGTACGCGATGCAGTGAAACATTTAAATGTATTCTAGGAACTTAGGAAGTAAGAACACTAATAAAATTAAAACTCGCTCAAACTTTCGTTGTTCAATTCTTCAAATACAAATCATTCCACAAAAATATTAAGGATATAACGCAGTCATATGCTAGGTACCTGATAGAGAAGCCTTGAAGATTGAAGAAGAGGACATGTTGCGAGAATGATAATAGCGCAATATCATTAGCTATCGAAAGCAGTTGTATAAGTTAAATTGTTATTTTTTCCTTCTTTTTTTAATAATTTCACATTATTTTTGTGTAGCGGTTCAAAACCCTTACTCTCTAAAGTTGGCAGCACACAGTTGAGCTGCCAACATCATCATCATTAATTAAATTAAAATTAAAAAGTTTTTATTGTTTCTCATGCAATTGTTTTACAGCACAAAATTGAGGCAGCCCCCCGGTAAGTTATATGGATACTTGTGATGGGGTTACCTCGCAGCTTCGCAGCTAAAGGAAAGAAAAAGTTTTGAATTATACAAAATTATTGTAGCAGGATTCAGGTATGTGTAGTGTGGCGTGTGTGTGTGTGTGTATGTTTGTGTGTGTGTACGTGTAGGTGTATGTGTAGGGCAGGGGTGTGTGCGGGATGTGTGAGTCTGACTAGGTGTGTGTGTATCATCAATTCATCATTCTCTTGTCCACCAATTTCTCCGTCATTTGTGGACCCATTTTCAAAATCACAGAAATCGAGGGCAACCTTCACATTTTATATGCACATTACTCGTACAATGTTTTTCATAATGAAAACCACGTCCGTACTTTCTAACGCAATACAAATATTTGTGCCTGGTTATCATCATCTTATGTTGCTGAGTGGATGATGGAAGGTCTCTCAAATTCTTTGGGCATTGTTTGAAACAGGATACTTCCCATGTGGTCCCATGGTCATCAGGTCAGGATCTTATGATAAGATCCTGGAGACACCGAGAGAACTCTCCAAATTGTAAAGGCACACATAGGTAGGCATTATGCCTGGGAATCATCATTGTGTGTATGTTCAGCGATATCTTTGCCAATTGTGTACCGATTTCAATGATTCTTTTTTTGCATATTATTTCGCGGTGATCTCGTTTTCGCGGGGATGTAAGGGGGCACAGGGATGTAAGGGGGCACACCTACCATCTCAGTGCCCCAAGTCAACCTCACCTGCTCGTGGTGCATCCTGCTGAACAACAAACGAGGCTCTCACGACCGATAAATGGCGGTATAACCATTTCGAAAGAAATGTTCGCAGCTAAATGGCGCAGACTAGCGACGGGAAGCAGCGTCACTAGTGCGAGGAATTGTGATCTGCGATCGCCAACCCGCATGCCCAGCGTGGCGATTATGGGCAACCCCTTTAATGGCAAGCCACAATCAACCACGGCCCCCAGTTCCCGGCGGCCTTGCTATCCCTGATTTTGGCGGCGGTCACGGTAACGGCAGGGCAGGGGGTGCTAAGAATCCCCGGGTTACGAATGGCCGCCAAACCCAACTGACCTTGGCTACGTACAATGGACGCACGTTACGGCTCGACGAACACCTGGTGCAGCTGGAGGAAGAACTCGAAAGAGTAAGGTGGCACATTCTTGGGTTGAGTGAAGTCCGAAGACAGGGCGAGGACACAATAACCCTTGAATCGGGCCACCTAATGTTTTTTCGAGAGGGAGACCAGCTATCCCAAGGCGGAGTCGGGTTCCTAGTGCACAAGTCCCTTTGTGACAACGTGGTAGAAGTGTCTAGTGTGTCGAACAGGGTAGCGTACCTCATAGTGAAGCTAACTGAGAGGTATAGCCTCAAGGTTATTCAGGTTTACGCACCGACCTCGGCACATTCAGACGACGTGGTGGAGGAAATGTTTGAGGACATCTCCAAGGCCTTGCACTCCACTACTAAGGCCCACTATAGCGTTGTCATGGGGGATTTTAACGCTAAAGTGGGAGTACAGAATTGCAGTGAATCGGTAGTAGGACCCTACGGGTTTGGCAGCAGAAATCATAGGGGGCAAATGCTTGTCAACTTCCTTGAGAAGGAGGGGCTTTTCGAGATGAATTCCTTCTTTAAGAAACAGCCCCAAAGGAAGTGGACGTGGCGAAGCCCCGACACTATGACGAAAAATGAGATAGACTTCATCATAGCCGATAAAAAGCATATATTCAGAGATGTCTCGGTCATCAACAGGTTCAACACCGGTAGTGATCACAGACTTGTTCGAGGCACTCTGAATATTGATTTTAAGCTGGAGCGAAGTCGTTTGATGAAGTCTAGGCTCCGTCCAAATATGCTCCAAACCATGCTAGGGTCTGAAGCGTTCCAGTCAGATCTGGAGAACCGATTCGCGGCCGTGGAAACCACAAATGACGTTGACCAGGCGCTCGACCAAATGGTGGAAATCCTCAGGGAGGAAGGGACGCGTTTTTGTAAAATGCGGCGTACGGGCAAGAAGTCCAAACTTTCGGAGGAGACTCTGGAGCTTATGACGGAACGACGTGAAAACCTACCCATCACTTCGTCAGGAATACAGGCACTCAATAAAAGAATTAGGAAATTGGTACGACGCGACCTTCGATGCTCCAACACACGCTCAGTAGAAAAAGCGATTGAGGAAAATCGGGGGTCGAAAGTGTTCGTCCAATCACTGGGGAGGAGCCACCTGACAAAGTTGACCAAAGCTAGTGGGGATATCGTCGTTTCGAAGCCAGAGATTCTTTCGGAAATCGAAAACTTCTACGGCCAGTTGTACGCATCGCATGCATCTCGACCTGATCCCGAAAATGAGGATTCCAGAGCCACCTTAACCCGCCATTTCACAGAAGACCTGCCAGAAGTCAGCCAAGACGAAATCGAGGCGGCTCTTAGACAGCTTAAGAATGGAAAAGCCCCTGGCGAGGATGGGATAACGACCGAGCTCCTGAAAGCGGGAGGACGTCCGGTATTAAGAGAGCTTCGGGAGCTTTTCAACTCGGTCCTGTTCTCTGGGAGAACTCCAGAAGCGTGGTCGTTCTTTTCTTTAAAAAGGGGAACAAGACCCTATTAAAGAATTACAGACCCATTTCGCTCCTTAGCCACGTGTATAAGCTGTTTTCAAGAGTCGTCACAAATCGTCTAGCGCGAAGACTTGACGACTTCCAGCCACCGGAGCAGGCCGGGTTTCGAGGAGGATATAGCACCATAGACCACATCCACACAGTGCGGCAGATCATGCAGAAGTCCGAAGAGTAATTATAATCGGCCGCTGTGTCTTGCATTTGTGGACTATGAGAAGGCTTTTGACTCTGTCGAGACCTGGTCAGTTCTGGAGTCTCTGCAGCGATGCCAAGTCGACTGGCGGTACATCCAAGTGTTGAGACATCTTTATGAGAACGCCACAATGACCGTCCAAACTCAAAACCAGCAAACGGAGCATATCCCATTGCGTCGGGGGGTGAGGCAGGGGGACGTAATTTCCCCGAAATTGTTCACTAACGCACTGGAGGATGTGTTTAAGTCGCTAAAATGGGAAGGACGTGGCATTAACATCAACAGTACATCTCACACTTGAGATTTGCAGATGACATCGTCATACTGGCTGAATCGCTGCACGACTTGCAGCAGATGCTGGATGGCCTAGTTGATTCTTCTTTACGTATTGGTCTCAGGGTGAACTTGGACAAAACCCAGGTTATGTTCAACGATCATGTCGCCCCAGGACCTATTGTTGTAAATGGCGGTCCTCTCGAGGTTGTTCGAGAATATGTTTACCTCGGGCAAACTCTGCAGTTTGGTAAGAACAACTTTGAGAGGGAGGCTAATAGAAGAATCCAGCTGGGCTGGGCAGCGTTTGGGAAGCTTCGCCGGGTCTTCTCGTCGCGTATTCCACAGAGCCTAAAGACTAAGGTCTTCAATCAGTGCGTCCTGCCTGTTATGACATACGGAGCCGAAACGTGGACACTGACGGTACGGCTGGTCCATAAATTTAAGGTCGCTCAGCGGGCTATGGAACGGGCTATGCTTGGAGTCTCTCTGAGGGATCGCATCCGGAACGAGGTGATCCGACAGAGAACCAGAGTTGTCGACATAGCCCACAGAATAAGTAACTGAAGTGGCAATGGGCCGGTCATATTAGCCGCAGGACCGATAACCGTTGGGGTAGACGTGTTCTTGAGTGGAGACCGCGAATTGGCAAACGTAAGGTGGGACGCCCTCAGGCTCGGTGGAGTGACGATCTCCGCGGGGTGGCTGGTAGCAACTGGATGAGAGTTGCTGAGAATCGAGTTGATTGGCGTGCGATTGAGGAGGCCTATGTCCAGCAGTGGACTGCTATAGGCTGATGATGATGATGATGATGATCTCGTTTAAAGGTACTACTCGTATCTGATGCTGATCTTCAGAGATATACATTGGAACTCTTCAATAATAGACAGCAAATCTGCCGTGATTGCTGCAATCGCTTATAGATGTTTATTTTTACACAATAACGGAGGGTGTACGCAGATGACGTGTACAGTACAACCAGATTTGTTTGTTTTTGTCAACAATGTAAAATAAATGCAGAGCAAATATTTGTATAGGATACTAGCTGCCCAGCGCAACTTCGTTCGCGTGGTGTCCTACCCTTTACCCTACCCTACCCTAATCCTACACTTCTCCTACCCTACTCTTACCCTACGCCTACACTACTCCTACCTTACTCCTACCCTACTCCTACCCTACTCCTACACTACTCCTACCCTACTCCTAACCTACTCCTGCACTACTCCTACCCTACTCCTACCCTACTCCTGACCTACTCCTAACCTACTCCTACACTACTCCTACCCTACTCCTACCCTACTCCTACCCTACTCCTACCCTACTCCTACCCTACTCCTACCCTACTCCTACCCTACTCCTACCCTACTCCTACCCTACTACTACCCTACTCCTACCCTACTCCTACCCTACTCCTACCCTACTCCTACCCTACTCCTACCCTACTCCTACCCTACCCTACTCCTACCCTACTCCTACACTACTCCTACCCTACCCTAATCCTGCCAAAAAAAAAAGTATCCTATTGTTGTTTTTAGACTTATCCAGGCAATTTTTAAAATTTTTCTCGCCGTAAAAACCATCCTTGAACTTCAACAAACATTTAAAAAAAAGAATTGGCCAAATTGGTCCAGGCGTTGTTGAGTTATGCGCTTACCAACACATTTTGCGATTCATTTTTATATTATAGATTACAACTGCATAATCTGTCTATAATGTTCCCACTGCTGCGACATAGGCCTCCTCTCTAGAGAGGGAATGGGCTATATCCACCACTATCCACTATCCACCACGCGGGCACAGTACGGGTTGGTGATGTCACATGTCTTCGGATTTTTGGTTCTAGGTTATGCCGGTTTCCTCACGATGTTTTCCTTCACCGTTTTTGAGAGCAGTGGTGATGAAATAAATTACACAAAGTAATGCGCCTGCCCGGATTCGAACTTACTGTTCTTAAGTCGTGGCCGCCACCACTGAGCCACCGCAGCAGCTCTCACAATAATGTTAGATACAACTAAAAATTGAAAATTAAAAAAACTTTTTTGTAAAAAATAAAACCGAATTCTAAAAACAAAATAGTGAAAATAACTTTAGCTTCAGAAGTCGGTGATAAAAAAACTAAATCAAACAAACAATTCTCTCAATTTTCAAATTTCAAATCAAACATTTTTTTTTTGTTTTTGAAGTTAGGTTTATTTTTTGAAAAAAAGTTTTTTTATGGTGAACCCGGAAGTGTTTGTGATATAACAACTGATACCGACCGTGTGTCGTAATCACTCAGGATGAGGCATTAAGTCTGATAGAGAAGTTTCAATAAGGTTACGGTCACCCATCCAGGGACCGACTGTGGTTACTGCAGTTTAACTTCACAAATCTTCGCAGATCATGCTCCAGTTGTTATATAATCAAGCAAGCCAGTGCCGATCCTCTGAATAGGTACTAAATTAATCTAAGCTTTACGTAAACAATATAACTGCACCTAGCTATAGAAAGATATAATTATCTTAGACGAACTATTTTACGACTAAAATTAAAAACAAGAGTGATTTTTATCGCTGTAGACTTTGTACGAGTGACCTACAACTAAAGTGCAGTTTTGGAGGTCAATGCCTCGCGCTGTCGCGCAATAATACTCTAAGGCACGGGTTCCCAAAGCGTGCGCCGCGGTGCCTTATTGCGCGTCGTAGAGAGTAAAGACGTTTCAGGCGCTCCTGTTCACTATTCTCCGGAAACTAAACTTAGGTATTCGATAAAAATCTAATGAGCTTGTTGTCTCACAAGACTTTATGCCACTTTTCACGGAACACCTTTCCGAGCTCACTTAATGGTTTTTGAAATAAGTACTTTGCCGAAGATGATGTCAAAATTTTTTCGAGACTCCAAGATCCTTTCCATGCACAAGATCATCCAGAGTTCACTTCGCAAGAAGAAGAAAGTCTCATTGCGTTAGCAGCCTTAAAACAAGATTCACGTGTCCCGATTTGGTGGAGTTTTGGATATCGGTCCAAAAAACATACAATTTAAATTTAAAACCTCTTAAAATTCTCATTTCCTTAGCAACATAAGATATTTATGTGAAGCCGATAAAAAACACGACTTTTTCGACTGGCTAGGGCGGGGCGCCGAGACAAAATACTGTATCTGTAAGTGCACCGCGAACTAAAAAAGTTTGGGAACCACTGCGCTAGAGAATTAGTAGGTATGCTACACATGTTATGTTCCCACATTGAAGCATGATATCATTCTGAAAACCAGCGGCGTCTGAGAACGACGCGTTCGTGTGCCTAAATGTATTTAAGTGCGCAAAAAATCATCGATTATTGCGCCGATATTTTGAGTAATTCCAAGTTCAATATGGAGGATATTATGGAGACAGACACAGGCGACGCAGTGAGTACCTTCGTTTATTACTTTTCGTAGTTTTAAGCTGTGAATTAGTGTTTATCTAGTTTCAGTATGTGAAATATTATGCCGGCGCGGTTTTCAAGGCTATCGCTGCATTTAGATAAACTGGTTATTGACCTACCTAGGTCAGTTCGATAGTATTTTGTTGCGAAGATAATGTTTTGTGCGATTATTATTAGTTCCAGTAGTTGTTTTTGTTTTCAATCATAACGTGCCTGAGCAGGCCTGAAGCGGCTTTCAGACTACGCTGTAATAGGTATAATAGCATATAGCTCATAGCACAACAATATCGCGCACCAAAGATTGTTAATAATATATAGTACAGTACAGTGTGAACGTGTCCATAACAATCTATGGTGCGCGATATTGTTGTACTATGAGCTGTATACTATATGCTATTATATTATAGCGTAATCTGAAAGCCGCTTGAGCCCGGTAATTTTGTTTGACCCAACATGGTTTCGACTGACCTAAGGAAAGTTGCCTATTTTGATGGTCTTCAATCACCACCCTAGAACATTGTTTATTCTGTTATAAGAGGAGTGAATGGACCGCATGGGTGAATCTAGACAATAATTTAATACCTAAAAAGGTTTTTTAATAGCTGTTATTTGTTGCAAAAGGGTTTGATTGGTTGGAGTAACGGGGCACTGAGGAAAAACGTCAATTGTTTAGCCAGTGTTAGATGCAAGAGCGAGCGAAGCGAGCTCGGTACTTGGGCACCCCGACGTTAGGTTAAGTTACTTTAAACCCTGCAGACAGAAATAAGAGCGTAGCGGGGCTACGTCGACTTTTTCATGGTGCCCTGTTTCGTATCCACTGACCGCTTGATTTTTGTAAATTAAAATTCTCTATAACCCACCTTATCGTACCTTGTTTGAACTGTATTAAACCTTTTCTAAGTATTATCTATAGTTAAATATTAATAGTTTCCGCACGCGGCATCGCTAAATTTAATTTTTTTTTTTATACCTTCAATATAAATATAGAGGTGTTGTATTTTTTAGCTATATTACTGTAAAGTTTCATTAAAATCCGTTCGGCACTTATGAAAATGAATTATTTATTTGTAGACATTTCGGGTCTCCCTTGTTTTACCGAAAAGAAATTGCCAAATTATCACTTCCCAAACAAATTTTCGCATAATTTCATTTGCCAAATTATTACTTACCAAAAAATCTCTACAAATAATTGTTACGAAAACCTATGTTTGGCAAGTGAACGTTTGAACAATAACTTGTTCACCAACTAGTACTTTTACCATTTTTTACCTAGTCAAATATTTCAATTGGTATAACATATTTTACGCAAAATTAAATAAGCCAAATATTTGGTGTCGTCAATTTTAAACTTACCATTTCAGTCAAAAGCACTATTAACTAGTTGGAATCTCCTATTTGGATTCGGTTGGGGCTCCTATTTCTGTCTGCAGGGTTTACAGGCACCTAACTAACCGAACCTCGGGGTGCCCCTGACGTCGACCGTCTAGGGTTAGCGTTTCCGTCAGCAGGTCGACGGATCCCCGCTGCGCGGGGCTCCTATTTCTGTCTGCAAGGTTTACAGGAACCTAACTAACCGAACCTCGGGGTGCCCCTGACGTCGACCGTCTAGGGTTAGCGTTTCCGTCAGCAGGTCGACGGATCCCCGCTGCGCGGGGCTCCTATTTCTGTCTGCAAGGTTTACAGGAACCTAACTAACCGAACCTCGGGGTGCCCCGGACGTCGACCGTCTAGGGTTAGCGTTTCCGTCAGCAGGTCGACGGATCCCCGCTGCGCGGGGCTCCTATTTCTGTCTGCAAGGTTTACAGGAACCTAACTAACCGAACCTCGGGGTGCCCCTGACGTCGACCGTCTAGGGTTAGGGTTTCTGTCAGCATCTGTTAAATTTCAATTACGTTATATTAAATCAATTTGTGTTATGTCTTCATTCCAAAATTTTTGCCTTTATATTTTTTGTCATAACAAATCATTTGACTAAACGTTTATTGTCTTAATTTTGTTTGCTGTAATAAATCATTTGATTAAAGACCGAAAGCCTTAATGACATTATCCTTGGTAATAATCTGCCAAGTAAACATTTGACCAAATGAAAATGTGCGTACTAAAATTATTCCAAATATTACATTGGTATAAAAAAAGGTTGCTAAAATTTGTTTGGGTAATGAAAATTTGGCAAAATCTTTTCGGCAAAACGGCAGGATCCCAGACATTTCTTATACATATACAGGGGTGTTACAAATAAATATAATAAAGCGAGTCCATCTTTTATGTCTTGTGTTGAGCGTACCTACAAATTAAATCAATGCATAAAGGTAATCAATTTCTATAAAAAATCAATATTACAAAAGAGTTCACAATGTCAGAATGATAAAAAAATATATATTACAATAATTACATGTCACGTAATTACAGGGGTATTACAATTTGATTTTAATAATAGTATAATAATTGAATACAAAGTTTTTACTAAGATAATAGATCGGATGTAGGTATGTGGCAGGTCTAGTATCTTTCATTAAAATAATCGTTAAGTAATTGTGTAATAACATTTTAAACTAGAAATTCGTTTAAGAGGCAAGCGTCAGGGTAGCCCGCGAAATTCAAATTTTCTTACGTTTTTTTTGCAATTTGCGATCAATGTCAGGTTGTATGTTGATGAAAAATGAGTCGCGTAAGTACCTAACACGTCCACATGTAGCTACAGAATTTTAATCATTACAATCATCAATACAACCCTCTAAGTTCATTTAACCGTATTAAATGACTTTTCATGAAATGGTTACAGAATAGGGTTAAATGAACATAGAGTGATTTTAATTACTTATTATAATTCTGTAACTACCTATGTGTTACTTGTGCGACTAAATCTATATGTTTAGGTAATTTATTATAGATTTTGGGTGCAATATCTAAAAGATTTTATTAAAAATGGATTTTTTGTGTCGTGTTTTGCATATTGTATTTTAGTAGCTCTGGGTGCGTTATGCGTGCGTAGATTTGCTTTGACATACCTAGTTGCCGTTTATAGTACCTAGTGCAGATACAAAGTACGTAGTAAGATCATACTATAGGTACCTACATGTTGTTTTAAAGTATCCAATAATGCGTGTAAATTTTGACGATATAAGCAAAATGATCAGTGTTTCCTAACTTTTACGCTAAACGTAGGCCAAATAAAAATACCAGATATCTTTAACAATTTTATTAACAACAAGTATTTGGACCCTTTTACTATGTTAAACTCGCACACAAGTCGACTTGCAGTAAATGTTTCCACAGTACAAGTCGAATGCTGAAGTAACTTGCGCAATAATCTTGCAAGAGGACTTCCTGCATGCCCCCCCCCGTGACCTGTGAACGTGTCCCCACACGGGATACTTATGGTAAACAAACAGATATATTATGTCCTAACTTATTTAGATTTACTTAAACTTAGTAGGTATGGTCATGGTGGCCGCTGCATAATTATGGATAGGTATCGGTACAGCTGCTATATCAAGGACGTTGCATGTTACCCATTGTATTTTCTGGACGCTTTTTCTTATCATTGTCTCTGGGGTAAAATCTACGTTGTCTCTAGTATCGTAGATGTCCGTGGCGGTAATGCCCACAACTTTTGCGCTTCCTTGCGATTGATTTTCTTTTGATTTCAATTCAAGATGCTGCCCCCCGAAGAAACCGGTTTTATCGTGGTAGAATGTAAAAGAGCAATAAATCAAAACCGAAATCGTGTTTGTGTACCGAAAACTTGGATAACATGTAACATAATACCAGGGAAGAAGGTGGCTTTCGGGTATCCTGCTGAAGATGAGGATAGTGTTGCAATAAGAGTTAAGAACAAAGAACCAGCGGACAAAAGCTGGAAGGATTACATCGGAGCAATACAATTTGAATCAGGTATTTTTTTTTCTTCATACAAACGTACCGTTAATAAACTCACGTCTGGTTTAGGTACAACTACGTTATGTTTTTATGAGAAATGTTTATTTTTATTTTTTTATTAAATTTGTAACTGTCATAGATAAATTTTCCGTCTTTATAATTTTCAAGTTGAGGTTTCCTTGTTACCGATGGCTGTCGATGTCGAGTTAATGACATTTTTAGATTCCCTAACTATTCAGTAATATAAGGAAATAAAACAAAAACCTGCGTCATTACTGCGCCATTTCAAGCTAGAAGCAAAAATGTCGACCGAAAAATATTTTCACACGCGTTTTTTTTTTGCGGTGTTTAGATCAGGAGCGTCAATAGCACCACGGAGCGTCTTACAAGCTATTGTGAGCTGATCTCGAGATCGCCTTACCTCTAGCGAGTTGTATCCGAGGCAACTCAGTAAGAATTTTGGTAAATTCGGGGAGTGGTTACCCTTTGGACTACTAGAGCATAAACACACGCGCGTGCCCTCCACGCCAAGCCACAATGTCACCTACCATTTTGACAAATATTTTACAATTTCGTTTTCAGAATCTTATGAGGATGCTGTTGGTTATCTCCAAACAATCTGTGGAGAGATTAGTGAACAAATTGAAGACAACAGCAATCCGAGTAAGTTCCAATATCGATATTATTGAAAATGTAAATGGGTGAATATTTGAAGATAGACATATTTAGGATTCGTTAATTAAGTTTAAATAATGCTTCCAATTACACATTTTATGGATTTAATTCAAAGTCAAAGCATTTATTTCAAATAGACCCTTACAGGCACTTTTGAAAGTCAAAAACAAAAAAGCTAAGCTACAGTCACAAGGCATAATAACTTACGAAAGTACTGTAGTTGCACAATTTCGTAGATTTGGCGGTGAACGCACCCACGATATATGAGACATTTCTAGTGTGGGGAAACGTTTAAAAAAAAAGGTTTAGATGGATCACATTTGCGATGCGCACGGCGCTCAAATCATCATCATCTGCCTAGCCTTTCCCAACTATGTTTGGGCCGGTTTCCCAGTCTAACCGGATGCAGCTGAATACCAGTATTTTACATGGAGCGACTGCCTATCTGACCTCCACAACCCAGTTAGTACTGGGTAATACGATACCCAGCGCACGGCGCTTAAATATTGATTCTTAAACTCCAATCACCTGCCAATAAGAAAAGTCATGATAACATAACATAACATCATACAGGTAGAGCTATACCCCCAGAGTATACCGAATACTACACCCTCATTTGCATTTCCCCAGTTATGTCTGAATCCCATGTAATAGACGGTGAACCTATTGCCATCAACCGGGTACAACTCTAGACATAAAAACATACACAACATTTAGGCCTGTGTTAATTTTACACTACTTGCTCAAAAAGTTTTTGTATAAAATTTCGTAATTTCTTATTTTTGGGCTCATTTTGCTTAATTTTTAGGAAAATTTATCAAGCAATTCGATAGCCTCGGCGTTTACTCTTACAATGAGATCATTTGCACGTCTCTAGCGCGATCTCTTAGATTCAAAGATGTTAGCATTTCATTGAACATACCCTAGATCAGCCGATTATAAAAACAAGATGGCTACCATTCGTGGGATGTGGGGTTAGAAGTATTTATAAACGTATATTTGTCGGTAGAAATGAGTATATAATATGTAAGTAAAAGTAAAGCACCGGTAACCGTTAACTAATCACACTTTACATGCCCCTGTTATTTTCTTACAGTTGAACCAGTCACCGAACCAAGAAATCCGTTGAAACTTCGCATAGTCATACCTAAGCTTGACCAAAAATCAGAGAAGAAGAAAAAATCTGAGAAAAAGCATCACAAAAAACATTCAAAAGACAAAGATCATAAATGTAAACCCAGGTATATGGAACAACTTTCACTGACAGACAATATTACTAAAAGAAGTACGGAATCATTTATGTCTTGTCAATCGAATAGCCAAAGTTCAGAGAGTTTGCCAAAAAGTCTGGAATCGGAAATCAGTAACTCAAATCATTCTGCACCAGAAATACATTTGAAAAACAATAATAACAACTCTTATTCCTCAAAGAGAAAATCATTAGAAAGTCTTGACGCTGAAAAAGAAAATAATGACGGTATGTTGTATGAAGATCGACAATTAGTTGAAAATATGTACATAAACATAATCAGACACGTTCAGTATATGAAAACAATGGCTTTGGAAATGAAAAAGTCTCATCTGATAGTAATGGAACATAAAGGAATTTTAAATAAAATAGCTGCAAAGTATAAAATTCCCCTACCGCCTGTCACAGATCCTGTAGAAAGAGAGAATGAACGAAATGACGATCTGTTAGAAGAAGAAAACGTTCAGGACGATGAGAAAGAAACCCAAGGTGATGATGTAATGGAACATGAAGCACAAGTTATCGAAGAGAATGACAATACATCAGAGGAAAACCTGCTTGAAGAAAGGAAAAATGCCGAAATACTGCTGGCAAGCGACTCAGACAAACAGATATATACTGATGACGAATCTACTGAAGACTGTTTATCGTATTCGGTTGAGAATGTTAAATATAAAAGAAAGAACATTAACAAGGATAACAATATCCACACTCTAAAGCATCCGCGCCCAGGCAAAGGATTAACACAGATAGGACGATATTCTCGCTTTTATATAAGCGCTAAAGGGTTAGAAACAGCTAAACGTACTTGTACAGATGTAAAACAGTTTGCGCGCCAACTCTTCAGGGAAGTATTTACTCATAAAGCATTGGGTACATGTTCGATGACTGGTTTTAACAGACCAGCATTGCATTATGAGGCTAGAACCATTCTTCAAAATTATGCATTGAAATATGGCCAAGATGTAGGGTGGGACAATATAGAACCAAAAGAGCTTGAGAAAAATTTGAGTAGGCTTTTGTGGAATAATAGAAGATATTACAATTCCAATATGTATACTAAGGGTGGAAAGAAAACTCGTCGATGGAAACCACAGAGGGCCAAGCGCGCCTTGTCAAGCGGCTTGCGCTTGAAACGCCTCACGCAACCCGTGCCTACCGCAAAATTTGGTGAACTCGAATCTAGACTGAGCTGTTATCAGTGATGGAAATAAAGTAAATATTTTAAGTACATCATCGCCTGTCAAGCCTATTGGTAGCATATATCGGTTTCCAGTCTAAGTTGGATGCAGCAGTTGTTAAATTCTTGTATTCATACTAGAATTTTACTGGGAGCGACTGCCTATCTGTCCTCCTCAACCCACTTACTGGGTAACGCAATACCTCTTTTTAAGACTGGATGTCAGTCTTTCTGGCTTCTGACTAGAATAGCCATTTTATTACCTAATGTCAAATATCTGAAAAAGGTTTTTAGGTCATTTTACTATAATCTACCTCAGTTTACTTATTAAAACACGGGTTTAACTGATTTTATATGAGAACGTGAATAAGTCCTTAAAATTGATTCCATAGTGGGAGGCAAGTCAAAAAAACGATAACATCAGCAGCTTCATATATATCATCTGCATCCTAAATTCAATTACACCATTCGATAGGTAAAGAGTCAATGAATTCATTACGCCAAGTGAAGACTGTGACGCATTGCGCGGTGCGCGGTGGAGGGGGAAGCGCCGCCATTTTGAGGTCCTTTTGCTGCTTATCGTGATCAGTGTTGCCAACCCTACAGTTTTAACTGTAGATCTACAGTTTTTTGGAAATTATCTCAGTTTTTAGTTTAGGCCTCGAAATCTACAGCTTTTTTGTTTAAGTGCCATCTATTTCATTTGCTACGTAGTAATCCGTGCACTAAGTACCGCGCACAGTACTGCTACGGTAGAACGCTTGTTTTCCAGTATTAATCTCATGAAAACGAAGCTAAGAAATAAACTTTCTACAACCACAATAATAGGCACCTTACACACAAAGTCAGAAATTAAAAATTGTTTTGAGTTCAATGTGAATGACCATTTAAAAAAAATTCAATCAAAATATGTACCATTTTAAGAATAAAGATGAAACGGAAAATCAAGAAGATTTACAAATTGAAATTGAGATAGTAGCTAGTGATGCTATCATATAAATAATTATAGTATATAATATTAATATTACTAATTTTATTTGACTAAATGTATCTTTATGACTTTTGATATTTGATTAAAACTTTGATAATTACATGATTTTTCTTGTTTTTAATTCCCTCTTTAAAATGTATTCTATTTATTACCATCATTAAATAATAAAAAGATAAAGCTGTAGATTTACTGTTTTTTAATTTGCTAGTTACAGTTTTCTACAGTTTTTTTCTGGCATATCTACAGTTTAACTCGGTCGGTTGGCAACACTGATCGTGATTTCCACTTAGTATAACTTTTGACTCAGTAAAGCTACGACGTTCGTTTAAGTTTGAATCGTCAGCTCTCGTCAAAATCTATCGAGTGTATACAAAACATTAGTGTGCAATAGTAACAGTGAATATAGGGTGTAAGAAAAAAAAAACAAAACATGTCGGATTGTCAGGATTTATTCCGTTTGGCACGTACATCATGTGGGCAGCAGATGGGTTTCGTGCAATGAAAATACACTGGGTGCGATTCACTGTTTCTATTAAACTAACAAATTACTTGAAATTACAACTTAACACAATAATACGGGGTACAGTTCCAGGACGTCTTAACACCGCTGCGATCTGACACTGACACTGACTGTCGTCCTTGCTGCGAGTTCAAAACATCAGGGCTCTGTAGAAAGCACACTGTGGTGGGGGTAGACTTGTCAGTAGGTCGCGTGATGTCACCACTGGCGTACTTGCGATTCATTTTAAATCCGTACCAATGACCGGATCCGACAAATATATAATGTCGGCCTATACGCGTCAAAAAACCAAATCCAAATACAGAGATCGTATACGGTTGGAAAGGGCTGTTGCAAGTTTACAACTCAAGAACTAAGTTCTTGAGTTGTAAACTTGTAACTTTGTTGTTTTAAACAAATTGCTTGCTGCGACAGTAGAAACGTTAAGCATAAAAATAATGCTTAAGCCGAGCACACGAAGTAGGTACTCTTGCGTGGGATTGTAAAGTGCTACATGGTTATTTTGCGCGTGGCTATAACTGGAACTAGCGCCGCCATATTGTTTATTCAAGACAATTTAATAAATGCTGACGAACAGCGCTCTCCTGGCAATGTAATTCATGCCCCAAAAAAAGCCATGCTGCGCGATACTCATCCTTATGAACAGCTTTTACTATGGGACCAAAATTGTAATGGAAAAAAACATCTGCTATTCTTGATTTCAGATTTGATCTAATTTTCATCGTATTTGTGTACCACAGTAATATCATGCTTTTAAAAAATGTGTCATATTATTTTAAGATTTCGTGTTTAATTATTCTATATTTAAATAGCTTTTATTCATTTATTTATAGTTTTCAAATATTAAGTTTGTTTTTGAACTATTAAGTTTTCATAGGAATGTGATAGGTATTTTGATCTGTGGATTATTCGATGATTTTTTTTTTGTTCTATAAATATTCTCACGAACTGTGTGACTCACAGTCATCCAAAAAAAATACTTAATATTCCTACACGAGGTCTATATTATCGATATCTAATGATAGCATATTCAGCCTATAATGTTCCCACTGCTGGGACACTAACCTCGTCGCGTCGCTACAAAAGGCAGTGAGCCGTGTACCATAGTCTGTTATTCTTTTGTTTAGACGTGGATATTGGTGTGGGTTACATGTTTGTGATCTTTAGCTTTTAAGGATTTTTTTGTACTTTCTGTAACATGTATGATTTATGTCCCTAATAAATAAAATAAAATAAAAAAGGCCGTAAAAATGTTTGATGTTTTTCTTCACCTTCACCCAGAACACATAGACGATTCTCTAAAAAAAAAAACAAATTTCCATAGAGCAGTAGACGGACTGTTTCGATGAATGTGTGAAAAGCTATTTTTTTTTCCACAAATCGTGTATGAGTTTTTATGGGAAAGTTGTTAAGTATGACGGCTAGGCTCGTTAACTCGTTATATTGAAACTTATTTTTATATTGAAACGAATTAAAAGAATTGTTTTTATGTCGTAATTCGTTTTATTTTTGTTTAACTGTCTGTATACTAATACTATGTTGGCGTCAGTTTCCAGCGTAAGCGGATGCAGCTGGAAACAAAGATTGCCAAGCTAAGATTTAATGATGAAGATTTTTTTTTTTTGGTTGGTTTTTGTTTGATGATGATGATTGATGTTTGATTGATTTTGACGATGATTGATTGATTGATTGATGTGTTTTGATTGATTTGATGATTTTGATTTGATTCATGATTGAAAGATGATGATGATTGGTTGATTTGATTGATTGATTGATGATTTGATTTTGATTGATTGATTGATTTTTGATTGATTGATTTTGTTTGATTTGATTGTTAAGCTTGTGCTAAATCATAAGTACTAACATAACATAACACCAACATTGTACACTTAGTTCGCAATCAATATTTGGACTATGAATTTGATCCAGGGCCGCCGCTAGCTGTTTTGGCGCCCGCGTGCAACACTGATTAAATGCCACCTCTGATAGCCTTACTTCAACTGTCTAGGCCCAGCCGGTCAGAAAGGTTCTTTTTTTCTATTGCCCTTGACCTCGATCACGCCTGGTGGAAAGCGATGGATGAGGTCTATTATAAAACGAACGTGACCAGAAGATGCCTGTTCACTCTTGCTTTGAAGCTTTATATGTGGGAGGAACACAGATGAGAGACGGCAGACAGTTCCACACTTTGGCTGTGCGCATAATAAGCGTGGAGGAGAAGCGCCGAGTACAATATATCAACCAAGTGTTCTTTAGTCACATTAGGATGTTAACTTCCGCCGTTATAATTCATTTTCAAAATAACAACCTTGCAGAAAACCTGTAACATCAATTCAAACAAGTTTTATTTGAGACAAAATATTGTATAGCGTCACGTTTCCCAGGTACAATCTTCACCATGAATATAACTTTGATTTTATTACACTTTTGGGACTTGTGTTTATCAATAACTAGTTGGCATTAATACAAGGAGCCGTCTACGTCTGGACCGCGGTAAGTCAATTATTCATAGAAAAGCGAGCGAAGCGTGCTCGATTATGGAGAATGGACAGAATTGCCTCAGCGTCCAATAGCGTTAAGATAATATACAGGCTGGGTAAAAAACTAAAAAATCGTGGATCAAACGAAACAGGGCGATATTTGGGGTTTTTTTACACTAAAATGGGTACCTATTACTACCTATTTTTAAAACAATGAATGGTGTTTAGTTGTTTCTACTAATAGTATCATCACTACAAAAGTGACGGCACGGTTGGCGCAGTGGCTGAGCGATTGACTGCTGCGTTGCGTGTCGCGGGTTCGATTCCCGCACGGAACAAATATTTGTATGGCCTACAGATAGTTGTTCCGGGTCTGGCTGTTTGTATATGTGAGTTTAAATGTTTGTAAACGCACCCACGATACAGGAGAAATTCCTAGTGTGGGGCAACGTTGTTTTATAATAAAATAAAAATAAAAGTGCTTTTATGACAGTGGGTACCAAGATTTTATATCAGTAAGTATTGGCACTTTTTTCAATATATTTTAAGTCTCACGAAAAAGTATTTTTGTGACTTCTGAACCTTACTGTAAGAAAAGGTACCTAATACCAAAAAAATACCCTGATAACCCCAACAATCCCCCTGTTTTGTTTGATCCACGATGTTTTACCCACCCTGTATACCAATGGATAGATCTCTGTAAGACGAGCACTTCTTCTTACCGCGACTTCTCTCGATTCAAAGACAGAGAGGACCCACAGAGCTCTACCTAAGAGAAATGAAATAAAAATTAAATACTGTTATTTCGTCAATTTAATAACTTTCATTGATACTGTCCGTTTTTTTTCTGGTATGGGAATTCATCAAATTACCCCTCCCGCTCTGGGCGGAGCGGAAGAGATTGTCTGACTTTTACTGACTCAAACCCATCCATGTTCCTTGTTTTGCCCTTTGTCTTCTTTTTCCAGGGCCGCGGTACCTCTTTCGAACAGTCCCGCAGCCCGTACCGTACGTTTCAAACATCATTTATAAGCCTGAACGTCCTTTTCAAAGCATTAACATCCCAAATGCGGTTTTAGGAACAAATGTTTATAGTAAGAGTTCTTCAAGAAGAATATTTCTTGCTTTGACAACTTTTTTACGATTCAGAGTCAGAGAGGAGCTACAGTTCGTGCCCAATCAACTACCTAGTTACATCAATAAAACCAAACTGACTACGAATTAGCAAAAGTTGTATTAGTAGCAAATGTTCTCAATAAAAAGTTCTTTCAAATGGTGTACCTATATCTTATTGCTATTGGTTACGCAGAAAATCTTAACTTCGGTGCCCAATTATACACATATTTAGGTCAATAATTCCGAATAGCCAACGAATTAGCAAAAGTGGTGCTTTTGTTAGCAAAAGTTCTCATTGAAACGCTCTATCCAATAGTGTATATTTTATAGCTATTAGTTACCATTATTTTAAAATTTTAACTTCGGTATTCAACTAGTCAGCTATTTACTGAATTAAGGACTGCGAATTAGCAAAAGTTAAGTTATTAGCAAAAGTCAAGTTATTAGAAAAAGTTAAGTTATTAGCAAAAGTTCTCATTGAAAAGCTACCTTTACCTTTTAGCGGCCTTTATACCTAGTCTGCCCTTTCTTAATTAAGTATTTTCTAATATCTACGAGAACATCATATTTTTCTAACAAAACATGAATCATAATATTTTTACTTAAAATGATCATACCAACTATTTCCTAATGAAGTTAACAAAAGAATCATGTTACATCAAAAAAAAACAAAAATCAATCAAAAAAAGAAAAAAAAAAGAAAGAAAAAATCATTTCATGTTGTTGTTGTTGTTGTCATGTTATGTTGTTGTTCATGTTATGTTGTGTCATGTATAATTACTACGAAACGGCACACAAGAATTTCACACGTTGCGGTTTTAGCCGCGAGGTATACTAGTTTATGTATATTCACTGAGTCTTCGTTACACGTCCTTTAAGTTTTGTGTTATAATAAAACAAGTACCTAGGTTTTGAGTCTGAATGCGTATCACTGATTTATTTGTAGAATTAACTTGAAACTGACTTTGATACTGGATAAATTAGTTAGCAGGTGTACCTTCCACTCGTCCTCGTAGGGATGCCCTTATGCGCTGAATTGCGTTGTATCCATTGACGATGGCAGCTGAGGTAGTATTTTAGGAAAAAGTGAATTACCAGGAGAGTTATGACAGCGAGAATAATTATTATGATCGTGCTCAGCCGCTCCATGTGTCCTCCGATGTCCTTCAGAAGAGCGTCATTGTTTCCGCCAGCAGCATTTTGATTTAGGAATACCTCGCCCTTGGAGTTATACATTTTGACAATCACTGAGCAACAAAAACTTTGCTTAATCAGCCCCTGGGCAGACCCTAAGGCAGGGTCGCCATGAAATGTTGGGGGTGCTAGGGTCTATTAAATCAGACAACCACCTCGATGGAATGTGTTTTAATCACTGAATAAATGGGAATATATTTTTTATAATGCGCATTAGAGTAAAGTGCTTACTTGGCTTAAAGAGCATACATACACTTCAAAGCTTGTAGGTATATCTTATTGCTATTGGTAACACAGAAAATCTTAATTTCGGTGCTCAAAAAGTCACCTACTCAGATCAATAACTCCGAACGGACTTCGATTTGCCAAAAGTCATGTTAGTAGCAGAGGTTCTTGAAATGCTTTTTTCAAATATGTATGTAAATCTTATGGCTATTGAACCTTGGAGCTATACTTCAAGGTCCATTCTCCTTTGAGCTTACTGGACCGCCATAAGTCAAAGCATATAGTCGTCATGTCTCTATAATAAAACCGATATTTAGCAATGATGACTCCGGTTATATGAAAATCGAAAGAAAATGACATCAATGTTTTCACTGTTTCTAATTTTTGTTTTACGAGCTCCTACGTACGATCGTTGCGTGTGCTGCACGCAGGCGTGCAAGACGTGTGGTGCATGCGGGCGTGCGGCGCACTCAGGTGGCAGGTCCAGGGGGCGGCAAATCAAGATTACTTAAGAGTTACATGATCCAGTGACATATTGCGCTCACTTACTATTTTTCTACTGTCAAACCTATTCCGGGCATGGGTTCTTCGGAGAGTATCTGTGCCGTACAGGTCGGGAACCAACGCCCGGTTGTCACCACTGCGGAGACTGCCCCAACGATACGGTTCAGCACACTCTGGAGTAGTGTCCAGTCTGGGCAATGGAGCGCCGTGATCTTGTCGCGTTTAGGAGCGAGAGTGCGTAGTGTGCCGTCGACTCCTTTTGCGAGGAATTGATGATCGCAAAGGAGGCATCGGAAAGGGAGCGGAAGATCACAACCTTCCTCTCTATCAGCAGCAGATGCACCGGGCGCCGGGGGGTGCCGGAGGGGGTAGGGTATGGCCTGCGGGTGGCCAATTTGGGGTATCTGCCATCTGAACAGACACGGATCAGGGGCCGCATGTTTATGTGGGTTAAAACCTGGACGAGGGAGCGTGATGAACTTTGCAAGTACTCCAGCACAAGTCTGACAGACAGCTTCGGCCCTCCGTCTAAACCAGGGCTGAGGTCATCCATGAGGGAAAAAAATAATTTATAAAATATTTTATAGTTTTACCATGGGGTATCGCATTAGCTAGGAACCGGGTTGTGGAGGTCAGATTAGGCAGTTGCTCCATGTAAAATACTGGTACTCAGCTGCATCCGGCTAGACTGGAAGCTGACCCCAACATAGTATCAGGGGCCATTCAAGTATTACGTAAGCACTACAGGATGGCGGGGGGGGGTCTATCCTTTGCTTATTTTTGATGACATATGGGGATGGGCGGGTCTGGATGGTGATTACGTCAGCCGTTTTTTTTCGGATTTTTTACGATATTTAGTAGATTCTGGTTTGAACACTTATGGCAACCCTACTTGTCTATGCTTGAAAACGAAACGCATTTTCAGGGATTCCCGAAAATAATGGATACGTTTACTCGCTTAGAACAGAGTAACAGAACTGAGTACTGTAGTGCTGTGCTGTGTGCTGTGTGTGTGTGTGTTTGTGTGTGCTGTGTGTGTGTAGTGTGTGTGTGTGCGCGCTATTCACTTATCGTTATTCTCATGAATCAATAAAGAAACCAGAACACATTGAAAAATGTATGTACCAATGTACGTAAGCATGAAAGGGGGGCCAAGAGTTTTGCTTACTTTTCAAAAATTTACTTAGTAATACTTGAACGGCCCCTTAGTATAGAAGAAGTTGACAGTTAAACAAAAATAAAACGAATATTATCTAATAAACGATTTTTATCTGTTTCTATAGGTATAAAAATAAACAATAAACGTAAGTATAAAAAAAAACATTATTATGACTTCCTTAAAAATATTTAAAACTAATTAAAAAAAAATAAGGTCAAATTAAACTAGTAAGCGAAACTTCAGAGGCGTGAAGATCGTGTAAGAATCGTATACTTATTGAGTTATTTGAAAAAGGTGAAACAAACTTAATATTAGTATTAATATTGTGAAAATACTTATTTAAAATATGTAGAACAATGTTGGGAAAAACTAAGTTAACCTTTTGAACACCATAGTCACTGAAACGTGACAAGTAATCGCATGCTCTGTACGCCAAACGACACAAATAATAATATGTGACAAAATGATAGGTGAAATTGTGGCTTGGTGTGGAGGGCACGCGCGTGCGTTTATGCTCTAACGGTCAAAGGTTAACTGAATACGTCAATCACGCTTGATGACTTTCTAGTTTTAATCATTCCACGTGATTCTAATTATAATTTTATTGGTTAGTCACAGTGTCAATCAAATAATCATGATTGATCATTAAGTCTGAAATGTTTTAACATCTAAATAAAACACTAGTCTTAAGTGCTTTTCAGTCGTCTTATAGTCTGCTAAATTAATCTCAGTTATATTTCTTTACAAAATTTTCTCTATGGTCTGTTTACGAAGACAAACTACAAAAAAATATAGATTTATATATATCAAAATCAGTCATAATTTCTTCTGATTGGGAGGGTGTGCTTGTCCGGCCAATTGCACGGAGATCAATTCTTTAGGAGGTCTTATCGAGTCTTGATTGATAACTCACGACTAATGATTTAATTTAATGACTTTAGCCATTGTTATGAAAAAAGTCTTCATCATGATTAAATAAGACCATAACTAATTAACTGCTTGAAAAAAATTCGATTTCCCTAACGTGCCATAGAATTAGTAATATGGCCTGTTGTAAAATAGCTCAAAATTAAAAAATATAAAATTATATCCTATCTAAGACTAAATCTTAAAATAATATGACACATTTAAAATATTTTTAAAGGCTTGGTATTTTGTGTAAGTACAGACACCAGCACATCAAGCTACTTCAATCTGTCAAATTTCTTTAATGGGTGTTCAACTTTATCGCTAAAGCATTAGGTTCAAGGTTGATTGGGAAAAAGAGAATGCTCATGGAAGTATGGAATCCCGTACCATGCTGCATCAAAATCAAACCTTGTTTTTTATAGACTACACTGATCGTATTAACTCCTACAAAAATTATTTTTGAAAAAAAAACCCGCGTTTCAGAGTTATTTTATAAAATCGAAACTAACCTAAAAAGTAGGTCTATTTTTTCGACGCTACCAACGACGTATTTTAACACACATACATTACATTATTGCTCTAAAAACAGCGTAATACACTAATATTAGTAAGAATTACGAGTTAAAGTAACATCCACAGTATGCTTGACTGAAACTCGATTTTATTTTAGACCTTTACATTGCCAATAGTCAGTCAGTACAGTACAAATGTCAGATGCCACAGATAAGATAACTATAAACCATAGAGTATAGTAAGTGCTATAAACTAGTCGGGATTTAGGGATGTAATCGATAAATCAAAATCTTTAGGCTGAGAAAATCTATTTTGTTACAAATAGCAATAAACCAAACTAAATCGATTTGGTGTACTGATCTTACTTAATTGTAATTAATTTTAGAGTCCGCTCGACAGACAAGGGTTTGTTCAATTGAAACGGAACGTCATTTATATTCAGTTGAAACGGAACGTCATATAAAGGGAGTAAAACAATATTCGTACTTTTAAACTCGAAAAGTATATTTCCAGTTCAAAAATCAAATCCCCGACGCGTAATGCCGTAAAAAAATATGAAACTAATTACTATAATATTTTGGTTTTGAGGCGCGAGACTTTTTGGTACCAACTTTGGTCATTGTCCTTTGTCAGTTTCGGTTAGCTTGATGTGCTGGCACAAATACGATAAAAATTAGACCAAATCAAGAAATCAATAAAAGCACATTGTTTCTGCGATTTCAGATTTGGTCCCATAGTAAACGTTGTTCATAAGGATGAGTATCGCGCAGCATGGCTTTTTTGGATCATGAATGACATTGACAGGAACGCGCTATTCGTAAGCATTTATGAAATTGTTTTGAATAAACAAAATGGCGGCGCTAGTTCTGGCTATGGCCGCGCGTAAACTATGTAGCACTATACATCACCCCCCAGAAGGGGTTTTCTGTTATTACAATTACATGTTGTATAGAGATTCATTGAACAATTTTGTAATATTGTAACAAACAATTTGCACAGACAAAAACGTGCATAACGTGTCTACAAAAAAGAAAAAAAACTTTAGTCTTAATATACTCATTTAAGATCAGTTAAACCCGTATTTTTATAAGTAAACTGAGGTAGATTATAGTAAAATGACCTTGAATTTTAAAAACGTCCGTTAGATGTCTTATGGTAATATTATGGCTAGTCAGAAGCCCGAAGGTCTGCCACCCAGTCTTAAAAAGAGGTATTGCATTACCCAGTAAGTGGGTTGAGGAGGACAGATAAGCAGTCGCTCTAAGTAAAATTCTAGTATTCAGCTGCATCCAGTTAGACTGGAAGCCGATACCAATGTAGTTGGGAAGAGTATCGGCAGATGATAATGTAAGTATTTCTTATTTCAAATAATTACTTTCTCTCCATCTATGTTTTTCTTCTTAAAATGTTCCTTCTGGTATTTGCCAAAAGCCTACTCAAATTTTTCTGAAGCTCTTTTGGTTCTATAATTTCCCACCCTACATCTTGGCCATATTTCAATGCATATTTTTGAAGAATGGTTCTAGCCTCATAATGCAATGCTGGTCTGTTAAAACCAGTCATCGAACATGTACTCAATGCTTTATGAGTAAATACTTCTCTGAAGAGTTGGCGCGCAAACTGTTTTACATCTGTACAAGTACGTTTAGCTTTTTCTAACCCTTTAGCGCTTATATAAATGCGAGAATGTCGTCCTATCTGTATTAATCTTTTGCCAGGGCCCGAATGCTTCAGAGTGCTTAAATCGTTCGCTTTACTAATGGCTTTTCCTTTATATTTGACAACTTCTGGCGAAGAAGGTAAATAATCTTCAGTAGATTCGTCGTCAGTATATATCTGGTTGTCTGATTCGCTTTCCAGCAATCTTTCGGGATTTTTCCTTTCTTCAAGCAGGTTTTCCTCTGATATATTGTCATTTTCTTCGGTAACTTGTGATTCATTTTGCATTATACCATCATCTTGGGTTTCCATCTCATTATCCTGTAAGTTTTCTTTTTCAAACGGATCTCCTTTTCGTTCATTCTCTCTTTCTACAGGATCTTTGACAAAGGGTAGTGGAATTTTATACTTCGCAGCTAATTTATCTAAAGTTTTCTTATTTTCCATTGCTATCAGATGAGACCTTTTCATTTCCAACGTCGTTGTTTTCATAAACTGAACATGTCTGATTATGTTACTATACAAATTTTCTACTAATTGTCGGTCTTCAGACAACATATCGTCATTATTTTCTTTTTCAGGGTCAAGACTTTCTAATGACTTTCTCTTTGAGGAATAAGAGTTGTTATAATTGCTTTTCAAATGAGTTTCTGATGCAGAATGAATTGAGTTACTGATTTCCGTTTCCAGACTTTTTGGCGAACTGTCTGAACTTTGGTAATTCGATTGAAAAGACATACATGATTCTGCACCTACCCGAGTGTCCATAGTATTTGGAGAACTTATTTTAGTAATATTGTCTGTCAATGAAAGTTGTTTCATAAACCTGCGTTTAGATTTATGAAGTTTTTCTTTTGAATGTACCTTCAGATGTTTTTTGTGATGCTTTTTCTCAGATTTTTTCTTCTTCTCTGATTTTTCGTCAAGCTTGGGTATTACAATGCGAAGTATCAGCGGATTTTTTGGTTGGGTGACTGGTTCAACTGTAACTAAATGAGATGAAAGCGATATAACCACTTTACGTAAATACAGATTCACAGAAAATGAGCAGTTCTTGTGCTTCTAAACTGGACTTCGCCACATGAACCCAGGGCAAGGTACTTTGGTAACCATAACCAACCCACAACCCAGGTCTGGGGTCTAGTCTGGGGGATCTGTGAGATCCTCAGTTACACCAGGGCATTGCTCGCCTTTTTTGGGAAGTTGGGGCAGATAGAATGATCAATTTTTTCACCTGTATGCGAAATTTCGCTTGGATGTGGAGTGAATCAGCCGGATCATGGATAAAATACAACATGCCCAAATAAAACATTATCAAGAATTTGAATAGTAAAGAGATTCTTAATTTAAAAAATATGGAAACTTACTTTGATTGTTCTTCTCTTCAATTTGTTCACTATGCTCTCCACAGATTGTTTGGAGAGAACCAACAGCTTCCTCATGAGATTCTGAAAACGAAACACATAGTTTGAGATTTTTTTTAAAGTAGATTCACAGTTTTAATTTAATAATATCGATATTGGAACTTACTTGGATTGCTGTTGTCTTCAATTTGTTCACTATTGTCTCCGCAGATTGTTTGGAAAGAACCAACAGCTTCCTCATAAGATTCTGAAAACGAATACATAGTTTGAGATTTTTTAAAGTAGATTCACAGTTTTAATTTAATAATATCGATATTGGAACTTACTTGGATTGCTGTTGTCTTCAATTTGTTCACTATTGTCTCCACAGATTGTTTGGAAAGAACCAACAGCTTCCTCATAAGATTCTGAAAACGTGTATCACTACATATTATAAAACAAAGTCGCTTTTCTGTCCCTATTTCCCTTTGACCGCTTAAATCTTTAAAACTACGCAACGGATTTTGATGCGGTTTTTTTTAATAGATAGAGTGATTCAAGAGGAAGGTTTATAATAACATGCTTAATATATTAGAGAACCACTGATAATTTCAAGATTTCTATTGTGAAGTCGTAAATAATTTAATTTTTTTCCGCTTATATTGCAAACGCAGGCTGAACCCTACGAGATTTATCAAAATAATGTACTAAGTATTGTACACATTAAAAAGGTCTACAGAAAACTCCGCGATGGTATATGTCTATCTCTTATGGATATCCCACAATAACATGTTTTTGTCATTTACTTTTTACGCCAAATAATGGCTAATTTCCGAAGCGATTTTAACCAATACGGCATTAATCCTTATCCAATTAAATACCTTAAATACATTGTTGATTTAATATAGATCTATATGGCCCTTTACAGCATATGATTTAAATGAATATTTTCGAAGATATTACAGATTTAAAAATTGCGGGACGTAGCGTTTGCGCCGGCACCGGCCGGCGCGGCGAGGCGGACGGCAGCGTGCCAGTAATGAATAAATCAAAACTACTGGATCAATTTTAATCATTTTTTCAGTGAGTGACATAGGCTATATATTTTACACCCTAAGCCGAAGTGGGCCGCTATGTTTTTATATACAACGTTCACAGTTTTTCTGTAGTGTATTTAGTATCAGCATTGCACCCGTGCGAAGCCGGGGCGGGTCGCTAGTATAAAATATAAAACACGGAAAAGGTTGGTTTAGTGGTTGCAAGCCCGACTACCGAGAATGAGGTCCTGGGTTTGATTCCTAAGTTGGGCTAAATTTTAATGAGATTTTTTATTAGAAATTTCTCAGTAGCAGCCCCGGAGTCCGAATTTGTACCTGGTTGCTAGCAATAGGGTAACCCTCTATTACATGGGACTCAGACATAACTGGGGAAATGAGAGGGTACTATTAGGTACCCACCAGAGTATACCTGTGTGATGTTATGTTATGTCATCATGACTTTTCTTAATGGCAGGTGACTTTAGTTTAAGAGTCAATATTTAAACGCCTTGCGCGTCGCAAAATGTATAAATGTGATCCATCTAACTAAACTGTCTTTTATGATCTGCAAATTATCATAATGCTCAAATTACCACCGCCATAGTCACATACGTGACAAGCAAGCGCGTGCCCTGTATGCCAAACGACACAAATATGTGACAAAATGGTAGGTGAAATTGTGGCTTGGCGTGGAGGGCACGCGCGTGTGTGTATGCTCTAGCGGTTAAAGGAACCATACCCCGATTTCACCCATTCGCCAACTGCTGGGTATAATATAGTATAAGCCATTACTATCCTAATACAGAGCACTGTCATGCAAAGTTCAGGGTTTTTGATTATTTTGGAAGTAACTAAAAAAACAGTGTATGTGTATGAAGCAAATTAATGATTCTTGCCGTGGCCGACTTGGAAATCTCTAAATAGACTCCGAACCCAAGTCGGCCGTAGCAAAAACAATCTCTTCAGATTGGGGTTCATGGACGGCTCAGATCTCAAGTGTGTATGCGGCATGTCTCCACAGAAAATATGGCCCACCTTCCATCTTGCGCTGCATGCATCGAGCATGCGAGCGGAGTTCGCATAGCTGAATTCTGGGCCAAATATATTTAATCAAACTTTGCCATCGACACGCTAAGAAGATTCTTGCAACAGGTCCTCCTGTAAGGATCGTAACAGATGGAGTTCTGCAGTTTTTGCGAACTCCCACGTATCACGTTTGTATAAAAATGAATTACAAAACATCACGCCCATAATCCCCCGAGGGGTTAGGCAGAGGTGTACCTAATTGTACACCAACATGTCGCTAGTTTAGTGTATCATGTAATAGGGGGCTGCACTGAGAAACACCTGATGAAAAAACCCAGTGACAATTTGCCCGATCCGGGACTCAAACCCCGGACCTCATGCTCAGCAGTCGCGATTGCGCCCACTAGACCAGCGAGACAGTCAAAAAACAAATTACCTGATTCAAATTGTATTGCTCCGATGTAGTCCTTCCAGCTTTTGTCCGCTGGTTCTTTGTTCTTAATTCTTATTGCAATACTATCCTCATCTTCAGCAGGATACCCGAAAGCCACCTTCTTCCCTGGTATTATGTTACATGTTATCCAAGTTTTCGGTACACAAACACGATTTCTGTTTTGATTTATTGCTCTTTTACATTCTACCACGATAAAACCGGTTTCTTCGGGGGGCAGCATCTTGAAATTAAATTAAAAGGCATGAAAAATAAATGCTGGTAAGGAAGCGCAAAGGTTTTGGGAATTACCGCCACGGACATCTACGATACTAGAGTAGAGACAACGCAGATTTTATCCCAGAGACAATGACAGGAAAAAGCGACCAGAAAATACTGTAGTGAGTAACATTAAGTACCTAGATTATGTACTTAGATTAGTTTGAGCAGACACAAATGTCAGTTCACTAAATATACGTCGTACGACAGAAAGGACACCTTTTATTTCAATATACCTACAACCTCGTGTCTCTACAATACAATACATGGGCAACATGCGACGTACTTGATATAGCAGTTATACGAGTACCTACAGATTTCCATAATAAAGCGCAGGCCACACCGCCAGCTAGCGAGCGTCTTTTCATAATTACTACGTTCTGGGGGTCTAAAATGTCCGCTTTAGCAGAATCATAATAGGATAATAATATGAATTACGTTTAAATTCTTAAAATGGTCATAGACGTACCTACTATTATGAATTGTCACCTTGTGCCCATTTTACGAATTTAAACGTAATTCATATTATTATCCTACTGTGATTCTGTTAGATTTTAGACCACCTGCTCTTACGGTAGTTCGCGGTGTGAACCAAAGTATGAAAAGAGGTGAAACGATGCGATGCTTCGCCAGTCTCGGTCGCTCGCTCGCTCGTTAGCTGGCGGTGTGACCTGCGCTTTATACGACGCGACGGCAACCAATACTAAGCATAGGTAAATCTAAATAAGTTAGGATAGGACATACTATGAGTATATCTGCTTGTTTACCATGTGACGTGTTCACACGTTCACACGTCACATGGCCACGTCATATGGTCAGCAAGGAAATTTAGACGACACTAATTATTATGCTATCATTAAAAACACGCATTATTCGATCCCTCAAAACGGGGTGGACATGGGTATTAGGGTACTTTTGACCGCCAGAGCATAAAGGCACGCGCGTGCCCCCCACGCTAAGCCACAATTTTTGAACAGGGTACGCAATTGCTTGTCAGTAAAAGTCTGACACTCCCTTCCGCGCCGCCCAGAGCGGGAGGAGTCATTTGATGATATCCCAAAAAAAGAAAAAAAAAGGGAGGTTACTATGGTGTGGGAAAGAGACAGAGCTATACAGGTCGCCTAGCGCTATCTCTTTCCGACACTGGAATTACTCTTGCTTGGTAGGCCACCAGATAATACTTTGAAAATGTTTATTATATACTAACTGTTAAGTACTAGGTACCTACTTATTGAAAATGTTATTGCGGATTGTGTTTCAATTTAAAAACTGTTTCAGTTGTTGTAATAATTACAACAACTGAAAAAGTTTTCTTTTGCACAACGCCTCGATTTTTGTTATGAAATAAATGCATAGCAAATATTTGCATAATTGAGACTACAATAATTGTAGTCTCGTATGCAAATATTTGCTATGCACTTATTTTGCATTGTTACCAATAGATGTCATGGTAATAGGCTTATCCCCAATAGAATGGAACTAAACATAGGTACCTAACTGTCGAAATGTGGGTGTACTGAACACATCTACGTACCCCCTCAGAGCATACAGGCGTGATGTTATGTTATTGTGTTGTGTAAACAATAAACACCCAAGCGATTACAGCAATCACGACAGATTACCTGTCGATTATTGAAGAGTTCCGTTCCATATCTCCGAAACCCATGATCAGATCATGACAATATTTCTATGGGTCCTATGGGACCAACATAAGAGTATACTCTTTCAAACAAAAAAACAATTTTCAAAATCGATTCACAATTGACCGAGAAATCGGTGAATATACATTAAAAAAAATACACACAGCTGAACATAGAGCCTCCTCATTTTTGAAGTCGGTTAACAAATCATTTTAGTTTTGCCTAGATTCACCCGTCCTACATTGTTTTCCAGCATTTGTGAGTGTTATCATCTATAAGCTTACATAGGTAACTTTTATTAATCATACTAAGTATGATAGCTGTAAATAGGTAGGTATTTTTTTAACAGACTCAAAAATGGAGATAGGTACCATGCACTGTTCTAAGCTTTCCCGGTTTAAAACTAAACTTATACTGTCACTTACGGGACAACATCGGTGCAACAGCGTCAAAATCGCGTGCTCAAAAAGATAAACAATCACGGAAGATATCCCGAAAGTGACAGTATAATTTTGGAGATACCATATTCCTAGTCCATTGCTGGATTATCTGGATTGCGCAGTTAAGTACTTAATTTATGAATATGATGGATAAAATGAAAAAAAATATTAGGAAAATAATAACCGCAATTCGTTACTATTAATCTCTCCAAACATTATCTACGCAACAAATTTTATAATCGAACTGACCTAGGTCAATAACCAGTCTATCTAAATGCAGCGATAGCCTTGAAAACCGCGCCGACAATATATTTCACATACTGAAACTAGATAAACATAATTCACAGCTTAAAACTACGAAAACTAATAAACGAAGGTACTCACTGCGTCTCCTGTGTCTGTCTCCATATTATCCTCCATATTTAACTTGGAATTACTCAAAATATCGGCGCAATAATCGATGATTTTTTGCGCACTTAAATGCATTTAGGCAACGCGACGCGACGCTCTCTGGCGCCGCTGGTTTTCGGAATGATATCTTCTTCAATGTGAACATAACATGTATAGCGTACTTCCCTAGAGTATTATTGCGCGAGGCATTGACCTCCAAAACTGCACCTTAGTAATAGGTCACTGGTGCAAAGTCTACAGCGATAAAACCACACTCTTGTTTTTCATTTCAGTCGTAAAATAGGCCGTATATAAATATCTATGCCTAGGTTTTATCACGTTTACGTAAAGCTTAGATTAATTTAGTATTCAGAGGATCGGCACTGGCTTGCTTGATTAAATAACAAATGGAGCATGATCTGCGAAGATTTGTGAAGTTAAACTGCAGTAACCACAGTCGGTCCCTGGATGGGTGACCGTAACCTTATTGAAACTTCTCTATCAGACTTAATGCCTCATCCTGAGTGATTACGTTACACGGTCGGTATCAGTTGTTATTCTACAAACACTTCCGGGTTCACCAAAAGTGGTTGCTATCGTGGTAGTTGGTAATAGCTTTCCAGTCCGACTCTTCTAGGGGGAGCTTATCATTATAATCAGTCTTAAATGTTTCCACTGCTAGAACACAGGTCTCCTCTCTATGAGAAGGAGTGGGCAGTAATCCACCACGCGGGCCCAGTGCTGGTTGGATGTCTTCGAATTTTTCTTTTAGGTCCTAGGTTACAATACAAATGTTTACAAATGTACAAATGTTTTAGGGTAGGTACATTTGGACTTTTGCGAGCATGGACACTTGCGCGATTGGACTTTTGCGGGCATGGACACTAGCGCGACAGTAGTTCTACGCGACATAATGGCCACTGAGGTTTACTCTGGCAGAGTAAACATAACTTCACACCTGCTATTACTTGAAGGTGAACTGAGTTGAAGAAAATAGTCAGAATCGCTGTTTTTTTATTCTTAATTATAATGGGTATTTTTTCAATGTTTGTCAAAATGAAAATCCAAGATGGCGCCGAGTTATGTTTACTCTACAGAGTAAAGGACAATGACCAAAGTTGGTACCAAAAAGTCTCGCGCCTCAAAACCAAAATATTATAGTAATTAGTTTCATATTTTTTTACGGCATTACGCGTCGGGGATTTGATTTTTGAACTGGAAATATACTTTTCGAGTTTAAAAGTATGAATATTGTTTTACTCCCTTTATATGACGTTCCGTTTCAACTGAATATAAATGACGTTCCGTTTCAATTGAACAAACCCTTGTCTGTCGAGCGGACTCTAAAATTAATTACAATTAAGTAAGATCAGCACACCAAATCGATTTAGTTTGGTTTATTGCTATTTGCAACAAAATAGATTTTCTCAGCCTAAAGATTTTGATTTATCGATTACATCCCTAAATCCCGACTAGTTTATAGCACTTACTATACTCTATGGTTTATAGTTATCTTATCTGTGGCATCTGACATTGTCATTTGTACTGTACTGACTGACTATTGGCAATGTAAAGGTCTAAAATAAAATCGAGTTTCAGTCAAGCATACTGTGGATGTTACTTTAACTCGTAATTCTTACTAATATTAGTGTATTACGCTGTTTTTAGAGCAATAATGTAATGTATGTGTGTTAAAATACGTCGTTGGTAGCGTCGAAAAAATAGACCTACTTTTTAGGTTAGTTTCGATTTTATAAAATAACTCTGAAACGCGGGTTTTTTTTTCTAAAATAATTTTTGTAGGAGTTAATACGATCAGTGTAGTCTATAAAAAACAAGGTTTGATTTTGATGCAGCATGGTACGGGATTCCATACTTCCATGAGCATTCTCTTTTCAGTGTTGTTTTACTCTACAGAGCCATTAAGTCACCCAAATGTCCATTCGCGCAACTGTTCGTTCGCGCAATAGTCCATGCGCGCATAATGTCTTTTCGTGCAAGTGGGTTCGCGCAAGTATCCTTCGCGCAAGTATCCTTCGCGCAAATGTCTTTCGCGCAATTGTCCTGATACCGTACTGAATACGTGGTAACAGTTTTAGCGTCGGCGTCGCGTCGGTATCCCTTCCACCTAGTATATTCGACATTGTTAGGGCAGACTAGGGCTCAGGTCAAGGTGACCGGTGACGCGGCGCGGCATCTAAACACATTTATTTTCGCGTCACCATCTTAACAACCAGTACCTATATACAATACTTATGTATTATATCTAGTCTGTTCTAATAATATCGTATGAGAGATAAAACAAATGGATCGGAATACGTACAAGTGGACGGCTGAGCGCCTATTTTAATTGCGACTTACAAATTGAGATGCTTTGACTTGATTATTCTTCTTCGTGTCGCTGGCACGAGCCATAATTATTATGCATACATAAACTCACGGCTTGCACGGATCGAAGCAGATTGTCTGCTTACCCCGTGGGGTAACCCACGGGGTAAGCAGACAATCTGCTTCGATCCTTAAAACTCATTTTGTATTATGTCTTATGGCATTCTGCTGTGGTCATTTTACAAAAGCGAGCAGTCCGCGCGGTCCTCGCGAGTCCCTCAGAGAAAAATTTAAAGAGATCGTTATACTGACTCTGCCTTCCCTTTATATCTTAGAATGTATTTTATATTTCCGCAAAAACCGAGGGCTTTTCCAAATTAGAAGGGACTTCCATAACATGCAGTAAACACGAAATTGTAATACCCAAATTCAGGTTAACAAAAACTAGCAAGTCTTTTCTTATAAACAGTATACGTTTTTATAACAAATTACCTAAGTCAGTTATAGAACTGGCCGATGGAAAGTTCAAAAACTACATTAATCGTGTCCTTATTAAAAAAGCATATTACAAAAGCAAAGACTACGTTGAAGATAAAGAGGTTTGGCTTTAGTTCCTTCTGCGCATGCGGGGAAGCCGCATGCACAAAAGGAACGGTAGCTCATAAACGGCACAAATATGTGGATGTCTATTGTCTGTCTCTAACTATTCTCAAACTCAACATCCATCACACTATCCCTTATTATGTAATATCAAAAAATCATCTGCCAAAACCACCACGACCAACTTTTTATAATAGCTAAACGTTCTTGTTACCTGTAGTAAGGTACTTCCGCAGAAAAAGTTTCAGTTTTTATTACATGACGTAGGTCTGGCGGTCACGTGACCTCGTTCTCCAGGTAGCTGCTAACGTTAAATAGTCGTCTGAATGTCGATCATTGTTTCCGGGCTTGATATCAATATTAATATCACCGACAAGCATGATGTTGCTTACAGATTTTACGGATGTTATAGTATCATTTAAACTTGCCAAGAAATTAGTTGGGTTTAAATAGGATGGAGAACGATAAACTGCGATTATAGCTGTGTTATTAAAGCATGTTATAAGACAGTTGGCATCCGAAAGCAACGGTTCATGTGTGGTACAGTTAATCGTGTCTTTGACGTAAATTACGACGCCGTCATTTTTTATTGGGTTGTTGTTTGTAGAATGTGAAGTATAGCCCTGTAAGACTGGGATGTAACCCGCAACCTGCAACCAGCATTATGTTTGTATAATAAAATCAAATTTAACTTTCGTTAATGTTAACATGGCGACAAATTGATCTAGATTCTTTTTTATACTCCTGATGTTTACATGAATAATACGAAACCCCCGAATGCTCTGCCCCACATAATCTAGGCATAGTTCTGGTGTACATGAATAAGAATCAGCAATAGAAACGTTATCTATTTCCTGAGAAATTTGATCAATATTCATCATTTTTAATTAGAATTAATAGTTTTGTCACTGCTAGTAGACTGAGGTATTCAAACTCGAGGATTAGGACGGCATTTAAAGCGAATAAAATAGACCATATTAACCAGTTATTAAGAGGTAAGTTTGTGAGGGTAAAATTAGGATTTTCTGTGTGAATATCAGTTCTTGGGTACGTGTTCGTGACTGAATTTGTGTTATGTTCAATTCCTGATAAGTCTGTACGTGTGGTTGAATTTGTGTATTAAGAATAAGAATAAGAATAATTTATTTCAAAAAAAAAAGTAGGTATTACAAAAGTGTACATTTAGGTGCAGTAGTGTTATTTCTAAACAATTGTATAATTAGTGCTTATAAGTAAACTATAACTAAAATATATATAACTGTTGCAAGTTACGATAATGGCGAAATCAAATGTTAGGTAGCGACCTGCCTGATCTAGGTTTATTTAAACCTGTGTTTCAGGCCATCACTTTACAATGCATAATTTAATTAGGACAGGAAAATTTTAAAATAAAGTAAATATAGGAACAAAAACGGTGAACATTAAAACTAACTTAATAACAATATGTACAACTAAATACGAGGAGATGACATATCAAATCAGACCAGGACTTCTAGAAGTTTTTCTGTGTCCGTGTAATTAAGCATCGCTAAATAATCCGATATTACAAAATTACATTTCCTATAACTTAGACTATAGAAGTTTAGTTTCTTGTTGAGTCTATTATACAGAAAAGGTCCTAAAAACACATAAAATCGACTAGCAAACGCATGTCTAGTTTGAGGCTTTGTGCAAACCAGGTCTTTTCTTCTCCTATCGGAAGGAACTGGGTCATAGGGAAGGGTAGAGTGCTGCTGTAGTATAATGTGAAGAATAAATAATTGCCGTACTGTGAGCACATTACATGCTTTGTAGAGCAGATGTGTAGGAAATCTAAACGGACGAAAGGTAGCAACCTTTAGAATTGCTCTTTGAGCACGTTCTAGAGGGAGAAGAATCGAATTTCCCGCCCCCCCCCAGGATGTTATGCAATAGGTTAGAATAGACTGACACAACGCTAAATAAACCTGTTTTATTAATTTATAGTCGGCTACATTACGTAAATACTTAAAAACATAAATTAGTTTGCGCACTCTAGCACATAGTAACTCGATATGTTTACGGAAATTTAGATTGGAGTCAATAGTGACACCAAGATATTTCAAATGGTCAGCTTTTTCTAAAGTAGGGCAAGAACATGCAGTGTCAGCGTACGTGCTACAGGTATGCGCGTAAATTGTTTGGTTAGTAAGCGGTATGTTAGTATTTCTCATTGTAAATGAAATGTATTTTGTTTTATCAGCATTCAGGGTTAGAAGATTATTCTGGAGCCAATTAGATACAATGTTGAAACCATTCTGAGCATGTTCATAGGCCTCTGCCCTTGATTTAGCTGCAAATAACAGAGCAGTATCATCCGCATAAGACATTACAACACCATTTTTGAGTGTCAGGCTGCAAAGATCATTAATATAGACTAAAAATAATGTAGGACCTAGTATACTGCCTTGTGGAATTCCAAAACCAGTATTAGAATGATCAGAACTTGTAGTCGGACCAATTTTTACACATTGCTGTCGATCGTTAAGATAATCAGATAATAGTAGAAGCTGCGCTCCTCTTATCCCAAGTGATTCAAGCTTCTGCAAAAGAGTAGTGCAAGAAATAGTGTCAAAGGCCTTGGCAAGGTCTAGAAAAATACCCACTGTATGCATTCCACTATCCAGATTTGTAGAAATGTAATTAATCAATTTGTTTACTGCTTGGTTAGTTGATTTTTTAGGCCTAAACCCAAATTGATTATCTGAAAGTAGTTTGTTCTCTTCCAGATATTTTATCAGTCTACTGTTTATGATTTTTTCTAAGATTTTTGACAGACCTGTTAGTACTGAAATGGGTCTGTAGTTATTCACACTCATTTTGTCTCCAGACTTAAAAATAGGTGTCACCACAGACTTTTTCAGCAATTTTGGAAATATCCCTTTAGATAAACAAAGCTGAAAGATGTGGGTAAGCGGAGGGGCCAGTAGGTGTTTAAATCTTTTAAGTACATTATTGGGTATATCATCCCACCCAGTTGCGCAAACATCCTTTAAGCCGTCTATTATTCTAACTACTTCGTTTACGTCCGTATCTAATAAAACAAAAGAATTTAACGTGGAAGATGGCCTAGTTGAGTTTTGAGAGGGAGGACGGCTAATATTTATGAATTTTTCAGCCAAGTTTTTACCAACGTTGATAAAATATTGGTTAACCTTATTTGTTGCTTCGGATGGGTTTATTTCTGTTAATAGTAAATCTAGCGGAGGTTCGGAATTTTTAGACCTTAATGTATTAGTTTTTATAAATTTCCACACAAGTTTGCTATTTTTTCCCGCCTTCTCGAGTTCATTTTTATCGTACTGGTTTTTTAGTTTTTTCAAAAGATTATTACAGAAATTACGATATCTTTTATAGGTAACAGAAAGTATTACGTCATCAGGTGCAAGTTTGGATTTTAGGTGAAGTTTGTCTCTGTGTCTTATACAACGAACGAGACCTGGTGTGATCCACGGTTTAATACAACTATACTTTTTAGGGATTATCTTAGTGAATGTGTTTTTCCTTATTACGTATTGTAAAGAATTTATGAAATATTCTAAAGAAATATTTGCATCAACAGAATCATAAATAGGGTTAAAATTAATGCCGCGTATGTCACTTTCAAGGTTTGTCATATTGACTTTAGTGTAGCTACGCTCGCAGTTTTTTCTAGGTGAACTTATTTGCATTGTTAGTAAAACAGCTTGATGATCGGTAAGCGCAGAGTTAGTAACCAATGTTTTGGATGAATGTTTTGATTTTAGAATGACATGATCTAAGCAAGAACCGCTTTGGTGTGTGGGGTAATAGTGAGCTGGTAAAAGTCCATGAAATGCACAAATATTTAAATAATTGTGTGTATGGGTATCGGGATTCCCGGAGGAAATGTTTATGTTGATATCTCCTACGAGTATTATGTTTTTGAAAATACTTACGGTTTTTAAGTTAGTTTCGAGTGAGTCCAAAAATCTGTCGATTTTATGAGAGGGAGGCCTATAAATAGCCATGACTACTGTATCGGGAATAATTTTAATGAATAAGCAATTACTGTCTTGGGATGGTGGTTCTTCTTTAATAGTTCGTAAATTATTTTTAACATAAACTACAACTCCGTCGTTTTGGTTGATGTTTCTGTCTGTTTTATATGAATAAAAACCGTTCAGAGATGGTAAGTTGACTGTCTGTTTTGACAACCAACATTCTGTTAGTACGATAATATCACAGCTTATGTCAAGACTTTGTAAAAACACTTCAAAACCATCCATATTTCGGTTTATGCTGCGAATATTTTGTGTAAGCAAGGTAAGCGATTTGTCACCAGAACGAAGAAGGTATTTACAGTCCTCAACATTACAGATCTTGGATTCAGACACAGTAAAACTATCTAGATCACTGATTAGCTGATTGCTCATGATACTTACAAACTAAGAAGAAATACAAATAAATAAGCTACCTGTTTGTGTGCCTACTAAAAATAATAGACTGTGGCGCTCTTAGGCGCCCTCATAATCTATTGAGTTGATGTAGTTGGTCTCTGCATATTTACGTGCCGGGCAACTTACATCACCGGTTGGATGGTCACATTTCCTCTTGAATTTTTTGCACGTCGCACACTGTGGGGGAGAAGATTTGCTAGTGCATTCCTTCACTGAGTGTCCCGTCTCTGCACAGTGGTTGCAAGTAGGACTCGTTTCACGGCAAAACTTAGCTGCGTGGCCGAACTGCTGGCAATTGTAGCACCTGGTGACGATCGTAAAATCTCTTACCGGGCATGAGGTCCAATTTATAAAAATTCTGTTTTGGTTTACCAGCATTTTTCTTATGCCAGCGGGTACTTCCAGAATGTAGTTGCAGGTAGGAAGGCCTTTCTTACCCGATTTATGGCTCAGTTTAATAGTCTCAAGGAAGGAGTCACGAGTTGTATTCGGCAATTTATCTGATAAGTTTTGCTCGTAAATACAGTCAAATACCTCCTTCTCAGTAAGGGCTACGGGAACACCAATGACAGTAATCCTAGGTCGTCGTTTAGAAGGTTCTTCTATTGTGAGGCCTGAGGTGAATATCTTCTCCGATTTCTTCAATTTATCTATATCGCCTTTATTTTCAGTGCTAATTAGTACTCCCCCATTTTTCACTTTTTTCAGGCCACGTACGTGAAGTTTGAGTTGCTCGGGGGATATTAACTTTTGAACAAGTGACTTGGTGTCGTCACTTGTTTTAGTTTTATCGCTGGGATAGATGGCGATTGCACTCAAGTTTGCAGGACGGATGAAATTGTCGGAGCCTTTCTTCACCATGTTGGCATAGGAATTGCTAGGCGTATTCAGCTTCGACTCAATAACCTCTTTAAACTGGTCCAGAGAGTTCGCCATATTCTTCTGAAGCTGTAAGTGCTGGACAGTACTGTGGGACTGGATCATTTTCTGCTTTATCGATTGGTAAAGGACAGCCATCTGAGAAGTCCCACTTTGGACCTTACGGCAAAGATTTACAACACGTTGCTTCTGGTCCGAGTTCATTTTTCCTTCACCAACAATAGTGCAGACTTCGGTCAGAATGCCATCAATAGATAGCAACCACTTCTGGATCTCTGGCGTGCTGACAATTTCACTCGGCAAGAAATTCTCCTCAGGTGCTGGTACAGGTGGTGGTGGATTTGGTTCACTCGAGGGCAATTCTCCGGTAGGCGTTGGCGGAGGACTTCGTCGTAGTAATTGGCTGCGGGCCCCAAATGGGCTCGATCCTGGGTTAGACATACTAACCGCAACACTTTATTTATTGTCAATAGAAATTAATATAATTTAGTTCATCTTGCACATAAAAGTACAATAGTCAGACACTAAGTCACAGGTGACCCACTTTACTTTGTTTTTAATTGACGCCACAAATAATTACTGATGTTTGTCGTAATTGTTTATGATATTTCATTTAAGCAAGTACAGAAAAACACGTCCGCTTAGGCTCGCATATAAATGAATTATCCTATTAGTATTGTTCAATTTCTGGTGAGTATGTGTGTGTGACTGAATTTGTGTGTAGGTTAGGCTTATAAAGTAACAAGGTATACATTTTAAAAGATAAGTGTTTAAACAACAAGCAAGGCATTACATGAATTTTAGGTAGATAACCAGACTCGGACATTAGTCATGTACTTAGCCGTAGACTGTCGAGGTCTGCTTCGTTTTTTATAACCACATGTCGCTCTCCATCCGCTTTTCGCAGCAAAATTTTACCATAGGAGGTCCAACAGTAGGTATTTATATACATTATCCTCAGCAAAGCGACGGGCCAGATAATAAATTCGTTGAGTTTTGGGTGTTAGTTTTTCGGAAATGTAAATAGGTTTGCTGGGTCCGTCAAGTTTTAAGTGGGTTGTACATAGCTTGAACTGTTTGTTTGTGCTATTAAACTTGCGAGCTTTCTTTACGATAGTGTCTTTCGTTATTGCACTTATAAAATCCACAGTAATAGTAGAGATGTTATTTTTGTTTTTGGTACGGAAAACATCTTTTATTTCGTTACCATTTATTGGTGTGCCAAGTACGTTGGCAGCCTCTATCACAATGGCGCGAAGGCTTTCCTTATCCTCTTCCTGTTTCTCGGGCACATTCCTTATCTCAATCTTGGTGGAGTACAGTTGTCGTTCTATTAAGTCTACCTTTTCTTCCAGCTCAAAGATACGGCGGCGGTCAGTTTCACGTTCGGACTCTAAGTTAGTAAGTTTTAATTTCAAGTCGTCGTAGTCGTTTGATATAAATTCCATTGACTTCTGTATTTCTGCGTTCTGAGCACCGATTTCCGAGATGGAGGCCTGTAATGCTGCAAGCTTCTCTTCGGACTTAGCGGAAGACTCTGATAATAATGCCCGAATTTCATCCAGACGATCCATGCAATCACAGCCGCCATGCTTACGCTTACGGTTTGTTACATTAATATCATGACCCAAGGTTGAGAGATCTGGAGAAGATTCGGACTGCAGGAACAATCGGGTGCCAGAGGTAGGAGATGAAGTTGGACCTGCAGTAACTTTTTCTAGCAGTTTCTTCGTTGGTGAGCGTTTAACGGACATATTTAATAATTAAAAATGATTACCTTAAATATCGAGTAGTACAAAAAGTAGTCCGATGTTCAACTTGGGCCACACCCTATCAATATTGTCTGTTCACCGCTTATAAAATACTGGCAACGAAGTAACGGCGCGGCGACGTGCCGAGCGCTGCGATGACGTTCGCGTGACGTATACGTAGCCAGTATGAGTGTGACGCGCAGTGACGCAGGCGCAGCGCAGCGCAGCTCAGGCGTCGATACCCGTCTCAGGTGTTGCTATCCTTTTTCTTCACGGACTCCGCGTTCAACACAATCCAGGGGCGTAGCTAACGCCGTATCTGCCGTATCATTTATACGGGGCCCCCGAGCCACGGGGGCCCCCAACGTGCGTAAGCAAAAATTAATAAAAACGTCTCAAATTTTTTTTTATTTCAGAAATGACAAAAATAAAAAAAAAGCGATTTCTTTCATAGAGGCAGAAACTTTAGAAAAACTAAAGTCATCATCTGCTATAAATGATTTAATAAATCAGTTTGCCGAAAAAAAGGCAAGGAAAGTGTATATTTAATTTGAATTGTGTGTAAAAATTTTGGAAAAAGTGACTTTATGCAAACATTTTTTTTTTCTCTGTGAGAAATCTTTACCCTTCCTAAGGGCCCCCAAACAAATTTTTATACGGGGCCCCGCCAAGGCACGCTACGCCACTGACACAATCACCGCGGAAGTATGAGCTCCTGGTACTTTTTGTATTTATTTAAAATGTATTTTTTACGAGATTTATGAATATTAATTTAAAAAATTAAAAGCGCACACGTCTATTCGCTTTCGCGGTCCGGGAGGAAGGGCAACCCATACGGATAAGCTATGCTCCCGGCTTCGTAAACTAATTTATTTATTTAAGGAGCTCAGACATGCGGCCGACATTGAAACTGCTTCATTAGTATACCGTTCACTGTGTGAGTCGATCATCACTTACTGCATCCCAGTCTGGGGCGGAACCTTTAAAACCGTGATGCTTAGGGTGGAACGAGCTCAGCGGGCAGTTCTCAAAGTTATGTATTTCCGTAAAAGAGACTACCCCACAGCCCAGCTGTACTCAGAAGCCCAAGTGCTTACTGTGAGAAAACTCTACGTCCTCCGTTCTGTCTTGCGCCGACATTCCACGATGACAATAGATATTAATCTATGCAAGCGGCGGATTGGCTTTCCTATCTGTGAATCTGTTCAGTGTCGTACTGCACTTGCACGACGACACTATCGCGCCCAAAGCTCCCAAATGTATACCTAACAAAATAAACAAAAAGCTTTTAATTTACAAACTGACCCTGCATAAAGTCAAGCAGCGTCTTAAGCCATGACTACTATCGCTGAACTATGATGAAGCAGAGAAAATTATTTTATCCGTTTCGTAACCACATCTCACTCGCGATTACTGAAAACCATTCCTGATCATTCAATTCACACTCAGCCATACACACACGTACACACTCTCACATACACACACCCACACTCGAACTACAGGCTTGTCTTAAACGCTTTTAATTAATCTTTTATTGTTCTATAGTTTTATTTTAATTTTATTTTATTTTTTTGTTAGTCTTGTTGCATAAGATTCTGTAATATCTCCTCCTGGGAGAGGGCACAGGCTCCTGTAACACAGGTCTATCACCTAGCACAGGAGTCAGGGACTTCAAATAATTTTGTAACCACTTTCTTGTGTAATAAAGATTATTATTATTATTATTTCTATACTCTTTAATAGTTTGCAGGTACGGAGGCCTGTATGCGCGCGAGTCAGACTCAGAACTTACCTAGGGTTGCCATACGTCCGGAATTTTCCTGACAAGTCCGCAATTTATGCTTAGTGTCTAGGGCTTGCCTTCAGCACTAGCGCGAACTCTTGCCTGCAGCACTGGTGCACGCACTTTCCTACAGTACTGGCGCGAGCACTTGCCTACAGCACTAGCGCCAGCACTTGACTACTGCACTGGCGCGAGCACTTGCTTCCTGCTCTGACGCGAGCATTTGCATCCAGCACAGGCATGAGCACTTGCCTACAGCACTATCACTTCCAAAACAAAACACTAAAAGTGGAAAATAACTTAAGTCACCGACTTCCGGTACAAAAGTTTTTTCCACTTTCTAGTTTTTGTTTGTTGTCAAGTTAACTTCAGAGACGACGAAGAACTGATTTTCTAAACCCATACAACTTAGATCATCGACCCCACCGATACGGGTATTGTCAGCCTGCGTCACCCCACTGCTGGGCAAAGGCCTCTCCCCATGACTTCCAGTTGTTTCGATCCAGGGCGAATGTGGACCAATAGTCGTTGGTTTTGTCCAGCTCGTCCCTCCATCTTCTATGAGGTCCCACAAAATGCCAAAACTAATTCGATTTTCGTTCATGATATTTAGATATCTATAACTAACTGGGTTGTGGAGGTCAGATAGGCAGTCGCTCCGTGTAAAATACTGGTATTCAGCTGCATCCGGTTAGACTGGGAGCCGACTCCAACATGGTTGGGAAAAGGCTCGGTAACTAGATGATGATGGTGACGATATTTTGATATCGATATCCATCGCGTCTGCTACGTTTTGCTAGCTAACTTGCCCCTACAACCTACATGAATAAGATGATTTCCACCGAACGGCTCGCAACGCATCGGATCGGATTTTACAATCTTTAAACGATATTAAATCGTGAACACAGTATTTAAAGTCTATATTACCAAGCCGCGCACAGCAGCTTGACCGCAGGTGTCTTCCGTGACACGTGATCGCAGCCGAAAGTATCGACGCGCGATCGGCTCCGTTCGCCTGGCGTCGTATCCGATCGGATCCTTTTCAAAAATTAGAACACGTTAACACGGTAGGAATGAAACAAAAATTTGACTAGGTGTAGTAACGGATACGTTCGCAAGCGACGGTAGCCGATCGTATACGTCTACATCCTTCCGGATATGATCGGCTGTCGCCGCATCCGTTCGTATCCTTTCCGATCCGATGCGATGCAAGCCGATTGGTGGAAATCATCCTTATAACGAATATTCACAGGAGTATAGGATTCAAGGGCCAATCAAAATCATATTCCAGTTTTACATTTTTATTGTTTTTTCTTAATTTACAAATACACAAAATATCTTCGAGACTAAATAGACTATGACTATTTATTTTTTATTGTATTGCTTCTTCCATAATTCGCTCCATAACAAAATTAAACTGGTTATAACGTTAAGTTGGCGCCAAACATAGCTTCAAACCGTTGAAGACTGCAAAACGGGATGGCGAAGTGAAAATGTATATTTTCAATACTTTTTATTTATAAGTATAGTATAGTTTTGTGTATAAGAATAGTATAGTATAGTGTGTATAGTTTCAATACTTTTTATTGACATACTATCAATAAAAAGTATTGAAACTCAAGTTCAAGTTAAAAGACTAGTAATACATTTATTTGTATTAAGAAGATATCCACTGTATACCTCACTACTTTTTCTAACAATTGCCGTCATTGATAAGACACCACTTCTCTGAAAACATCTTATTTGGGCCTGAACCCGATTATTTTTATTTAACTGTAAAATTGGTTTTTAGTTGTTTTCAAATCAATAAATAGTCAAGTCTGAGTTGGCAAGTTAGTGACGTCACAGGTATATGGGGGATCAATTCAATACTAAACTTGCTACTTATTTTGTATGTATTCGCGTATTTAAAGCTATCTTTGGCACCACAGTAAGATAAAGGTTTGTAACACATATATTGTATTATTAACTCAATTGCATCAGAGTCAATATGGAAGTTGATTCATCTTTCCGCACTTGTGTATAAAAATAACCTTTCAAGCAATGATACGTCATTGCTTTCAAGTGTCCGATTTTATATTTAGCCAGGCTTATGTTTGAACGAGTTTGCACCTTTTGACACTGATATTAAAACGTTTTGTTACTTTTTTTCAGAATTTTCTCAGATGATATCCTGAAGTGTGTTCTCGAGTCTTAGTCATGCCCTAAGCAGCCTTATATATATAATTTGGCAAATAAACACAATTCATAAACAGCCTTGTATTTCGAATTGAAGCCATAATTAAAAAGCGATGGTGCTTTCAGTCAATTAATACTAGAAATAAGAAAGATAAATATCTGAAAAAGAACCGAAAACGCAAGCTTAACCTTTTGACCGCCATAGTCACTTATACGTGACAAGCAAGCGCGTGCCCTGTACGCCAAACGACACAAATATGTGACAAAATTGTAAGTGAAATTGAAGCTTGGTGTGGACGGCACGCCCGTGCGTTTATTCTCTGACGATCAAATAAAGTCAATGCTCCACAGAGACAACCCTTCGTTTTGAGAGACAAGGACAGAAGATAGAACACAAATCGTCTTTTTTGGTCATATATTTATGCGACCATAGAATAATAATATACCTAATGTCTCCAAGAAATTGTCTACTATAGGTATAATGTATATTAAAATTTTGTGACAATGGTATCGGTATCATTGCATTTACATCTTCCAATACCCATCAAATACAAAAATTATAACACCAATCATTTCGTTACTCCTTTCCTACGCATGCTGCAAGACACGGAAAAATCCTCGCGCAGGCTCGAGCCACCTCTGGTCGCAATTAACACCAAGAGTAGAAACGCGCTTCGAGACGGTGCGACATTGAGGGAAGGCTCGAGACCGCGCGAGGATGCGCGCATCAACGCGAACTTACACGAATAATGGGATATGGTAGTATGAGCGCGTCAGAACTTGTTCGCGTGGTATGGGTATACTCGAGAACTCCCGAGCATGCGAGGAAGAGTGAGCATTCGTACGGTGACGCTTGATGTTCGCGTCCATGTTTATACAATTTTCAAACTTAAACAATGGTAATACGGTCCTTTTTCAATGCAGCCAGTAAATTGACCTTAACTCATTGTCAAGTGGTAAGCGTGATACTGATACAGGCGCCGAGGTAATATGCCCCTATATGTGTTACAACCTTTACTGAAAATTTAATAGAATGTCGCTAGTTGTTAACATTTAAATTACAAATAATAGTAGTTCAATTCTGCTGATTCTTCTTGCCATTAGAAGACTGGGGATGTATTATGAGCTGGAGCAATCAATTCTAGAGCATTTACGCAGTATTTACGCGAAGTTTACGCAGTCTATGCCTACACATTGTCAACGCAGCGCATATGCAACGTCTACGCAACGTTAAGTCAAAGTGCACGCGACGTCTACGCTGCGGTTAAGCGACGTTTACGCAGCGTCAATGCTGGCCGTCAAAACACATTTCACAATAGACCCCAAGCCAGCAATATTACATCTAGCTACAATCAAACTCAGACTAAATCATAGTATGTTTTACTTATTTTTATTTCAAATCTTTACAAGTGTGCCTGCAAAATTTTCAATTTGCACTTTGTTAGACGAGTTTGTTGGTATAGGGGAGCGGGGGGTTAGGCGCTAGGCGGGGGCGGGGTGCGCGGGGTGCGGGGTGCCCAGCAGCGCGGGCGCGGGCGACGGCGCGGCCGCGGGCGACGCGTCCGCGGCCGGCCTGCCCAGACGCTCCATTTTCAGCTTTTCGCCATTCATTATAGCTTTTATGTCGTCTGCGTCCAGGGTTTCATATCTGTGGGAGAAATTGGAATCAAATGTTGACTTGTTTCAAATGGAGTCTTCATCTGCTTGCTTTTGGCAATCCTAAAGGGAAGTATGGCATCCATTTCATTTATATTACGACGCGTTGTAAAGTAGTTTAAGCAATCAATATCATCATTTCAGCTCGGAATCACCCACTACTGGGCATAGACCTCCGGTTTCCTGTGCCGTCCCTCTCGGTTCCGTGCGTCCCTGATCCTCAGCGACTTTAAATCGTCAACCCAACGCGCTTTTGGACGACCCTACTTTTTTTGGCCCAACCTTGACCACCATTCGGTCAAAATTTTACTTCATCGTTTAAACTATACAATTCTTAAAAAACTTTTGAAATGCAGATGGCAATCAACCCAACAATAGTGTCGAGCCACATCCAGTTACCATTTATCTGTTACACGGATATTGTTTAGTTTTGATGCAGATGGCAATCAACCCTACAATAGTGTCGAGCCACATCCAGTTACCATTTATCTGTTACACGGATATTGTTTACATGTTTTGAACGAACTTTGTGTCCACGATGATTTGTAATCCACCCTCAAAACATTGATATTATCGATGTCTAATTTTTGTAATACCCCGAACTTTTGTTATTTTTAAGTGTTTAGTATTAATATTCTCATGTAAGTGAATAGTGTAATTCTTATGAGAATAAATGATCTTAAGCCTCAATCAGCGACCGGAGTGGATTACGCGACGGAGAGAAAACAACTAGTTTAAAAAATAATGCGCAGCTAGACAAAACTTGGAACTGTTGCCTCTGTAAGGTTACTCTGTAGCATGACACTCGGGCTAAGGTGGAAAAATTTCAAAATACTTAAAAAGTTCGATGTCTCCAAAACAACCCAGTTTGGACCCCAAATTATCGGGTCAAAATTTTTGGAAACTAGGTCTAGAAGGCCCGAAGGCATATGTGAAGCCGATTCGCGCCGGCTTCCCTGCGGGAACAAGGTACTCTACCAGACTCGAAGATACCTAAGAAGCCGATTCCTGCCGGCTTCCCTTCGGGAACAAGGCACTCTACCAGGCCCAAGGCACCTAAGAAGCCAATTCCTGCCGGCTTCCCTTCAGGAACAAGGCACTCTACCAGGCCCAAGGCACCTAAGAAGCCGATTCCTGCCGGCTTCCCTTCGGGAACAAGGCACTCTACCAGGCCCAAGGCACCTAAGAAGCCAATTCCTGCCGGCTTCCCTTCAGGAACAAGGCACTCTACCAGGCCCAAGGCACCTAAGAAGCCGATTCCTGCCGGCTTCCCTTCGGGAACAAGGTACTCTACCAGACTCGAAGATACCTAAGAAGCCGATTCCTGCCGGCTTCCCTTCGGGAACAAGGCACTCTACCAGGCCCAAGGCACCTAAGAAGCCGATTCCTGCCGGCTTCCCTTCAGGAACAAGGCACTCTACCAGGCCCAAGGCACCTAAGAAGCCGATTCCTGCCGGCTTCCCTTCGGGAACAAGGCACTCTACCAGGCCCAAGGCACCTAAGAAGCCGATTCCTGCCGGCTTCCCTTCGGGAACAAGGCACTCTACCAGGCCCAAGGCACCTAAGAAGCCAATTCCTGCCGGCTTCCCTTCAGGAACAAGGCACTCTACCAGGCCCAAGGCACCTAAGAAGCCGATTCCTGCCGGCTTCCCTTCGGGAACAAGGTACTCTACCAGACTCGAAGATACCTAAGAAGCCGATTCCTGCCGGCTTCCCTTCGGGAACAAGGCACTCTACCAGGCCCAAGGCACCTAAGAAGCCAATTCCTGCCGGCTTCCCTTCAGGAACAAGGCACTCTACCAGGCCCAAGGCACCTAAGAAGCCGATTCCTGCCGGCTTCCCTTCGGGAACAAGGTACTCTACCAGACTCGAAGATACCTAAGAAGCCGATTCCTGCCGGCTTCCCTTCGGGAACAAGGCACTCTACCAGGCCCAAGGCACCTAAGAAGCCGATTCCTGCCGGCTTCCCTTCGGGAACAAGGCACTCTACCAGGCCCAAGGCACCTAAGAAGCCGATTCCTGCCGGCTTCCCTTCGGGAACAAGGCACTCTACCAGGCCCAAGGCACCTAAGAAGCCAATTCCTGCCGGCTTCCCTTCAGGAACAAGGCACTCTACCAGGCCCAAGGCACCTAAGAAGCCGATTCCTGCCGGCTTCCCTTCGGGAACAAGGCACTCTACCAGGCCCAAGGCACCTAAGAAGCCAATTCCTGCCGGCTTCCCTTCAGGAACAAGGCACTCTACCAGGCCCAAGGCACCTAAGAAGCCGATTCCTGCCGGCTTCCCTTCGGGAACAAGGTACTCTACCAGACTCGAAGATACCTAAGAAGCCGATTCCTGTCGGCTTTCCTTCAGGAACAAGGCACTCTACCAGGCCCACGGCATTCTGCATTTTATTCTTTGCTTTCTTAATCCAAGATGACGCCGACGAAAATTTTAGGTATTTCGTCATGGGTGTCATTTTCATGGTTTTCAGGGTCGCTGATAACGAAAATAAGGTCAAAATGAAAATTCAAGATGGCGCCGATAAAAAATTTCGGTTTTTTATCATGGGTGTCACTTTCGTGATTTTCGGGGTCGCTGGTAACGAAAATAAGGTCAAAATGAAAATTCAAAATGGCGCCGACGAAAATTTTCGTTTTTTCGTCATGGGTGTCATTTTAATGGTTTTCAGGGTCGCTGATAACCGAAATGAGGTCAAAATGAAAATTCAACATGACGCCGATGAATATTTTCGGTTTTTTTCAGTCATGGGTGTCATTTTCATGGTCTTCGGGTTCGCTAGTAACGAAAATGAGGTGAAAACGAAAATAAAATACGGAGGTGACGAAAAAAAATTACAATAAGTACTCATATTTCTCTTCGGCTTCCCCTTACACAAGTTTGACCCTTCGCCACTGAGGGCTAGTAGCACCTACATCATGGAATGCACCCAATTACCATCCAAAATCAGAAATAATTTTTATGGTTTAATTTAATATTTTTTTCGTAAAGTTACTTAGTTTGTACATCAACTACAACTTTACGAAAAAAGTAGTAGTGCTTGGTTGACAGCTTCGTGAAGGGTCCGTTTACATTTAGTTTTTAATTCCGCGATAAACGATCCAGGTCTGGATGCAGGATACACAGCACCGCCCGCAAAAATATGCAGGAAAAGCAATACTAATTAGCATACCATGCACCCAAACCTATACTCATATTGAGGGGTGTATGGTTACCGAACTCCACGTGGGCGAAGCCGAGGCGCAAGAGCTAGTGCTAAATTATAATAAGAGAGACTCACTTGAGTAAAGCCTCGGCCAAGGCCTTGTGTTCCTTGGCGTGGGTCTTCAGGATCAGTTTAGCGCGGTCGTAACTGTCTGAAAGGATCTTCTTTATTTCACCGTCCACCTGTAAAAACATCTAATTATGCCACACAGCCAAACCACATAGCATGTGGTCGTGGACGAGGAGTCACACTCCGATTTACCCAGTTATGCTCATTTATTCTCCTTTGGCAAGAGGCCCAAGGAGCAAGTGACCTGTCCAAGGCATTTGATTGCGTAAATCACGAAACATTATTTAAGAAACTTGAGCATGACGGGCTAGGCAAATTTAATTGCACTTAGTTTAGTCAAATCATATTGAAAATAGACAGCTGAAAGTTCAAATAAATGCGAGCCAATTCCCAAGCCTTAAAAGTAAAAATGGGATTCCTCAAGGTTCAATATTGGGCCCATTCCTCTTTCTAGTATACTTTAATGATCTACCCTAATTATTGAAAATTATGTAGTGTTATTTGCTGATAACTCTTCTCCAACTTTTTAAGATTTTTTTTAAATTGACGCGCACGAAATATCGACTACGTTAATAATGCCCTTCTCTTACACCGATAAGTTTGTTTATGTTGCGAGGGGGCTCTATGGTGCGGAGGCTATACTACATGTTACACTGACCAGTTCGTTGGTGTAAGGCCCAAGTTGTTCCTGTTGCTGCATCGTGTTGCGAGGGGGCTCCATGGTGCGGAGGCCCACTTTCTCGCTCATGCCCCATTCGCGGACCATATGGCAGGCTATTGAAGTGGCTTGTTTCAAGTCTGATGAGGCGCCTGGAACAAATTCAAGAAGTTTAAGACTTTAGGAACATGTAAAGATGACCGGAACCGCAAAAAATGTTACGACAGGTCGAATAAGTGGTACATAGTGTTCCATGCGCGTCTTTGCGTATTCTTTCTACCACCTTTAATGAGCAAATCAGCAAACTTCTGTCACTAACCTGACGTGATCTTCTCAGGTCCGAACACCAGCTCCTCAGCGGCGCGACCGCCCATCATTGTGTCCATCATGGCAAGCAGCTGCTGTTTTGTGACATGATATCTATGCGACAATACAATTAAAGTTAGTTAAGTTATGAGTCTGGACAGGTACACTCAAATCTGTGCGGTTCTTTTTTCAAAAGACCATCTCAGACAGTAATGCATGGTCCTCATGCGAGTTGACCAATGTCTGGATTTTAAAAGATACAGTGACCTCAGTGTTTGTTTCAGCTGTTTCTTCTCAGAGTAGTCAGGTACGAAACACCGGCCCCGTCTAGTTTTAAAACATCACATGATGTCACGTGTAAAATTGTTTTTAAAACCCATTTAAAGATATAAATATGACTTATTGTTATTTTTTCAAAGCTCACGGGTAACCGCAACAGCCGCACGAGACGGCTGAAGCTTAGCCTACGCTTGGCGAGGTCATCCCATGTTCCAGTGAAACTGGGTCCAGCTATATACCAGTAGTTCAAGTAGAATTCAACATCAGTATTTTAACTGGTAATACTGGTTGTCTGACTTACGAGCTTCCAACTAGTCTGTACGCTAGCGACATCTATGATACAAATTATGAACTAAAATCCTCCATCGATCCGGACTGCCTGGTCGCAAGCGCTACTGCTGAGCATGAGGTCCTGGGTTCGATTCCTTATGTCGGGTAAAGTGTTATTGAGTTTTTTCTATCAGGTATGTCTCAGTAGCAGCCACAGAGGCGAAATGTGCATGTACTAATGGGTACACCTCCGCCTAACGGTTCGAGGGTTACAGCCGTAATGTTATGTTTTACCTTTCTTTAGCGGGTATGTACGCGGTGTGGCCGAGTGACGGGCCGCGCGGGATAATTGTCACCTTGTGTAGTGGATGTGAGTCCTGTGGACAACATATTAACAATATTAATAAAATACATTGATACTGTGTGAGTGCTCACGACCTGCGCGCGCGCCCATAGATTAATATACTACTTATATAGATATGCAAGTTCGGCTTCGCTCGAGGTCTAAACAGATGAACTAAAGCTACTGCACTACATATTTATTTATTTATTTAACACTTCAAGCACATAGTACAGAGGCAAAAGAACAATACAAGATCCTTCAAGACCAAGAGCCGGGAACACAACAAGACGTTTTTGCCATAGCTATTATTGGAATCAAATATAACAGCTCTTAACTTAAAGGACCCATTAATGATAATATTTATCCGTGGTGTGCTAGGCAACTGGGCTAATCCCAGTTGTAAACGTCCCTGCCTATTGGCCTTATTGCGTTCTGCCTCCTGCTGATATGGAGGGAAATGGATATTATGGTTTTCCTACTCCTCCGCTATACTTTTCTGATTAATTTCGTTGCGGGATCCAAGACAGTTAAATTGTTCCCTGGGACTTCGTCGAGCTTCATTATCTCGGCGCTTTTCTGGTGGTTGGTATTTGGGGTCGTAGGGGGTGTTACCTTAGTGAAGTACGCGACGATAGCGTGGCCCCCCTCGTGGTACGCAGTGATGGTGTTGGCTTCCTCGTCAGGCAGGCGGGATCTCCTCTCGGGCCCCATGAGGACCTTGTCCCGCGCGTTCTCCAGGTACTTCATCGAGACTGTCTTTGCGCCATCTATTGCTGCCCTGGGGGAATGTGAATTTTGAAAATTACGAAATTACTTTTCTTGTTTTACGTATGCCGTGTGTAGGAAGAATCTTACGAGCTGGGAGATGGCAATGGCATGCAAATTGGGGTATTAGGAGATAGATTAAGATACAATGGGAAGGCTTGTTTTTCTTAAGAAAAATTACTTGAGCGCGGCCTGGTTGACCATGTTCTCCAGGTCTGCGCCGGTGAAGCCCGTGGTGCCCCTGGCCAGCAGCGAGCAGTCCACGTCGGTGTGCGCCCGCACGCGCGCCAGGTACAGCTCCAGGATCTCGCGCCGCCCGCCGTAGTCCGGCGTCGGGACCGTCACCTGCACAGCGACACAGAACGAGCGTCACTACAGGAGAAGGCATATATATCATGCTAGGTACGTAGTATAATAACTACCCCCACGGCTGAGTTCAGAAATCTTTGTAAGAGTAAACATAATGATTACCTCAACGTCAAACCGGCCAGGTCTGAGCAGCGCCTGGTCCAAGTCGTCTCGTCTGTTTGTGGCTCCCAAGACGATGACTCCCTCGTTTTGGTGGAAGCCGTCCATCTCTGATAGCAACTGATTGATTGTCTGGAATGATAATGTCAAGTTATTAAGAGATCATTGACTTTTAGCAGTGCTTTTGCAGCTATTTACCAACCCACACTGGGCCCGCGTGTTGGATTACAGCCCATTCCCCCTCGTAGATAGGAGACCTGTATCCCAGCAGTGGGAAAATTATAGGTTGAAAATGCTAAACGCGATATAGTTGAAACGCAAGATGGTCGGTTAGTCAGCGAGAGGCACGCGATAAATTTAAGGGACCTCATGATCTCCGAGGCCTGGATTCTCATCTCGGAGGAAGATGGCATGAAGCTGTCATGACGTGGTGCCTCCCTCTATAATAATAATATAAGTTTATTCAATAGATTTCACAGAATTATACAATATATCTTAGGCTATATTTTACACTATGCAAAAGAGTTTGTAGCTGAACTAGGCAAGAGCCTGTATTTCGGCTATCAGCTACGTAAAATCTATGCTACGTAAAATCAACCTTTTCCCAATTAGAATAAAGTTTGTTTTGGAACGATTGTTGATCTACATATTTCCGTTTTCGAAAGTTCCACGCTACTCAATTTAGTGATGTAGTTAGGTCGTATGCAGATTTGATCGATAGACATTATAAAAGAAAATACTTTAATGTAATACTTATTCTTTATTTTACTCCATATTCCGTTACAGTTTTTTTTTATTAATTTTGAATTCTAATACATATTAACTATATGTTTCAGATCTACCGGGCGTCACGTGACGGCATTTTTTTGCATTTTGTTTTTTTTGGTGATTGTTCGTGGTGTCTCTCTCACTAGACGTCAGAGGGCCGCGTGTGGCCTACAGCCGGGCAGCCCACACGCGACAGTCAGTCGGTCGCCAGTACTCTCCGCTGACGCACGCATGACGTCTCACATAATCAGAACTTGTCTTTCATTTTTATTTGTAAACTAGGTGATGCCCGCGGCTTCGCTCACGTGGATGTGTGACAAATTATATACTAAAACCTTCCTCGAGAACCACTCTATCCATTGGTGAAACATCATGAAAATTGGTGCATTCGTTTTTTAAGTTTATCGCGAAACAGACAGACGTGACGGAGGACTTTGTTTTATAATATGTAGTGATTTAACTTAAAGTCAATAAACTTATAGAATCAGTGAAGTTTTCATTTGCCTCCTTGCAATCGAAATGACACAGCCGCAACAGTGATATTAGTTTTATATACAATATGTATTAAGTTTACCTGGTTAGCATACGGGTGTAGCACACTGTTGGTTCGCTTGGCGCCGACGGAGTCGATCTCGTCTATGAAGATCACGCACGGAGCGCGCTCTTTGGCTGCCTCTGTAAGTATGCAATTAAAAACTGAATGATTGTGGATGGACCAAGAAATTAATGATAACGTAAAGTCGGTATAAAGATTAACAGTAAACAACTAAACTTTTGCTAAGTTGCTCGACTGCATTAAATGTGGCCACTTGTTTAGATAAATCCACTTCGTACTTGATTTTTGGATACTATTGAAATTCCAAATTCCACCGTTTTATTAAAAAGTTATTATTATTTACTAGCTTTTTCCGGCGACTTCGTTCGCGTTAATTTAGAATTTTACAATCAATTCGGGTTGTACTCTGCTTGTAATAATATTATAATCCAATCATGATTCGACAGACACGTGGCGCCATCTATTATGATAACAACGTTATTGTTGTTTTCCTCGGGAACAGTACTTTTTCCGGGATGAAAGGTACTCAATGTCCGTTTCTGTACACCTGACAACGTATATCCAAATTTCAGGATGATCGGTTCAGTGGTGTAGGAGTGAAAAGGTAACAAACAAACAAACAACCTCTTTTTTCGGATGTGAAATCATCAAATGACCAATTATTGCTATATGGGCAGTTGGGCCCCTACCATGGACTAACTATAACCACAGAATACATAATAGTACAAGTACAGAAGATTCACCCCTGAAAATCATTTAAATAAATAACGACTTTTGCTACGATAACTACTTACTAAACAAAAAAAATCTGGCGAGCTCGCCGCGCCCGCTTTTGCGCGGGCAACTTGTTATCTGCAAACTTACTGCTTCGTTAGTCTAGCGATCGCAAGTGCGACTGCTGAGCATGGGCTCCTGGGTTCAATTCCCAGATCGGACAAAAAGTTTGGGTTTTTCCATTACGAATTTCTCAGTAGCAATTCGAAATTTTAGAAGTTGGCGGTATGATACCTTTTTGGAAAACACATTAAGCCACTGATCCTGCGTCTCATCTCCCTCCAGCGATGTCACATTGCCATCTCATCGGACTATAAGGGCGAAGAAAGACAGACTGCACCTGCGCACACACTTGTGGCAGGTTGTGGCTAATCCGCCTCATGCCGCCCTACGAGCTGCCAGCCGGCGGTACATCGGGAGTCTGCCGGCGTCGCACTGCGCGGCCCGCGAGAGTGCGGGCGATGTGTCAGTGAGCCCGGAGGCGGGCTGCGCTGGTTGGGTCGCGAACCTCATGCGCAGCAGTTCTCGCGGCCCACAGTAAGCTCACGGCGGTGTTTTTTAGTGGGTGCAAACCCCACATAACCACATCCGTCTCCCCGGACGGTGGGGTATGCGTTAGGCATTTTTCACCGTCAATAAAAAAATGCTATGGCTAATCTGCCGCCATGACCAAGAGGACTATTATACGAGTAATAACTTACTGAACAAATCGCGCACCCGCCTGGCCCCTTGCCCGACGAGGATCTCGTCGAACTCCGGTCCCGCCGCGTGGAAGAACGGCACCCTCGCCTCGCCGGCGACTGCACGAGCTAGCAACGTCTTGCCTGTGCCTGGCGGCCCGACTAGTAGGACCCCTTTGGGGAGTTTGCCGCCTAGGGTTGAGAATTTTTCGGGGGATTTTAGAAATTCCACCTAGAAAAAAAGAAAATATTATTTTGTAGACGGAGCCTTCTTTCTTTATCGTGTGGTTTTTATGCCGCCCATGGGCCTCTGATTTGGCTTTACATAGCGTCGAATATTTGGTTTCCTCACGATATTTTCCTTCACCGAAGCAAGTGATAATTATATAATACGGACATGAATCCCAAACATCAGAGGTGCATGTCTGAGGTTCGAACTTGAGACCTATGACGGAAAAGATGTGGATAAAGTAAAAATGATTGTTAATTATTCTGAGCTCCCGATATGGATCCTAATCGTAACTATTATACAAAGTTGATACGACAGAGGGGCTTTCCTTTGAACTGCCTATACTAGGTACCATTTTCAAGCTCTGTACTAAAATCAATTAAATAGGAGCAGTAGTTTAGCCGCAAATGATTTTTTAAGTTTTTGCAACATTTGAACACGATGTATCTTTCCTAACAGCTGATTATGTCTAAGCATAGGTCATGCACCTTACAACGATAAATTTACGATGCGTTGTTGCCGCTCTGACGCATGTCACAAGTACAACCAATTCACTAAAAATAAGTTGGCATTGCAAACAAGCAAGCAATAAATACACACACACTTGCACTTTCATTACGACAGTGACAATCATAGCAAAACATCCCGCGCGTAAAAGAGAAAAATAGGGTAGTTTGTTGCATCCTAAATCTTTGCGATCGGAAGTGGGGAGCGGCGCGAGCGCCGGCGCCAGTGCGCCGCGGCTGTTTGTTCCGAACGGATGTTTTGTGGAATTCGCGCGCTCACAGTGATTTCGTTTTGTTATTGTGACAGGACACGTAACTTTTTTTGTGTGATTGACTGTTTTTTATTGTGATAGGACACGTAATTAAACTTTGGTTGTGTGTGTGTGTGTGTGTGTGTGTAATTAAGGTATTCAACAATGCCTCGTGTAACTTACACAGCGTCAGAATACACTGACATGATTTTAATTTACGGCGAATGCCGTGGAAACGCAGCTTTAGCTCTGCGAACATACAGAGAAAGGTATGGTGACCGCCGCAATTGCCCTAGGAACGCCCGAACCATACAATTGGCGGTACAAAGATTACGGGACAATAAACCTATAGTTCCGCAACAGGAGGGAGTGCCACCGCGGCAAATACCCGCTGCTTGGGAAGAACGAATTTTAGATCATTTTCCCGCAACCCGACGACGAGTCTCCACAGAGCCGCCCGACAGTTTAGATGTTGCCATAGAACCATCCACAAGGTTCTAAAACGTAACAAACGCAAACCTTTTAAATATCGAAAGGTGCAAGCTTTGTTATCGAGAGACTTGCCGGTCAGGAACAGTTACTGCCAATGGCTACTAAATAAAACAACCGAAGACCGTCATTTCTTAAATAATGTAATGGGGACCGATGAGAGTACTTTTACTCGGAACGGCATCTGGAATCGGCAAAACCTCCGGTACTGGAGTGTGGAAAATCCACACGTGTTTCGAGAATCTGAACACCAGTACAGATTTTCTCTCAATGTGTGGGCTGGTATACATAACAATAATATTATCGGCCCTGTATTTATTGACGGCACCCTTACAGCGGCGAAATTTTTAGAATTATTAAGTGGTCCTGTGGCCGAGTACACTGATCGACTGCCTTTAGCCGTTCATCGCAAGTTGTGGTACCAGCTGGACGGTGCGCCTCCACATTCTGTGGTGGCTTCCAGGGAGCGGCTCACAGAAATGTTAGGGCAGTAATGGATTGGTCGATTCGGACCTGTTCGGTGGCCACCGCGATCTCCGGACCTCACTCCCATGGATTTCTTTTTGTGGGGGTACATTAAGGGTGAAGTGTATGCCTCAGAGGTAAATACAATTGTTGAACTAAAAAATAGTATTATTTTAGCATTTCACAAATTACAGTGCTTGGCGACGGACAGTGATTTAATTAGAAAAATAAATAACAATATTCTCCGTCGGTATAATTTGTGCATTAATGTGAATGGAGGACACATCGAGAATTTAAAAATTTAGTGTGTTTGTGTTTTTGTGCGCGTACTTCAAAACGCCCGCCTCAACACGAGATAACACACACCGCGCTCGGCGCGTGCGCGACGACGTTTTATTCTGATTTGTAAGCTATTTAGTTTCTTTGAAAAAAATATTTTCTCTTTTTTGGCGCTTTTTATTTTTATACCGTATCGAATTAATACTAAACACGTATAGTATACGTAGTGTAATTTAATGCCCCTCTGTCGTATCAACTCTGTATATTATGATATTATAAATGCGGAAGTAAGTTTGTTTTTTACCTTTTCACGCCTAAACCACTGAACCGATCATCCTGAAATTATGCATACTTTGTCAGGTGTACAGAAACGGACATTGGGTACCTTTCATCCCAAAAATAAGTACTGTTCCCGAGAAAACAACAATAACGTTCTTATGATAATAGATGGCGCCACGTGTCTTTCGAATCATGATTGAATTTTTATTGATGAATTTAATTATATTATTACAAGTAGAGTACAACCCGAATTGATTTTCAAATTCTAAATACACGAGCGAAGCTGCCAGCAAAAGCTAGTAAATAATATTTTAATAGCAAAAGTAACTCTATCGATCCATCAAGAAATAGGAAACTTTTTATGACAGTACTACTTTCTTGTGGTATAATTCCTGTGTCCACGCGGGCGAAGCTGGTGGCAAAAGATAGTGTTTATTATACTCACGACGTCCTTCAGCTCCTGCTTAGCCTCGTCGGCGCCCTTGACATCATCGAAAGTCACCGATATGTCCTCCGGGTCTACCTCCACTTGGTTGCCTAGCTGGATTCTGTAACCAAACAATTTATAATATGTTAGTTAATTACTTAGTCTTACAGTACACTGAACTGTTGAACTGCCTCGTTAGTCGAGCGATCGCAAGCACGACTGCTGAGCATGAGGTCCTGGTTTCTATTCCCGGATCGGCCAGTGCTATTGGGTTTATCCATCAGGAATTTCTCAGTAGCAGCCACGGAGTCTGGATTTGTGTCCAGTTGATGGCAATAGGATAAAAATAATTACATCCGCGCGGATCAATCTTCAAATTAAGCCGCGCTTGCCTAGGTTGGTCTGAGGATGGGTGACCACCCATACTGAGTTTTCTCTGTGCCTTAAGCACGTTAAGCCGTTGGTCCCGGCTGTCTTGACAGTCGTTACAGGTGACCGACAGTGGCCCGAAAGTCCGACAACCAGTCTTACCAAGAGGTACCGTATTACCCAGTACTAACTGGGTTGTTGAGGTCAGACTTAGAGGGTTGTAATGATGATTTTAATGATTATAACTCAGTAAAGCCATATTTGTTACGGCCGCGAATTATATTTTAATCAACACCAATCTGACACTGACCTACAAATTGCAAAAAACGTGACAAAAATTTCAATTTCGCGGGCTACCCTGGCTCTTGTGTTATTGTGGCATGTGCCAAATAAACATGTTTTCTTTCTTTCTTTCTTTTTCTTTCTTCAGCCAAATGAGACATACCTGAACATAGTGCCGCTTACTGACGCCATGAGGCTCACGAAGATAGCCAGGAACAGTACGATGGTCAACAGCTGCTGTACCAACTTCAAGTATTTAGACGCTTTCGTGCCGCGGACATTGTCGGGGTGGGAACCTGAGGGCAGAACATTATAAAAATTTGCATTTTTATAAATCGATGGATAAATAAATGCTAAAGAATTTCAGCCTTAGTGGTATTGAAAAACAACCAAGACTAGCCTTTGCGGCTTCGCTCGCGTTAATTTTGAATTTCACAAATAAACTAAAAAAAAAAACCTCTTAACATAATACTAAGGAAAGTTTCTGATAATAAAGGCAACGCATACCGGGCACAGGTAGTAAATAAATAAAGCAGGTAGTAAATAATGAGCTCGTGGCTCTAAATCTTCCAGGTTGAGCAACACTGGCCAACTGGCCTTTGGGTGACCCGCCCGTGCCTCGCAAAGTAGTTAAGCCGTTGGTCACGGCTGTCAAGATCTTTGGCACCCTTTACCTGTAGTCAGAAGCCCAGCCCGAACATCTGACAGTGACAACAAGTCTTACCTTATCATGTCCATTATCTGGGTTGTGGAGGTCAGATAGGCAGTCGCTGCGTGTAAAATACTGGTATTCAACTGCTCCTAGTTAGACCAGTAGCCGACTTCGATATAGTTGGCGAAAGCTAGGCAGATGATGAGGTCAACATACCTGCTAGGTACCCCTCGGCGAAGGCAATCTTGATCTTATCTTTCTGCTGGTGCGTGAGATGGTTGGCGTCTTCATTGAGAAGTTTCTCCAGGCGCGGCGCCACTTCGGGGGCCTGTTGCTTCTCTGCTGGTTCTGTGGCACTTAGTCCTGTAGCAGGTGGTACACAGATATGGGTTAGAAGACTGGCTACTGATTATATCTATACTAATATTACAAAGACGTAAAGTTTGTGAGGTTGTAGGGGGTAATCTCTGGATCTACTGAACCCATTTTGAAAATTCTTTTAACAAAAGAAAGCCACGTTATTTGTGAGTATCATAGGCTATAGATTAATCCGAAAAATGAAAAGACTTTTCGTGGTATTCGGATTTGCAAAGTAAGTCAGAGAAAAAACGGTCGAAAATATTTACCGCCCAACGTAGTGGGCACGGGTCAGATATAGATAAATTGGCGGATACATTTTTAAACGCTGCTAGGCCACGCAACCCCATGCGCGTCCAGGTCAGCTACCCCATACTTTTCGATTGGGCTCAAATGCCTAATACGATGGTAGAACACGTTTCGAAATATAAAGCTCGCAAAGTACAGTCAAACTGCCTTAATCGCATTTCTGACATGCATTCTCAGTTCACTGCGAATTCACGTTAAAATAAACATTCCTTACGGTGCTTCCCTCACAACCGCGAGCATTGCCTGTAATGATTATATTTTATACTGGTTATACGCCTCGAAGCTGTATGAACGTCCAGCAAATTCAGCTTGATCAAGTGTGGCGGGGGAGGGGGGGGGCTTGCTCGAGTCAGCCCGCGATGCTGAGCCAGTAGTTATAAATCAGTCCCTAAATTTAATAATGATCGCACTCAAATCCCGCCTGTCCCTTTGCCGTCCTCCTTAGGGACGCCCTAAGCCTCGGCTTAGGGCGTCGCTAAGTGGGGCTGACAGGGGGGAACTTTAGCGTGTAGTCGCTTATTTATAAGTATTTTGCCCCTGGCTGGAGGCCTTACACTCATGGCAGTTGGCACTCACAGAATAGTCCGGTTAAGCAGAAGCCAGCCTCATAGGTTGACCTACCTAGAAGGATGGTTTTGCGGGATTTGATTATGTATTCCGACCGATTCTGGGTATTTTCATAATTGAATTCACTCTTCCAAGACTACTAGACTAACGAGGTAGCTCGTTAGTCTAGTAGTCTTGGAAGAGTGAATAATGGCATGACGTCTTGGGTTGGATTCCCGGGTCGAGCAATGTTATTGTTTTTCCATTAAGAATTCCTCAGTAGCAGCCACAGAGTCTGAATTTCTGCCCGGTTGATGGCAATAGCCTCACCTCAAATCAAACGTGGGTGTACTATAATACTATTAGGCACACATCTGCGTAACCGTTACGTGGTATTAAATAAATTACTTTAACAACTTACGCAGTCTGTTTATAAGATTAGGGTTCCGCTTCAAGTCGGCATGGATCCCCCGCTCAGTCTTAAACCCTCGGACCTGTACAGCATACTTGAAGGAGCTGTTTCCTAAGCTCCCAGCTAGCAGGCCGGCGAAGTTGTCTGTGAAACTGAACCTGCGGAGAGAGGGGGTTTGTGAGTTCATTTGAAGAGAAGAAGAATGCCAGTGCATGTCATGTTAAAAAAATTGGAGTTAACAAGTAACTCACTGCAGTTGAAATCATACAGGGTGTAAGGGACACCGGCGCTAAAAAGGTAACCACGTTTTCAGTATATTATTCTGATAAACCAGGACCAGTTGGTCCCGGTTTTCGTTTTTAGATGTTTGACGTGGTTACGGGTAATCAAAATCCCAACAACAAACCCACAATCATAACAACTACCAGTCTTACCATTGTATTACCAGCTGTGGAGGTCGGATTGGCAATTGCTTCATTTAAAATACTGGTATTCAGCTGCATATGGTTAGACTGAAAGCTGACCCGAACATAGTTGGCAGGCAGATGATGACAAGTTTTTAAACTGTCATGGTCACTAACATTATAATTAATACTAGAAACGGGATATTTACCATGTTTACTGTTTGTTTTGAGTTCCCGATATTTCGGGCTGTTGCAAGCACCATGATCACGGAAAAACTGAAGTCATTGCGGGTGGGTGTTTATGAGAGAAGCTATTGAGATTACCAAATATAGGAACTTCAACTGGGAGGATAGGTTTCAACTGTCGAGAGCATGGAATCCAATGGTTCAGCTGTGTAAAAACCGAAAAAGTGCCGAAAAAAGTTCGCGAGCGGACACAGTGAGTTTCGTGTGTCGGGAACAGAATCGAGTTGCGAGTGACAGTGGTAGCGACACTGAGTGCAAAAAAACCGGCCAAGTGCGAGTCGGACTCGCGCACGAAGGGTTCCGTACCATTATCTATAAAAACATCATTTGTGAAAATTTCAGCTTTCTAGCTATCACGGTTTATGAGATACAGCCTGGAGACAGACAGACAGACAGACAGCGAAGTCTTAGTAATAGGGTCCCGTTTTACCCTTTGGGTACGGAACCCTAAAAACGAACAAGAAAGAGGGTAGACCGATTTCTCTGCTCATAAACACCCACCCGCAATAACTTGAGTTTATCCGTGATCATGGTGCTTGCAACAGCCCAAAATATCGGGAACTCAAAACAAACAGTAAACATGGTAAATATTCCGTTTCTAGTGTTAATGATAAGATTTATTTATTTGTTTATTTAAGACTAGCGGTTCGTCCCGGCTTTGCACGGGTGCCTATATGTTACTCAGGGTGAATGTAGCTTTCGAATGGTGAAAGAATTTTTAAAATCGGCACAGTAGTTTTTGAGTTTATTCATTACAAACATACACACACACAAAAATAAAAAATTTTCCTCTTTATAATATTAGTGTAGATGATGACATTACCAACATACCTGGTATTCTTCCCGGTGAGATCAACAGTGACTGTGGGCAGTTTACTCCAGCCATTCTTGTTTGTCTCGAAGCTGTCAGAAGAGACATGAGACACCTTCCGCACGGATGCCAAGTCCTTCAGTCGAGGACCACTTGGCTTCGTAGCTAGTGAACGAAGCTGAAGTGATTTCATCTCACTGAAATAGTTATAATTTTTTTAAATAATTGAAATAATGAAAACTGAAAAATTTTTAATAAAAAAAAATTGGTTTTTTATCGGTTTATTTGCTAATGTACATAGGTATGTATATAATTAATTTATGTTTAGTGTTGTTTAAAAATAAATGATTGAAATATTTCCACTTAAATATGAACTTTATAGCTAGCATATTATCATGTTTAAACAGCTAGAAAATTTTGGTTGCAACGACCATGCGTTCACAGTATGTGTTGGTAGATGTAGAATAACTATGAGTTTTTGGTTCTACACTTCTCATCAAAAAAAATCGAAACACTTTCGTTTTTATTGTTTTTGTCCTAATTTTTTACAAAAGAGAATTAATTCCATGAAAAAAAAAACATTATTGTGTAGCTGGCAGTTTGGTCATTACAGTAAGAAGAAAAAAATCAAAATTCGAAATGGGAATTTCATTTGTTTATCCTATAAATGAAATTAATCACTGTTTTGAGACAAATGTGTATTTAGGGTTGGAGTACGTTTCTCGTTTAAAAACTAAAAATTAGCGCTTGTCTTTAAACTTTTTGTTTCTTATTTCATTTACTGTGACTTTGGGACGTCTGAAAAAACTTTTTTTTCTAAAACATATGGATACTTCGCCCGCAGAAGCCGCCCAAGTGGTGGCATTGCTGGATTCTGGACTTAGTCAGCGTGTTGTGGCTGCAAGATTGCATCTAAGCTTATCATCTGTTCATAGAGTCTACAAACGCTATCGGGAGACTGGTTCGTTCACGCGCCGTTCAGGATCTGGCAGGAATCGGGTCACTTCTGAGCGAGATGATCGATTTATTGTAACAACTTCTTTACGAAATCGACGCCTTAACGCTTTTCAACTGCAGCAGCAGCTTCGCGTTGTACGAAGAGTAGCTGTAAGTGACTCTACAATAAGAAGAAGGTTGAAGGAACGCGGATTGGCACCGCATAAGCCAGCGAATGGGCCGAAATTAACTGCAGACCATCGAAGAGCGCGCCTTAACTTTGCACGCGAGCACCTAACTTGGTCATACCTTCAGTGGAGCAAAGTACTGTTTTCTGATGAGTGTAAAATTATGCTGTATGGTAACGACGGAAGGAACAAGGTCTACAGAAGAGATGGAGAACGCTTTGCACAATGCTGCATTGAAGAAAAGGTCAGCTATGGTGGCGGTTCGTGGACGGTTTGGGGAGGAATCAGCGCCGACGGTAAGACAGAACTTGCCTTTGTGTCTGGGCCACGGCTGCCTGCACTAAACTCTCATCGGTACATCGAACAGTGTCTTGAACCTCATGTGATGCCCTATGCACATTTTATTGGCAACGACTTCATATTCATGCACGACAATGCTAGAGCTCACACCGCGGGCGTCGTACGAGATTATCTTACCGAAGTCGGTATCTCCATTATGGTATGGCCAGCAAGAAGCCCGGACATGAATCCCATTGAACATCTATGGGATGAATTAAAAAGACGAATTCGAGCAAGAGATCCAGCCCCAGAAACACTTAGCCAGCTGCAAAATGCAATCCAAGAGGAATGGGATAATATACCACAACATGTGATCGTGACTCTCATCCGATCGATGAAGAACCGTATGGAAGCAGTAATAAGAGCTCGCGGAGGGAATACAAGTTATTAAATAAACGTTTCTTACATTTTTTTTTCATTTACGCGTGTTGTTTTACCCATTTCCTTCATATTCCATACAGGGTAAAAATTACTCATTATACAAAATACGAAACCTATGAAGACTTAATTTGAATTTAGAACAATAACATTAGGATTTAAAAACCTCATACTACTCACTATTAAATGACATTTTACATTTATTCCTAAATATACACATTTTTCTGATAATCCTTATCAAATCATAAACTGCGAGGTGTTTCGAGTTTTTTGATGAGAATGTATATTCACTAGTATACATACTACAGTATACACATGGCCACATATGATCATCATCCTACCCTAACAAATATTATAAATGCTAAAGGAAGTAAGTTTGTTTGTTACTTTTTCATGCCTAAACCACTGAACCGATTATCTTGAAATTTTGCGTATACCTTGTCAGGTGTTCAGAAACGGACATAGGGTACCTTTCATCCCGAAAAAAACTACTGTTCCCAAGAAAACAACAATAACGTTCTTATGATAATAGATGGCGCCACGTGTCTTTCGAATCATGATAGATAACGTTCTTATGATAATAGATGGCGCCACGTTTCTTTCGAATCATGATTGAATTATATTATGACAAGCAGAGTACAATTGATTGTAAAGTTCTAAACTAACGCGAGCGAAGCCGCAGGCAAAAAATACATATTATGACATAAAGTATCAAATTATATAGTAGTAGATTCAAGATGCTAGAAGTTTTGAAAATTTATATACTTTTTTACAAACAGACTAGCAATCTGATTGCCACGGTTTTTACGTCTTCACAAAAACAATGATTTCTTTATTTTAGAAGAATAATATTACTGTAGTATAGACATAAACCACCCAAATTAAATTCTGTAAGTGATGAAATAATAAATGACGAAACACAGTAGTATAGTTCGAAGAATAACAACGCATACAGACTTTTCAAAGGCAACTTTGTTTTACTATATTTATAGGAGAAACAAAGTATGTACTAAGTCTTGCAGTGTAGTAAACATACAAAGCAGCATTGATTATATTATTAGAAGTTTATGACATCACCAGATTATCATCCACGTTATAAGGGTCATAGTAATATAAACAAAATGTTTAAGTTTGTGTGTGTATTTATTTTATTTATTTTGTCCTTTTTATATAAATGTAGAAGTTCTCATTTTTGGTTTTTTCTTTGTCATAAAAAAAATGTATAAATTTACTAAGGGAGGACATTGGCTCCGGCAACATAGTTTTATCTATCGCAGGCGTCAGAGAATTCTGCACTCTTTGTTTGTTTATTGTTGTAAGTTTGGAAACGACAGTCCTCTCAGACACTAAGCTGCATGGCTTACATATTATTAAACTTGACCAAGATTATAAAGGGTGCTTGGTCACCTTTTACCGTAAAGTTGAGTTTAAAGGTCATTTTTACTATTTTTAAAAACTTTGTGAGTTAAGAAAAAACCTAACTGATACCTGCGACCAAGTTTGAACTCAATAGAGCCAGAAAACAGTACACATCAACATTTTAATTTAATTTTGACAGTTAAAGATTTCTAGCTGTCTTTTTCAAATTTGACATTAAATGTTAAATTTTGCTTGCCTGGGTTGTGTGAGACCCATTACATACCGAGTTGCCTCCGTGCCCCGGAAAGCCAGATAAGCCGTTAGTACCGGCTGTCATTTGTAAATCTTTGACAGTCGTTGCAGGTAGTTAGTGGCCCGAAAGGTCAGGTCAGGTCTGAAGGTCAGATAGGCAGTCGCTCCATGTAAAATGCTGATATTCAGCTGCATCGGGTTAGACTAGAAGCCGAGCCCAACGTAGTTGAAAAAAGGGTAGGCAGATGATGTAATAGGGGGCAAGCTTATTGCCATTAACTGGGCAATGATCCAGACTCTGTGGCTGCTACAGAGAAACTTCTGACGTAACAATCCAACCACTTCGCCTGACCTGGGAATCGAATTCAGGACCTGACCATTGGACCAGCGAGGCAGTCAAAATGGCAGTGATCTCTATTATCCTCAAAATATGGTTGCCCTAATGTAGCTGCCACTGACAAGTCTGTCAAAATATCAATGTTCCCTACTCTTGTTACGATAGGGTCGTTGTTGGATTCCTGCTGGATACTGGTTGGAGGCCAATAATAAGTAATCTATACAACTACTCTACTAATAACTAATATTGTAAACCGAAGATTTTATTTGGCTAAATGCGCTAAACTCAAGAATGACAGGTTTGAATTGAAAAATTATTTATCGAGGAAGGCTTTAAGCTATTTAAAATCACGCTACAACCATTAGAAGTGGAGCATCGATTAACAATGTTGCAAAAATGGGGAAAAGAGTATTTTTTATAAAAATTTCACACAGACGAAAGGTCTTAACATCATTCCTGTCATAGTTACACAACTGTCAAATTACAGAAAAGTAAAGTTATAATATCTTTGTCAAAGTCGCAGCATCTGCTATAATTAGAGATTGGATGTTCAGGTGCACATTTACTTAAAGATTGAGTGTTGACTATTATGGAGTGTGAGTTTGACTATCAAAATAATCTTTGCTATAAGCCCAGTCATATTTAACATTTTACTATATTTATTTATGTACACATAAAAATAATTAACAGGACATTACATTATATATTTGAATATTCAGCAACAAAATTCGAATTCAGTTAGCAGCAAAATTTTAAAGTTGAAGCAATTCTTTAAATTTTCGGCAAATTTTTTGCCTAGTTTTAAATAGAATAGAAATATTGAATCATTTATTTTTATTTGAAATTCTTATAAGAATCTTTTCAGTTACATACTTTTTTGTTTACATTTGCACTCAAGCAGACAGAAGGGGTCAATGCCCCTTGTGACCTCCCATTAAACTAATGTAAATTTTATATACATAAATATTTATGATTAAGTACTTTAAATTGTCATTGTGAAATGTTTAAAGTGTGAGTAAAAACAGTCAAAGTCCCATTACTTTGACTTTTATGTATAATGCCTGATTATTATTTTTCATTGGTGTAAGTAGTAGCAGTGTAAGTTAAACTTTCAACAAATTACATGATTTTTAAGCAACTCATCTTGTAACATGTTTAAATTGTGATTTTATTTAGCATAGAAACATATTAGGTTTGTTTATGAAAGACAAAAATTATGTCAATAACAGGAAACACATAGTTTTTCTTCTTCTTTAAGATCATCTGCCTGGTCTTTTCCCAGGACTATACTACTATTGGACTTTGTAAGGTTCAGCATCCAGACAAACCGGATACAGCTGAATGCCATTATTTTACATAAAAGGGACTGCCTATCTGATCTATATTATCTCAGTCACTGGGTGACATCATAAAACTTGGTAAGACTGGTGGCTTTTTTCTACTTACTTTTACTAAGTTGAAATCCTTTCTTTTCATATTGATTAGCAATATTGAAGAGTGTAGCATGGATTTAAAATTCCTAAATGATTAAATAATGATTTACTACAAAACAATATTTTATCACAAATTATTTATTAACCGTTCACATTCTCAGTGTTTAAATTGAGAACATGCGTAACAATAGAATTTTGTTTATGCTTGGAAACGACTCCAATGAAAACATTGTGTGTTAGCGCTAATAACATAACCTTTCTTACATAATAACATGACTAATATTATGTTTTTATTTCACATTGCTCTAAACTAATGTATTTTTTACAAGCCAATAATGTACAAAATATGGTATATTAGCAAATACCACAAACAACTACAGAACTTTTACATAAATAGCAATAGTATTACCATATTCAGCCTTGTCGGTCAACTGTACATACCTGAAGACATTCTTATCAAAGTTCTTGATAGTTTCCTCGAGACTCTCCTGACACACTATTGCGTCATATACTGCCACCGAACCCTCTTGCCCCCTCACATTTTTATTTTTCCCACTGTTGTTCTTCCGATGACGAAAAACACTTGAATATCTTGAAGATAATTGACTAAAACTAACTAAAATCTGCAATGACAAAAGGTTATATTTAGTGACAAAACAGTTTTCATATTTGTACAAAAAATGATTGTTTGAACACTTTAGGTGATTATCGATGTTTATTTACCTGGTTTTGGGTGTTTAATGAATTCAATGAGAACATGTTACATGTAGGTGGATAATATTGAGTGTTTTTTTCATTGAAGTGCACTCGAATCGAAAATTTTGTAGGCTTTTCTCACGTCAAACTTAATTTTCGCAGTGAAAAAAACATGGCTGTAGTGTTGAGCACAGAGGGTATTAGTATTCTGTGGTTGATCACTCTTATAGCCAATCGATTCTCCATAAAGTTACTATTTTATCGGGTATGCGGAATTTTATTAGTTTATGTCCGATTCCTTTTGGCCTTTTCTATACGAAAATAAGAAATTGGATTATTGATTAATGCATTCTTTGTTTTAAATGCCGAAAATATGAAACAAATGTAAAATAATCACAGACACATAAATAATAGTAAAGTAACAATCCAGTGAAGCATAGAGGAATAAACTCTAGCCACGGCATAGCTATGTTTACCTCTCTGTTGAATTACAGACGCCAGCACATCAAGCTTCTCCTTCTCTTCAGCTTTATAATCTGTGAAATTTCTTAAACAGATTTTCAAAATTTATCGCTAAAGCATTAGGTCCAAGTTGATTGGGAAAATTAGACAGTTTCGGGTTGCTTGATGTACTGGCGTTTGTACAGACGCCAGCAGGACAACCTATCCCTAATGCTTTAGAGATAAAGTTGAAAATCTATTAAAGAAATTTCACAGATTGTGGTAGCTTGATGTGCTGGCGTCTGTACATTAGACCATAGACGTTATAAAAAACTAATTGTTGCCGATCGTTGTCTTTGTGTATCATATTGTGTCGCAAAAAGTTATTTGTGCAAAATTCTATAAAAAAACGATCTGCAAACCCTCGTCCGTCAACAGGATGTTGGCGTGTTGGTGTTCCAGCAACCAGCGATAAAACGTAACTGGTGCGGCGTTATCACCCGGATGTAGATCTTGCCCCTTGCGGTAATGAAACGAGTGCGGTTGTTCACGTCTCAGTAGTTGCCACACTGTGGAGTGGTACTCTCCAAACTATCCGAAGTCACTGGAAGTATTGCAGAAATGTCATGGAAAATACTACAAAATATTGGCTCTTTTCTGTTTCCATAGCTCATTCCTCTATGTAGTGAAGTTCAACAAGTCGAGTTGACAATCCACTAAGAAAAGCGTAACTAGTTACTGTACGTACTGTCTATGGTGGTAATTTCTTGCATGAGGTCACTTGTTCAAAATAAAAACATTAGTATTAGATACATTAATTTTGAAACTTCCAGGAAAAAAATACATTAGTAAGCTTTATAAAAACTTCTGAAAGTATTTTAATGGAGAAGCCCCTGGGCCGCCCGCATAATTTAAATAATCTTACGTTTTTTGCAATGAGCAGGTCAGTATCAGGTTGTATGTTGAATAAAATAAGTTAGTAGAGAAAATATAACTCCGTAAATACGTGCCTATTACGGCCGCAAGAACATCGCTGAATATTTAAAGTATTAAATATGAACTAAATAATAGGTAAAGTAACAAAATAGTTATGATTTCGAATTAAATTATGGTCGAGTTTTATAGTTTTCGAACAGTCAGTTTTAAATTCATCCTCTTCATTGTCTATGCTTTATTTGGACAGTAGAATCCAAAATGGCGACGAGCGATGACGAGCCTATGCATTTATATGAAGTTTTTCAAAACTGTTTTAATAAAATAGCTAATAAACAACAAGGTGAGTGAGAAAATGCATACCGTGGCTCGTCTCGCGTTCCTCGAACAAACTGTCGCGGTTCTGTGAAGTGTTTCATTGTGAATATCAGTCATAGTGTTTGCGTGTTATGCCATTACTGTGTTGAAAAGCAACAGCATTTTTTCAAAATACGTTCGAAAAATCCAACCTACGCGTACTAAAAGCAGTGGTTAACCTTCTGCAATCATTAACGTATGCGTTTTAATTATGTAGAATGCCCTAAGAACGCGTTTTAGGCGTACAAAGGCTATGTTTTGATCGCATACTACGACAGCAAATGTGCCTGTACCATTGTGCTACAGCGATTTCAGTGCGAATCTGAATTGTTTCACGGGATTTATTTGCTTTGACGTCTTCGCTCACGACTGGCTAAGGTAAACGAATCGTTAACATCGTTGAAGACGATAATTTTGGGATATTTATCTCAAGGAAGAAGTGATCTTGTCGTATGCAAGTTTCTTGATGCATTTTTTTTTCTCGTTCATGAGTATCAATGGACAGAACGTTGTCAGCCTGCTCTGTAGAAGTGTACACGGGTATTTAGTTCGTGAATCGTTGTTTTAATGTTCTCTTTGTGCCAATGTTTACAGAGTATTTTTTTTTTGTTTATTTACACACGTAAGGCGCGGACTTCGAGCGTCTATGGAATCGACTATGCGTGTAGCGTGTTAGGCATGCTGCATGCACTATTAAAAAAAACTGCTTTGGTGGGAAATGTTAAGAATTTTCTGTGATGGAATATTATTTAAAGTGATGGAATATTATTTAAAGTGATGAATGTAAATGCATGCTATGCCTACCACACCATGTTTTTCTGTTTCATTTTTGAATAATAAGATATTGATCAAAATACTTAATCCTATGATTCAATTCCTTCCTTCATTTGAAATAGTTAAATGAATAAAGTTCTGTTTGCATTTTATCCTAAGTACATAATTATTATTTGTAAGTATTTCATTTTTAGTCATTTCATTAATATAATAACTGATTTGTGACAATAGACTTGCAGTTCTTTTTGTGCAGTGCAATTAAGCTGAAAACCTTAGTAACTTAGAACTGACATTTAGTAGCCTCCAGGTTAAGAATTAGACCTGTAGTTTGTAAGCCAGGTAGGTGTACAAAAATTACATTTTGGATGTCACTATTCACATGGAAGTGTGCAAGATGTAGAAGACATGCTGCACCAATCTCAAATAAATTGGGATAAGGGCAAGAGAAAGATGATTATGATGTTCATTGCTTAGGCACTAACCACATGAAAAAGAATATTTGGATTGGAGAAGATTTGGCTCGTAGGAATATGGACATAATTATATTTTGAAATAAGGTTAATTTTTGTGTGTCTGCTTTCCAACAGTAGAGACGTAATAGGCTAATCATGATCATTTTTGTATGAACCCTTAACTCAAATAAAGTCAAATCAATGTACAGTTTAAGAAATTCATTCCCTTTGTTATTCTATGTAGCTTACATCTTTAAGTTGAAACTTCTTTATAAAAAAAATGTGGACATTGCCAGATCTCCATTCTAATTTAATCTTTGTCTATCGAAAAGTAATTGATTCATCCTTCTTTTCCTTTTTTGAATTGTAACTGATTCAAATTACCGTTACATATTTATGAAGTATGTTATAGCAAATTATTATTTCCTTTATTCATATCTATACATATAAATTACATATTTAAGTATTTCAATCCCAAAAAAAAAACATTTAAATATAGTACCACCCAGCCCACCGGTATCGGGAACAGGGTCCAAATACCAAATTTATTATTAATTGAACTGATAAAGTCCGTTTACTTACTTGTATCAAAATATCCTCAATAACAAATTCTAAGTTCAAAGACATAGTTTTCCAATTCAGTCTGAGCACTAAAATCTTGATATTGTTTGCCAATTCTACCTAAGTACTAAAACCTAGATTAAATTACCCTTTTTGTTAGCTGAACCATTGTTTCTGAACTATTTATAAACATTCAACATTGCTTCTGGTTGCTATAGGGCAGTATTTCATCAAGGAATTATCAAATGAAAGTATCTATGTACCTACTAAGCGACATGGTTTACAGTTGAGCGTTTTATGAAAAAAAAAAATATTAATGTAATTTAGTACTCGAAATATAGAGTTTTTATGCGCTGATAACACTCTCCTGTAGATGTTTGCTCATTCTGACATAGGTACATAAACTCACGACTTTTTTCGATGGGGGTAGTTAGAAACTAAAGGGCTAGTAATTGTTTTTTTCAATAATGCTTGCACCTGTGGCTTCACCTGTGTGGAGGTCAGAAATTATCTCACAGTAACATACTACTAAAAAAGTACCCTATGACCTAACCCAAATTATGCTCTATCTCTGTGCCAAATTTTATGGAATTCTATTTAATCATTACTTACTGGCTGAAAAGTTAAAAGACTGACATTAAAAACGTGATTTAAGAGCCTTATTACATTTTTAAGGCCATAGCCCAGCTGTGGGATTTCATAGGCCATAGTAGAGTAACATACATATACATACAACTCACGCCTTTTTGTCATGAGGGTAGACAGAACTGGACACCACCTTCTACAATCCTTACATTCTTATTTCGAAAACGTCCACGTTCAGACACGCACACCGGTCGCGAGTTCTACGCATCACGTTTTTGAAAAAGTGTCCTCAGCGTTTCCGGCGTATGGAGTATAATAGAAAATAAGTACCTATAAGTGAAAATTCAGTAATCCCATACAATTTTCTCTTCTTATGGGCCAAGCACATAACTACATATTAAACCTATATCTAAATCATTGTGGATTTTGAATTTGTTATTAGTTGAACACACTTGTGTAAATAATATTCTTACAATATTTATAACTAGAAAATTACATTTGAAAATATATCTGAACCATCTGTATATAAAGTTGTAATTTGATTGCAAGTAAAGTAGAATATTCTAGCTTGTATTGTAGTTGTCTATCTGTAAGGTTTCCGAAAGACGGAAAAATAAGATTCAATGATTTTGATGCCAATTCCAATGTTTCTAGTCAAAAAATCCCACGCAAACCATGATTCTATTACTGAAAAAGTTAATCTTGTCTATACCCCTCAAAAACCTTTGGCTTTCCTAGTCTGCACAGAGTCCACCTCACGAACTCATGTAAATGTTTTTTCGAAGATAGTAAGAACGATATTAAGTCGCTCTTTTAATGCACCATGTCCTTTTTTGCTCTCTGTTCATCTGTAATCCGTCACTCCCGTTTAATTGATCATACCCAGGCGCGCGATTTTGATATGTGAACTTCAGCAGCATAGATGGTATTCCGAATCGAAATAAAAGCGTTTCTTTCATTTCATTGCTCAGGATTACCTCTGTTTTACTTTTCCCATTGTTTGAAACCTCAGTTCATGGCAAACAAGCAATCCTCATGGAGCCCAAAACCTCGAGGCTCTTTCTTTACTAACATAAAGTAGAGCTGAAACAGCTAGCTACCAGTTTTTACTGGCAAAATGTGAGTGTACTATAAGTCTCCTCTGCTTTCGGGGAAAACAGATGTAATGTTATTTTATTCATTTCCCGCCATGCATCTCTCACAAACCAATCACAAAAAACCCCATCAACACTGTCCCATCAGTTCCCGAGATTTGTTGATACACGACACAAACATATCGAAGGCAATAAAACGTTTGAATCGTCCATGCGACCTAGAAATGCCTATTAGCTATATTTTTAGTGTGACTAGTGAGTCAACGGTCATCATATTATATCAATTAATACGTTCCGAACAGTTATGTCGGCGAATTGTGAAATTGTGATTTATTTGCGTGTTTGATTGAAGCTGTTTTTGTGTGTAAAGTTGAAAGAAATCATCAATTTTGGACGCCCAAAAGCATTACTGTGCTTCGGTTTTCGGCCAGTTCAAGTAATTTACCTTCTTTTCTTTCACGTCGATGGTATTATTAAATTTCATTGGCCCAATACTTTGCCACTGCCATGGATCATCGGTGGCAGCCCGCAGCACAGAGTTCACATTGACAACATTTTTGCAAGTGTAAAAGCGTACGAGACTTCGAAGCTCATTCTAAAGACGGGTGGCAATGAAGATCCCACCTATGCTTGTAAATTAATTTATCAATGAATTTGCATTGTTAGTGCTCCTCCTGTAGGTTCCATGTCCAGTTTTAAAACACAATGGGAGCAGCAAACAAGCAATTTATTATGCTGTCTCTAAGCTTTTACTCGGTCTGAAGCAAGCTACCTTACCAACCTATTTTTTCCCGCTACTGTTACAAACGTGGATATTATTTTTTTAATTAGACGGGCTCCACAATTCATTCATGAATGCTTTATCGCAAAAAAAGATGTGACGAAACCGCGTCAAAATAAAAACAAGGTCTACTCTTGAGATCAGTAATTAGCTGTTAGCACCCGTTCATTTCACAAGAACGATAGAGTTAACTTTTTTAAATTAATTGATAGGCTTGCGATTGACCACCACTTACTCCAAGCAAACCGGTCACAGACAAAAGAGGGGTTTAAAAAAAAGCTAATTTATGCCCACAACCAGGTTAGTCGATTTTTCAAATTGAAATCGACTTCCTGTGGAATCGAGCAGATGTTATTGTTTACCGTTTAGCGCTTTATAATCTGTTGCATCCTGATTAACATAAACAGGTTTTGTTTTTACGGATTTAGCGGTCCCGTATGTTCTGAGGTGCCTTTTTTGGTTTTTCCATCATTAATTTCGTACTGGCAGCCTGGAGTTGGGAATTGTACCCCGGTGATAGGCTTGCCCCCTATTACATGGGAATTAAAAGCATAACTGGCGAAATGTGGGTGTAATATTGGTACTATACATTCCGCCCGTTTCGCCTGCTGATGAGAAATCCCTAATGGAAAACCCAATACCACTTTGCCAGACCTGGGAATCGAACTCAAGACTTTATACTGTAGAACTTGCGAAGACCGAACGCGGCAGTCCACTTATGCCAGTTATCTTTTTTAAAAATACACGAGAGATATATTTAAACCAACAATATTGGGTTAAAACATGTCCCCGAAATTTTTACAGCCTTTAAAACACCCAAACTTTAGGGGAGGCTATTTTTAAACATTCAGTTTTCCCTTGTTGTCAAACTCCCAAAAAATATTCGAGTGAATAATCTCGACATTGCATAATCGCCAAATCGATCCCAGCTTGTCTATGTATCGATATATTTTTTCTGCCGGCACAGTTTAACGTGGCCCGTGTCCCGTTAAATTGATTTACTATCAGCAGACTACATCTATTTTGGTGAAGTATATTATATTGGTTATTTCTCTTAGCTTTTAGGTAAAATGTAACTTTTTTTGTAATTTGTTTGAAAGATTATGGACTGTTTGACTTTGTGCGATGTTTGTGTTGTTGAAAGCTAAGTTTTTTTTAGATCAAAACAGTTTGCTCTGTGTTTAAAACTTCACCTAACCTAACTTTAATGAGTAGTCATTCAGTGGAAAAGATCGTGAGAAACGGGAATTTAACAGTCTGAAAATAGTAGTTCACAAAGCGAGTGAACCATGCTTCTTTTGTGTATGGGAAGAGGCCCTTGCTCTCCAAGAAGAAAATGAGACAGTTCCTATAAAATCAAAAATAACACAAAACCTGTCCCCAAAACGTCCACACTTCAGTACCTCCAATAGGTAATTAATCTAATAAGATTAAATCGGCAATAACCTGCTACGTTAGATAAATCTTCGATCTAGCGTTGCTGGATATATGCCTATCCCAATTAGCGCAACATCCTCCATACTGTACTGTCTCGTATCCAAACAAGCCTTGCAACTTCTACAGTCGTCAGTTCACAGTTATGTCAAAAACCGGCCAAGTGCGAGTCGGACTCGCGCACGAAGGGATCCGTACCATTATCTATAAAAACGGCAAAAAAAATTATACCTGTTGTATGGGAGCCCCCCTTAATATTTTTTTTTTTTAATTTTTAGCATTTGTTGTTATAGCGGCAATAGTAATACATCATTTGTGAAAATTTCAGCTTTCTAGCTATCACGGTTTATGAGATACAGCCTGGAGACAGACAGACAGACAGCGAAGTCTTAGTAATAGGGTCCCGTTTTACCCTTTGGGTACGGAACCCTAAAAATCAATCAATCAAAATGTTTCAATAATAGTTACTGATCTACCTCACCGTATTCGGTAGTGATTGCCTTTTGAAAACTTATTTAACTTTGCGGAAGTGTCAAGATTTGAACTTTTTAAAGTTGACCTATAATTCAATAAATCTTTTCACAAATTCGACATAATTATTAGGAAAGCCTGGCGGTATCCCAGACTCTCGGACTGTTATAGAAGTCACTCTTTCTGTTTGTCTTTGCAATGGTTTAAATCCCAGATTTTGACGAATTTTAGTGTTGTAATTAGTACCTATCTATGTTTGCTATGCATCCCTTCACACTGAAGCCGATTCCAACATAGGAAAAGGTCAGGAAGGTGATTAACTTTTGACAAAAGTGAGTTACTCTAGTGGGAAAGTCGACGATATCGAGACTCCCAGACTCCTTCAGAAAACCAGTCTGTCTGTCCGTTGGTTACACTTTTTCGCCATTTAACTACTAAACTGATTTTAAAGAATTTTGGCAAACTCAGCTCGTAGCAGCGCTTCTCAGTGATATGCGGAAAAACTCAAGTTACTTTTTGTCGACAGTAAATATTAATATAAATAAACTACTTCGGGCGAAATCTACGAAATAACTAGGTATTTTATCAAAGGTTTTTCTCAAAACTTCTCAATTCCCACGACTTTATCTTAGAAATCTATACGTAGAACATGCAATAAAATAATGTTTACTGAGCCAATCAATCAAATGCTTTGGACAATCGACATTGAACTATCTGACCGTATTAGGCGCAAGCTTATGATTGTACCCGTTATGTGTCTGGGGGGTAAAGTAGAGGAGACTGAGGGAGCGTTTTTAGCGAGGGGGTGATTAGTGATGGCAAGGCAGTGATATTGTTTATTTGGCGGCCATGAGCTTGATATGCAACTGAAAACTTACAACATTATCATTAAGTTCTCAGGCGTGTCTTCCATTACATTGGAACTGGCGAAAAGGGGGTGTACTGTAGGTAGTAAAGTACTCCTTTATCTGATTCTTCGACGATTACAAGTGTGATGTAACATATTAATTAATGATGTTATTCCGTAGGTACATGTCAAGAATGATAGCGCTAAGTCAAACGAACTTATTTCTTCATTTGAATACGTAGTCTAGTGAAAGATCTAGTACGATTTTCATCGTTCATGCAAACTGATACTAATTATCGTGTGGTGATCATAGATCTTTTAATTGTTGTTCTTTTGGAAATCAATAACATGTTACGGGTGTAGGGAATAGTCATCTGCCCTTTATACCAATTTATTTGCGGTCTCCGCAGCGCGTCTTTTTCTTATCGCCTCCGCTTATATCTCACACCACCACATTGTATAATGCAGTATTCAGTACCTGTATGAATTAATGTACCGCATTACTATGTTACATTGAGTTAGTTGTGTACCATTGACGAGCTTATACAGGGTGGGAAAAATGTGAGACATCATGTATTTGCAACTAGTCAATAGGCTTATAAACTGTGTCGATCAAAAGAATTCAAATCATGCACACTAGGGATATCTGATTAATATGCCATGTACGGTAATACATTTGCATATTATTTTATCTCCACGTATCTGCGTGCGTAATATATTAATTGTAGTTTTCCATCTTCTATAAGAATATTGTCGTAAGTTTAACACGACAAATGGAACTACTTCGTTTGTATTTAAATTTTACATAACAAGTATATGTAGATATACTTTTATTAAAAACTAGCTGTTGCCGCGACCTTCGTTTGCGTGAAATTCTTATAAAAAAAAATCACTTCCCGCAATTTAAGGGTTTTAATTTTTTTGCACGAAATCCTAATAATTTTTTTAAAATAAAAGTAGCCTATGACCTTAGACCTTATAACATCAGCTATCTGCCGCCAGTAAAAGTCCCGTCAAAATCAGTCCCGCCGTTTCGGAGATTAGCCGGAACAAACAGGCAGACAGACAAAACCTGAAAAATGTGTTTTTGTTAAGTACCGTATAAATTTTCACATGCATTCAGTAAAAAGCTGTTATTTTGATATTACCAACAGACACTATTTGTATAGATTAAAAATTGCCTAGTTTTATAATCTGAGTTGCTGCATTTGTTAGCTAGTTCCACTCGTTAGTGCCATTATAATATAGTAGAGCTTTCATTGAATAATTGTAACTACCAGACTGCGTTTACAGTCAAAAACACAGATTACGTTTCATATTTTTCTATTTGCGCAAAAAACCGCGTCAAATAGAGAAAAAAGCAAAGGCTTTCGATTTCTCATCTCATTTTACCAGATCAGCCAGTCAATACTTCCGAACTGTTGCGGCTGACTGCCCAGTACTCTCCCGAATTTCAAATATACTCTTTAAATGATGAATGAAGACGACTCGGCTGCCGCAGTGGCTGAGCTATAGGTTGCTGCGTGTCGGTGGTTCGACCCCCACACGTAACAAATATTTGTATGACAGCCAGTCCCGGAACAACTACTTGTTTTTCCGGGTCTGGCTGTTTGTGTATGTGAGTTTTAATGTTTGTAAACGAACCCACGATACAAGAGAAATTCCTAGTAAAAACTGAAAGAAAACACGCTGTAGAAACAACCCGGCCAAATACGGCGTGTCACGTATGCTCATTGTGAAGTGTTACACGCAGGGTATTAATCATTTTTGGACGGCTGTCGTGAGGTGACGGCACTCTTTAGTCGGCTCATTTGCTGGCCACTGCCTCTTTAGTCCCTGAGCTTCTAAATGAGGCTTATAGATTATTATTGTTGGGTAGTTTGCAAACTGGTTAAGCTCAACGCACAGGTAAATATGGTGTAAACGAAGCATTATGTACATCAAACTTAGTAACCCCTACGCTAAAATTATTGCTGGGAAATAACTTTTTTTTGGGTGAAAACTCACATTTTACTGTAAAACTCAATGTAGCACACTCAAAACATGTGCTTTGACCTCCAATATGTCCGTAACTAGGAGGTTCCCAGGTATGGTCCAGTAAAAAAAAAATGATCGCGATGACTGGGAAAACAAGTGCCTTTCGGCTTCCTTAAGGGTATTTTTACAGCCTTTATAAGCACTACACTAGATCAGCCCCGCCTGAATTCAAACTAATCACCATTCTTTTTATGCACCGTATCGGCGTCACCTGGGATCTTGATCAGCTAGTAAAAACGCTTCGATTCGATTTCGTCAAGTCGCATGCCTATCTTTTTTTGGCAGGACGAAAGCCAACGAGATAGACATACGACTTTTCGAATCGAAACGTTTGTGAATACATAGACTGGTTCAGTGGCTTATAAGTGTGCTATTGGATTTTATTGGCTAATTTACTAGCCTCTGCCTCTTTAGTCCAGTGGTTGCAAACGAGGCTTATAGATTAGGTCTTTGGGTAGAAATTAAGCAGGCCAAGTGCGTGCTATACGTTTACTAGCCGTAACTCTGCCAGTTTGGTGGAAGTTGGAAATTATCCTACGGGAACGAAATACCGGTTGTAAAAGTAAATCCTGGCTTAATCCAGGTCATGGTATACCTGTAGGCAACGGAGTCGTTTCAGCCATTGAGGTTTCAAAAGGCAACAGCAACGCACAGCTTGACAAATGCAAGTTATAGGTATGGAGTAAGCAGATATAGCCTTAGCACGCAGCAGCATAAAGCCTCGTGACCATCACGACAAACAAAACTCTAAAAATACTTCTTTACAGAGTTCACTGAAACAGTATTCCAAATTGAAATATTACAGATTCTAAAACATAATCTATATATATAAAAATGAAACCCGTTTTCCTTGGTCACGGCATCACGCGCGAATGGCTGGACCGATTTCACTAATTCTTTTTTTGTTGTATTTGTTATTATTAGGAGAAGGTTCTTACGGAAAAAAATATTAAGAAAATCTGTCAGAAATATTGAAAAATATACATTTAATTTTGCATATTTAAAAAAACGCGCGTAACGAATGTCAATGTCATTCACAGCTATAGACTATATTGAAAGAGCATTGTTTGTTCGGAAACGTGGAAACAAAACGTGAAACGACGTGGAACTTAATTAAATTCTAATTAATTTTTGAAAATAACTCGCCACGGAATAGTTATGTATAGATAAATATTATTAAATGTTCTGATTTTATGAAGTTACTAAGGTAAAATATAGGCAGGCGTACCTAAGTGTGGTCTGAGTATATGAGTTTGATTTCAGAACGCATTATACAAACTTCGCATAACCTATTTAGTAATCTGTGGTAGTACATTGGCTTTATAAAAAAAATCTGTGGTAATCTGTGATAGTGATGTGCCAACTCGGAAAAAATATTACTCGATTTAACCCAATGATAGGTAGGTAGGTAAGGTAGGTAGGTAGGTAGGGTAGGTAGGTAGGTAGGTAGGTAGGGTAGGTTAGGTAGGTAGGGTAGGTAGGTAGGTAGGGTAGGTAGGTAGGTAGGTAGAGTAGGTAGGTAGGTAGGTAGGTAGGTAGGTAGGTAGGTAGGGTAGGTAGGTAGGTAGGTAGGTAGGTAGGGTAGGGTAGGTAGGTAGGGTACCTAGGTACGGTAGGTAGGGTAGGTAGGGTAGGTAGGGTAGGTAGGGTAGGTAGGGTAGGTAGGGTAGGTAGGGTAGGTAGGGTAGGTAGGGTAGGTAGGGTAGGTAGGGTAGGTAGGGTAGGTAGGGTAGGTAGGGTAGGTAGGGTAGGTAGGGTAGGTAGGGTAGGTAGGGTAGGTAGGGTAGGTAGGGTAGGTAGGGTAGGTAGGGTAGGTAGGGTAGGTAGGGTAGGTAGGGTAGGTAGGGTAGGTAGGTAGGTAGGGAGGTAGGGTAGGTAGGTAGGTATCTAGGGTAGGTAGGTAGGGTAGGTAGGTAGGTAGGTAGGGTAGGTAGGGTAGGTAGGTAGGGTAGGTAGGTAGGTAGGTAGGGTAGGTAGGGTAGGTAGGGTAGGTAGGGTAGGTAGATAGGGTAGATAGGTAGGGTAGTGAAAGTAGTAGGCAGGAAAACATGCATTGCAACGCATGCCGGGCACAGCTAGTTTAAAAATATTATGTAGGTAACCAAAAAACAACATAATAATATTCTGACTCAAATAGGAATTGTATCCGAAAATAGAATCTCTCCTTATTTCATTTAGAAAAGGGACACAATCTTCGAAAACGTGGTCAGTTTTAGTAAACTTTGAAAGCTTTCTCAGTTTTGACCCTATCGATATAATAGACCCCACCACAGAAGTCGGAGACGCCTCGGCGACCCCTGCTGGAGCCGGCACTGTAAAACTCCTTTCAATTACAACTGCCGTTTACTCGCAGCACAAATGACGTATAGAAACTGAAGAAGGCTTTGAAGACGGTCCGTGTCAGAAATTCTGCGCTCAACGCTCGGCTCCCTAAATTTTATTAGTACACTTTAGAAGTAGAACTTTAGAAGGGGTGGCACGATTCTTTGCCCTGTACAGTTTAGATGTATGAGGAACAGGGTGTGAAGTCCGACCAAGCAGGTGTTGTGTCTGGAGGGCTACTACCCAACGGTTACGGTCGGGCAGTAGTATGCTAATTCTGGGGATAACTCGTGCGATGCGTAGTTCGTATGTGGCATTGTAGATGTCGCCCGAGAGACAATAACTTTGTAACTAAAATAAAGGATATTCTCAGTAGCAGCTACAGAGTAAGGATTTGTGCCCGGTTGATGGCAATAAGCTCGCCCCCTTTTAAATAAGAATTAAACATAACTGGTGAAATATGGGTTTACTCTTCTGCCTAATTCTTCGGTAAAATGTTATAATGTTATGCTTTTAAAAAAAAAGAGTAATGAAATGTCAAGTGCGCAATTAAAACATAATCGCAATAAAATTAACTAAAATGTCGTGTAATTGAATTGTTATCTACCGAGCTTCGAACCCGCTATCTCTTGTTTACGAGTGACACTTGACTTTTCATTGTTTTGTTATTACAATGTGCTAACTAATTACTTAAGTAATAAGTGATTGCTTAACTTTAATCTGCGCAGAAGATTGAATTTTCTGGATTATAATAAGATTTAATCAAAATGTCTGTTATCCCTGTAAAGAGCAATGGTATCGTTCGACTAGCGAGGGTTGTGTGGGTTCAATCCCAAGTAAAGTGCCTACACCGTGTACAATTTATAGCTCAAAACGGTGAAAGAAATCATTGTGAGGATATCGACAGGTCCTAGAACAAAAAATCCAAAGACTGACATCCACCAATCCACTGAGCCCTCTTTGTTGATTACGGCACACTCCCTCTCACATAGAGGATGTATGTGTCCCAGCAGTGGGAACGATATAGGCTGACTGGGCCTCTAATCGCGAATGAAATGTTAACGAAACATGATCTTCCTATGACTCCATCAATTAAGGTCGTGTGGGATATATCATAAACACTATTTATCGCAAACGGATACCTGATAACATTATTACGTTATTAGAACAAGGCCATCCTTTTGAAATCGCTAAACCGAATGTTTCAACATCCATGGGAAGAGAATAGTGAGATGCTAAATCCAAGAAATCCTATAGTCGATCTGTAGTATCTTGAAGACGCCAAGGAAAGTAACCCCGAGTGCCTTATATGGCCGCTGTAACCGCCGTTTGGTGCTGGTAACATTGATAACAGACACCTAAGGCTTTTCAACTGACTTCTCAGGTCACCAGAGCATGGACAAACCTCTTGGTGTTGCAGGATGACAACCACCTTCAAACGGAGCCGACTTCTTTTTAGGCCACTTGTTAAATCTCACTTGGCAAGAAGAGGAGTTTTTGTCAGTGTTTTAACAATCAATAAAGTTATGCCGATGGCAGCCCTTACTTCCCAAAGTGTAACTTCATAAACACAATTTGATCACAAAAACCGTAAACAAATTCGCCAAACACAACAAATTATTATATCTGAGTCTCTCACAAACAAAGGAACCTCCATACCTCTTTATCTCTAACATTTGACTCCCGACCCCAGTCTATGCGTAGTCAGGTTATCAACGGCGTGTAAGTCGAGCAGTAATTATGATTTATGTTCAGATAGTACGAAGTTATTGTTTCTCTAAGTGGTGATAACTCGTGCCGGGATGTCTGAGAATACTTGTGAGCTAAATTAGACTGGGATACGTACTTATTACTATAAGCTATACTACTTATTACGACTTTGGAATGATCAATGCTGAGTTGAACTGCTCAAAAAAGGAATCTAGTCTCTGTTTCGTAATAAGTTATCATGTTTAGGTATTTATTTATTTATTTTTAAAACACATACACTATCTTCGCACTTTACTTAGTACAATAATCATCATCATTCAAGTATAGTCAGCCTTTTGCGGTTTCCATTTCTCGGACACAGACCTCTCTATAGGGCTCTGGTGCGGATTAGTAGCAGACAGATGTCTTCCAATTTTTGGTTCTAGGACTTTCTGATTTCGCTAAGATGTGATATGATAAGATCATAATAGTTTCTGAGAGCAATAGTGATGTCACCATGATAGCTTTCTCTGAGGTCCCTAATTTCCATATTTTGACACAGAAATGTCGACTAAATTCGAGGATTCATAGCGATATTTTCAAATTCTATGAAGCTTTGAAATACATCCATAATAGTCATTAAAAAGCCTAATTCAATTAAAAGCATTTTCTTAAATTCTGCCTTTTCAAGTCTTGATGAAAAACGCATAAGATAAAACAAATTAATCAGAAGGAAAAATTAAATTTCGAAATTCAACCGCGTGACGATTGGCTGGCAGCGCTGACCAATAGGGGATCAGCGCACGCGCAGCTGAGTAAATACACGTATACGATATGAATTGGGTTGTAATGTAATGACGCGAGAAATATACGTGGTTGAGTATTTGTGTTTTTGATGAGGATTTTTATATTATTTTTTCTGTCGTGTAGAACCATTTAGTTAGATTATCAAAACGCTTAAGAAATTGTTCGCTGTTAATAGTTGTTTTCTTGATAGAATGGGGTGTTTAATTTAGGTTTTTTTTAGTATTTTGCATAAAATGTCACCACCATAACGTGACGTATATATTTTTTCGGGGGGCAAGGTCGGTTCTGCATTTGGATGCAGAATGCTTCCAAAAACTTGATTCAAGCTAGAGCCTGAATCAAATTTTTGACGGAATTAAAAGAAAATATTGAAATTGGACATTTTAAATCATTGATCATAAAATTGACATATTATTAGGTACTTCCCATTCTAACTCTGATGTTCAGACGTAAGGATTCCTCAATTTCTGACTGCCCATAAGCAGACCTAGCAGTTGGACGGGTCTGAAAGTGGTCTCCAAGCCTCGGGAGACTCAAAATAATCACCATGCCTTGCGCATGAAGGGTTACGTACCATCGTCGTAGGGGAGCTCCCTTTCATTTTGAATTTATTTTTATTATTTGTTGTTATAGCGGTAACAGAAATACATATTCTGTGAAAATTTCAACTCTCTACCTATTACCTACGGCTCATGAGATACAACCGCTGACAGACAGAAGGACGGACGGACGGACAGCGAAGGCTTAGTAATAGGGTCCCGTTGGTACGGAACCCTAAAACGAATCCTTTTTTTGTCATTTCAAAACTGATATAACACCTAATATAAGTAATATAGGTACCTACATATTAAATAGTTATCGTTAAAAAAAAAACAGATCAATGACAAAATGGTAACAGTACACTAATGATTGAGCGTCCCCTTTCTGATAAAATTGTTTGTTGTGAAAAGATTGGTAGAACTTCGTCATCAGTCAACCGAGTTGGTTAGATATTTGTTTTCTTTTTAATAGCTTTGGATGGCTGGGAATGGTTTGGTTCCATGAAGTGTTTCGGCATGCATTTTTAGTCAGCTATCAGAATTGCCTGTTTCCAGATGTTTTACTTTTGCCATAAACCGGCCAGAAATGTAGTCTCCCTAACTGAAATAAAAATATCTTGATTATATCTACACAATTAGAACCCAATTAAAAACTGTACAGCAGGAGATCAAACTAATGACCAGCCACTTATTATACGATAGCAGCCTAGCTCATATATTATGAAAACGTCGAATATTTTTTTTACAAGGCAATTAAGTCTTGATCTCCCGATATGGATGCCGTCACTTGTTTTCACACATACGATTAATTACGTCTAAATCTAAGGTCTTTCTGATGGCGCGTTCTGTTTGAGACCTAGGATAGATTTTAAACTGGTTTTTTAGGATATTCCTCTCAAAATTAACCACCAGGATTCTGTGCCCTGTGGGTGTACTATTAGGTACACTTCTGGCTATGCTTGATGATAATGTTTCTGTGCCCCTTTGACTAGGATGCATGCTACCCTAACCGATAGGATTTGTCAATCTGTAATTATGGCTTTGTCCGAGTTAGTTCTTCAATTACTTATTTCAGCTGTTTCATACTTAAAGCTTAGGTCTTTGAACGACTTCTACTTCTATGTGTTCTTGCCAAATTGCAACATTTCTAAAAAATGTTATAATATTTCGTTTTGTAGTTTAATTTTCCGAACTTCTTCTATTTCTTCTTCATCATAATCCACAGCCCGACTTCGTCTACTTCTAGGTCTCTTTGTTTTTGTAAAACTCAGCCTTTAGAGAGGAATTCTGTTATTTCGTAAATCGAGTGTAAAAATTACGAACTTAATTATTTCAAAAAGAACAAACAAGAATACACCACACCATTTTCAAACAAAAACATACTCTCTTCTCATTGTCAACCTTACTTCTTTAAGAACAAGATTCAAAACAAGAAAAAAGGACAAATTAATTAGTATTACCAACACAGCCTTTCGCGCGAAGCTACACGAATCGTCTACGTCGTTTTTTTTCACATTTGCATAGATCTTTGGCTTGTAACTAATACTTATTTACTTTGCCCTACTGTTTAATGGCAAATTAACGTTAATTTATTATGGGAATCCGAAAAAATGCTGAATTTAACAGATGCTTATTAGCTCTTCTAGGTTTTTAGGTCCTAGAAGTACAAATTCAAATTATTTATTTGCCAGAAACATGGTATGTTTACAATCTGCAGTGTGTTTGGTGCATTATTCGCCAAATTGAACGGGCCGAAAGAAGGGGTCATTTGCTGTCTATTCAACCCCAGTAACTCATCCTTGTCCCCTGGATTCTTAATTTATTATTTTTTACATTTTTTTTTAAATCGCAAAATTTCAACATTCACAGATCAGATAACATCTAAATGATCTTTTTTGTAAACTTAACTGAAAACTCAAGATTAAGTTTAAAAAAATGTTGAATTTGCGGTTTTTGAAAATAAATATTGAAAATTGAAATTAAAAAAAAAATGTGACGGCGCATTTTGTAAACAAATGTATAAAACCGTAATTTAGACATATGGCTGTCACAAAAACATCTCAAACAACAATGATTAAAACCACTTTTAAAACTACTTCCTTTTACACCCGTAAATATAGAAGCACTATTTAAAACGCCACCACCAAGTAAATAGATAAAATCCACTAAAAAAGCATCACTACTCCCTCTGTTTGTCCGTTTGTCAGGCAAACATTGACTAGGTACCCCTCTGAGCGGTATTTACTGTTTACCCTTCGCACATAAGAGGGTTTAATTGAGTATTGAGTCTATTTGTTTAGAGGTTTAATGATTTTTATAGATTTTTTTTTAAATATTTATCTAGCTTCCTGGTGTTTGTGGTTGTCGAGGTTTTAAGTAAATTGAAGAAAAACTTTGGAATCTTACAATAAATTTCTTAGCGCTTGATAGTCTCACCCGGTGTCTAGAAAAAAAATCAACAAAAAAGCTAGTTGTCAATTTTTTTAAACTGAACTCTCACCTTTGGATAAATTTTATCCAACAGCCAGCAGCATAACTTGACATGCTTTTAATATTGAGGCGTCGATAATTTTCTTTTCGTTTCTGAAAACGTAAAATAATTTAAGAAAGATTAACATAATTTTGTTTTTTTTTTTTTAAATACACTTTTTCGATAACTGGTTCTTATCGCATTACGATTAGATTCAACATGCAATGTATTTATTTCACACACGGGGATTTTTAATATTTTTCCGCACACGTGCGGAAATAATACTTACCACAGATAACTAAACTTTACTAAATCCAAATAGGTTCTATGACTATAGTCTGCGGTAATTGTTTTGTTTTTTTAAATCTCGGCAAAGAGATATGCATCTTTACGACGTAAATACTTTTTGAGTATTTAAATTGTGTTTATAAATAGAATATCATGGATAAACATGATTATTTAAAACAAATATTCACGTTTATGAACAAATTAACATTTATTTGTGTTCTAAATTCAAAAATATTTGAATTTTCTATTTTTCATATTAGGCTATTTAGCGGCATCATACCTTTGCTTCTTCTTCAACCTGGCGAAAGCAAAGCCTGAAAAAAAAAGCAAATGATATCATAGTTTCATAATAATTCCTGACAAAAATACTTTCCGTTCTAATATTTTATTTCTTCGAAAGTGTATTGAAAAACGACGTTCGATATGCGTGGGGATTTGTTACTGCGGTCCTCGGCTCCATAACACCCTCGCCTGCGGCTCGGGTGTTAATTCCGCCTCGAATGCAATAACAAAGTTTCCCCACTTATATCAAAATGAAAGTACATTTAAGACTTTTATTCATATTTCTCGACTATCATTTTTTTATTAATTTGTTTTTGCTTACACTCGTGCAATAAGCGCCTTTATTTGAATGAAAGATGTTCAAAATCACTGTTCTCAACGACTGTACCCAACAACAAGGTTATGAACTTTAAACGTAGGTATTGACTTGTACAGTCGTGCCGCAAAGGGTATCGCAGAAAATCCTAAACTACACACCACTAAAATTATACCTTTCAAAATCACTGTCCTCCTCACTGTACAGCCGAACAAAAGTGCATATAATCCGAACACCACTTTTATTAAGTACAGTGGAGTACGAAAGCGTTAAATTTTTTCCGATTAATCATATTAGACGCGGAGGGGACCTCGTACTGTACGACGTATTCATAGTCGGGAACAAGACATATTTTAGTTGTATTCACTTGTGAGAATAAGCTGCAGACAGATATTTTTTTGTTTTTAATACTGTCTGATAGTTACAGGGTGAAAAGTTCCACAATACTCTATACAATAGGGTCGCTCCTCCGACCTGACGGGTGTTATATCTGGTGAGCTATTGCCCGACGCGACGGTTATAGTCGGGTTTTTCTATATCGCCTTAACTCGCGGATAACTTTAATATCGCGATTCTGAATTTTGATGTTAGTTCTTCATTTGCGTAATAGATGGTGCTGTAGTACTTTTTGCATATTCTTCCCAAAAAAATGTATACACAGACAAGCACCCATTTTTATTGTAGATAGCCTTTCCATAACATCGCATAAACGTAGACGCTACAAAAAATAGTATACTCCATAGTATAGTACTCCATAGAAAAGGAAAGATCCTCCGACCAAACGGGTTTATGTCTGGTTTTTCTATATCGTCTTAACTTGCGGATAACTTTACTGTCGCGATTCAGGAGTTCAATGTTAGTTCTTCATTTTCGTAATAGATGGCGCTGTAATAAAAGTCCATCTCAGACACTAATCAGAATGGTCCTCATATGACTTGACCAAGATTATGTCTGGACTTTGCAAGATCCTCTGAATTTGTTTAAGTGTTCCTTCTCAGAGTACCCCGATAGAAAGAAAAAATAGAAACAACGACATAATATTTGTTTTTGACGTGAAAATGAATTTACAGAACAAACATTATTTATCTATCAAATCTACTTACTCGTACCCTTATTAAAATGCGGGAATCTCAAAAAGCACTGTCAAAATTATCTAAAATATGATTCGTACAATTTAGTTAACACTACTTGAAAATGTTGTCTTTTATTAAACCAGCTTCTTAGGAATTCCGTGGGTACCGCACGATCTCCCGCGAGGCGGCGAGCCTCCTTGCCGGATTGATCTGGAGGCCATAGTCCTCGCGCGCCTGCTCGAGTGACGCGTGGAGGCACAGCACCGGGGGGAAACTCCGCTGCCGCGGCAAATCGTCGCGCAGCGGACAGACCTCCGGCGCGATCTCATGGCGACATGGAGAGAGCGACTGTCGCAACCCCGTGCAGGGCACGCCACAATAGTGGCGATAAGTCCCCTCTTTGAGGAGTGGCTAGAGAGGCGCCACGGCGCCCTCACCTTCCGCCTGACGCAGGTCCTCACCGGACACGGTTCTTTCGGGAGGTACCTGCACCGAATCGGGCGGGAGGGGGGAACGCCCGGGTGCTATCATTGTGAGGATCGCCCGGAGGACACGGTGGAGCACACCGTGGAGGTCTGCTCCGCTTGGGCGGAGCACCGCCGTGTTCTCGTAGCGGCGATTGGCGGCGGCGACCTCTCGGGTCCGGCCCTGGTTCAAGCCATGGTCCGAGCGAGAGGGAATGGGAAGCCGTCACCTCCTTCTGCGAAGCAGTCATGCTAGCGAAGGAGGTGGCGGAGAGAACCTCACGTCCCAACCGCCGCGGGCTAAGCACCGGGCGTCGGGGGCCACGTCGTGATGGCTCTCGGCCACCGTAGGCGCGGGCCTGTGGACGGTGAGTAATGGGTTAGCTCGCCGGTCGTCCGTCTTATGACGACAGGCCGTGTCGACGGCGCGTTCGTGTTCCACGCGCGCCTCAAAGAGATGTCAGCAAGCATGAGGGGCCCGCAAGGGCCGATGCCTGCCAGGGCTGCGGGACTGTTCGAAAGAGATACCGCGGCCCTGGAACATAAAAAGCTTCTTAGGAATAATCTTGTGCCAATTAATCATTCTATGTAATTGCTACAGACAGAATTCATTGATACTTGATCGTAATAATGACAATAAAATGATTTACATAAATTCTTAAGTGATTTCCTCAAGTTCTATATCAACATATAAATATTTACATTCTTGTCCATTCATGATTTATTATCACGCCTGTATTACTAACTGGGGTAGGCGGTAATGTTTTATACAAACACATTTTGCCAGTTATGTGTCGGTACTTGATCCCTGATAAATTGCTTGCCTATTGCCATAGGACGAGAGTAAATCCAGACCCCAGGCTTTTAAGAATTTTGAAAGAAAAATCTTTTTTTTTTAAGATTTTGCGTTCCATCCGTCCTATCCGATTTTGTTCCCGTGACTATACGCGGCCTCACTTACGACTATTAAGCTAACAATTCTCATCATCTGCCTAGCCTTTTCCCAACTGCGTTGGGGTCGGCTTCCAGTCTAACCGATTGCAGCTGAATTTCACTATTTTACATGAAGCGACTGCCTATCTGCCTTCCACAACCTGTCAAAGATCCACAACTGACAGCCGGACCACTGGCTTAATGTGCTTTCCGAGTCATGGAGGAAATTCGGTGAGTAATGGGTGGTCACCCATACACAGACCAACCTAGGCAAGCGCGGCTTCACCTGAAAATCGATCCGAGCGGCTGTTATTATTTAACCGCTCCTCACTAAACTAAAAACCATAGATGTGTTGCTGAGTCATTTGTTCTGCCACTTCTTCTCAGCTAAACCACTAGGAAGTGGTGATAGGTAGGCGTTTGCGGGTATTATCATCTTGTGTCAATTTTGACGTTCAAAAAGTGCAAATTCGGAGCCCTATTTTCGAATAAATGACTTTATTTAACCACTCGAGTTTGATAAAACCACTCTAGTTTGAGAAAATCATTCATAAATATATTCCTGTACTTACATGTCCTCACTATGAATACGACCTCTTGCACCCTCTTAATCGCCCCAGTTCACGGTCGACAATATTTGTAACATTAACGACAAAAACACGCCGACTGTACTTCAGGGGGACACCGACTTTTTACTATGTATTACCCGTACACTATGGAGAGAGAAAGACAGAAGTTTTATCAGACTCATTTGACAATTTAAAACGATTATAAAATGAAAACTTATTTAAATTGCTTTCACCCGCGTCTTCGCTCGCTTTGTGACCGGAAATATTAAATACTAGCTTTTGCCCGCGGCTTCGCTCGCGTTAATTTAGAATTGGATTATCAATTCGGGCTATTCTCTGCTTGTAACAACATAAATCAATCATGATTCGAAAGACACGTGGCGCCATCTATTATCATAAGAACGTTATTGTTGTTTTACTCGGGAACAGTACTTTTTTCCGGGATGAAAGGTACCCTATGTCCGTTTCTGTACACCTGACAACGTATATGCAAATTTTCAAGATGATCGGTTCAGTGGTTTAGGCGTGAAAAGAAAACAAACAAACATACTTTCGCATTTATAATATTAGTAAGGAGTAAGGAAGTAAGGAAAACCTTGACACTTGGAGATAATGTAACTTTCTATATGTGAGAGTTTTTCCGGAACCGGATCAGTAGTTGCGAAAATGACCCCGTACCTACATCCAAACTTGCAAATATACAAACTAATAATATAATTTTTATATAGATATCTTGTTTTGTTGGTTACCGTACCTCAAAAGAAAACAGAATAATAATAGGATTACTTTGTTGTGAGGATCAGGATCTCAGAACTCTTAAAATGAATACCAAATGCTGAAGTTCGGGGTCCCTTGAACGGGTAAACACGTCAAGCTTTAAGTCACCATTGACAAAAGATACGGTCATTTGTGCTTTTTTTGAAGTGAAAACTTCTTTAGCGGCGTTGAGCACTTTTTCTGTAATGGGTATAAAATCTTAAACTCGCGTCAGGACACGTGACCTGATCGATAAAGCGTAAGACAAATTTTCTCATTCGATTTTGAACTTAACCTTCAACATTTTATGGTTTAAAATCATTTAAAGAAATTTTTAAATGTTTCCAATCAACTTTGAACCTAATGCTTTAGGGATAAAGCTGACAAATCTATTAAATAAATTGCCACCCGCCGCGCGCCGGCGCAGCGCCGCGAAACCTAGTCCTCTGGCTATCTTCATCGTCCTTAAGATTGTGATAGAACCGTGGTCTTTGGGGGATTCGCACCGTGCTAACTACGAAGGCAATTTACGTGCTATTTACAAACGTTACGTACCTGTAGGTATGTTAGTGTAGCTAAAATTCCGTATTTCCTTGCAATTTTATTGATTGACGCATAATGACAAGAGATTCTAAAATCAATAAGACAGTGTTGTCTTTGAGTTTGCAGCTTTCTTAGTATCTAGTAGCTATTAAAAGTACTTGTGAAGGCTTTTAAGATGCAAGCACAATCATGATAATAAAATAAAAAAGGAAATCGTTCAATCGCAATAAGTACCTTCCGAGTATTAAATTGCTAAACATTTTCACTAAGGCGTTTGTTGTTTGGTAAAATAAAGTTCAGTTTATTTAAAAACCTGCTTTAAAAATGATTTGATTACAAGTATTTACAAGTAAGTTAAAAAGCACGAGTGTTATTGGTATAGGAAACCGATAAATTCTCAGCTAATTCTGTAGTAAGATCGAATGTGACGTTCCTGCTTACGTGCTTACTAAGCGCCTGTGAAAAGATGTATCGCACACATTTTTTATGTGCGACAGATTACTTCCACACTTTTAATTACAAATTCTTTAGGCAGGATTCAATGATAACATAACATCCTGTAATCCCCGAAGGCTCAGGCAGGGGTGCACCGAATAGTACACCCTGTTCTTTATACTGATAAAGCAATTGGTGCAAAATTATTCCCTAACCATTCCAAAATATCAAACATGCTCAACGTTAATAATCAAGTTTTCACTTCTGCCGGCACTCCCGGAGTGCAACCCGTCTTTTTTATTTATTCATGACACATATCGTTCTTCAAGGTTAAGCCGCGCTTGTCTACGTCGGTCCGTGGATGGGTAACCAACCATTAATTACCGAGATTCCTCCGTGCTTCGGAAAGCACTTTAAGCTTTTGGCCCGGCTGTAATTTGTAGATCTTTGACATGACAGTCGTTACAGGTAGTCAGTGGCCCAAAAGTCAGACAACCAGTCTTAGCAAGGGGTACCATGTTTCCCAGCAGTAACTGGGTTGTGGAAATCAGATAGGCAGTGGCTCCATGCATATAATACTGGTGTTCAGCGGTTAGACTAAAAGCCGACCCCTACATTGTTGGGAAAAGGTTAGCCAGATGATGATGGTCGGTTAGTCTCGTTTCATCATGGCTCACTTTGAACTTGTTTTGCGTTTCTTGAGCGCTAGTCATGGCTGTGGTCTCGCCACTAATTATTACGGACAGCCGTGTGTCACACTGCGAAAACCGCCTTAACTACGCAATAAAGGTAAAAAACAGGAAAACGTAAATAAATAACTCTTGGAATACAGTGTAATAATAAAATAAAAATTTGTTACCTAGCGTATAGTTGTGACTTAGACCATTGTTCCATCTATAGTTGCGGAGACAACACCTCTATAAAGGACATCATGGTGCTTAGGACAAGCAGTCTGCTGTTCACAAATACTTTTCCATAAACTAAAGTGAATCGATCAAAACTGTGCCAGTGAAATTCAACATGGAAGATTCATTCAGAACTTTTAACAATAAAATGCATTGTGTTCGTGCTGACAACAATTACGTTGATATACGGAGTGACATCTTGGTGCATAATAAGCAAATTTCGCAATTACAGGAATTACTTATTCCTTAACGCAATTTTGGCAAACCTTTTATTCATCTCAATAAATGAGAGCTTCATTTTTGCTTTGAAATATGTCGAACGATCGCGGCTCTTGGAATGGGATCGAATCACTTCCAAGATATTTCTATGTTTATTAACAGTGAAGCTCCACTGGTTGATCATTATGAGTCACATGTTTTACGTAGACATTGTGAAAGTGTTTAATGGACACATCCAAAGAAAATATTTGAAAAGTAGCCTCTTTGGTTGGGGTGCGCATGCAGTGATAACCTTTTTCATTTGTGTTATTGCTATAACCACTAAATCGCAATTCCTGGTTTCTGTTGTTGGGTTGTTACCCTTGATATTAAACGTTGTGCTTTACATTGTAATTGTATATTCACTGTGCCGTAGTTCCAACGAGACCGCACCTACTGCTACTAACAAATGTCGTCGCTTGTACATCGCCACTTTGATATTCATAATAGGCGACGTCGCATTGTTGTCTTATTATTGTTGTTTTATGCCGGGTGCTATCGATAACAGAACAAATCAATTTCTCGAATTATTGTTTTTTTACATTAATCCTACAGTATTGACCGTATTTTTGGTCGTTGTTAAAAGTAATCGAGAAATTAGGAATGAGTTTTATGTAAATAAATTAAATCAGAGATTATCAACAAGGGCCGTAAACCGGGATTGCCGTCCAGCAATCCCACTGGATCCCGCACCTTCAAACGCGGATCCTCGGATCCCGCAAGTTTGAAAATGGCACCAAACGGCGACGGTATCGTCGCAGACACCACCATCATGTGGACAGCGGGAACACATAACAACATAGCGCCTGTAATCCCAGAACGGTTAGGCAGAGGCGTACCTAATAGTATACCCACAATTCGGCAGTTATGTTGTGTTTGTCAGCGGGAACTGTTTTTTATATCATGAAATACCACCTTTTCATGAAATTGTTGAAGACGTCATGAAGAGATCAATTCTAAGATCTAGCCACGACACCTACACCCACGTACCACCACCACTCACTCACCAGTTATTTTTGAAGATACGGATTCGATTTGAGCCATACTTAAGTAAAATTAATTATGTTTGTAAAAAGTAAAGATATGCGAAGTTTTGACCCAATAGATATACAGCGTGTGTCAGAAAAGTGTGGTCATTCATGGTGAACGGTGTGGTGGATCCCATCAAACTGAACGACTTTCACTACATGGGATCAACAACGTGATCGCGTAAATGAATCGCTGAAAATAAAAGCTGTAATGTTTATTTATTGTTGTAATTATGGGTATCGTCTGATTTTTTTAACCCTAAGTTTATTGATATTGTTTATATAATAATATCTCGTAACGTTTAACCAGCGTTTTAAAATCAAAATTAATTTACAAGAGACTCCTCCAAAACGCCTGTCCTTCAGGGGTTTATGGACCCCTTTTTATAATTATACAAGACTAGCTTTTGTACGCGGCTTCGCTCGCGTTAATTTAGAATTTGACAATCAATTTGGGTTGTACTCTGTCTGTAATAATATAATTCAATCATGATTCGAAAGACACGTGGAGCCATCTATTATCATAGAACGTTATTGTTGTTTTCCTCGGGAACAGTGTTTTTTAGGGACGAAAGGTACGTCCATTTCTGTACACCTGACAACGTATATGCAAAATTTCAAGATGATCGGCTCAGTTGTTTAGGCGTGAAAAGGTAACTAACAAACTTAAGAGTTAGGAAAGGATTCAGAAACCTATATTTCGAGTATGATAGTGGCATCAGCACGCGTAACGTGCGATAGCGAAACCAGAATACTTGTGATATTTCTGATTTCGCTCTACTATGGCACTCGAGCTTGTCACGCGTGACGTAATGACAATTAAACGCACTTGAAGCGTGCACGCGTGCTAACGTGTTGCAAGTTGATTTGCGTGCAGTTATAATATTGTAGCTTATGTATACAGGGTGAGTTTTTCAAGTGGGCGTGGATCGTCAAACCCGAAACTACAAGGAACATTGACAATTACTCTAAGGACTCCATAAAAGGAGCTACTTCGAGCCCAAAAAACGACACTTAAAACTTAGAATCTCTAAGTCTTCGAAACGCGATTTTTGATCCAGTGTACGTCGTCTGCATCTAGAAGTTTTTAATTTTCCGGGATTTTCTTCTCCATAGTTTAGGTTACCTCTTCATCAGATAATTTACCTCATACTATTTTCGCCATCAGATTTCAATTTTACGTACTCGTTTTATTATTTTCCAACTACCCCCACGTAACACAATCTAACATCATTACCCTCTAAGTAATAAATAAAGGGGTTGCTTGTAATAAACCAGATTCTTTCCTGACCAATCCAGCGTGAAACTATGGGGATGAATTACGGCCCTTAGTGATTCATATCTGTCCATAGGGGATGATTTAGGGATCATCTCGGGGTGAAAATCGGGTTGTTATTGAGTGCTTGGTTTTTAGTTTTTAATAACTGTGATTTGTCATATGAATTACCAGTTTCTGCTCGCGACTTGATGCTTTCGAAACCTTGAATTTTCGTTAGACTTTAATATTTCGGAAACGTGACTCAGAAGATTTTGTCTCATACAATACTGGTTTTTATTGTGTGGTAATCGGTTATCGTGGTATGGACATGTGATGTGGAGGAATGAGGTAAATGTTGAGTGTGAAAGTAGATGGCTATAAGAATAGAGGAAGACCAAAGAAACGATGGATGGACTGTGTGAAGGGTAGAAAGAAGGTGACCGCTGAGATGACGAGTAATAGAGAAGTATGGATGAAGAAGACATGCTGCGCCGAGCACAAACACATAAGGATAAGGGTAGGAGAATGGTGATAATACTGGTTTTTAGAATCATATTATTTAAAATCATTTATGGATAATTATAATAACTACTAACAATTGTAATTTATCTGAAATAAATAAATTTCCTAGCAACCACCCGCGACTTTGCTCGCTTGAAGTCTTTTGTTTTAAAATAAAAACATATTTTTATCTTATGACACTTGGCAATAGAAAAAATTAGAAAAGAAAGAATTTTTGAAATCGGATGCGCAGTTTCGGAGGTTAGTTCCTAAATCCAAACTTACCTCTTTATAGTATGTATTAGTGTAGATATAGCATTAACAATGCTCTCCGGAAAGCTAATTCATTCCCATATAAGCCCCCTGGTTACGCAAAACGGCGGGCGCAAGCTACTCGAACAGTTAACGTGACATATTGACAATTATGCGCGCCAACAGATTGACCGCGGACACGTGGCAGTCGCGTGTCGTTTTAAGTGTTCGTATGTCACTATAATTTACTAAGCATACCATTATTTAGAAGGTACTTAGCTGTTTTTTTGATGCGATGAGAATTTAGTGGTGATATTATCGGGTTTAGAAATTATTTAGTCTTCTTTATCGTGTGGTTAGTGCCTAACCTGATGTCAGAGTTTTATGCCGCCCTTGGACCTCTGACTTGGCTTTACATGTCGTCGAGAAATATCTCTCAGGCATGCTGCTTCACCGAAGCAAATGATAATTATACAATACGCGCATGAATCCGTAAAATCTGTGAATTATTTAGTTTGAGAAGGTTTATGCATTTTGGACAAAAATTTTGACGTGATTGGCTCCTTGATCTAGTGGTCGTTGGCTACCGTTCCTGGTTCGATTCTCAGGTGCAAGTCAGTGCTATTGGATTTTGTGAATTGGTTTGGATTTTTTTCAGTAGCAGCAGTAATTTATTCCCGGTTGATACACTTAGACTCGCACTCTGTTGTCTGACTCGACTGTCGAATTGCGGGTGTAGATAGTTCTGGTACATCTCTGCCTAACCCTTCAGGATTACAGGTGTCGCTTGATGTAATGTTTGTTTTTGGGATAAATCTTAAAAAACACTATGTCCCACTTGTTTTCTGGATAATATAATAAAAGCACCCTTGGATCAGTTTTCCCCAAATCAAGAGTTCGACTTAAAGCTTATTCTCAATTTACAAGATATAAAACAGTACGTACTACGATCCTTACACACTCCCTAATACTTCATTCACGTCCATAATACATGCAGTGACATAACACGCGTGCCGTTTCTGAAATAAAATAAAAAGCAGAATCTAAAACAAAGGAATCATTCAGCAAGAAACTATAATTAGCCGCAATGACACGGCCTTGCTTGGTAAGCGTTCCATTAAATAAATTATACATTTTACTGAACATTGCTGTTAGGGTTACCATTTCGATATGTACAAGTACTGACAAAATGCCGGATATTTAAAAAGTCGCACTATCTCTTTTGACTTAAAAAAAAATTCGAATTCGAATTCCGAATTGATCATCGTTTTCCTGCCCTCATTTCAATGTCAGCGCAGCATGTTTTCCTCTTCCATACTTCATTATTCCTCGTCATCTCACTAGACACCTCCTTTCTAGCCACATCATCCTCCACACATTTCTTTGGTCTACTCTTAAACCCCTCCACATTCATACTCCAAACGACATTTTACTCATTCCTCGGCATCAGCCCTGAACGGATCATCGTTCGTCTACGGTTTTCCCAACCTATGTTGGAGTCGGCTTCCAGTCTAACCGGATGCAGCTTAATATCAGTATTTTAGATGGAGCGACTGCCTTGATTTTCCCTGCCAACATACAACCCAGTAATTGGGTACGCTTTGGTAAGGTTGGTTGTCAGGCTTTCGGGCTTATGAAAACTCGTAACGGCTGTCAAAGATCTACAAATGACAGCCGGGACCGACGGCTTAGTGTGCTTTCTGAGGCACGGATGAACTTCGGTATGTTTTGGATGGTCACTCATCCATGGACCGACCTAGGCAAGCGCGGCTTAACCTGAAGATTGACCCGAGCGGCTGTTATTATTTAGCCACGATTTCGAAATCGCAACTATACTGAAAAGCCATTGCAAAAAATTCATTTCATTTCATTAAAAAAATTGCCCGTGAGGACGATTATATAAACCTGAAATGCCTTTGCTTCTATTCTTATAATTGTTCTGAAAATTACAGGTTATTAGTCAGGTTATTTTCTTTTGCGTTGGGTTGGGCTTCGCCAGCCAATCGTCTTTCAGTGTTGCAGTGAGGGTAGTCTTTATTTTTTACATTATAAAGTAGCAATTTGCCATCGATTTCTTTGGATCAGTGGTCTAAGTTAGGAACGGTTGGCGCTGATTGTCGTCGCAATAGCGGGTTTTATGTTGTGACTTGAAGTGGCATAGATCAAACTAAATTGACTACTGTAATTGTTGTAGTACTAAACTAATTTGGGTTCTTAAAACTAATTTGATTTTAAACTACTTTTGATGATGACACCAAGCTCTAAATGACTTGTTTATTCATGTGTCTTGGCGTACTAGGGAATTAGATTTTCTCTCTGTGATAGAAAGTGGGCCATAATCCACCACGCGGGCCCAGTACGGGTTAGACATTCTAGTTTCTTTCGATGTTGTTTTCACCATTTTGAAAGCAGTGGTGGTAAAATAATTTACAGAAAGTGCCTGGATCTACAACGAGTAAGTGAGGATCTTGTGGCTAAATGGTTAGCCATCACACCGCTATTTTAGTCCAGCTTGCACCACACAATACTGTTGTTATGAACAGCATATAATTTGTATCGCGCTTTCAATTTGCCACTGTACGTATATTGGCGCAGCTATAACGTATTACCTGCCTGAAGTGGCGTTTGTGCTTCGTATTTTATCATGCGAAGTGGTCACGTTTGAACTGTTCTTGTCAATAGTGTCTGGTTTAATTGAAACTGGACATTTCGAAGACAATTCAGATGAGTGCTTCATCAGCATGTGACAGGTCACTGGACACACAGCCCAATAGCAGTCCTCTGCTTGACACAAGGCTCTCTAAAGTGTGAAAGTTAGCTGTTACGCCAAATTGTGATAAAATTAGAAGACAGTTGCAATGCACAGCATACAATTTCGTGCCGTATATCAGAACATAGGGGCGAGTTCTAAAAAGCCTGGAATTTAATGTTTTTGACAATTTGTGATCTATTCCTCAGTGAGCAAAAACACGATGGATGTGTTTTTAGAATTTGTTGAAGAACTTGGAATATTTTATTGTGGTGGTAAGCTATAAATTAATTCTCCGGTTAATCGAAAGTCCAATTATAAGTGTTGCCATTTATCTATGCACTATGCAGCTTTGCCGCGGCGTTTTCTTGACTTTGACTGACTTTGTGTAGAATAAAATATTCTTTTCTAGCTTTTGCTTCGGTTTAGCTCGCGTTAATTTAGAATTTAACAATCAATTCGGATTGTACTCCACTTGTAATAATAGAATTCAATCATGATTCGAAAGACACGTGGCACCATCTATTATCATAAGAACGTTATTGTTGTTTTCCTCGGGAAAAGGACTTTTTTTTCGCGATGAAAGGGTATCCATGGCCGTTTCTGTACTCGTACACCTGACAACGTATATGCAAAATTTCAGGATGATCGGTTCAGTGGTGTAGGCGTGAAAAGGTAACAAAGAAACTTACTTTCGCATTTATAATAAGGAAGGATTATGTACACCATACATACAAGTAACATTCATAATAGAAAACAATTCACATAGGGTGACACAATGGTCAATTTAAGTACTTAGTACCAAAACGATTTGGTCTACACTAGATAGTAACATTTCATAGTTTTTGAACCATAACACTCAACCATTCAAATCTTCAAATTCTTCAATTCTTCTTCTTTAATAACCTGGATTTTAGCTAATCAATCAATAAACTTTATTACACTAGAAAGTGGTCACAACATTATGTGAGTGAAGTCCCTGGCTCCTGTGCTAGGTGATAGACCTGTGTTACAAGAGCCAGTGCCCTTCTTTGAAATGAACGTTGTCAACACAAACAGAACCTTAATACCAGGTCTTCCATCCGTTAAATTCAGCTCTAAGGTCTAACCCTGTACATAAAATAATTAGCGTGTCGTCAGAAAGTCACCCTACCCTTGGTACCGTGTAATTTGTAACAGTAAAATACAGCACCCCTCTTTTATTAGCGAAGCGGAAAGTTAGCACGAGTAACAGTGACAATGGTGCGACAAATAATTATGGTCAATTTTAGTTATATTGAATGATACTCCGACTCTCCGTAAGATCCCTCCGAGCACAGTTTTAGTGGATGCCCAAAGAATCAAAAGAATGTCTAAAATTTTTCGATAGAATGTGGCTTCATAAAGGTTTGAGGCACGGGAAAAGATAGAAATTGCACCAATGTTGTCTATTAGGCCAAATTCTATAATTTTGTACACTTAGCACATGCTTTGGCTGCAACACACATGGTTTTTAGGGTTCCGTACCCAAAGGGTAAAACGGGACCCTATTACTAAGACTTCGCTGTCTGTCTGTCTGTCTGTCTGTCTCCAGGCTGTATCTCATAAACCGTGATAGCTAGAAAGCTGAAATTTTCACAAATGATGTATTACTATTGCCGCTATAACAAAAAATACTAAAAAGTAAAAAAAAAAATTAAGGGGGCTCCCATACAACAGATATGATTTTTTTGCCGTTTTTATAGATAATGGTACGGAACCCTTCGTGCGCGAGTCCGACTCGCACTTGGCCGGTTTTTTGGAACATTTCAGATTCACTTGCTTCTTCTATACAAAATCCAATTTTGTATTGTTACATAACAGCCGAATGACCCGGTGAGGGAGAGCACCTTAAGACTATTTCACGTCTCAAATATTGCAATGGTGTTGATTCAATAACAAAACCGTCCAACAATATCAATATAAAACACCCAATAATACTTCAAATTGCACATTTTTCTTCTGTCTCTTATTTAAATATGAAAAGACATGTTATTTAATTAATAAATCCCAACTCTTTGTACTGAATTAATCCACATATTATTAAAACCGTCCCCTATCTTCGAAAAAGGTTGATACAGCGAGAAAAAAAACCATCACAATTCGTAACCAACAATCAGGGCTCTCATTCTGCCTACCCCTGTTCGCTCGCTGTATAATTTGGATTAACCATTCGCGTTATAAACGGAGGGTAGTATTGTATTGTGTTGGAGAAATTACGTCATCCGTTGGGCGGTAGGTGACAGCTATTCAAAATGATAGTGTTGTAAAAATATGGGGGATGAAATTGAAAACAGTAAAAATTCTAGTTTTCCGCCGTGCCAAAGTATTGTGTATCTCATTGGAATATAGTTTACTAGCTTATGCCCGAGGCTCCGCCCGTGAAGGTAACTGATAACTGTCCCACGGGATCATACTACGGAGATAAAAAATATCCTATATGTTAATCCAGGTTTTAAACTATCTATGTGCTAAAATCCATCCAAATCCGTTTAGTAGTTATCGCGTGAAAGACTAACAAACATCCATCCATTCTCACAAACTTTAGCACTTATATTATTAGTAAGATTTTCCAATATACGTGAAGACAAGCTTTCGGCAGATCAAATGAGAGGAGAAGAAGAAGGGTCAGTCCAGTTTTGATTTAACTGGCACGGGGGCTTTTCTGGTGGTCGAAACTGTTGATTCTGGCTTTCAGGAGTTGCAACAATTGGAGATAGCGTGGCGGGCCTGTTCCTCTTGACACGTGTCTTTTCATAAATAAAATAACTTCAACAAAACCAAAACTTGATAAAACGATGTTGTTATTCATTGTTGAATCATCGTAACAACAGATCATCTCTTCAACGAATTTACCCAAAAATATCTAAAAACGACTGTCTCATTATTTCTCCAACACAAGTACAGTCAGCGCCACAAATATCTAATTACTCCTAAAGCCTTTAGTCTAAGTAAACAAAGGATGATGATCGCCATAACTGTAATTAATGAGTTTTGTTTAATAAATATCTACCCTCACTGGAGGCGTTAACGCTCCACAATTATAGAATTAATTTGAATAATTCTGAGCAATGCCATTGCTTCATTTTGAGGGTAGATGGAAACAGACGGTTGGTTTTTGGGATCATTAGGACTAACTCTAAAATATTATTTAATTGTCTATGCTTAGTGTTCGCCAAAGAAAATCAGACACGTGTAGTACCTATAATTACAATTTTTTAAAGTTATTTATGACTTTCGACGATGTATTTGTTTTAACCCCAAATAAGCGTTAGTATTGTAGACAAATAATAAACCCACATCGCCAATATATCATTCAGTTACACCAAACTCTACAGCTTAACCCATTTTTAACCGACTGACAATATGAACTCGGAACCCTATTCGACCAAGTTAACAAAAGATTTTTAATGGGTTTATCAAAATGGTGCGATTTTTTAATTCGTATTTTATTTTGTGGGGCTTAGGGAAGAGTTTTTATTGTTATAATGTTATTGTTATTTTTGAAGTAATACGATTATACACTGGTGCATTTATATTGCTTTCCGAACTATTAATTCTCAATACGTTTTCAAATGATTAATTTTTTGCGGTCCCATGTTGGGCGCCAAATTTTATTTCAAATGTTATAAGTATGTAGGTACTTATTTAAAGGTTTGGTGAATCTGGTATGGACAAATTGTAGCGGCTTTGTCTGTGTCATCTGTGAGTGTGCGTTGTCTGCAGTCGGTCTGCAATTTTCGGTACCTGTTTTAACTGACTCTAAATTGGTTTAATTTCTTTGAAATATACTCGTCTTCTCTTTCCGTTTATTTCTTAAATCTAATTTATATTTAATTAGGGATCTTTCGGGTTATATAGATAACTGTGATTTACCGAAAAAACGCTTACCTAGGTAGTAAACATGGCATAACACGTAAACCGAAACACTTCACATATTGTTGTTCGAGGAACGCTAGCAGCTACAAGAAGTATTAAAACAGTATGTTATTATTTAAAATATAGATAAATAATGTGCATATCAATTATCTCTTACAGTCACAGAAAAGGCGGGATACCAATCGCCATATGGGGGCATGGACAATGGAATGGTGAGTTTTTATTTTCTTCACTCAATTTCATGCAAAACAGTGCAGCATGGTTATTTTGGCGCTTGAATTACATTGACAGGAGGGTGCTGTTGGTTAACATAACATCACGCCTGTAATCCCCGAAGGGTTAGGCTGAGGTGTACCTATTAGTACCTAAACCCCCATTTCGCCAGTTATGTTTAAGCCCCATGTAATAGGGGGTGAGCCTATTATCATCAACCGAGCACAAATTCATACTCCGTGTCTGCTACGAAGAAATTCCTGATGGAAAAACCCAATATCAATTTGCACACCCCGGGAACTAAACCCAGGACCTATAGCTCAGCAGTCGCGATTGTGCCAAAAACCAACGAGGCAACGTGGCTGTTGGTAAACATTTGTTGAATTTTCTTGAATAAACAAGATGGCGCCAGTTAGTTCCGTCTATGGCCACGTGCCAAAACAACCATGCAGTACTGTGTGCTGATTTTATTTTTGATGTTTTTATTTTTTGTTTGTAATATTATTAGATATAACTTCTAAAAAGATTAAGTACATATTATTATTGTGTACAACTTTCTTTTGGTGTTTTCTTTTAGTACTTGTGCTAATCAAGCATTGTAAGGTCCCGTATTAGTGCACCTTACACTAGCAATTTAAGTTAGAAGAGGCAAGTAAGTAAGTATGTTACGTTATGTGAGTTGACGTAAACACACACAGATTTGGTGACACTAAAAGTTTATTAGATGTACCGATACAACAAAGTTAGAGTAGGTTGGATGCTTATCCGCGGTGTTCGCGTAAGTAAGTAATTTGTCAACAGGTTTAAAATTATATTAAACATTGTTAGAAATGAGAAAAGTAGGTTACTACGTTTGTAGTCGGACGGTGTGTACGTAAACTGTACACGCATAGTATTGTATTTTGTTTCGTCCGTGATATAATTTCATTCATTTTTAGCACTTAAAAAATGAAAATTTTTGCCCGTTAATGTATTTCTTTATAAATCATTTAAGACAGGCTCTTTCGGGGATATAAATGGTTTATCAAAATCGACGTACTATTTCAATTTGCCGCTATTTGATTGATACAACTGTCAATGGATGACGTTTCTGATTTGATTACACGGCCAATCTAGGTAGTAAGTGAATTTGCTAAACAATTAATTCCTCTGACTTTATATGCAGAGTATTCATTATTTTTAGATTATTCTATTATTGTTCAAACCGAGCTTTTGAAACCACATTCTCGCTTCGTAAACCAGGCGTATTTTTATTGTTTTACTCACATACTCTGATGTTAGAATTCAAGCAAAAACTTTAACTATGACAGCTGCTTAACATCTCGATTGGAAAAAAGCGAGATGGGTATGTAATTGTGGTTGTCTTTAAGCCTCAGGCCTTGTTAGGCTGGTATACTTTGCGGTTCAAAAACCATCAGGTTTAAGACTATTTTTTTTTAACTGTAAACATGTTCTTGGTCCCATTCTTGTGATAAGAGATTTTATTTAATTATAAGAATTGAGGGGGAAATCCTCTTGATATTTTCATGCGTAGTTTTCGTTTACACAAACTATTAGTGCCTAAACAAAAACGCGCGTTGTTTTATAAGCTTTTATTAAACTTGCCGTGTTAGTTCGTATGTATTGGTCAAATCTTACAACTGAATTTAAAACCAGTTCCCTGCAACCGATTGGTCTGAAATTTTGCAGAAACCTTTGGTTCTGGTGACAATACATTTTTATGACAGACATGACTTGGTCCAAGATCGCCTCCTCTCGAGAGAACTCTTTAACGGTATAGCACGGACACGAAATTTTATACATAATACAAAAACCTAATTATCTACTTATCATTAAAAAAAAAAACTGGTACCTAATAAAAAAAATACGGCCAAAAGTAGAAAATGAAGTAACGCGCTTTTATGTAGGTAAGTAGGTACTAGCTTCTGCCCGCGGCTTCGCTCGCGTTAATTTAGAATTTGACAATCAATGCTGGGTGTACTTTGCTTGTAATAATATTATTCGAAAGACACGTGGCGCCATCTATTATCATAAGAACGTTATTGTTGTTTTCCTCGGGAACTGTACTTTTTTTCGGGGTGAAAGATACCCTATATTCGTTTCTGTACACCTGACAACGTATATGCAAAATTTCAGGATGATTTGTTCAGTGGCTTAGGCGTGAAAAGGTAACAAACAAACTTACTTTCGCATTTATAATAAATCTTAAATGAAATTCCCGTTTTATTGAGGAAAGTCTTAGTAACCATGAGATAAAGAAAACCGGATTACGATTTAAATAATTATCATTATCAAGATCTTTATTGATAAGCGTGTTTAATGTTAATTGCCTAAGTAATCGAACCAGTAAGATACATATCTTTCTAAGTCGAACGTATCTTCTTTTTACGAACCATTAAAATTCTACATTTTGTGAACCAATTATCCGAAATGACATATAAAATGGTCCATCCCGAATGTAGCTATTTTTCTATTCAAAATATAATATTTACTAGCTGTTACCCGCGACTATCGCTCGCGTGAAATGATTACAAAAAAAAATCTAGCTTCCCCCGCGTGAAGTTCGGTAATGTCCCACGGGATCGTAATACCGGGATAAAAAGTATCCCCTGTGTTAATCGAGATTATAAATTATCTATGTGCTAAATTTCATCCAAATCCATTCCAGAGTAACAAATATCCATCCATCCTCACAAACTTTCGCATTTATAATATTATATCCCTTCCCCTCGGACCGCGAAAGCGTTTAGACGTGCATTCCGTACAAGTATTTTACTTTATTTTATTAAAACTAATAGTTATCTCGAAATTAAATGATTAATATAATTCGCAAAAGTACTAGGCGCGCATAAAGTTTGAAGAGAACGCGGAACGCACGCAGAGTACTGGAGGAAACGAGCCAGCAACAGTCGAGACGGAGATACATGGCGGAGTTCGCTGCGCGTACGCTGTGTGTGTGTCATCCTTGTCGGCTGCCCAACTCAAGAGCGATAGCGATTAGCGAGTAACTTGTTTATGATTACCTTGCTTTTCCTTAATTTTTTGTCGGATTATACAAACGTACAAGTTAAGGTAACATGTATAAGACACCATCCAAAACTTCTCCGAATAAATACTCATCGCGCTCGGAGTCTGATATCCGGAAGCTGCATACAGATAAAGACTCAGAAGGGAACATCACCCAGAGAGCCAAACGCAGATGCCTTTCGGACAAAGTCATTGGTGGTGACCTGGATATGTTTAAAAATGAAATCAAGGAGATGATCAATGAGATGATTTGTACTCAGAACACCCGTTTAGACAAATTGGAAGATCATATTAAGGAAATAAAAAATCACTACACGGAAATTAAAGTCACAAATACTGATCTTGAAAAGGCCATGACAGCGGTCTCCGATCAATTGCAATCCCTTGAAAATAAAATTACTGGATTAGAAAATCAACGTGGCTCCATGGCAATCCAGTTAGCTACGCTAGAAAACAAGTTGGAAGTTCTCGACCACAATCTCATTAAAACCTCTATCGAATTACGCAACGTACCCAAAAGGCAGAATGAGACCAAAATCATGCTGTATCAAACTATATCGCACTTGTCAAGGCATCTAGGCCTTGATACAGAATCCGCTAGTGTCCGTGATATTATTAGACTACCCTCAAAAAAGGAAAACTTAACATCGAGTTTATCAGTTGAGTTCTGTAATACCCTGACGAAAACGAATTTTCTTGCTGCTGTTAAAGACTACAATAAACGCAATCCCACAAACAAGATAAAATCAACCCATCTAAACTTAAAATCTGCACTGGAAACTCCTATCTATATCACCGAGCTTTTAACAGCCAATTCTAAAAGGTTATTTTACCTTACTCGAAACCACGCTAAGCAACACCAGTACAACTATTGTTGGACGTCGAACGGAAGAGTTATGCTTAAAAAGGATCCTGATAGCCAGACTATCGTGGTAAGAAGTGAGGAACAACTGAAGCAGCTGGCGGCAACAATCAACAAAGCATGACTACTTGCATTTAAGTATACCCTGCTATATCTTTCGTATTATTTGATTACTTTTATATTTTTTTCAAACTGCTATGTTAAAATACTAAATACAAACACAAACAAAACTCACACACATAACTATTACTATCAACACAACATACTCTCAACATACATGACTCACTCAACACCTACATATTGCAACTTCACCATGTCACCATATATACTCCTTACATATGCTTGCGTTCATCCCTATTATTACTTTAATATTATAAATGATATGTTTTTAAATTTATTACCCCCAAACATAAGCTTTCCACACGTCCCTAAACAAATATGTACCACCCTATTCTCTCGTAACCTCCAAGCTACTTTCACTTTACCGAAAAAATGACTACTAACATAAACAATCTAATCGACAGTATCGACGAACTATCTGTATCAACTACCTATACCTGCACACCTGAAGAAACACTCTCCATCGTGAAGTGTCCTAATAACTTCATTAAGATCCTGACACAAAACATTCGCTCTGTAAACCGTAACTTTTTAAACTTGCAAACACTTCTCCACCGAATATCTTTCGATTGCGATCTGGTTGTTTTAACTGAATGTTGGTTACCATGCTCTAGCAATACTATTATCCCGATTCTCAATAATTACTCCGCGTTCATGACCACCAAACATATAAATCAGAGTGATGGTGTAGTGGTGTATTCGAAATCGGACCTGTCTGTTACATGCGAGGAGCCAGATTTCCACCGATCTGCATCTGGTCTTATTATAAAAATTAACTTTGACCTGGCGATAATCTGTATATATCGATCACCGTCAATAGAGAATTTAAATGGCTTTCTAACAGCTCTTAACAGCATTCTTCCGTCGCTGCATAGATTTAAATCGGTAGTTCTAACAGGTGACCTGAACGTGGATATCAAACCTACCACATCTGACAAGCGCTCTCACGACTTCCTAAATTGCCTTGCCTTTCACGGTTATCTTCCTGCGCACACCCTACCGACCAGGGATGGCAATTGTTTGGACCACACGTTTCTCAAAACAATTTCCCCCACCCACACCTTTGTTTTAAGCTCCACAATAACTGATCACTCCTCTTCCTTACTTTGCATTCAAGATAAATGTTTACGAACGGTCGCAAACTCCCTTATAACGAAAATTGACTATGACGGGCTTGACAAATCAATGTCACAACTGGACTTCACCCCTATTTACAATATAAAAGACGCAAATATTGCTACCGAGAAATTACTGAATTTAATAACTGTATCTATTTCTGAAAATACCACGGTTAAAGAAGTTTCATCAAAAAAGAGAATCCTAAAACCTTGGATCACATCTGGTTTATTACGGTGCATAAGAAACAGGGATGCTCTAAACAAGAAAGTTAAAAAATTCCCAGGAAATGAAGTTCTAAAAATTACTTACCTTCGATACAGAAATTTTTGTGTTCGTATTTTAAGGAAAGCTAAGAAAATATATGATACAGAGGAACTAAAAAAAGCTAGTAAAAACCCAAAAACATTATGGGACACTATTAAACGGGTAACTAACACTACTAAAACTAAGAATACATCTGTTCAGTTACTAACTTTGTCATCTTCACCTATTGAGTCTTGCAACACTATAAACTCATACTTCGTTAACATTGGCGAGACACTTGCAAATAATATTCACACTAATACCACGCAGCCATTGACAGTTACTCAACCCACTTCTAACACCTCATCAACTTCATCGTTCGTCCTTGACCCTATTGATCTTGACGAAATTACAGCAGTTATCCATTCATTGCGCTCCGATGCAGCAACTGGCTGGGATGGTATATCACCCTACATCCTAAAGAGATACTCAACCTCCCTGGCGCCCATACTATGCCATATTTTTAACCTCTGTTTCGAGACTGCCGTCTTTCCCTCTTCTTTTAAAAAGGCAATCATTCACCCAGTTTTCAAGGGGCCTCCCTTGAAGGGAGGGAACCCGGGAACTTGCCGAATAATTACCGTCCCATAGCAGTTCTGACTGCCCTATCCAAGGTACTAGAACGTCTTATCAATAAAAGACTTATATACTACCTAGAACATTACAAACTAATATCACCACAACAATTTGGATTTCGTAAAAACAAGTCAACATGCGACGCAATTCAGGAATTAACTAACAATATCGTACAAAACCTGAATACTAATAAAAAAGTCCTAACAATATTCTTAGACCTTGCGAAGGCATTCGACACCGTCCCCGTCTGTTCTCTCTTACTCAAACTTGAAAGGATGGGTGTCAGGGGATTGCAACTTGATCTCCTTCAAAGCTACCTCACTAATCGCTCCCAGATAGTCAAAATTGATCGGCATAGCAGCAATGAGCTCCCCATCTACTATGGCGTTCCACAAGGAAGCATATTGGGGCCCCCTTTATTTCTAGTTTTTATAAACGACTTATGCAATTTAAATATCCCAAATGCCAAGATAACATCATTTGCGGATGACACTGCTATAACTTTCGTCGCCAACACATGGTCTGAACTCGAGGACAAAGCACAACATGGCTTTAATGTAGCGCTAAACTGGCTTTATCTCCATTCGCTTACACTTAATACCTCCAAAACCAAGTTCATTACCTACTCGGTCAGTTCTGCTACCCAACCAAACCCACCATTAATACTTAAAGCTCACACGTGCAATTTGCAAACTCAAGTGTCATGCCACTGTTCACCTATATCTTCTACGGAGGAAATCAAATACCTCGGAATAATCATAGATAAGAATCTTAAATTTAAATCTCATATTAATATCCTTACTGGCAGAGTTCGCAAACTTATATATATCTTTAAAACCTTAAGAAATATTGCTAATCCTATAATTATACGTAATGTCTATTTTGCCTTATGCCTATCTATTATTACTTATTGTATTCCCTGTTGGGGTGGTGCCGCAAAAACTATCTTTAAACCACTGGAAGTTGCACATCGCGCTATACTGAAAGTGGCTACCTTCCGTCCACTAATTTATCCAACTAATCAGTTATACAAAAATTGCAATGTGCTCAACGTGCGGCAACACTTTATTTTACAATCAATTCTGTTGCAACATCGCATAACCCCCTATATTGAAATTACCAAACGCAGAAAAGATAAAATATGTACTCCTCCAAAAACTCGCTTATCGTTTACTAAAAGATTCTTCTATTATTTAGGTCCGTCCCTTTACAATACGATAAACAAAAAATGTCCAGTATATAGATTATCCCATCATCACTGTAAAAAGACTATCCGCACATTCCTTCAAAATAAAACCTACGACGAAACAGAAAAATATTTAATTTAATTAAGTTATGACAAAACTTATACTGAAAAAGTTTGTATATTGTACCACTCACCCAAAACATAGACCCACACTAATCAAATCGACTCACTTACGCACGCCTACACAGCCACATGCTCACGCACACACGCACACACACATGCACACACACACACACACACACACACATACACACACGCACAAATGCGACATTTTACTTTAAAAAAAAAATAAGCTGTAAAAATAAAATTGTAGTAACACAATTAGAGGGGATCGGCACTGTTACTTCTTAATACAGGCTATTACATAGCCTAGCTAGGAGAACAGCACGTCACCCACTTGATTGCCAGAGATTTAATACTACCTACTTTGTGAAATCTGTTACATGTACTGCAATCTGTTTTTATATAAATAAAGATTTATTATTATTATTATTATCCCTTTATTCATTTTTTTACACATTCTTTACATTTTTAAATATTTAACTATAAAACAATATAAAAAAAACATTTAAAAATATAAAAAATAGTAGCCCACCGGTATCGGGAACAGGGTCCAAGCTACCGGCAGTCAGGGCTCCAGAGAGAGGAACCTCCTAACAATACGAGCCGTGTCCAGGAGTACCGCTTTCTGAATCAAGCCCTTGATCCAGCTGCCTAACGAGAGCCTCCTGAGATGTTGGTCGAGGCTCTTGGCAATTAAGCCATGGGCTGACACATTTATTTTTATTATTATTATTATTATTATTATATTATTAGTAGAATATTACTTACCGTTTTTAATCGGATTTTCTAGGAACCCTAATTATTTTTCTAAAATAGCCTAAGTTAGACCTTATAACATCAGCTGTCCCGTCCAAATTTGTCCAGTCGTTTCGGAGATTAGACGGAACAAACAGAGAGACAGACCAAAATTGAAAAAAAAATAGTTTTTGTTATAAGTGCCGTATATATTTTCACATGCATTCAGTAAAAAGCTGTTATTTTGATATTACAAACAGACGCTAAAATTTTATTTATTTGTATAGATGTATAGATAACTTCTCATACGTCAGCAAAAAAAGGATACAAATGCAAATCCAAGATATGGAGGTTACATGTTTTGCTGACCGTACAGCAAAAAGGGCTGGAATCGAATAAATCAGTTTTGTGAACGACTCGGGGTATATTTGTATTTTGACGTTGCAGAAAATGTTAGCTCTGTTGAGGGTAGTTTTAGAAAAAGATTTGTTTTTATTCGGGCCGTTGGTTTTTGTTACTATTATGAATGATGTACTTCAGAATTATCTCCATACGAAACTACCCTTGCGAATGGGCAATTAGAATCATTTCTATTTCCTTAGTTCTGCAGTGTAGTTTACCTATCATCATCTGGCTAGCCTTTTTCAACTATGTTGGGGTCGGCTTCCAGTCTAACCGGATGCAGCTGAATATCAGTATTTTACATGGAGCGACTGTCTATATGACCTCCACAACCCAGTTAGTACTGGGTAATACGATACCCCTTGGTAAGACTGGTTGTCAGACTTTGTGTAGTTTACCTATGTATGTTATGTCGGCTCGCCTGTTAAGCATCGCGTCTTAATAATATCTTTTGCCTTCGTGTTTCACACCTCTAGACGTATTTTCAAAGTTTGTTAAATGTACATACATATCTCATTAAAAGTCAGATACTTATTAAGTTTCCAGAACCTGTAGAGATCTTTCTATTTGGCTTTTCACCAAAAAATAATCAGAATCAACTAATTGTCTAAAAAATCTACGTCTGCTAACTGTCATTTGATACTTGGATAGTTCATATTGAATTTATATACTTAAGACCATTAAAATATCTACGATGACTCAATCTCTAAAAACACGTCAAGTAACACCAACAAACTGTTTTTCACCGATATTCCAACTAGTAATATTTAATTTTACTTAAACAAATACAAAAACTCAGCATTTTTCCCACGTGGGTAAGCAGAACCTTCCACGTACATACATCTGGTCATACACGCACGCCGTTTGCGAGTACTACACCTGACCTTTCTGAAGAACATCACTTAAATTTCAACAATACAGAATAATATAATAATGATATACAAATTAATTCTTGAACGACAGCCATCTACATTTAACAAGGCATCTATAATAAACACATCACTGATCGTTAATATTTTTATGTATAGGTTTTCATGGAATAATGAGTGAATGGATAGCTCACACACTTAAATAACATAAGACTTAAACTCGCCACGACACGTTCAGTAAATCACTAAAGACGGAAGACGAATGACTATAGGCTACCAGTACGCTTTCCCACTGCCTGTAGACGATTAAAGACCATTAAGTCTTAAATTCAATCAAATAAGCAGCTCAGCCTGGCACTGTACCTATCTGGACGTAGACTTCTCCCAAACTTCTGCCCAGTATCCGGTCCTCTGCATTCTGTATACCGTATACCGTTTGTCCAAGTGTATCCCCAGTATGTCCTGGCTAGGGGGTTCCACATTACGTCGATAGTGTGTCCGCTTTAACGTTGACGGCGGTTCTTTTCCCAATAATTTCACTTCGGATCTGGTCCTACCAGAAACCCGAACCGTACCTCGCTCCAGTCTTATATTACTGACGAAGTTTATCTAAATTGTAACATAACTCAGTGATTATCTTAAATTCACATCTAGGGCGGTGAAAATCACAGTCTTGTCACTGGCCTTTTGTCAAAAAAGCAGTGTAATTTTAGATTTTACTATACTTATTTCTCTCCTCCTGCACCAACAGTGTAAAACGTTCCGTCTTCGTGACATTACTTGCGAATGATGTCTCCATTCGCTACATGCTCTGCGAGTCCGCAACAGTTTATCGGAACCGGTCTCTCTGAATTGTCCGGACGAACGGACAGGTGGTCCGGAGACGTATCTACTGTGACGTCGAGAGAAACTTGTATTTTACTTAGGTATCGCTAAATTTACATGAGGCCAGCTCACGTCTCTGACCTGCAACCACAATAGTTAATTTCGACCCAAAAAATAGCTTTTATATAAGTACATACATACATACTGTTGTATTTGACAGTCGCTACGGGGAGTCTGACGCTCGAAAGTTTGACAAGCAGTCTTACCAAGGGGTATAGTGTTACGCAGTAACTGCGCTGTGAATGTTAGATAGGCAGTTGCTCAATGTAAAATGCTGGTATTCTGCTTCGTTCGGTTAGACTGGAAGCCAGCGGCAACATAGTAACGTAAAATTGTTGTATTGTACAATGGTGGAATCGGTGAGAGGTGTGAGTTGCCCTCAAGGATCCTCACACGTCACCCACTGACTGGGCTTGCTTGTGCCAACTGGTACTCATTTGGTAGAAGGAGCTCGCGCGGTGATAGCCTAAAATTTGTATTAACTTTGTTGGGGTGGTTTATGAATTATCTTCTGTATTACGTTTTTACCCGACTGCCAAGGAAGGGTATTTCGCGCGTATCTTGTATGCGTGTAATATTATTTATTACCTCATATCTTCCAAATAGCTGCACGGATTTGTTTGAATCCAACATGACGACTGTGAGACAATATAGCTTAAAGTAATAAAAAAATACTGATATAGGTATCGGGTATCAAATTAAAGGGCTCATCGTGAGGATTTTCAAATAGTATTATCATGACCATAACAGACCCATATTTTTTTACTAAAAAGTGTAAAAAAAAGTCTTCTAGTTACATTACAAAATTAATACAACTTAAAATGGTTATTTTTTACACCGATTTCAAAATGAAACTATAAAGTGTAAAATAAGTTTCGCAAGTCGGTGACTTTTGTTTTTTTCGTGGACTTTTTGTCATCGACTTCTGACTGAGATCAATTAAAACCAGCCTAACAGACCTTCCTGCCCGCTGTTCTGGTTTTGATTTCTGCGTAAAAAAAATGTAAGGCCCCAAGTGGTTTACACTTCTAGACACATCGTCTGGAAACAACTTCATTAAAAAACACGAAAAACTAGATAATTCCACTATTGTCTAAATGTCTAGGCCAAATATACTAGCTAGACTGCTGGACGGCATCCTTCATTTACACTGGCATTAATTATAGAATTTCATTTAAAAATAATTTGGTTTCTATTAGTGTCGGATAGATGGCGCTGATTTAAATAACCACTCTGACCCAGAACATTTCAAAATCATATAATCTGTGGTTGTGGTTGACCCTTGCACGGATCAAACTTGTTCCCACCATATAGTATAAAGAAAAAGAAAAAAAAAATGGAAAATACGTTTAAAATGAATTTGTGCCTGGTTGATGGCAATAGGCTCACCCACTATTTATTTAAATGGAACTTAAACATGACTATCGAAATGTGGATGTACTTACTGTACAAACACTTCTGCCTAACCCTTCGTTGAATACAAGCATAATATTATAATTAATATTAAAAACGGGATATTTACCATGTTCACTGTTTTTCCACAAAACAAACAGTGGACATGGTAAATATCCCGTGTCTAGTGTTAATTATAATGTTAGTGACCATGACAGTTTAAAAAGCACTATGTTATGTCACAATATAATGGATTCCAACAATTTATCTGTACAGCACCCTCATTAAACAAAAATTGTCAAGCTATTAACCAAATGACACAAGTATGACATATAATTAAACGAATTTCACCTTGATGCTTACCCCCCGTTGTTTAACAGCGCGAATATACTCCTAATTAACATATCGGATGATCTTAAACACTAATTAAAGAAGAAGAAATATTAATGGCCACTTATGACCAATAAAAATAGTTTATTGATAGTTTATTATATTCTTAATTATATTACATTCAAGGTATTTCTTTTAATCGGGGTAGGTAGACTGTTTGTGCTAGTTGCCATTTATGGTGCATTGGGACAGGATTGAAATTATATCTGACTAAGTTATAGCCGCGGCTTCGCCCGCGTGGCGTTCGATAAATCGTCCGACGGGTTCATATTACCGGGATAAAAGTATACTATGTGTTAATCCAAGTTATAAACTGTCTGTGTGCGCAATTTCATCCAAATCTGTTCTGTAGTTTTTGAGTGTAACAGTAACAAACATCCAGCCATCCATTCGTCCATCTGTCTTCACAAACTCTCATTTATAATAAAATAAAATAAAAACAAAAATTTATTCAGTTCGCTAATAGTATCTAGTAAGAATTCTGTGTCTATTCGTTGAAATCTTTTGTTAAATTATAAGTTACTTTTGGCAGTTGTGCTTACAGGATCAAAACGTAAAATTAATATGAGATTTGTTAAAAGTTTTACAAATTTGGTGACACCCAAATGGACAGAGGACATGACAATAGGGAATATGCGAGACTTACAAAACTTTTTTTCATTTCTTGAAAATGTCTTGTATTGGCACATAAAAACATCGTGGTACACTTGTTTAATTTTCTAATACATCACTTATTCTACATTTATTATTTCATGTAGCGTGTTTTTGGTGAAACGGAACGCAGACTCAAAACACATCGTCTTCGATATCTAATGGCGGTAGCGTCGCGGGCAGAAAAATGAAGCAACGGGATGGTAATAATGTATACAGCGTGTAACGGAAGGGGGGTATCAACCCTGAAGGAGGTGAATGTGCTCATGAAACTCAACAACTTTCCCCAAAGAATATAGGTCGAAATATGAAAAAAAAAAAAATTCGACCTATGTTCTTTGGGGAAAGTTGTTGAGTTTCATGAGCACATTCACCTCCTTCAGGGTTGATACCCCCCTTCCGTTACACGCTGTATAATGGGGTACAACGCTGGCAGTCAAAAGCTGTGTCAATAAAACACTTTTATTTGAAAAGTACTTAAAGTTACACTAAGATTTTATTATAATATTGTTATTCCAATTTTTGCTTGAATAAAGCACATACAATTAGTCAAATTATTCGATTAATGCCAAAAAAATTGATGTAAACAAGGCAGATTGAGGTAAATGACGTCATATCATGGCCGCGACAATCACGGACGTTTTAACTGTCGTAGAAAATTATAGTAGTTAATTTTTTTTTTTGAGCGACAAGCAGTATTTGAACTTAATTTTTAATACTTTTCTTTTGATAGTATCGTATTTTATTGATTTAAGTGTAGAAAAAATTACAGGCATATTCCCTATTTTCGTCATGTAACTAAAGAGTAATTTTCTGCCAAAACCTTCGGGGAAAATTGTGTCGTGCTATGCAATGCAGTGGTAACGTAGCACCATCAATCAACTACGTTGTGGGCCGCTCCCAGTGTAACCTAAACTAACTGCTTGTCAGACTTCTGACTAACCACTGTCAAATAACTACAGTTAAAGACAGCCGAGGGACCTCTCATGTGACTATTCGCTTAAAACTGTAGGAGGCCCATATAATGCCTCACTGGGTTTTGTTGAGCGTCTTTTGTCGCTCATACACCATGCCTTTTTCTGAAGTTTGTCACCCCACTCACTGGGGTCATCTAAAGCTTAATGTGACAAGTAAATCCGCGCTCCCAGCTATCCTCTCAATAAGTAAGATGCTCGTGCCGTAAACACAGTCGGGCGAAGCTACGGGCAGGAGCTAGTCTACACTAATACAATGAGGTTTGTGAACTTGGATGTAGGAGATAATCTCTGAAACTTCCCATTCGATTTTAAAACTTATTTCACTGATGGTAAGCTACATTATTGCCAAGTGCCATTGAATGCTTGCAGCTGAAGTGGCAATGGGCCAGTCATATTAGCCGTAGAACCGATGACCGCGTTGGGGTAGACGTGTTCTTGAGTGGAGACCGCGAACCGGCAATCGTAAGGTGGGACGCCCTCAGGCTCGGTAGAGACGGGCGTCGGGGGCCACGTCGTGACGGCTCTCGGCCACCGTAGGCGCGGGCCTGTGGACGGTGAGTAATGGCCCGCGCCTCGCCGTCCGTCCGTCGTATGACGACAGGCCGTGTCGACGGCGCGTTCGTGTTCCACGCGCGCCTCAAAGAAATGTCAGTAATCATGAGGGGCCCGCAAGGGCCGATGCCTGCCAGGGCTGCGGGACTGTTCGAAAGAGATACCGCGGCCCTGGAACATAAAAGGCAAAAGAAGGAACATGGATGGTTTTTAGTCAGTAAAAGTCTGACACTCCCTTCCGCTCCGCCCAGAGCGGGAGGAGTCATTTGATGATTTCCCATCCGAAAAAAAAAGGCTCGGTGGAGAGACGATCTTCTCAGGGTGTCTGGGTAGCAACAGGATGAGAGTTGCTGAGAACCGAGTTAAGTGGCTTGCGATTGAGGAGGTCTTATTCTAGCAGTGGACTGCTGTAGTCTGGTTATGATGATAAAATGCTCGCGGTTAGAAGCCGTCATATTTACACAAGCGAATCCGCGAACCCCGGCTATCTTCTTAGTAAATAATATGCTCGTGCCTGTAAACAGTCGGAACTCAAAACATCTGCTCGGCGCGGCATTCTTTTACCGGTTATGTTAGTTGTGGTCAACTTATGTTATGGTGTATGAGTGTATGTAGAGCTACGTCATAATTGTGTGTGATTATGTCCTTTGCGTTATTGGTAAGTGTTGATGTCCCATTCTGAATGGGAATAAATAAATGTAAATAAAAACACCTCATCTAGTTTTTAAACGTAAATATTTGTTGACGTGCAAATTTTTTTATTTTTTATTTACAGAAGTAAAACCTGGCAGATGTGATAGTTTCATGAATAATTTATGAGTTCATCCTGTAAATTAGTAATTACGTAACACAATTGTTTAAATAGCCTGTAATCCTCGTAAGCAGATGTGTACCTAATAGTACACCCACATTTCGCCAGTTATGTTTAAGTCCCATGAATAGGGGGCAAGCCTATTGCCATCAATCGGAATCGCGAATCCAGTTTCCGTGGCTGCTACTGAGAAATTCCTATTATACATGAAAACACGTTAAGAACACGTGAAAATACAGTCTCCACTTACCCCCATAAATACAACACAACGTACTATGTACATATCTATTTATAGAGCCGGTAAAAGGCAATAAAAGGGGATGAAACTTGGCCGGGGGGGAGGTATAAATACGGGGGCGAAGCGGGGGAGGGGTAAGTTGCTTTTAATTCGCCGCATTGTCTTTGTTGCCTCTTAGTTTGAAGACGTACAGTTGTGTGGAGAAGTGTTAGGGACCTATGCTTTATTTGGTTAAAAAAAAAACATAAAAAACGGGTTTTTTTTTGTAATATTATCTGTTTGTATACGGGTTTTTTTTTGTAATATTATCTGTTTGTATACAGGATGGGTATACAATCATGGTTCAAACGAAACAGCGTAACACACGTTCAATGAACACGAACAACGTTTAAAAAATCACCTAGTATACTTGGCTGGTTCAGACCTATGGTTTTTTTGTGATAGCCAACTAAACACAAAAAGTCAAAACAATGACCTAAAAAAAATTTTACGCATTAAAATAAATTCTTTCTCGCTTCCATCCCACTTCTGTACGCAACAGTACGGTAAGACAGTCGTCCGGCTATAAAAGTGAAGCGGCAACTCGGCCGAGTGGCTCGCGCTAGTACTGGCGCTAGTACATATGTTTATAGACGTGTGTGGGCGAGTATAGTAGCTGATAGCTGTGCTTAGGAGTTTTGGGACATTTCGGGTTTGCTACCTGTTTGGAAGAGGTCATGGCTTAGCTGTAATGGATCATACCATGATTTAGAATATTTTAGAGGAATGTAATAGAAGAATGAGAATATTTTGAAGGACCACAAAGCCAAAAGTCTGACAACCGGTCTTACCAAGGGGAATCGTATTACCCAGTACTAACTGGGTTGTGGACGTCAGATAGGCCGCTCCACCCAGGGCTGCGGGACTGTTCGAAAGAGATACCGCGGCCCTGGAACATAAAGGGCCAATGAAGGAACATGGGTGGTTTTTAGTCAGTAAGAGTCTGACACTCCCTTCCGCTCCGCCCAGGGCGGAAGGGGGGGGGTCATTTGATGATTTCCCACCCACCAAAAAAAAAAAAAAAAGATAGGCCGCTCCATGTAAAATACTAGAACTACTAGACTACTGGATGTATTTTGGTGTATCCGGTTAGACTGGAAACCGAGCCCGACATAGTTGAGTAAAGGCTAAGCAGATGATGATGGAGAAGAGGGCTAAAAGTGAAATTCAGTTGATGGGAGAGTTATCGAAAATGGATGGCATTAATATAGGCTATCGTATAGCTTATAAAATTGAAGTGTCTGTTTGTAATATCAAAATAACAGCTTCTTACTAAATGCATATGACAATACACGGGGTGGAAGGGACACCGACGCGAAAACGGTTACCACGTATTCAGTATAGAAGCGGTGTTCAGTGTAGTTGTTGTTGTAGTTGTTGTTAGTTGAGTTGGTGAGTATAGTTGTTAAGAAATATTGTTACTAACATATTTGAGTCCTGTTACTTGTTCATTAAATATAAATAAATAAATAGTACATCATTCTGAACAACAGGCTCATAAGTCTTTTCAACGTTGCCTCCAATGTTTCTGGATTTGAAACTGCGATACCTCGGATACTGTAAATGGCTAAAAAAACTATCCTAATCTACTCTCACTAAATAACAACACAGGTTGACAAACCCGTCAAGGGCTCGTCCTAATACACCGCTCACAGTAAACGTCGCTGTAAGGGGCCGTCTCCACGAGCGAGAGAATCGCGGCGATATTACGTATTTGTATCTGATAATATCGTCGCGATTCTCTCGCTCGTGGAGACAGCCCCTAAGGGCCCCGACCTCCGAACTCCGGTACAATTCCTATAAGTTTTACTAGTTCTTACCCCGACGCTTGTCCCCGTAAGATTAGTAGATAGTAAAGTTGATGGCATCGTGTGAGAGACGACTCGTTACAGGTGGATGAGGGTGAAACATGAGTAATTGAATGAGATGATGTTTTTTAACAGACTTCTGTAAAAGGAGGAGGTTATGTACTCGACCAGCATCTTTTTTTTTTTGTTAAAATCTCTAAAATAACTACCTACTAGTTTCGGAATTCGTTTTTAAAAAAGTCAATGAAACAAACAACGTCACCGACTTCCGAAAGTAAATTTATTTAAGACTTTTGTAGTGTTTTTTGGAAGGAAAGTAAGTCGGTTTAATTTGACCTGGCAAATTGCAAAAAAAAACCGGCCAAGTGCGAGTCGGACTCGCGCATGAAGGGTTCCGTACAATTATCTATAAAACGGCAAAAAAAACACGTTTGTTGTATGGGAGCGCCACTTAAATATTTACTCTATTCTGTTTTTTAGTATTTGTTGTTATAGCGGCAACAGAAATACATCATCTGTGAAAATTTCAACTGTCTAACTATCACGTTTCATGCGATACCGACAGACGGACAGACGAACGGACAGCGAAGTCTTAGTAATAGGGTCTTACTCTTTGGGTACGGAACCCTAAAAACTTAAGAAATGAATTTCGCGGGCTATCACCTAACTGGCGAAATGTCGGTGTACTATTAGTTACACCACTGCCTAACCCTTCTGGGATTACAGGCGTGATGTTATGTGCATTTACAACCTATGAAGTGTATAATTGTGTATTGTTAATGTATAAATTATTCTAACCTAAACAGAAAAAAGTCATAACTATCACGTTATTTATGAGCACACCCGTATAATATTATGTTTCACTGATTCACCTAAGATGCAGACAGGAATTACATGATCGTAAAGCGTTCACAAATGAAAATTAACTTGATTGACCAGAAAAAAAAAACGTATATTTTGTAAACTGCCACGTAGAAGGCAATGTTGATTTTTTGGCCAAAAAAAAGGCCAGCCCTCTGGTCACGTAAAGACTCGACCAACCGCTTGGCGATATCCCGAAATATTAAGTGCGCACTCGGGCCCCATGGCCCAAGTGTTCCCCAAACACATAACCTACCAATTAAGTTATTGTAAAGAATGATTTAAGTATTTTCTCGTAATTTTTGAACAAAGGACATGGCCAAAAAAGTACATTCCATATACACTTACATAGTAAATATATTATATTAAGAAAAATAGAGAAGTGAATTGTTGCGTAGTTTTTAACCTCTCTGCACTTATCAGTATTGATTACAATATAATAAGTAATGCAAGTTGAATTCAAAGTCTCATTTGTCAACTTTCGCCACTATGGACCGTTCGTAGAAGAACACGTTCTACACCACGTATACTACTTGTAGATATGTATGTGAAATGAACGACAAATGCTCTTACCTGAAACATTTGATTTAAACAAAACTGTTTTCATTGGTATTTCTTACATGTAATTAAATTATATTTTGAAGTGTTGATACGTAAGATATATTTATTTCACACAATTATAGTAATAACGTAACCGTACCATAAAACGGAACGCGTTTTACAATGTCATTGTTTATGTCAAAATGGCGGTACTGCGTTTGCACAGATCCTCCGTTGCGTACGAACTGTTTGTTTTTTTTTTGCGATTATCTTCTAATATTTTTGACTCCTGCTTATCTCTACGGAAAAAAATATGTTTACTTATTTTTACCAAGAAATGAGTAATTATTTATAATCTTTTGTTTTATTTCGTATTTCCCTTGTTAATTAGTAGTTAAACTGTTGAAGAAAAACGTCACTTTCGGAGTCTCAATAAATGTGACAATAATAACATATACTTTGTCTCAGTTTTCTATCAGACTTTCTCAGTTCAGTAAATGTTAATCAATAAATGGTTAAAAAACCTTAGTTCAGGTAGAATGACCACCTGAAATAAGGATTTTGGATCTTGTTGAAATGCCTAATAATTCACAGCACTTCGTTATTTTAAAACGCCTTGAGGTTTTTAATAGCAAAATCATTATATCATACGCTTTGCCAGCAATCTGATAGAAGGTAACATGAAACTGTTTACGTCTAGTTATTTGTAATGAGAAGTTCTTTGAGCTTTTTATTTTTTGCATTTTAATATGGCAATATTCACGAATATGAAACACCAAAAATTATCGTTGTACATTAAATTTGATAACTATGCAAACGCCCATACAGAAATTGGCCATGTCCTTTATTTGTAACGCATTTCTGTCAATAACACACTGCAAAACGTATACTGTGTATGTACAAATCTTCCACAATATGTTCACTCCATCTTCTGCCACTCATCTAATCGAACCACAATCCAGCACGTTCACTGTCTTGTTCTGCACCAGTACGGTGTGGCGGCGACCTCCTGCGCGGCCTCCAACGGCCACCACCAGCCCGACAGACGTCACCACCACCATCATCAGCACCATCAACATGCTGACGTGCCGCCACAATGGGTGAGGCCGTAGTATCTGTGTTGTTGTTCCTGTGTTGAGCACGTGCTGTTGTTATATCTGTGTTGGTTTTAGCACGTGTCTTTGTTGTATCTGTGTTGGCTTTTTTTTTGTTGTTGTTGTCCTGTGTTTTTTTGTTTCTCCTTTTAAACTGAACAGCGTTCAAGAGCTACAGTGTATGCCTGCATAATTGCCAAGGAATATTGACACTGACAGCTTTGAACGCTGTTTAGATGTAGTTTCATTGGTGAAATTCGCTTAGTTGTGAGTTTGTGTCGATAAGCACGTGTTATTTTGGCTTTCTACACTTTTCTTTTGTATTTAAAACCACTACCATTTAGTTGCTTTAGAAATTAAAACCTTAAATGTTAACAACACCATCGGCATTAGCAACATGCAGACGTGCCACCGCAGTCGGTGCGGCCGTACTATCTGTCTTGTTGTTACCAGTTGCTGCTGTTGTTCTCTTGTGTTTAGATTTGTGTTTGACATTTCACACTTTACTGCTGTTTTTGAAATATCCACTATTTCGTTGCTTTAGTTTAATTACACAGAGTTAATTTGAATGGAACTATATCAGCACATCTAAACATTAAACTCTCCCCGTTGTAGGCTTATGTGTTCAAGCATTTGTGTTGGCGTTGAACAATTTTTTGTTTTATTTAATGTCACTGCCATTATTAGATTTAAAATTACTCACTGTAGGTACCAGTTACCATCACCTTTACTTTATTACTATATTTACTTTCATAACAACCGATCTGTCAATATCATAAGGTCATTCCACACCGACTAAGACAGTAACACACGTATCTACAAACAAGTCAAATTGATTACTTGAGTAAAAGTAATAACCCAAGTTAAGGTTTTTATTCAGTAGTTAAGTAATTGCTTGAAGTTAGAACTGTCAAAAGTTAGAATTTTTAGTTTAGCTTTCTTTGACGGTTCTTACTTCGTTAAATTTCTGTCTTTTGCATAAAAATGGTTGCATTAGTACTTACTTAAACTTGTTTATGGATAGTAAGATACGGGATACGGGTGTAGCAGCTCAGTTTCATTTGTGACATTAGTTCTAACTTGTAGGTTGATAATTGTCGTGAATCACTTGTGTTTTTCGCTTTTTACACCGTTTTGTTGTTTCTGATATCTGCACCATTGTCTTGCTTTAGATTATTTAACTACACAGTTTAGAATTTATCTGACTTTATTGTAAATTAAATTGATCTTTATTGATTATAATTCTGTAACTACATACAGGGTGTAAGGGACAGCCCTCTTCAGACTGATGGCGTGAATTCAGTATATCATACTAAGATGACCGGTACAAGAAGTTATTTCAGGAACGTTATGGGAATCCAATAAATTTGATTGTTTTTATTTTCTCATACGCAATGTATCGTGACCGTGGCAAAACGCACGTAGTGAACGGCAAGCGCGACGACGAAATCGATAACATTTGTCAACTGTTGTGTTCCTTCTATTTAAAGTTCTAGTTGCAGAATTACTCGTCATATCATGGACACTAAATTCGGTTGGTTCTAAGCCTACTGTGTGTTTTTTTTTATTGAATAACTAAAAATGCGCTTCACAAAACTTGTTTCAGATCACTAGATTCCTACCAAGACCTAGATTCTACAGATATAGTTGTAGTTTTCATTCCTTTTTCTTCTTCGATAACTTCATCATTCTCCTGCCCTTGTCCCAATTTATTTCGGGTCGGCGCAGCATGTCTTCTTCTTCCATACTTCTCTGTAAGTCGTCATCTCAGCAGTCACATGCTTTCTTGCCATATCACTCTTCACACAGTCCATCCATCGTTTCTTTGGTCTTCCTCTACTTTTATAGTCATATAGACTATTTTATAGATGTATGTGTGTGTGAAACTGTGAATAAGACACGTGTTCGTTAACTTTGTCGTGTTGTCCAATAACATTGTTTATTGTTATCGAACTCGCTTTGACGTAATAACCGTATCTTTGGCTTGTTTTTGAGCTAAACTGATGACTCATGTTTGTTTTTGTCTTTATCATTATATGAGTTTAACTATAAAACTTTGGATTTCTTGTTTTTGAGTAGAGTCAAAGCGCGTTGGGTTGACGTTATTGTCAAAAATGGAACTATAAAACTTTGGATTTCTTGTTTTTGAGTCGAGTCAAAGCGCGTTGGGTTGACGTTATTGTCAAAAAGGGCGGGAAACAGATGAATAAGAGACGCACAGAACAGAGAAGTATGGCAGAGGAAAGGGGAGGCATATACCCAACAGTGGGTGATTCCGGGCTGAAATGATGATGTGTTGATATCTGATTCATATAATTCTTGTACGAAATGAGCCAGTTTTCTCTTTTATCGATTTTCTATAAAAGGTGTTTTTGTTGATATTCCACAACTCTAGGGATTCATGAAGGAGGTATTGTGTATTGTTAATATGAATATCGCAATCAAATCTATATACATTTTGATTATCATGCAGCATGCAATAATAATACTTTTTCACGATTCTGGCCTCCTGGTAATTTGTGTGACTTTGCTATCCTTGTTTCTCATCTCCTACTTGTCCTTGCCAATTTCCTACTACGTAATCTTCGAGTGTAAACTCGCACAGTAAGTAACCTGAGGCTATTCGGGCCAATATACTACAAGCAAATCCAAATCGGGGTAAATTCGCATTAGTGCTAGTTTTGCACAGTGTGAATGTACGAACTACGCCAAAACGTAGTACTAATGAGAACAAAAATCCCATTCGTTTTTAAGTAGAATTTTGTCATAGAACAGGTAGAACAAATGGGAATCTTTGGTCCCACTAGTTCTACGATACTGTACCATCTTAAATTGTAGGATTAGTGAGAAAAAAATATTCCCAAAAATGTTTTAAACTGTCATGGTTTTGAGTCAAAACCAACAGTGGACATGGTAAATATCCCCTTTCTAGTGTTAATGATAGTATTCCCATTAGTTCTACCGTATAACTGTAATAGTAGAACTAGTGGGAACGAACCCTCCCGAAGATGGCAGACTAGTTATTTTTTATGCACCGCCATGATATGGGTATCAATTAAAAGAGCTTACTGAGAAGAATACGAAACCAAAAAAAGGAACACCTACATTTAAATAATTGTTTTTTTTTTACGATAAACTTGTTACTATGTAACCCTATCCACATCCATTGAATTCGTACAATCTTCACTAATACCGGAGAATGTAGGGAGTGTGTCTTCCAACAAGAATATAGAACACATGTTTCTTTACCAGTAAATTGTAGCCTGCATGGTCTTATTGTTTGGCAAAATCCGACGACATCCAATTATTTCGACAAATGATTACTTAGAGTGGACCACAAGTTAAAAAAAAAGTATTTTAGGAGTCGAGTGGGAACGAAATTCTTCCAAAACCGATCTCAATCCGAAGGTCAGGTTATGATCTCCACGTGTAATAAGATGAATCATGGCGACACAAAGTGCATTAAAAATAAAAATTAAACAGGACTAATGCACTAACATACGTACGGATACCATGGACGTACATAATATGTACGTGCCCTATCTGTATCAAAAGTAATACGATTCATGTTGTTGCTAAATCTTTGTGTTTGTATCAAGTTCAGGTTGTACGTGATTGACGTTTGAGAAATATGTCTTTAATATGATTGATTTCTTGAGGGAGGAGCTCGTGACTAAATAATAAACAGCCGCACGGGTCAATCGTCAAGGTTATGCAGCGCTTACCAAGGTTGGTCCGTGGATGGTTGGCCATCCATTACATAGGTACCGAGTTCCCTTGGTTCCTCCAACGTTGGTCCCGGCTGACATTCGTAGATCTTTGACAGTCGTTACAGTAGCCCGAAAGACTGACAACAAGTTACCAAGGGGTATTCTATTATCCAGAACTAACTGGGTTGTGGAGGTCTGATAGGCAGTTGATCCATGTAAAATACTGGTATTCAGCTGTATCCGGTTTGATTGGAAGCCGACCCCAACATAGTTGGCAAAAGCCTAGGTAAATGAGAATGATTACTGATTTTTGAGGGTATCCTTATAATCCTATTGCCCTAAATTGTGTTCCTCCTACTACACGGGATTTAAACATAACAATTTCCTGGCGAAATGTGAACCATCCGCTCACCAAACGTGAAAACTGAGCCTTTCAATTAAAATACAATTGTGTAAACATTTTGAAATTAAATTACTCAAACCTGACCTTGTTAACAAAGTCGAAACATGATAAAAAGTAACTAAAATTTCTAATCGGTACACACCCATACTCAATTACAGAAAAAAACGTAGATCGGTAACCCAAAAAACGTGCCCCTGTACTCCGAAGGTTATCAATATTATTGAAGTACGCATTACTGCAATATTTCGCAATGTTGGCTTGTTTGTTACTTGCTTCTGAACGTGTTAACCACGTGTCTTTCGACACGTGAGGGACTTTCAATATTTTGATTTATCAGGCTATGTGGGTAGGTTGACGTTAAAGGGGAAAATATACAAGTCCGTGATTAGACCTGGTCGTAATGTATGGATCGGAATGCTGGGCTGTGAAGAAGATGGATGAAAAACGATTGCAAGTAGCGGAGATGAGAATGTTGAGATGGATGTGTGGGTGACAAGAATGGATAAGGTAAGGAATGAGTATATTAGAGAAAGTTTGAAAGTTACAGTAAGTTAAAGTAAGTACGTTTGTCTGGATATGGACATGTAATGAGGAGGGATGCAACGCATGTGACGAGAAGAGACATGAATGTTAATGGATGGAGAGGGAGAGGAAGGCCTAAAAAAAGATGGATGGATTGTGTGAAGAATAATATTAAAGAGAAAGGAGTAAATGATGCCGTGACGTCTAACAGGGAGAATAGAAAAAGAAATCGTGTGGTCGGCACCCAAATAGAATGGGACAAGGGCAGGAAGATGATGATGTCTTTAGGTTGATCACCAGAACCAGTCTTTCCTAGATAGGAAAACGCTCCATGTCAAATACTGGTATTCAGCTGCATCCGGTTAGACAGGAAGCCGACCCCTTCTCTCAGGGTCCCGCCAAAGTCGGGTAAAGTGTAACATGACATCTGAACTCCCCAAAAGGTCGGACACAAATCCAGACTACGACGCTGCTTAGGAGGGCAAGGGCCGATGCCTGCCAGGGCTGCGGGACTGTTCGAAAGAGATACCGCGGCCGTGGAACACAAAGGGCAAAAGAAGGAACATGGATGGGTTTTAGTCAGTAAAAGTCTGACACTCCCTTCCGCTCCGCTCAGAGTGGGAGGAGTCATTTGATGATTTCCCATCCCAAAAAAAAAGACTCCGACGCTGCTACTGAATACCTAATAGAAAAACCCAATAACACTACTAGTAATAATAATGAGTGACTTCGTCTTATTGGAATGTTGGTATGTCTTTCCCTGTTAGAATATTCAACAAGAAAAGTCCCTCAAAAATATGTACTGGTCGGCTCAGCCGTAATGGCCCCCGACTTTCGATTTCGAGTCCAGCAGGCAGGCACTTACATTTCGCAATGTTAGTTCGTCAGTCATTTGTTCCAGAACGTATGACACGTTAGAGACTTGCAATGTTTTGATTCATCAGTGTTTAATTTAGGCTTCCCGTTTGTTGTAGAAAATGATATCCCGTGCGTGTTTGCAGCAGTGTTAGCCTAGTGCTGTGACCGTGTGACTGCCAAGTTACAGGTCTCGACTTCGAACCCAAGGCACGCACCTCTGATTTTTCGGATTCATGTGCATAACTCATGCTTGTTCCCACAGGGGTAGGCAGAAACCACAGAACGCCTGCTACGATCCCTACATACTCCTTTGCCTCGTCCACGGTCATACATCTGGTCCTACACGCACGCCGGTAGCGAGTGCTACGCACTTGACCTTTCTGAAGAACTTCACCAATAAGATCAGTGTATGTCTTTCTAGGGCGTCCCTTACCGGCGTTGCCAGTCACATCTGCTTGGTATCTTTTGTTAGTCACTCATCCTCTCCACATGGCCATAAGCATACTCTTCAATTTTTGTCACTAAATTGTGGGTATTGTAGAACTCACTAGCTTTGGTGAAGGAAAACATCGTGAAGAAACCAAACCAGCATGCCTGAGAGATATTTTTCGACGGCATTTAAAGTCAAGTCAGAGGCCAATGGGCGGCATAAAAACTGACATCAGGGTAGGCACTAACCACACGAAAAAGAAAGACTGAAATCCCGTAGTAATCACTACATCACTACATATTATAAAACAAAGTCGCTTTTCTGTCCCTATTTCCCTTTGACCGCTTAAATCTTTAAAACTACGCAGCGGATTTTGATGCGGTTTTTTTTAATAGATAGAATGATTGAAGAGAAAGGTTTATATGTATAATACATGCACCCGTGCGAAGCCGGGGCGGGTCGCTAGTAATGTTATAAATGCAATAGTTACTCTTGTCTGTCACCTTTTTATACCTGAAGGTCACAGCACACATATCAACTCTGAAAGGGATCGTCACCGTATCAACTCGAGCCATTCATTATTCTTTGTATGAAACTCCCGACTGCAACGCACACTAATCGGAATCATAACGTAATCGCCTCGCCTCGGGCCAAGCTCACGATACGGTGACGATCCCTTTCCGAGTTGATATGTGTGCTATTCTCTTTAATTTACTCAGGCATGCTGGACCCATGGCAAACATCGCCACAAAACTTAAAGTTTTGCTTTTATCAGGATCTCTAATGAAGTATTTATTTTCCCCTCCGTATTGTTACTGATTAATTGATCAGACGGATAATTTCTTAAAATTCTTACTGCACCTCTGGTACAAACGTAAATATTCCATACATTACTACCGCGTGGTCTGCTTACACCGTTTAGCAAGCATCACATTTCTATAGAAGCATAGATTATAATCTAGATCCACCTATTTTTGTCATTTAATTTATACCTGTGGACATGGGCACGTACCATTTTTTTTGTTACGCTAGGGTTGGGATTGTGTCGATGAAATGAGATATCGATAAAGCAACGCATTAGATTTTTTGTTTGTTTTGTTTGTTTTGATTACGGTTGCATTTCATTTTCTAAGTGGAGATGCAGATTTTGAGTAGATAATTTTTTTTTCTAGAATCAGTGCGCTCTTCATCAATAAAGATAAATCGACTAAATCTCTTTTGCCATCATCTACAGGCTCTACGGCTTTGGAATTTGTCAAATGTGTTTGTTTTCAATTAATTTTGACTCCTTCAAGGATATTAAACGCGGTTCACACAGTTCGCGGTTCACGGTTTCAATTTAATTCTCACCCAAATATTTTTCCCATATTGTCCCCTGATGGGCAAAGGGCTCCTCAGCTACCATTTGTCACGGCTGGTAACTGTTGTGGTCCTAACTCTCTCATGAAAAGGTCGTGTTCGTCTCGTCTCATCTTCGTCTGGGTCTTCCACAGTTTCGCTTTTTGTCCATATGCAACCATTCAGATGTCAATTTCGCTCTCGTAATTCAGAAGTTTACCATAAAAAGACACCAAATATGGCTACAATTTTAGCATTAAATTCTCAACTTATCAAGTAAGTCATAATATAAATATTTTAGTATTCCTTCTTCGTGTGAGGTCTATAATTTAAAATATTGACATAATGAATGTTGATATATTTTTTGTTTATATACCTACAAATATGGTAATCAGAAAACAATTTAAATATTTTTTTGCCTATCCACGTGGATGGGATGCTGGCTTGTAATGGAGGATAGATATGGATGTAGATGTAATTCTTGTGTTCATATAAAGTACTTAGACACATAAACTCAAGCCATGGGGATAGGCAGAAACTGCAGAACACCTCCGGCCAAAAGAGGATAACACAACAACGCATATGTAATCCGCGTAGGGTAGGCAGCAGTGAGCCTATAGTACTATCATATTTTGTCAGTTACTTATAATTAAGGCGAATGTCACATGTAGATTTTTAAGCGCCGTAGAAATCAATGATCAAAAAATCTAAAGAGTTGAAAGAGATGCTCTAACAATAATGTAAAATGTTCAAATGATTCATAATCAAGAAATAAATTGCAATCATTATATCAATTGAAACTTGAACTATTTGTCAATAAATAGGTCACGTTAAGTAGTTGTAAGGCCCCACCGTTTGTCTATCCATTCCGACGTGTTTGCTTCAAATCTTATCTTTGGACAGCATAAAATAATTTCCTATTAAAAAAAAAACATAATTCCCGGCTAGCTAATCTGTCGATAAACCATAACCCGACATCACCCCATCCCTTATTCTCACAAAATCCCATTTCCCCCTACGCGGGGGTGTAGCGGTCGCGGGGGGGCGGGGTGTAAGGGCCCGACAGACCGACTCCCGCGCACCTGGCGCGTGCGACGCCAATCGCGTGCGCGCTCACCCTGGCGTTGTGAGCGTATATGTTTGTGTGTAGATGTGTGAGTTTGTAGTACTCTACAGGAATGTTTCTGTGGAAACGATAATAAATTTATGCGACATGGTAAAGAGTTGGTGGTGGTTGGTGTTAAGAGTATTTGAGGATGGGGAAAGGAATGCTAGATTTTCGTGTTCAAATTATTTAGAAGTCGTTAGGATTCTGCTGGGACTAGTCCGCAGGCTTGTAAGTTCTCCATTAGTGGATAATGGTTTCGACTTGTTATCATCGTCATCATTCTCCTGGTCTTATCCCAATTCATTTGTGGTCGGCGCAGCATGTCTTCTTCTTCCATACTTCTCTATTACTCGTCACCTCATCAGTCGCCGCCTTTCTAGCCATATCATCCTTTAAACATTCCATCCAACTTTTACTTTAGTCTTCACCTACTCGTATATTCACGATTTTCCTCACGATGTTCCAATATTTGACTTTTTCATCATTCTTATCGCTTATAGAAAGTCCCCTTGTATTGGCCCACTGTTCTTCTTCGGCATAGGCTGGATCATTAACTCAGCTATCGCAAAGCTTGTTGAACATACAAAACGCTATGTTGTTAGTTAGTCTCTCAGGTTAGCTTAAGTGCCTTGTCTTCTATCAGGCCTATTACAAGTCCTCAATCAACTGTTTACAGCTATACCCTGCGACAAATAGTTAAAGAAAAAACCTCATCTAGTCATTGTATTCAGCTCTTATCTAGGTTTACCGACAGGTGGCGCTTGCTGCGCTGTTTTTGTTTTATTGAAGTAACAACTAATTGTATAGCCATTAATATTTGTTATCTGGTTTGTGGATTAATTATTATTTGTATTCTTTTAGTTCTAGTTCTTGATGATGTTAATGCTGTTTGGTATTTTGCGAATGATTGGCGTTTAGTTTTTGGTTCCATCTTACAGTGGTCAGTAATCAGGCAGGTTTATCATGGAACTAACCTGTCTGATTAATGGATACTTTTTTTTATTCACACTCTTTATTATATCTATTTATTCCGGTTTGGCTCAGTACCTACGTCCTTAGTGCGCTTTCCTTCCAAACATTACTAAATGCCTTAGGATAAAGGTGCTTAGCGCAAGGGTGCTATCTTTTGACGTAAACCATTTTCATCGTTCACAGAAGCGATTGATCTCTTCTTAAATCTCTCTTTTCTTACAACCATTCTTAAGCCCAAATCCCCGGACAGCCAGGTTAAAGGACAGACGCATCTTCTGCTCAAAATCCACCTTAAAATAAGATAAGGCGAGCCTGTAATGATAAAATGTGTCTTATTAGTTAATTCAATTACCAACTAGTCGATAAGATCACTGTTCTTAATGCCTTTAAATCCTGCCCACCCCCAAAAACACCGTACTATCATCCACCATAACTGTACCCAAAAAAATACACATTACTCCCGCACCTACTGCCAGAGAGCAAGACCGCACTATCTATCTCCGTTCTAACAGTAAGAGTGAAAGAGACAGGGGGATGTAAACTAGGGTACGACTACGACCCTTTGCAGGGTAATGTACCGTGGTTATGGGGTGCAATGCATGGTGCATTTTATTTTCATGGTGTTATTGTAGTGACCTTACTGGCTTGGTAACTGGGGATGGGATATACACTTTTGTGGGTCGAAAGGGAGAGAATGATCTTGTTTTGTTTATGGTAAAAAAGATCTCTTTTATATGATTCAAAAATTGGATATATGTAAAACGCAATCTAAGTGCCTAAACAATATTTCACTGATACATTTATGCATATTAAAATAGCAAAAGCATTATTTTTTTTCTTTTTTATTCATTTTGAAATATAAATAACGTCACGCGATTAAACTAAGCTATCATTTCAGTAAATTAACCACATTTCAAATGACAACAAGAGAATTACATTGACAATAAAATCTTAAAACTATGATGAACTCAAAACTTTCTTCGGTCAAGATATCTTTCTATTCAACTAAGGCAGCGATACGTAGACAAAATGCCACACCAAGCTTCATCTTCTTCTCCACATTCCGTGTCGATGGCAAAAAATATATTACCTAACTAGCTGTTGCTCGCGGCGTCGCCCGCGTGAAGTTCCACGGGATCATAAATATACCATATGTTAATCCTGGTTATAAACTATCTACATATGTGCCAAATTTCATCTAAATCCGTTCAGTAGTTCTCGCGTGAAAGAGTAACAAACATCCATCCATCCTCACAAACTTTCGAATTTACAATATTAGTAAGATTCCAAGGATTACTTTGAAATATCTATGCACAAGAAATAGTACAATAATATTTCTCCCTGATTTTTGTGATAAAGTTTGATAGTTCTATAAAATACTTATTTTACCCCTTAAACTCCATCACACATGTTCTAGTAACCCAATGATCTTTTAAGTCTTGAACATGACTCGCGAAACCCAGGTTATCTACCTGCCAACTTACAGAGAAAGATAGCAATATACAAATGTGCCGTGTGAGAGAGGGATGGAAGACGCCCCCCATGCTGACAGATGTTCGGAAAGTATTCGCTTTGTATGCGGGAGAGCGGTTTTTTTGAGCGTGGGTGTAGTGCGAGCGGGGAGCGGGTGGGTCCGCTCGTGGTGGTAGCGATTTTGAGATAAATGTTGGTGTAATAGTGTATTGGGATGAAGGAACACATTGTGACGCGATAAAAAGCTTGAGATGACTAACATCTAGTGAAGTGTGATGTAGGGAATGGCGATCAATGCATAATGCTTATTCGTGAAAACTAAGACGGGTCAAAGTCAAAGCATTTATTTCAATTAAACCATTAATGTAAAAAAAAAAAACAAAAAGATGCGAACCTACAGTCCCAGTCACAAGGAATAATAACTTGAGAAAGTACTGCAGTTGCACATTCCAAAGTAGATCTCTATGGAGAAGAATGGGCAAGAAACTCCATGGACAATCTTTTCAATCAAAATATTGGAACAAGATCTTGGTCACACCTCAATTACAATATTTTGGGGAGCAACACCATTTTCATTCCCGCCGTCTGGGTCTTTGGGTTAAAATAAGATGTATCTGTTTATCGACTCCGCTATCGGAAAGCAAAATTTATCATGTAAACCTTTGATATCCGTCTGATATTACATCAAATTGCAGTCAAAAGCAAATACCGAGAACATTGTCAAAGCAGGTTCCTTTAACGTCCTATTTACGAAACGATACTAGGTAGTATTCAGCTGCCGCATGCCTATGCCAAAAAAACTTCCTCTAAAGTATATTTTCCTTTTACAAACACCGCTTCTTTCTGGAAGAGCAGCGGTGGCCCAGTGGTGGCAGCCCCGACTTACGAACAGGTCGTGGATTCAAACCCATGCAGGCGCATTACTTTGTGTAATTTATTTCATCACCAGTGCTCTCAAAACGGTGAAGGAAAACACTGTGAGGAAACCGGCATGTCCTAGAACCCAAAATTCGAAGACGTGACGTGACATCTACCAACCCGCACTGGGCCCGCATGGTAGATTCCCTCTCATAGAGAGGTGGCCGTGTGTCCCAGCAGTGGGAAAATTATAAGCTAATATGCTATCCTATTTCGGCCTATTTTCAGCCGTTACAATAACACCCCCGCTGTTACTCGCACCTCGGCCCATACTCTCTAGCCATCACTTCCTGTGTTCGTGGGAACTATCTCTTCACTGCGACTCCGTGACAATCCACCACGCTATATTAGTATTTATGGATGAGCATGATCAGGGCGAAGGTTCAGACCAGGTAGATAGTACCCAAAAGAAATGTGGCTAGAAGTTAAGAGGATAAAGTTGGGATGAATTTTTAGAGTGGTTTAAAAGTTGTAATAATGGTGTATTGGCTCCTAATGAAGCTGCATTAATTCTGCTCTAAATTTAATTTCTTCATTGGCGTGCACTGTAAAAGTTATACTAATAAAATTTATTTGTCCAATTTTTCAATCTCGTACAGGAGTTCCATCGCAATAAAAGTCAATTCGCTTTCTGACGAATATACCAAAATATCCTTACAAGCGGCAATCACACAGGGCCTAGTGCAACCCTGTTAGCTCAGCTAATCCTTGCCGCCTTTTAAATCGGTTCGCTTTTGTAGTCACGTCACTAGCATCATCATTAAATGTCACAGTTCGTAACCATGGGAAAGTATCTTCCACAAATTCCTTGTTTATTGTCAATATACATTTAGCACCTCCCAACAATAGTACCAGATGTTTTGCCAAATTGTTTTATTGATGTCTATTACCGATTATGACTTTTACACCTCGAAATGTTGAAAAAAATGTTCAAAGATATGACAAGGTTGAGCTTTTGTTTCAAGTTGAATAACGAAGTATTGTTTTTTTGGGTAACTGTCCTCAGCTATCCTGGAAGGAACAGATATTGATATGGTGTCATAATTATCTATTGACAATCGAAAATTAAATTAAATGTTATTAAAGAAATTAGACGCAGTGTAGAACTTTTTTAAACTGAAAAGTCCAATAATACGAGTAATATGGCACTAAGTCTTTGGCAAAATCTTAGGTACGAGTCTGCACTTGGAACCTACACAGTATTGTTAGGATTCCATAAACGAATCATATTAACAGCTAACGTAGCCTAAAATACCAATTTATTTTAATTAGTAAATATCTTTTCCTCTCCATCAAGCTCAAAACATAACCATGTGCATCAAGTTACTTAAACATCGTCAAAGTAACAAGAAAAAACTAAAAAAAAAATATTTAACTCAAATCCTCATTACAGCAAATATATAAACTCCGAAAATCAAATACTCAAAAACGATATAGCCAGACGAAAAAAATTGAAGATTTCGCCTATCAATACCTGTTCACAGGCCATATGCTCAAATCTTAAGCTCGCCCCCATTGTTGCGACCGTAAAGAAAAAAAAGGAGAATCTCCAAAACATCTGGCGCTCAACACCCTCTCTACCCACCCCCGACATGAAAAAGACATACATGGATCGCTTTGGAAAGAATGAGACAGAGATAACAAAGCGCCCTAGGATTGAAGAAAAAATTAAATGCGCCCGCGCCGTTCTCGTTCCGTTTCCGAATTCAAATTTTTGATTTTCGACGATAGTTACTGTGGAATTTATTTAGTGAAGGAATAGTAGATAGAAATTATTTGCAAAGGACCTTGACTGATGGAGCTTCTTAACTAATGGAAATTCAACTCTTGGCAATATAGCGAGGGTTGAATATCAAACAGTGCGCTTTTATTCAGGCATGTTTTAATGAAGGTGAATATGGGCATTTGTTTGCACCGTTGATTGTGTCACCCAACTGTCCCCCTGCAAGTCAAGGCGTCTTCCCATACAACGAAGGAGCAAGCCTTGATCACCACGTTTACTAACCACGTGCTCATATTTCAGAACATTCAGACCGGGTTTCTCTTCATGTATCCCATCGTTATACCGTCAGTAATGCCACAGTTACCATTGAAAAATGGGCATTCGTGAAACTAAGTTTTGAATCATTCGCCAAACATGAGGTAATGTGGTCTCTGTACCTCATTACCAAGTATGGGGCATTCAGGTTATGAGGTAATGCTACAGAGACCTCATTACCTCAAGAGTTTGCAATTAAAATCAAAATCTTTTTATTTCTACTAGAACATTTACTTTGAATTTAAATATTCCAAGCCGTTATAAGCCTTGTATAATAATAGGATTCACAAACCAAAAGAAATTTAGCCTCGGTAGAAAGCTGTACCTAACTATCAAGCATCAAGACAGGTTGTATAACAAAAGAAATTCAATCGAAGCTAACAGCCATTTTATACAATTAGGGTATCAAAACGAACTTAGCACGCAACGTCTGAGAGAACGATTAACATTCTTCACAAAACGGTTAAAGATGGCAGCAGAGGGAACTAGCTAAAACTTATATAAACCTGTAGCTGAATGAGACACAGGGTGGACAGTTTCTTCATAGAAAAGGAAGGATCCTCCGACGGTCCAACCAGACGGGTGTTGCGTCTGGTCAACTACTGCTCGACGATTGTTGTCGGGTTTCGTTAGCTAGGAAAACTGCTGCATTTTCGAAATTAGTCTTGTTAATAAGGTGTCTTATGCTTTTGCAGTACGTAGTAGGGTAGCACAATCTTGCAAGGCTTGTGTCGGCAACGCCAATAGTTGTTGCATTTCCGATATTTGTCAGAACATCGAATTTTGAAATACAAATAGCGCCTAGTCAAATGTATCATCATAAATTTGCCCTAAAGCGGCCATACCTGTGCATTTGCATTTTCAGTTTGGAATCGTGTAGCGACTAATTTCACGAATGCATCATTTGGAATCATCAGCCTGATTAGACAAACACTGGCTCTGCTTTATCTTTGACTAAACAGCTCAGCCTACATGCGTTTCTGAAGAAGTATTACACCATCATTCTTAGTATTGCATAACGTACAGGTATTTTTAGAGTTTGTATCACCTACAGTTGTTGTATGCACCTACCTTGTTATGCTATCATCACTTTCCTCATACTTAAAATATTTTTCTTTATTCGAATCGATAAGCTTTTTGACTCAATACGAAAGCATACTAATTTTTTTTTTCTTATTTCAGGTAAGTTCTCAATCGTTATGTCCCTAAGGTATGTTATCATTAAGCTATAGTCGTAAGGATGCAGGCAGACGTATCGCGATACTACAGTTAACACATCCGGTGAGACAGTGTAAGTTATAAGAGGTAGCGGGTTTTTCTCATTACGCAGAATTTGTGGGTTGACCACGCTATCTCCAAACAGGTAACATTTATCCGGTGACTTAAAAATATTTCTTGATTTATTTTTACATCGCTGGTAGCGGTTTTCTCTGATTTAGATTATAAATTATTTTGAAAGGAGACAATACATTGTGTATCGCTGTGAATTTAAGGTTACCATGATTATTTTATGATTTTTCGCGAAACAAGTAATCTTTGAGATTTATTTAATTTGTCTTATTTAACCCAAACTGGTAGAGAATGCTTTTTGGCATTAAGTCCGCCTATGTACCATTATTGTACATGAAGTTTTAATAAATAATAATGGTGTTCTAAACTCAACGTTTGCGTTAGCTAATAAATTACAACACATAAATATTTCACTTAAATTCAAAGAATCTACATTTTAAAATGTAATGCTGTGTACAGTACTACATTAAAAACGATTGGCTTATTCTTGACATCTCATGACGCCTCAATGCCTCCATTTAGCCTATGACAGTGTTATTGGTAATTGCCTGATTGGCAATAGACACGAACAGATGTCCTGTGACTTAAACGCTGGACTTTAACATATCCGGTGCTTACGACCAAGTTGTAAGCAGAAGCGTTTTGGATAATTTAGTAGTGTTACCCATTGAAGCACCCGAAAATTGACCACGCTATCACATTATACTCGTGGTTTTAATAACTTGCAATATTTAAATTGCGTGGCAAATTGTTGAATTAGGAAACCAGACAATGTGAATTGTTGTATTGTCAAACTGAAAGCGATCCTACTATCACCTCAAAAAAAAAAAGCTATACCTTTTCTTCATATGTTTGATACACGCATGATGATTGACATTGATAAAATCACTATCATTGGAAATGCTAGTGTGCTACGCAATGATCCTACTGATCATGACACGACTTACGGTCAAACAAACCTGCTCTTAAGTTTCAAGAAATTTAAAAACCCTATATTTATTGAAATAACTTCCCATCAACACAAACTACATCTGTACAAAAACCCTCCGCTGCCGCTCACACCTTGCCCCCACTCCACTCCACACTCGCTCGGGGCGATAAAACGCCGTTTCGATTCCACGAGCCGGAAATAGCCCCGGTCAAGAACCTGCGCGAAAAATTCGCTCGCTCTGCCCGTATGCGCGTACGCAGGGCTTGTGTGTGTGAGATCGCTTTGTTTTTCTTGTGGTGTTCTGGAGTTGGGGCGATTTGGATTGTGAGGGTTTTTGAAGATGGGAGGACGTGATGACGTGTGCTTAGAAGATGAAGTTTTATCTGGTTTCTGATTTCTGATGTTGGAAATTCATCGGTTTTTGAAACTTGAGACCGTGATACTATTTCTGTGACAAGAAAACTAAAGCTCTAAATTGGAATGAGCCGTATACATACATACATATGAATATAAATAACTCACGCCATGGGGGTAGGCAGAAACCCTCATGTACTCTTTGCCTCGTCCACGTTCATACATCTGGTCATACACGCACGTAAGAAAGCAGTTGAAAATTAGAAACATATGTACATATGTGAAACAACAAAGGTGCTTAAACATAACTGGCAAAGGATTGCAGTCTTGATTGTAACGTTGTGTGTAAAAAGCCGTTATGCCTACAATTTCGATGGACCATCCATGGCGCTTACTCGAAAGTGGAAAAGCGGTAAATCATCAGCTTCTTAGGGCCGATGCCCATCACCTATACTTCAATTATCAGATGGATAAAATAACCGCAGATTTTCAGCTGCAACATTTTGCAGTGTTCAAACGGACCCCTCACGAAGCCGACATACAAGCATTCTGTACATAAAACTAAGTAACTCTGCGCAACAATTATTGCTGGGCACTGGGCAACTACTTTTTTTGGGGTGAAAAATCACGTTTTACGGTAAGACTCGATGTAACGCACTCAACACATTGTGCTGATGGATGAATTGGATATTACGAGGGTTGTGGAGGTCTTTAAAGTAAACCTTTAAAATTAAAAACCTATATTAAAAAAAAAAAATATGTATAAAAGTTGGAACTTATATTTCCGTAACTAGAAGGTTTCTAGGTATGGTCTAGGATAAAAACCGGCCAAGTGCGAGTCGGACTCGCGCACGAAGGGTTCCGTACCATTATCTATAAAAACGGCAAAAAAATCATATCTGTTGTATGGGAGCCCCCTTAATATTTTTTTTTTTAATTTTTGTTGTTATAGCGGCAATAGTAATACATCTTTTGTGAAAATTTCAGCTTTCTAGCTATCACGGTTTATGAGATACAGCCTGGAGACAGACAGACAGACAGACAGCGAAGTCTTAGTAATAGGGTCCCGTTTTACCCTTTGGGTACGGAACCCTAAAAATGATCGCAATGACTAGGAGTACAAGTGCCTTTCGGCTTCGTTAAGGGTACTTTTACAACAATTGTATTGCCTGATAGCTTGACCATAGCAACTAGTTCATTGACAATCAAATCCTTTCTCCCAACAACTTGGTTCCATGTTTACTAAACGCCTCTGTGTGCGTTTGATACGAGTACGACACTTACATAAACACACACACGTACGTATACAGCATACGCACGCGATCCGAATGAATGGCGCGATCTCTTTGTTTTTAGTGCAAGCTTGAGTTGCTGGGTGTACTTCGCTTATGCTTGCTCACTTGGAGCTGAGGAGCAGAGATATTCAGGATAAGGGAGATATAATCAATGAAATTTCACTTAATTTATTCATTAGAATAGTTGGGTTGGCTCTGATAAATGTTTTCACTTACTTCTTCTTCTTTATCGTGTGGTTAGTGCCTAACCTGGTGTCAGTTTTTATGCCGCTCATGGGCCTATGACTTGGCTTTACATGCTGCATGCATGCATTTTTCTTTCCACTTCTCTGCAGGATTCAAAGTGATAATTATACCTTGATATCTTGTTAATAAAACAATCATTTATGAAACAATCGCCAACGTACGAACGTCACTTATTAGTACCCAAAGGCGTCAAGTGATAAGTTAAAAAAAAACGATCACAAACATTGTGTTTTTGAAAACAAACACAATTGTTAGAACTTTTTGTAATGCCGAAAAATTAGAACCCTGTTTGGACTTAATTCTTAACTCGAGTGTTTTAAAACGAATCATTCCCGCTATGTCGATTCCCTTTACGTCAACTCGTGATTTTTCGTGGTTTTGATCTCGTATTGTCTTTTGTTTAGCCTCGATGTGGCTGTCACAGAGTAGTCACATTAACAACGAAATACGACTGTGTTTTTAAATAATAAAATAATTTCGTCCATCCGGTGATACCGTATTTTTAAAAATACCACTGAAAAGTACTAGGCTAGCATAAGTTCAAGGTGTTGTATATTTTTATATTCCGGGTATCTGAAACATATGAAACAGATCAAGTTAAGAATCAGCCTGGATAAGAATCCGGTAGAACTCTGCTCCTCAGATTCATTGCACAGGTAGCCTGAGGTTCCTGTGTTCTTCTTATTTGTTAGAGATGGTGCTTCACATCGACTCCTAGTAGTTTTATTCATCACTAGCTGTTGGCCGCGACCTTTGTTCGCGTGAAATTATTATAAAAATACTATGTTCCCCGTTTTTGCAACGTTTTTCGTTGATGCTCCGTTCTTTTTGGTCGTAGCGTGATTGTAATATAGCCTTCCTCGATAAATAGGCTATCCAACAATAAACTAATTTTTCAATTCGAACCAGTTTTTGAGATTAGCACGTTCGACCAAACAAACTATTCAGCTTTATAATATTAGTATAGATTCTGCATTATATGCTTTATAAATCTTTTCGGTATCAGTTTTATAAGTTAGTAATACAAAAACATCACCCCAGTATAAAAATGACTCCCTAGAAGTACTCTACCTCCACTGCCACTTCTTACATTAATACGCAAGTCACCACGCCGCGAAATTGCAAGAATATTATTTCATAGGTAGGTAGGAAGCCTCTTTCCCCCTTAACCTGTGATCAAAGAGCCCATAGGTGACATGAGTAACTACATATTATCATGAGTAAACAAGACTGTCAAATATTTACACTGATTCATTTAGCACGTGTCCGATAGATAGCGCCAGTATCTGTAGGTAGATCATCTCTACCAGGAGCTCAGGTATTCGTGGTGGTTGTGAAATTGATTTTAATTCTTTAAATAAAATAATCATCATAACACACTGATTATTACAAAATTATGAGAAAATTGAAGCTGGTTGCCCTTTTCAAAACGTTTCCAAAAGTTCCATAATCATTCTTTTGCTTCGGTACAGAGAATGGCTTATCTTAACATAGTATGAATATTAGCAAGGCTGAAAGTTCTGCAGACGTAAATTTTAAGTACCGCTTCTACTACTATTTTTACTTCATTATTTTTTTACTATTAGGTACACCTCTGCCTAACTCTTCGGGGATTACAGGCGTGATGTTATGTCAATTTATGTAAAATTAATCTACAAGAAAACGTAACCTTGACACGGGGAAAACTCTCAAAAAAAAAACTAAATAATGACACCTTGAACTTATCTCCAACTTCCAATATATAACGATGTTACATAACAACACGGCGGTGCGTGTTGAAACATGATATCCTGATGGCCACATACAGAATATAAATATGAACATTATAATAGGTGAACGAATATATAACTTGACAATGATTGTGAGGTCGTACTATGAGTTCGCGAGTTGGGACGTGACAGATTTCTAGGCGAGTTATCTTCGAGAAATACGTGTGCTGACAGTATGTTCAGTAGCGGGGATAACTGCACCGGTTGCGCTTGTCATAATGTTAATGTTCCCACTGCTGGGACACTGATCTCCAATCTGTGAGATAGAGTGGGCAGTAATCCACACCGCGAGCCCAGTGAGATTTTGTCACATATCTTCGAGTTTTTAGCTCTAGGGCTTCCCGGCTCCTTCACATTTATTTCCTTCTTCCATTTTTCGTTGATGGTGTATTTAAACAGAGTGAATTTCTATGTCTTATGATTTCACTGCGAAATCACTGTCCAAAAAGTTAATAAAAACAAGGATATTTATTCGAAGTTTATGGTTGGACTGACTTTAAACATGGTGGAAGGGACACCCAACGGTAAAACGGTTACCACGTATTCAGTACACCCTTCTAAACCCCCACATGAAATTTGTCATCGGTTATAAATAATAGCTGTTTCCTACAAAACTGCAATACCTACACGGTGTAAAAGTAGTGAACAGATGATTTAAAAAAAATACCGATGAAAAACTTGTACGTGGCGGAGGGGGGGGGGGTGTTCTGAATACGTAGTAACCGTCTTAGCGTCGATGTCCCTCTCACCTTGTAGAGCCGTTAGGTTAATACAAGTGTTCCTCATTTAGCGTCTTTTTAATTTCAATAGTAAATCGAAGCAATAAAAAAGGCTACCCAATACCTTTTGCCCTATAGTTTCTTAGCTCAATTTTGCACTCATATCAACCTCCCAAAAAAACAAATAGTAGCACCTCATCCACTCTTCGCACAAAATTCTCGTCTCGCAACGGTATCGATATGCAAATATTTCGGCCAGGTGTCTCGTCCCGACAGGCTGGCTAATTATACCGGTCACGTGGCGACGTCTTCTGCCATCGGGGGGTAAGGAGAGGTCTAGGGCAAATTGTTGGTGGCAATGTCATTCGGAAAATTCGTGTGTGGCGATGCTCGAAAATTTCAGTCGCATTCGCCTTTGTAAGAAGACTGCACAGTCCTGCTAACAACCTTGTTGAATTAAGCTTCTAGAATAGGCTGTAAATATCGGTCTTGATTGTAACTAGTAAACTAATAGTAGGAGGAGCTCGTAGTTAATAATAACAGCCGCTCGGGTCGATCTTATGGTTAAGCCGCGCTTGCCTAGGTTGGTCCGTAGATGGGTGACGACACAATACATACCGAGTTTCCTCCGTACCTCGGAAAGCATGTTAAGCCGTTGGTCATTTTTCACTGATAAAAGATACATTATTCGTGGTGTTATAGGCTATAAATTATATTTATTTCATGGATATTACCCTATTTATCACATTTTTTGCGGTCGAAATGCTAGTCCTTCATAAACTCAATACTGACATACGAAAATATCTTCGGAAAATAGGTCTTAAGTGCTTACCAAGCCAGCCCTATAATAGCTATAATAAGTTTGCCCTAAGTCTTGTAGACCCAGTTCTAGTAAACCCTTAAAATTTCACTACTTCACTACTAAAAATTAAATGGACCAACACCCATATCACTCCACTTATCTACCCCAGGCAGATGTTCCAAGACCTGACCGTCAACTCGATTGAGATGTACCGCAATTATAATGCTAGGCTTCAAACAATGCGTCCGGTTTGAAACAAACCCTGTTTTGAACAGAATACCCTTAGTTATGGGACCGGTATTTTGGCCTTATAAGGACTGGAGGCGTTTAGAGGGTTGGTGCTAGGGAACGATGATCTGCGAGATGAAAGAAGGAATGGCTGGAGAGAGGATGACTGTATGGGAGGAACTGATAGAGATGGTTAAAAGACTAGCTTCTACCCGTGATTGCGCCCGCGTAAAAACACATTCTGTGGCTCTGGCAATAGCGTAGCTCTCCAAAAGTGAAATGTTTGTTGGAATCGGATGAGAGAGAGATTTCTTTACAATATTAGTAAATATGGAGACATGCTGCGCCGACATAGGGCAAGAGATCAATTCATTCTTGAGTCGCGTCGCTATTGTTAGAAGAATGTAGACCTGTCGCATAGAGGAGCAGACCATTGATCACTTTTGGCAGTCTTTAAAAATTTACTTATAGAAGTTCTAAACTCTGACAACATCAAACATATACGGATATTTTTTTAACCATATATTTTTAATGTTGCCCAGTAACTTGGTTCTGGAGTTGTCACTGGTATCATGCTAGACCTATCTGGTTTTACTGGATGATCTGGTCGTGTAATTAAACATCCTCCTGTCTTGTGTTGCTGAAGAGTTTGTTCAGCCACTACTTCTTCCCAGCTGAAACACTAGGAAGTGGCGGGAGGCGAGCGTTTTGGAGAACTGACTTGTCATTTTCAGGGTTCCGTACCCAAAGGGTCAAACGGGACCCTGTTACTAAGACTCCGCTGTATGTCTGTCCGTCTGTCACCAGGTTGTATCTCATGAACTGTGATAGTTAGACAGTTGAAATTTTCACAGATGATGTATTTCTGTTGCCGCTTTAACAAAAAATACTAAAACAGAATAAAAAAATATTTAAGTGGGGCTCCCATACAACAGACATGATGCACTTGGCCGTTTTTTTTTTTCAAAAAGTGCTGATTTACAACCTAATTTTATCCTGGACACTGTGTCTGATCATATTGTAGCCAAAAACACATTATTCGTTCTTTGAATAACATCTTTTGTTCAGAATCTACGTCTACGCATTTGTTTGCACCAGAATTGCAAATATCTATTATAATGAATACAAAAACATCACCAGATGCGCAGTAGATGGAAAAAAAATAATCTAAATGCATTTTTTTGGCCCCATTTATTTAAATTTTGATTCTGGCAACATTGATTTACACTTTTAAGCCATTTGTCTTCTAGTTTTCTTGTTTCGACCTCCGATAGGAAATGTCTCGTTAGACAGGTTTACCGTATTTTTTTGACTTTTTAATACTCTTCGCTGTTTTGACATCTTTTCCTTTGATTTTAAGTTGGTTTTCTAGAAAAATCTATTTTTAATTTCTTTTTCTGACGTCAAAGGATTTTGATATTTTTCCATAATTTTAAAATGACGTCGTGTTTCTTAAATGAGATTAATAGATCAAGAATGATAACTAGGAAGATAGTAAAGACGCAACGGATTAAAAACCGGCCAATTGCGAGTCGGACTCGCGCACGAAGGGTTCCGTACCATTATCTATTAAAACGGCAAAAAAAATATCACGTCTGTTTACTCTGTTTTTTTTAGTATTTGTTGTTATAGCGCCAACAGAAAGACATCATCTGTGAAAAATTTCAACTGTCTAACTATAGACAGACAGACAGCGGAGTCTTAGTAATAGGGTCCCGTTTTACCCTTTGGGTACGGAACCCTAAAAAAGGCAGTGATAATAGTTTGAAACAAAACTGTTGCAAACGTGTATGTATTGGGAGCTCGGGCAACTGGCGGCCACGACCACGACTTGAAGCCTTACTAGTCGGACGGCCGGTTGTGCGACCAAACTTTCTTCCTGGTCGAAGCTTCAGCGACCAAAAGTCGTGGTCGTGGCCGCGATGTGCACGACATCCCTTAATCTTACATGCCCTCAATGTTAAATGGTGCAACACATTTGTTTCGCACATTAGATTCCGCATTATTTTTTGAATAAGGCCAACCCAACTATAACACACATTCGGCTTTCAGTTAAGCAAAGCGTACACACAGGGGGGAAGGACCACCGACGCTTAAATGAGACACGTTTCGTTCGTTGGTTATTAAAAAACCGACACGGTCAAAATGTATGGAACAGCTGATTTTTGTTTAAATTGCCGATGAAAAATTTCTATGTTCAGTACAGCGTCGATGTCCCTTGTACCCTGTATTATTGTCATTTTTGCCGCCTGTTTGTGTGGAATTATGCCGAACAAAAAAGTGTTGCACCTCTATGAAAATTCATACAATTTAACTCAACCATGCAAATTCCTCCGCTGCACCCTGCCGACTCCCTCAAACCCAATAAGCGTGAGGCACAAGTGAAACTTACTAAAGCCACATAACACGCTGATTGGTCGAGCCGTCGGGGCGGCAGGTGCGCCAACAATCCTGTTTCGTATAGTTGCGCGGGAGTGGATTATGTTGAGACGTGGTGAGGTTGTTCGTAGTATTGTTGGCGAGTATTAGGGTGGTGGGGAAGTGTTTTAATATCAATGTAGGATGTAGCATTGATAGGTTAAAAATGTTTTTTTTTTCTTTTTCGTGTGGTTAGTGCCTATCCTGGTGTCAGAGTTGCATGCCGCCCATGCCTCTGATTTGGTTTTATGGTTAAATGCCGTCGAGAAATATCTCTCAGGTATGCTGGTGGCTACTCACGATGTTTTCCTTCACCGAAGCAAGTGATAATTATACAATACGTACACGAATCCGAAAAAACTGAGGTGCAAAAAATATGGGTTAAGAACAATATTTGTAAACCATTGCTTGTATATTGCTGGCGCGTTCAAGCACTTTTATTTGTAAGCTTATTTCGTATTCATCTGTGGGGTAAAAGACTCTCCGTTCTTCTGACAAACCTCTCTGTGTCGTTTAGCCGATCATGTTTACCAGCTGGCACTTTAGTCAGTGTTTATTTCATCAACACCGCTCTCAAAATGGTGAACAAAACTGTTTGAGGAAAACGGCATGTCCTAGAACCAAAAGTTCGAAAACATGTGACATCTACAAACCCGCACTGTACTGGGAAGTGGATTACGACACACTCCCCAAAGAGGTCCACCAGTGGCCGGAAGAAACTGGATAGCCATGACACAAAACCGCCAAAAGTGGATAGATTTGGAAGAGAGCTACACTCAGCATTGGGTGGCCAAAGGTTGAAGAAGAGAGAGAAAGAGAGGGAGCGTTACAGACTGATTAGGCGATCTTCTTCTCCTTCACAAGCTCTTTTCTGATGAAAACAATGTGACAGTCAAAGTTACAGGGACTGACTCCCCAATACTCCCCATGGTGTCCCGATGCTCCCTTCAAATCCTTAATATTCATGCTACATATTACTATAAAATAAAGTTATGCGGTACATAGATATTTACTTAATTTATATATCTCATGTCGTGTCCACCACATAATCTTGTTAGTACTTCAAGTTCACATTCATATTGAAATGATATACAAAGGGAATGTTCAGCATGATGTGTTTGTTAAAATAGTCTTTATTGATATTCAAATTAAGATTATGTTGGTTCAGCTCCAGTTTTTAATTTTAAATCGTAATGCAACCCTTTATTCAATATTTTTTAACTGATGGGTTCCGTAGGTTTAAGAAAACCTTTGTTTTGGGGGAAATATATTGTAAGGAGATTACCACGAATGTGGGATAATACGAATTTATCCTAAGACTTCAAGAACTACGTCGGTGTAATAAACTATTGCCACAGCCAATTATTAAGAAGATTCTTTCCCAAAATCCATCCTTCCGTACTCAAACAATAAGGAACGGATTTTCCTAGATCGGGAGCTTTTGGATTTTTCTCAGGGGATAATTCTCAAACAGCACACGGGCAAAAGCTAAATCACGTAATAAAGCCTTTAAGATCTTGCGGTTTCCAATTCAATTTTCACTCCATTTGACCAAAGAGAATCCAACACTAGATTCACCAACATAACTATCCACAAATGGTGATCCCAAAAAAATCGTCATCCATCAGCAAACCCCACGGGTCCCCAACACTATAATTTCAATGGTAATCCCATGAAAGGCGAAGTTGAACGACCGTGACACAAAAAGACGCGAGGGGTCCGTTTGAATAGCGAATAGTGTTGAGGACCATTTGCGCGCGCCGCGGTGTATGGCGGAGCGGGTAGATGTGCTGTCATATGGATGTATTTAGGGGGAAAATTGTGATTCGAAGATTGGGTTTTCTTAAGAATTGGACAACTACGTTTCGAAAAGCCACGATATTTTTCAAAGAGTAAAAGTATCCATTCATTCATCCTGAAAATTATCTTGATAACAGAAATAATAATTGTGTTATTGTTAATTTCTTCAAAACTGCGGTATCTCCAAAGACCAAAGTTAATGACCTTTAGGGCGTATTGTCTGCCTGGCTAAAGAAGTTATAACCATATTTAAATCGGGATCACAGCAGTAGTGCTTGGCGACGAAAATGTGGTCATTCTTTTGCGAGGAGCTTTCTCTTTTTGTCTTACCTTTCAGGCTAGGGTTAACAAGCAACACACATGTACATAATGTCACATTGCCAATACATTCAGTAATCGTTTCCTCGTGTGCTAGTTGCTTAGTAACAGGTTAGGTGGCCTCCGACGCCTTATACTGGGTGATTCATTTAGAGGTATTTTTTTCAAATCATCTGCCTAGCCTTTTCCCAACCTTGTTGGGGTCGGCTTCCAGTCTAACCGGATGCAGCTGAATACTAGTATTTTACATGGAGCGACTGCCTATCTGACCTCCACAACCCAGTGAGTACTAGGTAATACGATACCCCTTGGTAAGACTGGTTGTCAGACTTTTTGGGGCACTGACTCCCTGTAACGACTGTCAAAGATCTACAAATGACAGCCGGGACCAACGGCTTAACGTGCTTTCCGAGGCACGGAGGAAACTCGGTATGTAATGGGTGGTCACCCATCCACAGACCAACCTAGGCAAGCACGGCTTAACCTAAAGATCGATCTGAGCGGCTGTTATTATTTTGCCACGAGCCAAATTTCATTCATTCATTTTCAAATCTAAAAGAATAATAAAAAAGCAAATATCAGGTTATCCTTACTGTCATACAAAGCAACCATTCTTAACATTTTTTTAAAAGATTTTCTCTTTGAAATCTCGTTCGTAAGTGCTGCGGTTCACATGGTTCATTCTGCAACTGTGCTCTCGAAATGGTTCGCAGCTAACAATCTTTTACTGAATGCGAACCAAACAAAATGTCTAAAGTTCTCTCTACCAAATGAACCTCAACGGGATTTGAATTTAAATCTTGACGGCAAAAAACTTGATGTTATAGCGGAAACTGTATTCTTAGGGATTACTATAGATTCAAAATTGCCATGGGTGCGCACATTCGTTACGGTTTCGTCACGATGTTTTCCTTCACCGAAGTAAGTGATAATTATACAATACGGAGATGAATTCTAAAAATCAGAGGTGCGTGTCTTCGGTTCGAACTCGAGACCTATCAACCTTAAGGTTCTGTTAATGACAATCCTCCTTCATCTCATGCGACTGCTGAGCATGAGGTCCTGGATTCGATTCTCAGGTCGAGTAAAGTATTATTGGGTTTTTCCATCAGGAATTTCTCAGTAGCGGCCACGGAGTCTGGATTAGTGCCCGGTTGATGGCAATAGGATCGCCCCCTATTATTGGCGAAATGTGGGGTACTTGTACTAGATACACCTCTGCCTAACCCTTCGGAGATTATAGCCGTGATGTTATGAATTTATTAGAGTTCATGTCTTCCTGGTCCATACATCTCTATTTCATCTCAGTGGACACCCCTTTCCTAGCGCCTTTAATTCAATTTCAAGTTTCAGTTCAGTGATTCTAAAACGAACCAGCTCGGGGCCTCCGTGATCAATTACGGCCCACTCCCTCTCAGAGCCCTATTCCTCAGCAGTAGGAACTACACAGGCTAATTATGATCTGTGATTTTAGTAAGTTCTTAGTTGTATTATTTTGAGTAAACGACAGAAATTAACGTTGTTCAAGTTATAAACCCAATCGAGAGTTAACACAAAGATTTATTTACCAGCGTATCTATTAATTTGCTTTTTGCCTTCTTTAAGCAATGCAGCATTTGTTGTGTCTAAAATATTTAATCTATCATTACTACTTGTTAACTGACTTCCAAAAATAGGAGAGGTTATGTGTTCCACCGGCATCTTTTTCTTACCAATCACCCTTAATCACTCCCTTTCGCAAAACTTTATAAATACAACTAGACTCGCAATTAATCTGTCAGATTCAAAGTAAAATAACTGCCCCATTTAAAACCTCAACTCTCCAACAAAAAAACACCCTTAAAATTCCTTTTATTAATCGTAAACCCGAACTCCCCCGATTCGCTCCGAAGAAACGCGAAGGCGAACATCTGTCGTCGGCGCGTGCGTCGATCCGAACCTGTATGTCCGAAGCCGAAGATTTGTACAGGTGGTGCGTAGGGCAGAAAAGTGGGGGAATATGTATGAAAGAGTTTATATTAATGTGTGTATGATTGTATGTGTCGATGACCTTTGAAACTGGAGGGACATTTTTGATAAGATTTTTTTGGTCACAAAGTTCACTTTGTTTGACTGGATCTAGCTGTTTCTCCTGAAGGTTGTATAAGGGTTGTGTTCAGGTCGTTAACCTTTAAGATATCACCTTGATTCAGGTCATAAACATTTAAGTGTGAAGCTGGTTTTATATTAACTCGGTATTATATGCAAAATCATAACCACGTGGTCGGCGAGGTGTTGGGAAAACCTTGCGGTTTAAAGATATTGCGCGTGTTATATGTGTAATGTTTTTAATCTATACTTAATATTATAAAAAGGTAAAATTTGTTTGGAAGTTGGTACGTACGGGGTAATCTTTGGAACTACTGATCCTGATTCCGTAAATTATTTCACTAACGGAAAGCTATATAATCCCCGCTGGCTGAGCGATTGACTGCTGCGTTGCGTGTCGCGGGTTCGGTCCCCGCACGGAACAAATATTTGTATGGCCTACAGATAGTTGTTCCGGGTCTGGCTGTTTGTATATGTGAGTTTAAATGTTTGTAAATGCACCCACGATACAGGAGAAATTCCTAGTGTGGGGCAACGTTTAAAAAAAGAAGAAGTAGAAGAAGTGAAGTATACAGCCTGATACTGATCGGCAAATTGCAAAAAACGTAAGAAAGATATGAATTTCGCGGACTTTCCTGGTGCTTTCACCTTGATATAGAAAATACATCTTGAGGCTGTTAGTCTTTAGCCACGAGCTCCTCACAATATCATAAAAATGTAATAATATGTCAAGTTCTCTCAATAAAAGCTGTTACTCATGACATGATTGTTTCTAAGTTCCATTCCTACCACAATTTCAAATCGATCACCCGCACTAACAGCGCATATAGGGTGATTGATATAGAAGCCGTAACCATCAGCCCATTGATAGACATAAAACTTAGTTAAAGTCGTGCATGTTTCAGCGTTTCCTTTGAAATTGTCTGATTACAGGCTAGCGATGAATGGATAAACTATAGGCTTGGGCTGTAAGCCTGAAACGATGGGATTCTCAAAGATTTTGCTGGTTTTATTTATTGCAAATGCTATCATCTACCTAGCCTTTTACCAACTATTTTACCGGATGCAGCTGAATACCAGTATTTTACGTGGAGCGACTGCCTATCTGACCTCCACAAACCAGTTACTTCTTGGTAATACGATAACCTTTGATAGACTGGTTGTCAGACTTTCGGGTCATGACTACCTGTAACGACTGTCAAAGATCTACAAATGACAGCCGGGACCAACGGCTTAACGTGCTTTCCGAGGCACGGAGGAAACTCGGTATGTAATGGGTAATCACCCATCCACGGACTAATCTAAGCAAGCGCAGCTTAACCTAAAGATCGACCCGAGCGGCTTATTTAGCCACGAGCTCCTCATTTATTGCAAATGCTATGAAAAGTAAAAATGTTAGTTTGGCTTTTGAATAGGTGTTCAATTGAAAGACGAACCCTCCACGATGGCCTCTCGTCAAGCAAGTGACAGGCATTGCTGGTACATCATTGTCATCATTCAGCTCGGAATCTACCCGATGGCCTGGTCTTCTCTTTTCTTCTCCAAAACTTCTCAATTCCATGTGTTCCTTCTTCAGGAGTTTATCGCAACTACGATATACTCAAACCCACGCGCTTTCGAACATTGCTGGTTGCTTACTGCTAATTCACATATTTCGCCATCATTAGACATTGGTTGTTTAGACTATCAACGACTTCTGTAAGATATAGGCCGCTCCCAAGATACCCCAAAACTCGATTCTCCACTTCCTCAGTTGCTTAGACTTATCTCCTTCAAACCGATGGTGGTTATACTGTGGGTAAGTTATGTTTGGTAACTATACCAACCCTATTTATTTTGAGTTCAGTCTCAACTTCAATTTCGCAATGCAGTGGTCACTCTGAGTCATCATCATCATCATTTCAGCCGAAAGACGTCCACTGCTGGACATAGGCCCAAGAGTATCTACATTGACCGGTCCCGTTCCACTGCTGGACATAGGCCCAAGAGTATCCACATTGACCGGTCCCGTACGCCCCGCATCGAGCGGATCCCCGCAACCTTCACCAGGTCATCGGTCCACCTAGTGGAAGGCCTCCCTGAGTGTCTCTCTGTAATGATCGTGATGTCCTATGACAGCATAGAGAATATAACCATGGTTATATAGTCTTTGTATGACAGCAACGCATTTGTTTATTTTATAGTTTGATTTCGATAAGTACTTGAAGTCCTTCGTTCGTTGGGTTCATAGTTTGAGCACCACTGCGTTTCTTCGTGGACAGTCATGTCACATAATGAATAGACAGCAGCGAGCCACCGACCTTGATGCAGTAATAAACTTTAACTTGACACGAAGCTATTTTATGGAGGATTAAATCGCAAACGTTTTCATTTGAGTTCTTGGAAACAGTTAACTGTATTGCGAAGTAATGCTGAAGTATTGTAGGTTTCGTTTTGATCGTTTCAGCTTACTTTGTCTTGTTTTTACCCGACTAGGACGAAGCCAAAAGGAAGGTTATGATTTTAGCAGTCATGTATGTTTGTATTTACGTATGCTCCTCCGTAACGCTTAACCATTCATCCGATTTTGATGAATAAGGTGTCAATCGATTCGTAATTATGGCCCGGGTATACTTGTAAATAGTATACTACACAAATTCTTGTTAAATATGACTCTTGAAGGTTGATTTGGTCGTGATAAAAGGTTTTTCTAGCTTCTTCTTCTACAAAAATATTCTTGTTATACTTGTTTCATTCAGACGATCGACATCACTTGGATATCCCCAACATGATACACATTACACTCCTCAATTTGACTTCATCCCCAGTCATTATATTATCTAAATCGCCCCGTATATTACGGCTCACAATGGGGTCTTCTACACCCCCTTCACCCCCCACCCGTGCACCCTCACAGGGGTGTCGTGACGTCACAGGCACGCGTATTACGTACGTTAAATTTATTGGTGTGAGCCTTGATTCTGTTAGTTGAGGGAATGGCCATGATTTTTTAGTGTCTTTAATGAAGACTAGGCTGTAGATGGAAGAAGAAGACCTTTGCCCAGCAGTGGGACCTTTTCCCAACTGGATGCAGCTGAATACCAATATTTTGCATGGAGCCACTGCATATCTGACCTCCTGGGTAATACGATTCCTCTTGGTAAGACACCGTCAGACTTTCGGGCCACCTAACTACCTGAAAAGACTGTCAAAGATCTACAAATGACAGCCGGGACCAACGGCTTAACGTGCTTTCCGAGGGACGAAGGAAACTGGGCATATAATGGGTGGTCACCCATCCATGGACCAACCCAGACAAGGACAGCTTAACCTGAAGATCAACCCGAGTGGCTGTTATTATTTAGCCACGAGCTCCTACCTTAAACATAGGTGAAAGAAAGGGTTTTAAGAGGATTGTACTGGGCCTGCGTGTTGTGTAACTGTGCACAGCTCACACACTCCAACAAAGAGTGGGACTGTGTCTCACCCTCTCAACAGTGAGAACATAATACGCTGATTATATTTCTAGATCCAATGGTAACAAAAAGCAATCTTTTAGTATTGCAGGCTTTCGGTTTTCGTGTGGTTAGTGCCTAGCCTGGTGTCAGAGTTTATGCCGCCCATGGGCCTATGACTTGGCTTTTCATGCCGTCGAGAAATATCTCTCAGGCATGTTGGTGTGGTTTCCTCACGATGCTTTCCTTCACCGAAGCAAGTGCGTTCGAACTCGAGACCTATAACTTGGCAGTCTGACGGTCACAACACTGGGCTATCAGTGATTATTATAGTATTGCATTATGCCGACGCAATGAGCGAGATTTATAATTAGAATAATTACTTAATTAAAAAAAAAGCAGTTTTCTTTACGGGAACGGTCAAAAATATATCTTTTATATGCATTATTTTTTATGTTCGGAACATTATTGTTGGCCTGAGGGCCTACAGCCCTATACATTCTGACATTTTATGAACATACCATATAGAAAAAGTTTATGTTTATTAAATAGAAGAATACACTAAAGAACTTTAGCTTGGGGCGTTTACGAACTGATTATGCTTTTTAAATAAATGATGAATGATGATTACAGGGTCTCCCTTGTTTGACCGAAAAGAAATTGCCAAATTATCACTTCCCAAACAAATTTTCGCATAATTTCATTTGCCAAATTATTACTTACCAAAAAATTTCTTTACAAATAATTGTTACGAAAACCTATGTTTGGCAAGTGAACGTTTGAACAATAACTTGTTCACCAACTAGTACTTTTACCATTTTTTATCTAGTCAAATATTTCAGTTGGTATAACATATTTTACGCAAAATTAAATAAGCCAAATATTTGGTGTCGTCAATTTTAAACTTACCATTTCAGTCAATAGCACTATTAACTAGTTGGAATCTCCTATTTGGATTCGGTTGGGGCTCCTATTTCTGTCTGCAGGGTTTACAGGCACCTAACTAACCGAACCTCGGGGTGCCCCTGACGTCGACCGTCTAGGGTTAGCGTTTCCTTCAGCAGGTCGACGGATCCCCGCTGCGCGGGGCTCCTATTTCTGTCTGCAAGGTTTACAGGAACCTAACTAACCGAACCTCGGGGTGCCCCTGACGTCGACCGTCCAGGGTTAGCGTTTCCGTCAGCAGGTCGACGGATCCCCGCTGCGCGGGGCTCCTATTTCTGTCTGCAAGGTTTACAGGAACCTAACTAACCGAACCTCGGGGTGCCCCTGACGTCGACCGTCTAGGGTTAGCGTTTCCGTCAGCAGGTCGACGGATCCCCGCTGCGCGGGGCTCCTATTTCTGTCTGCAAGGTTTACAGGAACCTAACTAACCGAACCTCGGGGTGCCCCTGACGTCGACCGTCTAGGGTTAGGGTTTCTGTCAGCATCTGTTAAATTTCAATTACGTTATATTAAATCAATTTGTGTTATGTCTTCATTCCAAAATTTTTGCCTTTATATTTTTTGTCATAACAAATCATTTGACTAAACGTTTATTGTCTTAATTTTGTTTGCTGTAATAAATAATTTGATTAAAGACCAAAAGCCTTAATGACATTATCCTTAGTAATAATCTGCCAAGTAAACATTTGACCAAATGAAAATGTGCGTACTAAAATTATTCCAAATATTACATTGGCATAAAAAAAGGTTGCTAAAATTTGTTTGGGTAATGAAAATTTGGCAAAATCTTTTCGGCAAAACGGCAGGATCCCATGATTACAATATAACCCGGAATCCTATCAAGACTTGTGTCTCTGCTCACCCCACTACAGTAAAAAGTACTGAACAAACCTATTTTCTTTCTAAAAGAGTCTACTAATTGAATTCTGGTCGGTGAAAGAGGCAATCAAAGAACTAAATATCACTGTACATCGTTAATTTTGTGGCGGGTTCACACTGGGCTACTGTCGGTTTCTACTTGTATTATAGTTGTGAAATGGAGGGAAGTCAGTGGCTAAGATACTGCGCTGAATTTCCTGAAATTTTGGTACAGCGTTCTAGACTATTTTAATGTAGCATCATTGGATTACACGTCATCATAAATACGCATCATCTGCCTGCCTTTTTCCAGCTATGTTCGGGTCGGCTTCCAGTCTAACTGGATGCAGCTGAATGAATACCAGTATTTTACATGGAGCGACTGCCTATCTGGCATCCACTAGCCAGTTAGTACGGGTTTGGTAATACGTTACCCCTTGATAAGACTGGTTGTTAGACTTCCGGGCCACTGACTTTCTGTAGCGACTGTCAAAGATCTACAAATTACAGCCGGGACCAACTGCTTGACGTGCTTTCCGAGCCACGCAGAAAGCACGGTATATAATGGGTTGTCACGGACCAACCTAGATAAGCGCGGCTTAAACTGAAGATCAACCCGAGGATGATATGGCAAGAAAGGGGTGTCTGATGAGATGACGAGAAATAGAGAAGTATGGAAGAAGAACATGCTGCGCCGAACCCAAATGAATTTGGATAAGGGCAAGAGAATGATGATAATGAAATAAACCAAGAATTTAATTCAAGCCACTAATCAAGTCTGAACCCACTCTTCGGATATCGTGTCATGGCTAATACAGTTGGAACATCGACGTTATTGTTACCTGAATGTTTAATTCTCGCTGACGTTCCTGTCGGGGCTGGGGGGCTGTGGCGCTGCGGGCTAGGCTTCAAGACCGATGACCTGGCTGTGTGTCCTATATAATTAGCATTTAATTTATTGATGGGGGAATTGGTGGTGCAATTTGCAGGGAATTATGGTTCGCAATTTCGCAATGTACGAACATTGGTTTGCTTTGGAAGTTGAAAGGGAATCGACTGTCTTGGTATGGACACGTGATGAGTAGGGATGAATCGCATGTGACTAAAAGAGTGATGAATATAAATGTAGATGGATCGAGAGGGAGAGGAAGACCAAAGAAAAGATGGAAGGATTGTATGAGGAATGATATGAAGGAAAAATGAGTAAATGATAGCGTGACGACTGACAGGGGAAGAAGATGGCAGAAAAAAACGTGTTGCGCCGACCCCAAGTAACATGGACAAGGGCAGGAAGATGATGAATGTACCAACATTGATTTTCTTGGGTTCTTTGAAAATTTCTTATTGCGTAGCATTCTGTCTTTCAGTGCTTTTTGATTGGTTGGTTTAACAACTCATCTGTCCTTTGAACGAAACCTTTTTTTTTTTTAGATGGGGATCCATCAAATGACCCCTCCCGTTCTGGGTGGAGCGAAAGGGAGTGTCAGACTTGTACTGACTAAAACCCATCTATGATCCTTCTTTGACCTTTGTGTTCCAGGGCCGCGGTATCTCTTTCGAACAGTCCCGCAGCCCTGGCAGGCATTGGCCCTTGCGGACCCCTCCGGTTTGCTGACATCTCTTTAAGGCGCGCGTGAACACGAACACGCCGTCGACACGGCTTGTCGTCATAAGACGGGACGGACGGCGAGCTAGCCCATTTCTCACCGTCCACAGGCCCGCGCCTACGGTGGCCGAGAGCCACAGCCCCCGACGCCCGGGGCGTCTCCCGCGGCGGCTGGGACGTGAGGTTCTCTCCCTCTCACGTTCCGCCACCTCCTTCGCTAGCATGACTGCTTCGCAGAAGGAGGTGACGGCTTCCCATTCCCTCTCGCTCTGGACCATGGATTGAACCAGGGACGGACGCGAGAGGTCGCCGCCACCAATCGCCGCTACGACACGGCGTCGGTGCTCCGCCCAAGTGGAGCAGACCTCCACGGTGTACTCCACCGTGTCCTCCGTTTGATCGGTGCCTTGCACTTTCTTCTCGGTTCACCATGTTTGTCTATCCAATACAAAGTTTTTCAACTATGTGGACTTTTCTGTTTTCTAAGGTCATCCGTAACTTTGCTTTTATCAATGCTAGTCACAGGAAATATCACGTTTACGAACGTTAATGGAAAGGACAACTCCAAAGTAAGGTCAAATAATAGAATTATACTAAAAATACTTCAAACCGAATTATGCTTGTACAGCTTGTACTAAACATTGATTTTTCAAATGTCAGACAAAGACCACTTAAATCATTATTGACTTTAATTAAAACAATTACAAATTGCCGCATTTACAGGGTTCCGTACCCGAAAGGTAACCAACGGGACCCTATTACTAAGCCTCCGCTTTCCGTCCGTCTGTCTGTCTGTCAGCGGGCTCTATCCCATAATCCGTAATAGATAGACAGTTGAGATTTTCACAGAATGTGTATTTCTGTTGCCGCTATAAATAACAAAAATAATAAATTATATAAATATATAATATATCCCTACTACAATGGTACGGAACCCTTCGGCGCGAGTCAGACTCGTACTTGGCTCGTACTTTTTTGTATTGATACAGACTAGACGTCCTACAGAAGTAGTAAAGCTTTTCAAAGCGTTTCGTATTTCTACAACGTCTTTCAACAGGATTGTCATAAGCTTTTCGATAGCTTATGTCAGTCACAAACATTTTGACTTTTCGGTACTTTGTCAGCCACATGCCTTTTTGACTTTTCGTTAGCTTATGTGAGTCACATATCTTTTGACTTTTGGGTAGGTTATGTCAGTCACAAACGTTTTGACTTTTCGGTAGCTTGTCAGCCACATACCTTTTTGACTTTTCGATAGTTTATATCAGCCACATACCTTTTTGACTTTTTGCTAGTTTATGTCAGCCACATACCTTTTTGACTTTTTGCTAGTTTATGTCAGCCACATACCTTTTTGACTTTTCGGTAGGTTATGTCAGCCACATACCTTTTTGACTTTTCGTTAGTTAATGTCAGCCACATTTTTGACTTCACCTTTTTGACTTTTTGGTACGTTATGTCAGCCACATACCTTTTTGACTTTTTGCTAGTTTATGTCAGCCACATACCTTTTTGACTTTTCGGTAGGTTATGTCAGCCACATACCTTTTTGACTTTTCGTTAGTTAATGTCAGCCACATTTTTGACTTCACCTTTTTGACTTTTTGGTCATGTTTCTCACTGGTAGATGCGCACTTGACTAGGCCCCTTACTCATGTTAAATCCCAGTAAATGAAAAGTAGTGGAAGTCGCGGCACGAAGCTGAAACAGTTCGGAACTAAGTTTCACCACTTAGCGAGTTCAGCGATGTTACCAACAACGGTTCCAGGAGTTTCTATTACGTGTGAAAGAGATCGTCTTTGCTATAACCTTATATCTTCAACAAGTTTGGTAAAAGACAGATTCCAGTCTCTTATTTGTAAACATCTTGTTAAATCTTTGAAGATGGTTATGATTTCTTAATATGTGGAAATAGCAGCAAAACAAATCAAAAACGTTCAAAGGAAAAATCGACAGGAAACCAGCATGTCCTTACACCACACACGCATCAAAGACATGTGATGTCGCCCAACCAACTTAGTAACTGGTGGATAATAGAATGCTCGGGATCTCACTTCGAGGAAGCCTGGGTCCCAGTTCTGGGAACATTGATTAAGCCGCGCGTGTGTTCGTCCATGGATGAGTGACCACCCATTACGTACCGATTTTCCTCCGTGCCTCGGAAAGTACGTTAAGCCGTTGGTCCCGGCTGTCATTTGTAGATCTTTGACAGTCGTTACAGGTAGTCAGTGGCCCGAAAATCTGACAACCAGTCTTACCAAAGGGTATCTATCGTATTACCCAGAATACCCAGTACTAACTGGGTTGGAGCTTTATTTTTGCAAACCGGACATTACGAATCTACGCACTGATTTTCCTTTCTAACTAATAAATAACATAACATGACGCCTGTAATCCCCGTAGGGTTAGACAGAGGTGTACCTAATAGTACACCCACATTTCGCCAGTTATGTTTAAGTCCCATTTTAATAGGGGGCGAACTCTAATAAATAAATACTGAATATTAAAGCTCTGTGCGTCTTCCCCATATTTGACCTCAAACAAAACGTAGCTTGCTTTCAAACGTTGACGAGTTAACCTTTAAATAGAATACACTCATCATCTAGGAGGTCGCCGCTGTCGGTCAAGAGACGCCTACTGAAGAAATAAGTGGTCGGTATTACGTTGACAATGTTGGTCATTGAAGATATCTGTAACACTAGTTATGGACTTGTAAACATACTGCGAAGTTTGTCCAGACAAGAAATAGGGGCTTCTGAAATTGTGACAATAATGTTACTTCTTATCTTGCTAATATTATATGTAAATGCGAAAGTTTGTGAGGGAGGATGGATGGATGTTTGTTACTCTTTCACGCAAAAACTAGTGCACGGATTTGGATCAAATTTGGCACAAAGATAGTTTATAACCTGGATAACACATAGGATACTATTTATCCCGGTAGTACGATCCCGTGGGACGTTACCGAACTCCACGCGGGCGAAGCGGCGGGCATAAGCTAGTATTAAAAAATGCGAAAGTTTGTGAGGATGTATGACAAAACAAAACTACTGAACGGATTTGGATGAAATTTAGCACTCAGATATTGTAATAACTTATCAGCCTGTCATATTCCTACAGCTGGGACACGTACCTCCAGTCTGTGCAAGTTAGTGTGCTGTATGTAAACCACCACGAGGGTCCAGTGAGGGTTGGTGGATATTATAATCCCTTGTTTTGATTTTAAGACACGCTGGTTTCCTCGAAATATTTTCCTTCACCGTTTCGAGAGCAATAGTGAAAAATTAAATTTCACAAAGTTAATTTCCTGTCTGAGTTCGAAGAGACGATCTTCGACTTGTAAGTCAGCTTTATACAAATATCTTGGGACAACCAACACACCGCCATCTGATCCCAAACTAGGCAGAGCCTGTACTATGGCAACCAGACAACTGATAAACATACTGATATATTTCTAAATACATACATATTATAGATAAATTACACACCCAGATACAGAACAAATAATCGTACTCATCGCACAAAGATTTGTCCTGTGTGGGAATCGAACCCACGACCTCAGTCCTAGCAGTCAGGGTCACTAACCACTAGACCAACAGGCCAATCAAATATCCCTCATGGATGATTTTTTATTCACAGCAAAAATGACGTGCCATACACATAAGTTAATTGTAGTAGTGCCAACCAGATGCCACTTGCCATAACGATACTTAACGGGGTTCCGCAGACAGCTTCGCATGTTACTAAGTTGGTACGCCAAAGTTTTCAAGTCGGTGAGCGTATGCAACATGATAGCTCTTGCAGTTTTTAATACATTACCTCATATTCAGGACGCTTAGTAAGGGTGTAGGTAGACTAGTTCTAAGATTGCGGTTCAGTCATATAATTTCTCATGTTTGCCAAGATCAAACGAGCGTTATTGTATCATTGATTGCAAGCACAACTGCTTAATTTTTGCTCCAGGAATAGTGTTACTAACATAACATAACGCCTGTAATCCCTGAAGGGTTAGGCAGAGGTGTACCTAATAGTAAACCCACATTTCGCCAGTTATGTTTAAGTCCCATGTATTCGGGGACGAACCTATTGCCATCAACCTAGCGCAAATCCAGTCTCCGTGGCTGCTACTGAGAAATTCCTGATGGAAAACCCCAATGACACTGCCCGACCCGGGAATCGAACCCAGGACCTCATGCTCAGCAGTCGTGCTTGCGACCACTAGACCAAGGCGGCAGAGAAATAGAATTACTAGTTAGTTGAAATCTCAATCTGTAAAGCTTGGAATCTGGATTTGTGCCCTGTTCGTGTTTATTTTAGTAATTTCGCCCTCTATAGCATGGAGTTTTGTAAAATGTGCGTGTATGTATGTATTATTAATATTATTATGTATACCCTTGCTTGCCTGTTGTTACTGAGAGTATGTTGTCATCTAAACGTGATTTGATCTTTGATCTAAAGTCAACTTCATTCGGTCTGTAGCCCATCCTGTTCCATCGTCCTCTCTGACAGATAAGAAGAGCATTAATAATTAATTAATAATAATAATTAATAATAATTTATTTATTGTTCCATAAAAATATAACATGTTGAACAGTATTTAAATGCAGTTAGAATTAAGCACAAAGAATGAATGTGAGCAACTGCGCCCGAGCTAGGCCGAGCCTGTATTTCAGGTCACAGTTCTCTTCCCAGAGTTATGAGCGGTATTAACAATGGTTGGACATTATCAGTTATCGCTTTTGTATAATTACTGAAATAATAGATCAAAATCAAATAATTTTATAAAAAAGTGAATTTTCAGAAAGTTGATTTGTGTGTGTATTTTGAGGTGATTGTGAGTGTTGTGTTGTAAGCGTGGGTGTGTGTGTTGTGTTGTGTGCGTAGTGTTTGTATGGACGGGAGTTAAGTTTTTATTTTATCTTAAAGTTTTAAGAAGATCCTCAGTGGTTTGGTAATCGCAAGTAAGCAGATAATCTAATACTTTGGTTTTGCATTCTTGTTTGTTTAGTGTGTAGATGTTGAGCATGGAATTGAGTTTGTTGTAAAGGAAAGGACCGCAGAAACAGAAAAACCTATGTGTAAATATGTGTTTAAATTGATTGGATCTTGGGACTACGGCGTTGCGACGTCGTTTAAGCAAAATGCTCCTGTCTAAGGGTGTGAGAGTGTGTTGTTTGAGGATCGTAGTTATAATGAAGTGTTGGCGGACGGTAGGTAATTTCCAGGATTGATATAATAGATATGTAGGATAATAGATGGGTCGAAAGGAGCTAACTTTAAGGATTGCCCGTTGTGCTATTTCTAGCGAAAGAAGAGAAGTTTTCGAAGCTCCACCCCAACATGTAATACAATAGGTTAGTACCGATTGGCATAGTGCCTTATAAACTTTTTTTAGTATTCCAATGTCGGCCACATGACGTAAGTTTTTAAAGACATATATCAATTTTCTCAGTCTAGACTGAAGCAATGCTATATGTGCGTTAAAGTTCAGAGATGAGTCCAGAATAATGCCCAAGTATTTCACCTCAGATTTCCTGATCAGAGAAGGACAATTACAGGTACTACCGTTTGTTGGATGAATATCAGGAGAGTGTGATTTTAATGTTAGTTGTGTGGGTGGTGTATTAGGATTTCTGACGTAGAATGGCATATACATAGTTTTATCTGTGTTCAGGGTAAGAATATTTTGTTTTAGCCAATCACATACCTTGTCAAAGCCACTCTGTGCCAGAGTGAAAGTTTTATCCCACGTATCAGCAGAAAATAGCAAAACCGTATCGTCAGCGTAGGATATTATAATGCCCTGGTCCAATTTTAGGTCACAAAGGTCATTTAAATATATTAAGAAAAGTGTGGGTCCTAGCACTGAACCTTGTGGGACACCAAAAGAGATAGGAAGATCCGTGCTGATGTAAGAGTCTACTTTCAGGCATTGTTTACGATCGCTCAGGTAGTCCTGAAACAATTTGAGCTGCAAACCTCTAATTCCTAGGCGTTCCAAGCATCATTGGTTCCAATCAGCCTATTGCTGGCTTTGCGTTTGTCAATTGGGGAATTTGGGATATACAGATCTGTTGCAACTTCCTTCTCAGCTTAGTTTAGTGTGGTCAATATCAATATTTTTAAACTTAATTTTGCAAACGATTCCACTGTTACATATTAATTACACATATTATTTGATGTCACCAAACTTTATCATTGTAATCCCCAAGATACAGTAACATCATCATTTTCTTGTAAACAAAATATAATACTTACATCAAAATAATCCAACACACAAAACTTTTTCTTACTTTATCGTCTATAATCGTAAAGCTCCCTTACTCCTTACACTATCTCGCTCCAATAACCCCGTCTCTTTCTACAAAGCGAGGGGAGTGAGCTGGCAACGTCGCGTCGTGAGTCAAGCGAGTGAAACCCGATTAAGTTCAGAAGTCATCCAGTCGTTGTACCCACCGCATGTTTGAACGACTTTGTAATTTGTTCGTATTATCTTTATATAGACAATAGACGCGTAATGGCTAATAATCCACTTAGAACATTTTTATATTGTAAACAATTTTGTTGGACGAGATTCTTTGTAAGCATCGTGGAATGAGTCTAAAGTTGTGGTTCTGTTTAGTCTTTTTTTTATAGATCAGCGTAATCGTGTTTGGATGTAAACATACTAGATTGTTTTGGTCTAATTCTGTATCCATTTAGCCTGTAAATATCCATAGGAAGCCTTCATATAAATGATGACAGGATTGCTATCACCACAGTACCTATGTTGTTATTGTTGCAGACAGAAGGACGCTGCTTTTTAGTGTCTTAGAGTAATCATCACTTATGCGTTTTTATATATTAACGAGTCTTATTGGTTAAACTGGTCTCCTCTTTTTTTCATCGATATCGAAACTGACTTCCATGGCATAGCTCTACGCCCTTATTTCCCTGAAGAGGCGTTCACAGAGTGTAAAATTGTGAATCGGATCAAAGGACAAATTGGCGCGTGAAGCTGGTAACAGCCGGATAAGAATTGCTGAGAATCGAATTGAATGACGTGCGATTGGAGAAGCTATGTCCAGCAATGGACTGCTTTAGGCTGATGATGATATTGATGCAAGAAGTACCATTGAAAACTATTTGTCATAGTCGCCTTCACGGTTTCCACGGGTAAAGTAATTCAAATCAAGCCAATATTAGCAAAACGGTAAAGGATATCATCGTGACTTCGTGAGGAAATAGGCAAGTTCTAGAACCATAATTTCGAAGACTTTTGTGATCTACCAACTCGCACTGGGCCCGCGTGTTGGATTACAGCCCGTTCCCTCTCATACAGAGGAGGCCAGTGTTCCAGCAGTGGGAAAGTTACAGGCTGATTACTATCGCTTGCACGGGTAGTAATTAAAAGCAAGCTAATCTCATCAATACGGAACAAAGGCTTTATCACGTATAAATCCACCGACCACGCTAGAACAACGTTGACGACACAGCTCACTGTTGATAGCTTATCAACAAATACGTCATCATTAGTCTACAGTAGCTGGTTCTCTCCCCCAATGCGATTTTTTTTGTATTGGACCATACCTGGGAACCTTCTAGTTACGGAGATATTGGAGGTCATAATCCAAATTTTTCATTTTTTTTTTTTCAATACTAGTTTTTAAGGTAATAACTTTGATTTAATTACCTCCGTATGTATACCCGTTCACTATTCAAAGAATCCATCAGCACAATGTTAGAAGTGTGCTACATTGAGTTTTACCGTATAACATGATTTTACACCAAAAAAAAAAGTCGTTTCCCAGCAATAATTTTTGCGTAGGGTTACTTAGTTTGGTTGATGGCTTTGTGAAGGGTCCGTTTACACCCTGTATGCCTCTTCAGTCGCACGCCTCTGAGCTCCATTCTCGGTTACTCTCATCCCGTTGCTACCAGCCACCCTGCGGAGATCTTCGCTCCACTACTCCTCCACCATCCCACGTTACCCTCGCCGATTCGCGATCTCAACTCACGAACACGTCTACGTCTACGCCAACGGTCAACGGATCTACGGCTAATATGACCGGTCCATTGCAAATCCAACTTGCTTAACAATATTTTGATTTAGAGGAGATGGAGTTTCTTGCCCGTTCTTCTCCATAGAGATCTAATGGGCAACTACAGTACTTTCAGAAGTTATTCTGCCTGTGACTGGACTTTTTTGTTTTTGACAATGCAAAATTTCCTGTAATGGGCAATTTGAAATAAATGCTTTGAGTTATATGTTTTTATGCCAATTTCATATTTTGTTTTAACTTTGTTTAAATAATTAATTTTAAGTACTTGTTTACCTACTCCCAATTTTAACTTTAGAATCTTGACTAAAAATTTTGCTTCATGTAAAATGTTATATATAAGCCGGAGAGGTGATCTGTAACTCAGGACCTTCCTACTTCAGACACCTTTCTTTAAATAAGATTGTGCATAGACCAGTGCCTGTAATTTCTGATGTCGAGATAGATAAAGATTTATGATTATGATAGTTGTAAGTTTTCTGCGGAATCGCTTTGTTTTATCATCACATCGTTTATCGCAACTAATTCGAATAATAGCTATGATGATGTCATCGGCATAATCAGTAGTGATAGCGATTTTGTTTTATTTAATTATGTTATTATGTTTTTTTTTATCTTGTTACAGCGGAACTGGATTTTCGGGCAAAATTGTTTTACTTAGGATTTTGTTTCGTTTAGTTTTAGGTCAATTGGATGGTTTGAATTCGAGTGGCCTATGTTTTTACTGCGTGACTGGGACTTGAGTAATTGAGGGTGTATGTAGTATTGAAATAATTATGGATTTTACTAATATTAATCACAGTTATTTTTGACAAAATAATTCTATAAATGAAAGGCCCGCTAACAAAGAGTGACTGAATGAGGTAAGAAATATGAGATGCTGTGTATGGAATGGGCAGTAACGTGTTCTTTAATAACAACATCTCCTGTTCGTCTATTCTTTTACTGCAGAGCAAAAGCAATGTGGATGTCATGAAAAGACGAAACGAGCATTGATCACCACGTATGCTCATTGCTTGTTGTAGATTTCAAACTCGTAGAGTCCAGATTTCCACATGATAATTTCGATCAGGAATGATAGAAATGAAATTAAGCCCCGTCTTCTAAAAGCTTAATGTTTTCAAATTTCAAATGTGGTTATATAGACTTGTTAATTTCGTTTGACACATTCGTTTCTCACGAAAATACAGTTAACAACAAAATAAAGGAGTAATATTCACATTAACTCCCGCCATGATATGGTAGTGGCAGATGTAGGGGTCCCTTCGTCAGGACAGAGCTGTCAGTGACGGCGACATGTTGTGACGTAACGTGCTAGAGAAAATTGCAGAAAGGTAGCTGTACACTGAGGTGTAACAGCAACTGATGTTAGAAGTAAAGGAAAAGATAATAAGTGGGAAAACGGCATAGAAATTAAGGTGTTCTCCCAAAGACATTATTATTAGCTAGTGCTGGACAAAGGCCTCTCCAAGTTCTTCCCGTCTTAAACCAATCCCCATGGTCGTCATCGTCTAAGATATACATATATCAAAATATCGTTTATTCAAATCAAGACTGATAAGCAGCTTTTTGTGCGTATAAATGACTTAAGACAGTCCCCAGAACGCCCATCTTTCACTTCTTCATAGTGTTTTTGTAATTAAATCAAAATAATATTGATTTAGAAGTTAAATTAAACAAGAACACAGTCCTATAAATACTGTTATCAATTAATTAAGTTGGTTTTATAATATTGATTTCATATGAGAATCCCAATACGCCCCCTGTCAAGATTCTCAACCTCTGCGTCATTTTAATCGTCACCATCGGAATTTCACATTGACTACAATGTAATTAATATTTGCTTTTTTATCGTCAACCTATCTCCAACTATGGTAATACCTGCATTTTTCATGGAGCGACTGCATTATCTGGCTTCCAAAACAGTTTCCAGGTAACACGATACACGTTGGTAAAACTAATTGTTGATATGTTCGCTCTTTAATAAACTTGAATAAATTGTTACACTGTAGTAGACGATTACCTTACCCTCGCTGACCGTCTATGATTTTATAGTGAATTTCTCGCGTAACTCACAAACGTAATAGACTTGTAAACATTTTTGATTATAAGGAATTTGGATACTCAGAAATCTTACTTCAGTAGTAATAACAATCGGATTGAGGAAAAATTGTATCAGAATGTTTATTGCAGTCGCATCATGGTGATCTTCAAGTACTGTGGAAGCGTGGTGATCAATGTTCTTTCTTTATAACAGGTCTTTATCAATGAAGATGCCGTTTTTATCTCACATTTTGTTTCATTTGTAACCTTGACGTACAGTTATATTTTTCCCTAATTCATTATAATTCATATTCATTAATTCATATTCATATATTTTTATTGGATTCATTGTTTAATTACGTACCTTTTAGTGTTTAAAATCCGTACTAGTAGTTGCATATTACCTCTTAAGGTAGTGTGTCAAAACACCTGTTTCAATGTGCCGCCGGTGTCACTACTTCAAGTTGGTATATTTATGTCAAAGACTGTGTTTTGAGAATTTAAGATACACAGTGCAGCGCAGCATTTTTCGCACTATACTTTGCAATGCATCATACATAATTCGTTCAGACTTTTCGAAGAAAAAACATAATGTTAGTATGAAAATATCAGTTTTCAGTAAATAGTCCATACAAATCGGCAATTTCTTACTGTAATCCCTATTATGTATGAGAAGAGGCACTTACAGTCTGTATGCTGCAATATTAAAACACTAGGTCTTTTCTTTGAGATGTAATGGACTGAAATCCACCAAACGATCCCAGTGCTGGTTGGCGGATGTCAAATTTATTTGAACTGACTCTGAATCTGCTGTATTTGCAAATCTTTAAAGATCATGTTCATCTATCTTCCTGCAAAATATTGTCACTGGGTCCTAAAACCATATTTTTCTTAACTAAAAACGAAAACTGAAGACTTTAGAACAAAAGTTAATATTGGAAAAGTACCCAAAGACAAATCGAGTTTGTTTGTTTATCGTCTGGATACCAGAGAGCAGATTAAACGAGTATCTAATTCCATCAGTTTTATTGTCTGTGGAACAACTATAAACTTAGCTTATTTATGTTTGATGACCTATAGTGTTGGGAATCCACTTCGCGAGGAAAGTTTTTTAGAATTCGAAGAGCTTTTATTTTTTAAATGAAACTTTGCTTTTTGTTTTAACTGCTATTTCAAATGGTCCTTGGTGAAGCCTTGGTTCCAATTCTTGAGCCTTGGGTTTCTTAAAAGACCAATGGGTGATATCGTCAATACATTTGTTAATAGTGTCCTCTTCTTTGCCAATAACAGACTGGTCTATGGCCATACGCTTAACATTATCGAGCTATATTTGGTCGTCAATGGACTTTCAATGCTGTACTAATATTACGCGCGATAAATAATCCGCTAGATTGAGATATTATTATCTCAAGTCACTCAAGGCATGACACTCGATTTTAGACGGCAACCGAACTTATGTGTTTAATAAAGCAAAAATGTATCAGCTAGCAAGCTGGACGCACATCCTTAAAATAATTAATTTTGGTAGTATTTCATGAAGATAAGGAAAAGCTTGTTGACACGTGTCTCCTGCATGCTTCACAAAAAGCACTGTCATTCTACATACTCCTGGTTTTTCCACCGTCCTTGACCAAAAGCATGACTTCTGACAATGATTTTAATGAATCACTCGTATTTGGTGATAGCTGAATCTTAAGTCTCTCTTATCGTGTATTATTCCTATCTAAACTGTTGACGTTTAATAACATTAATCTAATTGTTTTTATCAGCGGAGTTGGCAACTGTTATCTGTAGGCAGAAGGTCACAGATAGTTTTATTTCTTTTGCAGTTTTATAGACTGATTGCTGGATGGAAATCTGTAGGTATGCTTTCTTGTGTGTCTGGAGATAAGTTTTCATCAATGGTTTTAGTTATTAATGAAACAGGATTATCTTCTTCTGAGCGTGTCGATGGCAATCTAAATTGTGCCTTACCAGAACTGAGCCACGAGTAGCATCCATCACTTCATGTAATGAACAAACAACAGGACACGCAGGACACGATATTAAGTGTACCATCGTTTGTGGAACAACACCACATTTACACTCCAGGGCATCGATGAATGATTACACCAGTTTACACGTTTTTGATACCCCAGCTTAAAGTTGTTAATGATTGTTTAATATGGAAAGAGTGGATAACTCTTGAGAAAAATCCTTCACGTCTGGTTTTGAAAATATTTGTTTACAAGAAAACGACAGTCTTATTATGAATTGTCACTTTGTGGCCATTTTACGAATTGAAACGTAATTCATATAATAATTATCCTATTATGAGTCTGCTAAAGCGGCCATTTTAGATCCCCAGTGCTTTCAACAACTTTATTGTACTTTCGTTGAATTCAGCTTCAACCTCCTTATTCCTGTTAATCATATCATAATCAGCTTTTTTTTCTAACTTCTTCCATATGAATATCTTCTAATATAGAGTAGGAATATACGAGTAGTATGGAAGAAAAAAATATGCTGCGCCGATCTCAAATAAAATGGGATGAAGGCTGGAGAGTGATAATGATGACGATGGAGTAGTAACGACCAATGATCATGAAACGACTTTGTTAATAACCCACGTCGCTTTATATGATACAGACACACCTAGAAAATTATGGGATGGCAATATTCAGTAGACCTAGTAGGTAGTACACAGCAATATGACTTATGAAGTCTGTAACTAAACTCGTTGTTCTAACAACTTTCGTTTACAAGTTACGAAATACTACTTACTTATTCAAAGAAAACTATGTTTGACTTTGAAACTTACACCATAACTGAAACTAACATAGAACAACGTTAAAAAATTTAAAAAACAAAACTAATTTTTAATGAACGAAACCGTTTTTCGAGTTTGAAATTCGAAAAAAGTACTCGTTGTAAAGTTGTGCTCGGAAACTTTAACCTCATTTATTGTTACGTTCGCGCCCCCCGCGCCCCGCTGGAGAATTGGCAACGTCGCTTTTTGTAGCGGGTTGCCAGACTAGTGGGAGCTTTCGTTGGTACGTTGTGGGGAGTTTGTTTTTACTGACGGTGATTTGATTTTTGAAGTTTGTTAGACGTCACATTCAGTTCCAACAAACTTCAAAAATCATGTCAACATTTTTTGAAAGGTAGAATGAGTGTTTTGTTTGATACATGGGTTTGTAAATCGTGTGGTATGGTAGTAACTTAATTGAAGTGAATGAAGTTTGTAAGCAATTTAATAAAAACTCAGTCCCAGGCCCCAGGATATGTGCAAACGCTAATAATTCAATTTCATCGTAAGTTTGTTCTAAATTCTGCACAATTTCCATAGAATTTGACATAGCTTGTCATATTACTATGTCATCTTTACCACACCTGATCTCATACCAGAAACACCAAAATATCATGATGATACTCCACTAACTTTATTCGAAAACTTTCCTCTTTACAAAACACTCGCCCAGTCTGGGAAATTCATCGTCCACCCATGGCAACACCGCCAGCTAAGTGAGCGGCAAGCGGCCATGGCGATTCAGTAGTAGCCCCGCCGCCTCGCCGGTCGCACGTACGGCGCGTCGCGTCAAAACTCGTACAAAGTTTATGTGATATAACAAAGTGCCTGTGTTATCTAGTGTTGACATTAGTGCTAGCATTGTCTCGTGTGTTTACGTTTCCATATGATTGTTCTGCCCTCGATAAGAGCGCGATAGTGCCATTTTTTCTTCTTCTTCTACGATTTCCTTCATGAGTTTTTCGTCGTGGCGTTCGTATCTAAGATTCGAATATTGAAGTTGAAGTGTGATACTATTTCTTTTTTTTCGTTTAATAGTGCTGTAAGGCTTAGGTGTTTCGAATTTGGAATTGAACATTGACAAAGGAGGATTTTTGTTTGTTCGGTTTTTGAAAGTTTTGCAAAGAGGATGGTGCTTTTTGTTATTTTGTTCTGCGAGAAGTTTTGAATGCTGTGTAAAAGTGTTTCTGAATGGATCTGTTTAAATGATGAATTGCAAACGCAGTTTTAAAGTCGGTAAAGTTATTTTATATTACTTGTGTGTGTTTTATATTACTTGTATGCGCTTAAATATAAGTTAGTTTTATTAATAAATAAATTTGCACTTCTATGAATTATAGAGTTACTTAGATGATTTGATTATAATAATTATAATTGTGTAATTATAATTAAACTATGTATTTAAATTGAACTTTGAAAAGTTTTCTTTAAAACAATGAACTTAATTATTAAGTTCATTGTTTTAAAGAAAACTTTTCAAAGTTCAATTTAAATAGTTTAAAAGCTAATCTAAGTTTGAATAGTAAAGTTTAAAGTTATAGTGTTGTTCTACGAGTCTGGCTAATTTATCTGAGACTGACATTTGGAAATTCAAATCTTATCTTTTATGAAGAATAATGATGTAGATTAATATTTATTAAATTGATTAAGTTTTTGAGTGTGGGAATTCTTTTGGACACTTATTTTGCCTACATTTTGATGGAGTAGAAGTATCAGTAGAAATCCGATATATTACTTAGATTTAAAATCACTAGGGAGCTGACCTTCAGCAATAATTAATGAGGTTTCAGGATTGCAAAAGAGTTTGTCTTAAATTTTTGATAAATTGAGAAAATGTGTTTCTTAGACAGAAAGATAGAGAATTTTGAACTCTATCGCTATGTATCAATAAGTAAAAATTTACCATTTGAGGGTTAACGGCTTTCTAGTTAAAGGACGGTGAGGTGACAGAGAGGTGTGCCTAATAGTAGACCCACATTTTTCCATTAATGTTTTAAGTTCCATGTCATAAGGGGCGAGCCTATTGCCATCAACCGGGCACAAATCACAGACTCCGTAGCTGCTACAGAGAAATTCCTAATGGGAAAACCCAATAACACTTTACCCCACCCTGTAATGGAACCTAGGACCTCATGCTCAGCAGTCGCGCTTACGATCACTAGATCAACGAGGCAGTCCTGAGAAATTTTTCATAGAAAATTCCAATAACACTACCCGATCTGGGAGTGGAACCCACGACCCCATACTCAGTAGTGGCGTTTGTGACCACTCAACCAACGAAGCAATCAAGATTTGGAAAGACATAAGAAAATTAGTTTACCCATCACTATCCAAACCCTGCACGCCGCCGCTTAACCCTGACGATGCACGCGCGACCTTCCATCTGTATGACGAACGCTTAGAACAATAACAATTATGTCACTTTGTATAACATATGTCTTTTTACCTTACTCTAGTTATTACAAAGATGGCGGACTGCCGTCTGCTATGAGTGCATCTTTGTTTTTAGTGCAATTAATCTTTATAACGAAATCAAAGTAACGCCACTAAGACTTGCAGATGTATCTTAACCGCTTCTCAAGTGGGAAGAGAACTTTGGTTTGCATTTTAATATTGTAGCGACATTACAAAAAAGTACTACAGCAACATAGCACAAAAATTACTACAGCGCCATCTATGACACAAATAAAGAACTAACATCCGTGACTTAAGACCATATAGAAAAACCCGACAACAACTGTCGGGCAGTAGCCCACCAGACCACACCCGTCTGGTCGTAGGATCCTCCCTTTTGAACTGGGGATGAAGAACTCTACACATTGTTCTTCATCCCCCTAAAGTATCATTAGCCTAATATGCTGTCAAATTTTCTTCGATTTTAAACTTAACCATCAACATTTTATGGATTCAAATCATTTGGAGAAATTTGACAGTTTGGGGTAACCTGATGCGCTGGCGACTGTACATAGGTCTCTTGCTGCGTCACATAACCCCTCCTCCGCTTTCCGCATGCAGTCTGTTCCAGTCTTTTCCAAGTCTATGTTAGTCGGTCCACCTAGCTGGAGCAGGCGCACGGCAAGCTTGCCAATATGCGGCCTCCACTCTTCGTTGATGTTGGTTTGCTCCCTGACTGATGTGATTTTTACGCATAAATTCATCTTAGCATAGTTAAAATGGAAAGCAGCGGTGGCCCAGTGGTGGTGGCCCCGACTTGCGAGCAGTAAAGCCGTGGATTCGAAAACAGGCAGGCGCGTTGCTTTGTGTAATTTACTTCATCACCATTGCTCTCAAAACGGTGAAGGAAAACATCGTGAGGAAACCGGCATGTCCTAGAACCAACAATTCGAAGACAGGTGACATCTACCAACCCGCACTGGGCCCGCGTGGTTTATTATAGCCCATTCCCTCTCTTAGAGAGGCGGCAGTGTGTCCCATCAGTGGGAACATTATAGGCTGTTATTCTAGTTGAAAATTATGATGACGAATACCAATAATTCAAAAATTTGATTATTTTTGTATGGAACGTCGTAGTCTCCAAAGATTTGTTTTAAAATCTTTTCGACATAACCTCCTAAATTACTGCAAATTCACATGTTTTTTTATGTCAGTCCCTTTGCAAATGACACCCTCAACCATCATTACAGTTCGGAACTACTACATATCCTGATGAAAAACTATTATATTCAATCATTGTCTAAAATTTTTGAAAAATCATCCCTGTATTTGAAAGTTTTTATGAAACTTCATAATTTTTGCCATGGGAAACTTCACTACACACGGCTTGTATTGTAATTCTAGAAAATTACTATCTTGTGTCGATTCTCCAGGGTTGTGCTGTGCCACTCAAGCAGCACCACGTCATCCTTGCAGTTGAATATCAAATTAGCTCGTGAATAAAATCGATATCTTCATACCATTATATCGTAATTAGAGGCTGGTGTCACTTCGCATGCGTTCTTAATGCCATAAGTATGGGTTGGGGAGGAATGAGGTCGGAGGTGAAGTCAGAGGGGCCGTTATTATGTTATTATTATAATTTGAATGCGAACACGAGTATTGGATAGCTACTTCAGTAGTATAATGAAGTAGTGGACAGTCCGCCTTTCTAGCAACTGATGGTGACTTTGCAATTTTTTGTATTGGAAGACAAACTTTTCCTATGTTGCGTCAGTTTTCAGTCTAATCACTTTATCATTGTGTGTGTCCCCTAAACAATATTAGATACTCTATTAGAATTTCAAAAGATATGATATGCCATGCTATGGTACGCCATTTGAAAGATAATTTTATTCAGCTTCAGAAAAGTTGAGGTTTTTAGTTTTATTCACCAAGGCATAAAATAAAAGTGGTTAATTGCAAAGAGAGAAAAATGAGTTTTGTTACAACGTTAAACAATTTTATCAGAAAAAAACCCAATTCAATTTTTAAAATAACTTAAAACCTGGTGTTGCCCGCCCTTGCCCTGATGACAGCTTGCATGCGGTCCCTCATGGACCTTATTAATTTTACCACGGTTTCTTATGGAATGCTGTGCCATTCCTCAAAGACGGCATCTTGGAGGTCTTGAAGAGTGTTAGGGGTTGGATCTCGGGCTCTCAAGCACAACATTGCAGAATCGATTGCGTAACGAAGTTGACACAATGAAACGATCGTCTCGGATGTGCAGAGTTGCCTGCCAGATCCATTTCTTCGGATATAGCCACCAGTCTCTTGGAACGATTGAAACACTCGACGAACGGAGAAACGACTTAAATTCAGTAGTGCAATCACTTGAGCGGCTTCATCTGCAGTGGTATTCATTTTCAGGGTAGTTTTTCTTACAGGAGTTGTTATTTGACCTTGATCGGCCATTTTACACCCTTCTAGGGTGGTGCAATTAGTGAAATGTTTAATGCGTATTTTAACAGCAGTTAGTTAACGGCTCGTGCTCTGAAGAATTGTGTTATTTATGAAATGTAACTGTTGTTAATTTGAAGACCATTAAAATACTTTCAGCTGATAGTAAAATGTATGCGTTGATAGATGGACCGGCTTTAATGCCATTTTCGGAGAGGTGCGAAATTTTGTGACGCCGAGTGTAGTTTGCAAGCTCTCAAAATAGCGAACTAATAGCATTTTCTGGAGGTATCGTCTCTTTGGATCACATTCTCTATCTTCTTCAAAAGTTAACCACCCATAGCATAAGGTTGGAGGCTTGTGGCCTTCTCCCTCGCCTACTGCCTCATTAGGCTTGTAGTCGCAAGTGCGACTGCTGAGCCTGAGGTCCTTGGTTCGATTCCCAAATAAATATCATGCCGTTATGTTCAAAAACTGCAATCGCCATGACACTTCCTCATATACCCACAGGGCCTCCTAACTAAGCAGACGACAGAGTGTCTACCAAACACAAGTCACAAACGAAGTTATAAATATTCAGAGCGCGTTCTAATGTCCGTGGTATTAAGTCGATCATACGAGCGGACATCATAAAAATATTGATAGTATGCTTCATGGTTTTAACTGGGAGATTGACATTATCATTGAAAAATCATGAGAGAGAAGATAATTTTTTGCTTGTCCTATTGTCTGCACGTTCCAGGAACTGATGATATGATATGTTTTTTTTCTTCTATGTAATAGGGGGGCGAGCCTTTGCTGCCAACCGCATACAAATCTAGACTTCAAGGTGCTACAGAGGAATTCTATGTCGTAATGAACTAAACTTTCAGATGAATGTTTTCCGCATGATTTGGTTTGCTCTCAACCCTTTTTTCCGGATGTGAAATCATCAAATGAGGGGTTCATTTGATGATTGAGGAGGGGTCCCGCTCTGGGCGAAAGGGAGTGTCAGGCTTGTACTGACTAAAACCCACCCATGTTACTTCTTAGCTCTTTGTGTTCCAGGACCGCGGTATCTCTTTCGAACAGTCCCACAGCCCCGGCTGCTTTCAACCCCTGAAGATGCAAATGAATATTGAAACTTGATTTTCTGATTATAACAGACTGTCAAAGTGCATATAACATCACGTATGTGTTTCCACGGGTTTGGCAAAAGTGTACGATAGGACACCCACATTTCGCTAGATAAGTTTAAGTCCCATTTAATAATAAAGGGCGAGCCAATTGCCATCAATTGGGTATTACTAAACAAAACTAAAAATGAACAGCTAAGCGTAGTTGCGATACGTTTTCATCAAGTCCACAAATAATCACAAGTGTCAGGTCTGATACAGAGATTCTCAGTAATCTATCTTTTTATCATAAAACTGAAATGAACCCAGGACAAGTCGAAAGAAGAATCACAAAACGCCATTTCTCCACCCACACAATTCTTGCTCAAACACAATTAGCAACAACGCTTAGCACTCTCGAAGGTGTCAGGTTCGACTCCCGTCCCGGGTAACGTGACACTTGCCGGGAACTACTTCCGTTAGCTTTCACATCCGGTTGAACTTTATGGATATTGTTGCGATCTTCGGATAGTTTTTTTTGTAAGTAGGTAATTGTTAATAGCGTGTGACAAAGTTGAGATTATTGAGTTACCTGACATAATGGCGGATGACTTGACGGATGTCAAGACAGGGTCAATGGGTGACAAAGGTGAATTTTTACCCACGCTGATTTTTTTATTCATTTATGTGGCGGTAGTAGGAACAGGTAGACGGTGGTCTACCTGATCAACTGTGGGATCGAAAGGGGTAACTTTGAGGGGATGACGGGAGTGGTTGGATGACTGTAAACGACTACAAAAGGCCGCAGTAACCAACCTAGGGCAGTCCGGCAAAATAGGTAATTTCAGGTTAGAACTGTAACCAAATGCTCTTATATCAAAATTGGTTGCATCGTGTATTCAAATGACCGTCATCATTCTGCATTTCTATGGGGTTGCGGCTACGCCGAAGTTTGCCGAAATATACAGAGTGCAAGCGGACTCTTCACGAAGCGCAAAAAATATTGCTGGGAAACAAACTATTTTTAATAAGTGTGTAATAAGACCAGCTTGAACAACACATCGTTCAATCGAAGGTGCTATCACGAATCTATCAGCATATATTACGGGTACATCCGCGACGCACGACGTCAACTGGCGGCGCGCAGTCTGCGCCCGCGCATGCCAGTCTAACGCGTGATTTTATGCGCAGTACCAGCCACGATGATAGGGAAAACGTATGCTGATAGTAATTGTGTCAAGTGATTCCACAATGCGTAGTTAGTCAAGGAGCTAGTCCACTTGGTTCTGTATTTGATTGGTTGGATGCACTCAGTTGCTTAATTTAGAATTTGTAGTTGATAACGTGTCAAACTTTCGCCCTCAAAATGTACAATTGCTCACGCCTTTTGCTTTCTTTATCGTGTGGTTAGTGCCTAACCGTGTGATGACGCCTAAGGGCCTCTTTTGCTTAAGGATATCCAAGGAAACACCTGGACTAATCAAAAAACAACCCGACTCCCGTACCCGGTCGCGTATCATATTTTAATAAAATATTCAATAAATACGCCTATAAGGTTGAAATGATATCGACAGTTCATGCTTCATTAGTATCTAACCAAAGGTTGAAAGGTGTCTTAAGATGAGTAGTAGTAATTAATATACTCAGTAATTTTCTTGATTAGTTTTCTCAAGAAATACGGTATCAGCATGGATTGATTACTTAGCATAATTATTAGAATCAGCCAATAAAGTTCCCACTGCTGAGACACAGGCTTTCTCGCTGGGACAGGGAGTAGGCTATAATCCCCGACGTGGGTCCAGTGCGGGTTGGAAAATGAGGATTTCACATGCCATTGAAGTTTTTGGTCTAGGACATGCTGGATCCCTAACGATGTCACTCTTGACTGTTTTGAGCTACGGAAAGCCGGTCAAAAAGAAATGTAACCATGTTTTTTCTCAAACCTGCACAATGCATGGCCAACATATTTTATATTCGATTTTAGAAAAGCTACCAAAAACATTCGGTAAGCGGGTCAAAATAATCGTAAAGTTAGGTGCGCCCGCGCCGACCGGTCCCAATGGCAGGTGCTGCGCGTTCGTGCGCGAGCGAGCGTGTAACGGTGTAGAGATGTTGGTGGAGAATGTGTGGGGTAAAATATTGTAGCTTGGAGGTTCGGGACGAGGTTTGTGAATCTAAACCTGGCATGTATTATCCAAATAATTAAGACATCTCTGACTTGAGGTCTTCTTAGCGTGTAAATGACAAATATTTTTTTGAAGAGAAGTTTAAATTGGTGGTTGAAGAGCAGTTTCAGTTAAGAGGGTCTCTTTGCCGGGATGCTGGCAAATTCATTCAATGGAGTTCTCTTTCGGAGGCCCATTTGCACCAGCTTTTGCACTGGCTGGGCTCTGAAATAGGTCTTAGGAATCGTAAAACTTTCCCCATGATCTATGCTTTCGTTCTAAAGCTCGAATCCGCTCTAAAGTTTCAGAAACTGGTTTTCATTTCTTCTTCTACAGTATTTTGACTTGCATATTGATGCAAAGACAAAAAGCAGAAGTCAAAGGAATAGTCACCACATTTACCGGAATGGGTAATGTGTTGAAAATATATTTATCTCCCTTTCAAAACTGAACACCCAATTTCAAAATGAGGCCAGCAACTTCACTCAAAACTCACGGGACCACAATTAGTACTAAAAGGACCAGATTGAACCAGTCGACGTTAAGAAATCGCTGTTTTGTCCTAACACAACAGGTGTATTTTCAATGAACAGTAATAGTGGGTAATTATTACATTAAGTATGTATATGGGCATTGAATGCTTTTAACTTAAATATAGGTAAGAATATGGATATATTCTTGAATTATTAGGGTAAGTTTTAAAACGGGGAACTATTTATTGCTGTGGCTATAAGCGTGGCAATTTTTTCTGTTTCAAGTATCTGACATTCCAACTCCTTACTATGAATGTGTTGTAAATGATAGCATGACAACTGTCAAGAGTGCATGGAAGTATGAGACGTGTTCTCTGATCCCCATTAACATAGACAGGAAGATGATGAGTGGATTGATAGACGATTGGAAATTCTAGTATTCAGCTATCTGGTTGTTACACCTGCATCCTTGAGATTTCTTTCTGTTTCAAAAGTGCAATACAGCATACGGCAGCTAACTCTTACTAAGCCAGTTTTGAGCAACAGGACCCTAATTTACGTACCCAAAGACCAACAACCGAATCGCCCTATGCAATGGAACGAAACCGGTAAAATGTGGGTGTAAAATACTCCACGGTGACATATTCGTGGAAAAATGGGGTGAAGACGAGTATTTCCATGTTTTTATCAATTCAAACCCCTTTTAATATTTATTAGACACGTCAGTATAAACTAAGCCATTGAGAAAGCACCACGTCACACAAACCACCCGCCCTGTGATTTAAGAAATTAATAATATGTACACACGGCGGTACCTGAAGCTGTACAGTTCCAGTATAACTTGGCCTCGCTTTGTATAGATTTCCTATACAATGACAGATCCGCCTAAACCGGTTTTCTATAGCTTTATTGGCCGTCGTGCGTACATACTCGTATATTTATGTACAGACCCTGTATTTTTTTTTTACTTATTAAATTTAGTGGGGCTGTTTTCTGTAATTCGGTGGGCGGATTTTGAATTAATATTTAATCAATTTTAAGTAAACTTATGACAGAAAACAATGGTAGGACTTTTTTAGTCTTCCGCATTACAATTTCATAGATAATGGGTGTAAAAATAACCTTAACGAAGCCGAAAGGCACGTGTTCTCCCCGTCATTGCGACCATTTTTTGTTGAAGACCACACATGGAAACCGTCTAGTTACCGAGCAGTTCCAGTAGTGCGCGTAGCAAAAGACTAACAAAAAGGGTAGACAGTTTTGTATGCACCTAACAATTTATTTACCATCCACCCGCATTCTCCAGTCATCCCGCGATCATGGCGTTTGCAACAGCGTTGAAATATCGGGATCTCAGATAATCACGGAAGATATCCCGTAAGTGAAAATGTAAGTTTATTTGTAAACCCTGAAAGCGTAAAACAGTGTCGGTTTGATAATGAATCAGTTCTTAAGCTGTCCTACCGTGTCAATAAAATTACAAGTTTCTGTTTTGTCGTCAATGGCATTTGTCTCTGCTGCGGCTGAAAATCGTACAGCTACCATTCCATCAAGTACATATGTGTTAATCGTAGCCATCGTTCAATGCCGATGTGCGGGCTCGCTCTTCTCAGTGGAATCATTTTTTTGCGCGCTACCTAAGTGCGGTAAAGACTCATCTATCGATTTAAATCTTTGATCACGTTCACTGACTGCATTTGTGGTAAAACACGTATAAAATATGTTTCATCAGTTATTAAACAAATCGTTTTCTTGATTCTTTAGCCAGCTGCTTCCAAAGTCCTGAGTTTATTTAGCCACCAAATGTTCGCCACTCTCAAAAGCATATCATAGTATTAATAGTAAACATACTCCTACGAGCGTGGTATGCGAGTGGCATAGCACATCGCGCCGTATGACAGGTGGTGGTCGGCAGATGTGTGGGGTCAAGGACGCGGGTTCGGTGTCCCCGGTGCCCGAGTCCATACGTTTTTATTGCATTTTTTGAAATTGTAATGGCTGTATTACGGCTGCACTTGGTTCAGGAATGCAAAGGGATCGATCGAACGCTAAGTTTTAGTTGTCGAGGGTGGCCCATGGATGGATGGCGGTCCATTACATATCAGAGACATGCTGCCTCGCAATGCACGTTTAGCTGATGGTCCCGACTGTCATATGTAGATCTATGACAATCATTACGGGATGGGCAGAAGATCAAAAATCTGACAGTCGATATCGTGTCGTATTATCCAGTAAGTTGGTTGTGGAGTTCAGATAGGCAGTCGTTCCATATAACATACTGGTGTTCAGCTACATGCGGTAAGACTGGAAGCCGACCCCAACATGTTGGGATAAAGCTAGGCATAGCCAGCTACCATTCAGCAATCATTCTCTCACATTCATTCTTTCATTTATAAGAAACTAGAAATAAACTCAACTCCCCATCCCCACGTCATCTTGAAGGGGTTGTGGTGACGCAATAGTTACGCTTGGGGTGATAGACGTAACGGGGTTAAAGACGGGTGAATGAGGATAACCGATGAAGAATATTGTTTTACAATTGAACGCATGTTTTTTGCTCATTTTGATGGGACAGTAGGAAAGGGGTTAATAAAGTGATATAGCTTTAGTAAGCTATAAATATCTTTGAGGTATTAATACACGTTTTTATAAACTCCATGCGATTTATCTATAAAAACGAATTGATTTGATTTTCCACGCTCGGCTCAGTGCTGAGGGTTCAAATTCAAACAATGCAATGATTAGGCATCCATTCAGTTGTCACTTTAGTCACTATCACGCGACATTCATCGACGGCGTCCGACGGTTTGTCCGTACGAAAAAAGTCCAAAGTATGGGACACCGTATGCATCCTTTTGCATCTTGCGTGACAAACGCGCTTCCGTACTTCGTGCTCGTTATGAACGGACAAATCGTCGATCAATCAAAAACGAACACCCTAACACATGCACAAGAATCTCGCCACCTAAGACCTAACCCGTCGCTCGCTACACAATTGCGCACGTAACCCTTCGCGTGCAATCCGGGTGGTCGCCACCAAGGCAGACAACCTGACACCCGATCAGCTGATTCCCACGTACTACTGCTGTAGTTATACACTGTGTAGGTACATCCTTTTGTGTTTTGTGTAAAGGTGTCACGTTGCCGCGAATACGGGACGATTATTGGAGGTTGGCTTTTGTTTCAAATATTTTGGTACCTATGAGGTTTACGAAATCTAAAGTTTTACAAGACGGATGAATAAAAATCACATACACCCGTATCTATAAACAAGTCAAAGTCGCTTAAAGTTATAGTGAATTTTGTCATAAAAGACATCCATTTCTTAAATTGACAAAAAATCTGTCATCTGGCGGTCATATATATATGTCCTAAGATATGTGAATACGTTCTATAGTTTCTACCCACCCCCTAAGGGGAAAACGCTTGAGTTTATGTATGTATGTCTATGTATGTAAAGAAGCCTTTGTTTGTATCAAATCAGCTGTGTTATTGTGAACAAAAACAGTATCGTATGGCCAGCAATATCGTGGAGAGTGCTCTCTGGAATTTAGAGCAAAAAAGGTGAATGCGTTTCACTTTTGAGGTTTCTGACCTGAGAAATGGTTCTTTTTAATGCATTTTGATAAAAATGTGCAGCTGGAGTTTGCTGGCATTTGAGGTGAAAATGATTTCTCAAACTTTATACTGTACATTCTCAATAAACAAGGTCCAATGACTCTACACAATGTGAACTGAGGTAGTCGGTTTACAAAGACCTCTTATGTTCTTAGTATTTCTACTTTTTAGGGTTCCGTACCCAAAGGGTAAAACGGAACCCTATTACTAAGACTTCGCTGTCTGTCTGTCTGTCTGTCTGTCTCCAGGCTGTATCTCATAAACCGTGATAGCTAGAAAGCTGAAATTTTCACAAATGATGTATTACTATTGCCGCTATAACAACAAATACTAAAAATTAAACAAAAAATATTAAGGGGGGCTCCCATACAACAGATATGATTTTTTTTGCCGTTTTTATAGATAATGGTACGGAACCCTTCGTGCGCGCGTCCGACTCGCACTTGGCCGGTTTTTTCATATTATTCTAAATTACTCTAACAGTCAATTTGCACACGGAAATGGCTTAATTATTTAGTAAAATATTAATTATGTATTTATCTTTTTATCAATGACACCCACGACACCTGGGAATAGAATCCAATGTCAAAATGTCATCGTCATTAATTAAGATCTGACTTGATATAATTTTATCATTAAATCTGTTTTTAAACGTTTTAAACATCCTCTAGATGACCTAGCAATCTAATTGTAACTAATATTATAAATGCGAAAGTAAGTTTGTTTGTTACCTTTGCACGCTTATCACTGAACCGATCATCCTGAAGTTTTGTATATACGTTGTCAGGTGTACAGAAACGGACATAGGGTAGCTTTCATCCCGAAAAAAATACTATTCCGAGGAAAACCACAATAACGATGATAATTAGATGACGCCACGTGTCTCACGAATCATGATTGAATTATGTTATTACAAGCAGAGTACAGATTCCAGCACATCAACCTACCTAAAATTGACAAATTTTCCCAATCAACCTTGAACCTAATGTTTTAGTGATAAAGTTGAAAATCTACTAAAGAAATTTGACAGATTGTAGTAACTTGATGTAGACTAAGCCTGTGTTTCCACCAGATATTAGCGAGGATGCGTAGCGAGGGATGTGTGTGAAACTAACCAATAACATCGCTTCTTTTCACAGCTTGAGCTACTCTAGCTATGCGATTGGTTAGTTCCACACACATCCCTCGCTAGGGTGTCACACATACTGCCCGTTCTTTACTCGAAAAAGTTTTTTAAATAAAATATTCTCCTCTCGTAGTCCTGCTTCTATAAAACCGCGCCAAAATCACCACGCTTCGCCATCCAATATATTATTATGATTGAATAGCTTATGCCCGCGGCTTCGCCCGCGTGGAGTTCGGTAAGGTCCCTCTACCGGGATAAGAAGTATCCGATGTCTTAATCCAGGTTATAAACTATTTGTGTGCCAAATTTCATTCAAATCTGGTCAGTAGTTTTTGCGTGAAAGAGTAACAAACATCCATCCGTCTCTCTAGTATAATGCATTGACAATCAACAACTAACAACAATTGATACAATGAGCACACCTTGCCACTTTGATAGACCGAAACTTCTTAATATTCAATGCACTTGTCAAAAAATAGGACAGTTGCCAAACCCTTTTACAATATGAATATATGTTGTACATACATACAACCAAATTGTTACCTGGACCTTTCACTCAAATAAAATTTCGCCGATTCTTTGGTCTTTCAGTTGTTTGCCAAGGGATTTAAAGCAAGGTGCTAAATATAATTCTATGGGATCCATAGACCGTGTGTAATTTTGCAATTATTTTTTTCGTACTTTGTCTTCGTTGTCTATGGCGGCTTTGCGGTTAGATTGCTTCTTTAGGGTGGTCGTGCACAAGTGTTGCAAATTAGCGGAAAGTTAGTCATGTTGAAATTGTTTTTTTTTTATGTAATTTTTTGGCGGTTTTGAAAGGAAGTGATTTTGAAATTGATTCTTGTGTCGGCTTTGAAGTGTGAAGATTTTGATTGTTTAAGATGATTGGATGTAATAGAGAATAAATATCTGATAGCACGTTTAGACTGAAACTAAGAAATAGGATAAGTTCCAATAGTATTTAGTTTTCATTTTATGATTTACCATGATACGCACGACTAGACTTGAACTCAAGAGTGTTCAACAAAAAATCTAACTTTAATTCAATTCCATAGTATCACAAAACCTTGGCAGTAAAAACACGCTTGTAAATAGAAACTTATCGACCCAAAATCAATTAAACAAACCAAAGTGAAAAACTAATTAAAAACAAGTGACAACCAAACAGCAGTGAACGAAACAAAACAAAGTGCAAAGTGATGCGTCCAAACAAATGCAAGAAATTCAAATTCAAATGACTTCATGACGAAAATGGCGCTTCGGCATGACGTTTCTAACATGGACTCCACATTTAGTCTCCCTGCGGAGCCTCCTCCGATATCAGAAATTATCTACGAACCTAGAACAGACTTAGCAACCGAATACTTCAATACGTTCAACCAAATATGCGAGAACTACCGAAGTGACTCCGACGTCAATCTTCGGCAAACTTCGGACAGTCTTCGGTTATCTTCGGAGATCCTCGACGGTGTGAGATCGGAGTATGTTAGCACAGACTTTAACGGGAAAGACTATGAGTTAAATGCTCAGAAAGTGTTTTTAAGTGGCAAAGACGAGCATGTGTTCCAATTTGGGCAGCCTGACGCATCCGCGTTGTTGAGGCATAGGGCGAGGAGAAGATACAACGAAGAGCATGGCTTGCAGCCGCCGGCGACTACTAGTCAGGAGAGTGGGGTAAGTGGTCCATCTGGATCTTTTAACATAGATTTTGTTCCTGGACTATTTGTAGCGAAGATTCATTAATCAAGAAGCATATTTTCTTGAAATTGGATTAATCAAAGGAAAATCTCGTCATCGGAACGAGTTTTTTTGGTGAAAACTCTTTCTTCTGGTGGTCCAACAATTTAGTATTACGTGTGCAACGTTGATAGGCATAGATGGTCTGCCTCGTACCCAACCCAGCAGTATAACAATCAAAGACCTGTTCTCCTAAGTGCTTGTCGTCCGGGACCCTTTTTTTTTTTTTTTTTTTTTTGGGGGGTGAGAAATCATCAAATGACTCCTCCCGCTCCGGGCGGAGCGGAAGGGAGTGTCAGACTCTTACTGACTAAAAAACACCCATGTTCCTTCATTGGCCCTTTATGTTCCAGGGCCGCGGTATCTCTTTCGAACAGTCCCGCAGCCCTGGCAGGCCATCGTCCGGGACCCTGTCGTCCCAAGTCAGAGACTGTACCAGTTCCTCTTATAGTGTGTAGGAAAGAGATGGAGCTACATAACGTATAACTGCATCTCTTTCGCACACTGAAGTAAGATTAAAATAATACAGCTATATGAGGTTGTTGTCAAGGACTGGAAAGCCGACTTTAGATCTTACTTTGTCATAACAATGTCAATTATCTGTCTTGCACCTGGTGCTGCCAAAAGATTTAAAAAAGTTTATTTTGCCAATACTTTGCAACATGCCTAAAAACAATCCTTACTAATGCCAATAATTACTCTGTACTACCACTTGATGGTTCTTGGCAATGAGAGCATTACTGAAAGAAAATTATTTCAGCGATAATTACTCACCGTGTTGTGACATATTTCAGTATCCATCATCATACTGTAGGCCATACATCACTGGTCACAAAACAAGTATAAGATGGCCTCTTATTCTATTGAAACTCAGGAGTACTCTAGGCCAGATCAACGTCTAAGTGACTCTGCCAGGGCTGCGGGACTGTTGGAAAGAGATACCGCGGCCCTGGAACACAAAGGGCAAAAGAAGGAACATGGATGGGTTTTAGTCAGTAAAAGTCTGACACTCCCTTCCGCTCCGCCCGCCGGAGAGATTTGATGATTTCCCGTCCCAAAAAAAAGGTCTAAGTGAGTCCATTCGGGTCATCATCTGCCTAGCCTTTATTCCTCACTTTGTTGGCATCAGCACCCATCCTAACCGAATGCTGCTGAAGACCAGTACATTATATCGAGCAACTGCCAATGGATGCGATGACTTCCATCCGCTGGATGCGAGACGCACGGGACCGGTCAACGTGGCGACACTTGAGGCAGGCCTATGCCCAGCAGAGGACGTCTTTCGGTTGAAATGATGATGAACTGCCAACTCAGTCACTGAATAACACGATACCGCTTGGTAAGATTAAGACTGGTTCCAGACTTTCGGGCTTCTGACTTCTCGTAACAACTGTCAAAGGTCTACAAGTGACAGCTGTGCTGGTACCAACCACTTAACGTGCTTTCTGATACCCTCCGTGCTCCGAAGAATGCTCAGAAGGCACAAGCCGTCTATCATTTGTAGATCTTTAACAGATCAAAGATTTACAAATTAGACCAGTAACTTGGTTGTGGAGGTCAGATAGGCGCTCCAAATAAAATACTGGTAATACAGCTGCATCAGGCTAGACTGGAAGCCGACCCTAACATAGTTAGGAATAGGCTAGGCAGATGATGATGACGCTAGGCCAGCCACCAACGACATATTTCTGTACTGATCATCGCACACGCGCAAGGCGTACTATCTCTAGTACTATTAGACAACCGTGCTTCGTCCCACGCTGGCTAAAATTAGCGGCAGTCAATTATACTGGTCACAAACATACAAACAGTGATGTTAATACATTGAATTATGTTGTGGATGAGAAGATTTGAGCGGCTGAAGATGTACCGAGAAGTGTGACGTAGAACGGAGATTCACAAGAGGTTTCATGTTCGTAGTCTACATGATCTACCTCATCTTCCTGCCTTTGTCCCATGTTACTTGGGGTCGGCGCAACACGTATTTTTCTTCCATTCTCCTCTGTGAATCCGTATCTTGTTAGCTGTCTACACTACAGTCTTTATGTAGCGTAAATGCTTTTCATATACGAAGAAGAAAACAGGGTTCCATAAAGTTGGATATTGCGTGTTGTTGATTTAAGACCTAAAAGCAGGAAGTAGAATTTGTGCCAATCTGAGGAAGCTGGATGACGTTTCGGAATATAATAGCAGACTGTCTGTGGGATCAACTTTTATTTGAACTTGATTTAGATGACTGCCTCGTTGGCAGAGTGGTCGCAAGCGCGACTGCTGAGCATGAGGTCCTGGGTTCGATTCCTGGGTCGGACAAGTGTTATTGGGTTTTCCATTAGGAATTTCTCAGCAGCAGTCACAGCCGGATTGCTTGCCTGGTACTATTTGTGCCCGGTTGATTGCAATAGACTCACGAGTCACATGTAATGGGACTTAAACATAACTGGCGAAATGTGGGTGTACTATTAGACACACCTCTGTCTAACCCTTCGGAGTTTACAGGCGTGATGTTATGTTTGTGTTATGTAGATGTATTGTAGTGTGTTTAAAGACGAACTACATAACATAACGCAACAATGTCTGTTTCTCCAAAGGATAAGGTAGAGATGTACCTACCATAAAATGAGAAGATCCCGATGGAAACACCAACACTGCTCGACCTGGAAACCGAACCTAACACTACCGCCCGACTAGACGAACGCGGCACTGACTGACTATCACTACATAAACAATGTTTTCCTCTTGATAACGAGGCTGATTAGAAGACAAAAACATCCTAAGACTCCAAGATAACTTCTACCATCCAAAAATGTAAGCCTACAATCAACATTTTTTGTTGAACACCATTCAGTAATTCTATATATTCCTTTAGCCGCCAGTTTTGACATTGCTTAATGGATTTCTGTAATGTGATACCAGCCAGCCATCTTGAATCGGTGATACATTGTGAACGCCCCTTCTTAGGGCGGTAAATGATTTTAGAAAGTCAATGTACAAAAAAGTTGGAGCAAAACGTTACTTAAAATTGCGATAAAAAAATTGGCATCTGCTGTAACGTTGCAAAATAGGGCTTCGAAGATAAAACATTGATTTGATTTAAACATACTTATAGGTTCTCATAGCCGAGTGCAGTTAGACAAAAAATACTCAAAAGGTGGAGCGAAGTTTATATTTCCCCACTTGTATCAAAATGTATTATTTTTTTACGTATTTCTGTTTTCCAAGTTCACGTCCTGATCCTTATTTATTTGGGGCGGACACAGTACCTATGTCTTCTTCCGAACTTTTCTATTAGTTGTCATCTCAGTACTTATCACTTTTTTTCTAGTCATCATGTTTCATAAAGTCCATCTATCGTTTCTTTGGTCTTCCACATTAATATTCGATACTCTCCTCGCAGCATTTTCCTCATTCCTCCTGCATCACATGCCCGTACCAAGACTACTGATTTCCAAACAACTTTTCAAATTCTTTACTGAAATATTAATTTAATTCAGCTCAATAAATTGAACCCCGTTGATTTGCACAATATTGTATTAATTTGTACCTACATCAGTGCACTTAGCCAGACGTTCAGAACAAATTATCCGAATCCAGTGGTGACTCATTAAAACATCTCTAAGAGTATAAAGTCGACTCTAAATCCGTTCCCGGCTTGTAATGAAAAATGATTTCATATGAATTACGTTATACGTAGTGATATTGGGATTTAAGTTATGAGCTGTCGCGTTTTTGTATCCGGAAGCGATTTTTTCAAATAAATAATTCCTTTGCGAGGTTTTTGTTAGGTATTGTTCTTACTAGAATTTATTCAAGGATTATTAATATGAATTTTGGCACTGATTATGTTTGCAAGCAAGCACCCTAAGCAAGTCAATTACTGCCGAACCGCAATGAAGATTAAAGTTGCAATTAAAACAACAGCAGACTTGCTGCTGTCGTTTTAACGAAGATTGTAGGGACGAAAAGACTTCTCAGAACGGTTTAAAAAAAAAGGTATTTGAAGAATCCGAGAGTAACTTAATTAAACGTTAGCACTTCTCGTAATTCTTAAGTGTTTGTGCAGACAATGGACTGTTTAACTGATAAGTTTAAACATAGTCCGTAAAGTGCACACAAAGATTTGAAATCGCTGCTATTATAAATGTAAACATTAACGTGTATTACACGTAAATGTTTTAGATTTAAAATTGCAGGTATTCAATTTTTCTGCACTTACTTAAACTACAGAAAAAATTATCAAAAAAATATTTATAGTGTTATTCTCGGTTCACTATCCATTTGCATAAAATGTTAAGACCTAATATAACTTAGCATAATTTTGTTTGGCATAATTATATTTTCGCATAATATAATTACGCATAACAGCTTACGCATAATTTTTTAAGCATAATTTCTCTAACCATAATAATGATGAAGCATAATATTCTAAAGCATAAATTTATTTAGCATAAAGTTCTAAAGCATAACTTTTTTTTGAATCAGGTAATAAATAACATATTAATATAATATACCGTATTGAACAATTTTGTGGGTTTTTTTTTCGCTGTAGGAAGCATGAAGCAAGCAAGCATGCAGCATGCAAGCAAGCATACAGCATGCAAGCAAACATGCAAGCAAGCTTGCAAGCAAGCATGCAGCAAACAAGCAAGCATGCAGCATGCAAGCAAGCATGCAGCATTCAAGCGAGCATGCAACATTCAGCAGGCAGGGTTTCTGTCACGGCTCCGGCGCTGCGGGCCTCCGGCGGCCCCACGCGTGCTTATCGTCGCAGATGGCTTTCGCTCACCACCGCAGCTTCGGCTTGTTGGCCGGCTTCGCCGGCCAGCCTCCGCCGCGGCGGCTCACTCGCAGCCACCTGCTCCTCAACCCGCGGGCCGCCTCGCCCCTACGCGCCTACGCGATTTTAAATTACACTCTAGGGGTAGGACAAACAAGACTACGTGGAGTCGGTTTAGCAGCAATTCGGTTCTGTCACTAACTTTTGTTGCACAGCATATTAAATTTTTAACCAACAATATTTTGTATGCCTAAATATTATTATGCTAATAGTCATTAGGCCTACTAACGTTATGCGAATCAAATTTATGCCAAAACAAATTAGTCTTTAAGATGATTATGCCAACATAAAATGTATGCCTAAAAAAATTATGCCGAAGTATTATTATGCCAAAAAAAATTGTGCCAAAATCGTTATGCCGAAGTATATTAGGACAAAGAACATTATGCGAAAAGAAGGGATCCCGTTATTCTCTTTACCACCGGTAATCGCTTCTAACTTACCCCACGCCGAACCAGTACGTGCAGCAGGAAGCTAGCGACGATGTGGGAACAATGATTTAGCATTGACTCATCGTCTGAAGTGTTAATTAATAAGTTTATTTTTACAAGTTATCTTAGTAATGCGGATGTGAGGATTGACTGGGCGGCTGGCGACTGCATTGTGCCTTATTGAGTTTATCGAAAGGGTGCAGTTTTGTGGGGCAAGATGTAGATACTCGTACATGTCAAGTAGGTATATTTGTCACTTCAATTTTTAGAAACGGACGGCTCGTTATTTGTTTAAAATTTCGTTGGCTCAAAACTGGGCCGCTTCCACGGCGTGCTCGGTAGCAGTGCGGAGGAACAGAGGGCAGGGTAGGAGGTGAAACATACTTTGCGGTAGGTCTTACCCACTCACTGTCTACCACCAAGCGAGCATCTTCCGTCTAACCTATAAATTATGGTTTTCCTACTCCTCCGCTATACTTTTCTGATTTATTTCGTTGCGGGATCCAAAACAGTTAAATTGTGTCTCTGTGACTTCGTCGAGCTTGATTGTCTCGGCACTTTTCTGGTGGTCGCCACTGTTGATTCTGGCTTTCAGAACTTACAGTGGTTTGGGAATAGTGTGGCCGGCGTGTTCCAAATAATCTTGCGTGGCCATGTTCCGTCCCAGAACCCCTTGAACCATCTCCTAATCCAAATGGAAGACGTAAATTCCTAACTCGTGAGGCTGTTCTGTGTCTTATCATTTTCTCCAAAGCACGGTTCAGATTTATTACTAATCTGAATAGTTTGCAATGCGTCAGCTCATATGTCCATGAAGAGTCGTCCTAAGCTCCACCCAACCAGGGAATGTGAAAGTATACTGTCTTAGGTCCTAATGAGCGGGCGTCGGTCCAACGTTCTTATTAAACCGATGCATTATTAATTGCTAGAGAACAGTTAACAACGGGTCTGAGGACCATTGTCTTGGGAAACGGTACTTGAGATACAGAAAGCAAGGATGCTCTTCTTATTCTAAAGGATGCTATACGTAAATAGTAATAATTGTGTCGAAACCTATCTTTTTTTGCTAAAAATGCACATTCTATCTGGGGCACATAGTAGCTGGTTAGTCCCAAAGCCAGCCATAGTATTATGGTAGTTACATGTCTCTTGGGATTTTGGAAAAGTTAATTATCGAACATAAAATTTGCTGAACATATGCAGCAAAATCAGGCTAGAGGGATTGGTGGTTCTCACAAGTCTTCAGCATTGCGGCTGACCAAGATGACAAAAGCTATGATTTGCTTTTGCTGTTATATACCTTATAATTTTAGAAAAACCGACTTCTAAAAAACACTAAAAAGAGAAAAAAAACTAGAGAGGTGTCAAGGGACACCCGGATGGAACGAAGTTCCTTTCGATTAAGTAGTGAAGGAATTGTAAAAAAAAAATTGGCACAAAAAAAAACCACCACCAGCAAATTAAATCAAATCACCCATGTTTGCAAATAAATAAATGATTTGATTGTAACCGGTTCACGATAGGCGAAGATATCGCTGAACATACACGCACAAAAAAAACTCATTCAATTGACAACCTCCTTTTGGAAGTCGGCTAAAAACAATCATGCTTACCAGAATCAGGGGTATATTGAGAAATACGTTTGCAGATACTTCTTACTTCAAAATCAAACAAACAGAAATTCATACTCCTTTAACCGCTACACAAAATGCACGACTTACGTTCACATTGACTATAAGCAAACCACCTGGTTTCACCCCATTGTTGCCTATCTACCTAACCTCCATAAGAGTCTGCGTGGACCATAACAGGCACGCGAACAATGGTTGCAAGTGTGCGCTGTACCATATTTGTTACATTGCGAGATCATGTCGAAAGTTTGTCGTGTGTGATTGCGATTAATGTGAGATTTGTCAACAGTCGTGTGTGTGTGTGTGTGTGCAGGTGGATTTACTAGTACACTTCACGGTAGTGTTATAATGGGTGAATGGGTGTCAGAATACCCTTAACGAAGCCGAAAGGCACTTGTTCTCCCCGTCATTGCGATATTTTTTTTGTTCTAGACCATACCTGGAGATATCGGGGGTCAAAGCTCCAACTTCTTACAATACATGTTTTTAATGTAAGACTTTAAACACCCCCAGGACCCCAGTACTATTCAATACATCCATCGGTACAATGTTTTGAGTATGTTACATTGAGCCCTACCGCAAAACGTGATTTTTCACCCCAAAAAAAAAACAGTCAATGTAGATTTTCTTAAATAATAATAAATTGTTTTATTTGGGACAACATAGGAACCATTTTTGTTAGTAAAACGCCTTATACACTACAACTTATACACTAGGATTAGTAACAAAAGAAGAACAAAGTTAGTGAGTCATGTATTTACGAGGCATTTCCTGCGGACAATGATTCCGCATGAGATGTCTCAGCACAGGAGCTCTCGGGTGTTCAGCCACGGCTTTCAGGATGCTATTGCTACTCCCCCGAATCCTCCTCACAAGCAATGCCACCTTTTTTCTGAGGATTGCATGAAAACCATCTGTATGCTATTGGGCAAACATCCCCGAGGCACTACAGAATCGAGGGAGTTTCAGCATCATCCTGAAAACATTGTTATATTGGACGCGCAGTGCATTTAGCAAACCAACATTTGCATTTTTTTGTGCATTTTAAAACATCCAAACATAATGTTTGGAGGTTTTAAGGTCCATTTTCTACAGTTCCCAACCACAAATCTACGACTAAATGGAATTAAATATAACAGCTCACAACTTAGGACGTATTATTGATAATAATATTTATCCGTGGTGCAAGGCAACTGGGCTTATCCCAGTTGTAAACGTCCTTTTGTGCCTATTGGCCTTGTTTCGTTCTGTCTCCTGCTGATATGGAGGGAAGTGGATATTATGGTTTTCCTACTCCTCCGCTGTTCTTCTCCGATTAATTTCGTTGCGGGATCCAAGACAGTTATTGTTTCTCTGAGATTTCGTCGAGCTTCATTGTCTCGGCGCTTTTCTCGCCGTCACTGTTGATTCTGGCTTTCAGAAGTTACAGTGGTTTGGGAATAGTGTGGCGGGCTTGTCCCAAACGTAGACTATACAATAATCGCAATCACAAAGCTTTCTCATCTGTCGCAACGCTCAACGCACAGATATGGCGCACACTTGCGACTCACTCTTGTGTTCACTGATATGGTGCGTGTCTGCTGTTAGATAGACCGGTGGCTTGCCAGCTGGTGGACAGGTATGTGGTGGTATTGATACAGTCTTCCTAACTTGTGTAGGTTGCTCCGAGGTTGAGAGTAGTGTTGTCAATTTAGCGTGCATTTTTCTACATGGGCATCGCATGTAGAAAATGCCTGTTAGAGCCACTTCTTTTTCAATTTAAAGACATCCAATGTGATCTCTCGTAGTTTTAAACTGGAAGTTACCATATCAAATTGGTTTTTAGTAACGTAACTGTACGAAATATGGGTGTACTATAGGTACACCTCTGCCTTACCCTTCGGGGATTACAGGCGTGATGTTATGTTTATAAGTTTTATTGAGAAACCGAAGTGCAGAATACCTTATATTTCCCTAATAAGTAACACAAAATTCCGAATATAGAACAGTTCCAATAAAATTCGTATTAGTCAGTAACTCAATAGAATAATCAGTGAATTATTTCGAGCCTCGGTCGGTGACTAAGTCTTCAGTATAATGTACTAAAGTAGATGTAAAGGGAACAATACTGTTGGCCTCGGGAGCTGCTCCTAATATGCAGTGCAGGTATTTTGCAATAGAACTGCAGTTTTTGAAAAGGAAAATGAAGTAGACGTTGTAGTTGTGAACGATGTGCTGTGTGTGACTACCTGTAACACGCTGTCCGTGTGGAGTTTTTGGTAATCAAATATGAAAAGTGTAAAGGCTTCACCAATTTGTGTACTGTTATACTGTATAAGGCTGCATTACCACCAGAGATTTATTTATTTATTTATTGACACACCAAAGACTTATTCATTGCGAGGATGCGTAGCGAGGGATGTGTTTGTAAAGAAAAGAACGAATAGAATCACTTCATTTACCCAGCCTCGCTCAGCGCAGCTCTAGTGGAAACGGCACGAGGTTTTTGTACATACAAAACGAGGAAAAGATGTGTACGAGGGGTGTGTGCTAGGGACGCGTGCGAAAAAATAGCAGTCACTAGACGGTGTGGTTACCGCTCGCATCTGAAACGAACCCGCAATACAACCTCGCACCGCTCAGCGGCCTACCACGTCTCTGATGGAAACGCTCACACCGTTCCACAGCCTCGCTCCGCCTCGCCTCGTCTCGCACGTCTCTGGTGCAAACGCAGCCTAACAATTGCAATACGATTACGGCTACACTGTCCAAAGTAACGAAAGTATATGCTTTAGAGCCTGCAACGTCGCACCAAGACGCGACTTGCGGGACGACTGCATTCACGCGCAAGTGACAAGTTAAGTGCGTGCAAGTCGCGTCTCTTGAGGACATGAACGGCACCTACGAGCATGGAGCGCTCTGTTCATGATCTATTCGTTATAGAACGTTTTTGAAGTGCTAATGAAACGGTCTGTTTCTTGAATCGCTGACTCCATATGTCAAGAGACACAGAGTACTCATACATGTTGCAGTAGATATAGTTTGAAATTCTGATCGATGTCTACCTATCAAGCTGTCAAACCGTGAAAATAAATAAATATTTACACTGCATCACATACATTTTTAACGTTACAGGTTGAATTGTGAGTGATGACTTGATTGTTCCATGTTTCATAAGGAAATACTTTCAGAATGGTATATTGATAAGCATGTAGAATTGTAGACGAAAACCAAAATACCAAATCCTTTTTAAGAAACAAAGCGTCTAAGAATGAGAAAAAAAAATCGTCCGTTTAGCTGAGTAATTTTTTTTCTTGTTATGGAATTACCCACAAGTTACCTTTACGCTGAATTGGGGTAGATCCTCATTAGCGCCATCATCTTCCTAAGCTTAATATCTCGTCAGGGCCCTGAAAATAATGACTTGCTTGTTGTTTCATCTTAATCATACATGTCTGCGCTCCAGGCATAAAATATCTGATCTGGCTCATCAGACTAATACATATTATTCTTTCTCTCTTCCACAGTACGGCAGCGATGAGTTCGGGCACGACTCCCCGTCACGCTACGCGTCCCCCAAGGGCGCGGGCGCTGGTGCCCCCTACCAGGAGGCGTACTACGCGGGGGGCGAGTGGGGTGCGCCCTACTACCAGCCGCCGCCCCCCCACTACCAGCACGACCCCTATGTTACGTCGCCAGGTAAGTCCCCTTGCAAAAGCCAGTGACCAGGTCATCAGGAGTAGCAGAACTCTCTGTGAGGCCGGAGAAGTTCCAGGACCTAAAGCGGTTTGAACAAAACAGATCAGACAAAATTACAGCCAGATAAGCCATCAATATCAGTGTCGCTACCTACATGGTGTTATAGCAAACCTCTAGAATGATAAAAAAACTGGTAATGAGGAAGTGTTATCATGCCGTAAGCCCTCTTTTCTTGCCTCGTCAGGCAGAAACCTAGTGTCGAGCCCAATGGCGACATGCGCTCTGGAATGCGACACGGGCTCTCCAGCTTTTTAAATCCCAGCTAAAGGAAAGACCGGAACCCTGGCCTTAGAGCGATTTCGATCAATGAAACTAAACGTGTTCAGTTCATCTACCGGTTTACCGCTTTAAGAGCTGTCAGTGTCAATATTCCGTGACAAGAATAACACTCTTGAACGCAGTTCACATTTGAACTGCGTAATTGGTAATCACTCAGGGCTCAAAGGAATTTCACCAAAGAAACTGAACGCGATCAGCAAATGTGCTGATCCCGTTCAGTTAATAGAAGTTCAATAATATACTGTTCCAAGTACCATCTCTTATATCTCTTACCTAACCCATGGTCTTGTGCTGTTCCAGGTATAGCGGGTGCTCCAGTGGGCGAGGCGGGGGGCGGCGGCGCGGAGCTGCCCCTGCCGCCGATGTCCTCGTTCAGGGCTGCGGCGCCGCACCACTCACCCACAGATCCCATGCTCGTCGCCAAGCCGCCGTTACAACCTGTAAGTGGAGATGAACGCTTTCTTCTTTTATTTTAAAGATTCTGCCAAAAGACGCTGTTGTTTTGAGTCAGAAATTGGTCTTAATGTACTAGCATAGTTAACTTCTTAAGAAACTAGATTACCAGAGATTTCAGATCCCAACAATTTTTTAAACAATACTTTCAGGAAATGTCATTCCAAAAAGGCCGTCGATGAAGCCAATGAAATGCACAATTTTCAGGTTCTCACAGTGCTGTGTGGTTCTTTTGGAAGTTGAATGACATTATTTACGGAAGTTTTATTGAAAAAACAAGAAAAGCGTTTGTTGCGATTAAAGCCGCGCGCCAAAATATCCATGTACACCTATATTATGTTGTACACGCATTCGACGTAGGAAATGCCGTCAAAATACTATGTTTTTATCGTCAAAAGAAACGGCTTCATTAGACCTGACGTCATCATAGCTACATGCACTGGTTCCTCTCACCCTCAATTTTGTTTCCCCTCTTCACAGATGTACGGCGGCTCAGCGAGCACTCCGGGCGTGGGCGCGGCGGAGGCCGGGAGCCTCTCCTCGTACGGCTCGTCGCCCTCCACGCCCGTGCACTCCCCGCCGCCCCTGCACGCGCGGCTCTACCCGCCGCTCAAGCACCACCACCACAATGGACAGGTAGGGAGAGATGTTGGTAGATAGAAGTTCCAAGACGCAAGAGTTGTAGCATTATGGAGATGGAAGCCAATCTTGACGGAGACCAGTAAATTGCGCAAGGGATATTATAGTGTGTAATATGTGCGCAGACACGGGTACACTCCTGTCTCTCATGGTCGTGCAATGGTATAAAAGACAGCGGTGGAATGATTAGGGTCACCAAAAGCAGAGTAGGATACCGTCTGGCTAGGTTTTTGGCCAGCCACTTTGCTTATATCGTCGCTCTGGGCAAAGTAGCTGGTAGCAGCTGGATGAGTGAGTGTAGTCAAAACGAGTTCTTCAACTTTAAAAACGACGCAGAATGTAACTGAAAGGACATTAAGTTCTTTTTCTAACTATGTCGGGGCCCGCTTCCAGCCCAACCGGAGGTAGCAACTGCCTAACTGATCTCCAAAATCTTGTTACTGGTTATAACTGATTTTGAAAAACTTGGGAAAACTGATTCTGACTACCCATATCGATTGTATAAGATCTACACTGGGACTAACGGCTTAACGTGCTTTTCGAGACATGGAGGAGTCTCAATATGTAATGGATGATCACCTATCCACGGAGCGACCGCGGCAAGCACAGCTTAACCATTCAATTGACCTGTGCAGCTGATATTATTAAGCCAGGACTGCCACGAGCTCCACTGACACTAAATGCTATAGTATAGCGCTAGTTGCTTATCTCCCTTTCTCGTAATCCTTTCAGCAATCCAACTGGGTATCGTCGGGCGTGTCGTCGCCCCCCTCCGCGTCGACGCCGCACGCGCTGGCGGCGCCCGTGCTGCCCAACGGCCACCACGCGCCCATGCCCGTGTTCCAGCCCAACAACATGGTGAGTGCGCATAGTAGCGGATGTGGTGGGGATGTGAGTTTTACTTAGAGTACCCCATAAGTTTTTAAATGTGACAAGTGTATTAATGATTACAACTTAGATAGATTTCGTCATAGTTAGTGATAGTTTTAAACCCGTTTGATTGATTTTTCTCGACGTGACAGCTGAGTGTAGGATCTGAAGAAAAAGTGTTCATAAAAATAGGCGCAGAATTTTGTAGATGTCACAACAAAAAGTCAGGTTTTTCAAAGGGATATTTTGAGTTACTAGACAATACATAATTGTAGAACTAAAATACTGAACTTGGAAAACTTTTCGTTAAAAATAGATTTACACGTACGTAGTGAGTTGGGCCCCAATTTAATCGGTGTAGACTCCAATTACCAGGTTCCAGAATTTTTGAAAAGGTTAGCTAAAATAGTACCTAGTACTAGTAAATCATTTCAAAATGTACCGTAGTGATGGTAGCTAAAGTTCACATTTCCACCACAACATTGACTCCACATGTAAATAAATACAAGATATAAACTAATTTGATACATTTGCTTGCCACTTGTACCTTTAGCCAGCATTTTACGTTAGCCCCGCGAAAACTATGGAGTTGAAGGAAGTACGAAAACTGTTCTATCTTAGATATAAAGCTTATAGACATTGCAATGTATACCGTTGTGCGCCATATTCATGCTAAACAAAAGTCGAACAAAATTGTTTCAGCAACATGTATTGTCAACCCGCGCTTACATCACACATGTATTCAACATGCTATTTATATGTTTGTTTGTCGATTACAAGTTTTAAAGACTAGTTAAATTAATAATATATATACAAAACTGATCAAAAATAATAAAATAATTAACAAAAACATGTTTGAAACAACTTCAATACATGTTTTATACACGACATATTTTTGACAAGTCTTAAGCGCAGGCCACAGGCGAAGTTTTGGCGAGCTAAACTATGTGGGTTCACACCGAAAACTACGGACGGATGGGCGAGCGAGCGGGCGGGCGCACCGGGCGAGGCGGGCGAGGTGAACGAACAGCATTGCTGGTATCATCGGATATTTCGTTCGCATCGTTTGTATCGCTGACGTAGCTTAGCTCTGTAGTCGCGGTGTGAACCAAAGTATGACAAAAGGTGAAATGATACTCGCTGGGCTCGCTCGCTCGCTCGCTAGTTGGCGGTGTGAACAAGAATCTCACTGAAATGATGGCAACATTTAATACAGCCGGTGTGTGAAAATTGGTTCCAGTTTCCTGCAACGTTTATGTTTATCAAGCGCATAATGAGTCTAAATTGCAGTCTTTATAAGCTTTCAAAGCAAATGTTGAAAATTAGTCATTTTAATATATCTCCGGCTTCTGAAAGTCTTTGTCAACTGTAACATGAGGGTTGACAGCAGCTTCACTATTCGGAGACTAGATATTCTGGCTTTCAAAATCTGTGAAATAGTCCTGAAAATATATTATTATGTAAGCATGTCTCCCTTTTCGCATGAATGTAACTAATTTTACGATTTTCCCAATATAGTCGAGTGCAGTTAGACATAACAGTGGAACGAAGTTCATAGTGGTCGGGTTTCCCTGGGACTGTTTTATTCAGTTAGTAGAGGCAAGAAATAATTGAAGAAAGTAGAAAATGTACAAAAATACTTGAAATAGACATTTCATTGACAACAATGAACAAATAAACGGACCAAATTGTCATTTAATGGATGCACACAGGTCACACTATTGCGCCACAATATAAATTCGTCGAATTTCAAGCTAATCAGAAACGTAAAAAAAAATATTATTTATATATATTTTTTTTATTACAATATGTGCCTGCTCTTGGCCTCGATCACGAACCGAACGTGCCCAGAAGATGGCCGGTTCACTCTTGCTTTTTAACTTTCTTCTGTACACCTCCAGGAACTGAATAAAAAAAGTCCCAGGAAAATCCGACCACTATACAGAGTGAATTTTCCAAGAGGGCGTGGATGGCGAAACTGTGAGGAATAGCGAAAAATGCTCAAAGGAGTCTCATTATATGTTATTGAGTGTTATTATTTCCCAGAATTTGATCCTTATTAGCGACACTATCGAATGGTGTAATAATACAGTGTGTGGTTTTTTTCCAAAATCAATGAGTTCTATTTCTGGCTAAGAATATTGATTTTTCATAAATCTAATGATGCAGTTTTAGTTTTCATCAAAATCGGGCTCGAGACTCCTTTAAGTACTTTTCGCTGTTCCTCATAGTTTTGGATTTGGCCATCCACGCCCACTTGAAAAGTTCATCCTGTGTACTTCGTTCCGCCTCTTGAGTATTGTTTGTCTCATTGCACTCGGCTGATAATTTTGATTCGTAATTGAAATGTTTTTCTTTTTTCTCAACGACTCATTTGATGCTTTGGGTTTTCTTTTTGTTTTCTGAATTAATATTTTTCGAAATGTAATGCGAACTTTATGGACTAATATTTTTATTAACCACGTATGAACTGGTAAAAAAGGCTTGAGTTATGTATGTATTTTTAATATCCGGCACATAGAATAATGTTTTGATAAACAAATATTCCTTTTTGCCAAAAATCATAATATTTTGAATAAATTACAAAGCAAGCCTGCTCAAAAAAAATATAGTGGCCAGCTTTAAAAAAAAATTCATTAAACCTTTATTTATAAAGTTCGTGTTGCACTTTATTTGTACATTTTTGTTGTGTTTTATGTTGTGTTTAATAGTCAGCGAGAAACGAGGGCTCGCGCCATAGACTTTTCTTTATGTTTTTAGTTCTAGTGATGTGTAGTTTGGTAGTTTTTTATAAAAAAAAAAAATAGTTGCATCGGTAGATTTTTGTCGATTGATTGTTGAATGAATAGTTTTATAAACTTTTAGAGATATCAATGCAATACGGTTTGTAAATAATAATAAAATCTTAAAGAAAATATTCTTTCAACGTGGCATTATTCCCCAATTAGTGTTTATCTGAAATGTAACTGTATAATAATATTATCAATAGTTATGTCCGGTTATTAAAGTCCCTAAAATGTGATTTTCTCTGTCATAAAATTGTTTTGTCTACATATACAGTATGTTTTTCATGTTATAAACAAAACTTTTCACACCGAAAACCACGGTTTCCGTCTCGCAAAGTGTCTCTCAATTCTGTCGACTATCTTGTCGCTTCTTTCCACCCTGTATACCGCGTTTCGAATACTGTACGGTAATCTGCGACTTTCCATCCCACAAACAACAACTTCCCAATTCTTTGACGTTATTTCACTTCGTAAATAACTCAATACTCTATTTATTGTACTCCACATTGTATACTTAGGTCATTACTTACGATTTTATGAAATCATTTTTATCGATGCCGTATCGTAATCCGCGATGTTCCACCTCGCAAATGAGTTTCCACCTCGCAAACGTGTTTCCACCTCGGAAGCAGGTTTCCACGTGGGAAGCAGGTCCCCCCCTCCCCCATGTCTATGCGCGCGCCCCGTGTCCTCGCTGTAACGTCCGCTTGGTTAGGGCGCGCCGGCCGAGCAGCGCCAGCTGGACGAGGCTATGGTCTTCTTGAGGGATCACTCCGACTGTGTGAGTATGAACGTGACCTTGTACCGGAGTTATATGCTGAGGCTTTTACGATTTTGAACGTTATTTTGACTTTCCAGTTTTTAAAAACAAGTTTTGTTTTAATCAAACTAACCTAGTATAAAAGATTTTGGTACGTCAATATATTTTATAAAAAAATCTGGAAAAAGTCATGCTTTCGTTCTTACTAGTAAATACTGACAGCATATAAACTCTAGTTATTTTTGTTTATAAAAATATTTTGTGTTATTGTCTCGTAACAATGAAAGCGAAATTAATTGAATATTACTAGAAATAAACACTCGGATCTACTGACATCTTAGTATCGGCAGGAGCACTAGTCACTCTATATAAAGTATATTTAGTCTATAGTATAGTAGTTTTTTTTCGTACATGGACAATAACACTAAGTATTATATTGTAAATATGTATGTATGTATAGTATTTAGAAGTTATGTGGCATGGTTTTATGCTGTCTGTTCCTTTATTTGCGTTTGTATGTGATCCTTTGGTTTTTACCTATTTGTGTGTTAACAATGATTACAAATATTAAAGTTTCTAGCATTTCATGAGGCGACACAACATTGATAAACTTATAAAATCACAAACTACTTTCTAGGTCTTATTGAATTTATTTGTCTTTTTCAATTAAATAAAATAAAAAATACAATTTACGGTACATCGTGTACCTACCCATGTAAATTCTTAAAGCCGCCTTTATGTAGGCTTCGTTAAGACGGCAAATCAGTATAACTATATCGTGTTGCAAACTAATTACTATGGTGTGGACTCCTCACAATGTTTGCTCATACAAATCGATGCGACTTTACCTTTACACTTTCTGGGAAGTTTCTATTCTTTACAATTGCATGTTGTTGGTATATTAGCTAATGTGTTGTTGATTCCACTCCAGGGCGCGCGCATGGAGGAGCGCCTGGACGACGCCATCAACGTGCTCCGCAACCACGCGGAGGCCCCCGAGCTGTACCCGCAGGACCTGCACCACCCGCACCAGGCGCACCAGGCGCCGCCAGGTAACTACACGTGCAGACATCCGTGGGGCGGCGGGTACTACCTGAAACTACACACACACGTGCTCTTTCTCGTCAGTTCTGGCTGGGGGCGGGGTGCGGAGACACAGTTTCAGTCTCCACTGTCACCCCAGCAGTGTTACTAGTGGCGGTACTTTGCTTACCCTTATAAGTTTGGCTTACCCTTATAACCGACAACTATCAAAACTTAAAATTCTACATACCGGGTAAAACGGGGTGACTAGGAACGCAGGGGTGAATCGAAACAAAACTTTTAAAGGGATTTTAACGTTGAATTAATATGTTATGTTGCCAACAAGGTTTCTAAACAATTCAGTATAACTAAGTAAATAAAATAGAGTACTTTTTGTGAACATATAATATCAATTCAACGTTAAAATCCCTTTCAAAGTTTTGTTTCGATTCACCCCGTTTGACGGTAATTTAAAACTTTCTGAACAGTCTGCTTGTCTCATTGCGTAGTTTGGTGATAAAAGCAATCCGACACGACTTGTACGGGCTGTTGTAGTTAACACGTTCATTCATCGTCTTCCTGCCCTTGTCCCATGTTACTTGGGGTCGGCACAACACGTTTTTTTCTTCCATTCTCCCCTATCAACCGTCACGCTATCATTTAGTCCTTTATCTTTCATATCATTCCTCACACAATCCATCCATCGTTTCCTTGGTCTTCCTCTCCCTCTCCATCCATTAACGTTTATATTCATCACTCGAGTCACATGCTATTCGTCCCTCCTGTTCACGTTCATTGCCAAGCCAAAATGCTGAGCTTACCTAGAATCGTTGAACATCAGGGGGTCTAAAATGGCCGCTTTAGCAGAATTATAATAGGATAATAATATGAATTACGTTTAAATTCGTAAAATGGTCACAAGGTGACAATTCGTAATAGAAGGTACGTCTATAACTCAATACGCTGCGGTCCAGTATTTTATGGCTCGTACATAATTGTAAAGCACCATCACGCGACATCGCGTGATGTGGCAATAACGTGATAACTCCGTGCACTGATTTGTCGCGAAGTTGTTGAGACTAAGATTCACCAATTAGGTTCATTTCGGCAAAGGTTAGTGTTATAGTCAAAGGCGAGTCTCTTTTGTATGTTGTTGATAGACACAGTTATAATTTCACTATATTAAAATATCTAGTGTTGCTATATTTATAATATTCATATAGTTGCGCGTAGTGGGCCTAAAGTAGGTCACAGCGTAGAAAGATGTATGGCGGTGAGACCAATACGAGCGACGAGAGATCAACTGCAGAACTAACGTGATTTGTAAACACGATAAAAAAAAATGTATTGTTAATTTTCTAACAGCTGGATATAAGGTTCTCCCCGTCATTGAGATCATTTTTTTGTTCTAAACCATACCAGGGAACCTTCTAGTTATGAAGATATTGGGGATCAAAGTTCTAACTTTTTAACAAGTTTTTTTTTTTTAATAAATCTTTAAGATTAAAATTTTTCTTTAAATACCTCCATGTCCCGTTTACTATTCAATGTATCCATCAGCACAATGTTTTGAGTGCGTTACATTGAGTCCTACCGTGAAACGTGATTTTAAACTCCAAAAAAAGGACGTTTCGCAGCAATAATATTTTTTGCGTAGGGCTACTTAGTTTGATGTACAGAATGCTTGGTTGTCAGCTTCGTGAAGAGTCCGTTTACACCATGTATGTCCAGCTGTTAGATAATTAGTTGATTATTGATTTATCGTGTTTACGTGACTATAAATGCCATCATATGTGCAGAGTTTCAGTAGATTCTGCCGGCATCTGTGTTCCCTTCCACATTTAACCCGTCTGCCTTCAAAGCAAGAGTGAATAGGCATCTTCTGGGCACGCTCGTTTCATCGCAAATATCCGTCATGTTTGTAAAGTTCCGGTAACTTATTCTAGATGATGTTAATGTGCAACAAGGTATCATAATGAATGGTGTTGTTCCAGTGCGAGGCCTGGGCGGCGCGCTGGCCGCGCTGCACGCGGAGCCGCCCATCAAGATGGAGCGGCACGTGCTGCCCAACACCAGTACGTCTGCACTCATGTTGTACCTCTGCTAGCGAACTAACACCAACCTTATGTTGACGAGAATAAAGATTACTCTGATTTTATCTGACTAATGAAGCTGAAACATTGCGATATTTTTTTTTTGTTCTGGACCTTACCCGGGGTCCTTCTAGTTATGGAGATATTGAAGGTCAAAGTTCCAACATTTTCTCAGGTTTTTTTAGAGTACTAGTTTTAAATGTTGTAACTTTAAACACAGCTCAATGCTTTGCGTGCGTTACATTAACACCTACTGTAAACCCTTTTTTTTGGGATGGAATATCATCAAATGACTCCTCCCGCTCTGGGTGGGGCGGAAGGGAGTGTCAGACTTTTACTGACTAAAACCCATCCATGTTCCTTCTTTTGCCCTTTGTGTTCCAGGGCCGCGGTATCTCTTTCAAACAGTCCCTGTCCTACTGTAAACCCTGATTTTCACACCAAAAAAAAAAGTTGTTTTTCGTTTCTTAGTTTTACGTACAGATTGCTTATTTGACGGCTTCGGCCTCTACATCTAGTACTTTACCTCCCGACTGTGCTGCCCTCGGACCTCATATTGCCAAAACATAATTTAATTATACTCACAATCATATCCCTCCCTTTCCAGAGAAACGCAAAGAGCCCCCGGACTCAGGCGTGGAGTCGAAGCCGTCATCGTCAGGCTCGGCCGACGCGCTCGCCAACAAGCCGCCCAACTCCAAGCGCTCCAGGCGATAGTGAGTCTTATTGATATGATCTATAATGTCTAGACAGCGGTGGCGAAGGTTGAGAAGTAGCTAAAAAGTTAAAGGAATCGTGTTGTAATGTACCCCCTTCGCCACAGCTATAACTTACATTTAGACATAACTGAAGTCAATATGATATATATTAAAATATCGTAAAATTGAAATAAAATCTAAGGATGCCAATTTTGTTCTGGCAGTTCATAAATATTCTAAAAATTATAATCTAAAAAATGTGAACCACCTTAGTATTCGACTCATCCACTTTTACAAGTGAGTCGCTTGAATCGAGCTACCAATAAAAGTGTAATCGGTTCAATTGATCGATCGATATTACTAAGTTGCGCTGCGGTCCCAAGCTCCAGCAACCCCGCCATGCCGAGCTGCTCGTCAGCGGACGAGGACGACCTGGACCCCGACACCAAGGCGGCGCGCGAGCGGGAGCGGCGCCAGGCCAACAACGTGCGCGAGAGGTGCGCACACACAGCGACCAAGTCGGTTTACGTACGAGACATTGCCCTAACTTTCGTCAATTTGGAAAAATCGTTACCTTGCCCTACAGTCATTTCATTACTCCAAATGAGTACCTTACACTAAGCTAAAGTTACCTTACACTAAGCTAAAGTTACCTTACACTAAGCTAAAGTTACCTTACACTAAGCTAAAGTTACCTTACACTAAGCTAAAGTTACCTTACACTAAGCTAAAGTTACCTTACAATAAGGTCACCTTAAAGTAATCAAGTTTGACAAGTGTAAATTGTTATTTGGGTCATGTTACTCTTAATTTTGACTTGGGTAATTTGATTCATGTTACCCTTGCTAAACCGCAAAAAAAAAATGGCGAATAGTCTGGGTGTACTGGTACTCATAATTAAATTCATGTTGGGGTCATGAAATTACTTTTAATTTTGACAAGGGTAGCTAATTTGAAATTACTCTGTGCTAAATTCAATCAATTTAAGATATAGAATGTTTGGGGTATTCTCTTACGTAAATTGACAAATCAATTCTATTTTTATTTCTTACTACGACTTATTAGTTCCATGAGAGACGATTAGAAGATTTTTCTTGCTTCTCTTCTTTCTTGTTTATTTTATCATTTCTTTTGGAACTGGTACGTTTTCGTTTTTGAAAGGCAGGTATAGTGGCACTTGCACTTATGTTCAGTAAAAAAAAGTAAATGAATTTTACTCGTTCGCACATGCCACTGTATTTGTGTTTTTTTTCTTTATAATTCATCTGCACACGTCAGCTTACCATGGTAAACATATTTATTATGATTTCTTTTTTTCTTTTCTTTTCTGTTTTTTTTCTTTTTTTTTTTTCTTTTTTTTTTTGATCACTTAACCATTACTTCATCTTCCGTACTGTTTATTTGGTATTTTTGCCATGATTCACTGTTTACCATGGTATTTTGTCGGAAATATCGGTGGACTTTTTGACATATTTTAGAAAGCTAACTATGGAATAACATAATGTTGTATGTAGAGTTCCACTAGCAAATTTAATTTGACCCTGTATAGCTGGAAAACGAGGTCATAGTTATGAGTCATAGCTAGAGATCGGATATTTGGATGAATATTACCTAAAGTTTGAGTGTTGACTTGTATAGAGCGCGCGTCCGTGCGGGACGGAGTAAGCCCGCTTTATTCAAATATATAGTATTTTTTTTTCGTTTTATTGTTTAACTCCAAATTAATTATGCCCAGTTATATTCACCATTTGTCCTATTCGATATTTCAGCAGCAAAATTTGAATTCAAATAGTTGTAGTATTTGTTTACTTGTTATTTTCAACAAATTTCTTCTCTGGTTTTAAATAGATTATAAATATTGATTTATGAAATTCCGTGATCTCAGGATTAAAATTGGCATTTAAAGAAGCCGCTTCCATACTTTTGTACCCTTTGCAGGGAGAAAACGTACTTTACGTAAATATGCATCCGAATATCCGATCCCTAGTCATAACATAATATCACACCTGTAATCCGAGAAGGGTTAAGTAGAGGTGTACCTAATAGTACACCGACATTACGTCATACATTTTAGTATGAGTCAAAAGCAGATATTTCCTTTGCACACACATTTATCTCATGGTATATAATATGTAATCTGTTCATAATATACTAACATTGTGTTATAGTTTCAGCCGCACGCCATTCTAACAGGGTCACAGTGTGTACAATGTCCTCTTTTTATTATATGCCTTATGTCCTTTTAAATAAAGCTCTTTTCTGTGTGGTACTCCTAGGTAGGCGGAAGGTAAGTCGTTAAACAAACTTATTGATCGGAATTAAAATATATATGTAATTTTTTGCAGAAAAATTATGAAATATATTTTAGCATGTCGTAGTGAGTAAATATCCGGAAATTATTGGCGGTATATCTTTTATAAAATTTCCAAGAAAAAAGGAATAAGCAATTAACGAACGAACGACGCGGCGCGCGGTACGTGATCATTATTTTGCTGCGGAGTTATTTTATAACTGTGATGTCTTTTAAGATATTCATTGAAATCAAAATGATGTAAGGGCAATTTTATTCAAAATTAAATACTTGTGATGAATAACGTATTTATTTAGATAAGTATTAATGCCATGTTTATAAAAAACACAATCTTAAATAATTCATTATATCAAGAACAAATTTGATTACCATAAAAACAGTTATAGTGATTCAACCTTAAAAGATAGACATATGCTATCGCGGACTCTTGTTTTTGAACTTTTTAAGAGGAACAATTCTGTCATACGTGATTGTTGCGTAACTTTAACCGTTTACGCAGCGCATGCAAAGCCCCGTTTGCAACATTTTCATTGATGCTCCGCTCCTATAAATCGTAGCGTGATGTTATATAGCTTTTCTCGATAAATGGGCTATCCAACACTAAAATATTTTTTCAATTCGAACCAGTAGTTCCTGAGATTAGCGCTTTCATCCAAACAAACAAACAAACTCATCAGCTTTAATATATTATAAGTATAAAAGTATAGATATGATGTCACATTGTAATTGATATAAAGACTCCTAATGTAAATACGTCTAAACATCTAAAGACCATTATTTAATTCATCATCATTTCGTCATTAACAAATCATTAATACATCCGCTTATTAATAATTGAGCTTAGCTGAGCTTTGGCTAAGGGAGTCATCAGCTTGGACACTTGTCGAAGGCACTTGAGCTTCTATCGTGTGCGTGCACTTTTTATTCCATGTTTGGATTCCGATACCTGTGTTGGCAAGCTACGTTCACACACAACTGCATTTCACTGAACAGTATTGAGATCACACGGCAAATGTAGTAGAATTTTTTATGTACGGGTTGAAAATGAGGAACTTGTGGCTAAATAATAACAGTTTCTCGGGTCGATCGTTAGGTTAAGCTGCGCTTGCCTAGGTTGATCCGTGGATTGGTGACCACCCAGTACATACTGAGTTTCCTCCGTGCCTCGGAAAGCACGCTAAGCTGTTAGTCCCGACTTTCATTTGTAGATCTTTGACAGTCGTTACAGATACCTAGTCAGTCGCCCGAAAGCCTGACAACCAGTATTACCAAGGGGTATCGTATTACCCAGTACTAACTGGGTTGTGGAGGTCAGATAGGCATTCGCTCCATGTAAAATATAAAAAGCCGACAAATGAGGCAGAGGATGACATACAGGTTCTAAACATATCCACTTCACTGACTGACTAACATTGCATAACCTAAACCGCTGAGTAGCTTGAAATTTATAGAAAAAGGATTTTTTTCTAATATTTTACAAAACTACTAACAGCATTTACAACTGGCCTAAGTTTTTTTATTCGACTGAAAATCGCCGTCTATGAATATCACCAAATAACCACGATATGAATGCCAACGCGCAATTAATGCTGTCACTCGCCCTCACCGCACGATAGAAGCTCAGGTGCATTAGACAGTTTAGTTATAATTAAGCTAGCTGTAAGAACAGGGTCGGCTGAACTCTCTCGCGCGCCGCCTTCGTCGAAGGGAACAATAACAGGTTATGTTTCTTTATTTAATTCTATATTTTATTCAACTTTTCGATCGCGTTTTGGTAAATTGGTTGGAGACGTTGCACATTTTTATCTTTTATGTACTATCTGTTATTACAGCTCCTTAACTTTTTTTTGTCTATCTTCATACAGTTTAAATAACTAAATTATGTCCTCCAGTTTAATCAGGTATTTTTAAAGTTTTATAATATTGTTACGAGCTGAATAAGGGATAAATTAAAACACTACCGATTAGATGAATCTGAATCAGACATCCTACTTAGTGAACTAAGTAAGATGTCTGACCAAGATATTTTTGCGAAATGCAACTCTTAATCAAAAAACAGCCCAACTTTCACCTCAAATCCTCCAACTTTCACCCGAAATACCCCAATTTTCGACCCAAATACCCCAACTATCACCCGAAATACCGCAAATACCCCAACTATCACCCGAAATACCCCAAATTTCACCGCAAATACCCCAACTATCACCCGAGATACCCCAATTTTCACCCCAAATACCCCAACTATTACCCGAAATACCCCAAATTTCACCGCAAATACCCCAACTATCACCCGAAATACCCCAACTTTCACCGCAAATACCCCAACTATCACCCGAAATACCCCAACTTTCACCCCAAATACCCCAACTATCACCCGAAATACCCCAACTTTCACCGCAAATCCCCCTCTCATTTTCAAATTGTCAACGTCTCCAATCCTTAGACTTAAAGAGTTATTATTAGTAAAAGAAGCTCCCAACCTAACCCATATATCTGGGCACCAGTTATTCGTCAGCGGACGAAGGCGACGACGAAGCCGACCCTCAAGCCAAGGCCTTGCGAGAGAAGGAGAGGCGGCAGGCCAACAACGCCAGGGAGAGGTAAGGCAGAGGTGGGGAGAAGGGAGTCTGAGGAGAAGGGCATGACCACAGATAGATAAAGAGTACTTTTTTGTGCACACACTTAACACGTGGAATCGGCTTAAGCAGGTTAGGAAGAGCATTTTGTCCTTACTGTAAATTCGAATATTCCGACGCGGGTTCGAGAGGCGTAGACGATTTTCCCGCGTTTTTTCTGGCATACGGTAGTCTTGTGTTCAGCGCAGCCTTGAAAGTGGCGAGAGCAAAAATAAATACTGATACACAAGAGAAAACGCTGTGTGTGTTGTGTATGTATCATTTGTTTGTGTCCACGACTTTTGCGCACCGGCCAAATTACCATCGATAATTTCTAGATCCACTCGAATGATTGAGTCTCAAAAATTGGTGATAAACAAAATATCACCAATGACTTAACTCACCTTTTATATAGACTTTTCATTTTGTGAAAAGATATTATTATACAATATTTATTTCAGGAATTTTACACACTGTGACCCAATGTTATCATGCTTTTTAATAATTGTGTTCTAATTGTTTTTCCGACAATATTTGCTACTTTAATAGACTTCGCGTGTACATCGAATCGGCTTACGTGTATCACAGAGAGTGTAATCGTCATGCATTAAATAAAGAAACTATTCTCATTGGTTCCTTTTTATTTGAAAAAAGGACCTAAAATTATACCTACCCAAGGAGATCTCACTGAGGGCGAAAGTTAACTCGAAATGCACGCGGAGCACTGTAATACATGCTGTAGTAAAATTATTTAATAAAAGTGTGTGATGTACAGAAGCCAGCACATCAAGCTACCCGAAACTATAAAATTTTCCCAATCAACCTTGAACCTAATGCTTTAGCGATAAATTTAAAAACTTACAGAAATTTGACAGATTGTAGTAGCTTGATTGCTGGCGCCTATACTTAGGGTTTGTATTAAATAGTATCATCATAACCAGTTTAAATACTTAGAAAAAGTGAATATGATACTTAAAATAAATAACGCTGCCCAAGACACACTTTTCTAAAACATCATTTAAAAAAAACAGCCTTCGACTTGATCTAACCTCTCTGCATATCTCCACAGGATAAGAATACGAGACATAAATGAGGCTCTGAAAGAATTGGGCAGGATGTGTATGACCCACCTGAAGAGCGATAAGCCCCAGACCAAGCTGGGTATACTCAACATGGCCGTCGAGGTCATCATGACCTTAGAGCAGCAAGTCAGAGGTAAGAACATCATCATCATGATTCAGATCATCAGATGTACACGAAACTGTCAAATTTTCCCAATCAGCCTTGAACCTAATGCTTAAGTGATAAAGTAGAAATTTGACAGATTGTAGTAACTTGATATGCGTCTGTACCAAATCCAAGGGTGCAGTTGCAGTATATTGCGAGAGAAAATAATAAATTGTTTACACTTTTTTTATAAAATATGTTAAAAAACCTGTCCGATCTGAAAGGGGCATACAGGTATACCAATGACATTATCAAATAAAATAATAAACATAAAATATTCATGAAAGTAAACATATTAATGATATTTTTTTAATGAATGATTTTTGTGCCCAACTGATCACCATTTCCCTTAAATCTACTAAACTTAAACAAGACGTGACAACACTATCTTCGGCATTAGTATGTTCGATCGTCAATAGTTTTTTATATACAACGTCACTACCCGAGAAGCGACCGAAGTGACGCCGCAAACTGGATCGAAAATCGCGAAAAACTTAAGATGTTCAGTTTTAAGTGTCGTTCTTTGTGCTCGAAAAGGCTGCAAAATTGAATTGAATTAAATTCTCTTTGGGAACTAAATGATCCGACACACGCGCCACCATCAGCGAGATATTTGAGGGCCAGGGCACATTCAAGTCAAGAAAAGACGTAGGTTTCCAGCGAATGATAGCTTCCTAGTACATAGTACTCACATAATATGTGCTATGCGGTTATATAATACCAAAAGAAATTGATTCTATACAATGCAAAGATAGTTGTACAGTCTTCAGCAGCTCCAACAATACTATTTAATGCTATCCATAAATCCATTTATGCGCCCCTGTCCATGTGGAGCAGGACTAGCATTGAGCCAAGCATTTTTATCAGAGATATAATCGTCCAACTTGTAATATGCTTGCTTTTACATAGTGTGCGTTTAATGCATGTTTTAAATTTCGTCTCATTCAGCTCAAGAATACTTTGTGGAATTTTATTATAGCATCTCAAACAGTATCCCATGAAAGATGAGTCTACTTTAGCGAGTCTGAAGCCTTGCTGAACTAATTGGTCTCTATTTCTAGTACCGTAATTGTGTCTGTCACCTCTTTTGGCTCTTTTATTAAAAAGATGTACATTTTTTCTAACGTACATTATGTTTTCGTAGATGTATTGACAATGTTAAACAGTTCCCTTAGAGAATCGCGCCTACGAAGATTATATATGGCTCTGATGGCTCTTTTTTGCAGAATAAATATAGACTCAATGTCTGCAGCCCGTCCCCATAACAGAATGCCATAAGACTATACTATGAAAGTAACTAAACTAGACCAGTCTAGCGGTATCTACATCAGTAAATTGACGGATTTTTCTAACAGTATATGCTGCTGAACTTAGGCGCCCCGCAAAAGATGTTAAATGAGAACCCCATTGTAGCCTTGAATCAAGCGTAAGCCCCAGGAAAACTGTTTTATCTACGAATTCAAGTTTCTCTTTATTCAGTACTATATCACACTCGCTACTTTTAACATTTGGTAAAGCAAATCTTATGCATTTCGTTTTTTTTCTCATTTAATACTAAATTGTTTTCTGTAACCAATTATGGACCTGAAGTAGGGCATTATTTACGTCATCTAGATTTTGGGCCGTCTATTTATCTTAAAAATTACGGAAGTGTCTTCAGCAAATAACACCATATTTTGAGGTTGGTTTTTTAATAAATAGGGTAGATCATTTATATATACTAGAAAGAGGAAAGGAGCCAATATTGAGCCTTGCGGAACCCCCATTTTTACTTTTAAACCCTGTGAATTAACACCATTTATTTGAACATGTTGTTGTCTATCACTCAAATAAGATTTTACCAAACTAAGTGCAAGTTTACCTAGTCCGTAATGCTCAAGTTTCAAAAGCAATGTGTCGTGATTTACGCAATCAAATGCTTTGGAGAGGTCACAAAAAAGTACTGTTCCCGAGGAAAACAACAATAACGTTCTTATGATAATAGATGGCGCCACGTGTCTTTCGAATCATGATTGAATTGTATTATTACAAGCAGAGTACAACCCGAATTGATAATCAAATTCTAAATTAACGCGAGCGAAACCGCGGGCAAAAGCTAGTATCTAATATTTTTCCTAATTATTTACAGAACGCAACTTAAACCCCAAGGCAGCGTGTCTAAAGCGGCGCGAGGAAGAGAAAGCGGAAGAGGCGCCCAAACTGCTGCCCGCGCCCTTACAGCACTACCAACCCATGCCGGTACGTGCACGCGCACTCACACATACACACTCCTCCTGCGGACATTTTAGCCTCACCTACAGTGCTACTAGGAGCTGGAGGCACTTCAGTAATTCAAGCGTATTGACAGGGGAGAGTTATAACATAACATCACGCCTGTAATCCCGAAGGGTTCGGCAGAGGTGTACCTAATAGTACACCCACATTTCGCCAGTTATGTTTAAGTCCCATGTAATAGGTGGCGAGCCTATTGCTATCAACGGGGCGCAAATCCAGACTCCGTGGCTGCTACTGAGAAATTCCTGATGGAAAAACCCAATAACACTGGCCGACCCGGGAATCAAAAGCACAGTCGAAATCGTAACACCTCTGCCTGATCCATCATCATCTGCCTGCCCTTGTCCCATTATATTTGAGGTCGGCGTAACACGTTTTCTTCTTCCATTCTCCCCTGTCAGACGTCACGGCATCATTTACTCCTTTCTCTTTCATATCATTCCTCACACAATCCATCTATCTTTTCTTTGGCCTTCCCCTCCTCCATCTATTAACATTAATGTCCATCACTCTTTTAGTCACACACGTTTCATCCCTCTCATTACATGTCCATATCAAGACATACGACTTCCTTTCAATTATTCTGTAACAGGCGCCACTATCAAACTTCCTCTAATAAACTCTGCTTCCTTATTTTATCCATTCTTGTCACTCCACACGTCCATCCACATCTGCCTGACTCTTCGAGTCAATATAGCCATGATGATGTTTAATTCGATTGCGCTTCGGTTTTATGAGACGTGTACAGACAGCTTATGTAAATATTCCGAGCGGACAGTGCCTGTGAGAGGAACGTGTGTACATCTAAATAATAACAATTTCCTAGAGACATTTACCAAGGCTTTACCTTTCAATTTCCAGGGCATGGGCCAGTTACCCGGCCAGCCGCCCACGGGCCCGCCGCCCCAATAGCGACGCGCCGCGCCCTAGCCCTGCGCCCGCGTCCTCGCCTGCGCCCGCGCCTGCGCCTGCGCCGCGCCCGCGCCTAGCACTGCGCACTGCGCCACACGTGCCGGCAACTAGACAGTTGCGACTAACGTGTACACGGATATTATGTTTTGTTTTATAGGTTTGCGTGTGTTTGTGAGCGGCTTGATGGATTTAAATGTGAGTAACTAATGTTTTTAATCATTTTTGTTTTTTTTTTTAATGAAAATTAGTAATTTCTGTCGTAAATGACAAGAATTTTAGACAGAAATGTGTATTTTCATTTTTATTTATTGTGTTTATTTTTTGTTAGTGTTGAAAATTTACTATCTATGGAATCTGCTGATTTTTTTCTGTCTTCTAGAAAAAATATACAGGGTGATATTTTTTTACCGATGTATGGTAAAGTTGCTTAATGCCAATGATTTACAATTACTGTAAAAAGATCTGAAATCTTGCATGAAATCGAATTGTGCATGACAATCAATGTATTTATTAAATTATAGTAACTTTATAAATATTACCCTGTATATTTGATGTCAGTTTTTAAAAATAATCTTACATTTACATTGGTTACTCGTTTTTTTTTTACTTAAACAACACAGATATGAAAAAAAATCGGATTTTTTGTAAAAAAAAAATATGTAATACAAATTTAGAACAAATCTCCCTATATGTCAACAAATCTCACAAATACACGCAAAACTTTAATCGTTGCATTTTACTTTTATTTCTCTTTTAATTTTTAATTTAAAAAAAACCCGTTGAACGGGAGTGGGACACTGTCTTCCCAAACGGAGGAAAGCCATAAGTAAAAGTTTACATTTTACTTAATATAAGTTGATTTTTATTATAAGTACACACTTTATTAGCAGATTTTTTAAGAAAATCCGAGTTTCTTTTAAGTGCCCAGTGACTGTTGGGTTTGGTGGAGCAATTACCAATTTTTGACAATTTTTTGGCTCTCTATTTCCAAAAATATTTTTAACACCTGCAATTCTTAAAACACCTTTTTATGATTATAAATGGATCTTTAGTCTTGTTCTTCTATTTCGGGTGACTCTTGATCTATTTGTATTCCAATTTTGCCTATTTTAAATAAAAATCATAGAGTTTTCATCTTTAATTCTATTTCACTTGAACAAAAACTTTATTTATCACGAATTTATTGAATTTCTAACAACATAATAATATAATCATGACAATTTTTTATATTGTATATCTTTGCCTACCCATCTTATACTCGAAAAATAGTCGAGTCCGCCTTAAACTATGGGTACTAAAAAACTGCCTTTTGACGTTACTACAATTAGGTCATCATTGGTAATTTACACTCCAAGCCCAACTCTGAACTTCACATCGGAAAAGAGTTCCAAAGAATTATTTAAATAAACTAAAAAAAAAATGCTAAAAACTATCAAGGGTTCTTTATTTTACATTCGGAACCCTAAAACGGTATCGAGCAGTGCGTAGTGACTTACATTTCGGACTCTGTAGTACATAAGTGTGTATATTACTAGTAAATAGAGATAGTTTTATAAACCAGAACGTAACATCGGACGAGAAAGGAGTTTATGTCTTAGATCCAAAGACATAAATAATGTAAAATATTAACTTAGTGTATGTACATGAATAGGTAAGAAATGAGAAAGAAATGAAGATATTTTTAATTACGATGATTTTTTTAATGTTTTTTTCTCTATGTCGCTGCCATAGACACCACTTCAACCGCTTTATGCTGAGTTTAAGAAGCTAGACAATAAAACTGTGTGTTTGTTTTGTGATCCTTTCTCACGAAGGTGGTGTATAAAATACTTTTTTTTTTGTATACTTGTAGAATAATTGATTTAAAAAATGAAAGTAATGATTGTGCTTGAAATAATTAGTAAAAACTTAGTACTTATTGTAATATAAATATGTTTTGTTTTTGGAGAAAAATCTACAAGTTTACAAAAAAAGGGGTAAAAAAAATGGCTGCTTACTTAAGAAAGTACTTAGGTGACACTTTTGTACCAAAACTCCAGTGAATCGTAATCGTTGACATTATTTCTGTTTATTGACACTCTTTCGCGATCCAGGAAGATCTTCGAGTTATACGTAGTATTATTTTTTTATTATAAATAATAATTTTTCTTTTTTTAGAATATTTTCGGTAGCTAATTGCCTTGAGATCGTACTTATACATTTTATATGTGCAAGGATTTTTATAAAATATTTTTTGTTTTATATATTTTGTCATTTGCTATTTTTTATTGAAGAAAAGATGGGATTATTGCATATAACGTAATAAAAATATAGCAAATGCCATCGCTTTAATTCCGTTGAAAAGATGTAATGTTTTAAACGTTTTCAGACTTGCGACTGTCGTGATTTTTGTCTTGCCATTAGTAGTCGCTTTTGATCGCCCGTCTGTATAGAATTGAAATATTTTTAGGATAAACCAAAGAAGCGACGAGAGAAAAATCAGAATCTGTATTTGCTTTAATAAATATAGAAAAATCTAATTTTAAAATATATATTTTTACATAACGCGCACAACTAAAAAATCATCACAATCGCAAGTCTGAAGACAAAAAATCGCATAATTGATCACAACCTGTGTATATTTAATTTAAAAAATATATTTACCAATGTCTGCTCAATGATTTAGATAAACAATTGGATTTCTGACAAATGCTTTGGAGCTAAATTATTAAAAATATTGTTATTATGTTTCATGACATTTATAATTATTATTTTCGAAACTGCTATGATACGTATTGTCAACAGTTACTTCGGTAATGCGTTTAGTATAGTATCTTTAGTTGTTTCGACCTCTCGGGGTCGGGGTCGGGAGATTTTCTAAGTTTATCGATTGGATGACTACTGGTATTTTTCGCCTATACTGGTTATACCCAGTTTCTTGAACTAAAGTCCCATGCCATGTGGTTCGGTTCGCTGTTGATAATTCAGTCAATACTAGACGATTTGTTACCTAATTTTTTTTGTGTTGATTTTCATTCCAGTAATCGAGTTTTATTTATCTCCACTAAGATACACTTTAGAAAGATACTTTCAGTCGTTTTGTTGAAGTTTTCTATTTATAGCTTTCAAGTAAAAAAAAAACAATATATTTTGTTTCTCAAAACATAAAATACTAATGAAGTTATTGAAAAAAACGTGTGATGTTATAAATGTGAGTCATCTATTCTTTAAACTTCTAAAATCGCATAGTTCAACAAAAAGATTGCATTAGATTCAATGTTAATATTCGGGAGTTATCATTGTAATCTATTGCAATATTATTGTTGCACTACCTGACTTAAATCTATCCATTTTTAGTTGAAAGACTAAATGGTACTCTGTATTATATAGGTTTAAGGTTGATTTCCCCTTGAATCATTGAAGATTATGAATCGTGTATATTTCGAGAAAGCCGTATTTGTTACAATTTTCTAAAATAAAACCTTTAATTGATACTTTATTGTATTTTGATTATATTTCCTCTGCTACAGAGAAAACGGTCTTTAATTTTATGAAATATTTATTTTTAGGAAATTATGATGTTTATGGCTTTTTGAATAATTGATTCCAAATACAATTTACGCTTGAAAATTATGAAATGAATCACTGGACTGTATAATGTCTCGAAAGATTTTTAATGCTGGTCATACTAATACATATTTGACGGCGGAATGTTTGTCTGCCCTCCCAGTAACATAACAGGAATTGTTGACAACACATCATTTTTGTAGCACTAATTTTAATTCTAAAGAAATTATACATAATATTTAGTTTAACTTGTTACATAGATTAATATTTTTATATCATTCATTTCTCTAAACGTATAACGAGGATAATGTGTTGCCAACAATTCTTATTTTGTATAACTGACATTAATGTGAAAATATCAAGATTTTTTTTTGTACATCTATACTGACGTAAATGATCTTACAAAACTCTTAAATCTTTTTAGTATTCTACCTTTAGTTTGTAAGGCTTAACTATCACCCTTTTAGTTTAGATTAGTTGATCCCTCTTCCATTTAGATGTAATTTCTTTTTTATTATTAATTATCTATAATTTTGTTGTCAAGCGTACTTTGTAGGTCTATTTTAAGTTTTTTTTATTACGTACGCGTTCACCCTGTATTTATTCGCAACTGATGATCAGTACACCAATGAATGGTAAAATTAGACACTGGTATAGCTAACCTGGAGATATTGTGTACAAAATGAGGCTTTTTGTTATTATTTTTTTGTTTTTTTTTTTCGTCAATTGCAACCCAAGCAGCCTATGTAACATAGAGCATTTGTGTTTTTTTCTTTTCCCGCTCAAATGCATAGATTAAAATATAACTACAAGAAAGGTCTAATTATAATAATTAATAATATTAATTAAATATAAATGTGCCATTCATTTTGCTAATTTTGTGTTTTATTTTTCCTGTGGAAATCTTTTACAAACATGGTCATAAATAAGAGATACTTTATTATTGGATTTTGTCGTTGTAAAATAGACACACCAATGTCACTGACATCAAACAAGAGATGGCTGCTATCAATGACATAAAGATCAGCTCAAGGTCACGTAAGGGGTCAGGTGAGGTTGAGTTCCCTTAGGCTGTGTTTCCAACAGAGATGTGCAAGGGAAGTGTTTGTTAAGAACCAATAGAATTATTTCATTTACCCAGCCTCGCTCAGCGCAGCTCTAGTGGCAACGGTTCAGCGGAGTGAGGTTTTTGTACATACAAAACTAGGGGAGGATGTGTGCGAGAGAAGCGTGCTAGGGACGAACGCGAGCGAAACAACAGCAGTCACTAGACGGTGTGGTTACCGCTCGCATCTGAAACGAACCCGCTATACAACCTCGCACCGCTCAGCGGCCTACCACATCTCTGATGGATACGCTCACACCGTTCCACAGCCTCGATCCGCCTCGCCTCGTCTCGCACATCTCTGGTGCAAACGCAGCCTTAAAGGTAGGTTAGTTTAAGACTAGCTATTTGCACGACAAAATCAGCATAAAGGACATTGTCTTGAAAGGTCAATAATCATGAGGTCATGTCAGTGATCTTGAGTTTGAGGCAATGCCCTTGGAGATTTGTTCTACCGAATTATAGTACGAGAAGTATCGTTAATCTGATCAAGTCTTTTCATACCGGCCGAAAATCATATCAAATGTTAGTTTTACTACAGCACAGCAGAGATCTGATCGTCAGCTCTGCTTCAAAAATAGCGGAATCCAAAGTTATAGCATGTGAAAAAAATTATAAAAAGGCGGAATTTCGGAGCATCTAGATTCTGCCAGATAGAGGGAACCCTGGGGATACCCTTTATAGCAGAACAATAAAAATAGTAAATAATGTAATTTTCATATCTGCCGAAAAACGCTGCGCACTGCTAAATAATACCAGCCTATTACTGTCCCACTGCTGGGCAAATGCCTCTTCTCATACAGAGAAAGCACGAGCATTGATCACCACGCTTGCTCAAGACGGGTCGGCGATTTCAGACAGATTAATTATTGTTCCAGTTTCCGTCACGATGTTGAACTTCAATAGCAGAATAGAATTTGGATTTGTGGTCGGTCGATGGCAATAGCCTCACCACCTATTACATCGGACTTAAACATAACACCTCTGCCTAACCCTTTGGTGATTACAGGCGTGATCTTATGTAGGTATGTTTTTAGAAAATACATATGAATTGAAAAAGCCACATTGGTATTTGCCCGGATTTGAACACAGAACCTCATGCGTGAGAGGCCTTAACCTGTGGGCCAAGACATAATAAATATCATATTGGTTTTATTGAATTGTTTTTTAAGGAAATACTTTTCTACTTTTTTGTTATACAAACCGTCAACAGACATTTACGAAGTTAGATAACAATTTGTTTCGTAAAAAAAGCTATAATACTATCAGTCTACGCGAACGAAGCCGCGGGGTAAAAGCTGGTCGACAGCAACATAAATGAAAATACTGTTATTTTAACAATATTTCAAGTAAATAATTATATATAGTAATAATCAATAAGAACAATAATAATAAGCATGCTAGGCATGAGGTGGATTCCCAGGTTGGGTAAAGTGTTATTGGGTTTTTCCTTCAGGAATTTCTCAGTAACAGCCACGGAGTCTGGATTTATGCCCGGTTGATGGCAATAGGTTGGCCCCCTATTAGATGAGACTTAAAACATAACTGGCGAAATGTGGGTGTACTATTAGGTACACCTCTGCATAACCCTTCGGGGATAACATTATCGGGCGTAATATTATCACTACATAGTATAAAACAAAGTCGCTTCCCTCTGTCTGCCCTATGTATGCTTAGATCTTTAAAACCACGCAACAGATTTTGATGAGACATGTTTTTAATAGATAGACTGATTCAAGAGGATTATAATTACCGGTATGCATTCATAATATAGTAGAGAAACACTGAGCATTTTAGAGGTTTCTGTGATGTCGTAAAAAAAAACATTTTTTTGCGCTTACATTGCATTTTAAACAATACAGTATTAATCCATTAAATACGATATTATCCCATTAAATACAATTGTGCATTTAATATAGATCAATATGGCCCTTTACAGCATGTAATTTAAATGAATATTTTCGAAGATATTGCGACGGTACTGGCCGGGGTAGTATATTTAGTATCAGCATTCAGCATTGCACCCGTGCGAAGCCGGAGCAGGTCGCTAGTGTTATGATATAACTCAATAATAGAAAAAGTATCAAAGCCGTTTAGTCGTAGTACAGCACAGTGAACTGGTGACGCCAAGCGAGTTGTCGCCGTGCATCTGTTAATGTACCCATTCTTTCAGAACGCAATTTTGTGACGGCCCTCTTAATAGGAGAAAATAAAACAAAAGTAAGTAATTAAAATAAGTGTATTTATTTAAATTCAGCTCTATTACAAAGCATTTGAGCGAGTACAGTGATCAAATTAATGGCGTTTTTTACAATAGCCACACTGACATACACGAAAATAACGTTTAATTGATATTACTGTGTATCTGTAATGTGTGTTGTATGTCTTATACTTACAGTTTATACACAGTGGTTTCAAACTCAATGTTCAAGTATTATTGTCCCACAGTTTGGCGAATGGTTTCACAAACGTCATATTTGTCTCATTCACAAAATCAATATTATATACATATTTAAGTATTTACTCTTGAAACGTCGTAGCTTTTTTTGTATTGAAAATAACCTAATGTCATAAAATGGCTTGAGTAACTATGTAATCGGTAGTAGCCATTACGACGAAAAAGAAAGAAAATTATTATTCTTGAAATTATGTGAAATGATAAATACATTATTATCTGACACTTAAAACAATTTCATACTACAATGGAACACAAAATCAAGGTTACGGGTGAACACTATTATTAAAAACTCACAGAGTACAAATATACTTTTAAATGCTCCACGCACGACCTGAACATATCCACATAATATCCAACACACATCCTGGATACTTCTCCGATAGTCTGCCCAATCTTCCCTGGCCCGCTTGTCATCTGCCCGCCTATCTCCGGTCGGTCTTGCCGACTCCTCGCTTGCCCGAGAACAGATGTTTGGGCATCTTGGTGCCGATGAACCTGTCTGCTTCTCCCTTGAGACCCATGCGCTTGGTCTTCTTCGCGATGGCAACGTGAGCCATTCTCTTCGCTTTTTGCTGCATCTGTAAAAGGAAAAGTGGATTTTAGAAAATATTTTAATTAAAAGGTTGTTTATGAAAGTTTTATGCTGAACATGAAACTGTCAGTGGCTCTCTGTGCTACTCCTCTACATGTGCTATGAAAAAAACCGGCCAAGGGCAAGTCGGACTCGCGCATGTAGGGGAGCTCCCTATAATTTTTAATTTATTTGTTGTTATAGCGTCAACAGAAATACACATTCTGTGAAAATTTCAACTGTCTACCCATTACGGATCATGAGATACAGCCCGCTGACAGGCAGACGGACGGACAGCGGAGGTTTAGTAATAGGGTCCCGTTTGGATACGGAACCCAAATAAAAAACATGTATTATGTATGCATGTTGTATCAGTAGACACAACTTGTTGCATTTAAAACTTGATTATATCATGGCGGAATACACATATGTATTAAGAAGGATGCTATAAGGTAGGCCGCGAAATTCAAAGTTTCTCACGATTTTTTTTTTGCAATTTACAAGTCTGTGTCAGGTTCAATAAAATCATCAATACCACCCTCTTCATATAAAAACTGCAAAAACGAAAGAAAATTTGAATTTCGCGGGCTATACCTTAACAATACAAATATGAAAACACGTCAATACAAGTATTATTAGCGACTTGTTATTGATTGACGCGTCTTTTATAAGACTAGCCAAAAAAAAATTTCACAAATCGCTTGAAGGTTTAAACGTTGTATGTGCCATGGGTAATGCGCGCTAGAGTAGTGACCCTGCGCGCGACCATATGACAAACTGTTGCTGTGGGCCGCGCTTTGACTGACCAACAATATTCAGTATTGTACTCAGCTTCGAACGGGCCAAACTACAGTCAACCTAAAGGGTTCAGATTCAGAATGATGTACTGGATATGTGTAACAGTTTGTGAGTTGGTGTCCCTCCCACTGTTTAATGCGTTTCAAATAAGAATAGGAATGTCAACTGTTTTTATTATTATTCAAAACTCGCGTGCGAAGCAAGGGCGGGTCTTGCTTCGCACGGCGTTTCCTGTCGGGTCCCAAACTATATCTAATGTAGCCTATATTTTAAGTTAAGCATCTAGCAGTAGAGCGGTGAAAACTGAGTTCAAATCCATGCAGTAGTTTTTGCGTGATGCGCGTTCAAACATACAGACAGACAAAAATTCTAAAAACTGTAAAAAACATAATATTTTTTAGAATGATTGCCGAGATATTGAAAAAAAAAAAACATTATATATTTTGTTCAATACGAACAGAATCAATCAAATACCTGGGAGTCATTTTAGATAGCAATCTCAGCTTTCACCAGCACATAAATGCTTTTTCCACTAGAATCCGAAAATTAATTTTTGGACGTGTACCACGAAGGTTGGTCCAAAATGGCGCAAGAAAAGAGTTCCTGGAAAAACTTAGGGGAGCCCTTTGCCGAACAGTGGGACAGGATAGGCTAAATAAACAACAGCTAGTATTTTCAAACACATAAAAATACTTACAAGAGTATTTCCAACGCCGGTGGTATCTCTGGCGGGCTTGCTGACGGAGCGGCCGCGCTCGTCGGCGCGCGCGCGCTTGGCGGCGGGCGCGGACTGCGAGCGCGAGCGGGAGCGGGAGCGGGTGAAGTGCGCCGACTTCGTCTCTGACATGTCCACACCTGAACAAACCAATCCAATTGTTCTTTTATTATTGCCCAAAAAATGCACAATAAGGTCGTAGTATTATTGAAGAGCCTAATAAATAAATCTATGGTCATGAACTTACCCAGTTTCTCCATCTCTTCCCTGAGCTTGCCAGTAGACCTGTCCTTGCCGCGCGCGCGACTGTTGCGCGGCATGACGGGCTTGGTGGATTGCTTCACGAGCCGGGACTCGTCCTTGAGGACCGCCTTCTTGTTGCTGTAAAACATAACAAAGTATGTTAGATACTTGGCTTATTTTGTTGGCACAAGGTCCCATCCTAATTCATATTATAAAATGCGAAATTAAGTTTGTTCCTTTGTTACCTTCTCACGCCTAAACCACTGAACCGATCACCCTGAAATTTTGCATATACGTTGTAAGGTGTACAGAAACGGACATAGGGTAACCTTTCATCCCGAAAAAAGTACTGTTCCCGAGGAAAACAACAATAACGTTCAGACCCTAAGTTACCTTTGAGATGTCTAGGTGACTTTTTATTTCTTGAACTGTATGCCCGAAGTATTTTATATGGGTAATAATTATTATTGTATTTATCATGGGTAATGCGCGCTAGAGTATAATACATCTGCGCGCGACCATATGACAAAACATTGATGTAGGCCGCGCTTTGACTGACGAACAATATTGAGTACTGTGCTCAGCTTCGAACGGGCCAAAAGATGCTACCAAAATCATTCCTAACGAGGTTTTTTTTTAAAAGGACCGGGAAGATTTTAACAGGAGGTTGTTAAAAAATATGATCTTTTTGGAGACAAACACAAATCATCGTTTCCTTGCTTGCGTTTGGCCGCAACTCGCCGTAAGAATAAAATCAAACTAACATTTACTTTAAAATAAACTACATTCAACATCTTTTCCCAGTATCAAATGGCATTTCAAATAATATAACGAGTGGTAATTCACCTATTTTAGACCTAAATTCAAACGCGATGTTTATCACACCAATTCTCTGTCGATATCTAGACTGGCTAAAATATTTAAAAAAACACTATTTAAAATAAGAAATGTCACGTGTAGTCAGAAGCCCGACATTCTGACAACAAGTCTCTCTCTCTCCAAGGAGATCGAAGTACACAGTAAGTGTTGCGAAGATCAGGCAGGCAGCTGCATCCGGTTAGACTGGATGCCGACCCTAATATGAAAAATGGTATACAGATGATGAATACGATAACGTACCGTATCTGGCGGGCCAGTTCTCTGATCTCCTTCATGGTCTCATCCAGCTCGATCTTGGGCACCGCATACATGCCTCCCTCCGTGCGGAGATCCTCTTCCTTCTCTAGTTCAGCCAGTTTCTGGAAATTATATGATGTAAGCTATGTAGTTAATGTTGTATTTGAAAAATACTAGTATTTACTACCACGCTAAACTAAATCGCTTTCTACAGCCGTGGAATTCTATGGATGGCAATGCAAAACAAGTCCAGGGAAATGATGTTGTAATGTTTAGAGCCTCATATCCCTGGATATTTTTTGTTTGGTTAAGTGTCTTCTACAGGGACCGATTAATCGGGTTAAAAGGTTTATAACAATACATGACAATAATGTCTACAAGTTACGGAATATAAAATGATTGTATGTGCCATGGGTAATGCGCGCTAGAGTACTGACCCTGCGCGCGACCATATGACAAACTGTTTGCTGTGGGCCGCGCTTTGACTGACCTACGATATTCAGTATTGTACTCAGCTTCGAACGGGCCAAAATAAACATTTAAAGCAGGAGGTAGAATTGATCAATAAATACATTTATTATGCTGTCTGTAACTTTAATAAAACCTAAACTTCTTTTTTTTAAATGCAAGCAGGCTTTAAGTTCAAATATGGATATTCTTACAACTTTACACCATATGCCTATTAAGATTAAATTCAATTTTAGTGATCAGAATACCGCCATTCGCTGCAGTAACTCGATATCCATCAATCACAAAACTACTGCAGTTAAAGTGACGTCTGTACTGTCACCGACAATCGCTGAAGTGGTTACGAGAGTATTGCCGTCGCGCTGCGTCAAGCCTGCCCCCGTAGAGTGCGATAGGGACAGCTGCAGCTCACACCGATTATATCACAAACATTTTGAGGAGATCGACGTTTCGTATCCCCTTTTTTCTCCTCGACAACTGAGCCGATTCAATTATTTTTGACATTAAAATTTTAAGCAAAAGTATGTCTAGGTTCCTATCAATTTCTTTTATGTTAAAAACTTTTGAATTTGTCTGGTAGCCCTCAAATCACGTAAAAATTTTATGTCAAATTTGGCGGATCATATTTTCTTCACTCATTAGTTGCTAAAAAAAAGGAAATGACTGGGACATGTCTACAGTAGACCTTGATTTTATGGAAAAAGAAAATGATTGCTCTAGAGGCATTATTCAGGAAGAAAAAAGAGAAATACGAAACGTTCATTTCGTCAAAATTTTTGTGGAGAATTCACAGCTTAGTCTTAGCTTAGTCCCCTCTAAGTTTTGGGAGAAAAAAATCTGAAAACTGTCGCGTCGCAAACACTAGCAACTCAAAATACAACATTTAATCAGTACATTTTGTATACTCACATCAAATATCTCAGGATCGATGTAGTCAGCGATGTTGTGTCCCTCCCAGAACTCGGGAATGGGGTCGTGACGCTCCTCCTCCGGTATCTCCGCGTAGTTCTTCTGTAGATCTGTTGATGAATTTCAGAATGAATTCGGTTGCTTCTTGACTTACGAAGGGTTTCAGTCTTTTGTTAGCAAGCGCAACTGCTAAATATGGGATTCCAATTGTTCGCATCAAAGGTCGAAGCAATTACTGCTTGTGGCCGATCAGCTCGACACAATTCGAGCAAAACAGGCGGCTTTTTTTTATTAAATTTAGCCACACAGCTGTGCCAAATCATGCCAACTTAAATAATACTCATATTACTCATAACCAGTGATCGGAATGGGCTGACTATATTTGCCTAAACTTCGGAGAACAGAGACAGAAAGTGGAGACTTCCTTACGACTATATATTTTTTTCCCGGGATTCGGGAAAAATCTTCAGTAAGTTTTATTGAAAATAATCTAAAAAGTTACTTTTATTGCTATGTACATTATATACAGACTACAAATAGAACTAAAATAAATATAAAAAGAAGACTAAAATAAAGTAAGTTGAAAATAAGTTTAAGTAAGTAATAAGACGTAATAAATAATAAGTTTTTAAAGTTTAAGGCTATTTTTAACTAAACTTGCAATTAACAAATCTTAGGAATTTTCACTAAAACTAATCTAACTTAAATCATGTATTAGAATAATTTGATACAACGGTTAGTTTAAGGATCGTAAATGTAATTCGAATACATGAATTAGGGTTAAATTATTAATTTCGGGATTTTACGTGAAAATCCCGTATTAATGATTTCAATGATTATAACTTTGTAAAGCCATATTTATTGTTACAGTCACGAATCATATTTTGTAATTGCAAAAAAAAACGCAATTTGAATTTCGCGGGCTACCTCGGCCCTGGATTTTCATCTAAACATAGATTTCAATACTCAGCACATCTGCGCAGTTCAACTTTGGAACTTGCTATCTCACTCACCAAGCACATAGTCATCTCCCTCCTCGACCTCGATATCCCTCTCCAGTTTCCTCTTCCTCGCCTGCCGTTCTGCTTGTTGTTGCTTCTTGAGCGCGACGGAGGGCGGGATGATGGGCGGGCGCGCCTTGCCGTCGCGCGCGGCCGGGACGGCTACGTGCAGACGGTTTAGGATACCGTCCACCTGGGGGGGGAATTAAAGTTATTTAGAAATGCCTATGATTTGATAGGGGCTATATGACAGGGGTTACATATCAATATAAAATCGTAAAAAATCCAAATCAATGTTCCGAAATGGCGCAAAAACTACTGCATAGATTCTGTTCAAAGGACAATGACCAAAGTTGGTACCAAAAAGTCTCGCGCCTCAAAACCAAAATATTATAGTAATTAGTTTCATATTTTTTTACGGCATTACGCGTCGGGGATTTGATTTTTGAACTGGAAATATACTTTTCGAGTTTAAAAGTATGAATATTGTTTTACTCCCTTTATATGACGTTCCGTTTCAATTGAACAAACCCTTGTCTGTCGAGCGGACTCTAAAATTAATTACAATTAAGTAAGATCAGTACACCAAATCGATTTAGTTTGGTTTATTGCTATTTGCAACAAAATAGATTTTCTCAGCCTAAAGATTTTGATTTATCGATTACATCCCTAAATCCCGACTAGTTTATAGCACTTACTATACTCTATGGTTTATAGTTATCTGTGGCATCTGACATTTGTACTATACTGACTGACTATTGGCAATGTAAAGGTCTAAAATAAAATCGAGTTTCAGTCAAGCATACTGTGGATGTTACTTTAACTCGTAATTCTTACTAATATTAGTGTATTACGCTGTTTTTAGAGCAATAATGTAATGTATGTGTGTTAAAATACGTCGTTGGTAGCGTCGAAAAAATAGACCTACTTTTTAGGTTAGTTTCGATTTTATAAAATAACTCTGAAACGCGGGTTTTTTTTTCAAAAAAAATTTTTGTAGGAGTTAATACGATCAGTGTAGTCTATAAAAAACAAGGTTTGATTTTGATGCAGCATGGTACGGGATTCCATACTTCCATGAGCATTCTCTTTTGTGTATTCGCAGTTTGGATTTAAATATGTCATGCAGAGTTCCTGAATTTATTTTGGAATTTTATATATTTTTTGTTGCTGTCATTTTTAAACAATTTGAATGTAAGTCGTATGCCATAAGTATAAAAGAAGATTCTTAAAAAAATAAGGCTGGATTATGAGAAGACCTGTGAATGTAGATATGTAGTTTAAATTTCTTAACGATAGGTCTGCAAGTTGTTGGAAGGTTGCAGTTGTTGTTGTTTTTGAGGCAAACATCTCATAACAAATACTTTAGAGTTTGAAGCCAAAGCTGTGTGCAAAATTTCAGCTCAATCGGTTGGGGGAACTAGATTGAAATTCAGTTCTAACAAGGCAACTTGAATAAAAGCTTATAAATAATGACGAGACGTATTAGAAGTCTTCCATAGGCATTCGCAATTGCAATTAAAGCTACGATGGACACTTTTACCCAGCAGTTAAACAGGCTAGCTACATGAACACCGTACCTTCTTGGTCCTCATCTTCTCCGTGACCCTGTGCCCCAGCAGTCGCTCGCAGGCCTCGATCTTGACCTCCTGTACTCCCTCCTCCGTGATGGTGGACATCCTCATCACTGGTACCACTGATAACTCCGAGTTGGGGTCCGCGCTGACGAGAAAAAAGGTTATTAAAAGGTTAGTCGTCAAAATATGAATAGTTTGAAGAATTTTTTAAGTGAAAATAGTTTTTTTAAGTAAATGCACGGAAAACAAAACAACACAATGGTAACATACAAGGTGTAAACGGACCCTTCACAAAGCCGTCAACCAAGCGTTCTGTACATCAAACTAAGTAACTCTAAGCAAAAATGATTGCTGGGAAATTGACTTTTTTTTTGGGGATGAAAAATCACGTTTCAGCACTCAAAACATTGTGCTGGTGGATGCATTGAATAGTACGGGGGTCGTGGTGGTATTTAAAGTACAGTTATAACATTAAAAGCTTGTATTTATAAAAAAAAACCTGTGAAAAAGTTGGAAACAAAACTTTTCTAAAGCCATGGATAACTACTGGCCTTCTACGGTGTATAAGAAATAGGGACTTGATGCACTAAAAGACTAAAAAGGAACCAAATAATGTAATCTTTTGTACAACGCTTAAGCGCTACAGTAACTTGTGTAATAATACCTACTTAAAAACCTGAAACGTCTGTATGCAGAGGATCAATTGCAAAGGGCGTAAGATATATCTAAAAAGTTATAGAATTCTATAAAAGTCAGTTGTAATAATAGTAAAGAAAACATCTCTTCTCAAGACTTGCTATCTGCGAACTCCTCCCCGCAGTTGTCTATCAACACTGACTATACAGGGTTATTTGTAAAACACCAGTAACCTCTTAAGAGGTCATTGTACTCATCATTATGAACAACTTTTACTATGGGACCACACCTGAAATCGCGAAAAAAAATCAGCTGTTCCCTACATTTTGACGAGTTAATCGATCTTAAATGTAGGGAACAGCTGATTTTTTTTTCGCGATTTCGGGTTTGGTCCCATAGTAAAAGTTGTTCATAATGATGAGTACAATGACCCCTTAAGAGGTTACTGGTGTTTTACAAATAACCCTGTATATCTTTGCTGCATAAAACTTGCCCAGTTGTAACCTAATTGCAAGAAATTACTGTCTCCTGAAATACAGGTGCTCTAACCTAACTCTGGAGCCAGGGTCTCACATTTTTCTGTAACCTGTTTTTATTGGCAACAATAGTCCTGTCAGTGACGATAGGTCGATGCCAGTACAACGTGATATTACCACCATCGAGAACTGGGTCGGGCGCATACTTATAGTATGGCACTTCTGATTCCACAAGGTTGTACTTCAAAGCAAGTTGCTGATGGATAATCCTGGCAACGAGGTTGTGTCTATGCAAGTACTCTCCGTTAGCCAGACGAGAACACCCAGAAATAATGTGTCGGATCGATTCTCCCGGACGGTGGCATGCCCGACATATGTCAACCGTGCCATCCTTCACAATGTATTTCCGGTAGTTATTCGTCATCATAACTTCGTCCATTATTGCACAGACAAAACCTTCGGTTTCCTCGAATAGGTCACCCAAGCGCAGCCAAGATACGGACGCTAAGAAGTCTACAGCGGGCCCATGTAGTGCCCGGTAAAAGTGTCCGTGAAGCTCCTTGCTCTGCCATACCTCCTTGCGGTCATTAGTGTCTAATACTCTAGGCTTGCGCCAGTTCTCGTTAGCCAGGGAGAGCGGGGTGAGGCCCTTGTCCACTGAGACCACATCTCGGTGCATCTCCACGTCGGTTTCTAGGAAGTATTCTCTGAGACTGCATACCTCACGGTTGTGCAGGTCTTAGCATTTAAAAAGCCACGACCGACCCCCGCACTTTCGCGGGATATCTCATCGCTATTATTTATTATTAATATATCCTAATAATAAAAAAGTCTATCAACTTACTTGACGATGTTCCCCTTGGAGCCGGTCACCATGAGCTGTTCGATGAGCTCCTTCTTGCCCGGAGCCAAGTCCTCTGGTTTGACGACGTCCATCTTGTTCAGGACTACGATGAGCGGTTTATTGCTGAATAGAGGTTTTATGCTCTCGAATAGGGAGATCTGGGTAAGAAGATATTATTATTGTTTTAATATTTCAAACTCAAACCTATTATTTCAATAAGGCGATTAAAGACAGACGCGCACCCAGTCGCACCTCCACACCGTACATTATCGTCATAAACACGCGCTGCATTTTATTGAAAAGCGGGTCGTTCGGCGCTGAGCGTCAAACACGAATATTAGATCTTTTAAACTACGCAACGGATTTTAATGCATGTTTTCAGCAATAGATAGAGTCATTCAAGAGGAATGTTTATATGTATATTGCACCCGTGCGAAGCTGGGGCGGTTCGGGCGGTAAAGCTGAAGAGTTTGTTTGGTTGAACGCGCTAATCTCAGGAACTACGGGTTCGAATTGAAAAATCATTTCAGTTCGACCAATAGGAGCAGGGCATCAATGAAAAATGTTGCAAAAACGGGGAAAATTGTATTTTTATAATAATTACACACGGACGAAGTTCCCGTCAACAGCTAGTGTAATTTATTGACACAAGCTACCGAGACGCTTATTGCAATCCTGTTAAAACATTGTAGGAAGACTAAGCTTTGAATGTGATTCATTGCCTTCAGATCTGGCAGTCTTATTGGGTTATTCGAGCAGAAATTTTTCAGTAGCTGCCACGGAGTCTGGAACAATCCCAGGTTGATGGCAATAGGCTCGCCCCCTATTACATAGTACTATACATGACTGGCGAAATGTGGGTGTACTAAAAGTACACCCCTACCAAGTCTTCGGAAATAACAGCCGTGATGTTATCTTATGAATTTCTCAGTGGCATCTCAGAATCTAAATTTGTGGCTGGTTGATGGCAATAGGCTCCTGGAGAACTGTGGGTGTACTAAATACACCTCTGCCTAACCCTTCAGGGATTACAAGCTTGGTGTTATGTATCTTACCTGTTCCTCTATGCTGTGGCCGCACTGCTCCGACGGGTCTATGAAATACAAAATGGCGGCGCGCAGATGCGCCAGAGCTGTCACTGCTTGCATTTCTATTACGTTACGTTCCTCTAGAGGGTGGTCGAGGATACCGGGTGTGTCTATCACCTGGAAAGATAGATTTTGTGAGTTTACAATACGCCAAGTATGTTGGTAATAATTCTTCTGAGTCGTTGAAAAAATTCTTAAGTAATTAAAATTTCTGATTTAAAAAACGCTTGAAACTGTCATGGCGTCTTAAATGGCGTCACGCCTTGACAAATATACGAGAAAATAAACACTACACAATCGTCGTGACATCGTGCGACGGTTATTACTTTAATTGCTGTCGGCTTAGCTAAATCAGGTACGTCAGCTATGCCAGGGACGCTCACGGGAACGCGAGAAGGGACTCCCTTAACTGGGTGTGGCATGAAACCTCACACAGGCAGCAGTTTGTGGAAATGAGAGAGACGAGAAAAGTTTCAAAGCAACAGTTAAAGTTTTGTCAGGATAATGGGGAACAAATTAAGATGAACATTTAGGCAAGAGAACATAGAAGCCAGCACTTTCAAAAAATTTGGAAATCCACTCAAAGATTGAGCCCTAAACCTACGGTTCAGGTGAGGGTTATCATCATTCTCTTGCACTTATCCCAATTCCTTTGTGGTCGGCGCAGCATGTCTTCTTCTTCCATACTTCTATATTACACGTCATCTCATCAGAAACCTCCTTTCGTGCCATATCATTCTTCACACAGGCCATCCATCGTTCCTTAATGGCATGAATTTCACAGTAGCAACCACTGAGTCCGAATTTGAGCCCGGTTGATGGCAATAGGCTCACCCCTATTACATTGGACTTAAACATAATTGGCAAAATGTGGGTGTACTATTAGGTACACCTCTACAACAGGCATGACGTTATGTTGTTTATAAATAAAGATCAAAAAGAAGTGTATGAACGTACCTGCCATCTCAGATATTTGTAGTCGGTGTGTCCGACGTACAGGCTCTTCGTCGTGAACGCGTACGGCTGCACCTCTACGTCGGCGCGCGTGATCTGTTGATAAACAAGAACAAATCATACACTTATCGCAAACACTAGTTGGTTGTTGAGGGGTAACATGAACCCCAGGATAAACATTGAGTATGGCAAGAGATGAGCCCAGTCCCCACTGGTGTTGTGACGACAGAAGTCTTCATATACACAGTTCAGAATGTTACCACTGATGGGACCCAGCACTACGTACGTGTGCTGTAATTCATCACATTTGGTCAGCTCGTGATTGTCACTTAACTATCCTAACTAATATTTTATATACGAAAGTAAGTTTGTTTTTCCTTTGCACGCCTAAACCACTGAACCGATCACCCTGAAATTATGCATATACGTTGTCAGGTGTACAGAAACGGACATATTATGGTACCTTTCATCCAGAAATAAAGTACTTTTCCCGAAGAAAACAACAATAACGTTCTTATGAAATAGATGGCGCCACGTGTCTTACGAATCATGATTGAATTATATTATTACAAGCAGAGTATAAGTATAACCCGTGATTGTCAAATTCTAAATTAACGCGAGCGAAGCCGCGGGCAAAAGCTAGTTGTTGAGTGAATGAGTAAGTTTAGATGGATGGATGGGAAAATTGGGAAAAGGGAGATCGCATTCAACTATAGGTACTAATAGCTATTCTCCAGCACTTAATTACTAAATGTTACTATTCTAAGAAAGCGAAGTGTTTCGGTTTCTTAGAATAGTAACGCCAAAGTTGACCATTTAACGCAAAAATCACGGTCAAAATGTAATATGCCTTTGAATGATGTAGGTTTTTTTCGAGTTTTTCACCAGTTTAAGGTTATGTGCTTGCCTGAAATTGAATTGAACCCACTTACGACTCGTCGATAAGCCGGAACTGTCATAAGTACTCTTAAATACATGGCCAGAGTTGGCTACATACCTTGTTGATGAAGCTGGACTTGCCAACATTAGGGAACCCGCAGATGATGATGGTGCGCGTGTACGGGTCGATGGATGGTAGACGGGCTAAATGTTGACGGACCTGTAGACAAACATTCTTATTATTAGAACAAGATGGCGTAAAACCAAAAAAATTACGCAAAGTCTCGAGAAAGACATGAATTCTGTTACAGCCTTTCTTGTGGAGAATTCGCTATTGGAAAAACTTTATTTTATGAAACTGAAGAAATAAATTATAAGATACTGAACATCACACAAAAAATCACAGCGGTTGTGTAGCGGTGTACAGAGTAATAACAGTCAGAAAATGCAAAGGTTGATTGCAAAAAATGGGTGTAAAAGTACCCTTAACGAAGCCGAAAGGCACTTGTTCTCCCCGTCATTGCTATAATTTTTTTGTTCTAGAGCATACCTGGGAACCTTCTAGTTACGGAGATATTGGAGGTCAAAGTTCTAACTTTTTTTTTAATGTTATAACTTTACTTTAAATAACTCCACGACCCCCGTGCTATTCAACAATGCATCATTCAGCATAATGTTTTTAGTGCGTTACATTGAGTCCTATCGTAAAACGTGATTTTTTCCCCAAAAAAAGTCGTTTCCCAGAAAAAAAATTTGTGTAGAGTTACTTAGTTTTACAGAATGCTCGGTTGTCAGCTTCGTGAAGGGTCCGTTTACACCCTGCATGAGTATCCAGGGGCTGATATTGCAGTGACTGATTTCCTACCCCTTAACTTAGTGGAAGTGAAACTCACCTGTTCCAAGTACGTAAGGTTGGCAGCCTGTCTCTTCATGATGGTGGCCATGCGGCCGAGCGCCGCGCGCTTCAGCTGCTTGCATCGGTACAGCGAGTCTCCGTACTTTAGCAGACGGACGTAGTCTTTTGCTACTCTGTAAATAATATATTATACGGTCAATATGCAGGGTCAAAAGGAAAAGTGGATCACATTTTTTTTTTGTTTATTTTCACTATGTAGTAGGGAACTAGGGACCGATTAAAGGCTTATAAAATCAAAGGCAGCTAAGTCCAAGTCGGTTAACTTCACAGGAACCAAAAAAAAAAAGATAATATTGTCAATCTAACAACGAATTCAATATTTTGAAATCAGATTTACAAAGATAGAGAACATTATTCATAATCTGATTTAAAAATAATAAAACTCCTTCTATATTTGAGTACAGAGTGAAAATAAAATCACACTTAGCTGTATTTGATCCCCATTAATGGACTTAGCTGTGTTTGATTCGGAGTAACAGAATTGGATTAAAAGATTAACAGATTAGGCCTTTAACCCATGTCTAATTAACCATTATTATATAACCCTAGAGAGCAGCGGTGGCCCAGTGGTGGAGGCCTCTACTTACGAACAATAAGTCGTGGGTTCGAACCCAGGCAGGCGCATTACTTTGTGTAATTTATTTCATCACCAATGCTCTCAAAAACGGTGAAGGAAAATATCGTAAGGAAACTTTGTTTTTGCCATGGGTAATGCGCGTCAGAGCACTGACCCTGCGCGCGACCATATGACAAAATGTTACTGTAGGCCGCGCTTTGACTGATAAACAATATTGTACTGTGCTCAGCTTCGAACGGGCCAAAAGTCCAAAAACAGTGGATTTTTACATAGAGCAGCTGCCTATCTGACCTCCACAGCCCAGCGAGACTGGTTGTCAGACTTTCGGGCCTCTGACTACAAACGGGCAATGACTGTCAAAGATTTACAAATGACATCCAGGACCAACAGCTTAACGTGCTTTCCGAGGCACAGACGAGACCCGATATGTAATGGGCGGTCACCCATCCACGGACCAACCTAAGCCTAGGTAAGTGCGGCTTAACCTAAAGATCGACCTGAGCGGCTGTTATTATCTAAATAATAACAGCCACTCGGGTCCCACCAACCACAAGCTCCTGTACAAAACAAACCATTTATAAAAGCTCAAAGCAATGGTTACCCAGTGGAAACATCCATTACTTGTTATGGCAGAGACACACTCAGACAGGTATTTTTTGTGTTCTCCTTTTATCTGCGATCGTCTAGCCATAATCAGATAGATTAATTGTTTAAGATTTTTTTGTGATGTTACATTAAACATTTACATTATGTGGTTCAGTACTAAAATTACTTAAAATTATCGCTCTCTGGTTCAAGTTTAGGATGGAAACATGGATGTGAGACAGTGATAATTGTCATCTCTCATCATTTCATCTCTTTAGGCATATTGTATCCCCTTGCCTGTTTAGGAGGTTCTTAGCTAAGACATTGCTGTGGGTCTCAAATTGTGAATTTACGCAGTTTATAAGTTTTTAAACTGTCATGGTCACTAACATTATGATTAACACTAGAAACAGGATATTTACTTTGATTACTATTTGTTTTGAGTACCCGATATTTCGGTGCAGTTGCAAGCACCATGATCATAGATGAACTGAAGTTATTGCGGGTGGGTGTTTATGAGCAGACAAATCGCGTCTACCTTTTTTATTGTTTATAAACATGGTAAATATCCCGTTTCTAGTGTTAATGATTACACAGTTTATGTTTCCAGGTAATGTTGTAAGTATTGTTGTTATTGTTGTTTTGTTTTTTTTTTGTTGTTATTTTTGTTTGTTTTGTTTTTGTTGTATTGGTGTTGTTGTTTTGTCGTTTGTTGTGTTTTTGTTGTTTTGTTGTATATTAGTTGTTGTTGTTGTTGTGTTGTTGTTTGTTTTTGTATGTTGTTGTTGTTTGTTGTTGTATGTTGTTGTTTGTTTGTTGTTGTTGTTTGTTCTGTTTATGTTGTGTGCATTTGTGGTATACAGCCAAATAAATATGTTTTCTTCTTCTTCAAACTTACGTGTCAATAAGATGTCTAGCTGTGTTCAGTTGTCCGAGACCCAGCTTGTAATGGTCCTTGTCGTACAGCACGTTCATAAGATCTGCGTAGAATGGATGCACATCATCTAGTTTGGGGAATTCCTGTAGGAGAGTAAAAATAATATTATTCGTTTGTTTTAAAAACAATGATATTGCATTTTTCTTGTTTTCTTACTAGACCTCTTTATGAAACTACCCTAAAGAATGGGCAACTAGAACTACAACATTTTTTTTTTAATCTACTCTACGGTCTATGTAGTCAGCACCGAAACCATCTACAGACAATGTAATATTACATAGTTGGCATGCAATAAGTGGTCTGACTTGGCCTATTTTCTTTAGTGTGTGTGTGTTTGACTTCCTTATTATTCTTTTCTCATGTCATTGTTGGCTGGCACTACCGTTTGGTTGGGTGAAGTAAACTGTATGGGTAATAGGAACAGTTTTTGAGCAATATTGGAAAATATAGACAAACTGTTAACCTGATGATTATAATATTGTGCAAGTTCTTGGCTTGTGATCTTAGTGTAAAGACAATATCTTACTACTTATAAATGTGCAAGTTTGTGAGGTTGGATGTTTGTTGCTTTCATGCAATTACTACTGAACAGATTTGGACGTAATTTTGCACACAGATAGTTTATAATCTGGATTAACACATAGGGTGCATTTTATTCCAGTAGTACGACCTCATGGGACAATTACTGAACACCATCTCGACAAAGCTGTGGGCATCTGCTTGTTATGCATATTATACTGTGGTACAATTCACATGAAAGTATTACATTACTGAAAAGTTTTTTTGTTGGGAGTTAGCAATTCTAGGCAGTGGTGTACCCAGATTTCACCAGTTGTGTCCTTAAGTTCCTCTGCCTAACCCTTCGGGTATTACTAGCGTGGTATTAAGTTTTCTAGCAATTCTCCATTTTCAAAATAATTATCATTTAAATGACAACAATATTACACAACAGATGAAATGTTTATGTAAACCCTTGCAATAAGCAAGGGTTACAAAATTTAGGGAAGCCGACTCACTCAAACTATTTCTAAATAATAATTACCATTAATTACCTGAATAATCCTAGACAGACGATCGTGGAAGTTCTGTTGAGTAAATTTCACTTTTCTCATATAAAAGCCACGAATCCTCGATATTTTGTAATGTTTATGTACCACTGTAGGAGTTTTCCTCTGTGTTTTAGACAATATAATGTCTATAAAATCCTGAAATACAAAAATTATGCGTATTATGTTAGGTTAGAACGCATGACAGAAAAAATCGTAAACATTGGAAGTATAAATTTAATTTTGATGATTTACCTTTGCCGTAGGTACTACAGCGATCTTTTTGAAGTTGTACAAACTCATTTTCGCTTATTTTATTACACTTATAAATAAAAAGGAGCTCGGCATGAGCTCAACACGTAAACACGTGTTTTGAAAAGAAAAATCCAATGTATGGAAGAAATGTCACTGTCATACACGTAACGTTTTGTTCGTTTATTGAAAATCAACACCGTGCCGTGCTTGCTTATTTTGTTTAAATGACATATTTATTAAAATCATTTATTTTAGGTATATAACAATTTATCTGAAACAGATATATTAATGAAGTTTTATTTTTTGCAACAGAATTAGTTTTAGTACTGATATTTCCCAAAAAAATATGTTGCAAAAGCAAAACGTGTTCGTAGTTGCTATGTGAAATAATTAGTGACTTAGTGATGCAGTGCGATTATTGTATTGAAAATTTTCGGTTTTTAACTTTCCTCACGATATTTTCTTCATTCCTCCGCATCACATGCCCATACCAAGACAACTGATTACCACACAACTTTTCAGTCACCTACCGACTTCCTCTTGAGTACACATTTATTTTCTTATTTTATCCATTCACGTAACACCACACATCCCCCTGAGCATTCTCATAACGCCTTTCATTCATCCCTTTAGTGGCCCAAAATTCTGATTCATACAATACAGTAGTCTTACCATTGTTTTATAACCCTTCCCCTTAAGTTTAAGGGGAATCACTGCGGGAGTCGCTATTTCCCGTGACCTGCCGCCGTTTCATCTATCCCGTGTTAATTCTTTACCACTACGATCTATTTCGCCATCGCTTTGCACAGGCAGAAACGCGTCATCTAGCGCTATGAATACAGACTAGAGAGACCGCCGAAATCGCGGACTGTATTCGGTTTTAGTTCTGCTGATCTAGATAAATTGTCTAAATAAATGAAAGTAATAATTATGGGAAATTACTTTCAATCATACTGCTGTGGGCTTTTGGCTTTGACAAAAAAATTAGGACCGGCGCGGCCTCTTGCCTGACGTCAGCCCTTGGGAATGCTTTTGTGCATATCTTTTAATTGTAAATATGCTAAGTATTCCATAAGTCGCCGCTTGCGACACCCGCTGGTTGTGAATGGGTGATGGTATTCTTTGAGTCCGGCTGTCCGGCACCACACGGATTAAATAAAGATATTAAGATATGAGATGAGTATGTTTCAAGTTTTGAAACCTTAATTGAGATGTCATAGAGTAGGTACATCTATATTTTGAAGCGTCAAAAGCAAAGAGTAGACTAAGTACTTATACCAATGTCAAACGTCAAAGTTCCGACAGCAAATGGCACAGAGGTTATGCTGGAAAAGCTGGATTTGAAATAGAAAATAATGCAGGATTTTTTGCTGGAACTATTACAATAATAAGGAAACGGCAACTACAAATTATTTTGAAATCTAAACTACACAAGTCTCAACAATTCACCGACAAACAACTGTAAGTAAACGTTGCATCACTTTTCATTTGTTTTTCTCATTCCGCTAAAAAAATATTTAGTTTGTACAATTTCTGACTTAAAATAACTGTTTATCCCATTCTTCTTGGCATATATTTACGTTTAGCATAACGATTGATAGTCCCTAGAAATCCTAAACGGTTATTTAATAAACCGACGCTTTGCGAAGATTTCTACACATGAGCACTTTTCCATGTTTCTTATTTTTCGGATAGTGACAAGTAAGAGATTCGCATCCAGACTGATCTCGTAAATATCGCGACATTTCCATTAATTTACATCATAAATCCATTATAAAAATAGTGAGTGGTGTATGTGTATTTCAGAATAATCGAAGAAAAGAATCAAAACAAAAATGTATTCAAGACTTTGCAACTTCCGGCCTAGTGCGAAACATCGGCTGATATCATGCAGCAATATGTACAGCAGCAGCATCCTTAAAAAGAAGGAACCAACTACAAAAGCCGTGCAGCCAGGAAAAATGGTTCACGGCTTCCTCGTGAACCAAGTAGAACCTATCAAGGAATATAACATGACAGCTTACCACCTAATACACGAAAAGACAAAAACAGAGTACTTGCATTTAGAACGAGATGATTCCAACAATGTATTTTCAGTAGGCTTTCGTACAACACCATTAGATTCTATGGGAACACCACACATCTTAGAACACACTGTTCTATGTGGCTCCGAGAAGTATCCAGTTAGAGATCCTTTCTTCAAAATGTTGAACAGATCACTAGCAACATTTATGAATGCTTTGACTGGCCCTGACTATACATTCTATCCATTTTCATCACAAAATGAGACTGATTACAGGAATCTGCAGAAGGTGTACCTAGATGCTGTATTTAAACCAAATCTATCGAGATTAGATTTCTTACAAGAAGGCTGGAGGTTGGAACATTCAAATATAGAAGACAATTCCACTGATCTTACATTTAAAGGTGTTGTTTATAATGAAATGAAAGGGGCTTTCTCGGAAACAAGTTCATTGTTTGGACAGAAGTTCATTAACACTATTTTACCGCAGGGGACATATGGCTATGTCTCCGGAGGTGACCCACTAATCATTCCACAACTATCTCACGAGCATTTAAAAAATTTCCACTCAACTTACTACCATCCAAGTAACGCTAGAATTTATTCCTATGGCAATTTTCCTTTGGAAACAAACCTCAAGTTTGTCAATGAGACATATTTGAGTAAATGGGCATATTTAGACCCAAATCACTCAATAGTTACCAGTCAACCACGATGGACAGAACCTAAAAGAAGCGAAATAAAGTGTAGAGTTGATCAATATGGTGTTCCGATTGAGAGACAAAATCAAATCGCTATAGGATATGTGATGGCTGACATTACAAGCACATACGAGACTTTCATGATGATGGCATTGAGTGAACTCATGGTAATAGGTCCAAATTCAGCTTTCTACAAAAGTTTAATTGAAAAAAACATATCGGGAGGCTATAGCACACTAACAGGATATGATAACCAAATTAGAGACACATTATTTGTTGTCGGGCTAAGAGATGTTGAGAAATCAAAGTTTGAATTGGTAGAATCTCTTGTAGACCAGACACTCCATGACATTTACGTCAATGGATTTGAAAAAGATCACATTCAGAGTGTTCTACATGGTTTTGAGTTATCAATCAAACATCAATCGCCTAAGTTCGGACTCAATCTACTCTTCAATCTTATGCCTTTATGGAACCATAATGGCCCAATTATAAATGCTTTGAAAGTAAATCAATTATTGTCTCAAGTAAAAACAAACTTGATGGAACCACAGTATTTGAAAGATGTTATTGAAAAATACTTCATAAATAACAATCACAAGCTAACCATGACTATGGTACCCGATCCTAAGTTTGACGATACGTTTAATGCACAAGAAGCGACGTTATTAAAGCACAAAGTTAGTAATCTGTCAGAGGGTCAGAGGGAGAAGATATATAAGGAAGGATTAGAACTTTCTAAAACTCAGAAGAAAGTTGAGAACTTAGATGTTCTGCCTTGTTTGAAGATTGAGGATATCACTCTTACTAAGACAGCACCTCCCTTGAAGCATACGGTTGCAGATATCATTCCTCTACAAATGTGCGAGGCAAATACTAATGGAGTTACATATTTCAAAGGAGTGGTTGGTACTGAATGTGTGAATGAGCAAGAGAGGAAACTCATTCCATTCTTTGAATACGTAATCAACAAGTTCGACACCAAAAACTACAATTACAGAGACTTCGACAAGTATGTCAGCAGATCCACATCTGGATTAGGTTTTCTTAACCATATAACAGAACATATCGATCTACCTGGCCAGTACGAACAAGGAATCTTAATCAGCAGTCACTGTTTAGACGAAAACCTGCCAAAAATGATGGATATATGGAGTGAAATCTTCAAAAAACCGAACTTTAGTAACAGCGAAAGAATGAAAATGCTCCTAACCAACTATTGCTCGTCTTTAACCAATGGTATAGTAGACGGAGGGCACACTTACGCTATGCAGGCGGCCCGTGCCTTGATAAGCTCAGTAGACGAATGCAAAGAGAATCTAATGGGGCTTCAACACATTGTGAATATGCAAGAAATTCAGAAAAATGCAAAGATAGAAGATGTCCAATCGACCATTGACATAATTGGAAGCCAAGTTTTAAAAGGAAACAACTTACGAACAGCCTTCCATCATTGTAACACCAACACACAGATTCAAGAACATGTAGACAAGTTTTGCCACGAACTTTGTAAGGATATAACACAAAAAGAAGAGAACAGGATCAACTGGACGGATGCTAATAAAATATCTGAGAAAAACCGTGGCGTACACATTCATATGAACATTCCGGTCAATTTCTGCGCAAAAGTTCTACCTACAGTGCCTTACACCGACCCTGATTATCCCAAATTACGAGTCCTCTCACGTTTCATAACTTCAAAGTATTTGCACCCGGTTGTCAGAGAGCAAAACGGGGCATACGGTGGTGGCGCCTTGCTAACCTTAGACGGAGTCTTTAACTATTATTCGTACAGGGACCCCAATTCGATTGTCACATTGAACGTATTCGATGAAACGGCGCAGTGGATGTCCGAAAATTCAAAACTTGTTGATGATCAAAATCTTTTCGAGGCAAAACTGTCTATACTACAGCAGATGGACCAACCCGTAGCTGAATACATGAAAGGAATCGATCTATTCTTATACGGATTGTCCTACGATATTTGGAAGACACACAGAGAAAGGGTCCTGGCTGTGAAAAAAGATGATTTGATTGAAGTATGTCAGAAATATTTGAAGGCTGACAAGTTTAGTGGGAAATGCGTTATTGGAGAAGGCTCGGAAGATCTTAAAGGACAGGAACATTGGGAAACCATTAGTGGACCTCAACAATAAATCTGCCATCCCTTTGCTGTTTATTCTTTGATCAAGTGACAAATGTAGGTAGTTTGTATTTTCTGGTCTCAGGCATCTGGCCTACCGCCGACGAGGATACGATTAGCCATCGACTAGTTTCATCAATCATTACAGTTAGTCGCTCATCGTTTAATAAACCTTGAACCTCATGCTGTAGCGATAAAGTTGAAAATCTGTTAAAGAAATTTGACAGATTGTAGTAGCTTGATGTGCTGGCGTCTGTACGCCACCAGCAAGTGTCAGGCGCGCACGAGTAATCGCCCGACGCAATCACTCTGAGAACAGTTACAAAACTATCCGAAGTTCACACTCGCTGGTCGTTGCCCGCCTACTCGCTTTTCGTTAATCGTAGTCGGTGAGACAGATGCCCTAATGTACTGTAGTTATGGTCACAGTACGATTTGAGAAATATTTTGGTTGAATCAAGATATGTGCGATTTTGAGAAGTTCTTCTGTGAAGTAGCACCTAATATGCCTATTGCCTACAAATGTCGATTATCTACAAAGTGAGATCAGCCCAAAAAATGGAAGTGAAAACTGTAAAACTGCAAAAAAACCTCTGATGCTCAGGTAGGCAACTACCTATATTTGACTTCCCTGTAAAAATGTTGAGATTTAATTTTTGTCGTTGTAAAAATGAGACATTTATAGCATATATCTTCTTGTCAAGAGCATCTTAATTTTTTATTTATTACCGAGTAGGTGATGTTGAGACTGTTAATAAAAGTTAAAATTCAAAATGCGTTTAATTTTTGAATGCACAAAATTTCTTGTCCTTACCTACCGTCATTCATCATTCTCCTGCCCTTACCTTATTCATTTGGGGTCGGTAATCGACATATCATGTCTTCGAATCCATCTCGTCACTCAGGACCAGATACAACTTTCCTACGGTCTGAAATCGCGATAACTTGTACGGTGCTTCGTAGCGAAAAAAGCGTCGGGAAGTAGGGCTCGTCACCACCGGCTTCGTCACCACTAGCGACGAAAAGGAAATAAAAACCCGATTGTAGCCACTGGTGACGAACGGGAATTAGGACCTACAAACCAAATTGAGGGAGAAAATTAAAATTTATAGGCGAAATAATTAAAACAATTTTTTTATTAAAATCATTTATTGTTCGTGTTCTAAATGTTCGCCGCGGTTCCTAACACAAACACGGGCCCGTCTTCTCACTTCTGTTGTTGCTAGTTTCTGTTGCTGTTGGTTTCTCCGAATAAAACACGACAGTTGGGTGTTTGCGATCGCTTTGGTTACGATGCAAGCGACCTTATCTATTTTTTATCTCTTATCCAATGAAAGTTAGTAGTTTGGCCCGTGTTCTTAACATTCCTAGGCATAGTCGAGAGCATTTTGATTTGGCCCTCTAAAATGAACCTCGGAAAGTTAAAGTATGCTACTCTCAAGTCCTATTGAACAATGAACAGGGGGTCTAAAATGGCCACTTTAGCAGAATCACAAGGTGACAATTCATACAATAGAGGTACGTCTATGACCATTTTAAGAATTTAAACGTAATTCATCCTATTATGATTGTGCTAAAGCGGCTATTTTAGACCCCCAGGAAACTGTCTGATAGAAGGAGGGGATTTCGCATTTTTTTATTGTTAGCAGACAAGAGAGTGCTCTAGTCCTTTCGCGGTTATTTTACCTCTGAATTTGAATAGCCATTACCTATAAACGTATTTATTTACAAAAAAAAACCTGGCCTCTCGTGTATATCCGTGTCAAGTACTGTAGAGAACGCCTAAGATTTGAGAGAATACTCCCACCTTAAACGATCAATGCAAAGCGGATGCGGCTCCGGCTTAGGGCATTTATCGCTGATTCCTTTATGGGCTCCGGACATCGAACTGATAAAAGTCTGTTACCGATTTGACCGAACCTTAACAGTACAAAATTATTAAGTTAAGACCAATGAAAATGTATGGATATCTAGCTTCAATCTGGCATTACAGAATTGTACGGATGCCAGAACTTAACTTGCACTACTATTGAGGATTTTCACTAACATCATGAGCGACACTGAGATTAATGTTCTAGCCGAGCGACGGTTCAAACTCAAACAGAGCGCCTTTAATTAAGCATTAGTTTATGCCTAAAAACGGACATAAAACTCAGATACAATAATATGTAGAATTATACTGTAACCTAATTGGTAGTTACAGTTTTGAGCCGTTTGGGGTCGAAACGCTCCGCTGGGGCCCATGGCGCGTCTTCTTTTTAAGGAAATTTCTCGCCGACTGGTCGACACTTCACGTGATCAAAAGGCTGCCTCTTTGGCCAAAGAATTAGCATTGCCATTCAACGTGGTAAGGCCGCCAGTTTTCTGGGCATGTTTCCAGATGATAGCGATGTGGAGGAGTACTTAGACGCCTAAGCGCTCTGTTGTTTAGTTAGTTAGTTATTTTAATTAATTAGTCCCTTTTTTTGTAAATATTTAGTTTTAATTATTCCATATGTAGCTTTAATTCATTTATTTACATTAAATCTATATCTATACTAATATTATAAAGCTGAAGAGTTTGTTTGTTTGTTTGTTTGAACGCGCTAATCTCAGGAACTACTGTCCCGATTTGAACAATTCTTTCAGTGTTAGATAGCCCATTTATTGAGGAAGGCTATAGGCTAAGATATATCACGCTAAGACCAATAGGAGCGGAGCACTAATGAAGAATGTTTCAAAATCGAGGGATATTTTTTTCTATTGAGAGCTTCCGCTGCGTGCGCTGCGTAAACGGTTAAAGTTTCGCAAAAATCATGTATTACAGAATTATTCCTCTTTAAAAGTTCTAAAAAAAAGTCCGCGACAGCATAATTATGTCTATCTTTTAAGGTTAGCTCACTATAACCTTTTTTATGCCAACCAAATTTGTTCTAAATCTATACTAATATTATAATCTATACTAATATTATAAAGCTGAAGAGTTTGTTTGTTTGTTTGTTTGCTTGAACGCGCTAATCTCAGGAACTACTGTCCCGATTTGAACAATTCTTTCAGTGTTAGATAGCCCTGAAGAGTTTGTTTGTTTGCTTGAACGCGCTAATCTCAGGAACTACTGTCCCGATTTGAACAATTCTTTCAGTGTAAGATAGCCCATTTATTGAGGAAGGCTATAGGCTATATATCATCACGCTAAGACCAATAGGAGCGGAGCACTAATGAAGAGTGTTTCAAAATCGAGGGATATTTTTTCCTATTGAGAGCTTCCGCTGCGTGCGCTGCATAAACGGTTAAAGTTTCGCAAAAATCATGTATTACAGAATTATTCCTCTTTAAAAGTTCTAAAAAACGTCCGTGACAGTTTATGTCTATCTTTTTAGGTTAGCTCACGATAACCTTTTTTATGCTAACCAAATTTGTTCTAAAATAATGCATTATTTACGAAGGTGTTTTTATAAACCTTATTGATATTAATCCTTATCCAAATAAATACGTTATTCATCACAAGTATTTAATTTAAAACAAAATTGCCCTTTACATCATTCGATTTAAGTGAATGTCTTAGGAGCTGTCGCAGTTTTAAAATAAAATGACAGCAAAATAATGATCGGGTACTGCGCGCACAATGTGCAAAGCCGGGCAATCATGTTAGCCCAAAGTAACTATTCCACGCGGACGAAGTCGCGGGCGGAAGGTAGTTGTTAATAAAATCCGATTCAAATAGGGAAGCAATATGTTTTTTCAATAATTCCACGCGGACGAACGTCGTGAGGCACAGCTAGTGTTATATAAACATCGTATTATACTGTTAACTAATCAACATTCTCGTGCAAAACTCGAGGAAATTAATTACTTAGTTGGTTATGTATATTTTTGAGTTCTAAAATAAAACTAGTATGGTGCGAAACTCTGATTATTTTTGTTTTTTTACCAGGTAAAGATGTCACTGCCGCAGTATTTCGACAACACCGAGGAATATTTCGAAGAATGCCTAAAATTCTTTCAAGAATATCAATATTTATTCAATTACCCTAACACAGATTTACTTATTTATAACATTTTGGATAAAATCACTGTAAAAGAAGAAAAAATTATTGATGTTTTTAATGATGATTTCGATTTGAACTCCACAAGTGATGAATATTTAAGCACTTTCTTCATTAAATTGAAAAAATTGCAAGTCTTTTACGATGATATTCTGGAAGATTCGTTGGAGCACAATATAAATGTACCTGTTAGTCCTAAGAAGAAACATGAGATATTACATCTAGCTAAAGAAATCAAAGAAGTGTGTGAAAATGTAGGCTGTGATGTCGTTGTGGATTTTGGATCGGGCCTGGTAAAGATTTTTCTGTTGCACTTACTGTTAGCGGTAAAAATCTATTTACAATACGGATTATGAAATCTAGGTTATTGAGCTAAATATTTAAATAAACTGGGAGCAGAAAAAAATAAAAAATGTTGAAATGGGTACAACGTGGAGAATAATAAAATTTGTGCCAATTTAGATAATGTGTGAAAGCAGAATTGGTGATCGGATTTTGTGGCTAACCGTACTGTACATAATTACACCTTTTTCCATGAAGGTAAGCAGAAACTATGGAAAAGCACTCTAAAATAGAGGCAAAATCTTAAATTTTGATATAATATGTTAGTTACGGTAGCTTAATTGTTTCTTGCTAGCATTTGCCAGTCTCTCAAATCAAATCAGTGATGCATAGACTCGTTTAGTTCCGAAAACTCTCATTTGGCACTGTTGCAACTTCTAGTAATTACATATTTTGCTCGATAGTCCTAGAAAGACAATTAATTACAGCTTCTTGGTGATATTCTTCAGATAGGTCAACTGGCGTGCTTGTCTGACCATAATTATGAATGTGTGTGACGCAAAAAGGAGTTTAAGGATCGTTACAGGCAGAGTTCTCTAGTTTCTGCCTATCTCCATGGGAAACAGGCGAGAGCTTATATATGCAGTCTTACTTTTACCCAGTCAGCTATACCTACCTTTTCGTGTCTCTTCCCAGGGTTACTTGGATCAACTTTTATTTGAAAAAACTAACTACAGAATACTAGGAATTGAATGCAACGAAAGTCATTACGTTGGCGCCAAAATACGACAGCGGAAATATCATGCGAATTCCACAGATAATGTAAAATATATAAAGCACACCATCACAGAAAATTCCCATGAAAATATCCAAACATATTTGCGTGATAAGTTTCAAAATCATATAGAATTTTGCATAACCGGCCTGCACGCTTGTGCGGACTTGACCATAGACGCAATCAACTTATTTATAAAGATGGCCGATGCAAAAGCGATGGTAATAATGCCTTGTTGTTACCACAAAATGGTGGGTGATGGTGGAGTTTTCAAGAACTTTCCTCAAAGTGATTGTCTGAGGGATATTTTTGGTAGATTTACATCGGAAGAGTACATGAGGGTACCCTTCTTAAGACTGGCAGCTCAGCCGCCGTCTGTGGATGATAAATTAAAAGATTTAGTTTTCAATTTACTGTCAAGAGCTGTGCTGCAGACATTTGCGTTTAGACGTAAGTATTGTTTTTAGTTCCTAAATAATGTAAATTGAGAAACTGTAAGAGTAAAACTGCAAAGTTTTGTGTGTTTATGGTAAGATACTGATCAGCGATATCATAAAAGTTCATAAAGTGGGCTTTATGGTTTGGGAATCCCCTTGTAGGGGTTAACAGCTAAACCATAGGATTTAGATAAAAAAACCGACTCCAAAAACACAAAAAAAGTGAAAAATAATTTTAGCTTCAGAAGTCGGTGACTTTTGTTTATTTGATTCAGTTTTTTGTCACCGACTTCTGAAGCTAAAATTATTTTTCACTTTTTTTGTGTTTTTGGAGTCGGTTTTATTTTTTGCAAAAAAGTTTTTTTTATTTTTTTATTTTTAGTTGCAATATTCCCTCGAAATATTTTTCATCATCAGACCTGTAATGGCACTTGTAACCCAGATGGGTGCAAAGTTTTGATCAATATACATGAATTAAGTCCAAACGCAAGGTAGCTACTGTAAACAGTTGAGGAGTTCCCTTAACTGTCCTTCGTCTTCATCATCAGACCCCTTATGACAGTCACAACACATCTAGGTGTAAATTTCTCATCAATACAAATTAATCAAACCCAAACACAAGGTGACTGCTGTAAACCGTTCCTTCGACTGTCTTTCGGTTCCATCATCAGAGCGACTCCAGACCTTCTTTAAATTATAGTGCTTTAAAATACTTAATCAAAACTACAACAAACGCACTAGTCGCCACTACAATTTTTGAAAGCTCCCCTCAATTTCTCTTGGATGCCATCATCAGATCCCGGTTTCCTTATCATGGGACCACCCTTGAAGTATCTCCCTTCCAACAAAAAAAAAAATCAAAATCGGTTCATAAACGACGAAGTTATCCGCGAACACACATAAAAAAAAATATATATATACGGTCGAATTGAGAAACCTCCTCCTTTTTTTGAAGTCGGTTTAAAAACGTATCATCTCATTTTGAACTTGAACTAATTTTAAATGCCTGCCAAAATGGATAAATGCTCACCAAATTGTGTTTCATGAAATAGAAATGAAGCTATTTTCCTTTTAATTATGTTTTATTATGAGTAGGTACAGGTACTTAAAAGATTAATTTGTACTTAAGATTTATCAATGACCCTTTAAGGAACACAATAGTTATAATCAGTCAATCAAAGAAACTTTCTAAAAAACTATCAAAAAAAAAATGTTGAATCAATAGACCTTTTTTAAATTTAGCTGGCCGCCCTCTTTTTCTCTTTTCACCAATAGGGATATTCCTGGCTTCAGGAGGTGGTTTCACGCAACTACTTCAGCCTGATTGCTAAACCCAGCAAATGTTTATACTGTTTGAAGAATGTAGGACAGTTACATCTACCGGTTAGCCAATCATCACTGTTGATTGGTGTCATTAATTTCCATTCACTGAAAAACTGTTGCCTAAAATCGTCTGACTGAAATCTTAGTTTGACAATAATATATTTTGCATTCACGTTCGATAATTTTATTACACTACATTAGAACTGTAATTTTCGGTAAGTATTAATGTTACTGTTTAAGTGACGCAATATTTGGTGAGCATTTATCCATTTAGGTTAACAAAAAGAATATAAATACAAACGTACAATTATTCTGATGAGTGTAGCTATACGTATTATTTTGGAACTAAAAACGTTGTACTATAAGCATCTCGTTATAGAGTGGGTTTAATTTAAGTACCTATAGGAAGTTAATATATTTTTCTTGGTACTTAGTCAGGGTATAAAAATTATTTTGATGAGCATTTAAATTGTAGGTTTTTACTTTTCTGCACTACTAAAGCAAGAAATTACAATGGCAGTGATTTTTTTCGCAGGTAACTGCAAACTAAGAAGGAAGAAACGGAAAGCTGTCAAAACTAAAAACATGGATAACAATTTTGAGGTCTACCTAGAAGATGCTACCACTAATGGCTTTACTTTGATCAAAAATATATCTAGTGATAATAATGATAACGTTGAGAATCCTGCATTTTGTTTAGAAGAACTTAGAACATTGTGGACTCAGTTAAGTCAGTTGACCTTTAAAAAGGCGGGAATTTTTATACATTTACAAAATTATTTGCAGCCAGTCATCGAGAATTTTGTTTTGTTTGACAGACTGGTCTTTCTCAAAGAACAGGGCATAAGACATTGTGAATTCAAAAGGATATTGAACGTTAAAACATCGCCGCGTTGTTTGGCTCTACTAGCATATAAATAGATATAAATAAGGGTACCTATTTGTTTCATTGCTCTCTGCATTATCGTTCAATCTATACTGACCTCAACTTTGTTAGGGTTGGCTTCCAGTCTAACCGGATGCAGCTGAATACCAGTAGGTATATTACATGGAGCAACTATCTACCTGACCTCCCCAACGAGTTAGTACCTACCTACGGGGTAACCGATACACCTTGGTAAGACTGGTTATCAGACTTTCAGGCCACTGACTACCTGTAATGAATGTCGAACATGTACAAATGACGGCCGGGAGCGAGCGGAGGCTCATATAGGGTTAGTAACACAATCCTTAAAAACTAAGTGTTAGTAGACAACACGATACGGTGACACATGTAACTGACAGCAGTGAACCACATAAGGACAGTCCACTCTGCCAGCAATCATTTTCAGAACCCTGTTAGGGCTGGCCATGACGCGAGCCACCATCGATGCTGTGCGCTTTCGCATTATTGTGTAAAACCAATCTACACGCGTCGCCGCAAACATCCCTGACGCACTGCAACGCCATGGCAACCCCATCAGTCTCCGGAACGCATTATTGAATTGGGCACGAAGGGCTCCATACGACGCTTGCGAATAATTCTCCCACAAACTGCAAGTGTAGAAGGTGGTACAGAAAGGTCTAAAGAGCGTCACCTTTACGACTGCAGTACAACGAGCAAACCTGCGTGCTATCATATGCGCGCGTACGGACAGAGCCCTCCGTTCCCTTTCAATGTCAGCATTGTCCCTAAGGGCTGCGGTAACCAAGTGACCCAAGTACTGCTTTACGTGTTTTCCGATGCACGCAAGAAACTCGATATGAAATCAATGGTCACCCATCCACGGACCGACCTTGAAAAACGCTTGTAGATCAACCCGTGCGAGCTGCGGGACACACGCACTATATAATAAAAATTATTAACGTTGAGCATGTTTGATATTTTGGAATGGTTAGGGAATAATTTTGCACCAATTGCTTTATCAGTATAAAGAACAGGGTGTACTATTCGGTGCACCCCTGCCTGAGCCTTCGGGGATTACAGGATGTTATGTTATCATTGAATCCTGCCTAAAGAATTTGTAATTAAAAGTGTGGAAGTAATCTGTCGCACATAAAAATGTGTGCGATGCATCTTTTCACAGGCGCTTAGTAAGCACGTAAGCAGGAACGTCACATTCGATCTTACTACAGAATTAGCTGAGAATTTATCGGTTTCCTATACCAATAACACTCGTGCTTTTTAACTTACTTGTAAATACTTGTAATCAAATCATTTTTAAAGCAGGTTTTTAAATAAACTGAACTTTATTTTACCAAACAACAAACGCCTTAGTGAAAATGTTTAGCAATTTAATACTCGGAAGGTACTTATTGCGATTGAACGATTTCCTATTTTATTTTATTATCATGATTGTGCTTGCATCTTAAAAGCCTTCACAAGTACTTTTAATAGCTACTAGATACTAAGAAAGCTGCAAACTCAAAGACAACACTGTCTTATTGATTTTAGAATCTCTTGTCATTATGCGTCAATCAATAAAATTGCAAGGAAATACGGAATTTTAGCTACACTAACATACCTACAGGTACGTAACGTTTGTAAATAACATTTCTTTAAATGATTTTAAACCATAAAATGTTGAAGGTTAAGTTCAAAATCGAATGATAAAATTTGTCTTACGCTTTTTCGATCAGGTCACGTGTCCTGACGCGAGTTTAAGATTTTATACCCATTACAGAAAAAGTGCTCAACGCCGCTAAAGAAGTTTTCACTTCAAAAATATACAAAGAAGAGCCAGCAGCTGTAGAAATTAGTGCAAGTTTATTTACAATCTACGGTTTACAGTCTAAAATTTTTTAGGTGTAGTATACCACACAAATTCTTATCATGAATCAATTTGAAATTGTAACTAGAAGTTTTTAAGGACCACATCATGTTAACATAGGCTAAGAAGAAAAACTACCAAACTACTAAACCAATTTCTGACGTGCCCTCTATTACAGCGAATTGGACACATCATTATGAACAATCTATAAGACACATTGATATATTTTTCCTCAACATCTAGTGAAGAAAATTCTCCTACCATCAAATTCTGTTTAATTTGGGGGAGGGGAGGGGCAAATTAAACATAATCTGATTCCATAATGAACAGAACGAAACACACTCACTCAAGACAAACACCCGCTGCACCCGCACACCTACCTTATCACAATTTATTTGGGGTCGGCGTGGGTTCGACCCCAGTATGTCTTCTTCTTCTATACTTCTCTAATTATTTACTTTTATTATTTATTTTTTACTGTTAGCGTAAACTAATTAACATTGTAGAAACCATTATAATTAACACTAGAAACGGGATATTTACCATGTCCACTGTTTGTTTTGAGTTCCCGATATTTCGGCGCTGTTGCAAGCACCATGATCACGGATAAACTGAAGTTATTGCGGGTGGGTGTTTATGAGCAGACAAATCGGTCTACCCTCTTTCTTGTTCGTTTTTTGCACTCAGTACCGCTACCACTGTCACTCGCAACTCGATCGATCTCGATCTCTAGTGTTAATTATAATGTTAGTGACCATGACAGTTTAAAAACTTATATTGTAGAAACCATATTTTATATCAATATACAATCTGACATTACGTAATTTTGATTTTCGCGGGCTACCCTGGAGCTTCCCTCTTAATTTTGTCGAACTTTTTAATTGGCGGTATACAATATGTTGAAAAAAAAAACCCTGTCCGATCCGTGAGGGTATTATTAGGTAACGAGATTAAATTCTACTTATGCAGTCCTTTTTGGATAACAAGTAAAAAAAATACCCCGACAAAAGTTTAATAAAATGTAGAAACTAAAATGAGGAAACATACATAACCACACAGGAGCGCGGAAAAATAGACATATGAAATGGCAAACTTTTAACGGACTTACTAAAGACAGTTTAAGGAAACTAAATATGATAATTAAATACGAAAGACATTGTATAAAAGAAATCACGAAAGAAAATGTTTATAGACATAAGACTAGGCAATACGTCGGACATCCAGGAAGAGGCTCCTTGGTGTATGCTGTTTGCCGTGAAGGTGTGGTGGCAAAGACTGGAGAATATTGGCCTGAAAATGAGGAAGACCAAAACAAAATACTTATTCTGTGATTTCGGCGGTCTCTCCAGTCCTGTGCCCATAACTCTAGCCAGAACGCCGCTCGTGCCTTCGTCGTTAGTCGCTTGTCCATGGAGATGGCGAAGTAAACCGAAACGTAATGCACCGGATCAATAAAAAACACAATAGTAGCAGCAATAACAACAACAACAATAGTAACAATAGTAGTAGTAGTACTTCAATATAAACTCAAGACCATGTAATATATATACCGACCATGTTCTGACAAATTAAATAATGATGATTTGATTTGATTAACACAGGGTGCATAAAATGGCGACAGATCACTGGAACCACTTGCGACCCACGGATGCCCCTCAAGTTAAAGGGGAAAATATACAAATCCGTGATTAGACCTGTCGTACTGTATGGATCGGAATGGTGGGCTGTGAAGAAGGCTTGAAAAATGGAGGAAAAAGATTGCATGTAGCGGAGATGAGAATGTGTGGTGTGACAAGAATGGATAAGGTAAGGAACGACTATATTAGAGGAAAAAAAGTTTCGCCGGTTACAGAAAAGTTGAAAGGGAATCGACTATCTTGATATGGACATGGTGATGAGGAGGGACGAATCGCATGTGACTAAAAGAGTGATAAATATAAATGTTGATTTATGGATTGTGTGAGGAATGATATGAATGATAAAGGAGTAAATGATAGCGTGACGGTTGACAGAGGAGAATATAAGAAAAAAGCATGTTGCGCCGACCCCAAGGAACATAGACAAGGGCAAGAAAAAGATGACGATAAAAAGAAATGTTTATTGTGTCTCAAAAGTTACATGCTATACTCAGTGGCGTAACTATACCATCTGGGGCCCGTGGCAAATTCTTTTGATGGGGGCCCTATCAGTAAAAATCGTCACGTTCGGGGACATGGCCTATGGGGACAACGGGAATACATCGTTGTATTCAGTTTAATTTTAATAAACTTCGAGATTTTCAGCGTATTCAATTATACGTTGTATATATCCCACTAATGGCTATAGGCCTCCTCTCTTAGGCGAGAGGGAATGGTCTGTAGTCCCCACGCTAGCGCAATGCGTATTGGAGACTTCACATTCATCCATAGAACATATTAATATCTCAATGCATTCATCATCTATTCGCTAGCTTTTCGGTGAAGGAACAACATCGTGAGGAAACCTGCATACATTTACAATGAAATAAAAATAAGAATTTAATTTCAATAAGATATTTACTAAGAAAAATCTTTTTTTCGAGCTTTCTGTTCCGCAAAAGTGTCTATAACATCATCATAGTTTAAAGATCGAGCCATAGAATTTTCAATAGACAGAATAGCCAAGTTACATAACCTATCTTGTCTCATAGAGTTTCTGTCAATTTTAGTTTTGAAACTGATCGTTCAGCACTAGCTGTAGTCACAGGAATTGTAAGAAATAACATTAATGCAGTGCATACTTCAGGAAAGCAGCAGGACATGAAATGATTTTTTATTATTAGTAAATCAGCAGTCTCTAATACACGAAGATTTGAAAGTGTATCGAAAACTGAGAATTTCTCTGGCAAATGATTCAGATATGTGTTGGCGCTACTACTTCCGGCGACCGAACATAGCGCCAGTATCACGAGTCAAGCGACGCACCGTTGGTCCAGTGCTGCCACCTGCGTCGGACCGGACGTTGGAACATTGCTGGCGAGTCATTGGCTGTCGTGACTTCGGCGGGGGAATACCAAATCTTTAAAAACCCCGAGCTCAGTGGGCTGAGCTCTCTTTTGTCACACTCGCGTGCTCGTCGTCGAAACAACTTTAATATTGTTAAATATTTATATTTATTGTAATTAATTAATTGGGGGATCCTGCCGTTTTGCCGAAAAGATTTTGCCAAATTTTCATTACCCAAACAAATTTTAGCAACCTTTTTTTATGCCAATGTAATATTTGGAATAATTTTAGTACGCACATTTTCATTTGGTCAAATGTTTACTTGGCAGATTATTACTAAAGATAATGTCATTAAGGCTTTTGGTCTTTAATCAAATGATTTATTACAGCAAACAAAATTAAGACAGTAAACGTTTAGTCAAATGATTTGTTATGACAAAAAATATAAAGGCAAAAATTTTGGAATGAAGACATAACACAAATTGATTTAATATAACGTAATTGAAATTTAACAGATGCTGACAGAAACCCTAACCCTAGACGGTCGACGTCAGGGGCACCCCGAGGTTCGGTTAGTTAGGTTCCTGTAAACCTTGCAGACAGAAATAGGTGCCCCGCGCAGCGGGGATCCGTCGACCTGCTGACGGAAACGCTAACCCTAGACGGTCGACGTCAGGGGCACCCCGAGGTTCGGTTAGTTAGGTTCCTGTAAACCTTGCAGACAGAAATAGGAGCCCCGCGCAGCGGGGATCCGTCGACCTGCTGACGGAAACGCTAACCCTAGACGGTCGACGTCAGGGGCACCCCGAGGTTCGGTTAGTTAGGTTCCTGTAAACCTTGCAGACAGAAATAGGAGCCCCGCGCAGCGGGGATCCGTCGACCTGCTGACGAAAACGCTAACCCTAGACGGTCGACGTCAGGGACACCCCGAGGTTCGGTTAGTTAGGTGCCTGTAAACCCTGCAGACAGAAATAGGAGCCCCAACCGAATTCAAATAGGAGATTCCAACTAGTTAATAGTGCTTTTGACTGAAATGGTAAGTTTAAAATTGACGACACCAAATATTTGGCTTATTTAATTTTGCGTAAAATATGTTATACCAACTGAAATATTTGACTAGATAAAAAATGGTAAAAGTACTAGTTGGTGAACAAGTTATTGTTCAAACGTTCACTTGCCAAACATAGGTTTTCGTAACAATTATTTGTAAAGAGATTTTTTGGTAAGTAATAATTTGGCAAATGAAATTATGCGAAAATTTGTTTGGGAAGTGATAATTTGGCAATTTCTTTTCGGTCAAACAAGGGAGACCCATTAATTGGTGGTAAATTAAAAGTGATCAAGTGAATTCTCTGTTTATATATTTATTCTTGCAAGTTGACGCAACTTACATATGTCTTTTTAGGGTTCCGTACCCAAAGGGTAAAACGGGACCCTATTACTAAGACTTCGCTGTCTGTCTGTCTCCAGGCTGTATCTCATAAACCGTGATAGCTAGAAAGCTCAAATTTTCACAAATGATGTATTACTATTGCCGCTATAACAACAAATACTAAAAATAAAAAATAAAAAATATTAAGGGGGGCTCCCATACAACAGATATGATTTTTTTGCCGTTTTATAGATAATGATACGGAACCCTTCGTGCGCGAGTCCGACTCGCACTTGGCCGGTTTTTTATATTCTCAACAAATTCCAGAGCTTTTTTTAATAGATCACTGTCATTTAAAACTTTTAAAGTGGAAGGCTGCAAAACTGTTGAAACAATTTCATTCATTGGAAGGAAACGCGATTTCAGTTGGTTTATAATGATGTCCAATACTCGATAAAATATGTTCACTTTGAACAAACTTTCCGGATCTTGGGGACGCTCATTTTCACAAAGCTCATCAAAATGGCGTTTTACATACCTCTGACGAGTTTTAGAAAATTCAGGGGTGATGGACCATTTCTGCTACACTATTTGCTTCCATTTTTAAAATAAAATAAAATACTCAGGTACAATGTAAAAAAATATTTTTGAGCTCGCGGCCTCTTGGGCCGGGGCCCTCTTGGGTCGGGGGCCCGTGGCTTTTTGCCAGCCCTGCCACCCTATTGTTACGCCACTGGCTATACTTGAGTTGAGACAGCCCCAGTAAGTAATTAATTAAAATACTTATGTTGGGGTTGACCTACTACTTCCCTTATTTAATACAATATTGAGACTAAATTATTAGAAAAGAATACAAAATAAAATAAAACAAAATCCAGCCAAGAAGCAAAGCTGGTAAAAATATAGTTGTTTCTTATAGTTTCTATGAACTTATTCTATGCATGCGTGTTTGTGTGTGTTGCTGAGTGGATAATTATGGGTGTCAAATTAGCAAATTCGTACTAGAATATGCTCAGTTTCCTCATCCGTTTTAGTTTTTAGCCATTCAGTTCATTCATACAAGACTTTAAGATGAAATTGTAGTTTAGCGTGAAGACTCCAATATGAAGACTTGCCAAATATAGTCGAAAGGCTATAACCTAACGTTCAGGGTAAATAAAAAAAAAAATTTTTTCTGTCGAACTGTCATCATGACAATGACGTTGACGTGCGTGCCTAAGTCAAAAAATAGCTATTTGTGATGAATACTGATACGATTACGTGGTTCGGTGGTTTCCCGCTTATCGAGGTACGCCAACTACTCTTAACTGCAGTAGTATCGTTTTCATACTTTTCATAAATCTGAAAGAGTTGAAAAACAAATGCCAGCCTTGATCTTATCGTCAACATGGAGACTTTAGAAGATTTGTATTGTCGCCTCTGTGCCGATTTGAAGCCAAGCAGTGAACTCTCCAACATGGTATTAAATTTAGAAAAATGCAAAGAAATCACCGATAAGTTGGCAAGATTTGATATAGTAGTGGATTTTAATAATATGTTGCCTAAAACTGTGTGTTTAGAATGTATAGAATCTTTGGAACGTGCGTATGATTTCGTTTCAACTGTGGACATCGCTCAAGAGGCATTTAAAGACTATGATATTTCGGTCCTAGATATTAATATGGATGTATTTGACCACGACACTGTGGGTTCAAACGCCGGAAAAGATGGCAGTGTTCATTCTGAAGAAATTATCCGTGATGATGAATCCATAGAAATCTCTTTACCAATCAGTAAAGAGATTGAAATTGAACACGTCCCTAATAATGAAGAAAAAGAAAAGAATTCTAAATCCAAATCGAATATAAAAATAACGAAATCTAAAGCTAGAACACAACAATTAAATATACCCCCTAAACAAAAAAGGAAACCAAAAATTTCGAAAAATGTAGACTTGGACACATGGCCTGACTATAATTGGTTATGTGCTTTTTGTGGTCAATTTTACCATGATCCTAGCGAGTTAAAAGTACATGCTATGCAGTACCATATCACCTGTAACCCTTATAGATGTTTTGACTGCAAAGCGAGAGGACTGCACATGGACAACTTTGTAACGCATGTCTCGAAACATCGCCCTGTACTAACACAATTTTGCTCTATATGCTCTCTAAAATTTGAGACCCCTAAAGAAATGAAAGCCCATAAAGCAACACATTTTGATACTCCTTATAGTTGCAATGGATGTAACACATGTTTTAAAACCAAAAAGGAATTAGCTGCCCACATGAAAAAGTTCTACAAAACCGCAGTTGCCAGTTCATTGGTAATCAAGCAAAATGATAGCCTAACCTGTGTCATGTGTGAGAAAACTTTAGGCTCCAAACTTGTACTAAACAGACACTTGCGTTTACATACTGACAGAAAACGCACCTACATTTGTGATACGTGTGGTGGTAGATTTTATAATAAGAAAGCGTTAACCAACCACCAATTTGTACATTCAGAGGTGAGACCTCACAAATGCGAAGTCTGTAAAAACACTTTTAAGAAGAAATATGAACTGCGAATGCATGCTCTTAGACATTTTGGAACAAAACCGTTTGCTTGTGAACAATGTGGGAAAACTTTCTGGATAAAGAAGGAACTATCTGTTCATAGCGCTGTCCATAAGGACGTAAGGCCTTATAAATGCACAAATTGTAGCAAAAATTTCCGTTTCAGACATTTACTGGTGCAGCATAAACGAATGCACACAGGATCGAAACCATATTCCTGTGAAAATTGTACGCTGACCTTTAGAAACTGGTCTAATTATAATAAACATTCAAAAGATGCGCATGGAGTTGACAATTGTATAAGGAAACACACGTCTGAGGGACTTTATGCTGTAGATCCGGAGACTAAAGAAGTTATTTATCCGGATAAGGAGAAAGTTGCTGAATGGAAGAAGAGGATATTGGCAGACGTGAAGATAACTAGAAAGAGGAAACCTTCTGAGAATAGTGAGACCAAAGGCACATCTGTTAATGTACTAGACGGCCAGGAGTGTAATAATTCAACTACTACAACCAATAATTAAAAAATGTTGTTGTGTTGTTGTAATATCTGCTCAAATTATACAAAATTAAATTCGGTTAGCTAGCAAAATTCCATAGTACAAGATGGATATTGTTATCTTACCAGGATAAATATAATTTGATTATATTATTTTTTTATGAGGTAATTTGTCTGTTCTGTCTGTCTTATATGACATATTTTTCATACCTTTAACCAACTTCAAAAAGGTGGTAATGCATTCAGTGGGCATCTTTTATTTTATGTATGTACACTGATTTTTAAAATGAAGAAGAATCATAGGTTAGGTACTAAATTTAATATTATTATTTCAAGTTTAACAATTTTATTTTCTGTAGGTGTAGTATTTTTTTTTTTTTGTATAAATCCAAATGTTTAGTTTGTTTGATATAAAATTTGCTTTCATTTTTTTTTGTTTCAGGGGCCGTCTCCACGAGCGAGAGAATCGCGGCGATATTACGTATTTGTATGGGATAATATTCGGCGATTCTCTCGCTCGTGGAGACAGCCCCTTAGTGTACAAAGTGAGCTCTTGGCAGCCGAGAGTGGTACAAGACACTTTGGGTCGGTATGACTGGCCGAGGCGGTAATATCGAATATACAGGTTGTAACTAAGTGTAACCATAAGGAAAATGTGTCAAACAAAAAAAAAAGTTTTTTTTTGACCCATTTTCCCTACAGAATGTTGTCCAGGTTGCTTAATCACCAATAAGAGGTATTACGCTTATTCTGTTACACCTGTATGTATATGTTCAGAATAAAGCCGCTTGGCGTACATTAGGTTCTTTTCCCACCGCGACCATTTTGCAGCGATGCTGTAGCTGGCTGTGTACTATTGCCCTCGTGATTACGATTCTATCGCGATGCAGTAGCACAGAAGGTACGGAATCGTCATTACGTGGGCGAAGATACACAGCCCGCGACAGTATGTCGACGTTTTCTGTTTGCATTGCTGCAAAGTCGCGGTAGGCGAGGGCCGTATATTGCTTAGACACTGCCACATCGAATGCGTCGACCCGTACCACCCCTTGTTTTTTGAATGGCGGATGATTCAAATTCTGTTGTTTCTCGGTCTGGATTAAGAGAAAACTTGTATCTTAGTGCCATCAAGAGATGTAGTTTCAGGTGAAACTACATCTCTTGATGGAAATCTGTTTTGTTGTTATATTATTTTTTATGTAGGTACATACAGAATCATCAATTCATCATCCAATGAAAGAAATATGATTAATTGATTATAAGTACTGTATTTCTCAATGACATCATTCATTAAAAGTAATATTAAGAAGACAGATTTTTTATTTCACATAAAAAACGCGCCTTTCGTTGGCGCAAGCAGACACTACAGACCGCTAGCTGCTACGATGATCGAATTATTCTCAATAGTCCCCTCTAGCCCTGTCCTCCGGGGTGACAGTCCGGTGACGGAGCACCTTCAGGGGTTCACTCATCTCAGCCTGGTTAATACACTTTTTTTTTTGTCGTCTTTCAGTATCTTTTTTATTTCTTAAAGCCTTCCCCTCCCCGTCATGTTTTCGGTGAAAAACATTTCGGTTTAGACGACGCGACTCGTACAACTCGTTGGACTACTCAATTTTCCCTCTCGGCCCGTGCCTATTTGCCTAATTAGGCCGTACCGAACATTTATGTAAATGTGGCTAGCACTACGTAGTTTTCAATGCATTCCTTACTAACCACTTTCACTTTTTAAACTTATTGTTCACCTTTTGACTTTTGCGATGATCCACAATTGTGTTTTTCCATTCATTCATTTTGTCCAGATCTCTAAATTTAGCCTCTTCTATGGCCACGTCAGAGGAAGACGGATCGTCGGCAGTTAGCTGTTTTATGATTGGCTGTCTCTTCTTCGCCATTTCGATACCATGTCTACGTCTCATGTGTTTGTTACGATTGGACAGATTAGTGAAGTCCCTCGGACAAATGTCGCACGAAAATGGCTTCGCTCCGGTATGCTGATGCATATGATTTTGTAAATTTTTGTCTGTACGAAACTTTTTGCTACAAACCGTGCAAGGGAAAGGAAAGTAGTCTGAATGAAATTTCATGTGATTTGTAATCTGACTTTTGGTTCTGAAACATTTACTGCATACATCACAGGTGAAAGGTTTGATCCCAGAGTGAATACTAGCATGGTACCGTAGAGAATACACAGTTTTGAAGGTAGTCTTACAAATTTCACAATGATATAAAAGCCTTTCACTATGTGTCTCCATGTGAGTTCGTAAACTCGGTTTACTGTCAAAACATTTCCCACATCTATCACAAATATGTTCTCTTCTATTCGGTTTGTGTCTATTCAAATGGTTACGTAAAGCAGTTATATTTGTAAAAACCTTATTACAAGTATTGCATGTTAAATTGTCATTATTGATAAATGTTTTTTTTTTCCACAGAATGTTATAATACTTGTCCACATGTTCTTCTAACTCAGCATTACTGGAAAAAGGAGTGTTGCATCCCAAGCATAAATATTTAGAGTTCTCATGGGTTTTCGTCTTATGCTGTCTAGTTTCCATCATTTTAGGGAATTTCTCAAAGCATTTGTAACATGAGTAATGAAAATACTTTCTGTGTGATCGGACATGCTTAATAAAAGCATTGAGACGTTGTTTTTTAATTTTACAGTCCGTGCATTGGTAAGCATTACAAGCCTTGTGGTACTTTATTGAATGTTTTTGTAGCTCTTCAATATTTGAAAAAAGCGTTCCACAATGAGAACATTTCCATTCATAATCCATCCATGTCATTTTTAGATACTGCACAGGAACATTGCTTAATCTATTAATTTGTTTATTTATATACTCTTCCGAATATACTGTAGAATCTAGTTTAGGTGGGTTGGATATCAAAAGAGGTTGATTAACTTTACTTTTGGTACTTTTTGTCTCTATATTGTTGGTAGGCGGGATTTCTTCACAATTGTGTTCTGTTTCTAATCCTTTGTCATTGAATGCTGAGAGCATTTCAGTGTCTTTGATATGCAAATTGTTTTCTTTTACATTGATATCATGATTATATTTACATTCATTACTAAAATTAAGACATTCATTTTCTTCAATACTATTAACATTATCTATATCAGTTTCATCTTTTATATTCATCTTTTCTTCAACAGCAACATAACAAGATTCTGTAGTGACTCTTTTCTCTATATTAACCTTTTCACTGCTTCCATTTTTATCATCATTGCAAATATTCTCATCGTACCATTCTTCACCTAAGTTTGTCTCATCATCATTAACATCCATTGGATCACAGCTGTTTTCCACTTTAACATCAATCAATTCTTTATCCATTTCTGTTGGCAAAACAAAAGTGATGTTTTCACTATGTTTTAAAGTATGTGTCTTTATCAGAATAAAGTCGGTTAGAATCGTCTGCGCCTGTTCAACTGCTGTTACGAAAGTGAAGGCTTTTTCTAAGGATTTTACACATTGTGAGCATACGGTCTTCGGTAAGATATTTTCCTGGAAATTCATTGCTATATTGAATCTTGACAGTTTATTGACGACTTTCTGGCACGTTTCTTCGTCAGTCTGCATGTTTGTGAGTTCATTGTGAGGTTTTAACTCGGCGCAAAGGCGACAATGGAGGTTTTTTGTGTTACTCATTTTGATTGATTTTCGGAATGGTTTCAGCCAGACATTTTTTTTATCACAGTTTGCTATTGCGGATTCATTTATAGACTGACATGACAGCCTAGTGATTTGAAGGTCAATATTTAATAGAAAATGCTGTTGCAATTAAATGAAAGATCTTTCCATTTGTACACAATTTGTCAATGACAGCTGGTTGTAGCAGAAAAATGACATTGACAATGACAACTTACTCAGTGGTGCCAAGTTAAACCTTCCAAAGATAATTTTATGCAGATTGGCAAAAAAAAACATTTAAAAATATATAAAAAAAATTGGTGGCCATTGGCACCTGGAACAAGGTCTAGGCATTATCCCAGAACGCAGTTCGCGTTCTGTTATTACTGCCCGCTGATCGATCAATCAGTACGCTCTCCGTTTGTTGCTGAGCAGGAGCGAGATAGCCCAGTGGCAAAAGGCCCAGACTTTTATGACTTGTAGGTTTTAAATTCCAATCCACGCAGCATGCACTTTAGTTCATACAATGTATTTCATCATCAGCACTGCACTTTAACGGTGAAGGAAAACATGATGAGAAAACCGGTTTGTCCTCGAACCCAAAATTGTGCGTGTGGATTACTGGTCCTCCCTCACATTAAAAGGAAGCTTGTATTCCAGCAGTGATCCACTACTGTCATGTATGTCTTCAAATTTTAGATCCTAAGACAAACCGTTTTGAAAGCAGTGCCTATGAAATAAATAACGCGCTGCATGAGTTCGAATCAACGATCTACAATTTGTAAGTCTGGGCTTTTACCACTGGATTACCACTACTCCATCATATCAGTCAGGTAGAATCTACAAGAGAAGTCAAAAGATATTCAGTAGTTTTGCTTATCATTTATTCAGTAACATTAATACATATTCTGTATAGTGTTACCTTATTTTAAACTACCTACTTACCTACCTCTTACCAACTAATACAAAAAGATAAAATATTAACTTAACAGATTGCCTTAAACTAATCAAATTTTATACTTAACATTAAGTGCATAATGGAAGATTAACACTTTCGCTTTGTAAACTTATTGTTCACCTTTTGACTTTTGCTTTTGCGGTGATCCATAATTGTGTTTTTCCATTCGTTAATTTTGTCCAGATCTCTAAACTTAGCCTCTTCAATGGCTAGGTCAGAGGAGTATTGATCGTCAGCTGTTTTATGATTGGCTGTCTCTTCTTCGCCATCTCGATGCCATGTCTACGTCTCATGTGTTTGTTACGATTGGACCGATTAGTGAAATCCCTCAGACAAATATCGCACGAAAATGGCTTCGCTCCGGTATGCTGATGCATATGATTTTGTAAACATTCTTCTGTACGAAACTTTTTGCTACAAACCATGCAAGGGAAAGGAAAATAGTCTGAATGAAATTTCATGTGTCGTGCAATATGAGCTTTGGTTCTGAAACATTTACTGCATACATCACAGGTGAAAGGTTTGATCCCAGAGTGAATACTAGCATGGTACCGTAGAGAATACACAGTTTTGAAGGTAGTCTTACAAATTTCACAATGATATAAAAGCCTTTCACTATGTGTCTCCATGTGAGTTCGTAAACTCGGTTTACTGTCAAAACATTTCCCACATCTATCACAAATATGTTCTCTTCTATTCGGTTTGTGTCTATTCAAATGGTTACGTAAAGCAGTTATATTTGTAAAAACCTTATTACAAGTATTGCATGTTAAATTGTCATTATTGATAAATGTTTTTTTTTTCCACAGAATGTTATAATACTTGTCCACATGTTCTTCTAACTCAGCATTACTGGAAAAAAGAGTGTTGCATCCCAAGCATAAATATTTAGAGTTCTCATGGGTTTTCGTCTTATGCTGTGTAGTTTCCATCATTTTAGGGAATTTCTCAAAGCATTTGTAACATGAGTAATGCAAGTACTTTCTGTGTGATCGGACATGTTTAATGAAAGCATTGAGACGTTGCTTTTTAATTTTACAGTCCGTGCATTGGTAAGCATTACAAGCCTTGTGGTACTTTATTGAATGTTTTTGTAGCTCTTCAATATTTGAAAAAAGCGTTCCACAATGAGAACATTTCCATTCATAATCCATCCATGTCATTTTTAGATACTGCACAGGAACATTGCATAATCTATTAATTTGTTTATTTATATACTCTTCAGAATATACTGTAGAATCTAGTTTAGGTGGGTCTGATATCAAAAGGCTTTGATTAACTTTACTTTTGGTACTTTTTGTCTCTATATTGTTGGAAGGCAGGATTTCTTCACAATTGTCTTCTGTTTCTAATCCTTTGTCATTGAATGCTGAGAGCATTTCAGTGTCTTTGATATTCAAATTGTTTTCTTTTACATTGATTTCATGATTAGATTTACATTCATTACTAAAATTAACATTATCTATATCAGTTTCATCTTTTATATTCATCTGTTCTTCAACAGCAACATAACAAGATTCTGTAGTTACTCTTTCCTCTATATTAACATTTTCACTGCTTGCATTTTTATCATCATTGCAAATATTCTCATCATCCAACTCTTCACCTAAGTTTGTCTCATCATCATTAACATCTATTGGATCACAGTTGTTTTTGACTTCAACATCAATCAATTCTTTATCTATTTTTGTTGGCAAAACAAAAGTGATATCATCACAATGTTTTAAAGTAAATGTTTTTATCAGAATAAAGTCGCTTAGAATTGTCTGCGCCTGTTCAACTGCTATTACGAAAGTGAAGGCTTTTTCTAAGGATTTTACACATTGTAAGCACACGGTCTTCGGTAAGATATTTTCCTGGAAATTCATTGCTATATTGAATCTTGACAGTTTATTGACGACTTTCTGGCACGTTTCTTCGTCAGTCTGCATGTTTGTGAGTTCATTGTGAGGTTTTAACTCGGCGCAAAGGCGACAATGGAGGGTTTTTGTGTTACTCATTTTGATTGACTTTTTGAATGATTTCAGCCAGACATATTTTTATCACAGGTTGCTATTGCGGATACATTTATAGACTGACATGACAGCCTAGTGATTTGAAGGTCAATAGATCAATATTTAATAGAAAATGCTGTTGCGATTAGATGAAAGATCTTTCCATTTGTACACAATTTGTCAATGACAGCTGGTTGTAGCAGAAAAATGACATTGACAATGACAACTTACTCAGTGATGCCAAGTTAAACCTTCCAAATTTTGTGGAAAAAACCTATAAAATAAATAATTTGATGACTTATTGGCATGAGGAACAAGGTCTAGCTAGGCAGTATCCCAGAACGCAGTTCACGTTTTGTTATTGCTGCCCGCTGATCGACCAAACTCCGTTTGTTGCTGAGCAGAAGCGAGATAGCCCAGCGGTAACAGGCGCTGACATTTACGAGTTGTAGGTTTTAAATTCGAATCCAAGCAGCATGCACTTTAGTTAATACAATGTATTTCATCAGCAGTGCACTTTAACGGTGAAGGAAAACTTTATGAGAAAGCCGGTTTGCCCTCGAAGCAAAAATTGCGCGTGTTGATTACTGGTCATCCCTCACATTGAAAGGAAGCTTGTATTCCAGCAGTGATCCACCACTGTCATGTATGTCTTCATATCACCACTGCTCTATCGTATCAGTTAGTAATCTATCCAACAAAGAAGTGAAAAAAAACTTTTTTGCAAAAAATTAAACCGACTCCAAAAACACAAAAAAAGTGAAAAATAATTTTAGCTTCAGAAGTCGGTGACTTTCGTTTATTTGATTCAGTTTTTTGTCACCGACTTCTGAAGCTAATATTATTTTTCACTTTTTTTGTGTTTTTGGAGTCGGTTTTATTTTTTGCAAAAAAGTTTTTTTATTTTTTTATTTTTAGTTGCAATATTCCATAGAAATATTTTTCATCATCAGACCTGTAATGGCACTTGTAACCCAGATGGGTGCAAAGTTTTGATCAATATACATGAATTAAGTCCAAACGCAAGGTAGCTACTGTAAACAGTTGAGGAGTTCCCTTAACTGTCCTTCGTCTTCATCATCAGACCCCTTATGACAGTCACAACCCATCTAGGTGTAAATTTCTCATCAATACAAATTAATCAAACCCAAACACAAGGTGACTGCTGTAAACCGTTGAGGAGTTCCCTCGACTGTCTTTCGGTTCCATCATCAGAGCGACTCCAGACCTTCTTTAAATTGTAGTGCTTTAAAACACTTAATCAAAAAATTTACAAACGCACTAGTCGCCACTACAATTTTTGAAAGCTCCCCTCAATTTCTCTTGGATGCCATCATCAGATCCCGGTTTCCTTATCATGGGACCACCCTTGAAGTATCTCCTTTCCAACAAAAAAAAAAATATCAAAATCGGTTCATAAACGACGAAGTTATCCGCGAACACACATAAAAAAAAAAAAAAAAAAAAAACATATATACGGTCGAATTGAGAAACCTCCTCCTTTTTTGAAGTCGGTTTAAAAAACAAGAAATTCAGTAATTTTTCTTATCATTTATTCAGTAACAACACATACATATTCTGTTCAGTGTTAACTTATTTTAAACTACCTACCCACCTATCTCTTACCAACTAATACAAAAAGATAAAATATGAACTTAACAGATTGTCGTATATTAGTAGTTTTACACCTAACATTAAGTGCATAATGGAAGATTAATAAAGCCCGGTTTCCACGAAAATGTAGACGTGTGGGGAGAAGACGTGAAAGATTCGAGCTATCACAGGAGAGGCAAGAGACGGGTTGAGGATTTCAACCAATGTTATATGTTGTACGGGTGGCGAGATGGCCAGACGACATTGTTGCCACCGGGGAAAATTCCGGATGAGGCTAGCACCGGAACGTGAGGATTCGTACAAAAAAAGAGATGCCTGTATCCAGCAGTGGGTGAACTCAGTGTGTGGGTGTGGATGCTAGTTCGATTGCTGTACGTCTCTCCTCTACGCTCATCTCCGCTTTCGTGGAAACCGGCCTTACAGAACAACACCTGGAGAATTGAAAATATATTACACACTCTGTGCGCGGCCCATGCAGATGAGAGCGGGTGTGGGCTGCGGAGCCAATCGGACAGAGGGGCGGGGCGAGCTGTTCTTCAGTCACTTGATGAGCGTGTAAACCAAACTGGCGAGCGACATGACTCGGCCAGCCGCTGCGCGCTCTCGTTACTGCTCGGCAAGACCTGTCCGCGCGTCTTCTTTGTGATTTCTTACAAGTCTCAAGCGTATGTTTTACACGCTGACCGCTCACTCCCACCTGGGCCGTCCACTCTACCCAGAGCACAGAGACGCCTCTGCAGCGACTACTAAAACAGGCATTGTCAACACTCCATGCTAACCAAGCATGTCACCGTTTTCTCGCATTACGACACAAATGATGTAACGTACCTATATAGAAACTGACGGCTTTGAATGGCAGAGGTGATGTACGAATTTTTTAGTACTGCCGTCTCTAGATGCTGCCCCCAACAAGGCACAGGTGTACCTAATAGCAAAACGCCATTTCGCCATTTATGATTAAGTCCCATCTAATAGGGGGCGAGCCTATCCATGCTCAGTGCTTAACAGTAATGGTTCTTTTCGATTTTTCGGGCACATTTATGTACATTACTGACTAAAGTACTTCATGTGGTTCTCCCATTTGCTTTTCCATTCCTCACATTACGTGTATCCATGGTCTGCCTACACATTATCTTTTCTCAACATTCTTTTTTTCCATTCACTTACTGTTTCCTCGGCAGGTACCACCACCTCCCCAGTAACCGGATCAATGGGGTACGTGCCCTCAGGAGTGCGTTTCTTCTTCGCCATATCTGTAGCATGTCTGCGTTTCATATGCTTGTTATAATTCGACCAGTTTGTAAAGTCACGTTGACAGAGAGCGCAAGAATAAGGTTTTACTCCAGTGTGTTGGCGTATGTGTTGATTCAGAATGGTCTTGAAACGGAATCCTTTATTGCAATATGAGCAAACATGAGGATGTGCGTCTGTGTGGATTATAGCGTGGTTATTCAGCTGACGTTTGATCCGGAAGCGTTTGCCACATTGGTCACATGAAAACGGTTTCCCTCCATCGTGAATAGCAATGTGGAGACGTAATCGTCTTGGACTTTTGAATGTTGATTTGCAGATTTCACATTGGTATGGTCTTACATCGCTATGTTGGAGCATGTGTCCAGCTAAAGAACCTTTCTGAAAGAAACATTTTCCACAAACTTCACAAGTGTGGTCTTTCTTACGGTCTGTATGTATCAATAAATGAGTGCTCAAGCTAGTTTTAGTTCGGCAAACCTTTTCACATATAGGACATTTTAAACTATCACCTGACAATTGTACCATAGGCCGAGGTTTTCTTGCTCGTGTTCCTCTAAAATATGTGGCAGTATGATTACCTAATTCCTCTTGGGTGTCAAAGCACATATTGCATCCGAAACAAACAATACTTGTAGTTTTATGCGTTTCCTTGTGTTTGTTAGCTGCTATCACCGAACCGAATACCATGGAGCATTTGTAGCAAGAGAATCTTAGGAACCTCTTGTGCTTTCTCACGTGTAAAATAAAACTATCAAGACGTAACTTTCTTATTTTGCAGTCAGTACATCGGTATGGGTTACAGGCACTGTGGTATTGCATGGCATGAGTCCTTAGTTCATCAACTGAAGGAAACTGAGTTTCACAGTAAGTACAAAGCCAGTTATAGCTCCTCCAAGTCAGTTTTAACTGTGACAAGTGTGAAGTGTTTGAAGTATTGCTTTCCTTAACTTTCTTGGTTGCTGCCGGTTTCTTTTTCACTATAGACTTGGCAGTTGATTTTGCTTTCTGGTCTGCTTCTACTTTTATATTTTTGATTGGTTCATCACTATCAGAGCTATCTGAAGAGTCGTAAATGAATACTTCGTCGTCAGAACCAGGTTTTTCCTGCTTTATCTGTCTCGTTAAAATGAAGTCGTTTAAGGTTGATTGTGCCTTTTCCACAGCAGTAACAAACTCAAATGTACGGTTTAATCCCATGATACATGTGTAACAGACCATTTTAGGTAAAATATTATCGCTGAAGTTAATTTGCACATTGAAACGAGCTAATTTCCTGATGATATCTCGGCATTTTTCTTCGTCAGTTTGGAGATCGTAGAGTTTGTTGGGCGGCATCAACTCAGCACAAAGGCGACAGTAGACATTTTCGGCGTTATTCATGTTGGAATATTTGGGCGTTTGTTATTGAGCAGAGAACGACATACTTTTCACCAATAAATGCCCCAAATCACGAATTTCGTGGAACTACAATGTAGCGTTTGAGTTTGACATTGACATACAGATGGATGACTTTTTTTTTTTTTTTAATTTACCCCAAATGGAAGGGTGGTCTTTTGACTATATTGTCTTACGTCCATAAAAAAATTCTTTCGTGTTAGGTATATGTATACATGTGGACGGTGAGTAATGGGCTAGCTCGCCGTCCGTCCGTCGTATGACGACAGGCCGTGTCGACGGCGCGTTCGTGTTCCACGCGCGCCTCAAAGAGATGTCAGCAAACGGGAGGGGCCCGCAAGGGCCGATGCCTGCCAGGGCTGCGGGACTGTTCGAAAGAGATACCGCGGCCCTGGAACTTAAAGGGCCTAAGAAGGAACATGGGTGGTTTTTAGTCAGTAAGAGTCGGACACTCCCTTCCGCTCCGCCCAGAGCGGGAGGAGTCATTTGATGATTTCCCACCCTCCAAAAAAAAAGGTATATGTATACAAAAATGTCTTTGGAATTGAATTTATTACATTCAGTTTTTCTATTCTGTCTTTTGTAACTCCATTAAAAGTTTTCATATCCATTTTTGTCAAATCCAAGGTAATTAGACAGCATTCTAATGTCAAGTCAAACGAATAATCTGTCGTGCTCTTGCCACCGCCGGGGTGCCAGCTGTCTTAGAACCCAATGGCTTGGCACGCGTCGATGGGAAGAGACCAGATGGTATGATGATAATGCCATGGAAGTTGAGTAAGCCTTTGGTGTGGGACGCAACTTGCGTCGACACCCTTGCGCCATTCCATCTTCCTAGCGTAGTGGGCTGCGCTAGAGCGGCTGCTGCAGGTGCTGAAAACCTCAAACGGCGCAAATACAATAATTTAATTGGTAGTTATGAGTTTGAGCCGTTTGGGGTTGAAACACTAGGGCCAAGGGGTCCGAGTGCCCCGACCAGTGCTCGAGGAATGGCTCGAGAGGAGGCACGGCACCCTGTCATTTCGGGCGACGCAGGTATTCTCGGGGCATGGTTGTTTCGGGAAGTACCTGTGTCGCATAAACAGAGAGCCGGACGCTCGGTGTCATCACTGCGTCCATTGTCTGGAGGACACGGCGCGGCATACGCTGACAGAGTATGCCGCATGGGAGGAGCCGCGCCGTGCCCTCGTGACAGTAGTGGGAACCGACCTGTCGCTGCCGGCCGTCGCTCGCGCGATGTTCGGGAGCACAGAGTCGTGGGATGCGGTGATCTCCTTCTGTGAAACGGTCATCTCACAGAAGGAGGCTGCGGAGAGGTTGAGGGAGGTCGAGACCACTCTCCCGATCCGCAGCAGACGTACCGGGCGTCGCGTCGGCGGAGGGCGGATAACGCCCTCTTCCGGCCCCCCTAAACGGGTCCAGAGGGACGGCGGACTTGGGGACGTCCGCTGCCCCCCCCTGTATAACTGGACCCGAGGTGGTGGCGTGTAGTGTTCCGCGCGCCCCCCTTATGGCGTACCGGGGGAAGGTAACCTCACTCCCCCCGCAGACTTGAGGAGGCCCGCGGAAGCGGGCTGGCATTAGCCGGGGATCGTGGAAGGCGCACTAGTTCCCATGATCCCCGGTGCAAGTGTGGGAAGGGAACACCGGGGTGGTTTTTAGTCGGTTAGAGTCCGACAGACCCCTCCGCCCGCCCCAGGGCGGAGGACATCCCTGTGGCTTTTCCACCCCGGGAACAAAAAAACCCGGGGACCTAGTATTTCGGGAAATCGCCAGGCGGTTGGTCGACTCTTCACGTGACCAGAGGGCGGGCCTATTTTTTGGCCAAAGAATCAGCATTGCCATCCAACGTGGTAATGCTGCCAGCCTTCTGGGCACTTTTCCTGTTGACAGCGATACGGACGAATTTTTGAACGCCCTGTAACCCTTTTAAGTGTACATATTTATTACTATTATAGTTTGTAAATAATTTAATTATCTTTGAAATAAAAATTAATAAACATGTCAAATTATAGTTCTAAACAGGGTGGAATTTTTCAACCTCACCCTCACTGGAGGGAAAGTACTCTAAATACTGGAGATAGCAAATTTTACTCAAAGGAAACATTCCTTTATTTTTTTAAAGAAACAAATCTGCTTTCAAAGATTTTCAAAAATTCGCTTATCACACTGTAATCGAACCGACTAAAATTCGAAAAAATAACCTGAACTCTTTTTACCTCAATCAATAGGGCCAATATCTTCCTTTGAAAATTTGCTACCTTCAGTTGTTAGAGTACATTTCCTCCAGGTGAGGTTAAAAATTGCACCTGTATAATTATAAAAATCATTCATTTTTAAACCGACTTCAAAAAAGGAGGAGGTTTCTCAATTCGACCGTATATATATATATTTTTTTTTTATGTGTGTTCGCGGATAACTTCGTCGTTTATGAACCGATTTTGATATTTTTTTTTTGTTGGAAAGGAAATACTTCAAGGGTGGTCCCATGATAAGGAAACCGGGATCTGATGATGGCATCCAAGAGAAATTGAGGGGAGCTTTCAAAAATTGTAGTGGCGACTAGTGCATTTGTAAATTTTTTGATTAAGTATTTTAAAGCACTATAATTTAAAGAAGGTCTGGAGTCGCTCTGATGATGGAACCGAAAGACAGTCGAGGGAACTCCTCAACGGTTTACAGCAGTCACCTTGTGTTTGGGTTTGATTAATTTGTATTGATGAGAAATTTACACCTAGATGGGTTGTGACTGTCATAAGGGGTCTGATGATGAAGACGAAGGACAGTTAAGGGAACTCCTCAACTGTTTACAGTAGCTACCTTGCGTTTGGACTTAATTCATGTATATTGATCAAAACTTTGCACCCATCTGGGTTACAAGTGCCATTACAGGTCTGATGATGAAAAATATTTCTATGGAATATTGCAACTAAAAATAAAATAATAAAAAAACTTTTTTGCAAAAAATAAAACCGACTCCAAAAACAAAAAAAAAGTGAAAAATAATTTTAGCTTCAGAAGTCGGTGACAAAAAACTGAATCAAATAAACAAAAGTCACCGACTTCTGAAGCTAAAATTATTTTTGACTTTTTTTTTGTTTTTGGAGTCGGTTTTATTTTTTGCAAAAAAGGTTTTTTATATTTTAACAAAATATTTAGTAAAAACTATGTTTTTTAAAAACCGTAATCATTGTATTTGGTAGCATCACTAATATCATAAGCAAGATAATATTTTTTTATGTAACTTGTGGATGCAGGGTTTTAGGTTTATCATAGAAAAAAAGAGCGCCATGGTAGCCCGCGAAATTCAAATTAACTTAATTTTTTTGCAATTTGCAGGTCAGTGCCAGACTGCATGTTCATGAAAATATGATTCGCGCGAGTACCACGTATCTAGTTACAGAATTATAATTATTAAAATCATTATTTAACCTCATTGACTTTTTATTATTTTTAAATAGGGTTCGTAGGCGAAGATATACAGCCAGTGACTATATCGCAGCCGTTTTAGGTTGTGATGGCTCTCGGCCACCGTAGACGCGGGCCTTTGGACGGCGAGTAATGGGCTAGCTCGCCGTCCGTCCGTCGTATGACGACGGGCAGGCCGTGTCGACGGCGCGTTCGTGTTCCACGCGCGCCTCAAAGAGATGTCAGCAAACGGGGCCCGCAAGGGCCGGTGCCTACCAGGGCTGCGGGACTGTTCGAAAGAGATACCGCGGCCCTGGAACATAAAGGGCCAAGGAAGGAACATGGGTGGTTTTTAGTCAGTAAGAGTCTGACACTCCCTTCCGCTCCGCCCAGGGCGGGGGGGGGGGGTTCATTTGATGATTTCCCACCCACCAAAAAAAAAAAAGCCGTTTTAGGTTATCATCGCTACAAAAAGTCGCAGTGGGTGAGCGCCCTATATCGCTCAACAACGATAGCAGACGATGAGAAGAGATGAGAAGATGGGCAGACGACATTGTTGCCATTGCGGGAATATCCTGGATGACGCTGGCACAGGAGCGTGGAGCTTGGCACAAGCAAAGAGAGGCCTATACCCAGCAGTGGGTGAAGTCGGGCTGTGGACGATGATGAAAGGGGAGAATGTAAGAAGAAAACGTGTTGCGCCGACCCCAAGTAACATGGAAAAAGGTCAGAAAGATGGGGAAGACCAATTTTAAATATAAATATTGAGTTTATTCTGTTACACCCTGTATTTAGAGAGTTGAGCCTAGCAGGTGGCCACAACATCAGTGGTGGTTTTTAGGTCCTCAAAAGTGCAAGTGTTGGGGCACTGATGGTCACTCCAACATAATTGTGGGACATGGTTTGATCGAGACGAGCAGATTTGCCGAGGCGATGTTATAACTCCAGGCAGAGCTTATGTATGGTTGGATAAAGGTTACCGTACACTTGTACGGTAACCTTTATCCAACCATACATTCATATTTTCAAGATTCTGGGGTCTATAAAAAGACAGCATTGTGTGTGTAAATTAAAATCTCATATTTTAATAAAAGTTTTTATTAACACTAAAATTGTGTGCTTTACATACTTTTAATAATAAAAATATAATATTGCATTTGTCATATTCTGAAGCTGTGTGCGACTTAAATTATCGTTATTTTTAATACAAACTAATACATAAATAAATCACTATTTAATAATACTATCAACAATAATTTCTATTATGCGATCTAAATAAGAATATGGTTTGCCCGATTTGATATTTTAAGAACCGTTGTTTGACGTTCGAAAGTGCCTTTTAATAGCTTTTTGAATAAAACAAGATACCAGGGCCGCCAAACATTACTAATTTTCTCATTAACAGAAAGTGTGGCATCGAGTAGTAGCATACCTGCTAACTTGTGCCGACGGCCAATTTTGTCAATATCGGCTGCAAAAGTTAATACTATTTTTTCTTAGAGCCTGAGCCTTCTTTTCCGATTTTTTTTTATAACCGATGAAAAATTTATATGTGGGGGGGGGGCTCAGAATAATGTACTGAATACGTGGTATCCGTTTTCGTGTCGATGTCCCTTCGGTTCATCAAGCAATCTGAGCAATGGAAATATTTTTATTTTGTTAAAATTTATTTAGTTGTTGAAATCAAAGCTATCTATTATATATTATCTATTCTCATTTAAACCGCATAGTACGTTTAAATTATATTTATTATATTACACTTTAACATTAGTGCGCGTCCAATGTAAAAATGACGCCATTGTAAAATTATTGCGCTTGTATGTGGAACACTTTCGTGGAAGCTGGTTGAACATTCGAATTTAGCTTTGAGGAAACTTACACCCCAACTAAGAAACTCAAATCAATCACAATTATTTATCACCCAGTATTTAATTAACGACAAAATGCGGCAAAATCTAACAAGGAATTCATAAATAAAATTGAAATGTCTGTTTGTAATTTCAAAATAACAGCTTTTTACTGAAGCATATACAGGGTATTGCACTTTTGTAGGAATCAGTTTTTTTTAAAATAACTAACGAAAAAATTCTATGTGGGGGGAATGATGTACTGAATACGTGGTAATCGTTTTCGCGTCGGTGGCCCTTCCACCTCGTATAATATGAAAGTTTATACGGTACATAAAACAAAAATAAAACGTATTTTAAAATATGTTTTATTTTAAACAGACGTTTGTTCTGGCTAATCTCCGAAACGGCTGGGCTGGAGTAATTTAGGCTACTTTTGTTTTAGAAAAAACCGGCCAAGTGCGAGTCGGACTCGCGCACGAAGGGTTCCGTACCATTATCTATAAAAACGGCAAAAAAATCATATCTGTTGTATGGGAGCCCCCCCATAATATATATTTTTTATTAATTTTTAGTATTTGTTGTTATAGCGGCAATAGTAATACATCATTTGTGAAAATTTCAGCTTTCTAGCTATCACGGTTTATGAGATACAGCCTGGAGACAGACAGACAGCGAAGTCTTAGTAATAGGGTCCCGTTTTACCCTTTGGGTACGGAACCCTAAAAAGGATTAAAGTTCCGTTCAAAAAATTAAAACCCTTGTAATAGGAAATATGCAAGTAATACTTACAAAACTTTTTTATTTAAGCGCATTCGCTTGGTCCATAAAAACAATGTGGCACACTTGTATAATTTTCTAATACATCGTTTTTCCAGAGACAGAGGGATGAGCCGCTCTGCAGGTTGGTACGGAATAAACTTATTAATACGTCTACCAATACTGCTGAGCGTGCCCGCCTACTGGCTGTGGGTGAGTGGGAGTCGGGCCTCTGGCTTCAGGCACTACCGTCACCTAATATAGGCACTATGTTAGGTGACACAACCTTCCGGCTCGCTACATGTTTGCGATTGGGCGCTCCAAATAGGGCTCCACATCGCTGTCAATGTGGTGAAGCAGTCGACTGCCTCGGATACCATGGCCTTTCATGCAGTAAGAGTGCAGGTCGGATTGCGCGGCACGCTAGCATTAATGACCTCATCCGTCGTGCTCTTGCCACCGCCGCCGTGCCGGGGTGCCAGCTGTCTTAGAACCCAATGGTTTGGCACGCGTCGATGGGAAGATCATAATGCCATGGAAGTTGGGTAGGCCTTGGGTGTGGGACGCAACTTGCGTCGACACCCTTGCGCTATTCCATCTTCCTAGCACGGTGGGCTGCGCTGGAGCGGCTGCTGCAGGTGCTGAAAACCTCAAACGGCGCAAATACAATAATTTAACTGGTAGTTATGTGTTTCAGCCGTTTGGGGTTGAAACACTAGGGCCATGGGGTCCGAGTGCCCACCTAGTATTTCGGGAAATCGCCAAGCGGTTGGTCGACTCTTCACGTAACCAGAGGGCGGGCCTATTTTTGGCCAAAGAATCAGCATTGCCATCCAAAGTGGCAATGCTGCCAGCCTTCTGGGCACTTTTCCTGTTGACAGCGATGCAGACGAATTTTTGGACGCCCAGTTTTGTAGTAACTAAATAATTTAATTATCAGTGAAGAAAAATTACAGGCATATTTCCCTATTGTTAATAAAATCCCGATTCCAATAGAGAAGTAATGTTTTTATTGCGGGGCACAGCTAGTTGATTAATAAACAAGGCTCCTATGTCCGTGCAAAAATCTGACTGAACTGGATTGTCATCACAACAATTGCCTTTTAATTATCAAAGGGAATTTATCATCAATTCTTTTCAGCACTTTAACTGAGGCAAAATGATCCTTCTCTCTTAAACTCAGGTTTCATTTTAGCTCTAACTAGTAAAACTTGGTAGTAAACCTCATCCTGCAAGCCTGTTCAAGTGTATAGGACATGCCCAACACAGAATAGAATAGTCTTTTATTTTCTCAGAATGTAGGTATTACAATAAGGAGGTTACAATAATATTAAAGAATCCTTGTACATTTTACCATTTTGGCATGCAAACATTGATGCAGTACAGCTTTAGCTAAATAACATAACATCAGGCCTGTTCCCCATTAGACTCACATTATGCCGATTGTCTTAGTCTCATGTAATAGGAGGGTAGCCTATTGCTATCAACCTTAATCTAGATACCGGGCGGGTACAGAAAAAAATCTGATGGAAATGGTATTGGCAATTACAGTTTGCCCGAACTGAGAATCGAACCAAAACCTCATGCTCAGTAGTAGATCTTGCGACCACCACACCGACGAGGCAGTAGCTAAATATCCTCTTGCTTAATAACCTTCTTCTTCCCCCTCTTTCCTGGAATCATGATCTTAGTTTTCCATTCCTCAGTACCAACGGGATCCTGAAGCTGCATGATCTGACCGGTCTCCGGATTGATAGGAAACACCCCTTCAGGCGTAATCTTCTTCTTAGAGGTATCAGTATTATGCCTCCTTTTCATATGTTTATTATAATTTGACCAGTTGGTGAACTCCATACCACAATGCTGGCAGGAATAAGGCTTGGCACCCGTATGCTGCCTTTCATGATTCTTCAAAATCTGTTTAAATCTAAAAGCTTTGCTGCAGTACGAGCAAACGTAAGGCATGGAATCTGTATGGATGATTTTGTGAGCATTCAATTGATACTGTAGCCTAAAACATCTTCCACATTGCTCGCAAGAAAAGGGTTTTACTCCAGAATGCATTTCAACGTGCCTTCTTAACATATTTGGGTATAAGAAAGACTTATTACAAATCCTACAGACATGGGGACGGTTTTTATCGTGAGATAGGATGTGTGACGTCAGCGTACCTTTGTTATAGAACATTTTTCCACAGCGATCACATGTGTAGTTTCTTTTCCTGTCTATTGTATGAAGTTTCATATGGTCTCGAAGACTGTTGGGATTTTTATAGACTTTCTTGCATAAGTCGCAGGTTAGGTCTTCTACAGTGATGGGGGTCCCAGGTTTTCGCCTAGGTCTTCGTTTTTGTTTGGTAATGTTGTAGTCTTGTAGATGTAGCTTTAGAGAGTCCTCGTTAAGTATTTCTCCGCAAAGAGGGCATGGTATTTGTGACTTGAGGAAGTGTTCTTTTATATGGGAGCTCAAGCTTTCCGTTTTGTCTAGCTCTAAGTTGCAGTAGTAGCAGTGGTTTCTGGAAATAAGAAAGTGTTTTCTTAAGTAATTATTGCCAAAACTATAATAAAATTTGATTAGATGTTGCTGTCAAAAGCTGCATAATTATAAATACAAAGTAAAATTAATGTTAACGTAAAACGCCTGTTACAGAAAAAGTGAAAGGAAGTCGTATGTCTTGGTATGGACATGTGATGGAGGAAGGATGAAACGCATGTGGCGAAAAGAGTGATAGATATTAATGTTGATGGATAAAGAGGGAGAGAAAGGCCAAAGAAATGGATGGATTGTGTGGAGACTGATATTAAAGAGAAAGGAGTAAATGATGCCGTGACGTCTGACGGGGGAGAATGGAAGAAGAAAACGTGTTGCGCCGACCCCAAGTAACATGGGAGAAGGGCAGAAAGACGATTATAATGACAAAGTAAAATTAATAAGCTAACGAAAACTGGATGAGGCTGGCACAGGAACTTGGAAATTGGCAGAAGGAAAGAGAGGTCTATACTCAGCAGTGGGTGAATTTAGGCTGTGGATGATGATGAGGCCAGTTACAGGCACTTTTGAACTGTCTAAACAAAGACATAAATTAAATGTAGCTACAAAAACAAAACAAATTCCTAGAAACCCCATGCAGATATTACGAGCGGAGTCGGCCGCCAAAGACGCAAAGAGCTTTCTTATCTTTTGTTTACATCCACACAGATGGTCAGAAACTGTGGAGACCTTTATCTTTTGTTTATAGATATTAGCTGAGTAGTTAGGTAAGCGTGTACGTTTCGGAGTTAAAGGTCAATGGACACCTTAGCATGGAAACTGTAGCCATGCTGTACAGAAACTAAATAGGGTGGAATAGACAGATTAATCTCCATAGTTTACGATAGTACGGGTTGCATTACTGTGGGTATAGTAGACAATTCTTAATTTGGTACTGGTTTGTCTTGACATTGTAATTTAATTATTTTGTTATTTTGATTGTGTACCTATGTGTTATAAAATCTGTAAAATACCATATTTCAGGTAAATAAATGAATCTGAGTCTGACGTGAAAACCCACCCATTGAGAGTGTCGTGTAAGGATATCTCGCATAAACATCTTTTTTATTGACCTACTAATGTATTAAACATTAGTAGTCCGCAATAAAAATAAAAAAAAAACTTGAAATTAAAAGTGGCGTATCTTAACAATTTAAATCTAGTTTGGTTTTTGTACGTAAGTTTTCACAAACCGGGTCCGATTACGCCCAATGACCTTTATGGTTCAGTTACAAAGTGATATTCTGAGTAGCAGCTGTTTAGTAAACTTTTGAATAAGTATGGCTCCTAGACGCGCATTCACTCTTAAAGAAAAGGCGGAAATCATTTCAAAATTGAAAAACGGTGAAAACAATGCTGATTTGTGCAAAGAATACAAAGTTTCCCATTCAACAATATCTACGATGTGGAAAAACCGTGATAAAATAATAGAATGTTTTGGATCCAGATCCTTAAAAATGAAGAAAAACCGCAAACCGACGCATCAAGATGTCGAAAATGCCCTTCTAATGTGGCTCAAAGCCCAAAGAAGCCAAAACGTAGCTTTGAGCGGTCGTCTGTTGCAAGAAAAGGCTAATCATTTTGCCAGACTGTTTGGAAAAATGGATTTTGAGTGTTCGGAAAGCTGGATATACCGATTTCGTCAACGGCACGATATTGTAGTAGGAAAAGTTTGTGGAGAAGCCGTTAGTGTACCGCACAGTGACAGTGACAACTGGCTAAACTTAATTTTCCCAAAATTGACTAAAGATTACACTGATGGCCAAATATGGAACGCTGACGAGACAGGTTTGTTTTTTAAGTTAACTCCAGAAAAAGCCTTGAAGTTTAAAGAGGAAAAGTGTATACATGGACAATTATCAGAAGATAGAATCACCGTGCTTGTTGCATCAAGTATGGCAGGGGAAAAAAGAAAATTATTGGTCATAGGCAAGGCAAAAGAACCCAGGTGTTTCAAAAATGTTCAATCTTTACCAGTTCATTACGAAACAAACGAAAACGCTTGGATGACTTCAGAGACTTTCGAAAAAGTTCTACGCAAATGGGACTCCCAGTTAAGAAATAACAAAAAGAAGATCATTTTATTTATTGACAATTGCCCAGCTCATCCTAAAATTGAGAATTTGACCAACATAAAACTGGCATTTTTACCACCAACTACATCAGTGATTCAACCGATTGATCAAGGGATAGTTAAAACCCTTAAAAGTCATTATCGGAAGATTTTAGTACAGAAAATGATTAACAACATTGACAAAACAGCAGGCCCATTTGCTGTTAATATTTTAGACGCCATTGAAATGGTAACTACGGCATGGGCTCGGGTGACTCCTGATAAGATCAAAAAGTGTTTTCTACACGCTGGGTTCCATAAGTCTTCGGCTATCCCAACAATTGATGACGACTCTGATGATGAATTGGACATACTATGGACACAACCGACTACAACATCGTCAAGCAGAACAAATTTCGCAGACTGGAAAACATATGTTGATATTGACAGTCAACTTATCACAACGCAAGATGAGGAAAATGAGGAGGAAGAAGATTGCAAGGAAGATGAGATTCCTACAACTAAGGATGTGTTAGATGTTGTAACAAAGCTTAAAAGATATTGTTTATTTGGTGATGGAAAGGATATTATAGACATTGAAGGAGTAATGAAAATCGAATACACCCTACAGCGTATACTAGCACAAAAAAATAAATTGAAGCAAAGTAATATTACAAATTTTTTAAATGTTTTCAATAATAAATGAATATAAACTATACATATGTGTCTGTATCCCTTTTGCTTCCTAATATAACAATTAAATTAGAGTGGTCCCTTCATCGTCGTTATACTGAAATATGCTGTATATGGAGAAAAGAGCAATGTTAGCCTGTTCTGTCCTACTGCTGAGCAAAGGTCTCTTTCCTTTCATTGGTCAGTTCTGGGCTAGGTCACAATCTGCCTAGCCTTTTCGCAACTGTGATTAGCTTCCATCCTATCTAAATACAGCTGAATACGAGTATTTCACATGGAGAGACTGCCTATCTAACTGACACCAACCTAGATACTGGGTTTTACTATACCCCTTGGTAAGACTGGTTGTCAGACTTACGGTCTAGATAGAAATATGTAGTTAAAAAATTTACCTTAAAATCTTCCTGTGTTTCCGAACATGTTTAATAAAGCTGGTGAAGTCTTCATTCCTCCCTGCTTTACAGTCAATACACATGAACGCAGAACATTTCCCATGGACCACCTTACAGTGAGATCTCAAAATATCAATATTTAAAAACTCAATATTGCAATACCCGCAAACCCATGGATAATCTTTCCACGATTTAATAACCTTCTTGCTCAAATCTGATAACTCTTTAGCGTATATCGTGACGTTAGAGTTAAAGGACGCGTTACATATCGCTGCATCTAGAATATCTTGGACGTTTAACGAATCATCGTATGTTTGGTCATCTAACTCTGGCTCCTCCTTAAGCTCATGTTTTACTTCCAAGCTAATGTTCATTCGAGTCGTTTCTGAGTACTTATTGTGGGTATTGTCCTCTAGTTTGACTGTGGTTGAGTCTTCATTGCAAAGGAAATCGTCAAAAGCTGGTATTCTGTCGTCGTCTGAGAGGTCGCACTTACTTTCTTCGGTTGCTGTAAATATGTTGGAAAGAACGTCTTGTGCTCGCTTTACATTGTCCAGGAACTCGTAAGCTTTGTTTAGGCTGTTGTAGCATATAAAACAAACAGTTTTCGGCAACATATCATCGCTAGTTACGTTGACATACACAGCGTTAACAAATGCTAGCTTTAGAATTATTTCGTCGTGTTTATCGGCGTCATTCTGAAAGTTTAGGAGCTTTTCAGAGCTCTTAGGTTCGGCGCAGAAGCGGCAGTACATGTTTTCCATGTTTTTTAGTGTGATTAACTCATTACTAACATTGGTTTTCGTAAAATAAATAAGAAAACGTAGCCGTCAAACTCAGGTTTTCGTCCTTTTTGTCAAACAAGACCAACAAACAATAGACAATTCTCTAGTGTTGTCCGATGTCAATGTTGTTTCGGAAAATTCCGGTTAAAACATTTACGTTGGATTTCTCACTGCTGGATTGATGGTTCCAAATTATTTTTATTTTGAACCTACTAGTTACCATACATACCACCGTAAGATCAAGTATCAGTCAGGCTTCGTCCAGACACGAAGGCTGCAAAATGCATTCTCCTTCATTTTTTTTACTGCTAATCATAGAATTTTTTTCTGAACTTTATCATAAAATATATACAGGGTGTAAGGGACAGCCCTGCGCAAACTTACAGGGTGCATTCAGCTCCTTATTCTGAATCATATTCCACCGGAAATTTTCTCCGGAAAATTTTAATTTTTTACACCGTTTCTTCGGCTAATATTTCTTTATTTGGATGTAAAATTACATTCTCTGTACGCAGCATTCCGTTTATGTAAATAAAACACCGGGGAGGGTGGCCGAAGGCTTGCTGCGCTGCCGTTCGCTACGTGCGGTTTGCCACGGTACCTAACGATACAGTGTGTGTGAGGTAATAAACAAATCAGGTTTATTGGATTCCCATGACGTTCCTGAAATAATTTCATGTACCTACCGGTCATCTTAGTATGATGTACTGAACTCACCCTATCAGTTTGCGGAGGGCTGGCCCTTACACCCTGTATGTTACGGCTATAGATGTGAACATGAACTTAAGATTAGCCGGCTAAATTTAACATAACCTAACCTATCCAAAGTTTAGCCGGCTAAATTTAACATAACCTAACCTATCCAAAGTTTAGCCGGCTAATCTTAAGTTAATGTTCACATCCATCTTTAGCCGTAACATATTACAAGCTCGGCCAGAAAGAGTAGAAATTAAATAAATAGGAACTAAATTTTTTCTCCACATAGCAACTCTAAAGAAATGTCAAATATCCTTCAAACGACCCAAAACAAATAATTTGTGTGTGAATTCGTGTGATTTGCAGTTGTTTAATCGTTTAACTCAGTTAATTGTAATGGAAAATGGGCAAGACGATAAAAAGTGGCGCCAGAGAAATCATTTACAATGTGTTTAAGAGATGTTTGGCGGAATATCATGCCGGGAAACTCTTAACAGAATTGGATGACCTCTACAAACGAGTTGCTGATATTACAGGTATTTATTCAGTATAATTTTATACAATATACATATTTCACGGTATAAGTTACAGTTATCGTCAGTTAAGTCTATAGAAAATGCCACATTATCGACGTTTTCTACAGATTTAATATAACTTTAGAGGTTATGTTTACATAATGGAAAGTACTTTGTTAAGTGCCTTTGTATAGAGCGACTGCATAATTTTGATCATCACGCACGCATGTCATTCTAAATTCATGTTTTATTTTGATTTCAGGGAAATCATTGTTGGATTATTGTCCATGCTGGAACTGCCAATGGATTTGTACCCAATACATTGCTAATATTTAGTGGCACCAACAAAATGGAAGATTATCATTCAGAAATGAATTCTCACAATTTTACCAAGTGGGTGACAGAAAAACTGATCCCAAACCTTAATGAGGCCTCTATAATTTTCTGACGAATCGCACAGAGACTAAAGTCATCTAACTCTATTTTTGGTCGGCCTTTTCTATGCTTGGCTGGTGTTGTAAATTTGCCACATAGCTGTATTTAGCTTGCTGATAGCGAGCGATACACTTTGTGTTTGTGTTTGTTGGCTTGGCCACTATACGAACTGTGACCTTAAAAGGTCTGTTCGCCTAACTGTTTACCTTTATCTTTTTACTATTTACCATTTTTGTGTTGTGTACCATTTTGTATTGTGTATTGTGTGTTAATTAGTATCTACTGCAATAAAATTTCTGTAACTGATTATACAGTCTTGTTTATCCCAACAAAATGGGAACTTCAAACCCTGAAGATATACCTCTCGGCACTCCTGATCCTACATATAAATATAGGTATTCTAACGGACTCGTTTATTTTCCAATTATTAAAAGAATTTAGAAATTATATTATAATTTGCATTTAATTTAATTATAATTTACAAGCAGGTACAAGATAATGGTGCAGGTAATGATGGTAACTGCTGCGTTAGCAAGTGTTCAACCGAACACTTGCTAACGCAACAGTTTACAACAATCATTGTACCTGCTTGTAGCTAAGTGACAATTTTATAAGTTTATCTTGGACATCAGAGACATTGGTGAAGGAAAACATCGTGAGGAAACCTGGACTTTATAATTAATATAAGTCTGAAATCGCCAACCCGTCTTGAGCAAGCGTGGTGATCAATGCTCGTGCCATCTCTGTTGAGAAGAGGCCTTTGCCCAGCAGTGGGACAGTAATAGGCTGGTATTATTATATTAATTGTATTCAAAAATTATCCTATTCTGATTCATCATTAAAAATACTTCAAGTATCAAAATCATTTATGTTATAGTATAAATGATACCATATAAACGATAGTAGCGACCTCAATTTTTTTCTACTCTTTATGGCCAACCTTGTACCTACATTAAACACACCTAATAAACCAGAAAATAATAATAAAAATAGGTGAAGTCGCCAGCTCATCAAGTTACTACAAACTGTCAAATTTTCTCATTCGTTTTTGAACTTAACAGTCAACATTTTATGGTTTAAAATCATTTCATGTCAATTGGAGAAATTTGCCGGTTTGTGGTAACTTGATCTGCTGGCGACTACAGTAGCGGTCATTAGTGGAGTAGCAATTTCGCAAAGCAATAGATTGACAATGCGGATAAACTTACGACCTTCTTTTAATAAGTAATTTCTATTCTGTAGACACACACACATTCGTTTGCAACTGATTGTATTCTAATTTCACTAATGTGATGTTATGATAGCTTAAGGGTCAGCTCACACCGAGACGCGACGCGACGCAACGCTGCGCGTACACTTTAAAAGAGCGACTCAAAATACAACTTTATTTTCTACACGAAAAGATACACATTTCATTGTGAGAATTTAGAATACGTTGCCCCATGCAGCGCTGCGCCTCGTGATGCCTCGCGGCGTAGAGCGACGCATCGCGACGCAGCGCTGCATCGCCGGTACGCGCAGCGTGCAAGCTGGGATCTTGTTATAATCGGACTTCTTGCAGAAGAGGAAGAAGAATACCAAAATAAATTTTTAAAATTATTTTTTGCATTTCTGTCACTATAGTGTTTTGATGATACATTATACAAACATTCGTAGAGCTGCACAAAAAAAAAACAACTTCTCCTCGATCTCCATAATGTACGAGTACCCGCCAAATCTACGTCGTTCTCATGCGCTTGCAAATGGTAGACAGCGGGTGGACGCGGGGCGGGGCACGTGGCGAATGTAGACACGTTCCGCTGCGCCGCGCGGCGTCTCGCTGCGCCGCGCGGCGTCTCGCTGCGCAGCGAGGCGTCGTGTTGCCAACGATTTTACTATGCGCCTCGCGACGTTGCGATGCGTCTCGCGGCGCCGCGCGGCGCAGCACGAAATCACTGGCCTCTTCCAGTATCGTCGCGTCGCGTCGCGTCTCGGTGTGAGCTGACCCTAACGGTTAATGGTTATTGTATTAGGATAAGCGCGTTCATGCGCAGCGAGCCTTGGCCGGTTCGAATCTCTACGGCGGTGGTAGTTTTTTTAATGTTTTAATTTATAGAGGTAAGAGTAAGACGAGCTCGAGATCAGGTCACAATAGCCTGTAAGACGCTCCGTGGTGCTATTGACGCTTCTGACCAGCTTGATGTGCTGGCGCGCTTCTTTGTTCGAGACAATTACCGCTGGGGCATAAAGCACGGGCTGTTTGCCGTGCCTCCATGTAGTACTGTTGCACGTGCTAAGTCGCCAATTTATCGCACTCTGGCCGCTTACCGCTAGCCGCTTGTTTGCTGATGGATGTCCGAACATTTTACTGGTATGTCAGAAGTACTGTGAGAGGAATTTATGAAAGTGTTGTAAACCTTCTTTTATTTATGTTTTTACTTCAATTATTTTGCTTTAATTTGTATGTTTTAATATGTGTTATAATATAATTGTCTCTTTTATTTTTATAATTTTAGTTACTGTAAATAAATAAATAATTTACTGGTCTAATCACGCCATTGGCTATATTCCTTTATTTAACATTTCAAGCACAGTTAATGTTTTCTCAATTGTTTATCACTCCATTGTATATCCGTGTAAATGTCTATTTACTATATATATATAACATTGTGACGAAACTGCCAGCTTTCCTTGTTATATGTACGTCTTGTTCACACCCACAGAAACCTAAATAAATTATAAGGTAGACAGATGCAGACTCATTCACTGCGATTAAGTAGAACGTTGTTGGTTGGTTGTTATTGTGAGTTGATGTTGACTTTATTTCTAATTTGACCTTGACATTCCAAAACTTTTATTAACATCTTTTATTAACCTTGAAAATGTCTGATCTCCGATAAGGGAAAATTGCAAGATTTTAGCATTTTTTGGATTGACCTTGACTTTTGGTGACCTTGACCTTAAATCAAATCAAATAATTATTTATTTCGAACAACAAGGTCCATATGGGTTAGTTAGTGAATAAGTACTTAAGAACTATGTTAGTGGTTAAAGACGTTATTGACCCCATTATAGTTTGAAAACAAGTTTAGACCCATCACATGATTTCCCCACCCTTAATACCTCCGCTATCATGTAAACACATGTAAATGAGCCCTTACACTATTCTCCTTCAGCCACCAAGCTGTCCGTACAACATTACATTACATTTGACATTCAACATTACAAGTACATGTACATGTACAGTATATGTACCTACTATAAGGTTAAGGTTTTTATGTACGTAGCTACCAATTACAGGTGCACACAACATCCTCTTAACTACATCAAAGCTATAGCAAGTAAAAGGATAACTTCAGATTTGAGCAGTCAGTTTATGTACGACAGAATGTGAACCTGAGAAGTTTCTTCTAACTAATGCATTTACTTTTAATGGACAGCCTATAAGTGGGTTTATTGTAGACTTGCCACGAATAGTTATTTGGCCTAATGACGAATACCGAATATTCGGCAAGGCTCTTGGCCGAAACGCAGAATATTCGGCTGCCGAATATTCGGCAACACTTAGTACTTTCCACGGGAGTCAATTCACAACTCGTCCGTCACTTACGAGTTTAAACTTGCATCGCTAAAGTAGTACGTAGGCGCAGGTAGTTTTGTTGCATTTGTGAGTAGGTTGCGGTCGTGTCACTACACGCTTTATTTGTTGATTGTTGGTGCATCACTGTACGTACTGTATACTAAATATTACTTTTAATGTGATTGATTAATTTAAGAAATATCACATTTCATCGAGACAAGCAAAATGATTCCATTTAATAAAAAAGGAAGCAGGTGTAATTTATGAGGAAAAACACAATCGTCTGCTATCGGCAAATGCTGAAAAAATTGTCTTCATTCATTATAACTTACCACTGGTAGATTTTAAATATTAATATGTTAATTATTTGTTGTTAAATAAACATCTTTATGACTATTATTTTGCGTTCTTTTATTTCATGATTTGCTATTCGGTATTCGGCCGAATAATTTGCAATATTCGGCCGAATAGCCGAATACCGAATAGTTGCCGAATATTCGTGGCATCTCTGTTTATTGCTTAGATCTGACAATGATTAGATCTTTCTCCACTCTCAGGGAATGTTTACATTGCATAACAGCTGCCCAAGAAAGGGGAGAGAATGCGATCGATACAGATGAGTGACACATACTAGTAGCGCCATCTCTAGTAGGAAATACTCAACCAAACCTCCTAATTTATTGAAGGATGTCCGGTTGAGTGACGTAAGTGCAATAGTACCGCCGTTGTTGTTGCTTGATGCTCGCTGCATATCTGCGTAGTTCCTACGATACGAAGCTGTGTAGATGTCGCTGCAAGTTTAGTATTTCAGGTTACCTTATTACATTTGGTTCACCTCAACTCAATATAAACCTTGTTTTAACAAAGATTAAACTGATTTTTATTGTCGTTAAAATAATGTTAACTAACTAATCTACGCTTCACCGACGACATTATCCTTTTCTCTTCTTCGGCGCCTGAGTTGAGCCTCGAGGTCGAACTTAAAATGAACATGGCCAAAACTAAGTTGATGACGAACAGGGGGTCTAAATTGCCGCTTTAGCAAAATCATAATAGAATAATAATATGAATTAGGTACGTTTAAACTCGTAATATTCTATTATGATTCTGCTAAAGCGGCTATTTTAGACCCCCTGGTCACACGCTCGCCGGTTACGAGTAATATGCATCTGGCCTTTCTGAAGACAGCGGTGGCCCAGTGGCGGTAACAATATGTCGTGGGCACGAACCCAGGCAGACGCATTACTTTCTGTACTTTATTTCATCACCACTGCTCTCAAAACGTTGAAAGAAAACATCGTGAGGAACTAGAACCATAAATTCGAAGACATGTGACATCTACCAACCCGCACTGGGCCCGCGTGGTGGATCATAGCCCATTCCCTCTCATAGAGAGGAAGCAGTGAGTCCCAACAGTAGGAACATTATTGCCTGATTATGCTTTCTGAAGAACATCATCAAGAAGGTCAGCGTATACAGTGTTTGTTTTAAGTGGGGACAACATACGAGCTAAAGTTTCTTAAGAAAGTTTCCAGTTATCTCTTATGGATTTGGATTGCCGCTAGTTGTCCCATTTCAAAGAATCACTCTGTTTAGTATGTTATGTTGGTTCTAGACTTGAATGTACAGACGCCAGCACATCTAGCTACTACAATCTGTCAAATTTCTTTAATAGATTTTCAACTTTATCGCTAAAGCATAGGTTCAAGGTTGATTGAGAAAATTTGACAGTTTCGGATAGCTTGATGTGTTGTCTTTTTAGTTATTTTACCTCTGGCAGCTGCAGTCCAAAAGCAAACTTATCGTCGCCAACATAAGCATCATGATAACAAACTTGTCATTGATAGCAATTTAACAACATCTTATGAGCTTATAGAACGCTGTGATTTTAAGTAAAAAGTTAGCGGAAGTAAAATAAAAGAGTTGTATTTGATTTGTCTCTTTGATCTAGTGGTCGAAATTGCGACTGCTGAGCATGAGGTCCTGGTTTCGATTCCCAGGTCGGGAAAAGTGTTATTGGATTTTTCCCTCAGGAGGTTCTCAGTAGCAGCCACGGAGTCTGGATTTCTTGATGGTAACAGGCTCGCCCCCTACATGGGAATTGAACATAACTGGCGATATGTGGGTGTACTATTAGGTACACCTCTGCCTAAACCTTCGGGTATTACAGGCGTGAAGTTATGTATTTGATTTGCAATATATATACAGAAGCTTGCTAGCACCTGTAAGTAACACCATGAGGGAGTTTAATAATAAAACAGCACGTTAACATCACACATTTATTTTACTACTACTCTAACAGCGTTACACTTTAATTGCAGCATTTTAAATTTGAGAAAACATTTATATTTTAGAAAAATTTGGAATCATTTGGCACTAAAGCATTTTGGATACTTTTATATTTAGTTACAGACATGTCATCAATAGGTATATAGGTACTATATCTACAGAAATAGAATAAAGCAATTAATTCCTTTCTCGATTTTCATGCATCAGCCATTTTTTGTTATTGTTCCCGCCAATTTTAATATTCTTCCGCACGTTTGGAACCTACTATTAAAGACTAGACAACATTGCCACAAGAAAAAAATAACTTTAACAGAAATATCACAGGATTTTAATAAAAGAATAGACTAACACGGACTATATGATTTAAAATTATTTACATAAAATATTGCACATTGCTAAAACACGTAGCTATTATATTTACACACATTTAGACCAATATTTTGACACCTTAACGCTATAATTCATCGATTTGCAGACTACTTTAAAATTCAATCATTTACATAAAGTTAAAGTATGCAAAATGCATTTTACAGTAATCTAATAATATGTTATCCTAAACTAGTTACTATTGATAGGTTTTATTATAAAAAGTTGTTTATTGTCATCACAACAGTTTAAATCGAATTATGTCAATAATATTTATATTCTTAATAATACGCTTACTTACTTATTTATTGTAGCAACACACATTCATAATGGAACAATAATTTTATTAATGGTTTGAGTAATCGTAAGAATACAATTTTAATACTTTATTATATATATATTGCACACGTTTATTCGGGTCTCCGGTTATTTGCATCATGCTCTCCAATAAGAAACTAAAAATATTTTATTGAAATTCTCGGATGTGACTCACCGCTAGATGGCGTTATTTACGAGAAGTACAGATAAGTCTTGAGATATTTCATTTTGAATATAAATTGCATCATTCAAATATGGTTGGGACTTCATAGTCCTACGGAAATTAAAAAATTACTGTTTATTATAAAGTTGTAAAATATTATCAAGGTACAAATTATTAAACTTCTTTTCATCGTCTTATCTCATGGAAAACTCAAGCCGCAGAAGGCGGGCTGTCCAACTTACATTTCTTTTATTTTTCATATGTGGTATATTGGCTATTAGTCATTACAACAAAAAATATTCAAATAACACAAAGAAATAGTACTTAATAACTTTACTGCACTGTAGTCTAACTAGCTACTCACCGCTAGATGGCGCCACTGATATGATAGTTTTAAAATTGTTTAAAATAATTTATCAAATCCAATTTTAAATCAGTATTTTTTAAAAATAAGGACATGAATTATTTTCACTTATATTTCGTTACTTCAGTTTAATGAATCGTGTTAATCTTTTTTTTTATTACAAATATTTTAAGTACTGAAAAACACAATACAATAGTTGTAAAATTCCACGATCATCATAATACGTTTACAAAGCTGTATTTACATTTTATTGTTTTACCAAATAGATCTTTATTAACCAAGTAAAAATGATGTTGACCAAAACATTGTTGTGTCATCTCACAGATCTGTGATTGGTTGAAAATGCATAATCAGCCTAGAATGTTCCCACTGCTGGGACACACGGCCTCAGTGCGGTTTTAGGACATGCCGGTTTCCGCACGATGTTTTCCTTCACCGTTTTTGAGAAAAGTGGGGATGAAATAAATTACACAAAGTAATGCGCCTGCCTGCCTGGGTTCGAACCCACGACTTACTGTTAGAAGACAGGACCGCCACCACTGGTCGACCGCTGCTCTTGAAAATGACGGGAAATATATTAATTATTTTTACGACCTATTTAAGTAGTATATTTAAATTATTGTCGTTATACCTACGAACTGGTTGTTTTAGTTCGGCTGCAGTTGCCACTTGGGTAAGTCGACCATTTGATATTTTTATTTGTTAACTTTATGCCAGTAGGTTCCCCGTCCGCCCTTGGACTTTGAGTTTTTGGGTTGGAGTGAACGGTGTACGTGTGTCAATAGATCTCAGTGAATTGAAATTTAATTAAGATGAAATATCCAACTGTCACACATATAAAACTTATACTATCACTTACGGGATGTCTTCCGTGAATATTTTTTTTTGGGAGATCAAAATACACGCGTGGATTTTTAATATTTATCCGCACACGTGCGGAAATAAAAATTTCCACAGATAGTTTTACTTATACTTAGTCCAAATAGTTTTAATGACTATAGTCGGCGGTGATTGTTTTTTTTTTAATATCGGTAAAGAGATGTGTGTCTTTACGACGTAAATATTTTTTGAGTATTTAAATTATGTTATAAATAGAATATCATAGATAAACATGATTATTTAAAACAAATATTTACTTTTATGAACAAATTAACATTTATTTGTGTTATTAATTATATTCAAAAATATTTGAATTTTCTCTTTTTCATATTAGATGTTTAGGGGCATCATACCTTGGCTTCTTCAACCTGGCGAAAGCAAAGCGCAGAAAAAATGAAAATGAAATCATAGTTTTCTAATAATCTATGACTAAAATACTTTCCGTTCTAATATTTGATTTTTTCGAAAGTGTATTGCAAAAATTCGTTTAATACGCGTGGGGATTTGTTACTACAGTTCTCGGCTCCATAACACCCTCTCCCGCAGCTCGGGTGTTAATTCCGCCTCGAATGCAAGAACAAAGTTTCCCCACTTATATCAAAATGTACTATTAACCGTGTAGGTCTGTATTGCACTTTTGTAGGAAACAGCATTGTTTATAAATTACCGTTGATAAAATATGTGGATACGTGGTACGGTCGATGTACCTTCCACTCTTAATGCGAGTAGGCCTTGTTGTTTACTGACGTGCAGGTGACATTCTCCCTTAGGGTGTTAAAAGCAATTATGAAATCAACTATATGAAATCACTACCTAGGGCTAGAGGTTCACCCTACCTCTGCCTAAGCCCTTGTTGAGTACAGGTGTGATGGTATGTGTATCTCTGTGTGTCATTCTAGCTAACGACCTCCCTTGCTTAACACGTGTGCGATTTACCTAATGCTGTGATAACATGTCAAAACATCGTGATTTGTATGCTAGATTATAAAATTTCCAATATTATTATTATTATAGCTAGCCCATACTGTCCCACTGCTGGGCAAAGGCCTCCCTCCATTGCTTCCAACGGTCACGATTCTGTGCTACTACTTTCGGGTCTGCCGCGACCCGGTGTCACTGTTTCAGGGCACCAATCCTGAGCTTTACGGGCCCACAGTTCATTCGGCATGCGACAGACATGTCCTGCCCAGTCCCATTTAAGTTGGGCAGCCTTTTGAGCCACGTCAACGATTTGCTTTTTGGAGCGCCGTGTGGTGTTTCGAACACGATCTGTTAATTTTACACCTAAGATACTACACTCCATAGCACGTTGGCAAACCTTGAGTTTGGACTTTTGGATGTTAGTCAAAGACCAGGTTTGTGCACCGTAAGTCAAAATGGGAATATTTCCATATTTACAAAAATAAATGTAGTAGTGCTGTAGAGTTATCGTGATCATGATCGACCTTGTTATCGATAATCAGCACAAAATAGTGGGGAACGGCAGAATACAAGCCGCTATCACTCAACTGCCTGCCTGATAATAAATAAAATAGTACATACAAATACGTTTAAATTAAATAAGTTCTAACAATAATACACTTTAATGTACATAGGTGTACTATTATTGGTAATCAAAATGCATCAAATGAATTGTATTCATTCTATGACCATCCCCTGCCCTTATTACAATTAAATCGTTTGTGACATAACACATTTATATCTATAGGGTGATTGTTAATTGGGTGCATTCCATGAAATGAGTGATACTAGACCTTATTTGCAACAATTTTGAACCGATAACTAGGGGTCCAAACTGGTTTATTTTGAGAAATCGAAATTTTAAAGTTTTTTTATCAAAATTTTCTAACTCTCCAACAGAAACTGCTGATTGTGAGAAATCTACTCTGTTCAGGATATTAAAATGATACTTTTCTGGTACCTAGTATGAGCTATCAGAAAAGTATCATTTTAATTTTAAATCACGAATCCTTTGAAAGCCAAATATATTGTCAAAAAAGTACATCTGCGTTTGGAAATTAAGCGCCATCACGGTCATGATCTGAAATTTTCTTGAAACTTCCCATGTTTTTTGAGGCAGACGTATTCTCTTCTATCTATGTTCTTCTGGATTGATGCGTCGATATTATTGATACCTTCAGGCTACCTGCTAACTTAAGTTTAAGTACCTAACAGTAGTATCGATGACGGTTTTTCATAAATCAATGTCGATGACCCATAAATTATAGTCACTCGCCTCACTATTATATGTTTGTGTTAATTTAAATATGACATAATTTTTGTTTACTAAGCTATTTATAAAAAAAACCAGTTGATATAAAATATGCATAACGGTGAAGGCGATAATCATATAAATGCTAATGACAAATAGGCATGCGAGGTGCTCGTGGCAACAACCGCTCTGGTTGATCTTCATTTAAGAGTACGAGTAAGATACAGTAACATTGGATGACGACATTAATATTAACTTCTTATATGGAAAATAGTTATTTTATAAAATCACGTTTAATGTTATAAACTATTTACCTAACAATTAAAAACGATTAAATAAACTAAACTAACAACAAACTATAGAAGGGCGTCAAAAAACTCCTCCTAAACGCTATCAGCTGGTAATGTGCGTCGTCGTGACGTTGTATGGCAACACTTAGCTCTGGTCATGGTAAAAGCCAGCCTTTCATAATTATATGTTATTAATATTTTGCAGCAGATTAATAAAAAGATACATAATTTTTCCAGTTATTTTACACCAACATTATTATTACATAAATATTGAATATACAACCGTGATAGTGAATTTGAATAGCGAAAATCGTGAATTTTACATATTAAGAGTATTTATTTATTTTTGCCCAAAATATATCTCGCAGATACTCAACCTTTCGTTTGCACGCACTCTGAACATGCGTCTTACGAACACACGCTTTTACTTGAATGTACAGTCACAAGCACTCATATTATTATGTCTACACGCAGCCATTCTTAAAATAGGTCTTATTGCAAAGTAGAAACCGTTATTGCGTGACTGCCTTGTATAGGTTGATAAAATTTTTTCGACGTCTTCGCAACATTTACGCAGCGTCTACGCGATATATGTATAAGCAACGATTACGTAGTGTTTATGCTACGACATTAAAGCAATGTCTTCGTGATACGCAGTGTCTATGCGGCATTTACGCAGCGGCTACGTAGCGTGAACGATTAGCTAACGTCGAAGCTACAAATACGAAACTAAAGTTAAAGAGAGTTATATTATTATCTAACTTAACAAATTATGTAGTTGTTGTGCGTTACTTTTCAAATTTTATGTACATAAAGCGCGCTTTTACTCTATGCATCTTTTAATTAATTAGGTAATATTTATTTATTTACCAACACAAACTATACATAATATTACAAGTTATGTGAACGAAACTATAAATACTGGTTTTCACAATGTCAAGTTCGGTAAAGTTTTAGAGGAGAAAGGGCAGTTTTGCCCCAGCGTCCAATATCGTTAAGATAATACCAATGGCTATATATCTCTTCAAGAAGAATATTTCTTATTACGGCGATTCTCTCGATTCAGACACAGCTACTGAACGAAACGACCAACGTCTCAACGTGAGTAATCTTAATAATTCACGTATGCATGAAATCTGTTATTTCGTCTATTAACTAACTTTAATAATTATCATTATTTTTTTAATGGGCCTCTTGACCTCAATCTAGTCCTGAGGACAGAGATGAGGTCGACGATGGAACGAGCTAACCCAAAAGAAGCCTATTAATATTGCCGTTCAGATTCAGATTCATTTATTTGCCTGAAATATGGTAATGGTCCATACCATTGGCGGTTGGCCGTTTCCAAACACCATCTTTCTCAGAACAGTTGTAGGCGTCGGTTCAGTCATCGTCTTGTGGTTGGTGTCGTCTCAACGCAAAAAATAATGATCTACGTAATTGAGTACTTACCTATAATTATTGAAAAAACGGGCCTTTTTGTTTTATTTCTGCCAAGAGAACTATTTAACACAAATGTTATAAATATCGATCTTGGTTTAAGGAAAATTTTATTTAAATTTAATATTTATTTACTAATAGGCCGATAAACGACTAACAGGTGTATTTTACAATTATTAATTTAATAAACGGAAATAATTCTAATCATTATTTCGTTTATTAATCTTTTCTCTAAACAATTATATTTTTAAAACTATTAACGATTTATTAACCCTACGTAATAATTATTACATCTAAACCCTAATTTAAATTTTTATTAATTAAAAACTAACGAGGATGACGAAGTATTTATAGGTAAGTATAATAAAATAAATATTTCTTAGTTTTATATTTACATATAATAATTCACATATTTTTTTATACTTATGCATTAATTGATAATATTTAGTTTACAAACTAACCCTTATCTAATGGAAGACCGTTGTGATATTGTTTGTTGTGATTATTCTTGGTTGAACTACAACTAAACATTCATACACATACACACCACTCATTCACATACACACACCATCCATTCACACCCTTCAAGATTCGTTCGTTCCCACTTACACACTCATTCAAACATGAAGGTCCAACTCACACTAACTGTCATACATGTTTCAAGTCACACACTCATAATTATATTTATTACAGTCGTTTCGGAGCTTTTTCACCAGTGAGAACCATCCCAGCACAACCCACCAGACAAGCCTGATAATAAAAATTACGGCCTGCTTCTTTGATCTAGTGGTCGAAATTGCGACTGCTGAGCATGAGGTCCTGGGTTCGATGCCCGGGTCGGGCAAATTATTACTGGGTTTTTCCATCAGAGGAATTTCTCAGTACTGTACTAGCCACGGAGTCTGGATTTGTGCCCGGTTGAGGGTAATAGGCTTGCCCCTTATTACATGAGACTTAAACATAACTGGCGAATTGTGGGTGTACTATTTGGTACACCTCTGCCTAACCCTTCGGAGATTGCAGACGGGATGCTAGGTTATGCAAAGATTACTGCAATTGAGACAGTAATGCAGAATCAGGTTAAAAAACTCGAGGCTCAAGATTTTTTGAAGTCCAGAGATTAAATAACGTGTCAAAAATTACAGTTAGTATGAGTTGGACAATCTGGCTGATATTGTTTTAATCTGATCAAGTCGGTCTTATATACAGGATGATTAGTTAAACGTGGGCAATACTTTAAAGGAGTGAAGTACTCATACAGAGTGTAAAAGCCCTCCGCAGACAGGTGAATTCAGTAAATCATACTTATAAGATGACCGGTACAAGATATTATTTCATTAACGTCATGGGGATCTTATAAATATTTGTTTTATTTCCTAATACGCATGTATCGTTACAGTAGCAAAACCCTCGTAGCGAACGGCAAGTGCGACGACAAGTTCGATGAACTCTGTTGCTAGGCAGGAAGTGAATAGCTGATTTCACGCGTCGTTCTTTAGAGTATTTCAACATCCATTGTTGTTTTTTTTTATATAAGCCGTATTATTTACATAAATAGAATGCTGCGTACAGAAAATGTAATTTTACATTGAAATAAAGGAATATTAACTGAAAAAACGATAAAATGAGAAAAATTCCGGTGAAATATGGTTCAAAACCAAAGAACTGAATGTAGTCTGTCAGTTTGCGGAGGACTGTCCCTTACGCCCTGTATATATGAGCAACTTGTAGGTATGGGACTAACAAAGAAATATAATAAAAAAATCTGTTGTTCCCTACATTTTTTTTGAGTTATACGGCCATAAACGTGTGGCGCAAATGATATTTGTTTCGTGATTTCGTAATTTTCACGAGTACTACATGCCCTAAAAGCATTGCCGCGGTTGGCCCACGTTTAATAAATCACCCAGTATATTCAAATACGATAATTAAAGTTGAGACACAGATAAACATCTAAAAATGTATGGTAAAGTAGACGTTAGTAAATTTTTTATTAGGGTTGATTGTACGCCTTTATGCAGTTCTTAGTTATGCCTATCATGAAATAAACAATACTTGTAATTCGGTTTCATATCAAGATGGCGATAAAGATTAACGATTTCTTTTTATTAAAAGTACCTAAGAACTTACAGTCTTTGGAACACGTAGAAATGACATTGACTTTTTTACTTCTGGTTACATACAAAGTCACTTTTGATAATTATATTAATTTTTCGCTGTCAATTTTTTACAATAGCAAATGTATTATATAATTAAAAGTTAGTTTGATAAAGATAATGATCACTTCAATTCAACCTGTTGTCCTAAAACTGTTAGCTAATAAGTTACACCTGCTTTAACAGGATATCTGATAGCAGTCGGCGCAGTAGCTGAGCGATTTGCTGCTGCGCTGCGTGTGGCGGGTTCGTCCCCGAACTGAACAAATATTAATGTGGCCTATAGGTCGTTGATCCGGGTCTGGCTGTTTGTGTGTATGACTTTAAATGTTTGTAAATACACCCACCTAAAAGAAATTCCTAGTGGGGCAATGTTTTTTGAAAATAAGAAGAAATGAATGAAGTACAGAATTGACCAGAACTGCAACAGCCAGAGGTAACACGCATTCATTCATCATTTTCCACACTTCTCTTTTCTCATTCATATCATGAACTAATTCTGTTATTATGAAACTTTCACACCTAAACTATTTTGGATCTTATAACTATGATATTTTGTTGATAAAGTTAAATGTATTTTATTTTTATAATAATTACTATACACCGTCCTATTCACCTAGCGTAAGCGATACCTCGCAATAGAATTGCATAACCTTACCATCTAAAGAGCATAGGCCAATTAGCTGAAGATTTTGATATTTCCTAGTCGCTAAGGTGCAAAATTAGCTGCTGAATTTCATTTTAAATTCCATCTTTCCATGTAGATTGAACTTCAGCCTCTACAGTACATTAGAAGCTAGCCCCCAATATGGTAAGAGGCTATAGGCGGATTACGAAAAAGTCCAGAAAAGTGTACGTCCAACTAATGTCACCCTCCAGGACTTGAATGACGCTAACGGCAGAGCTGTCGAAGTCGAACTTTTGGGTAACTATTCAGGAACTTCTTAACCCATTTGTTATAATTCAATACTATTTTAACTGACTTCGTTTAATGTAATTTAAAGATAGTGTCCATTTAGTGATTATGCATTCTTCATCCTCGTACTTTTATAGCTAATCCATTGCAATCGTTGATCTCATATTAATTCTAGGCTTTGTAAATACTTAGATGCTTCGATTTTTTTACGTTTTCTATCTGTTTTACGTTTTCGTTAAGTTGTCCTCTCATAACATTAACGCTGCAACATAATAATATTGTGAAAATCAAATACATACTTCTAAAAGAGCAAATATATAGATTCTTTCCATGTCTTGTTCGTAGGACATCGTCAACCCGAACCGAACCGTGCACCTATCTTTTGATATTTCATAATTGTAGGTAGGTACACGTGTAATAAAGTATTTACGATCTTACCCGAAACTTTATCAATACATCTATTTACACCACAAACGTTATAAATTCCATAAAGATGAGCAATCGCTCTATAACCAGAGACAATTACAATACCACAAACTTGATTGAGTCGTTCTAATTGGTCAATTTATAATCTGAGATGTTAGTGCCTAGTAGTGTCCCGTGGTATAGATAGAATTCTCATGGGATTTTCTTTTACAAAGTCTTTGGGTTTGTCAAAGATTGCTCAGTTTTTCAAAAGTATTTTAAAATGGGTCTGTTCTGAGCTATTTCCACAGTTCCACGTACCTAGGTATTGACTAGTGAAGACACGTAGATTTTTCATTTCATGTAGATCAGGTAGAATTTTTGTCGGCCTGTCTCACATAGGCAAAGAGATGGCTACAAAAATCGATTAGAATATAAAATGCCTGTTCTATTATAGTGAAATATCTGTAGCAGATCTTAGAACCATTGTTTAGCTAGTGACTAGTTATTTATTACGCATTGTGTCCATCGCACGGTTTCAGAGTTATACTAAGAACCTAGCTTGAAGTGTCCGTAACAAATTAGTGTCGAGATTTTTGTGATCACTACAAAATCGCGGTATATAGTGAAGTGTGACAGAGAACACAAATTGACTTTTAGTGCTTTTGGAGATGTTTAACTTTAAGTGGTTTTTGAGTAAGGTAAGTGCGATGCCAATTAATTTTTTTACCGATGTTGTTACAAAATACGCGTGAAATACAATGTTACCCACATTGTATTTCACATTTCATCATTCAATTATTTTTTTTATATTTTATTCTTTTTTTATTATCATGACAGTTTAAAAACATGGTTAATATCCCGTTTCTAGTGTTAATGATAATTTAATCATTCTATTAATTGAAAAAAATAGTTTTGTTTCTTCTATTTTATGATTTATTCGTTATTATTTGTGGTGGTGGTATGGTGTCATAAAGCACTAACTCCGAAACTAGAATACCGACTTTGTATTTTTTTTAATAATGAATTCTCATGTTTTACGTTTAGGTTTAGTAGTGGTGGGTAATTTCTTTAGAGCAATAATGAGCATGCGCATATGATCTGCAATGGATTTAAATAAATGAGTTTGAATTGAATAATTTGTTAGGATGCTAACAAAGCTATAAGATGAAGATAGTTTGAAATATTCGATTAGATATTAGATTTATAAGAGTAGTTTTAGACAAAAACTATTAAATTATGCTTTTAATTATACCTGAATATACCTACACACCGTGTTAAAATTATTTTCTGTACAAGAAATACTTATTTTTAAATGATATAGTGACGCCGAATTTTTAGACGATATTTTAACACTTAGATATTATTATTAGAGAGCGAAATTTCAAGATAATAATATGTTGATTATTTTTGTACCTATTCTAATAGAAAAAGTTGACTGTAAAATTATTGCTTAATCGCGTCATATTTTTTATTTATTTATCTTACTATAAGATTATAATACTTATTATTATAGGCTAGTTTTGCTGGCTATTCAACTACACAATCCTTTTAAGATCTTATTTACGAAAATAAGAAAAATATATTAAAAATATCGTTTTAATCATGTCATATATTTATGTATATGACTGGGTGCGATACCCAGGTCGGGCAAAATGCTATTGGGAATTTCTCAGTCATAGTACAGAGTTTAGTTTAGTGCCCATTCCATGGCAATAGGTTTTCTCTCTATTACATGGGACTTATACATAAAACTGGCCTAATGTGGGTGGACATCTGCCTAGCCCTTCAGATGACAGCCGTAATACCTGTAGAAATATAATTCATCGTTTCTTTTTACCGTCTTTGCCATTTGAAAATTCGGGTTTATCGTTTTATTAAGGATCTGGAATACTCAATTCGTTTCAGGATGTTTTAACCATTTACACGTTAAGTACGAGTACGAGTACGATAAATGTACTTATCGTTAACTCTTACGATGACCGCGGTTCAATTCAAAGCCGGCTTTGTGTCGGTATTGTGATCCTTAATCCATCCACACAAGAGCGTAAAACTGTCATAGTGACTGTCCCTGTACAAGACGAGATCGAACTTAAGCCCGAGAGCCAGTTTTTGTATTTCATACCTTATTCCAATAATTTTAAAGTTCTTAATACAATACTGTCTAGTATGTACCGGACTATAGTGTCGGTTTTGTTTAAGAGATTTTATTTCAACTACAGGTAGATTCTTACTAAAAATAACTGTCACGATTCTTTGAAGTATGTCAAAGGGAAAATCTCGTTTTGTAATGAGTTCGGAGCAGGTTTTAAGTTGAACTTACGCTAACAACTTAACTTATCCTGAAAACAATGAACATTTATCAATATATGTTATGATTAAAACTCCATTATGTAATAAAAACTACACATATTTTTCGACGACACGACACTGTCTACACCACGTACTGCTAAACATTTTTTTTTACTATTTTTAACAACACGAATTATTCAAAATTGAAAAATTTAGGGAGTCGAAACCAATAATTGACTGGTAGGTTCGAAAGAAAAGGTGAAAAAAATAAAATTAAAACCAAAAATAAATGAAAAATGAACTTTAATAAAATAAAATGTAAATTACATTAAATGGAATGTTTATATCAAATTAAAGTTTTATTCGTAATATTGTCTTGCGCGCAGATTTTTCATTTGTTATTTTTATAATTACAATTATTATTTAATGATTATATACGTCTTAAAATATAGAATTAAAATAACAATAAATGCTTACTATCTAATATTTAATAATTGTAGTATTTATGTACTTAATAGAAAGCCATGTACTTTGCATTTAAATGTACGATTAAATTATTTAAATTGATTAAAAATGTAAGCGGCATATTAATAAGATAAATGCTTACATAGTATTGTAATTATATGTGCATTCTTATATATTCTTTTGAAATGCCTACCTTAGAGCACAAAAAATAATGGTTAAGTAAATCATTTATTGCACTCCAATATTATTTGTGCGACGGTGCGGGCCATTAATGTGTTTTACATACCAAAATCTCTAACATCTAAATTTCATATGATATTTATCCCATAGAAATATTCTAATGCTTCGTAAATTAACGAAGGGTGAAAACAATAAAAATGGGTAAAACCCGTTAAATTCAATAAAACTAATACCTAAGCCAAATATACGCTCGATCTTGTTGTAGCTGTAGTTTTCAAAGCATTTCAGGGTAAAACATGTTTAAGGGTAAAGGGTAAAATTGGTTGACTTTACTGAAAGGGCGCCCGGTCGCAGTTGCAGGCCGCCCCGCCCTGGCCTTGCCTGCATTGAACATTGCACCATGCTGCCCAGCCTTCGTAGGTAGAGAGGGACCGAGAGGATTGAAAGATTGCTGAAGCCTCGGTGGATGTCGTCTCGCAGGTTGGGCAGCCTGTAGGGTAAAATTGGTTAAATCGAAAATGTTTACATTTTAAGACTGAAAAATAGCAATACAAATGTCCAAGCGATGACATTTGAGCATTTATATACCCAGAAATATTCTATAAAGTACTTGCTCGACTACATAACTGGAAAGCACCCGGTTCAGATCGTATTCATAGTTATCGGTACAAAAAATTTACATCAGTCCATAGTCTTCTATATAACCACATAATTACATCCTAAGCCGTCCAATCAATCAAGATGTACCACCCTACATAACATCAGCCCAACTTTTGTGATATCTAAAGAAAGAAATGATCTCACTAACCCAGCAAAATATAGACCAATAACATTCTTGCAGACCTTGTATAAAACAATTACATTCTGTATTTAAAATATCTGAACTAATATATCAACATATCGACACTATAATTTTAGCTGAACAACAGTTAGGATGTCGAAAGTTCAGCCAAGGCTGCAAGGAACAGTTGACCATAGACTCAGTCATTCTTAAAAAAGTCCAAAAAACCAAAACCGATCTGCTTAGTCTGTACAATTGAGATTTTTGCCTGTTCTTCTCTACAGAGATCTACGTTTTTGAAAGATAGGTAACTGATGAGGGTGGATGGAAAATAAATTGTAAGGAGCAGACCAATCTGTCTACCCTTTTTCTTTCTTTTGCTACGCGCACTACTGAAACTCGACACTAAGGCCAGTATTACAGAACGTCATTCAATACTCAAGCATCATTTAAAACTAGTTTCAACCAATCAGATGGCTTGAATCTAGTTTTAAATGGTGCTTGAGTATTGAGTGACGTTCACGGCAAAACACACTCACAGTATCACCAGGTTTTGTGGATTCCTTATTACGATTCCGGCTGCTACTTTTGAGCATACTCAAAACTTGATTCCTCGTACTTGATAATTTGAAGCCACCCTCTCGATGGAAATTTGACAGATTTGTCAAATTGCGTTGTAATTTTGTTTGTTTTGATTTTTTTTTGCAGTTTTGTCTGCTTAACGATTTATTTTCCTTCCACCCGCATTCTCCAGTCAACTCGCTATCAGGGCGCTTGCAACAGCGTCGAAATATCAGGAGCTCAAAATTATGAACATTCACGAAAGAAATCCCGTAAGTGACAGTATAAGTTTAGTTTTACTCCGTGATAGCTTAAAACAGTGTTTGAATATCAACACAGACTAAGCGATATCTAATATTACTACAAAAAATATGTCAAATATTACTGTGGTATAAGGGTCGTCCCTATTAATTGGAAGAAAATCTGCTTTAGTTCCACTAAACTCATTCACTCATTGCATTGTCATTGCACCTTTGAACTATAAAAGACTCAGTTACCTATCTTTCAAAAACTTACTGCCACACCAGTACTGCCAGTGTGGCAGTTAGATCTCTGTCGAGAAGAACGGGCAAGAATCTCCATTAACGCTATTTCAATATATTACGTGTAAATTATTGCTAGAAAATGGGTGATGTTGACTTACCACTAAGAGCATATCCATCGTAACAGAAGGCAGTGCAGACTGCGTTCCAGTCGACAGAGTGGTCAGCATCACTACTAGAGCAGCTGCAGAGCGGGGCACCTGTTCCAAGAAAGATTACAACCTTAATTATGATCACCTGCCCGCTTTTTCTCAACTATATGAGGTCGACGTAATCCAGTAAAAGTAGAAGTAAAAAAAAGTTAAAAGTTTTTATTAATCAAAATCCAGTCTAATCAGATGCAGATAATTTACATGAGTGACTGTTTATCTGACCTTGAGGAATTCGTGGCTATATATTAACAGCCGCACGGGTCGTTATTCAAGGTTAAGCAGCGCTTGCCTAGGTTTGTCTCTGGATGGGTGCATTACATATCGAATTTCCTCCGTGCCCGTTAAGCCATTGGTCCTGGATGCCGTTTGTTTGACAGTCGGTAATGCACCTGCCTTTATCCAACTGTGTCGGCGTCAGCTGTCAGTCTGATACCAGTATTTTACATGGAGCGACCGCCTATCTGACTAATCCAGTGGTTGTTCTTGATTGTCAAATTTTCGGACTGGACGCCATAACCTCTGTCCAAGACCCAAAGTTACATCCGTTTTCTTCTTCTTTCTCGTGTGGTTAGTGCCTACCCTGGTGCCAGAGTTTTTGTGCCTCCAGTTTTTGACTTGGCTTTACATGCCGTCGAGAAATATCTCTCAGACATGCTGGTTTTCTCACGATGTTTTCCTTCACCGAAGCAAGTGATAATTATACAATACGCACATGAACCCGATAAATCAGACAGAATTATTGTTCGTTGTACCTTTGTTTATAACTTACCGAGCTGGTTCTTACAAAGCGCAGGACACACGTTGTATCTTGGATGTCCGTAGACCTCCTCCGACTTGTTGGTGGCCTTCAGAGCTGACTGCAAGCCCACCGGGATCAGCTGCGAGCATATCGACATGCCGCAGGCTTCGCCTCCCAGTCCTGAGAGGAGAAATGCTTTAGATCTGCATGGTGGGGCTTCGGCGACGTGTAAAAGCCCCACAGACAGGCAAATGGGCACAGATACATAGACAAAGACAGGCCGGCAGACACTTAGGTATATAGACAGATTGATTCTGTAAGTGTCCTGTTTGTTTTCTGGAGGAATGCATAAGGAATAGGTTTTGGAGGATTTCAAATTTCGAACACAAAGGGCTAAGAAGGAACATGGATGGGTTTTATTTAGTACAAGTCTGACACACCCTTCCGCTCCGCACAAAGCGGGAGGAGTCATTTGATGATTTCCAATTCCAAAAAAAAAATGTCATGTCAAGTGATTAATTTTTTTTTTTAATTTTGCATGGCTGCAAGGCATTTTAATCGTTAAGTAGTGAGCCCTGACGAGGGTCGCGAATGTGAGAGATTTTACACTGAGACGATTGGGGTTACACATCTCCCAGGAAACGATTGATACAAGTTTTAGCCTATATTGAAACTATTTAAACCTATACATATATATAAATAAATAAAATTGAAGTGTTTGTGGTTTCGAAATAACAGCTTTGTTCGCGCTGTCTCTTTCGCCCAGTCAGCAGCAATTGGCTGATTCCATTGACCGTGGTTAGCATACGAGAACTAATCGTTCACCGTTCGGGAGAAAGCGGCCATCTTCAATTTAGTATGCACTAGCGACCAGTAGCACGAGTAGTAGAGCATATTATGCCTACTATGTTTTGTCTGTCCCGAAGCGAGTCCCGTCATCGGTGTGAGAAACGCGCTTGAATTTATTTTTGCGCGCGTAAATTTGTTGCGATAATAACTCCTAAGGTATTCATTTAAATTATATTGTGTAAACGATTATAATAATGTACATGAAGTGCTTAAGTAACTAACGTAGGTATTTAAGTTGAATAAATAGCTTTCCTATAACCGCATTGTATGTGACCATTTTTTTGAAGAGAGAAGGGTATAGTAAGCTATCTTGAAAATGAAAAACTGAAAACCAACATTTTCATATAATATGGGATATAATGAACTGTCCCCCGACTGCAATAAAATTAAGATTTTCAGTTTTTATTTTCAGACACAATCGCGGTTTAATTGAATCTATACATATAAATACGGAGCCTTCAACTACAGCTATGCCTAAATTGAAACTCCTCGACATGAAATGTAAGCCAAAAAAATTGAAACACACATTTTTTTTAATATAAATAAAGAGGTGTCTCTTTGTAATATCAAAATAACAGCTTTTTACTGAATGCATATTTAAATAATGTCATAATACGGCACTTATAAATAAAACACATTTTTTTTTTAATTTTTGTCCGTCTGTCTGTTTATTCCGGCTAATATCCGAAACGGCTGGACCGATTTTGACGGGAGTTTTGCTAGCAGATAGCTAAAGTTATAAGGTAAAATAGGCTACTTTATTTTAGGAAAAGAATAAGGATTCCGTGGAAAAAATTAAAACCATGGAATTGGTAACAAAATTTGGTCAAAAAAGGGAAGTAATATTTTTATAATAATTTCACGCGAACGAACTTTTTTTTAGTTTATTCTTTGACATGGCAGGCGTGTTTTTAAATGTTTTTATTTTTTATTTCTATATCTTCACTTTTTACGATAGTTATTACTCTAGAAACGACTATTTCATGTTTAATAGCAATAAATGCGAGATTGGACTAGACATAAGATACGCCTATTACTAGCATAAAATACGGTGAAATGAAAATATGTTTGCCGTTTTCGTTGAATAACTTTTATCTTGTCGTAATGTTCTTACAATTTAACTAGTATACATACTAGTAAGGTGAATTACAATTACAGTAAGGTATTTTTGTTAACGATCAGTGGACTGGTTAGTGTTAATTCTAGTGCAACACTACAACGAAAAATAACTTTTAGGCTTAATATAGGAATCAGTATTACTATACTAAATAACCGGTTCAAAATACCGGCACTGTAGATTTTTAAGAAGGGAGGTATTTTAGTTTTATATTTTTGTTCTATTCAACATGTTAAACAATACTGCCCTTAAGAATAAAACAATTATGGGAACAAATAACATGTATCTATATTTTTAACAAACTTAAAAAAATGCAATTAGTGAAAACTACAGCCCGCTCAACTTTAAAAATAAATAAGTATGAAGAGGCAATCCATATAGTCGAGTACAATAAGACAATAAGGTGAAACTTAAGTTTATATGGGTCGGATTTTCATGGGACTTTTTTATTTAGTTCCTAGAGGACTGGAGAAGAAATGCACTGAAGACAATTTTTTTGAAAATTTTTGTATGAAATTCGCCGAATTTATATTGTGGCGTAATAGTAACCTGTGGGCATCCACTGAACACCAATTTGGTTTGTTTTCCTATTCATTGTTGTCGACGAAATGCATATTTCAAGTTTTTATTTTATTTCCTATTTTCTTAAATTATTTCTAAAACACCGAATTTTAAGTCTAAGATTTCTTTTGTCATTGGTAACGGATACTATTTCACGAATAAACTGGGCGTAAAAATTGTTTAAGAAAACCACATTTAGCATATTTATTTATAATACCATGAAAAAAAAAACATATTCAAAAGGAAATAAAAAAAAGGCGCGAGCGACGAAATTTTTTCTCTACACCTCTAGGAACTGAAAAAAAAAGTCCCTCGAAAATCCGATCACTATAAACTTCTTTGTCTAATAATTGCACTCAACTAATTAAAAATTTGACATTTTTTGGACGCCCTGTAACCCTTTTCTACTTGTACATATTTATTACTATTATAGTTTTGTAGTTTGTAAATAATTTAATTATCTTTGAAATAAAAATTATATCACAGTTGAAAAATTAAATATAAAAAGTAAAATTATAATGCATTAAAAAAACTAACAAAATCGCAAACAAATAATTTACTTACCAATCACAGCTCATCATTTTAACACAAATAAAAAAACAAAACGAAAAAACACACAAACGTCACATTTCACACCAAACCAAAATGGCCGCGTAAACAAACTGTCTTTTTACGAGGCAAAGGACAAAAGCTATACAGCAAGATAAAGACCTGCGTGGCACAAGTCCGCACACAAGTTACTTCGAGCAGACACTGAGGGCACCCACGTCGTGGAATCCTTTCTGAACTGAGTCAGATATATCCTATTCAGTTCCCCCTTATCATATTTCAATTGTAAAACGACTTCAGGAACATCTACTCGTCTCGTTTCTCCGTCATTGTCTTGCGTTTCTATTGGTTGATCTTGCGGGGTGGTTACCTCTGATTGGTCGGGGGCGGTGTGCGCAACCCCTAATAGGACCACGCCCAGAATGAGGGTGAATATTTTCATGTTTTATTCTTTACCATCTGAAATCAAAGGTTTTTCTTAAAGTTTTTTGTTGAGATTGAAAGCACGGTTGAGTTACGATGGAACAATCTTTCTCGAGTTTTTCAATTTAGAAGTTTTTATGTGAGCTTCATTTTTAATGGAAATATCTTAATTAGCTCTTACATTTTCTTTAGGTGTGTTTAAAAAGCAGAATTAGTGACGCTTAAATGAGGAGAGGATCATGGCTAAATATCAGCCGCGCGGTTCGATGATCAACGTTAAGTAACGTTTTCCGAGGGTGGTCTGTAGATGGGTGACCATTCCAAACAATTCGAGACCCCTTCGGACCTCAGAAAGCACGTTTGTCCCAGCTGTCATTTGTAGATTTTGACTGTTGCAACGGGAAGGTAGAAGTCGGACAGTCTGACAACAATTCTTACCAGGGGTATCGTGTTACCCAAGAACTGGGTGGAGGATGTCAGATAGGCAGTCGCAAAGCTCATCTTGACATAGTTGGGAAAAGGCAGGCAGATGATGAGGAAGGAAAATTGGGTCGAATACCTAATGTTGAGAAATTCTTTTGACCGACTCCTGAAACGCGTAACGGTTTACCGATATGAAACCAACCGGCGAAACAAAGCTGAAATATATCATGGATATATCATAATCAGCCTATAATGTTCCCACTGTTGGGACACACGGCCTCCTCCCTATGAGAGGGAATGAGCTATAATCCACCACGCGGGCCCAGTGCGGGTTGGTGCTGAAATATGTTTTGTCTCAATTATTAACTCTCATTAAGTCTAAAGCCCACAATATGATCGTCACATGCCTATTTCAGTCGCTGAGGTTCAGGCCCCGTTCGATTCGATTCGTTCGATCGAGACATGATACTTTTCAAATATAGAGAACGCTACGACTACGTAGCGTTCTCTCATCACGCCCTACCTACTCAGCTGTCTAGTTTTCTTGCTGAATATGCTTGCTGAAAATTCCTCTAGACTAAAAAATATGAGTGACCATGAAGTTCGTTGCCGGTTCTTCTCCATAGGAAACGACCAACGCGAACCGTATACATGTTTTTTTTGACGTTTTATAAGTGCCCATTACTGCCCATATGTGCCTAAGTGAGATGCAATATTTTGATTTAATTTGATTTGTGTGACGGATAAAACTGTGCAATCAAGAATTCGATGTGCCCTATTTACGTACGCCCTTGTACGTACTTATGTTATGTACAAGTTCTACATGCGCTAAGTGTATTCTGTTTTAAGACCAGGTGGTCTGAAGTGGTTTGTTCCCAGCCTCCACTCCCGGGTTTATTATTAACGATACATGTTAAGGCTTTTAAGGGAACTCGAGATTGAATACCTATTTGTAACAACTGAAGGATTGATCAATCTAGGAATTCTAGAACACACATTTCCAGTGAAATTCTGATAAAATAAACCAGTTCTGAGTTTCGTTTGTGTAGTGGTCGCCAGAGCAATTGCTAAGGATAAGGTTCTGGGTTCGATTCTGGGCCTACTATTCTTTGCACAGCCATGTCTTGATTTGTGCCTAGATAGTAGCATATAGTGTCAATTTTTGCCTAGATAGTAGTAGCTAGTGACAATTTAATAGACTCGCGCACAAGATGCGTAATTGGCGAAGTTTCTAATACATCCATTTATTAAAACTCCCGTGCTCTTCGTTAATTACGTGATATTATGTAAAAGCATGATCCGATGGATAATATTAATAATAATAATATCTTATATCTTGGGACAACCAACACACCGCCATCTGATCCCAAACTAGGCAGAGCCTGTACTATGGAAACCAGACAACTGATAAACATACTTATATATTTCTAAAAACATACATATTATAGATAAATCACACCCAGATACAGAACAAATAATCGTACTCATCGCACAAAGATTTGTCCTGTGTGGGAATCGAACCCACGACCTCCGTCCTAGCAGTCAGGGTCACTAACCACTAGACCAACAGGCCAATCTCGATGAATTGTATGAAGAAGATAATGTCAACATGATCAGCCTGCTCTGTTTTCTGAAAATCTGCCATGTTATCTAAACTCATGTAGTGTTTAGTAGACTATTGTCATTTTTGTTAGCCAATCACATTAGACAACAGATAAACTGACTGATTCGGTTTCGGGGCTCGTGGCTGCACGTAAAGCCGTTGGTCCTGGCTGTTTGAATATGAAGAGAAGGTCCAAAGTGACAACCTGTCTTACTAACAAACTGGAAGACTGCCTATCTGTCCTAGGTGCTTGGAAACATAGACATTATACAGAATGGAACATAATAAACGCAAGACCTCTCGTGTGACTCACTTGACCAAGGAACTGAACCAATTTTGTTCTGTGACTTTTAGAGATTCATAACTTTTTTTTAGTTTTACCATACATGTTGTTCAACAGATCGCGTCAGATCCTACAGGAAAAAAGGGTTTTTTTGTACAACAAAACTTGTACAATTTCATGATCCGAGACACCATACGAAAGGCCTTGCGTTTAATAGTTACATCCTGTATAAAAACTAAAAAAAATACTGGTATTCAGCTTCATCTAGTTATGCTGGCAGCGGACTCCAATATCATCATCAGCTGCCTAACCTTTTCCGGGCTATGTTGGGGTCGGCTTCCAGTCTAACCGGATGCAGCTGAATACCAGTATTTTACACTAGATCATGCCCGCGGCTTCACCCGCGTAAGTTCGGTAATGGTCCCACGGGATTACACTACCGGGATAAAAAGTATTGTATGTGTTAATCCAGGTTATAAACTATCTGTGTGCCAAATTTCATTCAAATCAGGTCAGTAGTTTTTGCGTGAAAGAGTAACAAACATCCATCCATCCATACTCACAAACTTTCGCATTTATAATATTATATATAATATATAGTAGGATATAGCACTGTTAGTACTGGGATGTGCATGTCAGATAGGCAGTCATAATACGGTACCCCTTGGTAAGACTGGTCGTCAGGTTTTCGGGCCACTGACTACCTATAACGACTGTCAAAGATCTACAAATGACAGCCGGGACCAACGGCTTAACGTGCTTTCCGAGGCACGGAGGAAACTCGGTATGTAATGGGTGGTCACCCATCCACGGACCGATCTAGGCAAGCGCGGCTTAATCTGATGATCGACCCGAGCGGCTGTTTATTTAGCCACGGGCTCCTCCTGGTAGTGGACTCCAGCATGGTTGACAACAGGCTAGGCAGAGGTTTTAGGGCCTTTACTTACGGCAATATTTGACGTTCAAAAGGGCATTATTATGTCCTCATTGAAACAAAATGATTTGATATAGACTTATGTATGTAGGTACATGGAATAACTCTGAATTTTTAGCAGTTTATAGCAAAATTATCACTTCTGCTTATGCTTTTGACGAATACTAGTGTGATATAACATTAAACGAAACCCTACCGTTGCTGTCTCAAGGCGCACAATCACAATCACACCTCTGTCCACCCCTTCATCAAACAAAACCTTAATTATAACATCAAACTCTGCACTAAGCGAAAATCTATACCTCCCTGCGAAGCCTTCGCTAGACAGAGACTGATATATAGCAAAACCTTTGTGGGGAAGAGACGGGTAGAGTTGGAAGGTAGATGGCGCATCGGTATTGATCCGGGAGGTTGAAATGGTTATGTAAGAGCGTTGTATATAAACTATGTACTACTGTATACATGTGTGTGTTGGAGAAGGACTTCAGGCGAAGGTATTACTTATATGCAGTGGATTTTGTATGTTGTAACAAGGTCAAAGGGTTTAATTTGCTTTGATGAAGGTTAATTAAATTTTGGTCGTTTTTAATAACGCTTTTATCTACCAATGAGACTTTTAAAATGTGTATTACATTAATTTAAGACACCTGACTTACGATATAGGAATGGACTCACATAAAACATAACATCACGCCTGTAATCCCAGAAGGGTTAGGCAGAGGTGTACCTAATTGTACACCCACATTTCGCCAGTTAAGTTTTAAGCCACATGTACTAGGGAGCCTATTGCTATCAATGGGGCACAAATCCAGACTCCGTGGTTGCTACTGAGAAATTCCTGATGGAAAAACTTAATAGCACTTTGCTTGACCTAGGAATTGAACCCAGGACCTCTTGCTCAGCAGTCGTAACCATTAGACCAACGAGGCAGCCAAACACGGACTTCAGTCTGAAATCGCTAAAATGCAATTTGCAAGCTTAGTCACCATCAGTACCAGTGCTTTGTACGGCGAGAATTATTCTAATAGTTTCATGATATCACTATTAAAACTATTCGATGCTATATTTTGTAAAACCGTAACAAGTAAGCACTGTACAAATTAAATCAATGTGGGTTGAAGTCAGACTGACTGTGAGCGAAGATGTTCTGTTTATTAAAACAAACTATCCAAACTTCCTAAATAATATAAGTTTTTAAACTGTCATGGTCACTTACAAGAAAGAAAGAAGAAAAAAAAGTAAAAAGAAAGAAAAAAGAGAAAGAGGGTAGACCGATTTCTCTGCTCATAAACACCCACCCGCAATAACTTCAGTTTATCCGTGATCATGGTGTTTGCAACAGCCCGAAATATCGGAAAGCCAAAAAACAAACAGTAAAAATGGTAAATATCTCGTTTCTAGTGTTTCCTAACTAATATTAAATGCGAAAGTAAGTTTGTTTGTTACCTTTTCACGTCTAAACCACTGAACCGATCATCCTGAAATTTTGCGTACACGATGTCAGGTAATAATTAACTTTACCATGACAGTTTAAAAACTTACGTTGTCAGGTGTACAGAAAAGGGCATAGGGTACCTTTCGTCCCGAAAAAAGTACTGTTCCAGAGGAAACAACAATAACGTTATGATAATAGATGGCGCCACGTGTCTTTCGAATCATGATTGAATTATATTATTACAAGCAGAGTACAACCCAAATTGATTGTCAAATTCTAAATTAACGCGAGCTAAGCCGCGGGGAAATAAAATAAAAATGGAGTAGGCATTTAACGTTCTCACTATGTAGTCAAAGGACATCGAGTAAGATAATCCAAAATCCACCACAATAAATCCTTAACCCACCACACCGACCCTGCTGCTAGTGCAGGTCGATGTTCGATTACCACCGACTCACAGTATACTCAAGGATTCGTTTAGTTTTCAAGCGACAATTATACCTACAGACATAGCCAGGCTGCGAAAAATAAAATGTAGGATAATAAAATGCAACTTACTCAGTGTGAGGTTGTGTTATCAGGAACACTTTATGAAGCTTTATAAACTCGGCTCCCGTTGTGTCCCAACTCGTTGTGGAGTGTAGATTACAGAGTAATGCACCGCTACAGAGGTTACTAGAGTGGGTACCACGCGGTAAAAGGGTAACATTGTAACTAAAACTTTTACCATCATCATCGGCTTAGCCTTTTGCCCAACTATGTGGAGGTCGGTTTCCAGTCTAACCGAAGTATTTTACAAGGAGCGACTGCCTATCTGACCTCCACAACTCAGTTTGTACTGGGTAATACGACACTCCTTGGTAAGACTGGTTGTTAGACTTTCGGGTCACTGACTACCTGTAACGACTATCAAAGATCTACAAATGACAGCCGGGACCAACGGCTTAACGTGCTTTCCGAGGCACCGAGAAAGCTCGGTATGTAATGGGTGTCGGTGTATATCACCCATCCACGGACCAACCTAAGTAAGCACGGCTTAACCCGAAGATTGATCCGAGCAACTGGTATTTTTTTTCAAAATCAAAATCAAAAATCAAAATATTTTTATTTCACATAGGCCTACATGGGCACTTATGAAACGTCGACAAAAAGGTGCACGGTTCGGGTTGGTCGTTTCCTATGGAGAAGAACCGGCAAGAAACTCCATGGTTACTCTTTTAAAATGATTAGTTTTACAATATTATCATGTTACAGCATTAGTACTCAAGTATGGGGGGACAGCATAGGCCCGACAATAAGTCGTTGCTTACTACACAAGAAAAACGGAAAGCAAGATAAGAGGTTAACAAAAGTTAACACACATCTAGGAATCTACAAGGCCTACACTGTTCACACATTCACAAACAATCGTTAAAAAGAATCTATACAAAGGCAGGAAAATATTATAAAAGACTAAATTAAACAAGTGACAAAAATATTGTCATCAGTGCTGCAACTATTCTGAACAAAGGGTGTTTAAGTGATGTGATAACCATTGTAAAAAAAGAAAAAAAAAACCATTGTAAATTAAAATGAAAAGAAAAAAAATTGATTGAGAATAGTTAGAGACATCCACATATTTGTGCTGTTTATGAGCTACCAGGGAAGCCGCATGCGCAGAAGGAACTAAAGCCAAACCTCTTTATCTTCAACGTAGTCCTTGATTTTGTAATATGCTTTTTTAATAAGGACACGTTTAATGTAATTTTTGAACTTTCCATCGGTCAGTTCTATAACTGACTTAGGTAATTTGTTATAAAAACGTATACTGTTAATAAGAAAAGACTTACTAGTTTTTGTTAACCTGAATTTGGGTATTACAATTTCGTGTTTACTGCGTGTATTAATATTGTGGAAGTCGCTTCTAATTTTGAAAAGCCCTCGGTTTTTGCTGACATATAAAATACATTCTAGGATATAAAGGGAAGGCAGAGTCAGTACATCGATCTCTTTAAATTTTTCTCTGAGGGACTCGCGAGGACCCATTTTATAGATCGCGCGGACTGCCCGCTTTTGTAAAATGAAAATTGAGTCAACGTCTGCCGCCGATCCCCACAGCAGAATGCCATAAGACATAATACTGTGGAAATAAGCATAGTATATTAACCTAGCTGTAGCTGCATCAGTTAACTGCCTTATTTTCCTTACTGCATATGCAGCTGAGCTTAACCTACCCGAAAGAGTTCTAATGTGCGGTCCCCACTGCAATTTCGAATCGATAGTAATCCCTAGGAATACAGTTTCCGCTATAACATCAAGTTTTTTGCCGTCAAGATTTAAATTTATATCCCGTTGAGGTACATTTGGTAAAGAGAATTTTAGACATTTTGTTTTGTTCGCATTCAGTAAAAGATTGTTAGCTGCGAACCATTTCGAGAGAACAGTTAGACTTTCGTTGGCATGTAAGACATCCGTATCCTTTCTATCTATTTTAAAAATTAGCGAAGTGTCATCAGCAAATAGAATTATATCCGATAATTTGGCCATCATGTAAGGGAGATATTACTTAACAACGAAACTTTGTTTTTTATCTTCTTTGCAAATCCAACGGTTCTAAAATCATATAGATACTGACTCCATGTAAAAGTTTACGTTAAGTTTCGCCATTAAATATTCAAAAAATTGATAGGAACCGAGACAAACTCTTTAAAATTTTTGTGATATATCGGTCTGAGCTGCAGCTGTCCCTATCACACTCTACGGAGGCAGGCTTGACACAGCGCGACGGCAATAGTTTCTTCAAATACCTATTTTTCAAATTCCTCGCAGGCTCTGTTCCCTCTTAACTGTCACCTTGACTTGCCCTTGGTATTTAATGAATCTTGTCTCATGGCATTCTGGGTGAGTTCTTGCGTCATTTTTTATGAGTTAAAACACTAGGAAGTGGTCAAGAGTCTGTTACTGTTTTTAATAACTTTTGACGTTAAATAATAATAAATAATAATCATTTTATTATCAGGCAACAAGGCCCATAGATAAAATACACAAAATAATTGTGAATTAAAAGGAAAAGAATAATAAAAAGTAAGAGAGAGAGTAAGAGAGAGAGAGACAGTATCATTTTTTGAAGTCGGAATAAATAAATTACATTTTCGTCAGATTTTTCGTCAGCGGCCTCTAAATGTTTTCCCCACTCTACAACCACTTAACTCACTCATGATAACGTTATCTAAAGCGCAGCTTTTCCGCGAAAAAAGGGGTTTTAACTGATAACAGTATCAGTGATCTGGCGGTCACTCTTGTTTACCGCTTATTTCCACCTAAAAATATGTCAATTTTGCCATCTCTTGTGAAATGACAGCGATTATCTCAATGTGGGGGAAAATAAACTAAAAATATAGACGTCATCTGTCTGGCTTTTCCAAGCTACGTTGGGTTCGGCTTACAGTCCAACCACATGCTCCTGAATAACAGTATTTTGTGTGTACTATCTATCTGACCTCCACAGCCCAGCTACTAAGTCACACGATGCCCCTTAGTAAGACTTTGACGTGGATAGACAGCGAAAGAAAAGCTCTTTGGGAAAGTTACATTAAGTTTAAAGAAATTGAACTAATCTGCTCATACCAGTGCCGCAGCCTCTCATTGATTCTGTCTAATATTAAGTACAGCAGGTAAAGCATAATAAGTAATTTCCTATGTCTAAGCATAGCAAACGATAGGTTCTGTATGTTTCTTTGACCACTAGAAAATTAGGCAAAATTTTGAGCTAATTAATGATGATGATGATGAATAATGCTGTCATTGACCTCTGATTGTCATTCCAATTTTTAGACAAGATAACCTCACCTACGAAGCAAACTGACAACCTCCCTGCTACCACAAAAACATATACCGCGTCAAAGAAAAATACAAGAGGACCCAAGTACATATATACCCACACTACAAACTACATGGTACATAGGTACAAAGTAAAACTTTGTGAGCACACATACATACAACCTATATGTATCTATGTAGGTATAATCTTCAGTAGCGCACATCCCCCACCCTTGGGGCGTGCGCTGACGTCAAACGCCCCCTCCACTGGGGGCCAGGGGAGGTTGGGAGGTGAAAAGGGGAATTTCACCCCCCTTTTGTAAAAGCGTACAGAATGAAGAATATTTGCTTCGAAAAATAATGCGCTGTTGAGTTGAGCTCTTTAAAAGGCAAGGGTTCAGTTGTGTTTTGAAAATGACTTTGTTACTTTTGTTTGACAAAGCAATTCTGAGATTTTGGAGCAAAAACAAGCTGGTTTTGGTATTTTGTAATCTAAAAAAATAAATAAAATTGGCTTTTTACTGAATGCATATGAAAATATATACGGCACTTGTAACAAAAACACATCTCATCTCAGTCTATTTGTTCCGGCTAATCTCCGATACGACTGGACCGATTTTGACGGGACTTCACATCTTCATCTTCACTGGCAGATAGCTGATGTTATAAGGTCGTACTTAGGCTACTTTTATTTTAGAAAAATAATTAGGGTTCAATGCAAAAAAAATTAAACCCTTGAAATTGTTAACAAAATCCGATTAAAAAAGGGACTAATGTTTTTATAATAATTTCACGCGAACGAAGGTCGCGCGCAAGAGCTAGTAAATAAATAAATTTGATCGTTACTTATACATATATAAAGGACTACGGTTCGTGAAATTGGAAAAACGAAAGGTACTTCTTATCTTATCAATTCGAGTAAATAAAATAAACTTGAGGGAAATCGATTTATATAAGACTAGCTGTTCCCCGCGGTGTCACACGCTGCGCGGCTCCTAAGGGTCGTAGCGTAATGTTATATAACCTATAGCCTTCCTCGATAAATGGACTATCCAACACCACAGATAATATAATACTACGTACAGATACCCAATCCCATACAAAGAAATGACACCTCCCTAACTCTGGCAATTGAACTGGCTATTTTTTTTTCCAAAATTTTTCGACGGATGGCAGCACCAACGTCTCACTAATTCCCATAGGCAGCAGTTTTACAATGCCATCTAGGAGTCGGCCTAGATACTAGGTGGCGACGATACTAAGTGGCATCGATAGTATTAGATGGCGCTGCTTTTATATAGATTCTCTAAATCGCATCGTGCCGTGCGTTCAAGGACGTCTTAGTAGGGAATAACAATACAACAAAAAATATCTCGAGTTGGCGCAAGTTTCATTTTATGAGTGAGCTAACAAATATCTCGCTACGGCGAATTCCTCTTCATGTGTTTTTGAGTATTCCAGGGAAGCCCGATTTTTTTTTACATTTTTGCAATGTGCAGTGCCAGCCTGTATGTTAAACAAAATATGATTCGCCACCGTAACACGTATGTATTTACACTATTTACAGAATTATAATAATTAAAATCGTCAATACTATTCCATTGAATAACTATTTCATGAAAAAGTCATTAAATGGGGTTCAATGACCTAAAGAGGGGAGAGGGTTGTATTGATGATTGCAATGATTACAATTCTGTAACTACGTGCATGATAAGGCCGCGAATCATATTTTAATCAACATACGACCTGACTGCCACCTGTGAATTGCAAAAAACGTAAGAAAAATTACTATGCGCTATTTGCGCAGCTTTACGTTAATAGATGTTCCGAGCTGCCATAATGTTTGCAGACCGTCACTTACTCTTCTACTACTAGTATTACTCAAATCTATAAAATTGCTTTTATTCTAATGTAGTTACTGCGGTAAGGAAATGAATTAAAATAGGTAGGGACTAGGAATAGGAGAATGAATGATGGAGTGAAGAGTATGGAGTGAGGAGAATGAGTACTTATGTAGAGACCTACCTACATAAATAAAAAAAAACCGGCCAAGTGCGAGTCGGACTCGCGCACGATGGGTTCCGTACCATTATCTATAAAAACGGCAAAAAAATCATATCTGTTGTATGGGAGCCCCCCTTAATATTTTTTATTTTTTAGTATTTATTGTTATAGCGGCAATAGTAATACATCATTTGTGAAAATTTCAGCTTTCTAGCTATCACGGTTTATGAGATACAGCCTGGAGACAGACAGACAGACAGACAGCGGAGTCTTAGTAATAGGGTCTCGTTTTACTCTTTGGGTACGGAACCCTAAAAAACGAACGGAACGGAATATGTTTATAAAAACATTATATTTCAATCAAAGAACCTACCTACTTAAGAAAACTAATAAAAAGCAAAGTGATCAGGTACAAAAACAGCTGAATCTAAACGCCGTATCAGCCCGCTGCTAGCTTAGCCCGCTGCCCACTGATACGGTGAAATCTTTGCGGTGCGGCGCCGCAACGCATCGTGTGCGGGGCTCTGAGGCCTGTAATCGGTCAGCGTCGCGCGACCTTGCGCCCGCGTTTGTATCAGCTGCTTTTGTAGTTTTATTTCTTTCGTTTTAACTTACATTTTTCTAACCATATCAGAACAGTCGTTTAGTTGCCTTAATTTACGTGGCAGAAAATTGTCTTGTTTTTGTTTCATTTATGTTTTCGATATCGGTTCGGAACACGTGGTAAAATTTAGCTAGCTAATTTAATTTGACCATGTATACATACATAGACAGAATGAGTTTTTAAGATGGCCTTCTATAGGAAATAGAGAAAAGTCGTCGAAGGAGTTCAGTCCTTGATTTTGACAAATTTAGTGTTTGTCGTGTAGCTGCATCATTAGAATTTTCAAAAAATACAGTTCCCGGAGTCGCACTGGTTGATTACCCAAAAAAAATGGTTTAAGCTTATCAGGCCATTAAATTATTTATTTTGTAGAATTCTTATTTTTGATTTTGGTTCAATCGATTTCTTTCTTGATTTACAATAATCATATATTTTCACTTCAAATAATTTTCTAATTAAAAAATCAATGTGATTAAAATCATGGCAATCACTGGGAAGATTTGTTTGAAATTTTTTCACTAAATCAGACAACAAATTGATTTGGTGAATTACGCTAATGCTATCATATAAATCAAGTATTTTTTTTACTAAATCATATAAAAAAATCACTTGGAGATTTAAGACTTGGTGTGGTCAAATTAGAATAAGTTTTGTTAATCAACAAGAATTGTTTCATAACAGTTAAATCAACTTCAGTGTAGGTACTTTATAAAATCAAAATCCGAAGTTTTCGTTCACTACAACACTATAATAGATTTAAAAATGTTTAGATTTACTTAAAATGAAACAACAAAATCTAAATTAGTAACGATTGTGGTTACATTGTATATAAAAAAGTCAGTAAAACGACATCTATTGCAAAGAGCTCTAAACAAAATGGATTACAGATAGCTACTTTTAACTACTTTATCATTCTAGGGGTTCGAATGGAAGTAAAAGTCTTCAGTTATCTTTTTTGTCGAAATTACGTGATTTATGAGTGTAAAGAGATAAATTAGCATTAAACAAGGATGTTTTGATTTTTACTAATCTTTCTTCAGCCAAAATCTGCCGTTTAACGCATTTTAGTGGTTGTTAATTTCATAACTGTTACCTATGCTGCCATCTATGATTTTTTTTCAAGACTAATTATAATTTGTTCGAGTTGAGACCCCATGCCAACACTAAAAGAATTTTTCAATTCGAACCAGCAGTTCCTGAGATTAGCGTGTGCATGATTAAGCAAACAAACAAACAAACTCTTCAGCTTTAAAATATTATTAAAATTAAATTAAATATAAAATATAAATATATAATATATTCGTATAGATCTGGTTGGTTTTTTTAATTTTAGGACATATGTTTCTGCAAATGTGTTGCGTTAATGTTTGCCCAATGCATCAATTATATGGAATCTACGACACAGTAAATGCCGAATAAATAACTACTGACGGATTAACCTAATACTAACTAGTCATATAACAAACCGAATAGAAATTTAAACAGCAGGCTTTTTTGACATCGAAAATAGTCGAATAATTTAACAATTCTCTTTATACCAAACGGCCTCGTCTACAATCTTGTCCTGAGGACAGATGACAAGCTCAGAGTCGTAATGGTCCATATTTATGATCAGAATATACCAAACTAGCATTTACCCGCGGTTTCACCCACATGAAAGTAGTAAATTATCCTATCCGCACGTACTACCGACCGGGACAAAATCGCATTTATAATATTTGCATGGATTATTCGAGTTTTTTTCACACTTGAGCTAATATCGCTCCACTCCCCGCTTTCTTATCTCAGCCCATGTCTTGAACAAGTCTTAGGGAGCAGCGTAATCAAGGTTCTGTATTTGGCGGAATGCCCAAATAGGCGACGTGCCTGTTTATGACATCATGACCTCATTCTATCAGCGGACGCCGCAGATTTACGATAATACAACTCTGTTGTGGTGGCCCCTAGGCCACTAGCCGTAACGAAACAAATCTATATTTCGAGATAACACAATTAACTGTATAAAAAAGAAACGCATACACAGAGTGCAAGGGACACCGACGCTAAAACAGTTACGTCGTATTCAGTACATCATTCTAAAATGAAAAAATTCTATGTGGTGGGGCCACATAGAATTTACATTACATTTTGACCGTGTAGGTATTACAAATTTGTAGGAAACAGCTGTTTCTTCTTAAATAACCGACGAAAAATTTCCATGTTTATCCGTCAGTGTCCCTTGGTTCACCCTGTATACGGACGAGTATGTCTTCTGTTTTTTGATACGAGATGTTTCTAACTGTCAAGATGCACAAACAAAACGAAATTTTCGATATTTTGAGATACCGCTTTCTGGCTTGCGAGGGCAGTGTCGGTAATGCCAAGAGATTTCATATCAGTGTGTCTGAGTGTGAGTCCTTCGATTACAGCTTAAGTAAATGATGAAGCATGAAATTGTGTTATGTGTATATGATGAAATAAGGTTAGGTTAGCTTAGCAAATTGATGAGAGATTGCAGCTCACACTGCAATCTCTCATCAATTTGCTAAGCGAGGTAATATTTTGATCGTACCTGTTATAGAAAAAAAAGTCAAGTTGTTAGTTATCCATTTAGTACTGGATTTCGACCCGGACACGCTTATTTGAGCAGTCTGAGAATGACCCGTATTCAAAACACTTTCATGATTATAATAATGCCATGAAAGGGGTGCTTTCATGAATACCATAATGATGTGGGTTAGGATTTGCGTCGACGACCTTGCGCCATCCCATCTTCCTAGCTGCTACGGCTGCTGAAAACCTCACAAATACAAAAAGTTAATTGTAGTTATGTATATGAGCCGTATTTAGTTGAAACACTAGGACCGTGGGGTCCGAGTGCCCACCCAGTATTGCGGGATATCGCCAAGCGGTTGGTCGACTCGTCACGTGACCAGAGGGCTGGCCATTTTGACCAAAGAATCAGCAATGCTGCCTTCTGAGCACTTATCCTATTGACAGCAATGTGGACGAATTTTTGACGACGATTCTTTTCTCATTTTGTTACTTGTACATATTTTTATTATTATTTTAGAACTTACATGATTTGAAAGAAACAAAACATATTTGGCGCCTGTCTGAAACCACTTTGTTTTTCTAACATACACGGATTTTGATGCGGTTTTCATCCTCATTTATATAATTTAATCCTGAAGGTTAATGTGTATTTTATTTCAATAATTAATTTAGATATATCAAGGATATCGTATTACCCAGTGTACCAACTGGGTTGTGGAGGTCAGATAGGCAGTCGCTACATGTAAAATACTGGTATTCAGCTGCATCCGGTTAGATTGGGAGCCGACCCCAACATAGTTGGGAAAAGGTTGGGCAGATGATGAATTAATTTAGTTATATCACAGAAATCTCGATATTTTCACGAGTGAAAAGGTGGGTCGCTTGCTGAAAATATAAGAATGAAGAAAATATAAGTAAGGAAAGAGCGACCATTAAAGATATTTTTTTCATTTCATTCCAGTCTTCTTTATACATGTAAATAAATAATATGTTTATTTTCTCATCACAAACGTTACTGTGAATAGGAATTATTAAATCTAATACACAAGGTAAACATTTGTGAGAGACTGGTGCCCGAAATAGGTATAATATGGTATACAATACTTATTTTAAAATCTCCCACGATAACGACAACTCCAAATAATACCTACCGCCATCATCTACCGAAATACAAAACGGAAAACCGTGGGTGGACTGCTGAAACACTTCTAAAACTTTCCATGCATGGGGAAGCCAAACCTGCGTCAAATAATTATACGGGAATTGACATCATCATCTGCCTGCCTTTGTCCAACTAAGTTGGGGTCGGCTTCCAGTCTAACCGATTGCGGCTGAATATCAGCCGTCGTTTGATACATGCGGGCACGTGGTTACTGCAGTTCTTGTCTCCATAACAACCTCGCCTGTGGCTCGGGTGTGAATTCTGCCTCGAATGCAATGACATAGCTTCTCCACTTACATGTATCAAAATGTACTATTCCAATCCTGCTGAAATTCGTCTTCATCATCACCATCTTCCTGCCCTTATAGCAATTTATACTGGGCTCCATACTTTTCTTCCATACTTCTATTTTAGTTGTCCACTCATCGTTGTAGAAGTACGAAACCATTTGAAAGCGATTGTCAATTATTTGAGCCTTCTGGTCAAGCCAAACTGACATGTCGGCCTATTCAGTCTGTCCTCTCCGCACACGGTCGGCTTAACGTATGGAGTCTTGTGGTAATCTAACGGCCTTTTTTATGCAGGCTGTCTGTCTGTGGAATGAATAGATGGTAGTGTTTTGTTTTATCATGAGTTTGGATGTTGCATTTGTTTGGTAAAATGCGAGGAGCATTCTTAATCTGAGGCTGTTTTTTTTTTTATTACAAAATGGGCCTGCTCTTGACCCCGATCACGCCTGATGGAAAGCGATGGATGAGGTCTATGATGTTTTGACTTATTTATGGTACTTATTTCGTATAAGGAATGGTTTTCGTCGTTCAAGTGTTTCTCCTAACATCTGGTTGGTCGTACCTACGTTGGCCCTCGACCTTACCCTGTAGTTTGCATTCTCCAATTAGTAATCATGTAGAAAAACTTCTTTTTGTTTTCTTAGCCTCTATGGTCCCACAGTCACATGGTTTTCTAGGCCTCCCTCTGTCTGGCACCCACTGCGTGACGACTCTGGCCCATCGGTCCTGATGCATCCTATAGACATGACCCGCCCAATCCCACTTCAACCCTGCAGTCTTGAAAAACTTCTTATTTTTTTTTTTAATTGCCCATGAAGAATTTCTTCGGGGTTTTCGGTATGATGTATCTACTGAATACATGGTATTCGCTTGTGTGTCGAGGTCCCGTCCACCCTGTATTTAATAAGCTGTGTGTTTTCTAGTTATTTAAATATTGTTCCGCAAAATCAGCCATCACTTTATGTTTATATGATGGTGTAGAGAATTTAAACTTAATTAACTTTGAAAGATACACAATATATTATCCAGAAAGCAGTTTTCTAAATAAAACAAAAAAAAAACAAAAAAAAATAAAAAAAAATAAAAAAAACTAAAAATCAAAATCAAAATCTGACGTGTAATTTTTAATAATTATTAATAAATAAACTAAATTAAACTAATAAAACCAAACATGACGATATTTTACCCCGAGTTATTTAACCACACGCCTACGTCATTACATTCCTCCCACCGACAAAGGTCACGGTTTACGACGTTAACGCCGACGTTCTTACTAAAACCACTCTTTGTGAGTTATTGCACATTTTTGTACCGATATAGGATTGTGTTAAACAAATGCAGGTTCATTAGGTAAGCAGAGAGGTTAGTGGCTAAGTAAAACCTTGGTTGATCGTTCAAGATTAGAAAATGCTTGCCAAGCTCAGTTGGTGGATGAGTGATCAGCTTCCGGTCTAACTGAGCTCCACGAGCTCATTCCACCATCTCCCTTCGTCCATCGGGAGTGCAGACGTACAGCGGGACATTCCCCATACCTTGTCTTGTTGTTGAAGCGTTTTGCTACATCTTTTATTATGCGCACAGCCAAGGAGTGGAATTCTCTGCCTTCGTCGGTGTTCCCAAGTTCATATGACCCCAATCTATTTAAGTCGCGAGTTAATAGGCTTCTTTTCTTTAGCTCGTTCCATCGTCGGTCTCATCGTTGTCCTGAGGACTAGATTGAGGTCAAGAGTAGGCTCATTTTAAAAAAAACCTGGATACTGCTGGATACCAGGATGTTACTTAGAACGACATATCTAATCTACTAAAAACAGTTAACCGACACGCCTTGGCAAGACTGGTTTTCAGATTTCGGGTTCCTGACTGCTAGTAACAAAGCACGTGCTTTCTGCGCAACAAAGAAGTGTCGCTACGTATCAGATGGTAACCCATCCACAGGCCGACCGCAGCAAGCGTGGTTAACCCTCAATCGAGCCGTGTGGCTGTCATTTACACACGACCCTTTTATATAACCTTTTACGTCATGCATTACATTCCACCCACAGAAGGTCACGGTATTCACTCCAACGTAAGCGTAATACGACGCCCACACTGTAGATGTTGCAGGTCTTGTACTGGCACAAAGGTTGTTGCGCAAAATGTACATCGTATTAAAGAAATAAGGGTTAACTACAAACTGAGGGGAGGACTAAGTAGCAGCCACAAGGGTGAATCGAGGGTAAGCAACGTTTGTCGAGGTCGTTCGGAGGACGGGTACCCGCATTGTTCGCAGCTGTCATTGGTATATCTTTCACTGTAGGTAGTCAGGACCCGAAAGTGTCCAACCAATCTTACCAAGGGGTATAGTATCGCCCAGTGGGTTGTGGAATTCAGATAAGCAGTCAGCAGTATCAGTTCCCCCAACACAGTAGTGGAAAGGCTAGGCACAAGCCCATCCGCGGGCCGACCGCCGACCTTTAATAAATGTGCGGCTGTTTAAACACGAGTCCTTTTATATCACCGCCTGCGTCACATGTAGACGGTGGAAATTTGAAACGTCGTCGGGGACATTGGATTATCAACTTTTGACGCTGTGCCTAACATTGCTAATTCAATGACGCGTTTAATGTCCCTTACAGCATTTCATATTTTTCAGTCAATATAGTAATCCTCTACAATCAAAGGTCATAGGTTGCGATATTCTCTCCCACGCAGAGGTCACACGCCCACAGCTTGTGAGTAATCGCCTACGCCTTTACTAGGTAATTTAACTGTTGCTTTTGTTGTAGCAAAAGGTTACGTTTCATCACGCCTATATAACCCAAAGAGGTACAGGCAGAGATGTAACTGGAATTGGGGATTGTCTATAAAAAAAAAACTTTCAACTTTCAGAAATGTCGCTTGTTGGTTTTATTAAATAGACCGGTAGAGGTGTACGGTACAACCACTTTTCGTTAGCTATGTCCAAGTTCCATGTAATAGCGAGCTTATTGTCATCTATATGTAGATGTACACAATCTATACATTTTCTATGCAAATAAATAAAAAAGTGTCTATTTGTAATTTCGAAATAAAAGCTTTTTACTGAATGCGTATGAAAATATATACGGCACTTATAAAAAAAATCTGTCTCTCTGTCTGTTTGTTCCGGTTAATCTCTGAAACTGCTGGAACAATTTTTACTGTCAGATAGCTGAGGTTATAAAGTCTAACTGAGGCTACTTTTATTTTAGAAAATTAATTAGGGTTCCGTGTAAAAAATGAAAAACCTTGAAATTGTTAACAACATCCGATTCAAAAAGAGAACTTATAGTTTTTTTATAATCATTTCACGCGAATGAAGGTCGCGCGCAACGCAAAAGGCAAAGCTAGTCAAGCATTTATTAAGACTAGGGCTGAAATTTTGATACTGAAAAATGCATAAAACATAGTTTTTCCCCGGTCCCTAGGATGGTTCGATCGAGAAGCTACACAATGTCAATAGTGACAAGGTTTATTTTGCAATAAATCCCAATGTTAGCTTGCTGCAATACATCCATTACGCAACGCTTTATTGATTTTGCTACGAAACGCTACGAAGTGCTACGGCGTAGCGTTCGGAGCTACGAGCTACGCCTTCTGTGCATTTATTTTTAAACTCAGTTTTCAACCAGTGAATGTCTTTTGTTATTTTAAGATTATTGTTAAAATTACCAATCTTGGTAGTTACTTTTGAAAACTAATTTAAAAAAAAAAACAGACAATAGGTAAGTACGTGAATACTTGCAATGGTTTAGGATGCGCACTAATTAGAACCATCAAAGCAAGTTGCTAATTTTTGTGTTAATTTACATTTTAGAAACAAGGCGTTACTAAGCCAACGTTACCTAGACGTATTATTCTTCATTGAATCTAATGATTATACGTGGTTATAATTGTGTTGCATCAGGAACGCGTTTGGAACAATACAAAATCATTCGTAATATTTTTTGTCAGTTTCAAGACACCTTTTGTCTCAACGATAATTAATATCATTTTCTCCAACTCTCCTCTCCGAAAATACCCAAAATAATACAATAGGAATCCATGATGGACTCCTAAAACGACCATTTCATAAAACAAAGGGAGCCCACGCCCACATCCAATGACCTGATTCTCCAATATTGACCAGCCCTCACCCCCCCTTCCCCTGCTGGCCCAAATGTCATCCTCCACGACCTTTATACGGCGCATGCGCGAACCCCTGAAACTTTCAGCCTTCGCTTAAAGAGCCCGGATTTCAGTCTGCCTGACACTCTTGGTGCAGCACCCGTTTTCAGCTTCCAAGCTGAAATTGTACCAGTTTTAAAATTTACCTTTCATTTATGAGAAATTCTAACTCAGTATATCGCGCTTTGTATTTCATTAAATACATATTCTGTTTGAGGCATATAGTAATTTGTTTTTCAACTAAAAATATATCTTATAAATAGTTTTTGTGGGAGCAGCGAACAAGGTATGTTGTCTTTGTTAGAAAAAAGTTGAAAATTGTTTCTTAAATATTATTCATTAGAGTAGTTTTAGTATGTTTTGTTCTTATTTTATTTTTCTAGATATACATATCTATCACTACATTTCTCTTCGCTTTTTTATTGTAATAAATATAAAAAAAATGATGACGTCTGTAAAATATTCAGAAAAAAAACTACTATTCACTATTTATTATTTAACTCTGGCAACATTGTACTCATAGTGTCAGAATCATTAACGTATTTCTTTCTCTCTGTTCACAGACTTTTCTAGAAGTTAGAGTAATGTCAAAGCTGAGTTTGGACGGCTTTTTTTCCTACTGCAAGCAAATAGCAGAGCATATACAGTTGGTTCGTTCAATTTCCATCTTTTTAATCCGCCATCTTGGATTTTGACACGCCCTTTGTTCTTGATGCATGATGGCTCTTTTTAATCCGACTGTGAAAAATGGAAGCATGTTTTAATTTTGATATAATCTTTTCATATGGCATTGCATGGTTTTCTTGATTTATTTTTAATTGTGCTTAAAATATACTAAGTTTTTATTTTTATTTAACAAGCATTTTTCTATTAAAACCCTTACCTATATAAAGACAATTTTTGGTAGCTTGATTCTAATCTTGTACTTAGACTCATTCTAACTTATTTTTGGTGTTCTTTGTGAATTAATTCACAATTATACTCTTTTTTTTCTCTTTTTAGGAGTTTTTGTTAGTAATTTAGCAATATTATAAAAGCGATTTATGATTTGAACAAGGTGGAACTTTTAAATTGAATTCTGATACTTGCTTCTAACAAAGCTTTCCATCGGGTAATTATCTATATTAGTTTTTGTAACGTAATAATAGTATTTGGTACTTGACTACACAAAAGCAACCTTAATGAGCGCACTACATAAGAGCATCCGACGGCTCACAAAACAAGCCAAACTCCTTTTTAACCATGAGTAACTTAACAGGCAACCCTGACGAGCACAGGCAGCAGCGTCCTCTAGTTTGCTTGCACCAGTATACTACTGAGATAACCTCTGCCGTCGGCATCTTTCTTATCAGGAGGCCCTAGCTCTCCTAAGTCCCTAGATTTAACAATTTGCAGTCCTAGTGGTTTCCGTGCAATAGAAATTCCAAAATTTGTTATATTCGGTAACTACCGTAATTAAGAATTAACTCCATTTAACTAACTGCCTCATTTTAGATGGTAACGAGATAAAATTAGTTTTGCAGTAAAAAGTTAGCTGTATTGAACACCATTATGAAATAAATTATGTCATAAATGTTGCCAACATCTAGTTAATATGACGGCCAGTCATAAAACCTTCGAATGAATAAATATTACTAGTCAGGATTTTTATACTTAATTTATTTCCTACCATATCATATTTTAACTTGAGGAAAATAAAGAATTCTATCCTTTTGTCTTTTTCTTATGCCTGGTTTGTGGTTCCTCACTTATGTATAGCCATTATATATTCTATGTACTAATACTGTTATGTATATATGTTCAGGGAGACAGGATGGCATCTCTATCCGGACAAGGCACACCCAAGCTGACGTCCTCCGTCGGCAACCTGTATTACGACTGTAAGTACATTTTATTACTACTACTTTATATTTAAGAGATGTTACATTATGATGAGTGGTCCCTAAACGGACTGCTAGAATATGACACGGTTTAATTCTATTGATTTAATCGGAATCACTTGTGTCTACCCGACTGCGGCGAAACCAAAAGGAAGGGTTATGATTTTAGCAGTCTATGTATGTATTTACGTATGTTCTTCCGTAGCGCCTGAACTATTCATCCGATTCTGATGAATAAGGTGTCAATCGATTCGTTATTACGGCCCGGGTAACATAGGCTACATTTTATCCGACTTCAACAATAGGAGGAGTCGATTTAACCTTATAAACCCCAATTTTAATTAGAGCGTGATTTTTTAGTAGTCGGGTTTTTAGTTGTAGTATACCACTGAAATTCTTGTTAACTTCATATAACCCTTACTAATATTTTGAATGCAAAAGGATTCGAACGAAATGCTCACGGATAACCAAGATTTGAGTTAGAACATGCACTACTTTTGGTCTACCCATCCAAAAAGTCGGATACCATGGCGGAGTGCTACTGAGAATTTAACATATGTCCGTCCCAGGGACCAAAGAGCGGCAAGTTAGACCACGGAATGAGAGGCTGTCCTGTACCGTCCTATCACAAATACAGGGTGGAACAGACATTGAAGCACAAACGAATGTCACATGTTCAGAACATACTACCGAAATAAAATACTGCTGTTTCTTACAAAAGTGCAATCACACGTTCAAAATGTATGGAACAGCTGATTTTATTTTATACTAGCTTATACCCGCGGCTTTAGCGCGTGCAGTTCGATTATTGTCCCACGGGATCATACTACCGGGATAAAAAGTATCTTAAGTGTTAATTCAGGTTATAAACTATCTGAGTGCTAAATTTTTTCGTACCCGAAGGGTAACCAACGGGACCCTATCACTAAGCCTTTGCTGTCCGTCCGTCTGTCTGTCTATCAGAAGGGCTGTATCTCATGATCCGTCGAGTCGCACTCGCACTTGGCCGTTTTTTTTTTAAGGATATAAAATGTGGTGGTAAACTTCGTAATTCGGACTATAACTTTAAACTTACCACTCACATAATCTGCATAGCCGTTCAGCTCCAACGCCAAAACACATCAATTAACTCTATACATCGCTGAAACATGGATCTGAACTTAACGGCGTCATTAATTACTGACAAATGACGCCATGACGTTCGGTTTTAAAGCGCTCTGATTAATTGATTCAATGGGGTTGCTTTTAAAAGCTCAAGTTGTTTTTTATATTAGTTAAGTAGGTATTTGGGCATTCATATGGAACATCATAATTAATATGGGACTGTGTATTTGGTGACCAAGCGACTGCGTGACTGCTGACCACGAGGTACTGGGTTCGATTCTCAGGTACAGCAGATTATTGGGTTTTTCCATCAGGAATTTCTCAGAGGCAGCCATGGAGTCTGGATTTTTGTCCGGTTGATATCAATAGGCTCGCCCCCTATTACATGGGACTTCAACAGAACTGGCGAAATGTGGGTGTACTAATAGGCACATCTCTGCCTAACCCGGGCATTACTAGCGTGATGTTTTTTTGTTATGAGAGTCTCTTCTTAATATGGAACATTTTAAGAAGAGACTGTCATCAGCGATCATGTGTAATTTAACTAGCTTCTAAAAGCCCACAATTTTTCCACAAAAGGTCAGTTCTTAACAAACTTTATCCATTATAGAAACATGGGAAAGCGTGGCTTAAGCCCGCAAACTAATCGACTCCAGCATTGTTCACATCATCAGTCTAAAGTAGTCCTGTTCTGGACATGACCTTTACAAAATTTGCATGTCAATCCTCGGTTACCCGTTTTTAACCTGTACTGTCCCACTGCTGGGCAAAGTCCTCCCCCAATTCCTTCCATGTGCTCTTTTCCCGTGCCTCCTCGGGCCAGCCCTCGCGGTACGCGTCCAGATCGTCTCGCCACCTCTTTCTGTGCCGGCCTCGGCGGCGCCGTCCGTCTTCCGGCAACCATCCTGTGGAGACTTTTGCCCAGCGGACATCGTGTATGTGGCTGACGTGACCCGCCCAATCCCATTTTACACCAGCAGCCGTTTTTTACTAAGCGGTGAAAAACGCCTGAAGCATACCGCACCGTCCGGGGAGACGGCTTGGTTTTATGTGGGGCTTGCACCTACTAAAAACACCGCCGTGAGCTTACTGTCGCCTTGGCGGATGAGCCGCGAAAACTGCTACGTATGACCTCCGCGACCCATCCCGCGCAGCCCGTCTCCGGGCACCAAACTCCTTTGGCGATATTCGGGCTCACCTAAGCGTTCGCCACCACTCATGAGGGCTGTGCAATGCAAGGACGATAGCCTCTCCGTTGACACCTCCTTCGCCGCCCTGTCCTCCTGCAAATCGCGTCCGCGAAACCTCGGCTACCCTCAGCCAGCTGCTACCAGCCACTTTGCTCGTGACGTCACTCAACCTACTCCTACCATTTGGCAACGAGCGCCGCGCTGAAGCCACACGAGTCTGGCGGCAGTGACTGTGTACAAAACAAATGAATGAAGCTTTATTATCGCGCATGCTGCGGGTCAACGCGATGTGATCTGAGGAATGATGGTACTGTCGCGAATTAAACAAGAAGCGGAAAGCGCGGATACTACTTTTTGACACATGTCGCATTGCCCTTTACCGGTGATGCCGCCATAAGAACCTTCCGTCTCAAATCCAAAAGTGGCTGTACATTCGCCGAGACACTCCGAGGCACGGCGAGAGTGAGAGTGTACATAGGAGCGCTCGTCACGCCTCGCTGGGCTATACATTCTCGCACTCGCCCTACCTCGAAGTGTCTTGGCGACAAGGTACAGCCACAATAACGTAGAAAAGTGCCCATTTCTTACAAACCACGCTTGTCGATCTACTCCAGCTTAGTTATTTGAACAACAGTAACGAACCACTGATTTCAAAAAAGGGTTGTAAATTCGACCCTAACCAAAATACTTAGGCTTGAACATAATTTACTTGCGGTTAAACTGATTAGATTTATTCGCACGCGCCTTATCAGCGACATCCGTCAGGGGGCGCCACTTCCGTCACGGGAAATGACGAACACAACCACCGTATCATATTACAGGGGTAGCTGGGTTGATGATCATAACTGGTGTACTTCCGTAAACGGACACTAGGTGGCGTTTGAGAGATAACGTCAAATATATTACGATTTGTTCGAAAGAGGGTGAACATATTGACTATCTAATGATTTTCGCCTTTTTAAATAAATGACTTTCTTTAAAAGTTGATTGCTGCAACTAAATTAGGGGCACGTTAACCAAATGAGTAAGGTTAGGTTAGAACTGTGACCAAGAAAGCCGAGTGAGCGGTGCCGCAGCAGTAGCCGACGAGCATTTTCACAAGCTTTTATTCTGTGACGCATAGGGATTTACTTGGCAGAGAGACCACGACACTTGTCAACATAAAAACACATTAAGAAAACAAGAGAGATGGTGGTAAGTTTATGGTCACTTAATTAAAATCGCTTGGAAGTAGCGCAGTACTCTCCTGGCTCAGTGTGGTGTGACGATGACCGAAACAGCGGGCGTCATGACCACCTGGCCCTGGGCTGGGTCTAGGTACCCCGTGATCATGTTTCTGAACTCATTGATTTAAATAAAATAAATACTTTGCATGATGGCAAATGAGTAAGTAAATCCTGTAATCCTGTTTCTGTATCATCACCAGCATCTGCCTCCCCTTGTCCCATGTTGCTTGGGGGCGGTGCAGCACGTTTTTTCTTCCATTCTCCCCTGTTAATTCTGTTTCCGTGTAAATGCACTAAAAGAACCTAACCTATCCGAGCCCCGGCTCGCATCGCTCGCTCTTGCGTTCTCTTCATCTTGAAACTTGAGAATCTACCTCATCTCAGGCACAGGGCCTTAGGCAGGGGGGAGGTTTGAGGGTTCAACCCCCGAAATCTCGGACATCTATAAAGAAAGGAACCTATCCGAGGCGAAATGCTAAAATTTTCTCGCCCGGTAATACATCCTATACTTTTTCAATTCTGAAAAAGTAGACAGAGTCCCTCCTATTCTCAGTTCTGTAAAAATGAACAAAAACAACTCCATATTTTTTCGCAAACTCGCGTTCTACTCCGTCTCACAAGCATACCGAAGCAAATATTAAAAAAAACTTGGGGTGGAATGCCAAACTCTTAATAAAAATGCTAACAAAACAAATAGTTCCCATTTAATAAATACTTGACTTAACAATTTATCCGGAGCAATGCAGAACACAAATAATTTGCTGCAAGAATTCATCATTTTCATTTTAACCCTCTGTTGCGACGGGGTCCCGTAGACCCAGCGCTGGCATGTGGGACAATAAACAAACACGTGCAGAAATACCACTATTATAATCTTTTTCTCTACAGGCGGAAGTCAAAGAGTTGTCTCCCTTTGATGTATCGTTTACATAAACATGGGAATGCTTTGCCTTATTTATTTACATTTTTTTTTTCTGTAAAATTATAAAAAAATAGTAAAATAATTTAAAACTGGCGTAGTAAACTGATAAACAACCTTTTTTTTGTCACTGACTAGCACCCCAATTACTTAACACACTGTCTAATCACAATCCGGAGGATTGGAAGGAAATTCACAATTCACTGCGTAATTACGTCTGAAAAAGTTGTCTGCTCAACAGTTTACGTAACGCAAAATATGATGTTGAACTGTCTCATGAAAGGTGAAGCAAAGGGAAAGTGTTATTCAGCGAGGCAATAGTAACTGCAAACTTTAATTAGCTATATTTTTTCATGATATTTTTTTGACCAATTTGTTACTTCATCGTATGGACCTTTTGCCGCCAATCTCTCCGCTCCAGCATCGCTCACCCCTCGTACGATTGGTTACACGCGCGTGCCGACTATATATTGATCAACAATACCCAGCTGCGTTTTACAACCACCGTCAGGAATTTAATTAAAAATTCTTGTGTCCGTCTGTTTATGTTGATAAATCAGTAAGAGAGTGTCTGTAAGCTGCTCTTATGCTATTGTGCGGTCTCTTAGTCTGTGGTGGAATAATATTCTGTGCGTTTGGTTATGTTAGGGGTCGGATTTTGAATTGATAAGATTTTGATTGTCAACTTTTTCGGATGAGTTTCGTTAGTTTATTTCGTAAATTCAATAGTCTACGTATGGATATTTAGTATTGAAAGTTTTGAAGAATATTAGATACGACACGGGTCGCTGCTTTTTTGTCAATTTACAACTAAACAATGCATTTTTTCTAGAATTAATGTTTGACAATGACTTAAATCGTGTACATTATTTTAAGTTGACTTAAAAAATAGACCCACAACTGCAAGATTTAGTTTACCAAAGTAAGACCACAGTTGTTTTATGCTATTTTAAGTAACAACAGAGGAGGATCCTCGTGAAAAACATACTGCCGAAACTGTCACAACATCAAATCCAGCAAAATAGACTCACTACCTTCTATATCTTCACTAAACAAAAGAAAATCTCAGCCAACCCTTACCACACTACCCTTAAAAGACCCAATAAATAGCCCAAACAAATTAAACTCATAAAAATCTAAATTCCCTTTATTACCGCGCTGTCAAATCCTAAGCTCCCAATTTATAATCGTTGTCGGAAGCCCATCGGGATCCTTCGGGAGCCGTCTTCATTTTTCGAGAGGTATTAAAAGCCCATCGTACGTAGGGTTGCCATACGTTACGATTTATGGACAAAACCGGAATTTTAACTTAGTGTCCCGAATTGGGGGTGGGATTCTAAAACCTCCGGAATTTCCGTAAATGAGAAAAGTGACGTAGTCAAGAGCGAATTTTTTTTACTATAATTATAAAAATAAAAAATCAATAAAATATTTTTATTAATAATTAAATGGAAAGAAAAGTCGAATATTTTCTACGTAAACTTGAAAAAAAAAACCATGGGTCTGGGAACCCTAATCGGTTGCCAGAGTGGAGGAGATAGCCCGTGCGTTAGCTTTGTGGGCTACAATTGATAGACTGGGGGCTTAAGGGATTTTCGAGGGAAATAGAATATTTTTGTCTGTATTTTTTTTTGTTTTATAAGGTGGAGAGGGGTTTTTTGTTATGACGTGTATTTGTATGATTGAGACGGCAAAGGATAGAGAATATTTTAATAAACATGATAAAAATAGCATAGTTTTTGTTAAAATACAAACCGTTTCCCACTAACTGGTCCTAATTCATGTAAGAACAAAACCTCTTAAATAAATGTAAATGAATTTAAATCCATCGTTAATAAACTGTAGTCTAGTGATTGATGCAACAGTTTTACACAAACACTTAAAAAAAACATTAACTGTAAAGAGAGCAAATTATTTTGATATTTTTATGTACTCATAAAAATACAAACAGTAAAAACATAGTTTAAATCACCATTAATTAATTACTCTACTTAAATCAAAAATCCTTACGATGTCCTCCTCCTCACCATGTACCCGAGCGGTGATCCTCACAAATGAGGGCTTCCCTGTAATACTCCGTCATTACCGGGAGGATCAAACTGTCCCGGGATATCCCGACTATGGGTATTTACTGCACGAGCGTTGGAGGGTTGCTTCGATACTAATTGAAAGAACACAATCGTGCAGTGAAAAATAAAAGACAGAAAAACATCAGAAAAAGTATTTATTAGTCCGTACAGGACGAAACAAAAAAAAATAAAATGGTTAAATTAACAGTTCAGATTTATTTTATATTAAATAACAGAACAACAAAATTCTAAAAAAATAAACAGAAGAAAAAACAAGTGAGAGTCGCGAACCGAGGGTTCCGTATAAACTTGTAGGTATTTTGTTATTAAACTACATATTTACGGTTTTCAGATTTTTTCCTTTACATGTGCGTTAAGACATTGCTACTTGCCTTCATGATTCTAGGTCAACAGGAAGTACCCTATAAATTTTAATTTCCTTGAGAGTGTCGAAATACACGTTTTTTCGGCATAAACGCCTGTATCTTTTTTTACGTTAACGTAGAAGTTTGATTTTTTCACAGCTTCAAGAGACTGTAGATTTTAGTATATGGTTTTAATTTCAACTCGATACCTCCACGCGTTCCCGAGATAAAGGGTATTGACAGACAGACAGACAGACGGACGGATGGACAACAAACTGATCCTATAAGGGTTCCGTATTTTTCTTTTGAGGTACGGAACTCTAAAAAATACACGAAATTGGTCCTGTACTAGGCCAAAATTAATATCTCAGTATGCTGCGGAACATTAAAAAAAGTCACAGCTCTGGTATAAAATACACTTTTGTTAAAGAGCCTGTTGTATAAATTGCTGTGGCTCATTTTATTAATGTTTTAAATAAATAAGTTTTAATTTATATATTGCGTTTTCCATAACACTGCCAAAACAATAGCTGAGGAATTGTTTTTAGCTGGAGTTGTAAGATTGTGCGCATCGATTATTGCGTTCAACTCTAAGAAATAGATCCTCATATTATGGTTTTCCTTTACACTTTTAATTTACTATTATCTTCTGGTCGTGAATGAGAGGAGAAAGAAGAGGCAACTAAAAGATTTACTTTAAAACGACATTACCGCGCGGATCATCTTGTCCCGTCTATGGAGATTTATAAAACCCGCGCGCAAAGGAGGGTTAGATAAGGTTTTTTTAAGTAAAATAAAAGTAAGAATTGTGTCTTCTGCTGACGATTTTTAAGTAATGATAGTTTGTCTTTCAATAATTTGGTAGTACTCTTAAGTGATTAGTTTAAATAAATACATTTCCCCCTTCCCGCACAGAAATTATTCACAGGTCAATTAAAAAAACTGCCTCATTGATCTAGTGGTCGCAAGTGCAACTGCTGAGCATGAGGTCCTGGGTATTCCAGGTCGAGCAAAGTGATATTGGGGTTTTCCATCAGAAATTTCTCGGTAGGAGCCACGGAGTCTGGATTCGTCGTCCGGTTGATCGCAATAGGCTTGCCTCCTATTACATGGGACTTAAACATAACTGGCGAAATATGGGTGTACTATTAGGTACACCTCTGTCTACCCCTTCAGGGATTACAGGCGTGATGATATGTAAATCATTCCAACCCCCCCCTGGAGGGGGACCTCCAGACACAGATATTTTTCATAGGACATTTAAAAAACTATCTGCTGTTTCCCACAAAAGTGCAATTCCTACACGGTAGATATTTTTCTTACCGATGAAAAATGTTCTCTAAGGGGGGTTCGGAGTGATGTACTTACAGCAAGCCACTTCATCCTCACACGTCCAGAAAATGTACAATCACCGACAATCGGCTTATGACGTCGACTACATACGTTCACACCAATCTTCACGGCTGTACCATTATCATATAAACCTAATATTACCCTTAATTCAACGGAGATAGGGTTTAAAATTGATTAACTGAGGGTTCATTTGAAAATGGTTGGCAAATAACATCTGGAATGCGATGTAATGCTTTCCAAATACTATTGAGGGCACTTAGATTGTTTGCCTGTACTACAAACATTGGATAATAAACTCTTGTGCTATTGTTATACGGTTTAGATTCTATTGAGGGCTGCAGGAACATTTGCTGTGGTTATAGATTTGGAAATATGGAATCTGTTGGGTCGTTATAACGTTCCGATTTAGTTGTGTCAGTTTAAGGGTAGGTTTTCCCTGAAACTGACATGAATGGCTCTTAATATATTGTCGGTTAAAATGATAAGGGATGAAGCAAATGTCAGGGGAATGGGCTTTAATGTAAGTAAGTTTTGTGCTTACACTGTGTGGGAATAATGGGATGAAGATAGAATAAGAGGAGATTATCAAAAGGAGGCACTATGTAGAGAGCCTAGTCCCCTAGCCACGGTTTAACTGTTAGCATAACATATCCTACTATAATATTACAAATGCGGAAGTTTGTAACGATGGATAGACGTTTGTTACTCTTGCACGCAAAACTACTGAACGGATTTAGATGAAATTTACCATACTGATAGCTTATAACCAGGATTAACACATAGGATATTATTTATCCCGGTAGTTCAATCCCGTGGGACAATTTAAGAACTCCACGCGAGATTATAAGATCAGATCGTCAGACCACCTTCACCACGGTTTACCTTTTTTTTATTTTTTCGGATGTGAAATCATCAAATGACTCCCGCTCTTGGCGGAGCGGAAGGGAGTGTCAGACTTGCACTGATTAAAACCTATCCATGTCCCTTCTTAGACCTTTATGTTCCAGGGCCGCGGTATCTCTTTCGAACAGTCCCGCAGCATGATAATAACCTTCAAATTTCATTGACAATCGTCGTAGCCTAGATACAAAATAAATCCACGGTATGCTTAAGCTTGCCGTGACAGCCTTCGGAATGCTTCGGCAACCCTCGGGACGCTACGGCAGTCTAAGGATAGTCGTGGTATACCCAAGGAAGGACAGCAACAAAGTGACCATCAGTGCTTACACGTTGGGGTGCTAAAGAACGCTTGTGCTGTCGTGCCGGACCTAAGGCTGATTATGCTATTCTTTTCTTTCTCGTGTGGTTAAAACCTAACCTGGTGTCAGAATTTTTAAGCCACCCATGGGCTTCTAACTTGGCTTTACATGCCGTCGAAAAATACCTCTCAGGCATGCTGGTTTCCTCACGATGTTTTCCTTCACCGAAGAAAGTGATAATTATACAAAACGCACATGAATCCGAAAAATCATAGGTGCGTGTCTTGGGATCGAATTTGAGACCTATGACCTGGCAGTCTGACGGTCACACCATTTTTCTAAGATACCAAGCTGTCAAAATCGACTCTTAATCCGAAACGTGCTGCCATCAATGAAAGATTAAACACATGCAGCTGACAGCACCACGGCGTCGTGAAGCGATGCGTGTTATGGAGGGGGGATTAGCGATTAGTGCTGCCCGAGAGTGAGTAACTGTGGCGCCGGTGCTAGAGACGGGATAGTGGTCCATTTTGACGGTTAACTGCAGTGTAGGTAGCTGCAAAGGGTTGGACTATGTTCAACTAGCTTAAGCCCGCGGCTTCTCCCGCGTGGATTTAGTTAATTGTCCCTTTGGATTGTACTACCGAGATTAGGTATTCTATGGTATTCTTGTATACCATGTTTTACGCAAATAAATACTCTATTCTATTCTATGTGTTAAAACAGGTTATAAAAGATCTGTGTGCCAAATTTCATCCAAATCCGTTCAGTAGTTTTTGCGTGAAAGAGTAACAAACATCCATCCATCCACACAAACTTTCGCATTTATAATAATATTAGTAAGATGTGATCCTTACGTATGTACGTTACTCTGCAAAATGAACATTTTTCTTTCGTATGTGTTCTTTCAAGGAACGAAGATACACTTTTTTTAGGACTAAATTTTTATAGAAAGGCCTGGTTTGGTGATTATTATAATGATATGAGGTTCATCATCAAATGATCAGCTCGCATGAACATTGGTTCTGGTTTTTAACCCACCACCAAAAAAAGAGGTGTATTAAATTATGTTCATAGTGTATGTGTGTCTGTCTGTGGCATAATAGCTCCTGAACGGTTAAACTGATTTCGGTTAATTTTTTTCCTCACACTATGCCTACACCTAAATGAATGTCTCAAGTATAAAACTACCCGTTGAATTTTCAACTTCCGGTGCCAAAATAAGCGCTGGAAATCCAGTAGTGCTTTGGTTAAGGCGTTCATTATGGTATCGCCTAGTAGATAACCTTGGAGAAATTATATCTCTAATTGAATCGTATTTTTCTTCAAAATTCAGAAACTTAGATAAACGTTGTAACAATACCCTTAACGAAGCCAAAAGGCACTTGTTCTCCCCGACAATGCGATATTTATTTTTGTTCCAGACCTGGAACCCTTCTAGTTACGGAGATATTGGGGGTCAAACTTCCAACTTTTCACAAGTTTTTGTAAAAATACATGTTTTTAATTTAAGATTTTTTCTTTAAACACCTCCACGACCCCCGTACTATTCAATCCATCCATCAGCACAATGTTTTGAGTGCGTTACATTGAGTCCTACCGTAAAACGTGATTTTTCACTCCGAAAACAAAAGCCAGCAATAATTTTTTTGCATAAAGTTACTTAGCTTGATGTACAGAATGCGTCACCAAGCATTCTGTACATCAAACTAAGTATCGTGCTTCGTGAAGGGCTTGTGGCTTCATGAAGCGTCCGTTTACACCTTGTATGTCAGTTGTAGAAAAATCTTAACTTCAAAAAGTTCTATGAAACATCGAAACAACTATAACATACGCTATACTTCATATCCAAATGAACGCCATACCCATGGAACCCGGAACATTTTCCATCACACACATCTGTGTTAACCCTCGCGCTGCAGCACCCGGTCGCGAGGACCTCTGCAATGATTAAAAAGTCACCGCTTTTAATATCTTCCCCTGCGTGTCCAGGAATTTGTGGGGGAGTGGGGTGTGGGGATATTGGGATATAGTAGGACAAATATTGAATACAAGAAGTACTTCATGTATTCAATGCAAACACAAAACAATGTAAACAATAATTATAAAATGTTTTGGTATTATAATAGAAACTGCAGGGTTGTTCAAACAATTCAAGTCCTCAAGTTACGGGTACTCAGGATCTCGATGTCTGACAACCAGTCTTACTAAGCGTGTGAAAATCGTGTTTAGTGGATGTCAGATAGGTAGTCGCTCCATGTAAAATACTGGTATTCAGCTGCATCCGGTTAGACTGGAAGCCGACCTCGACATGGATGGGAAAAGGAAAGGCAGATATTGATTGACAGAAGACATACTTACGGTCTACCTAATTATTATTAGATAAATAAAACCATAGACTCACAACACCATAGTAAACAATCATATTCGACTACTTAAAGAATACTTTTATTTTTACCCGACTGCGGCGAAGCCAAAAGCAAGGGTTATGATTTTAGCAGTCTATGTATGTATGTATGTATGTATGTTTGTATTTACATATGTTCCTCCGTAGCGCCTAAACTATTCATCCGATTTTGATGAATATGGTGTCAATCGATTCATTATTATGGCACATGAGCGTAACATGGATAACATGGGCGTCATTGTAACCGACTTCAACAATAGGAGGGGTCGATTATACCTTGTTAACCCCGAATTTAATTAGAGTGTGGTTTTTCAGTAATCGGGTTTTTTTAGTTGTTGTATATTTCCAAATTCTTGTTCGTTGAAATATTAAAGACGAAGATGCGAGAGAAAAATCTCTGAAATTTCCAAACAAAGAGTCACCATGCAAAAGTCGCGATGAGCACAGATGTCTTTGATTTCTACAACCATCATATCTTCCATATTAATCCAATCAAAAAAAAACTTTATGCCAGTATAATAGAGAGCAATATCCCTTAAACACAACACTAGAAGAATTCCGCACAACTTTTGCCAACAATACCTTGCATTCTGATTTTCAATACTACAACTGCCCAAATTATTGCTGCGGTTCCAAAAAATAATTCTCAACCGTAAACTTGAGCGATAAGGTCGAAGCTCTTCCATTTTATGTGCACGTGTAAGTTGCTGAATGCTGTATTGTTGAAGTTACCTATTGTCAGCTGATCAGTCAAGTTATTGTTTCCTATGAAGGATTGCTTGAACTTTGACAGGAGAGGAAATGAAAAATAGGGGAGATTTTAGCTTTTTATGAGTATGTGCATTGATTACGATACAGAGCTTGCCTTATTGAAATTCAGTGGGTTATCTCAAACGATATGTTAGCTTTCAGAAACTGTATGGGATGGATTCCTAATGCACAATAGGCGTCTCCATATTGTACAATGATGTCTAACTTGCCTTTTGATCAGAGCATAAAGCCCGTCTGGGTAACTATAGTACTTTCACAGTTTTTATGCCTTGTGACTGGGACTGTAGCTACCTACTACATTTAATTAATAATAACAAACAGAAAGATGAACCATATCCATAAATATAAAAGAAAAAAACTGTTCCTGCAAATGACATATGTCATATACGAAATAGTGAAAACTCAATTTTAGATAATGCGAATCAAGTTATAACAATAATGTTGACTCGTGCAGCTGCACAACGCGCACGCCTACTGCCTCCGGACCCGTCGCTAAGCTCCGCCTCGCCGCCGCCGGACTCCAGCCCCGTCGTGAGTGCTGTGACACCGGCCGTGGCAGTTGCGTCGAGCTCCAGCGACGAGTATTTCTCTCCGCCCACGACGCCACCACCTGCTCGTCGACGGGGAGGACGCCGGCCGCCGGACGGTTTAGGACCTCGAGGCCCACCGGTCTCTGATAGGGTCCCAGCTCCCGGCGGGAGTGTGCAGCGCATGCGATGGACGCAATCCATTAATGAAAATGTCATGCGCGCATACTATGGGGCTACAGAGGGGGGAAACAACCTGACCGCGTACCGTGTTCGGATGCTCTCTCTGTTTCAGGTGCTTGAGCCAGCTGTCAACGTGTCGGCGCAACGACTGTCGGATCAGGTGCGAGTCATACAGCGTAATCGTATGCTGGATGACACCGCACTTGATCGCTTGCGGACTGAAATGCAGAGTAGCCATGTCATTGCCACGCCGTCGCAGGCTGTGGTTCCACCACAATTTACCGCAGCACCAAATCGCGATAACGACGTGAGTAATGACATGGTTACTAATGTAAGTACCCAGTGCAGTGAGGATATGAGGAGTGCTTTGGAGGGTGCGATTCGGGAATATCGGTTCATGCAACCCGACCGCAGACCACGCTTACCTCGTTTGCCCATGCATAACAAAAATAGGGTGCTGGTGGCTGTTCTGGATTCGCAGTTGTCAAACTATTTTGACAACTGCGAAGACCTCACCGATGCTCACTCAATCCTGTATTGTGCGGCTGTTGCGGCATGTCGTGTAGCTCATGTTAAATTTTCTGATGACAGAGCTACACGACCTAAACCAGCCGTACCGGCATGGCAGTACAGGATTGAACGACGTATTGATGGGGCCAGAGCACTCATCGGCAAACTAATCTGCTTCAGGGAGGGCAATACTCGCCCTAGAGTGATGCGTTTTGTGAGGCGGGCGTTCTCGGGTACTGATATCAGTCCTCGAGACTACATGTCCCGTGTCACAGAGCGCATCGACTTCCTGAAGCAGAAAGTGTATGCGTGGGCAAACCGTATTCGTAGGTATAAGCGGCGGGTGGATCGGTACACTCAGAATCGCACATTCCAAAGAGATGAAAGGTGGGTTTATAGGGCTTGGGAGCGACCGGACCAAGGTGTGGCTGACGCGCACCTGCCGGATGATGATGCCATATGTTCGTTCTGGCGCAACATCTGGTCGGTGCCTGTTAGCCATACCGAGGGTGAATGGACCCGGGAGGTTGAGCGAGCATGCGATCCGGTACCAGAAATGGGGGCAATCACTATCAGCCCCCAAGACGTAGTTCGTGCAGTCCGTCCGTTACCTAACTGGAAATCCCCAGGGCCGGATGGGCTGCACAACTTCTGGATTAAATGGTTTACTAGGTCGCATGCTCGCCTGGCGACCCTGTTCCAGTCAGCCTTAGAGTCAGGGTCGCTGCCCGAGTTCCTAACAACAGGTATAACCCACCTGCTCCATAAATCGGGTAGTACTGCGGAACCCAACAACTATAGACCTATTACCTGTCTCCCGACAGTATATAAAGTTCTTACATCCATTTTGAGAGCTAAAATTAGCAAACACATTGATGACAATTCTATCATGTCCGCTTCTCAAAATGGATGTAGGAACGGGTCCCGCGGTACTAAGGAGCTACAGCTCATTGATATGGCCATTAGTCAACAGGCTCGTCGTTCCCGAAGGGATCTGTCGACATGTTGGATAGACTATAAGAAGGCCTATGACTCTGTGCCACATACATGGCTCATGAGGGTGCTAGAGCTGTATAAAGTTGATGCAACTCTGCGCACCTTCCTGATGTCATGTATGGGGCAATGGAGGACAGTCCTTCGCTATCCAGGATGTCGGCAAATCCAGAGGAATAGCGAGCCCATAAGGATAGAGCGAGGTATATTTCAGGGTGATAGTTTGAGTCCACTTTGGTTCTGCTTAGCCTTGAATCCTCTTAGCACGCTGCTGGAGGATTCAGGTCTAGGCTATCGGTTGAGGAGAGGTGGTCAAGTTATATCTCACCTCCTTTACATGGATGACCTGAAACTCTTTGCCCCCAACGATTTGCAATTGATGGAGCTACTGAAGGTAACTGAGACTTTCAGTAGCGCCATCAGGATGGAATTCGGTGTGGACAAATGTGCGGTCATGCATGTAAAGCGAGGGGAGATTGTGGAGTCTGTGGGAACCCAGCTCTCGGATTCCATAAATCTTAGATCTCTCTCAGCAACCGAAACCTATAAGTATTTGGGTATGTCGGAAGCGCTGGGTATCAATGTTACTGACATGAAGCAATCGTTGAAGGAGCGCTTCTTTGGCCGCCTGAAAAAAGTATTTAATAGTCTTTTATCAGGCGGAAATAAGGTGCGTGCCTTCAACGGTTGGGTCATGCCGGTTTTGATGTACTCTTTCGGCATACTCAAATGGACTCAAACTGAACTAGACGCCCTGGATAGGAAGGTCCGTACATTGTTGACGGTATATCGAATGCATCACCCGCGTTCTTCGGTTATGAGACTGTATATCCCGCGGAGGTGTGGGGGTCGAGGCTTTTTAAACGCCAAGACTCTCCACAATCGCGAGATATGCAGTCTCAGGGAATATTTCCTAGAAACCGACGTGGGGATGCATCGAGATGTGGTCGCGGTGGACAAGGGCCTCACCCCGCTCTCCTTGGCTAAAGAGAACTGGCGCAAACCTGTAGTACTTGATACCAACGACCGCAGGGAGGTATGGCAGAGTAAGGAGCTTCACGGACGCTTTTTCCGGGCCCTGCATGGGCCCGATGTAGATCTATCAGCGTCCGTAGCCTGGCTACGCTCCGGAGACCTCTTCGGAGAAACTGAAGGTTTTGTCTGTGCAATTATGGATGAAGTTATGATGACGAATAACTACCGGAGATTTATTGTGAAGGACGGCACGGTTGACATATGTCGGGCATGCCACCGTCCAGGCGAATCAATCCGTCACATTATCTCCGGGTGTTCTCGTCTGGCTAACGGAGAGTACTTGCATAGACACAACCTTGTAGCCAGGATTATCCATCAGCAACTTGCTCTAAAATACAACCTTGTGGAATCGGAAGTTCCGTACTATAGGTATGTGCCCGACCCAGTTCTCGAAAATGGCAATATCACACTGTACTGGGATCAATCCATCATCACTGACAGGACTATTGTAGCCAATAAGCCTGATATAGTGGTGGTGGATCGATCAGAGCGGCGCGCAATGATTGTTGACATAACCGTCCCGCATGACGAGAACCTCGTGAAAGCTGAGAAAGATAAGCAAATCAAGTATCTTGATTTGGCTCGCGAGGTTGTCGACATGTGGGATGTGGACTCAGCGATCATTGTGCCGATAGTCGTGTCAGCCCATGGCTTAATTGCCAAGAGCCTCGACCAATATCTAAGGAGGCTCTCGTTAGGCAGCTGGATCAAGGGCTTGATTCAGAAAGCGGTACTTCTGGACACGGCTCGTATAGTTAGGAGGTTCCTCTCTCTGGAGCCCTGACCGCCGGTAGCTTGGACCCTGTTCCCGATACCGGTGGGCTACTATTTTTTATATTTTTAAATGTTTTTTTATATTGTTTCATAGTTAAATATTTAAAAATGTAATGAATGTGTAAAAAAATGAATAAAGGAAATAATAATAATAATAACTTTATTTCGTAATCAACAGGTTTTAACAGATACATTGTAGAGGCCTTCTTTTAAGTATGGAAATACCTGTAACAGAAGACCTCATTGACATTTAATTGTTGTCTTTGTTACGACAATTCAATTCAAAAGTAACTGGCCTACTTGATTGCTGGCCTTCTTGCTTTGATTTTGATCTAGTACAATCTTTTATTTGTAAAAGGAAAGTCTGTAAAATCTACTAAATTATCCCGTCACAGAATTACCTCCAGTTTCTGAAAATCTGATCAATTCTTCTATCCCTTCTTCTTTATTCTTCTTCTATTCTTCTATTTTTATATCTTCTATAACTTGTACCTAACTTCACACATTTAAGCGTGATGCGGTAGTGACTGCGGAAACGAAAAATGCTTAGAGCGTGACACGAGTTTAGACGATTTGCGGAGGGAAGGTACCTCACGCGAACGAAACAAACGAACCGCGCGCGACGCGAGTGTCTCTTGACACAAGTGGTCACAACACAGGGCCGGCAGTCTCGACATAGATACCGACATTATCGCAAACTTTTGATCGCTTTATAATAACGGAAAAATTCGGTTGCAATAACGATGTTTGCGAGAAACACATCTTGGATGTAGAGACTTGCGTTTTTCGCAAGCATCGTTAATGCAACCTAATTGCGAATAAATGCGATCGAAAGTTTGCGACAGCGTCGGTATCTATGTCGAGACTTCCACCCCAGGTCCGATCGCCCGAAGCCGTAATATATCTGATACCAATACCATCGTAACGTTTCCCCTTGTGACTTCGGATAGTAACACAGGCAATTACAAGTCCTTGGTGTTCCCTAGGCACCTGTTTATAAGTAACCTCATGCTAACAAGGTGTAAACGGACCCATCACGAAGCTGACAACCAAGCATTCTGTACATCAAACTAAGTAACTCTACGCAACAATTATTGCGGGAACCGACTTTGTTTGGGGGCGAAAATGTAAGTTCTACGGTAAGACTCAATGTAACGGGGTTCGTGGAGGTATTTAAAGTACAGCTATAACATTAAAAACTTGTATTTTTTTTAAAAAACTTGTGAAAAATCTGGAACATTGACCTCCAATATCTCCGTAACTAGAAGGTTCCCAGGTATGGTCCAGGACAAAAGAATGGCCGCAATGACGGGGAGAACAAGTGCCTTTCGGCTTCGTTAAGCGTATTGTTACACCCATTACATAAACTCGTTACTTATACCAGGGGTTAAGCAGAAACTATTGTCTGTTACTCTACTAACTATATATTGTGTATTTCATGTTTTAAATATTTCATTAAATTCTAATTAATTAATTATTTGCGCATATTGTAGTGCATGCTGTGCTTTTCTGTAAGTGATGAGGCGTTTAGACTTAAGTTAGCAATGTACAAATTATAATGCAACAGCGTACTCATTGTTGAGAAGCCTAATAGTAAATAAATAAATAAACTACTGAACGCCACCTAGTACGATTCTTACGTCGTGTACTTCTTTTGCTTCGTGTCTAACAACAAGTAACCCTGCTTACCTTTGTTGCAGCCATCCTCCCCTACCGCGAGGATGCGCAGCCCCAGACACGGGAGTTCCTCTCCCGCGTGGTGGACGTTCTGCTGGACTTCATTCACCAGGTCAACGATAGGAACGAGAAGGTACGTGTGAAATTGCAGGCTGAAGAGTTTGTAATTGGAGATATCATTCTAGAGATTGTCGGAGAGAATGTTCAATGGAGACACTGATAAAATCACCAAGCGTGATTATCGCAGCATTTTGGTACCAAGAAATACGTTCAGAGCACGCTATGTGCGTGATTCTCTACTCATTTTCTCTCGTATGAGCAGCTGACGCCGCTTCGTCGTAAAAAGATGAGTAGTCAGCAAAGTCTGATAACTTAGCTGATTAACAGTCAGAACACTGATATACCTCCACCCACCCAGACTTCATATTTCTGGAGGCTGCTCCGTTGATTCGGTTTGTTGAAAAACAAATGTAACCGGAAGGAATTAAGCTTCACATATTGGGTATCTATGTTCTATGTTAGGGATTTGGTTTCCGCACTTAGTCCCTAAAGTGGACCATTGTGCGTGAGCCATGGTGGCCGCTACTCCAGCCAGCCCACCTCCCTCCAGAAGCAGATCAGACTTCCCGGTCTTCTCAGGGCATCCGCAAGAGATCTTGGTGTTCCAAGAGTCTTCTCGCGTATCTGGGTGACGCCAGTACACTCAAGGAGTACGTGCGCTATCGTTTCCTCCGTCTCCATGCACGCCCTGCACAGGGGACTGTCAGTGATACCTAGGGTGTGGAAGTGCTTGTTTAATGAGCAGTGTCCAGTGATGGTCCCCGCCACCAGTCGCAGGCTATCTCTATCCAGGCGCAGAAGGCGCTTGGTATTGGGTATCTCTCATCTCTAAGTTAGGCACGCTATCACAATTCGGGCCAAGAGGTGTGATATACTGTCTGATTGTTACAATAAAAGTATACCCACTGGGTAGTTCAAGCCTTGTGATTCAATAAATAAATAAATAAAGGAGGTGAGAATCCCTAAGTCATGTAAACTTTTACAAAAACCTGGAACGAAAAAGGTGTGATCAGATTATTTAATGCCGAAACGTATCTTTCTAGGTAGTACAGTAGTCTCCTCTATAAAATCGGTTCGATATTATGTAGGTACATCTTCCACCGAATTGATATCGTGCATAGTATGTTACAGCCATGTCTTCCTTGTCCCTAGATCTTGGAGTTCCGTATGCCAGACGAAATGTTCAAGATGTGCGACTTCCAGCTGCACGACGAGCCTCTTCCTCTGAAGCAACTCCTCGAGGACTGCAAGGTCGCGCTCAAGCACCAGGTCAAGACTGGTAAGTGAATCATTTGATTTAGGACCTAGATTTCAGGATGCGGAAGTATTAAGAAATGGACAGTACAAAAATAATAAAAGGAGAAAGTCTTGTGAAATTATTGTTGCCTTTAAAATATCAGGTAATTTTTTAGTTTACAAGTTGTTTTCATTTTGTTTTTAAGGTTCCGTACCTCAAAAGGTAAAAAAAGGAACCCGTATTAGATCACTTTCTTATCCGTCTGTCTGTCCGTGTGTCACCACCGATTTTCTCAGGAACGGGTGGACTTAGCGAATTGAATTTTATACCAGATACTGAGGTCTACAGTCCCTATTAGGTGTATAAAAATCAAGGTCTTGGCCGATTTTTTGGACCTGTCTTTAAAGCAGAACAGTGAGTTCAATACTGACGTAATTGTCTAATCTAAGCTAACACTCCGATATCCAGGAACATTCATACTAGTAGTCTGTCTGAATGAAATACCAACCTAAAAGCGGGCAACGTTACGAGTCAAAGTTAGTTTTCTAATTAAAAATTCCACCCACGTACATTTCCCCATTGCCCCCCTTTATTTACAAGCAAGTGTATCGGATCGCTTAGAATGCAATTATAAGCGAGTGCACAGTATTCCGCTCAGCAGCCTGTGAGTAACGGAGGTCTATCATTCCGACACATTTGAGCGAGTAATTGAATTGTTTGGCGCGGTGCAGCGGCGGAGGGTTCGGGAGATCTCGGGCGCAGTCGGGGATGCTCGGCATTTTGCATTTTTTATGTGAAACTTGTATTCTTTGCAAGTTTTCACTTTTTTCTTCTTCAATGAATCAATCAGCTCATCCTATCCCAGTCCCCTGCTGGATGTAGGCCTCCAAGATGTGCCACAACTGGATTGCAGGTGCCTAATTCTTTTCATGTTTTTTATTGTCAATATTAAAAAAAAAAACCATAATTAGCATTACTGCATTCCTCTAAGTCAACAGAGTATAAGATCGAACAAGATATGGGTCCTCAGCACTGAGGGACCGAGTATACTGAAAAGAACACTGCTTTGACTTAATGTTTATCATAATAAAAAAAATATACAACTTAGCTTTTACCTAAGGCTTCACTCGCGTTAATTTAGAATTTGACAATCAATTCGGGATGTACTCTGCTTGTTAATATAAGGCAATCATGATTCGAAAGACACGTGGCGCCATCTATTTTCATAAGAACGTTATTGTTGATTTCCTCGGGTACAGTACTTTTTTTCGGGATGAAAGGTACCCTATGTGCGTTTTTGCCTGACAACGTATTTGCAAAATTTCAGGATGATCGGTTCAGTGGTTTAGGCGTGAAAAGGTAACAAACAAACTTACTTTCGTATTTATAATATTAATATAGTAAGGCAGTAAGTATAAGGATAGTTAGGACTAGTTAGGATTAGGATTTAAACAAAGTACCTACCTTCTTCCTTAATTTTGGCACTCCATCTTTCTTTACCGTGAACGACACGCAACATTACAATACGAAAATTTTTGACTGACAGACTGGATAGATTTCTATCGTGGAATGATCACTTAGATCACATAAAAACAAAGCTTTCGTAATATACGGGTCTAGGGGCAATCATTCCGATACATTTGAGTACGTAATTGAATTGTTTGATACCGCTGCGGGCGGAGGGTTAAGGCATGTTCGGCATTGTTCGGGTGAGGTCGGATGTTCCTGCTCGGAAATGGGCGATCAGACGGATATTGTGGATTTTAGGTGCACTCTTGTGTGAATTGATTTAGATTAAAATAGGAATGGTATTTTTATGGTATAATGTAAGCTCGATCTTCAGGTTAAGCCCCGCTTGCCTAGGTTGGTCGGTGGATGGGTGACCACCGATTACATACCGAGTTTCCTCCGTGCCTCGGAAAGCACGTTAAGCCGTTGGTCCCGGCTGACAATTGTAGTCATCTTTGACAGTCGTTAGGTAGTCAGTGGCCCGAAAGTCTGACAACCAGTCGTACCAAGGGGTATCACTATCACATTACCCAGAACTAACCGGGTTATGGAGGTCAGATAGCCAGTCGCTCCATGTAAAATACTGGTATTCAGCTGGAGTGGTTAGACTGGAAGCCGGACCCAACATGGTGGGAAAAGACAGGCAGACGATGATATTTCTATGGTGGTGTGTTTTTCGGCTTTTCTCACTCGCAGCGTTTGTAATAAAAAATAAAAAAAGTTTCCTTGGGCTTAAATTCGTTTTTATGGTAAGCCGTTAGGGGGAGCCTAAGTTTAAAACTTTTTTAAAAACAAGCGTTTATAAAAATGCACTGAAAAGAAGAAAATAAACCTCGTAGTAAATGGAAACGAATAATAATAGTTTTCATAAAAGCTTATCGCGTATATTTTTGTTTGCCTTTACCATTCACGCGACAAGCTTTTGTCATCATCATTAACCGTTGAGCAGTTCTCTCGTGAGGAGACGATCCTGGTTGCAGGATGAGGTCATGATAGAAATCATCTTTTTCTATCAAAATTGAACGCGTCTACATAGTCTCGTGCCCGCGTTATTAACCGTTGAGCAGTTCTCTCGTGAGGAGACGATCCTGGTTGCAGGATGAAGTAACGTCTATTACAAAAATGTATTGTCACCAAAACCAGAGGTGTGCGCAAAATTCCAGCTCAATCGGTTGGCGGGAACTGGTTTGTAATTCAGTTGCAAGATTTGACCAATACAATTAATTAACACACTTGACACCAACAAGTTAAGTTAAATAAAAGCTTGTAAAACACACAAACACAACGCTTGATCGAACCTATTGAAGTAGCTGACAGTGTCTATGGGCCGCTGCCGTCCGCTAACTGTCCATACCACTGACTGATCCTTAACTTCGTCGAAAAATACAGCTACACAATGATCTTGCATTTTAAAAACCGTAAAAATACCAACTTCGACAACCATTAAAACTCGCCATCACAACTGACATCTGACATCAACTCTGAGCACATCAAAAGCAGCCGCCCTCTCAGATTATATGCTTGGCCGAGCGTGATACAATCGCTTGTTTGAGCGACGCCGAGCGTGAGGCGCTTGTCTGGGCGACGCGCGACGGTAAGCGACGCTGAGCGAGGCGAATGGATTGATTGTTGAGTTCAAGATTTCAAAAATGTTGGTTCGTCGGTAATTAAAAGTTTTTCGTACTGTATAGTTTTATAAAATTGGAAGGAAAATTGCAAACAAAGAAGTTATTTGAAGTGTGAAAATGCTTTCTTCGGAAAAGTTAGTTTTTTAGGGTTCGTTACCAAAAGGCAAAAAACGGAATCCTTTTAGATTCGTCCCGTCTGTCTGTCCGTCCGTATGTCACAGCCCTTTTACTCCGAGACTTTTATGAACCGCTACATAAATATGATGCGAAATTATGAAAAAAATATAAAATACGGGTGGCCCTGCATACATGTTACTAAGGGTTAATAAAAAATATACACGTGTAACTGTGTGGGGTATTTATCTTAGGATAGATAGGTCTTAAAAAATGATATCAAAGTTCCTAAAATACTTTTTCTTAGGTCAATGGTAAATGAGATATTTGCTTCTAAAGCCGTAAAACTAGTGTCCTCCCTTTAATTTATAAAGTAAGAGGAGGAAAATTCTGAAAAAATTTGGGCAAGTGGAGAGATTTGGAAGAGACCTACACTTGTATTGGATGACCAAAGAAGAAAAAGGAGAAGATCCGTCAGTGTGTGGTGTCCGCAGCCGATCTGAAATCTGTGCTCGCCGGTATAATCAAGCCCTAATATCCTCCTCGCAAATAGAAGCACCAACATTTTTTATAAATTCCCATAACCATAGACTTAAAACTATAAAGCGCGGGAAATAGCCATAAAAAAGTTAAATATGGCGGTAAAGTAGCGGGCAACAGTAGCGGGAGAGAGCATAGACATGCGGGACGCTAATATCACGCAAATCATTGGGTTAGAGACTTTAGAGCGCGCTTCGAATAGGGTGCATATGTTTAAGGAATTTTGGGGACAAGTTTAAAACAATTAAAGTGCGTTTTTCTGACGCAATTTTTAAGGGTGTTAATGATCATCGCGAGATGACGCGACACAGTAAGCGGTCTTAAGTGCAGTATATGAAATATGATTCGCGATCTAACTATATTTTTAACTAATACTTGTTACGGTTGCAAATCATATTTGGTTTAACATGCAGTCCGACACTAACCTGTAGATTACAAAAAACCCAAGATAATTTGAATTTCGCGGACTACCCTGGCGTTTCTCCCCTAATAAAATTGGCCTATTTCACTAATACAAAGCGTGGTCACCCTACCCCACCCCTGCTTCCCGTATTAACATAGTTTGATGGATCATCCCGGCCGCGTCCTCTGCATCATCCCATCCATTGTTGCATTAAGATCAGGATTCCTCTGTTATGGATTGATTTTATTTTGATACACTCTTCGTGAGCGAATGGGGGATTATGGTGGGATTTGGGTCGGAGAGGAGTTTTATAGGTGCTTGGGCTTTAGAGGTTTGGGTGGCTTGGATAGTATCGAGCACTAGGATGACGGTTAATATTAACGTGTTGAAAACAGACGTGCTATATCGACCATTGGGAATAGTTGAAATGTATGGACTAGTAAAAAAAAATTAAAAATCATAACCCGACTGCAAAAAATATAATTTAAAACTAATGCACTAAAAATACCGAAATTTAAACATCCCATTTTAATTTTCTTTATTTTGATACCCTACTCGATAGGTTTGGTATTTTTTTTAATTAACGTACCTATTACTATTTCGCGCCAAACATCCACCATTTTTTTTTCAAACACCTATCTAAGGACACTTCACACTTGGGTTTTTATGACGAATATGACGATACCTTAACTGTCGAAATGCATCCAGCCGTTTAGAAGATACGAGATAATAAAGAAATTTACAAACAAATATACAAGATACATGCGAGAAACATAACCCTTCCTTGGCAGATAGGTTTAATTAAAAGACTATCTACCACACAATTTGTTCTAACCAACTTTTATATCAATAATCAAATAACTCCACAAGCCAATGCCATGGAACATATCCATTTTAAAAACTAAACTAACATCATAAAACTGCTCACGCACACGCGAACAATATCTTTGATTGCGGTTCCCACCGCTGCAAGCCGGTACAAACTGGATTAAACCGGCTCCAACCGATGAATAGTCTCCTCAGAGATCACGTGCGGTTTGTGGACAAATTGAATCATTTGAGGACGTGTCGCATACTGAGTAGGTTGTGTGGACACCCTCCCTAGTCGGATGATGGAGTGTGCTAATTATTGGATTATTGGAGATAGTAATTATGTGGGTTATTGTTTAGAGATACGTGCTTAATAGTAACATCTTCTTACTATTAAGCTAGGTTGGTAAACGATCGGTTTGTTCAGGTGAGCTCTAGTTTGTCCTTGATTAATTGGGGTATGAGAGACAACCCACGAAGAGAAACGTCTATTCAAAAGGCTGCTCATGCATCTACACAAATAAATAAAATTAAAGTGTCTGTAATATCAAAATAACAGCTTTTTACTGAATGCAAATAAGAAAATATATACGGCACTTATAACAAAAACACATTTTTTTCAATTTTTGTCTGTCTGTCTGTTTGTTCCGGCTACTCTCTGACACGGCTGGACCGATTTTGACAGTACTTTTACTGGCAGCTGATGTTATAAGATCTAACATGGACTAATTTTATTTTAATAAAATAATAAGAACTCCGTGCAAAAAAATTAAAACCCTTGAAATTGGTAACAAAATCCGGATCAAAAAGTGAAGTAACATTTTTTATAATAATTTCACGCTAACGAAGGTCGCGGGGCAACAGCTAGTGGTTTCTATGCCTCTTGAATGACATTGACAGGAGGGCGCTAATGGTAGACATTTATGAAATTGTAATGAATAAACAAGCAGGCGCAGGCGGCGAGAGTCCCGACTATGGCCACGCGCCACAAACAGCATGCAGCACTATAAAGTAATTGATGATGGTGTTCTGTAATACCCATCAGCTGTGTAGGCTATTTTTAATTGCTTTACTATTAAAATTAACCCTTATTTGAATAAACAAAATACAATAAAGGTACTACCAACAACAACGTAACCATCTAAAAGTCCAGACCACTACAATACATATTAACATGTCAAAAGGAATTTAATATTAATCCCTCGCGCGGCCGACAGACGGGGCCACTGTCAGGTGTTGCGTAATGCCGCCGCGGCTTAATCTAAGAGGGCGCCACTGACGTGGGGGAGTTTTTGTTGTTAGGGAATGGGGCTTTTGTTCCAGATTAGTTTAAGTGAAATAGCCAGCAGGGTAATGTTTGTATTTAAGAATCTCGATAATGTTTTTTCATAGTTTTGAATAACCTGAAATGAAATCACTACATATTATATTCTAAAACAAAGTCATCTGCCGCGTCTGTCTGTATGTCTGTCTGTTCGCAATAAACTCAAAAACCCCTGGACTTTCATGCGGTTTTCACCAGCAGATAGAATGATTCATGAGGAAAATTTAGGTATATAATTTGTCAAGGTTTTATGTAAATTGGTGGAAATATGACGTTCAGTAAAAGTCAAGCCACCTGGGAGCTTTCGTCGAAAACGCTGCTTCGACAGACAAAACATGTAGGCATAATATGAGCATATTAGGCCTACATGTTTTGTCTACCCGTGCGAAGCCGGGGCGGGTTGCTAGATTAATAAATCATTTCACGTTTCTTCATTGACATCGGAAATGCGGAATCATGTTTCGCGGCATAGTTTTTTGAAGATTGTAGTTTAAGGTGGTGCTGCTTGTCAAGAAAAAATGCAACGGTATGTCAACATTGGAACATTTCAAATACGAAAATATTTTAAATATTTCATTGCCGTGAAAAATAATCAGTCCATAATTAAGTCACTAAGTCGCCAAAAAAACACACAAATCACTTTTAAATTCCACCACATCCCTCAAAATCACTTTTAAAAACAATTCATCCCTCTAATTCTAAATCCCAGTGGATAGCCCTCTGTTTACTCTTCAAGTTGATCCCCTCAGCTGCGGGGCGTGATAAACAGTCCCCGGGGTATGACCGGATTACACTAGTGGGGTAATACGGGCATATCCCCGGGGGTTTATCTATTCACACTTTTAAATGTGCACGAATAGTTTTAAGAGCATTTTGGTTTTGATGATGTTAATTGCTAGTTTTTTTTTTATTTAAATAGTTATTGGATCTCGGATCGGATCTTGGATCAGAAAAAGGTAGGCACTTGTTTTCCCCGCTATTGCGATAGTTTATATTTTCTAGACCATACCTGGGAACCTGGGTACCTATTGCTTAATTTTTATTAATTTTGTGAATGAACAAGTAAATAATATGTTAATGTATGATGAATGATGGACGTTGACTTGGGACGAATTATGATCTATAATAAATATTGTACACCTTATAGGTATGTTACAGCGATCCTTTATAATAATCAACAGAAATGATATTTCACCTGTGACAAACAATAAATGAATTTGAATTTGACCTTCTAGTTATAGAGATATTGGGGGTCAAAGTTCCTACTTTATCACATTTTTTTTAATTCATTGTTTTTAATGTTATAAGTTTACCTTAAATACTTCCACGATCTTCGAACTATTCAATGCATCTATCAGCACAGTGTTTTGAGTGCGTTACATTGAGTCCTACCGTAAAACGTGATTGTTCACCCCTAAAAAAAGTCATCTCCCAGCTAAAATTTTTGCGTAGAATTTCTTAGTTTGATGTACAGAATCCTTGGTTGACGGCTTCATGAAGGGTCTGTTTACAACCTGTATACGTATATATATTTCTATTTCGTTTCAGTTTTACCTACCAAGTACTAAAAACCCGATATTTTTCTAAAATTAACATCGCCTGGCTATACCACAAAAAAATCGAATGAAACTGCGCCTGCTTTTCCCGCCACGACTCGATAAAGTATCACAGATAAAAACACAACGACAACTTATCATTTCAATATGTTTCGTAAAAGCCATAGAGCAGCGAAACGTAGGAGACCCACTTGTTTAAACTTGCATAAAAAAAAAACTTGTCAAATACAATTCACAAAACATTAATTTTCAACCATTGGTGATGCTTGAAACCAGCTATGTTTAGTAGTGCTTTAGTTTCTTAGTTGCCTTTTTAGGGTTCCGTACCCGAAGGATAACCAACGGGACCCTATTACTAAGCCTCCGCTGTTCGTCAGTCCTTCCGTCTGTCTGTCAGCAGGCTGTATCTCATGATCCGTAATATGTAGACAGTTGAAATTTTCACAGAATAAAATAAATAAAAAGGGCTCCCCTGCTACGATGGTATGGAACCCTTCATGCGCCAGTCCGACTCGCTCGCACTTCGTCGGTCTTAACTAATTTATACAAAGCAGTGACTGTTTGTGTTTCGTAATTTCTTAGTTTGCCGACTGAACTGTATGTTCGGTCAATAATTAGTCACGAGTGTAAGACGACCTAATTGTGTAGCTGAGCTAATTCCTAAGCCGTGACAGCCTGAAAGATTTTCTGAATTAGTGTAGTCGCAGTAAGTTTACATAAACATAAATAATTTATTTGCATAAAACATGGTATACAATGGTGTTAAATGTGATGTGTATGTGTGTGTGTGTGTGTGTGTGATGGTGTTATATGTATATGTTTTTTTTATTTGTACACAAGGAAAAAAAACTTACATAACACAGTGAATAAAGTTGTACAGTGAAGTGACTTTCAGCCTAATGAACTAATATTAAATATCGCTCACGATAAAAACAATGTGAAAAATGATACACTTAATAATCACTGCAGTAACTATCACGGCGCGGCGGGCCATTATACTATTTTTCCCAAGAACTTATTTTATAACCTATCAAGCGATAAAAAGCCCTCCCGTCTATCATCACATCCCTCCACAGTCCCTAGAGGGCGCTACTTTCATTTCTCATTTATATTTTTTATCTGTGGTGCCGCCTCAGAGATGTCACAAAAAATATGTCCCCTACAAAACTGTTAATCAGAAACACATATTTTTTACCAAAGAGTTCTTATCTTCATTATTTGTGGTCTATGAAGCTGTCATAGACATGCATCTTGTTTATTTATGGGGTAGATAGAATTACTAGTGGATATGTGTATGTGTTTATTTGATTAAAATAATAATGGGAATGCCGACTGATAGTCTCTCTCAAGTTATTATGCCTTGTGACTGGGACTGTAGCTTCGCTTCTTTTTTTTATGACATTCAAAAGTGCCGTAATGGTCTAATTGAAATAAATGCATTTGTACTGATGCGTTACAGGATTTGGTTTTGAGAGGTTGATTTTGCTAATCGAAACTTGCATACCTAATAAAAACTTAACTAATTATTATGGAAATACATAGTGTCAAGGTTCGGTCGAGTCGGTACGGACAGATTGCGGACGCGCGAACTGGACACTGGCAAATACGCCAATACATCTACCAGAGTACGGGTCTTTTTAACCTTTAGGCCCAGACTCTACGAAAGTGGAGACGAGTGGAGATGTGCAAACCGGAGAGGAGAGGAGATGTACTCGCCGCACGCCGCTCCCGTCTCCTCTCGTGTCCGCCGGCCTCAACAATTGCAGGATATCTCCTCTCCTCGCTGCTCAACCGTTTCCACTAAAGCTAATCGGAGACGAGAACTGTTCAGAACGAAATTCTATTTAAAACACATCTCTCTTCTCGTCTCGGCTTCGGTGGATTCCGTCCCTTAGAAAGGAAAGCAAGAAATATATTTCTTTATTTTTTTAACAATCCACTAAAAAAATCACAGGCCTTGAAAATATCTTAAAAAAATATATTTCCCTCAAAAATCGATACGGTCAGTTACAAAGACGACTATTTCCGGTGACACACCGGATGTTATCGCGGTGTAGTCGCGTGTGCTATTACATCCGCATCGGATCGCCACCCACCGGATAGACGGCTAGTTGTTGTTCTTGCCACGTTTTTTAGATACAATGTAAGATTGTTACAGTCACAAGATTGTCGTTTCCATTAGATTACTGTTTGGTTGATGTGAGAGGTAAAATACACAATGGTGAATGGCCTGTAGATGCAATAGTATCGTTGAATATTATATAATTGTATTTTATGCGCGGTATGAATATGCCATCACTTTAGAACTAGGAGAAGGTAGATGAAAATAGCTATCCAATTGTTGTACTGGACTTTACTACCATTGTAAGAACTTTTGTAACCATTTTTATCTGCAAATAAATCTTTGACTTTGACTTTCTTAGAGAGAAAACAGATAAAACTTCAACAATTTTGAATCGGGAGTCAATCTATCAAATTTCATTAATTGACTTTCAACGTTATCGCTTAAAGCATTAGGTTCAAGGTTGATTGCGAAAATTTGACAGTTTCGGGTAGCTTGATGTGCTGGTATCTGTACATTATGAGTATCTCTTCGGAAGACAGCGAACAGTGACGAAAGAAAGACAGTGTACCATGTCACGAACTGCAGTGGCCTTATGGAAGTCTTTGAACCGACTGCGGGCACAACTTGGCCGGTGCAGATCCAATTTAGCTAGATCCCGTGTTTAATCGGTCCATCTCGGACACAATGCGAGTGTGGAGACCCAACACAGAATATGCCACACCGTCTCTCCTGCCCGTCGTGCGCAACTAATGGCACCCTCCAGGAATTGAATGAGGCCAACGACCGAGCTGTTTAGCTCTCTACGTACTGGTCAAACAAAATATGAGTCATCAATTCGAGGAGAAAAAGAAAATTACAAGTACCTACGTTATATAGATTTTCCGGGACGGTTAAGCGCAACCACATCATAGAAGAAATTCTAAACCGACAATGATTTGAAACCAATATTTGCCATTTAAATGTCACATTGAGGTCATTGCCAAGGAGTTTGTTACTCAATTACGCTGTTGTTTGGTCAGTCAACTCAATCGAACGTCTCTTTAATTGTAATCCCGGGGTACTTACTATAATATACCTCTTCTGTGCCCCCAGGTCACCCCCACTTCTTCAACCAACTGTCCTGCGGTCTGGACATCATCTCCCTGGCGGGCGAGTGGCTCACAGCAGCCGCCAACACCAACATGTTCACCTACGAGATAGCACCGGTCTTCATCCTCATGGAGAATGTGGTTCTGGAGAAGATGAGGAATATGATCGGCTGGAGGACCGGTGACTCTATTCTGGCGCCCGGTGAGAATATTGTAGAAAGAAGTGGTGTTTTGCAAATTTGGGTCTAGTGATCATAGAATCGATCTGAAGGAATAAGCGCAGGCGTTAAGAGTTGTGGGTTCATGAGGCAGACGAAGTATAATTTCTGCAATGGAATATGCCAGATTCGGGCGTTTAATAAAATAATTTGTCACCTAAATTGTTTGATTCTAAAGTCAAAAAGCAATTTTCGTGTAAATTAAAGGTTAATGAATGGGTGCAAGTTCGAAAACCTCGTCAATATCCCAGCCTGTGGCGTTTTACTACACCAATATGTGCTCTTATCATTCACACGTAATATAAATGTGAGACCTCTTGTGACCACCAGGTGGTTCCATCTCTAATCTGTACGCGTTCCTGGCGGCGCGTCATCGCAAGTTCCCGGAGTACAAGGAGAAGGGCCTCTCCAGCATCTCAGGACATCTAGTCATGTTCACTTCTGATCAGGTTAGTAATGGTGGAATAAAAAATTCTCGTCATTTGCCTCAGAGGGCAAAGTTCCTCAATGAAACTGCACATCTAAAGGCGTTCAATTCAACACCTGACAAATGTCAGTGGCATAATTGCCATGGAATATTGAAACCAGCTCATCTAAACGGCGTTCAAATGATATCTTTTAAACGCCGTTTAGATGAGCTGATCGTATTTAGCAATACCACTACTTGTGCTAATACATATAATCTTCAATTCCGAAGCCGATAGCCGACATTTTCATAATAAGTACAAATTATACATGCACATGTTCACTTTGACTTAATTCGGCCTGATTCGAGACAAGCAGGTGGTAACATTGAACATGTGGAAGCAAGGAGTGATTAATACGCTCCTCGAGGGCGGGTTTTATAGGTCGTGGTGCTTCGATCATCATCGTCATCTGCCTAGCCTTTTCCCAACTATGTTGGGGTTGGCTTCCAGTCTAACCGGATGCAGCTGAATATCAGTATTTTACATGGAGCGACTGCCAATCTGACCTCCACAACTCAGTTAGTATTGTGTAATGCGCTACGATATTACTTATTTCTGATGTTTTTATTTTATCTTCTCCCATCAGTGCCACTACTCAGTGAAGTCCTGCGCCTCGGTGTGCGGGCTCGGCACTGACTACTGCATATGTGTGCCGTCTGACGAGCACGGGCGCATGATCCCCCGCGAGCTGGAGCGCCTAGTCAACTATCACAAGGACAGAGGCCATGTAAGTATTGAAATATCTCCAACAGTGCTACTACTCAAGTCATGCGTCTTCCTCGTTTGGAGAGGGGCAATGGCGTCGCTCACTGGTAAGTCAAGGCGGCGGGCGTCGCGGCTCGGTCGCACCGTGGTCTCTGCGTAGACTCGAGGCAAGAGATGCATAGACTTCCTTTTCTCTAGGTTACTACACACGAAACAAAAAGGCAGCTAATCTACGCCTGCAAGTCACTTATGAAATTTCCAAGCTGTGTGTTTCATCTTAGAAGAGCAGCTGAACGGCTCTAATTCTGTAAAGTTTTTTGAAGAATTTAAACATAAGATGAACTTTAATAAGGTAAGGTAAGATGCGGTGTTGATGGTAAATGAAACCAGCAAATGCTCGAATAATACTGAGATATATTTCATAGGATAGTGCATATAAATGGTCACAAAGTTTGATAGATTATAGTAATACAGATCTTAAAGTAGGTAATTAATACAACCCTTACATCTCTTCCGATTATATAATATTCTTATTCTTATTCTTTATTGCACACAAAATTAAAAGATATACACAACATTACAATATATAGCTTATGTACAACGGCGAGCTTAACCCAAAATTGGGTTTTCTTACAGCAAACCTTACTTTGATTGCGAGATTAGCGATAGAGGATAACCTACGTGCACAATCAGTAAATTTAAAAACTTAAACTAACAATAAAAATAAAAAAAAAACAAAATAAAAAAAAACATAAAATAATAATAACATTGCTAATTCTCTTTCTTCTCCACCAGGTGCCATTCTTCGTGAACGCAACTTCTGGCACCACAGTGCTGGGCGCGTTCGACCCTCTGAACGAGATCGCCGACATCTGCCAGAAGCATGACATGTGGATGCATGTGGACGTAAGTATATCGAAGTAAAAGATATTGTCACTTTCACAACAGATCATACTTCCAGAACATAGATCATCCAGGGCTGCGGGACTGTTCGAAAGAGATACCGCGGCCCTGGAACATAAAGGGCCAAAGAAGGAACATGGGTGGTTTTTAGTCAGTAAGAGTCTGACACTCCCTTCCGCTCCGCCCAGAGCGGGAGGAGTCATTTGATGATTTCCCACCCACCAAAAAAAAAAAAAAAGAACATGGATCATAGACATTGCACACTTACTGTGTGCAATGTCTATGATCTATGTTCTCACACTCTCGATCCGAAGGAAATCCTATTCCTGCTGAATGTTGCTGAGTTGTTACAATGATTGGCGTTGCCATGGAAGTATGTCAAGAAGTCACCCTATGGCCCACAGGCTTGACGAAATTTTAGACCCGGCCATTACAATTCAAATGAATCAGTCTAGCTTCTGATTTCGAGATATGACAATAAAAAAAGACTTTATTTCAGATCTTGATCCATATGATGTTAGTAATACTACTTATAAGCTATGTTAGTAACTACCGAAATAAAATATTTTAATTCATGAATCTGCACTCACCTGACGCACCGGGTATATCTATAGGTAAGTACACGTACCCAATACGCCATATTGGTGCAGCACGGCTTTTCACTGATGACCTGACCATGTCTACACGATAAATCTGCTGTCTATGAATCAATTCACAGTTTATGTAGCAAGTTTTTATAACCTGAGGCTGGGAAATCATCAAATGACTCCTCCCGCTCTGGGCGGAGCGGAAGGGAGTGTCAGACTCTTACTGACTAAAAACCACCCATGTTCCTTCTTTGGCCCTTTATGTTCCAGGGCCGCGGTATCTCTTTCGAACAGTCCCGCAGCCCTGGCAGGAAGTTTTTATAACCTATGTCTGGACAAAATGAAAAAATTAAACTAGTTAACATGACGTAACTTTGAAAACTGAGGAAGCCAAACAGTCTTCTAATTCAAGTGACTGTAAATTTCTTAACTCTAATCCTCTTTTGATATCTCATTTTCTTGATTGCTTGTTGCAATAAAGTGTTCTGTTGCTCGCAGGCTGCTTGGGGAGGCGGTCTGCTGTTCTCCAAGAAGTACCGCCATCCTCGTCTGACTGGTGTTGAGAGGTAAGATAATAATAATAAGTTTAAAAAAAGGCTCGCGAGGTTTTTAACATGTAGGACGTGAATACAGCATTCTTTGTGCCGATAGTCGTGTCGGCCAATGGCTTAATAATTATAATCGATGGCCTCGACCAACATCTAAGGTGGCACTTGCGTGGCAGCTGTATCAAGGGCTTGATTCAGAAGGTACCTGTAGCTCGGACCCTGTTCCCGATGCCGGTGGGCTACTATTTTCTATATTTTTTAATGCTTGTTTTTAATTTTTGTTTATAAAAATATTTAAAAATGTAAATAATATGTTAAAAAAGGAATAAACGAAATAATAAGTTTAGTTTATTAGTACATAAAAACAACAACACAGTACATACCATATGGAAATAGTGGGTTGTACTACTAACTTTAAAATTATTGTCAGGTTTCCGGGCTCCTAAACTAGTACGCACCTGTGTCTTAGGAGCCGGAGGTTTTGCGGCTTCAATTTATATAATACAACCGTGACTTGGTGGTTGTTAACACATCAAATGGCGTCAATGATTGTGGTTGTGTATATGATTGTAGTAAAAAAACATGGAGGTAATTAGTTACAGGTACGTAAGTGCGCGGTGGCGTCGCGGACGGAACTATACATAGATGTAGATGAACCAATTGCTAGGTCTTAGGGTGGCTGCACGCTCTCGACCGAGAGCTCTCTGTATGTCTCGCAGTAAGCCGACACAGGACGGACAGCAAGCGAGGAACACCGTGGCTAGACGAGCGGTACTATATAAACTGAAACTTGGTCTGCACCGGAGTGTTTATCTTTAGTTTTGCTTACAAATAGTTAGAAATCGTCAAACTTGTAAGTTATAGTTTGCCCAGGGAAATGATTTAAGAGACAATTTTGGTTTAGATCGACTTTTAACGACTAAAACTATAATATCGCCAAAGACGTGTGAGAACACTAAGAATCCAATATACTTCATTCTCTCGCCATACACAACAGGCAGATTTACTGGGGATGTGTTCTGCCAGTTCTCTGCTAAAACACTGAGAAGTGGTGATGAAGGACGCACGTACGCGGGGAGTGCCCGACGGAACTTTTGAAGGTTATTTATTTATTTAGTTCACTAACAATTGTATACACTGGTAAAAAACAAATGAAACAGAAGCAACAAATCAGAATAAAGTGTAACAATCACTTACAGGTAAACTCTGCATGCTCACAAAACGTTGTCGTAACTTACAAAATAAGAATAGAAATAAAAATACTATATTATCAAAGTTGCGCTAAATTAAAACAAATTAAACTAAATTAAAACAAATTAAACAAAACAAATTAAATTAAATTAAACTAAATTAAATAAATTAAACTAACTGAAAACAGATCAAGCTAAATAAAATAAAACTAGGTAATACAAAAATAGGTAATACATATTTCACCTTAATTCACCCAACCAGCGAGATAACGCAGGGCTAAGAAACTCCATGTTCAGGGAGATACTTATAAAAACTGGCTTTCAATTTGCCTAAGCCGTCGTTATAAATAAATAACTTTTGATTTTGATCAGAAGAAACATATGTAGTCCTCTTGACCGTTTTAGGTCACGACGACGGCCAGTCTCAGCGGATATTAGCCACCGGCGCGTGAGATATTATAGTGCAGGCGTGTGTGCGCAGGCACAGGTGTACTCTCTGTTTCTTTCACTCCCACAGTCCGATGGGATGGCAATCCGACACGACCGGAGAGAGATCAGGCTATCAGGCAGGGATTCAGGGACTAACGGCTAAGAGACCTATAGCACAAATACTACACACACTCCAAATTCTTCTTCTTATTGTATCGATAGTAAAAAGCTTAAATGTGTTTAGTTAAAAAATCACCTTCGCGAATTCCTCTCGCTGATGCAGTCCTAAGTTCATCTAGTGCACAACTGACAGGGCTGAGGGCATGCCGACCAAGTCGGAACTCAATGGATGGTAGGCCACTGTGTGTGGCTGTGGGGTAACCCCGCATACGCACTAAGATCTAAACTGTCTTTGAGACTTGGGTTCAAATTTTATTGAGAGATTTTCAATTCAGCCACAACAACGCTTTTAAAGATACTCCAAATAGTTTTCCTAAAACCCTTAATCATACCCTTACAGTTAATTGCTACCCAACTCAATACAATCCCTAAAAAGATTCTGGTGGAACACATAACCCTCATACCGAAGTCGGTTAAAAACAAGCTACCTAAGTACCTACACCCAAACTTCCTTATTATCCCTTATTAATCCGCGCGCTATTAACGTCCATCAATCATGAGTGTTCAGCGCTAAATGCCGGCGGAGTAAGCAGCGTGCTAGTGACCCCCGCAGGGGGAGGGGGCGGGGAGTGCGGCACGGATGGTGGGGGAAATCTTGCTAAATGCAGCAGATGTAGGCGCTGGAGCGTGTGACAAGTAACGGTAGGGGTGGTAGAAATGATTTTTTTGATAAAGGTGCTTTGTAATATGTTTTTTGTAATCCATCCATAATATCCATATCCATACTTCCATACTAATACTCGCATTATAAAAGCGAAAGTAAGTTTGTTTGTTTGTTACCTTTTCACGCCTAAACCACTGAACCGAGTAACCTGAAATTTTGCATAAAGGTTGTCAGGTGTACAGAAACGGACATAGGGTACCTTTCATCCCGAAAAAAGTACTGTTCCCGAGGAAAACAACAATAATGATCTTATGATAATAGATGGCGCCACATTATTACAAGCAGAGTACAACCCGAATTGATTGTCAAATTCAAAATTAAAGCGAGCGTAGCCGCGGGCAAAAGCTAATATGTCATACATTTTGACCGTGTAGGTGCACTTTTGTAGGAAACAGTAGTTTTTTTTTTTAATCACCGATGAAAAATTTCTTTGTGGGTCCTCAAAATGATGTGCTGAAAACGTGATAATCGTTTTCGCGTCGGTGTCCCTTCCACCTCGTATACTTTCAGCATAATGCATTCAGTAAAAAGCTGATATTTCGAAATTACAAACATACACTTCAATTTTATTTATTTGTATGTATAGATATTTTTTCTAAAATAATATCTCAATAAGTGTCCCACTTGCCAACCCTACACTCCACGTCAAGGATTACACGTAGCTTGTAGCGCTACATTGCTACGCCGTAGCGCGTAGACGCGTAGCCCGTAGCAGGCCGTGAGTTCACATGTCAATCTCGTAGCTCTCAATTCGGGGTAAGCGTTCCAGCTGATCGCTTGGATCGGGGAGTCGACTGAGGAGAGGAGCTGTGTTTATGTACAAATGAAGGTCTTACTTATAATTTAAGCCCGTGGCTAAATAATAACAGCCGCACGGGTCAACTATCAATGTTAAGCAGCGGTTGCCAAGGTCGATCTGTGTGATGGGTAATCCATTACGTACCGATTTTCCTCCGTGCCTCGGAAAGCACGTTAAGCCGTTGGTCCCGGCTGTAGTTTGTAGATCTTTGACAGTCGTCACAGGTAGTCAGTGGCCTGAAAGTCTGACAACCATGCAGGCAATAGCTTCATATCATATATACTGGTATTCAGCTACCTCCGGTTAGACTGGAAACCAACCCCAACGCAGTTGAAAGAAAGCAGATGACGACGTGGATAGTTGTGGCATGTAATTATTCATCATCTCATTCATTCAACGTAGCATCATCATGTTAGCGTTATTTTCATTTCATTGTCAAAATGATAGTCAAAGTCATTGGGTACCTATGTGTTTCGTTATGTTATGTTTGTTGAAAATAAATAAAATTCATTTATTTCAGATAACTTGATCCATACAGTCCGATTTGAGTTAGAATAAATTAACATTGAAACCAACATCAAAAATTAAAAATAAATTACCATTAACATCAAAATACACAACACAACTACTGTGTGTACTACTATGTGTTTTATATTGCTTTCATGAAAGCAATATTCTTATTGCTTTCATGCTTTCTTGTTGTAGTACGCATATTGCTGGTTAAAAATATTGGTGGTATTGGTGGTTATTGACATATGTGTAGAAACACATATGTCAATCAATCACCAGCAATATGCGTGCTACAACAATTCCCAATGTAGGGGCAATCTAGTCGCTGAGCAACCATCGCCAGGACAGTGTTGTAGCCAGCCCGCACCCTGCGCACCAAGGACGCGCACCGGTATAGCCATAAAGTCAATGTTGTCTGAACATACAAACTATGAACATGCAATAAACTCACGGGTTTAACCCATCAGGGTAGGCAGGAACCACAGACCGCCACCTGACCACCTACGATCCTCACATACTCCTTTCGCCTCGTCCACGGTCATACTTCTGGTCATACACGCACACGGGTGTCTGAAAAATAAATGAGAATTTCGTTTAAAAAATAGCTTTGCAACTGCTTCTTATACTCTGGATAAACGCGACTGTATATAGCTTACTCCTTTGCAGGCAAAATTCTGCAAAAACATCGCCAAAAAAGAAAACAATTAGCTCCGCCATTCTTCCAACAAAGCTAAAAAAAAAACTCTCAAAAAAAGAACAATCCCTCTCTCCCTCCCCTCAGAAGCGATGCTATTAAACCTCTTTTAAGATTAATTAAAAGTCTCCCTCTACACTGGGTATACGGTCCTTTCGACAATTATTTTACCTCCACCCTTGAATCGCTGTCACAATTAACGTGATCTTTATAGTAGTGATAGTAAGGTTGCTATTACACTGTAGTTGTCTGAGGTTAACAAATGCGGAAGGACTGTGGGTACAATCTGTAAGTAACAAATAACAAAAAGTGTTCGTACACACGTCTGTACTTGCGCGCAGCTCATTTATCAAGAGAGAGTGTTTAAAGTTGCGGCGCTGTTACACCGTCGTGAATTTTAAAGGGGAATTTAACTACACGAAATCGGCTTCAGTAGGTCACATTTATATTTGTTTAGTTCGGTACGGTGTCAAGTCACATCGATCTAGTGGCGGTACTGTCATACAAGCCTACAAGCTTGGCTGGCCCTTATAACCTACGACTCTTCATGATGTTAGGGTTTCTGAACATTCTGCTTGTGTTATGGGCTTGCTTATTATTACAAACGAGGCCAATGCAGTCTCGTTCGCTTTTATTGCGTGAAATTAAAGTTATTTCTGATCGGATCAGGGTATACTCTATTTAGAGGGGATTTGATGCACTTGTAGTCAATTCAAAGTCCCATCGACTCGTTAAGTAGAAGATGAAACTTAAATGCCATTCAAACAATAAACTTGTAGCAAAATTAGCGTTTCACAAACGCAAAACAAGGCTGATATTGGTAAAATTAAATTTAGCAAAGCACACACACACAAACCTCCTGATAAAACGCGTAACAAATAAATACAAAACCTTAAACCTTGAGTCCCTTCATTACACTTCGGTGTAATCGCAGCCGCATGCGACCCCCAAAGCTGTAAACACAGAGGATTACCTAAAGTCCCGCCAGAGCGCGCCACTACACCAGTGTGTGACTGTGTCAATACGATATGTACTGTTTAACTTTGTGCTTACGTTGCTGCGAGCTCATGAATTTTAAGTTTTATCTGTTTTGCATTACTTAGGTAAATAGGTGCCGAGTGAAGTCTTGGAGTAAATTGGATGATTGTAGGTAAAACAGGAGCAAATATTTATTTGTCCTTATTTTAGACTATCTATTACACTCATTTTTTGGGCAGTCTTGTAAAAACTAACTACATAACATGCCCAATGTTAAATGGTGACTTTAATTTTAGTTGTCGGCGCCAATCTCATCTACATACGTACTTACACTTCCCGCAACTATGATGTGGTCGACATCCAGCCTAACCAGATGTAACTGAATACCAATCTGATCTCCACAGCACAGTTATTAGGCAACACGATACCCCGTGATAAGACTAGTTGTCCCCACACAAACTTCGGGCATCTGACTGTTATGATGCCAGCCGAGACCAAAAGCTTATCGTTCTTTCCGGGGCTCGGGGGGTCTCGCTATGCTATGGATGGTCGACGATGGATTGACTTTGGCAAGCTAGGACCGTGCCGCTGTTGTTGCGTTGCTAAGAGTCTCTCTTTCGTGCAAGTATGCACTATACGCATGCATTTCGTTGTAACAAGTTTAGCCAGCAAATGGCCAGTAACTCGTCGACTACTCATCGATAACTTTTGTCTTATTGATCAGCAATTTTTTTTTAACTGATTGATGCGTCCCATGAAGACACTTCAGTATCGCTATTCGATAAAGCACTTGCGAGCCTTTTTCATAAATTAATAAAAAATCAAGATTAATTTAAATCAAACAAACGCAGTGTGACTTCACAAAAACACAATGACCCCAAAAAAATAATCTCAAAATCATAATCCACAGCAGTTTTCTAGCTCATCACACAATGCCCCTATCTACCCTACTCGCCTACTCTCCCCACACAGTGCGAATCAATTCCCCACAAGCAAATAGAAGGGGTAGCATCAGCGTTGATTCACAATTGATTACGGCATTATGCAAATTGCCCGATGTCACCCCGGGCTAGCTGAGTAACGACCTTGGGTTTGTCAAAATTCAACATTGAATATCAGATTTAATTTCCATAATATTTGTGGGATTTTATTTGAAGGTAGATTAGAGGGACTCGTGGCTTATTATAACAACCACACGGGTCGATTTTCAAGGTTAAGCAGTACGTGCCTAGTTGAATAGTGAATGGGATCTCTAACATCCTGAGTTTCCTCCGTGTCTCGGAGAGCACGTTAAGCGGTTGATCCTGGATGTCATTTGTAATTGTTCGACAGAAGTTACGGGTATTTAGAAGCCAGAAAGTTTTGAAAACCAGCATTATCAAAGGGTCGTATTACCCAGTTGTAAAATTCTGGTATCCATGTTCAGCCGTTTAGACTGGAAGCCGACCCCAACATAGTTTGGAAAAAGCAGGCAGATGATAATGAGTTCTATAACCGAGTACTTTGTTTGTTCTCAGGGCCGACTCCGTGACGTGGAACCCTCACAAGCTTATGGGCACCCTGCTGCAATGCTCGACCGTACACTTCAAGTATGAGGTGAGTACTCAAGTCCTATAACTTCTTAGCCGTCGTCGTCGTCACAACGCGTACCGCTAACTTGAGGCTTACTTTGTGAGGAAACTGTTTTATTTCGGTATGCGTTCTGTCCAAGTCTTGCCTCTGGGATACATTATGTCGCCTTTTATCCATTACTATACGCAGCGATAAACAGATTCAGTAATATTAAAGGTAAATCGTCTTCAATCTAATTGCCAAATAGAAAGTTGCTGTCCTCGTTTTTATATGAAATAACAGAGTATGTGTCTCTTATCGTTATGGCAGACAACAGTAAAAGCAGAGCAATTACTAGCAGCCGCGCAGTAATGGCCTGCGTTTAATGGCAGTGTTATACGAGTAGCTCAATGTTATGGCAGGGTGATTCTGATTTATGAGTGTGGAGCGATCATAAGTATACTTTATTTGATAAGAGTTTTAGACCAGCTATTATTTTTAATATTTAACTTTTGAGGAAACGTTCAGGATTTCAGGAATAAAAAAATATAAAAGTGGAAAATACCTGAAATACCCGAAAGGTTAGGGAAGGTGCCTAACCCTTCCAGGCTGCAGGCTGCGAAGGATTAATATCTAGTAAACATTATCCGTCTAATCACCAATTTTCTGACTCCAGAAATCAGGATTGTTCGAACATTAGACTCTTAAATTCCGTAAAAAAAAAGGCTTTTCATATATTATATTAACATTCCCAAAGTAGCTAATATGAAAAGCCACTTGCTAACAGAACAAATATCGAAATTCCTGAACATTCCAACTTTATTTAAACAATACCAACCTTATCACCCTGTTACAAAGCCCAATTTCCGTTAAACACAAAGCCAGTAAATCTTACCAAAATATAATAATAACAGCGCAAGGCATGTTGAGATATTCCTAAAAGGAAATAAGGTTGGTTTTCATCTGTAGCGGTGATAAGGGTAGACCCAAATTGGCAACATATGCTGGCAAGTGTCGCAAAGAGGAATTTAATTAAATGTACCGCGACCCTGACAGGGTAGGGAGGTGAACGTGGGTCCGGTATATCGATAAAGTGAAGGGATCATTGAGCGCTAAGCAGGTGATGGTCAATTCGCCCGCAGACAATGGGCATCAACCAATCGATGAAAAAAACAACGTGGCAACACTGGCTACCAATGGACAGGATTCATTTCTGTCCGACGGGCAATAGCCATCGTCTGCTCAGCGCCGTGTGGTACGCTGTAGAATGTTTAAGTGTTTACAATGAGACAACACTTTATATTGGTGACTGTAATTGAATTGAAGGCCAGACTTTCCATGTTAATATTGGATCGCAATTAATATCATCTGTAAAGAAAGAAAACTAACAGTCACAGACTGCTTGCAGTACGAAGCGATAAAATGACACATTGAATTTTCAATCACATATACCTACCTGTGTGACATTCTCTATAGGTACCTAAATAATAAACCGGCCAAGTGCGAGTCGGACTCACGCATGTAGGGTTCCGCACCATAGTAGTACGGGGAGCCCTTTAATTTTATTATGTATTATTATAGCAGCAACAGAAATACACATTCTGTGAAAATTTCAACTGTCTACCTATTACGGATCATGAGATACAGCCCGCTGACAGACAGACGGACGGACGGACGAACAGCGGGTGCTTAGTAATAGGGTCCCGTTGGTTACCCTTCGGGTACGGATCCCTAAAAATGGATAGGAAAAATATTCATAACACCAGCTCAGTGATTAGTGAAGTGGAAATTTAGTTTTTCCTACTCCTCCGCTATTCTTTTCTGATTAATTTCGCGGCGGGACCTAAGACAGTTAAATTGTTTCTCTGGGACTTCGTCGAGCTTCATTGTCTCGGCGCTTTTCTGGTGGTCGCCACTGTTGATTCTGGTTTTCAGGAGTTCCAAAAAAAAACACCAGCTCATAGCCAGCTTTTACATTTTTTAAATAAAATAACGACTAAGTATATCGATATCGACACAGCCCCACCCCTAACCTCAAACATGGAGTGTAGGCGGGGTCCAGAGGAATTTATCATGAAGCATATTGTTCTGACGGGCTACAACCATTTATAAGCCAAATTGTTTGGCATACTTTAATGGAATAAGGTCTACAGTCGCTTGGCATATTCAGTGATGGTTAGTCATTTGTTTGTGGAGTGAGATATGCGTGTCTCGTTGTTCTAGTTGCCGCAAGCTTTAATGCCGGGCAAGAGTTCTTGAGTCCGAATCTCAAGTCGGGCAAACGTGAATTGATTTTGTGGGTATTTCTAGTCAACGCAATAAACTGATACAGATGATTAGGAGGTCTACGGCCGCTGATAGCGAAGTAATTTTCAGTGATGGATTATTTTGGTATATTAAAATGATACGTTGCCTATTTATTTATTTAACACTTCAAGCTCAAAGTACAGAGGCGGACCTCTCCATCTCGTCTGAGGAATCTCTTGACTTAGTTTACTATTTGATCGTGTATCATTTAGACAGCTATGATTTAGCAAACTGGCTGAGACATCGTGTAATAAATCTTTGTACGAGGCCGTATACATACCATTCTGTCTATAAGTTTATGCAGGTAGGTACTCCAATACACCGCAAAGACTACCCTAGCACTCGTGTAAGGGTGTGTCTATTTAGCATATAAATCCACAAACAAACAGCTGTGCGCGACAGATAGCGAATCTACATAATGCTCTACAAACTGTATGGTCCTGTTCATACACAGATTGAGGAGTTTAGCTTGTGTTATTTTGAATTTGTTAACGGGTTTCAAAAGAGGAGTGTTTTGAATGATAAGTTTGTAATTTTAATTCAAAATGTGGAATCTTATCAACAATTAAATTATCGAATTACATTGATGATGATTTTGATTACCTAACCTTCTGACCGCCAGAGTATAAACACACACACATCACACACATCTACATCGACACACACACACACACACACATCACATCGTGTTGAGCTTGTAGCAGGGATTCTCATATCTATAAGGCAGTGTTAGGTTTAGTGTGTAGGTTAAGTTTACTAACATAGTTGTTAAGAAATATTGTTACTAACATATTTGAGTCTCATCAATTTTTCTGAGATGAATATTATGTATTTTTTGTGTTCAAACCTCGTCCTCTTTCCAGGGTATCCTCCTGAACTGCAACGCGATGTCAGCGGAGTATCTGTTCATGACTGACAAGATCTACGATCCCAAGTTCGACACCGGGGACAAGGTCATCCAGTGCGGCAGACACAACGACATCTTCAAGCTGTGGCTGCAGTGGCGCGGCAAGGTATGTTCTGCTGGATTACACGCAACCAAATAGACAAACTTTTTCATCTTTTGCATCTCTAAAGTTATAAACGACAGCCCTTTACCACGTGCTAGTGTTAGCTAGGAACAAATGCGAAGGCTCGCTGACAGATTTGGGAGCACCACATTGCAGAATCACTTTCTTACAATTTGTGTGAACTTTTGCACTGAAGCGGCTACTAGCCTTATTTAAACGTAGCTTCAGCCCAGTAACTAACAGAAGACGGTGGTCACTGTTGAAGTTAGATATGTGTATTGGTTGACCCGTGGGCAGGCCAAGGCTGAAGCAGCCTAACCCGACATTGTAAAATATTAAATACTACCTAGCTGTTGCCCACGACTTCGTTCGCGTGATTTTGATGTGTACTTACGTGTGAAAAAAAAATCTCCATTGTGCTATCCCGGACTATAATCTCTGTTCCAAATTTCATCCAGATCCATTCAGCCGCTCTGGCGTGATTGACTAGCAAACATGCATCCATCAAAACTTTCGCATTTATAATATTACTAGCTGTTTCCCGAGACTTCGTTCGTGTGGAAATCTTGATGTGTATGTGTGAGAAAGAGCAGATAGCCCAGGTTATAATCTATCTCCTTGCCCAATTTCATTACGGTCCGATTAGCCGTTTAGTCGTCAAAAAGTAACAAAGAAACAAACAGAATTATTTTCGCATTTATGACATGAGTATAAATTAGTATGGATAAGTATAGATTTTAGTTACATTACTCTACTTTTACTGGGTCGGCAACTAGAATCATTTCCATAAAAAAGTTGTCACTAAAAATAGGTTAATTAAAATAAATCGTATTGAATTGAATTAGTTGCAATGCTTGTAACTTCTGACCGTATGTTACACTTTGTTAATATACCTTCTTACTTATTAATGATTGTTATCAGTATCTCCTAACCCCTACCCTCGTCCCAGGGCACCTCCGGCTTCGAGCGCCACATGGACCGTCTGATGGAGCTGGCGGAGTACCAGGTGCGCCGCATCAAGGAGCAGCCCGACAAATTCCATCTCATTCTGGAGCCTGAGATGGTGAACGTCTCTTTCTGGTACCTGCCCAAGCAGCTGCGGGGCTTGCCGCATGATGCACATAAGGAGATCAAGTTGGGCAAGGTGAGTTGACGGAGTTTTTGATGTTTAGTTAACTTTATTATATCTACAAGATTTAATTAGCAAGCTGAGCTCTGCGGTAGTGACATCTAAGCAGGGTAAACAAGAGATAACGCATTTTCTCAACTCATATTCAAGTTACTACAATATCAGCAGTTGTTCATCACAAAAAACGAAATCAAATCTTGTTTTCGTTTTATCGCGGTTAGATGTTGCGATTTACTAACTAGGTAATTTATTATATGATCTTGTATAGTCGATTAAATAAATAAAGAATAAGAAAGTTCAACATTTATTATAGCATGAACGAACGAAGAGATGTTTTAATATAGCATGTGACATTAGCAGATAATGTAGCTTCTCATTAGTTTAACAATTCGGTATTGTATCAGTAGTTCTTCTTTTTCGAGTGGTTAGTGAATAACCTGGTGTCAGAGTTTTTATAATTTACAATACGCACCACCTGAATCCGAAAAATCAGAAGTGCGTGTCTTGGGTTCGAACTCGAGACTTATGACTTGGCAGTCCAAAGGTCACACCACTAGGCCCAGATGCCTGACATAAGTCAAAAAGGAAATTAAAATAAATTTCCGATTCTGCTACAAGTAGGTACGTATTCCTCCAAGTAGGTATGGTGGGTAGGTGTACAAACAAACACGCTATGAAGGGCACAGTATGACATCACTCGTCCACAAAGTTCGTCTCACAAGTCAACAAGATTGCTAGATTCAATCATGTTTCAGCTGACGTGATTGGGATTGGGACTGTGAAAAAATAATTACCTTAATCATTTATTCTTCACTTGTACTGTTGTTTAGTATTGTGCAAATTGTCTAAAATTACATTTGCACAAAATGTTTTCACAAAATTATTTTGTTTGATGTTAATAATACTTACTGAAACAGGATGCAATTATTGAAAAAACTTACTATTTCCATGTTGCACTATCATTGTCAACACGTCTAGCGCCATCTAGTACCTAATAGCACAACTTACAAATTTCAGGTGTGCTCCAAACTGAAGGGCAAAATGATGCAGTCGGGAACTTTGATGGTCGCCTACCAGCCCGACGACCGTCGCCCGAACTTCTTCCGCAGCATCATCTCGTCTGCAGCCGTCAACGAAAAAGACGTAGACTTCATGCTAGCGGAGATGGACCGTCTCGGACAGGACATCATCATTGACTAAAGCTTTAAATGAATCGGGTAACGGCGGAGACATTTTATTTGGTTTAGGAAGGGAAATTGTGGAGGGGTGTCCGTATTTGGCTGTTTAATTGTTTTCTGGAGATTTTAAAAATAATTCTAGGTGTTAAATGTGACTTTGAAATATTCTCTCGTCGTCTACGTGTTTATCAATGTGCATTATAACGTTATGTGGTTTTGGTTAAGAATTTTTCGCCGCCGTTACCAGATATTGTTATGTTACATACATGTATGAAAAGATCTAGTGATTTATTTATCTAGATGTTATCTGCTGTAAAAATGCATAGCAATCTTAGGTGAGCCAGGGAGTATAAAATAATCACTCATTAAAATAAAAACTATATAACTACAAGCTTCACTATCGCCATCTATTGAGGAGTAGCTAAACTAGTTTTCGTGTAATTTAACTAAAATTGAATATTTTGCTGTCGAATTGGAAAGTTTTACAAAACAATGGAATTTATTGGTTTTTGAATGAATTTATACATTGGCCGAGTGTGTCTTGTTCGTTCGATTAAGTAATTTAAAACTTTTAGCTAATTTTAGAACGATTTTAGGATTTCTGATTTTTATTATCATCTGGACGAGTCTAAACGGATAAGTCACTATAGAAATTAGTATTTCTAGTAAAATCAACAGCGACACATTTTTACTTTTTAAATATAAAATAGTTACATCCCCGCTTTTTCTCCTACGGATCTTCGTAATATTTGACGTGACTTTTCGAACAAGTTTAATAAATATTTAGGATTAATCTGAACCGAACATTAGCAAATTTCTCGAGAATTCCAATAATACTATTTTTAAGAATAAACATGATTCATCTCTTCTTAGCGGTCCACTGTATTCCCTAAACGTTAAATAATTCTAAAAATAGAATGATTTTATGAGAATATAACGAGCCATCTCTACTATAAAATATTATAAAATAAATATTATATCTATTTATTAAATGTTGGTCCCTTCACATAAATATTTATACATATATCATATAATATATATTTAAATATTGACATTGAAAATATATTTTCAAATAGTGTTAAAGTAGGGTTAAACAAAAAAAATGAGATTACAAAGCTCAAATTGTCTAGTTGGTCAATTGACCGTGTGTGTCATTTCTGTTGAATATTTTTGGCAATGTTGTTAAAAAAATGTTTTTGTAGATTGTGTCAGAGGGTGAGTGTGTATGCAAAAGATGATGTATGTGCGTATGTGTTTAATGTGTAGTAAATTACATGGATGATATTATGTGTGTAGCGATAATAACAATTTAAACGTCTATTTATTTATTAAAACTAAATTAAACATTGATCATTGATCTGAAATAACTATGTAATGTAAGGTACTTTAGTAGTATGGCAAGACTTATCATCGACACGAAAGAAGAAAAATTACAGATCTGGAAGAGAATATCTATGAATGGTTGATTACTCTAGAATTAAGTGAATGTTTTCATGGAGAGCTATAAAATGTTCAATACACTTCCTCGAAAACTGGCTCTTATTGTACTACGATTAGGTTCAACATGTATTTCACAAACGTGGATTTTTTTTCATTTATCACGAGTGCCGAAATAAAAATTTCCACAGATAACTATACAAACAAAGTTCAAATTCGTTCAATTCCTATAGTGGCGGTGATGGTTTTTTTTTCAATCTCGGCAAAGACATGCGTCTTTACGACGTAAACATTTTTTGAATATTTAATTGTGTTTATAAATAGAATATCATATAAATAAGCATGATTATTTAAAAAAAAAAACAAAAAAAACTTTATAAAAAAACGCAAATTAAATCATAGTTTCATGACAAAAATACTTTTCGTTCTAATATTTTATTTCTTCGAAAGTGTATTGAAAAACGTCGTTTGACACGCGTGGGCATTTGTTACTGCAGTTCTCGGCTCCATAACAACCTTGCCTGCGGCTCGGGTGTGATTCCGCCTCGAATGCAATAACAAAGTTTCCCCACTTATTAATTGTACTATTTCTGCTGAATATTTATATATTTAGATTATTTATAACGCGATTATGTACAAAGTGAATGATACCTACATTATAAAATATAATATTTATATTTTAAATTTAATCTAATTGTTATTCTATATCATTCACTTTGTATGAAAATGTATCTTAAGTATAAAATAAATATATATTGATTGATATCAAAATCACATTATACAAAACATATCTCCCGTTTTGCCAATTAACGAGTATTGTTAAATTCTTATATGTTGTAAAAACGCATTGTAGTTTACAGCTTTTCGGTGCTTATTTACAAAATAAAATATTTTAATTTACCGCCAAAGGCACGTCTTGGAGACATTAAAAAATTAAAAATAAACAACTATCGCCATCTTGTGACGAGTAGATTAAGCTAATGTTTTTCTTTTTGACAAAAGATGGCGCTGTATTAAATAATGTTAGGACAAATAATTTCATGTGTAATATTGCAATAAATTATATTTATTTATTTTATCGGTATTAGATCTGTGTCTCGATGTTCAGATATAAGTAAGGATAGGTGTAGTTATTATTTAATTTAATGTACTTGTCGGTGTTATTAATTTTTATTTAAATAAATTTTTGTCAATATTTTTGGAATAATTCTGTTTGTGTACTATTCTGTTTACAATGAAAATTTGTAATATGTCTTTAATTTATTATTGGTACTTGGTTTGTATGATATTATTGTCGTTTATTTGATCTTGCAGTTACTAAGTACAAAATAAGTATGTAAATATACGAAAAATACAATGTGACAATGACAATAGAAAGAGTAGAATAGTTTGTGACGGAGAAACAATCTCAAGGGCGGGTTAAAGTTAATAGGTGTCGTATTCGTGGTAATATTAGACAAACGGTAATGATAATTAGTTTCAGGCAAAAATTGTTTTAAGTTAGCACTCTAGCGGCCTATAGCAGAAATTATTAAGAAATATTTATTTCGAAATTAAAACGACACTATCAGTCAAATTATAATATTAATAATGTGTAAATATGTAGCGTTTGAATATCATTAGCTGGGCTACTTGTGCTTCTAATGCATATTTTAGTTTAAAGTAGTATTTATGACTAAATTACTCATAGAATCTTCATTCTAATACTCGACAACAGATGGCAGTACGCTAGCAGAGTAGTTCTTTTTTCTGCCGATAGGTGTCACTATAACAATTGAATCGCAGTGCTTCCAAATTGCTTAGTTTGTAAGTACACATAAGTATAGGTATTATGGGAAATATATTTTCAGTGTCAAAATAATATAAATTCTATATCCGAAATCTTCCAAAGTTGTCTTCCATTTTTACGAATATTGTGTTAATTTTCTTTATATGATATATATGAATATATATTTAATAGATATAATAGTATTTATTATATACTAGTGTTTCGAAAGGTTTAGCATTTAGACGCAATATACTGTTCACTTTTTGATCACTTATAATGTGAGACAAAATTAGTAAAACTATCCTATTATTGTTGCTATATGTAAAAATCTGTATAACCAAATAAATGGTATTGTTGTTAGTTTTTTGTAGTTTTATTATATTATAATTATTCTTTCGATAGGAAAATAGCTCCTGGAAGAAATTGGGACTTCCCCAATTTCGCCCAAGAGCTTTTTTCTTTGCCTCGTAAAGTCTAAAGATTTTTCAAGCTTCTGGAAAAACACTAATAATGCAATTCATTTATTCAAGTCCAGACACAACGATCTGTAATTTTGTTAGTAGGTACCTACACATAAAAATATTCTTAGTCATCAAATTAGGCAAAAAGGCCGAAATTTTGGCCTAAAAGGTCGTAGTTTTTGCCATAAAGGCCGAAGTTCTGGCCGAAGCCGAAGGTTCATAACAAGTGCCAAAATTGCACAAACTGCAGAATACTGAGGAGCCCGATGTAAGGTGCGAATTATACAGAAACAGCGTAAGGTGAAGGCGCGGCGCAGGCTTTGACTTTATAAGGAAATGAAAGAACGCCGCGCCTGCGTCGCGCCGCTTGAGTGTAATTCACAACACGTCGCCTACGTACATTTTGTATGAAAACGCTTTGAAGCGGCATCATGCCTGCGCTGGGCCTGCGCCACGCCTTCACCTTACGCCGTTTCTGTATAAATCGCGCCTAAGAGTCGACGCGCGGGTGTAAGGTTCATTATTTCGACAAGTTGCAAGATCATTTTAATCACTTGGACTTTTGGGCTAAATGACCTCTGCGCTGCCACCGACGATGCAGTGGATGTGAAGTTCTGAGCAAACAAAATATAAAAACTGTCGTAGGTACCAGGGACACGAAACAGATGAAGAACATGGACTTTTTCCTTTGTGGAAGAGTTCTAGTTTACCCGGATGCAGCTGACTATGAGCGACTGCCTATCTAACTACAACCCCGTTAGTACTGAATGGGTACAACTGGGTATCCCTTAATCGGGCACAGGGAAGTATTTTCCCACTCCGACAGCCGAGTCATAAACAGTCGTATATTTTTTAAATGGGAACTCCCCAGTCTATTTTTGACGTGATAACGTCTTATAAATTGATAATACCAGCAACACTCATGAAAAATAGTAACGTTCCATAGTAACGTTCCACCTGAGCTTTTGTATTACATAAAATAATGATTTTTATCTTTTTATCTTTTTATCTTTTTATCTTTTTATCTTTTTATCTTTTTATCTTTTGACGTGATAACGTCTTATAAATTGATAATACCAGCAACACTCATGAAAAATAGTAACGTTCCATAGTAACGTTCCACCTGAGCCTGTGCGTCAACGCATGTAAATAAATGTTAATTTATCTAAAAAATTGTAATTTTCAATTAACTCCTTTTTTGTATTACATAAAATAATGATTATGACGTTATCACGTAAATCTATCGTCCGTAAACCGACTTTACAGACAACCAATTTTTTTCCTAAATATATTCTTGATTAGTTACTGATTTATTTTATTGACAACCCCACTCTTTCAAATGTCAAATGTCAACGTCAGAATCAAATTACGGTAACTTTTGAAAAAATTGCTCGTTTTTCATGTAGTGAAGACATAATTCTGTTAAGTTTCTTCAAGAAAGATTCTGGGAAGTAGATATTTGATCCGTTATTGACTAGTATATTATATTCTGTGTAACATTGTTATGATATTCAATACAAAAATGTTATATTTGTGTGGATTATATTCATTTGAAATATTGTCTTGCAAGTGGGAAAATAGTTGCGATTGCCCGTTCCTGAACTCCATATTGCGTCAATATAATATATAAAATGTAGGGATTTATTTCTGTCGACTTTTTATTTTTGTAATTTTGTTTATTACCCGACTGCGGTGAAGCCAAAAAAGGAGGATTATGTATTTGACCTGTTTTATCGTTTTTAATTCATTAATTTCATTTGGCTGAGTAAATTTGTATCACATTGTTTTTATTTTTATTGAATCCCTCGTTAACACAGTGATCCTCCACCTCACTTCCAAGTAAACAACTCAGTGCACATTTATTTGAGGATTGAGGAACTTAAATTCAAAAGTAAAGTCAGGGTAAGTTACTAGTCTATTATAATTTATTGACGTAATCGGGCAAAGGGAAATAATTTCCCACTGGGGTTATCCTTATACGGGCAAAGGTAAATAGTTTCCCACACCAAAAAAACCTTTTTTTTCAGTTTCAGTAATTTATATTGTTTTTTATGTACACTGCTATCTAACATGATACAAGAACTTACACTTAAACCATGAAAAGTTATTTTTTTTGTTCGGCCCGATTATGGGGTACCTATACATAAATATAGTCAAGTTAAAGTAGGTTACTTAAGTTTAATTAATAACTTATGCAATTGACAAAAAGTTTGAACGAACGGTGTAATGTAACACACGGCTGATGCGTCGCGTTCCTTCTTGGCTTGAGACGCTGCCGCGTCATTGCGTGTCAAACACATCTCTCCTCTTGTCCTGGCTTTAGTGGAGTCGGGATGGGGGGGGGGGTCTTATCGTCGCATATGAATTCCGAGCTCCCTTCGTGTTCAGCAGAATCTCTTAAGACGTATTACGCCATAAATAAATAACAAAGTTGATTTCAACTCTTTACTCTTTAAGTGACACCCCCCCCGGGATGTAATGTAATTGATTTAGCTTTTGAAATGTGGGTATGTTATAGCGTCAAGGTGCATTCAAACCGATGTGACACTTTGTATAGCAACATTTTGTGATTCGTTATTACCCACAAACACCTGAAAACATTGCTCAACAAAATAACTTCAGTGTGAATGCACCTTTTATAAGGAATGTTATGAAAAAGTAAACACAAAACTCGATTTTTAATAAGTTTTATTTCAAAACAAAAATAATAATAATTATGCTATATATTGCACGTGACTCGCTAGTCTAAATACATTCTTTTGAGCAAAACCCATTTTCACTTAATTTTACACAATTCAGACGTAAGCTGTCGGTATGCAGTGGATTGAACAAAAAGATAATTGAACCTTTTATCTACTATGGAAGCTGGCATAGTCACCTAATCGTAATTGTGAACCTGTATATATGGGTCGAAGACACCCCCCATCACATGGGACTGTGTACTATTAGGTACACCTCTGCCTAACATTTCAATGGTAACTGGCGTGATGTTAACACACTTAAACAAACAACTGTCTCTACAGTGCCACGTTGATGATGATCAAGCAATGAGATCTACATTCCAAATATCTCAGCATTTTGCAGAAAATTCAAAATGGGGATAAGATGACTATGCCAATTCGGTTCTATAATACCCTTTAACTACTGCTAATTTTGAAACTTTATGGAGAATATAAATGGACTTATTTTGATAGTACTTATATTGGCAGTCAATTATTTCGACTACATAGATGCCTGTTTTATGGAATATTCACCACAAAGATTCTTCATATTGCTCTTATAACTCGTTACAGGAAAATCTTATTAGAAAAGGAGATTGTAACAGTTCAAAAATAGAAATGTAAATTTTAAAATAGATATTTTAAAATTTACATTATGAATATAAAACATCTGATATTGAAATAATTAAATTCCATTCTCTAGCAAAAAGTTATAAGAAACTAAATATTTGTTAGCATCATTCATTACTAAAGTCAAATTTAGTTAATATGTAAAATGACTTAACTTTTTCAAAAGCTGATTTCTTTCGATTTGACAAAAAAAAACTAAAGAAATCACCGTTTGAAAACTATCAACCAAATACAAAAAACATCAACTTTATTGAGGCATGCTACACACGTCCGGGTCCGTCTTAATGCGGCAAAGATGCGCGCCAAAATATACATTAGATTGTGCCGCCGCGCCTGTGCCGTATTAGGCGCCCCAAACATTGCATGCACTCATAAGATTCAAACAAGAATTACCGCCTAAAAATTTCGTTATATTTTTGAAAGAAAAAAAAAATGCATAGGCAAAATCTTCGGACGATATTTCTTGTCGTTAAAAAGATGCTTTGGAAACTATTCTGAAATTGGGTTTTGTAAAATAAAGTTATTTCAATCAATCAGGCGGCCCAGAGTGCACTCTCGTGACAAGATACTATATCATTTTTGGATCTTTACCAGTCGTTACCGATAGTCAGAGGCCCAAAAGTCCGACAACCAGTGCCAAGGGTTATCATATAATCCAGTACTAACAGGGTTGTGAATGTCAGATAGGCAGTCGCTCCATGTAAAATACTGGTATTCAGCTGCATCCGGTTAAACTGGAAGCCAACCGGAAAGACAAGGCAGATGATGAGATGCCATAAGATTAGTCGTAATCTGTGACATAATATAGTGTCACGGTAATGCCCTGAAAGCCGCTGGTCCCTTCCTAACTGGGAATTAATAACTACCGCAATGGGTACTCTCCTTTGCAACTATGTTAGTGATTATAAAAACTGTTTTATAATCATTTCCTTTGAAAAACAGAATTTTAAGTTAAATAATTTCGATTAATTTTTTTGTCATTTTAAGATCTCCTTTAATATATCATAGAATCTTGCAAAAGCTAAGTCAAATCAGATATATTTCTTATTAATTCGTCATAAATACTTTAATTTTTGAATCTAAGCCCTTTATAATCACTAACAAGATCGCTTTACGATCACAGACTCCTTCGCTCCCACAATAACATGATTTGATCAACAAAAATTGCAATATAATCAAAAAGGCTCAGTATATAAACTAGTACAAAAAGATCTTTCACGCCCACTGCTGGGCAAAACATTGTTTGGGGCAAGGAGACCAACATTACCCCACTAAAGAAAAAAAAGAAGACCATAGACTATTTCAATCTACATAAAATACTTTGTCTACAGATATGATTTAGACATAACAGTCTGGATATTTTTGAATGCCTGGCAAGAATATTGGGGCAAATATGGTCAGATCGCCCAGAAACAAAGCAAACAATATAATAGTTGCCCACGAATCTCACATTTAAAACAATAATGCATATTGGAATATGCTTTTTATTTGCAAATTTTTAGTAACATATGTAAGTTGTATTATAGGGGGGTACAGTCAACCCAGTCTTAAAAAGGCGTATCAGATTATATAGTTACTAGGTTGTGGAGGTCAGGTAGGCAGTCGCGCCATGTAAAATACTGGTATTCAGCTGCATTCGGTTAGACTGGAAGCCGACCCCAACATGTTGGGAAAAGGCAGATGATAATAAAAGCTTACTAATCTACCATTATTTAGTCGACTGTATATTACAAATACGTTACCGAAACAATGTTTCATTTTCAACAATTTACTGGAACATTCTTAAAGAAAATTGGAACTGCACAAAAATGCTATTCAAATTCATCATTTGAACTTCATAACATTATTTTCGAGAAAATAACCACTGAATTCTGTTTTGGTGTTAACTTATAATGTCGAATAAACCCGTAAACACACATTTTGTCTTTAAGAGGTACTACACACAATATGTTCAGCTCGGCAAAATTCGGCACCCGGTATACGTTCGTAAAGAGCCACTCGGCATAGATTGTGTCGAGCCGACGAGAACACGATGCAACAATGGTAAATGACGACTTAGTTTATCATTATGTGCGGTAATTGCTACAATTCGACTTTGTTGATAAAAGAATATACTGGGAAATCAAATGTTCGGGCCCGAACAATGTGTATAACACCCCTTACAGGCATGTGTATTACATGCTTATTTACTATCTAAAAAATAATATCTATCAACATTGATTTGACATTTTTATAACGTGGGAAGGCAGATATAAAACTTATGAACACAGAAATTATTACTGAATGTTACTGATATTCATTTTATTTGTAGTTTAAATGCTTAGTAAGATGCCATTATTGACTTGAAGTTATCGATCTAAGCTCGATTACACGTTTTTAGTGCGTGATTTAGTACCTGGACACATGTAAATAGCCACTCGGCTAACAGCTTAACTGATTCAAGTTCACATATTTCAAGTTACTAAATTCGAGTAACACACTGGAAACTTGTAAACATACATAATATGAGATTCCTCATTTTAACTTGAAGTGTTCTTAAAACAGTAGAAATTAACCAGTTTGTACTTTTTCAAGAAACAAACCGATTTCCCTATTTATTATTCTAATATAATAATAATATAAGTGAGATTCTCCCATCGCCCATCTACTCAGAATCACATGCTTACAAACCAAGACTAAAAGACTGGATATATACCTAACAAATACATTTTTACACACGGCAACACCAATCAACTGTGTTGCCAGTAAATTATTTGGCATTGTATAGTAAAAATATTTAGAAGATTTTTTTTAAATTTTTTTTTCAAGTTGCGCTTTTTTTTCGTCGAATCTGGCAACACGTTATGAGTGTTGCCATCTGTGAAAACTGGCAGTCGACGGACAACCGATTGGCTTTAATAATGCCTTTCATGCTGAAATATACATATTATATCATTACGCTGCGTTCGTAGGGTAGGGACGTGAGTAGGGAACTAAAAATACTTCATTTGCACTATTTTAGACAGTGTTTCGCCAAAAGAGGCCAACTTTGTAACAGAAGCTCCCAGAAAACAGATACATATCTATAGATTTTGACATCATTTTGAACAGGATAAGATGAAAAAGGCAGTCGCTCCACGTCAAATTCTAATAGCGACACGGGCCAACCACAACATGCTCGGTGAAAACACTAGTAAATAAGTTATAATATAAATGTATAGACTAGTCTAACATATTAGTAACTTTCTGATATATATTTCGTTACTACCCCCAACACGCCCTATTCAAACGTAACTAACAGAAATATGTCTGTCTCGCTCGCACACTTTTGCGTCACGCACAACCGCTTTTGTTTATATTTTTTATTTATTATAACTAATTACGTCGACGGCTCGTGTATTTATTTATTTTTTAATTTTGTGCTTTACTCCATTAGTTGAGCAAACTAATGGCTTAAAATCAGTCAAAATACTTTTTAAAAAGTTATTTAAAAAAAAAACTCGGGTGTATTTTAACTCTAATTTTACTTATTAAATGAAAACGATACTAATATCACTTTCATTTAGTTTTTTTAAATGAAATTTCGAAATAGGAAACTTTATTTGCTAGAAGCAAAAACATTTTTAAGCTCCCTGTATTATTTTCAAAATAAATTCAATTGCACCGAGAACCAAACACAAAAATCCCGCTTACTTCTTTCTGAGACATTCTGCCTATCGAGTATTTTAAATTAAATTTCGTCCGTCTCCCCTCGTACAGCCGTCGACGCATCTAAGCTAGTCTTACTCGTGTGTCCGGAGTGTGACCGGCATAATACTACAAGTGACAGCCGGCGGCTGTTCCCGCGCCGCCCGCTCGCTCGCCGCGACTCTGGCGCACACGTTCCGTCCTTTACATAAATGTGATGCTTTTGACGTAAATTTATATTTTTGAAGATTCTGTTTCGACTCATAAAGCAATAAATTAAAATGTTTTGACTTAAACTAAGTTAGAGAGCATTCTTGTGCTATTCAGATCAAAATATTTCTTTAGTTTCCGTACTTACACCTATAGCTATAAAAATGATATTTCATCACCTCCGATCACTTTCCACTTAATTTCATACTCAATTTCGAGAGACAAACTAGATATTCCTACGTCGTCGTTGCTTATAATTAATACTTTCTTTGATTTTAAACCCTAATTCTTGATGATAAGGTCGATTTACTAGAAGCGGCGAGCGTAGCGGTCGCACGCGACATCACAGTCAAATAACAGGCTAAGATACCGACGTTGTGACACGCACTGCCAAATATATATATGTTTATATATCGTAATATATATTTAAATACAGCTTAGTCTTAACACAACAAAGTTAGAAAATATACACAGATAATTCTGGATTTGTGACTGGTTCATGGCAATAGGCTCGTGCTCTACTACAAGGGACTTAAACATATCTCGCGAAATTTGGATGTACTATAGATACACCTCTGCTGACTACTGGCGGGACACTGGCGAGATGTGTGTTAAGTTTGACCAGTGACTTGGCTTTTAGTATCTAGAGGTAGTGTGTATATTTCCTTAACATAATTGTCATCAAAACCTAACACAATTACATATAAATCACAAATAGCCAACTTTACATGTGTATTTTATACATACTTTAATCTTTGTATAATTCATAAAAAGATTTGTATGCATTATACAGATAAATGTTTAGGTATAGCTTTTGTGTATTTTACAAGTTTTAAAATATATTGTATAATATAGTTTAAATAAAAGGGTACAATTTACGTAAAATGGCTTGCTTCCATAATTTTGGAAAATCACAGCTTTTGGTGAGGCGACTGATTATTTGCAATAAAATTAAGTATTTAAATAATTCTATCACTGACAAAGAACTAGATTAATTTTGCTTAATTTCTTATCATCCCTAAGTTTTGAAAAGGCAACCATTGTTTTTTTTACAGTACATAAGAACATAACAACTCATACATAAATTACACATCATTTTGAAATTAGCTACCTTTATACATACAGCTCAGTATTAATGTTCGAGTTTTTAATCGAAAATCAACTTATTATACGACAAGTTTCCAAAAACCTGTCAACATATTGACAGCAGATATTCTGAACTCGTAAGTAAATGAATGTAAAGAGAATGGTACCAGTATCAGTCGCCTCATTCAGTGACCGAGTTGTGAACGGCTTAGACAGTGAGTGAACTGAAATGAATTCATTCGCTCTTTAAGATAAGTAATGTAACGTAGTGCGATGTCCGACGTCGGGATATCTGTGAGATGATTTGTTTAGCGCCAACTGAAAGAGTGAAGGTTAATATTGTAGTATTCTGTCTTTGTTCAAAACTTTGGCTAGGTTAGTGAGTCTCAAGCCCGCCATAGACAATAGGTTATGCATATGCACTATTGCCTGTACAGGCATGCATGAACGTGTGTAGGAGAAAACTGTACCTTTTGAAATGGAATTCGGATTTATATGCACATATAAATAGTCAGGCATAACCTAGCGTGCATGGCGAGCATAAGCCACTGAAGGCATGATTTGTCATGCTTAAAGGGAAAAAAGGGAGTAGAGCTTAACTAAAATATATTATAGTGAGGTTCCATATTTGTTTTAAGACGACACGACGAATAATAAATCAAGAATTACAGTTATCTGGAAGCGGATTAACAGCAAGCAGTTAATCCCTCGGCATTCGTAGAACTTTAGCAGTCGTCCCGGGTCTTCAGAACCTCGCTAGTATGACAACCAGTCTCACCAAGGAGCAAGTCTGACAATCGGTCTCACCAAGGAGCGGTCTCACCAAAGAGAAAGTCCGACAACCGGTCTCATCAAGGAGCAAGTCTGACCACCGGTCTCACCAAGGAGCTAGTCTGACCACCAGTCTCACCAAAGAGAAAGTCCGACAAGCGGTCTCACCAAGCAGCAAGTCTGACAAGCGGTCTCACCAAGGAGCAAGTCTGACAATCGGTCTCACCAAAGAGAAAGTCCGACAACCGGTCTCACCAAGGAGCAAGTCCGACAACCGGTCTCACCAAAGAGAAATTCCGACAACCGGTCTCACCAAGGACCAAGTCTGACAATCGGTCTCACCAAGGAGCAAGTCTAACAATCGGTCTCACCAAAGAGAAAGTCCGACAACCGGTCTCACCAAGGAGCAAGTCCGACAACCGCTCACCAAGAGAAAGTCCGACAACCGGTCTCACCAAGGAGCAAGTCCGACAACCGGTCTCAGCAAATCTGACAAACGGTCTCACCAAGGAGCAAGTCTGGCAACCGGTCTCACCAAGGAGCAAGTCTGACAACTGGTCTAACCAAGGAGCAAGTCTGGCAACCAGTCTCACCAAGGAGCAAGTCTGACAACCGGTCTCACCAAGGAGTATTGTGTTACACAGTAACTGAGTTATGTATGTGACCTCTATAACCCAGTTACAGGCATTGTTCATTGGTAAAATACTGGTATTCAGCTGCATCCAGTTAAGACTGGTAGCCGAAAGACGGCAGATGATGAGTGGTTTAACAATGTAGTCAAATTACAGTGTGGTACTTAATTATGAGACAGTGGGGAGAGTACAGTATTCAATCGTAGTTATTCCATTCCTGTGATCCTGATTTGATCATATTTGTCGTCAGACGAAGTCTTGTTTAGAACCTTGAAATAAGAACATAAAGCTAGCTATAAACTCACAGCACTTGATGCGGCTGTATGGCAGCGAGATGCGCGGGCGACGGTGGCACACCGGGCGGCGCGGGCGGCAGCAGTGTCTGCGCCAAGCCCTCAAACCTGCCGCCAGCTTCGAAGCCGTTCTGTATGGAGAGAAGTCAAGTTAGGAGTAGTAGAAGGCGTGGCATTGTGCCTTGTGGTAAGTTAAGAAAAAGATGTTTTCTTTGCAAATCGATGTTTTTATGAATAAATCATTGTAAGATACAGTAGTACAAATTAGGCTATACGGCACACATTATTTTTGCTTTAAAATAACCATCTTGGTTTTGATTAACACTGATAAAAGCCTCGATTAGGTCTTAGAACCCATATATGTACAATAAAGCATTATGTAACGAATATCCATCACTGTGTACACATTCAAGCCATAAAATCGAATTATGTACAAAATACAAAATCTTTGCCACTTTTTTTTGTAAGCATGATAGCATTTCCTCTGCTATTTATCTCAATTTACAAGATTTAAACCAAGCTCATTCGCACCACAAATCCCTACTATCCCTACTTAATATTATAAATGCGAAAGTAACTCTGTCTGGCTGTTACGCTTTCACGTCTAAACCATTGAACTGATTTTAATGAAATTTGGTAGAGATAGAGTTGTCCTTGAGAAAGAACATAGGATAGTTTTTATCACGGACTTTTGAAGAGTTCTCTTGGAAACGCGATATAACCGAACACGACGCGGGCGAAGCCGCGGGCTGAAAACTAGTAACTAAATATGTTTAGCGCTAACCGTCTTTCAAACATCGTCCCATCTCTGTGTCTTCAAACATTTTTAACACAGAAACAAAACAGCGTTTTAGCGCATTGAGTGAGTTTATGGTGCATGCGTGCCTAAACCTTTAAATAAAATTAAACAAAAATCAAATGTATACTCACGGGAATCATGATAGTGGGCCGCAGCGGCTGGATGGAGGGCTGCACGGCGGTCGGGTAGTACGGGTAGTACTGCACCGGGTACCCAATGTAGCCCGGGTACCCGGCCGCAGCCGCGTACATCGCCGCAGCGGGGCTGTACATCTGCTGGGGAAGTAATCGACACTTTCGAATTTTGTTGGCATTTCTATTTAGTCGCTTCTTAGTACCTCTAACACTCTAGGAACATAGCTATTGCTAGTGGTACGTATGCGAACCACTAGCAAACTGTTTTTTACAGTATTAAATTGTTAGAATTCAGTTAAAATGTTTTATTGTGTATGCCAAGGAAGATTTGCAAAAAAATTACCACAGCTGAGACACGGTGGTGGATTATGGCTTCTATCTGTGCAAGTTGGTGGATAGTAATGATGGGCGGATTCTTGTCTTTTTTCCTGGCTTGATTATCTTGCACCAAGATCTCTAACCAGTGAATAAATAAATAAATGTAAAGGAGCTGTGTAGCGCTGTGCTGGACATGGGTATCTATCCCTGAAGCAGCGCGCTACACCCTGTCCTCCACCTTCTGCATCATGTCTGACCCAGTCTCCTTTTTAAGGTCGTCGATCATCTTAAGAGGGGGGCGGGAGCTTCCAACACTACTCTTGCCAATACCAGGTGTCCGCTCAGGACGTTTGCTCCATCAGCTATCGGGCCTTTGACAACCATGGTTAGCTTGCTGCTACTTGGCAAATGGCGCTTTAGCAGAACCAAATTAGGATAAAAATATGAATTACGTTACATTTCGTAAAATGGTCACAAAGTGACAATACATAATATTAACTGCGTCTGTGACCATTTTAACGTGATTCATATTATGATTCGGTCAGTGGGTCGGTAACTCCAGTTCTTCCGGATCTGATCTTTCGAAACTCCGTTATCCATCTAACCACACAAAAAATTCAAAATTTATTGTAACTTACCGGTAGCTGCTGGCTAAGCGCCGGTATAGCCTGATGGTGCTGGAGCTGCTCGTAAGGCGGAGGCGCATACACCCCCCCGGCACCCGCGCCCGCTCCCCCGAACGTTACCCCGTAAGGCGACCCACCGGCCACTGTGCGGTAACAATCTTATTCAGAAAAACAGACATAAAACAGAACATTAATATCAAGAAAATGTAAGTAAAGATTTTGCTTAGTATTCATCATCATGAAGGATATGTACAAACCACTGCTAAAAATCAGCCTTTGAATAGTTCCTATGGCAGCAGATACAATAACCGATGAAGGAATAGTGTTAATCACAACGTTTGTTGGCCATTGATAGCCAGATGGAAAACTTGCAAGCGGGCGCGGTCCTTCACTACCTGCGCGCGCATTGGGCGCGGCTATCTCATCGCCCAATGCGTAATATTGTTTTGCATTGCACACGAAAGGAGCTCTTATCGATGGAATCCTCCTCCTTTTTTTTGAAGTCGTTTAATAAAAATGTGTCGGATTAACATAACCTACCGAAAAGCTTTTGTCAATCTCGTTGCACGTCATTGTAGGAACACTATTATACAGGTCACTTTGAAAGCGAATGTCATTCGTCTAGGCCTCCACCGACCGGTCGGTGTGTCGACAATTGGGGGGAGGCGTACTTATGACCAGTATTAGTCGATATACTAACCTCCATACTGCGGAGCAGCCTGATGCGGCGGCGCCGGCAGGAACGGTCCCTGCGGCGGCTGAGGTTGAGGGTACGCGCCCAGCGGCGGTGTCACTGCAACAACACTCAGCTATAACGGTGACCCACACTACGGTTACACACGCACGGCATACTGATCGACCACATCACAACCTGAACACGACAACACGCGTTCGTAAATTAAAATAAATTGAGCGGGTAGTTTAATTATTTTTTTGACATTTCTAACTTTGACAAATAAATTTCAGATTCTTTTTTTAAATTAAAATACCCATAAATATAAAGTAATGTGATAGTAAGTCAGTGTGTCGCACGCGTAGTCGCGCGGTGGCGCGCCGCAACCCAAGCCCGAGCATTCACGCTTGACGCAGCGGTGTTGCCATGCTTACTTGAATACTGCTATAGTCATACTTCTTTGTTATACTTACCAGGTTTAAGAAAAAAAAAAATGAAAGTCATTGCCGAAGAAATTAAATAAAAAACGATTTTGTCTCGTTTTACATGTCTACGTACGAGGAATGTAAAAAAAGACAAAATAAATAACTAAAAAAACTATAGCAGTACTTTTAGCATGACCAGAACGTGGGTGAAATACAATATAATCCTGAAATATTTCCAAAAAAAAATCTGATCCATCGTTATTAGGCAATTTTATTTTTAGTTTTTTGTTTAACAATTTCACCCACGCAATATTCACATACGTCAGTGTTAACGACAAGCGATGCCCATACAACGCGTTATCACTAAACTGAGCCTTTCAAAAACATTTAACACTAAAAATACCATTCTGAAAGACCCGTCAGTGTGGTGACAACAGTTCGACTCCACAAAAATGAATATCTTTTCTTTTCCTTAAAAAATGTTCATCTTTCCGAGCCAAAGAAAAATACAGTCAATTTGGTAGGCCAAGTTAATGATTCAACACAGTTTGTGAGTGCTGAAAGCCTACCAAATTAGTTATTTACAATGCATTCCTTATTTTTAATGGTCACCCTAGCTGGACTGACTATATGAAGACATTTTTGTAAGAAAAACTCTTAAAATCAACCAACTAATTGTCCATCATTTATTGTAAACGCTGGACAGTTGTCAGAATCCATTTTGTATTACTAAGCTAATATAATCCAAGCAGTACTAAAATCCATATAATCAGTAGATAATTTCAAGCCTTGTGCAGTAACTAGTGTGACCATTCAAACGTCTTTTCATTAAGAAAATTCTTAAATAACAAAACAATCATCACACGATAAGGAACCTTTTAAAAAGTACAATATTTATTTATAATATGACTTTGAACTTTGGCTGTGATATTGACAAAATGGCTGCCCCATTTTGTCAATGTAGGATAACAATAAAGTAACTATGAGAAAAGTATTGTTTCCTTACAATGTTTACTCATATTATACTCCCAGTTTTGTTAGCATGTTTATTATTTTTACCAAGTTCAGAGTCATAAAGTTGATCGCCAAAATAGACGACCAAACGTGTATACATGTGAACATTCCTTGAAATAAAAAAATATATTCATTTGCTATTCATTTACTAACTATTCAACAATTGTACCAAGATTTTTTGTTGATTTTATCACTTTCATATACGATATTTTGCTGTTCAAATCTAAAAAAAGCATTTCGATGCAGGAAAAGCAAAAAAAAACTTATAAATGATATCAGTGCGTTGAAGGACATAGAAACATGCGGTTGTGACAACACAAAGTTCTAAAACAATTTCTAAACATGCAACAACAAACACGACAAAACTACAAAAAAAAACTTATGTAAGTACCTACCTACTGATTAAAGATGCATCATCAAAAACTATTACTAGCAACACTAAAACATCAAACGATAAACAACTAGAAAAGCTTGGAGGAAAAACAAAATTGCAGCAACGCATGCTTGTCACAAATAAAACAGAACTCTGCTGCTAAGAAACAGCAAAATTGTCATATACAGGGATGTTGGAAAACCACAAAAAACTTGGTAACATCCATCACCTAAACATTTATTACTAAATTATAACCTTTACCGAAAAGAATGCTTTTATACTTCAGTTTATTTCTTACTTTCTGTTAAAAATATGCAAACTTTTCAATATGGCTGACACAAAATACTGTCAAATGTTGTAAAAGCTTAATTTAATATTGAATTGCAACAAGCAGGGGGAGTTTACTGCCATAACGTGAGATATAAGAGCAAACTGAAGATCGCTTACGACTGCTGTGAATAAATTTAGTTAATAAAAACTTATTTTGAGCCTCTGGATCCCTGTAAAAGACTCGAAAGAACCGACATAGAGAAGACCAAAAAGAAGTTTGAGAAAAAAATAATAATAAAAAAATGTGGTTCCTATAGAAATGGTGTTGAAACAGATTAAGTCCGTGGTTTAAGTTTAAAGTGTTCTAACCATCCTGTGTTACTTGAGACCCTCACAACTGACATACTTCCCTGTCCTTCAATTAAGCTTATTTTTGCATGCATTGATGCCTGTACCACATTTTAGTGGTAAAGGCAACATTAAACAAATTCACATCACCAGATTTTTCATCAAATATTCACAAAAAAAAAGTTTTATTCTTAAACGAAAAAATTAGTTTTGTTTCTCAATTTTTTCTTATATTTCTGGTGGTATGTATTCGCTAACTTAAATCTATTCACACACGCACTAACAATGTGTCATTCCTGTTAACATATTGACTCAGTGTTGACCTGAAATCCTTTCCTGTTTCAAGCCCATAAGTGGTCAAATAAAATAACAAAATGAGAAAAACCTCGGCAAGGATTAAACGTCGCATTTTAGATAGTGTATCACTAAAAAAAGATACCGAATCTAAAACGTTTGTTAAACATATCGTGTAAATTAAACATACAACTAGAAAAATTGGCAATAACAAAGACAAATTATATTAACAAATTTAAAAAGGGGTGTGTTCGTTAGTGCCAATTTCACCATCACCTTACATTAAAATGTCTACAAACATACATTTGTAAACATTAAAAATGCAAAATAGTAAGTAAATCCAATCATATTTTGTTTTGTAATTTGTTCAGTTACTATTTTACATTTTCGGTTAGTATTAGACACGACCTTAAATATTAATAGACGCGACTTTTACGTTTAAAAACTATATCTTATTTTTATTCTTATCTAAATTATGTAGTAAAAGTCGAATCTAGCTGTCAGTAACAAAAATAGCTAGCTTTATTTGTGCCATTTGTAATAGATTCCAAATTATTTTAAGAATCCAGAACAAACTAAAATAAATGACGGATTTTAGAACATTATACTTATTTTGTATTTTTTTACAAATTCTTTAATGTTTTTGTTTTTATTCGTCATTCATTTTGATAAACATTAATGCTAAATAATTAGCTTAATCTAAATAAGGAAAACGAAAAATAAACCAAAACAAACACAAGACATCCCTATTTAGTAAATTAATAAACAATAGGGAAGCTTAATAACTAATGAGCCAATGGTAGATATTTAATTATTAAAAAAAAAGTAGAAAACATTGTCTCATTGTTATTTAAGGTGCACAAAACTAGCAACAATCATTACTGGTCTTTTTTAATATGTAATTATATTTTTTTACCAAAAAAAATTTAAGAAAAATCCAATTTTACACCAGTAATTATCCCACTTAAAATATAGTGTTAAAAAAAACAATAAAAAAATAAGCTGTAAACTAAAAGTACAGAAAAAAAAATAAAGAAAAAATAATCAGATAGCTAAGACACATATTTTAATTAAATAAAAGAGTCCCATCTTAATATTAAGGAAGCAATTGGAAAAAAACTTCTTTTTTTTATTAGACGGTACTCTGTGACTTAGAACAACTTATTTTTTTAAGACATTGTTAACTAAGAAACCGGACGAGTATTTATGTTTTTTTTTTCAGACACAAATCCTGGACTTTATTCATAACACTATACAAATAGTTTCAAGCCAAAGACATCTACTGTACAGCCAACCATTTAGCTTCATGTCAAACAGTCCACGAGGATTTGTTATTTTTTTTAAAACATTTACTGTTACTACAAAAACATTTATAAGTAAAAAAAATATGTTTCAAACATAGATACTTGTCTGATTTGTATAGAAAAACATAATAGAGACTTGACTGCTGTAATTTACTTCAAGGTTGAGTTTTTATTCAAACTAACTTTCAAAAAGTTTATTTTCAGAAGATGACAGTCTTTCTGACCTTTCCTTATTCAAAATAATCTGAGTGGAAAGATTATTGCCTTGTCTGTTTCCACTAACAAATTTATTTATTTATTTATTTAAACTTCATGTACAATAGTGGTACATAGGCGGACTTAATGCCACAAGGCATTCTCTACCAGTCAACCTTTGGGCTAAATAGGAAACATTGTGACAAATTCATATTTAAATATTACTGCTATGTTGGATTTGGGCTAAATAGGAAACATTGTGACAAATTCATATTTAAATATTACTGCTATGTTGGATTTTCAACATAACAGTAATATTAAGGTACGATAAATGATCATTCAATCCACCCCAGCTCCTCAACAAAGTCTAGCAACGATTCCTTTTGTGCGCTTTTATATATTAAGCTTTATTTTAGGTATTGTGTGTTTATGATAGTTTTGGAGTCCTTTACTGATTACAGCAGACTAGCCCCCAACGAACGGGTTACAATCGAATTAATAACACATACGATCGTCCACACGCCGATACGCACATATCATATATTTGTCTCTCTTTAACTATGTTTCCAAAAAAAAGAAAAATAAAGAAAGAAAAATTCTATATGATTTCATTACATGAGAGCGATTAGTCGACTGCCGCGCGGCGACTGCGGCGGCGGGCCTGCGGCTCCTGTAGAGGGGGGCCGGCAGCTGGGAGGGGGGGAGGGGGTGCGGGTAACTTTGTATTATCATCATGTCTTATGAGCCGCGTAAGAGTCAACGCTGCCTCACGCTGTGCGGGAGAAACCTCACCCTTATCTCTGACTAATTCTAAATGATCAAAGGCCAGTGTGGCTGGAAATCTTAAAAAATAACAAGAAGCGTTCAAAAGGGTATCAAAAGCCAGAACAATGCATTTAAAAAAAAAAATCTTCAATTATTTGATCTCCAACTACACCAGGGTTGTCACCTTATTAGCTCAAAACATTGAGTCATTCATTATTTTTGCAAATGTCAAGTCAACAATATGAATGAGATTTCTCTGCATATCCAAGGTTGGTAATATTGGTTCCAACATTTTTCCCAACTTCAAGACTTTTGACAGTTTTCAGCCAACCTTAGGCCTTAAAATTTTAATATTATATTTTAAATGACACATGTATTTCTGCATACATCCAGTGTCTGATTTCGTAATATACATAGTTATTGTATATTTGGAAACATTATGAACTATGAAGCTTATATTATGGAGTTTGGATGCTAGTTCTGACATTTGTAACGCCACCTAAGGTTATATTTTAATTGATATTCTTTTATGTTGTTTCAATTGATGACAAGATGAACAAACATCTTCAGTCAATAATTTAATGCAAGGTTGTTTGAAGCATTAAGCGATTTTGGTAAACATACATGACTCATATAATCATTTTCTCATTACTAAAAATAACACTGGCCTGCAAAAAAAACCTTTTTTTTTGGTGCGGTTAAAATTAGTTTAGATATTTGGATGTGTTACCTACACATCTTCTTTCTTTCCGATGACTTACCTACAGCTGTCATACTTATATCAGTCCAACATAAACATAAATCATTTATTTGCATAAAACATGGTATACAATGGTGATCTCAATATGTAGTTAAGATAGAACATAGTATGTATTATAGAGCTAGTTTAACAACCCTTATTTTGAACTTTGACTTCAACAAAGTATCACAAGTTTTATATTTTCTACTATTTTGTTGTTTTTATGCTATGGTAAGCTCTTTAAGATGTTGTTTGACCAATGTAGGTGCATTTTGTTGCATATGCGGCGAATATACCTTTCGAGGAATACCGAAAATCCAGAAGAGAACTTGTGAAAAAAACATACTTCGCTTACTTCAACTTACTGCTTTATCAGAGTATTGTGCCTCATTTTGTATGTATAACATGCAGTGAACATTTGAGACAATGGATAAACTGCAAATAGACGTGTATGAAGTTTGGGATACCAACGATTTGGAGAGAAGGGCAAAATCACTTTAACACCTGTTATTTCTGGTTAGGATCTTCGGCATAAATCGAAGCAAACTGACATATCCTGATATACCATCAGCAAATAAAACCTATACCTTCTTCCAAAACTTGGTCTAATGAAACAATTTGTAAAAGCATTAGACAAACAGGGTACATGCTTTCAGTGCCCTTGTGGTGTACAGGGGCACTTACATCTTTAAGTACAAAAAAAAACTCAAGGTTGGAATATTTGATAGTCCTCAAATAAGACAGATAGATGATGAACTTTACAACATCTACAAACGAAACAGAACTCTGCGTAGAGTTCATTTGTCAGTAATAAAAAAAAACTCTGTAATCACATGATAGTAAATTACAAAATTCTTGTAAACCAAATGCTTTTATATTTTCAAAACTTGGGATGTAACATGAGCATTAAAATAATAAAAAATGTTTTTTTTTTTTCAGATAAATTGGTTTATTTAATATCAAATCTAGAGCTGATCCAAAAAACTAAACCCTTTGGAACCAATGAGTAAGGTACTCTCAAAAAGATAAGAAGATCAAAAATAGTGTGCACATTGATGTGCACACAATTATTTTATCATGGCTTGTGCATATTTTTATAAAATTATTTCTGAACTGCTGCTCTCAACTTAGAACAATCAAGGATATTCTTCAGTTACAAGCAGACACATTATTTTGAATAATTAACTATGCAGATTGCAGATGGCTGTTGAATAATTATGTTGATACAGTTGTAGAATTAGTTGACCTAGTTTCGAAAAGGTCAGCAGTGGATAAAATATTTACTCCACAAAATCGATTGAAGACATCAGTTCGATTCACTAGTAGGTTTTTACTACCTTGGTATTTTAATAATGAAATAGGAACAACAGATGTTCGTCTTATTGGCGAATTTTCGCGATATATAGCATCGTAATGTTGAAAGACAATCTCGGCTGCCGTAACGAGGGCTTATGAATCAGTTCTAGTAATGAATGGACCTAAAATTAGAACAAATAGATCCCGCCTTGCAAATCTAAGGGTGGACGACCATCTTGAATTTATCGCGAGTATCGATCTACCGCGCAACTATTTTATATCAATTTTACAGCTAAACCAACGCAAAGTAACCCCCGTCCGACGCAATAATGTCGCGTCCGGGGATTAAATCATTGTTTTAATAGCGAAAACTTCTATTTCAAGGCCCTGCCGTGACGTTACCCATGTCAGAACGTAATATAAGAAAAGAACAAAGAAAATAATAAATCAACAGATTACATACCTTTTTTGTCTGCCATTTATATGATAACTATTTGAGTATTAGTCAAAACTTTAATATTTTGTGTTAGGCTGCGAGAAATACAGGAATTTCGCAATTAAACTTGGACGTAGTCGCAGCAAACGCTTCGCAGGAATCTCGCAACGACAACTAGTGATTTCAACAGTGTTGCCAGTGTGATTTCCCAAAAAAGGACGGTTGTCTTTCTGAAAAGGTACGGTTTTTAACTTCAAGGTACGGTTGCGTCGGGATACTTCTGCAAGAACTAGATCAGTTTTTTTCTTCTTCGATTTGGCTGTCTGCGACCATAGGTTGGAAAAAAAGCGATAGGGAATTGAATATTCAAAGGGATATGGTAAAGTAGAACATTATTACCGATTGCCAATATTGAACAAATTCATTTGTAAATCAATTATAGAATGAAGTAAAGTCGTTAAATTCCTTAATGATGCAATGAATAAAAAAAAAAATTGATAATAATTTATCATAGGAATAATGTAATGAGGAAGTTCAGATATGAAGCGATATTATTCTCTTTATTTAAAGGAACAAAAAGTATTGTTTTATTTTATTGTTTTTAAACAAGTGTGCAAAATTCTGTTGTTTACATACCTGTCAGAAACGTGAAACGAAATTACAATAATTTTGTTTAATTGAATTATAATACCGATAATTTTTTTTTTTTTAATCCGTTTCATAACACTGTATTAATTATTTACAAACTACAAAACTATAATAGAAATAAACATGTACAAGTATAAAAGGGTTACAGGGCATCCAAAAATTCGTCCGCATCGCTGTCAATAGGAAAAGTGCCCAGAAGGCTGGCAGCATTACCACGTTGGATGGCAATGCTGATTCTTTGGCCAAAAAATAGGCCCACCCTCTGGTCACGTGAAGAGTCAACCAACCGCTTGGCGATTTCCCGAAAAACTAGGTGGGCAGTCAGACCCCATGGCCCTAGTGTTTCAACCCCAAACGGCTCAAACACATAACTACCGATTAAATTATTGTATTTGCACCGTTTGAGGTTTTCAGCACCTGCAGCAGCCGCCCCAGCGCAGCCCACTGTGCTAGGAAGATGGGATGGCGCAAGGGTGTCGACGCAAGTTGCGTCCCACACCAAAGGCCTACCCAACTTCCATGGCATTATGGTCATACCATCTGGTCTCTTCCCATCGACGCGTGCCAAGCCATTGGGTTCTAAGACAGCTGGCACCCCGGCGGTGGCAAGAGCACGACGGATGAGATCATTAATGCTAGCGAGCCGCGCAATCCGACCTGCACTCTTACTGCATGAAAGGCCATGGTGTCCGAGGCAGTCAACTGCTTCACCACATTCACAGCGATGTGGAGCCCCACAAGGAGCGCCCAATCGCAAACACGTAGCGAGCCGGAATGTTGTGTCACCTAACATAGTGCCTATATTAGGTGACGGTAGTGCCTGAAGCCAGAGGCCCGACTCCCACTCACCCACAGCCAGTAGGCGGGCACGCTCAGCAGTATTGGTGGACGTATTAATAAGTTTATTCCGTACCAACCTGCAGAGCGGCTCATCCCACTGTCTCTGGGAAAATTTAGATGTAATTTGACATTTTTAGGTCTAAAAAGACTGTACATCGAAGTTCGAATCAATCGCAACTCGAAGAAAAAAAACATCTAGTTCTTGCAGAAGCATTCCGACCCGTACGGTTTTGCTAGAATTTAGAAAAATGCTATAGCCTACTCATATTCTACATTGAAAACCAGTTGTCAAAAAAAAAATTGAAAATAATGTTTTAGGAACTAAGAAAATTCCATTTAAGTAATTTAATTTTAATAAATCACTAGTATAGAAAAGGTACGAAAAAGGTACGGTCTACACTGAGGTACGGTTGTGGTACGATTGTGTGATGAATAGTACGGAAAACCGTACTTTTTGGTACGGTCTGGCAACGCTGGATTTCAATAGTGCTGTCATTGTCAGGCGATCGACTTAAAACTATTTTAGTCGATTTCCGAAGAACAATAACTTTGATTGAGAAACAATTTCTGAAATACTTTTTGGGTTGTTCGAAAGTCACATATAGTACAGGAAAAAAATGTATCCTGCAATACTAAATATTAAAAATGGTTAGACCATAGGCTTCCTGCCTTACTTGTGATTAGAGATTTAAAGTTGTACTTTTGCTTTCACAATTCCCAAATCAAACCTCTGAATTTTTATGCCATAGTCCTAAGCCAAAACCAGGTTAACAATTTAAACAACTAAGTAGAAAATAATAATTTATCTAAAAATAAAAGTGCAATTAACTGATGGACATTTCAGGATATCCCATCAAACCCTGCGACCTACCACTCCATTTAACTCTTCCAACCAGATTCCATTCCGAAAACTATAAATAAAACTATTTACATTTGATCACAGCAACGTCCTTAATTGACCTCGTAAATCTGGTCGTCAATCGATCGATCTTCGGGCGGTGCCATTTGATTACAGGATGACATGCGCGAATTGCAGCGGGTGGGGGCGGTGCATTCAAGGGTGTTATGGATTTTCACTTTACACAGTTTCCAGTAATTTCTTGAATAGGGGAGTTCTTAGGATTGCTATCTACTGAATTAATAAAGTTCCATTTTATGTTATAGGTATTGAGTTAAATTGTGCATGTTGTACAGAGGACTAAATAAAATTGTTGCAGATCACAAGCCAAACGGCCAATGTTTAGGTGTCCTCTTTCATCTTGGTTACATGTTTTAACCAGCAAACATTGTAGCTTTTCTATCCCAACGTGTTTTGCTTTAATATGTTTGCATAATAGGTATAAGAGACATTTCTGCTTCTCATCATTGCGAAGATTTTGTTCTGGACCAAACCTTCTAGTTTCGGAGATATTCAAGGTCAAAGTTCTAACTTTGTCACGCATTTTATTTTAAAAATACTTGTTTTAAATGTTATAACTTTAAATTAAAAATACCTCCATGATTACTATACTATTTAATGCATCCACCAGCACAATCTTTTCAGTGCAGTACATTGAGCGTTACCTTAAACCGTAATTTTTTATACTAAAAAAAAAGTCGTTTCAGCAATAATTTTTACGCAGTGTTACTTAGTTTGATGTACTGAGTGTTTGGTTGACGGCTGCGTTATGGGTCCTTTTACACCCTGTATATTTAGTTGTGCTGCACGGCTGTGCCGAAACAAGACGAGCCGAACACACATATTAGGCTCGGGCTGCTTTTGAAGGCTGAAGGGGACTGCAAAAGAATAATCAACCAAGGCAGGTAGTAGTACGCGATCTCTGCAGGAACCCGATCACTTATATGGTTAACCAGTGTAGTACACCGGTCACACTTAGCGAGTCATAACTTAATGTCTGAGTTACAACGCGTTGTTGGATTCCCAAGGGTCGTCTCAGCCCTGGTAGTTGTAAATCACAACACGCTTTAGGTGTCGCCTCGTGTAAGTGAAGAGAGAGAGAAATGGTAGTAAAGTATGATTGTAAAATCTTAAACCAGACGCAGACGCACGAGCGCGGGGTGTAAATGTAATTGTAATTGCGTCGATTTTAAAAACACTCGTTTTACATAAAATATTTTCATACATTTTAAGAATTTATTCTTATCTATGGATGATACTGATTGTGCTTGTTGCAAACTTTTTAACGATAATTGTATTTTTTGATTGGAAGGGACTACTAAGTACTACTACTAACTATAGGATAATTGTGTTGACGATGGGAATTTTTTGTCCGGACGTCATTTGTGAGGTTCTAGCTAGGTATAACTAAAAGAGACGACGTTATGGTATAAAAATTCATTTATTAAATACAACTTTTAATACTATTTCACTTTCTTAATGCTTACAAACTAGTCAGAGATTTATATATTAGAAAACAATGTCCACTTTCCGCCGCATCTGTAACAAAACGAAATATAATTAATTTATCATTAGATTAGCTGTGCTCCGCGGTTTCTATTTAATATTAACATAATTTCTCATAGGGCTATCAAATAGAAATTCTATTTATTTATTTTTGCAAACCTGTCACCAATACTTTCTAAACAACCGAACAGTCAGAGCGTAAGCTCCCAGAAGATGTAGTCGCAGCCTAAAATTTAAACCGATTCAAAAATCAACCCAACTAAACGCGGCGGGGCCTTGGAGCGAGCGAGGCGAGCGATTAGTTCGCTGGACCCCGCCATCTCCTTCGTGTTAGGTTACTTTAAACACTGCAGACAGAAATAGGAGCCCCGAGTAGCGGGGCTACGTCGACTACGTCTTATTACATCATTTTGATATTTACCTTGACGTTGATTTTATTCGTGTTTTATATGTTTTATTCACAGAGAGCATTCGTTTTTATATATTTCCTAGTATTACCTCGGAATTACAGACAATTCCTAGGAAATACATACATTTCACAGGAAATGTGTATGTTAAAGGAATATAACGTGTGTAATAAGTTAGTTGAGTTACCTGCAAGCCGACAGGAACCTTGCGTCGTAGGCGCCCTGCAGCGGATGCTTGTTGGGCTGCGAGGCCGCCAGCGCGCGCGAGCCGCAGCGCCCGCACTGCCGCCAGCGCGCCGGCCGCAGCCCGCCGCCGATGTACATGTACCTGCCAGATACATTCTTATCTATGAATATTTCACCCATCTCATGATGCGGTTGACGGTTTAAGTACCGATACACATAAACGCGTTGTGGCGCTGCACCGCTAAAATCAGCGTCCCGTGGGTACATTACACGGTTCACGGTACACATGGTGTACTTTAACATGATGAATAAGAAGATGTTGAATAAGATCTGTTTATATACCTAATAGGCGCCGCAACGCATTTATGTATGTCGGCCCTGACACAATTTATTTCACTCGAAAACTTTATCATTTTCAAGTTCAGCAAAGGTTTCACCAGAAGGAAAAATAAATGCTGCTATGCAAGCATAGAAAACTATGTACCTAATGCAGCTGTTTCCTACAGAAGTGCAATATCTAGACAGTCGAAATGTAGGAAAGAGTATTTTGTTTTAACCGATGAATAATTACTATGTTAAAATCATGCACTGTATTCAAGGTAACAGCAGCTTGGTCGTGGTTGTCTCGTACAGCCGGTACCGGGTACGCTTACCGTATGGCGTCCATGGTGATGGAGGGCGTGGTCTCACACTGCGCGTACGGCGGCGGCTCGGGATTGTATCGCAATGCTTCTGGTTCTACACCGTACTCCAACTAGTAACAGATAAAAGGTTTATTAATTAATGTTTTTGCATTGTCGTTGTATGTCCCGTCTTTTCGGTATGTATTGTACAAGTTAGGTAGCAAAACTCCGCAGTGTTGAGGGGTGATTGACCCAGACAAGACATAATTATTATTTTTATATGATTTTGTTTGGAACCAGTCTTGGCTTTCAATATTGCTAGTTTTCTTAATGTGACATTAAAAATATATAGTTCACTCACTAACTATTCGATTAATTTGCTTTGACATTTTATTTAGCATTTTTATGTCAAATAAAGTGTGGTTTGACACTTTATTTAGGATTAGGCGATTATTGTGATGTTGGAGATCACTGATGCTGCAACAATTTTTTTTTAATGAGTTGGCGGCAAGTCGGCAATTTTCTATTATTTCCGACATGTTCTGAGCATTTAGCCCTGAAAATTAAGCAGTTGTTTCGGGAATGTCGTAAAGCAGCCATCAAGCATAACTTCAAGTTCGTGTGGGTCAGGAACGGCATTTTATTTTTTGTCTGTCTTTCGATCTGTCTGTTTGTTCTGGATATTGACGGCACTTTTACTGGCAGATAGCTGACGTTATAAGCAGTAACTTAGACGACTTTTATTTTAGAAAAATGATTAGGTTTCCGTGCAAAAAAATTAAAACCCTTGGTGTCCTCTGAGGACACTAGTAGTACTGACATAGAGCGGCCACTGCTGCGCGTGCGGCGCGGCGACGCTGCAGCGCGGCAGCGCCTCCCACACGCGCGCGCCCGTCCACTGCGTGCTCAGCAGCGCGCACTCCTCTGAGGACGCTAGTAGTACTCACATAGAGCGGCCACTGCTGCGCGTGCGGCGCGGCGACGCTGCAGCGCGGCAGCGCCTCCCACACGCGCGCGCCCGTCCACTGCGTGCTCAGCAGCGCGCACTCCTCTGAGGACGCTAGTAGTACTCACATAGAGCGGCCACTGCTGCGCGTGCGGCGCGGCGACGCTGCAGCGCGGCAGCGCCTCCCACACGCGCGCGCCCGTCCACTGCGTGCTCAGCAGCGCGCACTCCTCTGAGGACGCTAGTAGTACTCACATAGAGCGGCCACTGCTGCGCGTGCGGCGCGGCGACGCTGCAGCGCGGCAGCGCCTCCCACACGCGCGCGCCCGTCCACTGCGTGCTCAGCAGCGCGCACTCCTCTGAGGACGCTAGTAGTACTCACATAGAGCGGCCACTGCTGCGCGTGCGGCGCGGCGACGCTGCAGCGCGGCAGCGCCTCCCACACGCGCGCGCCCGTCCACTGCGTGCTCAGCAGCGCGCACTCCTCTGAGGACGCTAGTAGTACTCACATAGAGCGGCCACTGCTGCGCGTGCGGCGCGGCGACGCTGCAGCGCGGCAGCGCCTCCCACACGCGCGCGCCCGTCCACTGCGTGCTCAGCAGCGCGCACTCCTCTGAGGACGCTAGTAGTACTCACATAGAGCGGCCACTGCTGCGCGTGCGGCGCGGCGACGCTGCAGCGCGGCAGCGCCTCCCACACGCGCGCGCCCGTCCACTGCGTGCTCAGCAGCGCGCACTCCTCTGAGGACGCTAGTAGTACTCACATAGAGCGGCCACTGCTGCGCGTGCGGCGCGGCGACGCTGCAGCGCGGCAGCGCCTCCCACACGCGCGCGCCCGTCCACTGCGTGCTCAGCAGCGCGCACTCCTCTGAGGACACACAACATATCAAACATCAGCTGTGGCACGCAGTTTCTCACCGTTGTTCAGCTTCTCAGGGTCCTAGCGTGATATTATATAGCCTACTAGTTTATTCCCGTGGCTTCTCCCGCGTGTATTCGGTAATTGTACCACGGGATCATACTATATGGATAAAAAAGTGACTTCTTAATTCAGGTTATAAACTATTCATCCAAATCCAGAAGTAACAGTAACACAGTACCGATGAGCTCCTGCTTGGGCGCCTGCGCGGCCGCCAGCCTGGCCAGCGGCCGCGACAGCGCCTCGGCCGCGCGCCCCGCTCCCCGCGCCACGCCCGCCAGCTTGCGCAGCAGTAACAGTAACAGTAACACAGTACCGATGAGCTCCTGCTTGGGCGCCTGCGCGGCCGCCAGCCTGGCCAGCGGCCGCGACAGCGCCTCGGCCGCGCGCCCCGCTCCCCGCGCCACGCCCGCCAGCTTGCGCAGCAGTAACAGTAACAGTAACACAGTACCGATGAGCTCCTGCTTGGGCGCCTGCGCGGCCGCCAGCCTGGCCAGCGGCCGCGACAGCGCCTCGGCCGCGCGCCCCGCTCCCCGCGCCACGCCCGCCAGCTTGCGCAGCAGTAACAGTAACAGTAACACAGTACCGATGAGCTCCTGCTTGGGCGCCTGCGCGGCCGCCAGCCTGGCCAGCGGCCGCGACAGCGCCTCGGCCGCGCGCCCCGCTCCCCGCGCCACGCCCGCCAGCTTGCGCAGCAGTAACAGTAACAGTAACACAGTACCGATGAGCTCCTGCTTGGGCGCCTGCGCGGCCGCCAGCCTGGCCAGCGGCCGCGACAGCGCCTCGGCCGCGCGCCCCGCTCCCCGCGCCACGCCCGCCAGCTTGCGCAGCAGTAACAGTAACAGTAACACAGTACCGATGAGCTCCTGCTTGGGCGCCTGCGCGGCCGCCAGCCTGGCCAGCGGCCGCGACAGCGCCTCGGCCGCGCGCCCCGCTCCCCGCGCCACGCCCGCCAGCTTGCGCAGCAGTAACAGTAACAGTAACACAGTACCGATGAGCTCCTGCTTGGGCGCCTGCGCGGCCGCCAGCCTGGCCAGCGGCCGCGACAGCGCCTCGGCCGCGCGCCCCGCTCCCCGCGCCACGCCCGCCAGCTTGCGCAGCAGTAACAGTAACAGTAACACAGTACCGATGAGCTCCTGCTTGGGCGCCTGCGCGGCCGCCAGCCTGGCCAGCGGCCGCGACAGCGCCTCGGCCGCGCGCCCCGCTCCCCGCGCCACGCCCGCCAGCTTGCGCAGCAGTAACAGTAACAGTAACACAGTACCGATGAGCTCCTGCTTGGGCGCCTGCGCGGCCGCCAGCCTGGCCAGCGGCCGCGACAGCGCCTCGGCCGCGCGCCCCGCTCCCCGCGCCACGCCCGCCAGCTTGCGCAGCAGTAACAGTAACAGTAACACAGTACCGATGAGCTCCTGCTTGGGCGCCTGCGCGGCCGCCAGCCTGGCCAGCGGCCGCGACAGCGCCTCGGCCGCGCGCCCCGCTCCCCGCGCCACGCCCGCCAGCTTGCGCAGCAGTAACAGTAACAGTAACACAGTACCGATGAGCTCCTGCTTGGGCGCCTGCGCGGCCGCCAGCCTGGCCAGCGGCCGCGACAGCGCCTCGGCCGCGCGCCCCGCTCCCCGCGCCACGCCCGCCAGCTTGCACAGCAGTAACAGTAACAGTAACACAGTACCGATGAGCTCCTGCTTGGGCGCCTGCGCGGCCGCCAGCCTGGCCAGCGGCCGCGACAGCGCCTCGGCCGCGCGCCCCGCTCCCCGCGCCACGCCCGCCAGCTTGCGCAGCAGTAACAGTAACAGTAACACAGTACCGATGAGCTCCTGCTTGGGCGCCTGCGCGGCCGCCAGCCTGGCCAGCGGCCGCGACAGCGCCTCGGCCGCGCGCCCCGCTCCCCGCGCCACGCCCGCCAGCTTGCGCAGCAGTAACAGTAACAGTAACACAGTACCGATGAGCTCCTGCTTGGGCGCCTGCGCGGCCGCCAGCCTGGCCAGCGGCCGCGACAGCGCCTCGGCCGCGCGCCCCGCTCCCCGCGCCACGCCCGCCAGCTTGCGCAGCAGTAACAGTAACAGTAACACAGTACCGATGAGCTCCTGCTTGGGCGCCTGCGCGGCCGCCAGCCTGGCCAGCGGCCGCGACAGCGCCTCGGCCGCGCGCCCCGCTCCCCGCGCCACGCCCGCCAGCTTGCGCAGCAGTAACAGTAACAGTAACACAGTACCGATGAGCTCCTGCTTGGGCGCCTGCGCGGCCGCCAGCCTGGCCAGCGGCCGCGACAGCGCCTCGGCCGCGCGCCCCGCTCCCCGCGCCACGCCCGCCAGCTTGCGCAGCAGTAACAGTAACAGTAACACAGTACCGATGAGCTCCTGCTTGGGCGCCTGCGCGGCCGCCAGCCTGGCCAGCGGCCGCGACAGCGCCTCGGCCGCGCGCCCCGCTCCCCGCGCCACGCCCGCCAGCTTGCGCAGCAGTAACAGTAACAGTAACACAGTACCGATGAGCTCCTGCTTGGGCGCCTGCGCGGCCGCCAGCCTGGCCAGCGGCCGCGACAGCGCCTCGGCCGCGCGCCCCGCTCCCCGCGCCACGCCCGCCAGCTTGCGCAGCAGTAACAGTAACAGTAACACAGTACCGATGAGCTCCTGCTTGGGCGCCTGCGCGGCCGCCAGCCTGGCCAGCGGCCGCGACAGCGCCTCGGCCGCGCGCCCCGCTCCCCGCGCCACGCCCGCCAGCTTGCGCAGCAGTAACAGTAACAGTAACACAGTACCGATGAGCTCCTGCTTGGGCGCCTGCGCGGCCGCCAGCCTGGCCAGCGGCCGCGACAGCGCCTCGGCCGCGCGCCCCGCTCCCCGCGCCACGCCCGCCAGCTTGCGCAGCAGTAACAGTAACAGTAACACAGTACCGATGAGCTCCTGCTTGGGCGCCTGCGCGGCCGCCAGCCTGGCCAGCGGCCGCGACAGCGCCTCGGCCGCGCGCCCCGCTCCCCGCGCCACGCCCGCCAGCTTGCGCAGCAGTAACAGTAACAGTAACACAGTACCGATGAGCTCCTGCTTGGGCGCCTGCGCGGCCGCCAGCCTGGCCAGCGGCCGCGACAGCGCCTCGGCCGCGCGCCCCGCTCCCCGCGCCACGCCCGCCAGCTTGCGCAGCAGTAACAGTAACAGTAACACAGTACCGATGAGCTCCTGCTTGGGCGCCTGCGCGGCCGCCAGCCTGGCCAGCGGCCGCGACAGCGCCTCGGCCGCGCGCCCCGCTCCCCGCGCCACGCCCGCCAGCTTGCGCAGCAGTAACAGTAACAGTAACACAGTACCGATGAGCTCCTGCTTGGGCGCCTGCGCGGCCGCCAGCCTGGCCAGCGGCCGCGACAGCGCCTCGGCCGCGCGCCCCGCTCCCCGCGCCACGCCCGCCAGCTTGCGCAGCAGCGTGACGGCGGCGCTGTCCGTCCACAGCGTGTACTGCGGCGGGTGCAGCGCGGGCTGCTGGTGCTGGTAGGCGAGGGACAGGAGCGCGGTGAGGCCGATGTCCAGTGACCGCTGTAGAGACAGGCGGAGGGGCTGGAGGGAGGTCGCTTCGGTCAACGCTTCGGGCTTCGCTTCTATGGCTAGGAGGCTCTGTAACATAGCGTTATGGCATGAGGCGTGACCGGAGGAAGCGACAAGCAAAAAAGTTAGTTTTCATGGTATCCTCATCATCTGCCTAGCCTTTACCCAACTATGTAGGAGTCGGCTTTCTGTCTTACCAGATGTAGCGGTTTGTCATAGTATATTAATCAATTTTATGATAAAACCGATTGGCCGAAAAATGCAAAAAAAAAGCATTTTTGCGAACTTGGACTTTGAAATTTTTTTTTTTCAGATTTGGAACTGATATGTATCCTAACATTCGTACCAATTTCAGCTCATAGCAATCATCCGCATAGAGCTGAAATTGTTACGAATGATGGGAACACCATTATACATGAAATACAAAAAGTCCCTATCGGTCCCAAATCTGCAAAAAATATATTCAAGGTCAAAGTTCGCAAAAATGGGTTTTTTGCATTTTACAGCAAAACATCATGAAAATATTTCAGACAAAAATTGTAGATCATGCAACTAGCTATAATGAATTGGTCTTACACTTTTTTCTTAAGACTCATCCGAGATACAGCGATTCAAAAAATTGTTAAACTTGTGTCCTTCCTAATATACCGATACCTCACCGTGTATTTGGCGCGGTTTTTTTCACAAAAAGAAGAATGTGCTCAGGTCTTAAGATGATGAAGAAGATTAACCTACACACATTAACCTAGCCTAGAATTTACTAAATATTCTGAAAAATTGGATGCCGGATTCAGCACCCACCCGGCCGCAAAATTATGCAAATGTAGAAACTGCGAAAATCAACACGCAACCCAAACATCAATACTCGACACGTGTTGTGTGTAGCCAGTCGCTCCATGTAACGTGTTGGTCAACTGCATCCGGTTAGAGTGGAAGCCGATTCCAAAACTTCCGTGAGAAAAGGCAGGCAGATATGATTCTCACCTTATCATGCTCATGAGTGTGGTATGATCTTTAAGTATGGCCGCGAGCAGAGCGAAATAAGCATGCAACATGCTATCCAAACCTCAAAATGTGTTCCGCCCTCCAGTGTGTGTGTGAGCTATGTTCAGCTTAGGTTTAGACATACTCCTACCGCCACGTTCACGTCCTGGTCCACCTGGTGACCCATCCATGGACTGACTTCAACAAGTGGGCGGTAGTATCCTTTGTATTACGATTTACGCCGCGCGGCTCCTCTCGCGCGCCGCTATACTAGATAACCGGTACAGGTAAAGATATTCTGAACCTAGTACTCGCAAATACCGCCGTCTACGACACCTGCAGGCTTCCGATTATCGTGCTTATGGCTAAATAACAACAGCTGCACAGGTCGATCTTATAGATTATGCACCACATGTCGAGGTCAGTCCGTGGACGGGTGTCCACCCATTACATATTACCCCTCCGTGTCTCGGAAAGCACGTTAAGCCGGGCTGTCATTTGTAAATGTTTGACAGTTGTCACAGGTAGCCGAAGCCCGAAAGTGTAACAACCAGCCTTACCAGAAGAAGCCGGTAGCTGATGTTCCTCACCTTATCATGTTCATGGGTGTGGTCATCAAGTATGGCGGCGAGAGGGGCGGCGTCAGGCTTGTCGTCAGGTCGTAGTGCTAACGAGACCGCCGCCCATGACGCCTGCAGGCTTTGGAGGCATGTCAGCCAGGATAGGCTGGTCTGAGCCGACGGGATCAGTCTGGAGAAGACAATTTATTATAACAGTTACACTGTCTGTAACTCAAACCATTTAATTGCAACTAGCTTTTGCCCGCGGCATCGCTCGCGTTAATTTAGAATTTGACAATCAATTCGGGTTGTACTCTGTTTGTAATAATATAATTCGCACACAGCGAGTGCATGACATTAAATACCTAAAATAGCGCTCGCCGCTTCTGTTCGGGAAAGTCTTAGACTGAGTTGTGCCGGTTGACAGCAACTTGTCAAACGATTATAGATTACTTGTGTATGATAACTTGGGAGCATGGCAGTTGAGTTTGAGCACACGTCGAGTGAAAACGTGTTAATTGTACTCAGAAAGTGTCATCAGTGTTAGTAAAGTGATTATAAAGTTGTACAGATTTTGCTTGTTATGCAACCTTAAAGCGGATTCCACTATCCTCCATAAAAAATAAAAATATAATTAAAAATTAAAGGGGGCTCCCCTACTACGATGGAACGGAACCCTTCATGCACGAGTCCGACTCGCACTTGGCCGATTTTTGAGCAACTAATAAGTAAAGAAAATGTGACTTTCCAAAATTGACGAAAAATGCCACATTTTTACAGTCATTTGAGATTTGAGAACTACCAGACAAATTCGAAAAGTTTTTAACATAAAGAAATTTATAGGAACCTAGACATACTCTTTCTTAAAATATTAATATCAAAAATAATTGAATCGACTCAGTTTTCGAGGAGAGACAAAAGGGGAATACGAAACGTCGATCTCGATCGTCTCCGTCTGAGCTGCAGCTGTCCCTATCGCACTCTACGGCGGCAGGCTTGACACAGCGCGACGGCAATAGTTTCTTCAAATACCTATTTTTCAAATACCTTAACATAACTGGCGAATCGTGGGTGTACTATAGTAACACTTTTGCCCAATCCTTCGGGATTTACAGGCGTCATATAGCGTAGACATACCTGCACAGTGCAATCCTGAGTTTCAACCAGCTATGGAAGTAGTACTGTTGGAATGCCGCCGGCTGACGCTGGAATGAGTCTGTTAATCTGGAAGTGGATTAAGACAGTTGTTACATACATGCAAACATAAACTCACGTATTTTCGCATGGGGGTAGGCGGAAGCTACAGAGTACTGCTACGATGCTTGCTCACTCCGTTTGCTTGGTCCACTAGTCGAGTACAGTTAGATAGTGAAGTGGAACGAAGTTTATAGTGGTCGGATTTCCATGGAGCTTTGAGTTCCTAGAGGTATGGAGCAAAAAAGTTAAAAACAATTTCGTTTTTTTAAATGTCCTTTAGTTTTTTTTTCGTTTTTAGGGTTCCGTACCCAAAGGGTAAAACGGGACCCTATTACTAAGACTTCGCTGTCTGTCTGTCTGTCTCCAGGCTGTATCTCATAAACCGTGATAGCTAGAAAGCTGAAATTTTCACAAATGATGTATTACTATTGCCGCTATAACAACAAATACTAAAAATTAAAAAAAAAAATATTAAGGGGGGCTCCCATACAACAGATATGATTTTTTTGCCGTTTTTATAGATAATGGTACGGAACCCTTCGTGCGCGAGTCCGACCCGCACTTGGCCGGTTTTTATTAAGTAACTTGAAATTCGCTGAGGCTCGCACTGAAGGCTCCCACGCGAAAATGAGAAAGAAAGCGGCATCCTCCTACAGCATCTAACCTTTTGAAAGTGATCGCTGCCAGACCGCACTGCCCCTTCCAGACACACTGGGAGGGCACAGTCATAGCTCTGAATAAATCGATAAATTGTCAACACTAACAATACTAACCTATTTACTGAAACACCTTTGTTACTGACACTAAAATACTAACAAAACCATGGTGTTCGCGCAAAACGCCTACTAAACTCTTCATAGCACTGGTGCAACTACGTGTGTCTCAGCTATTACTTTTTTTCTTAACTTATCAAATTGAATTAACCGTCTACCGACAATTTTTACGTTTATTAATAGATATAATTTTACTGAGGAGTCAAGTCGTTTTTCTTTATATCTCCCACTGAAAATACCTGATGAAATCCCGCACATGGTCCTTCGAGCCTGGATTGGAAGATTTCACGTTGGAAAACTTCGATCAGCTATTAAAATAAGGATTTCAAGAGAATTGGTGGATAACTCGTAATTACAAGCGAAGTTGGTTGTGTGACTTTCATTTGCTGCGTCATTGCGAAGATTTGGAATTTTCCGTGGTCTGGATAATCGTAATCATCATAAGTTCCACCCAACACTCTATTATCAGGTAGTATTTAGTGGTAATTAGCCGTTTAAACCAGGTTAGTACAGTCATTTAAACCTAATCATTGTAAAACTTGAATTTGCAGAACCCTATCAGTGCTTACAAATTGTTATAATTGCTCAGACTTTATTGTGTTAATCACAGTTATTTTGTACCTTTTAAAGAGTAGCTATAACAATAGCTGCATTATTATAACTTTATTAGGTAGGTAACAGTTACTGAGTCATTTATTCATGTAGAAGGTAATCACATTAAAAGTTAGGTAGGTTCATAATTGCATTGTGTTATTATAATATAAAGTAGTTACTTAGGTTTTGTACTGATTTTGTTATTGTTAAAACATATGTGAGTTAATTATTATAATTAAAAGTACACAATTAACAATAAAGTTAGCATTCGTAATTTTTGTATGTAGGGAGTGTAGGTACTTACAGGCAGTAGATATCGTTACAATTGTAGACGCTGTTAAAACTTTAATTGTATACATTCCAGGTTGACTGCACCAGCTTACGCAATGCCAGAGGATAAGGAGCTCATTAGAAAAAGGGCGAGTTACAAGGGAAGGGTAACAGTATTCTTGAATTATTTGAATTCATTAAAACCTTCTTTAAGTCCGTCTGAGATTAACGAGTTGCAATTGCGTTTAAATAAACTTGAGTCATTGTACGACCAATATGATGAGGTGCAATTAGCACTGGAATGCAGTACTGATAATTTGGATGGCCAAATGTTAGAACGTAGCGAGTTTGAGTCTCTTTATTATAAAACCCTAACTGAAACTCAGAAAGTGATCGATGATTATAAGAAAAGGGATCCAATTGATAGTGAGGTAAGTGCACGTTCTAATAATCACAGTTTTGTTAAATTACCGACTATTCAGTTACCGAAATTCAGCGGTTCTTACGTCAATTGGTTGGAATTTCACGATACATTTATCAGCCTTATTCACTCCAATGACGAGATAAACGACATAAATAAATTCCATTATTTGAGGTCATCACTAGAAGGTTCTGCTGCAGTGGTGATAAACTCAATTCAGTTTTCTGCCGCTAATTATTCAGTCGCTTGGAAATTACTCTGTGACCGGTTTGACAATAAACATCTGTTGATTCAACACCATGTTTCAGCATTATTTGATATTGAGACGATCAGTAAGGAATCTTCAGTGAATTTAAAAGCTTTAATCGATCAAATTAATAAAAACTTGCGTGCTTTGGAATCCCTTGGCGAACCTGTTAATTCCTGGGATACTTTACTCATTCACGTAATAAGATTCAAGTTGGACAGTAAAACTTACCGTGAATGGGAAGAGTATAAGGGTCGCTTGGACAAGGATTTCGAGATTACGTTCACTGTGTTGCTCACATTCATTAAGAAGCGTGCTGAATTACTTGAAACATTAGAAATGTCAACTGATAAACATTCACACTCGTAAACATTCTAATGTTAGGACAATGGTAATACAGGATTCCAATAATAAAATAGACAAGAATAATCAGGTGAATAATAGTTCTTCAAAGCCTAAGAGTTGTGTTAAATGTAACGGTGAGCACAAATTAAGCAGTTGTCCTCAATTTTTGGCGTTGAGTAATGAAGCACGGTTACAATTGCTACCTAAATATAAGATTTGTTTTAATTGTTTGTCTTCAGGACATTACGCTAATAACTGTAAACAGGCAAGTTGCAAAATATGTCGGCGCAAGCACCACACTCTGGTGCATGTCGCAGATCATTCGAAGAAGTCAGACTTGGCTACTACTTCTGCTAACAGTGATGATGCGACCAGTGCCCCTGCCCCGTCAGCTTCTAGTACAGGCTTGTCCCTTTCTGCGAGTGTTGAACGTGGTGACGTATTGCTATCCACGGCGTTAATTAAGATCATAGGTAAAAACGGCCAGCAATACGTTATTCGTGCTGTGCTTGATAGCGGCAGCACATCATGTCTAATTACTGACAGACTGTACTATCAACTAGGTTTAACTGCCAATACTGTGAACAACTCCATAATAGGTATTAATAATTCATCCTCTCATATCAATAAAATGTGTCTTGTTTCAATAAAATCTTTAGATGATAACTTTTCCATTAAAATTAATTGTTTTGTTCTACCTTCAATTACCGATAACATTCCGAGTAGACATGTCGACTTGTTAAAATTAAAAATACCATCTAATATTTGTCTGGCTGACCCTAACTTTTACTCGCCGGCACCAATAGATATGTTGCTCGGTGCTGACATCTTTTGGGACTTATTGGGATCACAAAGAATTAAATTAGGAGATGGACAACCTATTCTTTGTGAAACTAGACTGGGATGGCTGGTTTCAGGCCCAACTAAAATTAGTAATGCTTCGAAGCCAACAAAAATGGTAAAATGTAATTTTACAAAGATTATTTCTGACAGTAATGATGAATTAAATAATTGTATAGATCATCAACTCACAAAGTTTTGGCAGTTGGAAGAGGTCTGTACTACATCAGTGTATTCGCAAGAAGAGAAACTGTGCGAGGAGCATTTTATAAACAATACTACACGTTTGGAGAACGGGCAATTTTGTGTTCGAATTCCACTGAAATGTTCCCCGGATATGTTAGGTGAATCCCTTCTAAGGGCTAAACATTGTTTTTCTTCTTTAGAGCGTAGGTTTAAAAGACAGCCTCTACTGTCTAAGATGTACAAAGAGTTCATGGCAGAGTACGAAAGTCTAGGGCATATGTCGAAATGTAGAAATGTTGAACATTCTGCTCACTACCTCCCACATCACGGAGTTTTGCGTGATAGCAGTATCACTACTAAATTAAGAGTGGTTTTTAATGCCAGTAGCGCCACTACTGCAGGTACTTCTTTTAATAATATACAGATGACCGGACCTGTAGTACAGGATGATCTTTTATCGATATTATTACGTTTTAGACAACATAAATATATTATTGCTGCCGACGTGGAGAAAATGTACCGGCAGATAGTGGTTCATCCAAATGACAGACATCTCCAAAAAATCGTCTGGCGTGATGACCCGTTAATTCAGTTGCAAACGTACCAGCTTAATACCGTGTGACGTACGGTACGGCCAGCGCTCCGTTCCTTGCAACGAGGTGTATAAAACAGTTAGGTTTAGAGTGCGTTGATGAAAGGGCTGCTGAGGTCATACTACGCGACTTCTATGTCGACGATTTGCTGACGGGAGGAGATGATTTTAATGAAGTAAAAGATCTGCGTCATAAAGTAACTTCTACTCTTGCTTCAGCTAGAATGAACCTAAGAAAGTGGAAATCCAATGACATGCGTTTGGTTATTGGTTCTGACTGTCCCCAATCTTCATTCGATTTGAATATTGGCGGATCTGAGTCTACCAAAACCTTAGGTTTGGGTTGGCAATCACAATCAGATCAACTTTGTTTTCCCATTAATCAGCCAATTATTTGTAGCTATACTAAACGTGACATGCTTTCGATTATATCACAAATTTTTGATCCTTCGGGGCTTCTAGCTCCATGTATTATAGTGATGAAGATGTTACTCCAAAAACTATGGGTACATAAACTGTCATGGGATGAACAGCTATCGCCGGACATTAGGAAGATCTGGACTGAATTAGTTAGGAATTTACCAAAATTAAATGAAATTTATATTCCACGTCGTGTTTTAATTGATTCAATGGACTTTTTAGAGTTTCATGTTTTCACTGATGCGTCGGAACGAGCATACGGAGCATGCTTATACGTTCGCAGTGTCAACAATGAACATCAAGTGTTGGTACGTTTATTATTAGCAAAGAGTCGTGTTGCCCCTCTGAAACCAACCACCATTCCCAGACTTGAGCTTTGCGGTGCTCTGGTCGGAGTTAGAATTTATGAAAAGGTGGTCGCATCATTACGCTTAAAAACTAGACCGCGTACATTCTTTTGGACAGACTCCGCTGTCGTCCTAGGATGGCTTAAAATGTTGCCAAATAAGCTGCAGCCTTTCGTTCGAAACAGAGTTGCAGACATTTTAGAGAAGACTGGCAACTGTGAGTGGAGACATGTCCCAACCGACCAGAACCCCGCTGATTATGTCTCTCGCGGAGTAGACATTAATTTATTACCTTCCTTATGATTGGTGGTCTGGTCCAGGTTTTTTAAAGAATGACGCATCAACTTGGCCTTCTCGTTTTACACAATCCATTGATGAATTATTGCCGGAAATTAAACCAAATGTCACTTTACATGGTACTCTTAACGAGAATGTGGCAAATGAATTTCTTAATTTTCACCGATTTTCGAGTTTTGTAAGGCTTCAGCGCACGGTGGCATACCTTTTACGTTTCATTACTGCTTGTAAAAAACTGCCTGTTTATGGTCCCTTTAGTAATGATGAACTTAAGAATTCTTTAAATTTGATTATCCGAATATGTCAAAACGAGTCTTTTAGTGAATACAAGTTGTTACTCCATAACAAACAATTGCCAAAGAAAAGTGCATTATTGAAATTTAACGTTTTTCTGGATGAACATAAAATTATGCGTGTTAGAGGTAGATTACAAAACTCGGATTTACCATACGATAAGAAATGTCCAATTCTTTTACAATCTAGTCATCACTTTACAAAATTGCTGTTTGAGTATGAACACAAACGGTTGTTTCACGCTGGGCCCCAGTTGCTGTTAGCTTCCATACGGGATACATACTGGCCCATAAGAGGGCGCAATTTAGCCAGGTTGTGCTACCGTAGGTGTGTACGTTGCTGTCGTCTTAAAGGTCAAACCGTCACACCAATCATGGGTAATTTACCACGGCAGCGACTTCTAGCTGGAGGCTTCCCGTTTGAAAATATTGGCCTGGATTTTGCAGGTCCAATACAGTCTGCTGTTCGACAGGGTCGTGGCTGTAAATTAGTGAAAGTATACATCGCGATTTTCGTTTGTTTCACGACAAAATCAATACACCTTGAACTAGTCGGTGATTTAACCAGCAATACTTTCATCATGGCTTTAAAGAGATTCATCTCGCGTAGGGGTAAACCAGTTAATATATATTCCGATAATGGCACCTCGTTTGTTGGTGCATACAATGACCTATCAAAATTTCTTAAAACTAATTGCGACTCGTTATCTGAGGAGATGGCTAAAGAGGGAATTAATTTTAACTTCATACCTGCATACTCTCCTCATTTTGCTGGCCTTGCGGAGGCTGGTGTCAAGTCAACAAAGCATCATTTAGTCAGGGTGTTGGGCCTTTGTAATCTTACTTATGAAGAGCTTTACACTACGCTGGTGCAAATAGAAGCTATTTTGAACTCCAGACCACTGACTCCACTTTCATCGAATCCTGAAGACTTGGCACCATTGACACCCGGACATTTTTTAATTGGACGTCCTTTGACATCGTTGCCGACACCAGATTACCACAACCATTCCACCAATTCCTTAACTCGATTCCAACGGATTGAACAACTCCGACAACATTTTTGGAGCAGATGGAGCAAGGAATATATATCGGAGCTCCATTTCAGGACGAAATGGCGCACATGTAAAGGTTCTCTGAAGCTGAACTCCCTGGTACTCCTAAAGGAAGACAACATGCCGCCTTTGAAGTGGAAAATGGGCCGAATTGTAGCTACCTATCCAGGTCCGGATGGCGTGATCAGAGTCGCAGACGTCAAAACCTCCAGTGGCCTGCTCCGCAGGTCATTCAGCAAGATTTGTCCTTTGCCCATCTACCCCGAGTCTGACCATTTCTGTTGAAAGACAGGCTTTCAACGCCCGGGGGTATGTTCGCGCAAAACGCCTACTAAACTCTTCATAGCACTGGTGCAACTACGTGTGTCTCAGCTATTACTTTTTTTCTTAACTTAGCAAATTGAATTAACCGTCTACCGACAATTTTTACGTTTATTAATAGATATAATTTTACTGAGGAGTCAAGTCGTTTTTCTTTATATCTCCCACTGAAAATACTTGATGAAATCCCGCACACATGGAGTGTAGACTGAAATACAGTTTTTTTTTAATTACCTCTCATACATAAGCTCCAGTATGTTATGTTTGCCGGCGCCGGTGCACGCGACCAGCACGTCGAGGCAGTCGTAGCCCGACACGATGGCGAACTCCAGCAGGGACGCGGCGTGCTGGACTGCTATGGGCGTCGCTGGCAATTGTACGAAAGTTTACTTGAAGATGGCATCCAGGTAAAGACAGAACGAAAATATACATGGTATCGTCGCACTGGCGGGGATACAGTGGAGCAGAGAGCCAAGATAGATATATGTAGATGGTAACAGATGGAGGAGACCTTCGTCTAGAAATGGATGACCCCTTAATATTTAAAGTTTTGGAAAATAATTTATTGTCAATTTTTAGGGAAATAATTTTTTATTTAATTATGGAGAAAGATGGTTTGAGTAAGCTAATAACACAACCCTAATGCAGTTGGTTTTCTAACACCAGCAATCAACTGTCATACTTTTTTTGAGATGTCAAAACGCGGGTCCCCATAGATTTTTTATGAGTCGACTGTTTAATGATTTCAAAGTAAATATAAATCTAATTTTACAGTAAATTGAAAATGAATCTACGAGTAATTAACATAAATTGTTTTTAGAGAAGTTGTGTCTTTGAGTTATTGGTTCATATGGTGTACGGTATTAGGGTTGCCACAGATGATAAGATTTTGGTGCATATTATACTCACGTATGTCGCACCACGGCTGCGGCAGTTTGTACACATGCAGTTGCGCGTGCGTGTCGATAGCCAGCACGACGCCGCCCAGCTGAGACATCTCCACACACGACACGATGGCGCAGCCGGACCCACTCTGTTCAACGAACAACAGGTTACTTCAGATGGTTTATAGCATCAGGCGTTATTTGAGGGCATTATCATGTCAATTCCGGGCATCCAGGCTTGTATGCAGGATGCAGCGCCGTCCTCACGCCCGCAAAAATATGCGCATGCATGGAGTGCGAATACGATGGACGAAAATTTTGTATTAAACCTGGGTGTAACATTAATGGGCTTTGAATTAATTGGCCCGCCTAACTTCCGTTATTTTATTTTCAAAATAGGGGCCACCACGTATTAACCCTGTTTTGTGCGAGACAAACTCTTCTAAAGCGTCACGTTTCCAAGATTTAAAATCAAAGTTACAACCTCTGCAATCAATACAACTTTGATAAATTATATTTCAGAAATTTCGAAGATTTTGTTTAAAAACATATCAGTTTGTATTGATTAATACGGGTGTTCAACAACGACACTACTAGCGCCATCTAGCGCTTTTCACGAGCAGTTTGCGCGGCGACGTCAAGTGTTGCGCACACGTCGATTGGCGCAGCAGCGGAGCCGAGCCGAGCGCGTAAGGCAGACAAATTGTAAAAAATAAATATCAGACTACTGGTAAAAAATTATTCCCATTGGTTCCACTGTAGAACTATTTAGTGGACTAGTGGGAACGAACCCCGAATGCTTGGTTGACGGTTTCGTTAAGGGTCTGTTTACGCCCTGTATACTTACAGGCGCAGTGTTAGGTCCGTACTTGGTCTTCTTGGGCGGGGTGGAAGCTGCCTCCACCGCAGCCACCCCTCCATGCGACACGACTGCGCGACTGCACAACTGCCGACAATTTACTTAACGTTTATATATTTTAGTGTTTTGCTAATGAAAGTTGAGACAGCGAAATGAACAACTTAACGAGATTATTACAATTACCATGCAACTTGTCAAAAATAATAACACTTGGAAATGTGTCCGCGCGTCCCACGCGTCACCGCGCCGCCTCTATAGCGCTCTCGCGCATTTGTATAGTTCGTCCAATTTCGGTGGTCGCTAGAAGCTTTCGACTTCAGCCAAAACTTTGTCCCTTTTCGGCCGAGGCCGAAGGTGGCCGAATCTTCGGTGAGGCAGTATGCATAACGAGTGTTGTGTGACTTACATAGTGATGCGTGTCTCGCGCCAGCAGATGCAGCGCGCGCGGCGTGGCCAGCACGGCGTGCGGCGCGAGTGTTGTGTGACTTACATAGTGATGCGTGTCTCGCGCCAGCAGATGCAGCGCGCGCGGCGTGGCCAGCACGGCGTGCGGCGCGAGTGTTGTGTGACTTACATAGTGATGCGTGTCTCGCGCCAGCAGATGCAGCGCGCGCGGCGTGGCCAGCACGGCGTGCGGCGCGCCCACCGGCAGCCTGCTGCTGGTGGGCGCGAGTGTTGTGTGACTTACATAGTGATGCGTGTCTCGCGCCAGCAGATGCAGCGCGCGCGGCGTGGCCAGCACGGCGTGCGGCGCGCCCACCGGCAGCCTGCTGCTGGTGGGCGCGAGTGTTGTGTGACTTACATAGTGATGCGTGTCTCGCGCCAGCAGATGCAGCGCGCGCGGCGTGGCCAGCACGGCGTGCGGCGCGCCCACCGGCAGCCTGCTGCTGGTGGGCGCGAGTGTTGTGTGACTTACATAGTGATGCGTGTCTCGCGCCAGCAGATGCAGCGCGCGCGGCGTGGCCAGCACGGCGTGCGGCGCGCCCACCGGCAGCCTGCTGCTGGTGGGCGCGAGTGTTGTGTGACTTACATAGTGATGCGTGTCTCTGGCCAGCAGATGCAGCGCGCGCGGCGTGGCCAGCACGGCGTGCGGCGCGCCCACCGGCAGCCTGCTGCTGGTGGGCGCGAGTGTTGTGTGACTTACATAGTGATGCGTGTCTCTGGCCAGCAGATGCAGCGCGCGCGGCGTGGCCAGCACGGCGTGCGGCGCGCCCACCGGCAGCCTGCTGCTGGTGGGCGCGAGTGTTGTGTGACTTACATAGTGATGCGTGTCTCGCGCCAGCAGATGCAGCGCGCGCGGCGTGGCCAGCACGGCGTGCGGCGCGCCCACCGGCAGCCTGCTGCTGGTGGGCGCGAGTGTTGTGTGACTTACATAGTGATGCGTGTCTCTGGCCAGCAGATGCAGCGCGCGCGGCGTGGCCAGCACGGCGTGCGGCGCGCCCACCGGCAGCCTGCTGCTGGTGGGCGCGAGTGTTGTGTGACTTACATAGTGATGCGTGTCTCTGGCCAGCAGATGCAGCGCGCGCGGCGTGGCCAGCACGGCGTGCGGCGCGCCCACCGGCAGCCTGCTGCTGGTGGGCGCGAGTGTTGTGTGACTTACATAGTGATGCGTGTCTCGCGCCAGCAGATGCAGCGCGCGCGGCGTGGCCAGCACGGCGTGCGGCGCGCCCACCGGCAGCCTGCTGCTGGTGGGCGCGAGTGTTGTGTGACTTACATAGTGATGCGTGTCTCGCGCCAGCAGATGCAGCGCGCGCGGCGTGGCCAGCACGGCGTGCGGCGCGCCCACCGGCAGCCTGCTGCTGGTGGGCGCGAGTGTTGTGTGACTTACATAGTGATGCGTGTCTCGCGCCAGCAGATGCAGCGCGCGCGGCGTGGCCAGCACGGCGTGCGGCGCGAGTGTTGTGTGACTTACATAGTGATGCGTGTCTCGCGCCAGCAGATGCAGCGCGCGCGGCGTGGCCAGCACGGCGTGCGGCGCGCCCACCGGCAGCCTGCTGCTGGTGGGCGCGAGTGTTGTGTGACTTACATAGTGATGCGTGTCTCGCGCCAGCAGATGCAGCGCGCGCGGCGTGGCCAGCACGGCGTGCGGCGCGAGTGTTGTGTGACTTACATAGTGATGCGTGTCTCTGGCCAGCAGATGCAGCGCGCGCGGCGTGGCCAGCACGGCGTGCGGCGCGCCCACCGGCAGCCTGCTGCTGGTGGGCGCGAGTGTTGTGTGACTTACATAGTGATGCGTGTCTCGCGCCAGCAGATGCAGCGCGCGCGGCGTGGCCAGCACGGCGTGCGGCGCGCCCACCGGCAGCCTGCTGCTGGTGGGCGCGAGTGTTGTGTGACTTACATAGTGATGCGTGTCTCGCGCCAGCAGATGCAGCGCGCGCGGCGTGGCCAGCACGGCGTGCGGCGCGCCCACCGGCAGCCTGCTGCTGGTGGGCGCGAGTGTTGTGTGACTTACATAGTGATGCGTGTCTCGCGCCAGCAGATGCAGCGCGCGCGGCGTGGCCAGCACGGCGCGCGGCGCGCCCACCGGCAGCCTGCTGCTGGTGGGCGCGAGTGTTGTGTGACTTACATAGTGATGCGTGTCTCGCGCCAGCAGATGCAGCGCGCGCGGCGTGGCCAGCACGGCGTGCGGCGCGAGTGTTGTGTGACTTACATAGTGATGCGTGTCTCGCGCCAGCAGATGCAGCGCGCGCGGCGTGGCCAGCACGGCGTGCGGCGCGCCCACCGGCAGCCTGCTGCTGGTGGGCGCGAGTGTTGTGTGACTTACATAGTGATGCGTGTCTCGCGCCAGCAGATGCAGCGCGCGCGGCGTGGCCAGCACGGCGTGCGGCGCGCCCACCGGCAGCCTGCTGCTGGTGGGCGCGAGTGTTGTGTGACTTACATAGTGATGCGTGTCTCGCGCCAGCAGATGCAGCGCGCGCGGCGTGGCCAGCACGGCGTGCGGCGCGAGTGTTGTGTGACTTACATAGTGATGCGTGTCTCGCGCCAGCAGATGCAGCGCGCGCGGCGTGGCCAGCACGGCGTGCGGCGCGAGTGTTGTGTGACTTACATAGTGATGCGTGTCTCTGGCCAGCAGATGCAGCGCGCGCGGCGTGGCCAGCACGGCGTGCGGCGCGCCCACCGGCAGCCTGCTGCTGGTGGGCGCGAGTGTTGTGTGACTTACATAGTGATGCGTGTCTCGCGCCAGCAGATGCAGCGCGCGCGGCGTGGCCAGCACGGCGTGCGGCGCGCCCACCGGCAGCCTGCTGCTGGTGGGCGCGAGTGTTGTGTGACTTACATAGTGATGCGTGTCTCGCGCCAGCAGATGCAGCGCGCGCGGCGTGGCCAGCACGGCGTGCGGCGCGCCCACCGGCAGCCTGCTGCTGGTGGGCGCGAGTGTTGTGTGACTTACATAGTGATGCGTGTCTCGCGCCAGCAGATGCAGCGCGCGCGGCGTGGCCAGCACGGCGTGCGGCGCGAGTGTTGTGTGACTTACATAGTGATGCGTGTCTCGCGCCAGCAGATGCAGCGCGCGCGGCGTGGCCAGCACGGCGTGCGGCGCGCCCACCGGCAGCCTGCTGCTGGTGGGCGCGAGTGTTGTGTGACTTACATAGTGATGCGTGTCTCGCGCCAGCAGATGCAGCGCGCGCGGCGTGGCCAGCACGGCGTGCGGCGCGAGTGTTGTGTGACTTACATAGTGATGCGTGTCTCGCGCCAGCAGATGCAGCGCGCGCGGCGTGGCCAGCACGGCGTGCGGCGCGAGTGTTGTGTGACTTACATAGTGATGCGTGTCTCGCGCCAGCAGATGCAGCGCGCGCGGCGTGGCCAGCACGGCGTGCGGCGCGAGTGTTGTGTGACTTACATAGTGATGCGTGTCTCGCGCCAGCAGATGCAGCGCGCGCGGCGTGGCCAGCACGGCGTGCGGCGCGCCCACTGGCAGCCTGCTGCTGGTGGGCGCGAGTGTTGTGTGACTTACATAGTGATGCGTGTCTCTGGCCAGCAGATGCAGCGCGCACGGCGTGGCCAGCACGGCGTGCGGCGCGCCCACCGGCAGCCTGCTGCTGGTGGGCGCGAGTGTTGTGTGACTTACATAGTGATGCGTGTCTCGCGCCAGCAGATGCAGCGCGCGCGGCGTGGCCAGCACGGCGTGCGGCGCGCCCACCGGCAGCCTGCTGCTGGTGGGCGCGAGTGTTGTGTGACTTACATAGTGATGCGTGTCTCGCGCCAGCAGATGCAGCGCGCGCGGCGTGGCCAGCACGGCGTGCGGCGCGAGTGTTGTGTGACTTACATAGTGATGCGTGTCTCGCGCCAGCAGATGCAGCGCGCGCGGCGTGGCCAGCACGGCGTGCGGCGCGCCCACCGGCAGCCTGCTGCTGGTGGGCGCGAGTGTTGTGTGACCTACATAGTGATGCGTGTCTCGCGCCAGCAGATGCAGCGCGCGCGGCGTGGCCAGCACGGCGTGCGGCGCGCCCACCGGCAGCCTGCTGCTGGTGGGCGCGAGTGTTGTGTGACTTACATAGTGATGCGTGTCTCGCGCCAGCAGATGCAGCGCGCGCGGCGTGGCCAGCACGGCGTGCGGCGCGCCCACCGGCAGCCTGCTGCTGGTGGGCGCGAGTGTTGTGTGACTTACATAGTGATGCGTGTCTCGCGCCAGCAGATGCAGCGCGCGCGGCGTGGCCAGCACGGCGTGCGGCGCGCCCACCGGCAGCCTGCTGCTGGTGGGCGCGAGTGTTGTGTGACTTACATAGTGATGCGTGTCTCGCGCCAGCAGATGCAGCGCGCGCGGCGTGGCCAGCACGGCGTGCGGCGCGAGTGTTGTGTGACTTACATAGTGATGCGTGTCTCGCGCCAGCAGATGCAGCGCGCGCGGCGTGGCCAGCACGGCGTGCGGCGCGAGTGTTGTGTGACTTACATAGTGATGCGTGTCTCGCGCCAGCAGATGCAGCGCGCGCGGCGTGGCCAGCACGGCGTGCGGCGCGCCCACCGGCAGCCTGCTGCTGGTGGGCGCGAGTGTTGTGTGACTTACATAGTGATGCATGTCTCGCGCCAGCAGATGCAGCGCGCGCGGCGTGGCCAGCACGGCGTGCGGCGCGCCCACCGGCAGCCTGCTGCTGGTGGGCGCGAGTGTTGTGTGACTTACATAGTGATGCGTGTCTCGCGCCAGCAGATGCAGCGCGCGCGGCGTGGCCAGCACGGCGTGCGGCGCGAGTGTTGTGTGACTTACATAGTGATGCGTGTCTCGCGCCAGCAGATGCAGCGCGCGCGGCGTGGCCAGCACGGCGTGCGGCGCGAGTGTTGTGTGACTTACATAGTGATGCGTGTCTCGCGCCAGCAGATGCAGCGCGCGCGGCGTGGCCAGCACGGCGTGCGGCGCGCCCACCGGCAGCCTGCTGCTGGTGGGCGCGAGTGTTGTGTGACTTACATAGTGATGCGTGTCTCTGGCCAGCAGATGCAGCGCGCGCGGCGTGGCCAGCACGGCGTGCGGCGCGCCCACCGGCAGCCTGCTGCTGGTGGGCGCGAGTGTTGTGTGACTTACATAGTGATGCGTGTCTCGCGCCAGCAGATGCAGCGCGCGCAGCGTGGCCAGCACGGCGTGCGGCGCGCCCACCGGCAGCCTGCTGCTGGTGGGCGCGAGTGTTGTGTGACTTACATAGTGATGCGTGTCTCGCGCCAGCAGATGCAGCGCGCGCGGCGTGGCCAGCACGGCGTGCGGCGCGAGTGTTGTGTGTATTACATAGTGATGCGTGTCTCGCGCCAGCAGATGCAGCGCGCGCGGCGTGGCCAGCACGGCGTGCGGCGCGAGTGTTGTGTGACTTACATAGTGATGCGTGTCTCGCGCCAGCAGATGCAGCGCGCGCGGCGTGGCCAGCACGGCGTGCGGCGCGAGTGTTGTGTGACTTACATAGTGATGCGTGTCTCGCGCCAGCAGATGCAGCGCGCGCGGCGTGGCCAGCACGGCGTGCGGCGCGAGTGTTGTGTGACTTACATAGTGATGCGTGTCTCGCGCCAGCAGATGCAGCGCGCGCGGCGTGGCCAGCACGGCGTGCGGCGCGAGTGTTGTGTGACTTACATAGTGATGCGTGTCTCGCGCCAGCAGATGCAGCGCGCGCGGCGTGGCCAGCACGGCGTGCGGCGCGCCCACCGGCAGCCTGCTGCTGGTGGGCGCGAGTGTTGTGTGACTTACATAGTGATGCGTGTCTCGCGCCAGCAGATGCAGCGCGCGCGGCGTGGCCAGCACGGCGTGCGGCGCGAGTGTTGTGTGACTTACATAGTGATGCGTGTCTCGCGCCAGCAGATGCAGCGCGCGCGGCGTGGCCAGCACGGCGTGCGGCGCGAGTGTTGTGTGACTTACATAGTGATGCGTGTCTCGCGCCAGCAGATGCAGCGCGCGCGGCGTGGCCAGCACGGCGTGCGGCGCGAGTGTTGTGTGACTTACATAGTGATGCGTGTCTCGCGCCAGCAGATGCAGCGCGCGCGGCGTGGCCAGCACGGCGTGCGGCGCGAGTGTTGTGTGACTTACATAGTGATGCGTGTCTCGCGCCAGCAGATGCAGCGCGCGCGGCGTGGCCAGCACGGCGTGCGGCGCGCCCACCGGCAGCCTGCTGCTGGTGGGCGCGAGTGTTGTGTGACCTACATAGTGATGCGTGTCTCGCGCCAGCAGATGCAGCGCGCGCGGCGTGGCCAGCACGGCGTGCGGCGCGCCCACCGGCAGCCTGCTGCTGGTGGGCGCGAGTGTTGTGTGACTTACATAGTGATGCGTGTCTCGCGCCAGCAGATGCAGCGCGCGCGGCGTGGCCAGCACGGCGTGCGGCGCGCCCACCGGCAGCCTGCTGCTGGTGGGCGCGAGTGTTGTGTGACTTACATAGTGATGCGTGTCTCGCGCCAGCAGATGCAGCGCGCGCGGCGTGGCCAGCACGGCGTGCGGCGCGCCCACCGGCAGCCTGCTGCTGGTGGGCGCGAGTGTTGTGTGACTTACATAGTGATGCGTGTCTCGCGCCAGCAGATGCAGCGCGCGCGGCGTGGCCAGCACGGCGTGCGGCGCGAGTGTTGTGTGACTTACATAGTGATGCGTGTCTCGCGCCAGCAGATGCAGCGCGCGCGGCGTGGCCAGCACGGCGTGCGGCGCGCCCACCGGCAGCCTGCTGCTGGTGGGCGCGAGTGTTGTGTGACTTACATAGTGATGCGTGTCTCGCGCCAGCAGATGCAGCGCGCGCGGCGTGGCCAGCACGGCGTGCGGCGCGCCCACCGGCAGCCTGCTGCTGGTGGGCGCGAGTGTTGTGTGACTTACATAGTGATGCGTGTCTCGCGCCAGCAGATGCAGCGCGCGCGGCGTGGCCAGCACGGCGTGCGGCGCGAGTGTTGTGTGACTTACATAGTGATGCGTGTCTCGCGCCAGCAGATGCAGCGCGCGCGGCGTGGCCAGCACGGCGTGCGGCGCGAGTGTTGTGTGACTTACATAGTGATGCGTGTCTCGCGCCAGCAGATGCAGCGCGCGCGGCGTGGCCAGCACGGCGTGCGGCGCGCCCACCGGCAGCCTGCTGCTGGTGGGCGCGAGTGTTGTGTGACTTACATAGTGATGCGTGTCTCGCGCCAGCAGATGCAGCGCGCGCGGCGTGGCCAGCACGGCGTGCGGCGCGAGTGTTGTGTGACTTACATAGTGATGCGTGTCTCGCGCCAGCAGATGCAGCGCGCGCGGCGTGGCCAGCACGGCGTGCGGCGCGCCCACCGGCAGCCTGCTGCTGGTGGGCGCGAGTGTTGTGTGACTTACATAGTGATGCGTGTCTCGCGCCAGCAGATGCAGCGCGCGCGGCGTGGCCAGCACGGCGTTTGGCGCGCCCACCGGCAGCCTGCTGCTGGTGGGCGCGAGTGTTGTGTGACTTACATAGTGATGCGTGTCTCGCGCCAGCAGATGCAGCGCGCGCGGCGTGGCCAGCACGGCGTGCGGCGCGAGTGTTGTGTGACTTACATAGTGATGCGTGTCTCGCGCCAGCAGATGCAGCGCGCGCGGCGTGGCCAGCACGGCGTGCGGCGCGAGTGTTGTGTGACTTACATAGTGATGCGTGTCTCGCGCCAGCAGATGCAGCGCGCGCGGCGTGGCCAGCACGGCGTGCGGCGCGCCCACCGGCAGCCTGCTGCTGGTGGGCGCGAGTGTTGTGTGACTTACATAGTGATGCGTGTCTCGCGCCAGCAGATGCAGCGCGCGCGGCGTGGCCAGCACGGCGTGCGGCGCGAGTGTTGTGTGACTTACATAGTGATGCGTGTCTCGCGCCAGCAGATGCAGCGCGCGCGGCGTGGCCAGCACGGCGTGCGGCGCGAGTGTTGTGTGACTTACATAGTGATGCGTGTCTCGCGCCAGCAGATGCAGCGCGCGCGGCGTGGCCAGCACGGCGTGCGGCGCGCCCACCGGCAGCCTGCTGCTGGTGGGCGCGAGTGTTGTGTGACTTACATAGTGATGCGTGTCTCGCGCCAGCAGATGCAGCGCGCGCGGCGTGGCCAGCACGGCGTGCGGCGCGAGTGTTGTGTGACTTACATAGTGATGCGTGTCTCGCGCCAGCAGATGCAGCGCGCGCGGCGTGGCCAGCACGGCGTGCGGCGCGCCCACCGGCAGCCTGCTGCTGGTGGGCGCGAGTGTTGTGTGACTTACATAGTGATGCGTGTCTCGCGCCAGCAGATGCAGCGCGCGCGGCGTGGCCAGCACGGCGTGCGGCGCGAGTGTTGTGTGACTTACATAGTGATGCGTGTCTCGCGCCAGCAGATGCAGCGCGCGCGGCGTGGCCAGCACGGCGTGCGGCGCGAGTGTTGTGTGACTTACATAGTGATGCGTGTCTCGCGCCAGCAGATGCAGCGCGCGCGGCGTGGCCAGCACGGCGTGCGGCGCGCCCACCGGCAGCCTGCTGCTGGTGGGCGCGAGTGTTGTGTGACTTACATAGTGATGCGTGTCTCGCGCCAGCAGATGCAGCGCGCGCGGCGTGGCCAGCACGGCGTGCGGCGCGAGTGTTGTGTGACTTACATAGTGATGCGTGTCTCGCGCCAGCAGATGCAGCGCGCGCGGCGTGGCCAGCACGGCGTGCGGCGCGCCCACCGGCAGCCTGCTGCTGGTGGGCGCGAGTGTTGTGTGACTTACATAGTGATGCGTGTCTCGCGCCAGCAGATGCAGCGCGCGCGGCGTGGCCAGCACGGCGTGCGGCGCGAGTGTTGTGTGACTTACATAGTGATGCGTGTCTCGCGCCAGCAGATGCAGCGCGCGCGGCGTGGCCAGCACGGCGTGCGGCGCGAGTGTTGTGTGACTTACATAGTGATGCGTGTCTCTGGCCAGCAGATGCAGCGCGCGCGGCGTGGCCAGCACGGCGTGCGGCGCGAGTGTTGTGTGACTTACATAGTGATGCGTGTCTCGCGCCAGCAGATGCAGCGCGCGCGGCGTGGCCAGCACGGCGTGCGGCGCGAGTGTTGTGTGACTTACATAGTGATGCGTGTCTCGCGCCAGCAGATGCAGCGCGCGCGGCGTGGCCAGCACGGCGTGCGGCGCGCCCACCGGCAGCCTGCTGCTGGTGGGCGCGAGTGTTGTGTGACTTACATAGTGATGCGTGTCTCGCGCCAGCAGATGCAGCGCGCGCGGCGTGGCCAGCACGGCGTGCGGCGCGCCCACCGGCAGCCTGCTGCTGGTGGGCGCGAGTGTTGTGTGACTTACATAGTGATGCGTGTCTCGCGCCAGCAGATGCAGCGCGCGCGGCGTGGCCAGCACGGCGTGCGGCGCGAGTGTTGTGTGACTTACATAGTGATGCGTGTCTCGCGCCAGCAGATGCAGCGCGCGCGGCGTGGCCAGCACGGCGTGCGGCGCGCCCACCGGCAGCCTGCTGCTGGTGGGCGCGAGTGTTGTGTGACTTACATAGTGATGCGTGTCTCGCGCCAGCAGATGCAGCGCGCGCGGCGTGGCCAGCACGGCGTGCGGCGCGAGTGTTGTGTGACTTACATAGTGATGCGTGTCTCGCGCCAGCAGATGCAGCGCGCGCGGCGTGGCCAGCACGGCGTGCGGCGCGCCCACCGGCAGCCTGCTGCTGGTGGGCGCGAGTGTTGTGTGACTTACATAGTGATGCGTGTCTCGCGCCAGCAGATGCAGCGCGCGCGGCGTGGCCAGCACGGCGTGCGGCGCGAGTGTTGTGTGACTTACATAGTGATGCGTGTCTCGCGCCAGCAGATGCAGCGCGCGCGGCGTGGCCAGCACGGCGTGCGGCGCGAGTGTTGTGTGACTTACATAGTGATGCGTGTCTCGCGCCAGCAGATGCAGCGCGCGCGGCGTGGCCAGCACGGCGTGCGGCGCGCCCACCGGCAGCCTGCTGCTGGTGGGCGCGAGTGTTGTGTGACTTACATAGTGATGCGTGTCTCGCGCCAGCAGATGCAGCGCGCGCGGCGTGGCCAGCACGGCGTGCGGCGCGCCCACCGGCAGCCTGCTGCTGGTGGGCGCGAGTGTTGTGTGACTTACATAGTGATGCGTGTCTCGCGCCAGCAGATGCAGCGCGCGCGGCGTGGCCAGCACGGCGTGCGGCGCGCCCACCGGCAGCCTGCTGCTGGTGGGCGCGAGTGTTGTGTGACTTACATAGTGATGCGTGTCTCGCGCCAGCAGATGCAGCGCGCGCGGCGTGGCCAGCACGGCGTGCGGCGCGCCCACCGGCAGCCTGCTGCTGGTGGGCGCGAGTGTTGTGTGACTTACATAGTGATGCGTGTCTCGCGCCAGCAGATGCAGCGCGCGCGGCGTGGCCAGCACGGCGTGCGGCGCGCCCACCGGCAGCCTGCTGCTGGTGGGCGCGAGTGTTGTGTGACTTACATAGTGATGCGTGTCTCGCGCCAGCAGATGCAGCGCGCGCGGCGTGGCCAGCACGGCGTGCGGCGCGAGTGTTGTGTGACTTACATAGTGATGCGTGTCTCGCGCCAGCAGATGCAGCGCGCGCGGCGTGGCCAGCACGGCGTGCGGCGCGCCCACCGGCAGCCTGCTGCTGGTGGGCGCGAGTGTTGTGTGACTTACATAGTGATGCGTGTCTCGCGCCAGCAGATGCAGCGCGCGCGGCGTGGCCAGCACGGCGTGCGGCGCGCCCACCGGCAGCCTGCTGCTGGTGGGCGCGAGTGTTGTGTGACTTACATAGTGATGCGTGTCTCGCGCCAGCAGATGCAGCGCGCGCGGCGTGGCCAGCACGGCGTGCGGCGCGAGTGTTGTGTGACTTACATAGTGATGCGTGTCTCGCGCCAGCAGATGCAGCGCGCGCGGCGTGGCCAGCACGGCGTGCGGCGCGAGTGTTGTGTGACTTACATAGTGATGCGTGTCTCGCGCCAGCAGATGCAGCGCGCGCGGCGTGGCCAGCACGGCGTGCGGCGCGCCCACCGGCAGCCTGCTGCTGGTGGGCGCGAGTGTTGTGTGACTTACATAGTGATGCGTGTCTCGCGCCAGCAGATGCAGCGCGCGCGGCGTGGCCAGCACGGCGTGCGGCGCGAGTGTTGTGTGACTTACATAGTGATGCGTGTCTCGCGCCAGCAGATGCAGCGCGCGCGGCGTGGCCAGCACGGCGTGCGGCGCGCCCACCGGCAGCCTGCTGCTGGTGGGCGCGAGTGTTGTGTGACTTACATAGTGATGCGTGTCTCGCGCCAGCAGATGCAGCGCGCGCGGCGTGGCCAGCACGGCGTGCGGCGCGAGTGTTGTGTGACTTACATAGTGATGCGTGTCTCGCGCCAGCAGATGCAGCGCGCGCGGCGTGGCCAGCACGGCGTGCGGCGCGCCCACCGGCAGCCTGCTGCTGGTGGGCGCGAGTGTTGTGTGACTTACATAGTGATGCGTGTCTCGCGCCAGCAGATGCAGCGCGCGCGGCGTGGCCAGCACGGCGTGCGGCGCGCCCACCGGCAGCCTGCTGCTGGTGGGCGCGAGTGTTGTGTGACTTACATAGTGATGCGTGTCTCGCGCCAGCAGATGCAGCGCGCGCGGCGTGGCCAGCACGGCGTGCGGCGCGCCCACCGGCAGCCTGCTGCTGGTGGGCGCGAGTGTTGTGTGACTTACATAGTGATGCGTGTCTCGCGCCAGCAGATGCAGCGCGCGCGGCGTGGCCAGCACGGCGTGCGGCGCGCCCACCGGCAGCCTGCTGCTGGTGGGCGCGAGTGTTGTGTGACTTACATAGTGATGCGTGTCTCGCGCCAGCAGATGCAGCGCGCGCGGCGTGGCCAGCACGGCGTGCGGCGCGAGTGTTGTGTGACTTACATAGTGATGCGTGTCTCGCGCCAGCAGATGCAGCGCGCGCGGCGTGGCCAGCACGGCGTGCGGCGCGAGTGTTGTGTGACTTACATAGTGATGCGTGTCTCGCGCCAGCAGATGCAGCGCGCGCGGCGTGGCCAGCACGGCGTGCGGCGCGCCCACCGGCAGCCTGCTGCTGGCCGCGCACACGGCCGTCTCGCCGCCCTCCACGCCCCACGCGGCCGTCTTCTGCCACACCTAGTCATGGACGAGAGGACTCTATTGATGACTAACTCTCAGGCCCGAAGGCACCTAAGAAGCCGATTCCTGCCGGCTTCCCTTCGGGAACAAGGCACTCAGAAGTAGTGTCTTGGTGTCTACTGTGGTCAAATAGTATATCAAATACACATCTGTGGGTATCACATCACAGTACAACCAATAATACATCATAGGATTGAAAACATTTTTCATGTCAACAAATAAAGCAACAGGTGGCGCCAAATAAGCCCGTGGTCGGGTGTCAGAAATTCAGAACTAAAATCGTATGGACGCGCACACGTGACCTGGCGGCTGGTATACTCCGTGCGCTGTAGCATGGTGCGGGTGACAGTTTCAGTAACATTTCATTTCACTCTTGAAAGTTGCCGCGATTTGCAAATTATGACTTACTATTTCAGCTGTACCACATTCGTAATATATTAAATCATTAATAACTGTAGTAAATTAATTTAAACCTAACCAGAATGTTCTAGTCCACAAATAAAATCAAATTAAATGAAAAATTAAGCAAAGTGTTATTCGTATAACGTAACGCCATAGACGTATTTAGTGATGGGATGTACTGCTACGATGGATAGTCGATATTTTATATAATAAAAAACGTATATTGTGTGTAGGTCAATTTTTTATTGTTAAAAGCTATAGACCTTCCAGATATGAGTTTAGATGAATGCGCCATAGAGCAAAAATGTTGTCACAAAAAAAAACATAAACCCGATTTTGATTATTTTATAAAGGTACAAAGATACTTATGTAGCCATAATACATTTATCTCGACAAGTTTGTACACGTAGTTACACTGCACAACTGAATAACACACTAATTTTCGTAACAATATTAAAGAGAACTAGATCTAAGCTGCGAGTATCGTTATCGAAAAAATGAATTGCATAATGTCACATCCCTAGTCATGTGGTACTGACAGATGTCAACGTCATACAGGCACCTGTCACCCGCACCATGCTACAGCGCACGGAGTATAGTACCGTTTTGTAAAGAGCTCGGTAAGCCGAAGATTATCGAGTTACGACAGGGGCAGAACAAAAAAGTATGAAGGGGAGATAGAATGAGTAATGGTCGATAACGTATTCGGTACGAACTAGATTTTTAATTTTTTTGACTTATTTACTTATCATAAAATGAGGTATCAGGTCTGCGAAATCTTTCACATGATACTAGCTGGAAATAAAAAAAAACCCGACTGAAAAAACGGAAAAGCAAAAAACGAGCACATTTTAAATGAAACAAAACTTGGAAGCAGGCGGGGCCCGTTGGAGTATATCAATTATGCGACTGGAGTGGGCCCCGCCTGCTTCTTGTGCTTGTTTTTTGCTTTGCAGTTTTTCAGTCCGGTTTTTAAGGGTCTTCAAATACTTTTTTTTATTAATTAGCCACGAGCTAAACTAAATATTTAAAACGAATAATATGTCTAGTTTTAAAGCAGTACTTACCAATGTATTGAAACAATCAGTTCCAGGCTTGGGACCTCCCCCAGGAGTTGTGCTGCCTTGCAGAGGACCTTCATGACAACAAACAATTTATTTTTAAAGACAATCTATGAATTCGAGTCGTATGTGTCGCAGAATAATTGGAACATTAGTGTTTTAACAAAGTCCTAACCTAAAAACTGGTCAAGCGCGAGTCGGCCTTGCATCCTTGTAGCACCGAACAATAAAATTAAATGTTTAACACCCATTCATGTCAAATTCTCTCTCTCACTCAACACTAACAGCAAAACTAAATTTTGATTTTTTATAGTATGTTAATGAAAAACAAAGTGACTGCTGCAGTTTCACGAAAAACTCCCATTTATCAAAAACTAAATATCAAACCTTATACAAACACTACCCCAATTTGTTCCGTCTTAGTTTTCTGCCATTCTCCCCTGTCAATCGTCACGTTATCTTCTACTCCTTTTTCATTCATATCATTACCCAAACAATCCATTCATCTTGTCTTTGGTCTTCCTCTCCTTCTCCATCCAACAATCGGGCGACAGGACGTGACCCGCCCCGCGCACGCTTTCTGTGTGATGTCGTCCATATAAGTACATGAAATACACCCGCCGTACTACCGCACCCATCCCGCGCTCGACCCGCGCCCGTCCCGTGCCCACCCCGCACTCGACCCGTCTGTGTGTGTACTACAATGCAAACAAATGTTTTTTCTTAGTTTACCTTTAGCGAACAGCTTGTGCACTTGATGCGCCCGCTCTGAGCACTTCCACATGGTGAGCGTCCCGCCGGCGATGAGCAGCGAGTCCGTGTCTTCCCGCTGACACCACGTTATCGAAACTGAAATAAAAAGACACATTGGAAAATCGAAATATTTTAATACAGGGTGTAACATACTAAACGCAAGACCATTCGTGTGGTGTCTCAGACCATGAAACTGAACAACTTTTGTTTTATAACCATTGGAAATCAAAAAAGTTCAAAATATACATCGAAATTTTTCAGAGGTAATTTAAAAAAAAAGTTCCATATATTTTGACCGTGTAGGTATTGTACTTTCGTAGGAAACAGCAGATTTTTTTTGTACTGTCGATGTCCCTTTCACTCCGTATGTAGAGACAAAATTACAACTCTCATGCATTGATATGAATACAATGTTTTGAGTACGTGTACGTGAATTGAGTCCTACCGCAAACCGTGATCTTTCACCCAAAACAAAAAAATCGTTTCTCAGCAATAATTTTGTTGCGTAGCGTTACTTAGTTTGATGTACGAAGGGTCCGTTTACACCTTGTAATTCGGCATACCTGGCATTGCGTCTTGGTGCGGCAAATAGATGGTTGGCAGCGGCTTGAGCGAGAGTGCGGGCGCCGGCGACGATGACGTCACACCTGCGCATGCGCAGCGCACCGCCCAGCGCCCGCCCGACCCGCTCGACCCGCCGGACCCGCTCGACCCGCTCGACCCGCCCGAGCGGCACAGCGCGGCTATCACTAAGCTGCCATCTGGGAAAGGGGAAGGAACAATATACATAATTTGCCTAGTGTGGGACTAACGTTACTTCTTCGTAGGTAACATCGCGTTATTTCACGAGAAATATCGCTGTATGCACTAGTGCAAGGGACTGTATCTAATAATACACCCATGTAGCAGGGCAGGCTTATTGCCATCAACCCTGACGGAAAACCCAATAACACTTTGTCTGACTTGGGAATCGAACCAAAGACCTCTTGCTTAACAGGTAGCACTTTCGACTACTAGACCAACGAGAGTTACTTTGTAACCTCAAAAATCCCCCTTCCCGTACAACGGTAGGGGGATTTTTTTTTTTAAATAGCAAGGAACCGATATATCCTCTAACCCAAAATATAAAACATGTGTAAATTAGCAACCGGCACTGAGCCCGCGTGGTGGATTACAGCCCACGCCCTCTCGTGGAGAGAAGACTGGGTCCCAGCAGTGGGAACATAATTCAAATAGAGCATTTAGCGAGTGGTCGCGACGTGTGCGCGCGTCCCTTCGGCGGAGTCAGGCCGTCATATGAACAACTCACTCTTGTGTGCGATACTGGCGGCGGTGATGTGGTCGCGCGTCGGTCGCAGGCAGTCGGTCGCGACGTGCGCGCGCGTGCCGTCCGTGGGCGGCGTCAGCACACCGATCAGACCGGTCGCGGTGATGACGCACGCTCCTTCGCACGCTATGCCGCTGAAACATTTTGTATGGCTCATTTTAGAAACGGATAAAGAATGGATAAAGTTAAAAAAAGAGGAAGTTTGAAAGTTGCGTCAATTACGGAATCGTCTGCCTTGGTATGGACAAGCCAGAACGAGGGATTTAATTTAGTTTAAAAAATAAATCTTATGTTGAATATAATGCAATTTACAAATAAATAAATAAATAAATACATACAATTACAAAGAACTATGAATATTATTAGTTGACATGCCAAGAAATTCAAATATAGGCACCATATTTATCTGTAACCAAAAGAGTGATAATACATATTGATGGCGGGAGAGGGAGAGGAAAACCAAAGAAAAGATTGATGGATTGATATATAAACTAGTTTTAACCCTTTTCGTATAATTTAACCCTTTTTAGGGTTCCGTACCCAAAGGGTAAAACGGGACCCTATTACTAAGACTTCGCTGTCTGTCTGTCTGTCTGTCTCCAGGCTGTATCTCATAAACCGTGATAGCTAGAAAGCTGAAATTTTCACAAATGATGTATTACTATTGCCGCTATAACAACAAATACTAAAAATTAAAAAAAAAAATATTAAGGGGGGCTCCCATACAACAGATATGATTTTTTTGCCGTTTTTATAGATAATGGTACGGAACCATTCGTGCGCGAGTCCGACTCGCACTTGGCCGGTTTTTTTACAGTTTAATTTCAATTTTTGTTGTGTTGTATGTTGTTTTTATGTGTTTTAATTTTAATTTTTTTTAAATTTAATTTTATGTAATTCCATCTAGTTTTTATATAATTTAAGCTTTTTAAATTACTTTTTCTATTTTTTCATGTTTACAGACCTATAACTTGTTTGTGTGGGTTATATAACTGTAAATTCAAGTTGATTTTTAATAAATAAATAAACAGATGAAAGAAAAATAAGTAAATGAAAATAAACAGTGTTGCGCCGACCAAGTAACGTGGGACAAGGGCAAGAAGCTGATGATGACGAATAAACTAAATTGTGGCAAGGAGCGTCATCATCACCTGACAGTACCAGACAGTCTGCCAGTAGCTGTACTCACCCGCACTACCCAGTATTTGACTGCCCCATGGGTCCCGTGGTCGCAAGCCCGATCGATGAGCGTGTAGCTCCTGGGTGCGATTCCCGAGTCGGGCGAGAAGTATGAATGGAAGTTTCCGAAATAAATTTCTCAGTAGCAGTACATAAAGCGGACCCTCCTCGGTCGTGTCGGATTGCCGTCCTATCGGACTATGAGAGTGCACTTGTGTTCCTGTGTAACCGGGAAATCTCAGTTAAGATTGGCCGCCCTGCTCGAAATGCGGTCGGCAGGATATTATTACGTGTACTCACCCGAATCCTTTGAGAGTGGGCGTAGACCTCAGCATCTGGATCCTCTCCGTGATGGGCGCGTCGGGCTTCTTGTCGACCAGGACCAGCCGGCGCCCGTTGTGGAAGAACGACGCGCGTATTATATGTTCACCTGATGATAACATGTTTAACATAAAATTACGTCTTGTAATCTCCAAAGGGTTAGGCAGAAGTGTACCTAATAGTGCACCCACACTTCGACAGTTATTGTATAAGTCCCATGTAATACAGGTTGAGGCTATTGTCATTAATCGGGCACAAACCTAAACTCCGTGTCTGCTACTGAGAAATCCCTGATGGAAAAGACCTGGGAATGGAATCCAGGAATTCCTGGTCAGTAATCGCTCCTACGACCCATGTCCCATGGAGAAAGTTGTTCGGTTGAATGGAGCACACGCTTTAATATGACCATACATTTCTGATGCACGCTGTTTAAAGTTTTTATTAAAGAATATTTTTTATTTATTTATTTATTTTAGTACATGGAGGACTTAAAGCTAATAAAAACAAACAAAAAGGGAACCATAGTCACCAGAAAACCAATTACAAAGATTTTTACTTATTTCCCTACATAACTGAAGGTAAAGTGTATACGCACCTGGAAAGTTAGCAGTATAGATGCAGTTCCAGTCGTTGAGCAGGTAATCCTTCTGAGTGTACACGGACACCTCGCCCACGGTCGTCGCTACAAGTAACTGCTTGCCTTCGATGTCCCATTCCAGTACTGATACCTGACAAGGTAACGATATAAAGCAATCAATATTTAGTAAGTAGCGGCGGCGCAGAGGCTTACAGCCCCACTTACGACTTTTAGGTCGTAGGTTTAGAACCAGCCAGGCAATTTGCTTCTTCTTCCGAGCTACAACAATAGGAAGTTGCGGGCATTTTGGAGGACTCATTTAATTTGTACCGTTCAAAAAGTGCTGATTAATTATCAGCCTTGTTTTATTTCAAAGATAATTATATAAATTATTTACAAACTACAAAACTATAATAGTAATAAATATGTACAAGAAGAAAATGGTTACAGGGCGTCCAAAAATTCGTCCGCATCGCTGTCAACAGGAAAAGTGCCCAGAAGGCTGGCAGCATTACCACGTTACAATGGTGATTCTTTGGCCAAAAAATAGGGCCGCCCTCTGGTCACGTGAAGAGTCAACCAACCGCTTGGCGATTTCCCGAAATACTGTGGGCACTCGGATCGGACCCCATGGCCCTAGTGTTTCAACCCCAAACGGCACAAACACATAACTACCAATTAAATTATTGTATTTGCGCCGTTTGAGGTTTTCAGCACCTGCAGCAGCCGCTCCAGCGCAGCCCACTGTGCTAGGAAGATGGGATGGCGCAAGGGTGTCGACGCAAGTTGCGTCCCACACCAAAGGCCTACCCAACTTCCATGGCATTATGGTCATACCGTCTGGTCTCTTCCCATCGACGCGGGCCAAGCCACTGGATTTTAAGACAGCTGGCACCCCGGCCTAATATGAACAAATGACTTTTGATTGTGACTGATTCGACTTCGTGTCACTACTTCCATCACTGCTCTCAAAACAGTGACAGACATACTCGTATGTCCTAACATTCTAAATTGGAAGACATATGATTGATTGACATCCACCAATCCGCCCTGGGCTGTGTGGACTACCACAGAGATGAGCAAGGCACTGGGAATGTTATGTGGCTGTGTATGTGGCGTGATGAGAAAGCATTAATGGGCTCATCATACAGAGCTAAAGCTTGTAACTTGGATGTAGGGGTAATGTTTGGAACTACTTCTTCATCTTCTTTGGAACCACAGATCTGATTCTGAAAATACTTTCACCAACGAGAAGCTACATTCTCCCTAAGCGTCAAATACAATATTTAAAACATCCCCATAGCCTCGTTGCTGTAGTGCGACTGCTGAGAATTAAGTCCTGGGTTCAATTCCTGGATTGGGCAAAGTGTTATTGGGTTTTTCCATCAGGAATTTCTCAGTAACAGCCACAGAGTCCGGATTTGTGCCCGGTTGATGTCAAGGAGATTGTGGCGGGACGTCTTGGATGGCTCCTCGCGAATTGGCGTGAAGAAGCACACCATCGTGCGAAGTGGAAGGAATGGGCAAGGCCTTTGCCCAAAAGCAGGACAATACGGGCTAACTAAAAAAAATGCCGGTGAAGCCGCAGTCAAAAGCTAATTATTCAAAGAACTAGTAACACTTACAGGATATGCAGTGCTGGTAACTTTATGGCTGTCCCATGGAGTGTCCAGGTCGCACACAAACACGTGGCCGCCCCAGGTGTCCCCTTCCGTGTCCTCCAGCTCGGTTGGTGACGAGAATGCAATGATGTTGCAGGTTGATATTGTGCAGATTGGACGAACTACTTCATGGTCTGATGTGCTGGGGAGAATATGGAATTAATTAGGTGATGTATGAACGAGGACACGGTGTATATACGGATAGGAACAGGTGGCATTTTTTTTTTTTTTTTTGGGGGTGGGAAATCATCAAATGACTCCTCCCGCTCTGGGCAGAGCGGAAGGGAGTGCCAGACTCTTACTGACTAAAAACCACCCATGTTCCTTCATTGGCCCTTTATGTTCCAGGGCCGCGGTATCTCTTTCGAACAGTCCCGCAGCCCTGGCAGGCACCGGCCCTTGCGGGCCCCTCCCGTTTGCTGACATCTCTTTGAGGCGCGCGTGGAACACGAACGCGCCGTCGACACGGCCTGCCCGTCGTCATACGACGGACGGACGGCGAGCTAGCCCATTACTCGCCGTCCACAGGCCCGCGACAGGTGGCATTCAGTGGTTTCTGGCTACCCAAATGGTCAAAAAACGTGTGAGTCAGAAGATCAAGTACGTGGCGACTATGCAGCTGCTGGAATTGTGACTCAATAATAAATTTCTGCGCCTCATCTTGGAAGAGGACTTTTGGCTGCAAGGAGTGGTGTTCCGAAGCTTCCACATTCATGTCCTACTTGAACGCACAGTGACGCACAGTGGTAAGATAGATTTATGGTTATATCTACTTACACAGGTTCGCAGACGGCATAGTCCTGCTGACCGAAACACCGAAAGAATTAGAAGAAATGATACGGTCACTAGACAAAAAAGTTCCATGATAGGCTTGGAAATGAACGCAAGTAAGACCAGAGTAATCACAAGCAGCCTTAAAAAATCAATTTGCATCAAGGGAAACAACATAGAGTATGTAAAAAGTATACCTACCTAGGAAAGCAATTGTCATTCTCCAAGGCGAGCATGGATGAAGAAATACAACGGAGAGGAAACATTTATTTATTTATTTATGTAACCAACAGTGATACATAAAAATATTTAACAAAATATGCGTGTTACAGTTATTATGGCCAATTATAGGTTTCCCTGTATAACCTGTATAATACATGCGAACGGACTAATGCCAAAATAAAATTGCAGTAGAATATAAAATTACATAAGGTTTTCAAATCACAATTTTGAAAAATTTAAGAAAGAAAAGGTTGAATAAGAAGATATTTGATTTGCTTGTCATTTATTTCCGCTTATAGTTTTCATTACTCGTGTTTTGAAAGTCGGTTTATTCCAGTTAAATAAATCAACGAATTCAGAGTTATAAATTTGAGCAACGCGAGTCAGTACACAGTTCTTGGCATAGTTAGTGGAGTGCCTAGGAACGCGCAACATTGGCGGTTGACGAGTGCGCCGTAGGGGAGTGTTAAAGGTGAGCTGTGCGACCACCTCCGGGCAATCAAGGCGTCCATTGAGTGTGTCATAGAGCAAACACATGTCCATCACTTTACGCCTTTCTTCGAGTGTTAGCTGACCATAGGTTCGACAGCTATCTTCGTAAGAGATCGAAGGTTTACGGAAGCGATAATTAAGATGGTTGGTTTGGTGGTGATGTTTTCTTATTTAACCCAAAGGTTGGCTAGTAGAGAATGCCTTGTGGCATTAAGTCCGCCTATGTACCACTATTGTACAAGAAGTTTAAATAAATAATAATAGCCAAAAAAGGTGTGAGTCAGCCCATGGCTTAATTGCCAAGAGCCTCAACCAATATCTGAGGAGGCTCTTGTTAGGCAGCTGGATCAAGGGCTTCATTCAGAAAGCGGTACTTCTGGACACGGCTCGTATTGTTAGGAGGTCCCTCTCTCTGGAGCCCTGACCGCCGCCGCCGGTAGCTTGGACCCTGTTCCTGATACCGGTGGGCTACAATTTTTTATATTTTTAAATGATTTTTACATATTTTTTTAATTAATATTTAAAAATTATAAAACTTGTGTATAGATGAATAAAGGAAATAATAATAATATGGTTATATTTTTTTTTAATCCTTTCTATTTGGTTCTTATAAATTATATATTGGGGAGATCAGATTGAATTGAATTGGTTGAATGTCAAATGTATTATAGACTAGGAACTAAAATAAATTTTAGGCTCTCCACTCTAGGCAAGTTGGCTTTTCTTTAGATGTAATTTAATCTACTTAAGACAAAAACAAAGTTAAGAAAAAAGCCTCTAAGAGCGAGCAAAGCGAGCTCGAAAATTTGACCACTCTACCTTAGACAGGTTAGAATTGTTCAATCCTTCATACAGGAATGACTTGGTTGACTTACAGACAAAGGCAACATGCAAAAGGAAATAAGCTAAAGAGCAAGTGATGCGAGCTTGAAATTTTTTGACACCTTGCCTTGGACAGGTTAGAATTGTTTCGATCCTTCATACAAGAGTTACTTGGTCGACTTTTAGACATAGTCAAGATTTAAAAGAAAGTAGCAAAGTGAAAAGAAGCATAGCAAGCTCGAAATTTTGACCACTCCATCTAGCTTGGACTGATTAGAATAAAATAGTTTCGACTTACCGGAGTTACTTGGGCGACTTATAGACAAAACAAAGATTCAAGATAATGTAGGCTGCAAAAGCGAGCAAAGCAAGCTCGAAAATCTTGCCTCAAATAAATTCAGATAATATGTCATTTGAGATCAAAATGTTCAAATGTTCTATTTTTTGTATTAATAATAATAATATCTTGGGGACAACCAACACACCGCCATCTGATCCCAAACTAGGCAGAGCCTGGACTATGGCAACCAGACAACTGATAAACATACATACATTTCTAAATACATACATATTATAGATAAATTACACCCAGATACAGAACAAATAATCGTACTCATCGCACAAATATTTGTCCTGTGTGGGAATCGAACACACCTTCGTCCTAGCAGTCAGGATCACTAACCATTAGACCAACAGGCCAATCAACAAGTATTTATGCCATAATTGCCTATTAAGGTCTCGGGTCAAGGGCTCCTAATTTATTTCAGCCTCCGTCTATACCGGTTGATCACATGAAAATCCAATAGGAGTGTCAGGCAGAAAAAAGGCTTCCGGAAATACTAATTGCCCTATTGAGATCAGATAAACAATTGCTCCATGTAAAATACTATTCTAGGGTATTCAGTTAGACTGAAAGCTGATCCCATCATAGTTGGGAATGATGATGATGATGTCACTTTCCAGTATTATCGTCTATTGAATAACTACTTCATGAAAACTTGATATTTAGGCCAGCACACACTTACAAGTGGTGGTTATAGCTCTGTAAGTACATATCTCTTTAGATCACAAATCATATTTTGATTGACATAGAACCAGACACTGCTCTGTCAATTGTGTAGCCCACAATCCGCCCCTAAGGCTACCCACTGACCCACAATTGACTTAAATCGATCTTTAACTTAAATGGAAGCTGGGCTGGCCACATTTATCTGATGCTGGAGCAGCTATAAGATAACCATACAGTGGTTTCCAAACTACGAGCTGCTGAGCACTGCTGTGTACAGCAGTACACATGCATGCTGGCAAGCAAGAGGTCTTGAAATCGATTCCTAAGTATGGCATTATTACAGGAGACTTAACTGTCGACTGTGGGTGATCTGAGTACTCTTCTGCATAACCGTTAATGGATTATGGATGATGATATGTTTACATGTAAGTGGCTCAAATCAAATAAGTAGTGTTGTTTCAAACACAAACAAATTGTGTTGTTGTTTGTTACCTTTCAAAGTGCGGCGGCTCGCATTTCAAAGGCTTGCGCCTCATGGAGTATATTAATTCCATTATGGTTTCCTTTCGTTGGTTTACAAATTTCAATTGTTCTAAAGCATTTATACGAGTTTTTCTTAGAAATAACAATCTTTTTACCAACCCACCAAGCAAACTTTACTTTAATGACTATGACAATTAAAGTCACTGTCAGTGTCAAACTGACAGTTTAAGGAAAACGAAGACTAGTGATGCACGAACCAATCCGATTTAACAATGCCGACACAACAAGATGTGATACTCTGATATTTTGGATTAGTACTCTTGGGATTGCCTGATCAGTCAATATAAAAAATTTAATACTTGATTATTCGATAAAATATTTATGTATCTAGAATGTTTTTGTTTAAATACGGCAGCGGCGCGGCGGGGCGCGGCTCTAACTGGCAAACTGCGACAACTTAGAACTTGAGAAGTGTACTTTCCTTCATTTATTTTCCTTACATAAAAACAAAAGCATTAAAAAAACATTTAAAAAAATAAAATGGGCTACCCCACCGGCATCAGGAACAAGGTCCGGTGATAAGCACTCCAGAGAGAGGAACCTCCTGACTCATGCTGTATCTAATGAGTACCTCTGTCTAAATCAAGTCCATAATAAGTTAATAAGATAAGATAAGATAATATTTACTTGCTTAAACATAAGGTAAATTAAGGTTAATTTATTTACACAGATACCCTGTAAGCATTAGGTACTAAATAGTTCACAGATTTTTCCTTTTTGCTGTTCGAGGGAATAATAATTGCGATACCGCGACATTTTGGATCGATGAAAATTTTGTATCATTCGAAATGTAATATTTTAATTTTAAAATTCTAATATTATACTGGTGACTGAATCAAAGAGGGTGGAAGATATAAGTATGAAGCATAACCTGCCTAACTTCTGCTATTTTATTCCACTGTCAAAGAAGCGCCCACGCATAAAACATATATTAATCAATATAAACAAGTTTAATTTCAGACAAAATTTTCTAAAACGTCACATTTCCGATCAAGTTTTCAAAGTTACAATCCTTCCACTGATGTCATAACCATGTCAGACTATGTTCTATACCATATTGCACTTAAATGATTCCGAATCTCTATTTTGGCCTTTGTTACAATAAATATTAATTCCTATCGATTTTTATCGACTCATAGCAATTCGATTGAATGCAGCACTAGTACTGCGCCTATCTTCAATGCAAGTAACCCTTCAAACGCTGCAAGCTTCACGTAACATAATCCCGAGCGAGCATTGCCCTTTCATTATTGAGTTGTGTTTCCGAACGCGGTGGTGTTTGCTCGAAAATGGCGGATCGGTAGCAACATCGACTTGAAAGCTGTGTGAAATATAACACAAAATATTCGTGAATTTTGTGTGAAAATGTGAATCGTATGAATTAAAACATATTGTGTAGTGTTGTTTAAGTGTATTACAACATGTGGCGGACAGAGATGTTTCAATTCGGTGTCGGGAACTGGATATTCTTGTTCGCCTGTCTCCATTTGTTTACATACGCTCAAGGTAAGCTCCTTATAAATATTACCATTTACTATCGATCGTTGGTCTTGAAACTCTCGCTAATAATAGGGCTCTGTAATTATGCAGAAAATTGCAGTTAGATGTAATTTAAATTCCGTAGGTACCTACTTGAATGTATGATTTCGAGTTGAAACGCTTTGGAGTCGATTTCTCTCGACTCCAAGCTTTAAGTACATTGTTCTAATCTTGAATACCGAGCGGTAGAGCTGTGGAGGGTTTATTTACTTTTTTTGTTTTCGTTTTTTTTTTTGTATTCTTTTTACTGTGACCAATCATTCGGTCATATTGCCTGTCGTTTGAAAATGTGTGTTAGGTTCGTACATAAATCTTGTACCTATTTAGGGCTTCGCCGTTAGCGCTCCGCCCTCAAATTCTAACGACACACATAAATACACCATTATTGACCGCTTCGGGTCAATTAGAGGTATAATTCCTTTTGTAAACAGATAATAAACTTTAATGGCGTAAGTTCCTATTGGAATAGTTCTGGAAAGCTTCCAAAAGTTTCTCATTATGGATTAAAAGTTGTTTAGTTAAGAGTGATTAATTTATAGGCTTAGTATTGTGTGCGCTGTTGCCACAGAAATAGTTTTTCTGGGAATAGAACTGAATCATAATGGTTTTAAGAGTTAACTTAGGAGTCCCGTTCTGCGAGCTTGTTCTTTAGGCCCGATATAAAGAAGCTTCTTCGCATAAACTTAGCCTCAACTTATAAAATTAAACATTATAGCAACTCAAAGACTTTTGAGTCGCCCATTATGAGCGTCCCGCGGTCGCGTTCTGCTACGACGATACACTGTATATGGCAAATCGCTCTCTCTCTCTCTTTCCCTCACTGCAGTTGCAAGCGTGAAACGCGGGCCACACCGCCAGCTAGTGAGAGATCGAGCGAGCGAGCGAGCCGGGCAAGGCATGCTTTGCTTTTGCTTTTTTGGTTCACACCGCGAACTAGGTACCGAAAGTGCCGGAATGAAGTATGAAAAGAGGCTCGCCCGACTTGCTAGCTAGCTAGCGATGTGGCCTGCGCTTGAGGAAGTAGCGCGCGGCGTCGCCCAGTCCGCTTACGCGCCAGGCGTGACGCCACGCGCCAATATTGTCCGCGAAACTAAATTTGGTTTCTCATAGTTTGATGAAAAAGTCCCATTTCTCAAAAACTAAACATCAAATCTTATTCAAACCAATTTTCGTTGAAAGTTTTTTTTACGTCTACAATCTTACATCTTTGCAGAATTTTCCTCCTCTGAAATTAGGGGCACACATACATTTTACCATTTTGGAAGTGTCTATCTTTCACACGATTGTCTGAGAAAAAATGGTTTTATTAACCTACATGTCATTTTTAAAGACTTGCATAATCAGCCTATAATGTTCCCACTACTGGGACACACGGCCTCCTCTCTATGAGAGGGAATGGGCTCATTTTGGAAGTGTCTATCTTTCACACGATTGTCTGAGAAAAAATGGTTTTATTAACCTACATGTCATTTTTAAAGACTTGCATAATCAGCCTAAGTATAATGTTCCCACTACTGGGACACACGGCCTCCTCTCTATGAGAGGGAATGGGCTATAATCCCAGCGGGCCCAGTGCGGCTTGGTAAATGTCAAGTCTTCGAATTTTTGGGTACACAAGAGGAATGCGCCTGCCTGGGTTCGAACCCACGACTTACTGTTCGTAAGTCGGGGCCGCCACTACTGAGCCACCGCTGCTCCTAAAGCTGCTTTAAAGAACTATCTAGGTATATTATATTGTTTGGTGCTACGGAACCCTGTGTGCGTGTGAGTACCTACGACTCGCACTTGGCCGGTTTTTTTGCCTTTTGGCTACGGAACCCTAAAAACGCACTTAGCTCTACTGGCGAGGAGTTATGGTAGGTACAAACTCTTTAAATGTAGGTATTTAACGCTAAACAAGTAAAAACATTAGTAATTTAATCTTTAAAAAAAAACATTTAATCGCCGTCATTGTTAAAAGATTGTCAGAAACCGAACTATGTGTTAGACAAATACCTCAATCGGTACCTATATACCTACCTAGAAACTAAACTGGCCCCAAAACAAAAGAATCGCGGCCTTATAAAAGAGTACCTACCCACGTACTTACAGAAATAAACCACCTATCTACCATCTCCGCAAATACGTAACGTTTCACTGATATAATTGTGTTGACAATAGCCAACAGAGCCAACTACCAAGTATTTAGAAAGCTGGTAGGTACAAGGAATTCTGACATCCTAACTAGCTACCTAGGTGCTGTATCTATAGTCAATCTAGTGAATTCTTGCGCCTAACTATGCATACCTCAGGCTTAGGCGGAGTAGGAATTTGGGATAATTGTACACGAATGTTTGCGCTTGATCGACAATGTTATTAGTCGTGCGTAAAACTAAATACGCATAGCATATACTATATTAGTCTATACACTCCCGACGACCCTACCACCCTCCTTCAAGAAAGCAGTAGGGAAACCAGTACAATTCGTAAACACAGTTACAAACCGCCGTCATTCCGGCCTCGCGACGTCCCTGTTTCACGCCCCCGACCCTTGCTCGAGCCAGCCCGCGGTGCTGAGCCAGTTTTAAACCAGCCCGTAAATAATTACATCATTCAGATTCAGCCTGTCCCTTTGCTGCCCTCCCCTAGCGAAGCCCTAAGCCTAGACTCGTACCATAGTGGGTCCCCTTAGCGCGCAGTCTCTTAGTTTATAAGTTATGGAGTTCGATAATTGTCCCACGGGATCATACTACTGGGATAAAAAGTATTATATGTTTTAATCCAAGTTATTAACTATCTATGTGCTAAATTCCATCCAAATCAGTTCAGTAGTTTTTGCGTGAAAGATTAACAAACATTCAAACATCCATCTATCCTCACAAACTTTCGCATTTATAATATTAGTAAGATTTGTTGTTAAAGCGGCAACAGAAATACGCATTCTGTGAAAGTTTCAACTAGGTATCTACCTATTATGGATCATGAGATACAGCCCGCTGACAGACAGACGGGCGGACAGCAATAGGGTCCCGTTAGTCACCTTCGGGTACGGAACCCTAAAAAGCAATAGATGAATTTCATAAATTTTAATTTAAGAGTATGTATACCAATTTTGGAGTCAATCGACCCAGAGAATAAAAAGTTTGACAAAAAATTCAAACACCCATTTCACCCTCTTAGAGGTGGAATTTCGGAAAACCCTTTCTTAGTTGATACATACTCTTCACAAAGAACACACCCTCCAAATTTCATGTCTCTAGAACCAGTGGTTTAGGCTGTACGTTGATATATCAGTCAGTCAGTCAGGACTTTGAATTTTAAATTGTCGGATGATTTTGGAAAAATTGATACGTTTCTCATAATTTTAACTGAAGAGTATGTACGTACAAATTTTCAAGTCAATCGACCCCGAGAATAAAAAGTTTCACAGAACATTCAAGCCTCCATTTCACCCTCTTAGGGGTGGAATTTCGAAAAACCCTTTCTTAGTGGATCCAGACTTTTTACAAAGAATACACCCTCCAACCCGCACGCTTTGGGCCACACTGCGCGCCATGAACCCGTCTACGTGAAATTGGAAGCCCTATTTGACTATGTTGGGGGATGACTTTTTTTGGAAAAACTGTGATACATGTGTCTCATAATTTTAATTGAAAACTGTGTACACCAATTTTTGAGTCAATCGACCTAGAGAATATAAAGTTTCACAGAAAATTAAACCCCCCATTTCACCCATTTTCCTCTTTGGGGTAGAATTTCAAGAATTCTTCCTTCCTGTCTTTGTATTGTAAAGGGAAACTCTGTACAAAATTTCAGCTTTCTAGGTCCAAGGGTTTGGGCTGGGCGTCGATGAGTCAGTCAGTCAGTCAGGACTTTTCTTTTTTATTTTCTTTTACTATATTGGGTAACACCCATCTACACCGAGTCGTGGTTGGGAGTCACCCATCCATATCGAGTTTCCTCCGTGTCTCGGAAAGCACGTTAAGCCGTTAGTCCCGCCTGGCTGTCATTTGTAGATCTTTGACAGTCGTTACAGATAGTCAGTGGCACGAAAGTCTAACAACCAGTTTAGGCTGCGTTTCCACCAGATGCAGAGATGAGCGAGGATGCGTAGTGGGATGTGTGCGAAACTAACCAATAACATCGCTTCTTTTTCACAGCTTGAGCTATTCTAGCTATGCGATTGGTTAGTTCCACACATATCCGTCGCTACGCATCCTCGCTCATCCCTGGTGGAAACGCAGCCTTACCAAGGACTATTGTATAACCCCAACCCTAACTGCATTGTTGAGGTCAGATAGGCAGTCGCTCCATGTAAAATACTGGTATACTGCTGCATCCGGTTAGACTGGAAGCCGCTCCCAACATAGTTGGGAAAAGCTAAGCAGATGATGAAGAGAATATTGTCACCGCGTCATGCAATTTATGATCTTCTAACGGTTCAATTAAGATCTAAAACACCAACGACACCCAAGCTTGGTCTCAAAAGCACTTTGTTACTGTTTTGCGGTTAGCATGAATAAATCCTAAGGCAGTGTTAAAATCCTCACGCCGTGATGGCTCTCGGCCACCGTAGGCGCGGGCCTGTGGACGGCGAGTAATGGGCTAGCTCGCCGTCCGTCCGTCGTATGACGACGGGCAGGCCGTGTCGACGGCGCGTTCGTGTTCCACGCGCGCCTCAAAGAGATGTCAGCAAACGGGAGGGGCCCGCAAGGGCCGGTGCCTGCCAGGGCTGCGGGACTATTCGAATACCGCGGCCCTGGAACATAAAGGGCCAATGAAGGAACATGGGTGTTTTTTAGTCAGTAAGAGTCTGACACTCCCTTCCGCTCCGCCCAGAGCGGGAGGAGTCATTTGATGATTTCTCACCCCCCAAAAAAAAAAAAAAAAAAAAAGGCAGTGTTAAAATTAATCAAGCCTCTCTCTACAAGGGCTTGTAAATGATTTCCCTCGAGGTCCTGTTTTAATGTTCAAGAAACAATCTGTAGAAGACCTGCCTCGGTGGTCTAGTGGTCACAAGGGCTGCTGCTGAGCACGAATTCTTGGATTCACAGCTCCGGCAAAGGTTTATTTGATTTTTAATTTTTCGCGAAAGTAGCCCATAGTCTTGAGTTTGTGCCTGGTTCATGGTAGTAAACTCGCCCCATATGACATGGGACTTAAACATAACTGGCGAAATGTGGGTGTACTATAGGAACATCTCTGCCTAACCCTTCTCCATGGCTTACGACATGTAAGGATCAGTTTTCACCAAGCGGAAATCGCGCACTATTTTGATGTCACTAAATAGAGGACTGTATCAATATTGACTTTGAGAATAAAATTCGACGCAGACATAAAATTGCTCGAAGTGCGCCCAATTTTATACCTACTTACTTGACAAAAAGTGCGCCATCGTCATCGATATGGATTTCAGAAACAGAAATTGTTACGAATTTTACAAAGGTAAATTAAAAAAAAAAATTACGCCACAAATAATTTTTTAAAACTAAAATTAGTGGAAACTTAATAAATAAAACATCGATTATTTAATATATTCAGTTTTTAGGGTTCCGTACCCAAAGGGTAAAACGATATCCGTTTTACACCCTTTGGGTACGGAACCCTAAAATCTACTACTAAAACTCCGCTGTCTGTCCGTCCGTCTGTCACTCACCAGGCTGTATCTCGTGAACTGTGATAGTTAGACCGTTTAAAATTATTGCAGATGATGTATTTCAGTTGCCGCTATAACAACAAATAGGTACTAATAACAAAATAACATAATATTTAAGTGGGGCTCCCATGCCTCCCATACAACAGACATGATTTTTGTTGTCGTTTTTATAGAAAATGGTACGGAACTTCTCGTGCGCGAGTCCGTGTCGCACTTGGCCAGTTTTTGCATGGGGAGAACATTTAAAAGGTTGTGGCTCTGTCCACAAAGTGGTGGACAGCGAGAAATATTTTTTTAAATTATTTGCTGTCCACTACTGGTGGACAGGCCGGGGTTGGACATCGGGAATCATCGAACCTGCTCTGGATCCGCGTGGTGAATTTACAACCATTACCTCCCATAGAGAGGAGGCTTGTGTGGCTGTGACCCAGCAGTGGGAACATTATCGAATGATGACGCTATTACGCATTTGCACTTGCAACACGTATGTCGCTTGTGCAGCTCGTGGGCAAGCGGTGAAGCCGTCGAATTACTCATATCTAAATTCGTTTGTATTCATATTCATCAATTGAATAAAGTACAGACACAGTCAACGTGTCCACTCGTAACAATAAATAAATTCAGGAAGCATGGCGTCGAATAAATACGTCAATCTTCCCCGCGTAAATTCACAACAATGGCGGCGATGCACCGCGCCACAGTCAACTAAACTACAGTATTTTAACTAGAAACAAATGGTCGGAACCGGCTAACACATGCAGTCTTTATTAGTATAAAGATGTGTTAGTTGTATAAGTTTATACGAATTCTAAGCATGCTTCAGGTAACAGGTTTCTTGTAAAGTCGGAGCTGTCACATCGAGATAAGTGGTTACGTTTTACAGTCCTGTAACAGTTATTTTATTTATGATATTAAATCTTTATTTTGATACTAGATGTCGCCCGCCACCTTCGTCCGCTTGAAAGTATAAAAAAATATTACTCCCTATTTGAATCGTATTTATTTTTTTACACGGAACCCGGATACTTTTTCTAAAATAAAAGCCTAGTTGCTAGTGGAATGCTGTTCGAGGTGCTGTCAGAGGTATACTAATTGAATGGACAGTATGTGTGTTACGCAAACTATTATTATATGTATTTACATACATTTTAAAGGAATGTTTAAAAATGTGTAAAAATAAATAAAGGAAAAACTAATTAATTATTAATTATTTTATTTTTTTGTAAAATTAAGTCCAAGTTCTAAATCCTTAATCACATATCATTTTATTTCATGTAGGTACCTTAGCGAACAAATTTAAACATTTTAAAAGAGTAACGATGGCGTTTCTTGCCCAAACGAAACTGCCTTTGCGAATGGACAATAGATTCAATTCTATTTCCGTGTTTGACGTTCAAAAGTGCCTTTTAATGGCATAATTGAAATAGGTAGGTACTTAAATGGTTTGACTTTGAGCCTAATTGGTTTACTGGTTACCTTTATACTGTGAACGCGCGTCGTATTCGCATACACGTTCTCTCAGTAAATCAACAATACAATACATTTGTGTTTCTATTTTGTTGTATTTATTTGTTTTGTTACCACTACGATTATATTAAATGTTTTGGGGTTTAAAAAAACCAGACAACACCCTGTTCTTCATACTTTTAAAAGTCCATGTCGCTTAAAAACCAAAGAATTATGTCATTTAGTTCCTTATTTCACAATTAAACTGACCTATAATTACATAATATGTATATCTCAAGCACCTTTACTTAATAGAAACTTCGACAAATAAGCCGTTTTATGTCGTGAAAGTCTCGCTCTATCTAAACCTTTCTATAGTGGACAGCGTCGGCAATTAGCGGGCTTACGGCAGTGAGCGTGAAACGTGCTGTATGCTTCTGTTGCCCTTGTACTTTACGGGTTAACATTTTGAAATTAATCGGCCATTTGCGAAGAAATCCGGACATTTTACTTCTTAACTCTTTGTTATTTTGCACTAGTTGCTTTTTTAGGTTTTCTAAAAAAAAATACGTCCACTATCGGCTAAACTTCGCAGTTTGGACAACATTTCTGACGAGGGCCTAAAAGCAGGACATGCTTCCTTAGTGCATCTATCGATGTAGTAACGTCACTTTCATATTATCACTAATAACGACGCCTTGCTGGGCAAACCACACATTACCTAGAGTCCAGTCACAGTTATGTTACCGAAGGGCTAGGCAGAATGAACGATCACATTTTACCATGTAATAGGGGGCGAGCCTATTGCCATCATCACAAATCCAAACGCCGCACTACTAGTGGAAAAACCCAATAACACATTGGCCGACCTGGGAACCAAACCCCAGACCTCATGCTCAGCAGAGTAGTGCTTGCGACCACTAGAACACTCGCTGGCAGGACGCTAGTAACTTGGAGGTAAGAGGTTCCTTTCTCCTAGCGAGTGTTCTGATCGTTGCAGCCTTTTCGAATACTTATCCTAGGTTGCCCCCAAATGTGTGGAGGCGTTATTCCTCGCACATATTTTTTGGATATACCCTCTGATTTTATTTTATTTTAGATGACACAGAAGAAGTGGGGAAGAGGGGTCAGGTAACGCAGGTCAATGACTGTACTGTAGACACCTCTGCCCAACCCTTCTGGAAATACAGGCGAGATGTTTAAATACTAAATATAAATCCGTCGCCACTAATTAACCCGCCTCGTAACCCTCTCGCAACTGGTTCATAAGATATAAATAGTTCATTCAACCGCAGTCAATCGCATCGGCCGTGACTCGATCGCTCCACATTAACTCATCATACAGCAGACCTGCAATTACCTACTGTGGAGGGTGCACCACATCCTTAGAAAGTGGCTAAATAATAACAGCTAAAAATTAAAAATAATAAGTCAGTATAACCCTCTTTCTATAATAGGGCCATATTTGGCATCGTTTTCTGGCGAAATGTCCGTGTACCAGTAGGTACACCTCTGCATAATCCTTCGGGGATTTACTGGCGATATGTTTTGTCCACCCGGTCGTTCGACGACCATTCTTAATGACGTGGCTTCCGAACACATTGTAGAACTTTGACCATTAATGTTAACATTGTGTGTTTATTAAACAAGTTTAGGATTATATTACCAAACTATAGTGTAACTATCTGTTCACACAGTGTTTAATAGACTGACTTTGAACCACATTTTGGTCGTAGGGTCATGAAATGACTAGCTTATGCCCGCGGCTTCGTTAATTGAATGTCTAAATAAATGCACACGGTTGGATTATCAACGCAGATAGATTCAAATCTAACAGCACAGTGTTTATGAAATCAGGCATTACTACGATAACCCAGTTACCGCCTCACATAATCTAAGCCCATTCAATTGGCTCACTCCACATCCAACTAACTGCATACTCATACTTAGTGCCATAACTAACTAACTGATCAACCGGTTCCTCGATCTTCTCAACTCTCTGCCCCAGCGCCGACCATCAGCGAGAAACGAGCACAGCAATGGTGGCCCAATGGTAACGGCCGCGACTTACGAACTGCAGGTCGTGGGGTTGAACCCACGCCCATTGCCCTCAAAACGGTGAAGAAAAACATCGTGAGGAAACCGGCATGCCTTAGATCCAAAAAATCAAAGAAATTGAAATCCACTAACTTGGTAGAATGTCCGAAGGTTAAGGCATTCTCAGTTCATAAAAAGATATCAGATCTTCATGCTTAATTACCGAATCACATAAAATAAAACGCTACCATCCAACGACAAACTGCTAAAGATATCACTACTCAAAGTTCTAAACACACTAATGTTACAGAATAGTACAGAATGTCAGCTCTGTACAAGGAGCGAAAACAGGCACACTTCCACTATCACTTAACTCTTGGCCACGAGGTAGTCGGTCAAGCGACACGCGTTGAGTGATAGCAAACAATGAAAAGTTGTTTAAGGGTTGCGCAGATTCAGCAGCAGAATCGCACTTTTCCATGCTCCATCCTTTTTTGTCGCTCAGAACCGTCATTTGCTAGAGAGAGAAACATAGCGGGAATGCTATAACACGCGCCAGCTTCGACAATGCGCTCGATAGCGCGCAGCTCGCTTTGCTGTTTCTAGGTCTAAAAAATGACGGTTGTGAGCGACATGAAACGCGGATTAACGCCGACGGTATTCACGCATACGAAACATCGCAAGCAAGTGGCATCGTCCAAGGCCGTTAACGAGGCCTCAGGCCGTTTCCGAAAAGCGAGTAATACAGTGAACGAGCGATGTATTGGCGCTCAGTACCTCGCCAATGCGCTTATGAGTTCGGGCGAAACAATTCGAAGCGAAGTCCCTCCGCGACAAAGTCTTATTTTACGTCAGGTTCATAGAATGTCCGTACAGCGATCTATAAAACAAATGGTGCGCTTGCACTCGCTGTACGTGAAGCGTGTCTATGTGCGTTTGGGCGCCAGTTTAAAGCCAGTTCTTTAAATCGATAAACATTTATTTATACCAAATAAGCACTAAGTTATTTTAACACACATTTTTTTAATAGAGACAAATATTTCGTCGCAACTGAGAGCCGCGGAGGATCGTTTAACCACGTCCGTTACGGCGACGGGGTATTCCATAGATGTGCCCGCACCACCTTACGTAGGTACGTCGCGTCGCGCGAAAGTATCCAAGTGAAATGATGATCGAAATCGCATATACCCCGCATGAAACGATAGAAACGGTGTACAGTAGGGGTGAGCGAGACTATTCAAATCTCATTGAACATCTTTTGGCGCGGTTCGGCGGCGGCGACATGGACCTAACATCTATTCTATTCTCACACGTTGCGGATGTATGGAACTTCTGTACAATTCTGTAGACTTAACATGTCATCTAAATCAAGTTGATCTGATTCTGCCTATCAACGAACCTGTTGGTATGTGAACGTAACCTGACAACCTGTTACTGATGGTTATCAAGAAAGGGACGTATTTAAGGCAGGCGTGGAACTTCTTAACGCTACTTTAAGGGTAAAAGCGCATTGCGGCGACTTCGAATCTGGTTATGTTCGTGACTATTTATATCTATATAGTTCTAGTTACATCTATATAAATGTGTTATGAGCATACATTCATGGCAGGTACACGACGTAACATCTCGCCTGTGTTCCTTGAAGGGATAGCAGTGTATTATGGACAGTGGGCATGTACATTCCGCAGGATGTAGTCCCACGTGAAACCCCGTTTACGTCCTCAGGCTCAGGATGTATGACGGGACTTGCGTTAACAGCCACACGCGCGTGTCACTTGTTGCCTTCACGCGATAGCAATTACACTTGGTCGTTTACCCGAATCCGATTGCCTATGGAATACGGGCAAACGACCAAGTGTAAATGAATGAGTTCAAGTACGCCCGACTTCGGACAAAATCAAAATCAAAGCATTTATTTCAAGTAGGCCCGTTACAGGCACTTTTGAACTGTCGAAACAAAGACAACAATGAAATTTAGCTACAGTCCCAGTCACAAGGCATAAAAACTGTGAAAGTACTGTAGTTGCCCATTCCCTAACGTAGATCTCTATGGAGAAGAACGGGCAAGAAACTCCATGGACACTCTTTTAAATCAGAATATTTTTACAAAACCTTGGTTACATCATTCATGTTTAGATGGTACATTATGTGAGAGCGATGTAGCAAGATGTGCACGTTAAAAGTGTCCATAGTAAAAACAAGGAAAAGAACAATTCACAAAATAAAATAATTAATTCAAATAAGCCGTGGCAACCAAGAGATGACCAGTCACAACTGACAGCGCCCGTTCACGAACATGACGCATGTATCAGCACCATTCAACTCAACCATTTTGAAGGGAACTAACTGATCCGACACACGCGCCACCATCAGCGAGACATTTGAGTGAGCATGACATACACTTAACCGCCAGGGCAAATTCAAGTCAAAAAAAAAAAAATGACGTAGGTTTCCAACGAAGGATAGCTTTCTATTACATAGTACTCACATAATATGGGCTATGCGGTTATATAATACCAAAAGAAATTGAATCTATACAATGCAAAGATAGTTGTACAATCTTCAGCAGCTCCAACAATACTATTTAATGCTATCCATTAATCAGTTTATGCGCCCCTGTCCATGTGGAGCAGGACCGGCATTGAGCCAAGCATTTTTATCAGAGAGACAAACTCGTCTGGCTTCATTCAAACTACTCTTAGTCGTTGGCTCGTATTCCGTTGCGATGTGTGTAAACAATGCATCGGGTGCGCGTGGCAGGCTCCAAGCAATTTTCTTTCCTTGGTTTTTTTTAATTTGAGGGGCGTCCATTAATAACATCAGACAATTTTGTCAATTTTTCGAGCCCTCCTCTTTTGTATGCTCTTCGCTGGCGACCCCGGTTTGCACTGGCGTTAAAGGCCTTCGTATTTCTTCAACAATGTTTAACAGGATATCTCTAACATCTTTAACACTGATAGAACTTCATCATCTAACGCTGTTAAGTCAATTTGTTGGCAATAGATAGATAGGTGAACTATCCTTCAACGAAATCCCCTCAAAATATTATCCCTAGTAACTCCTCATCCTCCATATTAAACAGCAGGCAATATTAAAGCTAATACAGGCAGGTGTCCCGCATTCCCGCGACTCTCGTTATTATTGCAAATGCCACATCGCTGCACGCCGCACGTGATACGAATAAAGGAGGTTCGGTGTTTTTCTTTTCTTCTTTGTTTATTTAGAAGTCATACTTGCAGAGTGGGTGGGGTCTCGACTTGTTTTTTATACATTCTATTGGTATAATATGCTCATCTCTTTGAAGTAGATCTTTGGCAGTCGTTACCGGTCAGCACCTCTACTGAGAGCGCAATCTAACACACATTGAGCGAAGATATTAATTTTAATGAAGGGGGACTGCTAATCATTTTAAAGCTCTAAATTAATCGCGTTTTTAAAGGGTGTGCTGTTATTTGGTCTGACAGTCAGTCTTACCAAGTGATGTCTTACTAAGGGATACCTAACTGAATGCCTAATGGTCGTTTTCACGAACACTAAGTGACAACTAATTTAATGCCTGTTGCCCGTTTTCACCAACACACACGTGAACAGTTAACAGTTGGTACGCAGCCGCAGACCACTTGGGGGCAAGTTCCCGTCGGATATGTTCGACAACCGAGCGGGCGAAGCCGCGGGTAAAAGCTATTTATAAATACCTTCGCATAATCACAGGTGGCGTTATCCATCAATTTCGATTAACCCTACTTAAGCCGACCCAATTTATAATCTTACTCATCCATCGCCCGTTGCTATTAGGTCAGCACCTCTACTGAGCGCGCAATCTAACACATTGGGCGAAGATATTAATTTTTAATTAAGGGGGGACTGCCAATCATTTATCAAGCTTTAAATTAATCGCGTTTTTAAAGGGTGTGCTGTTATTTGTATTGGAAAAGGATTATACAGGTTTGAGAAAGGAAGGGATGTGGGCTTGAATAATTATTGTTGCCTTCCCCTACACTATTTCCTTAGCTGACTGGCAAAAGTGGGTAATATTTTTACTATGACGCGTGCTTTGTTTGTATATTCAGTGCCGACATGGCAAATTAAAGTCTTTTATAATACAAATAAGACTCTGTCGATCAAACTTCAATTATAATAAAAAATTAAAAAAACATTTAAGATTTAACTCTTAAAGCATTCAGAATGTATAACTGTAAAACTTTGTCAAAGTTTTCATAGAGTACAGTGGGATCTATCCCACTCTACACAGAACACAGTTTTATGCAGAGAAATACTCCTAATTGATTGATTTTAATTATAACATCGTTTGTCCTGAGCTGACCTACTATCACCGCACAGCTCAAACCAATGGTCGGATCGCGCTAAAGTTTTTTGGGCATACTGATACCTGTATTTATGACGTAGGCATCCGCTAAGAAAGGATTTTGAAAAATTTAACCCCTACGTGCGTGTAAAAGAGTTGATAGTTTTTATGAAAATCCGTCATCGGGCGAAGCTGATGCGGGTCGGCTAGTTCACTCTAAAATCAATACAAAACAGTGCCAATGACTAACCCGCTTACCACCTGTACCTGTCATCCACAGACTCCATACACATACACAAGAGTACTCTGACTGAGTATACAGAGAACATCGTATTGTTTACGTGAACCTTCATAAGCGAAGCTTCACAAATTTACCGCCCCAAGCGCGCGTAAAATGTAAATTTGAAATTCAATCAAGCATTTGCAGGGTTGCTTGTAGTCGATTTTTATAAGTTAGCTATTGGGCCGGTTTTTTTTATTAATTATGCTGGCAATACATTTGGAAATTGGTTTTCTGTTACGTTTTAAGATTAAAAGTGTGTTTAGTAGGGATTATTTATTTGTATTTGAGAAGGTGTCTGATGAGATGACGAGTAATAGAGAAGTATGGAAGAAGAAGACATACTACGCCGACCCCAAATGAATTGGGATAAGGGCAGGAGAATGATGATGAAAAAAAAAACAGTCTTTCATATGAACTGGAGTCACGAGTGCTGCTGAGCTGTTCCACCTCGCAAAACATAAGTAGAAATAGTGGGATTTTATGACCATGCTAGGAAAGGCACCGAAGAAATCGTTTTAAAATCATATTTTTCCGTATCAACATTTGACGGTCATTTACACTTACGAAGTTACGAGTAAAATTTCGACTACTTTCAATAAGATTGATTTATGCATTTCATTATGTCTTATGTCATTCTAAGATTTCTTTGTGCATCATCGACGATCATACTACCGGGATAAAAATTATCCTATTTGTTAATCCAGGTTATAAGCTATCTGTATGCTAAATTTTATCCAAATCCGTTTAGTAGTTTTTGCGTGAAAGAGTAACGAACATCCATCCATCCTCACAAACTTTCGCATTTATAATATTAGTAGGATTATACTTAGGTCCTAAATTCTTCCTTAATCAATATTAACAATGCAACATCCCTATCACAAAACCAGAATTCAGGTAGCTTTATCCAAAACTGTGGCACCATTCATCCTCGATTCAAGTCCAAGATGGCTACCGTAAACGCGGGCACACGTGAAAATGGCCGCGATAATGGTCGCCACACATAAACGCGGAAAATACAAGATAGTTTTATGTTTTTCTGCCATATTTGTGGGATGTTATGCTGTTTCTGATTTGCGTAGAGTGTGTGGGGATTAATCCTATTTTGATGCTGTGTCAGACAAAAATGGGGTATGTTATGTTTGCTTTTGACTTAATAGAATCTTTGGGTGTAATCAGAATGGATAACAGGCCATAGTAGGATAGTACTTTTCAACCGAAAAAACTTAAGCAACCTGAAGAAATTGAACAATAACTTCTTCACATTTCTTTTTAGAGTGAATTGTTGATGTTTCCTTACTGCTTTTATAGTAGTGGTGGACATAACACACAGATGGCGCACAAAGTATTGTAATAATTTGTAGACCCTAAGTACAATCTATATTTACAAAATCGTTTGTCCTCATTGTCTATCAACGCACATTTTTCAATAAATCTCAAACCACTGGACGGATCGGCCTAAAATTTTACAAGCAGGTGGCAATTTTAGCGTGGCTTCCGCTAAGAAGGATTTAGGAAAATTCAAGTATTAAAGTTTGTGTGATGTGAAAATCCGTCACCTACATTCCGTTGTTTTCTATCGTCAGAAGTGGGTACCTCAGACGCTAATATTTATTGAGCATACAAAACGGTAGCAACTGATAGCTACCAATTATTGCTCATATTCAGGCCTCGTCGGTCACCTTATTATCGTACACTCAACTGCTCGTCTATCCAAACAATTTGACAGCGGTTTTATATCGTAGCAATATAGCTCATTTTCGTACTCTAACGTGCAGTTGATCGTACAACCCGTTCCTCCATCCGTGATATAGCTATTTTCTAGTTTTCTATTAAATTAGTTTCACTCTAATCAGATCAGTTTAGTAGTTAATAGAACGTGTGATTGTCAGCTCTTTGTGCTTCTCTATCAACTGTAAACCGTGTGCCTTTTTGTCATTTATTTCATCGCCACTGCTCTCAAAACGGTGAAGGAAAACATCGTGAGGAAAGCGGCATGTCCTAGAACCAACAATTCGAAGACGGTACATCTACCAACCCGCAGTGGGCCTGCGCCCTCTCATAGAGAGAGGCTTGTATCCCAGCGGTGGGAATATTATAAGCTTATTATTTAGATACGTGTTAGTGCGCTTACAAATGTAAATGGTAGTTGTGTAAATGTCATGATTATGACTATTGTATGCATTTCATTATGTAGATTTGTGTTGTCAATCCCGTTGAGTTTTTGATATTTTGTTTGAAAATATTGTTTTTTTTTTATATTAGCAGCATAGGTTGTAAACTGTCCCACGGGAACTCACTACCGGGATAAAAAGTATACTATGGTACTTGTATGACATATTTTATCTTTTACTAGCGACCCGCCCCGGCTTCGCACGGGTGCAATGCTGATACTAAATACACTACAGAAAAACTGTGAACGTTGTATATAAAAACATAGCGGCCCACTTCGGCTTCGGGTGTAAAATATATAGCCTATGTCACTCACTGAAAAAATGATTAAAATTGATCCAGTAGTTTTGATTTATTAATTACTGCCCTTGTTATATTCCTCGCTAGAGAGCTCCGATAAATAAACGCGTCCGATCGCTGCTAAATTCAAAGCCGCCTCGCCGCGCCGGCCGGTGCCGGCGCAAACGCTACGTCCCGCAATTTTTAAATCTGTAATATCTTCGAAAATATTCATTTAAATCATATGCTGTAAAGGGCCATATAGATCTATATTAAATCAACAATGTATATGTAAGGTATTTAATTGGATAAGGATTAATGCCGTATTGGTTAAAATCGCTTCGGAAATTAGCCATTATTTGGCATAAAAAGTAAATGACAAAAACATGTTATTGTGGGATATCATAAGAGATAGACATATACCATCGCGGGGTTTTCTGTAGACCTTTTTAATGTGTACAATACTTAGTACATTATTTTGATAAATCTCGTAGGGTTCAGCCTGCGTTTGCAATGTAAGCGGAAAAAAATGAAATTATTTACGACTTCACAATAGAAATCTTGAAATTATCAGTGGTTCTCTAATATATTAAGCATGTTATTATACATATAAACCTTCCTCTTGAATCACTCTATCTATTAAAAAAAACCGCATTAAAATCCGTTGCGTAGTTTTAAAGATTTAAGCGGTCAAAGGGAAATAGGGACAGAAAAGCGACTTTGTTTTATAATATGTAGTGATTCCATATAAACGTAACGGCGCGCGGCGGACTTACAGAGTTACTGTCGTAGTTTTTATAATATTAGACTTTAGACTGCAGCAGCAGTCACGGGAGTCATTCAATGCGATGTGCGAATAAACGGTGATACACTTGGTTTATAATGAAAATGTTTAAAAAGCCAAAAAGTAGGACATCGTCGGCGTAGGCCGTGGTGAAGGTGGTCTTACGATCTGATCTTAGAAGCGGGGCAAACGTGGTGAGAGATCGCACAAGAAATATAAAAAAGAACTGAAAAGGACGGGTTTTCCCGGTGGGCGCCGAGATTGATTAGCTCTAAAACCTGCGAGATTGAGAGAGTCTAAGATACTTTTTTTACATGTTTAACCAGCTTATATCCGCTCGATTAAACTCCAAATCTTGACTGTTGTTCTATACCAGCTCACCCACCAGAAATAATCCGTTGTTATTGTAACAAATGCTCGAAGTCTAAAGCAAATTATTCAAAGTTGTCTCATTTAAGATCGTGTCCCTTTCGCTGGCTGTTCGAATAATTTCCATTTATTTCCTGGAGGAACAATTTAATGAATTCTCTCAACAATTTGTAAGTGGGTGTGAATGGTAGGACACAATACAAACAGATGCAGAAGATTGGCTCCTTAGATGTTTTATGATCTTATTCGGAACGGTACATTTGATTCGGCAGTATTAGTTGAACAACAAAGAAAACTGGGAAGTAAAAACTATATAAATATTTGGCTTTCATTCGGCGGTCCGATCGGTTAGCTCCATTCTTCATCTAACAACCATCGCTGACCAATCAGCATCATCGGTTCGGATCGGCATTGTTCGAGCCAAGCCTAGCGGCTTTTTCCCAAACCAAGTATACTCGCTTGAAGTACTGCGAGTGCAGGCGCACTCGCGACCGGCATTTGTTTGAGATCTCCGTAACGCGTCTATGTGTGGGTGTGTGCGCCTGTTTTCGGTCTTTGTATGGAGCAGACCTTCTGTTTCTCTCTATTTTCTGAGAATGATCTGTGAAGACCGACACAAATGGACTGCTGAAATGTGGAGTGAGATTGTTAGTGACGTAAGAAACCATTTCAGCGCTGTTGTAGAATTTCGAGGTGTATTTAGGAAGCTGAATACTGTTTTGTGCTAAAAGTCGAATCGTGACTGATGTGAGGTTCCTATACACCTCTCGTCTACGTTGTGTTATTAATAGTTTATGGTTGATATCAAACATTGCTGTTCTCTCTCTTTTATTTCACTGTAATTATTTAGCTTATATTAAACCAATATTACTATGTGGTTTGTTGTTTTCTTTGTAACAGTGACTAAGTGACAGCTGGTAATTTATTACAAACTAGCTGTTGCCCGCAACCTTCGCTCGTGTGAATTTATTATAAAAAATATTACCTCCCTTTTTCATCGAATTTTGTTACCAATTTCAAGGGTTTTAATTTTTTTTACACGGAACCCTAATTATTTTTCTAATATAAAAGTACCTAGCCTATGTTAGACCTTATAACATTAGCTATCTGCCAGTAAAAGTCCCGTTAAAATCGGTCCAGCCGTTTCGGAGTTTAGCCGGAACAAACAGACAGAAAGACAGACATAAATTAAAAAAAAATGTGTTTTTGTTTTAAATGCCGTATAATTTTTCATATGCATTCATTAAAAAGCTGTTATTTTGATATTACAAACAGACACTTCAATTTTATTTATTTGTATGTAGTATGTATGTATAGTTTACATACATACTGGATTGTGTGAGGAATATCGGTGTGGATGGATGGTGTGAGGAAGGATATGAAAGATAAAGAAGTAAATGATAGCGTGACGGTTGACAGAGGAGAATGGAAGAAATAAACGTGTTGCGCCGACCCCAAATAACCATGACTTTTACATTCCCGTTCATCTTCATTTTACTGTGCTGGAAATCACTTCCTTTATTTGACGAATTGTTAAGAGATCCCCTTTGTCAAGGGTTGACCATCTGTCACCAAGACAACTGTGCAATGAGCTGCAAAATTAATGATGACAAATATTTGTCATTTATGTCGTCATCAACGATTCTGATGTTTAGGGGAGAGTTAGGAGACATCTTGACAGTGTAAGGTCAAATTATCATGCAGACGATGATTTAGGTCATTAATGGCGAAATGCTCTCTCATAGAAAAAACAGATGTTTTGCGTTGTCAACTTTAAAGGAGTACCAGATCAAAGAGAAAAGCGCTTAAACTAGACAACTGAAATATAATTTTAACAAATTTGAATGGAATTCGGCACAGAGATAGTCTATGACCTGCTTTAGAATTAAAAAAAAATCATCCGGGTATTTATTAGTAGTTCGCCTTGGATAAGAGTGAACCAGCGAGCAACCGCTGATATCGTTAGAGAAATCTAATATTTGCTAGATTAATCTTCGTAAACAGCTCTTGACGATTCGTTAGACACTACAAAGGGATGGCCGATTAATTCCCATAATAAATGCCTTTGTGATGTGAAAAAATGAAAAAGAAGGTCTTATTGTCCTGTCAATCGAAATCTACTTATAAAGACTATTGACATTGACCCCATATAATACCGTCCTTTTTACATTATTACGAAAAGTATCGGAAAAGGAATCATTTGGTAAGTGACAAGCTTTTTGGAGCCCATAGCACGTTTCAACAAAGTTAACGTTTGCGGCCGAAATCAGAATTTTCTGAACAAAAATGTGTAACGTTTGATTTTTTTGACTACTTCCGTAAGTTGGTAGGGTCCAGTTGCGGATCTGAATTTTAATAAAAGGAAGAGCCCCTTGTGACGTCGTGTCCGGGAAATTTTTCGTGTTCCGTAGTGGGCAATAAACCCTCAGTTATTTACAGTGTTGCTCTGAAGTAGAAATGTCGGTCGATGATATTTACAGTGTTGTTCTGAAGTAGAAATGTCGGTCGATGATACTGAATTTCCATGTGGTTCAAAGAAAGTTAGGTTTTCAAAGCCACTTTTTCATGGTTTTTATTTTTGTTCATTCATAAATCAGTTTATCCGTGATGATGGCGCTTGCAACAGCGTCAAGATATCCAACAATAGTACCGAACCCTCCACCATCTTAGACGCTCTCCCTTCCTTCTCCCCTCGCGCCTTCCAGCCCTATGTATCTGACGCGACTCTCAACGCATCCTCTCTTTGATATCACCTCACGTACATCCTCAGAGGCGAGAGGATCACGCACTCGGCTGATTTATCAATTACAGTATGATATGTTGGGGTAAGGAGGTCGGAAGAGTGCGTAGATATTGTTAAGGGACTTGGTGGTATATTATGTCACGTAGAGGCCTGCTTGGACTTTTTGGGCTATTTATATGTATTTCCCGGCGCGCGGCGGCCATTGATTTAGGTTTGCTCGCGTATTTGAATAGTGGTCGTCCGGTGGAAACGGCCACGACTTACGAGTTGTAAGTTGGAAAAGCTGCTGTATTATATCGGATATCGAGTATTGAACCAACAGTGAACGCCGACAACATTGTAGAGTATCTAAACTACTTAAAATGTTTGCAGTATTACGCATGATAACTTTACTTCTGGGTGGCGATACAGTCAACCGCCCGTCCTAGGGAACTGTTAGACGTCATCATCGTCTTTACTTCACAGCAATAAGGTCGGTTTTCGTAGTGCAAGTGTTTCTACTGGTGGCTAGTGACTGAAGCGAGTTAGTCGGGGACTTGCATGCATATTAATTGTGGATACAAATATTAGCATTCACTGTTTGTCAATCCGCATAAGTTATTAACGATTTCATTCAAGGACTGCTTGTGTCCTGCGGCACTATGTATTTCGAACTCTGATTTTAACAAACTTTTAGTTATAGCATTCTCCAAGTCTTCAATATTGAGGCTTTATCTGAACGTGGGCACCTAGAGGGTCCAACTTATATAATCATACATAGATAAACTCACACCTTCTTCCCATGGCTGTAGCTGAAACTAAAGAGTGCCGAGTACCCGCTGAGATACTACACTAAGTACGTACTCTTTTTGATTTACACTAATACTGTCACTTACGGGATGTCTTCCGTGATTGTTCATTATTTTAAGCTCGCGATATTTCTACGCAGTTGCAAGCGCCATGATCGCGGGGTGACAATAATATGAATAAACAATCACGAACACAATATATAAATGAACAATCACGGAAGATATCCCGTAAGTGACAGTATAAGTTTAGTTTTAAACCGTGAAACCCTTAATACAGTGTCCTTTTGATTTGTCCACGTTCATACATCTGGTCATACACATACGCAACTGACCTTTCTGAAGAACTTCACCAATAAGGTCAGTGTATGTCCTTCTAGGGGGACTCCCAGGGTTTTCCATTCACAGTTCTGCCTTCTTAATACCTTACTGAAACATTAAATCATTAATTCGAAGAGAAAAAACAGCCCTAATCTATTTTCCAAAGTACAAAAACTGATCATTTTGGTTATCCGTCGAAGCACTTTGTAACAAATAACTGGTAATATACCTTTGATAATAATGACGGCAATTTCACCGGTAAATGATAGGGTTTTTTTGGCTTCGAAATTGTACTGATACTTACAAAAGGGCAGGATTTATCTAATGGCGGTTGGTTCACGGGGTTATAAGCATTGTAGTATTTTATGTTATTGGATGGCAATCAATGGTTCTTGATGATGAGTGGTCAGCGCCGCCCCTGGACATAAAATGTTGGAGATTATTTCAAATATTGTCACCCTAGAGACAAAACTTAAATATCTTGTCATTATCTGTTGAGGTTTTCGTCGGCTTTAAGTCTAGACGGGTGTAGCTGAATACCAGTATTTTACATTGAATCCACGACATAGTTGCTGGGCAACCCGACACCTTTGGTATTGGTAGAACTGGTTGCCAGACTATCAGGCTTCTGACTACACGTAACAACTGTCACATATCTACTAATAACAGCCGAGCGAGACCAACTGCTAGACGTACTTGCCGAGACACGGAGAGGTCTCGGTATGTAATAGAAGGTCACCCATCCACGGACCGACTTTGGCAATGGTTACCTACTTCACTTTGAAGATCAACCCGTGCGACGGTTACTTAGCCACGAATCCCTTTCAAGCTGAAGAGTCTTGAGCCTTGATTGTTATTTCATTACCTGCCCTACATTTTAAATTAAATAACGTTTACATAATCCCAGTAACACGGCCCTTAAAATGCTGCATACCTCCCAAAACTTCGTTACCGCTCCGGAGTTAATCGTCCGCGAACATTTTAATGGCCCATAGTTCGCAACAAGACTCCGCTTACAAAGGGTTACTGGACACCTCGTAATTGAAAGCGAGTTTAATTGAGAGTCTGGCTTAATAGTTAGGACTGTTTGTGATTTTATTGACGTGAAAATTATCTTAAAAACCTCTTCTTTTAGAAGTAAAAATCATTACATTTCAGTTTATGATGACAATGGAGTAAAACGGTGGGTTTAGAATTCTCCCTATATTTGAGTAATTTGTCCCTTCATTTTGTTTTACAAAAGCCTGGCGTGTTCACAACTGCTGGGGTCGTCTTCCAGTTCCAAGCCTGTATCCAAAGCGACGCGCGGCGGCAAAGCGGCGTTTGTCGCTTGACGCAAGACGCAAGTCGCGTCGCGTGCGGTCGTGAACAGAGCGCATAGCATTATATATTTGAAAAGTGCATCCGTTTAAGCTGCGGACATCTCTGGAAAACCCACCAATCGAACATCACCATTTTAAATATGAAGATGTTGAACTGGTGGGCTTTTTTTCGCTTACCGCTCCGCTTCCCCGATGGAACAGCAGCCTCAAATTCATGTTTAATTAAAACTCAGTATCCACAATCAGACAAACATGGGAATAATTAAAGCCTCAACAAATACGATCTCCAATAAGTCAACAGTGGAGCCTTTGGCGAACGTTCCAGATCAATCAGTGGTTGTAAATGAGTAACTTTGGTCCAGCTGGCACACAATAGATAGGTAGAGAAGGTCGACTCCATGGGAGATTCAAACGAATGTATAACGTGTCGGTATATGCGTGCTTGCGTTCGGCGAGCCACTCGGCTCCATATTCGAGCTCATCTGCCCGTGTCTAGCTAGCTAGCTTTCAGCGGGGTTGGGTTTCAATCTATCAGATGTAACTGAATTCCAGTATTTACACAGAGCGACTGCCTATCTGACCTCAACCCACTTAGTGGGAAACTCGAATACACGATACTCCTTGGTAGGGCTGGTTGGCAGACTTACGAGCTTCTGGCTACCCGTATCGACTATCAAAGATTTATAAATGCCTGCCCGAAGCCATTGGCTCGATGATACTAAATGTTTTTTTTTTGTTATTGTTACAGGTACGTTTTTCGATACGATGACAAAGAAGAGTTATCAAGAATCAAAGGTTTTTTTTTACTGAGGATGCTTTAGTGTTCGCAAACGCCTGGCGTCCTAGTATCGATTCCCAAGTCGGGGTAAGTGTTATCGGGTTTCTTCATCAGGAACGTCATACGAACAAATAAAAACCACCGACTTCCGGAAGTAAAGTTATTTTCCACGTTTTAGTGTTTTTTTGGAAGTCATTTTATTTTTATTTATCAACCCTTGCTGCTGTTATTTACCCACGAGCCCCTTTAGTAGCTCACCTTCTGAACTCATCTACATATATTGTGCTCTCTGCAAATATGACCAATGGTATCAATTAATGATGGGGAGTAATTAGCCGAGAAATTAGGGGAGAAGGGAGGAGGGGAGGGGGGTAAATTGGGAGTACGTTACAAGGTTTAGATATTCATGTGATCGTTATTGAGGGCTGCTATACATGGTCAGGTTCTAACTTCAGTCGAACCGGTTTGTCTAACCGAAGACCGTACCGTGACCGTAACAACGCATGACTTCTTAAATTCTAGTCATTCGTCTTCTCAACAGATAATAAATTGAGAGCAGTGTTGGCCTAGTGGTTACGATCCCGATTTTACAAGAATATTTAATGCGGTCGGCGGCCATTTTGTTGTCGAGTTTATTAAAATGGCTGCCTTTACTGATGTCCTGTGTGAATGGGTGATCGGGATTGAGAGAATATAGCCGGGTTATGTTTGCGTTGTGTGTTTGGGATTTAAATAATGTGGCAATTAAATGTGATTTGTGTTTCATTTTTCTAATAATAAGTGAAACAGTTAAATCATTGATTTTATTAGTGCTGGCGGGCCAAATGTCTTCTTATTTATCTAGGAACTAGCCCGCGGCTTCGCTCGTGTTAATCTCGGAAATTATTCCACAGGAAAGTTTTAATTATATAGTCTCAGTCACTCGGGAATAATGTACCTTCCCATTAGTAAAAAAAAACCGAAGAATACCCCCTATATCTAAACTTTTCTCCTTTTTAAGTTACTTAGTATACATTGTGGCGGCATTGCAGCTGCGTTTAGCGGTTACGGTCTGCAATGGTAAAGCAGCTTTAGTTTTCAAACACAAACAAATAATTATGTGTTTTTGGATAAATAACTGTAATGCATAAAGTTCGGTACGTCTTTTTCAATACTACCACAAAATGGCCTTCATTAAAACAAGTAAAAATAGATCTTCTAGATATTTTCTTATGAAGACATTAACAACATCAATTAGAAAGTAAGGATTAAAAGTGCTCTATTTTTTCATATTGCAGTGTTTACCTTTTTATATTTCCCAGGTAGATGTGTGTTCTTTTAGAATTTCTAGTTTTACTTTAAATCTTATCATTTGGAGTCAAACCTTTCAGGCGTCGCTCGCCAGAAAGCCGTCCGTGACTGTGCCAATACACTTTGACATGGCGTCTTTTCAGAAATCCAAGCATGTAATTTTCTCTTTACTCTGAAAAGAAAGTCTATACCATTCAAGCTTTGATACCAGATTACGGATAAATAAAAAGGACTTATTCCTCGTCACGGGTAAATATCTGATCTGAAGCATGTTTAACTTGCCATCAAGTAAAGGCGAAGCTCCATGGTAGGCCACGGCTATACTACGCACGGGTACTTTAGCTTCGATTTGTATGACATATAGGCGGGATCATCCACTGCGAGCCACGGTCACACTAGGCTTGAAACAAATGAACTGTGACAATGAACAAACCTCTTCGTGCACAATACGTAGAGTTTTAATTTTAGTGTAGTTATTAAATAAATACATCATTGAATTAAAGCTACTTATACAAGGTGTAAACGGACCCTTCATAAAGCCGTCACCCAAGCATTCTGTACATCAAACTAAGTAACGCTACGCAACAATTATTGCTGGGAAACGACTTTTGTTTTGGGGAAAAAGTAAAATTCAATGTAACGCTCTCAAAACATTGTGTTGATGGATGCATTGAATAGTAAACGGGTCATGGAGGTATTTAAAGTAAAGCTCTAACCTTAAAACTAGTATTTAAACAGGAACTTGTGAAAATGTGGGAATGTGGGTGTGGTGTGGGAGGTTCCCAGGTATGGTTCAGAACAAAAAAATGATCGCAATGACGGGGAGAACAAGTGCTTTCGGCTTCGTTAAGGATTCATTTACACCCTTTAGAATAATTAAAACTAAATATTTACCGGCCAAGTGCCAGTTGGACTCGCGCACCGAGGTTTCCATATAAACTTGTAGGTATTTTTACGATTTTCAGATATTTTTCTTTACATGTGCTGTGAGCCGCATGCGTAACGACCGCTGGGCAAAGGTCTCAAACTCTCAACACGATGGATGCCCGAGGATGGACGGCGCCGCCGAGGCGGGCCTAGAGAGAGAGTGGTCTCTGTTATAGAAAGGAGGCTTTTGTCCCAGCAGTGGGAACACTGTAGGCTGCTTATAGTGCGTAGCAGTGGACGGTCGACTTTATCCAAGACACATTGTTTGAATTATTGCTAATTAAAGACGGCCAGTTAATAAGTTGTAAGTAATGCACTAAGCGAGTTATACCTGTGCGTCGGAGCGGGTTCTTATAAGATCTAGTGCAAAGAAATGGACGATAAAACTAGATGAGCAAGATTAGCATTCGATATGGTTACGATTAGAGTAGGTCCCACGGTAGCTGGGAGGCTGCATTCAGATGCTTATTGGCTCTGTCTTGGTTTGGTGTGGGTAAACGACTGAGCAGATTTTAGTGGAATTTCGTCGACATAATTTATTGGAACCTCAAATTAAAACATTTATTCGCATAGAATGTAGGTATTGTACAGTTGTAATAAAATATAGTGAGCCGGGTACATTCTGCCTGACAAAATTCTTGAGGCGGAATACCATGCATGCAAAAGGACCATGGGCACTTTGGGCTAAATTCATAATTGTCTCAACACTCCTGACAGTGACGCTAATGATAGGTAATAGTGTGTTTGGCATTTTTTTTAAATGTATTAAGAGCTCAGTTCAAATCAAGCGCGAAAATGGTGCTTTGGCTATTTTTTTAATTTAGAAAATATTAAATGCACGACCATTTCAATATCGAAATTTAACTCACGCGTGTTTTGTGTGTTCCAGTAACGAACTAACGTTAAGTGTCACAGAAATTAATCAAATAAACTTTTATTGGCGCTTGCCCTCTTAAATTAACCAAAATAAATGTCCTGACAAACTGCCACTCGAAGTTCTCATACACGATTCCAAAATCGCCTGTCATCGGTTTGTTTATGTTTGGGCCATATTCCGTGCCGCTGAGTGTACAGATGAAATTTAGCAAATCTGCTTTGTTTTCTCAGGAAGGATATAATGTTGTTTTCACCCTGGTGAATAAAATGATGACCTTCGTATAAATACATTATCACGCTAAGTGGCAATGTGACGGCCTGTACGGCAATCATTAGCAGAGTTGGAAGTATTTATTTTCACTAAACATCTATTTACGAACAATTTGGTAGCAATACCATACCATTTAGTTAAGATTTCGAAGTCAGGATATGATTTGTTTACATTGAGACGCGTAGTTTAGGTATAGGTTTTGACTAGAAAATACACTTCTCATCAAAAAAATCGAAACACCTCGCAGTTTATGATTTGATAAAGATTATCAGAAAAATGTGTATATTTAGGAATAAATGTAAAATGTCATTTAATAGTGAGTAGTATGAGGTTTTTGAATCCTAATGTTATTGTTCTAAATTCAAATTAAGTCTTCATAGGTTTCGTATTTTGTATAATGAGTAATTTTTACCCTGTATGGAATATGAAGGAAATGGGTAAAACAACACGCGTAAATGAAAAAAAAATGTAAGAAACGTTTATTTAATAACTTGTATTCCCTCCGCGAGCTCTTATTACTGCTTCCATACGGTTCTTCATCGATCGGATGAGAGTCACGATCACATGTTGTGGTATATTATCCCATTCCTCTTGGATTGCATTTTGCAGCTGGCTAAGTGTTTCTGGGGCTGGATCTCTTGCTCGAATTCGTCTCTTTAATTCATCCCATAGATGTTCAATGGGATTCATGTCCGGGCTTCTTGCTGGCCATACCATAATGGAGATACCGACTTCGGTAAGATAATCTTGTACGACGCCCGCGGTGTGACCTCTAGCATTGTCGTGCATGAATATGAAGTCGTTGCCAATAAAATGTGCATAGGGCATCACATGAGGTTCAAGACACTGTTCGATGTACCGATGAGAGTTTAGTGCAGGCAGCCGTGGCCCAGACACAAAGGCAAGTTCTGTCTTACCGTCGGCGCTGATTCCTCCCCAAACCGTCCACGAACCGCCACCATAGCTGACCTTTTCTTCAATGCAGCATTGTGCAAAGCGTTCTCCATCTCTTCTGTAGACCTTGTTCCTTCCGTCGTTACCATACAGCATAATTTTACACTCATCAGAAAACAGTACTTTGCTCCACTGAAGGTATGACCAAGTTAGGTGCTCGCGTGCAAAGTTAAGGCGCGCTCTTCGATGGTCTGCAGTTAATTTCGGCCCATTCGCTGGCTTATGCGGTGCCAATCCGCGTTCCTTCAACCTTCTTCTTATTGTAGAGTCACTTACAGCTACTCTTCGTACAACGCGAAGCTGCTGCTGCAGTTGAAAAGCGTTAAGGCGTCGATTTCGTAAAGAAGTTGTTACAATAAATCGATCATCTCGCTCAGAAGTGACCCGATTCCTGCCAGATCCTGAACGGCGCGTGAACGAACCAGTCTCCCGATAGCGTTTGTAGACTCTATGAACAGATGATAAGCTTAGATGCAATCTTGCAGCCACAACACGCTGACTAAGTCCAGAATCCAGCAATGCCACCACTTGGGCGGCTTCTGCGGGCGAAGTATCCATATGTTTTAGAAAAAAAAGTTTTTTCAGACGTCCCAAAGTCACAGTAAATGAAATAAGAAACAAAAAGTTTAAAGACAAGCGCTAATTTTTAGTTTTTAAACGAGAAACGTACTCCAACCCTAAATACACATTTGTCTCAAAACAGTGATTAATTTCATTTATAGGATAAACAAATGAAATTCTAATTTCGAATTTTGATTTTTTTCTTCTTACTGTAATGACCAAACTGCCAGCTACACAATAATGTTTTTTTTTTCATGGAATTAATTCTCTTTTGTAAAAAATTAGGACAAAAACAATAAAAACGAAAGTGTTTCGATTTTTTTGATGAGAAGTGTACTAGAAATTTGGTCGACACGATGTTGTTATTAAATTATATTTCAAAACTTTGTTTGAAGAGTGATAACTATTATGATGTCATTTGATGCGTACTTAGTTAGGCTATAATTTAGGTTAAAAAAAATATAGGGTCACCGCTTTAGATTGTGAAATAATCCAAGTGCTATTTCTCCCGGGTTATAAAAACAAAACGGAGTCACCCACGGTTATCAAACCACTTGGAATATTGTGCACATCGAAAGGCCATGCCCCGATTCGTGATAATGATAACCTAGGATTGTATCAGCCGTGTATCGGTATCAGTAGACCTAGGTTATCATGAATCTAATGGGACAGATGTCTTATAGGCCGTTTTGTAAGTGAAGAAAGGCAGAGGTGAGTGACGTACACTGACCTTATTGGTGAAGTTCTTCAGAAGGGTCAGGTGGGTAGTACTGGGAACCGGAGTTCGTGTATCACCAGATGGCGAAAGGAAATCGTAGCAAATGGTGTTCTGTAGCTCTGCCCAACCCCTATGGAGGTATGTTTGTAGGCAGGGGTGAATGACCATTTCCAGAAAGAAAGAAAAATACCTCAGAAGGTTTCAACTGAGTTCTGTAGGCCAGATAGGCAGTCGCTCCTTGTGAAATACTGTTATTAAGGTGCACCCTGCTGGACTGGAAGCCGACACCAGCATAGTTGAGAAAAAGCTAGGGAGATGATGAGTAAAAAACTTAAAATATAACGGTGATCGGATAGTGTTTGAATTTCAGGTCATTACTGGTGACGTTCCTACATACCCTAGGGTTATTTCCAGATGGACTGACAGATGGTATCACAAAGCCGCTTGCTATCTGCACTGCATCTGTCGTGACGACACGCGCTCTGATCTTGTACACTATTTTCAACCGACTTAAAAAAAGAAAGAGGTTCTCAATTCGTCAGAATCTGTTTTTTTTTATGTTCTCCGATTACTCGAAGGCGCCTGCAGTCCTGCACCGATTTGCGAAATCTTTTTTTAATTATATTTGAACTCAGATTGATCGCGAAAGGGCGAATAGTTGTGGGACGGAATAGTCGTAGGTAAGTGGAGACTTCGTTTGACTTCTTGCTTCTTGATAAGAGGCGCCTTGATAAGAAGCATTACTAGACTGTTGTAGACTAAGATCGAGATGGCGCGGGCGGGGTCTTCCCTGAGAATTGGAAAGAATTAGCGCGGACTCGTGATCGATAGAATAAATGGAGGGTGGGTTTTGCCCAACAGTGGGACAGTACTGGTTACCAATGTAAATGATGTAAAAGAGAATAATATTTATTTAGCCAGAATAGGAGTAAAGGAGGAGCTCGTGGCAAAATAATAACAGCCGCTTGGGTCAATCTTTAGGTGAAGCCGCGCTTGCCTAGGTTGGTCTGTGGATGGGTGACCGCACATTACACCGACCCCAACGCAGTTGGGAGAAGGCTAGGCAAATGATGATGAGGAGTGAATTTAGAAATGGCGTGAAACTCTTCTCTGAAGCTCTTCTATCTTACCGTATCTCTCAAGCCATAAGTAAAGGACATGGCCAAAAAAGTACATTCCATATACACTTACACAGTAAATATATTATATTAAGAAAAATAGAGAAGTGAATTGTTGCGTAGTTTTTAACCTCTCTGCACTTATCAGTATTGATTACAATATAATAAGTAATGCAAGTTGAATTCAAAGTCTCATTTGTCAACTTTCGCCACTATGGACCGTTCGTAGACGAACACGTTCTACACCACGCATACTACTTGTAGATATGTATGTGAAATGAACGACAAATGCTCTTACCTGAAACATTTGATTTAAACAAAACTGTTTTCATTGGTATTTCTTACATGTAATTAAATTATATTTTGAAGTGTTGATACGTAAGATATATTTATTTCACACAATTATAGTAATAACGTAACCGTACCATTAAACGGAACGCGTTTTACAATGTCATTGTTTATGTCAAAATGGCGGTACTGCGATTGCACAGATCCTCCGTTGCGTACGAACTGTTTGTTTTTTTTGCGATTATCTTCTAATATTTTTGACTCCTGCTTATCTCTACGGAAAAAAATATTTTTACCAAGAAATGAGTAATTATTTATAATCTTTTGTTTTATTACGTATTTCCCTTGTTTATTAGTAGTTAAACTGTTGAAGAAAAACGTCACTTTCGGAGTCTCAATAAATGTGACAATAATAACATATACTTTGCCTCAGTTTTCTATCAGACTTTCTCAGTTCAGTAAATGTTAATCAATATATGGTTAAAAAACCTTAGTTCAGGTAGAATGACCACCTGAAATAAGGATTTTGGATCTTGTTGAAATGCCTAATAATTCACAGCACTTCGTTATTTTAAAACGCCTTGAGGTTTTTAATAGCAAAATCATTATATCATACGCTTTGCCAGCAATCTGATAGAAGGTAACATGAAACTGTTTACGTCTAGTTATTTGTAATAAGAAGTTCTTTGAGCTTTTTATTTTTTGCAATTTAATATGGCAATATTCACGAATATGAAACACCAAAAATTGTCGTTGTACATTAAATTTGATAACTATGCAAACGCCCATACAGAAATTGGCCATGTCCTTTGTTATGTGTGAGAACACATATTATGTACAAAGTCGTGACACAATTAGCTCGGCTTATGACTGAGAAGACAGTTGAAAATCCATCGAGCGCGCTTTTATTTACACATTGATTTAGATGTCACCTACTGTTAGTGAAAACGGACTTAAGTCGCTCTTCTCTTTTTATATATTTCGAGACTAATTTAAAGTCTGCTTCATAATCTCCCCTCTCACTCCAACTTGCAGTGATTTTATTCTGATGTTTAGTCCAGACCACACTGGCTAACTGACATGCGCGACAAAACAAATGAGCAGAGTTCTCGCCGCATTTGTAATTGTGACTGTTGTCTTGCGTTTTGAGGTTGTTTTAGCTCGTGTCACTCGTGTCTGAGTCGCATTACCGACTGCGGTGGCCTATGCCTTATATCGATATGTTTGATGTAAATTGAGAAGACTGTTATAAGGAAAACTGAGAAGAAAACCTAATAAATTGGGATAGGATATCTTTGAGGAAAATCTAGAGAAATAAAAGTTATTTATTTTTATTTCTAGAGGCCTTATCATGGTATCTGTAATGATTTGTTAGTCAAACTAACAATAGGCGCTGACGGAAGCTTTTTTATCAGTGCTGGAGACAAGATTTGTTTAAGAGTTGTCGAAACCCACACTCTTTGTTAAACGTGGGGAAATCATCAGTTTTTACATTATCAATTAAAAGTTTTAACGTAGCTATCACGATCTATCAAACACTTAACACAAGCTACAACAGTTTTATCGTAGAGTAGGTAGGTAACCACGGCTGGCACAGTGGCGACCGATTAGCTGCTGCGCCGTGTGTCGCGGGTTTGATTCCCGTACGTAATAAATATGTATGGCCTACAGGTACTGTGTATATGTGAGTTTAAATGTTTGTACGATACAGGAGAAATTCCTACAGTGGGGCAATGTTCCAAAAAAAAACATCAACGATTGTGTCCTAGCGACAGACGTTTTCTTTTAGATTGGACATTGCCGTCTGAAATGGGCGCAATACGATTTCAGAACAATTACACTTGTGAATTTTTTGTAGAAAACACAACTACGACTCAACATGCCGTGTATTTCGTTTAAAACATATTCCATAAACTCACGCCTTTGCCCAATAGCGGTAAGTAGAAACTACAAACACGTCTTGCTGCGTACTTCTTTTACTTTGTCCACGTTCATACATCGTTCGTTTTAAACCAATAAGCACTCCCATTTCCTCGTAAGTCCCTGTCCGTCAGTTTCCCATATGCATTAGCACTCTACGTCAAGATTCGCGGCCGCAGACAACACGTGCTAATTACTGCCCCGTTGTTTGAGCAACGGACTTGTACCTAACGGTTTGCTGTGATGAACCTTACCTTTTACTTGCGAAATGAGTAACCAGCAAAAGGCATAAATTGTAAAAAAAAACATTTAAAGACAGTGTTATTTCTTACATAAATTAGGTAGATACGGTCATCCACCTTCAGATCCGTCTGACCAAAGTTAGGATAGTATGTGTCGGTTTTCCAGTTATGGATTAAGTAAGGAATGAGTATATTAGTGGAAGTTTGAAAGTGGCGCCTGTTACAGAAAAATTGAAAGGAAGTCGTATGTCTTGATATGGACATGGAATGAGGAGGGATGAAACGCATGTGACTAAAAGAGTGATGGACATGAATGTTGATGGATGGAGAGGAAGAGGATAGCCAAAGAAAAGATGGATGGATTGTGTGAGGAATGATATGAAAGAGAAAGGAATAAATGATAGCATGACGTGTGACAGGGGAGAATGGAAGAATAAAACGTGTTGCGCGGACCTCAAGTAGAATGGAACAGGGGCAGGAAGATGATGTCTCCGGAAGATTTAATCCGTCAGAAAAAACCGACTGTAACAACATACTTGCGATCTAACATGATTACCCATTTACAATCAAGTATGTCACATACATAAATCACATGTAAACACACAGACAGGCAGCTGCGTAACGAATACCTTATTACCCTACCCGAGGTTAATACCATATGGGTGCTCATTACCGTATAGGCTAGACATCCGGGCTTTACCGGAATCGAACCTACACAGCTATGTGGGTACTTACAAGGGTATAGGAGAGGATGCGTCGAGTCACTGGGTCAATTATTTGAATGCGAACGGAACTGCTGTTACAAGAGTCATAATGGTGTGGTGGTGCTGAGTCTGTGGGGTTTGAAAGCGAATCAAACGGTTTGGCCAAATGTTTCTACGACAGGGACGTTCTAGGACAGGACTGACGTAGGCTTCTCTGTAACTTTTGCCATTTCAAAAAAAAAAAAAACAAAATAAAAAAAAGAACATCTTGAATGTTCTTTGCATCGATAGTTTTAAAAAATTGCACATTTCTTTTGGCACAAACACTTACTCAGCCGATAATTAATAGATTATGCTGACGCCTGCACCTTAGGTCCCTACTTAAATCCCATCCGCATAAATCCAGCTACTGCTCATATTCCTTCTCTGTCCATGGTGTAGGGTTGTGGAACTTACTTCCGCCGAGCATTTGTGATTTGAAGGTTCGTTCTCACTAGTTCTTCTAAACAGTTCTACGGTACAACCAATGGGACCAACAATTCCCATTTGTTCTATCGGTTCTATTACACAATTTTACTTAAAAACTAATGTGGTACTAGTACTACGGTTTGGCGTAGTTCATACATTCCCACTGTGCAAAACTCGCACTAATGCGAAATTACCCCGCTTTGGATTTGCTAGTAGTATATTTGCACGAATAGCCTCAGGTTACTTACTGTGCGAGTTTACACTCGAAGATTACGTAGTAGGAAATTGGCAAGGACAAGTAGGAGAAAAGTATTATTATTGCATGCTGCATAATAATCAAAATGTAAAAAGATTTGATTTTATGAGATTCCTTTTAACAAAATACAATACCTCCTTCATGTTTCTTACCTGAAGACTGTTTTAATATTGAACTAGCAGTAAATATTTCCTGGTTGTGCTTGTAATCTTCACTGAAATAGACAAATTCAGCTGTTAAATTCCTTTTTGTCAACAATACCGTTCTTATCCGCTATCCACATTATACCAAAAACATTTCTCTAATAAAACTCAGAATGAGTGTCCCTACTAATAAAAGTCAAATTCCCACACACTCGACCATCCGTAACCCACATGCGAACATCGTCAAACATACCAACATAACTAATACTACATAGAAACATAAAATATTTTTATCTCATGGGGCACATTAGATCAGAATATTTTATGTTTCTCGTAACTTAGACGTTGATTTGGCTTCGTTAAGCATTTTTTGTCACTGCCATGACTTCTATGATTAGTTTTTGTAGTATTTTTTACCCGCAAAACGGTAACGCATAGTTGCTGTGCTTGACACAATATTTCGCTTGTTTTGTTTATATACAATGTGATGGCGGCGAGCATATTCTCATTGAATACCTGTCTGAAAACTTCATGAAACTTCATCAGAACTTGGAATCGAATCGGTTTAAAAAAATTATACTAATTCGTTGCCGGGATAAAACGGCCGGCCCTTAAACTTTCCAAGTTCTTTTTTCATACATTTTTATTTTCTGCTTTTTAAACCACTTATCGTGAAAATATGACACTTCTGACAGTTAATGACAAATATGTCGCATTTTCAGTTTTCTATTGTATTAAATCGATCCTAGGAATTAAAAAATCCAATGATGAGAGCTCAAGCTATACTAATCATACCAATCTTCTAATAAAAGAAAGCAAACAATATTGTCTAACTCGGAAAGTGTGTAGCGAGTCCAAATATAGTGCGGTTTATAAATGAACTGCTTTGATCTCAGCTGTTAGACGGACAATTAGCGTTTTACTACCGACGCGCGACGGGTGCACAGAACAGAAGTAGTAGGACCACTCCGTACAAACCTGACATTTTTGAAGATAATGTTCAGATTCCCGTAGGTAATGGTTTCAAGTGGTTTGTTAACAGTGTTTGCTTTAAATACTCTCACTCAGATTTCTGTTCAGATTGATCTCTCTATGAGATCAATCTGAAATTCTGAACAGAAATCTGTACCAGATCGATTTTACTTGAAGGCGCCACTCCACAACTGAGCAGACTGCTAGTGCATGGATAGGTTTTTCATTGTTCATCATTCGTCTCCAGCAGGATCGATGTCCCAGGTTAAGCAGCGCTTGCCGACGTTGGTCTGTGGATCCCGCCTACATTATCATACAAACAAAGCACAGCACGTGTGTAGTTTAGCCGTGGACAGCTGTAGAGTACCTACGAGAGAGTGACACTACGATGTGATTCGATAGAAATGCGTAATCGTAACGGCCGTTGTAAGAGATCTATTGAGACCGTAACGGACACAGCCAGTTCGGGTACCAAATTATAAAGGTGGAACTGGCGTTTTATGTATTTCTCACGTCTTATTTCGCACAGTAAATTAAATAGCACAGTTAGTTTACTACTAACGCCTGTACTATGTCTCGGAACAGGAGCTGAGAGATGTCTCAACTAGTTGCCAGTAAAATAGTAAAGCACGTGGTTGTTAGTGCGGTCGGGTGTAACGGAGTGACAGCGTGTTAGTTGCAAATTCGGTACAAGAAGAGTTCGCTCGTTGGTCTAGTGGTTGCGAGCGCCACATGCTAAGCATGAGGTCCTGCCTGTTCGATTCCTAGGTCGGGCATAGTGTAATTGAATTTTTCCATCAGGGATTTCTCAGTGGCGCCTACGGATTCTGAATTTGTGCCCGCCTGCCCGGTCAGGGGATTAGGCTCGCCCTCTATTACATGGACTTAAACGAAACTGGAGAAAGGTGGGTGTGCTATTAGGATGATGATGATATTTCCCTTCACCGTTTATCATACATTCATCATTCAATCAGTAAAATGTCCTCCGCGCCTCAGGACGCACGCTAAGCCGTTGGTGCCAGCTGTCATTTGTAGATCTTTGACAGACGTCAAAGGTCCGAAAGTCTGACAACCAGTCTTACCAAGGGGTACCGTATTACCCAGTACTAACTGGGTTTTTGAGGTCAGATAAGCAGTCGCTCCATGTCAAATACTGGTATTCAGCTGCATCCAGATAGACTGGAAGCCGACACCTACATAGTGAGCAGTGGGGCGGATCCGGTTATGCATAAACCAGTCTCATAGCTTGACCTGCACGATGCCGCAAAAAAAGAAAACAAAAAACCGTAGCGCAGATGATGCTGATGATGAATTGCTTTGAAAGTCTTGTTCCGATCGAGCTCATTTCATAATACTATCACAGCAAACAATACTAGACTATGAAATGTTAGCAAGATTGCTACATAAAAATAAATAATATAAATAGCTTGGAATCCAGTCTAAAGTTTTTATGTTAACGTTGCTAACTAAATAGTGAAACTCAAATTCCTGGTAATGTTGAGTGTTGCCACTCATATTACGCTCACTTTGATGTCTCGAGTGTGCGTGCGGCTTAGCGTAGTGATGTGCCGCGGATATGCGGATATTATGCGGTTACGCGCGGATATAACCTGCAGGTTGTTTTATGTTGATTTAACACCAAAATGTGGTTAACGGGTGAATTGAACTGTTAAAAACTAACTTACCTAAATATTCAAAAAAAGGTGCTGTCAATTTCAAATTAGTATCTACTAAAGTTGAATGTACTCGAACAGTGCAGAAAAACAGATGTAGGACGTTAGATTATTTTAAAAATAACGGGGTATTTTTTAGCTTCTTCGCTTAAAATTCAGACAGAATTGAAAACCACGCTTCACTCAAATATGAAGTCGATGGCTTTTGTTTGTTTCATTGACTTTAACTAAAACTAGCTGTTCCCCGCGGTGTCACACGCTGCGCGGCTCCTAAATGTCGTAGCGTAATGTTATATAGCCTATAGCCTTCCTCGATAAATGGACTATCCAACACAAAAATAATTTTTCAATTCGAACCAGCAGTTCCTGAGATTAGCGCGTTCAAGCAAACAAACAAACAAACAAACTCTTCAGCTTTATAATATTGGTATAGATTAAAATAACTTACTTTCGGAAGTCGGTTGTCCACTTTTTAGTGTTTTGTTTTTTGGATTTTTTTTTGTAAATAACTTTTTGTTTTCACCTTTTTACTTGTGGTATTTCCACAAATCCTGGTTAAGTATGAATTTGAAATTGCAACTAGAAGTACCGAAGCAAAGTTAATAAAATGTACATAATGGGAGCACCGCGCGAGCTTCTTCTAACAAATGGAATAAGAATCTTAAATCGGACCAGTAATCACGGAGAAATTTTGCCAACAGTGAAAACCTTATACTTAATCTAAATATTTAAACCTCAATATGGCGGCTTTCAGCTTCCAGTCTAACCGGATGCAGTTGCAATACCAGAATTTAGTGTGTATTTTGATAACCCTAATATCTATGAAAAGATAAATGTGCCAAGCAAACGCGTATATTAGTACTTTAGATAACATCCCTAGCTATTTCAAATACTACACCCAACGCACGCTCGTTAAATTAATTTAAACTCTATGTCACTGAGGATAAGATTCAAATTCAATTAGCAGAATATTCCCTACAGATTTAACGAACTAACAGATACTTATTAGTCTAATTGCTTAATACATTACTACGTGCGAAATTGGACCCTACGTAATTAAGTTAAGGACGGTTTTAGATTAGTAAATTTATTAGGTAGGAGATATCAAATGTTTTTGCTTAGGTAATGTTGTTATTTGAAATTAGATCATGTGTGTTAGAGGTGCATTTTCAATTGGATGTTAATACGAATGATATCTAATGGGAATTAAGTTGGATATACCGGGTGTAAGCAGACCCTTCACGCAGCTGTCAACCGAGCATTCTGTACATCCAACTAAGCAACTTTACGCAAAAAATATTGCTGGGAAACGTCTTTTTGTTTGGGGTGAAAAATCACGTTTTACGGTAAAACTCAATGTAACCCTCTCATTGTGCTGATTAATGTATTAAAAAAAAAACTTGTGATAAGTTTAGAACATTGACCTCCAATATCTCCGTCCCGCTGTTCCCAGGTACGGTCCGGAACAAAAAAATGATCGCAATGACGGGGAACACAAGTGCTGTTGTGTGCTTCTGCTTCGCTACGGGCCTGCTTACACTCATTCTATATGAACACTTTGTAGTCAATATTTGTTTGAGATTATTGTGTTAGCTAGTGTTTTGCCTACGGGTTCGCCCGCGTTAAGGTCGGGAACCATCCCACGTAGACTTAATACTGGGATTACCTGTGTGCATTTTCATCAGTATCCAGTCAGCCATCAAGGCATGGGCTGCGGGACTGTTCGAAAGAGATACCGCGGCCCTGGAACATAAAGGGCCAAAGAAGGAACATGGGTGGTTTTTAGTCAGTAAGAGTCTGACACTCCCTTCCGCTCCGCCCAGAGCGGGAGGGGTCATTTGATGATTTCCCACCCACCAAAAAAAAAAAAAGGCATGAAAACATTTGGCACAATGACCATTATCTTTGGATAGGATTAACTTTATCCTATCCAATCCCACTATTATTATATATAGATAATTTCCGAACTTCTCGTGAGTGCAGCCGCGGCCAAAAGCTAGTTCATAAAGAGTAGCTAACCAAATAGTTAAAAAACAAAACGTTTCGTTAAGCTTTTCAAACACACCCCAATAAATACAGCCCCATTATAAATCCCTACAATCACACATTGATAAACTACCATTCAGAACATAAACAAAACCAATTACAATAAATTTTAATTAAAATAACCAAATTAACGCTTTTTAATTATAATATTTGTGTTAATTTTACTCAATTCCAAACTAGCATTATATTTTGTCCTAATTTCTGTAGAACGTTTCAATTGGATTTAACTAGATATGGCAAGATACACTCTATTGTTGGCAGAATAAGGTGGATTGTAGTTTGGACCGTAATATTTAAACGAAATAATTATTCTTTCGCAATAGTGGTGATTACAGGATTTTAGGGTGTGGTGTGGGTGACAGCGAACTAAATTAGTTGATAATAAAAAATGGTCCATTCACACCCCGAAGGATGAGGCACCTATTGCTTTCGGGGAAGACATAAATAGTACACCTACATGTTGACTGTCATTCATTTCATTCATTGCCTGTCATTAAATTCCATAAATCAATAGATTTCCACTTCATCATCATCATCGTCCACAGCCAGATTTTATTCACTTCTGGGCTGCAGCTAAAAATCCTGACGAAAAGGAGCTCGCGCACTACGCGGCCACGATCACGACTTGTCGCATGACCGGCCGTTATCTTGAACAAAGCTGGTCGGACGGCCGGTCGTGTAACCAAACGTCTGCATGGTTTCCCAAAGTTTGGTTTGGCCAAAAGTCGCGCGGGCTCCCTAAAACTTTGTTCAACGTGTGGGCCTCAACCAGTGGCAGTCCCTTTCAAAGCCTTTCGTATTTCAAAAATAACTTCCAACAGGATTGGCAGTCACTCGTACGCAAATATGCGCTTCAGACATGGAGTTGCGGGTACCAACCCGATATACAATGCAATACAACTATTTCAGTGGCTAAATGGCACACGCCGTGATGGCTCTCGGCCACCGTAGGCGCGGGCCTGTGGACGGTGAGTAATGGGCTAGCTCGCCGTCCGTCCGTCGTATGACGACAGGCCGTGTCGACGGCGCGTTCGTGTTCCACGCGCGCCTCAAAGAGATGTCAGCAAACGGGAGGGGCCCGCAAGGGCCGATGCCTGCCAGGGCTGCGGGACTGTTCGAAACAGATACCGCGGCCCTGGAACATAAAGGGCCAAAGAAGGAACATGGGTGGTTTTTAGTCAGTAAGAGTCTGACACTCCCTTCCGCTCCGCCCAGAGCGGGAGGGGTCATTTGATGATTTCCCATCCTCCAAAAAAAAAAAAAAAAAAGTGGCTAAATGGCAGTCCTATACACTTCTTTTTTTTTCATCGGTGTCGCTGCTTGATGGCTGGAGGGAGAGGGAGAGGAAGACCAAATGGATGGATTGTGTGACAAACGATATGAAAGAAAAGGAGTAGGACTAGCATTACTATTCCTCTAGCACCTGCTCCCCGTTACCAGTCGCACCTCACCCCGTAAGCTGCAGATCGCGTGCCTGAACGCATTAACGCCTTATCGACACTTCATAAGCCGACGCGCACCGGTCGCGCGAGACTGAGAGCCACGGGTTGAGTGATACGTCTCATGGTACCTCAACATCTACCGGGTTTGGTATGGATGGCATACTGACCCTGATCTCCTTCTTTTTCTTCTGTAGATACCCACGTAGATACCCAGTCTTACCAAGGGGTATCGTATAACCCAGTGCTAACTGGGTAGTGGAGGTCAGCTGCATCCGATTATACTGGAAGCCAACATAGTTGGGAAAAGGCTAGGTAGATGATGACCCTTCAGATCTGTCGGGCCCAGTAAGTGGCTACGTTAACGGCGGCGTTCATTGGGTCCTCAAAAGTGCAAATCTTTGGTCACTAAGGACTTTGCAGTAACTGGGTCATGTTTTGGACAGTACCGCATTCGCATTTAAACCCTGACTATAAAACAAATTTACACAATTTACAGTTCCAGTCACAAAGCATAAAAACTGTGAATGTACTGTAGTTGCCCATTCCTAAGTGTAGATCTCTATGGAGAAGAACGCTCACTCTTTTAAATCAGAATATTGTTACAAAACTTTGGTTACATCATTCCTGTTGAGATGGTACATTATGTGTGTGAACGATGTAGCAAGACGTGCACGTTAAAAGTGTCCATAACAAAGACAATTCAAAAATAAAATATTAAATTCAAATAATGACCAGTCACAACTGACAGCGCCCGTTCACGAACATGACTACTTACCATCAACCCTAAGAATTGTCAGTTTTACCCCAAATACCTAAACTAATTTTGTTATTTTTTGTTTTCAGGTACGGCACGTTACACGTAAGAACCAACATGATCGAGTAATCGGGTGAACGTAAGTGGTTCGGCATTCTGGAGCGTCGTCTCAATCACTCATACGTCATACCTGTGTGACAGTCTGTTTCTATACTTCGATGTGATTAACATCCGGGCACATATAGTTTGTACTACAAGAATATTTTGGCGATCAAATGACGTTAACTGGGGGGCGTTGATTAAAAACTTCTTTTCTTGACGTTGTATTCAAAAACTAAGATGGAGGCCTTAGTTCACATTTTAGGCACAAGCCAAAATATCCCTGTACAGCTATACATATTCCTTTGTGCCACAAAGAGATGAGTCGTAAATAACTTTTAATGACAATGTGAAGTTTTATTACATTTCACTGTTGTACGTAATACAACCGGGACATTTCACAGTTTTGGATAATAAAGTTTATATGGCTTGTTTGTATATTAATTAGTAGAAGTATGATATAAGCTTTGGCTTTTAGCATAACTTAGTAGCAGCCCGGAGTTTGTGCCCGGTTGATGGCAATAGGCTCGCCCTGTTTCATGGGATTTACATATAACTGGGGAAATAAGGGTGTACTATAGGTATTAGTCTGCTTAACCCTTCGGGGCATATAAGCGTGATATTGTGTGGCAGCTTTAGCCAATAGGCAAGCAGTTTATGTATTCTGTTTATCAGTTAAATTTCAGTCAAATGTCATGTCATCTCTCGTTAGGTGGACCGTGGACCCCGCTCTATTCCTGCAAATGTAATTTCTTTTATTTATTGAGATTGGAGAAATTTCATTTAAGAGAGACCTTGAAAAAATTGAATTTACCTCATTCACTTGTACCTAGATGTCTTTTTAAACAAGTTTATGTTTTTAGAACAAAAAACTTGAACACACATTTATTCTTAGTCGTTTGCCTTAACAGTGGTACTAGTAATTCTGAAATCAACTTTAGTCGCAATAGTATTAAATTGATATTGGTTTGTGGAAATAATATCAATTAGAATACCTAGTTGGATACAGACAGCACCTGCATTCGTATAACTAGTGCCACCCGGCGGCGTCTGTCGGGGACGCAGTAACGAGCTCTCCGCCAACATTCTACTGATATGTCTGATATAACTGATATTGTCTATCTGTGTAGCACTAGCAAGGTAAGGGAAAAATTGTACGTGTAGGGGATACTGTCTTTATGCTTAGAGCTTTGGCTCTAAACGAAATTATACAAATTGTACTGACTGATGGCTTACCTATTGTTTACCTGGCTACCAGCTCTGGTGCCTCGGTAGTAGGATTAACATTTCGTAATTTGAAAAGTCCCGACACAAAACTGGGTTTTGTAATAAATCCGGATATTTATTTCTTCAATCTTGCTTTTCATAGATAACTTCAAACTTTTTCAGATTTCTACAACAAACCCCTACAAGGAACCCTAAAATTAGGGTTCCTTATAATACATTTCTTACATTATAATGGTACATCGTCACGGGGGGGGGGGAGGGTCATAGGTTTTCCAAGACGATAATATTGATGACTGATCAACATAATGAACATAGAAACGATGGTAATAAAAAGTTTGTAGCTATTTTTAACATTTTAAGAAACGTCTAACTTTGACCGGCTATATGTCCGTTAATATTGGGCTTGAAAATCTGTTTTATGAACCAACTTTTAGGAACTTTAATGCTCTTTAACTTGGTCGTCCAATGTGGTTCACAAAATGTGCTTAGTTTAAATCTGAAGTAGAATACAATAATATTATTTATTAAACAAACAAATTACTTATAATATAACATAGTATGGCAGATGGAATCGTCGTACGCATACCACGAAGCCCGAAACAGGACTGTTGAACAATCGAATCTTACGGTCTATTTTATAAAAATTTATGACCTCAAAGCTGTGCACACTTTTTTAGACCTTTGTTCTCATATTATTACATTCGCAAAATATATTGGAACATCCCATTCGGCAGTGTTTGTGAAACAACAAAGCTGACCTGCAGAATTTATACTTGCAAACTGTTATTCAGTATTCATTGGCCTCGTCGATTCGCAAACTCTGTGTAAGTTCTACCTTCGCTGAACCATCTTTGGGTCGGCTCAGCACAAATCAAGCTTTTCTAAATATAAGATTTTGTCCGTCCGGTTACTAAATCTAGCAGATCCAAACCGCTAATAGTACTTACATATTGCATGTTATTTTTCCTAGTACCAAAGTGTTAACTATCCACAATTAATCGTCAGGTGTCTCAAACACCTGCCTCCGTACACATAACACCTTTAAGAAAGACAATCGACTATTATCTTCAACACCGCATTCATTAGCAGTAACAACATCAATAGGAAGTAATAAGAGTAATAATGTGAACGTAGGTTTGCTCAAACTGGTTCGGATAAAATTATCGACGCAGCTCCGGACATAGACACCTTCAGTTTTTTTTTTAATTTGCTCCACAAACATTTTAAACTCACATAAACAAACAGCTCCGGAACAGCTACCTGTAGGTCATACAAATATTTGTTTCGTGTAGGTATAGAACCCGTGACACGCAGCGCAGCAGCCAATCGCTCAGCCACTGCGCCGACGGTGCCGTGCCGTAGATCTACTACTGAAGGACCCATCAGTGTCCGGTGTCCGCAGCCAGTCCATTTATCCGGGCCAGTTTGACTAACCCTTTATAAAAATGACGAGTCTATGACAGATGGGTGTTCTGTGATAATTGATCTAAAGAAGGAGATAGTGATTGTTTTTAGGGTTCCGTTGCCACATGGCATAAACGAAACCTCTCTAGAAACTCTCTAGAAACGAGATCTCTTTATTTTTGTTTATAATTGTTTGGTAGAAAAGTTGAAAGGGAATCGACTGTCTTGGTATGGACATGTGATGAGGAGGGACGAATCGCATGTGACTAAAAGAGTGATGAATATAAACGTTGATGGATGGAGAGGGAGAGGAAGACCAAAGAAACGATGGATGGATTGTGTGAGGAATGATATGAAAGATAAAGAAGTAAATGATAGCATGACGGTTGACAGAGGAGAATGGAAGAAAAAAACGTGTTGCGCCGACCCTAAATAACATGGGACAAGGGCAGGAAGATGATGATGATGGTAGAAAAACATGTTACCTGCCTGTTTATTTATGATGCCACTAAGTGGGGCCTGGTGACCTGATTGACCATTGGATTTTCACACTCACTCTGAAGCAAGTCTGATCGTCAGACTTTCAGGCCACTGACTACCTGTAACGACTGTCAAAGCTCTACAAATTACAGCTGGAACTAACGGCTTAACGTGATTACCGATGCACATAGGAAACTTGGTATGTAATGGGTACAGACCCATTTGCAGACAACCCAGGCAACCGCTGCTTAACCTGAAGATCAACCTGATATTATTTAGCCACGAGCTGATATGAAAGAGAAAGGAGTAAATGATGCCGTGACATGTGACAGGGGAGAATGGAAGAAGAAAACGTGTTGCGCCGACCCCGAGTAGAATGGGACAAGGGCAGGAAGATGATGATGAGCTCCACTGCAACATACATACATGTTTTATTTACTCTTCCCCTGAAATCTCTTTATTTCCCTCGCACATGTGTAGATAGTAACCGTCTCTGGGACGATAATAGCGTATCGTTGGAACGTACCAATCTTACAGTGAAATGACTTTGAAAATTGCGCGCCGTTTCCCTCACGAACACACTTGAGGAGGCTACATAAATAGGCTTAGGTAATGGGAAATTGCTCCGAAGCTTCGCTGTGTTTCTGACAAATATTGGGCTTCTCCCGAAATTGTTGTAGGGTAGCAAAAGCGACTAAAAGCTTATTGGCAAAAAGATAGGGGAAAAAACTGTAAACGGGATCCCTTCTTTTCGCATAATGTTCTTTGTCCTAATATACTTCGGCATAACGATTTTGGCACAATTTTTTTTGGCATAATAATACTTCGGCATAATTTTTTTAGGCATACATTTTATGTTGGCATAATCATCTTAAAAACTAATTTGTTTTGGCATAAATTTGATTCGCATAACGTTAGTAGGCCTAATAATATTTAGGCATACAAAATATTGTTGGTTAAAAATTTAATATGCTGTGCAACAAAAGTTAGTGACAGAACCGAATTGCGGCAAAACCGACTCCACGTAGTCTTGTTTGTCCTACCCCTAGAGTGTAATTTAAAATCGCGGAGGCGCGTAGGGGCGAGGCGGCCCGCGGGCTGAGGAGCAGGTGGTGAGCGAAAGCCGTCTGCGACGATTAGCACGCGTGGGGCCGCCGGAGGCCCGCAGCGCCGGAGCCGTGACAGAAACCCTGCCTGCTGCATGTTGCATGCTCGGTTGAATGCTGCATGCTTGCTTGTTTGCTGCATGCTTGCTTGCATGCTTGCTTGCATGCTGTATGCTTGCTTGCATGCTGTATGCTTGCTTGCATGCTGTATGCTTGCTTGCTTCATGCTTCCCACAGCGAAAAAAAAAATCCACAAAATTGTTCAATACGGTATATTATATTAATATGTTATTTATTACCTGATTCAGGAGATATGGCTTTTTTCCAATCGTCGAAATAAATTGTAAAAACAATTGTTGTTGTGTTTTGTGTTGTAAATTGTATAAAAAAGTTATGCTTTAGAACTTTATGCTTAATAAATTTATGCTTTAGAATATTATGCTTCATCATTATTATGGTTAGAGAAATTATGCTTAAAAAATTATGCGTAAGCTGTTATGCGTAATTATATTATGCGAAAATATAATTATGCCAAACAAAATTATGCTAAGTTATATTAGGTCTTAACATTTTATGCAAATGGATAGTGAACCACTGTAAACATTATACTGCGTGTACCAGAAAGGTGTGGTCATGTTTCAGGGTGCGATTCAGGCCATCAAACTGATCAACTTTCTCTATGGGACCACCACAACAATCGCGGAAACAAAATCTGCTGTGTGTGTGTGTGGTGTGGGTCGAGTAAGTATTGAAGACTGCTGTATTTTTCGCGATTTCGATGCTTGTCCAGCAGCAGCATCTGCAGCAGTGGCTTCACAGAGTTCATGGGAACCAGTCGTATGTACACTGGCAAGAGCCTATACTACCCATTCCACTTTACAACCATTGCTTTCCAATCAATTCCCAGCCATGAAGCCTAGCCACAAACCTAACATCCATTGTAACTCAATTCCACAATACATCATTTACGACCGTCTGCCCGCCTGGCAGGGCGGCTGCAGACGAGGTTCCCCTACGTCTGCGGTCGTGTGTGTCTGTGATGGGAAGGGAGAAACGTGTGTAGGTCGCCTATAGTTATGTAGGGGCTTTGAATATTCGGGTTATGAATATTCTGCTTTAGGACTGTGATTATAAGGATGTATTTAGGCTTTCGGAAACTGAACTTTTCACCATAACAGTATAGCTCATTTCTGCCTTACCTTTTTGGTAATTACGACATGATGAACTTTTTTAGATGCTTTTAAAGATTTATTCAAAAATAAACCGTAGCTTTTGAGGAACTGTGTTTTTTTTCTTCTAGTCTTATTCTCAATTTTAATCATTATAAATGTGAACAAAAGTGAAACGATGAGCGAGTTACGAAATGTTTATAAAAAGCGATGTTTTGCTTTCCTGTCTAAAAATATGTAATATCTCTTTTACCATCGGTAAGAAAATACTAAATCAACAGATTTTTCAAAGAAAAAACTCACTATTTAATTTGAAAAATTGCCTTTTATCATGTTTTCTGTCCACATTTTCCTCGTCCCCCACCGCCGCCCGCGCCGCGCCGCCGTAGGGAAAAGGCGAATAATTTAAATCCAAACAAAGACTTGTAAAGCAATTAGGCCGCGTTTCAAGTTCCAAGGATTTCAGTATACGTTACACCACAGAGCATGGAATCACCACAGAGACGACAGTATACTGCTGGGTGCTGCTTGTGGCGCTTGGCTTTACGATACATTCTCACCGAGAGATTCTTCAGAAGCCTAACACGAGCGCACGGTGTACGCTTATGTAAATACGTCGATTTTAAAATTAAAACTACTCGTTTCACACTTACACTTACACAACTTATTATATTTATTCATATATTAAGATTTATTCATATCTATGGTTGATACTAATTGAGCTTGTTGCAAACAATTTTACTAATGGATGTAGGATAATTGTATTTTTGTAAAAAAAAATCGACGTATTTACGTGACTCGTGCGAGGGCCTCAGTTCATCTTGTTTTTCATTACCATTTCCACAGACAAGTTTAAACTTCCGCTAACTTATCTGCGCAGGCGGGAAAACACACTAACTAAAATAGATGTATCAAGTTTGACATATCAATGCAAATTTTCTTAACAAGCAACGCCTCCTTGAACCGCACAATATTTGCCAACAAAGCCCTCATGCCAACATTCAAAAAAATTGCACCCAAAAAAACAAGTAGCACTGTAGCTACTCGTACTTATAAAATTCATGGCGCCTAATGAGCGTTGACCGCTCGCTCAACTTATGTCGTCTTTGTTATCGAAAGCCTTCGGTTTCTATACGTCCTTCATGTCATTATCATTTATGTCCTACTTCATATTTCTGCTGTACCCAACAGAAATAAGAAATAAGTTACTACCTAAGTAACAAAGGTAATACTATAAAGTATGTCCTCCCTTCTCTCTTTCTTCTTCAATGCTGTTGTGTAAGCCACCTTTATTGCACGCCACTTCACTCCAGTGTTGAGTTGTCTTGACTCTGGTCTGCCACTCTGAGCCCGTCATCGGTTATCCTGATTCGTGGCCTGCACACGCTCCTATGGCCGCTCCTAGATCTCCACTCCAACACCTTATCATTTGTCACCATGTCTTTTTAGGGTTCCGTATGTAGTGTGCTCTGTCCGAATCCTCCTTCCACTTGTCGCGAACCCGCGCGTCTTCCTTCCAGTTATGATGGAGCCTATCCAGTTCATCAAAATCAATCAAAATCAAAGCATTTATTTCAAGTAGGCCCGTTACAGGCACTTTTGAACTGTCGAAACAAAGATAACAATGAAATGTAGCTACAGTCCCAGTCACAAGGCATAAAAACTGAAAGTACTGTAGATCGATACTGTAGATGTAGTACTGTAGATGCTGTCATTTCCTTCGTGGCGTACCACGACCCCGCCTCACTGTCTCAGGGCACCATCACCAGTTTTGTGGTGATAATTTTGGCCCACAGTTTCTTAGTGCGAGTAATGCCGCCTCTACCGACCACTGCGGCGTTTCCGTGCTCTGTGCCTCAAACTTCGATTAGAGCAAATAAAACAGGCACATGTTCGGAATAATATCCACCTGATTATCTAAATATCCAGGTACCCTTGAAAACTTCAGCTTTTCAAGTTTACTACCTTCAAGCAAAGAAGTTTAAGCAGAGGGAGCTGGAGTAGGCTTGAGCAGGCGGGATAGCACAATCCCTTTTCTGCGACGGAATAATTATGGCATTCACGGTTTTAAGTAGGGCCTACAACAAATCTTGCTGCTGACTGGTTATGTAATTTTCTTTGTACAGCATTAAAAGCAGCGGAAAAAATACTACACTTTGACGTATGTCTTTATCTATATAATAATGAGCAAGATATAAAATAGCAATTCAATTTCCATCCCCAATATGATAAAGTCATGTTGATAGACCCTTGACATAGCAGACTCAATTCTCAATTTATTGCATTCCACAATGTGCACTTATACGTAGTTAGTTAAATGTAATGAGATCATAACGGACCCCTCAGGCAACAGTCAAAGTCAGTGTAGTCTAAAAACCATAGATTAAATAAAACATCCAAAGCTACAAAATTGAACGTTGTTCACAATTTACATTTCCCCAAGGAGCCGCTGAAAATTATTCAAATATTCAACTCATGCTCAACTTCTATTTGTTTAACTCTGAACGTACGTTTGAACAAGTGCTATAAACAAAGTTTGTAAATAATTCGGGAGCAATTAGTATGGCAGTCTTGTGTTTGGGAAGAAATGTGCTCGCCACTTTGGGCTTGGAACCGCTTTTCAGTAATTCTGTCTTTGATTGCTTTGGCGAGCACTAGTGGAACAGTGTAACGGTCTCGACTAACGTGCCGTGGGTTCGAACCCAGTCAGGCACTTTACTTTGTGTAATTTATTTAACTACCACAGCTCTCAAAAGTGTGAAGGAAAATATCGTGAGAAAATTAGTATGTCCGTGAATCTAAACCAAGTGGGAGTTAGATTTGCGCACCGATTTATATTAACTCCTAGGTATTTTGTCATTAAACTAGATATTTACGGTGTTCAGAATTTTTCCTTCACTTGTGCTGTAAGACATTGCTTCTTACCGTACCAGTTAACGTAGTACCGGTTAGGTATAGGTTTTAGTTCCCTTGTGATTATCGCAAAATGTGCGACATAAACGGTCATATCTTTTGATTTTTTCACTGCTTCAAGGGATAGCAGACCTGAGTATTTGATATATTTAAGCTTGATACCTCCACGCGTTCCTGAGAAAAACGGTCTTGACAGACGGTTCGCTTCGCCTGTATAGGCGTGAAGTTATGGTATGATATGGTTTGTAAGATAGCCTTACCTAAAACAGAGTGTTTAAACAAAATTACATTCTGTTAGCGCCAACGGTTATAAAAAAGTGTAAAATTCATTGGACTGACATAGATTATTGTAAGAAGTCGTTTTAAAAACGAACGCCAATTGTCTTCTAGGCGTCACAGATCAGTCACAGGATTAAACCCCTGCCTGTTCCTTTGAGGTAAAAACGTGATAATATATAACAGTAAACAGGAACTATGTAAATACTCCATACACATATTGATCTATCCATTGTCATGTGTCTACGTGAAGTATCTTTCGCAAGCAAAATGCTTGCTACGCCGTAGTCACGTAGCGCTACGACGCTACGCCGTAGCAGTTTCTTGCTTTTATTCGTATTGAATAAATTCTGTATGATATTTTTGTCGCGTTTTTAGAAATAACACTGGGTGGATGAAATGGCAGGTCACAGGGACAATCTGCGACACCCGCGTTCCCCTTAAACTCAGGGTGAAGATTTATAAAACCATGGTTAGACCTGCTATCTTGTATAGAATAGAATGTGGTGCCACAAAAGGAATGTGACTGAGATGAGAATGCTAAGGCGGATGTGTGGTGTCACGCGAATGGATAAAATAAGGAATGAGTACATAAGAGGAAGTCTGAAAGTGGCGCCGGTGACTGAAAAGTCGTGTGGTAATCGGTTATCGTGGTATGGACATGTGATGCGGAGGAATATTGAGTATGAGTGTAGATGGCTATAAGAGTAGAGGAAGACCAAAGAAACTATGGATGGACTGTGTGAAGGATGATATAGCTAGAATAGAAAGCAGGTGACTGCTGAGATGCAGAGTAATAGAGAAGTATGGAAGAAGAAGACATGCTGCGCCGAGCACAAATGAATTGGGACAAGGGTAGGAGAATGATGATTTTGTCGTGTTTTTTGGAATATTGTTACGCTGATTTTAAGAATGGGAGGAGGTAGAAGGGATGAGTGAACGGAGCAGAGCGGTCATTATCATGTTGCGAAAAATAATTATCAGCTGTCCAATACAAATAAATAATATAAATAAATAAATATCTCGGGACAACCAACACACCGCCATCTGATCCCAAACTAGGCAGAGTACTATGGCAACCAGACAACTGATAAACATACATATATATTTCTAAATACATACGTATTATAGATAAATCACACACCCAGATACATAACAAATAATCGTACTCATCGCACAAAGATTTGTCCTGTGTGGGAATCGAACCCACGACCTCCGTCCTAGCAGTCAGGGTCACTAACCACTAGACCAACAGGCCAATCAAAACTTCAATACCTAGTCGACCCTAATGTATGTGACAGTTAATTGTTTTCGCGATCCCGATTATGATCCCATGGTGACTGTAGTTCAGTTTGATGGTCTTTACCACCTCCTTAAATATGAACACACCTTTCTGATATACGCTGTAATATGTAACAAACAAAAATGCACCTCTACTCAACCTAGGAAACAAACCCCGAACCGCATTCCTAACAGTAACGTTCTTCACTTTATCATACGAGTACCAGTCAGTGTCCTTGCATTACCTAACCCCTCTTACAATGAAAAAGAGGGAGGAGGGCTAGTAGAAGACAGTACCTATGTTAGCCCAACCTTAGAATCGAACCGGCATGCGTATCAACATACACGAAGGCCATTTGTGTTAATAACGATACAATTGAATTAATTACAATATCTACGAGTCATCACAATGACTCGGCTAGAAGGTAAAGCCCACCTTCCACGACGCTATTCAAAAGTAACATGTTACCAAAGTAGCGAACACTACTAGCGACATTTATGACTCAAATGGACAAATCAAATCAAAATCCTGTATCGCGATATTAAAGTTCTCTGCGAGTTAAAAACATTTGTGTGTAAAAAATAACAACAACTGTCGGGCAGTAGCTCGCCAGACACATCACCCCTCTGGTCGGAGGATCCTCGCACTGGAGAGCGGCTAGCGGACTTTGACGGATAATTTATTCAAAATCCGGTCTAGGTACCCAGCTGGACCGCACCATAAAGTCGCGTTGTATACGGACAGCTGCCTATAAAAAAAAACACGCTTTTGAGTAGCATCGTGTACGATGGGCTTAATATTCATTACTATTGGAAGCACGCGCCGAGCCCGCTCGTAACAATATGGCGTCATCATGTGACAGGTGACAGCTGTCAAACTGACATAATTGAAATGACGTAATGAGAGCACTGAGGCTGGTCGGTTGGTGGTAGTTGTAAGCGCGACTGCTGAGCATGGTCTTGGGTTGGAGCCCCAAGTCGGGTCATGTGTTGTTGTTTTGGTTTTAATTAAAATCTCCATTTGTGCCCATAATGCATGAACAGCTACTGACGGGACGCACACTTCCTTCATGAGATGCAGCAAACCATTGTCACATGTCTTCGAATGTTTGGTTTGGTTGGGTTTGGTTAGCTCATGCCAGTTTCCTCACGATGTTTTCCTTCACCGTTTTGAGAGCAGAGTGGTGATATCATAAATGACACAAAGTGTTTGTCTGATTTCGAACCAACGATCTATGAGACGTAACTCGGAGCCCCATCCCTAGGCCGCCCCTACTCAAATACAATAGAAAGATTTTAATAAGACTTGAGTGACACATGGCTTTGTAAAAGATGTTTTGAGTATCGAGTGCTATAATTACGTAACCCAGTATTTGACCCCTTACCCTGCGATTAATCCTTAAAAACGCAAAAATTAAATCCGCATAAAACCTTCACCTTTACACAGTGCCCGCCCGCGCACAATTCATTACATTAGTTACGGCATTATCGCGATCCGGTGGGCCGCGAGTTCGATGCCCGCGCGATGTTTTTTATTTTTTGTTTATTTGGGTTTTGCGGTCGATGTGTGAGATCTGAAGAAACAAATGGACTTGCTTTGATTTTGTTTGAAGTTAAATATTTTGTTTTATCTTTAAATAATATTTTGACTCATTGAAAGGTTGGAGAAGTTATTTCTGTTAGCACTACACTACTGCTGGCAACATCGTTACTAGTCGACTGCTAAGCACGGCGTCCTGGCTACAATTCCCAGGTGGTGCATGGCTTTATCTGTAAAGGGTTTCTTATTAGCAGGACTATAGAATTGTACCTGGTATGGAAATGTATCGAATTAAATTCGGGGTTGATGGTCAACCAGTCACCAATCCAAGAAAAACAAGCTTATAATAAAAAAAAACTTTTTTTCGTATTCTTCTCAGCAAAGCCTTATAATCGATACCCATATCATGGGGGTGCATTCATAAAAATAACAATTCTGCCATATTTGGGAGTCCGCCATATTGGATTTAGAATGACGTCACTTAGCTAACCATGCATTGTCATCCAAACTAAACGTGTATGCAAAATTTCAGCTCAATCGGTGTTTTTAAATTTAGTTGCAAGATTTGGCCTGAACAAACATACAAACATTGCAAGTTAAATAAAAGCTTGTTATGATTTCCTTTATTCATTTTTTTAACATATTATTTCATTTTAATTTTTTTTTTCATTAACGAAAATTATATGAAAAAAAAAAAAACATTTAAAAATATAGAAAATAGTAGCCCGCCGGCATCGTGAACAGGGTCCGAGCTACCGGTGATGATTATATTATTAGCGGCCTTTTTTATTATAGACGACTTACATAGATACCTAAACTACCGCCTTTTCCCCAAGGAGGTAGGCAGAAATCACAGTATGCCTAACCTATCTAGTCCACGTTCCTACATCTGGTCATACGAGGGCGGCACTGAAAATTTCGGGAATCAAGGAAGTGACACAACATTACTATTTAAAAATGTATTTATTGCTTTTCGAAGTATTCTCCGCGAAATTTGACACATTTTTCCATACGATGGAACCAATCATTGAAGCAACCATTCCATTCGGAAGTTGGGGTCTCCAAAATGGCCGTTTTGTAGGCGTCTACAGCTTCTTCAGGTGATGAAAATCTCTGACCACGCAATTTATTCTTTATTTTAAGGAAAGTATAGAAATCATTAGGCCTTAGGTCGGGGCTGTACGGCGGATGGTCTAATAATTCTATGTTTTCTTGCTCTAAAAACTCTTTTGTTCTGTGCGCGGTGTGAGAACTCGCATTGTCGTGATGGAGGATGATGCGGCGGTTGCAGTTCTCTTTACGGAGTTCAGAAACGACCTGTGACAAGCAAATGCTAGCATACCATTCTGCATTAACCGTTCTTTGTCCCTCAAGAGGAATAGTCGCAACATGGCCGGTTTTGGAGACAAACGTGGCCACCATTTTTTTTGCAACACTCCGTGAACGAACAATTTTTGTTGGCTTCAACTCATTTTCGAACACCCAAACTCGTGACTGGTTTTTTGTTTCGGGTTTGTACGCATATATCCAGGATTCGTCACCTGATACGATGTTGTATACAGCATTTGAGGATCCTGCGTGGAATCTTTTGAGAGTTCTGACGCACCAAGTAACGCGAGCCGCTTTTTGCTCTTCACAGAGCGAATGCGGTATCCATCGGGAAAACAACTTTTTTACAACTAATTGTTCATGCAAGATTATTTGTATTTGACTCATGCCAATGTCTAAAGTTGCCTGAATTTCGCGGTATGTCACATGTCGATCTTCCTCAATCAGCTTACGCACAGCATCAACGTTTTCTTGGGTGACTGCAGTTTTTGGACGACCTTGACGGGGATCATCACTGAGCTTGACACGTCCACGTTGAGATTCAGCAAACCAGCGATAAATTGTGGTTTTGGATGGGGCTTCATCACCAAATGCAGAAATCATCCGGTTAACACACTGTTATTGTGTTAAACCACTTCGAAAGTCATAATAAATCATCGCTCTTGAATTTTATCGAGTCAATTCCATTTTCTCAACGACTAAACAAGTTTGACAAAACCTTGTGACAAGACCGAGAATCTTTTTTTAAATAAATAAATGGTATTCGATTTTTAAAACCAAGGAGTTTTCAATTAAAAAGATTTTAATATGACAGGAACAGTGGAAATATTCCATTCCCGATACTTTTAGTGCAGACTGCGTACATGCACGCTGTCGGTTGCGAGTACCAGGCTGAACTCTCGACTTAAACATAACTGGTTAAAATATACCTTAACCACATGAAAATACGAGTGTGTTGTTATGTAAATGTAAGTATATTTCTTCCATGTTTGTGTAATATATGCGAGATTCTTTGCAAAAATACAGGGAAAGTCATAGAATTCGACAATCTAAAGGAAAACCCTCCTTTTTTCGGTGCAATCTCGCACACAAGTGATTGTGTGTAACATCCACATTAGGCCGACTGTGCTCGACTGTAGTGCTTGCTAACAATTAGCACATACGAGTATTCGCCAAATCTTTGTACGCAAACACATTTTCTTTCAAGGTAAAATATGTAATGCACTTTATCCCTATAAACATAAAACTGATTTTGGATTGACTAGTACACTTCACATTCAAATATTCACAATATGGCCTTATGGCTTTGTTAATAAAGCACACATTTGCGTACCAATTTATTTGCTCATGATTCAAACTGGAGCGAATGCGTACGTGTTTCCAACAATGTGTACTGCGTTTTATGTTAATAAACCTACGGTGTTTATTTGAATGACAAAGGGTCGAGAATTTCGGGTCTAAAGGCGTCGTCATGGCTATTTCGATGTGGTGTAGGTTGTAAGGCTTGTATTAGTGCAGAAGTATTCAACTTTTTAGGGAGAGAGTACACTTTATCGACGAAGAATTAGCTTAAGCTGGTCAAAAAAATAAAAATAAAATATAATTTAGTTTAAAATATACAATTGTAAAAGAAAAGAAAATATGTTGACATTTTTGTGTCAAAAAATAACACCAATGAAAAACTGAAGGGGGCACGCATGCGCTGGCCTTTGTCGTGCAGTCTTCTAAAATTTTCTAGATGTTCAGACGTCGTTGGTATATGTTTGCAACCTCTCGCACACATAAGCAAGGCGTTAACATGTCGCGATACGACACGAAGTCTGTTTGTGACTGGTTCAAAACGATGTGTGTTCAGTCCCTTAGGCAACCCGGTCGGCTCGTGTAGGCAGGCTCTTAGGCGGATAATTAGAGGTTTTAAGACGCTGAGGACTAAAGTTGTAGGAGGTGCAAGTTTATTATGGAATTAGAAATGTCCATCTTGATTTTGATAAACCATGATTGTATACATTTTGCATGCCCTACGGTACTTGAAACATGTAAATTTTATAACACCATTGTAACAGTGTTTTCTGCAAAAATAAACGATTTGATTTGATTTTGGTTGTAAGAGCCCTGCTATTATAATACTTTTCTAAGTATAGCATAGGGATTGTATGTGTTTAGTGAGCCTCCAGTTCTGACTAAGTGCGCCTGGTAATAATTATCAGCATTGGAAGTTCAGACTGCCTGGTTGGTGTAGTGGTCGCAATCGCAACTGCTGAGCCGGTCCCGGCTCGGGCTATTTGTTATCGGAGTCTGGATTCGTGCCCGGTTAATGGCAATAGGCTCGCCCCCTATTACATGGGACTTAAACATAACTGGCGAAATGTGGGTGTACTATTAGGAACACCTCTGCCTAACCCTTCGGAGATTACAGGCGTAATGTTATCTATTATGAAATACATCAGTGTACATATGTGTATACAAAAATTCAATTCTGGCAACATTTGACAAAGAAACACTAAGAAACGCCTCTATTCCTGAATGTTGGTGCTGGAGAGTTTGTTCCGCCACTTCGTCCCGAATCCCACCTGAAACACTAGGAGGTGGCGAAGGGTGAGGCAGACTGGCTCTTGGAATGTTCTACGTTCAAAGGCGCTGATTATTCAGCCTAATTTAAATTCGCTGTTGATTGTACTGATACTTCTACTAATATTACATTTTAGACCGTGCGCTACTATTTAGGCATTTATTTAAGAGTCGCCTAGTGTTCGTAAAAACGAGCTTAAATAACTTTAATTAATTTCGACATTTATCGCCCAAATTCAATGCCGAAATAAGTCTAAATTTATTTTGTGTTGCAACCTCTTCCAACTCTGCTTACCCCTCATAGCATGAAGCAGCGCGGTACTAACGGCGCTATAAAAAATAGCAACAATGTCCGCCGACTGGTTACTGCAGATTTATGCTAACTGCGCAGTCTTACTGCAGAATGTCTGGGTTGTATGAGTACTTTGAACCTTCAAAAACTTGCGATATTCAATCTGAACATTGTTTTATTTTACTAACCGACTTCTTAATAAATTGTGGAAGTCGGTATCAAAAAAAGTGAATCAAACAACCAAAACTCCGACTTCCAAACTTCATCATCATTCTCCTGCCATTATCCCATTTCATTTGTGGTCGGCGTAGCGTGTCTTCTTCTTCCATACTTCTCTATTACTCGTCAGCTCATCAGACACCTGCTTTATAGCCATATCATACTTCACACAGTCCATCAACCGTTTATTTGGTCTTTCTCTACTCTTATACTCCGACTTTCTGAATGTGATGACCTTCTGAATTTTTAACTGAATGTGATGTTATTAACACTAGAAACGGAATATTAACCATGTTTACTGAATGTTTTGAGTTCCCTATTTTAGTGTTTTCCACTTCTTTGTGATTTTTTTTTGGGAAGTCGGTTGTCCTGTTTGGAAAACAGTTTCTTACTTTAGGCAAAACTATAGCCAGACATTATAATTTGTCAGTGTATTACCTCCCCACTGCTGGCACACAGACCTCCTCTTTGCAAGAGGGAGCGGGCTTTTATCCAGTACGCGGGTATCGTGCAATTTATAGTGGGAGCTCCAGGGTAGCCCGCGAAATTCAAATTTGCCAACGTTTTTTGCAATTTACAGGTCAGTGTCAGGTTGTATGTTGATTAAAATGAGGCTTTACCGAGTTATAATCATTAAAATCATCAATATTACTTCATGAAAAAGTCAATCAATTGGATTAAATGCAGATTGCAAAAATCCTAGGAAAAATTGAATTTCGCGCGCTACCCCGAACAGCAGATTTAAGAACAAAATTGCGATGAAAAAAATTTCTGTTCTAATTTCAGAATGATGTACTGAATACGTGGTAGCCGTAATTTCTCTCGTAATGTGGGTACATAAATTGACACTATTGGTTAGAGGTCAGACATCCGGGGAATGCGTGTGCGCACAATAGAGCCAATCAGACGAAAGGTTAACAGAGCATGTGGTTCACCCATCGAAAGTAGAGGCCAATATGTTATGTATATCAAGATCAATGGGATTCTTAAAGGTTTATCGGATGATACTTCGAATAGGGCAGGAGGATGGTAATGTCTTCGAATGAATATTCCATCATACTGGGGTCCTATTTTCATTTCAGGTAAACTGTTTTTTGGCTCTTGCAGATCAAGATTCTGAATTTCTCAATGAAATCTGGACATCATCTGTTTAAAACAGTCCACTGCCGGAGGTGGGCCTCTCCGGTCGCCCGCTATTATAAACTCGACTTTCGGCAACTTCACCCAGCTGCTACCAACCACCCATCTTTCAGAGACTTACATACTTAACTGGCCAAATTTTCACTTCTTCCTCACCCTTCCGTGCACACAGGCGCTGGCCGACGTCATGTTATGTACGTTATTACCAAAACAACATTCCCCAGATTCATATAAAACTATTCATTTGACTTAGTGAGCAGCTGACAATTTTATTATTTTAACCTTCAGCCGTTGACTTAAATATTATAACTTCCATTCAAAACATCCTTCTACGTGCCACAATATTGTGGATAGCTTAGTATCCGGAACACTCTCTAACAATGTTATGTCACATAATGGACGGCCCGTTGTATGCAGTATTTTCACATCTCTGATTAGTGAGTGATCTTTATTTTCGTTGTGATAAGGTTGCTTTTGGGCTGCTGCCCCGGCAAGTCTGTCTAAATCATAGTGATCGTTATTCTTGACGCAATAAAATTGAATAAAAGAACCGTACCGAACCCGTCAAAGGATAAATAACCGAATGGATTGTAGTGTGCAGATGTGTGGCTGCGCTGGAGTGGACGTTGGCAAATGTGTGTGCATTTTTAGTTGAGTGACCAATGTCCAGGTGGCGAAATCGAAGTGGTTGCTTTCTCAAGTGGGGTGTTGAGTAGCTATTAGCGAAGTGTATGAGCTTTGTTTTGGCGATTTCCCCACGTTTGTTTTATTTATTGTAAGTTGTTTGACATTCAACCCGGCAGCTCACCTGGTGCTAACTTAGTCACTACCTGTAATATACTTATACAGCATGTATCAGAAAGGTGAGGTCATAGTTAAGGATGTGGTATAGGCCATCAACCTGAACAATTGTAATATCAACGTCCCAAAGATTTTTAGTTCCATGTGCTTATTCTGGCACCCATACCTCCATTCTACAACACCAGTGCAACGCTGTTTACCGATACAATTACATTTGCTATATACTTGATATTGCAGCGGTCACCACTTATCAGCAGGTAGGCTGCCTCCTTGTTTGACTCTATAGCATTAAAATAATGTACTTACCTTAGAAATATTTAGTACTAGCTGTTCCCCGCGGTGTCACAAGCTGCGCGGCTCCTAAGGGTTCCCGCGTAGGGTAGGGTAGGGTAGGTTCTCGCGCGCGCCTTCCTCGATAAATGGACTATCCAACACAAAAAGAATTTTTCTATTCGAACCAGCAGTTCCTGAGATTAGCGCGTTCAAGCAAACAAACAAACTCTTCAGCTTTATAATATTATAAGTATAGATGACGAGTACAACGACTCGACTTCTACTTCTTCTTTTTTTTCTATTTTTACACATAAACAAATAAAAGATTCCTCCATCTTTGTATATATCTGCTCACGGATCTATTATACAGCATGTTTATCCGATGAATAGTAACAGTCAGCGTATCAGACCTACTGCGAGGGTGTAGAGCGCGCGGCGCGGGCGGTGGTAGGGGAGTGCAGGGCGACGACGTGAGCGCACCTGGCGCGCACGTGGGAACCGCGCATGCGTACTGCATAGTGTTGTGCAGAAGGCTCACTTGTGATCTGCTTTCAACATTCACTCAATGCAACCGTTGTGCTGTTGAGCAAAAGATGGTTGCTTGAAGTCTCATCCAGAGCGAACCGATGAACACAAATGTCCAATCTTAGACTTTTAATTGTAATTGTTGACTTGACAGTTCCATGCAAAATAATATTATCATGCTGCAACTAATATTGAGCGATACGTTACGTTGAAAAATCTGTATCTGAACTCTTAATATTATAGCATGCTCAATCACCACAGGCAATCACAAACCCAGAATCCGGGTCACTACTATGAAATCCTCGATGGATGAACTCAAGAATGCTCGACCTATCATCTGGGAATCAAACTCAGTAAGCCACTGAACTGCCTGTAAAACCCATCTGAGCTGGTTGACCTTCTTTCCTCACACGTGTCACTAGCACGTGTTCGGTGTCAGCTGGTGTCAGCTCGTGTATGTTCGTATGTTGTTCAAGCGGAAGGAATGCTATTGTTAGCCGGGGATGATTGTTGTAATGGATGTCTTGGGCGAATCGGGATGCTCACGTGTTTGTGTGGAGCCATAAGTGGTTTGATTTGATTGTAGAAATATAATACGATTCGTTTTTTGCGTACTAGGAAGAGCTGAAGGACGGGCGTTTTAAGAACTGTCTTTTAGTACTATCTTCAGAGTACCTAGGTACTAATTAATGTTATGGTCTTATGTGTATTTTAACATTCAAGAAGTCCTGGTTCTCAGCATATTCTGAACTGAATAAATGAGGTTTGACTTTGACAATTTAATAAAAGAGGATGTAGCTAGGAATTGAATACTGAACTGACTGATCGAGGTGCACACGCAGATGGACAATAAGGGCTGTGCTGGCTAGAAATTAATTGAGTAAAGGTAATGAGGCATTTGATGTAAATGGAAGCAAGCCTATTGCCATTAACCAGGCACAAGTCTCGACTCCGGCCTGCTACTGAGAAATTCTTAAAGAAATAACCGAAATCAACCCAATAACACTGCCCGACCTGTTCATTAAACATAAAACTAGCTCAGTTAGCTGACTCCATTCACCTAATTAAGAAAGCTACACCACAATTCGCACGCCTAAAAAACAGGACGAAACAAACTAAATCCCTATTTAACCTCGAAATCCTCACTTTCCTTTTCCATCTGTTTCCCCGTCAGACTTGTCGGACACATCCGTGCATTAGTCGCGTACACACGGCGACGGGCGGCGTCGGGTGTCCGATGTCCGTCTGTGATGAATGCGGTCGCACGTGTGATCGGGGACTAAATGGAATGGACACAGAAGGCCCACAGCGGTGGCTCGTGGCTAAATAAGCACCGAAAGGGTTGATTGGTTAAGCTACTTTTGCCACGGACAGTCCGGACACAGGACCAAATAGGTAACCATGCTTTTCACACCAATACCTATCAGTGCGTTGGAAGCAGCCGCGGACGCAGCTGTCTTGCATCTTTTTACAGTGTTTACGCAAATCCTAGAAAACCAGACTTGCTGAGGGGGATCATGTTAGTCAGTAACTTGGCTGTAAATGTCAGATAGGCAGTCGCTCAGTGTGAAATACTGGTATTAATCAAAATACATAGACTGGAAGCCAACCTCACCTTGCTGGGGTAAGGCTGGGCATGACAATTCCATCAAACAACTGTCGACAACAAACGCACGTGCACATGCAGACACTCAACTCAAACAAATGGCGTGAGTGCTCTTCATATTTCTCTTGCCCTCATCCCAATTTATTTCGGGTCGGTGCAGCATGTCTTCTTCCATACTTCTCTGTTCTCTGGTCGTCATCTCATCAGACACCTCGTTTCTTGCATATCATCCTTTAACATTATTACTTTCTTATTACATTCATACTCAAATCTTTGCGTGTCTATGTTCGCGTGCGTTATCTTCGTTGTATGTAGTTAACCTTCTGTACCGTCTTTTCTGTGGCAGTAGTGTAGTTCGCGCCTTTGTCAGGAGCCAATATTGTGGTATTTTTGTATCTCAGTCTTTTGTTTTAACTTTGAAGTTATGTCCGTGTAGAATTTTGTGGAATCTGAATGTATTGCTTGTTGTGTACTGGAAACTTTTGATTATTTGTAATATCAGAGTATTTCAAAGGCATTACAGAAATCCTCACATAGCGTGCTATGTTGAAATATTTACATACTTTTAAGTTTAAACATAGCTTAGCCTAGTTTATTATGTCATTTGGATTCTCCAATCCAAATTACAAATTAGTGTATTAAAATCCTCTAAAAAGAGAGGTCTTTTAAAAAACTTTTTGTAAAAGATCTATCTATACAAGAACCAATAAGTATGATCCTATAAGAAAAAAATTCTCCTATGTTCTATCGGAAGTTCCATCACCTAAAACTCTTCAGAAAACAAATTCACTTCTGTTATTCTAGCCGCCATTTCTCTATCGGCTCCATTTAACTAATCTACATACAAATAGGTTCCGGGCGCATGTTACACCGTCTACTTGCAATTCTTAGCGCTCAGCTCCTTCGCCTCATCGATTTTGGCAGTCTCTCGTTTAACGAATAGTAGTGTGGTCCTAGCGAGCGTGAGTCTGAGAGTACGATTGTGTAAAGTGAGCGAAATAGATGAGTGTGCAGGATAGCTATGGCTATTTTCTGAGTCATGTATAGTGAGGGAGTTCACTGTTAACCGGATCGACAAACTAAATATGTCAATTTGCTGTTTTATAGACTTAGGGCCGATTTTTCAATACTCAGATAAACAATTAGATAGCACTTATTAGACAGATAACCAAATATTGCATTTTTCAATCGCCAGATAGGCTATCTGGTCAATAACGGCTCTAACTGAGGAATAAATCTATCTGCCACTTTGACGGCCAGATAAACGTCTATTCAATAGATACAACTACATAGATCCAGTGACGTTTAGTTTGAGGTTATTTCTTCATTTACCAAAGTTATATCAAAATTATGGAAATTTTCGATACTGTTGACGATCTGGCAATTGAAGAAGAGGCTATAATGTATGAATATTTAAATACTGAAAGGAAACAAAGAGTAATTAGACCAAGGCCCGACCAGTTTGCCATGTGGGATTCAAAGAATTTCATCGCCGTTTCAGACTTTTAAAAGAACTACGTACGAACGTACCTACTATATTTGCTTCCCCTGATCTATACTATATAATATTATAAAGCTGAAGAGTTTGTTTGTTTGTTTGCTTGAACGCGCTAATCTCAGGAACTGCTGGTTCGAATTGAAAAAATCTTTTCGTGTTGGATAGCCCATTTTTCGAGGAAGGCTATAGGCTATATAACATTACGCTACGACCCTTAGGAGCCGCGCAGCGTGTGAAACCGCGGGGAACAGCTAATAAGTGATAAAATTAAACACGAAACACAAAGGTAAGTTCCACCTAGGGCTACCAATCGGCTTTTTTATAAGAGCATAAAGCTGCGCCAACTCCAAATAAATTGGGATAAGAGCCGGAGAATGATGATATGCTGATAGCCAAGTTTTGTGACCGATAAAGAATGACAGTTAGAGAGAGATAAACATTTTAAAATTATATTTTAAAAGTCAATTTGTATACAAAATCAAATTCATTCTGATTCGGCTCGACTGTCCGGACACCCTGTACGTCGAACCTTAATCCTATTTAATCCGAATCCGTTTCTGGCTGTAAATCAGCGGAGATCACACGGATCGGCGGTGACGTCACGAGGGCGATCACTATCTGTTATCATAGATTATATCTGATTGGAGCAGGGAGGAAATTGAGGATTACATCCTAGGACTTAGAGACAAGTGATTGGATTTTAGTAGTCCAAATTACAAGCGAAATGGATCATAGTCTTCCTGCCCTTGTTCCCTATTACTTGGGGTCGGCACAACACGTTTTTTTTCTTCCATGCTCCTGTCAACCGTCACTCTATCATTTACATCATTCTACATTATTCTTCTATCCTTCACATTTTTCCTCACACAATCCATCCATCTTTTCTTTGGTCTTCCTCCATTCATCAAGATTTATATTCGTCACTGTTTTAGTCACAAGTGTTGCATCGCTCCTCATCACCATACCATGTCCATACCAAGACAGACAGGCGAAAAGGATGATGGGCCTTAATACCAGTGATCGGTCAATGAACAATTCACGCACCCAAACACAACCGTTTAGCTGGTAGAGAGGGGGGGGGGGATACACTTGAGTCTACAAAAATTAGCTCTTTGAATTTCTCGGGTTATTTATTTATTTTATTTATTTAATTAAGGTTCACCAACAGTTGTTACAGATAATACATATTATAGGAAAATACAAGTAATTGTGTCTTAAATCTAACTGCACAACCAATTACAGGCAAACACCACATGCAAAGTGCTCTTTAAGATAATAAATTTAATTTGTAAACTTAATGATCTAAAATTATATTAAATACTAATACTAATTAAGTCTGACAAACGTTGATATTGAGTCTGCGTGGACGTCAACCAGGTCGCTGCGTTCGTTTATGAGTTTGCACATGCGGGATATAGGCGAATTAGAGCCAAACACTGTACGGCGAAGAGGTGGAGCTAAGGGTGTTATAGGTTTGCGAGGTGGTCTACGGGGCACTCTGAAATTGAGCTTAGATACCAATTGTGGGCAGTCAATGGTGTTATTTAGCAGTTTATATGCGAATCTCAAATCCAGGAGCTCCCTTCGAGCTTCCAGGGTACTCATTTTGTAGCAGCCTAGTTTATCAAGGTAGGAGAGATATTTAAATTGCCTTCCCTTTGAGTACCCTAGGTATCGAATAAACCTTTTTTGGACTCGTTCTATCCGCAGCGAGTGGGTTGCGTAGTGAGGCCTCCATATGACACTGCAGTATTCCAGGATGCTTCTTATAAGGCTATTGTAGAGAACTAATTTAGTATGTGGGCGTTGAAATACCTTTCCATTACGAATGACAAATCCAAGCATACGTTGGGATCGACTGATTATGTTCTCAATATGTGGTATAAATGTGAGCTTAGAGTCCAAGATAACTCCCAAATCGCGTACTGCTTCCACCTCGCTTACGTTCACTCCGTTTATTTGGTACGCCGAATTCACTGTGTTAACTTTCCTGGTGAATTTTATGTGACTACATTTCGAACTATTTAACGAGATTTTATTGTGACAACACCATGCAGATAATCTGTCGATATCTTTTTGCATTAGGTTTACGTCCTGTTGAGACCTAATGGGTCTTGAAATTTTCAGGTCGTCTGCAAAAAGGAATATGCTAGTATTGTGAAAGCATGATATTACGTCATTTATATATATGATGAATAATACTGGGCCCAGATGAGAACCTTGAGGGACACCCGAGGCAATTGCATACCTGCCTGACCGGAACCCATTGACAACCACATAAAACTCCCGACCAGCTAGATAAGAACCAAACCACTTTAGAAGACTACCGGTGACGCCGTACGTAGCTAGTTTTTTAACAAGCAGTTTATGTGTAACCCTACTACTTTGCTTGCGGATGATAGGTACAAAAGTATTAATAGCTGATCCAATAACGCTGTAAAAAACTTCCACCATTTCGTCAACACTACTGCAACATCCCAGACACTCTTCCCAGTCCTTATCCTTTAAATGCTTGTTTATTGCTTCATAGTCGGCCCTATGAAAGTTTCTTTTTTCAATGCTATTAGATTTAAGTTTTAGTGACTCTGTCAATGTTACTTGTATATCTAATGGAGGATGGTGAGGGTCTATAACACTTAAAGGATCCGCTTCACTAACGCAACAACCTGGAACGTCCACCAATACAACATCCAGTAGTCTACTGTTTTTGTTGGTAACATTATTGCATTGTCGGAGATTATTACCTGATGTAAAATCAATAAGAAGTTGATCGAGACTACTAATGTGCTGACTTTTGAGAGGATTGTTTAGGTCATTCCAGTTTATAGTTCTCAAGTTAAAATCTCCCACGATGCATGTGTACGCATTATGGTTGTCCTGGTAAGAATTACAATTACCAATAAAATGTTCCAACATTGATTTAGAGACTGGTGGTGGCAGGTAGACTGCACAAATATCAAGACGGCGGAGTTGCCCCGAGCGCTCGCACGGTATTTCTACAGACACCCATAGATCTTCACAATTACTTTGTCTATGCAGTAATCTTTTTGAAACTAGTTTTTTAGATACTGCGATCAAGACACCTCCGCCATCCCTATCCCAGTGGTAGCCCGAGCTTTCCCTGTCTCTTCTATAGACCAAGTACCTACCATCAAACAGTTCTTTATTGCATATACTATTATTAAGCCAAGTTTCTGTCAGAATTAGAATATCGTAGCTACAAGTTGCTATTTTACATAAAAAATCGTGCGTTTTCGTCCGCAGCCCTCTTACATTTTGATAGTAAATCTCAATATTAAACACGTTGAATTTTATTTGTGCAATACAATTGACATGCATAAAAAGCTTCTACAAAGTTAAACTTATTTCAACTTATCTAAAGTTGCTAGATCTTTTATCACTACATATTCCGATGTAACGTTTTTACGCATTAAAATACGACCGCTTCTGATCCACACAAATTGGAATCCTAATTCTCTAGCTTTGGTTCTGGCTGCGGCGTGGATTTCCTTGTTGGTTGCCGACAGATGTTCCATTACGTAGATAGGTTTCTTAGGTCCCGCCAATCCAATATGACAAGAGTTCAGTTTGTCCTGACTGTTTTTCTTGTTGAAGTCGATCGAAGCTGCCAAAAATTGATCACGGAGTCTTGGGGAGCTGAACTGAGTGACGATTGATCGAGGCCTCGGAGACTCACGGTTTACTTTGGCAATTCGTGTGCAGCTTAAAATATCATTATCTGTAATTTCGCAGCCTATGACCGACCCCAGCTGTTTTGTCAGACTGATGACATTCTCTGTTCTTTTCTCTGGAACGCATTGAATCTCAATATTGCTGGATCTAGCATGTTGTTCCATCTGACTTACTCGATTTGTGAGTTTTACAATGGTGTTGGACATTAGTTCATTTTTGGTTTCAAGATCCTTTATTGTTTGTGCAGATTTTTTGGCTTCCAAAATAGCAGTTTCATATTGACTGTTCATGAAAGACATAGCCTCGTTTACTTCCTTCAACTCTTCCCTGATTGATTTAAACTCTGAGTTCATATTAGCATTTAATTGCGCAAGCATGTCAGTCATCGCAGTTTTTATTACTGTCTCTACTATGTCTTGTACATCAGTCTTAGTCAAGATACTAGAATTGCTAATCTGTGGTGACGACAGGGCCACTCTTTTTTTGGCACGCGAGGTTACATTTTCTCCTGGTCTGGTGGGGGACACAGTGCTTTCAGAGTTTTCTTTAGAAGGTGAAGATTCTGATTCGGACATGTTAATTAAGAAAAAAAAAAGTTTTTTTTTGTTTAACTGAAAGTGCACACTATAAAATGCCCACACCGAAAAGTGCACACCAATAAAGGCCCACACAGATTCTGAGTTCGCGACCAAAAGGTCTTAAGTGCGCGATAGACGGCGTCGCTTACGCGTTTGCGTCAAGGGCTGTATATTCGGTGTGTGGTTGGGTATATTTACAAAAAGTTCACTTATTATTTGTTATGATAAGTCTTATTTGTGATGTTTTTTGTATAATTTCTTCCACTCACAGTTAGTCCGTATGTCCAAAAACAAATTTATCACCAACACTGAACCGAGAACAACTTAAAACTGTATAAAAACTATTTATTACTTAGGAGCGATATAAAAGCACGGTACACTTGTAGAAGTATTTATACTCATCCTATCACCTACCACCACCTACTCATCTATTATCTTAGCGCATCCCCCTTAAAGTCAAACAACGAATGTTTTCAAGAACGTAACTTACTACTCGCAATCTTACAGACGAAACTATACACACATACCAAAGTAAGCTAACGTGTATCTCATCTCATTAGCGTAGAAACTAGAAATCTCTTAGAATATACTTAAGTAAAACTAATTACGTAAGCAAAGTTCTAAGTTACTCGGAATATACTTAGCGTTAAGTAACTTCTCGTATCTATCCTTATCTTAGCGCGCCTGGCGTTGGAAGGGGAATTTGAATGCTCTTTGTGTTTTAATAAAATCTAGTAAGTCCTGGTGCCCTGGTACTCGGGAGTGAATATGCAGTCTTTTTTTTAACTTTGGTGATGTCAAAAGGCAGCTAAAGGTACAATTCTAAAGTTATCGAAACAATAACGGCGAAATAAGCCTAAACGCGATGACGCGATCATTTTTTTGGTTAGTTTGGTATTGTATTGCGGGTGGTATCCGCAACTCCTCGACCAAAGCGCGTATTTTGCCTACGGTAGGTAGGTTAGGTTTATCGACTGTGGCAGTTTGAGTACTTTATACTTAACTTTATTATGCGGCTTACCCAAATGTCGTTTCTTTGATTTTTTTCGTCGAGTCACCAATGACTCCCTCAATGACCCAGAATTTAAAAGGAGCCCAAGCTCCTTTTAAGTTCTGGGTTGAGCTACACGATTACTGACAAATGCTTGTACTTGCTGGACAGTTTCACTCAAATCTAAAATTCATTTCATACACTAATTTACATGGTCTTCATATGACTCCACCAAGATTATCGAGTTTGTTCCTGTGCTTCCAAATCACATCAAAATATTTGTTGTTATTTTGCTAGCCCATACTGTCCCATTGATGGCCTCCCTCTCTGGCAAAGGCCTCCCCCATTCAAAATATTTATTCGCATAATATGGATAGGAAACACCGACATCATCTATATGTATAAAATGATAAACTGACTGATTGTTGATAGATCAACGCACAGCCCAAACCGCTGGTCCTAGAGACATGAAACTTGGAGGGTGTGTTCTTTGTGAAGAGTAAGTATCCACTAAGAAAGGATTTTTGGGAATTCCACCCCTAAAGGGGTAAAATAGGGGATGGAAGTTTATATGAAAGTCCTTCAGTTTTTTTTCACCCGACCTCTGCTCTCAAGGTACTAGGCTCCCATATCAAAGTAGAAGAAGATCTTAAATCCTTACTAATACCGGGCTAGCCTAGCGCTTCCACCTCAAGGCACCAGGATGTCATAGATGTAAGAGACCTCAGTATCAACAATCTGAATAACATTTTCACCCGACCTCTGCTCTCTAGGTACTAGGCTCTCATATAAAGTAGAAGAGCTTAAATCCTTACTAATACAATAAATGCGAAAGTAAGTTTGTTAGTTTGTTACCTTTTCACGACTAAAACACTGAACCGATCATCCTGAAATTTTGCATATCAATTCTTTTTGCATTTACATCCCGAAAAAAAGTACTGTTCCCGAGGAAAACAACAATAACGTTCTTAAGATAATTGATAGCGCCACGCGACTTTTGAATTATGATTGAATTATATTATTACAAGCAGAGTACAACCCGAATTGATTGTCAAACTCTAAATTAACGCGAGCGAAGCCGCGGGCAAAAGCTAGTCTATTTTAAAGACATAATTTATTTGGGCGTTTAAAAGTGTTATTTTACCATTTAACAGACGGCAGCGTCATGAGTGGTTGTAGCGATCAAATATTTGCTAAAAATAACACCAACATCCCATAGATCGGTACGCGAACAATGTCTTTCATCGTCAAGTACTAGGCGCCTATAAACTGACAAAGTTGCAAATAGTAGAAAGCCGTAGCGGTACGCGTGGGCGGGCCGGTCCGCGGTGTGAAAGGGACTGCGCAATGCTATGCGCTCCCGGTGACGACGGCGATGTTCTAATATATCAAACGGCTGGTATTTGCGTGTTTGACGACTTTTTGTTCTGTCAACTATTGGATACAGAGGTAGGACACCTCATAAATAGCCTCTGACATAATAAACCTTATGACAACTAAAATAAAGGTCAGAGGTACTTCAGAGTCAATAAAATAGCAATTCAAGCATATATCTCCAAGGAAAAGTATGCGCTTCGGGAACCATCGTATTGTCTTCGGAAATACGAACGCGCATTTTGTATTACCAGATTACTTGTAGATTGAAAAGTCTTTTTAATTTCATATAACTTTAAAAACTTTTGAGTGACAGATGAAATATGGGAGTAGGTAAACCCAGTAGAAAGAAAACTTCATACAAACGCGCAATGTCAAAAAGCGGGGGCGGAAATTGCCACCTTATCGCAAAGTTCGTATTTATTCGAAAACTCGAAGATTACCGAAGCGAATATGTTTTCTGGTTTACCTGTATACGCGTTTTAAATAAGCAGCAAAACTTTATCTTTTTTAGGCTTCCAATACCCGAAGGGTGCAACGGGACTGTCTTTCCAAACGCTCTGCTGTCTGTCTGTCCGTCCGTCCCCGGGTTGTATCTGTTGCACTGTAATAGACTTGGAGCTATCACAGTCCGTGTTCCCACAGTGTTGGTGTGTGTGTATGGTCGCTATAAAAATAAAGATAAAATAAAGCAGTACCTATGTACTTAAATATTATATGTTATTTTCCTGTGTTGTCTACTGGGTGTAAATAAATAGTAAAATAAATACTTTTTCGGCGGTGGTACGGAAACCTTCGTATGGCACCAGATCGACTCGTACTTGGCCGGTAATATTTTGCCTATTTCCTAAAATTAATTTAGTAAGTGTTCCGGGTCGGTTAGCGGGTACATGTTGCAGTCATCGCCGACCAGGCTTGTGGGCACCGTATATTGGGCAGCATGGTGGTCAAGAGATACTGTCACAGCATCGCTCCCCCATGAGTTATGCCGCGATAGATATGGGCTATCTTAATTAATTTCATGGTTCAGTTCCCTTCCAAGTTATGGGGGCCACTCTTATGATTTATTTTTGGCCAACTACGTTGAAAAGAAATAACTTTAAGGCCATGCTATCAGACGGAGTAGACAGAGGTGTACTGTACAACTGTTTAGTAAGGCAAAAATCCAGACTTCCAGGCTGTTACTTCTCCTTCTTTGGTGCCGATGGTACGACTTCATTATATTTGTTGGGCCATGTACGCACTGTGCGACCACTACACTAAAGACATCGACCTCATCAGGTTTGTCGAATATATTCCTAGAATCACAAGCATTGGTCCCGGTGGGATTTCTCAAAAATTGGTTTGGAATAAATGTGTAGTCCTTCCTTATCTCATCCTTTATGGGATGCATTTGCAAAAATCTGTGAAAAGTAGAGCGATTTGGAAGAGACCTACATTCAGAATTGGGAGCCCAAAAGTTGATGAACCAGAAGAAGAGGATTAAAATATCCTACCTTAGTTCTCAACTAAAAAACTGTTTTGCAGAACATGCTTGTCACCCAGTTGTTTAGGTTGTGCCTTTGCCAGCGAATTCAAGAATTTTATTTCTCTACTCATTATTCTACTAAAGTCCCCAATACATTTCGCGCCAGCCACATTAAACACTGAAACAGCACAGATTATTATACACAAATACATTCCTCACGAAAGCTAGACAACCATCTGTCTGGAACAGTCTTCATTCTAGCCATTTGCATTTAATTGACTATCTAGCTGAAAGGGGCAGGGGTTGAGGAGCTCTAGACGGAATGGAGTTAGACTTATAGACTGAAACAGTGCTTCTTGAACGTTTAAATGTCAGTCACCTGGTACTATAGCGTGGGAGGCGAGTTACTGAGTGTTACATTTTTTCTTGGCAGAATAAGAATATCATAAAAAAAATAATGTTTCTGGCTGGCTGGGAATTACAATATTTTTCACTAGTGACAATACATACTTCAATGTACACGTGACGTTCGAAAATCTTATCCACCAAGGTTAAAACTATGAATGATATACACTCGCGAAAAGAACAATAAAACACATCATTTTCTTGCACACGTCGTGAAGGTGTATGCCTGCGCATACACCTTCACGACGTGTCTCTTTTAATTAATATGTAAGTACCTAAAATATGTAGTTGTAAAAGTACCGAATCAAGCAAAGAAAAATGAACTTTCAAAGTGCTTATTTTCTACCTCGACGGTGCTCTAAACCAACTTATTAGTTTACCGTGCGTTATGAACTTATAGAGCTGCGTGACTTCACATGCATTCAACAGCTTAGCAAGTTAGCATGTTACATATTCATATAACGGAAGAAGCTTTTCTATTACTTCTACTTAAAAGATAGTGAAGCTGATTCAGGGCAAAATGTGACTTTACTAAGTAGGTTAGCGGTTTACACATGGTTCTATTTAAAATATGTAAAATTCTACCGGTCAGTTACAAACAAAAGTATCTTTTAGCAGTTAACCACCATGGTGCCCAAGAGCATAACTTAATTCACGTAAACCACAACCATAACCACGATCTATGGCTGCTGGCAGATTCAATGTACCCAGAGTCACTAATTACTTTGGTGACAGAACCCTAAATAAAAGAATACAATATCTATTGAACAGTCTGCCGGCAGACATAAGAAGTGAAACGAATAAAAATAGTTATAAAAATATATTATTTAGAAATGAGTAAAAGTGCTACCTATATAAATAATAATTAGTTTTATGTACGTTTAATAGAGACACTGATCCCACATTTAAACCATTACTACGGTTTTGTGGGGCTTCGTTTATAAGTTTACTTACCATTATTTGAATATAAATAAAATAATACGAATATAAAACTTCTTGCTATAGGGTGTTATGATATCGTTATTCGAACAAACGAATGTGGGCAAGCACTTCTTTGGATTTTGAACATTAAAACTAGTGTCCGACCGAAACAGGATTTTTAGCCGAAACCGAAACATAACCTTCAGCCCTCCGCTATCTCGCACTGACAGGCTAAGATAGTAACAGATGATGACGTTTTAGACGGTCAAACTTTCATATTTTAACTATGCAGGACTAGCTTATGCCCGCGGCTTCGCTTGCGTGTAGTTCGATAATGTCCCACGGGATCATACTACCGGGATAAAAAGTATCCGATGTGTTAATCCAGGTTATAAGCTATCTGTATGCTAAATTTCATCCAAATCCGTTTAGTAGTTTTTGCGTGAAGGAGTAACAAACATCCATCCATTCATCCTCACAAACTTTCGCATTTATAATATTACAGTAGTAAGGATTCGTGGTGTAGGTTTAGAAACTTGTAGGTAAATAGAGTTTTGGTGCCATTCAATGTGACAGCTCTTACCTCACGACCTCATCACAGCGTTCGGTCGCGCGTACAGTACTGTCGCAGATAATGTTACTTCTGACAGCAGCACTCCATCAGCAACGTTATTGCGATCAAAATAAAGGTTTACGAATGTAATTTTTGAAGACTTGTCACTAAGAGCAACCTGACAACAAGTTCATTTCTATGAATAATAATAAAGGTCACTGGCATTCTGACAGTGACGCGAAGTTAGAAGTAAAATAAGTACAGAAAGCAGTAGCACCGTAATCGTCGCGTTCATATGTCACGCATTTGTTAGGAAAATCAGAAGATTTCTGCTGCCAGCGCGACCCGCGTTCGTGTTCGCCGAACAAAATCGTTGTTAAACCTGACAGTGCTATGTACACGTGACGATCGCTTCAGTTAGATCACGTCGTGATTATAACAATACTAACTAACTTAAAGATTTCTTGAAGTTCTTGGAATATTTTGGCTTGATTCTGTCATCCAGTATAAGTCACAGTATTTGTGCTTAAAATATACCTCTTTTGTCTAAATCCAGTTACATTGAATAACTTGTATTTCATTCAAGCATAATGAAACTGTCGAAATTCAATATGTTTCTGAAGTCCACACAATAGCCTTTGTTAAGAGAACTGACTCAGGGTAACTTGGAATACTCGTACTATATTGTGTAAAGTTAACTTAACATCACGCATGTATATCGTGAAGGGGTAAGCAGACGTATACGTAGACAGTAGGTAGTAGATAATTGGCAACAGAACCAGTATAAGCTGGCCTCACTTTCTGTGGAAACTTGCGGTGACTGTACACTCTTATTTCGCGCTAAATGAATGATATTTTGATTTTTTACATGCGTCCATGATACTTTATGGCGAATCCATACTAATATTATGAATGCGAAAGTTACTAAGTCTGTCAGTTTGTGATGAGAATAGACCATAGCAATTGGTTAGAGGACATTTTTCATCCCTGTAATACGTTTCCGTGGGATAATTTCGGCATCCACGCAAGTGATGCTTCTGGCAAAAGCCTATATTTAAATCTAAAACGCGTCTAAACCAAAAACACGCACATCCAGAAAAACAAATCCGCCTCGATTAAGTAAACGCGCCATTCTCCCACCCGTCAGATTAAAAGCCATTCGGTGTGAATAAAACGACTACGATGTTATCAGGCGCCTCTACTCAGCGCCCCATAATGTTGGGAGCGTCGGGACGTGTGCCCGCCGCCGCGTCCGCGGAGCATGCCCTGGTTACTCAAAACATTTTTATATTGTGAAAAGCGCCATCTATCCCCCAGCAAGGAACTTTTTAATGCAGTGTTACCACTTTTTTTTGTAACTTTACACTAATTATTGTTAATTTTGCTTTAATTAATTAGTCCAGTTTCACAAAAACCACCGGAGTGTTTGCATCATAGTGGTTATATACTCCTTGGTTTGCATGCTCTTGCGCATTTTTCTTGTCATTTTTGGTGTTCTTGTGTTATTACGTTGAGTTGAGCTTTAGTTCCTCCGTATATTCCAAAAATACCGAAATTCCAGCATAAATTTATGTTGTAGGTAGGCCCTCCGTAAGATAATATTTGCCCCACAAAAGTATTGTGCTCTTTCTTCACTATGAATTGGTGCAACGAAATCAGCTATGTCCTAGCTAGGTACCTCTACCTACTATAGTTTTTGTAATGAAAGTAATAAAACTGACCCCATCCTCCTATAGGCTCGACAACATTAAATAAAACAAAAGATGCGAAACGAGAGAGGCAAACAGGTGCAGTAATTACATAACATAACATCACGCCTGTAATCCCCGATGGGTAAGGCAGAACCTTACCCATCGGGGATTACATCGGGGATTTATGTGTATCTGCACACCCACACCCACACTTCGCCAGTTATGTTTAAGTCCCATGTATTAGCGGGCATCCACCGTTTCTTTGGTCTTACTCCACTCTTATAGCCATACTGCAAATTTTCCGCATACATACATACTGCAATTTTACTCTATGGTGCTTATTAATATTTTTTCATTGTTCCAGGTACTTTTTTCGACACGCCAGTCTTCAAAGATGAAACATCATCAAGAAACAAAGGTTTTTTTCTTTGATATTATTTTGTGTTGTCTTTAGCCCAGTTGCCCACTGAGTCGCATCGTAGTTGAGTAGACAAAAGGTGGCTTTCTTATTGTTCTGTGTTCGTCGATACAATGCGTTGCGCCTCAGTGGGTAAGCGGCATAATGAGTTTAATTAGAACTCTTTGGTTTGTCAATTTGTCATATGTTGCACCCGATTGAGCATTTGTTATAGAGTTCGTTTTGTTTAATAGTGCAGCATAATCTGCCTATTATATGGCCACTGCTGATAACCAAACCTCCTCTTCAATTAGGAGTGGATTTCTTTAATAAGTTTTTAAAATGATGAGTCGTGGATGTGGGTTGGATCCATAGAAATATAGATTTATCTTTGGGTGGACCCTCGCCAGGCATGTCTCACAACTAAAAATTCGAAGCCATGCTTTCCCACTCACAGAGAACGCTGGTGTACCAGAAATTGGAACGGTATTGGCGGACTTTGCCAAGGAAAGCTTCGTACCTTTAGTAGGTAGAAACTAGAAACTTTTCCTTGTGAATTCTTCTTCTTAGCGTATCGATGGCAAAAAGTTTAAATATGGTTAGCCCAAAATTCAGCCACGCGACCCCTGCTCTCTGATGCAGTAAATAAATCATCAAGAGCGCAGGTGATAGAGCATAGATGGTAGGTGGGCCATTGTTTGTGGGGAGACGCCGCATACGCACTTACAAGTCTAAGCCGTCCATGAACCCCCATCTGCAGATATTGTCTTTGCTCTTTTGTGGATTAACACAACATGTAACTCCAATGCGTGTTTTCAAACCATTTCATTCCTAATGAAACTCTATTTCTGAACCAACAATGATGACCTGTAAACCCTAACCCACATCATCCATCCTCGTTTATATGAGAATACTCCGCGAGCCCCGTCCCAGGCTGCGCGCGGCAGCGACGTGCGGCTCTAACAAGTCTGCCAACTAATCCTGCCGAAATGAAGCTTCATTATAAATGAGGCTGCGGTGCGCTTGTGGCAGACGGGACATTTTACTGTTGATCTTGTGTGGCAGGAATTTGTCAGTGTTACATTGTAGTACAGTCAGAAAAGTGTATTGTTTAGCAAATTGATTATTAGAACTGTCGAAAATCCAAATCGCAAATGCCACTCTCTGACAGTGTTATCAAAATGGCGATAGGGGAGGACGCGCGTTTGAAGGGAGCGTCTAATTTAAGTGCTGATTTTCAGTTGAGAAAAAAACATTATTTTTTTCAAATTAAATAAATATTTATTTTTTAATAACACGGCGAATAAGCGTACCTAATGTATAAATCTGCTGAGCATCCGAGTTCCCTAATTACACTGACGCAGCAAATGTAAAGTTCGTCGTGCGAATATAACGAACTAATGCCAAAGCCACATGCATAAGATAGATCTCGTCAATTGCCCTCAAATTGCTCGTCTGTGGCTCTCAAGTGAACAACTGGGTCGCTCCAGTATACATGGAAGTTTGATTGTCACATACATGCTGGATTGACTTGCAGCCTTGTAGCCACTGTATTGAAATAAAACATGGCGACGCCGGCTATGTATTGTGGCGTGTAGAGGGAGTTTATACTAATTCTTAAGAAGTGGTATTATGTTTCACGTTGGGTGGAAGGTATCATTTAGATCACGGAACGGGGCATGGCAAATGGCATGGTAATGAAGAAAGGGGATGTCTATATCCTGTATGATGGACGAGGAGAATTAGGGATCTTTGTGAAGAGGTTCGTCTTGTAAAGTTCTCCCACCATGTCTAATATAGGGTATATAGTGTTGCCGTCGCTTTGAAGAATACTGTTCCGGTGCCGGTGTAATTACTGGTATATAAATCATTTCAGCGAATGACGAGGCATCTGCGATGCCTTTGATGTTGGATATACCTATAGGCTTTCGGACTATTATTTTTTGGAATTAGAAAAGCCGAAGCCAAGCAGTGATCGCGGTCTTGTTCTCACAACTCTTAAGATACCGAAAGAGCCGAAAAAACATCACAATGGCGGGAAGAAAAGGCACCTTTCGGCTTCGTAAAGGGTCTTTTACATCGATTGAGTATACAAATAAGATTTTACAATGCCATAAGGAATAAGAATTTAATACAGGGTGTAAAATAAGCGCAATACCTATTAGTAGGAGATTCAGACCATCAAACTGGACAACCTTCTAAGGAACGTATGTTGAAAAACATATCTGGACTTTATCGCATCGGCTGACAAAATTAGTAGAGTCAATATTTTTTTCATCCGATGTCCTGAGGGATGGAAAGTTTTCTGTTTCATGGTCTTCGAGGGTCGGTTAAGTTTCGGGTTCTGCAGAAACTGGGTCCACGGCCGAAGGTTCTGTGTCGGTTTCGGTTTAGGCTGAAAATTCTATTTCGTTCGGACACCTAGTAATACAACAATAACCATTTTCAATCACACTAGAATATTTACAAAATCCCGAATCTCCTTCAAATGTAGTCATTGCTTCTATGTCCTTTCAGAATATTGAATTTTACCACCTCGCATCGTGGGCGGCAGTAGATGGGTACTAAAACTTTTTGGCCGCCCCGTCAACTGAATACTGTATGTGTGAGATAGTCCGACACCTGGTGAATGAATCAGTTGCTCTAGTTTCATGCGCCCCTGGTAACTTTGCTCTAGTTTTGAAACTGGGAGAATTATATTCTGTGACACTGTATCAAGTACGAATGAAGATGAAACCGAATAATATGAAGAAGGAAAACCAACATGTTGGTAAAAATAACATAACATCACGGCTGCAATCCTCGAAGGCTTGGTCCGGACTCCGTGGCTACTGCTGGAAAATTCCTGATGGAAAAACCACTATACCAGACCTGGGCAACAAACCCAGGACCTCACGCGCTTGCGAGCACTAGACCAACCAGGTAGGCGGGTAAATTCATATTAAGAGAAAAACATCAGCAAACCAGGGCATAGTCAGAAATATATAATAAACTTAGTTGCTAGCTGGTAGAAATGTAGGGAGGAACATTTTACGCCAATCATTAAAAGTTAGGAAAAGGGACGAAGGATAAGGATTATGATTATGCTTATACGTAGCATTATCATGACATAGGTATCCTGTGTGTTGTAATCCACCTCACGGGCTTAGTGCGGATCGGTGGATGTCATATGTTCTGAGGACATGCCGATGGTTTTCTCCATCGTTTTGCAAGTAGTGCTGATGATGTACCCGGTGTAAACGGACCCTTCACGGAGCCGTCAACCAAGCATTCTGTACATCAAACTAAGTAACTCTACGCAAAAATTATTGCTGGAAAACGACGTTCTTTTTTGGGGTGAAATATCACGTTTCGCGGTAAAACTCAATGTAACGCGCTCAAAACATCGTGCCGATGGATGCATTGAATAGTTAACGGGTCATGGAAGTATTTAAAGTAAAGTTATAACCTTAAAAACTAGTGTTATAAAAAAAAAACTCGTGAAAAATTAGAACTTTGACCTCCAATGTCTCCGTAATTAGAAGGTTCGTATGATCTAGAGCTTTTTTCAGCTTCGTTAAGGGTCTACTTACACCTTTTATAGATTAGGTACACAAAGTAAAATGCATGCTGGGGTTAGATCCCTCTGGACCACCAAACACCAGTGACGACGATGTTGATAATATTATTATCCACGTAGTACATACAACTGTTTACTTCCCAGTCGTCACTTCTGTCTAGCTCGCGTGCTGCAAAGGCTCTTCAATAAAACGGGTGACGCGTCGAGTGGGTACTGTAGTAAACGAGGCGTTATTGTTTTATTGCGTCGGTTACTGTGTGGCTGATGTCGCGATTACCTTATCGATGTTTTAGTGGCTAAATTTGATAGGACCTACACGACATTAAGCAGAAGTTGACTTAATGCAGTAGTCCCAGAAAATCGGGGAGAAATTTACAACCCAAGCCAAGCCGTCAACCGAGCATTATGTACGTCAAACTAAGTAACTTTACGCAAAAATAATTTCAGGGAAACGAATTTGTTTTCGGGGTAAAAATCACGTTTTACGGTAGGACTCAATGTAACGCACTCAAAACATTGTGCTGATGGATGCATTGAATAGTACGGGGGTCGTGTAGGTGTTTAAAGTAAAAATCTTGCATGAAAAACATGTATTTTTTTAAAAACTTGTGAAAAAGTTGGAATTTTGACCCCCAATATCTGCGTAACTAGAAGGTTCCCAGGTATGGTCTAGAACAAAAAAATGATCGCAATGATGGAGAGAGAGAACAAGTGCCTTTTAACTTCGTGAACACCTACATTTCGCTGTAATATCATCATCATCAACATCGGTAGCCTTGTTCCACACGCTGCTTAGTACCGGCCTCCTCCCCCTTGTACCATGCTGCCCTGGTCTGTACGCGAGTCTTAACCAGATTTTTCTCGCATCTTCTGAATGCCATCCATCTTCCTGGCTGTTGGTCTGCCAACACTTCTTCGCTCTGTAACCATTCAGTGAGGGCTCTACTCCATCTGCTATCACAGTCAGTCTTGCAAAGTGTCCTGCCCACCAATTCAGAGCGGCTACTCGCCATCTGATATCCTGGACTGATGTTCTGTAATATCAGATGAGTCTATTGTTATAAATCGGATACTAAACCTATTTGCGAGCTGTCACTGAGAATTCTCTACTTAAACAATAGCAGGAGTTCGGCTTTGTAAATCTTCATATCTGTTAATTATACTTTCGCGACGCTCTTTCTATATGTGTTTATAGCCCGGAGTTTAGAAGTTGGCGGTATGATACCCCGTGCCTAGGCGCGTACGTTAAGTCGTTGCTGCTGCGCATGATCTTCTCCGGTCGTGTCGGATGCCGTCCCGACGGACTATGAGAGTGCACCTGTGCCTGCGCACACATGCCTGCATTACTATATCTCCCGCGACATAGCTAATCTGCGTTGAGATTGGCCGCCGTGACCGAAAACGACCAGGAGGAATATATGTATCATATTAACAGCGGGAACTGTGTGTAATTATTATTAACATAATATCACTCCTAAAATCCCTGAACGGTTAGGCACAGGTGTACCTAAAGGTAAACCCACTTTTCGGACGTCAAGTTTGAGTTTCATGTGGTTTCATGTAACAGGGGATATTGACATTAGCCGGGGACAAATCCAGACTCCGTGGCTGGAACTGGGAAATTCTTAATGGAAAAATCCAATAACACGACTGTATGTTATTAGTAACAGACAGACAGAAGGACACTATTACCGATACTTAACTTCTCACGCCAACAAAATTTACTTTGACCATAAACAATATTTTTATCACATCCGCCAAAATTATAAGGAAATATATGAGACAGTAATGAGGATCCGAATGATCGTCGACGTGAACCAATTGACGGGATTCTTGTTCCTAACTTCGACCGCGCCTTAATATCGACCATAAAAGCTAAAGTCCATAATTCCAGTTATTGACTTCGGATCATCTTTATGATGAGGCTTCGGAAAAATTATATTAAGGCGATATTTTGCAGAGTTTTAATACGATTATTGTCAAGTTTTCGAAGTTTTGTTTTTGTTATATCCCAATAATGGGTGTAAGAATAACGAAGCCGTAAAGCACTTGTTCTCCCCGTCATTACGATCATTTCTTTGTTCGGGACTATACCTGAACCTTCTAGTTACGGAGATAACGGAGGTCAACATACCAACTTTTTCACAAGTAAAAAAAAAATTGTTTTTAATGTTATTTTACTTCAAACACCTCCATGGCCCCGGTAGTATTAAATGCATCCATCAGCACAATGTTTTGAGTGTTTTACATTGAGTCCTACCGCAAAACGTGATTTTTCACCCAAAAAAAAATTCATTATAAGCAATATTTCTTGCGTAGAGTTACTTTATTTGATAAATGTACAGAATGTTTGGAGTCTGTTTACACCTTGTATAATATGTAATCCTTGTTGTTGTAGTGGTCGCAAACGTTACTGCTGAACGTGACCTCTAGGGTTCGGTTCTCATGTTGGCCAAAGAGTTAGATTGATGTATTTTGGATGCATTAAAATTTCTTAGTAGCAATCTGAGTTTGTACCCGGTTGATGGCTATAGGCTCACCCCCTATTATACGAGACTTAAGCATAACTGTTGCAAATATGTGGGTGTACAATAGGTACACCCCTGCCAAACCTTTCAGGGAATACAGCTGTGATATTATGATGTCATGTCACTATTCCATTTAGCAGTAGGTATGGTTTCCGCCCACTCTAGAAATTGATCGTTGATATTTATAAGACGAGGCTCTTATTACATTCCAAGCATCATAAGTATTTCCTCTTAAACTTATTTTTAGACTCGACAATACACTAATCGAATGAACATTTCAAAATTACTCTTAAATTCATCCCTTGTTCTTTTCCATTAGAATTTATTCCGCCATTTTACCCAATTTCTCGTGCTACCAATGAATTCATAATGGATTGAACGCTTGAAACATTCATGTCGGAATGTTTTATACGTATGTTGACGACATACTGCTACTTAAGATTGCTTTAAGTGACTGTTCAAAAGTCAACGGGACGTATGAGACCTAATGAATATGTTATCAAATGTAACAACAAGGTAATACATTGTTATTTGGGTCTTAGGTTATGTATAAGTCTTTACTAAGGTGAAGTTGGTAGGTACTTACGGGCATTTGGTAAAACCCAAGAGTACTGGCGAACGACTTATAAATTTCAGAAAAATGTCGATTTTGGTAATTTTAGGGTGACTAGCCTTGCTTTTGCACTATGTTTAATGTTTCCATTGGGTAGGTAGAAGTTATATATCATCTTACTAAGAAAATATCGTGTTATGCCTAGCCTAACTAACATGAGACGCGCGCAGGAAGATTATGACGACGAACATATTTAGATTACTAAATTCCCAACGCAAAATAAACTACAATAGCGACTTGCCCTTATTTACTTAGGTTATGCTTATAATAAGAATTGTCAGCATGTTTCTCCTGTACATTGCGATTTTTTGCACAAATAACAGAATTTATATTGTAGTTTCTCGCAACACAATGCAATCTCACATTTCATACTGTTTGAAGAATAACCAAGGGGTTAGTCCACAATTCTACATACTTGTACAATATTGAAATAAGCACATTCTGAACTGCGCGCGGTCTAACTCTGCACATATCTCGGTATGCTTTAAGTAAGAAAATATTCTCAGGAACAAAATACAAAAGAGAAACAAGTATATTCCTATTTACCCGGCTAACAGAAATACAAAGAGGTTGTAAAAAATGACATAAATCCTAGCGAACGAAAGGGAAGATATAATGTCACCTGTACCTACTACACGAAACGCAGAAGCTCTTAAAATAATTGTCAAACAAAACATTATTGTTCTGTCCAACAACCTCCTGTTTGAACTCCAAACAACCCTGGACTCTAAGTACTCAACTTTAAAATTCATATTTGCTAATCACTTTACTGGTTTTAATGATCTGTGTTCCCCTTATTTAGATGTTTCAAATTACATATTATATTTTATGATGAAAATGTTAAGGTTGAAATTGCATTAGCTAGTAAGCTATTTTTGTCTACATCAATTGCACTCTGGACTGTACTTTAACGTCTAAAAAATAAAGTTTCAATTATGTGAATATGCTTGGACTCAGGGGAAATACTCGTAGTTCCGATAATGGTCAGCAAATATTGTCCTTCCTGAATCGTGTGTGTTATGACATTAAATAATTAAATGAGCGGACTCGTAATGAAGGAATTCAGATATTAAACGTTTAAATGCCTTGCAATCAGTTCTGTTGTTATATTAAATACTGAACGAATAATCCTACTAACGAAGTATTGTTCAAAAAAGACTGGTTTGAAACTTCAGCAGATTTTACATAATGCGACAATTCTTTGTAGCTTTTTAGTAGTATATCGACTAAAATCATAAAACAAAGATCTTTCGGCGGTCGGCGATGATTGATGACCTTGCCAGAGGGCGCTGTTGGTAAACGTTTGAGAAATTGTTATATGAAATGTATTGAAAAAACAAGATGGCGGCGTTCCGACTGGCCACGCGCCAAAATATTGTTGGACAGCTATAAAGCATTACCATACCTTAAATTGTACTCCATTGCTTTAAACAGACCATCAACGGTACGATGACATCAACCAACCCCCATTGAAGGGGAGCGTTGATGATTAGCAGTAGACATTTACAGCTTATTACACAAAATAAGCATCAGTATTTATATGGAAACCGTTAGACTGGAATAGCAATAGTCAAGAATAGCGATATCAGCTACAGCAGTAGACTGGAGATTCTTGGATGACTCCTCCCTAGAGTGTTGTTGTTCCACGAGCCAAGTTCTGAGCCGAATCAATTTGGTTTTCTGTGAACACGCTAAGAAGAAGAACTGTGCAAATAATGAAATAAAATCAATAGCTTATAATATGAACTTTCTTTCACAACTTAATAACAGAGGACCCTAATAACAAGAACAGAATCAGGAGTACGTTCGCACGCCTCTCGCGAACTAAAGTAGTTTACGCAAAGGGTAGTCCCACGGTGGGCGCCAATTTACTCGCCACTCTGACTTTTTATTTGTTTGTCCTGTATTATTGCGAGAAAAGCAAATGTTTCCATGTTTTATTAAAATATTAGGTAATAACAATCTACGTGTTGAAATTAACTTAGCTTAGTAGAATATTTTAGCTTAATTGAGATATTGTTTTCAAAATGTTATTTAGCCGAGGCTTCCAGCGTCGAGGCGTCTAGAATTTATAATTTTGATAAGACAATATAGTAACGTAGATGAACATAAATCTTGTTTTAGAGTTTCTTAACTTGGGCTAAACTTAGATGGAATATTTCTCGACGTTTTCATTTCTTAGCCGTAAGCGAAACTGTCTTAAGTCTGACGCAATGTCAGAAGTACTGCAGTCAAGTAAATCCCGTCAAAAACATACCATCTACAAAAATGTAAGTCTCGCAAAACAGTTCTTACCGTAAAGTGTGAGATCTTTAATAAGGAACCTCTTCAAAACTACTTGTACGAAGGCAATGAATCTCGTTCTGTCGTATAAAGGTTGGTTATAGTTACCGAAATATGGTACAGATATTCAATTTCATGAGATAATTTTCGCTGTTTATTATACGTACCTAATGCAAAACAACACCATTTTTTTAGTCAAAAGGAAAACAAACAGTAATTTCCACGAAACATTTTTACGTTTGTGTCGACTTTGTGCGAAAGTAAACGCTACGGGTCCGTAGCTACTAAAAGCACATTGGATTATGTCGGGTCAGGTATCCCTCGGGAGCCGTTGGCGGGAACAACGCGTATTACTGTGGCCCCACGTTGGGCGCCATTTCACTCCACGCACAACTGCCCGCTTTGACGGCGTGAACTCGTGACGTACACTCATCCGCACGTGTTTAGATCAATACGACATTCATAGAAGCCTTATTTTCATAGCAGTAAGAGCGGTTCTTGTAGTTCAAGTGTTGTTGGTGACCGTACTAAATTAATGTATAAACCACGTTACGCCATTTGGTACGCTATTTTGTTTTATACGAATGTATTATTATAGCGCGTGTGTAAAATGTTTATTGTTTCAAGTATATAGTTTATATAACGCTTTGATAACATTCAAATAAAAGCAAACTAAATTAGAACTCAGGTGAGCCGTTTATTGAGCATAACATATTTACGGTCTCACTTCGGGCGCCATTTGTTAGCCGTAAGCACGCTGTGGAATAGTGGAGGCGAGGCGCAATAAAGCTATTTGACAATAAAAACTACAAACTGGTTCCGGGCGAGGATTAGTTTAGCCACAATATTTTTACTAGCTTTGAATAAAAATAGAGTGGTTTTGTGTACAAAGTTTTACAATATTTTTTGCAGATAAAAAGCCGGCTTTTCGAACATTTTTTCACAACTCCCTTGACAATACGAACACAAACCCTAATCGAAAATGTTACACAACACCTACTCGTATGTATATTTCAAACTGCTCAGCACGACAGTACTAACATACATACTGAATATACAAGCAGACTTTATTTGCGTCTTGTTTTAAAGCTTCGTGAACCTTTACCTGGAGATTTCCCGCCACGGGCTTCGGAAAATGTATATTTAATCCGTCCTAGGCGTCTGCCTGTCCTTATTGGCCTAGTTCATTTTGACTCCGCATTATTTATTCATCGCTCGCTCTTATATTACTGGAGGCAAAGAACATATTTCTTTTGGAATATATTAGTAGTGCTTCAGAGGGTAGCTTGGATGAAACTTGTGAAAGTTTGGCGTTAATTTTGTAGGTTGCTATGTTAATATTAAATTGGTTTAGGCAGTGTTAATTCTTTTTGAGATTATAAAACTTTTACGTAGCGAGGGCGTGTCCGAGATGACAAGAGAGCTTGTGGAAGGACCTCGAAGAGTACCTTTTCTCAGCACTGGAATAGTGCTGTCCAAAGGCGTGCTTAAAAAACAATACTTTTATTTGAAAGCAATAAATCGTCAGTATACAAGTCAAATATAGCTCAAGCTTTGCTTTACAGCTGCTATTAGATTTTATTATTCTAGCTTTACTAACAGCTCAATAAAAAGCAATTATTCCCCGAATACTCATTCATTCGCATTCTCGTGCTATTAAAATTGGGTTAGTGTTAGTTATTACACCTTAACAACCTAAATCAAATGTGTGTGTTCATTCAAATCGTGACTGTTTACTTAACAATAGTACATTATTCAACTTAACGCCTTTGTGCCGCTTAAAACAACGTCACACATTTTCAAAATCCACATTTCGTTAAGTATGTTCAATTTAAAAGATGGCGGAGAGTATTGCCGACCAGGCACTGACCCTGACTCTGAGCTGGTACTGAGAAATTCCTTATGAAAACTCCAATTACAATTTTCCAAAGCCAGGAGCCCACGCTCAGCAATAGAGCTTGCGACTACGTAGACCAACTGGAAAATCCAATAGTTAGTACTGAAGTCTTAATACAAACAAATCATACAAATCGTGATTCATGACTGTTTACTTAACAATATTTAATTCTCTTCGTCATTTAATATGTGTCAAAGTATATTCCACATATGATGACGCTCGGGTCGACTCGGGATATCGTTGAATGTCATTTCCTTGCTTCCTGTCCAACCCTCGCGGTTTGGAGCACTTTGAAAGGTTCCGTTGCGCCCTCTTGACCAAACCCACTTGAACGACCGCGCCGGGGGCTACGCGGTGTTTCATCTAATACTGACAATTGCACACTGGAACTTCAAAAATGGCTCTTACTGCCATGGAATAAAGAAGCTGTCAGAGTGTTCGAAGTGCAGTTGTGTATACTTACAAGACCGGAGGGTTCTGATAATTGAGTATGCATGTACATGTTTTCAAGTTTAGAGGGTAACTTACCAATTTGTGTATCGTTGTGCGGGCATTAGGATTACATTTATAATACTAATCCGGTTATTAATCGCCCTCTATTTGGTACCTACTTATATTTAAAATAAAGGACAGCTTTTTGCTTTTAATTAAATCGTATAGAATTGAGACCCCTACGTGCCTTTGAGAGTTCGATAACGTACCCATCACAACAATATTTTATGTGAAATATCAGTTTATGACACAACGAAATAAAGCAAGCCATGCTTTATTTCGTTGTGTCATAAACTAATATTTATTTTGACCAAACAACAAAATAGAAATTAAGGTAGTAGAAAATAAACAAACATTAAATATACCTACAGAGTTATTAAGGCTCATTTTGTCCACAGACTCATAAATACCGATGTAGTATACTTAGAATACATTTCAATGATTAAAAACCAATATTGACATTAAAAACACGATCACATAGACCGCAGCTGTATACATAGCTGACTACTGCTGTATTCCAAATCCCTTTAGTATGCAAAAACTAGAGGCAATCCAATTTGTTTGGTTTTAATCCCAAAACGATGAAAACAGAGTAAGTACTAGAAAGCGTTATAAAATATACACGACAATCAATTATCGTCGTCGGTGAAACGACACTCGGACCCGTTCGGAGTTGGCGCTTAATTGGGAAGGTAGTCGTAAAAATAATAGCAACTCTACGTGACTAAATAGATAGGTGCAGAAGGTCAACGAAAACAAGCGCACGTACGTATGGACTCGTACAGCGATTTCAAACAAATACCAGTCGTGGGCGCACTTGCACTGGCTGCACTTGACGAGTAAATGTGGCTTACCCACCGCTCGAGCTTACACTCGCTTTGGTCACTAGCTCCACTCACCATTGAAAACCAATGGTGTATTACTGAACTCCGCATTTCGCATGTCCACCCTGCCGCAGGCGGCTGCATGATAGTGGATGCGCATATCATGCGAGTAACCCTAGGATTTTCATTTGGCATGAGTGTCAGTAAAATCTATAAAATCCATCTTGACGTGAGTCGTCTTCGACTGGTATTCGTTTGATCCGCATCGACCAATGCCTCTGATTTAAAAAATCGCCAAACGCCGACTAATGTCTGTGCGAGTGAACGGGTGCACATGCCCTTACTATTCCTACGTGAAGAAGAATGAATGTGATAGAATGTGGGCGATGCTATTGTCGCTCGTTGCATGGAGCTGAGTGAGCTGACCTTCTGTACCTAACTATGTAAATATCTTGTGTCTACATTGTATCGCGTGTTAGAGATACGTTTTCTTACGAGCATGTGACGTCACTTGGTCGATGAAACAGTGGAAGAGGGATGAACGTTACACATTTTAGTGCGTATTAAATAAATTAGTAAGTTTGTGTCGGGTTTTATGGGTTTTTCAGACAGGGTGGTGTGGATTATTGTCTGTTGACATAAATTTGTACTATGTGACACTATTTTCATCAACATTCCAGCCGAAAAACGTCCATTCGTGGATATTCGTCAGTGATACCGGGTGGAGTTTTAGTTACCTGTATTCTTCAAGGAGGAGACACTACCCGTCAATCTGATTCTTGAAAAAAAAAACAATAGCTTTTCACACACAATTACACAATCTGTCTTACGGAGGCATCCTACATATAAACACAATGACACCTCCTACCGAAATCTCATTATTGAGTCTTACTCTCAATTTTTATAATATCATGGCTTTACTAAGTGTTTCCGACGACCTAGACGTTTCCTTTAACATAGTATGTCGTTCAGCAGAATCACTTGACACTTGCAGGAGTTTCCGAAGACAATATCAAGGTATATAACATCAGAAGCTATCAAAAAAACCTTGAAGATTGTTTCTTTAATGTTCATACTTCAAGCGACGCTTAAGTCTCACGCAACAGTAAGAAAACTGCCGGGATACTGCAACTTATTAAATTAGCGGGTATTTAGAGTACCTATATCAAATACCAAATCGGAAGAATCGGATAGCTAGGCGCTGTACAAATTTTTCTCATCCTAACACCTATAATAAAGTAAGTATTTGCGACCTTCGAGACTGCTCAACCACCACCTGAAAAAAATATTAAGATCAGTCCTTTTGGGCGTATTATAAAACGAGACGTTTTATTACCATAATACACTGATTCTATAGAAAAGTACTTCCCAATTTTCCAAATTTAACGTGGCTATAGTTATTTGATTTAATAAAAGATATGAAAACCATGCTTCATTAAATGTAAAGTTAAACGAGCTTTTAACTAATAACAGGCGGTAAGTGATACGTAAATAAACATCAGTTATATAACGCTTAGTGATACGATAGTAAAGTTTTCTAAATGGTTAGTTTTGACGACTCCCGTATAGGTTCAGGTTTAATTTGCCGTTCAGCAGTAAAATCAGTTAAGTGTCGGTTAAAAGGCGTCTGTTAATTGAAAGCGTTGTAAGCTTTAAGTAACTGTGTGCTCGTTAAACAATTTAATTAGCTTTTCCATATTGCCAATTGTAAATAATTAGTAGGTTAGTCTCAACAGTGTTGTAATTTAATCCAGTTAAAATATGCTAGTTTATGCCCCATAGAGAATATAGTCTTTGTTATGCCCATTGCCCGCGGCTTCTCCCGCGTATAGGTCAAAAATTATCCCAAGAATAAAAAGTATATCTACACGCGTGCCTCATCTAAATCCGTTCCGCCGTTAAGGCCTATTTCGTTAATTTTACAATATTTTGGTTACCCCTCATACATAGAACCATAAAAAATCATAAGGGAAAAGGCTCTTTTGCTGACATTCGCAAAAAGAAATTGTCTACAAGTTTTCACCACTAGTAAGTAGAAATGTAGTGACTGCGAGGGTCAGGTGTCCCGCGGGGCTCGTCAACTGCTCTCCGCATACAGAGGGCGCTATTACCACCGAGCCCCACGTCGGGCGCCACTAGCCAGCCGGGGGCTCACGCGGGCGCCATTAAGACCTATTGATGTTTTCTCTGCGAGCCCCTACGTGCGGATTGTTCGTTTATATTTTTTTCAGTTGGTGAATGACTGTGTATTACGTGTTTTTTTCGCTATTGAATGTGAAAAATGATGTTAGGGGATGAGAAATGAATTTTATTGCTGAAAAGCGAAACGTTCGTTCGTTTTTTTAAATCTTTTGAATTATAAATATTTTAGTTATCAGGCTGTGTGCCAGTGTCATGTAATATTACAGAGACGCTTTGTTTGTAGCTCAGCTACGCAACGATAAACACGAAAAAACTTCATAAATATAAATATTCACTTTACTCTAAGCTAGAGACGACTCCGCTAATCCCTCCGAGAATAATACTGAGAGATTACAAATTTCCACAACATGGGTCTGATACAAAAGTTCGGGAGAATTCAATATGAGCACCGAACTGAATCTCGCCCGAGGGACGAGCGTCGTTCGCTGGTAATGCTGTACTCTGGCCTCTATCGATTGATTGTCTGTTTGTGCTCAGCATTACTATGTATGTTTTGAGTTTCCAATGTCGTTTTATATTATGTTTTATTGCGGGAACTGAATGTATAAGAACGTATAAGAAATGGTTAGAAAAATGCGTACTATATTATTCTACCGGACCGCAAAACAATGTACGAATTTTCGCGTTATTCAACACAAGTGTTTTTTTTATTACCAATAAAATAGAAAAATGTCTTGAAAAGATCGTTTTCAGCATCAGCTAGTTGTGTCATTTACCCTATGTCAAATTTGTACTTTAACGCGACTACGGCTTAGCTATACTATACCTAATGCCTTCAAATCAAACCGTTACCCTAGACCCTACGAGTGATATCGTGTCGTCGCACGGAAGCGTCGACTCGTTGTTTGCAAGTTCCACGTCGTCACGTCGGCGCTGAGTACCGACGCGGCCAGTGATGGGCTGATGACTTATTGGCTTTCAAAGCGTTTATATACAGTCAGAAGTTGATGGTGTCGGACAGTTGTTTACCGAATGATTTCAAGTTTTAGATTTGGTTTGATCTGAGAAATTGTTACCTATTCTATATTTTGTTACGAACTGCTTTGGAAATACAGAAAAAGTATGATAAAATTATTTATTCTTTGTTTCAGGTAATGACTACAGTAAGAAGGTGGTCGAAGTTGATATCATTGTTTGTTTAGTCTCGCAAGGTGGAGAACCTCCGGTGAGTGTACGAAACTGAATAAAAATCACTAATCGGACATATCCTTACCCAACATCTTTTACAAAAATACTTCTATAAAGGTAAGATACTACTAGGCCTACTAGGTACTTGTGTCTAACTCACCGTATTATTTTAAGCGCCACGCTCGCGCCATATCAAAATTTTATAAAATCCAAGTATCAACGAAAATCAAATGTTTAAACAAATAGATGGAGTATTCTTTGTTTATTGAAGAAATTTAAAGGAAAAAAAAGTTTTGTTAAGAATCAAGATTGAACTTACAACCCTCAACTCATCTACTAAAATATCAAATAATAAAATTTATTCAAAAATATAACGTTAAATACGGTTTTTCTTAAATCTTGAACTTGAATTAGATTTAACGACATTGAATGCCCTTAACGAAGCACGCATTATGATGCAATTTTCTTTTCTTCCACCACTCCTTTTTCCATTCGCAATAGTTTTCTTCAACTACCGTTTCTCCGGGTCATTAAATACGAGAAACACTTTTCTTCAACACTTAATAGTTAGTTCACAATACTGTTAGTGTAATTATCTTCTCTGTTAATTGGTTAGCAGTCAGACCAGAATGATTGCCTGGGGAGACCTTTGTTACTATCTTTAGAGGAACGTAAAGAAACTAGGTTTATTAGAATAATTAGGTTTGTTCTATAAACGGGGTCGCCTTGGGGAACACGATAGTCTTGATAAGAAGCGGACTTTCGGGTATAAAGGGAAACTTTAAAAGTTTTTATAATTTAACAGTGTTTTTTAATTTGAATATCGGTTAAATATGGAAACCAGAAATATTAATTGAGTTTTCGTTTAAATAAATCCTTAGACATGTATCATGGATGATCCTACCCAGCAGTGGGTGAAGCCAGGCTGTAGATGGTGATAATGTTAGATAATTATCAAGACGAACAGAAGCCATCACCTAAATAAATACTAAAATCACTGCACTACCAATTTACAATAACAATCAAACTTTTCCACCGTTAACAACACGTTACAAATCGTAGCGTTCAGTGCGATCAGCAAAACCTTCCGCCATATTTTAAAACCGACCAATAACATCGCGAAGCTTTTTTTGCCGAATCAAACCTATCAATTCGTGATATGTAGGTAGTCGGATAAAAACGGCGGCAAACCGCAGCCGTGACACTAATGTGGGGGTCGACGCACTGTCGGGGTGTGGGGAGAGAGGAGGGGGTGATATTAACAAAGTTGTCCCGTAGACAACTAAATTACACGTCAGTGACGACTCGACAATCGGTATCGTCGCATGTCACAAATTCTGCTTTCCGAATAGCCTCACTATCTTTCGTTTGATTTAATGGTCCCAATATAAATATTTGATTCAAATGTTTATCCAAACATTCGTTTGTATATTGACGTTCTGCTGTTGAATTTATTAAGCTTCTCTCTATATTTTATTTTCCCTATCGGAATTTGTTGTTTGAATTTTTATTAACTGGACCAAAAAATGTTTCGCCATTATTTCAAAACTACCGACCTATTAAATGTTTGTTCGTTTCTCTTGGATCGGAAATTAATTCCTGTTGTTACCTATGTATAGCCAACAAATTGTGGTTATTTTGTGTAGTCGTTTTGTTTTGCTCGAAGCTTCTTTATTCCTTTTATATAATTAGAGCTAATTTATGAATAATGCAATAATAGACTCGAATGGTAAGCAGCTGGCTAGCTGATGTAGAGATCTGGAGACCAGATGCTTACGAGTAAAAAAATAAGTTTGATGTAAAATAAATATTTGTCTGTATTCTTTAGTTATGTGTCACAATAATATCTTCGTTTTTGAGACTGTTATTGATTATGAATTTATAAAATAGCGATCATAACTTAACAGGCACGCTTTGAGGAAAATGACTATCAGAAGAAGGCACGCACCGTTTTTGGGACTGTAATTAATCATATGAAATAGAGATTATCACACAGGTACGTTTTGAGGAAATAAATCGTAGAAAAACACCTCGGCAGCTATGCACCGTCATTTCCCCCATCTATCACTGTATCACATACAATGTAACTTTTTTGCAAAAAGCTTCAATTACCTGCCATCTAAAAAGCAATATTTGAATATGTAAATCCATCAGTAGCGGGGTTGCTGCCCCACTGCAGGGCTAAAGCTTCTTCTCAGTCAGAGAATGCACGAGCGCTTATCACCACGCTTGCCTTAGTCGGATTGGCAATTTCAGACTCATTTTAACGATGAGTCCAGGTTTCCTCATGCTATTTTCCAAAGAAAACAAGGTTTCTTCAAGCACTCAACGTGAGCTCTAGAATCGTTTGCGCTCGGAGAACAGCGAGTACACCGAGTACAAGGAGAACACGCGCCATCCACGTGACAGATTGTGTTCTTCCCTTTAACGCTCCCTTTGCCCGCTTTGATGTCGTCGAGATCTCGTTTGAATTTAGGGACGTAATAAACGAACACAAATTAATTACATATTTGCGGCGCTTTCCCCTTCAAGGAAAGAGGAAAAAATACACGCAGTGTTTTATTTTTCAAAGTTTTCCTTTTGCGTTTCAAGCCTTCGTTAATTTTAAAGGAATACATCCATCTTTGCGTGGAAATTCATTACTCAACGTAGCGCAGCGTTTGGTAATGCAGGCTTATTGGCGCCCAAGTGGGACCAGTCATCAGTCACTGCTGAGTGACGCTAGCATAAACACACGGTACACACGTGACGGATTATGCTTGAACATCTCGCGTCAATGTACTCTCACTTTCGTGGAACAGAAATTATGGGGTTGAAATGTTGGCGCCCAACAGCGGCCGTTTCTATTATTCCCTCGTTGAAGATTTGAGTACGCGCGTGTTTAGTTTTTCGTATCCTATTCATCAATGTCGTTATAATGTGGTTATTGATAAAATTCCCATTTACTGCTACCCGTGGTCGAGTCGAAAGGAATATAAGGATCGCAGCAGGTGGCGTTCTGAAGTTTCTGCCTGTCTCCATGGGAAAAATGCGTAATTTTATGTAAATATGTAATACTGCCGAAAATAATAACATTGCCACAGCGTTTGGCGATGTGAGCTTATTGGCGCCCATAGTGGGACCGTAGCTAGATTTGAGTAAAGTTGTGTTTAGTTTTTCTTACTATACGGAGTTGAACTACATTAATTAGACAAGCTCGACAGGCGTGAGGGTATCGAATTCGTAAAGATACAACTGACAAAAATCTATTTATATCTGTAATATCGATACCCATTGTCTGTTGAGTTTTGCTAGCATATTTAATTTGATCTTGTATTTTTTAAACTCGTTATAAATTTGCTATTTAACGATATTCCCATTTTTAACTCCTAAAAATAATTAAATATAAGATGGAAGTTGAGCCACCCATTTGCAAATATGGTTGTTTATATGGAAGAATTGGCAAAGACTCTACATACTCCTTTGAATCGTAGTACAGTTCTCATTTACATAACTTAAGATTGAACACTTCAAAAAAAAGTTCAATTACTTCAATTATCTGGATTGCCTATTCGGTTGCAGTGGCTACATCCACTTATTAGAAACTAGCGGCCCGTCCCGGCTTCGCACGGGTGGACATTTGTTATTTAATTATTATTTTTTCTAGGAATTAAAATAGCCTAGGACACTTACAAATAACGTGGCTTTCTATTGGTAAAAGGATTTTCAAAATCGGTTTAGTAGATCCAGAGATTACCCCCTACAACCACACAAACTTTACCTCTTTGTAATATTTGTATAGATTAATCATGCCAAACAATTTTTCTGTACAAATTATTTTTCTGTAAATATTACAGTTTTTAATTTAAAGCATTACAAACAATACTAGAATACTTTACAATTATTTATTTTATCTAAAAATTAATCAATACCATTATTCACTTTAAAGGCGTTTTAAGTTCAAGCTAAATTAGTAGCTTCATTACTTTTTACAACAATTATAATATTCTTGCTCAAGCATTTCTGGCAGATCAAAGGATTTAATACAAACAAAAAAATCTTTAAAATAATCTGGTTACTTTTTAGTTTATAATTAGTTATGGAAACTGATTTAGTTGTAGTTTCAAATTATGAGCAATTGTTAAACAAAACATTTGCTTTTCTTAATTTTAGCTATAGTTCTAGCTAAAGACTTTTTTTTCAATAAATTCCTCTTCGAATTGTAACTCGGAGGTTTAATCATGAATTATCTAAGGAGTAGTTAATACAGAAGCCAATAGATGGCGCTAGTCTCTTTTGTCAGTCGATACCGATGTTTGTAATATAATTGTAAGTACTGCCATCCCACAGATTCCTCAATATTATCGTGGATGAAAATTGTAAGCTAGTTATTAATAAGATTAAATAATAGTCTTAGCAGATAGTCACTTTTGCCGGGACATACATAATTATATATGTCACCGAAATTCCAAACTTTGAAAACCATTTTTTAAACGTACAATAGTATGTTTGACAGTAAAGCAGTTTCGCGAAGTTTAATAGCTGTCACCAAACCTGAAAAGAACATTTATGGCACAATATCACGCCATATACTCGAGTCCCGCGAAATACCAACGTTTTTTAGAAGTTTAATTAAAATGACTGCCACATATAGTGATACTGAACGGAATGATCATGACACATAAAGTACGAGTATGTTCCTATCTGTATATCATGAAGTCAATCTTCTTAACATATAAAAATTACGCATGTATGTCGCACACGCTAATCTCCGATTCCAACCAACCGACTACCTACTAATGAAATTCTGTGAATGTGTATGCTTGGTTCCAGCTTAAAAGATAGGATAGATTTGGACCCGATAAGTGGCGCCGTGTGAAGCAGGGATAGGTTGCTAGTAATGTTATAAGTTATACTTACTTGTTTTTAGAAAATCAATTGCAAAACTCTGTTAAAAAAGATCAAACCTAACATTACATATGACAGTCCCCTCTCTTCACCACTTACCTTATAATTTAGCTGAAAAGAAGAACTGCCGGAATAATTTTCCAAGCAACATATGGTGAGGATCTTTATAAATTAACTTAAATGTCAACATATAGACTTTTTATTGCCATCACGTATTTACAATTCTGTTCTATTATTAGCTTATCTATAAACAAACAGACAATGTTTCCATGTTAGTAATAACCGGTATATTTTGTATCGACAGACTTTCCCAAATTGTTAATTAGGAAAGTTGTACACAATTGTCCCGGGATGTTCCCTCCATGTTTTTCTGCGACTCCAATTACTTTCTGGTACAAACTGTTACACAGTTTTTTGTCCTCGAGTAACATTACTGGACTTAATATAAATGTTGTGTGGATATGGAATATGCCTCTAAACTAAGTCTATGTTTAGGCACTAATGTCTACTTCATGCTAAACGCCAAGACTTAGATAAACTCTTGTGTAAGTGTAAAGTTTTCTTTGGTCCACAGGTTAAAAACATCGACCACATTATTAATACTAACTTGGCGTGTTAAACTGTTTTACAATAACTATATGACTGCTGGATCCGTTTATTGTAACGGACTTGGAAAAGGAAAACATCTTGAAACCATAAAAATCGAAGACTTGTGACATCCACCAACCCGCATTGAACCTGCGTGGTGTAGTGGCTAATTTTATTGTTGTTGTGGTATCAGTTCGTTGGCAGACACGACACACCAGCCCTCTGCTCTATTATTAGCTAGTTGACCTTTGCAAACTACGTCACTACCATTTAGTTCACTTTGAAAAGAAAAAAATAACTTAAACAAAAAGTTAGAAGAGCACAAAGGGAATCGTTATAAACTTTTGTGCTTTTTTCTGAAAAAAGGGATAGTTGAAACTCATTATTCAAAGGTTGATTGTATGACGCAAATAAAAGTTAATTATGTTTAAATATCTAAATAAAAGTGAACCGTATCACCGTCCCCCAGACATAGAATTAAAGGTCCAATTTATTCGTAGATCGCCGACCCCCGGTTACGTCACGCTACCTACGCGCGTACTGTTCTGACGTCACAACATGGCGGATGTTTACTATAGTTACCTTCTCTTTTAATTTATCTGACGGCCTCGTTGGTCTGGTGGTAACTTGTGCTACTGATGGTGTTGAAAACAGCCCTGAGTCTGTATTTGTGGCCGGTTGATGTGAATAGGCTCGTCTGTATTACATGGACTTAGATATAACTGGTAAAATGTGCGTATAGGTATAGATATACCTCTGCTTAAGCCTTCGGGGATTACAGGCATGGTGTTACTTAGTGTCTGGTTGACAGCTGATGACGATAGGCTGCCCCGTATTACCTACATGAGACTTGGCTGAATTTCATTAAGGAAACTGAATCCTTTGAACTGATATTATTGTTGTGTAATATTGACTTGACACTGACCGCTCTTGAACATGATGGAATTGATTCTATTATATTAATTAAATTCACCATATTATAACATTTCTGTCAAAATATATTATGGGTGTATTATAGGGTACACCTCTACCTATACCTTTGAGGATTACATGCGTGATGTTATGTTAATAGTCAACTTTGCCTTAACTTATTAATTAATGTTAAAATAAATACTCATCACACCTACATTATCAGACTGAGCAAATACTTCGATAATTAATCGCCCGAGTAGGGAAGTATTTTGCTGATCATGTTGTATTGTATTACATATCGTTAATAAAACTTTATTTGAATTTCGTATGTGCATTATTTACAAACTACAAATAGATCTAAAATATTATTGTTGTATTGTGAAATAAAATACGTTTTACTTGAACGCAAAGAGATTCTAATTCTTTAAGAAGAACACGGACATAGTAGCCCGACAACCATTAACAAAAGGGAACAGACAAATACAGCTTACGAAACCCCCATGATATACAAGTTTATGTTCAGAAACTAACATTGAAATATGGATATGTAAAATAAATAAATAATAAATAAATAAATATCCCTGGACATTTTCACACAGCACCATCTAGTCCCAAGCTAAGCAACTTAATGCTTGTGTTATGGGAGCTAGATGGCTGATAAACTACTATTATTATATACATTTTTTTTTTGTAAATACATACATATTATAGATAGAAAAACACCCAGACCCGGAACAACTACTTGTAGGCCATACAAATATTTGTCCCGTACGGGAATCGAACCCGCGACATGCAGCGCAGCAGTCAATCGCTTGACCACTGCGCCAACCGTGTCGTCGAGAATGTAGAGAGCCGAGATATAATGTACTATCATTTTGCCAGTATGTAAGGCAGTATGTAATATGTAATAGTGGGCAAGCCTATTGTCATGTGATGAAGGCCGGATAAATAAATAAAATTATTTGTACGCGTTTTTTTATATCTTTAAACTTTTCGCTCACCAAAACAAGGTACAAAGGCGGACTTGACGCCTTCGGCATCCTCTGCCACTCATCCAAGGGTGGTGGACTCATAACATGGCAGGTGCTTACAATGAGGGGAAATTAAAATCCGTGTTTCATTCATTCCGGTCGGCAAATAGTTTTTTTTTTTTCAATAAACCACTCAAATTACCCCCTTTTGCACTTCAATCGAATTTTTTATATGCCTATTAAATTACAAATAGTTGCTATAATACATGAAAGTGCTATATTTCACGAATAAAGTGCAGTTTGTCGTGTTTCCTGCCTATAACAGTGAAACGTCGCGTCAATATTGGCCGGGGTTAACCCGCGCCGTGTCCACTTGGAGCAAGTGATTGACATCGAATGTACGGGATTTTTGGGACAGTTTCTTTTTTGTTTTCAGTGGGATTTGTTTAGCTCATATACACTCCAAAAAGTGGACGTATATAAAAATAACGTAACATTCATTTTTAGGAATTATCAACAAACTGAAAGCTGCTGGGTTAATATGGGATTTTTCAGGTGTCAGTTTTTGTGGACTTATAAAAGTTTACAGGTCATTTTTATAGATTTACAGATTACGTTAGTGAGCCGTATATGTGATCAAAAATAACTGGTGAATTTTACTTACACCTCTGTCTAACCCTTAGGGCGTGTTGTTTATTTTTATGATAGTAAGACCGTTGAGAAAACTTTCAATTTGCAGTTTGTCGTGTCTCCATCGTCGTGACTGGGCAGGTTTTGGGGAAAATGTTTGGGTTTTGTCGAGTATGAGAACGATTGTATGAATAGTCATTTTTTGGGGTATAATAGTGAACTAAAAGCTGCTGGTGTTAGTGTTTTTAGGCATAATCACAGCATAACCAATGATTCGATCGGTCGAATCGCGTCCGGGCATGTGAATACCTTTTGTATTATTCTTAAGTATGTATATGTTTGAATTGCAAAGTTGTTATAACAAAGTTAATTTTAATACAACTGGGGTAAGTTCGTCGTTTACATCAAACGTTGTAGTTATAACTTGAGAGTATATGGATTAATTTTATAAAGAAATCGTAATTAAGAAAAATTAATGGATACCCTCAAATTATAACATCTATCGATTACACAGAGACATAAAGATAAAGTGACTCCGACGATAGTAGACAACAATTTTATCGCAATGGTATAGGCTCGCTGGCTGGTTCGACAAGGCGTATGAGTACGACTGCACTCGGTGATGCGATGGTTCGAATCCAAGTCGAAACAATGAACACTTTTTGAAGTATTCTTTAGATTATTCGTAACGAATTCAATGTTGTAGCAGTGTAAAATTTTAAAGATTGAGAGGTTAACACTTACTGACGCTGTGTATACATTAGACCTTACTATATTTGTGAGATAAATGGTCAACTTTATGATTTTATACATCCGTAGTGTTAATGAAACAGACTGTCATACTCATTGGTCATACTCCATTGTATAGTTCTATAAATAGACAATTTTCTCCATTCTTCTATGCAGTCCCTTGCATATGATAGTGCGAGGGTCTGCATAGTAAAATATTTCCCTTAATTAATATCCTTGACATGATCGCACATAATCGAATTGACTTGTTTTTATTCAAGTAAAAGCATAGGTTTAGAAATGCAGATATAAAACTACCCAGGTAAATGATAAACGTATTCTTTGAAGATAACTTCATAAAATATCAATATTCACACCTTCAGTTTTCAATTTCTGTCGCTATAAAATCGTTCATAGTTCCATTCACTGAGCTACCAAGTAATGTATTCTGCCGAGCCACAGTATAAGGACCATCAGTAACGATGGATGGACCGTGCAAAAGATGATATGGCTAGAAAGGCTCACTCATGATATGGCCCAACCATGGGCGGCATAAAAACTCCGACACTAGGTTAGGCACTAACCACACGATAAAGAAAGAAGACTCGTGAGATGACGAGTAACAGAGAAGAATGGCAGAAATTTTTCTGCCATTCTTCTCTGCTGTGCTGACCCCAAATAAATTGGGATAAGGGCAGGCGAATGATGATGACTTGCATGTGTGTGTGTAAGACTGAGTAGATTCCAAGCATTTGTTCCTAGTTGAAATACTGCGTGTTGATTATATTATGGCTACTGTGACTGAGTTCTCGAACACGGGGCATATCGTTTAATATTGAACGATTGTGATGGCACTGTAGACTTTCCAGTGAGAAGGTTGTCAATGTCTGCGCTGATAGCGGCTCTGTCTAGCGGTCATGTGACAAGACAACACATTTGTCACGGGTTTCATTGAAGTTTATGTACAAATTTTAGTCAGGTTTTTTTTACCAAGTGAGGTTCTGTTGTGCGAGTCAAAAATGTATTCTATTGACATAAGGTACCTCAATCTTATGTCAATACTGTTGGACGTTTTGGTAAAAAAATAAACGAGGTTTTGTGCCTAGTGGGATTTAAAAACATCACTGGCGAAATGTTGTCGGCAAGAATATTTTCAGTTTCATCTAAACAATACCGTCCTCTCGTTGAAGACTCCATCAGCATTTGCTAAAGGTGTTTCGATTCCTGCTGTTTACGTAGATTTGTCTTATTGGCTTTGATTTCACTTGCCAACCGGGTACAAGCTCTCGGTTCGGAATTGGCAAAATTCTTGTCAGCTAAGTTTATACATTTTTGACATTCCTGCCATCATCGTTATCTTGGTAGTTTCGATTGCGATCACTTTATGTTGATGTAGTCATTTAGGCAACAACGTGGCAAATAAACTACGTGGAGTAGCTTCGCTTAAAAAAAACTTTCTCAACTGCACGTATTGTCATCGTTTGGTGCAACGGTTGGTAGCCCCGCTCGAAGCTAGTACCATCCACACGTGAGCCCTGCACTCTTTGTTCTCATTATGAATATTGTGTGCGGAGTAGGCGTTTGTTTTAGTACGTTGGCACTCTTGTGTGAGAGCCAGATAAACGGGCGTACGTCGGGGGATGGTTGATGTTGGTATCGTTGGGAGCAGGTTTGTGGTTGTTAGAGGCGAGAGAATACTAAAAATTTTAAACTTGTCAGGTTATCGCTTTGATCTTACGACTGCTGAGAGCGTTGGGTCCTGGATTCCAAGGTTGATATTCTTCTTAGACTGTCGATAACAATCCAATAAGTACCGACTTGTTGCACTCAACCTACGGTTAGTGAAAGTATTATAAGGTTTTCCATAAGCAATTTCTCAGTTGTAGCCCAGAGTGTCCAGTAAGCAATTATAAGGTTACTTTGGGAGATACGGCTTGGAAAGTTACCATTTGAAGCAGGTTTAAGATAAAATTTAAAATGACGAAATAAAGAGCAATGAAAATGACAAAAATATTCATTTTGGCTATCGTTGGTCTAGCCTAGAGGTAATAAGCGTCTGTGGACGGAGGTCCGGACAATTGTAGAATTTTCCAATAAATATCCCAGTCACATTAACTTAAACGTGACGAAATGTTGAAAAAAGGCGCCTAATTCCGCACATTGTGGCAGTGTCTCCGACGCGTGTTTTAGCGGCTTTTTGGGGGAGCTTGCTACAAACACACACATTTGACCCTAACCTTCAAGCACGTTAATATTTTGATTCTATTTCACCACCCGCTGCACTCACATGCAACTAAAGGGGCGCATTACAACACAAATATAAAGAATGTAATATTAGATGAACGCAGTCAATTATTGCACATTGTGCGTCACGTGTGAGGGGGCTGTTAGTGAGAGGGTGGCTGGGTGCAACGACTGCAGTTTGAGAACGTTGAGATGCCGCGATATCGATGACAACATTCGATGAGCGGATGCTGGTTCTCTCTGAATCCGGGGTAAACAGACGAGGGTAGTCAGTTTGGCCACGGGCTACATGCTCAAGTGACACATGTGTTGCAATAGCGAATGTGTAGGAAACAATCGAAAACAGAGCTTCACGAATTGTAACGTATTGCATCGTATCTTAAACGCTGACTTCGACGTAAGTGCCAAAATTAGCTCCTAATCGTACTGTAGAGGCGATTATTCAGAAACATGTACTTATGTAAACTTTTGTATTTGAAGAATGTAATGTTAGGTGAACGCAGTCAATGAATGCACATTGTGCGTCACGTGTGTGTGGTAAGACGGCGAGGGTGGTAGGGGCGAGGACGATACGCACTGCATTTTGGGGACGTTAAGATGAATATATGGAAAAATAATATTCGCGATCATTCAAGTGATTGGTTGATGAATACCTGGGAGGCCACCACCACCTCTTATAGTTCACCTCATCTGTTCTAAGTGGTTCTGAGTAGAACACATCTTTCCCACAATTCATTGTTGCTGGCCTATATTGTCCCACGGTTGGGCAAAGGCCTCCCTCCATTCCTTCCAACTTAACTATTAGGTTCTTATATTGGTTATAAGAGTAGAGGAAGACCAAAGGACCGGTCAGTGAAGGATGATATGGCTAGAAAAGTGGTGACTGCTGAGATGACGAGTAATAGAGAAGTATGGAAGAAGAAGACATGCTGCGCAGGAGAATGATGATGATTGCGACTGCTTCAAATAAAGGGATAGACTAGGGTTAGATTTATGTAAGACTAGCTTCTGCCCGCGACTTCGTTAAGAAGAAACCGATACGTTTATTTTTAACGATGTCGCGTAGTATCGTATGACACTCAGCAATAGTGTTACTTTTTGTAGCGGTACGGTATAAAAAGCACTACAGCGCCATCTATGACACAAATTAAGAACTAGCATCAAATTCTGCATTGCGCTATTAAAGTTATCCGCGACTTAAGACCTTATAGAAGAACCCGATAACAACTGTCGGGCAGTAGCCCACCAGGGGCCCAATTCTGCTATTACAATAGTGTCAGAATGGTCTGTCATTGATTTCATAATTGTTGATTTTGACTTGTCAAAACTTGTCAAAATCAACAATTATGAAATCAATGACAGACCATTCTGACACTATTGTCGTCTATTGTAATAGCAGAATTGGGCCCCAGATATAACACCTGTCTGCTCGGAGGATCCTCTCTTTTCTTTGGCGGATGAAAAACTTTACACCCCGTTCTTCAGACCCCTAAACTAGTGACCCCTATGTGATATGAACACGCAACCTTCTGATCAGTTAGAGATTATCTAAAATCAAACCAAACAAAGTTTTTACCTCTTCACAATATTAGAATATAATAAGTTGTGAACTGACATTTAGTCCACATCAAGTTGTCTTTGCATTATTCTATGAAAACAATCTTTACAACATCCAATTTTAATAAAATTACCCACAAGTATCCATCTTTACAAGAATTTACGCGTAGTCACGTAAACTAATTCCCCCTTACGACCGGTGGGTGAAGGGGGGGAGGGGGGAGGTATGTCGTAATACTTGTAATGTTAAGAACAATATGAGGCAGTGTGTTAGAGGGTCGCGGGCTCGAGCCCCGGCTGTAGTTGGGATCTATTGTTGTTGAGATGCCGGGTAAAGTTTGTGGTGTGTTTTGTAATATGGTACTCGTATCAGTCCAAGTTGGACTGTGTTTGTTTTATGAGACATAATCCGACATGACTGGCGTGAGGTCAGGGGTCCTAGCTTCATCTTCTTCCTCATGCTGATGTTTGGTATATTCAAGTTAAATGTTTTCGACAGGACAGGTGATGCTGATATATATACACAAAACACTAAATACAGAAAATAATATAAGTATACATAGAAGAGCATAAAAATACTTAGTGCTTATTGACTGACCTACCCAATAACACTGCGCTTTACCGAATCGAAATAGAATCGAATCCAATAAGCAACCTCTGCGACAATAAGTCCAACGATCCAGCACACTCGCGATCTGCCTTATCATTTAATGTTCGTCTAACATTGACCCGCTACGGTAGTGTATGGTAACCTCCGTAGGTACAGAAGTCCGTCGGCTTGACCAAGCCTCTGACGTACTAGATTGACATACCACTGACTTTCACCCCTATAAATCACTTGTTTTCAACGCCCGCCGCTCCAACATTTTCCGCAGTCCTTTCTATCATTCAGGCTCGCTGTCAAAGCTTGTCAATTCTTTGTACTCACTCACACATACTCTTACGTTCACCTGTATGTATGTATGTGTGTGTGTGCCATATCTGTGTGTCAAAGAGAGGTGAGTCCTTTATCATCGGACCCTTCATTTGGGACATAATAAGTGGTTTATTCGTTCATTGTTTTTTTTTTATAAAATAATGTTGAAGCGTAGGTAAAGCTTTGCAGTTGTGATGTACGAGTAGATGTCATGAATACTCCTTTTTATTTTGTCGTGAGTTTTGTTTCAGGGTTAACTCCGTGTCTCAATCAGATAAGCATAAGGTTGAGTGTAATCAGGATTTAAATGTACTTAAAATAGAGTACAAAGTGACCAAATAGCTAAAGAAAACAGAAAGCTATGAAAACGATTGTCAAAGTCCACAGAACATAATGTTAATAAATAGTACCTATAGTTAGACCAACGAGAGAATTCTCTGTCCCTGTTTACAGCAATATAATGTTGTAGAATGGGGTCTAAACCGAATGTGTCGGTCCTTCAGCAATGTTAACACTTGCAAGGGTGGTCTACAACCCTACTAACATAAAACAAATAATCCCCACATTCTGATTCAATCCACGCGTCTCACACTTATCTCGACTGATCGGCTATCTAGCATAGCCGATCGGCTACGGCTATAGCGTCGATGGGCTATCAACTATAACCGATCGGCTATCGGCTAATATCGCGCCTCGTTGAACCCTCTCGCCCCTCAGTTAGTGAGGGGTAAGTCGTTTTGGCGCTACTTTCTCGCATGAGTGGGGTTTTTTTAATTTAGCAGATTTATTTTATACTGTGTTAGTGGTTGAGTTTCGAAAACTATCAACATAATAGGTATAAGATTTTTAGAAAAATAGCTGCCTTCGTGTGGCGTTTGTTTGCGCTACAATTACTAATGCGTTTAATATTTTATTTCAGCTTAGATCTCACTGAATTTCAATGAAACTCATATGTATAAATATACGTAGTTGTATGTATTACGTAAGTATATTATATTGTATGTATGTAGTTTAATAAAATTAATAAAATTATGTAATAATATGTAAGTAGGTACTGTTAATGCACATAGGTGTACCCTCTTCTGCAAATGTTGCAATCGAAATTAGGTTTGCTGTAAGAAAACCCGATTCTGGGTTAAGCTCGCCATTGTACATAAACTATATTAAGTATTGCAATTTGTATGTAAGTATATATATTTTTTGTGCAATAAAGAATAGCATAGCTCAGCCGTGTGAGCTGCGGGTGAAGTCTCCCGGTAGATGATGATAAAGATGGTTCTAAGGTCAACTTAATTTGGACTGTTGCATAACGTTGATATTTTGTTGGAGTAGAAATAATGTCAATTAAAAACAAGGACTTGAATAGACTTTAGGTACTTTTTTATCGCTATTCACGACGCAGACGTCGTGTCGTCCAGCAAGTTTGTTAGAATGAATGTATATGGGCCATTATTTTTTTCCAGGGCCCATAATCGGTCTCTCAAGAACAGAGCCTATTACATTAAAAAAAAACTATGATTACTAAAATAAAATCGCTATTGGTAGAAACGTAACAATAATATCCCTCTAAGAAGACATAAACATTAGTGAAAAATGTTATAATTTGACGTAAATGACGGTAACTCAGTCGCTTTTCTCGGTAACGCAGTCGTATCTCATACAAAATCAGGCTGTCCCAGCAAGCAACTCGCTTCAAATACATTGACATTACATTAAAACTCTTCACGGCACTATTAAATTAAAATATCTACGGAAATTAAGGTAAATATGAACTTTATTAACAGGCTAATAAGTTTATCTTTTCTTTAACCGTGTATTATTTACGAAATATTTCTTGTATTGTCTCTGTTGAAGTAAGAAAACGTAAGTACTCTGTGTTACCAAGCAAAAGTGAGTCTTAAATTCGACTTTTTTCGTGCATTTTCGACTAAGTTCGTTTGATTTAATGTGAATTGCTGGCGGGGTGAGGCGGGTGTTCGTGGCCTAGACGCTGGCCGCGTCAGTCGAGCTCGAGTCATCCGGAGAGGCGCGTGTGTTTATTGTGCGGCCGCTGAGTTACCGACGGCAAACGGTGAGTTTCTTAAATATTTGATTGTTTTTTTATTGCGTTTTGTAATAGAATAAGTAAATATTTGCATGCACTCAAAAATAATTAGGTATTTATTATCATATGACCCAAATGTTAGAATACACGTTATTTTTACAACTGCGTTACCACTACACTGCGTTACCACGAGAAGTAACGCAGTTGTAGGTGCAGTAACGCAGTTGCAAAGTAAACAGTTTTCGAAGTGTATTTATCTATTTTACAGTTCACTTAATTAATTATTGGGTTATTTTGTTACAGTATATTATTTTCAATATAATGGCGTTAACACCGGCAGAAAAACAACGGCGTTATAGGGAAAATTGAAACAGGACCCTGTGAAAAATGCTGAGGCTAAAAGAAAACATCTTCTGAGTTATCTCCTATCTTGACGCGCTTGTTTCGCCTATCTCTAAAAACCGGAGTGGTGCCGGAGTCCTGGAAGCTTGCTAATGTGCAGCCAGTGCCCAAAAAGGGTAACCGTGCCGATCCTGCTGACTATAGAGCAATCGCCATAACCTCCATACTGTGCAGAGTGATGGAAAGGGTACTTAACAATAAGCTGCTAACATACCTCGAAGACAATGAGCTCCTCAGTGACCATCAGTATGGCTTCCGTCGTGGTCGTTCAACTGGGGATCTTCTTGTGTATGTTACGCATTACTGGGGCGAGGCCATTGAGAAACACGGCGAAGCCCGTGCTGTATCGCTTGATATCTCAAAGGCCTTTGACAGGGTCTGGCACGCTAGTCTGCTGGCTAAGCTTCCTGCATTCGGCATCTCTGCTGACTTTTGCAACTGGATTTCCGACTTCCTGAGTGGCCGTTCGATCAGAGTGGTCATAGATGGCTGCTCATCGGATCATAAGGCCATTGATGCCGGTGTTCCTCAGGGGTCTGTTCTTTCTGCAACTTTATTTCTGCTACACATCAACGACCTGCTACAGCTTGGTGCAATCGGGTACGCTGATGACAGCACAGTCGCAGAAAGATACCTGTCCAGTGCAAGAGCCAGCAGAGAGGAAACTGCTACTCATAGAGAGGCCATGGTGGAGCGAATGAATCTGACCCTAAATCTCGTTTCCAAGTGGGGCGACGACAATCTGGTCAGATTCAATGCTCTGAAAACACAGGCATGTCTTTTCACTGCTAAAAAGAGCCAGTTCCAGTTGTCTCCAGCTTTCCGAGGTACAGTTGTACCAGTCACCGACCGCCTACAGCTTTTGGGCATGGAGTTGACATCGGATCTCAACTTCGGCTCAACCATCGAGTCGAAAGCTCAGACCGCAGCTAAGAAGCTGGGCATCCTGAATAAGGTGAGGCGATACTTCACATCTGGACAGCTTTTAAGTTTATATAAAGCACAGGTCCGTTCCTGTATGGAGTATTGCAGTCACTTGTGGGATCGTTCAGCAAAATACCAGCTCGCTGCACTTGATTCGGTGGAACGCAGAGCTAAAAGACTCATAGGCGACGAGACTTTGATAGCTTCGCTTCACAGCCTAGCTCATCGGCGTAATGTCGCCTGCTTGTCGGTCTTCTACAGACTGTACTTCGGAGAGTGTGCACAGGAGCTCCACGATCTGATTCCACCATCACCCTTTTACCACCGGACTAGCAGACGTACTGCGGCGTACCATCCACACTTGGTTGATATCCCGACAAGTCGTACTCGGCGCTTCTCCTCCACGTTTATCATGCGCACAGCCAAGGTGTGGAACTCCCTGCCGGCATCTGTGTTCCCTCCCACATATAACCCGTCTGCCTTCAAAGCAAGAGTGAACACGCATCTTCTGGGCACGCTCGTTTCATCATAGACCTCATCCATCGCTTTCCACCAGGCGTGATCGAGGTCAAGAGCAGGCCCATTTTGTAATAAAAAAAAAAAAATTACGAATTTGATGTTCCACTAAATATATTTGAGAAATAAGACTGATGAGACAAAGATTTTATGTTTAAAAATGTTAATTTGAGAGGATATTTCGTTTTGTTTTTGTTTTAAGGAGAAGTTTTATTTTATTTCAAATACCTATTATTATTGTTATTGTTTTTAGAGCGTTTCTATTAGTTAAAGCGAAAAAAAAACACCTAGTGCTGTGATAAGATTACCACTGTGTTACTTATCCAACTACTGTGTTACTTTTTTGTCCCTCTTTTTCTGAATACGTTAAGAGCTATAAAGCTTTTAATATAATTTTGAACCACCACAAATTTTATATTTTTTTGTTTATCTACCATTTTTCAACCTGTGCTATAAAGATTGAGTTTAAATTGCTATTATTAAGGCATATTTTGAGAAATTACAGTAGCTTAAATTAAAATAACGTAACGCATTGGTAAACTTAATTAGAAAATAAGATATTAGACTGAGATGATTGTGATTTTACATTATAAGATTATTGTAATTCTTTTCTAAGTTTATGTTTGATAGGTTTTTAAAATTGAGGTAAAAGTTCCTACAATAAAACTGATTATTCTAAGTAAGTAACACAGTTGTTGTTTTTCTACTCCTTTCCTTGTATTAATATCAAACAAAACAATAAATAGTAAAAAAACATCGCTGCTAATGCCTGTACTGTTTACTTTAAATATTGATAAAACTAAATTAACCTAAAAAATAAAAAATAAACTAATTGGTTTTACAATTATTTTTACGACATAGTTACTCAATTTGGGCCCTGGAAAAAAATAATGGCCCATATGTATAAGGAAAATAACGGTCAGTAAATCACAAGAAGCGTTTATTGAAAAATAAGGTAGATCCTACACACATATAAATTAAGTATAATGAAGTTAATCAGTTTAATTGCTAGATAGTATTTTTATTATAAACAATCACAGTTAATATTGAAATGATATTTATTACAGATACACTACATGTTCTTTTTTTAAATGCAACGAAATACTAGAATTTTAAACAATGATTAAATGTCTGGAAATAATGTTTCACCAACATTATTTCTGGTTGATACCTATATACCCTCGTGCACAGAATATTTTGGTTACGGAGAGGTGTTGTCTCGACGATGGCGCGTGGTAAAGAGGGCTCCGCAGCGGTCTTCAAGAAATGAGCTGCCATGGCGCGCCCCTCCTAACCTCCTCCGGTATGGAAATCGCAAGTGCGACAAAACTCCGGTATGGAAATCGCAAGTGCGACAACATCCGGCCGTCCTGCTCACGCGTTCGTCCTCGAACAGCGTTTTGGTCCAATGTAGAAGCTGAAAACATAAAATTATTACTTAGTTTAAGCCGTATTTTAACTTAGTACATATGTGAACTGCTTTAACATCCGACTGTAGACAAGGTGTTCGGACAGAAAAGAGCATGTTATTCCATCGATGGTTAACATGCTCCCACCGTCTGTGGCTTGAACTAGATCAATGTTCACTATTATTAATCTAGTCGTGTATCACCACTAGTAATGCAACAGCGTTCACTACGGATGCCTGTTGCTTACCGATCCAAGACCGAACACCCTATAAACATCCAGAATGTTTAAAGCGAATGCATTGGACAAATGGACACCATAAATGATAACCGCTATTCGGCGAAATATCAGTATCAACAAGTATGTAAAAATAGAAAAGTAAAACAAAAAAAAATCTAAATAGACAAAACAACTGAGTAGGCTTGTTATTAATATAAAATTTACCTTATTGCCACTTTTAGGTACCTATGCATCTTCGACAACATCCGGTATTTCATCAACGCGGATCCAGGGCTTCATATTCTCCACGCACGCAATACCATCGTACCTTTTGGAAGATCTTTCAGCTCCCCTCAGGTCCGCCACTTGATATCTATCGTGCCCCAGGATGTTCGTCACTTGAAAGGGCCCCTTGTACAGAGGCAAGAGTTTGGTGCTTTGACCATCATTTGTGTGACTCGGAATTTTGAGTACTACCAAGTCTCCAACCTTGTAAATAGGAGCCTCTTTTCTTTTAGAGTCGAAGGATGCCTTTTGTCGTTCAGCATTAGACTTTATATTTGCATCGACTTTATTTCTTAACGTAGTGACGTCAATAGAATGCTCGTTATTATCGTCAGTGATCGCGTCATTATTCATTCGAATTCTAAACCCAAAAAATACCTCACTCGGCACAGCAGACGTGGTTTTATTAATTGTGCTGTTAATACCTGGTTGTATGCTAGTTATATGCTGGTCCCACTTGTTATCATCAGTATCAGCACTCAAACTACGCAATGCTTCTAAAATTGTCTGATTATAGCGCTCGACTTGGCCATTTGAGCGCGGAACAGCGGTAGCAATTATATGAAGCCTAATGCTATTTTCTTTGCAAAAATTGGTGAACAATTTGGATGTAAAAGCACTACCAGCATCACAAATTAGGCGTTTTGAACTTCCGAATACTTTAAATATTTTATTTAATTCATTAATTACCACTTTACTTTTAGTATTTTTCACAGCCGAAATAAAAACGAATTTAGTAAATGAGTCAACTATCACTAAGAGGTAACTATTTTGCTGCGTAGTTTTAACAAATGGACCAAGGTGATCAACGTGAAGTGTGTGGAATGGTCTAGCAAATTTTGGAATTGGGTACAACTTGCCTGGTTTTTTTTCGTGAACATTTTTGTGATAGATACAATTCAAGCAATTTTTAATATATTTGGAAACGGTTTTCTTTAAACGAGGGAACCAATATTTAGACTTAATTCTCTCAATAGTTTTGTCTAACGCGAAATGTCCTACGTCATCATGGTTAGCACGAATTACATACCAAATACATTTCTTTGGTACTAACCAACGCCTGCCAAATTCAGTTCTACGATAAACTTTGTTTCCTAACAATTCGTATTCGTTAAATACATTTTTATTAGTATCGGCCTCACCTGACTGTAATATGTCCCTAATACTACATATGCTAGGGTCTTGCAATTGAACCGCTAGTAACCAATCTCCTTCAGTAATTGTGTTAATAATTTCTACATCAGGTACATTATTGAGATTACAAATAGGATTTCTACTTAATGCGTCAACGTGTTGCATCTGTGACCCGGCCCTGTGAACTACTTTGAATGTAAAATCCTGTGTATATAATACCCATCTACTTATTCGCGGAATTATCTCCTTTTTACTTAAGGCATGCCGTACTGCATTGCAATCGGTTGTAATTTTAAAACTCGTCCCTAATAAATAATGCCTAAATTTTTGTAAAGCGGAAACAATTGCTAGAAGCTCCAATTCGAAAGAATGGTACTTCTTTTCATCATCACTTGTTTGACGACTATAAAAATAAACCGGTTTTTCACCGCTATTAGTTAGCTGTGACAAAATACATCCTATGCCATCACGACTAGCGTCCGTATACAAATTAATGGGTAATTTGGGGTCAAATACGCAGAGTACCGCATTTTTAATCAACGCATCTTTTACCCATGCTACAGCCTGATCTTGTTGGGGCCCCCATTGCCAAATTGCATCCTTTTTTAATAAACTAGTCAATGGTTTGCAGAGAAGCGCACAATTCTTAATGAATTTTCTAAAATAATTGATTAAACCTAAAAATTGTCTTAGTTGATGAACCGACTTCGGAATTGGGTATTTTGAAATAGCATCTAGCTTACGGGAACTCGGAGTGATGCCTTTCTCGGAGATATTATAGCCTAAAAACGTAATTTGATCTTTGAAAAAGGAACATTTGTCTAAATTGATGGTTAACCCATTTTTAACAAAAATATCTAGTACTTCTTCTAAGCAAACCATATTTTCTTCTATAGTTTTTGTCGCGATTAGGGTGTCGTCCATGTAACATATTACCCTTCCAAAACGAAGATTGCCCAAAACTGTATTCATTAGCCTTTGGAAAACAGCTGGCCCATTACATACACCAAAAGGCATCCTCAAAAATTCAAAATGGCCATCACTTGTTATGAACGCAGTTTTGTGCACATCTTCAGATTTGATGCTTATATGATGATAGCCACTTTTAAGGTCCAAAGAAGTAAAGAATTTACATCCCTGCAGTCTGTCAATGAGGTCCTCTATCATGGGCATTGGGTATTTCTCCTTAACCGTGATTTTATTTAGCTGCCTATAATCTACGCATAACCTTTTGGCCCCAGATGCTTTGTCAACCAAAAGAGCTGGGCTAGCATATGCAGATCTACTGTTTTGAATAATCCCATTTTTTAAAAGATCATCTACCAATTCACGCGTGATAGCCCTTTCTGATTCTGACATCCTATACGGTCGTTGGTAAATAGGTTTATTAGATGTTAGTTGTATCTCTAATTCGACACACGTAGTTTTTCCTAAATTCGATAAATCTCGGGCAAAAGATTGAGGGTATTTTGATAATATGTTATTTAATGCTATTTCGTATTCACGTGTTACGTTACTAGTAATCTTAATACTGCAAACATCCAATGCTCGAGCCGATTGAAAAGTTAAAGTTTCTCCGACACGAACATACATTATATTTTTATCTTCAGTAAAATTTCTTCCTATCAAAATGTCACAGCTAGATAGAGCATCAATAACGTATAATATAATAATTAGTTCTACAGAATCGACTCTAAGTTTAACCGAGACAGCCTTTGTTACTGTAGCGGATAAATCAGTAGTAAACCCCACCAAATTAATAGGATTATTCAAACAGAAAGGTTGCAACTTAAATTGGTTTACGAACGCAGACGTAATTAAGGAGCAGTCGCTGCCCATATCAAAAAACGCACTACATTCCTGGTTGTTTATTAAAACCGGTTTGTAAAACTTTTGTTTCATTTTTGGATCAGAAATCATTTTCACTTCAACATTTTTCTCGACCTTCGACTTTGATTTGGCGTGACAGGCTGCCTCTAAATGTCCTAGCTTCTTGCAGAAAGTACACCTCACATCATCTTTGACAGTACAATTATTTCTTCTGTGACCTACTTCTCCACATCGGTAGCAGGTATGATTTGGCACACTATTATTATTATTGACAGAAGGTTCAACTTTGATGTCAGACTTACTTAAATTATTTTGGTACCCGGGTTGTAACGGTCGAGAAGAATGTTTCGGTGGCAATGAGTTTCTCGAAGGGATTTCATTAACCGCAGGTAACTGGATTTTGCCGTGTAAAAAGGAAGCTAAGTCGTCACAGTACCTAAAATTGCCTGCTTCGGCAGCTACACTTATGTTTTTATCACCTATTGAACCTACTATTATGGATATTATATCTCGATCACGAAAACCTAACTGCAATCGATCTATTTTCGACTTTTGTTTAAAAAAGAAATCGTATAAAGACTGATTTGCTGAAGGTTTCGTATCAATTAGTTCTTTAAGAGATCTGAACATATCACTTCTTACTTGAAATGTATCAGACATTGTTTCGCGCCATTGCTTCCACTTCCACGTAGTCCACCTGGTTTCATTTTTTTGCAAAGCGTCTAGCCAGGTTTTCGCGGTATTACGTAATTTTTGAAGCGCCTGATACTTAATCATATTATCGGACCATCCAAACGCTCGAGAATTTGCCTCAACAACATTAATCCACATATCTACATTGTCTACAAGAGGGTCGAATTCGGGAATCACTGACGATAATAAAACATTCTGACTCACGGTTTGCGAATTCTTTTGGCGACGTCGCTTTTTGCGCCTCCGTTCATGTGCACTGCTGCTGCTGCTACTCGAACTGGAGGTCGACGTACTTGAATTTGTCGATGGCTCCCTTCTCGATCTTCGTTTGCGGCTGCGCGGCATGTTTGTGAGCGATGTAGGTACAGTTGTCACTTCTGATATAAGGAAAATAACGGTCAGTAAATCACAAGAAGCGTTTATTGAAAAATAAGGTAGATCCTACACACATATAAATTAAGTATAATGAAGTTAATCAGTTTAATTGCTAGATAGTATTTTTATTATAAACAATCACAGTTAATATTGAAATGATATTTATTACAGATACACTACATGTTCTTTTTTTAAATGCAACGAAATACTAGAATTTTAAACAATGATTAAATGTCTGGAAATAATGTTTCACCAACATTATTTCTGGTTGATACCTATATACCCTCGTGCACAGAATATTTTGGTTACGGAGAGGTGTTGTCTCGACGATGGCGCGTGGTAAAGAGGGCTCCGCAGCGGTCTTCAAGAAATGAGCTGCCATGGCGCGCCCCTCCTAACCTCCTCCGGTATGGAAATCGCAAGTGCGACAAAACTCCGGTATGGAAATCGCAAGTGCGACAACATATGTGTATGTGAATGTAGATCGGAATATAAAATGGGACTAAACGTAGTCAGTTAGTCACCCAAGGCAAGATATAGAAACCCAACCTAGCGTAAAATTACGCTTCAATCTGTTGAAATCTGTTGATTTTATACGATTGAAGCCTAAATGAACGCCAAGGTTCCTCTCTCCATCTTACCCTTAGTCCCAATTGCGGTTTAGTTCAAACTAAAAAGTCTCAAAAACAAAGGTAAGTACGGATAAGATCAAAAAATCCAGTTCACTCCTAACTAGACCATTAAACGTTGTTATAGCAACATCAACAAGCTTAGAGATCCTCCCCAAACAAGTCTTCATTACACAGCACCCTGTAACTTATTGCCAAATAAACATCCTGTATTTGCACCAAACATTACTACAGAGGGCAAGGCCCATACTCTACAGACACAACCGAAAATCAACCCTATTGACTTGTTAAATAAGACCGAATTTCGAATAAATAAACTTTGTAATAATTGGGCCTTAATGAGAATTGCTGACGAATAAAAATATACTCGGACGCAATAAAATAGGATTGGAATTAGCTTGATAAAAGTTGGGAAGATATTACCTTATCGCCTATCAATTTCGCACAAAGTAATATCAACCTTAACTCATATTAGTTTAAGGTAAAAAGTAGGTTGTTTTTACAAAGATAGTCGGGGAGCTAGGGTAGTCTTAGTTTTTGCTTACGTGTAGAACTAACAAGTGTGCGTGTAATGTAAAGGGAGGTTGCAATTAATTGATCCTCGCCCGGGGGAGGGAGGGATGGTGTGTAGATCCGAAATTGGGGACTGTCTCACTGAATTGTTTAGTGAGATAGGCCCGGGATTTCATTTAGTCTGCGATTAATTTTAGGAGTGTGTTAGGAAAGCTTTAGGATAAGGTCTTTATTTAGATGAAGTTTTGTTTGAGCTGACCGGCACAATATTAATGAAGCACCATGAAAATTAGAACGAAGTACATTTCATTCAGAATAATTACTTTTCATTAGGAATAATTACTGTCGTAGCTTCTTTCTTTCTGAACATCAAGCAAAGATCACTCGAAATTTCACAAATTGATATTATGCAATCTTACTGAAAGTTGAAAACCATCGTCAAGCATTAGTTGTTTGACTTTTAACGTCAGTATGTGACGAACTGACGTATACATCTAAACTAAATAAATAGAACTGAACAGAAGGTATACAGACAATCACTACACACACCACTACACACTACTATAACATACTCACACACCCATTTTTGCAACTCCTCAGGCACACTCCTACACACTCATCCACGCTGTACAGCTAGCAATGTATTGTATAGCTATTATTCTTATTCTTATTCTTTATTGCACACAAAATTAAAAGATAGGTATACACACAACATTACAATATATAGCTTATGTACAACGGCGAGCTTAACCCAAAATTGGGTTGGGTTGGGTTTGGTTGGTTGGGTTATTGGTTGGTAATTGGGTTGGCTATTAAATTGTAAATCCGTAATTGGCTGTAGGACTGGTTATATATCTTAAGATATAATTTTAAAGAGCTGTTGATTTTGTGATTAATAAATAAATTTTTTGACTGACTCCACATAACGAATGTGTATTTTGCCGAAGCGTTACGAATCTTGCATCTATGAATATTTTGAAACATTCCAAAACTCAAAATAATGATCTCTATGCCACATAAAAGTTTTTAATTTAAAAACGATTGCCCATTTTAAGAAAATAACCCGAGATTTTGTTTGCTCCTCACCCTCCCTTCCCTCTTATATAAATCACCAACATTGTATTCTTTAATACCAGTTAATAAATTAGAAGCTTCTCGAATGTCCTCGGATTAGTATTCCGTACTGTTTGTTATAGATTAACTTATTAAAAAGGGTTCCGGACTATTCACAGCGACGGATCTATTATTTTTCTAATGAATGTTTAACGCAAACGATATAATCAACCTTACCTTTCTACAAATAAAGTTAAATTTTGCTTGTACAACTTATAATACTTGTATGCATTGTAATTTCAACCTTATTATGTTGACCTAAACGGTAAAAATAGAATGTCGTGACATAATAATGCTGTTTAGGTGATAACTGATAATATACAGTCTGGATAATTAGTTTTACGTGCAATCTCGCATAACGCTGCTCCATGCATTTAGCCGTTATCAAACGATTTTAAGCCGTGTGTCAAGGAATGAAAGTAAAGAATCAGTTGTGTGGTGGGAACAAATAATGAATTTATAACGTGAAGCGCAGATGAAGTTTTGCATTTTTATTGTCAGTTAAGAGATTGCTGGAATATGTAAAGTTATAAGCTAGAGGCGGTTCTAAGAGAATATGAGGAAAATGTGGCTTTTCACAAGAAAAACGCGACAGAATGTCCATATGCTTGACTTAACCTATTGTTCTTCCAAGTTAAGCTGCTTGGAAGAACAATAGGTTAAGCCAGGCACTACCACCACCGCCGCTCGCATAAGCAGGGAGTCACTGCGTCCACTGTCTGGATTCGGGGTCATCCGTCGCCCCCATCGCACTGGACCCGAGAAGGCGGCGGGAAGTGTTCCACGTGCGCCTCCCTTAGACGTATCGGGGGGAGATGGGACCGGGACGATGCCCGCAGGTCAAGCGGGCCGGCTGCTGAAAAGTCGACCTCAAATGGTGTTATTTGCTGATGACACATCACTGATTTTTAAGGTAAACAGACGTCCACAAGAGATTGACGACGTAAATAACGCTATGCTTAAGATTCATAACTGGTTTACTGTAAATAATTTGGTGTTAAATGAGAAGAAAACAAAATGCATAAGATTCGCGTTACCGAATGTAAGAAGTAGCGAATGTAACGTTGTATTGATTGAACAAGGTACAATACTAGAATTCGTCGATAAAACGGTTTTCTTGGGGATTACGCTTGACTCGAAACTGCAATGGAGTCCTCACTCAACAGCACTTGCAGGGTGGCTAAGTTCAGCCGCTTACGCTGTCCGTAAAATACGGCAATTAACAAACGTGGATACCGCGAGACTGGTCTATTTTAGTTACTTCCATAGCATCATGTCTTACGGTATTCTGCGGTGGGGACGGGTTGCAGATATTGACTCAAATATTTATTCTGCAAAAGAGGGCTGTAAGAGCCATCTATAACCTACGCAGACGCGAATCTCTAAGAGAATTGTTTAAAAAAATTAACATCAGGACGGTACCTTGTCAATATATTATATTTCTGAAAACATTATGTGTGTTCGGAAAAATATACATTTTTTTAGTAAAATAAGCGACAGGCATAATCTAAATACTAGAAATAAGGACAAATTAGATCAGCCACGTTTCAGATTGTCAAAAGTACGCACTTCTTTTATGGGGCTCTGTGTAAAATTTTACAATAAAATACCACTTGACATTCTACAACTCAATGAGAAGAAATTTAAAACATGCCTAAAACGCACACTATGTAAACGAGCATATTATAAGTTGGAAGACTATCTCGTAGATAAAAATGCTTGGCTCAATGCTGGTCCTGTTCCACAGCCACTTGGGCTTTTGTTTTTTTTCTCTCGTTTCTCTTCTGGAAACTTAAGGTTTGAATTGTGTATTTTTTTTCTATTTTACTCGTATCTCTACATTGTGTGCAAACTAATTGATTACCATGGTAAATTATTGTGGAAGCTGCAGAAGATTGTAAAAATATCCTTGCAATGTATAGATTCCATCTCCTAGAATTATACAAATTGACACCCATGTGTGAGTACTTTGTATTGTAAAGCTACCATTTATATTTTTAACCGACTTCCAAAAGGAGGAGGTTATCAATTCGTCTGAATGTTTTTTTTGTGTGTATGTTCAGCGATATCTTCGCCAATTGTGAACCGATTTCGATGATTCTTTTTTTGTTTGAAAGAATAGTACTTTGCGGTGGTCCCGTTTAAATTTGTTGATTGTGTATACTTATAGGTGTATATATGTATTGTGTGCCTGGTTAATGTAATCAGTATCACATCACATATCATATCTTTTTTTATTGTTTACATTTTATACGTATGTCTCTCTAGTTATTTAGTATTTAAAGTTATCTGTGGAAAACGTAGTGGGTAGCACATTTACTGTAGTTTAGTATGTAAGTCTTTTTATAAACTCGTATTATGGTATCCTAATTAAATCATCATTGTTTTACCCGACATGACCTCGACTCGAACCCATCTGTTAACTATATGAAATGATTCAAACAACATACCTGACAGTAGGCATATATGTCTGTATGCGGGAATAACATTACACACAAAACTGCTGTACCAATAAATATCAACGACGTGATGTTTGTTTGGGTAACGCAGGAGTGATGTGTTTGTGTGTAAGACGTTACGGTTTATTTCGAAGAGTTGTTGGCTTCGTGAACAGTCATAGTGTTGTTTAGAAGCATGACAAAGAAGAGTGGTTTTTGTCTTATTGATTGTTTAGAGCAGGCGTTTTAAATGAATAAGATTTCTTAAACCCAATGTTTTATTAAACTTCTTTTATATACCAGAAAAAAAACAAGAGAAGAATTGAACAAGTGGTGCCACCGTGCGGTGACTAAAGTAATTAACCACAGATTAAAACATAACTGCCATATTATCCAACATATTTGTTAGCATGAAATGTTTTACTGATGACCTAGCTCCTTAACTATAGAATTCAGTTTTTTTCTTATTACTAATCAGTTGTAATTATTGTATTCTTCGGAAGTTTAGAGGAGGTCTTTAAAAACATAACATCACGCCTGTATTTTCTTGAAGGGGTAGGCAGACGTGTACCCCTAGTACACACCCACATTTCGCAATATCTTTAGTCCATCCATAATTATTAGCCAGTTAAGTTATAAGACCCAAAGCGATTGACAAGGGGTGACCTTGTTGCCATTACCTGGACACCAATACAGGCTCTGCTCTGCTAGTGAAAATTTCCTTAAGGAAAAACCCAATTACTCTTCGCCTCACCCGGGAATTGAAACCAGAGAGCTTAGACAATTAGCACTCGATTTTAAAGCGTTCCGTGTTTTTTTTCTAATGATAATAGATGGCGCCACGTGTCTTTCGAATCATGATTGAATTATATTATTACAAGCAGAGTACAACCCGAATTGATTGTCGAAATGTTTTTAATTAATGCGAGCGAAGCCGCGGGCAAAAGCTAGTTATCGATATCGTTAAATGTAAATCGATCTAATAAAAGCTTAATTTTTGATTGTTCATGAGAAAGTAATAGTACTCATTGCCTGTTAAAGAAAAAATAACATATACTTGTTATCATCTGCCTAGCATTTCCCAAGTCTGTTGAGGTCGGCTTCCAGTCTAACCTGATGCAGCTGAATACCAGTATTTTACATGGAGCGACTGCCTATCTGACCTCCACAACCCAGTTAGTACTGGGTAATACTATATATACCCCTCTTGGTAAGACTTTGGGGCACTGACTACCTGTAACGACTGCCAAAGATCTACAAATGACAGCCGGGACCAACGGCTTAACGTGCTTTCCGAGGCACGGAGGAAACCCAGTATGTAATGGGTGTCACCCATCCACAGACCAACCTAGACAAGCACGGCTTAACATAAAAGATCGATCTGAGCGCTGTTATTATTTTTCCGCGAGCCCCTCAATAACATAAACCTGTATTTTCTAAAAAAGGAGAGAGTTTTGTTATTTTTTCATGTATGTTCACCGATTTCTCCGTGATTACTGGGCCGATTTAACTGATTCCTTTTTCATTTGGTAGAGAAAGCTCGCGTGGTGGTCCCGTAACATTTTATCAACTTTGCTTAGGTACACGATGTTCGCCTTGATTCAATATGCTAGCAGGAATAAATAATATAATTAATCTCTAGCGATTCCGATTTTGATGATGATGTTGATGACGGACTGACTTAGGATGTACATTAAATCAATAATTTTACCATCACTGTGCTTTTTATAGTTTAATTTTAATGGACCTAATTATACACCACTAGCTGTGCCCGGCATGCGTTGCAATGCATGTTTTCCTACCTACCACTTTCACTACCCTACCTACCCTACCTACCCTAATTTTCCTGAATTTTCTTTGCTATAAACCTCACGGAGCCCGAGACCTTTCCAACGAATGCAAAACCGTGGAAATCGGTTCGTGCGTTCTGGAGTTATAGCGTCAGGAAGGAAAACCCGACTTATTTTTATATTATAGATTATTTTTAGGTCGTTCTGGAGCCGAATACCATGAACTCGATCATTGAACTCGAAACGATTGGGACTATTTTTTTTCAAAAAATAACAATAAAAAAAAGCACGAAAGAATAAATTTAATGTTTTTTTTTGTGAAATATTGAGAATCGATCGATGAATGAATTTTTCAATGGGTATCGTTCGCATGTGTTGCCGATCGTGGATACGTTTTACACACACAATATGCATTTGAGTTCTCATTATTTAAAAAAAAAAACATTAAATTTATTCTTTCGTGTTTTTTTTTTTATTGTTATTTTTTGAAAAAAAATAGTCCCAATCGTTTCGAGTTCGATGATCGAGTTTATGGTATTCGGCTCCAGAACGACCTAAAAATAATGGTATATAACAACACGCCTGTAATCCCCGATGGGTTAGGCAGAGGTTGACCTAATAGTACACCCAGCTAGTTATGTTTTATGCACTAGAAGCCACACTCAGCAGCCACCTTCTACCACTAAACCAACGAGGCAGTTCATTTTAGGAAGAACATTACATTTCAGTTATCCAATCATATATTTTACGTACCTACACGTATGAAGCATAAAAGCCAAGCTTATTACAGATTTACCGGTAACCATATTCACAACATTTTTTTCATAAAATATTCTCTCGTGAAAAAGTCTCGCCTTTTCATACTAATATTATAAATGCTAAAGTCTGTCTGTCTATCTGTTACTGCGAGGCGGGGAAAAGATCTATTCTAGATTCTATTTATTAAATACATTAATTAGATCTCACAACTTTTTACGGTAGATGAACAGCTGTTTTGCGAGACTTGTATTTTTGCACATGTAATGTTTTTGATGGGATTGAGTCTATCCCATCAAAAACATAACATGTCAAATAAGTCATGGTCTATCCGATAGACCATGACTTTTTAACCCTGGTAGTACATTCTCGGTGTCCGTATGGATCGTGGACTTGTATTATTTCTGTGGTAAACTAGCCGACCCGCACCGGCTTCGCCCGGCGACGAATGTTCGTACAAACTTTCAACCCCTACTTCACCCATTTCTTAGTGGATGCCTGCGTTACTTTACAATAACTATCAGGTATGCTCTAAATAGCCCAATCCGTCCAGTTGTTTGAGCTGTGCTTTGATAGTCAATCATGACAGGATTTTATAAGTATAAATAGATTATAATTAACACTAGAAACGGGATATTTACCATGACCACTGTTTGTTTATCCCGTTTCTAGTGTTAATTATAATGTTAGTGACCATGACAGTTTAAAAACTTATATAGATAGATTATTAGAATTTGCAGGCCCGATCCTTAAATTACTCAGTAATGAAGGCAGTCTACATATAGTGTCAATCAATTCATACGTTTTCATTTCCGATCACCGCGCGAGCAAAGCCACAAACTAAAACTAGTCTTTCATAAAAAAATACTTTCTCACGAAAGAATCTGTTCTATTTACCATATAAACAGGTGAGCGTAGTAAGTTATCTCCAAAGTATTCGTTATTACTGTGATACCGTCATGGGTGAGTTTATTACATTTTGTGAGAATATTGTTTCACCGCGCGGTCGTGACCGTGAGTGTGAGTGAGGTGGTGAGGTGGGTCCTCTCATACCTTATGCTAAATGCGGAGTGATATTGTGTGCTCAAGTTATGAGTCGGTTGCGTTAGGTATGTAACTTGTTTTCTTTAGGTAATTGTCTTATTTGGTCAGACTTGAGTGTCCTGTGTAGATACTCGAAACAATTGATTATTGGGGCTACTTTCAAAGCCATCATTTTAATTATTTTTTTTACTTTATAACCAACTAATTAAAAGGCGTTCGGGAACTAACATTTACGTAGCCGAAGTAGCTCAGTCGACTCTCATTAATGCACGCTCTGTAATTCATAACATAACATACATCCATGTTCCTTCATAGCCCTTTGTATCTCTTTCGAACAGTCCCGCAACCGAACGCACGTTTTGCTTATACACTTTTTTTAGTTTTCAACTTTTTTTTAATACTATTTCCACAGACGATTTTAACAAATGTTTACCAATAGCGCCCTGTCACCGTCATTTAATCGCCGAAAGGATCATTCAACGCCGTAATTCCACCATTTCCAAACTAGCTAATGCACCACACGAGAAAAACCTTACATAAAACGTATAATTGACTTCAGACGAACCCTCAGGTAGAAAGCAAATAAAAAGTAACCTAATAGCCCTCTTCTACCTGCACCCAGAGAGCAAAGAGTTTTCTTTTTAAAAAGACATCCATCCTCCTTAATTTATGCGAATTATGGTTATTGGGCAATCGGCGAGCTTTCTTAGAGAAACAACTTTTCGGAAGATAAAAATATAATGAACTTTTACATGTGTTGACGAATGAACATGGTAGGAGAGTCTGTCTTAAAAACTATCTTACATACTACGCGACCGGAACGACGCCTACGTACGCGCACACACTTACACATATATGCACTACCGACACACACTATAACACCCCCCGCACTAGTTCGAAGCCCTTTCTTCTCCCAAGAAAAAGGGCTGAGTGCGGCCTCCGTCTGTTTCTTGGGCTACTGGCATTTCCTGGTTCCTCTTATGTCTTTTTATTAAATATAATATTCCAGCAACCAATCCAATAATACATAGTACCATATATATAGGTACGGTCCAATAGTGATAACTTTTATCTTGCAGGGCATCTAGGTTTAGAATATTCTCCTTTTCAATTAAATTCTGTAATTGATTGATTTGTTCCAGTGGGACATTCTCCAATAACAACGGCTTATCTTTGTTTTCAATATTGATTTGAAATACCGGGAATGACAAAAGCTTTATAGGTGTACCTTTTATCAGATTTTTGTAATTCTTTATGTGGTTTAACTTCGTAGAGACAGTGCATCCCTCAGGCACCTCAAATAAGTAGGTGCCGAGTAAAGATTGGTACTCTTCTTGATCACACCTATACTCGATCCTTGTTTCTTTTATAAATGACAGAATATAATGAAAATCGTCCAGCTTTTGAATTATTTCTGTTCCGGCTTTAAATTGTACCAAGCTGCAGCTGCTGCATATTTCTTGTTTCAATATCAGTTGGTAAATGCAATCGATTGGCTTCGAAGTGGCTATAAGGTCGACTTCTGGGCAATAATATATTTCTTGGAACCTTTTACATTGTACATCCATATAGTGATAATTATTACTATTCATTGCCAGATATGGTTTAGGTGGAATTAATATTGTATTGTTAAATGTTGGAGTAGAAAATAGATGATAATAAGTGAAAGTATCTAAGTGCATAATAGGGAACTTCAGAACAAATACAATTACATTGTCTACATAGTAGGAACCACACTCAATAATATCATAATAGTCTCTTATCTCAGTGTTCTCATGTACAAGCAACTCAGAAGGTTCATATTGGTTTCTTAGAATATTAAACATGAAGTTAATATTTTGTGAACTGATTACACTGTGATGAGTTACTGATAATTTGGAAAAACTCAAAGCATTTTCTAGTGATGTAATACAATTCAGAATATTTTGTAAATTGATTTTTAACAAATTAAACAAACTGTTAATTTTAATAAAATCACTTAACCTAAAATTAGTCATATTAACAGTAGACATGATCTCATTTAGTTTAATATGTATTTTGAACTCATTTGATACAATAGTAGACAAGGTCATATTGAAAGTTTGCAAAATTTGTTTATTCAAGGTAATGCCAACATTATATTTATCTTTCAAACTATTCTGATTATTTTGCAAAATGTTTATGGCTTTACTATAAAATAATGCGTCTTCGTGATCGAGATTACCGGTGATACTTTTTATGATGGAACCCAAACCATTGATAAGCCCACGTTTATTTCTCGGGTATTTATACATAGTGTTGAACTTATCATAAATTGTTTCTAACATGCTAATAAGGATCTGATTAATAACTAATGAAGTATCGCTAAAGTAAATTGGATCGGCTGATTTTATGTACTCCATAAAAGTATCTAAATAGCCTTCTATATTTCTAATACTATCTTTAATCCTATCTAACTCGTAATAATGTATGAACGCATGTTCAGTTTTAATAAACTTAGCACTACCTAACTTAAAAGGGAGTATCCCAGGATTGTCCACTAACTTCGTAGTCACTATTTGTTCAGCCCGGATTAATATCGGGATCCTGCAACAAGACATTTTGATATCTCAGAGGCTTCTTCACGATACGTTTGTGGTGGACAATGTTCTTATCGTCTATGACCTTTAAACCTAAATTTTTCTTAACTCTACGACCTAAGTAACGAGGTTTTGTCTTATGCCTAACGGCTAGCGGGTTTTTTATATATAACGCCTTTCCTTCTTCGTAAGGAATGGGTTCTTCCCGATCTTTATTAGCGTTCTGTATAGTTTTAATCCGGTTACAGAGTATTTTTTTGTTTATTTCATTGTATAATTGTTTTGTAATTTCCTTGTGCCTAACTACATAGTTTTGGAGATAAGTAGCTTCTAAATTTATATCAAATGGGTCACGACTATTTAAATGCCCATTAATGACATCAATAGGTTTTTGTATAATTACTGAGTGAATACTATTATTATATCCTATAACAGCATATAGCATTAGCTGGTTAGTGGATAAGGTAGATTGAGTAACGGATAACACACGGATGTGTTCTAATATAGTAGAATGGAATCTTTCAATAGCTCCATTTGACTGAGGATTGTTTACACTGATAAAATGTAACTTAATTTTATGTAGACTTGCAAACTCTTGTACGGGTAAATTTTTAAATTCGGTTCCTTGATCTGCGGTAATGCTAATTGGTACTCCGTGGTGTGAAATAAAAATAGACAACGCATTTATCACATTTATTCCTGTTACTGACTCTAGAGGATATGCTTGGGCATATTTAGAAAATACATCGATAATTGTTAAGAATTTTTGTCGATTTACGGTAAGAGTATCAATATGCAATACCTCAAAAGGTTTTTCAGGTATAGGAACTATCTGAAAGTTTTGTTTAATTGGATTTCTCTCGTATTTACAAGTTTGACAAATGTTACAATTATTTATGAATTCTGTGACTTGATTTTTTATATTAGGCCAATAATATTGTAATTTAATTCTTTGTTCAACTTCTTGAATTCCACGGTGATTACTTTTACCTTCATGGTAGTTCTTAATTATTAAGTATTGTTTATCTGGACAGGTTACATCTTCGGTTTTAGACTTACAAAAAAACAATTTATAAGCGGAATTTTGAAATACCCTTTGCAGTGTACTTGTAATCAACGGAATAAACTTAACATCTGATAGATATATACCATATTTAATATTTGGTGTTATGTGTTCTTTGAATAATGAAACAATACATTTTTCTAAATCATTTTCATTTATTTGAGCTAATATTCTTTTCTTTCCGGGAAAGATATTAACGGCTTTAGTATTTATGGGCGAGTGATGTACGAAATCTAAAAATAGCTGATTATCAAAGGTGTTTACATTTTTATCAGAGATAGGGATTTCTAAGACAGGGTTTTCTAATGCAGTATGGATGGTACTCTGGCCATCGATTTGAATGTTAGGTGCCTTTTTTGACTGATTCACATACATTGATAACGGTAAGTCATCTTCATGACTGTAAGACGTAGATTCAATTTCATTATTATGTATTTCAACTCTAGATAGAGCGTCGGCATTGGTATTACTTTTTCCTTTTTGATACATGATGTTATAATCAAATTCCTCTAAACGTAATCTCCACCTCGTTAATCGACTATTGGGTTCTTTTATATTCATCAAATACTGTAGAGGTTTGTGATCCGTGATAATGTGAAACTTCCTACCGTATAAATACGGTCGGAAATATTTGGTGGCCCATACAATAGCCAGAAGCTCTTTTTCTATGGTGCTGTATTTTGTTTCGGTATCGTTTAGAGTCCGCGATGCATACGCAATCGGCTTATCAGCTCCTATAGGCCCTTGCGATAATATGGCACCCAGGGCAACGTTTGAGGCGTCTGTACGCAAATTAAAATCTTTTTCAAAGTTGGGATATTGAAGAATAGGATCATTAATAAGTAAATTTTGACAATGTTTAAAACAATTAACATATTCAGGGGTAAGTTGAATTTTAGCTCCTTTTTTTAAACAAGTTGTTAGTGGTTTAACAAGATGGGCAAAATTCGGTATGAACTTCCGATAGTAACCAACTAAACCAAGGAAGGACTTAATTTCTTTGGTAGTTTGTGGTATAGGAAATTGTTGTATGACTTTAATTTTATTTGGATCCGGTTTTACGCCGTCACGGTACGTACGGTACGTTCGCTGTGCGCGATATGACCTAGGAAAGGAGTTTCCCTTTTTAAAAATTCAGTTTTGTCAAGCTGTATTTTAAAATTAGATTCCCTAAGTCGTTGGAAAACTGCTTCTAAATTAAGGATATGCTCTTGTAATGATGAACTGTATACTATTATGTCGTCCATATAAACTGTCACATTTTTGAGCCCACGCAAAACATTATCCATAACCCGTTGAAAAGTTGATGGAGCGTTTTTTAAGCCAAAAGGCATGCGTAAAAATTCGTAATGACCACGATAACCGTCATCAATACTAAAAGCGGTTTTTGGGATGTCCTTGGGATGTAATTCGATCTGATGAAACCCTGATTTTAGATCTAAAACAGTGAAATACTGACTTTTACCTAATTTATCTAAAATATCACTGATATTAGGAATTGGATACCTATCACTCACAGTTTTCTCGTTAAGCTTTCTAAAATCAATCACCAATCGCCATTTTGTTTTCCCAGAGGCGTCTTGTTTTTTCGATACAATCCAAATAGGTGAAGACCAAGGGCTATTTGAAGGTCTTATAATTTTTTGACGTAACATTTCAGTTATTTGTTTTTCTACTTCCTGTTTGTGAACATGAGGATACCTGTAGGATCGTGTAAAAATAGGAATGTCATCTTTAGTATTTATCTGATGTTTAATCTGGTTAGTGAAGGTTAAAGGACTATTTTCGGTGTAAAATATGTCATTGTAACTGCGGCATAATTTTAGTAAATTAAACTTTTCTTCCAAATTTAAATGATCAGTGCGAACCAAAGACTCAATGTCTTGTTCATTTTCATTTATCGATTCAAAATTAAATATATCAAAATTATTTTGAAGTGTCTGCGCCTTAAGTGGTGCAACTAAGCTTACGATGATATCATTCTTAGTGGGATTCACTATCTCAAGGAATGCGTAACCTGACTCCGACTTTGTTATTGTTGCGGGAATATAACAATTGTTTATATAAGTCTCAGGTATGAATATATCATCACGCTGAATGTTAACGGGTACCTTTACACATTTCGTCGAATTTGATCTAACTAAAGCTTCAAAAAGATTATTAATTCCGGAATTCAGAACTTTAATAGGTATTTCCGCGTTCGGCGTAATTAACTTTTTATTGTGGAGGTCAACGTTTGCTTTCAATTTTTCCAGCATTCTATAGCCAATTAAACCATCAAACACATTATGAAATTTATAGATATAAAACTTTGAGGGGCATTTTTCATTGAATTCAGGAAAGCTCGGTATTTCTATGGAGTAGTTATTGTCAGTGGTACAATTTAAATTTGTGACAGAAAATGGTTCATAAATTAAGGGTGTATTTTGAAAATGTTTTTCAATTACATCCGGAGATAAAAATGACTGATTGGCACCAGTATCGATTAATAACTTAAGGGGTGGCTCATTAATTTCGATAAAGGGCAATTGTCTTTTAGTATGAATATTTATTTCCGTTAAGTTTCGGGGTTGGCATACGAAGCCTGTTGAAAATTTGGATCGTTCTGTGTAGACCAATATTGTGTATCGTCATAATTATTGTGTTCATTACATTCATTATTATTCTCATTGGAATAAGTTGCATACGGATCATCCTTATCAGTACAAGGTACGTCGCAAGCGCAACTGTGCTCGACGTGGGAGTTGTTTGGGTTAGTCTCGAGCATGTGCAATTCCTCGAACTGATTGCACATTGCTGCCTCGGAATGTTGTGTACTATGATAATTGGGAACTGATGGTCTTAATGGAATATTTGCGGAATTATAGGATATTCCACTCATGGGTACAGGTTTAGATTGGGTATTCGGTTTATTGTTACCAGGCGTATTAGAGTTATTGAAGTTTTGCTGCAACGCTCGGTATGGGTTCTGCGGTCTATTAAAGGAATTATTGTTAGAGTTTGGCCTATTAAGATAAGGTTTTGATGCGACAATATTATTATTACTCCTGTTAAAATAAGGTGTAAACGGTTTGAAAGGTTGCGAGTTATTGAACTTGAAATTTTGATGAGTTTGTAAGGGTTTGTTTAAATTTGGAAAAGGCAAATTCCTAGAATTATTATTATTATTCTGGAAAGGCTTGTTGTTATTAACCATTGAACAATTGTTATTTTTCTGTACATACCTAATATTTTCTTCCTCTTTAATATAATTAAGAGCTGTGGGCAAATCTACAGGACGCATGGCTCTTATAGTTGTGCCAAAAGGTTCCTTAAGCCCTGCTAGAAAAGTTTTAAGGGTTTGAGCTTGAAAAAAGCTCCTTTTGCAATCTTTTAAAGCCTCAACTGTTTCGTGGAGGTTTACGTAATTAATAATAGTGTTTAAAATATTCATGCAGCGGTTGTAATATTCTTGAGCAGATTCGTTTTCCTGCTTCATATTAACTAAATCTCGGTTCAGCGAATTTTCATCCCTTTGGTCCCCAAAATTTTTTAATAATACGGTTTTGATAAGTTCCCATGATGAAACACCGTTAATATTTACTATTTCCTCGGCTTTGCCTTCCAATTTGTTTAAAATATTGTGTAAAATAATGGAATTGTTAAAACAATTTGGAGTAGTTCTGTCATAAAATTGTGTTAATATAGTTTCGGATGTTTCTATAAATCTGTGCAATTGATTCGGGTTCCCATCATATTTAGGGATAATCATTAAAGCGGTTTTAATAGCAGATAACTTATCGAAATCCATTTTGCAAAATATATTATTCGCTTTGCGATATTTTATAAACAACGACAACACACACAGTATAAACAACAAAATTCAATCAAAATTAACAATTGAGATCTCTCCGTTTCAATATAAAAATAAACAGAACAAAAATATTACTTTTTCTGAAGTTCTCCAAAAAATATGATAATATATTAATTCCACCAACAATCAAAAGAATCTGGACTTACGATGTGATGAAGGCCCAGGTCCACAACTTCATGATTGAAGCCACTTCCGTTCTTCTCCTCGCCGAAAACCACAGTAGGAACACGGTTGCAAATGTTGAGAAAAGTCTTTGTTTTTGATTTTTGAAAAACGCGGTTTTTCTTCAACTTTATCCGACGACTGCGCCAATTATGGTTATTGGGCAATCGGCGAGCTTTCTTAGAGAAACAACTTTTCGGAAGATAAAAATATAATGAACTTTTACATGTGTTGACGAATGAACATGGTAGGAGAGTCTGTCTTAAAAACTATCTTACATACTACGCGACCGGAACGACGCCTACGTACGCGCACACACTTACACATATATGCACTACCGACACACACTATAACATGCGCGTCGTTTTATTCGCAGAGACAAGTAAGGCTGGGTGCACGCTTGCGACCCGCCGCGGCCGCAATTAGTCGCAAATTGTCGCCAGTCTAGACGTCACCCTATTTAGTTTTATTGTGATAGTCTTTTGGCACTTGTGGAATATATCTAAGGTCATAGTGTAGGTAGATGCAGTGCACTTATAGCTATTGTGTAAGGGATTCTATTATATGGTTCTTTTGAAACTGAGTCTGCCTAGGCGGTCTCGTGGCCACAAACACTAATGTTGAACGTTTTGTCCTGAACTCGATTCCCACAGCGATTCACTGGCACGAGAGTGTATTCAATTAACTAATTGCAATCAGTGCAGTAAGTCACTTCGTGGGTTCGGCAACTTTTTCCTTTTCAGTAAGTGGACCTTCTGTGACCCCCCGTCTTAATGATAGCTACTTACCTATACTAATATAATCCAAAGACGTCGCCGGGAAGATGACTTAGTAATTCATCTCGGATGTTCCTTTAAATTAAGGAAAATGTCAGCCGTATTGTGAAAATGAGGAGCCATGTTGATGTTTTAATTTGAATGGGGAAGGATGAAAGTCTTACTTGGGAAATGGAATAAATAGGAGCATACGAGTCAGCTTGAACTGTCAAATCTAAATGCGCTATTTTTTGGTCTGACGATTAAAAACGAATTTCTGAATAATATTTTTTATTTAAGATATTCTTGACCAAAATTGCTAAATCTCTTTATTTTAGCACATAAAAGGGCTCGTGATGACACTGATACACCATCACCAGTGTGATATTCAGGGACACGCGTGACTCTCATGAAGTGTCCAACGTATGTATCAGACAAATCATTTTCACTCGAAATTTCACATATTCACACGGCGTATGTACACGGCGACCAATCAAGCTATACAAAACCGGCCAAGTGCGAGTCGGACTCGCGCACGAAGGGTTCCGTACCATTATCTATAAAAACGGCAAAAAAATCATATCTGTTGTATGGGAGCCCCCCTTAATATTTTTTTTTTAATTTTTAGTACTTGTTGTTATAGCGGCAATAGTAATACATCATTTGTGAAAATTTCAGCTTTCTAGCTATCACGGTTTATGAGATACCGCCTGTAGACAGACAGACAGACAGACAGCGAAGTCTTAGTAATAGGGTCCCGTTTTACCCTTTGGGTACGGAACCCTAAAAACCAGTTTATGCGGAACTCTCATCGTACGGGAAATCTATATAAAGCAAGGCCATGTTATACTGAAATGTATAGCTTAATGTGTCGCTGTGTGTACCTACTCTTACAACTGTATTGTTCGTTGTATTACCAGTATTTCAGCAAATACAGTTTTTTTACCTGTCCTGGACTAAGGTCCACAAGTAAGTAATTGACAACAAGAATAAAGGTCACTGCGCTGCAAAATAACAATTTAAGGACAGAAAACTTGTCCAGCCCTCCATAGCTACTAGCTCGTCGATCAATCAAGAATCCATGGTCGCGAGTAGTGCGACGTCGTCACGCCATTGGACAAGTTGTCGCCACAATCGTCGATGTGTCGACACCCTGTCGGCATTCTGTCGGCGACACGTCACTGGCTGTCAACTGCCGACTGAATGGACTTTTGAAGTGTTGAGAGGCTTTCTGATTGATTGAGTTGTGACTGGTCATCTCTTGGTTGCCGGGTCGCTTAGTTGTGCGGGCGCGCGAGTGACGCGAACGACGCCCTTTTCATACTTTGTTCGTATCTTTCGATAGTTCGCGGTGTGAACCAAAATATGAAAAGAGGTGAAACGATGCGTCGCCTGCCCGCCAGTTGGCGGTGTGGCTTGCGCTTTATTTGAATTAAATAAATATTTTATTTTTGAATTGTATTTTTTGGTTTTACTATGGACGTTTACACACGTTGGAAGGCTTCCCACCCACTAGGTGGACCGATGACTTGGTGAAGTTTACAGGGCTCCACTGGATGCGAGACGCACGGGACCGGTCAATGTGGCGACACTTGGGGAGGTCTATGTCCAGCAGTGGACGTCTTTCGGCTGAACTGATGATGATGATGTACACTTCAAACGTGCACGTCATGCTACATCGTTCTCACATAATGTACCATTTATTTGTTACATTTAGTACAGCATAAGCCATTAATACTAAATGAAGTTATCCTTTTACTCGCATACAGACCCACAAACATTCTAATATTATCGTCTTCCATTTAACATGAATGATGTAACCAAGATTTGTAATAATATTTTGATTTAAAAGAGTGTCCATGGAGTTTCTTGCCCGTCCTTCTCCATACAGAGCTACGGTTTGGAATGGGTAACTACAGTACTTTTACAGTTATTATGCCTTGTGATTGTGACTGGAACTGTAGCTTCTTTTTATTGTTGTCTTTGTTTCTACAATTTGAAAATGCTTGTAACTGGCCTACTTGAAATAAATGATTTAATTTTGAGTTTGAGTTGGGCGAATGCGACAAAAATGAAGTGCAATGATAAATTATATTTGTATACCAGCCTGGCCAGAGGGTTGGGGATAGGTGTAGTAGAAGTAGGCAGTTATATTTTTAACCGACTTCTAAAAATGGAGGAGGTTATTTATTCCACCAACATTCTTGCAACTTTTTGTATTTTTTTTTCATGTATGTACATACACCGATTTCTCAGTAATGACTGGTCCGATATTTGTGATCCTTTTCTCATTTGGTAGAGGAAGCTCGTACGGTGGTCCTATTAACTTTACTTCGTTACAAAGTAAAATTTATATATGACAACAATTTGTGTAGGATATCTCAACTAAAAAAACCGGCCAAGTGCGAGTCGGACTCGCGCACGAAGGGTTCCGTACCATTATCTATAAAAACGGCAAAAAAATCATTTCTGTTGTATGGGAGCCCCCTTAATATATTTTTTTTTTAATTTTTCGTATTTGTTGTTATAGCGGCAATAGTAATACATCATTTGTGAAAATTTCAGCTTTCTAGCTATCACGGTTTATGAGATACAGTCTGGAGACAGACAGACAGACAGACAGACAGACAGACAGACAGACCGACAGACAGACAGACAGCGAAGTCTTAGTAATAGGGGGACCCTATTACTAAGACTTCGCTGTTTTACCCTTTGGGTACGGAACCCTAAAAAACAGAACAATTCAAGCTTGCGTTCGGCCGCAATTCGCCTGATGTGAAGCGATAACGCGGCCTAGGGTGGAGCACGCGCGCCCGTAAGAAACCGATTCACTAGAACTGTTGACACCATACAAAAACATCTAAAATGGTGTGAAAACTGTAACAACGAACCGTTCCATGTTCCATTTCACATAACCGATATATGGGACACATCGATATACAGGCCGCGCCAATATCCGGCAGCAGGGTGCTTCCGACCTACAAATGAAGCGGAAAATGGACGAATGACATTATTGTTGATAGTTATTGAGGGTGAACATAATAAGTATAGGGCTGTGCTGATAACAAGGTTAAGCAACGCTTGCCAAGGTTAGCCCGTGGATGGGTGACCATCCATTACTTACCGAGAACCTCAGGGTATGACAACCTGTCTTTCCAAGCGGTATCGTGAAACTAAACAGCTGGGTTGTGGGGTCAGATAGGCAGTCGTTCCATGGAAAATTCTAGTATTTAGTTGCATCCGGTTAGACTGGAAGCCGACCTTGACAAAATTGGGAAAAGTCTTGGCAGATAGTGATTCAGTGGGTGAACATAAATAAAAAAATAAATAAATAAAATATATCTTTATCTCAGTCCATAAGTTGTTAGTGGTTAGTAACAGATTGAGCTTATATGCTATGTTAGTGCTTAATTCAATTTAACTTAAACCTATACCTATTTTAACCCAGTGTCTTTGGATGGGGCAATCCACTCTGCCAACAATCATTTTCTGAAAATTCATCAAAAAAACTTTTTTTAAATTTTTTTTTTTACTTATTTAGGTTAAATTTAGGCTAGTGCTGAAGGCCAGTGCTAATAGTCAAAGTTGGATGCCAGTGCTAATAGTCAAAGTTGGATGCCAGTGCTAATAGTCAAACCTGGATGCCAGTTCTAATAGGTAAAGTTGGATGCCAGTGCTACATGCCAGTGCTACATGCCAGTGCTACATGCCAGTGCTACATGCCAGTGCTACATGCCAGTGCTACATGCCAGTGCTACATGCCAGTGCGACATGCCAGTGCCACAGACCAAGTATACAGGTCAGGCCAACTAGCGTAGATTCTAGAGGCCAATTTGTTTTCCGCTGCTAACCCAAATAGGAACGTGACAGTGGTCGTCAATCTACATAGGGTTAGTGTGAAATATCCCTCCGATCGAGTTGGGTTCGTGCCCCGTATTCATTACGTAGGGTTCCGTACGTGAGATGTGCTCGGCTATCATCGGGAGAGGTCGGGTGGGGTCGCGCGCATCCGTCACCCAGGGAGGTGTCTCAATCACGGTGAACCAGGTAGCGCGCCCGCACATAACTTGATTGTGATTTCGTTATCGGCTAGGGCTGAGGAAAAGCGATAAGTTCCTCCATTTTATATGGTACCTAGTATATTTCTCTAAAGATACCTATAGTCGTGAGGAAGGTTTTGAGTATGAATGTGAATGGCTTCTTATCGCCATTCATTCATCATATTTTGTTGTACCTGCAAATTGCAAAACCTAAGAAAAATTGAATTTCGCGGGTTACCCTGGCGCTTCCACCTTAATAAAGACAGGCTGTATCGCATGAACCGTAATAGTTAGACAGGTGAAATTTTGAAATTTGTGTACCTACTGTTGTTTACCTAGTCAATGATACGGAACCCTTCGTGCGCGAGTCCGACTCGCACTTGGCGGGTTTTTAAAGGTAATGGTACGGAACCCTTGATTCGCGAGTCCGACTCGCACTTGGCCGGTTTTTATTTTTCACAATACGGCGTCTGGTTGTCGCAAGATTAAGACAAATCGATTGACGTTAGAATCATCAAAATTGGCCCATGTTTTTGGACTTTTTGGTCTCTTAGAGTGCCACAAAGGAACAGACATACATAGATATATTGGCTGATAAACACATTACCCTCAGTCGGGTAACAAATATCCACTCCCTACAACCCTACAAATATGTATATACTTGCAAAATGTTGAGCACCTGCCGACGTGGCGTCCCGACGGACGTAACCAAGTTACCTTTGGGATATGTAACGCGGGACGACTGCGTGGCGAAACGGTTACTAAGTGACAAGTACCAGGGTGATAGGAAATTATAGGATGTTGGAAGAATGAGGGTAACGACGAAGTTAGACGGATTGCAGATGATTACGAGGAGTGGAGGACTAGGGTAGTAGGAAAGTCTATTATGTTGAAAGAGATAATGAGAAAGTCAGATGGACTGTACACGGTCACAACGGGTGCAGTAACCGGGGTGACAGAAAAGTAAAGGAAGTAGGTAAAGTGGGCCTTTTAATCTATTAGCGTCGACAGTTTCTAGAAGTACGAAGAATCTCTGCACCTTTGGTGTAGAGGTTGCAAACTCGAAAACTGAGTTTAGTTTGATTGCGTAATCTCTCAAAGTGTTATCTGTATTGTTCGTCATAAACATAGAACTAGCAAAGAGTCTAGATTTGTGGTCTGTATCTTTTCCCATCAGGGAATAAAGGCACTCACCAATCCAATCTTGATTTTGATAAACCATGATTGTATACATTTTGCATGCCTTACGGTAGAATCACTTGAAACATGTACATTTTTATACCACCATTGTAACAGTGTTTTCTGCAAAAATAAATGATTTTATTTATTTTTATTTTTAACAGTATGAACACTACACTACCTGTGCAAATTCCCAAGAATACATCCCACCACTCAAAGACTACCCTACCCGTCTTTAAGTCCCGCCCGACCAATACAGACTCCCCAAGCTGCCAAGCACTAACAATTCAATCCAATCAGACTGTAGGACGAACTCCATACACATTATGCACTTCTAGTACAAATTGACAAATACACTCACCCGCTCGCGCATAGCCAAAGATTGGAAGAACTTCTCGTAACCCAGTGACTTAGTAACATCTACACAAATGCAGAACAACTCCATACACTGTATGTGCGCCTAGTACTTCTAACGTTGAAGTGACAGCACAAGTTTAACTTGATCGCACTACGTTGAGTGAATGTTTGAATGCGTGTTTAATTTTGTTAGTGGCAACATTGAACGTTTTAGTGTTGCTTTGTTCGTGTGATTCATATTCAAATGAATCATTTCCAAGATTAGAAGGAAAACCCTTTCCCCCTTAGATGAGCGTACAGATTTCACAAATGGACCAGTCATATCCCACTAAAGTCATAAAACATCCAGCATTTTTTGATGACACAGGAATCTTACAAGGATGTGAGGTCGCTCATTCTCATGTAAAACTATAGAATTACACTCAAAAATGCTACAACACCCTCCGCGTTCAATTTAACAACGCTTTCAGAGCGGTTTTGGGCCTGCCTCGCTACTGCAGCGCTTCAGGTATGTTCGCATGGGCGCGCACGGACTGCTTCCATGCTGTGCGTCCCTTGTGCGCAGAGTGCGTGCCAGCTCCAATGCAGTTCTGGGGATCATTGCTAATAGGTTGGACTGTCCTTATGTGCGACATTGCTGTGATAGACAAGTCCCATAGAGTGTCGCCCGTAAGAGACTAATAATATTGTAATGAATTGATTTTGATTTTATAATGTGATTAATTATTCTTTTATTAATTAATTTGAGTTGATTTGTATGTATTTTTGTTGATTTTGTATTTGTTGCAATATGGGTTACGTACCTGAATTAAATGAATTTCAATTTTGAAAACTTATGGACATGTAATTGAATCGGCTGTAAGGATTATACAAAGACAGAAAGAAAGACAGAAAAAGTATTTATTAGACAGGACAAAACAAAAAAAAATGGAACCAATATATTGGTTTGGGTCCAACTCGTATATCATCATCATCTGGCTAGCCTTTTCCCAACTACGTTGGGGTCGGCTTCCAGTCTAACTAGTTTCAGCGGAATACCAGTATTTAACATGGAGCGGCTGCCTATCTGACCTCTACCCTCCAGTTAGTACTGGATCATAAGATACCCCTTGGTAAAACTGAAAATCAAAAATATATTTCTTAAATAATCGATGGGCTTAGGCCGAATCGTGCGGAGCCGACCGTTTTCTTATTCGCCAAAAACAACCAAACTGAATGTGCGACCCGCTAGAAGAACTCCAAACCCAATCTTTATTCTTTCTTCCTACAATAGTAAAACAATGACCCTACTTTTTATGTTGACGTCCCAGTTCACCCACTGCCCTACTCTATCTTTCCCAATCTGCACCTGTACCAATCTCCATCACTCAGCACAAATCAGGAAGGGGTGGGCACATTACGCTCTGTCCAGCTGTCCCACATCCGCCATTTTTCAATAATGGCCGCCGTGCGCTTTGTTTGACAGCTAGCTTTTTTTTCTCCGCCGTGATTCGTGATCAAGGCGCGCATCCATTCTGCCTTTGTGTGCCCACTATGGCTCTGTGACATAGATATTGCGCTCTTTTATGTCAGATTGGGCCTTTTTTAGGTCGTTTGTGTGAATAGACTTTTGAGATGAAGTGAAGGGTTATTGGAAATGTAGAAGAGTGTTCATAAAATCGTGTTTAAGTTCTATAGTGCCTATTATTATTTTCATGAAGTTGTTTTAGGATATTAATAATTATATTATCTAAAATCTGCTTTCTCAATTCTGTGTACAGTTTGAGTGCCTCGTTGCTCGCAAGCGCGACTGCTGAGCATGAGATTCTGGCATCGTTTCCCAGGTCGGGCAAAGTATTAGTGGGTTTACCCATCAGAAATTTCTCAGTAACAGCCATGGATTCTGGATTTGTGCCCGGCTTATGGTAATGGGCGTGGCGTGATGTTATGTACATAAATATCTATCAACATACAATGTGCCTCATAATTTCTTTGTTACCGAAACGTGTTCCCGGTCGGAAATAAGAGTAATTATAACGATCTGCCCGGATGCACACTGATGAGATTTCCTAGCGTTCTGTCTAATCAGTGAAAGGTCTGGAACTCTCATTAACCGGGTACTTATTGTATAAAATGATTGTGTTACCATAAGACAAATAAACCGACACGACAGCCCATCTGATGCTGGATCACGCCTATCATCAGTATTTAATGATTATCTGCCAGATTGGCCCACCTAAATGTCTTTCACCGACTGGACAGGTTCACTCCTGTGTCGTACTTTCAGTAAAAGACCACCTTAGACGGAAATCTGCATGGCTCTCATATGATCTGAGCATAGTTGGAAGATCAAGGGCGCACGTGTAGGCTCCGTTATAACTAGTTGGCAGATCAAGGGCGCACGTGTAGGCTCCGTTATAACTCACAACTTAGTTCACCTTCAGCTGTTCATAGTTAGGTACCTACACGACATCATAACATCACATCTTGCATTCTAGCTAGTCAACAGTGTATTAAGTGTATCCTACAGCACATCCACAATTCACCAACTCTGCTATGAAATTAAATATGGCTAAAGAAGTTTATTTCTCTATATCAAATTGCAAGCATTTCACTCACTTGAGTACTTTTTTTACTAGGTTTTTTATAACAAATCTAGCTAACTAAGTAACAAAGCTAACTAGGTGGACAGACGATCTCATCAAAGTGGCCGGAAGAAACTGGATAGCCATGACACAAAACCGCCAAAAGTGGAGAGATTTGGAAGAGAGCTACACTAAACATTGGGTGGCCAAAGGTTGAAGAAGAGAACATTAACGAAACACAAAGTTTAAACTTTTCAAATCCACCTGCAAAAGAAACAGTTACCGTGGTCGTGGTCGCAAAATAACCAATCATAACAGATAAGGAATGGGAACCCGGCGCCACTATTAAAGCACCGCAGCAGTAGGGCAAGCTTGTTAAAGGTGGTAATGTTTGATCATTTACAATCTGATTTTTTATCCCTTGGTTATGGTGGTATAGTAGCCGAGCAAATATCGTGTAACGCTCAAAAAAACCCAGTCAGGGTTGTGTAGGCCGTGTCGACGGCGCGTTCGTGTTCCACGCGCGCCTCAAAGAGTTGTCAGCAAACAGGAGGGGTCTGCAAGGGCCGATGCCTGCCAGGGCTTCGGGACTGTTCGAAAGAGATACCGCGGCCCTGGAACATAAAGGGCAAAAGAAGGAACATGAGTGGTTTTTAGTCAGTAAAAGTCTGGCACTCCCTTCCGCTCCGCCCAGAGCGGGAGGAGTCATTTGATGATTTCCCCGACCCGAAAAAAAAAAAAAAAAAAGGGTTGTGTAGGTCGTATGGGCAGTTGCACCGTGTACGATACTGGAGTTCAGCTGTATCTAGTAAGACTGAGATGATGATGATTTAGAGGCCAGCCAATTGCCTTCAACTAGGCAAAGACCCACTTTATCAAGGCATAATAGTTCTATAGAAAACCCAATAACAATATGCCAGACCGTGGCTTCGAACCCAGAGCTGCATTCACAGCAGTCGCGCTTACAACCGATACACCAATTAGACAGTACTAATAAATCAATTCAATACAAATAATATTGCTACAGAAATCCCCCAACTTCACTATACCTTTATTAACTCAAGAAAAAACTTGTGAAACTATCTTCCACACTTGTCCCTAACTACCAATACATTTTGTCACAAATAGTACCAATTTACTGCTCCCCCCTATGTCTGCGAAGTTGGGCGCCACGTATGACTTGTGTGAGTTTTTACAACAACTCCCGAAAGGGCACGATAAGAGCCGACAATAGCCGAAGTGTTCACGTGACTGCGGGTGTTTGATTTGTCAAAATTGACAGTAATTAGAAAGTCGGTATTTAGAGTTATAGTACTACAGGGGTCGGTTTACCGGTTGGCCAAAATCGGGTCTAACGCTACTGTATTATCCTACTAATATTATAAATGCGAAACTTTATGTGGATGGATGGATGTTTGTTACTCTTTCACGCAAAAACTACTGAACGGATTTGGATGAAATTTAGCATACAGATAGCTTATAACCTGGATAATCCTGGTATTAAGGGCATTGCGAACTTCATGCGGGCGAAGCCGCGGGGATAAGCTAGTTTTGCAATATATTTCTCAATGTTGATCAACGTCACTCCTCCGTCAGTTTCATCCAAGCGCCAAGAGATTCTTGTGGCACCTTGCCGCGGTAACAGACGTCTCGTGGAGGGCGACTAAATAAGCGGTCAAACTGACTACCGGCCGTTACCGACCGGCAGATATCTCAGTACATCTGAGAAAGTAAAGTGTCCGGAGTCCAGTCCGGGAACTTTAAAAAACATTACACAAACGTCTGTAAAGAGAATAAAAATAGGTAAGTGACCGACACCGGTTACCTGAGCGTATTGTGAAAGAAACTTGGACTGAATAGCTTAAAAAATAGCTTGCTTAAGAAACACTCGAATAAAAGGGTGAAGCCACACGCAACGCAACCGCGCTTCATTTGTAACCGAGCGCCGTCAATGAGGCGCATTAGTGAGGAACACAGTATGTAATAAGTACAGAAGTTCAGCTTCACACGATTTGTGGCAACCACGTTGTAGGGGGCAGGTGGAAGCTACAGAACGCCACCTGTCGCGAGCCTCACATACTCATACTTATATTCACGCCTGTTATCCCCGAAGGGTTAGGCAGAGGTGTGCCTAATAGTACCCCCACATTTCGCCAGTTATGTTCAAGTCCGTGTTCCTTTGTAGTAAGGAAATAAGGGGCAAGCCTGTTGCGATGAGTTACAAACTCCTTTGGTTCAAGTAGAACAATATTATTAAAGAAAGTTGTAATTCGTAATTACTCAAGTTTCAGTAGAGTCTTCATTATTAAACACTATTTCGTTCAATTAGTAGCTTCTTTTATTTAACTATACAAATATATAAAATTGAAGTGTCCGTTTGTAATTTCAAAATAACAGTTTTTTTACTGAATGCATTTGAAATTATATATATAAGGTAGGTACCAGCATAAACGCATTTTTTTTAAATTTTGTCTGTGTTTGTTTGTTCCGATTAGTCTCCGAAACGGCTGGACTGATTATTGATGGCAGATAGCTAATCTTATAAGGCGTAACTTAGGCTACTTTTATTTTAGAAAAATAATTAGGGATCCGTACAAAAAATTAAAACCCTTGAAATCCGATTCAAATAGGGAAGTAATATATAGAAAAAGGAGGTCGTTGTGTTTCATCTATAATCTATACTATCACGTATAAACTAAACTGACAAATCTAATATTACCAATCTCTCGGACTCTTTCTTAAGGTGAATGCTCCAACCAGCCCGCGAAATTCAAAATTTCTTGCGTTTTTTGCAATTTGCAGGCCAGTGCTAGGTTGTATGTTGATTAAAATATTATTCGCGGCTGTAAGACGTATGTAGTTACAGAATTATAATCATCAAAATCACCAATACAACCCTCCAAGTTCATAAAGGCGTAGGAACAAGAAAAAGTCATTCCTACAGCTTTATGAACTTAGAGCGTTATATTGATGATTTTGATGATTATAATTCTGTAACTACATACGTCTTACAGCCGCGAATAATATTTTAATCAACATACAACCTAGCACTGGCCTGCAAATTGCAAAAAACCCAAGAAATTTTGAATTTCGCGGGCTGGGTGGAGCATTCCCCTTAACGTATTATTATCCCAATGGGATTGTATTACAAGCAAGCAGTTAACCGTGGGCCTTCTAAAGGATTTACTCTGTGCGTGTGCTGTGAACTAGTATCAATCATAATGTTACAAAGAGGTCGCATTAAGCTGCCATTACTAATATTGCGCGCTCAGCAGACGGGCGCTAGAGGACAGACGTTGAGTCGCTGCAGTTTTAGTTTGGTTTCAGAATACCGTGCCTCTTGCCGAAGTTACGTTATTTTCAGTTTCATTTCAGAAGTGAGTGAACATTAAGTTTAAGACCTATCTATCTTCCAGAACTAACGATGTAGTCTTTTTAAATGGCGGTGTTTTCTCGTTGTTAAAATTCTCTTGGAAATCTTAGCTTGATTCAACATTTAACAGGACACATCACACAAATGTACATCGTATTTGTGCAAAATTTAAACTGTTTTTCATTTATCACCGCACAGTCTAAACTTAGCACTAGGTAGATACTTTACATTCGGGAACAGTAGATGTCTCAAGTTGATAGCTTCAAAGTTTTGAAAGCCGTGTAGTCTTATCGCCCGTCTACCACAAAACTTCACAACCGCTGTGACAAACGATCAACTCAACATTTTTATCGCAAAACTTTACCGCGGTCAACATTAGGTATCCGTCCCACCGCGCGCGGGGAGCGACTAGCTATCCGCTAGCTGCCCCACTGCGCGACAACAGAGCGAATTGAACAGATAGAAACAAGATCTAGACTCTATAAACTATGGAACCAACGAGTACCGATAAGTTTAGTCGAAATAGTTTTGATCTCCGCTAATTACTAACAAGCATAAGTAGAAAACAAAAATAACTCAGAAGATGTAAAGGATAAGTACTTTAATAATTTAAATTTTGAAAATTATGCTCTTAAATAATGCCTCTTAAATGATGCCTAGTATGTATGGTTTTGGTCAGTCAGTGAATGAATAGGCTCCGACTGCATTTATTAAATTTGTCTCACTCAAGAAACGTACTAATTGTTGGCCCCGCGCGCCGCGCCAGTAAAAGAGATACATAGTTATTCTAATAGTTGAGTGCTAACTTTTCAGTAAAGCGTGCGCGCCCGGTCAGAATTCTGTCAAACATCACCATCTGCTTGCCCTTTCCCAACGATGTCAGGGTCGGCCTCCAGTCTAACTTGATGCAGCTGAAACCAGTATTTTACATGGAGCGACTGCCGATTTTCCCTCCACAACCCAGTCATCGGGTAATAGGATACACCTGGGAAGTAACTGGGTAGGTAACTCTGACAAACCAACAACTTGTTTTGAGTTGCTATCTCCATCGCTTCTGTAGACTGCATCAAGACCGAAAGGCCAGAGTAGTCACGCAGTTGGTGTCAGAGGACGGGCATCGTCGCCCAGAAACGCTTAGAAAACGCTTAGCATGACACGAGAACCGCACAGAAGTAAGAGCAATGGGGGACACCTCTCATATATACACCGTGTATAGCAGTGGAGTTCCCCAGGTAGAAGTAAACAGTCATACGTATGTACGTGTAGGTAGTTGCTTCTCGCTAGCCGCCGCTGGTGGGTCGCCTGCCTTCCACAGTTTTATGAAGTAAACTGTGGGTGTATCGATTGGTCGCCGGTCGCGGTCGGGTCGTGGTCGCGGCCCCGATTTGCATAGCTCGGTAACTTTTCAACTGAAAGCATTTTGGGTTAAGGAATTCATCTTGGCATTCTTTGTGTTGGACTTGACGCGGTTTAGTTTATAAGATCCATATCGATACTTTTTAGGGTGGAAAGAAAATATTCTGAGAACAGTGGTTTCTGTGCAACTCTATAGAAACTCTTCCGTTGATGCTCACATTGCTGCCTGCTCACCAGTCTCGTGGCTGCGGTCTGTCACTGCGACTGGGCGTCATCACCGCTGCGGTGTGCGGACACCTAGCGGACTGAAGAGCGGACCGGACAGCGGACTTTGCTCTTTTAAATTGATCCTGAGAATTCAAATAACATATCTAGTCTACATTTATTATAGAAAGAGGCTGACACACGGGTGTGAGTGACGCTACTAAGTCAAACTTATCCTATAACTCATCGCGCGTCGTGCCATATTTACGGGTGTAGGTATTGTCTCTCGCGCTCTCGCGTCTATCGTATTTCCGCCACGTATCCGAGCTGACTAATTGACCCGCTTACTGTTAACTCATAGACAACGCTGTTATAGTTTGTGTATACTAACACCACGCCACGCCACTAGGGCGCGCGCTGATTTAGATAGAGCATGTGTTACAAGTTGGCGGGTTGTTATTATGGTCGGCTTATTATATCGTCGGATGGCAAACAAGCTGTGAAGAGTAGCGATGACCCCGCGGTTACCGTTCCGACTTAGGCGCTGTCTCCACGAGCGAGAGAATCGCGACGATATTATCGTCCGTGCCACGTATTTCTATACACTCTCTTAGAGGCCGTCTCCACGAGCGAGAGAATCGCGGCGATATTATCCCATACAAATACGTAATATCGCTGCGATTCTCTCGCTCGTGGAGACGGCCTCTAATGCGCGATCAATCGAACACAAATTGGCTCATTGAGAAATTCCCGATGGAAAAACCCAATGACACTTAGCTAAATCTGGATATCGAAGCAAACGTCAAAAAACCGAGGTGCTCACGGTACAACAAAAAAAAACCCTCCGGAGCAACTGGACAGATTCGCAACTGGACAGAATGTGTACAGTCCATGACATAATTAAAGTGGATGAGTTGGGAATATGAACGTTGTGAAAAAGTGGTAAAGATAGGAAAGTGGACGACTTGCTCCAGAGGGCAAAGGCAGACTCTTTTCAAGCTTCGATTTGAACAACAAGGCCCATCAGATTAGCGTACCCTAGACATAATTAAATTAAGGTTTTTTTATTTAGTCTGAAATTGATAATTATATGCCATCAAATACTAATAAAATAAATTCTATACGTACGAACCTATTGTGTTTTGAAAAGGAAATATAATGTGTGGAAATATAAATATTTAAAATACATAATGCAATCTATTTATCTGCATAATGCAAACTCTGATAACAAAAAAATCATAGCTGACATTGAATGTCATCAATATCAAAAATCATTTTATTTTGTAGCGTTTGAACGTTTCGTGAATTAATCGGTAAAATGGATATTGCTGGTCCGAGTTGGACAAAATCAAAGCTAGTCTTTGTAGATAGTCAAAGAAAGAGAGGGAAGGACCCGCTCCATGGGAATGTTCTGTTACATGCTGGACATCGGTATAATTTCGCTAAGCGGAATAAATCGAATTGTACGAATTGGAGATGTAGCAACAAACGTGAGTGTAGTACGTCTATTACATTAAATACAGACAATGATATAATAAAAGAAGGCAATCACTCGTGTACTCCAAACTTTAAGCGAAACAGAAACGAGAAACTTTTAGATGAATGTAAAAAGGAAGTATGCCAATATATGGAGCCAATGCTAAGAATATTTGAAAAACATTTTTTTGAAAAAAATGATTCTGATTCATCAAAATCATCAAATCATACCATCTCTTAATACCAAAAAGGATACATTATACAGATATCGCAAAAAAATCCTTTGTGTGGAAGGTGCAAAAGCGATAAGATCGAAGATATTAAAATACCTGAATGTCTAGTCAAAGACTTCTTTTTATATGATGATGGTCGTGCAGAAAAATAATTGTGTTTGGCAGTCAAGCAGCAAGAGATTTAATTAAAAATACAGACACATTATGGGGACGGCACATTCAAAATTGCACCGAAACCGTTTTACCAACTTTTCTCGCTACATGTTGACATAAGCAAGGGTAGCGATTGTGTTAACTTTGTACCAGTACCTACTATTTATTCTTTTACCAAATAAGTCTCAGGAAACGTATACAAGAATGTTTAGAATTTTGAAAGAGCAATTGTCTGTTAATATCAAACAGTTCAAGTGCGATTATGAATCAGCTATTGCACAAGCATTAAAATGTATCCAGATGTTAATGTCAAAGGCTTCTTTTATCATTTTCTGCATGCGGTGTGGAAAAAATCTAAAGAATTGAAATTTTCATCTACTGTAAATGGTCGAAAATTGACACAATTGTGTACGCAATTAGCACTTTTGCCAAACATACTAATAAATGAGGGCTTTTTGGCAATAAATGAAATGGCTACAGATGATGAAGAATGTAAAGCCTTTTTCAATTATTTTACAAATTATTGGATGACGAAAATTACGACTGAACAGTTATCTTGTTATGGAGAAAAATTTAGGACTACTAACGCTATTGAAGGTTGGCACCGGCGAATCAATGCTAAAATACCAAAAAAACCATCCCTGTTTTTGTTTCTACATTTATTAAAAAAGGAATAGATAATTAGTGATACCAAAATACATAAAAGTTACTATCACTGTGAGGAAACAAAACGTCGGCCAAAGCAAATTTTGATCGATAATCAGATACAAAATATATTATCGGACTGCGTTAATGAAAAAATGTCAGTCATGACATGCTTAGAACGGCCACGGTCGTTAAAATTATCTCAATATTTGTTTTCTCCCCGTAACCAGAACTTACAAATTGAATATTTTGTTAAATATTACCTACTTTACTACCTTAAAACAAATTCTCAATACAACAGATTGTAAGACAGCTCTTATACTATTGTCGTGCCTTTGTGTTAAATAGACTTTCCTTGAATAAACACTTTTTAAATTTGATACCTATGTTTCATAGTATACAAACTATTTTTTTCATGACTGTACTCTGTCCAGTTGCTAATCTGTCCAGTTGCGAAACTGTCCAGCTGAGAATCTGTCCAGTTGCGAATCTATCCAGTTGCTCCGGAGGGAAAAAAATACTATCAAATAATCGGTCTTGGTCACCACTCAACCAGTAAGGGCGCCATGTGACATATTACCGGCATGTGGCAGATAAATGACATGTTTACTGACATGTAAGTTGGTGACATGTCAATACAGCTGCCACATCGATACGGAGGCACGGTACACAAAACATGCTACCTGGAACCATAGGGCCAGCTGTCCATTGTCTGTACTACACTCGATACCAAAAGTTGACAGTAGTCGCTATTTAGTTTGCAAAAATTAACATAAGTAAATGTGTCCTTATGGAAAAATTACTTTAACATTCACACATAAAGTTCAGGTTCCGCTACAACTTTAAATATTTTTCTGAATGTTGTGATATCAAGTTAATTGTGTAACGTTGGCTAGCCTGGAAAGGTATAATATCACACATACATATGTACATATCTACATAAAGTCACGCCTTTTTCCCGGGGTTTAGGCGAAAACCACAAAACGGGACCGTAACGCAACGTAACGCACGTTGCGAGTACTACGCACCTGACCTTTCTGAAGAACCTCACGAATTAGGTCAGTGTATGTCCTTCTAATAGGGCGTCTCCTGTCGGCGTTGCCACACACTTCATCTGCTTTGTAAATACCTTGTTAGTCGCCGTTCACTCATCCTCTCCACATGACCAAACCATGTAAGCATACTCTTTTCAATTTTTGTCACTACATCTTGTTTTAACTCGAAACTTTTTCGTATAACTTCATTCCTCAATTTATCATTCAGAGTTACACCACACAATATGCTTCACAAGGAACGCATTTCCACAGCATTAATTCTACTTTCATGCCTCGTTTGCCACACCCAACATTCTAATAATGATTCTACTGCTGAAACACTGGGCTCGTCTTTATGGATGGGCTGTAAGCCACCACGTGGCTCCAGTGCGGATTGGTGGATGTCTCATGTCTTCGAATGTTGGGGTCTAGCTAGGGTCTCTGCCTACTATTAAAGCAAGATTCTGTCACCTTTATTCCCAACTACTGATACACTTCGATAGTCAATGACATTAAACAGTGACATTCAACATTTAATAGTGTGTCAGTGTGGTCTGCTGCGAGTGATTTACTGCGGCGCGGCGGTGCGCGCACATGCGGGCGGATGTGCAGTTACTAGCGGGGTTTATGGCTGATCGTATAGTGGCAGAAGCTGCACTCAGGGGAATATTGTTGCGCAGATAACTACGTTTTGCAAAACACTGCGAGGTCTGTGAGTATTAGCTTCGCGAATTAGTTTCGCAAACATTCGTTGCGGGAATGGATAAAATAAGGAATGAGTACATAAGAGGAAGTCTGAAAGTGGCGCCGGTGACTGAAAAGTTGTGTGGTAATCGGTTGTTGTGGTATTATGGGCATGTGATGCGGAGGAATGAGGAAAATGTCGTGAGGAAAGTTTTGAGTATGAATGTTGATGGCTATAAGAGGAAGACCAAAGAAAAGAAACGATGGATGGACTGTGTGAAGGATGATATGGCTAGAAAGGAGGTGTCTGATGAGATGACGAGTAATAGAGAAGTATGGAAGAAGAAGACATGCTGCGCCGAGCGCAAACGAATTGGTACAAGGGCAAGAAGTTTCACGAATGAATGTTCGTCGCGTAACAAAAGCTCACGAAGCGAATCTGTTCTAAGATCTGCTCTCTATCGTAACTGATCTAAATAAATAATGATAATTGGCCATTACAACATCGCTTAGTATCACGTGAAAGCGGGTAGCGCGACAAAAGGATTTAATAAAAGAATTGTTTGGAGTTATTTTTCTATTAACTATTCTACCCTGTGACACGTTCTTTGGCGACAATTCACCATAGCCCCGTAGCCCCGTACCACAGGGTATTGGGTCAACAACGGATGGGATGCCGATAAAATGAGGATCACTGATATATGGGCCCGCGGAGTCGGCGGGACGCGGGGTGGCGGGACGATTGTAATCTGTACTCGTGTTTGTGTGTAATGTGAATGTCGAATGGGAGCTATTTGTTTGTGGTTATAAGAATTGATCGAATTTTTTTACGATAAAATAAATAAAATAACTACTGACATTTTTTTATTTTTTAAGGAAGTTGATTTAAAAAAAAAACCTTTAGGGCCGGTCTCCCTCGAAGCCGAGACGAGACGAGAAGAGAGATGTGTTTTAAATAGAATTTCGTTATGAACAGTTCTCGTCTCCGATTAGCTTTAGTGGAAACGGTTGAGCAGCGAGGAGAGGAGATATCCTGCAATTGTTGAGGCCGGCGGAGACGAGAGGAGACGGCAGCGGCGTGCGGCGAGTACATCTCCTCTCCGGTTTGCACATCTCCGCACAGGTGGAAATACTCTAGCTTTTACGCATCTCTTCTCTCCTATCCGCTCAGTGGAGTCTGGGCCGTATGTCAAAACCTACGCAAGATCTATACAAATAAATAGTCCGAAATACCTCGTCATACGTTTTTCAAGTTGAATAAGATCAATCGTTGATAAGCGTGCACTGTTTGACATCAAATACAAATATACCTAAAAATGTACTGTGTGAAGTATGATATGGCTAGAAGAGACTGTGGGGAGATGACTTCTGAGGTGACGAGTACTAACACACACCACGCTACGCCGACCCCAAATAAATTGCGATAAGGTCAGGAGGATGATGATCCCTTAAAATCTGGGGATTTTCCCCCTTTAAATGTCCTTTCATTACTAGCTGTTGCCCGCGACCTTGGTTCGCGTGCTATTATTATAAAAATATTATAATAATAGCTATATGCCTCTAATTAGCATAAGCAGACAGAAAGACAAAAAATGTTTATTTTTTGTTATACGGACCGTATATAATTTCATGTGCATTCAGTAAAAATCTGTTATTCTGAAATTACTACACTGGTTTTTACTTTGACAGCGCCTTTATGTCGTTGCCGTAAGAGTGATTTTCGTGACCGTACAATGTTTGACTCAGGAATATTTCACTCACTTTATTCAAAACAAACAACTCTACAATCCGTGCGATATGCCCCAAATATTCTCAAAATGGTAATAAAGGAAAGTTGTGTGCATTACATTGTTTGAAATCATGCTTCTGCCTACCCACATCTCCTTATACGTCATTATCTTAACCTTAACTCGATCATCGCTGACGGTTTATTAAAAACATCTGTGTTTTTGTAAATAAACTGGATTCCTTTCTGTATGTTTTCATACGCAATTGGCTCTTCATCAAAATAAATTAACGACAAAGTTGCACCAATGTTCTCATTGTTTCGGGGTTAATGTTCATTGTTAAAAACAATTCATTATGTTGTACGGTCAACTGCACGTCAAAATGTCGTGAAGAATGTTTACAGTATGAATGTGAATGCCTATAAGAGTAGAGAAATACCAAACAAACGATGGATGGTCTGTGTGAAGTATGATATGGCTAGAAAGCAGGTGACTGCTGAGATGACGAGTAATAGAGAAGTATGGAAGAAGAAGACGTGCTGCGCCGACCTCTAATAAATTGGGATAAGCGCAGGAGACTGATGATGATGATCAACTGCACGTCAGTTGTAAGACTTGCGATACAAAAACCGCTCTTAATAAAAGCGCTGTTGAAGTCAAATTGCTACCACAAACACGTGATTAAACGGTACTCGTAGCTGTCGTTTTATGTTTACTCTTTGATTTATTCTGAACACAAAAGAAACACTTTCCTTGTTATTCTTAAAAAATATTGAAGAGAATATGTTTTGAGATGAGTCGTCTGATTCGTCTTTGTTTTTTTAAGTTATAAGTTTCTAACTGTCGACCTGCATAAATTCCTGCAAGATAAGCTGTGACGATCATGCTTAAACACAACGAGTGCGATAAATCGCTCAGAATACTCGTTCCTTAATGCTGACACGTAAGCGAAAGAGGCGTATTTGTAGCGGCCAATCGGTGAAGAAACCACGGCTTTGAGTTCGCACGCTGCTTCATCGCGCCTATGATGCTGTACGTCAGCTTGATCATAACTATGACAATTTATCTAGTATTCTTCATTTAGTACCTTCAATAATCTGTACTATCATTCTTCCCCAGGTGGTGAGGACCCGACCGACCCCGGCGTCCGCTTCACCGCCGAGCCATCCGACGCCGTCATAGCACCCGGCGACGCCGCGCTACTGCCTTGCTCGGCGACCTCGCGACGTGCCATCCGCCTTGCGTGGAGGCACAGCGTCACTGGCGCGCCCAGTAGAGACCATGCCGTCACCGACACTGACAAGTACAGGTAGGTACACCTCGAGGTGTAACATGCGCCTCGCGTGGTTAATTGCAGCCTTACTCAGAAACGTGAGTACATGGGCAACTATAGACCTTCACAGTTATTATGTTTGTGGCTGGAATGAAGCTTCTTTTTTTAACCAAACAGGAGGAGGTTATCAATTTGCTGTTTTTTTAAGGTTCCGTACCCAAAGGGTAAAACCCTATTACTAAGCCTCCGCTGTCTGTCTGTCTCCAGGCTGTATCTCATAAACCGTGATAGCTAGAAAGCTGAAATTTTCACAAATGATGTATTTCGCTATAACAACAAATACTAAAAACTAAAAAAAAAAAATGTTAAGGGTATATAAACCCCATAAAATAAACGTGTATTTTTTTTGCTTCATATTAAAAACGGTAACAGCTAGACGCTTCAAATTTTCACAGAATATTTACTTGTATATTACCTTTCAAAATAAATAATTAAATAACAATAAAGTAAATATTAAAGGGGGGCTCCATACAACAGACATGATTCTTTTTGCCGTTTTTATAGATAATGGTACGGAACCCTTCGTGCGCGAGTCCGACTCGCACATGACCGGTTTTTTTTGTTTTACACTATTCAGTAGTGCCTGTAATTTGGTCTATTTAAAATAAATGCTTCTAGTTTGAGGGCAGACACGTTTCTTAACTTGTTGTTGTATACCTAGATGTCCCGAACTTATCTGTTCCTAACCATCCATGTATGTGTTTTCAGAAAGCAGCTGCCGAACGGTTCGCTGTCCATCGTAGAGATGTCGGCTTCGCTGGCGGGACAATACCAGTGCGTGGCCACTGTGGACGGTGTGGGGACCATCCTTTCAAGAGTTGCGACTGTGTTCCTAGCCGGTGAGTACATCATCACCTTACTCATCATCATTTCAGACCGGTATCACCCACTGCTGGGTATAGCTCCCCTTTAATTTGCTTCTTGGTTCTGTGCTTCTCTCATTTAAGTATTTTTCAAGACGACTTGCCTGCCTGCCTTTTCCCAACTATGTTAGGGTCAGGTACCAATCTGCTTAAAATCATAATATTTTACACTTAATTGATTTACTCGAAAGACTGTAGCTGAAATGCCTTGGCTAAAAGCAAGCCTTCAGTCGTAGTGGTCCCAAACTGTGCTGTGTCTGGTATTCCTAACCATATTAGCTTGAGTATTTCACGTGGAACTTCATAAAGAAAATCGCTGCTCCGATATAAAAATTGAAATCTTGGGTAACACACTAAACAAAGTGAAAATCTATTAGCAATAGCGATGATAATAAATTCAATAATGTTCTACGAGTAGATTGACATATGCTAACTAAAACTTACGTCAATCCTGTTCAAAGTCATTGTAGGAATACAAAACACTTCGAAACCATTTACCATTTATCTAGGCCCGACACTTTCACCTATATGACAGATCACAGCCTCGAACACGAGACATATTAGCTGTTGCCCCGACCCCCCGACCCCACCCCCGCGGTACGTCGCTCGAGATGTTCCCTCGATTAGATAAGGCTTCACAAAGGGCCGAGGTGAACCTCGTCCTCAACGGGCGGAAGTCTGGCAGTACGATTTGTTAGACGAATGGTGGAATTAAATTGTTTGTTCTGTAAATACGATATCCGAATCAGATTTATGCATCGTGTTTTAAACAAAAAGCTAAATGGTGTCGACATTTTTTTATAGGTCTAAAAGTTTTTTATAGTTTAGTCTAGAGGGAGACGAAATGACGGAACAAACTCAGGGTTCAAGGTCCTTTGGTGACTGTGCATCACTTTTGCAGATTAACAGAGTTTGGGAGTATGGAGAGTACTATGAGGTAAGGTTCAAAGTGATAATTATCCTCTAACAAATTTACTGTAACATCCACAGAGGTGCCCGAGATCAGTGGCGGCGGGCGCTCAGTGCTGGGCGCGGCGGGCGGCGCAGCGCTGCTGGCGTGCGGCGTGCGCGCGCCGCCGCGCCTGGCGCTGCGCCTGCACACGGCCGCCAGCGACCGGCGCGTGTACGGAGCTGCTAGGCTGCATAATGCACCGCCGCTGCTAAAACTTAATGTGAGTAGCTTCACAGTAAGAAAGAATATTGAATATTGATTGCTAGTACAAACTACCATACTATTGATGCCAACGGTGCTGAGCCGGTGACAATCAATGCTTGGTTGGCCCACAAGTTGTAGGTTGATCAGCGAACCATGGATAGGGCTATGGCTAGAGTATTTTGGAAGATCGAATCCGGTTTAAGGTTATCTTGCAGAGACTCAAAGTTGTCAACATAACCCCCAGAATTAGCGAGCTGAAGTAAGCCACAGAACCGTCCGTGACCGTTAGGACGTTTTTAATTAAAAATCGAGAATCAGCAAACGTAAAGTCGGGGTCCTCTGGGCCAATAATCTTCACAGAGTGTCTTGTTGCTGCTGAGTGGAAGTAGAGAGACATTACGTGCGATAAAAGATACCAATTCAGCAGTGGCGAAGCGACAGCATTCGTCAAAATTGTTCAGTTCAATTATTTGGCAACGGATGGGAATCGTGTGGTATGAAGGCAGCGCCTCTAGTGATGCTATCTGATGATACTCACAAATAAAATGTTCAATATTTCAGGTGACTTGGCTGAAGAACGGCTCCCCGCTGCGCATCGAGAGCGCGCGCATGTCGCTGACGCCGGGCGGCGCGCTGGAGATCGAGCCGCTGCGCGCGCACGACGCCGCGCACTACGCCTGCCGCGTCGCGCTCGCTCTACAACCACACGTCTACAAGTAAGTCTCGTATTCGGGTTTTCATTGCGGTCTCTCAAAAATAGTCTTACAATCATAACTGTGTTTGTTCGTTCCAGGACCAGCGAGGAGACCGAACTGCGAGTGACTGCAGAGACGCCCAACGTAGAGTCACCGCCGCGCTTCATAGCCACTCCACCACCCGTCACCGTCATGGAAGGTACGCTTACCGCAACTTACTACCTACTGCTTCGTTAGCGCGACTGCTGAGCATGAGGTCCTGGATTCGATTCCCAGGTCGGCAAAGTGCTATTGGGTTTTTCCATCAGGGACTCTCCATACTGCATCCATGGAGTCTGGATTAGTGCCCAATTGATGACAATTGGCTCGCCCCCTATAACATGGGACTTAAAAATAACTGACAATGATCACAATAAGGTTGATGTTCGGTTGTTGCCTAAGTCAAACAAGTCTGTCAAACAACAGTGATCTTTATTCTCATTAACATAGGGTTGTTGTTCCACTCAGCAGAACCTTATCATAATCTCTCATCACCTAGCAGTACTTACGTACCTGTGTGTTGTTTCCAGGCGCATCGGTGACGTTTGACTGCGCGGCCGTCGGCAACCCCAAGCCGGAGATGACGTGGCTCAACAACGGCGCTGCCATCGACCTTAGGTACTTACAATTTTATACATAACTAGCTTTTAACGGCGTCTTTGTGGCTTTGGAAGTTGGAAAATAGCACAAATACCATACATAGGTATTTATTTTTTTATTTTAGTACATGGAGGACTTACAGCGTATAAAAACAATCAAATAGGAAACCATAGTCACCAGAAAGCCAATTATAAATCCTCACAATCCTAAAAAAAATATGGTGTGATTACAAAAACAGAAAACACACCGCTATAATCAAAGAAAGAAAAATATAAATACTTGATTTGCAATTACATGACTAAAATAATAGAGAAAATAGTAAAATAAATAAAATAACCTACCGTTACTTGAAAAAGTTGAGGCTTAAGCACCCTCTGGCCGATTTCACACTAATTGTGAATGGATCTAAATCAAATTCCTTGCATGTCATTGAAATTTCTGCTTGCGCGCACAATATAACTGTTCTGCCTATAATTCGAAGATGTATGGGTGGATTAAAACGAAATGTTTTACTTGGCACATAAAAATAAAATTTTGGCAATATTTCATGGTTATCAATATTGTTATTGAGGATTTTGAGCAAGAATAAACAGTCAGCAATTTTACGTCGGTCTACCAGTGGTAGCAGATGATACTTCTTACAGAATCCAAGATAATCGGGTGACTGATGCGGAATCTTTTGATGAAAGCAAAGATATTTCATGAAACGTCTTTGAATGTTTTCAATGCGGTCAATGTATTTATGATAACGTGGATTCCATATCTGAGACGCATACTCTAGCTGACCTCTTACAAAAATGCAATACAATATTTTTAGTGTTTTAGCATCTGTAAAACAGAGAGACGTAGCCCAGGCACTTTTTTTAAATAATTGCATCAATGTGTGTGGCAAAAACTAGCTTACTGTCTTGATGGACGCCCAAGCCACGAATGCTGCACCTTGGCAAGATCTGGCCCGCCAGATATACTCTGGCAGGCCATATTAAAATCGCCTAAAACTAAAAACACATCTGAAGTTTTATTCAGAGCTGTATGGTTCAATATATGGTTCGGTATACTAGATATAATGTCAGATTAAATTAGGAAGCAAACCTCAACAGACGTGAAGGACGTGACGCGAATTCTAAACAAGATAAAATGAAATGAAAATAGCCTCCTTCATAATGAACGGTGTGGCTTTACAAAAGGTCGTTCGACTACCACACCATATTTAACGAAGGGGAAACTCGCAAAATGCATTTGATGATTTCTACGATCTCTCTAAAGCCTTTGATTACGTACACCATGATACGCTTTTGCGCAAATTATTTCATTAAAGGTGTTCAAAACGAAGCCCTAAATGTTCAAAATTCATACTTACAGAATAGATTAAAAAATGAGGACGGTTATGGCACAACATCTTTCGGGCTACCTGTTTAACAAGGTGTACTGCAAGGCTCAATGCTAGGTCCATTCCTTTGCTTGCTTAAAGGCGGGAGTAATGTTGTTTTTCTTTAAATAAGTACTAAATATTTAAATACTTCCAGTGACTTGGACTCCCGCTTCTACCTGGTGGGCTCGGGCTCCCTGCGCGTGCAGTCGGCGCGCGCCCTGGACGCCGGCGCGTACACCTGTCGCGCGCACAACAGGATCGACTCCGCTGACCACACCACGCAGCTGCACGTGCTGGTTAGTTCTTATCACCGTCATCATCAGTACAGCAGTTCAATGCTGGACTTAGGACTCTAAAAACACATGCCATTCAATTGGGTTTCACCCTGCGAAGATCGTCGCTTCACGAGCAAGTAGAGCTTGCAACGAGTGTGTAGTTCGGAAAGTCTGGGGTCTTGCTGGGCCATGAACGAGAGTAATGGGCGATTTCTCGCGTCCAGTCACTTGTTTGAATGCGTATGCTAGGTGCATACGCATTCAAACAAGTGCGAGTGTTCTACCCGCCAAGCGGCCGTCACAGTGAGTTTTTTCTTTAATAGGTTTTATCGCCTTGACAAACTAGCAGAGGGAAAGTAGCCGGTAGTATGCCGTACCCCCGTTGTTAGAAGGGGCCATTTCCACTGGTCCACCACCACCACTACTCTACATGCACTTTCCTCCCGCAGACCCCGCCCCGCGTGTCAGTCCCGGCGGGCGCGGTAGCGGCGCGTGCGCGCGGTGACGTCACGCTGCGCTGCGACGTGCGCGGCCGGCCGGCTCCTACTGTGGCGTGGCTGAAGGATGGCGACCCACTCACGCCCAACAACCATGATATCGCGCTCGTGGATGGGTATGTTACAAAATCTCCTCCCTGCAGACCCCGCCCGTGTCGCTCCCGCTGGCCGCGGTAGTTAATTCTGCTCCTGACACTGGCGGACCACAATTTTTTTATGGTCTTTTTTTGAATTATTTAAAAACGTCATGAATGTGCAGAAAATATGAATACAGGAATTAAATTATATAAAGAAAACCGAAAACTAAGACATATATTAAGTGGTCCTGTGCGAGGCCTAAAGGCACTATTCCCATGCGCAAGTGCCTCCAGTTGGTGCGCCTTTGAGCCGCGTGGCGTGTTGACATGTGGCGTGTTGACATGTGGCGTGTTGACATGTGGCGTGTTGACGTGTGGCGTGTTGACGTGTGGCGTGTTGCCGTGTGTGTGCCCGCAGCTCGTCGCTGCGCATCCAGGGCGTGCTGCGCGTGGACGGCGGCATGTTCCAGTGCGGCGCCGCCTCGCCCGCCGGCTCCGCGCTGGCCGCCGTGCGCCTCGTCGTGCTGCCGCCCGACGACGGTAACTATGCTAGCCTCACCACGTCTGAACATGGAACCACCGCAAGACTCTATAATACCTAGTATCACTTAAACTCACTCACTGAAAGGGCGAGCCTATTGTTATCAACCAGGCACAAATCCAAACACTCTTAAGAAATTCCTATTCCATTTTTTCAGATATTTTGATTTTAATTATGTTGTGATGTTTGTTTCTTATGATTTTAATTAATTTTGATTGATTTTATGGTTTTTAATTATTTTGTTTTATTATAATTTAATTTTGTTTTATTTTATTTTCATTTACTTATTTTTCGTTTCTCCCTAACCCCTCACCTTCCAGAGATGTCCAACATCACAATCGACTCCACACACGATATCCTCACGACCCTAATCTCAACGGAGCAGGACAGTACGCTCGACCCTACACCGGAAGACCCCGACTTCTTAGGCGAGACGTCATCGGCTTACACATCGGGTGCTGAGATGGAGTACGAGGAGTATGATGATTCTTTCCATGGAGGAGTGGAGCTGTCGGTGGAGGGCGCGCGCGGCAACGCGAGCGCGGTGTCGGCGCCGGGCGGGCTGCGCGCGCTGCTCGTCAAGCATCGCTTCGTCACGCTCAGCTGGGAGCCGCCGCGCAGCCGGGAGGAGCTCACGGGCTATGCTGTAGTCTATAAAGTGAAGGGGAGTGAGAGGTGACTGGCAAATTACGTTATCTATACACAAAAAATAACACAAAAGCGGAATTATATCTTAATTATTATTTTTTAACACCCTTGCTCGTAAAGCTCATGTAATTCCACCGGTTTTAAATATGTAAAGCGGGTCATAACAAACGCGTGTGTTACCAAGCAAATAGTTAAGTTATAGTCCATACAAATTCCATAACAGCATTATTTGCCATTTCAAATATAGTAATATGTCCTGCGGCGGCGCGCCCCCGCACGACTCCAGCTAGTGAGCAGCGCGCTGTTGCTATTCCGAACTAATCCTCGCGCCATTTTTCTCAAATTTTCTTTTCTTTGTACTTGTATTGTGAATATCTTTTTTTCTGTTTCCTCGCAAATGTGTTAAAAAACGTCGTACGATATACGTGCGTATTGGTTATAACATGCTCGGCTCAATTACGCCCTCGCCTTCGGCTCGGGCTGAAATTCCGCCTCGCATGTTATAACCATCATAACGCACTAATATCGTCATGTACTATTAAACTAAACATGGTATATTCATTTATTTGTTTTGGAAAAGTAACTTTAAACTCACTAACAAAGTTTAGTTTGTTTTACAAAGTTGCTATTTATCATGGCCTTTTTGTTTTAATAGTACATTACGATATCGTAATGTACTATTAAAACAAAAAGGCCAGTGCGTTAAGATGGTTATAACATGCGAGGCGGAATTTCAGCCCGAGCCGAAGGCGAGGGCGTAATTGAGCCGAGCATGTTATAACCAATACGCACGTATGTCGTACGACGTTTTTTAACACATTTGCAAGGAAACAGAAAATAAAAGATATTCACAATACAAGTACAAAGAAAAGAAAATTTGAGAAAAATGGCGCGAGGATTATTTTCTGCCGTGGCTGAGTGAAAATGTTGGCAAAGACGCTAGAGCATGCAGCCAAGTTATTAAATTACCGAATAAACTGTTTTTTATTTTATTTTAAATAAACTCAATCTGTGAATATACACTGTTGCTTTCCCGTCATTTTAACAGCGCGCTAGCGCTGCCTACTGACTGGCGCCGCGCGGCGATTAGTTCGAAATTTGAATAGCAACAGCGCGCTGCTCACTAGCTGGAGTCGTGCGGCGGCGATCAGTTCCATATTTGAAATGCCAAATAATACTGTTATGGAATTTGTATGGACTATAACTTAATTATTTGCTTTCATAACACACGCGTTTTTTATGACCCGCTTTACATATTTAAAACCGGTGGAATTACATCAGCTTTACGAGCAAGGGTGTTAAAAAATAATTTTAGGACGTGCGTCTATAAATTTGAAATTGGCATCACCTTTGCGTCGCTGCGAAAAAGACTCATACTCTGACCGATACTTATACATTATCCGTCACACCACGAGGATCGAATCCGTGCATTTTGTCCTTACCGTTTTGGCCAAACCGTGCCGTTGATTGCAACATGATTTGTTTTGCCTATAACACCAAAATTTCCCCCTCTCGTATCAGAGAGCGAGTGTCCCGCGGCGGGCCGACCCGACACGAAATGAATGTGGCGTCGCTACAACCGAACACGACGTACCAGTTCGCGGTCGTGGCTTACACTGAGCACGCCACGTCGCCGCCGTCTGATGTAAGTACAAAAGGAGAGACTTCAGTTTCTTTAGAGATACAAGAGAATCTTTGTATCTCTAAAGAAACGGAAGTCTTCCTCTATATTCATTATCATCCCCTTCACTCGCTCTTGTAGTTACTTACATGGACTTCATACCGCCTCATTGCATGCCAAGAAAACTTTCAACTTTTCAGTCCCTGGTGTGAGTCTTCGTTTACTCGACGCTGACAATTCTTTGACTTTTCGAGTGGTCAACTCATCTACAAAAAATAGTGGCGCTAAACATCTTTCTCACACGTGCGAATGTGCGGACAAGAGGGCAAGACATGTTTTTGTAATTGTTTCTTTTGTGGTGTTACTAAAGGGACAACGTCACAAACCGTCAAATTAATTAAAACATGTTCCATATCTCCACAGCCAATAGAAGTCCTAACATCAGAAGAGGAGGTGACGTACGGTCCTCCACTGAACCTGCGCGGTGACCCCCTGGGGGCACACACGCTGCGGCTCACGTGGGCCCCGCCCGCCACGCTGCCGCTGCCCACCAAGTACTCCGTGCACTACACTGAGGTAGGTTTAGTTCATATGAACCTGCGCGGTGACCCCCTGGGGGCACACACGCTGCGGCTCACGTGGGCCCCGCCCGCCACGCTGCCGCTGCCCACCAAGTACTCCGTGCACTACACTGAGGTAGGTTTAGTTCATATGAACCTGCGCGGTGACCCCCTGGGGGCACACACGCTGCGGCTCACGTGGGCCCCGCCCGCCACGCTGCCGCTGCCCACCAAGTACTCCGTGCACTACACTGAGGTAGGTTTAGTTCATATGAACCTGCGCGGTGACCCCCTGGGGGCACACGCGCTGCGGTTCACGTGATTCACATGTTATTGTGGGAAATGGAACACAAGTGGAAGTAAGAGAAATGGAACGTAAGTGAAAGAAAGGAAGGGAGTACGATGTATGAGGGAGAGAGCGATGGACGAGGGAAGGGAGACGACACCATGTGGTAAGGAAGGGGAGAGTATCGAAAAGACGTTGTGAAGTTTCTATAGAAAAATAAAAGTAATTCAAGACTGCAGTATTTTATGGCTTGAAATCTCCCCCTGTATCCCACATTATTAAAAAAAAACAGCTGCTTCTTGCAAAAGTGCAATACCTACACGGTCAAAATGTATCCATGGAACAGCTGTTTTTTTTAAAAACCGATGAAAAATTTCTATGTCGTGGGGCTGAGAATGATGTACTAAATGTGGTAACCGTTTTAGCTTCTATGCCTTCCACCCCGTATATGTTGTATTGTAAAAATAATTAACACTGGGAGGCGTCTGACAGTGTTGATTATATTTTTTTAATAATAATCCATACGGTTGGCGGTAATTTCTGCCAGACGCGTTTAGGTTAGACCAACTGTGACTAACGCTGGTCGGTCGGCAGGAGGAGAGCGGGCGCGAGCAGCTGGTGTGGGTGGAGGCGCCGGGCGCCACGCTGGCGGGGCTGCGCGCGGGCGCCGCGTACGGCGTGCGCGTGGCGGCGGCGGGCGGCGCGCCGGCCGGCCTGCGCCTGCGCACGCCCACGGACGCGCCCGCCATGCCGCCCAGCAACGTCACCGCGCTCGCCACCAGCGCTACGGTCAGACAAAACTGTTATTAAAGTTGGGGCGTACATAACGCCTTATTTTCCTTCAATACAAAATAATCTGCGATATTCGACCACCTCTTTCGTTTCTTTGCGGCAAATGCGATTGCTGAGCTTAGGATCTGGTATTCGTTCCTCAGTTTGGGCAGTAACATTGGATTATTCCATGCAGTAAACAAATAATTTTGGCAATTATTATAGTATTTCCTAAACTATTGTAGAAGGTTCACATCAAACAGCATAAACTCATTAGGGTCTGAAAAGTCCATGAAATTTCATCGAGGTTCAATTTTGGTCCATCCCTCTCTCGAAATCAACCGATAATGTTATTATTTGTGAAAAACACAACTTTGATCTTTAAAATACATAGATCTTCACAAAATCATGATAACGTGAATTATTCTATTCTTCAGGTTTAAAATTGTTAACGGGAAACAATTTGGTACTAAAAAGCTAAAAAAACCAGACGTATTACATAAACTTTACCAAAAGGCAGATTTTAACTTCTGTCTTCCCTGGGCTACAGTCGATCCTAGTCCGCTGGGAGGCGCCCGCATCCCGCACTCACCGCGGGCCCCTGACGGGCTACAAGGTGCGCTACCGCGCGGCGCCGGGCCCCTCGCCGGGCCCCCCCGCGCCGGGGCCCGCCCAAGCGAGGAGGAAGGCTGACTCGTTGACTACACCAGCTGATCAGAAGAGGGCGGAGTTAAGGGGGCTGGATACTGCTACTACTTATCAGGTAACACTGAGTGGTCTTTTTCTATTTATGGATAAAATTGTTTTTATTTTAAGCCCAGTACCGTGAACGCACGGTGCGTTGCGCTGGTTAGGGCCTCGCTTCTGATAACCAAACTTGTGGATCAGAGCAAACAATCTGATACATACATCTTTTGGTGTGGTTTACGTAGCCGAAGTGAACGTCTTTTCGTTTTAAGAAATAATCAGATTAAGTGGATTTCTTGACATCGAATCAAACAGTGAAGCCGCGCGAGTAAGGAAGATCCTATCCACCGATCAGGATCGTACCCTCGGGTCGCTGAAAAACCCAGACAATACCTACACTAAGTCGGACCACGAAACAAGTAAAATTCTTTTGGAAACCCACTTCCCAGACTGCAACCTCTCTGAGGACAAAACATGGGCAAGTGAGCCAATGCACACACCAAACGACCGGGACTGGTCCAGAGCCCGTACCATAGTAACTGAAGACAAAATAAAATGGGCAATCAAGACCTTCAAACCATACAAAGCCGCAGGCTTAGACAAAATTTTCCCAGCCCTGCTACAATGGGGTGTAGACGTCCTTACACCGTGGCTGGCTATCATCTATCAAGCCTGCCTGGCACACAACTATGTACCACTTGAATGGCGAGAGGTGAAAGTTATTTTCATCCCCAAACCAGGCAAACCAGACTACACACAACCCAAAGCTTACAGACCGATAAGCCTGACATCATTTCTCCTGAAAACCCTCGAGAGACTCTGTGACCGACACATCCGGGATGGACCTCTTCGGGAGCTACCACTAAACAAGAACCAACACGCCTACTCCACAGGAAAATCAACAGAATCCGCACTACACAGTGTGATCTCCAAGATCGAATGTGCAGTAGACCACAAGTGCTCCTCACTAGCTGTTTTTATTGACATAGAAGGGGCTTTTGACAAAACCATTTTCCATAGCATCAACGCAGCCCTCGAGAATCACGGTGTGGACTCGACCCTGCGAGGATGGATCACAAATATGCTAAGACTCAGGGCCATACAGGTTACGGTGAACGATACGACTAGAGCCATCGTGGCGAAAGGCTGCCCTCAAGGGGGCGTCCTCTCACCACTCCTATGGAACCTCGTGGTGGATAGCCTTATCAAACGTCTGAATGACAGAGGCTACTACACGGTGGGCTATGCAGATGACATAACCATAATAATAAATGGCACACATGAAAACACACTATGTAACCTTATGCGCCAAGCCTTGAAGGTGGTGGAAGACTGGTGCAAGGAGTACAAACTAGCAGTGAACCCCACCAAAACCGAACTCGTCCTTTTCACAAAGAAAAGGAAGTTGGCAAACCTACAATTGCCACGTTTCTTTGAGACCACCCTAAGCCTATCGACTGAAACCAAATACCTGGGTATTTATTTGGACAAACAGCTGAATTGGGCAAAACATACTGATTACATCACCACAAAAGCCAGCATAGCCCTATGGCAATGCAAAAGATTGCTTGGCAGAAATTGGGGCCTAAGCCCCAAAATCACCTACTGGCTATACACCACCGTCATCCGACCAATCATTACGTACGGCTCCATAGTTTGGTGGCCCAGGACCAATCTGAGCACAGCCCAGAAGGACCTCGAGAAGATACAAAGATTTGCCTGTGTAGCAATCACCGGCAGCATGAGAACATCACCCACTGCCGCGTTACAGGTAATGCTGGGGTTACCACCTCTACACCTCGTCGTAAGAGAGGAGGCGGCCCTAGCGACCTTCAGGCTCGAAGTATCCGGCACCCTAAGTAAGGACTCCAGAATCAAACATACGCGCATAAAAGATGACGCAATCAAACAACAGCCCATGATGGCATCACCCTGTGACAGAACCCTGAAGACCCACTGCTTCCAAAAGCACTACAATATAGAGCTCACAGCGGAGATGTGTGACTACTCAGGTCCAAAAGAGCTAAGGATCTACACTGATGGATCGAAAACCGACGATGGAACAGGTGTCGGAGTTTTCTCCGACGACCTAAACATCAAAATATCCAGACCCCTGGGAATGCTCAACTCTGTATATCAGGCAGAGTGCGTGGGCATTATCCAAGCGGCACACGCCATAGAGGCCAGGGAAGTTACGGATACTCACATCCGTATACTTTCCGACAGCGCCTCAGTTCTCCAATCCTTAAAGAGAAACCAGATCACGTCGAGACTAATACTAGAATGCCATAATGCCCTAGAACGAGTTACGGTACTAAACCGCAACACGGTGACACTACAATGGATCAAAGGACACAGTGGATCGCTTGGAAACGATGCAGCTGATGAACTCGCCAGAAGAGGATCCAGCACAAACGCTTTCGGACCCGTACCCATTGTCCCCATACCCTTCAAGCAGCTCAGAAGTTGGCTAAAGGATCACACTCAAACACAAGCGGAGAAGTGGTGGACCTCGACACCAGGGTGCAGGCAATCCAAGGAGGCTATGCCATCTCTGGACAAAAAGCTGACCAAGCGCCTTCTGCGCCTGGATAGAGATAGCCTGCGACTGGTGGCGGGGACCATCACTGGACACTGCTCACTAAACAAACATTTTCACACCCTAGGTATCACTGACAGTCCTCTGTGCAGGGCGTGCATGGAGGCGGAGGAAACGATAGCGCACGTACTCCTTGAGTGTACTGGCGTCACCCAGATACGCGAGGAGACTCTTGGAACGCCAAGATCTCTTGAGGATGCCCTGAGAAGACCGGGAAGTCTGATCTGCTTCTGGAGGGAAGTGGGCTGGTTGGAGTAACGGCCACCATGGCTCACGCACAATGGTCCACTTTAAGGACTAAGTGCGGAAACCAAAATCCCTAACATAGAACAACATAGTGGATTTCTTGCTAAGCCCAGCCAGTAGATAGGAATGATTTCTTTTCCCAATTACGTTGTATTCCTCTTTCAGTCTAACCAACAGAAAGTAGCTGGTCAGTATTCTACATGAAGCACCCAGATAGCCCATCTGATCTCTATACCCCAGTTCCTGGGCAACACGGACACTTGTTCTCAACACATGTATTGTCCCCAGATCCGCGTATGCGCCATCAACGCGAACGGCTCGGGCCCCTTCAGCGAGTGGGTCACCGCGTCCACTCAGAGGCAGGAGCTGGACGAGAGCCGCGTGCCGCCCGCGCCGCCGCCGCTCACCAGTACGTATCCACCAGCCTCATCATCCCTAGCCGCATAGTCGAACATTATTGGACATAGACCTTCTCCAAAGGGATCCGTCCAAACTTAAAAAGTCAAGTTTGTGGAAACCTGTAGACCTCCCAAAATCGGCGTGGTACACGTCGATACATGTTTTCTATTCTCTTAAAGCCCGCGCCGGTCGCGACTGGATCTCCGTATGGTGGGGGGAAGACGACGGCGGCGTCGTAGTGCGCGGCTACGTGCTGGGCTGGGGGCTGGGCGTGCCCGACGACGCCGCCAGGGAGCTGCCCGCGCACCTGCACTCGCACGTCATCCGCGGCCTGGGTGAGTGTGGAACATAAGTCATGTGGTACGAACATTATAGGCTGATACAACGGACCCTCCACGAAGCCGTCAACCGAGCATTCTGTACATCAAACTAAGTAACTCTACTCAAAAATTATCGCTGGTAAACAACTTTTTTTGTGGTAAACAATCACAGTTTACGGTAGGACTCAATGTAACGCACTCAAAACTTTGCGCTAATGGACAATAAGAACGTGTATTAAAAAAAAAAAAAACTTGTGAAGACATTGGAACTTCGACCTTCAATAACTCTGTACGGTCCAGAACAAAAATGATTGCAATGTCGGGGAGAACAAGTGCCTTTCGGCTTCGTTGAGCGTCTTTGTAGACATGACGCTCGTCCCCCACAGAGAGTAACGCGGAGTACGTGATCTCGCTGCGCGCGTCCAACTCGCGCGGGCTGGGCCCGGCCGTGTACGCCACGGTGCGCACGCGCACGGCGCCGGCCGGGGACGAGGACGAGGACGACGAGGACGACGAGCCGGACGACGAGGACGACGAGCCGCCGCCGCTCATACCGCCTGTGGGGGTCAAGGTTAGTCCACTTCACTATTCAATGTTTGTCATGTCTAATCAAAATGCCTATTTTTGACTGCTTCAATCTCCGGTACACGATTTGACTATTTTCAATATCGAAAACGGGCACTGTATCATCATGCTTATTCGGGGCCAATAGTTGTACTTAATGTGTGTGGCAAGTTCCTTTGTATTTGTGCGCAGGTCATAATGCTGAGCGGAACTACTGCTGTCGTGTACTGGACAGATCCCACGCTACCGAAAGGACAAGTGAGTAACATTTTAAAATGACATACATTTAATATGTAGCATATTGACTAGGTGCCGCAAAGATTTAAATTGTTAAATGTGTACTCGCCGTACTAAGGTCTCGCACACAAGTATCCACAGTGCTTTCAGCACGAGCGAATGAGACAATAATAACGATTTAAATCTATGAATTATCAACGGTCTTTGTAATTCGTGTGAAATTGATGCATAGTTTTAGATTTCCAAAATGTAACTGCAGTACAGACGTGCTGGGTACCTGGGACCCTCCCATGATCATCTAAAGGGCAAGATAGGGTGACAGTTATGTATGAATCTGTATGATTGCAGACGGCGACGGACGGTCGTCGCTACGTAGTCCGCTGGTCGTCGTCGGGCGGCCGGGTGCGCACGTTCAACGCGACGGATCTCAACTGCATGCTGGACGAGCTCAAGCCCTTCACGCAGTACGAGTTCGCCGTCAAGCTGATCAAAGGTAAGATATATAAGATGGAGGGATATCATCAGTGGTTAGTTTCGAAATATTCATTCGTTCATAAGCTATTAGGAGAGGTAGAAAATTTCCAAAAAACTTCAAAGTTCGATATCTTCAAAACAATGGGGTTGTTTTATTTTTTCCCCATTTAATACTAAATTATTAGCAGTAAACCAATTATGGACCTGCAGTAGGGCGTTATTTACGTCGTCAAGATTTGTAGCATGTCTGTTTATCCTACTACATATTAAAGAATTATCGTCAGAAATCAACACCATTTGCTGTTAGTTGTAAATAAATGGACTAGGTCAATAATGTATACTAAAAATAGGAAAGGACCCAATATTGGACCTTGTGGTACACCCACTTAAAATCACCTTTAAACCTATTGAATTGACACCATTGGTATCAATCCTGCTGCTGTATATCATTCAAATATGATTTCACTAAACTGTGCGCAAGTTTACCTAAACCGTAATGCTCATGTTCAAGAGCAGGGTTTTGTGATTTACGCAATCAAATGCTTTCGAATGGTCACAGAAGATTCCTAAGGCATCTTGTGCCTCTTCCCACGCACATATGAGTTTTAATAAAGTTACACCGGTCGTACAAAGTCCTTTGGTGAAACTATACTGTTGCTTGTGTAGGATTTTATTGGTGTTAAAATGGTTAAGCATTTGATTGAGCATTACTTTTTCAAACACCTTGCTGAAAACCCGGCAACATGGATACGGGCCTATAGTTATTGGTGTCTTTACTGTCTCTTGATTTAAAAAGCGGTATTATATAACTGTATTTTATTAGATCTGGGAAGACCCCTTGATCCACGCGCAAATTAAACATTGAGGCTAAATACGGTGTTATAGTCTCAATAATTGAGGTACAAGCTTTGATAGACATTCTCCATAGATCTTCGGTTAATTTGATCTTTATTTGCTTATAGTCCAAGATCCCAGGGCCACCAGACGTCACGTATTTTCTGACGAAGGAAATGTGGACGATTAAGTAGTGTTAGTATGTACTAAGAACGCATGCCTACCTGCTAGCTTGCTTAGCCGGCCAATTTTCAGGTATCAGGTAATCAAGGTACGTAAAAACATTACTTACCTCACGTAAATTCTCAAAGCTGATTTTTACGTATATTCTAGGCAATATCCTTAAAAATAAGTCGCCAATACTCCCAGACACTTTCCGTCGGCCGTATTGCTTTGCAGACGCTTTAAAGCTCCCAAAATAATGACTTAACTTCACGTAAATTCTGATGCTCCATTTTTATATATGTCCACCAGACAACTATTTTAAAACCTTTTACAAGAAGACAGACCGATCCAAGGGGCCAATCATCCCCTAATTCAATTTTAATGCCTCTATGGATAGGAGCGCGAGGGCATTATCTACGCGCATGAGACTGAGTGAGTCATGTATTAGGATATATTGACCTCTCTCTCTAACTCTCATACAGTTTACTCATATCTATTAATTATTAATATTAAAAAAAAAACAGCTAAAAATTAAAAAATCCGGTAAATAATTAAAAATTAACTTGTAAAAAAATGCTCATTTCACTACAATAAGGTGGCAAGGTGCAGGAAGTACGTATTCAGAGAGATCTGTTTGGGCGAATGCTTGGTATATCGATTGATCACAAAGTGGATATGTCAAAAATCTTATCATACCCCCATAACTCCAATCCTTCCGAGCATGAGGAAGCTGATACAAAGATCGTGTACCATGTATGCAACATCGATGCCCAGGCTAATTTTGTGATACGATGCTCAGATACTGATATAGCAGTCATAATGCTGGGAAATACGCATCATTTGAAAAATGGTGATTCCCACGTTTGGATTTTGACCGGCACTGGTAACAAGCAGAGGTATGTCGACTTGAATACTACTTATCTGCAAACAATTCGGACCGTCGTTGTGTCGAAGTTTACCAGCATTCCATGCTATCGATTTTAATCCAGCATTTTTCAAAAAGGGCAAACAAAGGCCGTTTAATATTTTGAAGAAAAATGAAGAATACCAACAAGCATTTCACCGTTTTGGTTCCTTGAATTTTGTTGGTGATGTAGATGAAGAAGAACGTGTATTCAACATAATACAAAAAATTATCTGTGATGTATTCAACGTTCCTGGAATAATTGATGTAGATGCTGCCAGACTCCAACTGTTTATTAAAAATTATATGGTTTCTGACATTAATGAAGAATTCAATCGGAAAAATTTGAAAACCTTCGATGCTAGCAACTTACCACCTTGCAAAAGTGAGCTTTGGCAACAGTTCCGACGGGCTAACTATATTGCTAGTCTTTGGAACAATGCAACTATGAAGATCATAAATATTTTCAAAAACGAAAATAATGGCTGGACATTAAAAGATGGTACATATGATTTTCATTGGTTCGATGGAGATCAATTACCGGGTTTTGTCAGTGAGTCGCTGGAAGAACAATCAGGTAATTTATTATCGTTTCTCATATATTTTGTGTTTCTTTAGTTTTTTTAGATCTTCATTGTTTGAATTGTTTTTTACAGTGGAAGGAAATGAGGATAATGCTGATGATAACAATGACGATTTAGATATTCAATATCAAGATTGGCTGGATGATGAATTATCTAATTTCAATGACGATGATAATGAAAATTAGAGGAACTACTCAGAAATGTTGAAAGCTTAATATTTTTCTATTTTGTATTTTTTTTATGATTAACTCCCAATAAATAAATAATTTAAAAAAATGTTGTGTTTTTGACATTTCGTAAAAAAAATTGAAGTTTTTTCGTTTTTTTACAAGTTAATTTTTAATTATTTACCGGACTTTTTAATTTTTAGCTGATTTTTTTTTAATATTAATAATTAATTGATATGAGTAAACTGTATGAGAGTGAGAGAGAGAAGTCAATATATCCTAATACATGACTCACTCAGTCTCATGCGCGTAGATAATGCCCTCGCGCTCCTATCCATAGAGGCATTAAAATTGAATTAGGGGATGATTGGCCCCTTGGATCGGTCTGTCTTCTTGTAAAAGGTTTTAAAATAGTTGTCTGGTGGACATATATAAAAATGGAGCATCAGAATTTACGTGAAGTTAAGTCATTATTTTGGGAGCTTTAAAGCGTCTGCAAAGCAATACGGCCGACGGAAAGTGTCTGGGAGTATTGGCGACTTATTTTTAAGGATATTGCCTAGAATATACGTAAAAATCAGCTTTGAGAATTTACGTGAGGTAAGTAATGTTTTTACGTACCTTGATTACCTGATACCTGAAAATTGGCCGGCTAAGCAAGCTAGCAGGTAGGCATGCGTTCTTAGTACATACTAACACTACTTAATCGTCCACATTTCCATCGTCAGAAAATACGTGACGTCTGGTGGCCCTGGGATCTTACTCTATTAAAAGCTTTTGTGACTGCTATGGGGTCTATATGCTGTAATTTAAATGCATTCGGACAGGCTGAAATGTTCGCTTTCAATAAATCAATAGAAAGCGCGGGTGAGGAATTTAAGGTATCTGTAGTAACCGTCATCACCGGTCTGTGTCTCAGTGTGTAAAGGTTTTAAACTTCCACAAGGCCCGTGGATCATGTTAGATTTTACTATTTCGTTAAGGTTTCGGTCACATTCGGGGTCAGGTATTTCTGCACAAATAACATAATCAATCATGTCAGGAGAAATATGATTTATTAGCCACAGGAGGATATGTATGTCGGGTTGTCAGGATTTATTCCGTTAGGCACGTACATCATGTGGGCAGACGATGGGTTTCGTGCAATGAAAATACACTACATACTTGAAATTACAACTTAACACAATAACACTGGGCACAATGAATCGGGGTACAGTTCCAAGACGTCGTAACGCCGCTGCGATGAGCCCTTCCATGGCGTTCTTGCCTTGAGTTGAAAACATCAGGGCTCTGTAAAAGTACGCAAAGGTGGGCGCGTGATGTCACCACTGGCGTTCTCGCCCGTCATCCCAATTATTTCTAGGCGAGACCGCTTATCTTTATACAGACCACTTAAATCAAACGATTCTCAAATCGCCACCATAATTTGATTTTTTCCAAACCACATGGTAAAAAATAGAAGTATACTGTATCACTTTTTTTGAACTTCAAAAATGACGGAGTTCCATACTAACTTTCATCCCCTATTTTACTCCCTTAAAGAATGTTTTTTTTTAAAACCCTCGTTTTAACCCCTTAGGGGATAAATTTCCAAAAATCCCTTCTTATAATAGTGCACACTTACGTCATTTAAGGAACGTTTGTTCAAAATTTCATGCTTTTAGACCTAACGGTTTCAGCTGTACGTAGATCGATCAGTCAGCCGATCAGTTTCTTACTTTGATAGAAGATATACATAATTATGTGTTTCTTATGTCTTTGAATATTTCTATAGTATGCGGCCTTTGGAAGACATACCAGGCGTCAAAGGCAACTTGCAGAGATCAAGATTCAAACTGAACGCCATCAACACTTGTAAATGGCGTTCAAGAGTTTATATGTAGTGATCGCGTTTGCTTTCATTGTGAAAACCTTTTTTATACCAACCAGGGTGTAACATAATAAACGCAATATCTCTTGTGCTATCTCAGACCATGAAACTGAACCACTTTTGTTCTATCACATCACATTTGGAAATTCATGACTTCTTATTTATTTTTACCATACATGATGATCAGCTGATCGCGTCAGTTACTATAGAAAGTATAGTTCATCCAAGTTCTTTTTGCGCATTTTAAGAACTCTTAGAACAAAAGGTGTTCACTTTCATGGTTTGAGGGAGCACGCGGGAGGGCTGGCGTTTATTATGTTACACCGTGTAGGTATAGGCAATTAAATGATTGTGTTTGTGTTGTCGCTCCTCCCCCAGGCGGGCGGTCATCGGCGTGGTCGCTGCTGGTGTCCAACAGCACGCTGGAGGCGCCGCCCGCCAGCGCGCCGCGCGACCTGCGCACCGGCCCGCCCGCCGCGCGCGCCGCCGACCTCAGCTGGCAGCCGCCCGCCAAGCCCAACGGGCTCATTACTGGTAGGTACCTTAATAACGGAAATGGATTCAAAAACTTTTCTCGTTTTCGAGGTCAACTATTTTAAAACCATTGTAAGTTAGTTCAGGCCACCTATCTACCTAGCTAGCTACAATATGATGAGTCCCCAGGCTACGTGATCATGTACGCGATGGCCCGCTCGGGCGCCAGCGGCGAGGAGTGGACGGCCGTGGCGGCGCTGGGCGAGCGCACGCGCGCGCGCGTGGAGCGCCTGCGCCCGCGCACCGCGTACTTGTTCAAGGTGCAGGCGCGCAACAGCAAGGGGCTCGGGCCCTTCGGCCCGCCCGTCACCTACACTACCGCTATGGGTGAGTGCATACGTCTGTCTTCTTCGTGTCCATGATAATGAGTGGCCACAGCGAGCACGTTGGTGGTGATTGCACATGGAGCAGGTCAGGAAGAGGTCCATGGTTTGCGATGAGACTGCACAGTCACACCCTTCTGCATCGGAATCTCCTCACCGGACCTAGTTGTGACCGCAACGGCCCGACTGGCTTCGCAGTCGGTTTAGAGTGTTCCAGGTGGGCCATGGCTGTTTGCCCGCTGGGAACTTTTACTGTATACATTACTGGTTCTTCTCTATAGGAAACGACTAACCCGAACCGTGCACCTATTTTTCGACGTTTTATTAATGTGAATAAAATATTAATCACATAATTTTAGCTAATGCTCAATGCTGATGAAAGGTTCTGGTGAAAATGACGAATGTGTGACGAATGTGAATGTTGACGACACGGTTGACGCAGTGGCTAAGCGATTGACTGCTGCGCTGCGGATCGCGAGTTCGATTCCCGCACGGAACAAATATTTGTTGTTGTTCCGGGTCTTATAGTTTGTATAAGTGAGTCTAAATGTTTGTAAACGCACGTACAGGAGAAATTCCTAGTGTGAGGGAAATTGAAAAAAAAAACAAAAAAATATCAATACAGTTTACAACAATTTTAAGTCATTGGTGAACATATTAAACTTAATTATAATTTACTTGCCAATTCATGTATAAAGATTATAAACAACAGAGGCCCCATGTGCGAGCCCTGTGGTACTCCTGGCGGTATAACGTTAGCTTGGGTTTAAAACTTTGATAAACTACCATTTGTGTCTGATTTTTCCAATAGAACTCACACCAATGCTATATTAAACATGATAAATGTCACACGTTATCGGACATACCGATTTTCTCGCAATTTTCTTACGTGGTGTTCAGGCGTGGTATGATATAACTCGAGTTCCCCAGAGTCAGGCGAAGGCGGGGGCCTCGCCAGCGCCACGTCCGCGTGGCTGTGGGCGAGCGCGGGCGGCGCGTGCGCAGTGCTGGCGCTGGCGGCCGCGCTCGCCTTGTCGCTGTGCTGTCGCCGCTCCACGCCGCCGCTGTCGCCTGACACCAGGTGAAGGATCCTGCATGCTGCCCAGGAGTACATCGTAACGGGCAAACTACTCATTGCTGTCCAGAACACCAATCTATACAGACTGATTTCGTTCTGCTAAGTGGTTACAAAAATATCAAGAAGACTGTCACTCGACTTACCACGACTAAATCCAAACTGATATTGTGCTAGAACATACTCGTAGTACTCGCTAGTGATTATATTGTTTTAACACTTAAGTTGCCTACTATATTTGTGGGAAAAAAAACTCGTAACGCGCTAGTGTAACCAGGATTAGTTCAGTACCTTTTCCTAATTTTCTAAGATGTTTGTTTCTCTTCCAGCACATACCAGAAGTCGTCAGCTTCGGCCGGCATCAAGCCGCCAGACCTGTGGATCCACCACGACCAGATGGAGCTCAAGCACATGGACAAGTCGCTGCACAGCTCCGCTAGTAAGAGTACGCTCTATCGTTATATGTCCATACTGTCCAGAGATCGGCTCAAGCCGATTCTGCGTCTAATAAACGTGGGCACTTCTTTAAGGGTATAATATGATGATGATGATGATATAATAGGCCAATTGACTGATATGTGAGTTCCGACTGACCTTCTCCTATTATCTCCCCAGTATCGGCAGGCAGCGTGGATGGCGGGGCGCTGATGTCGTCCACCCTGACGCTGGGCCGCGCGCCGGTCGCGGAGTACGAGCCTGCGCGCCACGTGCCGCCGCCGCCCAGCGACCGCGACCGGCGGCACCACGTGCCTACGTATGTCGGTAAGTGGCGATCGTGTTAGTACGAGCCCGCGCGCGACCGGCGGCACCACGTGCCTACGTATGTCGGTAAGTGGCGATCGTGTTAGTACGAGCCCGCGCGCGACCGGCGGCACCACGTGCCTACGTATGTCGGTAAGTGGCGATCGTGTTAGTACGAGCCCGCGCGCGACCGGCGGCACCACGTGCCTACGTATGTCGGTAAGTGGCGATCGTGTTAGTACGAGCCCGCGCGCGACCGGCGGCACCACGTGCCTACGTATGTCGGTAAGTGGCGATCGTGTTAGTACGAGCCCGCGCGCGACCGGCGGCACCACGTGCCTACGTATGTCGGTAAGTGGCGATCGTGTTAGTACGAGCCCGCGCGCGACCGGCGGCACCACGTGCCTACGTATGTCGGTAAGTGGCGATCGTGTTAGTACGAGCCCGCGCGCGACCGGCGGCACCACGTGCCTACGTATGTCGGTAAGTGGCGATCGTGTTAGTACGAGCCCGCGCGCGACCGGCGGCACCACGTGCCTACGTATGTCGGTAAGTGGCGATCGTGTTAGTACGAGCCCGCGCGCGACCGGCGGCACCACGTGCCTACGTATGTCGGTAAGTGGCGATCGTGTTAGTACGAGCCCGCGCGCGACCGGCGGCACCACGTGCCTACGTATGTCGGTAAGTGGCGATCGTGTTAGTACGAGCCCGCGCGCGACCGGCGGCACCACGTGCCTACGTATGTCGGTAAGTGGCGATCGTGTTAGTACGAGCCCGCGCGCGACCGGCGGCACCACGTGCCTACGTATGTCGGTAAGTGGCGATCGTGTTAGTACGAAAAATACAGCACATTGTCACGGAAGTAATTGTAGTGCGTAAATCTAATGCGTGTCCGTGCTTTTTTTTCTGTTTATCATTTGCATTATCATATTATAATCATCATTATTTTGTGTACCATTGGCTTCTTGCTATATTGATTTAAAATATTATTTGAACACTTGATTAAGTTGATTCGGTAAGATCATTAGTCACAATGGTCCTGTATTTATTGTCACCGCCAAAATCTATACAAATAAATAAAATTTAAGTGTCTGATTGTTATTTCAAAATAACAGCTGTTTACTGAATGCAAATGAAAGTATATAACACGGTACTTATAAAAAAACTTTTTTTTAAGTTTTTGTCTTTCTGTCTGTTCCGAGTTCCGGCCAAACTCCGAAACGGCTGGACCAATTTTGCCGGTCAGATAGCTGATGTTATAAGGAGTAACTATGGCTAGTTTTATTTTAGAGAAAAGACGAGGGTTCCGTATAAAAAAAATCTACTAATCCTTGAAATTGTTGACAAAATCCGATTCAAATAGTGAAGTATAGTACATTACGATATTAGTGCGTTAAGATGGTTATAACATGCGAGGCGGAATTTCAGCCCGAGCCGAAGGCGAGGCCGTAATTGAGCCGAGCATGTTATAACCAATACGCACGTATATCGTACGACGTTTTTTAACACATTTGCGAGGAAACAGAAAAAAAAAGATATTCACAATACAAGTACAAAGAAAAGAAAATTTGAGAAAAATGGCGTGAGGATTATTTTCTGCCTTGGCTGCGTGAAAATGTTGGCAAAGACGCTAGAGCATGCAGCCAAGTTATTAAATTACCGAATAAACTGTTTTATTTTTATTTTTTAACACCCTTGCTCGTAAAGCTGATGTAATTCCACCGGTTTTAAATATGTAAAGCGGGTCATAACAAACGCGTGTGTTACCAAGCAAATAGTTAAGTTATAGTCCATACAAATTCCATAACAGTATTATTTGCCATTTCAAATATGGAACTGATCGCCGCCGCACGACTCCAGCTAGTGAGCAGCGCGCTGTTGCTATTCAAATTTCGAACTAATCGCCGCGCGGCGCCAGTCAGTAGGCAGCGCTAGCGCGCTGTTAAAATGGCGGGAAAGCAACAGTGTGCATTCACAGATTCACACCACAGCGCGCTGCTCACTAGCTGGAGTCGTGCGGCGGCGATCAGTTCCATATTTGAAATGGCAAATAACACTGTTATGGAATTTGTATGGACTATAACTTAACTATTTGCTTGGTACCACACGCGTTTGTTATGACCCGCTTTACATATTTAAAACCGGTGGAATTACATCAGCTTTACGAGCAAGGGTGTTAAAAATATATTTACAATAATGAGAAGGTCGCGGGCAACAGTCAACTATATGTCACGTCACCCATGAATTCTCAAATAATAAAAAATTAATAATTAAAATTAAATTGAAAGAAAACCGACCTTAGTGCTTAGACAAGCTTTAATTCGTGGTCTCTATACTCCTTTATGACCTTACCAAATAAACTTAAAGTTGTTTAATGATATTTTAGCGTGTGGCGAAAATGGGAACTAACTAACAAGCAACACCACAGGGCTTTGCTTGTTAGTTAGTCCCATTGACACGGGTCAATGACGTTAGAGCGGCCAGAGATCCTTGTAGCCCTGCACCTAGCCCTAGCCCGTCCCTTATGATTTGCGCTTACACTCGGTTCCTCCCGCCGCGCCAGAGTCGCGCTCGGTGTCGGCGGCCAGCGACGACACGTGCGCGCTGCGGGCGTCGCCGGCTGAGCTGTGCCGCCGCGCAGACCGCTGTGACGTCTGCGACTACATGCCCAAACGTGAGACAACCCCTTTTTTGTTTTGTTCCGCTTGTTTTTGTAGCAGATGGCGGTTGATCGATTGTAAACTATTAAGATAATATTATTGATAGATAAACGGTAAATACAATCTGGCGGGTTATTCCACTAATGGGGGACAAAAATACCCCAAATAAAATAGGGCATGAGCGGATATGTGTTTTCGCGAATCCTCCCTAAGGCTGGGGGGGGGAACGGAAATTAAGTTTCTTAACTTTCGAACTTAGAGGTGATTCTCGGGAAAACAGGAGGGAATCGGCTGCAATAGCCCAATTTGCTGTACCTAATGTATAAACCGTCAGTGATATGAACCGTGACTGTCAACGGTCAACCGCTATCTGGTGGCACCTAAACACCCTATCCTTTTATGTTGATAAATTCTTAATACGAAATGATGAAAGTGATCGCTCTTTTCGTCAAATATTTGTGAATTGACATGAAATTGCTCTTGTATTGTTATGTATGTACGTAACAGTCATGTTGTGTGGCAGCGATGACGGGCATGGGCGTGGGCGTGGGCGTGGGCGGCGTGGGCTGCGCCAACACGTGCGAGCGCCGCGCGCATGCGCGCATGCCGCACCCCGACCAGGTACGAGTACGTACTCCCGCTTGTATTATTTATTACCTATGTTCACGATTGTTCCCCAATGTATAAAGCCGGCGCAGCATAATATGTCTTCTTCCATACATTCCTTATAATTCTTCGTCTCTGAAGTGACGCCCTTTCTACATGTATCAGTTTCACGCAGTCCACACATTTCTCGATCATTATGTTGTATAGCAAGTGTTGGAAGAGCCATGGGAACGTCCATAAATCATATTTTTGGTATTCACCTATTCGTATGGCTACCCACCACATTCATACTCAAAACTTCCTCATGTTCCTCATTTATGGCTTTAAAAACCAATTAGATGAATTCAACGGGTTATTTTGAAACATTTACCCATCATAATCATTGACAGCCTTTTTTCTGCCACTCTTCTGTAGACCTCCTCCCTTTTGTGCATCCTGGTACGTGCGAGTCTCATCCAGGGTGTTCCGTTACTGTTCCCAAATGGTCCCCTACCTTCTGCATGTGGTGGGATAAGTTTATGTATTCCCCTGTTTATTAGTAGTGTGGTACGCTAAAGTGTGTCGGTCCGTGGTGCGCAGAGTACGCCGCTGCTGGCGGGCGTGGCGCCGCTGGGCTCGCCGCAGTCGTCGCTGGCGTCGCTGGCGCCGCTGCACCCGCCGCCCGCACCGTGTACGTAACTCTTCATATTACATACAGCTATACTACAATCCTTTAACAACATTTTAAACTACGCAATACGCATGAGAGAGAGAATTCCTTCTTGCCAATATGTTAAACACATAACAATTAACAATTTTGTACACAAGATTTTGATCAGGGATTTACTCATGTTCTAGTTTGTAAAGCTTTTGTGTGCATTTGACGTTATTGGATCAATAAACATATTATTAAGCTTTGATGACACGACGTCGTGTTGTGATTTTTACGATGCTTATCGTAAATTTTTAAAACACGATATCGCATTGATACACGACGTTGCAACGTGCCGCGAATTATGATGTATCGTATAGATGTGTTTTGGTCCTTGTGGGTTCGAAATAAAGGCGTTGTCAAAGTCAAACTGTTTGTACAGTTCTTCCATCCCATCTACCTACCTCTCCACATGTTACATGTTCTGTCCGGCAGGTGGGTCGGGCTCGTGTCCGCTGGGCGCGGCGTGCGGCGCCGGTCCCGGTGTGGGCCCTGCGCTGGGCCCCGGCGTGGGCCCAGGCGGCCCCGTGGTGGGCCCGGGCGGCGACATCTACGCGTCGGCCGCGCGGGAGCGGGGGCACTACGTGGCGTATGAGCCGCTGGGGCACTACACACAGTGAGTCATTACTTCAATATCCATTTACTGACCTTTCAACTGATAAACTTTCTCCACGGGACCAATATCTAAATCGTGAAAAGAAAAGTTTGGTCCAAATAATATGTTCATCTGAGCTCCACCAAAACCACAGCCCGCTGCTGTTCCATCAAGGTAGCCCCACGTAAGGAGACTGGAGCTACATCATCCAACTTTGAACCGTCTACCGTATTGTACGAGGACAGTCCCAGAAGTACCCGGTCTAACTAAGAAAACAGAAAAATATAAATATTGTACTTCTATTTATTTTCTCGTAGTCAAGGGTAAAAAGTAGACTACACAACTCGTGAAAAAGAAAACATCTCGGTTCTTGTGTCCCTCGCTCCGCTCAGGATTCTACTCTAGAATCCCTTGCTGCTCGGGATCTCGCTAGGCTCTAATTAAATTGTCTTTTTTTCCACTTGTTTTATAACTACTATCTCGTATTGCCCGTAGCCGTGACTCGCTGAGCAGCGAGGCGCTGGCGGGAGTGGCGGGAGGGTCGCTGCAGCGTCGCGCGGCGCCGGGTGCGCTGCACAGCTTCGCGCTCAGTGACAACGCGAGTGACCACTCCACACCCACGCATTCACACTCTAGAGGTAAGTACATCATTGAGAACAAAATGATTTATTTAACAATAACGCAAAGTGCAACAGCGCACTTTTTTACAAGATATTTTTCTTTTATTCAAGCGGACGTATCACACTAGACTCTTGTTACCAAGATCGGCTTGTTACCAAGTAGTAAATTACTTGAATTGAACGATTAGGCATTTTACAAACGGCGTCGTCTGTTTTCAAACGCTCGCTGTTCTAAAGGCAAATCATATGATTCTGATCGTATTCATTCGCATATAAAACTTAGAGTACACGATGTTTGGTCAAATCGTAAGAACTGTGCGAAGTAGGTGCTGGTCGCATCTCGCCAGTTACAACACTGCCTCGTGCCTACTCAGCCTAGCCTCTTCCCAACTTTACTGGGGCTGGCTTCCAGTCTTACCGTATGGAACTAAATACCATTACGTAACATGAAGCGACTACCTGTACAGCGTGTATCAGAAAGGTGTGGTTATATATCAGGGTGTGATTCAGACTGTTCGGTCTAAGCAACCGAACACTAGCTAGCACAGTAGTTTACAACAATTGTACTTGTATCTAAGTGACAATTTTATGAATACTTTACTACATCAGGGCATTACCAGACATCAAACGAACCGAGTGCATTCATAACATTTAACATAATATTTTACTTTAAAACATTTTACAATACACTAGAAAAGCCTTTATGCCTTTAATATCCGGCTCGAAGGACCAAAAATGTACGGGTAAGGTACATTTAAATGATAGATTGATAAAATGATTGAACTTGTGTATAGAAAGAACACCCAATATCTGATCGACTCGCGGCGAATGAGTCTTTTGTTGTTAGCCTAAACGGTGCTGTGCGACTACTGATCGTTGGCTTTAAATTGTATATTTTATTCATTCGCTGCACGTCGATGTCAGCATAAATTTGATACGTATGATATTGTACGGGTTTGTTCGTACAAACTCTTTAACACCAAATCCAAACAGTGCTTTAATGTTACCTACGACCTTGCACCCCGCACACAGACCAACAAACTGAACAACATTCTCCTGGGGACCAACGTCGAAATCGTAAAGAAAACAGCTGTAGAATCTCCAGGACTCATGACTAGATATCACGATACCACTTGCGCACTGCTGGCATGGATGAAGAATGCGATGCACATGTTCCATAGCTGAACTTATCGTTGTTGAAGTTCTAACACATCACTTATGTCAAAAGTAGCAACTTTACAGGAGAGTGGATTTTTTTAAATAATACCTTTTGTAGGTACAATACCACTTTATAATTTGTGTTCACTTCAAATAAGATAGAGACGTTGCTTGTTCCTGTAATTGGCTGAAACAACGCGTCTTCCGATTCTAGCAAACGGCATCAAAAATCAAAATGTCACGCCGCCAAAACTTGACTTACGTGGTGTGAGAACTTCCACGACGTTATGTACATTCATCTTATAAACTCTTTATAATATTTTATCCCCTTCCGTTGTAGGTAGTGTGAGAGAGACGTCGCCTTACAAGAAGAGCGCGAGCTCGTCGCCCGGCCACATACCCAACAGGTTGCAGCTAGGTGAGACTGGTGTTATTCTATTGCGTTACTATGATATTTTGACACAGAAGCTGAAACGAGCACGCGGTTATTTTCGATACAGTGGTTTTAAAATACTTATCGTCGTTACCAATTTAATTGTACAATACCAAGAAAATAATTCGTTTAAAAAAAGTTTTTACAGTTAAAATTCCATGAATGAATTTGTAATACAAAATTTCTTCTTTACCAATTTCGGGTTTTAGCCGAATATAAGCCGACATAAAACGACGTCTTGTGATCTAGACCAGACTTTTGTATATAACCGAAGAAAGCGTAAATTTCGCAACTGAAAAATGCGACTCACATAATTACGCTCGTTTGCTCTCACTTTTATGCCGAAAGTCGGCTCCACTTTCGATCGAGCTGAAATATCGTTATCTTGTTCCCAGGCGGCGTGGTGTCCCACTGCGCGGAGGAGCTGGAGCCTCTCACTCCCTCCCGCAGCACGGAGCGGCTGCACCGTGAGATGCAGAACCTGGAGGGGCTGATGAAGGATCTGTCCGCCATCACGCAGCAGCAGTTCCACTGCTGACGCGAGTGCACCTGTCTACCGGGGTCAGATCCCGACTATATGCAGGTGCTGGGACCTGGGGCTTGTACCTGCAAGTTTTGAAGACTAGAGCACCTGGCCAGTGAGGACTCGTTTTACTAAAGGGATCTTAGAATCACAATCCTTGCCAATGATGAGTAGCCTTTTGCATGACGGTTCTAAGGACCCAGGGGGTTGGGAACTTGTCCTGGCCTGCCTTCGGGTATTAAGGTGTGGAATCTTTGGTGATGTCGGTATTAAGGACTTGTGAACGGCGTCGTGTACCTAAGTGACTTTCGCCGACCTGCTGCATCGCTGGGGGTCTGAGTGAGAGCTGTTATCCTGAGGCTCGAACCGAGTGGTGTATTGTTTCATAGCAACGTATGACTGATGCAACGACATGACGCATTAACTTAACGTACAGTCAGGGAAACGAATGATTTAGTGTTAAATTATCTTTGTTCAAAATCACAACCAGTTATTTAATAATGAATTTTGTGAAATGGCTATACTGTGTCAAATGAAGTGTTGTGTTAGTCTGTTTAAGACTTCATTTCCTTGACTGTCCGATAAAGCTCCTGACTCAACTAAGCGTCATAGTGGTCTGTATGGGGCCGACTTTACATAATATTGAGTATTTCAACAAAGTCTTTAAAGTTATCAGTGTCATCCAAATTATAGCGGAACCAAAGTCGTACTTTGAGTAAAAACTTACTGAACAATGCTGTTAATGAAATAAACGATTGTGTCGAAAATGAATTGATTGGACGTAAGCAAAGACTTTTATAATAATAAGAAGTGATACAGAAAATAAATGTTGTATTTTATGTTCATTGCTGGCATTTAAAGAAGATTGGGAGCGTTGATGTAGTAACTTGGTAATGTGACGAACAAAATGTTGTTTTGTACAAAAAGAAATGAAATGAATATGTACTAAAATGTCAAATGTAAGCTCGATTTCACTAAATAAATTGACACCTACATTAATTCCTAGTTGCACTGTTGGAAATTCTACTTTCTGCGCTGAATGGAGCGTTGAAATTCCAACAGCGGGCTTTCATTCAGGAATTGTCTAGTACGTATGTGAAAAAGCAGCTTTAGATTTCTTGTTACTTTGCGTTTTTATAAACTTTATGAAATTATATAGAGAGTACTTACAACGCAACGACTTCGGAATGAATTTTGAAGTTTTTTTCTTGTAAAAATTTAAAAGAAAATGTATTATAGACACGTCATGTGACATTGTAGCAGCTTTATTATTTTAGATGATTTTTATTTTTGTAGGTTTTGAAGAAAATACACAAATATACTTTATTTAAAGAAATATGTAAGTAATTATACATTTTTATTAATTTAGTAAATTTTTGTATTTAAGAAAACTTATAACTGCGTCCCCGTGCCATGTTAATTTTAGTTAACAAATAAGCTTAATTTTTAAGCTTAAAACTAATAATTTTGACACGAATTCGTCAGCACTGCCTTTCTTGTAACTTTATAGATTTTTCTAACATAATAAACTAATTAATATGAATTACGATTTATGACAAATTCAATGTCATTACTCATTATACTCTTATACAGAGTGGTTTTGAGGGTGAACTATCAAAGTAAAATTCAAAAAACCATTCTGTATGGTTTAATCATATTTTTTTTGTTTTATTTGTCATAAAAATCTAGATAACTTTATAATATTATGTACATTGTGATCTTATAATGTATTAGTTATATTATGTACATAAACTTAGCTTTAGTTTAGCGAATACCTTCTTCGTTAAGTATAGACTTTTCTAATTATTTTGACTGACGTTTATTGCTAAAGGCTGTCGTTCACTGCAGCGTAACATCACTATTTTTTGGTCCGTTAAATAGATTGACATAGCGAGTGAAAATAAAGAGACAATATCTGAAAAAATTGTTCCGCGTAGATGTTTATTACTATTATTCAGGTGACATGGAGTTCCTTGTTGAAACATTGCCGCGAGATGGCGCTAAGAGTTTAGTATTGTCGCCAATTGGTTGCTTTTTATTTCTTTGACAAGAGAAATATAATGAGTGCTCTCTCGCGGTGGAGCTTCTTGCAAACAGCCCCGTGGAGAGAGCACATAGGTGGGTACGTCATAATACAGAGTGCATATTACATCATAACTGAAATGGGATATGAAACAATGAAATAATTGCACTTGTGTGTACACAGTACAAGGTGTTTTTGTAGAAATTGGTACAGTAAATCGCACGCCAATAGCAACACTTGAACTATGAACCCGCCTGGACTGACATATAATACTAATTATATAAAAGTGATGTCAAAGACAAATTGCTACCACGGACGTACGTTGGTGGTAGAGAAGTTGGGGATTTCCGACTATATTTTAAAGAAAACACTACACTACGTGTTAATGTTATTATTACTCTGCAGTCAAGTGACTATTTACAAATGGTCACATTCTACTCGTGATGAGACATTAGATTGACGAGTCTCTTGTTTAGGAACAATCTCAATCAAATCACTTCCCAGTGAACCTCGCTCAAGACAACTATATCGCTTAACACTCGGCCTACTACGCTCAAATACTTACTATCTACTAGTAACTAGCTATACTTGAATTCAGCATCTTTGCTATTCAACATTCTACTTTAGTTCAAGGCGTAAAACTAGATTTTTGAGTGACCATTTTGTAAGTATTCTATTACAACCACACCTTTTGTAAATTCTGGTTGCAATGGAATTTTAATTCTGTTTTTTTTATGAAATAGGGTTTATATGTCCAATACATATTAGTAATCTCAGATTCTGAATTCAAATGTAGTAACTTGCTACACTTGAAATCAAAATGTTTCATACTTCTATTCTAATGCCATTCGACTTCGAGCTTTACCTTTATGGGGCAAAGTTTATTTTCGTGTAATCATTTTTAACAAAAGAGTCCTTAGATTTTTGGGTGCAACGGAATTTGAAATCTCCCTCGTATAACTTAGATTCCGAATTCAAGTACAGCCTCGGCTACTGACGTAGCCTAAGACCGCCGAAGGTATATAATTTATTACGTACGACTATGTAATAGGCTCGCTGTATATGTTATGTAAAGAGCTAGTCAGTAACGATATGTGTAAGTATTGTAAGTAGATAGCAGTCGTGGCGGGAGATGATGCCATCAATGTACGTGTGCTGTCTCAATATATGTATGTACCTACTCAATTATCAGTAATCTCTAGTTCCGCAAAAATAAGGTAACTGTTGGCTAGCTGCCAGCACCGAGTTTGTCAATATCACAGTGTACTTTATTCCCCTTACAGTATGTTTGTTTTTTTCCTTACTGCTGTCAAGGTAAAATATCAGCGAAAGGACTGTAGTAAATCAGCAAGTGATGTCAACATTTTGTCTCATTTAATAACAATGTTATGACTACACTCGTGTTCTTACGAGTTTCGTGAAAGTGCTGGTATTGTCCGACTTATTTGTGAAATATCGGAAATATTGCATAAGTACGACATGAAACTTCGACTTATGGTGTAGTCCTAGCATACGCTTATAAATATATTTTTATTTGTTCGACAAAAATGATCAAATTTGAATATAGTACTTCGTCAATTTAGAAACAATCAAAATGTTTTAATAATGACTATTATATATATTGGTGGTATTTTTTATATTGGTGACGTCATCATCTCAGCTAAAAAATCTTGTAAAACAAAATGTTTGTTCATAATTCGGTCGTCGTATAGAATAACTTTGTACCCCTTTACTAAGCTCTTGCGTACTTTAAGTAAATTATTGTAAAAATCTTTTGATACTACTCTAAGTATATAATATTTGTAAATTTGACATATTTCGTACACGACACATCTTTTGATAATATTGGGCTGTTGTCACACCGGCATGACGTGTGATAGCTGTCAGTTTAGTCACGTCGCGTCAGTGTGTCGAGAGCTTAGCACTCACGTTTGTTCAGCATCGTCAACTTGATGTAACATGTGACATCGGAGCAATAGAAAATATTGTCTTATACTTTTGTGAAATAGTTTGGCGACATTACGAAAGAAGTTCTAGATTTCGCGGAATTAATATTTGAAAGCTATTCGGATATTGTTTTGACAGTAAGGAAAAACATAACATTACATCGACCGTGTAATCCCCACAATAAGGGTTAATGCACATAACTGTCGTGAAAATAACTGCGTAAACAGTTTAAAGATTGAGCCGTTTTTAACTGGTTTTATCTTATTTTTATTAACAAGTCTTTTTCAAAACTTGTATAATCACACTCTTGTATATATAGCTTGCTAGTAAAAACGTATATTTAGAAAATAAATTGATTGGCGGTTTTTCTATTGATCCGAAGTCACAACAAGAAATTTTGTAAAAAAATGTAATTTGCTCGTATCGTGGCGTAAACTTTTTCTTACAATTCACATTTTCTTATAATTATATACCTATGATACATAGCCCTGTACCGATTGTAAGTATGTTATATACATAATATAATTTCCCATAGGGCCTTGCTTAGAGTCTCATAAGTCCTGTATTGTGGGATTTAGAACTCTATGTCTAATCAGATAGGGTGTATATTAGTTTTGTGTGGTGGTGAAGTTTTGGCCCTAACACTAAGGAATTGCACTCGAATTGATTACGTAGACTTGGGTTGTGGTCACAGTGACAGCGGGGAGCGGGGATGATAGTTTACACGAAGATTTTAGTAAAAATACTGCATACAATTAAGGCGCAAAGAATTGTTTCTAAAATTATATATATAATATTTAAGTCCGTTTTATTTTACAATGACTGATGTACAATCAAAGGCAAACATAATTACTACCGAGTTCACTGACGGTCTGCCACTTTTCAACCTTATGCCCTAAGTAATAAGGTTGAAAAGCGGTCGACCGTCAGTGAACTCGTTAGTACATACTTCGCTATTGAAAGCGCTATTGAAGGTGTGTAAATATTTTTGTCTTTGACTGTACAAAGAAAACATTGAATGAAAAATTCTCATTAAAAATAAAACCTGCATCCCGTTGTCTATGAGCGCGCCGAACTTCCTGAGTAGTCATATTATAATGTACCTCCGAACTATTAACACTTCCGCCAATATCAACATGTGTGCACCAAACATTGGAACCAACACCACCAACATTGGTAGTAGGAATAAAACAATGTTGGTGCAAAGAGATTGTTGACAACGTTTCATCTGCCTAGCCTTTTTTCCAACTATGTTGATCTTGGCTTCCAGTCTTACCGGATGCAGTTGAATACCAGTATGTTACATGGAGCGACTGCCTATCTGACGTCCACAAACCAGTAACTGGGTAATAAGATACCACTCGGTAAGACTCGTACCTCTTGGTAAGAAATAGGTGACACTGTTTGTCCAACACCAGCCTATTAAACAATATATGTCCAACGTTGGTTCCAAGGTTTTGTTGTATGTATAGTACTATCATTATTATAGGAATTTAAGTGAAACTAGTTAGACTGATTTTTTATTTGTTTAAGAGATATTTGTTGTGTGCGGGCGTTGTTAACGATAGTTCACTTGGTTCAGTTAAAATGCTCAATTTTACTAACATTATGGGAGGCTGAGCCGAAACCGTCAGCTATCTTTAACAAAAAGTTGTTCCAAGTGTGTAAATTCATTGCTTTGTGAGTAACGAATTAATGTTAAAACACTCCTTCTGTACTTGTACTATACGTAATCCTACGAGTACCAGAACATTCAGTGCGCAAAATTATTTTAATAAATAATGACTTTTGCCACGATACAATAAAGTGCAATTCAGGCCGCACAGCGCTGATTACCTACAGTTATATTCGCCTACAAGTTACCTCTCTTTGTATCGCGTAACTCGTATACCTTCTGACTACGTTAGGGTTGTGTTCCACCAAGAAGCTCCGCGTACGTGACGTCACGCACGCCGAGTTTCATGTCTAAACTGCGGAGTGCGCCCGGCCTGGTTTAACCTAAAAACATGTTGCTAGAACAATGTTGTGCAACTTAATACCCTATGAATATGAGATTTGGAACACTCCCCGCGAGTTTCGTCAGCTTAGTTCCCACCTGCAAGAGACTGGATTTTATTTTATACAAAAATTTTGTAAAAAATCTACATGTATGTACTACGAATTATAGGAAAACGGAGCCAATGAGCTCCAGCACCCGCTTGTCACTTCGAGGTTACAAAAGGTCAGCTTTGTCGAGCGTCGTGTGATCGTGTCCGCCACACAACTGTGTGGCTGTCTTTCTAACATTCGACTATGGAAAAGTTTTCATATACAGTCGGTCACCAAGATAAGTATCCACCCTACCAAGTAATACTTTATACGTATCACGTCCACGACTGTACATTGACCTAAAACTGCTCAACAAAGCCGTCGTTTTTCCAAAACTCGCGGTGCTATAAGTTATGAACGGGTACTGTAATGTGTAGTACGTAGATGTGTGTTTATATACTTATGTATATTATGTACTAGTGTAAGACTCAACTGATGAATGTACTTGACTATCGTTATGTATCGAGTGCGACTATTCTGTAAAATTACTATATACTTATATTATTTATTGAGCGCAGTCGTTTTATTTGAACCCTACAAGTACCCTGCACTGCACACTGCACACTGTACACTGCATACTGCACACTGCACACTGTACACTGCACACTGTACACTGCACACTGCTAGACAAATGCAGCTTCTTCTTCTTAGCGTGTCGATGGCAAAGTTTGATTAAATATATTTGGCCCAGAATTCAGCTATGCGAACTCCGCTCGCTGATCCAGTCATAAGATCTAGAAATAAAAAAATGGCCGTCTCGGAGCGCCCGGCAGATGTGAAACATCTATGTTAATTTTAGAATTCTTAAAAAACCTATCTAAAGTGTACAGTGCAAGCACAGCACAGTTTTTTATCACTATGTCAGCATTTTACCTGCGCCCGGCCGGCTAATTTAGTACACGAATAGCATTCATACCGCGTGCACTCGTCTATCATGCAATCATACTTTTATCAATAAATATCAATCAATCAGTGTATCAATCAGCATCAACTCAAGGTGTAAGGTACCTAACCATATGTAGGGTTCTTTCCCACTTTTGTTGTGAATGTTGTGAGCACAATGAAACACACGATTTTCGAGATTCAAAATGGAACATTTATTGTCAAAATCCTAGCTCCTATATTACAAGTGGAATTTGGATGTAGTAGCTAGTGGACTTTTACTTAAAATTCGATCAGCCAATCAGAAGAGGGTTCCTGGTCTCCATAATTATCCATCTGGTCGGCGCGGGTGTTAGGAGTGCGCCGACTATAAATACTTGCAGGTTGGCGTGTGGCGCGTGTTTACACAGGTCCCACATCACTCCCCTCTAAGTGAAACGTACAACAGGTCTCACAACTCTGCCGGACCTGGTAGTGTGGGGTTGAGTGGCTGTTGTTGCGGTAGCACGGTGAATATGATGATCAACTTCTTCAGCCGGTTCACAGTAGATGTAGGCTGGTTTGAGTCTGTCTAGTGATATCACAGATGTGCGTAGCGGTAACTTGATCTTGTAAAACTTGTCGTAGCGTTTGATGACTTCATATGGTCCCTCGTACGGCGGTGTCAGCGGCGAGCGCACGGTGTCGTTCCGCACAAAGACATGTGTGCACGTTGCGAGGTCCTTAGGCATGAATGACTCAACTTGACTGTTGTTCGAGCGTGGCGTAGTTCTAATTGATGCCATAGTTTCCATCAGGCGTCGTACGTAGTCGCTATCGTTGACATTTGTTTTTGATGACACGATAAAGTCTGACGGCAGGCGAAGTGTTGTTCCGTATGTCAGCATTGCCGCGCTTAGATGATTGTCGCTGCGTAATGCTGTGCGCAGTCCTAATAGGACAGTCGGCAGCTGTTCTGTCCACTGACTGGTAGTACCGCGAGCCATCAATGCTGCCTTCAACGATCGGTGCCATCTCTCGATCTGGCCGTTCGACTGCGGATGATATGCCGTTGTGCGTATTCGTTGTATACCAAATTTCTTCATCAGTGAACGGAAGAGCAAGGATTCAAATTGACGACCTTGATCAGTTGATATCCTCAGTGGGCAGCCAAATCTTGTAATCCAAGTCTCGTATAGGGCCTTCGCGACTTTCTCAGCGGTGATCTCGTGTACGGGCACGGCTTCCGGCCACTTAGTGCAACGATCGATGATGGTCACGCAGTAACGACAATCATTTGATATCTGTAGTGGGCCGATTATGTCGATATGTATGTGTTCGAAGCGTGCCGACGGTGGGAACTCGCTCAGGGGTGTTGCTACGTGGCGATGTACCTTCGCTCGCTGGCAATTGATGCACGCTCTCGTCCAGTTGCTGACATCTTTATTCATGCTTGGCCAGAAGAACTTGGAACTCGTCTGTTTTCGGGTTGTTCTGACGCCGGGATGACATAAATCATGTTGTGCTTTGTATGCATCAAAACGATATGTGCTCGGTAAGTAAGGCCGAGGCGTCCCAGTTGTCATCTCGCAGGTGATTGGTCGGCTTAACCCCGGCATCGTGACGTCAGTGAACTTTAAGTTGGGTTGGCTCTTCAGTTGTTTTAATACAGGGTCGCTTGCTTGTTCGATCGCTAATTTATCGTAGTCGATCATTGTTGGACATTGGATATCTTCCACCCGGGACAGGGCGTCGGCTACTGTGTTTTCTTCTCCTTGCACGTACTTAATATTTGTGCAGAACTGGCTGATAAAATGCAACTGCCGCTCACGACGTGGTGTGTCGCTGCTACTCGCTGTTCCGCAATACCGAAATGTCGGCGCCTGTGTCCACAAGGAAACGTTCTCTGGTGTCCCGGTCGAAAACACAAAGGCGGTTGGTGGTACACGGGACACCGACGTCCGCCCCCGTCGATGTCCCGTGTACCACCAACCGCCACTTTTGTTGTGAATGTTGTGAGCACAATGAAACACACGATTTTCGAGATTCAAAATGGAACATTTATTGTCAAAATCCTAGCTCCTATATTACAAGTGGAATTTGGATGTAGTAGCTAGTGGACTTTTACTTAAAATTCGATCAGCCAATCAGAAGAGGGTTCCTGGTCTCCATAATTATCCATCTGGTCGGCGCGGGTGTTAGGAGTGCGCCGACTATAAATACTTGCAGGTTGGCGTGTGGCGCGTGTTTACACAGGTCCCACACATACATAAAGAAATATGGAGTAAAATAAAGAATAAATATTATATGAGTATGAGTAGCGTGGAATTTTCGAAAACGGAATAATTATGTAGATCAACAATCGTTCCAAAACAAACTTTATTCTAATGGGAAAAGGTTGATTCTACGTGGCATAGAAGAGGCGTCACGCCATAACAGCGTCATACCGACTTCCGTCACGGCATACCGAGTAGGTTTTCCTGCCTAGGCGTGCATAAAATTATGTAGATGTTTCACATCAAAAACTTTGGTTTTGACTTCCATAGACTAATTTTACTATTATAAATGCGAAAGTTTGGATGGATGTTTGTTACTCAATCACGCCAAAACGGCTGAACGGATCTAGATGAAATTTGGAACAGATATAGATTATTTTATTTTATTTTTTTACATTTTAGGAAAGCTTACAGACTAATAACATTTTAATAACAAAAATATATAACTAAATTGCTAATTACAAGCATCCACAAATAAATACAAAAAAAAAATGTTGCACTCCGGGAGTGTCTACTCTCCATCCGTCTTACGATCAGGTCACGTGTCCTGACGCGAGTGTCCTGACGCGAGTTTAAGATTTTATACCCATTACAGAACAATTTTTTTAAAGTGCTCAACGCCGCTAAAGAAGTTTTCACTTCAAAAACATTAGTTCCTTATAATAAAGCAATTTAACACTACATGATACATGTATTGTCATATTAATAGATTAATTAAAAAGTTGGTTAATTTTATTTACTTGTTAAAATCAACGGCTCAAGTGCAGGCAGGAGAATCCTTTCCAAAAAATGATTTTGCTAAGAGTTTTCTCACTGTGCTTACGTTGGTGCAGAAAGTACGCATTACGCCTATTTAGTGTTCGCATAAGGTACATGTAGAAGTGGTCGCTGTCGCAGTCCGTCAGTGTTTATAGTCTGGAATAACACATAGGCTTATTATCGCGCTATTAAATTAGGGGGATGAGCAATAGAGCATTGCGACGCAAATACTGTAACCTTGTTGGTAACTACAGTTTTGAGCCGTTTGGGGCCGAAACGCTCGGGTCATGGGGCCCGAGTGCGCGTCTCCTTTTCAAGGAAATCTCTCGCCGACTGGTCGACACTTCGCGTGACCAGAGGGCTGGCTCTTTCTTTGGGCAAAGGACTAGCATTGCCATTTAACGTGGCAATGCTGCCAGTCTTCTAGGCACGTTTCCAGATGACAGCGATGCGGAGGAGTACTTTGACGCCTAAAGCTGGGTTCCCACGGTGCGTGATTCTGCGGATCATCACGCACAGCCGACGACCACGGACGGCAACGCACACAGACATTGCTCTTCCAACGGTGCGTGTCGGTCTGTGTAGATCCTTTATAGCATCGTATGCATCAGTTTTGTTCTTACAACAAACAAATTCTGACCTGTCGTCTGTGCAACCACGGACGCGCTCGGATCCCGTCGCACCGCACCTTTGCCTCGCGACGGATACCGGCGCACCGCCACGGACGCGGATCAGCTCGCACGACACACCGTGGGAAGGGTCTCGTCCGTGGTAGCGCAGACCGTCTGTGGCGGTGCGCCGCTATCCGTCACGAGGCGGTAACTTCAAAGGTGCGGTGCACCGGGATCCGAGCACGTACGACGCGGTCCGAACGCGTCCGTGGTTGCACAGACGACAGGTCAGAACTTGTTTGTTCGCTGACACGAGTATTGGTGTTGTGTGTAGTTGGTTGCGCAGAAATGGAGTGGACAAACAAACTTATTTTAGAATTTTTGAATCTTTATCAAAATGAACCAATTTTATGGAATTCTACGGCGCCGGAACATAAGAACAAAACTGATGCATACGATGCTAAAAGGATCTACACAGACCGACACGCACCGTTGAAAGAGCCCTGTCTGTGTGCGTTGCCGTCCGTGGTCGTCGGCTGTGCGTGATGATCCGCAGAATCACGCACAGCTGTCGTCTGTGCAACCACGGACGCGTTCGGACCGCGTCGTACGTGCTCGGATCCCGGCGCACCGCACCTTTGAAGTTACCGCCTCGCGACGGATAGCGGCGCACCGCCACAGACGGTCTGCGCTACCACGGACGAGACCCTTCCCACGGTGTGTCGTGCGAGCTGGTCCGCCTCCGTCCGCGATATCACGGACCGTGGGAAGCTAGCTTAAGACGTGTCCTATTGTCGTCGTTGTATATAATATGTATATAGGTACTTTATTTTAGTCTTCTTTTCATAGATATTTTAGTTCTATTTGTAGTCTGTAAACACCATTATTTTTAGGTCGTTCTGGAACCGAATACCATTAACTCGATCATCGAACTCGAAACGATTGGGACACTTTTTTCAAAAAGTAACAATTAAAAAAAACACTAAAGAGTAAAAATGTTTTTTTTTTGTGGAATAATGAGAATCGATCGATGAATGAATTTTTCAATGGGTATCGTTCGCATGTGTTGCCGATCGTGGATACGTTTTACACACACGCACTTGAGTTCTCATTATTTCACAAAAAAAAACATTATAATAATAATAATAAACATTAAGTGTGTTCGTATTGTTGCCAGTTCTATCTTTTAAAGTGTTTTCGTGTAGTTTTCGATAATTAAGTGACTCTGATTTATACATGTACAAAACTAAAAGTCTGATATTCTTTCTTTTTTTATTGTTACTTTTTGAAAAAAAAAAATAGTCCCAATCGTTTCGAGTTCGATGATCGAGTTAATGGTATTCGGTTCCAGAATGACCTAAAAATAATGGTGTATAATGTACATAACATAATTAAATAAAGTTTATTCAAACCAATTTTCGTTGAAAGTTTTATTTCACAGACAAATCATCATCATCACCTTCCTGCCCTTGTCCCATTCGATTTGGGGTCAGCGCAATACGATTTCTTCTTCCATTCTCTTTCATATTAGTCTTCACACAATCCATCCATCTTTTCTTTGGCCTTCCTCTTCCTCTCCATCAACATTAGTGTTCATCACTCTTATTTCACAGACAAATGGTGACACTTTTTATCTCGTCTGATTTTCTTTGTTACTGTCGAAAATCGTGTTGAAAATCCTCAATAGTTTGGAAATCGCATGTAAGCAGAAAATCTGTTGTTTAGTGTGTAGATGTTGTGTGTGGTAGGTAATGTAGGTATTGAGAGAGTTGTATAGAAAAGGACCGCGGAAACAGAAATGTATCGCCGTCAAAGGGATTCTAGAGAGGTTATCAGAACTAAATGTCATGGAAAAACATATCATTGTCTCAAATAATTGTATTATTTTGTTCGCGCTGTCTCAAACCACGTGCACGTGTAACTATTATGTTCACGGTAATTTCCGAAACTACATTTACTACTACTACTACTACTTTAATGAAATTTTTGGGAAAGTGTAGGTACCTATGGTTGCTTCCAGTTAGAAAGATAGGATAGTTTTGGACCTGCTAGGTGGCGCTATATACTCCACATGTAACTAGGTATCATCATGCCTACTCAAAGTGTAACGTTTAATTATCATTAAAAAAAGTTTCATGCGCAGTCGGACTCGCGCATAAGTGATAACTGCGATAGTTTATTTATGTATGTCATGATAGGAGACTACAACACGTATACTATTCAGTGAAGTCAACTAGCTTTTTTTTTTTTTTTTTATTTATTTCTTTTTTTTTTGTTGGAGGGTGGGAAATCATCAAATGACTCCTCCCGCTCTGGGCGAAGCGGAAGGGAGTGTCAGACTCTTACTGACTAAAAACCACCCATGTTCCTTCTTTCGCCCTTTATGTTCCAGGGCCGCGGTATCTCTTTCGAACAGTCCCGCAGCCCTGGCAGAAGTCAACTAGCTTAAGCTTAATCCTTCCGGATACTTCGAGACTATGAAGTGTTCCGTACATCATCATGCCTACATACCTACTATGTGTAAAGAGACCCTTCAGGAAGCCGTCAACCAACCATTTGGTTGTACATCAAACTAAGGAAAACTGCGCAAAAATTATTGCTGGGAAACGACTTTTTTTGGTCTGAATTATCAAGTTTTATGGTAGAGCTCAATGTAAAGCACTTAAAGCATGGTGCCGATGGATGTAAAGGAAAGTAATAACAAAAAAACGTGTGAAAAACTTGTAACTTTGACCTTTTAATATCTCAGTGCCTAGAAACTCCAGGTGATGGGAAGAACACGTGTCTTTCGGCTTCATTAACGGTGTTTTTACGCCTTTATATAACTAGACACGCGTGAAAACTGCATTTGCTTTCGCGCAGTCGGTTAAAATGATTCAACCCTGAAACACATGGTCTGGACTCAGTATGGCCGCGTTTTCACATTGGGTATGAAACCTTAAAAAGAGCTCCTCGGCAGAAATAGAATATCAGGTCAGGATCAAGTCCATGCCACCACAAGAAAGGTCTCCCTGTGACCTTGAATACTATTACCTACTTCTAATATTCCTAGAGAGCATCCTACGATGCCTTCAGCCTTCGTCAGTTTCGCAATTTGTCTATTCATTACATTTTCCTACGCTGAAGCCTTACGAGGCTGAAGGTAGCTCCTAATTAAAGTATTTCCAGTGATTTCATAAAGGATATTTTTAATACCGACCTTAGAAAGTGAATGCTAATAGAAAGTGAAGTTTTAAAGGTCAATGAAGTGTTCATAGGAACCTTGAAAGAGTGTACTTAACATATTGTCGCCTGTAGGCATAGAGAATAGTCTTTGCCTGTAGGCATACATTTCACCAAAAGGCAGGCGCGTGTATTGCTGATAGCCGCTGCCTACTAACTAACCTAGCTCATAACATCCAATTAAACTATCTTACTCAATTTAATAAGTAGGTATGGGTATCTACATAAGACCAGCCGTAGGCACCGTGAGCGTCCACGTGTCACGTAGGTCATAACAGGCAGGACACACTGATTGAAGACCCTATAATAGTCTTTATTTTATGCATTTATCAACATTATTGACTAGCGCTTACCTTTTATCTACTTCCTGTTTCACTTTCCTTTGAAAAATGTTTTAATGACTTATCTCTGTACGAATCACATAGTGGTATCATATTATTAATTTGTTATACCGATCCACTGTTAGGAAAAAATCTTTCCGTAATCTGTCGCGCTCGGCTGCTTGCAGCGTGTTAAGGACGAAATGCAGAGATAAATAAAATATTGTGCGTGACTTACAGGTTCTATTATCGTGTCTATCTATTTTTTTCGTTTTATTTGCATTTTCATGGTATTTATTCAAATTCAAAATCATTTATTTCAATCCATTCAAGATCACAGTTATGATTGTACATTTGAAATTAAAATGACCAACTATAAAAATTAGAATTTTAATCACAATAAATAAGCATTTGTGAAAATAATTAATTAAATAATATAAATTAAAATTTTAAAATTATAGGTAATGGTAATGACTAATAAATATAATACGGCTGCCTGAGTCATTTGTTTGTTTGTCATTGCATGAATCATATAGTACTAGGTACAATGGTTAGTGATGACAATCAAACCTGTTCGCAAATACGCTCAGGACGGTGTTGGAGGTGGTCCGGAGCCTGCGCCCCAGAGATGTGCACCGCTTCCGCATCGTCGTGTAGAAACAGTAGACACGGGCGTCGGCGAACATCCTCGACGTGCTGCAGTGCCGGGGCAGCCAACAGCACCCTGAACGCACTATTATACTTAACACGGAGAGCGTTGTACTGATTCTGGGTTTATGACTCCCACAGGCTTGCTGTGTACAGCGACGTACAAAACGCTCTGAAAAGAGTGACTGTTCGAAAGCGATACCGCGGGCCTGCAACACAAAGGGCTAAGAAGGAACATGGATGGGTTTTTGGAGTTGATGGTTTGGGGTCCTTGCTTGTAGATCAGAAGGTATGTTGAAGATAAACTCCGTTTAAGAACGAGTATTGAATGTATATATTTTCCAAAATGGGTCGTCTTTTATATTATTTTACAAACTAACAATAACCAATAAAAACACGTACATTCAAATCAAATCAAATCAAATCAAATCAAATCAAATCAAATCAAATCATAATTTATTTGTTAACATAGGTAAAAAAATACAGATCTTATGTTTGATGAACAGAGCGCTATGTTATGCCAGGAGGCGTACAAATATGGTGTGCAAATCTAGCTGAGGATTACAATCATTTACTAAAATATTTGAAAATCATGCATAATTATGGTATTAAATTAGAAAATAAATTGAACAATTACATATAATATTATTATAAATTACATAATAAAATGACAATTAGTTAAAACATTAACATACAAACAACCAAATTATCAATTAATTAGCAAAATTTTTGCAAAAGCTTTGCAAAATAAATGATTTCGGATTTCAAAAATTAATAGAATTCAAGATGATGTCATGTAATGAAGAAAAAAATAAAAATTAAACAGTAGTCAATATAAATTATCATTAAATATAGATGTCAAATTATCAGATTATCACAACAGATGTCAGTAAAAGAAATAAAATGTCAAAAATTCAATCATAATTTCGTCATAAAAATAAACAAATATTAACAAAATACACAATTCGATGTCAAAACAATAGATTGCAGTAATAAAACAAAAAAAAATAAGAAATGTCAAATAAAAAATTATAGTACTATTCTTTCCTTCAGAAACTCATTTACATTATAATAGGATCTACTTACCAGAAAGTTCTTTAAATATTTTTTGAATAGGTGAATGTTTAATATTTTAATTGATTCTGGTAAATGGTCATAAATAGTTGGTGCCATACAAAAAACACTATTATGCATCAGAGCTGTTTTGGACTGTCTCGAGCACAACATATTGGCGTGTCGTCGACTCCGGTTATTTCTGTCAGATAGCTTGGGAAATAAATTAGGATTGGTTTTAACGAATACTGCAACTTCGAATACAGGGCAGTGTCAATATTTTAGATTTAACAAAAAAAGGTTTACAAGTATCTGTAGATTTTAATCCAAACATTGCCCTGATACACTTTTTTTGTGCTTTAAATATAAGTTCCCTATTGGTTGAGTTTCCCCAAAAAATAACTCCATACCTTAAAATTGAACTAGCCATGCCATGGTATGCTGTAATAATAGCGTCCGTTCCTATGACTGGCGCAAGTTTGTATAAAGCATAAGCGGATTTGCTAAGTCTCTTCGCCAAATCTATCGTATGTGCCTTCCAATCTAGCCGCTGGTCTATGGTTAACCCTAGGAATTTGGTTGTGTCAACTTGATTTATTTTGTTGTTCTCGTAAAGAATATTCATAGTCAAATTTTTGCGTTGGGTAAATGTCATTAATTTAGTCTTGTCTATATTTATCTTAAGGTTATTGTTATTAAGCCATTTTATTATTGATTTTATAGTATTAGTAACGTCATTTTCATATATTAGTTTGTCATAATTTAGTTTATCTTTACAGTCAATGGTAACTGTGCTGTCGTCGGCAAACAATGTCATGTGATGTTCCGTTACTTTTGGCAGGTCATTTATGTAAAGTATAAATAGAGGGGGACCAAGCACGCTCCCCTGCGGCACACCATATTCGATAGTTTTATCGCGCGACCGATAAACTCTTTCTTTCTTTGTTTTTTGATCTACTTGTGTAATTTCCACATATTGTTTTCGATTTTTTAAATATGACTCGATAAGTTGTAGGATATTGCCTCTTATTCCGTATGCGTCTAATTTATGAAGTAATATATTGTGATCTACATAGTCAAATGCTTGAGTCATGTCACAGTAAATTGAACATACCGGTATATTTCGGTCAACATTTGCGATTACATTATTTAAAAAGTCATATATAGCCATATTAATGGTTTTGTTTTTCCTAAAACCTTTTTGTTCTTCAGTCAATATCAGTGTTAGCTGCAGAACAGCTTTTGCAAGCCGCCAATATGAGGTCGCTAGCTCAAGACTGTATAATGAGGTGAATAAAATTCTGGCAATATATCATTTAACCAAACGTGAGGTAAAGCATAAGTTGAACAATTGGTTATTAACTTTGACTTATGATCAGACAGAATTACTTTTAATAGTTAAAAAGTAATTAGGTATAATAGGTGCCTAGATATTGTTTTTGTGTTTAAGTAGTGGATATTTATTGATTTAATTTTTTATAACTTTACAGTAGGTTTTTGTTATTTTTTTTCTCTTTTTTATGCAATAACTTTGTTTGTTTTATAGTCACATATGTTCAAGGTTGTGTCGAAGTCAAACAGCTCACTAACTCCTATAATACAAGCTTGACTTAGTTTAGGAGTTAGAGAATTCCAAAATTCTATGTGACAGCGTACAACCTCTAAACTAAGATTTCAAATTGTTACTAGATTAAGAAATTGTTGTACCTACTTGATGGAAATAAAATATTTATTATTATTATTTATTATTATTTATAATATGTCTTGCTTTACCAAATATTTGTGTATTTGTTCATAAATATATTTTTCAAATATCTTAGAAAATATAGGAATAAGTGCGATTGGCCTGTATGATTCCGTTTTATCTTGATCGTTTTTTTTGTAAAGTGGTATTACAATCGCAGTCTTTAGTTCGGTCGGAAATATACCTCGCGATATGCATAAATTAATTATGTGACTTAAATGGCCGCTAATGATGTCTGACACATATTTTATTGTCTCTGTGGATATACCATCATGTCCTACGCTCCTAGTATTTTTTAAGGATTTGATTATTTGTTTTATGTCGTCTTCGTGACTAGGTGCCATAAACATCGAGTTGTTTGATTGGGTTATGTTCGAAGTGGCTCGTATTCCGGTATTAGTGACAGGTTTAATCTTGTCAATGAAAAAATCGTTGAAAACATTAGCTATTTCACGGGGATCTGTTATATTTTTATTTCCAGTTGAAATGTTTGAAATTGCGTTTTTAGGTAATTTTGGTTTTGTCTCATTTATGATCTCCCATGTCGCTTTTGATTTATTTACTGCAGATTTAATTTTATAAGTATTTTGTGCACGTTTAGTTAATTTAATTATTCGCTTGTAGGTATTAGTGTACGCATTAAGTTTTCTTTTATTTGCCTCATTTCGGTTTAGTCGGTAACTCCACAAAAGTGTTCTCTTCTTTTTACTACAGGCTCTTACTCCTCGCGACACCCATTGAGGTCGTTTTTGTAGCCTTATTTTTATAAATTTAAATGGGAAGCACAGACGATAGAACATGGAAAAAGTCTCAAGAAATAGGCTGTAAGCCTTATCTGGATCGTCGCATTCATAAACATTTGAAAAAGACATGCTTTGTAGACATTTTCTAAACTTATTCATATTTTCCAAACTAAAGTCAAGTCGTTTTACGTACCAATGATTTATGTGGAAAGTTCTTTTTATGGGACACTTCAACATTTGACACGTGTGATCAGATAAAGCAAATTCAAATACATCAGCTTTGCATTTAGTACCAAGATTATGTGCAAAATTATCAATGCATGTGTTACTTTTTAACCTGGTAGGTTGGTTGATTTCTAGCTTAAAATTAAAATTGAGCAGCTGACATTCTAAATCAAAAGAAATATTACTACGTTTTAAAGTGTCAATATTGAAATCACCGCATATTACAATATGTTGGTGTTGTTTCTTTGTTATAAGCAGTAATAATTTTTCCAAGCGGTCAAAAAATGTGGTCAAATTATTAGTTTTTGGGATTCTATAAATACAGATGATAATGGTGCTTGACTGCGTTAATTCAATAGCACAACATTCAAATGACTTACTTATTGCTAGTTTATTTATGTTGGGTAAATCCACCCACCGAAGGCCTTTTCTAACCAAGATACAAGTTCCACCTCGTTTGGATTCTGGTCGACTAAAACATGCAGCTAGGTCAAAGTTGGGAATAGTCAAAAAGTCTTCATAGCCCGACATCATGAAGTGTTCAGAGATGCAAATCACGTCAATGTAAATGTTCTTCTTACTGAGCTCTTCTAGGCATACAGTAAGAGCATCTGCTTTATTTAGGAGTCCTGCTATATTCTGGTGCATGATATGCAGATAGTTGTCATAGAAATAACTGGTTACTCGGTAAATGGTCAGTTTGGTTAAGCTCCTTTATATTGGTTTGTGTATAAGATATGTCATATGTTTTTAGTCCTTGAATAAAATTGTCAATATCTTTGAAAATTGTATGCATGCCATAGTTATTAAGTATTCCAGTGAATTTTGAAAACATCGTATAATCATTGGATAAATTCTTGTTTGAGTCCAAAAAGTATGCATGCTCATGTGTCAAAGTGTCTAGATAAAGCAGGTTATTAAATAATTCGACCCTCCAATTGTACATAGTTTTATAGTCATTCAATTTATATGTCGGAGCACAGAGTATAACATTAGTATGTGTTGTTTTTTGTAGGACCTTCCGAATATACAGTACGAGTTGGAAATAGTCCTTTGTTGAGTTGAAATCTTCCTCCCCTATCAATATAATACAAAAATCATTGGATGTAAAATGGTTTAATTTGTTTTCTATGTCATAAAATAACTGTTCGGTTTTACAGTTCGGCATTAAATAATGACATATGTTTTTACTTCTAGAATGATTACTAAGTGTCGTTTCTGCTATATTTCTTACTTTGTTCTTGTTGTTCGTACTTAAGATGCATATATGACAATCTGACGTTTCTAATTGTAATTTTTGTTTACGTTTAGGATTTGTTATTGAAGTAATTGGTTTACTTTGCTTGTTGTGGGTAGGCGTTTTTGTTTTATTTTGCATGTCGGGGGTAGGCGTTTTCGTTTGTGTCTGTAAACAATGCAGAGATTCCGCTTCTGAAGGTAAGACTGCTTCGTGATGTTGTGATATTTTATCGGGTGATATAACCGTTTGTGTTGCCTTGTGGGATCTCTGCAAAGAATTGGTATCGTTGCTTGGGGTAAACTTTCCAGCTTTATTCTTCCTGTTCCGATTTGGTGTTAGATTTGTGTTATCTGTTAGATTGAATTTGTTGTATGTTTCATCGAGTTTCAAGCTCTTGTTGAGGTCAGACTTCAAGCGAAAATTCTCTTTATTGAGGTTCTCAATCTCATGGTTAGCACTTGTCAATTGGTTTGTGAGTTCAATTATTTTTTCATTCAATTCCATTATCGTTTGACTTTCGTTAAGTGACGTGTTAGGGAGGCTTACCATCGTGGTATCAAAAAGAGGCGACTCACTTCTTGAAAGATTGTCGAGTGAGCTTGCTCGTCGGGGTTTGCTAGTGCGGTATGTGATGTTCTGCTCGAGATCCATAATGAATTTGATGAATATAAGAAAAAAAAAAGTTCGAATGCTTCGTGTATTGGAACGTACCACAACCAAGTCAAAAGACTAGTATCCAAGTTAAGTATGTGTTTGCCGAAAGCGATTTCTGAACGAATATTATTCAGTCAGTGATGATGTGCTGATCTGTGATTGGCTAATTAGAATCAGCTGTCCTATGTTTACGTAAAAACAATATATTTTCAAATCTGCAACTGTCTTACTAAGTAGTTTTTTCTGTCCAATGTTTGCTTTATCCATGCAAATGTAATTGTGATAAGAGTGTTGTACATAAATATTTGAAAGCCAACCTGGTATTATGATGTTGTTGGTTTTAATCCAATTGACTGCTAATTATGTTCTTGCACTGTTGGTTTATTTATCATAGATAACACTTTCACAGATACTCTTCAGAACGTAGACTGCACTTATGTATTAAATTCATGTATTTTGCATGTAAAAACAATTATTTGGGACTTTAGTTTCACGGAGCGATGTTGACAGGTTCAGGTTTTTTTTTTTTTTTTTTTTTTTTTTTTTTTTTTTTACATTAAATTAGAAACACTATTTACAAAATAAAAATCCAATAAGAATCCAAGGATTTTTGACCAATCGCGTCACAGCACTGTTGTCGTGTTATTTCCACGAGAGGCGCTGGTGTGCTCACGGCGCGGCACGGCGAGGCGGCGCGGCGGGCGACTTTTCCCGCCATTTCGCCGCTCGCGACGAAAGCATAAATATATGTGCCATGTCGCGCGCGCGTTATCTCGATTGAGAAGCCCTATAAGCCCCACACTATTGGCCAGTGCCAAAACTGCCAACTGTATGGGCATTCACAAAAGAACTGTTTCGCGCCGGCCAGGTGCGTAAAGTGCCTAGAAAAGCACGCTACAGCAGACTGCTCCCGTCCAAAGGACAGGACGCTCTGCACCGAACCGCCGAGCTGTGTGCTCTGCGGCCAGTCTGGCCATCCGGCCAATTACAGGGGTTGCCCCAAAGCCCCCAAGATCAAAGAGGCCAAGCTGGCGAAGCGCAGTAGCGCTCGCCAGCAGAGGGAAAGTCCCTCGGTTAAACCCCTCTCCGCTCAACTTCCCGAGCGTCTCAGCCCCCAGAGGCCTAGCCCCTGGAACGCGCTAAACCACCAGCGCGCCTTCCCGGCCCTCGCCAAGGCCGCCCCCATGCCAGGGTTAATGGACATTCCTGTCCCATGCCCTCAGCCTGCGGCTACTCCCGCAGCCGCTCCCCTAGCCCCCCGGCCTAGGCCACCCGTCCCCGAGGTTGTCACGGTAGAAGAGGAAGAATCTTCCTTTGATACCATAGCCCGATACCAGATCTTCGTGTCGGCTGAGGCCGACCGCTTAGCGGCCGAACTCACAGCGGCCGGAGACAGCTTCAAGTTGATCAGGGAAGCCTTCAAAAGGCATCCCAAGATCAATGCCGCCCTCCGCGCCTTATCTGAATAGATTCATTATGAATAATAAAAACTTACAGAGTACTCGTCCCCGTTCCCTGAAAATAGGTTACTTCAATGCCAATGGCATTAGTGGTCAACGAGATGAGATCGCCGACTTCCTTCGCGACCATCAAGTTGACCTCTTTCTCGTACAAGAGACCTTTCTCAAGCCCAGTCACCGTGACCCCAAAATTGCCAACTATCGCATAGTTCGCAACGACCGGTCGCGTTGTCACAAGGGCGGCACGCTCATTTACTTTCGTAAGGAGCTGCATTGTATCCCTATCGACCCACCCCCTATGGAATCTCTACTAGAGGTCTCAGTCTGTCGGCTGGCCATGACCGGGCATCAACCGGTGCACATCATTTCAGCCTACTCTCCCCCGGCCCAGTCATCTGAAGACCACCCCCTGTTGGTCAAAGATCTCACCTCACTATTCGGCCTGAGTGACTCCGTTATCTTAGCGGGCGACCTCAATGCCAAACACCCTGCCTGGAACAGTATAACGACAAACCCGAGAGGGCGAGTCTTGTACAACCTAGGCAGTGCCCTTCCATTTGACCCCATCGCTCCAATGGAGCACACTCATTACCCCCACTGTCCCAATGACCGTTCTGACGTGCTCGATATAGCGCTGCTCAAGAATATCAACCTCAGGTTGCATCTGATTGAGACGCTACACGAGCTCGACTCCGACCACCGCCCAGTGCTCATGCACCTCATCCCACGCTCGGGCATCTCTGACCCGAGCCTACCCCCTCCCACGGTAGTGATCACTGACTGGAAGAAAGTAAGCGACAAGCTGAACTCTGACATGTCACCGCTACTGGACGGTATCCCCGACCATATTGTCTCAGTCGCAGACACTACGGCCGCCATCGACTTGTTTACAGAGCACGTACAATCCGTACTGAAGGATTGTTCACGGGAAGTCCCAGAGACGAGTGATCGTCGCTGGATACTACCCGATGACGTCCGTGCTCTGATAACCGAGAAGAACGCGGCCATACGTGCCTACAGCAGCTTTCCCTGCGACGCGAACAAGGCCCACATGCGCAACTTGCAGCGTGCTGTCAAGAAGCGTACTAGTGAGCATCGTTCGAATCAATGGGACAAGACGCTCAGCGAACTCGAGCCCACCCACCTAGCTTTCTGGCAACTGCAAAGAAAGATGCGTGCCAAAGAGGAGGCCTCGATGCCCCCCCTCACCCGTCCTGACAAGAGCGTCGCTTTTGACGACTCAGAAAAGGCTGAGTGCCTAGCCGACAGCCTGGAAGCTCAGTGCACCCCCAGCTCTCAACCAGTAGACGCGCGCCACCTCGCCGAGGTGGACGCTGAAGTGGAACGAAGAGCCTCTCTTCCCCCTGTAGAAGACCCCGACGATCCCCTTCCTCCAGTTTCCCCTGAGGAAGTGAAGGATATTATCGACAAGCTTCAGCCTAGGAAAGCCCCTGGCGCCGATGGCTTCACCAATAGGGTGTTTAAAATACTCCCCGGTCCTCTCATTGTCTTGCTGGCAGCCATCTTCAATGGCGCCTTAAGCAATAACATCTTCCCTCAAGTGTGGAAAGAGGCCACCGTCATAGGTATTCCCAAGCCGGGCAAACCTAAAGCCGAGCCTTCCAGCTACCGGCCGATCAGTCTCCTTAGCGCTCTCGGCAAAATCTACGAGAGGCTTATTTATAAGCGTCTCAAGGACTATGCCGAGGCTAAGAGCCTCATTCCCAACGAGCAGTACGGTTTTAGGACCGAACACTCGTGCGTCCATCAAGTTCACCGCATCGTAGAACATGTAAGCGCTGGCTTTCAACGTGGTGCGATGACAGGTGTACTTTACTTCGACATAGCGAAAGCTTTCGACAAAGTCTGGCACAACGGCTTATTATACAAGCTGTACCAACTCGGAGTGCCGGACCGTCTCGTGCTCATCTTGCGAGACTTTTTGTCGAATCGTACCTTTCGCTATCGAATAGGGAACACACTTTCTTCCCCTCACCCCATCCGCGCAGGAGTCCCTCAGGGCTCCGTAGTGTCCCCTCTCATGTTTACGCTGTACACCAGCGATATCCCTAAAGGGAAAAAGTCCCGCATAGCCCTGTTTGCCGACGATACGGCCATCTATTACACCGGCCATGGTTCCGACACCATCGCCAGTAACCTTCAGCAAGCTGCCAACGTTCTTGGCGCTTGGTTTCGCAAGTGGAGGATCGAGGTCAACCCTGACAAAAGTCAGGCGGTCCTCTACTACAAATCCCGGAAGAAATACGTTTCTCCCCCCAAACCCATCACCATGTTTGGCAAGCCTATCCCTTGGGAGAAGCAAGCCAAGTATCTCGGAGTCATCCTAGACCGACATCTGTCCTTTGAGGCGCACATAAAGGCAGCCCGGTCACGGGCGGCCTTTGCCGTAGGTAGGCTCTACTTCCTTATTACAAAAAAGAGCAAGTTGTCACTCAAGTGCAAATTGCGTCTTTTCACCGCAGTCATTCGCCCCATCATGACGTACGCCTGCGTCATCTTTGCCCACACCCACCCCCGTCACATTCATACAATGCAGACCCTCCAAAACCGGTTTCTCCGGAGAATCTCTAGTGCCCCCCCTTACGTCCGTAACGACACTCTCCACCTTGACCTTAGGTTGCCTACTCTAGCCCAATATATTAAGCGCCTCTCCAAGCGCTTCTTTGACCGTGCTCTCAAGCACAAAAACCCTCTGATCGCATCGGCAGCTCGGTACGATCCGTCACACATCAGTAGCGTTCGCCGTCCTCGGCATGCTCTTCTCACCCCCGACGACCCTATTACCCTCCTCCAGGAAAGTAATAGGGAAACCAGTACTCTTAGGAAACACAGACCACACAAACCGCGGTCAACTTTCAAACCTCGCCGCCGAGGTCCGTCGCGACGTCCTTGTAACGACCCCCCCCCGTCCCTTGCCGGAGCCAGCCCGCGAGCTGAGCCAGTAGTTTTAAATTAGCCCATAAATAATTTAAACCAGATCCAGCCCGTCCCCTTGCTGCCCTCCCAGCGATGCCCTAAGCCGAGGCTCGTACCCCACAGGGGGTGCCCTTAGCGTGGTCGCTTAGTTTTTAAGTTTTTTGCCCCTGGCTGGAGGCCTTACTACAAGGCATCCACAGGACTTGCCCGGTTAAGCAGAAGCCAACCTCCTAGGTTGATCTGCGAGATGCCCCTCCCAAAAAAAAAAAAAAAAAAAAAAAAAGCGCGCGCGTTAGTGTCGGGCAGGCCTCCGTCGAGTGAAGACTGAAGATGCAGTGATGAAAATCGAAGACACGTCGAACCGAAGCTAGAAGAGTGGCCTCACAGCTCCCGACACTCCTATTTCTTTACGGAATCGTCTAAAACGTTGAAATAGTTCTTTTCAGAACTGCTTGCTTCGATGTTTCTTATCAGAACGTCAGAAACGTGATACAATAGTTCTTATCAGAACTGCTTGCTTCGATATTTCTTATCAGAGCGTCAAAAACGTGGTAATGTGCAGTGACTGGTGGTGGTGGCTACAGTACTCCCCCTCAAGCGAAGCGTACCGGCAGCTTGACGACACGGCCTGAGCGCGTTGACCTTTTGATGGCGGGCTGTGACGTCACGTTGACCGTAGGTACTTTTGCTTGTTGCTTGGTAACAGCTGATGTGGTACTGGTTTTCTTGGTAATGGTTGGTGTGGTACTGGTTTCCTTGGTAATGGTTGGTGTGGTAACAGCTTGGGTTAACTTGGTAATGGTAAACTTGTTTGGAGGTAAGGTACAGGTATTCTCTGAGATGACATATGCAGGCTTAAGTCGATCGATTGAAATGTTGGCTTGCCGATTCGGTAGCTGCACAGAGTATACTTTATCTGTTCGGCTTATAACTCGATATGGGCCTTCATATGGAGCTTGGAGTGGTTTCTTGACTGCATCGGTTCTAACAAACACGTGACTGCACTTGCGTAAATCTTGATGCACGAATACGCGTTTGTTGTTGCTGTGATGCTCTGTGACGGCTTGCGATTTGTTCGCTTGGATGACGTCACGAAGTTTTTCCACGTAATTATAGTCCATTGTAGGTGCGTAGGTATTTGATGTGAAGAAATCGCCTGGCAGACGTAAGTTGTATCCGTAGGTAAGTTCGGCTGCGCTCACGCCTGTGTCGGTGCGTAAGGCGGCGCGTAGACCAAGTAACACGGTAGGTAGCTCGTCGATCCATGTACTCGTGTCGGATAGCTTGGCGCGTAATGCTGTTTTGAGCGAGCGATGCCATCGTTCGACCATCCCGTTGCTTTGAGGATGATACGGTGTTGTGCGATTCTTCTTAATACCCATTTGTTTCATTAAGTTTTGAAACAGCTGACTCTCGAACTGGCGACCTTGGTCGCTTGTGAGTGTAGTCGGGCATCCAAATCTTGATATCCAGTGTTGGTAGACGATATCGGCGATTCGATCAGCTGATATTTCGTCGGTAGGTATTGCTTCAGGCCATTTCGTGAGTCGGTCGATCATTGTTACTAAGTAGCGATGTCCTTGAGCTGTTGTAGCTAGTGGTCCTACAATGTCCACATGTAGATGTTGAAAACGATCGCTTGGCGGGAAAGCAGAGATGTTCGAGAATGTGTGACGTTGTATCTTGCTTTTCTGACAATGTAAACAAGTTCGGGTCAAACGGCTGATGTCGGAGTTCATCGATGGCCAGAAGTATTTTTGAGTTATAAGTTTTCGAGTCGTTCGCGTACCAGGATGACTGATGTTGTGCACGCTGTTGAAAACTTCTTGTCTATGTTCTTCTGGTATATAAGGGCGAATATAAGTCGTAGAGGTTTCGCAGTATAACTCGACGTCAGTGTTTGGTATTATTATTTTCTTGAGAGTGATGTTTGTTTCTTGCAATAATTGTTGAATGTTGCTGTCCTTTTCTTGTGCGCTGGCTATTTCCTTGAAGTTTATTGTAGATGGGCATGAAATAGTTTCGATGCGGCTGAGTGTGTCGGCGACGATATTTTGTTTACCGCTCACGTGACGTATGTCGGTGGTGAATTCACTGATAAACAAGAGTTGTCTCGTTCGTTACGGTGTTTCAGTACTCGATTGAGTTTTAGACATAACATATGTTAGCGGCTTATGGTCGGAGAATATAATAAGGTGACGTCCTTCAAATGTCTTGCGGAAATGTTTGACTGACATGTAGATTGCAAGTAGCTCTCGGTCGTAGGTAGAATACTTCTTTTGTGCGTCGTTGAATTTCTTGGAAAAATATCCGAGCGGTTGCCACGTGTCATCGATGTATTGTTGTAGGACGGCGCCAGCAGAGTTATCGGAAGCGTCGCAGAATAAGGCGAGTGTAGCATGATGTGATGGGTGGGCGAGTAGAGCTGCGTTTATGATGCTAGCTTTACAATGCTGGAATGCTTGAGTTGCTTCGTCGGACAACGTGATCGGAGTTTTGTCTCGCTTCTTTACGTTATGTAGGTATGAATTCAGCGGGGCTTGTAGTGCTGCGGCGTTAGGTATATGATCGCGATAAAAGTTGATCATTCCAAGAAATCTTCGTAATTCTTCGATTGTGGTAGGTTTTGGATAATCGGTGATTGCTTGAATTTTATGTTGCGGAGGTTTGATGCCTTCTTTTGATACGGTGTAACCTAGGAACTGGGCTTCTGACTTGCCTAGATTGCATTTGGCGGGGTTGATAGTGATGCCATTGTCTTCTAATCTCTTTAGTACGATGTGGAGATGTTCTCTGTGTTGGTCTTCGCTTTCTGATGCTAATAATAAGTCGTCTATGAATGGGAAGACGAAATCTAATCCTCTTAGTACTTCGTGTATGTAGCGTTGAAACGTTTGTCCCGCGTTCTTCAAACCGGGGCACATACGTGGGAATTCAAATAATCCCATTGGGGTGATGATGGCTGTCTTCTCAATGTCTTCTTCTCTTACACTCAGCTGTTGATAGGCGCGGTTGAGGTCTATTGTTGAGAAGATAGTTTTTCCGGATAGGTGATGTGTGAAGTCTTTGATGCGTGGAACAGGGTAGCGATCTGGTATGGTGATGGAGTTTAGTCGGCGATAGTCACCACAAACTCTTATGTCGCCATTCTTCTTAGGGACGATGTGTAGAGGTGATGACCATGGGCTTTTACTAGGTCGACATAGTCCTTGTTCGATCATGTTTTCAAATTCTTTCTTCACTATTTCGAAACGATGTGGTGGAATTGGTCGAGCTCGGCTGTGTATCGGTGGTCCTTTTGTTTCGATGAAATGTTGCACTTGGATATCGGAGTTTAGTTTCATCGATGTTAATCTCGTTATGCCGGGATACTGGGCTAAAATGTCGTGGTAGGATTGTGACATGTCGATGCTGCGTATCGTAGGTACGTTCGATACTCGTACCGGGGCATTGACCTTTAAACTCGTAACACCGTCGATTAATCTTCGGTTTTTCAGGTCGACGATGAGTTGGTGATGTTTGAGGAAATCCGCTCCGAGTATAGGTTTTGAGACGTCAGCTACGATGAATTTCCATAAGTATGGGCGACGTAGATTGAGGTCAAGGGATAATGTTTTCTCGCCATACGTAGCTATAGTTGTGTTGTTCGCTGCGTATAGCTGGAATGGTAACGGCGTTGGTATTTGTCCCTTACTTCTCGGTAGCACGGATATGTTGGCTCCAGTGTCGACTAAGAATGATAATTTGGAGTTTCTGTCGGTGATATACAGGCGGTGGGATTTTTCTTGAACGCCGGTGTCCGCCACTGCCAACGTTCCGTCTAGTTTTCCGTGTTCTGTTGCTTGCTGAATGAGCAAGGTGATGTACAGCGTCTAGCTTGCTCCTTGAAACGGCGGTGATAGTAACAAACTGGTGATGGAGAAACATCGTGGCTTCGTTGACGTGATTTGCTGCGGTGACGAGATGAGTGACGACTACGACGATAATTGTTGTTGTGATATCGATCTGACTTCAATTCTGCTATTTCTAGCGATAGTTTTCTTATCTCGCTGATAAGGTACTGCGTGTCAGCTTGAGGTGCGGCTAGTGAAACTGGTGCGGGTGCATGAACGGCTGCGACTTCTGTTGGTGCTGTCTGCTCCATGATTTTGTCGGCGAGTAGCGCGAGTTCGTCGAGCGTTGTCTTGGTGGTGAATGTGTCGCTGACTGCGAGGACTGACCGGACGTGTGATGGAAGGTGATTCGTCCACATAAGTCGCAAGGTGGAGTCGGGAACCTTGTCTCTGGCGAGATTTCGCATGCGGCGGAGTAGTTGCGTTGGCTTTTGATCGCCGAGTTCCATGTCGGACAGTAGTTTCTGGAACTGACGGCTGTCGGATTCCTCGTAGGCAGATATGAGCCTATTTTTGATCGTGTTTTACTGATCAGTCTCTGGTGGGTTGTAGAGTAGGTCCATAATCTGCTCGATATCCTGTCGCTCGAGCTGTGCGATGACCATCTGTGCGAGTTGGGCTTGGCCTTTCTTGAGATCGTTGGTTGCGGCTTCGAAACTGATGAACCAGAGCCGTGGTCGATCACGCCAGAAAGGTGGAATACGCATGGTGAGCGATATTCCAGCTGCTTCGGCCTTCTGGACTGGGTTTGAGCTTGATTGTTGTTCTTCAATTTGGCAGGGATTCGACATCTTGATTTATTTTGTTGGAGACTGGCAGAGCTTCGTTTGGTGATACTAGCAGAGCTTCGTTTGGCGATACTGGCAGAGCTTCGTTTGGCGAGACTGGCAGAGCTTCGTTCTTGATTATTCAGTGTTCTGCATCGATCACTAATAAAAAACTAGATGCACAATCAGAGCAAAAAAATGTCCTCACCGAATGAGCGCCCACTCGAACATTTGGGCGCGCTTTTAATCTAGTAGCATTCGAACACTCCGACGGGAAACATGCCTCAGTGCTCGTTTAAAAAGTGTAAAAATCATACATCCAGGACGCTAAAAAAGGATGGAATTTCATATTTTCGGTAAGTATTAATATTATCATTATTTAATTGTTATCAATGTATTGTAAATACTGATATTTTGACAAGAAAACATCGTAAAAACATTTTTTAAATTAAGTCGTATAATACAGCAGGAGTTATAAGGCATCTCAATTGTAAAGACCCTTACTAAACGTATTTAATCATACTATCGCATCGCCACTTAAATTGTTCGAGTTATGTGCGTTGATTCTGTTCCATTTGTTGGAGACGCTATTGTTTATTTTTATTTTTTTATTTTTAAAGGATGATTGTTTTCTTTTTTTCTTAAATGAGACTTCTTTACTATTTCTCTAAATATTATGTAAACATTTTATAGATTTAATTTTGAATATGTGCATGTAATAAAACTAAAAATGTGAGATTTTTTTTAGCTTTCCACGAGATCCAGTGAGTTGTGGAGAATGGATATCAGTTATAGCACGTCAAAGATCCGAAGAATTCTTCAAGCCGACCCAGGGAAGCGTTCTATGTTCGAAACATTTTTTAGAAAGTGATGAATATGTGACTACGAAAGGCATCACATGAGGTAACTATTGAATTTAGATTTAAGTTATTTGTCAAACAATATCTATACATTTTTGACACAAAATAAAGAATAAATAAATAATTATGACTGTTTCAATTACTTTCATTACTAAATGAAAACATAAGTCCCTATCCAAAACATTTACAGTCAGGTAAATTATAACCATTACACATATACACCATAGAATAGAATATGCTTTATTAAGTATACCAATTTTATTAAACAAGTTCAACAAACATTTTTAAATTAAAATTACAGTAACAAAAAATATTGGGCAGTTCGACTCCATTCATTCCCTGTCCAAGCGACGAGGCTCGGTCGTAAAATTTTATTGCTTTTTATTGGGACTTTGTAATTCTGACTTTAAAACATGCGTGTAAGGTTGAATTTGTTTTGATATAGGTTGACCAGTGAGTATCGGGTGTAAAAGGTTATTACTTTTTGTACGTAGCTTTGTGAATACAACTTTAGTCCATGTTTTTAAGGTTGAATTTACATTAATGTATAATTATTTTGACTAGAAGTACGTCGAAACATTTGGCGACAGTTTTTAGGGAAGTTTTACTTGGGATTGTGTATCTAGTTTTTTATTAGTGATCGAAGGTGTTCTGGCAGGAGAGGGTCACCACTTTGGAGTTGATGGTTTGGGGTCCTTGCTTGTAGATCAGAAGGTATGTTGAAGATAAACTCCGTTTAAGAACGAGTAGGTATTGAATGTATATATTTTCCAAAATGGGTCGTCTTTTATATTATTTTACAAACTAACAATAACCAATAAAAACACGTACATTAAATTAGAAACACTATTTACAAAATAAAAATCCAATAAGAATCCAAGGATTTTTGACCAATCGCGTCACAGCACTGTTGTCGTGTTATTTCCACGAGAGGCGCTGGTGTGCTCACGGCGCGGCACGGCGAGGCGGCGCGGCGGGCGACTTTTCCCGCCATTTCGCCGCTCGCGACGAAAGCATAAATATATGTGCCATGTCGCGCGCGCGTTAGTGTCGGGCAGGCCTCCGTCGAGTGAAGACTGAAGATGCAGTGATGAAAATCGAAGACACGTCGAACCGAAGCTAGAAGAGTGGCCTCACAGCTCCCGACACTCCTATTTCTTTACGGAATCGTCTAAAACGTTGAAATAGTTCTTTTCAGAACTGCTTGCTTCGATGTTTCTTATCAGAACGTCAGAAACGTGATACAATAGTTCTTATCAGAACTGCTTGCTTCGATATTTCTTATCAGAGCGTCAAAAACGTGGTAATGTGCAGTGACTGGTGGTGGTGGCTACAGGTTTTAGTCAGTACAAGTCTGACACACCCTTCCGCTCCGCCCAGAGCGGGAGGGATCATTTGATGATTTCCTATCCCAAAAAAAAAAAAAAATTATGTCATAGCTATAACCAGGACCTTTCGAGAGGTCAAGAAAACAGGCCTAAATAAGTGTGCTCTCATCGAAGTAATAGTATTTGACAGTTTGCTTCAAACACAAGATAGCTGACTCAGTAGACAGTCCCGGTTTAAAGTGGTGTCCCGGTGACTAGTGACATATAGTTGCTCGTGTCGCAGTCACCGGTTTAACTCGTAGGTATAATTTCGTAATTTATTTTACTAATATAATTTATTGTATGTTTTTAGGGTTCCGTACCCAAAGGGTAAAACGGGACCCTATTACTAAGACTTCGCTGTCTATCTGTCTGTCTGTCTGTCTCCAGGCTGTATCTCATAAACCGTGATAGCTCGAAAGCTGAATTTATCACAAATGATGTATACTATTGCCGCTATAACAACAAATACTAAAAATTAAAAAAAAAAAATGTTAAGGGGGGCTTCCATACAACAGATATGATTTTTTTGCCGTTTTTATAGATAATGGTACGGAACCCTTCGTGCGCGAGTCCGACTCGCACTTGGCCGGTATATTTTGTACACTTGTCTATATTACATATTTAAGTAAGTACCTATTCACCACCACCATTGACACAACATATAAAACTGTTTTACATCCGTAACCTGTCCAAAACCAGCGTCCAGCACTAGTTGTCCGACATTTTTCAGAACTGCTTAACTGGCGCCGCCGTGAGGCACAGTTTTACATTTTTTGTTTAGATTTAAGTTTTTTCTTTATATATTATTTTTGTTTTATATTGTGTGCACTTGTGGCATGTGCCAAATAAATGTATTTTCATTTTTAATAGTATTTTATGGACATGTTAATCCATTCATCAGAAAGCTTACCTGCTTGTACTAAGTACTTATTATTGTGTTGCCGAAATCCTTTTAGTGAGTTTGTGGTAGAAATTCAACAAATACTTACTTTAGAAAATATTAGGTATACATCAATGATAATCTTCTTCTTCAAAAAAGATCATCGTCAAAGAAGATCGTCCATCAAAGTCTAAATGGCTGATAGAAAATTATTTTTACTCTTTACAAACATTAATGCAGTACAAAGTGTAATTTTAAAGAATATACAGTTATACACAGTTGTTTTGTAGTTTTATTTTAAAGTAGGAACTGACTTGTAATAGTTAGGTAGTTTTATTATTAGGTACAATTACTTATTTCATTTAAAATAAGTCATCATAGACAATGTTTGTATTAAACAAAATAAGCATTAGGTTACCTTACCTAAATAATAATGTAAAACAAATCTGCTTGGCCTAAACGGGCAAATTATGGTTTGTGAACACATCACCAACTTTTATATCTGGTAACACCTGTATTTTATGCAAATAAATGATTCTTATTTTTTAAAAACTGCTAAGCTGTAGTGGAATTGGGCTGGCTACGTCTGCCGTATGCCGTATCGTATGCCCTTGAGCTGTGGACCAAATTACCCACTATAGTGAGCCCTAGTACAGCCAGAAGATGTCGCGGCAGACCTCGTTAGAAAATTGCGGTACAAGTTGGACAAATCCAATGGCCAATGGTCCACATTCGACCCTGGATCGATAGTAAGTAACGGTAGGTAAGTCAAAAAGTGGTCCGCATATTCGTGAAGTGTTTCTTCAATTTAAATTAGTAGTTGTATGTTCAAGTGTCGTCTAACACTGTGTAATGGCTGGAGTGACACTCCAGTGCCCACGGAGCGTGACACTCGAGAGACGACTGAGCGTGACTACCGCTGACGGCTGGCCGCTGACGACACGCTAATTACATGGTAGATACTGGAGGTAATCAGTACCGGGAGGGACATATACTGACCTTATTGGTGAGGGCCTTCAGCAAGGTCAGATTAGTGTACCTGTGTGTGTGTGTAACCGGTGCGCGTGTATGACTGGGCAAAGTGACAGCGATCAGCAATAGGTAATGAATATGAAAAATAATCAAAATTATGACTTGAAAGCGATGGCCACTTGTTTCAAGGTGCGGTTACAAGCCAACGAAACACGATGTGCGCTCGACTTGCCCGTACCTACCTTCACAGAAGTTCGTTGTTAACAGTTACGTTACTAGCAAAAGAAATATCTTTTGGATTTCTTTTTTTAATTTATAAGTACCTAGTCGTACATTTTGCTTTTACCATCTAACATCTGGAATGTAACGAAGCATGTGCCGTATTTATACGTTTTATTGATTAAGACTAGGTAACACAAGTCGTGCGCCTGGTGGGGATTCATCGGCTAAAATGAACTGTCATACAAACTACCTAAATCTCCTGCTTCACACACATTGTCGTCATAATGAGGAACTGTTGTGCTAAATGTCAGTGCCTTGTTTGTCAGCGCGTGAATTTAAGGTTTTTTTTAAAGTAGACAATAATTTAAATCATACTTTTCCATGTCGAAATTCTTTCAGCATACTAATTCATATTAATCCTACGCGATCCAAAATAAACGTACAACACAAAATTATAATACTTTCTACTCCCATCATGTAAATTAAAACAATAATAACAGAAAGTTTTTCATTTCGTTCGCACCGGCCCACACGCATTTCTAATATTTAGGTACCTATGTAAAATAAAAGAAATATGGTGGATGAAAAAATATCACCGACTTTTAAAAAACCTCTATCGAAAAAGTAGAACGGATAGAATATTTTTCATATTTTCGAAGCTGTATTTTTACATCTGTACAAATAAATGGTCTGTCTTTTACCCAGTTACTGGGTTGTGGACAGACAAGCAGTCGCTTCATGTGAAATACTGATATAAGTATATATATTCAGCTGCATCCGGTTAGACTGGAAGCCGACACCAACATGTTTGGAAAAGGCTAGAGAGAGGATGATGAGATAAGTCTGTGTGTGTACAGTTCATTATTTGCAATGTCAACTATGAATATAGTGTACCGAAATCCGATTGTTTCTATATTTCCTTTGCCGATAGCTAGTTTCCACTGAAATTGGTCGCCATGATCAAAAAAGGTCTGGTCCTCCAGACCTTTTTTTTCTACCATGTGGTCCTTCCTTTTACACCCTGTATCAGTGTGACGTCGCACAATAACTTGTCGCACTAGTGTGGTGTCGAGCTTCTTTTGTCGGACAAGCGTGCATACGAAGTAAGTATGTTGAGTCGCAGTACAGTTTTGTCGTACAAGCGTTAATCGCGCATTAGTCTGTTGAGACTCGTATAAAATACACATACCTCTTGTGCATGAGAGCGAGTGAGCCGGACTGACCACGCGGCGCCAGCGCTGGTTACCGTCGTCTTGATAAACTCGACGAGTGCATAACCTCCGTTGCACCTCTTTTGAAGTCGGGTCAAATAGATACAAACTTTTAAAAGGGTGAAGGGTGCCCTTCCTACCCTTATATTGTTAAAAGTTTTAATTCTTTGTGAGAGGGATCATCAAGTTTCAATATTATTTTGGGATATTTTTGGTCATTACTGACTTATTGTTCTTGTGACTGCGAAGCGGCTGCCAAGTGTCGGGTTCGATCCCCAGGTAGGAGATAATATTATTTTTAACTAGATTTAGAAACCTTTAAAAATAGGATAGGTACCTTATGTGTTGTCATGAAACCATCCTCCATACATACATACTCTTTTTAATGTCGGCCACTACCGAAGCGATGTATCAAGTTATAAACTAATTCCTTAATCTATCATTCCGCTAAACAAACATAATAATATATAAATGCTGCTCGTTCGAGCTGTATGACAGAGGTTTAAAGGTAGATGTAGATACGGTCAAGTGGACATTGTTACCTGTAAGCCGTTTAATATACTAGCCAACTTCGTATCAACAAACAGGGATGGGGTTTTAAATGTATTAGGTAAATCCATATCTTTTTCCTCATGCAATAATGATTATCTTGACACTTAGGAAAGGTAGTAGTCATTAGAACTATTTGTGTCATATGTCAGTCGCCGAGTTGCGTTGCTGGGTTGAGAAGGGTTTGGGTGGCAGGATGTACTGGCAGGTAAGCCATCATAGCCTTGTCTCCAGGATGGGCATGCTGCACGCACTTGCGATGTCTCCTTTATTGCAGGTGTCTATAGGCAGCGGTGAGTTGTGAACTGGTGACCACTTACCATGAGACATGCGTTAGACGAGGTGTCTTTACTGCCTATCATGTTACTGTTAACCTGTGACATCCCACTGCTGGGCAAAGTGCTGAAATGATGTCAGACACTTACACTTAGTGTGCGGCCATCGCCATTGGTCGCGGATCCATGACCAACAGCTGTAGATGTGATTGGTGATGTGACTACTTAATTGAACAACTAGGTGTAAACGGACCCTTCACAAAGCCATCAATCAAGCTAAGTCATTTCCAGCACAATTATTGCTGGGAAATTTTTGGAAGTGAAAAATCACATTTTACGGTAAGACACAATGTAACGCACTCAAAACATTGTGCTGATAGACGTATTTATAGTAAAGTTATAACATTAAAAACTTGTGAACTCGTTTGAACTTTGACGCCCAATATCTCCGTAACTAAAATATTCCCAGTTATGGTGTAGAACAAAAAAAAATATCGCAATGACGGGGAGAACAAGTGCCTTTCGGCTTCGTTAAGGTAATTTACACCCATTATAATAGAAGGTCACCCATCCAAGGACCGACTTTAGTCTTGTGCTGAGCTGGTCTATTCACAAGTGATAAAAAAAGAAAATCAATGTTCTTATTATGAAACTGATATTGTATCTTGTATCGAGCCTCGCACCACATGGCCAAAAATTATGTTTGTTCGTCTTGTTTGTTTCAATGTAACGTTGTAACGATAGCAACACGCGCCTACACGTATGTACACACGTTATTAAACATATAATATGTTCAAGAGTGTTTGTTTTATCCATCGTATCTGAGCTGTGATTTTATTTTATCAAAAAGATTTTTTTTCTAATAAATTGTATGTGCGATCGTTAATACGAGTATAAGGAATAACTGACAAAATGTGGAGGTACTAAAAACATGTTTGTGATTATAGGTTTTCTGTAGATAATATATCAATTTAGGTAAAACATATTTGACTTTTCCATCTCCGTACTCAGGTACTCCACACACCCTCATATTTGTATCTAAAGCATGTATCAGAAAGGTGTGCTTATTTAAGGGTCTGGTACAAACCACCACCCTGAACCACTTCCTCCACGGTACCAACACCTTAATCTAGAAAAAATAATTAGATGTTCCATACGTTTGGGTTGAGTTAGAATTGACATTTTGTATGTGTATGTAATACGTCTCTACAGGTCTTTAGGGAAAGCGGGTGTGAAATTATGTTAAATAAAAAATTAATGCATATTGATAACACTGTAGTTCGTTACCATGGAATAAAATAATGTAAAACACAATGTAAATGTGAGCTACCCGCTATGAGCCCGCTAATGAAATGTCACAGAGTATTAGTGATGACGAGCGATGCGCAGTTCAACAAGTATTGAAGAAACGAAGTTTCTGGTCGTTACAGGAAAGATACGATAATTATGAATATCTTAGAAAACTGGCCAAGTAGTAGTCGGGCTTACGTCTATTGGGTTCCATAGAAAGACATTCAAATATTATTATTATTATATTTTATGAATCTCTTTGGTTATATACCACGAAATCTAAAATAGTTCGCTCCTTTAGTCGAGTCGCAGAGAGTATGGAGTTAGTCCTGCGGAGACGGCAGCTACTTTAGTTGTAGGTGTCCGGTGCGTACCCAGACAAGCCCTTTACTTTGTGTAAATTAGTTAATCACCACTATGCTTAAGCTTTTGACAAGGTGAATCATGATCTGCTTTTAACAAAAATTGCTTTCAACGGTGTTCGGGGTGATTTACTTCGTCGAACTCGAGAAGTAGTCGTCAAAGGTTTTTAATATACATCCATACCATACATGTTACATCCGGTGTGCCTCAAGGCTCAATTTTGGGTCTTCTTTTGTTTATATTATTCATAAATCATTTATCTAAGTGTTTCAGAAATTCTTAATTTCTACTATATAGCGACAATAATATATTATTTTTTAAATTCAAAACAAAAATGATTGTCTCTTATTTCAAGAGGATCTGTAAAGATTCTCGACATACTGTCTACTGAAAACCGTACAATGTAAATTCCATAAAGCCACTAATGAGTGGGTTTATATTGTATGGTTTTTCACTACCCACTTTAACCTTCTGCAGACGGCCAGTAAGAAAGTCTTTGTAGATTTTTAGTACCGTTCCCCTTATTCCACACCTTTCCAGCTTGTCAACAAGAGCAGAAATCGAGACAGTTTCAAAAGCCTTGGCCAGATCAATAAACATTCCGACACACTTTTGTTTATTATCTAGACAAGCTGTAACATAATCCACTAACGAGCTAACGATTCGTGCCTATTTGATGGCAATAGGCTCTCCCCCTATTACTTGGCACTTATAACTGGCGAGATGTGGATGTACTATTAGGTACACATCTGCCTAACCTTTCGGGGTTAAAAGGCGTGTTTATATTTTCCCAAAACGATCAAGGAAAACCTCGTAAACTTGACATTCGACGACGTGACATCGGCCGACCCGCACTGGGCCCGCGTGGTGGACTGACTCCTTCTCGTAGTGAGAGGGACTGTGTCCCAGCACTGGGAAAATTATGGACTCATTATGCTACTATGCTGTGTTATTTGCCGTGGCGTGGAAACGGCAACAGGCGATAATGCACGCATACATATACTGCAGCGTTTTATAGTGTACATAAGTACTACGAGTATACATTAGTAGAAACCAGTGGTTGGGCTAGCTGCTGCGGTTCGCGGTAGTGGCGTTAGCTACTGTTTCTTCAAAAAATAAGGACCCTCGATATTTTTTTTATGAGCTGTCGATGCACACAGTGATATACGTATAATTATGTGAGTATGTGTTATTATGTGTATATGAGGCTATTTCAAAAACATAAGGGAATACATTTTTTGAACTGTTATTTAAACATTCGAGAGGTTATTATGAGCAGTTGAAAAAAATTATGGACAGTTATTATTTTTTATCGGCGGCGGTTGGTAAATTTGTGCGACAGTAAAACAGAGACAGTAATAAAAAAAGCAATTGAACGGTTATTTCGTCTTACAATGTCAGTACTAAAAGTACCTTTATAAGCAGCTTAATAAATAAATGGCCAGTAAAAATGATGGAATAGGCAGTTAGATAAATAGTTCGGCAGTTCATAGGGAGCGGAGACACCCGGACTTGGGACACCCTGACTCGGACTGTTAGGTTACTGTAAACCTACACTAAAGACAGAAATAGGCACTCGTAGCTGCCCATTTATTTATTTTACTGCTCAGTATTTATTAAATGATCCATTTTATTATTTTTTACGCCTCATTTTTGTTTACTTTACAGTTAAGTTTTAATTGTCGAACTTGTTAATAAATGCATTTTGTAATTTTTAACTTACCGAAACATACAACTGCCGTTTTAAATCAGTGCCAACACATAATTCTACAGTAACTGTACATACATACTTTTAACTGACAGTTAATGTATGGCGGGCTACCCCGATTTTTTTTCATAATTTCACATCATTTTTAATTCATAGAAGACACCTACTCTCTAAATGCCACTTGTGTGGTGCCATCAGTCTCGAAGTCAGATTGCTGTGATATACTGACAGGCAGGCGGACAGGAGGAATCTGTAAGGTTTCTGTATTATTTTTATGTATAACTACAGAACCCTAATAAAACATCAAAAGTAATTTATTCAAATCAGGCTAATATAATCAACATTTTTTGAATGTCAAAGTTTACAAGAGACAGTCCCCACAAGCCCGCTGCTCCACTTCCTAGTGTGTCAGCCCTGGGAAGAAGAAATGGCGGAACGAACTCCCCAGCGGCACACCTGCCTGTTAGCTCAGCAGAACCTGGTTCAGCTTCACCTAGCTATGTCGGATCATACGGAGTCACAACTCCGTCGGACTGCACTAATCAGATCCGACACTAGCCCTCGCTGGCACCTGCGACTTAGTAGGAACACATCACTCATTGTAACACATCGGTTAGTAGAATCCACTTGACGTCACAATGTCGTACAAATAATCTTAACACTTGCTCGTAATTTATCACCTGAACCATGTTGTCGGTTAACTCCTACGTCATAGCGGTTTTTAGCGGGTTTTAGTACTAAATCTGAAGATCGAGACCACGACTCCACACCCAGCTGTATGGGTACATTGGGTACTCGACAGATACGGCAATCAAAGCTCAATGTGTTTTTCTAACTAGACAATATCGATATACCTATTGTCGCTTTGTGTTTCTACGGGCTTTACGGGAGTGATACAATTTTGTTGAAAGTGTAACAACACTTTTTCGTTTTTTTGTGCCAATTTTTTTTTTACAATTCCTTCACTACTTCATCGAAAGGAACTTCGTTCCATCCGGGTGTCCCTTGACACCTCCCTAGTATTTTTTTTTATTTCTGTATGTAGGTAGATTACTTTCTTCTTAAAATTATTAGCGAAACTAAAATAATTAGTATTTATGCAATTCATCAAACAGATTGTTCAAACACGGCGTGTACTGTGTCCGCTGTCCGTTTGCCTTCGACTCGTCTGTCAACATCTACTGCTCCTGGAGGAGGAGGGGGCGGGGGAGCGTGTGTCAACACCAGAGGATAATAATAATTGTTTTAACGCACAATGTTAGGCTCGGGGCGTTTGTCCGCCGGCCGCGCGCCACACCGAACAAGATTTACTACTCATCTGAATTGATGGTCTTTCAGATTATTTAGCCTTGCTTGATAAATGTAGGTATGCAATATTACTTGATGGCAACATCTGAGTGCATTATTTACATTAGGTAACATCTCCAGCTCTGTATACTGAAGGTGTGAGTACTTGGACACGTATGTAATACCTACAGTCATAAGTCGCCAGTTAGGTTATAACCCAAATAAATGGGCATATTGCAGATGATGCTCGGGGCGGTTCATGAGAAAATCCATATAGAATAGCAAACAAACAAACTGCTTGACCTGAGTTCGAAGCTTGGATCCTTTTTTTTAGAGTTGCACTTGCGTCCACTACACTAATAAAATCTATTTGCCATTTCATCGAAATAAAATTACGCGTCGGTGTGAGCGTGTTCATCTGTCAGTACTTCACGAGTCAAAACAGTGTTTCTTTGTATATTATTTGCTCAGACGTTCTGTTTGTCCACGACTCGACGAATTGCCCTCAGACGAGAGTCTCAAGACAAGAATGAATAGGTTACCTCTAGACAAGTTGTAGTCGTAGCGCTATTTCTGAAGGAGCTCGTTCGAGAATGTTCTACTGCCGTTTAATGTTTCTGCCGTCAAGAAACGTCGATGGGCATGGAAGTCAATGTCGGTGTCATACTCGTAGCAGGCACAAGAGCTAGTCGTGCGATGGCAATACATTGTCAGTCAATTGGTAGCCTCGTTGGGCTGGTGGGCGCACGCAAGCGACTGCCGAGTGCGGCTGTTCCTAAACTATTCCTGTTTACCGAAAGCTGATATTTTTTTTTTCCTAAATCATATTCATTTTCATTTTCAAATATCTTAATTTACCATACACAAAAACAAACTGCACTTATCCTAAGCTAAATTAACACACTAAAATGAAGACACTTTATTAGGCTGGCAATTCGCCTTTCAAAGCTTTTATAAGACAGGTAGTTTAAACCGGAAATAACAAAATCTTAACACACAATATTTGAGTTTAAAATGACAAAAATGTACGGGTTCTGGATTTGCACCCGGTTGATGAGCGGGAGGGACTATCCGCTTGTCGAGCAGAGTCCGTCTCTCGTACTACCTCGTACAACTGGCAGCGCCTTTATTCCGTTGCAGTAAGGGGTGGTTTCTTAGTAAACTTGAATGAACACGTTACTTCCAATGTGACTATTGAAAGCAAATCCTACGTGATATTCCTACGTTGTATTGTATTCTTATTAATTATTTGTACATGCATGCATGTATGTATTATTATTGGTTTGTTTCATGCTGATTATATTCGAACGCAATGTAAATTGTTACTGAATAAATTTATTGAATTGTAGTTGTCCTTAGTTTAGATGTTTACTAAGTGAAACTTCTAGTATATTCAACTGCTCTTCCAATCACTGAGGTTTCAATAAGAAGCAGCAAAACGCCGCTTCACTTACATCGGTAAGTAATACTTACTTACTTACCTTTCATTGCACAAATTCTCTGAAATTAAATACTCGTACTTACATTCAGACATACTTATAGGCCAAACTTTAAAACCTAGACTTTAATTCATAATGTCCTTTCAATATAACCTGTTTATTTCCGTTCCATCATTCAAGCAATCCTTCAACTGTTATCTTTTCATTGGCGATTTCTTCATTTAAAGGACATTAACGTTTTGTCTTATTCTTAGCAAGTACCTAAGTAGAGGGATGTAGGTTGCTATAAATAAATAACACTTTACAAGTGGATACTTGTAATCTACACTAATATTGTAAAGAGGTAAGATTTGTATGTTGGTAACGAATAAACTCAAAAATATTGGACCGACTTCAAAAATCCTTTCTTCCATTAGAATGCTACATTATATTTTCCTTGAGTAACATAAACGGGCCGCTAGTGACATAACAAGTTTTTCACATCACCTGCTAGCAAATGTCAAATGATATGTCATGCAAACCTAATAGACCAGGGTAGAAGCCTATAAAAATAATAAAAAGTGAAAAAAAATAATAGTAGGATGTAACCCATTAGAAAAGGAGGGGAATATTATAAAAATGAAGGGAAAAATAATTTACGGGCGATCTGAGGTCGGGAAGGGGATGGGGGTGAGTTTGTAAGGGTAAAAAACGGTTTTTCTCGATTTCCAGCAAAACTAAAAGTCCTATCGAATAAAGTCAAATGGCAAAGTTGTAGGTAATAAAAAGATCTAAAACTTTTGTATTTCCAATTTTTTCACATAACCTCAAAATTTATGTGAAAAATTCAAAAAACCAAGTTTTTGGTTTTTTATTTTTATCTTTTACAAAAATTCTATTTTTTTAAGGAAATTTGGTGAAAACTTACCTTTTTATGTCCCAAATATGCTGTAATTTATTTGATTAAAAATATTTATTTTTTCACCTCATTTTGAATTAATATCGAAAAAGCTCCCTAATTTTCAATCGAAAATTCACCCGTCAAAATATCAGCTTTTTTCAAAAAGTTGGTATGTTTTCTGTTCGTTGAAATCTCTACTTTCCGATGGTGAAAAAAAAAATATATGTTACCATAGTAAATCTTCTCAGAAAATGCAAAAAATCGAAAAAAACTCGAATTCGATTTTTTTTTTATTATTGTAAATAATTTTGAGCTATTTATTAAAATTTACACTTTAATTACTCGAAAAACGTTAGATTACATGCTACATTAATAAAAAAAAATTGCAAATCAAAATATACTACTATAATTAACAAACAAAATAAGTTAATAAAATTAATATTTAATAAGACATCTACAATATTTGGAGAAAGTTGTCGAATCTTTTTTAAATTATATGCGTAGATGCCTATTTATAACTATTTTAAGATAAATTATATTACCTGAGTGACCTACGAAAAATTGTAGCCCATCAAAAGGTATTTCATGGAGAAGTGGGGAAGGGGCTAGGCGGGTTTGGGTCTTACTACATACATACCTACTATTTCGTCATGTCAAAATGTATAAAAAATATATTATAAATATATTAAAAATCTATAATAAATGTATAAATATATATTTAAAAAAATGTATAGTAAATATATTTTTAATAACTAACTTTTGGCCGATTTTCATGTATATTTTATATATTTTAAATATATTTTAGATACATTCAAAATATATATTAAAAGACATAAAAAACATAGCTAAAAATATAAAAAATATATTTACGATATATATTTTTTATACATTTTTAATATATTTTTTATGTATTTTGAAATATTTTTTTTTCATGGGATTAACTAAATTTGTTTGTGCAAAATTAAGGAGATTATTTGTAGGGACTACAGGCAGCAATGTGCTAACGCTGCAAATGGTAATATTCCCCCGCACATATGGTTTAGCCGGCAGTCGTTTGCGCCGCGCCGAAACAGTAACTTGTGTAACACTGTATTAACCCTGTAACGTGAATATCAATAGACTGGTTTATGGACTTGTGCATTTTATTTACTCTCCTCACTACAACCACGTAGCGACCTCAACATTGGTGACCCCGACGTGATCTTATTAGCGACGTGGTTGTGTGAGATAAATTCGGGCAGTGCGTTAGTGTAAACGAACAGTAAGCAGCAAGTTTATAAGTAGTGCGGGAATAGGCGCGGCAAACGACTCCCCGTGGACTTGGGACCTATCTGCGGGAATTTCAAGGGTCCCACGATGCAGACACCACCACCAGCAGCAGGCCAGGTGGCCAGCATAAACGTCACAGACAGGATTCCTATGTTTTGGACCGACATGCCGCGGATGTGGTTCGCACAGTTCGAGTCCGCCATGGAACCACAAAAGCAGGGGGACGCAGCGAAATTCCACCTGGTAATAGCAAGGCTGACCAGGGATGCACTTCAACAGGTTAGCGATTTGATTTATAAACCCCCCGCCGAGAACAAATATGGCACACTAAAGCACAGACTGCTGACGGCCTACGAAGAAAGTGCCGAAAGACAATTTCAAAAATTAGTCGGAGAAATGGACCTGGGCACTCAACGCCCTTCACACCTGTTACGGCGTATGTCAGAGCTGGCACAAAACACCGAAATATCCCCAGAGGCCTTACAGCGCTTATGGATTGCGCGCCTACCAGGATCATTGAAGGCCGTTCTTTCGGTATGTCAAGACCAAAAATTAGGCAAGCTGGCCGAAATGGCAGATAAAATCATGGAGAACTTAAATAATGGAGAGGTAGCCGCCATTTCTGCGACAACGTCAGCAGCAGCGACGGACGTAGCATCGTTGATTAGCGAAATAACCACCGAGATGAAGGAGCTACGAAGAGAAGTAAACGAAATACGTGGACGCAGTATGGGACGAGGAAACCGGCACAGATCGCAGTCAAGATCGAGAGGTCCACGCCGCACCCCAGAGAGTCCAGAGTGGTTGTGCAGCTACCACTATAGGTACGGGAAGCAGGCAAGGAGGTGCACGAAACCGTGCAATTGGAAAGAAGGCTCAACAGCGGAAAACTGAGGTCGGTGCTGTCCTGTTCGGTGGGAGACAGCGGGGCCGCCACACAGAACCATCGTTTGTGCGTAACGGACCGGAAGTCGAGAATCAGTTTTTTAGTGGACACAGGAGCGAACGTCTCAGTTTTGCCAGTGCATAGTGTTAAAAATTGTGTGCGTTCGGAAAGCGGTTATAAGCTGTACGCTGCAAATAACACGGAGATTAAAACATTCGGTATAAAGGTACTAGAACTTAATTTAGGCTTACGCAGAGTTTTTAAATGGCCGTTTATTGTAAGCGAGGTCAAACAAGCAATTTTAGGTGCAGATTTTATAGAGTCGCATAAATTAGTGATAGATTTACATAATAAGAAGCTTATAGATAGTTTGACTAATTTAAGGGCAAATGGGTCAGTCATACGGTACGACGAAGCGTCGGTTAAGAGTATACAAGATAATAATCCCTATCGGGAGTTGTTAGAAGAATTCGCGGAAATCACTAAACCAATGTCATTCAGAGAATCGCCAGCCCACGCAGTAGTACACCACATAGTAACAAACGGCTCCCCGGTACACGCGCGTCCAAGGCCACTACCGCCGGACCGTTATAATAAGGTAAAGAAGGAATTTCACCTAATGCATGAATTAGGGATATGCAGACCATCGCAAGGAGAGTGGTCTAGTCCGTTACACGTCGTGCCTAAAAAGGACGGACAATTACGCCCGTGTGGTGATTACAGAGCGCTCAACGCGATAACAAAGCCAGACCGTTACCCCATTCCCCGAGTAAGTGACTTCACATACATTTTAGCAGGTAAAACTTGGTTTTCGCGACTCGATTTGAATAGAGCATATCATAACATAGCAGTTGCAGAGGGGGACATCGAAAAAACAGCCATAGCAACACCTTTTGGTCTATGGGAGTTTCCACGCATGACGTTCGGATTGAGGAACGCAGCACAAACATTCCAGAGGTTCATGGACCAACACGTACTAAGAGGTATAGAGCGTATAGAGAACACAGATGGTAAGTCAGCACTTTTTTGTTACATCGATGACGTAATTGTAGCTTCAGACAACGAAAACATACATAAAGAGCATCTCCGTAAGCTATTTAAACAGTTCAGCGACGCCGGAATAACCATAAATTTAGGAAAAAGCGAATTAGGTCAGTTTAGAGTAGAATTCCTAGGTTTCGAAGTAACGAAGAATGGAATCAAGCCGATACCAGACAAAGTTAAGGCAATTGCAGACTACCCACGGCCGGATACAGTAGAGCAACTCCGTCGTTTTCTAGGTATGGTAAATTTCTACAGGTCTCATTTACCACACGCTGTGGTGCACCAAGCAGAGCTCAATAAGTTTTTACACAATGCAAAAAAGAAAGATAAGACAAAAATACCATGGGATAGCGCGAGTATAACAGCTTTCGAGCAATGTAAAGCCAACCTACAAACAGCAGCTACACTGAGTCATCCTAGTGCGGACGCGCCCTTATCCATTATGACCGACGCGTCAGACACATGTGTAGGGGCAGTATTACAACAAAAGGTAAGCGGAACGTGGAAACCAATCGGATACTTTTCAAAACAATTATCAGAAGCGCAAAAGAAATACAGCACGTACGACAAAGAGCTAACCGCGATTTACATGGCCATGGTTCATTTTCGCAACTTGGTAGAGGGGCGGCAAGTCACTATTTTTACAGATCATAAGCCCCTAATGTACGCGTTCACAAAGGTAGGGAATAATAAGGAAATTCCAAGAAGGGCTAGACAACTATTATATATTAGCGAATTTACAAGCGACATACAATACGTTAAGGGGCCGGAAAATATTGTTGCTGACGCATTATCGCGTGTAGAGTCCATTGTTTGTCCAACGGCGCTAGATTTCAACGAATTAGCTCAAGCGCAGGCACACGATCAGGTTACGGCCGGACGCGACGTTAGCAGTAAGTTAGCATTTAGGTATGTAGTTATGCCGGACGGCGATAGGCAAATATATTGCGAAATGTCAACGGGTACTGCCAGACCTTACCTAACAGGTAAGTTTAGGAAATTAGCATTCGAAAGCGTTCACAACATCAGTCACCCAGGAGTACGTACCACACGTAAGATGACAACACAAAGATATTTTTGGCCGGGAATGAACAGAGACATTAACGAATGGACAAAAGCATGTATTCAGTGTCAAAAAGCAAAGGTTAATCGACACACAATTTCTAAACTAGCTAGCTTCCCGCCATGTAGCAGATTTGAGCACATACACACAGATATCGTAGGTCCCTTGCCCACGTCACAGTACGGGCACCGCTATTGTATAACTATTATAGATCGTTTTACGCGTTGGCCTGAAGCAATACCAGTTACAGACATTACAGCTGACACAGTCTCCAAAGTTATCTATGAGCATTGGATATGCAGGTTTGGGTGCCCAAACAGGATAACAACTGATCAGGGTAGGCAATTTGAGAGCGACCTTTTTAACAGTCTTATGAGATTTTTAGGGGTACAAAGAATTAGGACAACACCTTACCACCCACAGAGCAACGGGTTAGTAGAGAGGTGGCATCGTTCATTGAAAAGCGCATTGACCGCACGTTTGACAGGTAGCATGGATTGGGTAGACCAACTGCAAACCGTTATGTTAGGGCTTCGTGCAGCGTGCAGAAGTGACACAGGTTTTAGTGCCGCGGAGATGGTATACGGCGAAACTATTAGGTTGCCAGGAGATTTTTTCCACGTGGAAAATAAGCAGGCCAACGACCCGAACACTTATGTAGGGCAGCTTAGGCAAACAATAAACAAGCTACGGCCCGCGTCAAGAGCGGGTAGCGATACGCGTAATATATTTGTAAGTAATGATTTAAAGAAATGTACACATGTTTTTGTAAGAAATGAGATCATGAAAAAGTCCCTTTGTCCTACGTATGACGGCCCATACAGAGTAATAAGTAGAAATGATAAAATTTTTAGAGTACAGTTGTCAAATAGAGAAAGCGATTTATCAATAGACAGACTAAAGCCCGCGTATTTATTACAAGACGTTGATCAGAATGTTGACACAGATTGCGCACAGAAACGTTTAGACAATAACATTGAAATTACTGAGGATAAATCGCTTCCGCCTATAGAACGAACCACGCGCAGTGGCCGCCGTGTAAAGCCACCGGTGCGATTTTTGCTACCATAGCTTATTGTAATTAGATCTATAGCAACGTATAAATCACTGTGCCAAATTTTGCGAATCATTAGAACAAACGAAACATAATACTAAGTGCCAGTCGTATAAATAATAAATTTAGCAAAAATGGGAAACTATAACACTAAAAACGAGGAGGTCATAATCGCCCAACAGGGAGCTAATAACGCAAAACATGTCGGAGACTTAGAAACTAAACTAGAGAACTATGGTATAATAATTATAGTGATCGCCATCGTCCTGTCCATTCTGACGATTTGTTTGTGCGGAAGACAATGTTGTACCGGTACTAAGAAATGGATAAGAAAAGAGTTGACAACTATATGGCCTGCAGGACCCGCGACCACAGCGACCCAGCAGTCGGCTATCCCACGAGATTCATACGCGTAAGACCAACGGTACCGGAAACGCAAAATACGGCACAGGGATAACAGTGTATGATAAGCGGATATGTAATAACTATAAGTTTTGGAGTTAAGTGAACATTGTATTGAAAATAAAAATGTGGAAGTGGTAAAAAGAAAACTTTGTTATGTGAAAAGAATCTATTGTATTTCAAAAAGTGTTAGCGATAACAATTATTAGCAACATAATTAAGATTAACAATGTATAACAATATATAAATGTAGGTATGGGTCAATTATATTTTGCTGTTCGATCGTAGGTCACACCGCAGGGTTTGTGTTGTTGGTAACAGGCCACAATGATGCCAAGACAGGACAGCAGGATATAAGAGACCAACAGTTATTATTTTTTTATTTTTTTAAAAAAGGGGGGAGGTATGTAGGGACTACAGGCAGCAATGTGCTAACGCTGCAAATGGTAATATTCCCCCGCACATATGGTTTAGCCGGCAGTCGTTTGCGCCGCGCCGAAACAGTAACTTGTGTAACACTGTATTAACCCTGTAACGTGAATATCAATAGACTGGTTTATGGACTTGTGCATTTTATTTACTCTCCTCACTACAACCACGTAGCGACCTCAACATTATTATTTTTTAATCTTGTACTATCATATATATAGATATGTCTATTGTTGTATATCATTTAATTTTAATCTTTAGGTTATGTTACGTTAAGCATACTATTTTTTAAAGAAAATATTACCATTTTAATGTGAGTTGATTGATACAGATAAAAATAGAGATAGTATTTACCTTCCTATGCAGATTCGAAAAGTTTTTTTTTTTTTTTTAAGTAAACTTGTCACAATTATCTTCAAGAAACTCAGCGTGCACGTGTATTTTTAGAAACGATGTTGTATACTGTACTGTATTTCGAATACTGGCTAGGCTAACGGTTGTAACAGATGCTACGAAATAGTAGGTATGAAATACCTTTTGATGGGCTACAATTTTTCGTAGGTCACTCAGGTATATAATTTATCTTGAAATAGTTATAAATAGGCATCTACGCATATAATTTAAAAAAGATTCGACAACTTTCTCCAAATATTGTAGATGTCTTATTAAATATTAATTTTATTAACTTTTTTTGTTTGTTAATTATAGTAGTATATTTTGATTTGCAATTTTTTTTTATTAATGTAGCATGTAATCTAACGTTTTTCGAGTAATTAAAGTGTAAATTTTAATAAATAGCTCAAAATTATTTATAATAATAAAAAAAAATCGAATTCGAGTTTTTTTTCGATTTTTTGCATTTTCTGAGAATATTTACTATGGTAACATATTTTTTTTTTCACCATCGGAAAGTAGAGATTTCAACGAACAGAAAACATACCAACTTTTTGAAAAAAGCTGATATTTTGACGGGTGAATTTTCGATTGAAAATTAGGGTGCTTTTTCGATATTAATTCAAAATGAGGTGAAAAAATAAATATTTTTAATCAAATAAATTACAGCATATTTGGGACATAAAAAGGTAAGTTTTCACCAAATTTCCTTAAAAAAATAGAATTTTTGTAAAAGATAAAAATAAAAAACCAAAAACTTGGTTTTTTGAATTTTTCACATAAATTTTGAGGTTATGTGAAAAAATTGGAAATACAAAAAGTTTTAGATCTTTTTATTACCTACAACTTTGCCATTTGACTTTATTCGATAGGACTTTTAGTTTTGCTGGAAATCGAGAAAAACCGTTTTTTACCCTTACAAACTCACCCCCATCCCCTTCCCGACCTCAGATCGCCCGTAAATTATTTTTCCTTTCATTTTTATAATATTCCCCTCCTTTTCTAATGGGTTTCATCTTACTATTATTTTTTTTGGTTTTAAAAATTATCGACCCTGGTCTATAAAGTAAAGCAAGTCATTAATGCCCTCGGCTCTAGCCGGCCAGTTATATTGTACTGGATTTCATTCCTGCCCGCTGGCTGGTCATTAATGTGATTTGAATTCGGAACCTCAAATAGAAATTGTATGATAAACAGAGAGGGATCAAAAATAAGAACTTGTTCGAAAATCGAACTGTCCTCACCGAGCTAAACACAAAAAATAAATAGAACAGAAACATTTTTAAAAAGGAGCGTGTGCCTAGTGCGAGTCGCTGTTCTGTTTAAAAAAAATCTTTAACATGTTGAGTGACGAGAGTGATTTGATTCCGGGATTGTTCTCAAAAAATTGGCTCTGTAACCTGTCAGGCAGTTTTTAGTGGAAATGTGTGATTTATAAAATTTAAAATATTTTATTCTAAACAAAATTGTACTTAAAGAGACTTTTCACACAGAGGCTGAGTAATATTAAGAAAACCGAAGTGATATTCTTACAACAAAATAAAATTGTAACATCTGTTTCTCACTAACCTGCCATGTCCAAACTCAAAGAGTCTCACTTTGAATAATTATAAAAAAATAAATATTTAAAACATGGGTTCAAAATTATTAAAATACTAGTCTGTGTATTAATAAATTTAACTTTTTTTACACGGTACTTTAATAATGAACATAATTTGCGAGTTATTCATGTTCAAATCGTGTCCGGAGTGATTTTCTCCATAACCTGTGCTTGCACACTAACGCGCAGCACACAAACACAATTACTTACTCGACATCCCACCCCCGCGCAAAATGACCAAGCAGTATCGGACTAACCGCTGCCAAGGAAAGGCGTGTAGAAATTTGACCCATTTTTTTTTAAATAACGTTGAATCGCTTCAATCGGAGTTTGTAACAGGTATGTTATCTATGTTCTGACTTTAATATTTTTATTTGCGGTTTAAATACTTTGCGAGTATAAACGTTAGATTATGGTAATTACTGCCTATTTATTATTTTATAAGTCTAGACTCCAAAAACGTCACCGTTTTGTTGTTATCACATCAAAAGCATATTTTTTTCATTAACCTGTGTCTCTTTAACCTGTTTGGAAAGCACAGGTTATTGATACTATTACCAGGTTAAAGAGACTTTGCCTGTTATTGTTCAATAAAACTGTCGTTCTAGAAAAATCAAGTTACTATTTGGTGTGAATACTAATCATATTTACCTAATATTTAATACGAAGATAAAAAAAGTTGTGTTAAGTTTTGATAAAGTTTTAAATTAAGGCATTTTATTGTTTTGTCACTAAATGCTTATTCTTGGTGCATAAACGCTTTTATTCTAACCTATTTGTATGTTTATCAAAGGTAAAATGCCAAAAACTACAAAAAAAGAAGACATCTTAGCTAGGAAAAGAGAACTTGAAAAAAAAAGATATGAAAAAATCAAAAATAATCCAGAGCTTTATGCAAAATACAAAGAAAAAAATAAGGCAAAGTACGAAAAACGAAAAAAGGAAGGAAAAGTAGTGTCTATAAATAGTTTGACACCAAGAGATCAGAAAATGCTCAGAAGGAAGTGGAGAGAAGATGCAAAAAAATCCTATCAACGCAAAAAGGAACAAAAAGCAAAAATACAACGCTTTATTGAATGCAACAGTCCACCTTCCAGCGATATAGAAAATATCAATATAGTTAATATTGATAACGTGGCTGGTTGTCATAGAGAAGAACCAGTACGAGAGGCACAGGGTAATTCTGAGTGCAAAAGAATTACTAGGTCAAGAGAAGTTAGTCCTGCAATTTCACAAGGCTCTTCAGTAAGTTCTGGGATAGTATCACCAAATGCCCAACGCTTAGTGAGGAAGTTGCGCTATAAAAAAGACAAGGAAATAGCGTCCTTACGAATTAAATTACAATCAGTTATTAAATTAAACGATGCCTATCGAAAAAAGATTTCAAGATTACAACCACTTCAAGAAAAACGAAATTCATCCATAGCATTCGAGAACGCCAGGCTTGGAGACAATATTCAGTTGGAAAACTCAGCCGTCCAACTTCCTAGAGAGCCTCTCCTCTTTCGACCTAGTACTAGTGGAGATAATTCATTTGCTGAAGGTGTATTACGTTCTTACAAGAGTATCAAATCGTACAAGATCAAACAAATTATTTCAAATAGTCTCAAGCCTCATATCGAGACGTCTCTTCACGCCACAAAATTAAAGGGAAGGTTCAAGAGTGTATTTAGAAGACGAAATGGACTGTCTAAAAACGCGCCAGCTTTGCAGAAGAAGAACGACGTGACGGCCTTTCTTTCAGATGATGAAAATAGTAGCTGCGCAGCTGGAAAAAAGGAATACGTAAAGAAGGAAGGTGTAAAGGTACAGAAACGCTATCTAAATGACTCTCTTGGTAATCTTCATAAAAAATTTAACTCGTCTCATACATACACTTTAAGTTTTGCTACATTTTGTCGATATAGACCGTTCTGGATTTTCTCAGCTTCTAAAAAACCACGAGAGACTTGTCTCTGTGTCCTTCACGAAAATTTTCGACTTTTAGTATGTGCACTTCACAAATATAAAATAATTGAGCCCAAAGACCCCACAAATCTTCTCAAAAGTATTTGCTGCAATGTTTATAATGCCGAATGCCTATTCCGTGATTGTGTAAGCTGCAAAAACAAAACTATTCAATATTTGATATTTGACAATGCTATTGATTTCTGCTATTGGACGTGGAACTCTAAGACTGAATGTATTATACAAAATGGGTGTGAAAAAACTATAAGGTTGGTTAAAAAAGAGAAAGTAATAACGAAACCAAAAGAAGCCATCAGGCACCACGAAAAAATAATAGACAAGTATATGAAACACTGTGGGAACATGGTTAGTCAACAAGAGGCGATAAAAAATATAAAAAACCAATTGAAACACGACGAAGCTGTAATTCATGTCGATTATTCGGAAAATTATAAGTGCGCGTACTCGAAAGAAATTCAATCTGCGCATTTTGGTGCCAGTAAGCCTCAAATAACAATCCATACTAGCGTGCTTTATTTTTTTGATGTTAATGGGCTGAAAAAGTCACAATGTTTCGCTACTCTCAGTCCAAATCTGAGACATGACACAGCAGCTGTATGGGCTCATTTGGAACCAATTATAGATTACTTAAAAATTCATGCTCCACAAGCAAAAACTTTCCACGTTATTTCCGATTCTGCAAGCAGTCAATATCGAAACTACAAAATATATTTTACTATAACAGCTCTCAGATGGAGTAATCCTCAGCTTAAATGTGTCACTTGGAATTACTCTGAATCAGGCCATGGTAAGGGAGCTCCAGATGGAGTTGGAGCTGTTCTAAAGCGTACTGCTGATGCGTGTGTGAATCGTGGCGCTGATATACCGGACTTCGAAAGTTTTTCACAATTATTAAAACAAAACGTGAAAAACATCGTAATAGATACTATCTCCGAATATAAGATCTTTGAAAAAGACTTGCTATTGCCCAATACATTACTGCCATTTAAAGGAACGCAGCAAGTTCATCAAATTGTATGGTGTCATACAAAAAGTGCATCTATCGTTTTAAGACGCCTTAGCTGTACCAAAGAGACTTGTTTAACTAAAGCCGAATATTGTAAGCACGGTAAACACCTTGGCTTCCATGACGTTATAAGACAACAAGTCAGCACACCAAAGCCCAAACGCAAAAAAGCAATGAGAGATTCTGCTGTGGCTACTGCTCGAGTTTTAAGTATGGAGCTCAGTGATTTGGATGGTGACAGTCTTATTATACCTGGCACGAGTGTTGCTGAAGAATCCGTAACTGTTCTTCATAGATCTACACCATTTTCAGCACTGTCTGAAATGGAATTGCCTCCGGAACTTCAAAGGAGTACTCTAGATAGGATCTTAAATGAAGGGCCTGCCAATGTAGAAGAGTCTTCTTTGAACACTTTTAAGCATGTTATTCATAATGATAGTGATTCCGATTACGACATATTTTAACAAAAATGGTCTGATTTAATGTGATTGTTTCCAGAACCAAAAAGTAAATGATCCAAAGATTAATTATTTTTAAGAAGTTTCTTTATGTTTATTAGGTATAGGTACCTACGTTATTTTTAATTGATGACTGATTATAATTTGAGATTGATTAGATTTTAATGTAAAACTATTACTGTTTGCAGTTAATAATGATAATAAAAGGTGATTTTGCATGGTTAAATTGTTTTATTTTTCATTTACCTGTTTGATTCTCTTTAACCTGAAAACTTTTCTCATTAACCTGTACGATATTTCTTTAACCTGTAAGGTAGTTTTTTAGAATAGCTGTATTTTGTCTATTAATGTAATTTTTTTATTCCCTTAGAACAATTCAACATAAGAGAAATACCCAGAATGGATTTTTATCAAAAAAACTCTCTATTTGATACATTTTCTCAAATTGATAAATTTATTCGAGCGGTGCCACTTTTTTGAGAACGACCCTCCGGATTTTGTTAAATCCCAAGTGGCGGCAGTGCTAACAATTTACTTCCGGAAAATCAAAAGAAAAGTATATGAAAGCTTACGACGTCACCTATTGAAAACAACGAAAGGCGACAGATCTGTGTCAGAACCGGTGCTTTTAGTTTATTTCTAGCATTTGTCGTCTACAAAGAAGCCAAGTAGCCTATGGTGCATCTATTCCAAGCTCAAACATAAGCATCAAACATAATGTCCAAATCAATAATACCTACACGAAGTTATTAGCATTTTTGAACAGAAAATCGGAAGGTCGAGCAAAGAAGTCAAAAGTATTAATTGCTCAAAATGTGGAAACGTTTCTGAATGCAGCCTCTGACCACAGTTTTCTTACCAGAGAAGTAATGCGTGGTAATGCCCTTTCAGACGTCACGGCATCATTTACTCCTTTATCGTTATTTTTAGTTTATTAGATTGTATGTATTAAAATAGCCTCCGCAAGTGATACGTAAATCTACACTCACCCTTGTGATTGCTACGTACACCATATCTAACAAAAACTCCTTGTAAATAAATAGAAAACGCACTAAGGTAGAAACTTTTAAACAATCACATTTCTCTTGAAGCAACAGTAAAGTTTATGGTCGAAACAATAGCTTTCATTACGATTCGTATTTCTAAAATGACTCTCACCAGGATTGACAGAAGCTTTTCGTTATTTTGGACTTTACCGTCATCATTATCTTTTGACGTTTGATGACGTGTATATGTGACACAGTGTGGTAAAGAATTTTCATCATGTCACATTAACGGTGGCCTCACGTACTTATAGGCGAACTAGAATCGCCCATAAGTACGTGGGGCCACCGTATTAATGTGACTTGATGACAATTTAAGTTAATTTGTTTTTTACAAAAACACTCTTTTTACACATGGTGTTGTTGTACCTGACTGCTCTGAGAAGAAACAGCCTAAACAAACTCAGAGGTCACACTCTGTTTTAAACTCCAGACATAATCTTTGTCACGTGACTTGAGGACCATGCAGATTAGTGTCTGAGATGGTCTTTTGAAGAAAGAACCACACAGATTTGAGTGGACCTGTCCAGTCAGTGCAAAAAAAAAAATTGCACTCCGGGAGTGCCGGCAGAAGTGAAAACTTGAATATTAACGTTGTGCATTTTTGATATTTTGAAATGGTTAGGGAATAATTTTGCACGAATTGCTTTAATTATCAATATAAAAGTACTATCATTTATGTTGTAAAATACAATACTTATTCATTTATTGCGCTATCGGACACAAACATGACAATTTATATTACATTAAAAATGTAACACTTCAGAACTCCCTCCGTCTTACGCTTTTTCGATCAGGTCACGTGTCCTGACGCGAGTTTAAGATTTTATACCCATTACAGAAAAAGTGCTCAACGCCGCTAAAGAAGTTTTCACTTAAAAAAAAAAGTGAAAAAGTGTTTATTCACAGAAACAATTTTATACATTATTATACTCACCTCCGCCAAACTGCAAAACAGTTTGTTGGCAGACGTAGCTCCTTTTTTGTAACTATTAACATATTTTTTTTTTTTTTTTTAGCACTTGCCTGTGATCGTGTGGCTCGACTCATGAGTACCACGTTTATATATCACCGATTGTTTAATATTTCTACGATGACTTATCCTATTCTTATAGACAAACAGATCACGATAAACAGTTCGTGCTTTGTTCGTACAACATTAAGACAATTGTTATTGCTAACTTACCGACAGCAACTTTCTTTTCCCTATCGTCGATATCTTTACCCTGATTGGTATTTACATAAGAACCCGCACCTACTAACTTTTGTTGTTGAATGTAAAATGTATTGTTGCCTTTGTTTGAAATAGATACCTATTTTAAATAAAAAAATACACTCTTGTACGGCCGACAATATTGAAGCAGCTGTTTCAATGTTTGTTGGTGTAACTTTGTCATCTGATTAGGATTTCCTCTTGATTTAACTTAATCTGATAGCAGTGGTGGCCAAATGCTAAAGGTCCCGAATTACGAGTTCTAGGTTGAAGGTTTCAACCCAGGCAGCCTCATGCTTCTTAGCGTATCGATGGCAATTGAAATTGTGTCGGCCCAGAACTGAGCCAAGAGTTTGGCGCCTTCAGTAGTGTCCATCAGCTCCTGTAATGGACAGATAACAGGACACGTAGGACACGATCATTATTAAGTGCCCCATCATTGGTGGAACAGCACCACATTTACACTCCAGGGCAAAGTCACCCATGAATCGCCACCTTAGCAGGTTTTCCTTGTTGCGGTTAACCTAACCCGGAGTCTATTTAAAGACTGCCAGATGGCAGTGGCCAGAGGCAGATTTTCAGCTGGAGGAAAGAATGGGTTTCGTAGGGATGCACTACCCCGCCACAGCTTCAGTCTTTTCCGTAGGTCGCTCGTCAGTGAGTGGATTGACACACTTCTGAAAGCTGTTTCGCTTTTCAGATCATTAACTTTTATAAAGTAATTTATTTCATCACCTCTGCTCTCAATATGCAGGAAAACTTTGTGAAACCGGCATGTCCTAGAACCAAAAATTGTGAAAAAAATGCATTCCCTATCATAGCGACGGCCTATGTCCCAGCAGGGGGGTACGCTGATAATGTTGTGCCGCTTGGTTTAACTTACAAAAACGATTATTAGAAGATTAGCATCATCTCAAACCTTACTTACCTATTGTTAATAGTGGGTACATATGAAACCTTGATCGAACTATTGCTTGTGTTGGTAAACATTCTTACAGACCATACCTTTTTGGGGGTCAAAGTTTCAACTTCTTCACAAGTTTTTTTTTTAAATACAATGATGGCATGGCTTCGTAAAGAGTCGGTTTATACCTTGTATTGCATTCGAAGGCTATTACTGTAATCACTTGTAGCGAGATGCCACGACGTAGTCGGCGTCGCCATCGTATTTTAAGCTTCGCCACATGAACATATTTGACAGCTCATGATTTTGTTTTAATTTTATTTGCAATCAAACAGTGGACTGTTATGTTACCTCTGACGTTCCCGTCTCTGTCAAAATCATAGTCTTTATTTTCACATAACATCACGCCAGTAATCCCTGAACGGTTAGGCAGAGGTGAACCTAATAGTATTCATCACATTTCGCTGGTAAAGGTTTAATTGTAATAGGGGGCGTGCCTATTGCCACTAACCGGGTACAAATCCAGACGCCGTAGCTGCTACTGAGAAATTTTTCATGGCAAAAACCCACTAACACTTTGCCCGAGCCGGCAATTGAACCCACGAACTCATGCTCAGCAGTCGTGCTTGCGACTTCTAGACCAACAGACCAGTTCTCTGTCTGAGGTAAAGCTATGTGAAGGGAGTCGAGTAGGCCAGTGAAGTACTAGGAGGTCAGAAATAAAAGAAGTTCATTGTGAGCGTAGGTTTATATTGACGGATCGTGCTCGAGTAGACCGCGGCGGCCTTACATAGCTTACACCTGGCTATAACATTATATTAGTTTATTACTAAATACATTCGCTGCGGGGCCTTGCACACACACATAAACATAGTTTATCTCCTGGATATTTATACAAACTTGATACAATTTTTTTACGGATTTTTGGTTATATACTAAAAAAAATTACAACAGGTATGACTTTAACAAAGTATGCTCCCAATAAAATCTGCCACTAAAAGTCTCGATGAACTTAGATATTTTATAACACGAATTCCCGGTACATTAAAACTTCTCAGAGTTTTAAATTGGCACAAAGACAAAATAGACCTCGTCGGATTACGGTTGTGAGTGACTTTCAACCATATGATTAAACAATCACGGAATTGACTGTAAAATGATGGTAACAGTAATAACAGTCATTCCAACCTGATGGTACTTAGGTACAACGTCAATTCATAATGTATGAACATCTAAGTACTGTTTCAGAGTAATAAACATCATTAACATAAAATTAACATGTGTTTAGAACGCACTTACAGGAAGGATGCTTATCATTCGTATAGGTTGGTCACATCTGAGGTCTATTCTACTTCTTGATTTCAAGTTGATTGTAAAATAACTAGTACTAGTAAAAAGGTTGCAGCCCAAACTGAACTTTACCTGTAGGTATATAAAAGTATTTTTTCCATAAACACACATTTGTTTATTTGTTTGGAAAATGAATTACAAAGGCTATTGAAATGGTAGGTATCTACAGTTAACCTTAATGGTATGAATTGAATGGGAGAGATTTTAGATGTTTGTGTTGAGACAATGTCACGTAATCCTTCACCCAGAGATAATTAGCATTTGTATAGAGAGTCAACTGTTACAGAAGTTCAGTCAAACTGCAGGATTATACAATGCTTAACAAGTTTTGAGGAAATGCGCCTAAAAGGATAAAGGTGCGAAGGAATCTGTGGGCAGTAACATAATATCTCGCCTGAGTTCGTAGCACAGGCAGACAGACAGAGTTTGTCGTACACTTACACTAGTTTATAGTTAGTTTTATTTTATCAGGTAGATTTACGGTCAGTGGAATATCAATTTATGGTGAAGGCTCGCCATGTGTGGAGTCTTTGCCAATATCAGAGACCAAGCTTATTATACACGTTAGACAGTGTGTGAGAGTGTATGATTATGACAGAATGTGGGTGTGTAAGTGTGTAACGGTGCTGAGTGTGAGGAGTGTGTTAAGAGTTTAGACTCCTGTAGTGTAGGTGTAATATGTAGTATGTAAGAGAGAGCCGAAAGTGCCAAGGATTTCTCTGAATAAAAATAACTCTTTTCATATGCGTGGACTTATCTGTTATAAAATACCAAAGAACTTTAAAGAGTTACTCTTTAATTATTATTTTTTATAAAGTTAACATTATGGCTGGTGGAAAAACGATTTTATTCTATTAATGAATTTATAAATAATGTTAATAATTAATCTATTCTAGTCTGTGCAATAATGGAAGAAGTTATAATGACGAAAACTACGGGAAATAACGGAGAGTACTAGCATATACACAACCTCATTGCCAGGATTATCAACCAGCAACTTGCTTTGAAGTACAACCTTGTGGAATCAGAAGTGCCATATTATAAGTATGCGCCCGACCCAGTTCTCGATTATGGTAATATCACGTTGTATTGCGATGGAACAATCGTCACTGACAGGGCTATTGTTGCTAACAAGCCTGACATTGTGGTGATAGATCGATTAGAGGGTCGCGCAATGATTGTTGATATTACGGTCCCGTGTAACGAGAACCTCGTGAAAGCAGAGAAAGATGAGCAATTCAAGTATCTAGAACTGGCTCGCGAGTTTGTCAACATGTGGGACGTGAGTACAGGAGTCATTGTGCCGATAGTCGTGTCGGCCAATGGCTTAATAGCCAATAGCCTCGACCAACATCTGAAGCTCTAGCTTGGCAGCTGGACCAAGGGCTTGGTTCAGAAAGCAGTACTTCTGGACAGGACGCGTATTCTTATGAGGTTCATCTCTCAAGAGCCGCCGGTAACTCGGACCCTGTTTCCGATGCCGGTGGGCAATTTTTATATTTTTAAATGTTTTTTATATAATTTTCGTTGATAAAAATATTTCAAAATTTAGCATGTAAGAAAAAATAGTAAACGAATAATCTATTCTAAATAAAAGTAATGTTTAATGTTTTGTAACACTATTGAATGATAGAAATCGGCATTGAAAGTCTTAAATATGTATTGTATACTCTAACATTAAATACGAGTATATCGTAAAGTTTGGCATGCTATCTATTTTGACTACGTATAAGAAACCTCAACTGATATCGTTTCCTCATGAGTTGAGTTTACTTTATTTGTTTTGCATGCGTTGTTTGTAGGACATCGCAATGAGGGTGTGCAAGTGTTGACGAGTATGTCCAAGTGAGTGAAAGTGTTTGTTAATTAACTTATGTGTATGCAAGTCGCAGCGGCAGTGTCAGCGACGCGCCCCCAGCCGTAGCGCGTCTCAGACAACTGTTAGCATTACTCGACATACGAACAAATTCTAGTCTTCTCACATTTGTTAGTAAGAAAGAATCAAACGTGTGGGTGTGAAGACCAATTTTGTAGGTGTATATGTATGTATTTTTTCTACAAGGAATACGACAGTCATACTAACGGTTTTTTGAGCATAGTTTTTGTATGTCTTAATAAAACTATGGTTAAAAATTTCATAATTTGATTGTAAACACAGATTACATAAACATATTAAAATACAATTGCTAGAAGACTAGTTTCTGCATTATGTACTCAGTGTTAATACTAAGTATATAAGTACAAATATAACTAGTATGTAAACGTACATTCGTGTACAGAATGCGCACTCCGTGGAGCCACGCCCGCACAATACATTTTATGGATGTGGGTGTATTTGTATACGTGAGTAGGTATGTTACAGTGTCGTGGTTCATCATGTCTTTCATAAACATAATAGTTACAACAATGCAAAGTTTAAGGTTTAAATATAAATGTAATAAACACTGTTTTGCATCGGTATTTTCGATACACGACCGGTTTTCATATATTGTACTTTTACAAACTACGATTATTTGTGCTTTAAAAACAAATGTTTTGGTCGGAGTGGTAGTATATGTTGTCCGTTGTTTCCCTGTCATATCGGTCGGAACGTGGGTGTTCTCAACGTGTCGGATCGGTCGTATCGGTCGTATCGGACGAGTAGTGTCGGGCGTGTCGGACGGGCTATCGGTCACGGTGTCCTGGTCGTCTGTCGGAGGATTATTCCTCCTCTCTGGTCTCTTCTGCACTCCTCCTGGACCAACACACAAAGATGTAGTAAATTTGCAGACACAAAAATTGGGGTCCCATGAAAGGTGGCGAGCTAACAACTAGCCACAACATCCATACTTCAGGCTGTTAGGATAAAGCTGATCATCAGTTCCGTAAACAAAAGCCCGAAAATTCGACAGTCAAGTGTTACCAACAACTATAGTTTCTAATACTCAGTAAGTGGGTTGTGCAGGACAGAACGGCAGCACTCCATGTTACAAACTGACTATGTAGTTGTCTAAGGTTATACTGGGGGGAGCTGACCGGTGACGAGTCTTTTGAACAACTGTACCAGGAGTGCATGACTCACTTGCGGTACGCGGGCGGCTTATGTCGGCAGCGGTATAGCGGGAACACGCCGGTGAACTCGCACAGCAGCGCGCCTCCAGCGCCCCGCGCCACCGCGCTCTCGCCGCCACCCATGCCTAATGCGCCTAATGCACCCCACGCGCCCTCCGACCGCTTGCCGTATCGCGTGCTCATGAAGAACCTGCACATACAAACGATGTCAGTAGTCTGACGCCATGTCCAATATCTAAGAATATAAACATTCATTAGTAGTGAGTATAGCTAGTGTGAGAGTGTGTTATGAGTGTGTTTGCGATTGGGGTGTATCGCGGGGTGTGTATGAGTTTTTCGATATTTTGCAGTGTATCAAGAAGACAAAACATATTCACATGGCCATGGACGCATGCACTATCTCGGTTGATGATAATAGGCACGCACACCCCACTCGAACCCTATATGTGGGGTGTAGTGCATTGTGTTACCTGTCGTTGCGGGGCGCGAGGTGACGCGCGGGGGGCGAGCTGCGACCGTAGCGCGTCGCCATCAGGAACGGCATTGGAGACACTACGCATCATCACACAAGATTAGAAAATACGTATGTGACTAAAAGAAAGATGAAAAGACATGTTGATATAATGCAGAGAGAGAGGAAGACCAAAAAACCGGTCAAGTGCGAGTCGTACTCACACGCACACAGGGTTCCGTAGCACCAAACTCTATAATAATATTTTGAATGCTCATTGATATTTTTTTATTTTTATTTCAAAGATAATTAAATTATTTACAAACTACAAAACTACATATAATAGTGATAAATATGTACAAGTAGAAAAGGGTTACAGGGCGTCCGAAAATTCGTCCGCATCGCTGTGAAAAGAAGAAAGTGCCCAGAAGGCTGGCAGCATTAGGTACCACGTTGGATGGCAATGCTGATTCTTTGGCCAAAAAATAGGCCTACCCTCTGGTCACGTGAAGAGTCGACCAACCACGTGGCGATTTCCCGAAATACTAGGTGGGCACTCGGACCCCATGGCCCTAGTTTTTCAACCCCAAACGGCTCAAACACATAACTACCAATTAAATTATTGTATTTGCGCCGTTTGAGGCCACATTTCAGCACCTGCAGCAGCCGCCCCAGCGCAATATATTTTTTTATTGTATTACATTTAACAGCAAAACAATTTTGTTTTCATTGTATGTTAATGAAAAACAAAGTCACTGCTGCAGTTTGATAAAAAAGTCCCTTAACTCAAAACCTAAACATCAAATCTTATTCAAACTAATTATTGTTTGAAAGTTTTTGTTACGTTCTACAATCCTAAATTTATTTAGAATTTTCCTCGCCTTACTTTAGAAATTAAAAGGAGGGGGGGGGACACATTTTACCACTTTGGAAGTGTCTATCTTTCAAACAATTGACTTTGAGAAAAAATGGTTTAGAAACCTCAATGTCATTTTGAAAGACCTATCTATAGACATATATTATATCTTAGTTTCAGTTCCATATATGCGGAGCCTCCCCTTAATCTTTAAAGCGGTTCACAGAATACCTCAAGTTTCGACTGTGTAGTCCTAATAGTTTCGGAATACAGTGGCTGTGTTGCGTGTTGTGAGACATGACGAATCTATTATGGGTTCCATTTTTCGCTATTCGGTTACGGAACCCTAAAGAAACTGGTCAAGTGCGAGTTGGACTTTGGTTTTTGTAGGTATTTTGTTATTAAACTACATATTTACGGTTTTCAGATTTTCCTTCACATTTGCTGTAAGACATTGCTTCTGGCCACATTTCATGAATCTAGCTCAACAGGAAGTACCCGTATAGGTTTTGATTCCTTTATGAAATCGCAAAATAGGCGACATAAACAGTCGATATCTTTTGATTGTGTTGACTTACAAGTTTGATTTTAGACCTGAGTATTTGATATTATTATAATACATTATTTCAGCTTGATACCTCTACGCGTACCTGAGAAAAATGGTCTTGACAGACGGACAGACGGACAACAAAGTGATCTTTTAGGGGTTCCGTTTTTGCCAACTGAGGTACGGAACCCTAAAAAGATGGATGGGTTGTGTGAGCAATGATAAATGAAAGAACAAACCGACCGCAAATAAAATGGGACAAAGGCAGGAAGTTGTTGCAAGATTAGTGCGTCACACGAGTATGACCCACTCACTTATGTTACTGGAACAAATCACCTGTTCAAATTAATAAAGCCAGCCACGCGCTAGGTTATGCATGACAGCTGTAAATGGCATACAACACCTTCATGCGAAACCGAATTCCGGTCCAAGGTAACTGTACAGCTCTCTCCTATGAAGTACTCACTCTCAGCGCGCTTGTCGTGCTCGGCTATGACAAGCGCGAGCAGAAGCGCGCACGCGCACACACTCGTTCGCGCGCGCACACACATGTCACAGTGCTGCGACACGCTGGCACACCAAGACACACGGGACTCCTGCGAAAGTAAACAGAGAGTGTTAATCAAATGACACCCACACACACAGTGCCGCGATACGGTGCTCACGTCGACACACGGGGCACCTTGTGATAATGGACACAGAATATAATTATATAATAATAGTATGCAGAACAAAAAATGTAGACTTGGGACCCCTGAGATGTCAGCGCCAGTACGTAGCAATACTACCGCATAACATCACTACTACATCATAGCTCGACGACCTAGGACTTCTACGACGTAGCACTATTACGACGTAGCACTGTTACGTAGTAGCACTGCTACCACGTAGCACTACTACGACGTAGCTCTACTACGACGTAGCACTACTACGACAGCGCTATGCCAACGTAGCACCCGTAGCTACCACGCAGCGCTACGTCAGCGTACCATTTGAAGCCACCGCGTAGTATATTCTTTATTGTATTATGTTCTACACACCTTGATTTTCCATCCAGTCATTGAGTCAAGTACAAATGGAAATTCATAATGAACAGTCCTTTTTCTTCGAATGACAGCGCAGTTACATGATCCGAACACCCCAGACCGATAGTTGGAAATATATTTTTTTGAAGATTTTGTTTAATTTTCTCTGTAAATGCTGGATTTAGCTAATAAAAACAATATTTTAGTTGTACAATGTTTTAGTTACTGCCTGTGGTGGTGTGTTTTTAGTCTGTTCATATCAAAGAAAGAAATAATAAATTCAATGATTTTTATATTTGAATCCGGTATTTATTATTTTAATAAGTCAAAGCTAGATAATTGATTATGGATGAGAATATTTAAATTTACTTGTATAGGAATGGACCGAAGTTGAATGCTTGACTTGTGAAAAAGCAAAACTAGGCTAAAGGCGTATCCTTGGGATGATGTAAAAGGAGCCGGCTGAAATGTATCCATAAGGATGGGTGGCTGATGGAAACAACTGTTACTACACCAAATGTTACTGTTACTATTTAAAATTTGCGATTGAATAGCCGCAGCAGATTTCTTTTGTATTAAATATGTACGCATATCGGTGACCAAATTGTCTATAGTTGCATATGTAGTTTTTAATCGGAGTTTTGCACCTTCAGACAATCGAGTCTTTAAAACAAACTCTATTAGTAAGTTTTTGGTGTTATCGCTGATCATTGAACTGTATAATTGGATTCCGTCTATCAAACGCTTGGTGTCTTGTTCCTTATCAGTCATTATGGGCAAGAGTGCAATGGCTGTTTTTAAATCAAATGAATCGGCAGCCATTTTTGATGACGTTTCCGATGACTTCGATGGTATAATACTTAAGCTAATGATCTTGTTATAACAAGTATGTATACTATTTATGATACAATTAATAGTTTTTAAACTATCAGTACTTAGCTCAGAATTTTCAATTTTTCTCTGCACTTCGAGCAAAATAGACTCCAACTTGCAATATTCCGTTTGAGCTAATAAAACTTTTTGTTCTGCTGTATCGGATGTCTGTCTCCGTACAGGACCGATTTTTATAAGATAATCCTTAATTTCTTTCAACTTGCTTGATATAGATAGCAGCTCTTTCAAAGGCATCACAATATCTCATTTTTAATGAGTTTACAGATTTATAGATTACTTACGTAACTATACTTAATTAACTAAAACAATGAAACCTGATTCGACATGACGACTCGGTGGCGACGGGTACTGGAACCGCAATAATTTTCCCACGATGTTGATGGCTTCAGGTGGCAGTTTAGCTGGATATGGTGCTGTTTTTTGGGCCGGGCTATACCCTGGACTCCGTGGGCCGGGTTAATCCCTGGACTCCGCTGCTACTGCTGATGTTGCTTGTGCTTGGGAGGCAACACTAAAAGTGCTGGCGTTGAGTTCTCTTCTTAAGACTTTTACTGCGCTCTTTTGGCACTTTAAGTATTTTCTCAATACTGATCAGTGGTCCAAAGTTTTGACTGGTGCTGGCATTGGCTTCACCGTTTGCATTTTGAGCTATTACTACTTCTTCTTTTGAATAATTTTTTCCCATCTTGTTTCTTGATGTTTTTTTTTTCTTCAGTTTTCTTGTTTCTTCGGTCTTGGTGGTTTTTTTTTCTTTAATGTTGAATTTTCTTTCTTGAGTTCTTCTTAATTTTTGGTTGTCATTTCTTCAATAAATTGTTCTTATGGCAGGGTCGCCATGAAATGTATCCATAAGGATGGGTGGCTGATGGAAACAACTGTTCATTCCAAAGTTCCTTTTATTAATAACATACAAATCATATTGCTAACTTAAATTACTTAGTTACTAGAATATTAATGCTTTGCTTGCGAATCGTGACATGTTATTTGACCGACGACTGTCTTAATGGAGATCGGCAAAGGCATGTCCTTACACGGCCAAGTGCGAGTCGGACCTCACGCAGTGGACGTGTTCCTAATTCCGTCCGTATCTCGGAAGGTAGGCACGTCCAGCTGCTCCCGGCTGGTATTTGTAGATCTTTGCTTTTTTGGGTTGCGGAGGTCAGACAGGCTGTCGCTCCATGTAAAATAGTGTTATTCAGGTGCATTTGGTTATACTGGGAACCGATCCCAACATGGTTGGGAAAAACGCTCGGCTGTTGACGAATTTTTTGTTTTAATAGTTTACTTAATATGTCCAACATTGAACCAGTTTTATACAACGTACTTAACTTAATATTGCCTTAACTTATGTATGTATTCCCACAGAGCGGGCACACTACGTCACACGCACCGCAATTGATAATATCATGCTAACTCACGAAACGTGCGATAATTCTACAATTACCTACTACACTAACTATTGCTAACTGTAACTTTCATTACCGTAAAGTTAGCGTTGGGAGGGCGAGCGAGGGGCTGAGGAAGACGAGCGGGAGGGAGGGGGCTATGTTACCACAATATATGAATATTAAAACATTTATGTTTTGTTAGTGAGCCGCCTTCTACCTGGAATACGGAATACATTTCACAAACAAAAAGTTTTTGGTTTTCATATAAAATAATGTAATTGGGTGAATTCAGTAACTTGTTGTGCTTACGGCTTGTTTAATTTGTATTGAAGGATGGTTTAGTTTTCTAGTAAATAAGCTGTATGAATAAGGAAATAATTAATGTTTATCCGTTATCATGGTGCTTGCAACAGCGCCGAAATATCGGGAACTCAAAACAAACAGTGGACATGGTAAATATCCCGTTTCTAGTGTTAATTATAATAATTAATGTCTGTTTGGAGTTTTGTTAAAACAAGTAGCAGGCGTGACGGCTGAGCCTGGGGACTGTGGGTTAATGCGGTGGTTGGTAACAACCGTGGGTTGATTTTTATTGCGTGGGACTTAAAAACTGGCGAAAACTGGATGTACTGAACACGCCTATGCGGGGAATTCAAGCGTGTGCCCCGACGTCTGAGGATCTTTATTCGAAAATAAATCTTTCTGAAAAGAAAATTAGGATACTTTAAAATGTTTGGTTGTATGACATGGCCGTTTCCTTATGATATTTCTTCAAACGGTTTGAGAACAGTTTTGATGTAATAATTCCCACAAAGTGCCCCAACTACGTAAGGCTTCCCCAACTTCCATTTCATTTCAGCAATTGTCGTTTCTTGATTAACCGCTCCGATATCTCACTGCTAAGTCTAACACTTTTTCTAAGACAGAGAAGCCACCATACCCCTTATAACTCCGTCTCTGTCTAAGTCAGCGTCTATATCGTAATTTTATTGAGGTCTCTCGGTAATATTGTCGTGTCGAGCGGAAGTGACAATATCCTCCGGCATTTCGATGTTTTTTCACCGGAAGCGTGTTTTTTCTCGTCGCGTCCGCCGACCGGCGTCCGGGCCGCGTCCGGGCCGCGTCCGGCGGCGCACGGCAGAGCTGAGAAGTATTTATAGCAGGCTATGAGGTGGGCCGTCTGGTTGTTTGGTTCGTACACTGATGCCCACGCATTGAGGACAGTAATCAATCGGCTCGCACGATACAGCCAATCTGTGCCGAGTTAACAAGTCACAGGTTTCTTCTACATATTTACTCACTGCTTATAAAATCCGCGTATCCACGTACTGTGTGTAATTTGAGTTTAGCGGACAAATTAATTGTTTATTTTCACTATTATTTATAGTGATCAAATAAGTTGTAATGTAAATGCTGTTATAGTTTCGAACTACAGTCAAATAACGGGTGTAAAAACACCCTTTCATTCTTCTTCATTGATATCTTTTTTGTTCCAAACCATACCTGGGGCCTGAGAACCTTCTAGTTACGGAGACGTTGAGAGTCAAAGGCTTTCTTACGAGCTTTAAAAGATCACAAGTTTTAAATATTATAAGTTTACTTTAAAAACTTCCATGTGTAAGAAATGTGTGTTAACACCTTACACTCTGACTGTTATGAGTGACTGAAGAGGACATTACTGCTGAGCTTAGGGCTAACTTTTATAAACGCCAAAACGCGACATCTATTAATAACCGGCAATCACTTTCAATAAGCTACATTTAAGTTAGTCAGTTCTTCAATTACAAGAGGAACGCGTCTACAAGGTGTCATGTCCGTGCTATTAACCGTTGAGGAGTTCACTCGCGAGGAGACGATCCTGGCTGCGGAATCAGTGAATCAGGTCAACTCAGTTATAAATAAAGTACACCAGAATCAAAAGTCTGTGCAAAATTTCGGATAAATTGAATTGCACGATTTTAATAAAAACTCGTAATTTAAACTTATAAAAAATGTACTTAAACTAGAGGACTTTTTACGACTGTTAAATTTAAGGTAATTGCCCGTCTGATATGTTGCAGGTACGTACGGCACCTGTCACGTAGGTTCACATATGTGTCGCTATTTCGCTAGTTAACACTTGATAGCTAATTAGTAGTGAACACCGTGAGCGCGAGTCGAGAGGGACGCGCCGTCACTCACGACAGAAGGGATTTACAGGACAGATTAGATGATTAGTTAGTGGATGCCGTACTAAAGTGTTGCGGGAGCGAACGTAGGCAGATATACTCTTTACTATGCGCTATTTTCATCACTATAACTTTCAAAATGATGAAGGAAAACATCGCAAGGAGTCCGTCACAGAGGAGCCCTACTCTAGTGTCAATTTTGTGTTTTCGAGAACCATCGTGTTACACTTACACTTTATTTTAAAATAAATCATTATTGATTGAATTGAATTTTAAACTGACAAATTGTGATTCACAATTTGTCAGTTTAAAATTCCTCAACGGTATAGTTGCCTTACTTTATTAACAAAGATTTCAAAAGTTTACAGAATATTGGTCCATTTGGTAGGAATTTTAATATTTCAGGTAGCTTATTAAATACGTTAGCTAGTCCTGAGTATGGGCTACGTTAGCTAGTCCTGAGTATGGGCTTTTCCCGATAACTGTCGACGTTGTGTTCCCTCGGTTATAGTTTTATTAGATTCGAAGAGGACTGTTTTTTCTAACACATAAACAACTTTGCAATATATAAATAAGAAGAAGCAATAAAAGACGATAAGATATCTAAGTTCAATAAGAGAGAGATATGTTAGAGATATAAGAAGAGCTGATAGTGTAAGAATTTGTTGTTTAAAGTGTAGCCTAAATCGACCAAGGCTGAAAAACCAATTACTTACGATCTATTTCCTACTTAGTACTAGCTCATACAATTTCTTTTTTTTTTCCCGGACACTGGAAAAGTAAGGATGGTATAACAATATAATATGTTTTATATCGTCCAAAAACATTAATTTTACTATTTTCGTAACAACCAACAGAGACAAAACTTTCTCCATAAAATGATAAAACTTATTCGAAGGAACATGGCCGGAAAAAAGTCTTAAAACTACAGTAATTAAGTTTCTGTTCAGATCCCAATCAATCCACGGAGCCCGACAAATCTCTGGCTGGATGGTTCGGTACCATTATAATATCTCCCTTTTCTTTTGAACTTTCATCAAACTACTCTTGCCAAAGGTCTAAACACTTTTTATTTGGCCTTTCCAAAATAGCCCGCACACAGCGGGGCACTCATAGGGTCGCCATCAACACCCGCTTGTTTGGCGAGCAAATCAACCATATCATTTTCTTCAAATTGTATATGCGACGGAATCCACTGGAGGCGCACCGTTTTGGAATTAGCTTGAAGTTTTAAGATCAATTCATATATCGCGTCGGCAAGTGTTGCAGCGAGCGGAGTGGAGTCTGGCAGAATCACAACATCATCGCCATTCATTGACAGAATACAGGACAAAGCGTCCAGTATACTCGTAGCAATCAATTCAATGTGCATAATAGAGATATCTTTTTTTTTTTCGGATGGGAAATCATCAAATGACTCCTTCCGCTCTGGGCGGAGCGGAAGGGAGTGTCCGACTTTTACTGACTAAAAACCACCCATGTTCCTTCTTTTGCCCTTTATGTTCCAGGGCCGCGGTATCTCTTTCGAACAGTCCCGCAGCCCTGGCAGGCATCGGCCCTTGCGGGCCCCTCTTGTTTGCTGACATCTTTTTGATGCGCGCGTGGAACACAAACGCGCCGTCGACACGGCCTGTCGTCACAAGACGGACGGACGGCGAGCTAACCCATTACTCACCGTCCACAGGCCCGATAATAGAGATATCTGAATCAATCTTAAGCTTCATGTAAATGTTTATCTTTGGACCTGTCAGTAAATATTGTGTAACAACCAGAATATTGTTCTTGTATATATGAATTACGTAAGTGTTTTAGTTGTAAAATATTGTAGTGCGTTGCGTTTAGCTTTAGAAATACTAGGGGTGTTGTCGGAGATTATATGAGATATCTTTATGCTACTAATCCACTTGAGTATATTGGGACGGAACTATAATGGAAGAAGGTATCAAAAAGTAATTGCAGCTTCTCGTTCTGCCAATAGCTAGAACCTGTAACTAGTGAAAGGTTTTCTAGTGATTCTAACTTTTTATTGCTGCGAAATGATTTTGATTTTAATATAATACTTACCTTACCTTTACCTTTGCCTTGACCTTACAAAGCTTCCTGTAATAGGCAGAGCGCTTACGCTATTGGTATGACTTAATAGTAGTAAGTTGATAATGCACTTCAACTAAACTTAAGACCGAACCCAGCACTTTAAGCGCTCAGCAGTCCAGCTTGTAGCAAAGCTCACTAAACGGCACTTCACAAAAGGTATAAATCTTATCTTACTTCTTTCTTACTATACTATTATAACTGCGAAAGTTTGATTATTTTTATTCTAGCTTATGCCCGCAGCTTCGCCCGTGTGAAGTTTAGTAACAGTCCCACGAGATGATATTATGGGGATAAAAAGTAACTCATAAGTTAATCCAGCTTATAAACTATCTATGTGACAAATTTCATACAAAATCTGTTCAGTAGTTTTTGCGTGAAAGAGTAAAAAACAATTCATCCTCACAAATCGCGGCTTCACCCGCGTGGGTGTCGGTTATGGCGACAAAAAGTAATCATGATTTTTTCATCTCGTTCCCGCAACCCATGGGAACCTATTCCAGGGATAAAAAGTAGCCTATGTCTTATTCCAGGTTATAATCTATCCCTGTACCCAATTACAGCCAATTTTCGGCTTTTTTTAAGTAGTTAAAATGGATATAGTATGTTATCCTTAAGAGATAGACATATGCCATCGCGGACTTTTCTATCGACCTATATAAGGTACACCATTCCACCATACATCATTTTGTTTGTTATATCTCAAAGGGTTTAGGCAGCGTTTTCATTGAAAGCTCCCAGACGGCTTATTTTTTTCCGACACATCCAACAAATATCATTATATTTTAAGCAATGTATACAAATACTTGACAAATTATATACTAAAACCTTCCTTGAAAAGCATTTTATCCATTGGTGGAAACAGAATGAAAATCGTGCAGTAGTTTTTGAGTTTATCGCGAACAGACAGACGCGGCGTAGGACTTTGTTTTATAATATGTAGTGATAGTGAAAACTGAAATAGTCCTATGGCTTCCAGTGGTATCTACTATCATTAAGTTGCGCTTTACACTCGTCATTTCCCTATTTTTTATGCACGCACCCCTTCCCCGCGACTCCCCGGAGGGAACCCTACTCTGCCTACGGGCCACGCACTAAAATAAAGTTAAGTACATATAAAAACTTGAGTGAAATTTGATTGCACCGTAACCCAATACGGCTGGAACACTTTTAAATTAAAACATTCGCTTTATTGGCCAATTGTGTTGTGAGACGATCTCAACAGGAACACGTGAGCTCTGACTGTTCGTGCGAGCCTGATCAATGTCTAGATTTTAGTAACATCTAAATTGAAAAATCAAGATTATTCAGAAATTATTTGAGTTATGGTAAAGATATTTTAGGACGATAATTCTAATGGTATTTTAAGTAAATTATAATTGTCAAAGTTATTTACCTGTATGATACGAGTATTTGATAGTCATATTCTGGCACTCTCGTAACTACTAACCGTTGTTCGTAGCAAACAAAAGACATCAACGCGTTTACGAGCAATTCTATTTTTAAAACACAAGAATAATTTTAAATTGTTTAATATTGGCCAATTTAGTTAAAAGTTATCAAAAAAATGTGTTTAAACATAAAATATATTTGAATTTTACTTTATTTATTTTAAATGCTTTGCTTTTGCAGGTTTTGCAATTAAAAGGTTTTTTTAGGAAATATAAAAAAAATGCCTAGTGTTTAGAAAATGCTAGTGTTTTATGTGTTTAGTGTTTATAAATGGAGTTTCTTCGCGGATTTTCTCCATTGTAAATGCGGATTTTCTCCGTTGTAAATGACCAATCCGAACCGTACACCAATTTCTCGACGTTCTCTTATTATGAAAAATAATGTGCCCACCAACCATTTCATAACAAAATTAGGTTTAAAAATTATTTATTTTATTCAATTATTTTAAAAATTTTTGTAAAACACTTCATAATTAATCCGAATATTATTAAACACACTAAAATCTATTGTAGTGCCTACCACAGATATCCATAGCTCATGGCACAAATGTTGCTCCTTACCTGTAACTCGTTCAGCAGTGCGGCACACTCACCGCGCGGTCGTCGCGGACTGTGCCGGGCTTCACCGCGTCGCCCTATATATGCACCGCCCGCCCTAGCACGCCGCCCGCCCCACGCACACCTTGCAGCCATCGCTTCGCAGAAAGAAACCACAACATGCTAAATACCTGATCTTTTTTAGGGTTTCGTAAAATTGCAATTAAGAACCATTAAAGAATACGCTTTTATGTTACTCAGAGTCGAAACGACATTGATGCACAATCGGTTACCACGTTTACAGTACATGATTCCGGACCGAAAGAAAATCAGCTGTTCCATACATTTTGACCTGTGTGAAGCTATTGAACTTTTGTAGGTAGCAGTTTTTTTCAGTAGCCTTGTATGTCTCACTGCTGGGCAAAGGTCTCCCCATATTATTTTTTTTTTTTAATTCCCGATACAAAAAAAAGTGACGGGTTTCAGAACGATGTACTGAATACGTGGTGTTCGTTTGTGCAGGTGCGTACGTACTGCAGGTGTCCATGGGTAGCGTAGGGGAGACCACGTACTACCAGACGGGCAGCGGGCTTGTTTCTAGCCAATAACATTAAAAACTCAAGCTCTTGTTACTGTCTCGTCACGGAACCCGGTGCAAGAGTCTGACTCACGCTTAACCGATATTTTATTATCAGTTCAGTAATGAACATAATTTAATTTGAACCTCTTTCAAGGATTCCGCTAGTTCGTACATGCAGTTCCGGCAATCAGCTCTCTCTAGATATTATTCTCCAAACTATAGACATATAAAATGTATAAATAGTTCTCTCTGATTACGACAGACGGACAAACGTACGGACGGGCACCGAACTGATTACCTGTTAATCATTTCGGGATGAAACGCTAAAGGTCACTGTAGCGTCGCGTCGGCGTCGCGCGTCGTGACGCGAGCGCTGCGCTCTGTCGCTCTGTCGCGCAGATAGCGGGAGATAGTCTTAGTGCTAGTCGATAGCGGCACTCACTGCGAACATTCACCAATTAGTTACAGACGGTGCACGTCGCAGAGTACTGCTGTACCTACGACATAACATCACGCCTGTACTTCCCAAACGGTTAGGCAGAGGTGTGCGTAATAATACACCTACGTTTCGCCAGCTATGTTGAAGCCACAAGTACCTAATTGGGGGTGAGCCTGTTGACATCAACCAAGCACAAATCCAGATTACAGGCTGCTACTGCCAAATTCCTATTAATAACCCAATAACATTTTTTCCACCCTGGGAATCTAACTCAAGACCTCACCCTTAGATGCACACACTCGGGACTTGGGCACCCGACGTTAGGTTAGGTTACTTTAAACCCTGCATACAGAAATAGCAGCCCGCTACGTCGACTCTTTCATAGTGCCACGTTTTGTATCCACTGACCCAGAGTTGTATAGTACTACTACCATGTTCTGCTTTTAATTTATTTATTTCAAGGAGTTTTATCACTTAGTGATAACTCTGACCTCTTTTGTCCCTATTCGTTCTTGTAAATAACCATCAACAGCCAACACATCGTAGCCTCCTGCGACAAAGGGGACACTAGAATGCTGTTACATGCCTCCACTTCAAACCCCTCACCAGGCGAATATTACCTTTCGTGTATGTTCCGGTCACATTCAATCAACACGTGATAAATATCCTCAATCACCCCACAAACTTACAAGTTTGGTGAGAACTTTTATCTACTAAATATTTAAACTTATTGGATGTGGCCCGAACGCATCCTCAACAAAGCTACTATATTTCTTATCTATCTACATCTCCTTCAAACCGTGGTAACGAAGCGATTCAGACTGGATGGTTTAATACCAGATTTCCTTAAAATTTCTTCATCAAAATATTCGTGTCGTCTTTGCAGTGTTATATAAACATAGTATTATCCTTATCCAAATAATATAGGTGCCTACAACCCTCTCTCTCATGTGACGCAGACGAAGTTGCGCGGCTCAGCTAGTTTATTACATATGAAGGTTGATAATCTAAAGGTAGCTCTACGTTTGTTAATTCCCATTATATTTCGTGAGTGCCTTTGCCACTTTGTAACTCTGCTTTCTTAATGTTCCTGTTTTGTAAACGTTTCTGCTTTATTATTGTCTAGCAAGTCTTAATATTATCAAAAAGTCACTTCCCAGGTTTCCACTCGTGACCCATTTTAATTTTCTGCTGGTTTTATTTAGTTCCCATTTGAGAACCGAGTGCGACGGACAAACCAAGCGTGTCACCGACTCACCGTGTACTCGTGCTACGATACAACTAACATGATGAGGTGTATAACTGGTGTAAAACATTCAACGAAGTTATTGCGATTTTTTTTGGTTCTGTCTCATACTTAGGAACCTTCTAGTTACGGAGATATTGAAGGTAAAAGTTCCAAACTTGACCCATGTTTAAAAAGTATATAAGTAGGTACATGACTTTACTGTGAATACCTCCATGACCCCTGTAGGTAGTTTTCAATGCCATCCATCAGCACATTGTTTTTGTGCAATGTATATAGTTAGATGTACAGATGCTAGGTTGGTGGCTTCGTAAAGCCTTTACACCTTTATACTGGTTGAGAAAAAAAAATCTAACTGTTTAAAGCAGGAATACGTGTCCCTGGTCACTAGACGCTGCCGGCGATTCCATACTCTGTATGAACCCACTTCACCGGCATGACTCAAAAACAAACGCGATTAGTAGATAACCAAGCTTACTGCACAACACAAGCGCCTCGTCATCGTGTTGCAGTTTACATAATGTCAGGTTTGAGCGAACGCGCTCACATTGTGACCAATTTTAGGGCGGTTTCAGATTAGCGTATTTCGGCGCGTATAAGCTCGTTTTTATAAGCGCGTCTTTTATTTCACATGTGACTCGTAACAGCGTTGCCGCGCTTATAAGCTGGTATGAGCGTAAGTCGCGAGAGACGCACATGCCCTCTCACCCCACGCGTACTTGTCAGAAAACGCGCGTCCGGTTTTATAAGTGCGTAATGTGGCTCGCGTTTATACCGTAAGCGTAAGCCGGTATGGTCGGTACACTACAACACGCTTCTAGTTCCTGAAGGAATGACGATGAAGACGGAGCTGTATTATCTATATTACGCCAGTTATACACATACATCCACAGACGTTACAGGTAGCCAGTGGCCAGAAAGTCTGACAGCCAGTCTGGCCAAGGGATATCGTATTACCCAGTACTAACTGGGTTGTGGAGGTCAGATAGGCAGTCGCTGCATTAAATACTTGTATTCCGCTGCATCCGGTGAGACTGGAAGCCGACCCCAACATAGCCCGGAAAAGGCGGGCGGATAATGATGTATATCCACATTTCGTCAGTTATGCTGGACAAGGGAAGGGCGATCCACATATTCACAGTTCGGGCTGCGACTGAATCTGATTGAACAATCCACTGATAACTGGGGATCGAATTCAGAACTAGACGAAGGGTTTTGGAAGAAAATAGTTTTTGGGACTTGTTGACTTTAGAAAGAGGAAACGCACGCGTAACATTCACATAGCTTTATTTTATTTGATGCGAACAGTGTAGCTTAAAACTAAATACCTATTGATGTAAGTTAATACAAATATATATTTTCTTATACATAAGTTGTGCACGAGTTACCTTAACGCCTGTTTAATGAACACTATACGATACTTAATGAATGCTTATACTATTGCAGTACAATCTCTTGGAGCTGATCCTGGTGCAGACAACAATATTTTACTAAATGTTTTGTATCCTAAGTAATAAATATTAGATACATTTTACAAACTTCTGCTATCAAGATTTTTTTTCTTTACATACAATGACATTTCATTGGTAACAGGAAAGTGAATCGAACAGCATCATAAAAAAAAAACTTGGTAATATTTGACTACCTAACTGAATGTTTTTGTTACTACTTTTTACCAACTTCCGCTGTCCCAATCTGTGTGTTCCCGTACAACGAAGGCGATCCTTACATGAAACAGACGAACGGAATGGAAAAAAATGGTCACATCCACTAATTTTGGACACACACTGACAAAAAAAATTATGACAAAATAAGTTTTTTTTTTAAAGAGCTAATGTTGTCTAAGAAAGTTTTCCGATAAATGATATATTATCCTTCTTATGCAACTTAAAACAATCACTCGGGAGTCTTTCACCTGATTGCCAACCAGTTCTCGGGAACGGACATATAAGTATCTATAGTAAATAGACGAAACCAAATTGTTTCTTCATGATTTAATTAATATTGCTCACCTATTAGTGCTGCCATAACCAATATGCTTTGCTTGTGCTTGACTTCATACTAATGATATTTATTTTTATTGTCTAAAATCTATGAAGTGCTTACAGCTGGACATGGACATTGTTATTTTATTGAAATTGGTGTGAGAGGTATTTCGTCAGCTAAGTTTTGTACAGCATGTAGCAGAAAGGTGTGGCCATAATGCAGGGTGCGCAGTTGTGCACTGAATTACTGCCTCCCGCGGAACAACGAATAATCGCGACTAAATGATCAGCTGTTCCATACCTACAACACCTACTCGACGCAAATGTACGTATGGTCATAGACAAACTTGTCCAGCTGTTTTTATTTTATTTATTTATTTGCTAACATGTAAAACACTGGTTAACATGCATTAAAATTTCATGACACATTTACACTGCAATTTTTATTTAGGTATCACATTTTTAAATTACGTAATACAATATTGATTCTAAACAATAATCAATAATTTATTACATTTTATTTTAAAATAAATCATTATTATCAATTTGTTCGATCATTTTAGTCATATAGGTAATGTAGTACAGTCATGTATTATTTCACATTTACGTCTAGTAGATATTATTGACAAAAACAATAATATTGTTTACAGAATATTGCATCATTTGGTAGGGATTTTGATATTTCAGGTAGCTTATTAAATAGTTAATAGCATAGTAATAGCTAGTCCTGAGTATGGGCTTTTCCCGATAACTGTCAACGTCGTGTTCCCTCGGTTATAGTTTTATTAGATTCGAAGAGGCCTGTTTTTTCTAACACATAAACAACTTTGCAATATATATACAGCGTTTAACGGAAGGGGGTATCAAACCTGAAGGAGGTGAATGTGCTCTGTAATTTTTTTTTCATATTTCGACCTATGTTCTTTGGGGAAAGTTGTTGAGTTTCATGAGCACATTCACCTCCTTCAGGGTTGATACCCCCCTTCCGTTACACGCTGTATAAGAAGAAACAATAAAAGAAGATAAGAAAAGATATACAAGAAATAAGAGAGTGATATGTAAGATATTTAAGAAGAGCTGATAGTGTAAGAATTTGTTGTTTAAAGTGTAGCCTACAACTCTCTCCGTCACTCATTAGTATTCTGATACATTTTTTTACTGAATGAATAAGTCCAAAAAGTCAGTACTTTCTCCCCACAGAATGTTACCATAATTTAGCCAGGAGGAGGCGTACGCATAATAGGCAGATAAGGCGGTGTTATAGTCTGTGTTACGTTTCAACATGCGTAGCGCATAAATATATTGGGACAATTTTGCTCTTGTACTTTCGATATGTTTCTTCCAATTTAGTTTTGTCTAATGTTAGGCCTAAAAGTGTAAATTCGTTGATTCCTTCTAATTTAATTTTTTGCGTTAATATATTTAGATTGATTGAGGTTCTTTGGTAAGTTCTGAATTGGCATATTTTAGTTTTAGATAGGTTTATTTCTATGTTCGTTTAACTATTGCTCAGTTTCTGTGAAAGTTTTTACAACAGCTAAATGGTTAACATTCGTTTTTAAATAATAAGGAAAATAATGGATGGATTGCTGGTCTGTATCAGAACTTTAAATAAGGCCACACCTTTCTGGTACACGCTGGTACAGTTACATTATTATAAGTCTACGAAATGAATACAAATAGTGTTAGGAATATTGGTACGTAACAGTTTTTGTTCCTTACAATATGCGTAGGTGGCGCTGTGTCACCTGACACGTGACAGTACTCGTCGGGGAAACGACTGTAACACGTTGAACAATAAACTTAGTTGTAATTCTCGATTCACGCAACTTTCCTTCAAATAGATGTGAGTTACTACACTCTTAAGTTATAATAATGTATGTTAGATATGGGCTGAAGTTTTTTTTTTTTTCAAATATGGTTGGCAACATATTCAACTTCTCCGCGAGTTAACATCGAACAAGTCCGTTTTTTTAAATTTAGTTTCATTATGTCTACATGTTTTGTCTGTCAAAATTATTCTATCGAAAAAAAAAACACAATTTGATGTCAAAACAAAAACCTTGAAATTTTACTGTAAAATATCAAAACCAACGCAATTGCAACCTTCCAACAACACCCAAAACGAAATGGAATACCTTCCAGTGGTCACCTCCACTCGCTCCAACACGCTGTTATTAGCTATCATTGGAGTACGCGCGGATATAGAAACAGTGGGCGACCGGCAGTTGTTCTATAATAATTTCACGCGAACGAAGGTCGCGGGCCAACAGCTACGACATTATAAGGGTTAACTCGTAAAATGGTTAATCAAACATATGGGTTATAGATCTAACCGGTTAACCTTTTAACCCGATTAGTCGGCACTGAAAAATATTGAAAACCCTTTACAGCTGTGACTACCAAACCTCAGTCTAACAAGGTTGTTTGTGATGCAGTCACAGATAAAACAACGGTGAAAGGACTTAATAAGTACTGCGCGTGATCGTGCGATGTGTTCGAGCCGGTGTTCATTGGTCGATGAGCTGCGCTGCAGGCTCCTGATTGGTGCAGGCGCGACCCTGCTGCCTCCTCATTGGTCCGTGTCATCGGCTCGTCCGCCCAGTTCTTCGTCGACCTCTGCGTCGTCGAGCATGGCTTCGAGCTCCTGCAAGTCAAAGTAATGCCTTTATCGTTTAGTTTGAAGTTGCGATTGCTTCATGTCCACTACAGGGGATCCTGCCGTTTTGCCGAAAAGATTTTGCCAAATTTTCATTACCCAAACAAATTTTAGCAACCTTTTTTTATGCCAATGTAATATTTGGAATAATTTTAGTACGCACATTTTCATTTGGTCAAATGTTTACTTGGCAGATTATTACTAAGGATAATGTCATTAAGGCTTTCGGTCTTTAACCAAATGATTTATTACAGCAAACAAAATTAAGACAATAAACGTCTAGTCAAATGATTTGTTATGACAAAAAATATAAAGGCAAAAATTTTGGAATGAAGACATAACAAATCAATTTGTGATTTAATATAACGTAATTGAAATTTAATAGATGCTGACAGAAACCCTAACCCTAGACGGTCGACGTCAGGGCACCCCGAGGTTCGGTTAGTTAGGTTCCTGTAAACCTTGCAGACAGAAATAGGAGCCCCGCGCAGCGGGGTTCCGTCGACCTGCTGACGGAAACGCTAACCCTAGACGGTCGACGTCAGGGGCACCCCGAGGTTCGGTTAGTTAGGTTCCTGTAAACCTTGCAGACAGAAATAGGAGCCCCGCGCAGCGGGGATCCGTCGACCTGCTGACGGAAACGTTAACCCTAGACGGTCGACGTCAGGGGCACCCCGAGGTTCGGTTAGTTAGGTTCCTGTAAACCTTGCAGACAGAAATAGGAGCCCCGCGCAGCGGGGATCCGTCGACCTGCTGACGGAAACGCTAACCCTAGACGGTCGACGTCAGGGGCACCCCGAGGTTCGGTTAGTTAGGTTCCTGTAAACCTTGCAGACAGAAATAGGAGCCCCGCGCAGCGGGGATCCGTCGACCTGCTGACGGAAACGCTAACCCTAGACGGTCGACGTCAGGGGCACCCCGAGGTTCGGTTAGTTAGGTGCCTGTAAACCCTGCAGACAGAAATAGGAGCCCCAACCGAATCCAAATAGGAGATTCCAACTAGTTAATAGTGCTTTTGACTGAAATGGTAAGTTTAAAATTGACGACACCAAATATTTGGCTTATGTAATTTTGCGTAAAATATGTTATACCAACTGAAATATTTGACTAGATAAAAAATGGTAAAAGTACTAGTTGGTGAACAAGTTATTGTTCAAACGTTCACTTGCCAAACATAGGTTTTCGTAACAATTATTTGTCAAGAGATTTTTTGGTAAGTAATAATTTGGCAAATGAAATTATGCGAAAATTTGTTTGGGAAGTGATAATTTGGCAATTTCTTTTCGGTCAAACAAGGGAGACCCCCACTACAGTGTTGTCGCCGTAGCATGGTGCGGCCATCGTGTGCGGGTCACATTTACTGACAATACACGCCATAGATATAATAAAGAAGGAGATATGGCGTGGAGTTCAAAATGTATAAAAAACCAGTGAAGCCACAGTTGCCCCTCCAGGACGCTAATATTGCACACACAGTTCTGTCAAAACAATACTACGAACAAGTGCACACACGCGCCATCGATAACTCTGTCATTTAAATATAAACCTTATTCTTTAAAGCACAGCGTACTTTTTCCGTATAATTTACTCACACTAAAACAATTATCATTGTGTGTTGTCGGGACACGGGGGCGGATACGACATAGTGCTTGACAAAATCGAAGAGTTATCGATAAATATATCGGGTTTTAGAAATAATTTAATAAAAACAATATGAAACCAACAAAACATTATTCAATTAACCCTAGAAGCCTAATCTATTTCAGAAGTACACAAACCCTTAACATACGTCTCAGAGGCGTACACATATAATTCAATTTTTTATGTAAAAATAGGGATCCTGCCGTTTTGCCGAAAAGATTTTGCCAAATTTTCATTACCCAAACAAATTTTAGCAACCTTTTTTTACACCAATGTAATATTTGGAATAATTTTAGTACGTACATTTTCATTTGGTCAAATGTTTACTTGGCAGATTATTACCACGGATAATTTCATTAAGGCACTTGGTCTTTAATCAAATGATTTATTACAGCAAACAAAATTAAGACAATAAACGTTTAGTCAAATGATTTGTTATGACAAAAAATATAAAGGCAAAAATTTTGGAATGAAGACATAACACAAATTGATTTAATATAACGTAATTGAAATTTAACAGATGCTGACAGAAACCCTAACCCTAGACGGTCGACGTCAGGGGCACCCCGAGGTTCGGTTAGTTAGGTTCCTGTAAACCTTGCAGACAGAAATAGGAGCCCCGCGCAGCGGGGATCCGTCGACCTGCTGACGGAAACGCTAACCCTAGACGGTCGACATCAGGGGCACCCCGAGGTTCGGTTAGTTAGGTTCCTGTAAACCTTGCAGACAGAAATAGGAGCCCCGCGCAGCGGGGATCCGTCGACCTGCTGACGGAAACGCTAACCCTAGACGGTCGACGTCAGGGGCACCCCGAGGTTCGGTTAGTTAGGTTCCTGTAAACCTTGCAGACAGAAATAGGAGCCCCGCACAGCGGGGATCCGTCGACCTGCTGACGGAAACGCTAACCCTAGACGGTCGACGTCAGGGGCACCCCGAGGTTCGGTTAGTTAGGTGCCTGTAAACCCTGCAGACAGAAATAGGAGCCCCAACCGAATCCAAATAGGAGATTCCAACTAGTTAATAGTGCTTTTGACTGAAATGGTAAGTTTAAAATTGACGACACCAAATATTTGGCTTATTTAATTTTGCGTAAAATATGTTTACCAACTGAAATATTTGACTAGATAAAAAATGGTAAAAGTACTAGTTGGTGAACAAGTTATTGTTCAAACGTTCACTTGCCAAACATAGGTTTTCGTAACAATTATTTGTAAAGAGATTTTTTGGTAAGTAATAATTTGGCAAATGAAATTATGCGAAAATTTGTTTGGGAAGTGATAATTTGGCAATTTCTTTTCGGTAAAACAAGGGAGACCCGTAAAAATAGCCTCATTTTGTTTTGTTTTTGTAGTGGAAATTTAAATTTGGTATATAAGCTAAAACTAAAACAACACTGTTATGAATAATTACTATAATCACAGTTATTTATTACAAAAATAAAACTAGGTGGATAAATTGGAACAAAAAAATCAACTTCTTCAAAATCAACAGAAACATATTATTTTTTCATAGAAAATTTTCTTTTTTTAACGCTAATTAGTTATTCTTAGATCAAATATTAAAACTAATCAGACAATTTGGTTTATACTGTCTCGCAAAGATCTTTTCAACGTCGGAGCTTCTAGTCTCTTCTCCATCCAAGGCGTGACCAAATCTGTACTGAGTTGCTTCAAGAATTTGCTTCTATTCAATGGTTTTCTATTATCCCTTATCATGTTATGCCTATATATTATAGCAGAATATAAAATAGACACACAATATACGAAAAACGAACAAAAGTAAAATCACATAAACCTAGTTGAAAGTTACGCAAAGCCTAAACATACGTCTCGCAGGCGTGCAATACTTCGATAAATCAAAAATAGTGGGACTTTCCTTAACGATACAGGCATCGTACGCTAGCTCCCGGCGGCCATTGAGTTGGCGAAAGAGCACAACACGCTATATTCAACCGATAGAAAGAGACAAACGATATTCGGTTTCGTGTACGCCTCGCAGACGTAGATTAGGCTTCTAGGGTTAATAAAAATATTTTGGGAAACTACAATTACAATTTGTTAGTGACTTACTGAATTATAAACGAAGCTAATCATAAACTTGTATGTTAAGCAGGCTCCTAAAAAACCCCTAAGCAAGCAGTATTTTTAAGAAATTAAATTCTTCTTTCTTTAGCAACTAGGGGTTTATGTGACAAAAAGACACACGCATGGATAATAAATAAATAGCATGAATGTTGACCCATTGCCAAAATTTTAATAATATTAAAGTAATTTTCATATTATAATTGTTTATTTTAGAGCGTGCAAGTGTTAAAAAAAGCGTACATGACGTCACAATATAGCGTCTTCAAACCCTCTTTAGAAATTCTGCGGCATAGTACATAATTATGACTCTAAGATGCTGATTATTATAATGCAAACGAAGCTAATGGTGCATTTATGAAGACTTCAGTTAAATACCATAACCATAACAAGTGACGAAGTAGCTCATAATTCAAACCCAAGGACATTCCATAGATTACTTAACTAACATTAATGAACTTATTTCACGATCTTTGGTTACGCACTACTACGCTGTAAAATAATAAAAATGGGTAAATATGCATAGAACCACATCGGTCTTCCAACCGGATTACAAGAGTTAACATATTGAAGAAAAATCGACAAAAATAAAAATAGTAATATAACAACTCGCAGTCGACTTTCTTGTCGGTAGACTTTGTCAAACCTCCACGAGCACATCACTATCCGCGCTCAAATACGGCGGACCTGAGCAGCGGACGCACCATGCGACATTACGGCTTAATGATGTTTCGTTATGTCAGCTTTACATTGCTTGTTCAGTCACTCAGTGACAGACTGAGGTGGTTGTAAAAGAGCAATGTATTTAATGCAAACAATACAGTCGGAGTAATACAAGAAAACAAAAATAAAGTAGTACAAGTCAGATATATTTTAGGGATTGTTGTTTTTCGTGATTTTTAAGACAAATACAGTAAAATACTTGTACTTTCCTGTGGTAACTGATGCCATGACTACTAAAATGTTTGTCTTGGCTTCGATTTTTGCACGAAACCACCGAACAAGACGGCATAATCGTTGTTATTACGAACGCGGTTGACAACACACTAACTCGCGGTGACGGCCATTTTTTCAATAGCTGAGCGAGGCGCTCAGCACCACGTGGTCGCCGACACGCCCCCTTGCCACTTCTCCTGTTTTTAATATTTCTGTGATACACGCCAAACTCATGTTTAGTCATATTCGATTGAGTAATACCTATATATATACATAATGGCACGATAAGATTCTAGTTATTAGGTTACTTTAAACTCTGCAGTCAGAAACAGAGGCAGAAACAAAGCCTTGCATGCTGCTACTAGAATTAAAGCCAAAGGTTTGGGTTATCAGTATGTATGGGTTCGTGGCGGAAGGATTTTTGTAAGAAGAAATGATGGCGCAGACTACAAATATATTAAGGATACCGAAACGTTAGACAAACTACAATAGGCCACATTGGAGTTTCTATAAGGTATTAGATTAAGATTATAAATTTCGATCAGTTAAAAATTTACTACCAGAATGTCAGGGGTATTAGATCAAAACTAAATAACATTTATCAAGAGGTCGCCTGCTGCTCATACGATATTATTATGTTTACTGAAACGTGGTTACTGAGTGGTATCTTTGACTCGGAGATCATGGATGGGCGATATACCATTTATAGGCGTGACCGGACCATTAATATGTTTAACAACAAAACCGACGGTGGTGGGGTCCTTATTGCTATTTCTACAAAACTTAACTCACACAGAGTGGTCAATTTTGAAAGCTCATGCGATGATCTCTGTGGGTTAAGTTATCACTTGGAGTGGGTGGAAAAAATAAAGACATTTATCTTTGTACTGTATATTTACCCTCACCAATACAGCCCAGATTGTTGGAGCACTTTGTTGACAATACAAACAAAGTGTTGGAGCGTGTTGGTGACTGTTTAATAATAGGTGATTTTAATATGAAATCTATAAACTGGCTCGGAGCTGATGGCAATGTGATCGAAGTACCCCAGAGGACTTGTTCCAGTTTGGAACAGACTCTTTGGGATTTCATATTGCTCAACAATTTATCTCAGTATAACTATTTGTGCAATCATAATAATAGAATTCTTGATTTGGTATTTACAAGTTTGGAAAATGTTACTGTAACTTCACCAGTGCATGTTCTCTCTAAAATCGATCCACATCACCCCCCTGTACTGTGTGAACTCTCATTTTCTCATGTTCTAAAACCACAGAAATGTATTCCTAGAACTAGATTAAATTTTTTAAAGGCAGATTATGTGGCAATTGAAACAGCATTAATAGAGGTTGATTGGACGAGAGAATTGGAGTTTTCCATGACTGTCGATCAAATGGTGGACAAATTCTATAATATATTGTATGACTTAATACAGAGATACGTACCACAAGTTGTAATTAGAGAAAATAAGTATCCATACTGGTTCTCTAAAGACCTCATTAAAAGGCTAAATGAGAAAAACCGCTTACGACTTAGAATTAAAAAATACAAAAATCCCTTAGACATTATTGCTTTGGAGTCGCTAAAAAAAAGATGCAACCGTATGGCTACTTCCTGCTATAATACTTATATTGCTGATATAGAGGCTAAAATTACATCAAATCCAAAGTATTTTTGGAGTTATTTAAAGATGAAGAGAGGTGGAGCTAGTAACTACCCTAGTTCTATGACAGATGGTGTGAACAGTTCCGAGAATATTAACGAAATTTGTAATTATTTCGCAGCTCACTTTTCTAAAGTGTATAGTACTGATCAAAGTGATAAGCATGTAAATTTAGATGGCTGCCTGAGTAATAATATTTTAAGTCAAATAACAATATCCCAAGATCAGATCCTCAGAGAGTTAAAGAAAATAGACGTTAACAAGGGCGCTGGCCCGGATAATATACCTTCCTTTTTTTTATATAAGTTATCAGATAGTCTCTCGTTGCCATTAAGCATATTATTCAATGGTTCGTTACTTCAGGGTGTTTTTCCAGGCATATGGAAGGAAACTAGAATTGTACCCATTTTCAAGACCGGTGATCCGTCTGATGTCACCAACTACAGGCCCATAGCTATTCTATCTGTACTAGCAAAAGTTTTTGAGGCACTTATATGTCCTGCATTGTCCAGACATATGTCACAACTAATAATAGATAACCAATATGGGTTTATGAAAGGTAAATCAACTGCTACAAATTTGGTCACTTATGCTGAATGTATTATTGAAGCAGTTGATGCGCGTATTCAGGTTGATGCAGTCTATACCGACTTCAGCAAGGCATTCGACACAGTTGATCACAGTTTGCTTATTGAAAAGCTGAAAATGCATGGTGTGTCGGATCCCTTGCTGAGTTGGTTCAAGTCATATCTGACAAAGCGGACGCTTAGGGTTGTGATGAATGGCTGCAACTCGGATTCATACATAGCCACTTCAGGAATCCCCCAGGGATCTCATGTAGGACCACCTTTATTCCTCGTTTTCATCAACGACATATACAAGTGCTTCCAGAACTCTAGAATATTTCTATTCGCTGACGACCTTAAAGCCATAAAATCAATTAGAAAGCCTGCGGATTCGGTGCAGTTTCAGGACGATTTAGATAGGCTGAGTAAGTGGTGTGAGCACAATAAAATGTCTTTAAATATAAAGAAATGTAAGCACATCAAATTTACAAAAAAAAAAATGTCTCACCCACAGCATATAACTTTAATGGTCAACAGCTGGAAGAAGTGGATTCTATACGAGACCTGGGCGTTCAATTTGATAAAAAGCTTAATTTTGTTGAGCATATTGACAAAGTTACATTAAAGGCAACAAAAATACTTGGTTTCGTCATAAGAGAGTGCAAAACTTTTAAAAACATTAAAACCAAAAAAATTATGTACAACTCGCTAGTCAGAAGTCACCTAGAATATTGTAGTGTTGTCTGGTCTCCTAAATATAATGTGCACATCAAGCGTATCGAACGATTGCAGAAAAGATTCTTATGGCATCTTACTTATCATTGTGGTATGGGTAAACGTCTGAGATCGTACCGGGAAAGATTAAAATATTTTAGGATTGCCTCGTTAGAGAAACGAAGAGATTTGTTGGATTTAATTTTCCTTAAAAGACTAGTAACAGGCTCTTTGAACTGTCCTGAATTGCTTAGTAGAGTATCCTTCCATGTGCCACGAAATCTCCCCAGAAAATCAAATAAAAAATTGTTTTGCATGCCAAAATGCAATACAAATCTAAGGCAACATTGCCCATTAAATAGAATGTATGCTGTTTACAAGGAACACGATGAAGACATCGACTTACATCATACATCTGTGCCTACTCTCAGGAAATTGTTTAAATGAAATTTACAAAAAAATTAAATTCGATTCTGTTTGGCTTAACTTATTGTAAGCGATACTGTTGCTGTTTTCATTTTATGTTTTTATTTTTATTCTTTTTTTTTTCTCACTGTTAAATTGGCTATTTAGGCGCATAATATAGTGCATGTAGTGCTCTTCTTTAAGTAATGGGGCACTTAGACTTAAGTTTGAAATGTTTTACTATCTATGTAATAGTGTACTCATTGTTGAAGAGCCAAATAAAATAAATAAATAAATAAATAAAAAAATATCACTAAGTATGCGTTTATAAAATTATACTACATTATTCCTTTATTTATTTTCTTACATATCAATTACATTTTTAAATATTTTAATATAAATCAATATAAAAAAACATTTAAAAATATAAAAAATAGTAGCCCACCGATATCGGGAACAGGGTCCAAGCTACCGGCAGTCAGGGCTCCAGAGAGAGGAACCTCCTTACAATACGAGCCGTGTCCAGGAGCACCGCTTTCTGAATCAAGCCCTTGATCCAGCTGCCTAACGAGAGCCTCCTGAGATGTTGGTCGAAGCTCTTGGCAATTAAGCCATGGGCTGACACGACTATCGGCACAATGATCGCTGAGTCCACATCCAACATGTCGACAACCTCGCGAGCCAAGTCAAGATACTTGATTTGCTTATCTTTCTCGGCTTTCACGAGGTTCTCGTCATGCGGGACCGTAATGTCAACAATCATTGCGCGCCGCTCTGATCGATCCACCACCACTATATCAGGTTTATTGGCTACAATAGTCTTGTCAGTGATGATGGATTGATCCCAGTACAATATGATATTGCCATTTTCGAGAACTGGGTCGGGCACATACCTATAGTACGGAACTTCCGATTCCACAAGGTTGTATTTTAGAGCAAGTTGCTGATGGATAATCCTGGCTACAAGGTTGTGTCTATGCAAGTACTCTCCGTTAGCCAGACGAGAACACCCGGAGATAATGTGACGGATTGATTCGCCTGGGCGGTGGCATGCCCGACATATGTCAACCGTGCCGTCCTTCACAATAAATCTCCGGTAGTTATTCGTCATCATAACTTCATCCATAATTGCACAGACAAACCCTTCAGTTTCCCCGAAGAGGACCCCGGAACGTAGCCAGGTTACGGACGCTGATAGGTCTACATCGGGCCCATGCAGGGCCCGGAAAAAGCGTCCGTGAAGCTCCTTACTCTGCCATACCTCCCTGCGGTCGTTAGTATCAATATACTACATTATTATTATTCAAACAGTATTTGGGGCAATAAGCATTATGGCAAAACATTTATGCCTAATAATATTATGCGTAGTGATCAATAAGCAGAATTTAGTTATGCCAATGTAAATTATGATAAAAATATATATTTGCTTATCATTAGTCAACTGTATTTTTAACCGACTTCAAAAAAAAGGAGGAGGTTCTCAATTCGGCCGGTATTTTTTTTTTTTTATGTATGTACACCGATTACGCCGAAGTTTCTGAACCGATTTACGTAATTCTTTTTTTGTTTGATGCGGAATAGTTTCGAATTGGTCCCATAAAAATTTGATTCAGGTAGGCCCATTAGTTTTTATTTTATGAGCATTTGACTCTGAAGTCTGTTACTTGTTTGTTGTTGTGGAGTTACTTTCGCATTTATAATATTAGTAAGGAAGTAAGAATAAGCCTATTACCATGAAATGTATGGTTTACAATGTAAAATGAACGCATAGAAAATATTTGTATAGGATATTGCAACTAAAAATGAAAAAATAAAAAAAACTTTTTTGCAAAAAATAAAACCGACTTCAAAATCACAAAAAAGTGAAAAATAATTTTAGCTTCAGAAGTCGGTGACTTTAGTTTGTTTGATTCAGTTTTTTGGCACCGACTTCTGAAGCTAAAATTATATGGGGTATATCCATTCTATACATTATTCCACAAATGTCCTCTTCGCTGTTTGCACCGGGCATGGTGAGGTATAATGAGCTCAGAGTGCGCCGGGAAGTCAATTACTGCTTTGACTGTCTGATAGGATACAATATAAAAAAAATTGGACGGTTAATATTCAAAAAGAAAATTTATTGCGACTTTTATATTTTAAAATTGGTATTTCTGGAGTACTACCCGATTTATGGAGCAGGGTGCATACAGAAAGATGTTAATATAAATAAGGTCCGAGCTGTGTCCCGCCAAATGGCATACAAAACTTCAAAGGTCCATTCATCCGTAACTTCCGAGAAACTACCTACATCAAAGCCGCATAATCCTTGATCAATGAGATCACAACCATCCCAGCGTATACTCAGTCTGAAATCCGAGAAAAACGTACCAAAAAAGGGCAAAACTATTTCTACAATCACTATAAACGCTGAAACAACTCGACGCCCGTCTCCCGGCAACGGTTGCCGGGGCTTCGCAAAATGCCAGCGCGGTCGGCGCGGCGCACGGTGGGCCGAAAATCGGCTTTCATAGACTTAGGCATTTTATTTTGCAAGTGCCAGTTTTTATGCCGGATATCACTTCTATTAGTTATAACAATATACAAAAATGACACCAGAATTGATTCTGCACAAAAACGAAGGAATTATATTTTTTTTACGAAAATTTTGTATGGAGCTACTATGAAAAATCGAAATATCTCTAAAACGGCAGGGATAACCGTAATATCCTTATAGGGGGTCATAGTACTAATTATTTGTGATTTTTTGACATAAGTTACATAATGGTTGTGAATGCCGTTTTTTTTTTTAAAATCGTCAAAATATTTTCATTTATTTTTACATATGAAACGTTCCTTTTAGTGTTAAAGTTGAAGATTTCAGAGCTTTAACAACTCTTAACATAAAATAGCATGACCTCTATAGACCTGAAGGACTAGACAGAGGTGAAAGAAAAGTTATTTTGTAGGTTATTGTACCCGTTTTTGTGGTTGTTTTTGAAGGCGGTTATATTTTGTTTGAAAACTCGGTGTAATCGATGTACATACATAAAAAAAAAATACCGACCGACCGAATGCAGAACCTCCTCCTTTTTTTGAAGTCGGTTAATAAAAAAAATGGACTGTATATATACTTTTTATTGAAAGGTAATTTAAATAAAACAGAAGTAACAAAAATAATATCAAAGTGCATAATAATTTATGAAAATATTAACTAAATATATGATACAATAACATGAATAACAAAAGAACATAAAGAAAAATAATTGAATTTTACAAATTTTCTTTACAACTTTCGTTGTCGGACTCCAATTCCGAGTCAGAATCCAGATTGGAGACACCTACAAACGCGAACTCAGTTTCCGGAAACTGTATTAGGTCGAGAGTTTCAGCAAAAATGGTTGTCTTCCTTTTGGCATCTAGCTTCGGCCTTTGTGCACTTAGGAAAGGATCCGAAGAAACAACAAGCATATTTAGGATATCTTGATTTTCTAATCAAGATATCCTAATAAAGATTTTAGGAGGTTTCGAGACTCTGAGGCTTCTTCCGAGAGAGTCCCAATCGGGACAATATCATTTTTTTCGATTACCATGTCAGCACCGTGTATTAATAGTTTATGTACGGTTGATGACATGTAGTACCAGTCGTATAATTCCACGTACTTTTTTGCTGTTTTGCGAGCAAAATCTTTAAATTTGATGACATCTATCTTCTCACCAGATGTTATTGCTTGCAAATTAACAGCAAATCTTTTTATCAGGCCTTGATCCAACCCAGTAATAGCTGCAGTTTTATTGGGAAACTCGAAAAACTTCCTTGCGGTATTCCCGTCATTGGTAGGTCATGCTATTTTATGTTAAGAGTTGTTAAAGCTCTGAAATCTTCAACTTAAACACGAAAAGGAACGTTTCATATGTAAAAATAAATAAAAATATTTTGACGATTTTTTAAAAAAAAACGGCATTCACAACCATTATGTAACTTATGTCAAAAAATCACAAATAATTAGTACTATGACCCCCTATAAGGATATTACGGTTATCCCTGCCGTTTTAGAGATATTTCGATTTTTCATAGTAGCTCCATACAAAATTTTCGTAAAAAAATTATAATTCCTTCGTTTTTGTGCAGAATCAATTCTGGTGTCATTTTTGTATATTGTTATAACTAATAGAAGGATATCCGGCATAAAAACTGGCACTTGCAAAATAAAATGCCTAAGTCTATGAAAGCCGATTTTCGGCCCACCGTGCGGCGCCCCAGGCCGGCAGCGCGACTGCGCGCATCGCCTGTCAGTGCAATTGACAATTGTTTTTATGTGTTTTCTTTAAGTGTATTTTATAGTTTATTTTAGTTATTTATTATACGTGTGATAGTTCGTAAGTTAGTTATTTTATGTCCAACGCCGGCTGTAGCGACGCCGGAATAATTAGTGCCAGTCAACCTGTCACATCACTGGATGTACAACTGGTAAGATGCCCTTACTGTTCCCAGGCTCGTTTTTTTAAAGGTGAACGGGGGCTCAAGATACACTATGGCAAGGTCCACAAACCTCATAGTGTACCTTTGTGCCCTCCAACCACATCCCCGACATCAACCCCATTTGAAACAAATTTGTGGAAAACATTGTCCAAATTCAAAAATTCCACCCCTGTCCTTAAAAGAGTTCCCCGTGGCGCGAGACACGCTGTTGCGCTGAGTTTAGCGCGCTGTGTCCGTCTCGCGACCCAGGAGAACTCGCTACGTGCCTGGGAGCAGTTACTCACCTTCCCTTACAGGATTCTGCATGTCCAAAAAAATTTGGCAACTCAAAAATCTTTAACAAACCAAATTAAAGAAAACTGCAACAATTCGGCCCGTATTTTAGATTCCAAATTACCTTTTTTTAATAAACAGAAAGGCATTTGTGATCATGTAGAATCCCAGTTAAGTGACGGTGACATTAGGGGGGCAGCCAGAATACTGTTCAGCAGTGATGTGGTGGCGCCTTATTCTCCAGAGACTCTTTCAGCTCTGGAGAGTAAACATCCATCGTCTGCGGATGGTCTCACGTTCCCCGACCTGCCCGCCCATCCCGACCCCCTCGTTCAGGATTCACCTTTTTTAAAAATTACAGCCCCGCAGTTGATCGCAGCCGTGAGCTCTTTCCGGAGTGGTTCTGCTGGCGGCCTCGACGGCCTGACTCCACAGCATTTGAAAGATTTGTTGAGTTCAGGCGCCGGGGAAGCTGGTGAGTCGTTCTTGAAGGAGCTCGCGGTTCTGATCAACTTAATGCTCTCCGGCGGTGTGAATGATGCCGTCGTCGATGTCTCGTATGGGGCTAACCTGTGTGCCCTGCGCAAGAAGGACGGCGGCATTCGTCCCATTGCCGTCGGTTGCACCTACAGGCGTATGGCAGCCAAAATATGTTGCAAGTTTTATAGTGAAACACTTGCAACTAAGTTCCAGCCCCTTCAACTCGGTTTTGGTTCCAGAGGGGGCTGTGAGGCTGCCGTACATGCCTTATCCTCTTTTTTAAATTCCAAAAAAGGTGAGGTTATCCTCAAGGTTGACGTTAAAAACGCGTTTAACTCCGTGAACAGGGACACTTTGTTGGCTGAAGTCAAAAAAGTATTACCCGAAATTTATGGTTTTATGTGGCAATGTTATAGACACCCTTCAAAATTACTATACAAGGACGTTTTAGAATCTGCAGTTGGTTGCCAACAAGGTGACCCTCTCGGGCCTGTCATTTTCAGTTTGGCTATTCATCCCTTATTTCAACAATTAAATTCAAAATTTAACGTGTGGTATTTAGATGATGGAACTCTAGGAGGTGATGTTGACACCGTTTTGGATGACCTACAACTCCTCAAACATCAATTTAAATCTATTGGCCTAGACCTTAACCCATCAAAGTGCGAAATTTACCTCACTGACATTACCGACAGACAATCGACTATAGATAAATTTAATGCAATAGCCCCTCAAATCAAAATTTTAGAAAAAAGTTCCCTGCACCTCCTAGGTTCCCCTATTTTAGAAGAAAGTTTTTCATCTTTCATCGATCACAAAATCAATCATTTTAATGACATTTCGGATAGACTCTCCAAAATTAATTTACATTCGGCATTCACCCTGATCACATATTGCTGTTTTGGTCCAAATTTTATGTATTTTCTCCGTTTTTCTCCTCTTTGGAAGAAACCACAACTTTTGGACAAAATTGACCAAATTATTCGCAACACATTAATATCCATTCTTAATGCGGCCCTGGACGACCGAGCGTGGCTGCAAGCCACCCTACCAATTCGTTTTGGTGGCCTCGGCGTCCGCAAAATTTCTAGTATAAGCTTACCGGCGTTCCTGTCCTCTGTCCACAGCACTGAAAAGCTAACCAGGAAAATTTTAGCTCTCTCTCTGGTTGACTCGGAAGTGCCGTGCTTGACCGACGCAGAAGTCGCCTGGAAAGTGACTTGCCCGGATACGGATCGGCCCGAGAACCCGTTTTCCCAGAGACAGTGGGATGAGCCGCTCTGCAGGTTGGTACGGAATAAACTTATTAATACGTCTACCAATACTGCTGAGCGTGCCCGCCTACTGGCTGTGGGTGAGTGGGAGTCGGGCCTCTGGCTTCAGGCACTACCGTCACCTAATATAGGCACTATGTTAGGTGACACAACCTTCCGGCTCGTTACATGTTTGCGATTGGGCGCTCCTAATAGGGCTCCACATCGCTGTCAATGTGGTGAAGCAGTCGACTGCCTCGGACACCATGGCCTTTCATGCAGTAAGAGTGCAGGTCGGATTGCGCGGCACGCTAGCATTAATGATCTCATCCGTCGTGCTCTTGCCACCGCCGGGGTGCCAGCTGTCTTAGAACCCAATGGCTTGGCACGCGTCGATGGGAAGAGACCAGATGGTATGACCATAATGCCATGGAAGTTGGGTAGGCCTTTGGTGTGGGATGCAACTTGCGTCGACACCCTTGCGCCATCCCATCTTCCTAGCACAGTGGGCTGCGCTGGAGCGGCTGCTGCAGGTGCTGAAAACCTCAAACGGCGCAAATACAATAATTTAATTGGTAATTATGTGTTTGAGCCGTTTGGGGTTGAAACACTAGGGCCATGGGGTCCGAGTGCCCACCTAGTTTTTCGGGAAATCGCCAAGCGGTTGGTCGACTCTTCACGTGACCAGAGGGCGGGCCTATTTTTTGGCCAAAGAATCAGCATTGCCATCCAACGTGGTAATGCTGCCAGCCTTCTGGGCACTTTTCCTGTTGACAGCGATGCGGACGAATTTTTGGATGCCCTGTAACCCTTTTATACTTGTACATATTTAGTTCTATTATAGTTTTGTAGTTTGTAAATATTTAATATTTTGATTAAATAACAATAATCATAAAGCGCAAAAAATATAGTTTAAAATACAAATACACTTCTCATCAAAAAAATCGAAACACTTTCGTTTTTATTGTTTTTGTCCTAATTTTTTACAAAAGAGAATTAATTCCATGAAAAAAAAAACATTATTGTGTAGCTGGCAGTTTGGTCATTACAGTAAGAAGAAAAAAATCAAAATTCGAAATTAGAATTTCATTTGTTTATCCTATAAATGAAATTAATCACTGTTTTGAGACAAATGTGTATTTAGGGTTGGAGTACGTTTCTCGTTTAAAAACTAAAAATTAGCGCTTGTCTTTAAACTTTTTGTTTCTTATTTCATTTACTGTGACTTTGGGACGTCTGAAAAAACTTTTTTTTCTAAAACATATGGATACTTCGCCCGCAGAAGCCGCACAAGTGGTGGCATTGCTGGATTCTGGACTTAGTCAGCGTGTTGTGGCTGCAAGATTGCATCTAAGCTTATCATCTGTTCATAGAGTCTACAAACGCTATCGGGAGACTGGTTCGTTCACGCGCCGTTCAGGATCTGGCAGGAATCGGGTCACTTCTGAGCGAGATGATCGATTTATTGTAACAACTTCTTTACGAAATCGACGCCTTAACGCTTTTCAACTGCAGCAGCAGCTTCGCGTTGTACGAAGAGTAGCTGTAAGTGACTCTACAATAAGAAGAAGGTTGAAGGAACGCGGATTGGCACCGCATAAGCCAGCGAATGGGCCGAAATTAACTGCAGACCATCGAAGAGCGCGCCTTAACTTTGCACGCGAGCACCTAACTTGGTCATACCTTCAGTGGAGCAAAGTACTGTTTTCTGATGAGTGTAAAATTATGCTGTATGGTAACGACGGAAGGAACAAGGTCTACAGAAGAGATGGAGAACGCTTTGCACAATGCTGCATTGAAGAAAAGGTCAGCTATGGTGGCGGTTCGTGGACGGTTTGGGGAGGAATCAGCGCCGACGGTAAGACAGAACTTGCCTTTGTGTCTGGGCCACGGCTGCCTGCACTAAACTCTCATCGGTACATCGAACAGTGTCTTGAACCTCATGTGATGCCCTATGCACATTTTATTGGCAACGACTTCATATTCATGCACGACAATGCTAGAGCTCACACCGCGGGCGTCGTACGAGATTATCTTACCGAAGTCGGTATCTCCATTATGGTATGGCCAGCAAGAAGCCCGGACATGAATCCCATTGAACATCTATGGGATGAATTAAAGAGACGAATTCGAGCACGAGATCCAGCCCCAGAAACACTTAGCCAGCTGCAAAATGCAATCCAAGAGGAATGGGATAATATACCACAACATGTGATCGTGACTCTCATCCGATCGATGAAGAACCGTATGGAAGCAGTAATAAGAGCTCGCGGAGGGAATACAAGTTATTAAATAAACGTTTCTTACATTTTTTTTTCATTTACGCGTGTTGTTTTACCCATTTCCTTCATATTCCATACAGGGTAAAAAATACTCATTATACAAAATACGAAACCTATGAAGACTTAATTTGAATTTAGAACAATAACATTAGGATTTAAAAACCTCATACTACTCACTATTAAATGACATTTTACATTTATTCCTAAATATACACATTTTTCTGATAATCCTTATCAAATCATAAACTGCGAGGTGTTTCGATTTTTTTGATGAGAAGTGTATCTTGTGAATTTATTTTGGACTCTCCAACGTAACACTGTATTTTGCTTCATGTGGAGCCCAAATGACTGACTGCACGGTGTTCAAGATGACTCCTGCCTAGAGCCTCGTGTGCTACTGACCTGCAGCAGCTCGGGCGCCGCGTGCGCGCGCGGTGTCGCACAGAGCCGCGCTCGGGCGCGCGCGTCACGCTCAGCACGCACACGCGCGCGCGCATCACGTTATACGGCACTACTGACCTGCAGCAGCTCGGGCGCCGCGTGCGCGCGCGCGCGGTGTCGCACGGAGCCGCGCTCGGGCGCGCGCGTCACGCTCAGCACGCACACGCGCGCGCGCATCACGTTATACGGCACTACTGACCTGCAGCAGCTCGGGCGCCGCGTGCGCGCGCGCGCGGTGTCGCACGGAGCCGCGCTCGGGCGCGCGCGTCACGCTCAGCACGCACACGCGCGCGCGCATCACGTTATACGGCACTACTGACCTGCAGCAGCTCGGGCGCCGCGTGCGCGCGCACGCGGTGTCGCACGGAGCCGCGCTCGGGCGCGCGCGTCACGCTCAGCACGCACACGCGCGCGCGCATCACGTTATACGGCACTACTGACCTGCAGCAGCTCGGGCGCCGCGTGCGCGCGCACGCGGTGTCGCACGGAGCCGCGCTCGGGCGCGCGCGTCACGCTCAGCACGCACACGCGCGCGCGCATCACGTTATACGGCACTACTGACCTGCAGCAGCTCGGGCGCCGCGTGCGCGTGCGCGCGGTGTCGCACGGAGCCGCGCTCGGGCGCACGCGTCACGCTCAGCACGCACACGCGCGCGCGCATCACGTTCAGCAGCAGCAGCGTGGCGCCCGCGCGCGCCGCCTGGCGCACGCCGTCCGCCGAGCAGAACGCCGTCAGGATCTGTCGGCGCGAGACAGACCGACACTTTGAGTTACATCATCCTTCGTTACAACAATAACACTTTAGCAGTATGAAGAGGTTGTAGTTCCTGTGCATCCTCCGACCATGCGGGTGTTGCATCTGGTGGGCTATGCCCAACAGTTGCTGTCGGGTTCTTGTATACACGCTGAAATTGTAATGGTTGTTTTCCCGATGCGAAATGTGTTTGTCTTGATAATACAATCGATTTATAGAAAATCAAATATTAGAAACAAAAAATGGCAGATTTTTATTTTGTAGGATGGGATGACTTTAAGCAACTCACTTCATTTTGCTGTAGTTCATTTTTAACAAAGTGATGACGTCAGAGATAGGGCTGAAAAGTTTGATGTCTTTGTACACATGAACGCCTAAATTTGACGTTTGTTGCTTTACTAAAAACTTCAAACTTGACTCTTGTCAAGTACACCGAACGTAGCTCCAAACAGCCCAACGTGTGACGTCATTTGGAGGTGAAAAGAAAGTCTAGTCGTTTCAAGTATTTTTGTTAAAATAAACGTCATCTATAATTTTAAGAGCTCAAAATGGCAAAAGAAGGTTACGAAAAAAAAAAAAAATATTGCACTCCGGGAGTGCCGGCAGAAGTGAAAACTTGATTATTAACGTTGAGCATGTTTGATATTTTGGAATGGTTAGGGAATAATTTTGAACCAATTGCTTCATCAGTATAAAGAACAGGGTGTACTATTCGGTGCACCCATGCCTGAGCCTTCGGGGATTACTGGATGTTATGTTATCATTGAATCCTGCCTAAAGAATTTGTAATTAAAAGTGTGGAAGTAATCTGTCGCACATAAAAATGTGTGCGATACATCTTTTCACAGGCGCTTAGTAAGCACGTAAGCAGGAACGTCACATTCGATCTTACTACAGAATTAGCTGAGAATTTATCGGTTTCCTATACCAATAACACTCGTGCTTTTTAACTTACTTGTAAATACTTGTAATCAAATCATTTTTAAAGCAGGTTTTTAAATAAACTGAACTTTATTTTACCAAACAACAAACGCCTTAGTGAAAATGTTTAGCAATTTAATACTCGGAAGGTACTTATTGCGATTGAACGATTTCCTTTTTTATTTTATTATCATGATTGTGCTTGCATCTTAAAAGCCTTCACAAGTACTTTTAATAGCTACTAGATACTAAGAAAGCTGCAAACTCAAAGACAACACTGTCTTATTGATTTTAGAATCTCTTGTCATTATGCGTCAATCAATAAAATTGCAAGGAAATACGGAATTTTAGCTACACTAACATACCTACAGGTACGTAACGTTTGTAAATAGCACGTAAATTGCCTTCGTAGTTAGCACGGTGCGAATCCCCCAAAGACCACGGTTCTATCACAATCTTAAGGACGATGAAGATAGCCAGAGTAGGTTTCGCGGCGCTGCGCCGGCGCGCGGCGGGTGGCAATTTATTTAATAGATTTGTCAGCTTTATCCCTAAAGCATTAGGTTCAAAGTTGATTGGAAACATTTAAAAATTTCTTTAAATGATTTTAAACCATAAAATGTTGAAGGTTAAGTTCAAAATCGAATGAGAAAATTTGTCTTACGCTTTTTCGATCAGGGTCACGTGTCCCGACGCGAGTTTAAGATTTTATACCCATTACAGAAAAAGTGCTCAACGCCGCTAAAGAAGTTTTCACTTCAAAACTCGAAAGCGACAACGAATCAATTGATAGCTCCGCGCAGCGCGGGCTGGTCGGACCTCGCGCGCGCGCGCATGGGTCGAGCAGTGCGGACACACTCCCGGGCACGAGACTCTTCTCAGTAATGAGAAGGGTTCAAGGGTGAAGGTACTGCGGGTTGGCGGACTACACACACCATCGACAACTTTCTGCACCACTCTCAGGGGTGCAAGTTTCCTCGTGATGTTTACCTTCACCGTTAAAGCAAGTGATAATCAAATTAAGATCCGAACATGAGTTCGACCAGTCAGAGGGGCAGGCCGGGCTCGAAATCGTTCCAAGGTAAGCGTTCAACGGGTAGGATATCACTGCTTTACTCTACAAGTTATTCCAATTTAACCTTAATTCATACTTTTACGGGCTCAGGAGCGTCTTTTTACCTACAACTTACTGAACACGAAAATATAGTTTGCATCAAAGCGACGTCCTCCAAATTGAAATAATTGTAATTTCGGTCCATTATTGCAAGTGCTGCTCGTACACGTTGGATGTCGCGGCCGGCGGGTTTTGGACTGAGTCCCTGGGCCCGCGGTGTCGATAGTGTGCACCTCGTTTGGTGGCCTTGCAGGCGAGGCCGGTGGGCTATGTGGTCGGTAGGAGCGCCCCGGCGAACTAAGCGCGGAGCGTGAGCAGCGTGCAGGCTAGTTTATGCCCTCTCACTACACACGAGAGCTTATTTTGCTTTAAACATTTAGGTATTGCTCTTCTCTTTCTCTCTACACGTTATGTCTAGTGAATTACTATTGATTCTCACACTTTCGAGTTGATGAATATTTTTTATAATTTGAATACACATTCCTCGGCATAGTACCACTGATGGCAAACTTCTGCCGCGGGAAAACAACCGCTACAATTTCACGCTGTATACGATGATCTCGCGGATAATCATGATATCGCGATGCACGATGTTTAGTTCTTCCTTTACGACATAGATAGAGCTAGCGATCTTTTTGTATGTGTCACTACAAGACGACTACAAAGTTACGGTATATAATGCAAATATTTGTATACCTTGAAGTTATGTTTCTTCTCGCAAATTTGCCTCGGGTCCTCCTCGGGTGTGCCGCCCGGGCCGCGGCCGCCGCGCGCGTCTCCCGCGTCACTCGCGTCACCCGCGTCACTCGGCCGTCCCTCGTCAGGCACGACGCGCGCCGTCTGCGCGAGGCCGGCGAGCGTCCAGTAGGTGGGCAGCGCGCACGGCAGGTCGGCGTCGCTGAGCACGAGGTGCGCGCGTGCGGCGGGCGGCGCGGCGCGCGCGGGCAGCACGAGCGGCGCGCGCGACGCGTCCACGCACAGCAGCGTGCCGCCGCACGGCAGCGCGCTCACGGGTGTCTGTACCGCCGCCGACTTGTAGCAGTACACCTCTGTCGAACGACAGATCACATTGTTAAGGTGTCGACTGACGCAATGGTACTCACGATATCTTAATTTAATTAATGACGAAAATCTAATCCAATATTCCAAATGAAGCCGAAAACGACATTCATGACGAAATGTTGAGAATTTTCACTTCCACCATTTTGGATTTTCATTTCGGCATCATCACCCTCAACTACATCCGTGATCGTCGACCAGTTCTGTTTACTTACCTCGACATCGAGTTTGGCTGTTTGAAATATGCACAGAAAGTACCACAACGCGTTCGGCGTTGTGTATTATCTCATTGCCAGAACGCATTGAGGTCGTTAAACAGCCACGACGCCAATTCCGCTTAGTGGTCGTTTTGAAAATACTACAACGCGGTGTGGTCGGTTTCTTTCCCAACTTTAGCGGTTTTCGTTCTTCCAACATTCATAAAAATCTATATACAGGGTTAGTTTTCAATGACCAGCCAAATTCTAAGATATGATGCAGTACATCATTCTGAGCCCGGGCATATAGAAAAGTTTCATCAAAATGTCATAAAAAACAGCTGTTTACTACAAAAGTGCAATACTTACACGGTCAAAATGTATGGAACAGCTGATTTTTTTATGACATTTTGATGAAACTTTTCTATATGGCCGGGCTCAGAATGATGTACTGCATCATATCTTGAATTTGGCTGGTCATTGAAAACTAACCCTGTATATATAATGGTAAACTAACTGACTGACTGGGTGATATATCAACACACAGCCAAACCGCTGCTCCTAGAGACATGAATGTTGGAGGGTGTGTTCTTTGTGAAGAGCAAGTATCCACTAAGAAAGGATTTTTGGGAATTCCACCCTTAAAAGGGGTAAAATAGGAGATGGAAATTTATATGAAGGTCCGTCAGTTTTGAAGTTATGATCTTCAAATTTTGTGTTTAGGCTGACGATTAAAAATTAATTTATACGTGTCTCAGCGTTTTTGATAATTCTACCCCCGAAGGGTTAAAAAGGGGATGAAGGTATGTAAACATGTAACCGTAACCTGAAGTAACCTATAGTTTACTTTATAATCCCGGTAGTACGTTCCCGTCGGATATTTTTTTATAGACATCCACGCGCGCAAAAGCTAGTAACCAATATGTTCATTCTGGCATAAAATAAAACAATGTGTAAATGTTTTATTTGTGGAAAGACAAGTTTATATTAGTGGTATATTAGCTAACCTTTAGATTTAATACGGCGGACGACCTAATTAACCGTACTTACTCTAAAAAATGATACCAATCGACAAGTTACGAGAGTTATGTTAGTACGTACCGTCGTGCTTGCTGGCTTGCGCGCGCCGCAGCTGCTGCATGAAGGCCGGCATGGCGGCGGGCGCGGCGCGGCGCCCGGTGCAGCGCCCGCGCCCGTCCGTCAGCGCCGCCAGCTCGGGGATGCGCGAGCAGGCGCGCGGCGCCGCGTGCGCCAGGGCCGAGTCTGAGCTGCTCCTCAGCAGGTTCTTGGGCTTCAGATACCTCGACTTATCATTTCTAATCCGAATACGTTTCTTTTTTGTTGGAACAGCTGGTGGAGAACTTGTGGCTGCAGGTTCATCTGCGGCCTGAGCGGAACCGTTCGCTTCGCTCGCTGGACTTGTTTTACTAACAGCTTCGTCATTCTTAGTTGTAGCAGCTTGATTTAAACTGTCATCTGCTTTACTAGTAGTTTGATCAGAACTCTTCTTTGTATTACTAGATTTAGTTTGATTGGAACTCTTGTTAGTATAAACAGCTGGATTAGAACTGTTATTTACAGGAATATAGCTCTCATTAGAGTTGCTAGACTGATTGCCGTCGGCACCCTGCGAATGATTGGAGTCCGAGTCGTCGATTTCTATAACGTCGCCGTCGTGTAGCCGCTTGCACAGAGACATGACGCTGGAGGCACGCGGTGGCTCGCCTGACGGACTACTGGTATTAATTCTCAAGAGGCTCCTGCCGCTTGCATTGGTACTTAAACATTTCAGCAGACTCCGGTCACCCACAGTTTTCATCAGACCTTTGACCACTCCCACAATATCTAAAACTGGGGATTTAGTTTTTTGTACAGATTGTGTGCTGACGGAGTTGGACGAGTCTTCAGTGAGGTCGACCGTGTCGTTTGTGTTGCTGGTTTCATTGATGACGCGTTCGGCGGGCAAGGTGAGCGCCATGACGATGGTGGTGCTGGTGCGGTCGGAGCCGACGGGCGCGCGCAGGCTCAGCGCGTTCACGTGCGGCGCGGAGCCGGCGCGCGCGGCCGGCAGCGTGCGCGAGTACTCCTCCAGGATCGACACCGCCTTGCTGGGCTGCACTTGCTCTGTGCTCAGGCTCATGGGACGCGGAATGAGCGATGGCAGTTGGATAGGAACGAGCGCAAGCTCCTTAACACATTGTTTAATAGTATTGTGTTGAGCGAGGTCTGCAGGGCGGGGCACGTTGTCAGGCCGCGGAGCTATACGTACAGGTTTGTCCGACTGCTGTCTGTTCCGCGGCCCGGGGAGCGCGGTGGCAGAGGCAGGAGGGGCGGGAGCGGCGGGCGGTGCCGACACCGGAGCGACAAGACGAGACTCACGGATATACGGCATTAAACCTGACTGTGCACCTCGTATAACACTTTGCTGATTGGTACCCGGAACAGCAGTATCTTGCGACGCACTTTGCACTGGAGTAGCTTGCGTAGTGGTACTTTTGCTAGCAGTACTTTGCGTAGAGGTACTTTGAATGACGCTAACTCTCGCAGCACTTTTATCTTTCTTAGAGGAAGGGTTGCTGTTGATGTAGAAGTACTGCGCGTTCACGTTTTTCTGTCGCTGCCACTCCTCGTAGTCGTTGACAGGGGGCGCGGCAGGGGCAGCGGCGGGGGGCGGGCGGTTGCGGCCCCGCCTGCGGACGCGTTTGGGCCGGTTGGTGCAAGTCGCTGGTTTAGCCTTTGAGCGTTTAGCCTCTGTGGTTGTGTTCGACGGCGAGTCCGTCGAGGCCTTTTTCCGTGCAGCCGTGGCCGCCGTGGCTGGAGTGGCCGCTGTGGCTGAAGTGGCCGCCGTGGCTGGAGTGGCCGCCGTGGCTGGAGTGACCGCTGTGGCTGAAATGGCCGCTGTGGCTGAAGTGGCCGCTGTGGCTGGAGTGACCGCTGTGGCTGAAGTGGCCGTTGTGGCTGAAGTGGCCGCTGTGGGCGATGTAGACGCTTGCGCGGGGCTCGGTGACCGAGAAGATTTCGGTTTCGAATGAATTCCTGTTATAAATATATATTTTTTTAATAGGAGAATTGTTTAAATCTAATCTATGTAGAACTAGTTTTTTATTAATTCAACTTACTTCCTGCCGCAGATTTCTGCAATAAGAAAAAAATAGTATTAGTACATGATAAAGATATATTTATTTTGTAAAAACATGAGTAGGTATGTATGTATACACTATGCCAGGTCTTATAAATGAAAGAAAGTGGCTACATGTCTTGCCATATAGCAATGGCGTACAAAAATATTTTTGTTTTTAAAAAATAGGGTAATCTTAAAAAGAAAACAATGGCTTAGACACTATAAAATTAAAAAAGAAAAACAATGGCTTAGAAAAAAAAATGGCTTATTAAGTAGAGTAAACTTAATTAAAAAATAGAAGTTGTTACCTAAAAATATTAAATTTAAAAGAAATGTACCTAATGTATTTGTCGATGCATTGGTTTTTTATTCGTTTAAAAATTCCGTTAAGCTGTAGTAGCATTTGGCTAAAAGACTTTTTTTAACCTGTAGTTTGAAGAGTCTAGTTGGTAACTGCTTAATAAGATTGGGGATTTTATTATAGATAATTGGTGCTAAATAGAAAATACTTTTATGCATCAGAGTCGGCAGTCTCGACATAGATACCGACAATGTCGCAAACTTTCGATCGCACGAGGACTGCGGATGGTAACTTTTGACATTTTTAAAAATAAATTAGGATTCGCTTTAACAAAATTACCTACTTCATATACAAATAAGGAAGGCAAACTTAAAAAAATATGGTTAATAAAGTATGGTTTGCAGCTATAAAGCTGATATACACGAATTCGACATACAGCTACTTCGATTACCGATACGTACGCACGACAACCGACTGTATTACTGAACTTCGAAGTTTAAAATACTGATGTACCGTATACATACAGTTTGAAAGTACGACTTACGTAAGTCTGAAGGTACGCTTTGACGTTACTTCATTGAGAATGTTCATCATCGCGATGTACGGAACTCCGAAAGCTTGCTATGACGAATTACTTCATTGGGAATGTTCATCATCGCCATGTACGGAACTCCGAAAGTTTGCTATGACGAATTACTTCATTGAGAATGTTCATCATCGCGATGTACGGAACTCCGAAAGCTTGCTATGACGAATTACTTTATTGGGAATGTTCATCATCGCCATGTACGGAACTCCGAAAGTTTGCTATGACGAATTACTTCATTGGGAATGTTCATCATCGCGATGTACGGAACTCCGAAAGTTTGCTATGACGAATTACTTCATTGGGAATGTTCATCATCGCGATGTACGGAACTCCGAAAGTTTGCTATGACGAATTACTTCATTGGGAATGTTCATCATCGCGATGTACGGAACTCCGAAAGTTTGCTATGACGAATTACTTCATTGGGAATATTCATCATCGCGATGTACGGAACTCCGAAAGCTTGCTATGACGAATTACTTCATTGGGAATGTTCATCATCGCCATGTACGGAACTCCGAAAGTTTGCTATGACGAATTACTTCATTGAGAATGTTCATCATCGCGATGTACGGAACTCCGAAAGCTTGCTATGACGAATTACTTCATTGGGAATGTTCATCATCGCCATGTACGGAACTCCGAAAGTTTGCTATGACGAATTACTTCATTGAGAATGTTCATCATCGCGATGTACGGAACTCCGAAAGCTTGCTATGACGAATTACTTCATTGGGAATGTTCATCATCGCCATGTACGGAACTCCGAAAGTTTGCTATGACGAATTACTTCATTGGGAATGTTCATCATCGCGATGTACGGAACTCCGAAAGTTTGCTATGACGAATTACTTCATTGGGAATGTTCATCATCGCGATGTACGGAACTCCGAAAGTTTGCTATGACGAATTACTTCATTGGGAATGTTCATCATCGCCATGTACGGAACTCCGAAAGTTTGCTATGACGAATTACTTCATTGGGAATGTTCATCATCGCGATGTACGGAACTCCGAAAGTTTGCTATGACGAATTACTTCATTGGGAATGTTCATCATCGCCATGTACGGAACTCCGAAAGTTTGCTATGACGAATTACTTCATTGGGAATGTTCATCATCGCCATGTACGGAACTCCGAAAGTTTGCTATGACGAATTACTTCATTGGGAATGTTCATCATCGCGATGTACGGAACTCCGAAAGCTTCTCAATGAAGTAATTCGTCATAGTGTATCTTCTGACTCACGTTAGTGTATGTATACAGTACATCGGTATTTTCAACTTCGAAGTTCAGTAATACAGTAGATCATAAGTTACACCGGATACGCAAAGCTTGCTATGTGGCCGTGTGTACTAGTCGCACAGATAGTACTCGTATAACAGTGAGCTTTTATAAAGGTAGGCCACTCATTTAAGCAATTCTTGTCTAACTTTAAATTTGTGGTAACTCTGACTTTACTTTAATATCAAATATAACAAAATCAGCCTTTTTATTGCTTTTTTTTTTTGTGACGGCCTCTTTTTATAGTAAATTGAAAATTTAACTTAAAACCTCAAAACATTGGGATTATCGATTCCTCCACAAGGAAGAAGCTCAGAGAAACCGTTAATTAATAATGATTTAGTGACGACACTGAAACGAATTTTTATTATTTTATATTTTTTTTGTGACGGTCCTTTTTATAGTAGATTGTAAATTAAACATTGGGATTATCGATTCCTCCACAACGAAAAAGCCTAGAAGACTCGTAAAACCCCTGATGTGTTATAGGGTTTTCAGTGCAATGGTGTCGGTATTTTTGTAAATTCAAAATTAATCTATAAAATGCACTATGGCGGATGGCGACTGAAACAGAGTACCTGAAGTAGACCATGGATTCCAACGAAACAAGTATTTATCGAGTACTTAATTACCTAAAAAATGAAGCAAAACACGTCGTAATATTAAATTATATAGGTACAAGCAACGCTGAGCTGATGCCTGCATAGCATACCAGTGTCCACTTGTGACGTCCCAGCCGCCGCGGGAGAAGCACCGGGCGTCGGGGGCCGTAGGCGCCTGTGTGGGAATCGAACCCACGACCTCCGTCCTAGCAGTCAGTGTCTCTAACCACTAGACCAACAGGCCTATCTAAATATATATCTATATATGTATGGTTTTTGTTATATTAGTCGAGTCTATTTTGGCTAAAAGCAAACGAAAGTGGAAAGGTGACTCACATTGGAGATTGGGAAATTTAACTAAGTACTAAATATAACACTTCTTTCTAAGCGTGTTAGTTGTAGCGTGTAGTTGCTAATTTTAAACTGTAGTTCAGTAACAGGCATTCAAATTCAAACGTTTGAACGTTTACAATGTCGATACTAAAAACCCCTGCAAGGACAATACTATGATGGCATTTCTTAGTTAACTCTTGTAGAAGGATTTCTAATTTATCCATACATACGTTGAAGTTCATATTATTATGTTATATATAAAATTCTCGTGTCACAATGTTCGTTCCCGTACTCCTCCGAAACGGCTTGACCGATTCTCATGAAATTTTGTGAGCATATTGAGTAGGTCTGAGAATCGGCCAACATCTATTTTGCATACCTCTAAGTGATAAGGGGGTAGGTAGGTAGGGTAGGACAGGTAGGTAGGTAGGTAGGGTAGGTAGGTAGGTAGGGTAGGTAGGGTAGGTAGGTAGGTAGGGTAGGTAGGTAGGTAGGTAGGGTAGGTAGGTAGGGTAGGTAGGTAGGTAGGGTAGGTAGGATGGTTGGGTAGGTAGGGTAAGGTAGGGTAGGTAGCTATAGGGTGGGTAGGTGGGGTAGGTAAGTAGGATAGGTAGGTGGGGTAGGTAGGGTAGGTAGGTAGGTAGGTAGGGTAGGTAGCTATAGGGTGGGTAGGTAAGTAGGATAGGTAGGTGGGGTAGGTAGGGTAGGTAGGTAGGTAGGTAGGGTAGGTAGGTAGGTAGATAGGTAGGATGGTTGGGTAGGTAGGGTAAGGTAGGGTAGGTAGCTATAGGGTGGGTAGGTGGGGTAGGTAAGTAGGATAGGTAGGTGGGGTAGGTAGGGTAGGAAGGGTAGGTATAGCTAGGGTATGGTAAAAAAAGTGCATTGCAACGCATAGCACACACATGCACACGCATGGCACAGCTAGTATTATAGTAAAAGTAAGGGTGAGCATCAAGCCGTCAAGCCGTCAAGCCGTCAAGCCGTCAAGCCGTCAAGCAGCCCTGTCGTGCTGTCATACCTGATCATATTTCCTCCGTTTCTTCTCTTCAATCGTCTTAGCGTTGTACAAATCAAAATTCAAAGTTTTGTAAATATTGACATTAAGTATAGTATCCTTAGCATTAGCTTGCTATCATTAGCATGTTTTGAACGTTACAAGTCCCAGATAGTGTAGTTGTCTTTTTCCAAAAGGAATTTCTCAGTAGCACCCACGCAGTCTGGATTTGTGTCCGGTTAATGGCAATAGGCTCGCCCCCTATTATATGGGACTTATACATATAAGTCAGGTGACTGCGGGTATCAGGTTCACCTCAGCCCAACCCTTTGGGGTACTAGGCGCGATGTTATATTGTGTTGTTAAATGCATTAAATAAAAAAAGAGAAACAAAAAGTCGAGAGAATCGATTCGGAAAAAACTAATAGTCTACAAATGTAACTTAATTAAGTTAGAAATAAACGCAAAATATGCGCTTTGGACGTGGAGCTGCGGACACCAGCCCGTTTAGTATACGATACAATATAGAAATAAATAATTAATTTGATTTGATTATGCTGGAGTAAATTGAGGCAATTTTTATTGAAAGAATCAAAAGTGAGTTTGAAATTGTAGTGCAAACTGAAAAACAACTGTGGTTCTTTGAATAACAAATATTAGACGTACCCAGAGCATGCGCTCGATGTCGTCGTGCAGCGCGCGCAGCTGCGCGTCCAGGCGCCGGCGCGCGGCCGCGTCGCTCAGGTGCGCGCAGCAGCACGTGCACGAGCCCTCCGCGTGCCTACGAGTAACAAACTCAGTGTCATCATCATCTCAATACCAGTATTTTACACGGAGCGACTGCCTACCTGACCTCCAGAACCCAGTTAGTACTGGGTTATACGAAATCGCTTGATAAGATTGGTCGGATGTGTCGGACTTTCGGGCCACTGACTACCTGTAACGACTGTCAAAGTTCTACAAATGACAGCCGGGATCAAAGCTCTTATGTGCGTTTTGTTCAAGGCAATGTCTCAAAAACGCCCACCATCGCGTCACGTGAGCGTTGTCTAAGGGTCCGATTCCGATGCTAACAAGCCGAACAATCCGCGCATTTTTTTGATGTCACTGAATTAAGGACTGTATCAGTATTGCTTTTATGGAGCTCGTGGCTAAATAATTACAGCTGTTCGGATTAATCTTCAGGTTGCGCCGCGCTTGCCTAGCTTGGTCTGTGGATGAGTGACCACCTTTTACATACCGAGTTTCCAATACCTATAACCCCTAGTTGGGAAAAGACAAGGCAGATGATGCTCAGTATTGCCTTTAAGTTTAAACTTGGAGGCAACACTAATACATGTTATGCTAGGTGTCGATGCGTACGTGTGCGGCTTGGCGTCGGGCAGGCCGAAGCGGCGGTGCGTGTCGCTGACCTCGCGCTGCCGCCGCGCCGCGCAGCAGTGCGCGCCGCGCCTCTCCCGCGCCTGCTCCGCCGTCGACGCCCGCTGCGCACACATATTATTGTTACGTCGACTGTTTTACGAGAATATTCTACATTTATAGATTACCATCGAGTCTAGAAAGTTCCCACTATGGAACTGTGTAGCAGATTCGAGAACAATCCTAGAATGATCCATTATTGAGCTATGACAACGAATTTGCGATTGTTACATGATTTGCTGCGACGTGGCATCGCTCAGTGTCCACTGTTACCAATTTGTTTAATGTTTAAGTTACGGTTAAAACTGGGTGAGTAGAGACGCAGGATTACCAACAAGTACTCTTTTCTAATTACTTAATATACTGAATTGTTTAGAGACCTTGGTGGCAACATACCTTATTAATTCAACGTTAAAATCCCTATTAAAGCTTCACCCAGTACCGTAAAAACGGTAAGTACTTAAACACAAAGTGAGTCAATAATTAAATTTGTTGAAAGGTGTGGTGGGCTGTGAGCATGCGTGTGTGTGTGGGGGGGGGGGGTACGTGTGTGAGTGTACTGACCGTGAGCTCGTCGAGCGCGGCCTGTAGCTCGTGCTGTGCCGGCAGGTCCAGCGCGCGCCACGCTGCAACCGACACGTGATGTGAGTCGAGTGAGCACTACAGGTATTGTCACGCGACAAGCTTTACGTTCAGGTAATACCACAGACAATCTCCTCTAGATTCCCCATGATTATAATTTCGTTTGTATTCGTGATCACCAAATTTAGCGGCAGACACGCGGTGCGCGGGGAGCTGCAATCCGATTAGCTATTTCAAGGTGACGTCACCAGCCGTAGTGATGGGACAATGACATTAAATACAGATTCTAACGTGTCCAAATAGAATGGCAAAGTAATGTTCACTTTTTTGTTGTATAGATCCTACTTCATTATCACGGTTTTAGAAGAAAAAGGTCAGTTGACACAAATCTTCTGACACTAGTAGATTATATCTCGTCTAGTTTGGACCGCGGGCATCAGGTAGACGTACTTTACTTCGACTTCCGGAAGGCGTCTGATATTTAACAATGACGCGCTGCTAATGAAGCTTAGCTACATAGGGTTCGCACCATCTCTCCTTCGTTTCTTTGCAGACTACCTACGTGATCGACAGCAGTTTGTTAGGCTTGGTATTTTGAACCTTTTCTAATAAAAAGGCGTAAGTACTTTCATGTAGATTCCACACGCAAGAGCTGGTTTCCAGCTTGCTACGTACGAGCGCATTCAATATTATATGGTAAATTAAATATTATATGGTTTGTAACACAATCGTTGTAATGAAATAAATAAATGATCAATCTGTAATAGATTACCTACCAAATATTCCGAATTAATAAAGTTCAGTTTTACTTTTACGTACTACTAATATTATTACTAACTAAATTAATAGAATATCACTTTGCAGAGCAGTCATAGCTCAACTTGTCAGCAGCATTGTCTCAACTTTTAAACATTGACGGTTGAATTCACACAGAAATAGATTAATTACTTCAGAACAAACCCTACATTGTATGTATTTCCATTTTAATTGAACTATTTAATTCAAATAAATAACAACATACATACCAGCAGCACCTACCAGCTGTACCTTTGTGCTCTTCTATGTTAATATATTGTCCTGTTAAGTATCTGTGTGTACATAAATAAACATATCTACAACTTCCATATTTTATTTATCGATAAGCAAAAACGTATTGCTCATGACACTTACTTTTGTGAGAAAAAGACAGCAATACAATAGTACCCAATGAGTGAAAGGGCTACCTCAGCCACTATAAGGTGAGTTCTTTCTAAAATGGTCGGTTTTTATCATTTTATTTAACAGTTGAATATTATCCCATTTTTTTTTATAACTCGAGGTCCTGGATAATAATATCCACAAAATTTAACAGCTTGTAGTCTTTTTTATAAAAGTATAACGTTAAAATGTTTTTTTCGTAAATAATTGAATCTCGAAATTGTTAGCGTTACCACGGCTCTAACGTCTGGTCGACACTGAAGAGGATAATACGAACTCATGGACGTGCGGAGGCCTAAGCTGCCTTCTATGCGGAATCTAGAGGAAGTTATCTGTGGGGTAATATGGAACAATCCCCAGCGTAGAGACACGACTCAAAAAAATTAAAATTATGTTGTTTGAAGCAAATGGTATTTAAAAACATTTTTATTTAATTACAGTTTCCTTTCTAGTTTTCAATCGTGTTTTGTACGCCAAAGAAACAAGACTTATGTGTTATTATTTAATATTTTCATAAGCCGTATTTTTGGCTGGCTATAAATTACCGTCATCTGTGATTGTCACTGTTCAAGTCTAGGGCACAATTTTGCGCGTCGGTTAGATTTTAAAGAAAATGCACCCTTAGTATGTGCTCCGTGCATGGAGCAGCCGGTCATTGACCTTGCCTGGTGAAAGGGCCAATGACCGGCCGCTTCGGCGTACCTGATGGAGTGTCGTTGTCTGCAGCAACGCCCGGGGGCTGCTCCATGGGCACGTCCTCGCCGCAAGCGCTCGTCTGCAAACAGTCATAGAGGGTTCAATGAAATGGCCAGTTCCTTAGATCAGGTTAAACTAGCTAGAAATAGCTTTAAATAAGTGCACAGTTGATGAAGACTAAGTAGGACAAAGGGATAGCAAAGCAAAATGTATGTGTTCCAACTTTGCATACCCGTAAGTCGTGGCATAGCACCGTAAAGGTACGGACTATAGCTGCGGACTGCCGACAGGCTGCGAAAAGCGAACTTTGACAGATATTTCAGTACATTATCTGTCATACTCGTATATTATGTTCCTGGTCCTGCCCCATGTTACTTGCGGTCGGCGCAACACTTTTTTTCTTCCATTTTCCCCTGTCAACCGTCACGCAATCATTTACACCTTTTTAGGGTTCCGTAGCCAAATGGCAAAAAACGGAACCCTTATGGATTCGTCATGTCTGTCCGTCCGTATGTCACAGCCACTTTTTTCCGAAACTTTAAGAACTATACTGTTGAAACTTGGTAAGTAGATGTATTCTGTGAACCGCATTAAGATTTTCACACAAAAATAGAAAAAAAAAACAATAAATTTTGGGGGTTCCCCATACTTAGGTAGAACTGAAACTCGAAATATACCCATACGTGTGGGGTATCAAAGTCAAAGTCAAAGCATTTATTTCAATTAGACCATTACAGGCACTTTTGAAAGTCAAAAATAAAAAAGCTAAGCTACAGTCACAGACACAAGGCATAATAACTTGCGAAAGTACTGTAGTTGCACATTCCAAATCGTAGATCTCTATGGAGAAGAATGGGCAAGAAACTCCATGGACACTCTTTTAAATCAAAATATTGTTACAAAATCTTGGTTACATCATTCATGTTGAGATTATACATATATGTGAGAACGATGTACAAAGACGTGCACATTAAGAGCGTCCAGAGTAAAAGATTAAGCCAAAAATTTAAAAATAAAGTAATTAACATAAATCGTGGCAGGTAAGAGATGACCAGTCCCAACTGACAGCGCCCGTTCACGAACATGACGCATGGATCAGCGCCATTCAACTCAACCATATTGAAGGGAACTAAATGACCCGACACACCCGCCACCATCAGCGAGACATTTGAGTGAGCATGACATTCTCTCAGCCACCAGGACACATTCCAGTCAATGAAAGATAACAAAATATAAATGGAAGCTTTACAGTACATAGTACTCACACATGTGCTATGCAATTATATAATACTAAGAGATGGAATCTATACAATGCAAAGATATTTTACAATCTTCTGCAGCTTCCACAATAACTTCACACTTCATAATCAATTAGTTTGCACTCACAATGTTGATATAAAATATACAATTCACACCCTAAGTTTCCAAAAGAGAAACGAGAAAGAGAAAAAAAAAAGAAAAGTATAATTAAAGAATTAAAGGGGGAGCATCTCTTCCAAACAATAAAATCTTAGTTCGTGAGCCCAAGTGGCTGTGGAGCAGGACCAGCATTGAGCCATGCATTTTTATCTACGAGATAGTCTTCCAACTTATAATATGCTCGTTTACATAGTGTGCGTTTTATGCATGTTTTAAATTTCTTCTCATTAAGTTGTAGAATGTCAAGTGGTATTTTATTGTAAAATTTTACACAGTACCCCATAAAAGAAGTGCGTACTTTTGACAATCTGAAACGTGGCTGATCTAATTTGTCCTTATTTCTAGTATTGAAATTATGCCTGTCGCTTATTTTACTAAAAAGATGTCTATTTTTCCGAACATACATAATGTTTTCATAAATATATTGACAAGGTACCGTCATGATGTTAATTTTTTTAAACAATTCTCTTAGAGACTCGCGTCTGCGTAGGTTATAGATGGCTCTTACAGCCCTTTTCTGCAGAATAAATATTGAGTCAATATCTGCAGCCCGTCCCCACAGCAGAATACCGTAAGACATGATGCTATGGAAGTAACTAAAATAGACCAGTCTCGCGGTATCCACGTCTGTTAATTGCCGTATTTTAAGGACAGCGTAAGCGGCTGAACTTAGCCGCCCTGCAAGTGCTGTTAAGTGAGGACTCCATTGCAGTTTCGAGTCAAGCGTAATCCCCAAGAAAACCGTCTTATCGACGAATTCTAGTATTTCCTTGTTCAATACAACGTTACATTCGTTACTTTTTACATTCGGTAACGCGAATCTTATACATTTAGTTTTCTTCTCATTTAACACCAAATTATTTACAGTAAACCAGTTATGAATCTTAAGCATAGCGTTATTTACGTCGTCAATCTCTTGTGCACGTCTGTCTACCTTAAAAATCAGTGATGTGTCGTCAGCAAATAACACCATTTGAGGTTGACTTTTCAGCAACTGAGGTAAATCATTTATGTATACTAGAAAAAGGAAAGGACCCAATATTGAGCCTTGCGGTACCCCCATATCGATAGGTCTTCAAAAATGATATTGAGGTTTCTAATTTCATTTTTTTCTAAACTGAATAGTTTGCGCGAGAGACACTGCCAAGGTGGTAAAATGTGTCCCCCCCCCCCGTAACTTCTAAAATAAGAGAATGATAAAACTAAAAAATATACACCATTATTTTTAGATCGTTCTGGAACCGAATACCATTAACTCGATCATCGAACTCGAAACGATTGGGACTATTTTTTTCAAAAAGTAACAATAAAAAAAACACGAAAGAATAAATTGAATGTTTTTTTTTTGTGAAATAATGAGAATCGATCGATGAATGAATTTTTCAATGGGTATCGTTCGCATGTGTTGCCGATCGTGGATACGTTTTACACACACATATGCATTTGAGTTCTCATTTAAAAAAAAAAAAAACATTAAATTTATTCTTTCGTGTTTTTTTTTTCATTATTTTTTGAAAAAAATAGTCCCAATCGTTTCGAGTTCGATGATCGAGTTTATGGTATGCGGTTCCAGAACGACCTAAAAATAATGGTGTATATGATGTACATTACCATGCAATCTTCCACCGAAAATTGTTTTGAACGAGATCTAATAAGTAGTGTTTTTAATACGTCATAAATCGTAAACCGCATTTTACCTTTCATTCAATCAACTCAAATATAAAAAAAAACATCGATCAAAGTTACAACGAACTACAGGAACTTTTATATTATGGTACTTGCTGCTACGGAACCCTTCATGGGCGAGTCCGACTCGCACTTGGCCGCTTTCTCTTACATAATATCATTCCTCACACAATCCATCCATCGTTTCCTTGGTCTCCCTCTCCATCCATCAAAGTTTATATTCATCACTCTTTTAATCACATGCGATTCGTCCCTCCTCATCACATGTCCATACCAAGACAGTCGAATGCCTTTCAATTTTTCTGTAACTGGCACAAATTTTAATCTTCCTCTAATATTTCGTTCCATACCTTATCCATTCTTGTCACAGCACACACCCACCTCAACATTCTCATCTCCGTTACATGCAATCTTTTTTCATCCATCTTCTTCGCAGCCCAGCATTCCGATCCACCAGTACGACATGTCTAATCACGGACTTGTCTAAATTCCATTTTAACTAGAGCGGCATCCGTGGGTCGCAAGCTGTTCCAGTGACCGTTCGCCATTTCATCCATCCTGAGTTGTTTCAGTGGAATGAAAAGTTAACTAAGTACCGCTAAATTCATAAGTTCATAATCTACACAAATAAATAAAATTGAGGTGTCTGTTTGTAATATCAAAATAACAGCTTTTTACTGAACGGGACTTTTACTGGCACGTAGCTGATGTAATAAGGAGTAACTTAGGCTACTTCTATTTTAGAAAAATAATTAGGGTTCCGTGCAAAAAAATTAAAACCCTTGAAATTGGTAACAAAATTCGATTCGAAGAATAGGGAAGTAAGTACCCAGTTTGGACCCCCAGTAATCGGGTCAAAATTGTTGCCAATTAGGTCTAGTATCTCCTATTTCAAGGAACGCACCCTGTATAATATCTGAGTGCTGTGAGTACTCACCGCGCTGGTGATGGGCGCGACCTGCGCGACCTGCATGGCGCTGTTGAGGCGGCGCACCTGCTCGATGTCAGGCAGCGACACGCGCTTGGCGACGCGCCCGAACACGGGCGAGTACGCCGCCGCCCACTCGATGGAGGAGGCAGCGCGACTGCAGCCGCGCCCTCGCGCCCCCTGCGCTCTCCACCGCGCCCCACGCCCCCTCAGCGCGCTCAGCATCTCCTCGTCCACTCGCTCGTCGTCTGAGCTCGACTCCTCCACCAGTTCATCCACGTCTGCGTCCTCTGCGTCATCTGTTGTATCTCCTAACTTTTCTCTTCTGATCTCTAGTAACGGCTGGTCATCCTCCGAATCCGATTCTGCTTTAGCCTTTTTGTGTTGTGTGTTGCCTTTAGGCACTTCGGGCTGCTCCTCGATCATCTCCCGTTTTATATTTCTACACAGTTGTCTTATACTGTCGGTGTTGGCGACTTTGTCTAGAAAAGACGTATCTAGTGTGACTTCTTGTGTGGTTGATTGTTTGCTATTAGATATTTTGTTTTTAGATTTGGGTGTGTAGTATCTCCTGTGTATGCGAGACACTCGTATGGAGTTGTCCTTGCGCACGTTGTTAGTCCACGCGCGTGTTTTGTCTATTCGGAACAGTGGTACCGATGCGTCCATTAGCAGTTTAGGATCTGTAAACAAATGTTACCCACTACAAACTTCGCTGTGATACATACTAAGACAAACATGTTCGTTTCACTGTGTCCTATTATTAAAATTACAAGTACGAATGCGAAGTAAGGCATACAAGTTTTATCACTCACTGCTATAAACTGAATGTACACTAAAGAAGCAAAAAGGTACAAATGTACAGTTGTACAACAGGCGGCATAGTCCCGAGCTAAGAATACATAAATAGTATTTATGGAGTTAGGTTGATTAAAAATCTCTTTTAAATGAAAACGCTTCTTATAAGAATTAGTGAGTGACTGATTCTAGACTGATTATATTATAACCTTGTATTTAATAAGAACCTAAGAGAAATTATATTATTTACCGACTGTACATTTAATTCTAGGGAAGTTATTCCTCATAGTTTCGGATTCGGCCATCCACGCCCACTTGAAAAATTCACCCTATATAATATAGATAGACTCTCTGACTTGACGATGTAAAGAAAACAATTAAACTTACCGAAAGTCGGTGTCTTGTTATCCATATTCTGCCCGTTCTGACAGTCCATGAGATTTGTGACGTCACAACTGCCCCCCGGCTCCTCGTCAGCAAACACTATCCTGTTACTTATAAACGAGGCTTCTTTCTTTGTTGTCAACTCCATTTCATCTTTATCAAGTTCGTTACAAGGTTGAAAGTCGTCTTCATCACTTTCGAAGAGAATCTCGGTTTTGACCGTGCTCGGATCTATCATGTGTAACACTTCTATGGTCGGGGCTAAGTTCCCGAGTACTGCGTGAGGTGACACAGAGTCGCCACAGTCGTGGGTCTCTGTGTGCGCATCTGGGTCCCGTTTGAGTGAACACGGTGTCATGTCAAAACACTCGTCTATGACCAAATTATCTTCTGTGTCCGTGTCTGTTTCTGAACCGTTGGCGAGATCCGGCGGGAAGATTTCATCTAGATATACAGAAAAAAAGTATTCATACGGACTGGTTAATTCTGTGAGGGTTTTGAGATATCTATATTTCTTTAATTAGATCAGGGAACTTCTGCAAGTGACATTATATGTATATGTCGGCGTGAGGGTGTCTATCTGCTAAGACTATTATTGAATCCAAATTAATAACCAACTCTCAATAACAATATCGAAGAACCTGCCATCTGTGGGATGGCAGTACAATCATTACAAACATTGGTATCGATTGACGGAAGAGACTAGCGCCATCTATTTGCTTAACTACACTTCTCATCAAAAAAATCGAAACACTTTCGTTTTTATTGTTTTTGTCCTAATTTTTTACAAAAGAGAATTAATTCCATGAAAAAAAAAACATTATTGTGTAGCTGGCAGTTTGGTCATTACAGTAAGAAGAAAAAAATCAAAATTCGAAATTAGAATTTCATTTGTTTATCCTATAAATGAAATTAATCACTGTTTTGAGACAAATGTGTATTTACGGTTGGAGTACGTTTCTCGTTTTAAAACTAAAAATTAGCGCTTGTCTTTAAACTTTTTGTTTCTTATTTCATTTACTGTGACTTTGGGACATCTGAAAAAACTTTTTTTTCTAAAACATAATATGGATACTTCGCCCGCAGAAGCCGCCCAAGTGGTGGCATTGCTGGATTCTGGACTTAGTCAGCGTGTTGTGGCTGCAAGATTGCATCTAAGCTTATCATCTGTTCATAGAGTCTACAAACGCTATCGGGAGACTGGTTCGTTCACGCGCCGTTCAGGATCTGGCAGGAATCGGGTCACTTCTGAGCGAGATGATCGATTTATTGTAACAACTTCTTTACGAAATCGACGCCTTAACGCTTTTCAACTGCAGCAGCAGCTTCGCGTTGTACGAAGAGTAGCTGTAAGTGACTCTACAATAAGAAGAAGGTTGAAGGAACGCGGATTGGCACCGCATAAGCCAGCGAATGGGCCGAAATTAACTGCAGACCATCGAAGAGCGCGCCTTAACTTTGCACGCGAGCACCTAACTTGGTCATACCTTCAGTGGAGCAAAGTACTGTTTTCTGATGAGTGTAAAATTATGCTGTATGGTAACGACGGAAGGAACAAGGTCTACAGAAGAGATGGAGAACGCTTTGCACAATGCTGCATTGAAGAAAAGGTCAGCTATGGTGGCGGTTCGTGGACGGTTTGGGGAGGAATCAGCGCCGACGGTAAGACAGAACTTGCCTTTGTGTCTGGGCCACGGCTGCCTGCACTAAACTCTCATCGGTACATCGAACAGTGTCTTGAACCTCATGTGATGCCCTATGCACATTTTATTGGCAACGACTTCATATTCATGCACGACAATGCTAGAGCTCACACCGCGGGCGTCGTACGAGATTATCTTACCGAAGTCGGTATCTCCATTATGGTATGGCCAGCAAGAAGCCCGGACATGAATCCCGTTGAACATCTATGGGATGAATTAAAGAGACGAATTCGAGCAAGAGATCCAGCCCCAGAAACACTTAGCCAGCTGCAAAATGCAATCCAAGAGGAATGGGATAATATACCACAACATGTGATCGTGACTCTCATCCGATCGATGAAGAACCGTATGGAAGCAGTAATAAGAGCTCGCGGAGGGAATACAAGTTATTAAATAAACGTTTCTTACATTTTTTTTTCATTTACGCGTGTTGTTTTACCCATTTCCTTCATATTCCATACAGGGTAAAAATTACTCATTATACAAAATACGAAACCTATGAAGACTTAATTTGAATTTAGAAGAATAACATTAGGATTTAAAAACCTCATACTACTCACTATTAAATGACATTTTACATTTATTCCTAAATATACACATTTTTCTGATAATCCTTATCAAATCATAAACTGCGAGGTGTTTCGATTTTTTTGATGAGAAGTGTATTACTTAGATTGTGTGTGATTAAATGTTCGAGTGATATATACCGTAAGATCCCCAATTATTGGCACTTTAAGGATCCCTGTTCAAAGAAATCGTAAAAACTATCTTTATAAAGTGTTGCCAGAAAAACAAATGTATGTAAAAGGTAGAAAAATAGTTAGTAAACGTTTTTAAATAAAAGCAAAATCTACTAGATACCTCTTTAATAACGTTTTTATTTATTTAAAAAAAATAACACTGTTTTCCCAATTACTGGCATACTTTGACCAGTTATCTGCATAGGCCTAGTCCCATTTATTGGCATTTTAGTTTATTTAATAAATATAGGAAAATAGTATGTAGAAAACAAGGATGAAGTAAAAAAAACTAATAAATAAGTAATCATTTATATCTACATATGTTTTTAGTTAGACACCTAGCTTTCTTTAGCAATCATTTGGTTCATAAAAAGTATCAAAATCAACATTTAGTAAAAATTTTAGGACAGACAACAATAAGGTATACATTTATATCTTATCATTAGGCAATATCTTAATAGTAGGAGGGCCTGGACGTAACTGATGCTCAGGGTTCTTGATCCTATATTGCAGAGTAGCCCGCGGCACTTGATAAGTTTTAGCTGCCAATTTCTTGCTCATGCCATCCTTGACAGCTTGCAAAGCTTTATTTAAGTTTTCCTTGTCGTATATTTTACGTCGGCGTATTGCTTTGGGTTTTTTCCTAGACCTCTCAGTTGTAATTTTTGGTTTCATGGTTAAAAAAGTCGGGTACACTGAAAATAAAACCATAACATACGTAAGATGACCAATTATTAGCACATTTATGGCCAATTATTGGCGGTAGTGGTCATAATTGGTAATTTTGCAGTTGGCACCGGTGCCAAGATTTGGAATAATGCGTTTTTATACATGTATTCATTAATGATGCAAAATAAGGTAGTCAAGGAATACTATAATTCACTAAATAAACCTCTGAAAAAATTAAGTTCAAAAATCCATTTATTGGCATTAGTGCCAATATATTAGAATTCGGTCATTTTTGTAATACCAATTGTTGTCACCTGGATAAAATAATAAAAACAATAAAAACCATGGAAAAAATATGACAAAAACGTAGAATAATATGTGTTGAATTTGCTATTCATGATGAATCACAGTATAAAACACTTTATTACTAAGATTTGATGATATAACAAAAGCTCTTACCTTAACAAAAAAAATAGTTTTCACATACTAGATCGAGATACGCTCAGCTGTTGCTATCCTTCTGACGCCATTATAAATTCTTTTTTATTTATGTGTTGCCAGTGCGATAGCTCAAGATTCTACTACTCTATTTAAATAAGTTGCAACACCGCGAGATTAGATGTTTTCTTATAAAAACGGTTAAATCACAGAAGTGCCAATAATTAGTGGGGTGCCAAAATTAGGTCACTTTACCCTATATATGATATCGCTCTTGCATCCTAAGTTCTCCTAGTAACAATGTAGTGCAGTAAATCGGAAAACACATTACGCGCAAAACTCGGTCGATCAGGCAGAAAATAGGTATCCCGTGTACAAGCGTAGGTCAATCGTGAAGGCAAACAATTCAACTCCAGAGGCTAAGCCGAAGTCATACCAAAGAGTAGAATACATATACTTATACCAGGAGCAACGGAATGAACGTGAACAAGACGCAAATGGCGTACTGTTATTACGTTCCGTTTGGCGGTTTTGCACGACATTTTACACCACAGACCATATACTGGTACAGATTTGGTTGTCAATCGCCCATTTTAACGGTCGGTTTTCCTTTTTTATCTGATTTGAAATTAGATTTTTTTTTATTTATTTCTCGGAAAATATGCATTTCCTTTTAATAAGAGTGGTAGCGTTATAATCGGGGACACAAACCCTAGCAGCTTTAACTCCTTTTACCCCCCAACTCCGGCCTAACGATACTAGATTCAAAACTAGGGTTCATGCAGGAATTTAAAGTAAACATATAACATTTAAAAAAAAAAGAAAAAAGTCGGAACTTTGACCTCTTCTCTTTAACTAGTATCCCAAGTATAGTCCATAACAAAAAAAAAAAATAGTAAAGATGGGGAGAACTAGTGCCTCTCGCTAAGGGTCTGTTTACGCCCATTATACTACATATTATGTACCTACATAATTATGTATATGGATATTGGGATATCTGAATTAAATGAATTTATTTATTTACATGTAATAGTTTGACAGAATTGTAGGTACTCAGCCGATGATATGGCTCATCGAGTTTTCGAAAGAGTCTATCACACAGATGTGAGTATTGACAGAGACGACAAACACTTTCTCAACTCAATGTACCATATTAATGGCGTTGGGCTTTATAAATGGGAGACGTACTTGTTTTCAGCCAGGACGCAATGCTCGCGCGGCCTGCAGCACTCTCAGCTAGAGGGGCATCCACAGCACTCCCCTCGACCCAGACGTCATTGACCGTATATTGATTGACCCTACATTCGCCGACCGTCAAAAGTTCACTGTCCGTAGGCTGCACAGCTACAAGGTCATCGTCCGCAGGCGGCTCATCTTTGACCATAGGAAGCTCGGTCAAAAGTTTATTGTCCGTAGGATGTTCAGCTAAGTGGTCGTCGGCCGTACTCTGTTCAGCGAAGTCCTCAATAGAACTACGCTTGAATAAAAGGTTCAAACTTTGTTCGGTCTTAGTTCCTTTGATCGTTGGCTCCTGAGAGAACGAGTGACTGTCCCTATTCTGTTTCTCCTTGGGTTCATCGCGCTTGCTCATGTTAGGGTAGAGATGCGCGGGCGCAGGCTCGTCGCGCGGAGCTGTGCTCACAGTGGACAGTTCACTGTCTTGACTTTGCTTTACCGTTTTGTCATTTTCTTCTTCCTACAAACGAAGAATTATGGGTATTTTCAGTTTTAGGTTAATTTAAGCAATTAAGCAAGTCGTTCTCAACGTAATGTAGTTTACATACAGTAAACGCTTTTTCGTTAGAGAAATTTCCGCTATCGACAGCTGACATTAACATAACAATTAATTTGCAGTACTGCAAAATTTTTCATGGTTCGAAACTATATGGTGCGCGGCGCGCGGCGGTATACGTACTAAGTAACCGACTCATAGTAAGTACTGTTTGACTCACCAGTGGCTCGATGACGATGCTCCCGTCCAGCACTAGCTCCCGCCAACACTTGAACGGTCCTGTGGCGATGTGCGGGTACCTGCGGGAGTACATTATGTGACTGGTCATGACATGTCATCGGAAATATTCAGCTTAATTTGTGGCAGTATACTGACCGTTTGAGTATTGAGATGTGGAGGGGGGCCGGGCGCGGGTAGACCTCATGCGGCGGGGGCGGGGCCGCGGGGTCGGGGGCGGGGTCCGGGGCGGGGGCGAGGTCGGCGAACAGCGAGGGCGCGGGGGCGCGGCGCCAGTGCGCGGCGAGGTACACGCGCGCCTGCAGCTTGAGCTCGTGCCAGCGACGCTGCAGCACCACCAGCGACGCCGTGCGCCCGCTGCACAACACAACTACCTGTAGTGACCCGTGTGCACGTGTGTGTGGCATCCGTGTGTGTGCGTGTGTATGTTACCTGGCGAGGTAGTCCCGGTGCGCACTGGTCCAGCGTAGCGCGCGTACTCGCCTGTGTGCGTCCGCGGCTTCCTCGAGCTGGTGCTGCTGGACGAGCTGCCACAGCGTGTGCAGCGCAGACGACTCCTCGTACAGAGTGACGCTCTCCTGTAACACGACACACTCGCGTGAAGACGGCACAAACGGTGATGTCTCGCTCGGTTCAGTACTCACGTCGGTGACGAGGCGGTGCATGTCGACGTCGGTGTGCAGCAGCACCAGGTCGGCCACCCCGGCGGCGCAGGCGGGCGCGGGCGGCGCCGCGTCCCCCGCGCGCCGCCCCGCGTCCCCCGCGCGCGCCGCCAGCCGCAGCTGCGCCAGCGCCACGCGCTGCGCCGACACCCTGCGCACACATCATGCTACGAGTAAGTAACAACCACTGGCGCCGAGAACTGACCACACTGTTCACATGCACTCAGTAGTCATTTCTTCACGTCGTACACGTTATTGAAGTCAGTGGGAAAAAATGAATTATATTGTATTATTAGTTGAGAAAATGTTCCAATCTGCTGTTGGAAGAGTTGACGGAAATGTTGAAAAAGAGACATCTCTCACTCGCGTACCTACTTCCATCGCACGCGTGTTCTGCACGCCGCCGCCGTCTACCGTCTACTACGTACTGCACCGATGCTGAGCGGACCCGCTAACCTATTCTCAACTGTCTCTGAGGGCCTCCACGTTTACAATTATCAAGACTATGTTAGCCACCTATATTCTTGCAACTAAAATGTATCATTCATTCATTCAATCATTCATTCATACGTGCCGCCTGTCCACGCCGTCTACTTCGTGTTGCATCAATCGTTTACAGATCCTTGAGAGTTCTTTTTTTCATAGGTATTTCAATCATCTGTGTATTTTTTTTTACTTTTTTGTTGTAATTAAACCTTATTTTGTGGCGTGTTTTTAAATGTAAAAGGGAGCTATGAATAGCTCCGATAAACATATCGTCATAAACGAATTTCGTACGAAACACGTTCAGTGTGTTTGTTGCAGTGCGAATGTGTTTCTAACCGTAGTAACTGCTCCGTTGGTCTCGCGTTGAGCGTGGCTCCCGGGGTCAGTTCATAGTTAAGAGGCTCATTGGTGATGATAAGCTGGTGGGTACCAAGCTTCATAGCCTGGGCCATCGCCGCAAAGTTGCAAATTTGACGGTCTTTTACAGACTACTTCGGTGAGTGTGCCCAAGAGCTCCACGAGCTCATTCCACCATCTCCGTTCTTCCATCGGGAGTCCAGACGTACTGCAGGTTATCACCCATACCTTGTCGATGTTCTACACATTCACACGAAGCGCTTTGCTACATCGTTTATTATGCGCAAAGCCAAGGAGTGGAATTCCCTGCCTGCGTCGGTGTCCCGAGTTCATATGACCCCAATCAATTTATTTAAGTCGCGAGTTAATAGGCTTCTTTTCTTTAGCTCGTTCCATCGTCGACCCTATCGCAGTCCTGAGGACTAGATTGAGGTCAAGAGTAGGCCCATTTAATATTAAATAAAGTTTCCAGGTTAGGCAAAGGTTTGTTGCGTTATCCATTACGAATTTCCCAGTAACAGCCCGGAGTTGGCGGTATGATACCCCGTGCCTAGGCGCGTACGTTAAGTCGTTGCTGCTGCGCCTGATCTTTTCCGGTCGTGTCGGATGCCGTCCCGACGGACTATGAGAGTGCACCTGTGCCTGCGCACACATGCCTGCACTACTATATGTCCCGCGCCATGGCTAATTTGCGTTGAGATTGGCCGCCGTGACCGAAAACGGCCAGGAGGACATTTAAATGTATGAAGCTGATATGCTTTTGACACGTCACAGTAGTTCCTACCTTTAGCCCCGTAAGGCGACTTCGCAAGCCCGCTGGCTCGGTTCAGAGTCAGCTAGTCAAGTCACATAACGCGCACTCAAAACGTCAAGCGTCTGGTAGACATTTCCAAACAGATTTATCATATAATACCTTAGTATTATATACAGGGGCTCTATGGTACCTTAAATGTAACACAGCGCGTACGAGCACGCGACGTGATGACGTGACGCGGTGCGGGTGACATACTCACCAGACGGCGTGCAGGTCGTTGATGGCGCTGGACAGGCGCAGCGCGCGGCGCACGTCCTGGTACATGGCGGTGCTGCACAGCGTGCCGCGCGCGCGTACGAGCACGCGACGTGATGACGTGACGCGGTGCGGGTGACATACTCACCAGACGGCGTGCAGGTCGTTGATGGCGCTGGACAGGCGCAGCGCGCGGCGCACGTCCTGGTACATGGCGGTGCTGCACAGCGTGCCGCGCGCGCGTACGAGCACGCGACGTGATGACGTGACGCGGTGCGGGTGACATACTCACCAGACGGCGTGCAGGTCGTTGATGGCGCTGGACAGGCGCAGCGCGCGGCGCACGTCCTGGTACATGGCGGTGCTGCACAGCGTGCCGCGCGCGCGTACGAGCACGCGACGTGATGACGTGACGCGGTGCGGGTGACATACTCACCAGACGGCGTGCAGGTCGTTGATGGCGCTGGACAGGCGCAGCGCGCGGCGCACGTCCTGGTACATGGCGGTGCTGCACAGCGTGCCGCGCGCGCGTACGAGCACGCGACGTGATGACGTGACGCGGTGCGGGTGACATACTCACCAGACGGCGTGCAGGTCGTTGATGGCGCTGGACAGGCGCAGCGCGCGGCGCACGTCCTGGTACATGGCGGTGCTGCACAGCGTGCCGCGCGCGCGTACGAGCACGCGACGTGATGACGTGACGCGGTGCGGGTGACATACTCACCAGACGGCGTGCAGGTCGTTGATGGCGCTGGACAGGCGCAGCGCGCGGCGCACGTCCTGGTACATGGCGGTGCTGCACAGCGTGCCGCGCGCGCGTACGAGCACGCGACGTGATGACGTGACGCGGTGCGGGTGACATACTCACCAGACGGCGTGCAGGTCGTTGATGGCGCTGGACAGGCGCAGCGCGCGGCGCACGTCCTGGTACATGGCGGTGCTGCACAGCGTGCCGCGCGCGCGTACGAGCACGCGACGTGATGACGTGACGCGGTGCGGGTGACATACTCACCAGACGGCGTGCAGGTCGTTGATGGCGCTGGACAGGCGCAGCGCGCGGCGCACGTCCTGGTACATGGCGGTGCTGCACAGCGTGCCGCGCGCGCGCGCCGCCGCACACAGCGCCGCCACCACGCCGCGCGCCGACACCGCGCCTCCGAAGCTCATCGCCGACAAGCGCTGCAGCGACACGACACGAGTTAAAGTATACCGCGAAACGAATATATCGACGACCACCGTTAGGATGACCCAACACTTTTTAATCGAACATCAGTAACATTCCACCCTGTGCCTCACACCTCCGCAGAGACGCTTCACGTGCAGCGTTATATGTCGTTTGAAATAGTTTAAGATCGACGTACGTGCGCGTCCGTATGCGTGCGCCGTATGGAGCTGGTCATCTGTACCTATCTATATTGATAACTTATGGAATCAGGTGTTACTTTGCGGAAGTCCATGAGTTCCATGACATTAAATGTTATACATAATAATGTTTTGTATTAATTCCGGGGAAAAGCTCCAGGCCTGGATGCTGTACGCAGCAACACCATCCCGCTCGCAAAAATATGCTCATACACATGCAGAAAATGAGAAAATTAGTATGCCATGCAACCAAACCAATACTCAACACGTGTTTCGCCGCTCCACCAGGCATTCTCAGATGTTGATTCGCTCGGGCGCGAATGAGTGAGATTCGTTTTGGGAGGTTCTCGACGACAACTTGAGTGTAAGGCCTTTAGCCAGGGTCATCAAAACGTAAAGACTACACGCTAAGGGCACCTCTTGTGGGGTACGAATCTCAGGGCGTCACTGGGGGAGGACAAAGGACGGGCTGGATCGGAACAATTTATTACAATTTCGTCACAACAAACGTCATCGTGACGCGCGAGACGCATTACTCCCCAAGCCAGACAAACCCAAGTCTGAGCCTAAGAACTACCGCCTATCGCTATCGATTCTTAATGCACTCGGTAAAATCTACGAGAGGCTTACATAATATAAGCGACTCACAGACTAGACTATGACGTACCGGAGGTCGTCAGACATGGGACTTGTTTATTGTTCGCAGATGACCTGAAATTGCTGCTCGAGGTTAGGGATCACTCGGATTGTGAACGCCTGCAGGAGGACATCAACCGAGTGGTCGAGTGGAGCATCGCCAACAAATTTTAATGTAGCCAAATGCTCGGTGATGTCTTTCACTCGTGCCCGGACTCCTTTGTATTATCAATACAAGGTAGAGGATGCACCGATGCAACGAGTGTCGCAGGTACGAGACTTAGGGGTAATCTTCACTCAGGAGCTAACCTTCCGTGAGCATATCAATAAGATATGTAAGAAGGCATACCGAAACCTAGGTTTCGTACACAGGCAGGCTCAGGGGTTTACCAACATCACGACACTCAAGGTGTTGTATGACGCGCTAGTCAGGAGCCACCTTGAGCATAGTGCAGTCATACGGGCTCCCCATGAGGCGAAATATAGTGTCATGCTGGAACGTGTTCAAAATAAGTTCACTAGACACTTGTATTTCAAATTGTATGGGGTTTATCCGTTTTACCCATTAATGTACCCTACACTCTTTGTACTGGGTATGGTCGGGTACAGCGCGTTAAAGGTGCGACGGGACTTTGCGCTCGCAGCGTATGTAGTCAAGCTGCTGCGTGGCGGGGCGCATAACCCCGGAGTGCTGCGGCACCTGGAACTTTGCGTGCCTGACCGGTACGTGTGGAGGCGGCGACGCGCGCCCTTGCTTGTTGTGCCTGCAGCCAGAACCAACTTACTGGCGAAGACTCCTCTCACTAGAGCTATTCGTATGGTGAACGAGGTTCACGAGAGGGTTGATGTACACATACATCGTATTGTGTTGCAACTTGAGTGAATTCGCAAAAGCTGCATTATACGCAATATGTTATTTAGATTTAGGTTAAGATTTAGGATATATTATGTAATTTTATAGGATGTAGATTAAGTATTTAGCATGTAAGGCCACTCTATCGCGTTGGATCGCAGATCTGTAATGGTAGTTATAGGTAAGAGTTTGTAAATAAATAAATAAATAAGCGACTCAAAGACTATGCTGAAACTAAGAGCCTCATACCCAACGTGCAGTTTGGTTTCAAGACCGAACACTTGCATCCAACAGGTTCATGCAACGTAAAGGATTTGCGGAGCGATGACGGGCGTGTTACTTTTCTATATAGTGAAAGCATTCGACGTCTGGAACAACGGCTTAACATACACCATTAGTTTTAGGTCGTTCTGGAACCGAATACCATTAACTCGATCATCGAACTCGAAACGATTGGGACTATTTTTTTCAAAAAGTAACAAGCTTTATCAACTCGGGAGTGCCAGACCGTGAAAAGTGAATCTCACTCATTCTCGTCCAAGCGCTCGTCGAGTCAACATCTGAGATGTTGACTCGACGACCTTGATATTTTCCGCGGAACTAACACTAAACACTTTGCATAATATCTATATTGGTCCTGCGGGAGTCCCACATCACAGCGGCACTCTTACCGCGCCTGAGTGATGAGCGAGCATGAGGTGTGAGAGAGTGTGTGTGCGTAGGGGTGTTTGAGAGCGGTAGAGATGTGCTAAGTAGATGTTAGTTTTGAGTATTTGGTGTGTGTGATAATTGACTAGGAAATAACGGTATCGTACGTACGTTTATGGGGTTGGCGTAGAGAAGCTTCTCGACGGTAGTCTTCCAGTGCGGCGTGCCGTCCGCCGCCGGCTCCCACTTGTGGTCCGCGTCCGCGAGCTGCACACAACGCTGCGTCACACACCAATCAACAACCGATACTGGGCTCTGCAGCCAGGGGCGTAGACAGGGATGACAAGAGGAAGCTGTAGTGAAATTTTGCGATACCAATCCAATCAAACTATACAAAACCAGTTTATGCGGATCTGTCATTTTAAAGAAAATCTATGTAAAGCGAGGTCGTGTTATACGGAAATGTATAGCTTGATATGCCGTCGTGTGTATGTGCTCGCGAAATCAGTGTCTTTTGGTTTGTATGAAGGCTGGCCTGCCTATATTCCGCCATTTTCGTTTATTTTCTAAAGCGTGACGCTTTAGAAGACTTTTTCTCATAGGTACAACAATAAGTACTTGTACAAACAAGTACCGACCATACTGATTTTATGCTTGGCCGGTATTTATATTTTTAGTAAATAAACGCAACAGCGGAAGTTATACAGCGTATACCAGAAGGGTGTGGTGTACACCATCAAAGCGAACAACTTTCTGGGACAAACATCGAAACCGCGAATAAAACACTGATATTCTGTACAAAACTTCAATACCTGTATGGGACTGGTGACTTTTTGACCCTGAAATATGAATACACAGGCAATTTTCGGGTGGTATACGAGACCCATGGCCCCGCTGTCTACGCTCCTGTATACGGCATGGTAGTAAGGTCACCTTTTCCTCGAAGTATTGCCTAAGGCGGCGCTCCCAGACGCGCACCGTGGTCACGGACACGGCTAGGGCCGCCGCCAGCCGCACGTACGCGATCTTGCGCCGCTTCTGCACACACACGCACAATCCGACCGTTCAACTATGGTAACATAGTTAGAAGGTCACAGCACACAAATATCCACTCGGAAAGGGATCGTCACCGTATCAACTCTAGCCATTCAGTATTATTTGTACGAACCTCCCGACTGCAACGCACACTAATCAGAATCGTAACGTAATCGCCTCGCCTCAGGACCAGCTCACGATACGGTGAACATCCCTTTCCGAGTTGATGTGTTCTAGTTATTTCCTATAAGCTGGCAAACCAAGTGTATGTCAACTTGTACCAAAAACTAGACGTTGTAAACGATATGGACCGTACTAACTGTAGCTAAATACCTGAGCGGAGTGATAAGTCTGGTATAAATCTATTTTGGAATAAAATTATCGCAAATTGCATGTAACCCCCTTGTGTACAACTCTTTTGAGGGACTATATTTAAATTTTCATCCAGTACTGCCGGTTAGTTTTTTTTTTTTGAGAGCCATTATATAAAAACAATTGAACGCATTTTCGCAAAGATTGAGAAAAGTGAATTTTGAGTGTTGATTAAACATTATTTTTTGCGCAAAAAAACTATTACGGAAACGAAACAAAGGCTTGATAAATATTATGGGGACTCTGCTCCGTCGATTAAAGTGATTCATAAATGGTTTACGGATTTTCGGTGTGGTCGTACAAGCACAAGTAATGCTGAACGCCCAGGAGGCTCAGTTGAGGTCACTACTCCAGAGATGATCGCTAAAATCCATGACATAGTGTTGAACGACCGAAGAGTAAAAGTGAGCGAGATAGTAGGCATCTCAGACGAACGTGTGCGCAATATCTTATACCAACATTTAGATATGAAAAAGCTCTCCGCGCTCGTGTTAGTCGCACGCCTTATCTATCTATAACCCCCTCCCAGTTACTTCGCATCGCCACTAGTGATGGGAACACGCTCGATAAAAAGCTGTCGATATGGATCGTTTTCTGACGCGCTCCAATTCTGTTGGCAAACGCCCTCTCGAAGGTCCCATTAACCCCAATGAATGGAAAATTCCAGAAAGAGCTGCGCGTCTAGCTGAACAACGCCCACCCGAGCCTATCAAGACTTCCAACAGTTTCGGCCCCCTTCCAGGCAACCAACCATCCGTCGCTGACTCCAGCACCAGACTTCGTGATGCTGTTACTAAAAAGGCCAGCCGCATTCCTCCCATCGTCTTGGAGACACAACCCACCTGGACACATGAGTACATCAGAACCACAATGACGTTCTACTCAAAAAACTTTCACTTGCAGTACAGACGTAACAATCGAGTGGCTGTTATCTGCCATACGTCTGAAAGCCACCAAGCCATTAAAAATGGTCTACGAGCCCAGGACATTGCTTTTCACACGTACTCGCGAAAAGATCAGAAGAGGAACAAAGCAGTAATTTTGGGTCTTCCTGACTATGTCGAGGATATCCTTCCAGCCGAAGTTGCCTCTCTTGGGTTCGAGTGATAGTACGTAAAATGAAAGTTCCTGCTGAAAAAACTTCCTATTGTCCTCCTTTTTAAGTTCAGTTGCCACTTGGTGCTGATTTCGTCAAATTTCGACAGATCCTATGCAACTCCGTGGTACAGATCCGAAAGTACCGAAGCAACAATGCTGCCAAGGATTCGGCCACTCGTCTACGAACTGCAACTTAGCACCACGCTGTGTCAAATGTCCCCACCAGACCGAAGAATGCCCTAAAAAGACCAGAGACCAACCAGCCAAATGCTGCAACTGTGGTGGAAATCACCCTGCAAACTTCCGACAGTGCAAAGAGCGCGAAAATTACCTGAAGATTCTGCGGGAACGCCAGGACCAATTGAAAGCCGCCAGGACTATGAAGCCACCACTGAAGACGAACGTAGTTGATGAGCGACCCTGGAATTTCGTTGCTGGTGCCAATACACAAAAACCTACTGTTCAAGAAAATGCCCAAGATCAGGTGACATCTGACATGCTAGCCATATTAATGACGATAAAAACCATCAAAAGCCAATTTATAGGTTGTAACACTATGATGGATAAAGTTATACTTGTTTTTTACCCTATGTTCACAAAATGAATAAATGAATTTGAATTTGAAATTTTAACCCATCTTGGTCAATATGTGTAAAACACAAAATGTACGTATTCTATACTGGAATGCTGACGGCATCCGCTCTAGAATCTCAGAACTGTTGGACCTGGTAAGTGAGCTATCTATTGATATTGTAGCTATATCGGAGACCAGAATATCCCCCCACATCAAATTGCAAACTCCTGGCTTCACCTGTTATAGGCGGGATAAGAAACCTGATGGATGCGGCCAGGGAGTTGCAATTTTAGTAAAGTCAGAAATAGCACATACCATTCTAAATTTACCTACAACCCAAAATCTGGAATGTGTCGGCATTCAACTGGCCCTATCCAACCATAAAATGGCTTTTATCTCAGCCTATCAATCACCTAACCTGTCAGTGTTAACTACAGACTTGGACGCAATTATTAATGTTCTACCAAAAACACTTGTAATGGGTGATCTTAACACCAAACACCCCTACTGGTACTGCTCTCGCTCTAACATCCATGGCGAGGTGCTTTTCAACCATATGATGAGCAATGAATACGAGATCCATGCGCCTTCTAGTCCCACTTCAGTCCACTACCACAGCACTCTACTCCAGATATTATCCTGGCTAACTCGGTCTACCACCTTTTGGAGCCTCAGGTAATGTGCGGCCTCTCCTCCAACCACCTACCCGTTTTCTTTGGTATGGTAAAGTTAACAGACACCTCCACAACTTCTTTAATTACAGAAAGGCAAACTGGAAGGACTACAGATCTAACTTAAATGAGTCTATAACCTTAAGTCAAACCACATTCAATTCACCTGACGCTATTGACCTTGCCGTTGAACAGTTGACCCAGTCAATAACAAGTGCAAGAGATAAAGCCGTTCCCAAAATATCCATTAGTTTTGGTCATCAACTCCCACGACGTATCAGGTCACAAATAAAAGTTAAAAATTGTTTTCGCAGGCTAGCTTTAGAAGAATCTAATCCGTATTATCGTCGTCAATTGTTCTCCCAGGTCAACAACATGCAGAAATGTATAAAATCTAAGATCCAAACCCTAAACGATAATTTCTGGAACAATAAACTATCTAAAATTACCAACCCAGCTTCTGACTTATGGAAAATAGTTAAGTCAATTAACTATCAACCGAAGTCAATTCCCCCACTATCAACGTCAACCAATACCACCACCACCTCGGACCTTGAGCAATGTGAGACACTAGCCAATACCTTCCTAGACAATATGAACCTGACCAAAAATTGGGTCAGTGACCCTAGTATTGAAGAGGCTGTGGAGGAGTCAATGAGGATGCTGGACCGTTTTCAGATGAATGACTACCCAACACTTTTAGGCCAAATGAAATTCGCAAAGGACATGGACAAAAAGTACATTCCATATACACCTACATAGTCAATATATTATATTAAGAAAAATAGAGAAGTGGAATTGTTGCGTAGTTTTTAACCACTCTGCACTCGTCAGTATTGATTACAATATAATAAGTAGTGCAAGTTGAATTCAAAGTCTCATTTGTCAACTTTAGCCATTATGGACCATAGAGAAAGATAAATAGAATAATAGACGTTCTACACCACGCATACTACTTGTAGATATGTATGTGAAATAAACGACAAATGCTCTTACCTGAAACATTTTGATTTAAACAAAACTGTTTTCATTGGTATTTCTTACATATAATTAAATTATATTTTGAACTGTTGATACGTAAGATATATTTATTTCACACAATTATAGTAATAACGTAACAAAATATAATATAATTATAATTAAATTATATTTTGAACTGTTGATACGTAAGATATATTTATTTCACACAATTATAGTAATAACGTAACCGTACCATAAAACGGAACGCGTCTTACAATGTGTCATTGTTTATGTCAAAATGGCGGTACTGCGATTGCACAGATCCTCCGTTGCGTACGAACTGTTTGTTTTATTGCGATTATCTTCTAATATTTTTGACTCCTGCTTATCTCTACGGAAAAAATATTTTTACTTATTTTTACCAAGAAATGAGTAATTATTTATAATCTTTTGTTTTATTTAGTGTTTCTCTTGTCAATTAGTATACTATTTATCTTAATATTTTCAAAAAATCAAACATTATATTCGTAAAATATGGCGTCAGAAAAGAATAGACGTCAAATAGAGATCTAAGACGTCATTACTGATCATAGAGTAAAATTATGCCTAAGAACAGACAAGTCAGCCTGACAGTAGGTAGGTATAAATGGTGGCACATTGTTTAGACTTAAATGTAATTTTTATTTTTGTTATGATGACGTAGGATAAATTAAATACATACATATAGTGTATGTAACACTATTATATTCAAATAAAAACATTAATTGTTGTACGGTTCTTGTCAAAAAAAAGACATGGGTGGCTTGTGCTATTCAACAGAAAGCTTGTTCACTGTTTGTTTAAAATCAGAAAACATTTTGTAGTCTCACATAAAAGAAAATGGGCTATACTTTACGAGAAATGAAGACATTGTTTTTTTAAAAAATCGTATTTTAAAATCATTTGTCGACTCTAATATATTTAGTGAATTGAACGACCATTCCATGACACAAACACCCACTTTAAACCACCGCATGCTTCTATTAAAAGCAATTATAGAGAAATATGTAAACCACCGCATGCTTCTATTAAAAGCAATTATAGAGAAATATGTAAATGTCCGTCTTCACTCTGAACATAAAAACAATGCGTGTTGAACAAACAATCAAAAAGACAAAAAAGAAATAAATTAAATTTATTTAAAGGTCACTGATGTCATTAGAAATAAGTTTATTGCACTATAATTGATATTAAATGTTTATAAAATCAACAATACTTTTTATGTACCTACCTACTTTCAATGCAATTTTCCTACTTTATTACTTTTACTACATGAACTCATGAGTGAATCAAATTTTTAGGCAAAAATCACGGTTTTGCGGCAACATGTCATATCTGATTATTATTCTATATAGTTTCTAGTACACGAGACGACGCACAGTCGCAAATTATATTTGTCTCTTTTTCGCCCGGGATACCTGAATCGTGCCATCCAAATTTGACGTATAAACGTAATTTAGTGTGCTATTGCAATATTAAGTTATTTATGTGTGCATTAGTGTGCCGATTCTGAATATCGAATGTTGTATATGTAACCTATCTACACCACTTTACTACTTATAATATCATTGTGTGACAATAATAACATATACTTTGTCTCAGTTTTCTGTCAGACTTTCTCAGTTCATTAAATGTTAATCAATATATAGTTAAAAATCCTTAGTTCAGGTAGAATGACCACCTGAAATAAGGATTTTGGATCTTGTTGAAATGCCTAATAATTCACAGCACTTCGCTATTTTAAAACGCCTTGACGTTTTTAATAGCAAAATCATTATTCATACACTTGCCAGCAATTTGACAGAAGGTAACATGAAACTGTTTACCTCTAGTTATTTGTAATGAGAAGTTCTTTGAGCTTTTTATTTTTTGCAATTTAATATGGCAATATTCACAAATATGAAACACCAAAAATTATCGTTGTACACTAAATTTGATAACTATGCAAACGCCCATACAGAAATTGGCCATGTCCTTTCTAGCAAAGTTAAAATCAAACAAAGCACCTGGTTTTGACGGCCTGGGGAATGGTTTACTGAAGAACCTCCCTCAGAAAGCTATTGTGTTTTTGACAAAAGTGTTTAATGGATGCCTACGCATTGCATACTTCCCAAGGTCCTTAAAACCCGCCAAAATCATAGCCATTAAGAAACCTGGGAAAGATCAGTCTATTCCATCAAGCTATCGACCAATCAGCCTATTACCAAGCATAGGGAAACTACTAGAATCTGTCATCCTATCCCGCCTCTCTAAAGCAACTGCGCAAATTTTGATACCTGAACAGTTTGGATTCCGAAGTTCACACTCGACCACGCAGCAGCTAGCCAGAGTTGTTGAACACGTAGCTCATGGATTCAACCGCGGTCTTTCCACAGGCATGATTTTACTAGACATTGAAAAAGCCTTCGATTCGGTTTGGCACGATGGCCTTTTACACAAGTTATTAAAATATAATGTACCTACTTGTCTAGTAAAACTCATTCAAAGTTACTTGCGTGATCGATCTTTCTCTGTATATATAAGCAAAGACCACTCTGCTCCCAAAACCATTCCAGCCGGTGTGCCTCAGGGTTCGCTCGTGGGTCCTTACCTCTTCATAGTCTTCCTGAATGATATACCTAAACAGGCTCACACACCTTGCCATCTATGCCGATGATACAGCCACATTCACAACAGACAAAGATATCGACATAATCGAGGGGCGGCTACAATTTTCATTAGAATTACTTAGCCAATATTTTAAGACCTGGAAATTAAAAGTAAATACTGAAAAAACTGAAGGAATATTATTTACCGGTAAACGAACATTACCTACTAGACTCGTTAAAATTGTTGACTTCCAAATTACGTGGCGCCAATCGGTAAAATATTTAGGCATAATTTTAGATAAAACACTAAGCTGGAACAAAAACACCGAACTATGTATAAGTAAAGGTGCGAAAGCCCTTAATTCACTTAAACCTATTTTAAATCGAAAATCCATTCTCAGTCCCACTACTAAACTGCTTATTTATTCCACATTGGTCAGACCTTGCTTAACCTACGCAGCACTTGTCTGGTCCAGTGTAGCTGAAGCTAAGTATAATAAGCTTCAAACCATACAAAATAAAGCCTTAAAATTATCGTACAACACACCATTTCGCACAAACCTTAAAACACTCCATAAACGCATAAAGTATCCTCTCCTAAAAGATTTTATACTAAAGATATCACGTAAATTCTATTTACACAAAAACCCATCACACCGAAATATTCTAATATCAGCAATTGGTAACAGTAGACTATCGACATTGCCTTATGCTCGAACAGTACAATCGATATCGACTCCCCCATCACTACTTCCTCCGTGATGTATCATGACGATATAGCTCGCTTACTGGCCGACGTCGACGTCGCTTGACCGGCTGTGTATTCGCAATCTTTGCACAAAACTACCCGCTACCTACTTTATATTATAACTTAGTATTATAACAAAACGTATATTTTGTATGTATAAGTCATTGTAAATATTATGTGGGTCCTTACTAAGACCTGCACATAGTTAATCGATTTCAATGTATAAGTTAAGTCAACACTTAAATAAGGTAATATTAACATGTTTTGATGTTTATAAAGGCGATATATTTAGCCTATGTAACAAAATAAATCCTGACTTTTTTCTTGTTTTGATTTTTTTTTCTTGACTGACTTTTTCTTTGATCTTTTTTCTTTTGAGATCATTTGTAAGCAGATTGTATTCTAATCATGTATAAATAAAGACCTTGAAAAATCAATCAATCAATCAATCTTCGCGCGATGGGTGCCGCGTGACTATTGATCAAAAACGCATGCGAGTTACCACTTCGAAGGCAGGTTTGGCGTTGTTACAACGAAGTAAACCTGATTTTTTGCGTTGTTATATAACGGTAGACGAAACGTGAATCCACCATATACCAGAAACCAAGGAACAATCGAAACAATGGATTGCTAGGGGCGAACCAGCTCCGAAGAAGGCCAAAGCAGTTTTATCGGCCAATGAGGTGATGGCTACAGTTTTCTGGGACGCACGTGGGGTAGTCGATATTGACTACCTAGAAAAGGGTAAAACGATCAATGGCGAATATTATGCCAATTTATTGGACCAATTTAACCAAATTTTACCTGAAAAACGACCGCATTTGGCTAAGAAGAAAATCCTCTTCCACCAAGACAACGCACGAGTGCACACCTGCGCGATTGCCATGGCCAAATTACATGAGTTGCGATATGAGTTGCTATCTCACCCACCATACTCGCCAGATTTGGCCTCTTGCGACTATTTTCTGTTTCCGAATTTAAAAAAATGGCTCGGTGGAAAAACATTTAGCTCCAAGGGTTGCATAAGTCGTAGGTACTTTACGGAAGAGATCGAAAAGTTTGAGAAACGCTGGATGAAGTGCATTGAGTTAGATGGAAATTACGTTGAAAAATAAATCATAATTTTTAAATAAAGTTGTCTCCTTGTTTCATTTTTACCAGACTTATACCCGGACTCCGCCCTCGTATAATTTCGCACGCGTATCATAAATACAAAGGTCCTGTGTTTACAATTGAGGTTTTGGTAGGTACACGTTGACATTAATTTGTTTTGTCACCTTCAAACGATTCTGCTATAAACAAACAATGGCCGGCCCTCGCCCTCATCTCAAAACTATTGTAAAGTTCTAGAGGAATGCACAGACTTGTCAACTATAAGATAACATGGAAATTCCTTATTTTTTTTTTATGGCATTTTTGTTGATTCTAGAAGAGAAACTGTGACACTGAAGATTCTAACTTTCAGATGTTAGACTTCCATATTTGATTCCAAATAATAAACTTTATAAACCTACGTTAATTTATTATGCTCAGCAAAATATAACGTCTGTAGCATCTGACAAAACTGGTACGGACAAATTACGTGACAATATCATCAAAATCCTACATGGCGATATTAGAGTCCTCCGTGAGCTAAGAACGTGAAGACAAACCAGACTATAACCGTCGTCGGGCAGCAACTGTGGCCCACCAGACCACCACCCGTCTGCTCGGAGGATCCCCTTCGTCCCGTATCGGAGCCACGCACGCAATTCGTCCGTACCGGTTATACAGAACCTTAGAAACACATGACAACAAAAAGTGCCACTGTTACGGCACATGAGTAGGCAACAGTTAGCAGCGCAGCGCTCACAGTGTTGACGTTGGAGCGGGTCGGCCGCTCCAGCAGCTCCTCCTGCTTCATGTACTCCAGCGCAAACCGCTTCAGCGAAACTGCACGCGACCTGCGCACATAACCACGCTCAACTATCTACTTAAACCGTATAAAGTCAAAGTTTAATTTTGAGCATTCATTTGTAATCACAAGCCACACTACCATCGGTTTCATTACTGATAATTGCGAAGGAAAACATCGTGGATAAACTAATCATAATAATAAGACCATCGATCTCACGCCTTCTCTGTGTGAGAAAAGTCCTGTGCCCTGCAGTAGGACGGTCACGGTGCTCATAATTATTATTATTTGCAATAAAAAGTTTCGTGAAGTGGTCACTTACTGAGCCCAACCCATTTCAAACTAACCATTCACACGAAAGAAAAAAAGAAGAATAAATAATTGCAATAGAATTTAAACTTTTTCAAGTATAATGAATTATATAATGACTGATGACATTGAGGCTGTTGTGGCTTGTGGAGCTGTGGGTCCAAAACATGATAGTTAACAGTTTGATGCAACGATACTCACTTCCCACTGTCCACTTTCCTCCTATTGATAAAGATGGACGGCACATAGTCGATCTCCTGCGGGACCTTGCTTGGGTGCCCTCTCTCGAAGTGCTCGCTGCAGATCATGCTGAATGTATTCGGCATCCACCACTGCCCACTGCGGATATTCATCAAGTACAAACCATAAAAACAAACATTCATTAATTATTCAACAGACTGAACTTATAAGCATGCAATTCATAAAGCTGACAATCGTAGTCACCACTATGTAAAGCTTATTGGCGATAATAGTCCTCTCAGTAATGAATGTAATGATAGACTGATCCCAGATAACATGACTTTACGTGACATTCAAATTCATTTATTTTGTGAACATAAGTAAACAGTAGGTGGTATAATATATAAAATGGCATGGCATGACATGGTCTTTCTCAAGAACTGGGTCGGGCACAATTGTAGTACGGTACCTCAGATTTCACAACTTTATATTTCAAGGCAAGTTGCTGGTGAATTATTATTGCTAAAAAATAAAAACCCTTGAAATTGTTAACAAAATCAGATTCACCTATACAGGGTGGAAACGTTCAGCTGGGCAGTAAGGGGAACACCTTTACTGCTGCAGTTCATTTTTCGTGAAATTTTGATCAATCATCAACTTTATCGTTAGAGCATTAGGTGCAAGGTTGATTGGGAAAATTTGACAGTTTCGGGTGGCTTGATAGGATGACATCTGGACATGAACTGTGGAAAAGCTGGTAAAAGTAACCTATGCCATGCGTTGCAATGCACTGTTCCTACCTACTACCTCCTTATACTTTTTACAACTCTACCTTACCTACCCTACCCACATTCTTTTTTTTTTTTTTTTTCGCGATTTCAGGTTTGGTCCCATAGTAAAAGTTGTTCGTGATGATGAGTGCAATGACCTCTTAAGGGGTTGCTGGTGTTTTACAAATAACCCTGTATAGTAAATATAAAAAAAAAAAAAACTTTTGCATGAGCATGTATATTAGTATAAAAAAAAAAAGATGGACTCACGTAGATTCTAAGTTATTCTAATAAATTTAGTATAATGTAAGTGTCCAATGTAGGAGCATGAATGTAATATTAAGTAGTAAACCATGCAAACAAAAGAAAACAATTTCAAACAAGGGCGCGGACCACCATGTCTGCGGTAGATAAATCTTAAATAAAAAAAAATACCCTACCCACCTACCTAACTTCCTACCTTCCCTACCCTACCTACCCCATCTGCCTAGACTTATCCCAACTTTATTGGGGTTGGCTTCCAGTCTAATCGGATGCAGCTGTCTGATTTTCACAACCCACTTAGTACTGGGTGGGTAATACGGTACCCCTTGGTAAAACTACTTGTCAGACTTTCAGGACACTGGCTTCCTGTAACAACTGTCAGAACTACAAATGACAGCCAGGAACAACCAAGGGCTTTACGTACTTTCCGAGACACGGAGGAAACTCGGTATGTAATGAATTAGCCATCCGCACCCATCCATCAACCCATTCACAGACCAACCTTGGTAAGCGCGGCTAAACCTTGAAGATAGACCCGAGCGGCTGTTATTATTAACCCACGAGAAATATAAATACTATACTTCTATTTATTTTCTCGTGCTACTCCGCCACCTCACCAGTATCCCGATAGCAAGACCACAAACTGGATATGACGCTTTAACTGGTGCCAATGGCATCAGCAATATTGCACTGGCGCGCGCCTGCTTCCAGCATGCCTTTTGCTCTCAACATCTCTCTTCTAAACATCTCTGTTCTTTATTTTTTTTTTAAATAAATATATGAGTAAACTCTAATGTTTTTACTTTACTCAGTCCACAATTATATACATGAAGACATAATATCACATTCATAAACCTAGTATATACTTAATCCAAAATACGCTCACTCAAACATTCGCACGTCGAGTCGACGTATGGTTATCTTTAGTGTAGAGTGAAATATGGTTATCTATCTAGGGTTAAGTACTTACTTCTGGTTCTGGATAGCCTCAACCCATTTGTTTCTCTGATCTGGTCGAAGGCGAAGCTCAGGGAAGCTGAAGAACTTCACTTTGCTGTTCGACGGCGTGTTTGTACATTTAAAAACACAGCAAGTCTTTATGCGATTACTCATTGTAATCTCGGTTATGCAAAACTTCGTGATCGTGTTCTATAACATAACACCTCAAAACAACAGCACCAGTCAGCTCAGAAACAACAAACTGCAGACAGACAATGTTGCCAGGTGACCATCTCGCGTTCTCCCCAAACCGTGCCTAAACTCCCCCTAAAATTGACGTTATGAAGAAAAAAACCCCACAAACAGCAAAATATTTTTCACTAATGAAATATACAATTTTATACTATTTTGGAAATACACTTATACTCTACACTTTCCTTGCAGAATCCGCATCTTCTCTCGCGTCGTCTGCAGTTTTGTACATTTTTTCTAAGTTAAATCTCTTGAAGCTTGTCTTTATTAATTGATACTTGTGAGAAGACTCTTTCCACAAATGAGCTAAAAAAACGCAACTACAAAATTCCTAATGCCAATTCGCTAAGAAAAACATCATAAAAATTTCCCAATTCCCTCCAGACCCAGTTTTTATCCTACCATGAATCCCCCCAATTGTCCCTCCATAACTTAAAAAACTCCCAGATTTGGGGGAATTCTCCCCAATCTGGCATCACTGCACAGCCAGCGTCAGTCTTTTCATAGTTGATATTGACATTGACAGTAATGACAATATTTGACAGAAGCTTTTTTTTTTAATTTACCCGAAGGGAAGGCTATAGCGAAGTCTTTCGACCATATTGCCTAGATAATATCTAGGCGATATATTATATCCTAAACACTAAGGCAACTTTGAAAAATGTTGTATTTTTAGAAAGTATAGATATAGTCCCGATCGGTGATGATGACTATTTAAACCACCTACTTAATATTATAAATGCGAAAGTTTGTGAGTATGGATGGATGGATGTTTGTTACTCTTTCACGCAAAAACTACTGACCGGGTTTGGATGTGGCACACAGATAGTTTATAACCTGCGATCCCGTGGGACAATTACCGAACTTACGCGGGTGAAGCCGCGGGCATGAGCTAGTCATAAAATATACAAGGGCGTTAAACAAATTAATTTATTACGCATATGAATCGTTATAAAATTGGTGTTATTTTCGAAGGCCCAGGGCGTTTAGCCAATGAACCATAAAAGACATGTTATGAAATGGGCTTAAAATATATTTTTTTTTAACAGCTATCATTTGTGGTTTACAAGATAGGGAAAATTATTAAGGATGACCTTACAAAAATCAAAAAAAATAATTAAAAACACCATTATTTAATAAATAAATATTTTAAAGGGTTGGGTTTAGATACGTGCTGCCTCGCTGGACGAAAAGTGAGGATATTAGAGGGTTCTAGGGGGTTTTCTGATACCTATGCAACATTATTTTCTTGCCGGAGACGCCATTTTATAAAAAAAAAACACTTACAAAAATCCTAATTTTTAGGTTAGGTGGGTTGGGTTTCGAAACAAGTCGCATGAATTTGAGGGTATTGGTGGTGTAGGGGGCTTAAGGGAGTTAGTCTTAATTCCCCCAAAGTAATTTTGGCTGCCGGAGTTGAGTCTAAATATTTTTAAATAATTTCCGAAAATTCTTAAATACTATTGCAATTTTACAAAACGGAACGTAGTCTTTATGCTTTAGTACAGTTTTTCAAATGTAATTTTTAGGTTTTATGTGAAAAACGTGACGAAACGCAACCCGCCAGCGGGGCTCCGTCGACCTGCTGACGGAAACCCTAACCCTAGACGGTGGACGTCAGGGGCACCCCGAGGTTCGGTTAGTTAGGTTCCTGTAAACCCTGCAGCCAGAAATAGGAGCCCCACGCAGCGGGGCTCCGTCGACCTGCTGACGGAAACCCTAACCCTAGACGGTTGACGTCAGGAGCACCCCGAGGTTCGGAAACACAAAAAAAAATATAAAAAAAACTACGTTTCCGGCGGGTGGAATGAGGGGGGATGGCATCCACTCCCCCCCCCAACCCCCAACCCCTATCGAGGCAGCACGTTTCTAAACTTTAACCCGCAATAGAAAGGGAGGCAGCTTGTAGGTGGATAGTAGACTGTAACTGTAGGTAATTAGCGCTGTGCGGGCTAAACTGCACTATTGTGTCGCGGCAAAAGTCGCCATTTATGATTTCGCATTTGAATTTTGAATCATCTGCACTTGTACACACAGCGGCACATGAAGCAATTTCCAGTATAACTTGGCCTCGCTTTGTATAGATTTCCTATACAATGAGAAATCCGCTCGTTTATGCGCAATAGGTACACTAGAATCAACTCCCTTACTACAACAAAACACTATCAAGCTATGACAAGCTCATAAATAAATAAATAAAACTATTTGGCTAGTTTGGCTATATTGACGTTATCCCATATTGGCAAGCGGAAAAGTGTGTAGAAATTGTTAATTAAAACAAGGAGGAGTTTCTCAAGGTGTTTGTGTTTCTAAGGAAAATAAAATCCAAGTATTGAAATACGACAAAAAAATAAATACACGAATCATACACAAAAAAAGGAATTGGTGTTATCAAGTGCAGGGTCAACTCCATGTAACAGGAAAAAACCGATGCATTTTTGGGATATGGTTCGGTTCTTTTATATTTTATTTACTTTACTCAAATAAATAAAATTCAATCGCTTCGTTTTCTAAAACATCTCAACCATTTATGCAAAGGTGGGTCAGCTAATTGCTATAACTCATTGAACTATTTTTTATTAGAGGCGAATATTATTACCTTTATTTAATTTCCTTACATATAAATTTATATTTTTAAATCATTTCTTTAAAAATATAGGTAAAAACCATTAAAAAATTTGGAATGGGCAACTACAGTACTTTCACAATTATTGCTTTTTGACTGGGACTGTAGCTTCATTTAATTGTTGTCTGTGTTTTGACAGTTCAAAAGTGCCTGTAACTGGCCTACTTGAAATACATAAATGTAACTATTTGACTATAACATGTAAATAGTTGTGTTGTTGTGTAATGTTTTTGGGGTGGTTGGGATCTACCTCCAAGCCGTCCACCCCGGGCAACGGCATCACGCGTCTTCACGGACTGTGGTGACGGCTGAAGATCCCTTAAAGCGGTGGTAGGCTTCGGTCGCCTGGTTCGCGACCACCCTCCTGCCAGAATCCGGCGCCAAACAGCTTGTCTGTGTTCCGTCAGTGTGCGGGAGTGCCAGTGCCATTGGGGGGATGGAAATGGTCAGTTGCGCGGCTTCGGACCAGTCTGGGTTTCTAAGTGATTATGTACCGGGTGACTTATACTGGAGGGTAGCGGGATCCGAGGCACGGTCTCTACCGTTGGCCGACCGCAGTTAGTAGGGGGCCCAAGTACTGCGCCAGCCACGTGGGAAAGGCTGCCCCGCTCTTCGCCAACTCGCGAAAAATCCCGAAATGCTCCACTGTGCCAGTTGGCGACTGGGCAGGAGGACCCGGTGGCCATTTCGGGAAGGCTCGGGCGTCCCCGCAGTCTCCAGATGAGTCTCCCACATGTCAGATGAACTGAACAGTCCCGTTGGGTAACCGTGCCGCGTCTCGACTCTGTTTCACCACTAAAATACTCCACATTATATGAAAAAGCAAAAAAGGAAAACGGTTTTCCTCCCACTTAAAGTGCACCTCACCAACATCAGGGGCTTACACTCAAATCTCGATCCGGTCCACCACCACCTCGAGACCGAGAAGCCGCAACTATTCTTTTTAACGGAGACGTAGATTGCGACTCCGTCAGACGTGGCGAACCTCAACTACCCAGGTTACTCGCTTGAACATAAGTTCGTAAAACGAGCTGGGGTCTGTGTGTACGTTCGCGATGACATATGCTTTCGGCGTCTCCGTTGCTTTGAGGATTCCGGGTAATCTACCATCTGGATACTGGTGGATACCGGTGTCGAGAAATCACTCTACGTCGGTGTCTACCGGTCGCTTAGCGGTGACCAGAAGACGACCAGGCTCTTTGAGCACCTGATGGAGAAGGCGGATTGTGCCCAGCAACGCACAACCGCAGAGCTTCTTTTTCTGGGGGACTTTAATGCCCACCACGATGAGTGGTTGTTCCCGTTCCAGAAAACTGACCATGCTGGGAGGGAGGCGCGCAGATTTGCATTGTCACTAGATCTTACCCAGCTGGTGAGAGAAGCTACGCGGGTGCCAGACGTTGACGGACACACACCCAACTGCTTGGACTTGCTGCTGACCACTGACCCAGACAGGCACTCAGTATCGGTATCAGCCCCACTGGGAACATCTGACCACTGTCTGGTAAAGTCCGTATCTATTAGCTCTCCTCCGGATGATAGCCCTAGGGGCAAGAGGCGAGTTTGGTGATACGAGTCAGCGGACTGGGATGAGATGCGGCACTTTTTGCGTCCTTCTCTTGGCATCCAGTGTGCTTTTCTTCGGGCGACCCCACTTGTTCAGCTGAAGCGGTTGCGGACGTGATACGGCAGGGAATGGAATACTTTATTCCATTCTCCGACATACCGTCCGGTCACTAAGCCCGTCCTTGGTTCATTGTGGACTGCGCTCGTGCTGAGGCTCGAATGCAGTCTGCATCACCAAGCCTGGGTGCAAGCTCGTGACCGCAAAGTCCGAGCTCGACGGGTTCGCGCGAAAAAAAGAGCTTTTAATTCTGCCGCAAGTCCTGTAAGCGGGTAATCCGAAAGGCGCGTTTCGAACACGTCAGCCGCATAGGGGCTTGCGTCCTACCCCTCTGGTAGTAAACAGTTTTGGTCCCTATCCAAATCAGTCGAAACCAACTTCTGCCGGCCCACATTACCCCCCCTGCAAAAACCGGATGGGTCGCTAGCTCACTCCGCTACCGAGAAGGCAAACCTATTTGCATCTCTATTTGCGAGCAATTCACGTCTAGATACTGGCTCAAAACAGCCACCAACGATTCCTCACAGTGATTCTTCGATGCCGGAGATCACAATACACATGAAAGAGGTTCGTTAAGTACTCCATAGCCTAGACGTGAACAAGGCTAACGGTCCTGATGGTATACCAGCAAGAGTCTTGACGAACTGTGCGCCTGAGTTGTCTTGTGTGTTGACACGCCTGTACCGCCTCTCTCTTAAAACCAGAACGGTACCGAAGCCATGGAAGGTTGCTAATGTAAAACCAGTACCCGTTCTTAATGGGAAGCTGCTGGCGTACCTAGAAGCAAACGACCTACTCATTGACCGTCACTATGGCTTTCGCCGGGGACGATCAACTGGGGATCTTCTGGTGTATGCTGCGCACTGCTGGGGCGAGGCCATCGAGAAACACGGTGAAGCCCTTGCCATGTCGCTCGACATCTCGAAGGCTTTCGACAGGGTATGGCACGCAAGTCTGCTGAGCAAATTTCATGCATACGGCATTCCCGTTGACTTTTGCTGCTGGATATCTGACTTCTTGAGTGAACGGTCGATCCGAGTGGTCATTGATGGCTGTTCCTCTGGCCTTATTGCTATTGATGTCGGAGTTCCTCAGGGTCTGTTCTCTCCGCGACAGTTTTCCTGCTGCACATCAATGACCTTCTGGCTCCGGGTATTGTTAGGTACGCAGACGACAGCACTGTCATGGAGAGTTATGCATCCAGCGCAAAAGCCAGCGGCGAAGAAGTACGTTCATTGAGAGAGGCCATGGTAGAGCGAACAAATTCAGCCTTAAGTCTTGTCTCCAAGTGGGGTGATGAAAGTCAAATCAAAATTAAACAAAATCTTAATTAAATAAAAATCAAAATTAAATAAAGTCAAAAGTAAATAAAATCAAAATCAAATAAAATCATGGGGAATTGGAAGGTCAATAATTAAAACAAATGACACCTTACATACCATTACAATAATAGGACGTCAAAAATTAAATTAATTACATTTATCATTCATGTCAGGAATACAAAGATGTCACATTATCAATTCAAATTCGTATCACTCAAAAATTCGTTAATTGAATAGTAACATTTATTAATTAATAGATCTGTCAATTTCTTTTTGAATACCTAGTGGAATTTTCTAATTTTTTATTACATCGGGTATTTTGTTCAAAAATTTCCGACCCATACTTAAAATACTTTTCTCTAATAGCCTAGGTTTCAGAGCCACTAACAATTAACAAATTCTTATACTGTCTTCTGATTGGCCGGTTTCTATTTTCGGCCACTTTATTAAAAAGATGCATATTTGATTTCACGAAAACAGCCACCTCGAAAACATAAAGTGATGGGAATGTAAGCAATTTTAGGGACTTAAATACAGGTACGCAGCTATCTGTTACTAATAAATTGTACATGGCCCTTATACAGCGTTTATGAGCTTTGAACACCTTTTCTCTCAGACTACAATTTCCCCAAAATATTATGCCGAATCTCAAAATTGACGCGACTAACCCATGGTATGCAATTAACCTTGTGGCCATATTTACTTTCTTACATAAGTTAAAGAGTACATATGCAGCTAAAGAGTACACTAAGTTTTTTGCATACTTCTTCAGCTTGTGGCTTCCAAGTCAATTGGCTATCTATCATAATAGCAAGGAATTTTGCAATTAGTACTTGATCAACTTTTTGTCCATTATAGTGTAGATTTAAGACTTGTGGTGGAATCCGTTGATAAAAATTCATTACATTAGTCTTTAGTATATTAATATTAATCATTAAATTATTATGGTCAAGCCAGCTTATAATGTTTATTATTTATGTCATGTTCATATGTTTTTTCGTCAATACATTTAATCAAGGCAGTACTATCGTCAGCGAATAAGACCATAGGATGATCAATGTGGCGAGGTAAATCATTTATATATATCAAAAATAATAAATGGCCCAGCACACTACCCTGTGGTACGCCATACCTAATAATTCTAACATTAGATAAATATTTTTCTTCGCGCTTAGTTTTAAGACATATTCTAGATATTTCTGTGTGCTGCTTCCGATTGTTAAGGTATGATTTTAAGAGATTAAGTACATTTCCTCTGATGCCTATGATGTCTAGTTTTTTTTTAAGAATTTCTTGATCAACACAATCAAATGCCCTCGACATGTCCGTAAAAATTGCGCAAACTGGTATTTTTTTATCCACATTTTGCAATATGAAATTATTCAAATCGTAAACGGCCGTATTAATACCTTTATTTTTTCTGAAACCCACTTGTTCCGCACTTAAAATATTATATAGCCAATTTACATAGTCAAATCTTAGGGTACTGGAAGACTGCTGCAAAATGTCTTCGGCATACTCTTCGGTTGATATAGATGAAGATATCTTCCAATTCTTTGATGGAATATCCTACGCTTCGAACCCATCTCTGGAAGCGATCTCTTTCTAGATTTGTGTTTGGATATTTGTGCAGCACACCTGGAAAAACCCGTTATCCGAAATCCACGAAATCTTGAATGAAATTAAAATTCTTCAAAATAACTCATTTTTCTAAGTGACAGACGGTTGATAGTGTAACCATGACTAAAATACGTTTTTGTCATTGATTGAATTAATTCTTTTATATTTACTATTACTTAGTTAATAAAGTGTAAATTAAAAAATTTGTGGTTTCGTAACCTAAATTATCTATATTGTTATTTTCAATTAAATCATAACTCGGAATTAAATTATTTGAAAAGCATTATAACATCGGACTTACAAAGTTATATTATCATAATAGCCCAACGAACGTGCACAAGTGTTATCGGAGTGATATCCGAAGGATAAGTGTAAAAACAAACCAAAGTTCTTAGTGGACCCATAATTAGTGTATTGTGATAAACTAGTGAGTACGGACGCATCCAGGTATTTACGAACATAGTGAATTTCGGCAAACTTATGCACACAGGAATTATCACTACCTAGTTGTGCGCGTAAAAGTGCAAATACTGTGAGAAATACACGCTTTTACTTTCAAATCCAGTTAATTTTTCAAATAATTAATGTAAACAAACAGCAGCTGAGTCACGCCAAGTTAATCCACCAATCAAAACACAGCATCTGACACAAATATTCTCGTTCGGAAACGCAGCGGTGTTTTTTTATCATAGTTCTGGGCACTGGGTTTTTGGGAAGGCCATAAATTCCAAAAATCGACTAAACTAATAATCGATTTTTTTGTCCCAAATTTAATCGTGTGTTTGCACACCGAGAAACCGATTTAGCTAACGTGCTTTGTGACTGAGAAAAGTGCGCATCTTAATTTAAATAAAATGTCACGACAAGCGCGTACCCTGCCTAAAAAATCCGGTGGAAGTAACATAACTCAGGCATCCTCTGAACCTAACATACCTGCTGCCACACCTGAATTATCTTATGTAGGTGTTAGACCGAAACGTCAAATTGATTGTCGAATTGATAGCTCACCTGATCCAGAATTTCAATGCTCAAAAACTGAACTGATCGACTGTATTCGTCAAGAAATACGGAGTGTCCTGTCATTGGAAATATCAGCCAACATCAAAAAAAGTTTCACTAATGAGCTGGGGGATATAAAATCATTGTTCCATGAACTTAAGCAGTCAGTCGACTTTATAAGTGAAGAGTTTGATCGGATGAAAGCCGAACTTGAGACCTGTAGAAACGGCAATAAAATCCTTCACAAGGAGAACGATTCTCTTAAGCACACAGTCTCTGAACTTTCATCAAGAGTAAACTTGATTGAACAGCATGCACGTCAACAAAATTTAGAAATCAACGGCATACCGGAAAGCAAAGCAGAAAATCTGGTTAAGACGGTTCAGCAAATTGGAAATGTAGTCTCTTGTTCCGTCAAAGAAGACGACATCCTGTCTGTAGTACGGGTAAGGAAACTGGACCCAGAAAACAACAACCCCAGAGCTGGTAGTTGTCAAGCTGCGTAGCATGCTGCTTAGGGATACCATTCTAACCTCAGTGATGAATTATAACAAAGCGCACCCTGACAAAAAACTTAACTCGCAACACCTTGGGTACGGCAACTTAGTTAAGCCTGTATTCGTATCGGAGCACCTGTCACCCCTAAACAAAAAAATTCATGCGGCTGCCAGAAAAGTCGCGAAAGAAAAAGGGTACAAATATGTTTGGGTTAGAGATGGCAAAATTTTGATAAGGAAGGAGGATGGACAACAAGCTAAGCAAATGAAAAGCCTGGAGGCTGTCTCTTTACTATAAAGGGATCAAAGACGCACAAGGACCGTGATCTTGCTATCAGAATTCACCATCTATTATCATAACTTCAGAGGTCTTAAGACTAAATTGCATAATCTCAGGCTAGCCGCACAACTTAATAACTATGACGTTATTATTGGAACGGAGACATGGCTTGATGATAGTGTAAATGATGGCGAATTATTCGACTCCCGATATATCATTTATCGTAGAGACAGAGCTTCTACTCCTCTTGGCAGCAAAAAAGGCGGAGGGGTACTGATCGCTGTATCTAGGGCGATAGACTCAACACGAGTAACAAAATGGGAATCAGATGCTGAAGATCTGTGGGTCAAGCTGAAAACCGATAGCGGAAATGGCAACCTATACATCTGTACGGCCTATTTGCCACCACCTGTGCAACATGCCCCACTTAACTTGATCCTGGATACCGTGGATGCAGTGATTGAATCAACGGGAGGAGATGTGATAATTGCTGGGGACTTCAATCTTGGGTTCATCGCCTGGAGCACGGACAATACTGTCTCCAACTCACCGTGTACAACTGCTAGGAACTTTGCGAACAGGTTAGGCTACTCACTGGTTGATTTTATGTCATCAAATAGTATTAAGCAAATTAACACTGTTAAGAACTGTTACAACAGAACTTTAGACCTTATTTTGTGTAACTTCCACGGTGGATCAGTCAGTGAATGTAAGAATCCATTGTCGCTGGTCGATGTTTACCACCCTCCCCTTGACATCACTATCAAGAATATTTCTCCCGCAATATTAAAAAGTAAGAGTTCTCTCAAATATAACTTCTGGAAAGCCAACTATGCACTCGTAAATGAGAGGTTGGGGAGCATCGATTGGGCGCATTTGTTTTCGGATCTGGCGGATGTGGACTTAATGGTGGACACGTTTTACGCACAATTGAACCAAATAGTTGATGAATGTGTTCCTAGACATAATAGACGCAATAACAAATTTCCTATATGGTTTTCAAATTGTTTGATCAGACTCCTCAACGAAAAGGAAAAATTAAGAGTTCGTTTTAAGAAATACAAAAATCCCAGGGACAAATATGAATACCGTATATTGGAGGAACGTTCTAAAAACATGATCAAAAAGTGCTACAGCACATACATCAATAACACTGAAGATAACATCAGACTGAATCCGAAGGCATTTTGGTCATTCGTTAAGGCCAAAAAAGCCAAGTCTAATGACATTCCATCTGAGATGTATTGGAGCGGGGAAGTGGCAACTTCTGGGGAAGAAGTGAGTAAACTGTTTGCCTCACACTTCTCTGCCACCTTTGCATCTCCATCTGGTACAGTCGCGGTACAAACAAACTCAAAAGAGTACCCTCAGCTTGCGCTAGGAAGCCATCATTTCACAGAGCGAGACGTACTCAAAGAATTAAAAAAACTAAATATCTGCAAAGGTCCAGGGCCTGACGGCCTACCGCCGCATTTCATAAGGCAATGTGCCAAATATTTATCATTACCGCTCAAACTTATTTTTAATAAGTCCCTTATGTCTTCTAAGTTTCCCACGCGGTGGAAAATCGCACACGTAGTTCCAATATTCAAAAAAGGGGAGCCTAATGATGTTAAAAATTATCGGCCCATATCTCTTCTTTCAATTTTCTCGAAACTGTTCGAATCATTAGTTTGTCCTGTATTAACTTCGCTCATTAAAACTCAATTGGCTACGGAACAGCACGGTTTCTGTACCAATAAATCCACTACCACCAACTTAGTTCACTACATTAATGATGTCAGCAGATCCGTAGACTCCGGTGTGCAAGTGGACTCAATTTACACTGACTTCAGTAGCGCGTTCGACAAAGTTAATCATGTGCTTCTACTTCAAAAACTTGAGAACTATGGTATGCATGGTCATTTGCTGCGCTGGTTCGAATCATATCTTTCAGAACGACAACAAAGAGTTATTATAAAAGGTTATCAGTCACCCCTTTATTACTCAACATCTGGGGTGCCACAGGGATCGCATCTTGGCCCTATTCTTTTCCTGGTATTTGTGAACGACATCATTCACTCCATTAAAAACTCAAAATGCTCTATGTTCGCGGATGACCTAAAACTATACAAGGAAATTAAATCAAGTACCGACATTGCTTTGCTTCAGAAAGATTTGGACGCACTTCATGAGTGGTGTCACAGTAACATGATGACTCTCAATGCCGTAAAGTGTTATCATATAACATTTACACGGAAAAAGTTGATTCAGCCTTCAGCATATCACTTAAACGGCATAACTCTTCAGAAAGTCAATACCATTCGTGATTTGGGAGTCCAACTTGATAGTCAACTATCCTTTATAAATCACTTTGACACTATTGTAGCCAGAGCAAATAAAATGTCAGGATTCGTAAAAAGAACTTGCAAGGAATTCCGGTCATGTGGCACCCTAAAGGTTCTCTATAACACTCTGGTGAGGAGTATACTGGAATATGCATCTCCCGTATGGAATCCCGTGTATCGTGTCCACATCGACAGAATAGAGGCCATCCAAAAAAAGTTTACGAGATACCTCCGCTACAGATCACAGACTTGTGATCGCGAAGCTAATTACCCTCAAAGGCTCTGTCATTTCAAGATGAGCTCCTTGGAGCAACGAAGAAGTTGCTCAGATTTAATTTTCCTCTATAAGACCCTCCACAATTTGGCGAATGTACCGGAGTTGGTTTCGGAGATCAGTTTGAATGTGTCCCGTCGTACCTCATACAGATCCAATTTTAAAACAGAAACATTTCAAATGCCTAAAACTAGAACTAATCTTGGTCGTTCAGCTCCTTTATACCGGTTTTTGTTTAGCTACAATAAGTTGAGCACGGGTACTAATGACTTGGATATATTTTCGAACAGTCTGAGCGAATTCAGACGATGCGTCCTCAGTTCTTGATCGATTTGTTTGTTTATTCCTCTTATACAAAATGTTAATTTGTGTATGTGTATTTGTGTGACTCCATTCAATGTATTTAATACTGTACAATTTAATTTAATTTAATTAATGTAATACTTATGTCCTAATTTATTTGTTATTTTTATAGTTTTAATTCATAATTGTTTTTCTATTCCAATTTAATTGATGGTTTTTAAATTGTCGAATATACTGTAATTTAATTTAACTACCTGACATTTTAAATTCAATGTAATTTTTTTTTAATTTTTATTTTGTTATTATCAATATTATCATATATTTCCATTTTAATTTTTATAATTGATTATACAAGTGCTGTGCACACCTATAAGTGACGAATTCACCATAAAGCTGCTAAAATAGAATATATTTAATGTTATGATTTAGTGAATAAGTCGTTGGTGTGTCAATAAATAAATAAATAAATAAATAAATAACACTGTTATAAACTGGTATCCCAACCAGTAAATAGTTTTCACCATGGGGGATAGATGGCGCTAGTTTCCATACAAAAGTTTAATGCAGGCTCTAATGTTCTAAGAGAGCATAGCATGAGCGCAGACGCAAGTTGCGGCGACCTTTGTGTTCTGTTGCCAGATAATTCTGTTATACGATAAGTATTTCCGTGACAAGGTTGCCCTAATTGAAAATACTGCATAGCTATGAAATATAAAAATGTGATAATTTTAATGAAAAATTTAACAATTATTCTTTATATAACTACTATTATTTGATTTTCTCTTTTGCATTAAAGTTGAAATCATAGAGACATCTATCGTTTTAGTGAGACCTTATAGTTTCTCGGTTAAATAATGTAGATGACGACTCTTTCTTCACTGAAGTTAAGCTTGTTCTAACTGTCTCCCGCCTGCGTATCGCGTCTCCTAGCGCGGGCTGGGGTAAGCGTTAAATGCCTACGGCGCTTGGGTTAACCTCGCCATGAGCAACGAACACAATTATTTAAAACGCAATATCTAGTACAAAGAATAAGTAGGTATTATTTCTATCCGATTTATGCGTCGCACTGTTTCAGAAGGAGGGGGGTGTCCCTTCAGCCTACGAAGACGGTGTCCATCACAATCTCGTGTGCAGCTATACCCGATAGTGTGTAATAATATTAAATTCTTTTATTTATTTATTTTCTTATATTTATGGTATAATGCCATGGAAGTCATAATGCCATAGAAGTTGGGTAGGCCTTTGGTGTGGGATGCAACTTGCGTCGACACCATTGCGCCATTCCATCTTCCTAGCACAGTGGGCTGCGCCGGGGCGGCTGCTGCAGGTGCTGAAAATCTCAAACGGCGGAAATACAATAATTTAATTGGTAGTTATGTGTTTGAGCCGTTTGGGGTTGAAACACTAGGGCCATGGGGTCCGAGTGCTCACCTAGTATTTCGAGAAATCGCCAAGCGGTTGGTCGACTCTTCACGTGACCAGAGCGCGGGCCTATTTTTTGGCCAAATAATCAGCATTGCCATCCAACAGGCAATGGCCAGCCTTCTGGGCACTTTTCCTGTTAACAGCGATTTGGACGAAAAAATTTGGGACGCCCTGTAACCCTTTTGATACCTGTACATATTTTTATTACTAATACTTATTTGTAGTTTTTAAAATAATGTAATTTTCACGAAAATAAACCTTCTAGATCCTTTATTTTATCTGGATGTCCAGCGTAAACATTTTTTGACATAGCCGTCCTTGGCTAGCAAGAATCGCAAATCGAAATAGAATAGAATAGAATTTTATTTTGCAAACATGGGTAATACACAATAGTTGTTATAAAATATCAAAGCTCAGCCATATGGAAATCGGTAAGTACGTATTTTAACCGACTTCCAAAAGGAGGAGGTTATCAATTCGTCTGTTTTTTTGTGTTTGTGTATGTCAAGCGATATCTTCGCCAATTGTGAACCAATTTCGAGGATTCTTTTTTTGTTTGGAATAATTGTACTTCGCGGTGGTCCCGTTTAAATTTAGTTAAGGTTTGATGCTGATCTTCGGAAATAAACAATAGACCAGGGTAGAAGGCTTTAAAAATAATAAAAAGTGAAAAAAAATAATAGTAGAATGCAACCCATTAGAAAAGGAGGGGAATATTATAAAAATGAAGGGAAAAATAATTTACGGGCGATCTGAGGTCGGGAAGGGGATGGGGGTGAGTTTTTAAGGGTAAAAAACGGTTGTTCTTGATTTCCGGCAAAACTAAAAGCCCTATCGAAAAAAGTTAAATGGCAAAGTTGTAGGTAATAAAAAGATCTAAATCTTTTGTATTTACAATTTTTTCACATAACCTCAAAATTTATGTGAAAAATTCAAAAAACCAAGTTTTTGGTTTTTTATTTTTATCTTTTACAAAAAAATTCTTTTTTTAACGAAATTTGGTGAAAACTTACCTATTTATGTCTCAAATACGCTGTAATTTATTTGATTAAAAATATTTATTTTTTCACCTCATTTTGAATTAATATCGAAAAAGCACCCTAATTTTCAATCGAAAATTCACCCGTCAAAATATCAGCTTTTTTCAAAAACTTGGTATGTTTGCTGTTCGTTGAAATCTCTACTTTCCGATGGTGAAAAAAAAAAAATATGTTACCATAGTAAATCTTCTCAGAAAATGCAAAAAATCGAAAAAAACTCGAATTCGAAAATTCTTTTTTAATTATTATAAATAATGTTGAGCTATTTATTAAAATTTACACTTTAATTACTCGAAAAACGTTAGATTACATGCTACATTAATAAAAAAAAATTGCAAATCAAAATATACTACTATAATTAACAAGCAAATAAGTTAATAAAATTAATATTTAATAAGACATCTACAATATTTGGAGAAAGTTGTCGAATCTTTTTTAAATTATATGCGTAGATGCCTATTTATAACTATTTTAAGATAAATTATATTACCTGAGTGACCTACAGAAAATTGTAGCCCATCAAAAGGTATTTCATGGAGAAGTGGGGAAGGGGCTAGGCGGGTCTGGGTCTTACTACATACATACCTACTATTTCGTCATGTCAAAATGTATAAAAAATATATTAAAATTATAATATATAAAAAAAAATGTATACTAAATATATTTTTAATAACTAACTTTTGGCCGATTTTCATGTATATTTTATATATTTTAAATATATTTTAGATACATTCAAAATATATATTAAAAGACATAAAAAACAAAGCTAAAAATATAAAAAATATATTTACGATATATATTTTGTATATTTTTTATACATTTTTAATATATTTTTATTTTGTTCGGCACCTACCTCGTTTTATTTCGTAATTAGCTAGCCCGCGACGAGCCGCTTCTTTTGAGACCTCGCTCGCCCGCCTAGCTCAAATAAAATTTTGTATTATTTATTTTTTTCATGGGATTAACTAAGTTAAAATTAAATTTGTTTGTGCAAAATTAAGGAGATTATTATTTTTTAATCTTGTACTAAAATATCATTTAATTTTAATCTTTAGGTTATGTTACGTTAAGCATACTATTTTTTAAAGAAAATATTATCATTTTAATGTTTGAGTTGATTGATACAGATAAAAATAGAGAAAGTATTTACCTTCTTAAGCAGATTCGAAAAGTTTTTTTTTTTTTTTAAGTAAACTTGTCACAATTATCTTCAAGAAACTCAGCGTGCACGTGTATTTTTAGAAACGATGTTGTACTGTACTGTATTTCGAATACTGGCTAGGCTAACGGTTGTAACAGATGCTACGAAATAGTAGGTATGTATGTAGTAAGACCCAGACCCGCCTAGCCCCTTCCCCACTTCTCCATGAAATACCTTTTGATGGGCTACAATTTTTCGTAGGTCACTCAGGTATATAATTTATCTTGAAATAGTCATAAATAGGCATCTACGCATATAATTTAAAAAAGATTCGACAACTTCCTCCAAATATTGTAGATGTCTTATTAAATATTAATTTTATTAACTTATTTTGTTTGTTAATTATAGTAGTATATTTTGATTTGCAATCGTTTTTCGAGTAAGTAAAGTGTAAATTTTAATAAATAGCTCAAAATTATTTATAATAATTAAAAAAAAAAAATCGAATTCGAGTTTTTTTCGGTTTTTTGCATTTTCTGAGAAGATTTACTATGGTAACATTTTTTTTTTTTCACCATCGGAAAGTAGAGATTTCACCGAACAGAAAACATATCAACTTTTTGAAAAAAGCTGATATTTTGACGGGTGAATTTTCGATTGAAAATTAGGGTGCTTTTTCGATATTAATTCAAAATGAGGTGAAAAAATAAATATTTTTAATCAAATAAATTACAGCGTATTTGGGACATAAAAAGGTAAGTCGTCACCAAATTTCGTTAAAAAAAGAATTTTTTTGTAAAAGATAAAAATAAAAAACCAAAAACTTGGTTTTTTGAATTTTTCACATAAATTTTGAGGTTATGTGAAAAAATTGTAAATACAAAAGATTTACATCTTTTTATTACCTACAACTTTGCCATTTAACTTTTTTTGAAAGGACTTTTAGTTTTGCCGGAAATCGAGAAAAACCGTTTTTTACCCTTAAAAACTCACCCCCATCCCCTTCCCGACCTCAGATCGCCCGTAAATTATTTTTCCTTTCATTTTTATAATATTCCCCTCCTTTTCTAATGGGTTTCATTCTACTATTATTTTTTTTGGTTTTAAAAATTATCGACCCTGGTCTACAATGGAACTCTTCAATAATAGACAGCAAATCAGCCGTGATTGCTGCAATAGCTTTGATGTTTATTGTTTACCCAACATCATAACATAACATCACGCCTATATGCTCTGAGGGGTACGCAGATATGCCAGTACACCCATATTTCGACAGTTAGGTATGTTAAGTTCCATTTTATTGGGGATAAGCCTATTACCATGACATGTATGGTTAGCGGCTCATTAATGTTTCATTAAAACTTGTTTGTCAATTTTAACCGACTTCAATAAAAGGAGGAGGTTCTATGTTTGACTGTATGTATTTTTTACGTATGTTCACCGATTTCTCCGCGAATTGTTGACCCATTTTCAAAATTCTTTTTTTATTCGAAAGCCTGTACTCCTGAGGTGGTCTCATTGTCACAAAGTCAGAATCTGATGATGGGATTCCAGCGAAATTGACGCAACCCTGAAAATTAATTATATATTGGCACACACAAAGTTTTTCATTATGTACTTTCTAAAGCAATTCAGATATTTGTGCCTGGTAATCATTATCTCATGTTGCTGAGCTGATAATGGAAGGTATAAGTCGGGATCTGATGCTGATCTTCGGAGATCTACAGTGGAACTCTTCAATAAATAGACGGCAAATCTGTCGTGATTTCTGCAATCGCTTGGATGTTATTGTTTACACAATATCATAATATAACAGAACGCTTTTATGCTCTGAGGGGGTATGCAGATGTGTACAGTACACCCAGATTTCGACAGTTAGGAATGTTAAGTTACATTTTACTGGGGATAAGCTTATTATCATGAAATGTATTGTTATAGTACATTACGATATTAGTGCGTTAAGATGGTTATAACCTGCGAGGTGGAATTTCAGCCCGAGCCGAAGGCGAGGGCGTAATTGAGCCGAGCATGTTATAACCAATACGCACGTATATCGTACGACGTTTTTTAACACATTTGCGAGGAAACAGAAAAAAAAAACATTCACAATACAAGTACAAAGAAAAGAAAATTTGAGAAAAATGGCGCGAGGATTATTTTCTGCCGTGGCTGCGTGAAAATGTTGGCAAAGACGCTAGAGCATGCAGCCAAGTTATTAAATTACCGAATAAACTGTTTTATTTTTATTTTAAATAAACTCAATCTGTGAATGCACACTGTTGCTTTCCCGTCATTTTAACAGCGCGCTAGCGCTGCCTACTGACTGGCGCCGCACGGCGATTAGTTCGAAATTTGAATAGCAACAGCGCGCTGCTCACTAGCTGGAGTTGTGCGGCGGCGATCAGTTCCATATTTGAAATGCCAAATAATACTGTTATGGAATTTGTATGGACTATAACTTAACTATTTGCTTTGGTAACACACGCGTTTTTTATGACCCGCTTTACATGTTTAAAACCGGTGGAATTACATCAGCTTTACGAGCAAGGGTGTTAAAAAGAATGTAAATAAATGCATAGCAAATATTTGTATAGGATATTACAACTAAAAATGGAAAAATAAAAAACTTTTTTGCAAAAAATAAAACCGACTTCAAAAACATGGAAAAATAACTTTCGAAGAAGTCGGTGGCAAAAACTCAAACAAACTAACAAAAGTCGCCGAGTTCTGAAGCTAAAGTTATTTTTCTATGTTTTTGAAGTCGGTTTTTATTTATTTATTTATTTATTATTTATTTATTTATTTATTTATGTACACACAGATACTTAACAGGACAAATTATATACTCTATAAATGTAATAAAAAATATACAGAAAAGTAAATGCACTTAAAATACTAGAAAAGAGAAGCCACAGCCCAGGTTGGACCAACGCGCACACCTGTAATTTGCGATAGACATGTCCAAACCCCAAATGTGCACTAGCCTTATTTTATCGCAGGTCGTAGATAGGGCAGAGCAAGGACATGTTGGCTTGTGGGTGAAATGGAACCTATGCCGCCATCATGTTTTGCAATACATTTCACGAAACAATTTCACAAACAATATTTGCCAAAGAGTAAGTACCACTGAACCTACATTTGACCTACACACAATAGATAAACAAATGTCAAGTAAGTAAAAGTAGGTGTTGTACACTTTTTCTATTTACAACATTATGGATGATACACTCAAATGAACTCACAAGCTTGGCTCGTAGGATACTATTTTAACAAAATACGAGTAATTTCAAGCAATTTTATTCCTGGGAATGAACATGAGTGGTAGTCCAGCTTTTATGGCCTGTACCACGCTAGATAGAGGGTCGACAATGGGATGCCTGACTGTTTCTGGCGCGGGCTTCACTGTGAAACTGGACAGGACAGCCGCCAGCCCAGCCAGTGACTGCATAATGCCGAGACGTTCACCTGGAAAAAGTAACGGATATATTTAATGTAGGTATATAGTACACAGACTAAAAATATGTGTTTTTGTTATAGTCATGTGTGTCAGTATGGCATATATTTTCAAATACATTCATTAAAAACCTGTAATTTGGATATTACAAACAGATACTTCAATTATTTGTATAGATGTATAGATTTGAATGGTACTATGTTTTATGTTAATATTAATACTTGCTGAATGTTGGTCCATTTGCCTATTTGTTGTTAAAATTCAGGTTCAGTATTTAATTTAGTGTTTCGGGGAAGCTATACATGTTAGAAAAGAGCTTAACACTACGACCTCTTGATGGATGTACTCATGTTAATGTCAAAAAGACTCTTAAAAATATCTCACCTATACATGCTCTAGGTCCTGCACCGAACGGCAAATAGAAATATTTGTTGCTGTTGTCATATGCTTCGGGATCGAACCTCTCCGGCTGGAACTTCTCGGGGTTCGGGAAATACTTCGGATCATTGTGCAGCGACTGCAGCGGAATCATCACACGTATGTTCTCATCTATCGTGACATTCAACTCCGGGAAGGTAAACGGACGAGTACATTGCCTCAACAAGAAGCCTAGGGAAGGAAACATCCGTAAACCTTCTTTGAACACCATCTCCAGGTAAGTCATCTCTCTGATCGAGTCATACGATAGCTTTCCGTCGTGTTTGGCTAAAACACGGTCGACTTCCTCCTGCGCCTTCTTCTGTACGTCCTGGTTGTATGCTAACTGGTGGAGAGTATAGCTAGTGGCTGATGATGACGTCTCGAAGCCGGCTGCAAAGAAGACAAACACTTGGGCAGCTATCAGACCATCGTTGAACTCCAATGTTACAGTCTCAGGCGTACCATCAGGATTCTTCTTTTGAATCGACTCGCCTACAATAACACCCTTCTCTTTGCATTCCAACATCAAATCTATGAAATCTCCTCTCCCGCTAGGTTTGTAGTTCCTCTTTTTGAGAATTTCTCCCACCAGCTCATTGATTTCTTTCTCCACACGAGTCCAAATCTTTAAGTTTTGAAACATTTCTGGGAACAATTCTTTTGCAATGCCTATAAAAATTTCTCGGGGTCGTATTTTGAAAATATTGATACCGAGTTGTCTAAACGCTGAGTTTTCGTCATTTAGTGTATTTGTATCTAGACCGAAACCGCAGGCTCCGATGAAGTCGGTAGTATACCTCGCCATCAGCTCGCGAGCATCTATAGACTTGCCCTCAGCAGCTTCTGTCAGTGCACGAGTCTTCATCCTCTCTGCTCTTTCAACTATCAAAGGAAACATAGCCTTCAGCTTTCCAGTAGTAAAAGCAGGGGTCATTCTCTGTCTCAGTAGCTTCCAAAGGTCACCTTCGGCGAAAAACAGATTCTGCATTAGAGGTTCGAACACAGTTTTATGGGGTGTGAAACCTCGTTCAAAGAAATGTGCAAAATCTGTGGTCAAAATCCGCTTAACAATTTCAGGATCTCGTATCAGCAATTCTGGACGCGAAGATCGGAAGAATCCAACCACTTGTTCATTGGGATACCTCCAGTATAACTCGTCTCCAAGTTGTGTCATACTGGATTTGAACATAAATCCTTTTAGATTGTTTCCAAAGAGTGGGAGTGGCTTATCACATTTTATCCCTCTTACCTCCCAGTACTTGAAATTTTTGGTACCATAAAGGTACAGGGAGATCAAAAGAATTACTACTACAGCCAGGGTAATCATATTGCTAGGTCAAGGATAATACTTGGCGCTTAAATAGTTCTTCATTAACATCGGGATGTAGATCATAGCAATCTGTAAGATAAGAATAAGTAATGATAAGGTATCTAGGTAGAGGTGTCTGATGAGAGGACGAGTTACAGAGAAGTATGGAAGAAGAAGACATGCTGCGCCGAGCGCAAATGAATTGGGACAAGGGCAAGAGAATGATGATGAAGGTATCGAGGTAGATATTACATTACAAAGTGTGATACTTTTACAAATAAACTGAGTGATTATTTTTATCGCTTTATTTAAGTAACAAAGCGTTGTAGATAATGTTATCAGTTGATGCAAAAGTAAATTAAAGACATGTAGGTACTTCCTACTAATATTATAAATGCGAAAGTTTGTGAGGAAGGATGTTTGTTACTCTTTCACGCAAAAACAAGTGACCGGATTTGGATGAAATTTGGCACACATATACATAGTTTCTAACAGGTACTTTTTACCCGGTATTACGATCCCGTGGGACATTACCGAACTCCACGCTGGCGAAGCCGCGGGCATAAGCTAGTATTTCAGAATTCAAGGAAAGCAGCCTTTGTAATTTGCATAATCTAAAAATAAGATGAATTAAATAATGACTGCGAAGCGTCACTAAAATTATGTTGTAGGTGTAATGGAATGAGCAAGTACAGTCCTTTCACAGTCTTTCGGCTGGACTATAGCTACACCGTTTTCTTTTGAATCATTCAAAAGTGCCTGTAACCGGTCTATTTGAAATAAATGCTTTGAGTTAGAGGTCAGTACTTTACACTCCAGATATTTTAGGCAAGCATATTACTTAAAAAAATACTCTGAAAGTAACAGGTCCATAACTGCCTGTGATTGAAGGTCATTACATCACTTTTAATACTTAGCGGTAGTGTTTTGGACATGTTGTTTCTCGGCACTTCCAAACAAGTTGATGACAACTGATTATTCCACATTGATACTTTAGTCGACTAGGTTCAAGGTCCGTTTATAATTGTAATAAACCAGTAAACCAGACGACTAGTCAACCAACATACGGGCACTTATAGGTAATTATGTTTGTTTAGAAAAGACCCAATAATATTGGTTTTTAACCTGTTTTAATCAAAATATCTTGTAACTTTTAAAATAATTATGGAAGTATACTATATAAAAGAAATGTGAAGGTGAAGTAATTTCTTATTTCGAATAAAATAGTAATCTCTGTTACCATTTATCCGCTAGTCGAAACAATGCCTAATTAAGCATACAAAAAGACATACATACACAAAATATATTCAAATACCAACCTATGTACTACAACTCACCGACAAAAGTCATTCAGTTTTAACAAAATACCACATTAAAACACGACACACAACCGTTCACAACGCGCGTTTTGTACAAACTAACAAACACAGGCTGTACTGTATGTAACAAAAACGACGCTCGGATATAAATAGCAGCAGCGAAACAAGATATAAGTAGTTATGCAAGTCACGTTAGATATTGGATATCTGCCTGATATCCGGGTTTTATCAGTCATCAATGAATGTCATGATCGTCAGGTGTCGGTGAAGTGTATAAAGCGCAGGCCACACCGACCGCACCGCTAGCGAGCGAGCCGGGGAGGTAATTGTTTTAATACTTTCATTCGGCACTTTCCGTTGCTCGCGGTGTGAAGTAGTACCCGTATATTATAGAAGTATAAAGAAATGAAACGATGCTCGCTCTCGCTCGCTAGCAGGCGGATAAACGGCGGTGTGGCCTGCGCTTTATAGTTATAACTAGCTGTGCCCGCGACTTCGTTCGCGTGGATGTCGGAACTTAACAATGTATTTTTTAGTGCGAAGCGCTGTTGGGGGATACCGATACAATTTTTTTTTTTTAATATAAACAACATTAGCTGTGAAACCATCTGGAGCGTACACAAAAATATTATTGGGGTTGTTTACGCGTGAAAGAGCTACGTATAGTTGACCATGGGAAAAGCATCCAATACTTAGGTCCACCCCCGCAACGGATAATGTCTGGCCCTGAGCTTTATTAATCGTCATGGCATAACAGAGACTGACTGGGAATTTCACTCGTTTGAAAGAGAAAGAAAAGTTGTTAGGAATTATAGGTATTCTTGGAATAAAAACAATATCACCGGCGCCGCAACTGGTTAATATTTCAGCTTCGATTATGTTTTGCTACAGATTTGTGACTTTGAGCCGAGTGCCGTTACAAAGTTTGGGAGGACATACATTTCTGAGGAGAATTATTGGTATACCCGATTTTTAAAACTATTTTGTGGGCTGGAAGTCCGGGTGTGTTGAGGGAATCCAAAAATTCTACCGGATAGTGCGTGGCGTCATCTTCTTCCATAACTGTATTTGTAGAGATGTATTCTCTACTATTCCCGGATACATGAATCAATATTTTTAAGTTAATTGCCGCAGCTTGGTCACTGCGGGTAGTCAAAATAGCTCGCTGACATAGCCAAGAACCGGCTTGATTTCCCATGTCTGAGGAATCACCGTACACAGAAGAAATTAGCTCCTGTTGAGATGTAACGCAAGAACGGAGATTATCAACCAAAATAACTTTTCCATTTTCTTGTACGGGGTATGTGCCATCGCCTATTTGTAACAATAAATTGGAAAATGCACGAATATTTACACTCAGGTGTAGATATTATATTGCACCATAAAACAGAACTCTTCAGCCTGGCAGCAATTTCATCAGCTCTCGTTCCTCGGGGTACTATCGGGAGTGCCTGCTGAAAATCATCGCAGAACAGCACCGTAATGCCTCCCATCGGCCGGTCATTTTGCCTTATGTCCTGTAAAGTGCTATTCACTGCTTCTACAGCTTTGTGCTTTGCCATTGTGCACTCGTCCCAAATAGTTAAAACACAATCGCGTAAAACCCTTGCTTTATCGCTATTTCGCGATATGTTGCAAACCAGGCTTTCCGTACGGTCTAAGTCGATAGGAATTTTAAATGTTGTGTGTGCCGTTTTTCCTCCAGGCAATAATGTGGTTGCTATCCCTGAAGAGGCGACAGCAAGGGCAATTTTATTTTGGTTCCTTATTCGAGCCAAAATAACTTTGGTTAGGAAAGTTTTATCTGTTCCGCCCGGTGCGTCTAAAAACAGGATTTCACCCGAGGCGTTATCTACACTGCAGCATACCTTATCAAACGTCTGGCGCTGTTCCTCTGTCAAATTTTCGCAGCCATTTTGTAAAATTTCTGCGAGTTCCACGGGATTATAACTAATTTCTGATGTACTCTTTGTTTATACGTCCCCCATCGACTGTCGGTGTGGACAAACCGTATTGACTGATCTGAGCCAATAAGGACCTGTTGTGACAAATTACACGACCCTATCAGGAATTTCTCCATCAGTATTTAGTTGAACATGTCTCAAAAAATCTTCAGCAAACTTGTCATTGTACTTTTACCATAACTGTTTAGCATCCGGTAAAAAAGGTCAATAAGATGGCAAATAAATGTCGCAAGCGATGTGGACAATCACTGACGCATGCTGAAGCGGCTAGAGCGTCATCCCAATGCTGATCTCCATCTAATAAATGTCTGTTTCGCAAAGGCCTTTCTGTTATATTTTCAGACTGAAATTATACTCGTTGCCCGCCTTCAAGGTGTACATCAAGATGGATTACTGGTGGATGTCGTTCATGTATTGGGATACTTAAAATACGCCAAACTGCTTCCGAAGAACTAAATGGAGAGATGGAGAACGAGATGGAGGTGTAAAATGTGCATTAAAAATAAAAAAGTTGTAAGTAACGAAACATCTCACATCACGATGAGGAAAAAGCAGAACATCGCTTCACGTATTACAAAGATTAATGTTGAAGATATACAGCTCACTCCACAACGCACATCTCCGACTCTGGATTCCCATATACTCACAAATTTTGATACGTCAGAGGAGTCGTGCGTAACACCAAAACTGTCAAAGAGTGTAGACGGTACAATTATATTTGACCTAATATCGATGTCCGAAATGAAAGAGACGATTTCCCAGCTAACAGATGAACTTAATAGTACGCAGAAGGAACTAGAAAATACAATATTGGAAAACAACGAACTTCACAAACAAATCAATAAGTTTACAGCTGTAATAAAATTATTAAAGTCTCTATGCTATGCATCACCATTGCAGAATAGTAATAACAGTAGTGTGCAAAAGAAGAGACATTCTCTATTACCGCACAGCTTGGCCAGTACACCTTCGGCTGCTACGTTACGTTCCTCGTTAAAAACTGATTATAATAACGACATTCAAATATTAGTCTTGCAACAAGAAATTAAAATCCTGCAACAAAAATTAAAAGATGCAAATCAAGAAATTGCAGGTCTTATGAAACAAATAGAGAGTCTTACACAGCGATACTATAACAATACAGCATCAGAAATACCGGCGGCACACACACATACAGCCTCAGTACAACAAAAACGCCAACCTGAAAAGAAAAGAATACAAATTTTCGGCGCTCAGCAATGTGTTGGACTGGCCTCAGCTATTTTGCGCTCAAGAGTGGAAACCAAATACGAAAAATATGAAGTAGTTGCGGAAACGAAGCCAAACGCACTAAGTAACGAAATGATAAAGACTTGTAGAGACGCGAAGCTAAAGAGAGACGATAAAATCGTAATCTGCGTGGGTGAGAACGATTACAACATTGAACTAATTCTGTCACAACTTAAAACGATATTAGTCAAGTTTAAAAACAACATGATTTTAGTATTAAATGTTCTTAAAAATGATTATTTTCAGGTCAATAAGTTAAATTACAATATTAAAAACTTATGTAAAAAGTATAAAACGTGTCGTTTTGTGAATACTACAGATAAACTATCTGATATTTGTACATAATTACCTTATAGACTGTAACGATTATGATAAGAATTATTTAGACCTAAGCGTACTTAAAAAACGAATAGCATGTAATAAACCAAGTCATAACTTACTTACGAACGTTATCATAAACCAACCAAGTAAAGGCACAATCCCTTACTATTTTAGTCGCAAAAGCAGTGTTGAAACTCACCCAACAGAAAACCCTATAAAAGCCGCGGGGACAATAAAGAAAGGCACTATAATTTTTCTACTATAAATAAGAATGATACTTTATTTCGAGCATAATCTAACTACTTCCAGGCCACAACAATTTAGAATTCTTTTTTTATCATATCGGTGAACTTTTTCATTTCTTTTTTTTTTGTATATTTTTCAGGTTTTATGTAATCTTTAGGATATCAAATATCCCCAAATTAAATATCATCAACGTATCATTTAAGACTAAGGAGAAAATTCAGTTTGAATTCTGGTTTCCACCGTTATGACAAACCGGCACCGATTATTTTTTCTGTACACCGATATGATAAGTTTATCCACCGATAAGATAAGTTTATCCACCGAAATGATATACATATCCAGCGAAATGAAAATCTATCCACCTTTGAACATCAAAAAGGAAATAGTTAGTAGGTACCTACCTATATATTTTTACAAGGGTGACTTAGAACTGAAGACCTGAACTGAGGGTCTTATGTAAGTATATCAGATCCAAAGAGAACTGAGTTCTTAGAAATCCAATTAAAATATTTTTTTTTAAATTATGTACCTATTTTATTATATTTACTTTCTTTTTTATTATATTTACTATAGGTATGTACTTAGAATTTAAAAAAAAGAATGTATATTTTAATATCATTGTCTTTATTAATGCGTTCAATTGCTCCACCTCACCATCATCATCTCAGCCTATAGACGTACATTACCGAATATAGACCTTTTTTTTTTTTTTTTTTGTTCCCGGGATGGAAAATCCACACGGATGTCCTCCGCCTTGGGGCGGGCGGAGGGGTCTGTTGGACTCTAACCGACTAAAAACCACCCCGGTGTTCCCTTCCCACACTTGCACCGGGGATCATGGGAACTAGTGCGCCTTCCACGATCCCCGGCTACTGCCCGGCCCGCTTCCGCGGGCCTCCTCAAGTCTGCGGGGGGAGTGAGGTGTCCTCCCCCCGGTACGCCATTAGGGGGGCGCGCGGAACACTACGCGCCCCCACCTCGGGTCCAGTTATACGGGGGGGCAGCGGACGTCCCCAAGTCCGCCGTCCCTCTGGACCCGTTTAGGGGGGCCGGAAGAGGGCGTTATCCACCCTCCGCCGACGCCCGGTACGTCTGCTGCGGATCGGGAGAGTGGTCTCGACCTCCCTCAACCTCTCCGCAGCCTCCTTCTGTGAGATGACCGTTTCACAGAAGGAGATCACCGCATCCCACGACTCTGTGCTCCCGACCATCGCGCGAGCGACGGCCGGCAGCGACAGGTCGGTTCCCACTACTGTCACGAGGGCACGGCGCGGCTCCTCCCATGCGGCACACTCTGCCAGCGTATGTCGCGCCGTGTCCTCCAGACAATGGACGCAGTGATGACACCGAGCGTCCGGCACCGAATACAGACCTCCCCTAATTTTACATTCATACATCTTCTACTACCCACTGGTGTCGTGGTAATAATTTTGGCAGTCTATGTAGGTAAGTATGTACGTATGAATGTTTTTATGCATGTATATAATGTATGTGTTGTATGTATGTTCCATTGCTTCTTTGTATACTTAACGAAATTACACGGGATCTACCGATATGATAAAACGACTCACCGAGATGATAAAATGATCTACCGATGTGATAAAGCAATCCACCGATGTGACAGAACTGTGCGTTGATCATGAATCAAAACACCGACATTAGAAATATAAGACACCGATTGATTTTTTCTTATCATTTCGGTGTAAATTATCACATCCGTGGTAATAAAGACCACCGATTACAGCGATATGAGAACAGCGACGTGAGAAATAACACACTTTTTAGAAAATTAGAAAAAATGCATAATATCTAGGATAAATTCAATAACAGTCAATGAAGCTAATTCACTTACTACCTCTGTTAGAACCAAACAACAATAATAAAACTACTCATTACTCTAGAAAAATGCAACACCGATAGTATAAAATAATTGTCCGGGAGCAACTGGCATGGCGTATTTACGTTATTGGCGGGAATATGCAGCGATTTGACACATGCCCGTCCTAACTGCGCACTAGCACACACTAACGAGGGAAATAAAATTGGGGTGGGGACGCTGTCGGACTCGTCTATGTAAAGTTAGGTTTAAATTACTTTTGTCCAGCGATATGAGAACATTTTGCAGGACAAGTACGTTTGTGCCTCTCAGTAATAATAATCGTTAAATATGTAATAAAATATGCTATATAATAATAACAAAACTAATATTCTATTTAATAGAATAAGTTATATACTTAACTTACTTATTTTTATTAGTGTATGAGCATTTTTGTTTGTAAAAAAAGTAGAGGGACAGCACCGATTTGAAAAAAATAGAGGTTTATGTATTTATTTCTTACCTTTGTAATAGTCCTAGGCAAATTATATTTTTGCCACAACCCAATAACTACCTATTGAATACTAAAAAAAAAAATTCTGAACAATATTCCTTTTTTCAAATACTAATTTCAGCGAAGACAAAAAAATAAGTCATTTGGGAAATAATTCACCCATAGAATAGATAAATAATTATTAATAATAACATTCTTTATTTCAATACAGTGACAACATTGTTCCAGACATCTTAAGATGTAATGATATAACGTCCCCTGGCTCCGTGTGGCATAGATCTTTCGATCGGTCCACCGCCACCTCGAGACCGAGAAGCCGCAACTATTATTTTTAACGGAGACGTAGATTGCGACTCCGTCAGACGTGGCGAACCTCAACTACCCAGGTCACTCGCTTGAACATAAGTTCGTAAAACTAGCTGGGGTCTGTGAGTACGTTCGCGATGACATAAAATATGCTTTCGGCGTCTCCGTTGCTTTGAGGATTCCGGGTAATCTACCATCTGGATACTGGTGGATACCGGTGTCGAGAAATCACTCTACGTCGGTGTCTACCGGTCGCTTAGCGGTGACCAGAAGACGACCAGGCTCTTTGAGCACCTGATGGAGAAGGCGGATTGTGCCCAGCAACGCACAACCGCAGAGCTTCTTTTTCTGGGGGACTTTAATGCCCACCACGATGAGTGGTTGTTCCCGTTCCAGAAAACTGACCATGCTGGGAGGGAGGCGCGCAGATTTGCATTGTCACTAGATCTTACCCAGCTGGTGAGAGAAGCTACGCGGGTGCCAGACGTTGACGGACACACACCCAACTGCTTGGACCTGCTGCTGACCACTGACCCAGACAGGCACTCAGTATCGGTATCAGCCCCACTGGGAACATCTGACCACTGTCTGGTAAAGTCCGTATCTATTAGCTCTCCTCCGGATGATAGCTCTAGGGGCAAGATGCGAGTTTGGTGATACGAGTCAGCGGACTGGGATGAGATGCGGCACTTTTTGCGTCCTTCTCTTGGCATCCAGTGTGCTTTTCTTCGGGCGACCCCACTTGTTCAGCTGAAGCGGTTGCGGACGTGATACGGCAGGGAATGGAATACTTTATTTCATTCTCCGATATACCATCCGGTCAAAAAGTCCGTCCTTGGTTCATTGTGGACTGCGCTCGTGCTGAAGCTCGAATGCAGTCTGCATACCAAGCCTGAGTGCAAGCTCGTGACCGCAAAATCCGAGCTCGACGGGTTCGCGCGAAAAAAAGAGCTTTTAATTCTGCCGCAAAGTCCTGTAAGCGGGTAATCCGAAAGGCGCGTTTCGACCACGTCCGCCGCATAGGGGCTTGCGTCCTACCCCTCTGGTAGTAAACAGTTTTGGTCCCTATCCAAATCAGTCGAAACCAACTTCTGCCGGCCCACATTACCCCCCCCTGCAAAAACCGGATGGGTCGCTAGCTCACTCCGCTACCGAGAAGGCAAACCTGTTTGCATCTCTATTTGCGAGCAATTCACGTCTAGATACTGGCTCAAAACAGCCACCAACGATTCCTCACAGTGATTCTTCGATGCCGGAGATCACAATACACATGAAAGAGGTTCGTTAAGTACTCCATAGCATAGACGTGAATAAGGCTAGCGGTCCTGATGGTATACCAGCAAGAGTCTTGACGAACTGTGCGCCTGAGTTGTCTTGTGTGTTGACACGCTTGTACCGCCTCTCTCTTAAAACCAGAACGGTACCGAAGCCATGGAAGGTTGCTAATGTAAAACCAGTACCCAAGAAGGGTAGTCGTGCCGACCCCAGTAACTATCGACCAATCGCCATCACCTCCATACTTTGTAAAGTTATGTTAAGGGTTCTTAATGGGAAGCTGCTGGCGTACCTAGAAGCAAACGACCTACTCAGTGACCGTCACTATGGCTTTCGCCGGGGACGATCAACTGTGGATCTTCTGGTGTATGCTGCGCACTGCTGGGGCGAGGCCATCGAGAAACACGGTGAAGCCCTTGCCATGTCGCTCGACATCTCGAAGACTTTCGACAGGGTATGGCACGCAAGTCTGCTGAGCAAATTTCATGCATTCGGCATTCCCGTTGACTTTTGCTGCTGGATATCTGACTTCTTGAGTGAACGGTCGATCCGAGTGGTCATTGATGGCTGTTCCTCTGACCTTATTGCTGTTGATGCCGGAGTTCCTCAGGGTCTGTTCTCTCCGCGACAGTTTTCCTGCTGCACATCAATGACCTTCTGGCTCCGGGTATTGTTGGGTATGCAGACGACAGCACTGTCATGGAGAGTTATGCATCCAGCGCAAAAGCCAGCGGCGAAGAAGTACGTTCATTGAGAGAGGCCATGGTAGAGCGAACAAATTCAGCCTTAAGTCTTGTCTCCAAGTGGGGTGATGAAAGTCAAATCAAAATTAAACAAAATCTTAATTAAATAAAAAAAAAAAAAAAAAAAATCAAAATCAAATAAAATCATGGGGAATTGGAAGGTCAATAATTAAACCAAATGACACCTTAAATACCATTACAATAATAGGACGTCAAAAATTAAATTAATTACATTTATCATTCATGTCAGGAATACAGAGATGTCACATTATCAAATTCGTATCACTCAAAAATTCGTTAATTGAATAGTAACATTTATTAATTAATAGATCTGTCAATTTCTTTTTGAATACCTAGTGGAATTTTCTAATTTTTTATTACATCGGGTATTTTGTTCAAAAATTTCCGACCCATACTTAAAATACTTTTCTCTAATAGCCTAGGTTTCAGAGCCACTAACAATTAACAAATTCTTATACTGTCTTCTGATTGGCCGGTTTCTATTTTCGGCCACTTTATTAAAAAGATGCATATTTGATTTCACGAAAACAGCCACCTCGAAAATATAAAGTGATGGGAATGTAAGCAATTTTAGGGACTTAAATACAGGTACGCAGCTATCTGTTACTAATAAATTGTACATGGCCCTTATACAGCGTTTATGAGCTTTGAACACCTTTTCTCTCAGACTACAATTTCCCCAAAATATTATGCCGAATCTCAAAATTGACGCGACTAACCCATGGTATGCAATTAACCTTGTGGCCATATTTACTTTCTTACATAAGTTAAAGAGTACATATGCAGCTACACTAAGTTTTTTGCATACTTCTTCAGCTTGTGGCTTCCAAGTCAATTGGCTATCTATCATAATAGCAAGGAATTTTGCAATTAGTACTTGATCAACTTTTTGTCCATTATAGTGTAGAGACTTCTGGTGGAATCCGTTGATAAAAATGCATTACATTAGTCTTTAGTATATTAATATTAATCATTAAATTATTATGGTCAAGCCAGCTTATAATGTTTATTATTTATGTCATGTTCATATGTTTTTTCGTCAATACATTTAATCAAGGCAGTACTATCGTCAGCGAATAAGACCATAGCGATGGCCCCACCGAATAAACGTGCAAGAGCTCTTACACGATTTTTTTTTTTTTCATTTTTCGTTTCTTTTGCCTATCCTGCACCTACTTCATTTTTTTTATGAATTTTAGACTCAAAACACGCCTATTATAGTAGTGAATATCTTTATTCTAGGGAAATAAGTATTTAAAAAAATACAGGAATAATAGTTTATGGTCTGATTACATGCTTTTTGAGTCGCCAAGTACACAAGAATAAACATGTTAAAACCTACAGACGTTTGAGAAGATTTGTGATTGTTTTCGAATTTGGGTAATGTCTTCTTACACGTTTATTCGTGTAGAAATTTATGCAAATTTTATTAGTAATGTTTTATCGCACAACATGGAAGTTTGAATATAAATAGGGTATTAAAATTAAAGTATTGCGTTGTCTCTTACTATAATTATTTTTTTCTAACATTTGTGCTATAGATTCAAACATTAAAATTCCCTGCATATTAGTTTAAGTTTATAGCTAGTAACGGTGAATAAAGAAATGTTTACGCGATAAATTCTATTGCAATCGTACTATTATACGAGAGTTCGGATTCTTGTTTTTAAAAAAAACTATTTAATTAAACTGGAAATAGAATTTATTACTTTAAAGAACTTGAACTTAGAATTAGTAAAATAATAGGAAATAGAATGATGTAGGACTTCCGACCCGTACCGAGATTCAGACCGAACTGACTTGCAAGCCCATGAATATGGCGTCTAAGTTATTAAATGCTGACCAGGCAAGTCTGGAGAGCGGTCAGCCATTCTACTGTCATTGACAAGGTATAACAGCCCCCCCCAAAAGACTGAAATTCGGGGATAAGCCGAAATTCAGGAAGTTATACAATTTCTCGTAATCTAGGTAATGGAATTGAAGAGTTTTCAGGTTCATTATTTATATTATGGTTATTGACATCGTTATCGGTATGGGTCGTCGGTTTGATACAAGAGATATAGAACTTAGATCTATGCTTAGAAATAATCTTATATAACTTAAATGCTATAAAACACAATACAATTATTAAAATACACACAGTTAATATAGAATAATGTATCCCATATTTTATTAAAATAGGTTCTTCATTTATAATTTTGTTTAAATCTGAAAATAACTTATCATTTTGTTTATTTGTAGTTAGATCATCCAGATTGATGTTTTGTAGTAAAATAGGGGATATGTTGTTATTTAAACTAGTAGTCTTATTATCTAGTTTACAACAAGAATCATTTATAATGTTAAAGTCTAATCTAGGAATCGGAATGTCTATATTGATTTCGTCCTTAGATGATATAAGTCTCGCACTTTTGGTGTAAACAGTACACTGATTTGGGACTTGTAATATACCGGTACCGGACACTATGATTTCGCGTAATTCAGAGTTATCACAGTCCATTGACACTTTACTTGAACGAGATTGCACGAAAATCCACTGATTGTTCGTAAGTGATTTCCAAATGTCCAATTCACCGACAATTGTTTTGGTTTCACATCGCGTAGGGATAGCACTAATCGTTGTTGTTAATAATTCGCTTTCACACGTAGGGTTGCTGCTTGTCAACAGTATCGTAGGTATTTCACACAGAAAGAACTCAGAGTTTATTTTCTTACATTTATCTAGGTTATCTAGATTACAGAAGTTTAACTTATCCTTAGAAATAGCAATATACGAACTAGAAGGTAATATTAAACTAAAAGTATTTGGATTATCTGACCCGTGAGGGGTCGGTAATGCTAAATTACGATACAAGTTAAATTCGTCATTAGTAACTAAAGGAATTTGTAAAACGAATACAAGTTTGTTTTTATAATAGTAACATGCAACATCAGATATGCTTAATATTAAATGGATATTGTCTAGACTTAGCGCTACAGGAATTCCAGTATCTCTAGGTAGGTACCGGTCGTTATCAACGAGTTCGTTGTAAAGTTGCGCCGGACTTATTATGTTGGGATGCAGGATGTTTAGACTGCTCAACATAATCGCATTTGTTATGTCTTCAAGCTGAAACGACAATGCTAGCAGAGAGCTTTCAAGGCTAGCAAGTAAAGATTGGACTTTTGTTTCGGATATTAGAATTTTAGAAGTTTCCGTGATATTACTTATTTGTAATATGAGTTGACTTAAAGTATTTTTAAGTGAATCTTCATTATCTTTTAATTTATTAATGTTTTGTTTGTAAGATTCCAGAGTAGAAGTAGTAATTAAAATGTTTTCTTTCATTAGTTCCGCGAGCTTTTTCTCATGGTTTTGAATGGATTCAATTGCGGAATCGTACTTTAATGCGTCATCTTCATCTAGAGTGCCGAAAACGTGTTTAAAAAACGGTGCCTATTCCGCCGAACCATGCTGAACGTTTATTACGTTTTGACAATAAATGTGAGATAGAATCGAACTCGCGTTTAATATCGTTGTATCGAACTGTGAGTGGGGATAGTATGTTTTCACATTGAAGGTTGCTATATTTTTGACATGTTTTCCTAACTATGCCTAAGATATCATTGAGGTTAGTAAGATGAGGATTGATAAGGGAAATGTTTACATGACTGATAATATTTAATTTTCCTTTGATGACCTTAAGTTTTCCTAGGCTATCGAAGTATATGCCGGAACTAGAAGGAAATGGCTTGATAAAGTCTTGATGCGCATTGACCGAGGCGCTGAAATAGAATGAATAGGGTCAGTAAGGCTACGTTAATGAATTATTATAATTACTAGCTAATACCTACATACTAATAATTTATTTATCTCTAATCTTAATAATTAATTAATCGATTTCTAACAGTAATGCAGTGTCTGCAGTTACCGCGGGTTTCATTTGATCGAAATGGTGAGCCACATGACGCCTATTGATAAGAAGCGTAGCTGTGTTATTATCATGAACTTTGATGATTCTGTATGGTCCTTTCCAAATAGGCGATAACGCTTTTTTGAGCCTCAGGTGGGCTTTTAGATAGACGTAGTCACCGACCTTGTACTGTGGTGGTGATTTAGTGTGGGAATCGTAATAGGATTTAGAAGATTCCTTTGATTTTAGTATATTTCCAAGAGCTTTTTCTCTGGTATGTTTAAATTTATGTTGTAACATTTTAATATAATCTGAATATGTTGTACTAGGTTCATGTTCATAAATAGAATTAGGAATAAAGGGTTTGTGACCGAATATTAACTCGTAAGGAGTAAACTTTGTAGTTGAATGTTCTGTTGTGTTATAAGTTAACATAGCGGTATATACATAAGTAGGCCAATTATCTTGATTTTCATTTACGAAGGATTTTAAGTATTCCTTGAGCGTTGAATGACTGCGTTCTAAAGCTCCTTGTGTTTGAGGATGATAGGGTGATGACCATAATTGTTTGATTTTAAGGAATTGGCAAGTAGTTTTAAATAAGTCGGACGTGAAGTTAGTACCTTGATCAGTCAAAATAGATTTAGGAATTCCAAATAGGGATATAAAGTGGATAAGACAATCGCTAGATTCTTCAGCGGTTGTACTACGTATAGGATAAGCGATAGAATATTTAGTTAGGTCATCTTGTAAGGTGAGAATATACTTTAGTTTTGCGGAGCCAGATTCGGGTAAAGGTCCTACTATGTCTAATGCCACCCTCTGAAACGGAGCTGTGGATGTAGTAGTGATCTCCATTGGAGCTTTATTTAATTTTCTCAGTGCTTTATTTTCCTGACATAATTTACATTTCTTGACATAGTCTTCTATATCACTTCGCATGCCCTTCCAATAGAATTGTTCCCGGATTCTGTTGTACATTCGTGTCGACCCCAAGTGCCCAGCTGTAGGAATGTCATGGTTTTCACGCATGATTTTGGGTCTCTCGCTTAGAGTAGGGTATATTGTTTTATTTAGGTAAAAATGGATTTGGATTTTTGTATTGTTAAAGATGTGAGTTAGGATATTATAAATTTTTGTGTAGGAATGGTGATCAAATGGGCTTTTGAAGTCGGAGATAGCAATATCTGTTGTTTGTTCAGATTTCAGGATTTCGTTTCTTACTTGTTTCAAAGTATCATAGATAGCAGGATAAGATGATTCGTCAAAGTGGTGAACTTTTGTAAAGATGAAGTAAACAGTCTTGTTCTCATATTCAGTTTTTAGGAAATGGTATAATTCTTTTTCAGAATTAAGGATTTCGTCATAGTTGTCGGAATTTAGGAGAATTTCGGAGATGTATGGATTTGACTCGTCTAAATCTATAGACGTAGGAATTAGTATTATTTTGCAGGTTGTCTTTAGGAGATTTTCGTTGTGTTCTTTTAGAATTGTGTTGCAGATATTTTCTTTATTTGGAATTGATTTTAGAAACTGAGAATAACTGTTGTTATTTAAATTTGATTGCTCGTTTGGCGAAGGAATTTGTAATGAGTCAAAGTCGAGGTTGAGGTCAGCACTGTCAGGGCTAAGGTCAAGATAGGGTAAGTTCGGCCCTAGATCTGTGAGTTCTGGAGATAGCGTTGGTTCAACTTGTGGTATTGGATCTTGTAATATGTTAGAGTCGTTGTTTATTTCTTGATTTAGTAGGTCGTTATTCTCGAAGGAGAACGGAATGGGAGATGGTAGGATTATGTGAGGGTCCTCTAGGTCATCGAGGTCATTGAGTTCAGTGTCAACATCTAGTAGTAGAGGGTCAGAGGTTGATGGTGGTTTACCATGAATAGGGTTGACTGGATATCGAGACAATGCGTCAGCGTTGGTATTAATTTTCCCTTTCTTGTAAATAATATTATAATCAAATTCCTCTAATTTGAGTCGCCAGCGTACTAGCCTAGAACCGGGATCCTTACAATTAAAAAGCCATTGCAAGGGTTTGTGATCTGTGACTATGCTGAATCGATTTCCGTAAAGATAGGGGCGAAAGGCTTTAGTTCCAAAGATAATGGCTAAGCATTCTTTTTCAGTAACGCTATAGTTACATTCGGCTTTATTGAGTGTCCGAGACGCGTAAGAAATTGGGCGGTCCTTACCTATCGGACCTTGCGATAATATAGCAGAAACAGCGAAATTGGAAGCGTCACAGGTAAGAATAAAGGGTTTAGTAAAATCAGGATATGCTAGTACTGGCGACGTCACTAATTTATTTTGTAAATTTTCGAAAGCAAGTTGTTGTTCATTGTTCCAATTGAATGGTGTATCCTTTTTCAATAGGGTTGTTAATGGTTTTGCGAGTTTAGAAAAGTCAGGTATGAAACGTCTGTAGTAAGATACGAGTCCAAGAAAAGATTTCACATCTTTTGGGCATTTTGGTATTGGGAAATCGGTGATACATTTGACTTTCCTAGGATTTGGTTGTACGCCGTCTTTGTTAATTAGGTGACCAAGATAAGCGACTTCTTTACATAGAAACTCGCATTTATCTGGTTGGAGCTTCAGGTTATAGTCCCTGAGCCTGTTGAAAACAGCGGATAGATTTTGGATGTGACTTGGTAAGTCAGGGGAATATACTACAATGTCATCTAAATAAACAAAGCATCGTGATCCTTGAAGTCCACATAAACATGTGTTCATTAGTTTTTGGAAGGTTGAAGGGGCATTTTTTAGCCCAAATGGCATTCTCGTAAATTGAAAATGACCTTGAGGTATGGAAAAGGCAGTTTTAGGAGCATCTTGCTTGGATATTGGAATTTGATGAAACCCTGAAGCCAAATCAAGAGTTGTGAAATATTGGCTTTTCCCTAATTGATCTAGAATTTCTGTTATTTGCGGTATAGGATATGTTTATCCAATAGTAACGTCGTTGAGTTTTCTATAGTCAATAACGACTCTCCATTTTCGTTGTCCCGAAGCGTCCAGCTTTTTGGGCACAACCCAAATGGGTGAGGACCAAGGTGAATTTGAAGGTGTTATTATGTTTTGCTCTAACATTTTATTAATTTGATTTTCGACTTCCTTTTTATGGCATTCAGGAAATCTATAAGATTTCGTTTGGATAGGGATATCTGTATTCGTTCTGATATTATGTTCAGCAATTGTAGTATAAGTCAGCTGATCGTCTGGAAGATGGAAGATATCGGAAAAATCTGTGCAGACTTGTAATAGGACATTAGATTCTTCTTCATTGAGATGAGAAATCCTAAGATGCTTGAGAACTTTGTTAGTTCTGATAGAGGCATTAGTATGAGGCAATGATTCATGACGACTCAAACAAGGTTGAGTGTCTAGAGGTTCTAGTGTTAGATTAAGGTTAGATTGGATCACGACGTTCTCTTCAGAGATGTTGACAACTGTAATGTTAATGCGATTATTTTCTTTCACGTTAACGATGCAATTGGCGACTAATAATGAATCAGAGATGTGTTGGTCTATTATCATACCTTCTCCTATATTTGGATTGCTTACTGTGCATTCAATTACAGTTTCCGTGCGTGGTGGAATGTTATATAAAGGTTCAGCGAATTTTAACTTTACGTAGTCTTCGTCTATCTGTAAAGTTTCCTGACAATAGTCGATTTGACAACCAAGGTTTTTCAAGAGGTCGTTACCTATGATGCCATCGAAACTTAGGCTAATATTTTCGACAACATGAAATTCATGGGCATAAGGTTTGTCGTTTTTTTTGAATATTTGCATTTTGAAGCTGCCTAGAGTTGAAGTTGTTTCATTTCCAGGATCAATTCCTTTGAGGATTATTGTATCATTACTCAACTTTGGGACTTTGGACATAGAATCTAATTTTAGCAGGCTTATGCAGGAACCTGTGTCAATTAGGAAGGATAAGGGCCTATCTGCGACGGAGGTATGGATTAGTACGTGAGGTAAGTATCTTTTTTCAGTATTTTTATTTACTTTATAAATTTTCATATTTGTGTTTTGTTTCAGGTTTGGCGAGTTTTTTGAGGATGAAGTATAAGGTCCTGCAACGAGAATAGAATCGGGTGATTTTGTTTTTGGATTTGATAGTTTACAGGGCTTAGTAAGTGATTTGGCAGAAATAGTGGATTCAGTGGATTCAGTCATTGGTTTCACAGAAGCAGTGGATTTCATGAGTGATTCAGAAGGTTTAGTACGTGATTCAGGGAATTTAAGAGTTGGTTTCATAGAAACAGTGGATTTAGTAAGTGAAACAGAGGATTTTGTATGTGATTCAGAGGATTTTGAATGTGATTCAGTGGATTTAGTAATTTGTTTCGTAGAAACAGTGGATTTAGTACGTGATTCAGGGGATACAGTGAGACTAGAGGCATCGTCTTTGACATAGTAGGACGAATTTCCCGTGCGACACCGGGCGGGAAATTTTACTCGTTTAAATTGGTTTGGTCGAGTTCGTCGGTCCCTTCTTCTTTGTCCTGATTTACGTTAAAAACCTTGCGAGCTGGCTTATAACTTGGAGCATGTGTAGGGTTAGGTTGACGACCATCTGAAGTCGAAGCAGAAGATTGATTCCTACTATTGTTGTATTGTCTTTTGCGACAATTTTCAATAGTGTGACCTATGTTTTTGCAGTAGCGGCATACCATGTCGTTGGTATTTACTACTTTTGATTGATCGGATTGGTGATTTCGCGGAGTTGGAGAACGTGGTGATTGGAAGTCACGACGGGAGTTTGTATGTTTGTATTTATCATTATTAGAGTAAGTATTGGGTGTTGATCTTTTATAGATGCTAGAGATGATTTTTTCTTCTTCGACTGCGAAACTTATAGCCGAATTTAACGAGTCTGGATTGCGACATCTAACGACTTGTGATACCCGTGGCAAGAGACCTATTATAAAAGTGTGAAGTGCAAGATCTTGCATCGCGGCTACTCGTCCTGCTAATTCCATTTTCTTTTTCGTCGGAATGGAAATGTTTATTTCCGTAAGGAGTTTCGCTAAGCATGTCTCAATTTTTAAAGCGAATTGGTTAACTGTTTCAGCAGAGTTCTGCTTACAGTCCTGGAGTTCAGTGAGTAGGTGAGCGTAGTGCTTCCTTTCCCCAAACTGTTGTTTTAAGAACTCGATGAATTGTTCAAAGGATTCGAACTCTTTGACACTGCATGTAGTTTCAGCTTTATCTGTTAACTGACTTAGTATGAATTTGAATAAAATAGGTTTTTGGGTTTTTGTAGCTGTGTTAAAAGCGCTCTGGCAATTAGCGATGAAGGGATTAAGTTTTTCCCTGGAGCCATCAAATGGCTTAATGAATTTAAATAGAATACCGAGTTCTATTTTTTCTTCGAGTTCGGCCTTCGGACTCTTAGAGCCACTGGAACTTTCCTCTTTTGCATCAAGATATTGTTTGGAAGTCATGATTGAAGATTATACAACAAAATAAAATATAAGCTAGTTAATTCTAAGAAATTGTCTGCACCTTATGCTACTTTGTACAAGTGACTCGGTGATAAAGACGCGTAATCGAAACGCGTAGTCTAAACAAATTATAAAGTAGCCGTACAGTAAGGTTTAAAGTTACAATGTATTATGAACAATATACAATACGAATGAGTACATAAACGTGAGATATGTAGATAGAAATAGTGACTCTGAGTTAATTCTGGTATTCGTCCTAGGATATAGCAGTGATTGAAGTAAGTATTTTATAGATCACTCACAAGAACGCCGTCATTATGAGGATATTCAGGATCATCGTGACCGCTTCTCCAGCGGTAACCAGCAGAAGAGCGGAGCAGAGCAGTTGTAGCAGACCTCTGTACCAACAGAGGGTGGAATCCGGTCTCGGTTGCAGGTTGCAACACACAAGACAGGGTGTCGATCAGGCACTTTGCACAGATTGCACTCAAACGACACAAATTTGATTTAGTAAGGCACTTGATTTTCAACGCTTTAATATTATGGTATAGGTTGAACACTTGGTTTCACTGACACTTTCAGGTAAAGTATTTTTCAGAGACGTATTCGGGTAGGGGATTTTCGTATCCCACCGCTGCCACCAAATATTATACGAGAGTTCGGATTCTTGTTTTTAAAAAAAACTATTTAATTAAACTGGAAATAGAATTTATTACTTTAAAGAACTTGAACTTAGAATTAGTAAAATAATAGGAAATAGAATGATGTAGGACTTCCGACCCGTACCGAGATTCAGACCGAACTGACTTGCAAGCCCATGAATATGGCGTCTAAGTTATTAAATGCTGACCAGGCAAGTCTGGAGAGCGGTCAGCCATTCTACTGTCATTGACAAGGTATAACAGTACGTAAGATGCGTGTGAAATTAGGTGATTAGCTCGGAAGGTCAGTCTTGTTGTGATTATATGCGCACTATTACATAATTTCAGGAGTACTGCGCACTGAATCAAGGGCGTGACCCAGCCGCGCAATGAGAGCCTCCGTTTTTTTTTTGGGATGGGCAATCATCAAATGAAGGAGTCATTTGATGATTTCCCATCCCAAAAAAAAATCTATCGCCCAGCAAACCCACCTTTTTTTTGGGATTGGGAAATCATCAAATGACTCCTCCCACTCTGGGCAGAGCGGAAGGGAGTGTCAGACTTTTACTGAATAAAACCTATCCATGTTCCTTCTTTTGCCCTTTGTGTTCCAGGGCCGCGGTATCTCTTTCGAACAGTCCCGCAGCCCTGGCAGGCATCGACCCTTGCGGGCCCCTCTTGTTTGCTGACATTTCTTTGGGGCGCGCGTGGAACACGAACGCGCCGTTGACACAGCCTGTCGTCATAAGACGGTCGGACGGCGAGCTAGCCCATTACTCACCGTCCACCCCGCGCCTACGGTGGCCGAGAGCCACCACTTGGCCCCCGGCGCCCGGGGCGTCTCCCGCGGCGGCTGGGACGTGAAGTTATCTCCCTCTCACGTTCCGCCACCTCCTTCGCTAGCATGACTGCTTCGCGGAAGGAGGTGACGTCTTCCCATTCCCTTTCGCCCCGGACCATGGCTTGAACCAGGGCCGGACGCGAGCCGCCGCCAATCGCCGCTACGTGGACACGGACCTCCACGGTGTCCTCCGGGCGATCCTCACAATGATAGCACGCGGGCGTTTTCTCCCGCCCGATTCGGTGCAGGTACCTCCCGAAACAACTGTGTCCGGTGAGGACCTGCGTCTGGCGGAAGGTGAGGGCGCCGTGGCGCCTCTCTAGCCACTACTCAAAGAGGGGACTTATCGCCACTATTGTGGCGTGCCCTAGTGAGAGCCTCATAAGGTGTTGATCGAGGCTCTTTGCTATTAGTCCTTTAACCGTAACGACTATCGGTACAATGATTGCAGAGTCCAAGTCCCACATGTCGAAAACCTCATGTGCTAAATCAAGATGCTTGATTTTTTTATCATTCTCAGCTTTCACAAGATTCTCGTCATGAGGGACAGTGATGTCAACAATCATTGCACGGCGCTCTCGGCGATCTATCACCACAATATCAGGTTTATTTGACGACCGTTATCGAGAACTGGGTCGGGCACATACTTGTAGTATGGTACTTCAGAACCCACAAGGTGGTATTGCAAGGCAAGTTGCTGGTGGATAATCCTAGCTACTAGATTGTGTCTGTGAAAGTACTCACCGTTAGCAAGACGAGAACAGCCGGAAACAATATGTCTGATCGATTCACCGGGACGGTGGCATGCCCGGCAGATGTCAACCGTACCGTCCTTGACAATGTATTTCGGATAATTGTTCGTCATGATAACTTCATCCATAATCGCACAGACAAAACCTTCGGTTTCTCCAAAGAGATCACCGAATCGTGGCCAGGATACGGACGCCAAGAGGTCTACATCAGGTCCATGTAGGGGCCGGAAAAAGCGTTCGTGTAGCTCCTTGCTCTGTCATACCTCCCTACAGTCATTAGTATCCAATATCACAGGTTTGCGCCAGATCTCGTTAGCCAAGGAGAGTCAAGGTGAGGTCCTTGTATACTGAGACCACGTCTCGGTGCATCCCCACGTCGGTTTCGAGAAAGTATTCTCTGAGACTTCATACCTCACGGTTGTGCAAGGTTTTATCATTTAAGAAGCCACGACCACCGCACTTCTGCGGGATATACAGATTCATCACCGATGACCGTGGGTGATGCATCCGGTTTGCGGTCAATAGTGTGCGGACCCTCCTATCCAGGACGTCAATTTCCGTCTGAGTCCATTTGAGTATGCCGTAAGAATACATCAAAACCGGCATGACCCAACCATTAAAGGCGCGCACCTTGTTTCCGCCTGATAAAAGACTGTTTAACACTTTATTCAGGCGACCAAAGAAGTGCTCCTTCAATGATTGTTTCATGTCAGCAGCATTGATACCTAATGCTTAGGACATACCCTAATAAATAAAATACTTGTAGGTCTCGGTTGAGGAGAGGGATCTAAGGAATATGGAATCCGAGATTTGGGTTCCCACGGATTCCATGATCTCCCCTCGCTTTACCAATCATTGACGTCTCGTCGATGCCTACATTCTTTTTAAAGTTCCTTACCTACCTACTAAAATATTCAAAAATATAATCCAAAACTACTTACGACTACAAAGAGAGGATTAGTGTTTCTAAAATTGCAATTCGTTTTTTTTTAAATCAAGAAAACTAGTATTTTGTTTTTACGTGGATAAATAATACATAATTATATTTATTAATTCTATATACATCTGTATTTTATTTCATCCTTTTCCAAAATTATTTATATTATTTTACCATGCATTAACAAAGATGTATTACATAAATAAAAACTGATCTTATTAACACTAATATAATTGCATACGATCTTTACAATCGTATAATAGCAGAACAATGTACTGTAAACAAGCGTGTAAAAAGTTATAGCTGGGTTTCAAAATAAACTGATTTACGGAGAATAATAGTGTAACATTACAGTGCGTTTTATTCGTTGTGAATTATTACTCGAATAAACGTGTAATGATATATTACTGCGACCTAGTCATGCAAATTTCACAAGAGTAAAAAAATTAAATAGTTTTTCATGAATTTCTTGAAATTCGTTGATGTTAAAAAAAAAGTAAGCATACAAGTCAATAGTTTATTTTTTTACCTATAATTCGATAGTACATTATTTATACCTATATACAATGAAATGAGCGTTATTGAAGTTTTAACGTTTTTATTTTTTCCTGAAAAGTTGTCATTTTTCTCTTACACATTTATTCGGTGGGGCCATCGAGGATGATCAATGTGGCGAGGTAAATTATTTATATATATCAAATTAATAAAGGGCCCAGCACACTACCCTGTGGTACGCCATACCTAATAATTCTAACATTAGATAAATAATTTTTTTCGCGCTAAATTTAAGACATATTCTAGATATTTCTGTGTGCTGCTTCCGATTGTTAAGGTATGATTTTAAGAGATTAAGTACATTTCCTCTGATGCCTATGATGTCTAGTTTTTTTTTAAGAATTTCGTTATCAACACAATCAAATGCCCTCGACATGTCCGTAAAAATTGCGCAAACTGGTACTTTTTTATCCACATTTTGCAATATGACATTAATCAAATCGTAAACGGCCGTATTAATACCTTTTTTTTTCTAAAACCCATTTGTTCCGCACTTAAAATATTATATAACCAATTGTATAGCCAATTTACATAGTCTATTCTTAGGGTACTGGAAGACTGCTGCAAAATGTCTTCGGCAAACTCTTCGGTTGATATAGATGAAGATATCATCCAATTCTTTGATGGAATATCCTACGCTTCGAACCCATCTCTGGAAGCAATCTCTTTCAAGATTTGTGTTTGGAAATTTGTGCAGCACACCTGGAAAAAACCCGTAATCCGAAATCTAAAATTAAATTAAAATTCTTCAAAATAACTAATTTTTCTAAGTGACAGACGGTTGATAGTGTAACCATGACTAAAATACGTTTTTGTCATTGATTGAATTAATTCTTTTATTTTTACTATTACTTAGTGATTATAGTGTAAATTAAAAAAATGTGGTTTCTTAACCTAAATTATCTATATTGTTATTTTCAATTTAAATAACACTGTTATAAACTGGTATCCCAACCAGTAAATAGTTTTCACCATGGGGGATAGATGGCGCTAGTTTCCATACAAAAGTTTAATGCAGGCTCCAATGTTCTAAGAGAGCATAGCATGAGCGCAGACGCAAGTTGCGGCGACCTTTGTGTTCTGTTGCCAGATAATTCTGTTATACGATAAGTATTTCCGTGACAAGGTTGCCCTAATTGAAAATACTGCATAGCTATGAAATATAAAAATGTGATAATTTTAATGAAAAATTTAACAATTATTCTTTAGATAAATACTATTATTTGATTTTCTCTTTTGCATTAAAGTTGAGATCATAGAGACATTTATCGATAATATGAGACCTTATAGTTTCTCGGTTAAATAATGTAGATGACGACTCTTTCTTTACTGAAGTTGAGCTTGTTCTTATTGTCTCCCGCCTGCGTATCGCGTCTCCTAGCGCGGGCTAACCTCGCCATGAGCAACGAACACAATTATTTAAAACGCAATATCTAGTACAAAGAATAAGTAGGTATTATTTCTATCCGATTTATGCGTCGCACTGTTTCAGAAGGAGGGGGGGTGTCCCTTCAGCCTACGAAGACGGTGTCCATCACAATCTCGTGTGCAGCTATACCTGATAGTGTGTACCCGATAGTGTGTAATAATATTAAAATCTTTTATTTATTTATTTTCTTATATTTATGGTATAATGCCATGGAAGTCATAATGCCATAGAAGTTGGGTAGGCCTTTGGTGTGGGATGCAACTTGCGTCGACACCCTTGCGCCATCCCATCTTCCTAGCACAGTGGGCTGCGCCGGCGCCGGGGCGGCTGCTGCAGGTGCTGAAACTCTCAAACGGCGCAAATACAATAATTTAATTGGTAGTTATGTGTTTGAGCCGTTTGGGGTTGAAACACTAGGGCCATGGGGTCCGAGTGCTCACCTAGTATTTCGGGAAATCGCCAAGCGGTTGGTCGACTCTTCACGTGACCAGAGCGCGGGCCTATTTTTTGGCCAAATAATCAGCATTGCCATCCAACTGGCAATGGCCAGCCTTCTGGACACTTTTCCTGTTAACAGCGATTTGGACGAAAAAATTTTGGACGCCCTGTAACCCTTTTGATACATGTACATATTTTTATTACTAATACATATTTGTAGTTTTTAAATAGTGTCATTTTCACGAAAATAAACCTTCTAGATCCTTTATTTATCTGGATGTCCAGCGTAAACATTTTTTGACATAGCCGTCCTTGGCTAGCAAGAATCGCAAATATCGAAATCGGTAAGTACGTATTTTAACCGACTTCCAAAAGAAGGAGGTTATCAATTCGTCTGATTTTTTTTTGTGTTTGTGTATGTTCAGCGATATCTTCGAAAATTATTCGATCGATTTTTTGTTTGGAAGAATTGTACTTCGCGGTAACGTGGTACCGTTTGATCTTCGGAAATAAGCAATGGAACTCTTCAATAATAGACAGTAAATCTGCCTTGATTGCTGCAATCGCTTGGATGTTTATTGTTTACCCAACATCATAACATAACATCACGCCTATATGCTCTGAGAGGTACGCAGATATGCCAGTACACCCATATTTCGACATTAGGTATGTTAAGTACCATTTTATTGGGGATAAACCTATTACCATGACATGTATGGTTAGCGGTTCGTTAATGTTTCATCAAAACTTGTTTGACAATTTTTAACTGACTTCAATAAAAGGAGGAGGCTCTATGTTTGACTGTATGTATTTTTTTTACGTATGTTCACCGATTTCTCCGCGAATTGTTGACCCATTTTCAAAATTCTTTTTTTATTCGAAAGCCTGTACTTCTGAGGTGGTCTCATTGTCACCAAGTCAGAATCTGATGATGGGATTCCAGCGATATTGACGCAACCCTGAAAATGTATTTTATATTGGCACACACAAAGTTTTTCATATATGTACTTTCTAAAGCAATTCAGATATTTGTGCCTGGTAATCATTATCTTATGTTGCTTAGCTGATAATGGAAGGTATAAGTCGGGATCTGATGCTGATCTTCGGAGATCTACAGTGGAACTGTTCAATAATAGACGGCAAATCTGTCGTGATTTCTGCAATCGCTTGGATGTTATTGTTTATACAATATCATAACATAACAGAACGCTTTTATGCTCTGAGGAGGTATGCAGATGTGTACAGTACACCCAGATTTCGACAGTTAGGTACGAGTATGTTAAGTTACATTTTACTGGGGATAAGCTTATTATCATGAAATGTATTGTTAAGAATGTAAATAAATGCATAGCAAATATTTGTATAGGATATTACAACTAAAAATGGAAAAATAAAAAACTTTTTTGCAAAAAATAAAACCGACTTCAAAAACATGGAAAAATAACTTTCGAAGAAGTCGGTGGCAAAAAACTCAAACAAACTAACAAAAGTCGCCGAGTTCTGAAGCTAAAGTTATTTTTCTATGTTTTTGAAGTCGGTTTTTATACTCTATAAATGTAATAAAAAATATACAGAAAAGTAAATGCACTTAAAATACTAGAAAAGAGAAGCCACAGCCCAGGCTGGACCAACGCGCACACCTGTAATTTGCGATAGACATGTCCAAATCCCAAATGTGCACTAGCCTTATTTTATCGCAGGTCGTAGATAGGGCTGAGCAAGGACATGTTGGCTTGTGGGTGAAATGGAACCTATGCCGCCATCATGTTTTGCAATACATTTCACGAAACAATTTCACAAACAATATTTGCCAAAGAGTAAGTACCACTGAACCTACATTTGACCTACACACAATAGATAAACAAATGTCAAGTAAGTAAAAGTAGGTGTTGTACACTTTTTCTATTTACAACATTATGGATGATACACTCAAATGAACTCACAAGCTTGGCTCGTAGGATACTATTTTAACAAAATACGAGTAATTTCAAGCAATTTTATTCCTGGGAATGAACATGAGTGGTAGTCCAGCTTTTATGGCCTGTACCACGCTAGATAGAGGGTCGACAATGGGATGCCTGACTGTTTCTGGCGCGGGCTTCACTGTGAAACTGGACAGGACAGCCGCCAGCCCAGCCAGTGACTGCATAATGCCGAGACGTTCACCTGGAAAAAGTAACGGATATATTTAATGTAGGTATATAGTACACAGACTAAAAATATGTGTTTTTGTTATAGTCATGTGTGTCAGTATGGCATATATTTTCAAATACATTCATTAAAAACCTGTAATTTGGATATTACAAACAGATACTTCAATTATTTGTATAGATGTATAGATTTGAATGGTACTATGTTTTATGTTAATATTAATACTTGCTGAATGTTGGTCCATTTGCCTATTTGTTGTTAAAATTCAGGTTCAGTATTTAATTTAGTGTTTCGGGGAAGCTTAACAAAACAATATAAAATATACGAAAAAACATTGAAACAGATAGTCAATAAATCAAAAAAATTAATTAAGGAAATCAGAAACTCAACTAATAAAACAAAATCGATGTGGAAAATAATTAAAGAGCGTACTAATAAAAAACTAACTAAGACACAACAAAATATTAAATTGACAATCCATGATAAACTAACGTCCGACCCAAAACAAGTTTCTAACTCGTTCAATGATTTTTATGCATCAGTAGGACAAACAAAGCATAGTGGAGACGCAGAGCCACGCGGCCGGCCTGTGCTCCGACCGACTGATAACACTATGTTTTTACATCCACCCACACCGCAAGAAATAAAAAATATAATAAAACAGCTTAAATACAGCCACGGATTAGATGAATTACTCCCCATATTAATAAAAACGTGTGCTGAAGAACTGACATTACCATTCTACCAATTAATCTATCAATCATTTTCTGAAGGGATATTTCCAAACGCGTTAAAAAAATCAATTATAAAACCTATTCACAAGAAGAACTCGAAGTCTGACCCAAATAATTACCGTCCAATTGCACTACTACCGACATCATCTAAAATTTTTGAGAAGGCAATGTGCAATCGCGTTTATAATTTCTGCGAAATATTTCAGATTTTCGATGAATCTCAAAATGGTTTTCGGAAAAAAAGATCCACAATCTTAGCAACATATAAATTTACGCAAAAAATACTGGACGTTTTAAATAATAAAAAATACGCGATTGGAATCTTACTTGACATTACAAAAGCTTATGATAGGGTACTACTATATAATATTCTACTTGACAAACTATACGGAATCGGCGTTAGAGGAATAACTCATAAATGGTTCGCATCCTACCTACAAAACCGAGAACAATTCGTAGAAGTTGACCATTGGGATCATGACACTGGGGAACTCAGCCAAACTCGTTCAAATGCGCTTCGTGTTACAAATTCAATTCCTCAAGGTAGTGTTGCGGGGTGTTTATTATTCTTGATTTAATCAACGATCTCCCCAAAATTATGACGGAATCATGTGTACTGTTCGCTGATGACATCTCGATAATGACTTCTTGTAATGACTCTCAACGCCTACATGACACTTTAAATAATATCATGCTTACCATACAAAATTGGATGAAAGACCATAACCTAGAAATAAACTTCTTGAAAACCAAAATAATGCAATTTAGGCCTTATCAAAAAAAACCCCTAGATATCAATTTTACGTTAGATGGTATCAGAGTGGAATTTGTAGATACGTTTACCTTAGGTATTAGGTCTGGACCTAGATATTCATATGACGTGGAAAGCACACATACAAAAAATGAAATCAAAGCTATCTAGTTTTATATATTATGCACTACGCGAGCTTAAAAAATCAACAGATATAAAAACTGCCCTATCCACTTACTACGCTTTTGCATACGCTGGGCTTAAGTATGGTATAATTCTTTGGGGAAATAGTGTTGATATCAACGAGTTGTTTATCTGACAGAAAAAATGTGTTAGGATATTGGTCCATATTGAAAACGACGGAAGTTGCAGATCACATTTTAAGAAACTGGGCATTCTAACTCTGACATCGATTTATATTCTAGACATTTGTAAATTTGTGAGACAGTATCCCAACTTTTTTATTAAAATCTCTGACCAGCCTCGCCGATATGCACCGCGTTCACGTTTCGAAAACACGCTCGTAATACCCCAATCAAAGCTAAAATTACACAGCACTAGCCCTCACGTTACATCAATAAAAATATATAATAAAATTCCTAATAACATTAGAATGGAAAAGAATGACAAAATATTTATAAAACGAGTCAGAAACCTATTAATTGACAATTGCTATTATTCATTGAATGTTTTCTTTAATGATGACTTAAAAGTGGATTGAACTACAGACTTATTTATTGAATTTAATTTTTATTTTATTCACATTTTGTATTTGATTATTATTAATTAAGTATTATGTTCTAATGATTGTATTTTGCCTATCAATTTAATGACATGATGTATTGGGCTATAATTTTAATTTTATTTTATTTTATTGACATTTTTTATTTGATTATTATTTTTATAACAATTTGTTTTTTTTTATTTATATTTGACATTCTATTTTTATTAATGACTATCACCGAAAATTAGATGAAATATTATTATTATTTTTTACACAATTTGTTTTTTGAATTTGTTATTCTATTTGTATTATGTTTTTTCAATCGTAATGTTAGTGCTGCTGTTTTGTTTTATTTTACATTTTATTTTAATGGAATTTCTACACAATGTATATTGTTTTGAAATAAATGACTATGACTATGACTATGACTATCTCACGATTGTATTTTGCCTATTAATTTAATGACATGATGTATTGGACTATAATTTTTATTTTTTTGACATTTTGTTTTTGATTACCTATTATTTTAATGACAAATGATGTATTTGACTATAATTTATTTTATTCGACTTTTTATTTCTCTATTTTATCTTGTGAAATTATTTACTTATTTGAACTAATTTATGAATTTTAATTAATGTTGATTATTTTAAAAATGCTTTTATCAATATTGTATAAATTGTTGTGCCCGACAGGGTCCATGTGAGCTTCATTATTATTTTTAAGATCTTGTAAAACGCATGTGATAAGCAATAAAGAATTGAATTGAATTGAGCTATACATGTTAGAAAAGAGCTTAACACTACGACCTCTTGAAACTCTTGATGATGTACTCATGTTAACACGTTTACTGCGGCAAGTAAAATCATAACTCTTCATCTGGTGCGGCGGCGGGCCAAAATGCGCCCCCAATGATATTTCCGCAGGTGCGTGGCAGGTCTTTCTAGACCCACCAGCACTAGGATAGATTAAATTGCTATAACTTTGTGGAAACATAATGTATACATTTTCTTTTTATATTGTTAGAATGACCTTGAACCCAACTTCCTTAGGTTTGATTCGCCCCGGGATCTGCCAAACAGGAAATGAGAAATAAAGCAGGAAAAGCGGCAGGCCGATATCGACCTGAACCGCACTAGAAAGTATTTTTAGTAGTGATGGGACAGAGAAAAATAAGGGGATATCGAAAATAAAACATAATTATCGTAAAAGAACTGAAAAATGTTTTTATTTACTTATGGTCTTGGAAACATGTTGGTTGCATTTCCTGCAATATTTTTTTATTTTCTTAACTTTTTGTTTGCTTGGGTACTATTAAAGGTTTTCCGCAGTCTGTCGTAGCACCCTGCACAATTTCTTCGTTTAGCGCTCAGCTCAAGGACATGGTCATTGTGCTTAGGTTTTACTTGATTTTCTGAAATGATTTTTTTTTTTCTTAATTCCGTGTGATTTATTAACCATTTATGAGTTTTACCACAGAACTCGCGAAACTGAACAAATAAGACGTTATCACGTCAAAAATTATATTGCAAAAACTATTTACTGTAGAAGTTAGATAGTTTTTAAGAATAATCATTTTCATAAAGGATGATATTACTTAAAAAATCCCCACGTCATTATGAGTCTAAGGCTAATATGTGTAGATAGTAAACAAAACTTACCGCTTGTGCTTCGTTTTCCGTGCACATTTGTTTCCAAATTCTTTTTATTTTTCTTAGTGGAAAATATTTCTTCACTGCTGTTACTAACTGCAGGGCGAATTACTCTATTTTCCAAAATTTGTATTTTTCTTTCATTGCTTGCCATCTTTGAATATATCGAACCCTACGTCAGATCAGTTAGATAGCACAACACTAATTGGCGGGGCGCGCGCTCTGTGCGGTATCGGGTCGCTAGCTGCCTGTTGGGAGGGCGGGCCGAAATAGGCCCACTGCCGCACTCAGCGGATGTTTTTCACCGTCAGTGCGTGGTAGGTCGATAAAAGCCTGCCGTTATGTTTTGATGGGGAACACCTACATTTTTGACCGCAAGATGAAATATATATTTGTCTCTGTCGAATTTTTAAAAACACCTGAGATAATCGTTTCGCACAAGTGAGAGGGACATCGTTTTCTTCGTCCGCACCAGCTGAAGTACCGCGGCAGGCCGATATCGGCCTGTTACGCAGTGAACGTGTTAATGTCAAAAAGACTCTTAAAAATATCTCACCTATACATGCTCTAGGTCCTGCACCGAACGGCAAATAGAAATATTTGTTGCTGTTGTCATATGCTTCGGGATCGAACCTCTCCGGCTGGAACTTCTCGGGGTTCGGGAAATACTTCGGATCATTGTGCAGCGACTGCAGCGGAATCATCACACGTATGTTCTCATCTATCGTGACATTCAACTCCGGGAAGGTAAACGGACGAGTACATTGCCTCAACAAGAAGCCTAGGGAAGGAAACATCCGTAAACCTTCTTTGAACACCATCTCCAGGTAAGTCATCTCTCTGATCGAGTCATACGATAGCTTTCCGTCGTGTTTGGCTAAAACACGGTCGACTTCCTCCTGCGCCTTCTTCTGTACGTCCTGGTTGTATGCTAACTGGTGGAGAGTATAGCTAGTGGCTGATGATGACGTCTCGAAGCCGGCTGCAAAGAAGACAAACACTTGGGCAGCTATCAGACCATCGTTGAACTCCAATGTTACAGTCTCAGGCGTACCATCAGGATTCTTCTTTTGAATCGACTCGCCTACAATAACACCCTTCTCTTTGCATTCCAACATCAAATCTATGAAATCTCCTCTCCCGCTAGGTTTGTAGTTCCTCTTTTTGAGAATTTCTCCCACCAGCTCATTGATTTCTTTCTCCACACGAGTCCAAATCTTTAAGTTTTGAAACATTTCTGGGAACAATTCCTTTGCAATGACTATAAAAATTTCTCGGGGTCGTATTTTGAAAATATTGATACCGAGTTGTCTAAACGCTGAGTTTTCGTCATTTAGTGTATTTGTATCTAGACCGAAACCACAGGCTCCGATGAAGTCGGTAGTATACCTCGCCATCAACTCGCGAGCATCTATAGACTTGCCTTCAGCAGCTTCTGTCAGTGCACGAGTCTTCATCCTCTCTGCTCTTTCAACTATCAAAGGAAACATAGCCTTCAGCTTTCCAGTAGTAAAAGCAGGGGTCATTCTCTGTCTCAGTAGCTTCCAAAGGTCACCTTCGGCGAAAAACAGATTCTGCATTAGAGGTTCGAACACAGTTTTATGGGGTGTGAAACCTCGTTCAAAGAAATGTGCAAAATCTGTGGTCAAAATCCGCTTAACAATTTCAGGATCTCGTATCAGCAATTCTGGACGCGAAGATCGGAAGAATCCAACCACTTGTTCATTGGGATACCTCCAGTATAACTCGTCTCCAAGTTGTGTCATACTGGATTTGAACATAAATCCTTTTAGATTGTTTCCAAAGAGTGGGAGTGGCTTATCACATTTTATCCCTCTTACCTCCCAGTACTTGAAATTTTTGGTACCATAAAGGTACAGGGAGATCAAAAGAATTACTACTACAGCCAGGGTAATCATATTGCTAGGTCAAGGATAATACTTGGCGCGTAAATAGTTCTTCATTAACGATTCGGGATGTAGATCATAGCAATCTGTAAGATAAGAATAAGTAATGATAAGGTATCTAGGTAGAGGTGTCTGATGAGAGGACGAGTTACAGAGAAGTATGGAAGAAGAAGACATGCTGCGCCGAGCGCAAATGAATTGGGACAAGGGCAAGAGAATGATGATGAAGGTATCGAGGTAGATATTACATTACAAAGTGTGATACTTTTACAAATAAACTGAGTGATTATTTTTATCGCTATAACTATGTAACAAAGCGTTGCAGATATTGTTATCAGTTGATGCAAATAGTACATTGTTACCCTAGGGGTGAAAGTAACTTATTTAGTCCCGAGACGGGGTTTGGCGCCCGAATGAAGTGAGGGCGCCAATAGTTCGAGGGACTAAATAAGTCTTTAACCCGAGGTAAACACTGTGCTTTTCATTACCAATACAAGGAAAGTAAAAATAAAAACATGAATTGGCAAAAGAAAAAATGAGTAAATTTTATTTTAAATAAATCAACAACTTTGGTGATTTGGTGAGATAATTTTATTTAAAGTTTATGGTAAAATTAGAACAATTAGTTATAGTTAGTGAAAGGTTTTTTCCGGGTATGTTGATATTTGATATTTTCTGGGAAATTTGAGTTTCTACAGTATCCAGGGATTCTTGGGTGAATATTGGGGACATTGATATTTGTCTATTTTCTTCAGCTGTTACAGCAATATTTTTGGATTGCGCTGGATAATATTTTGAAGTGCTCGGTTGCGGAGAGTTAGTGGAATGTAGATTTATCATTTCTGTTACTCTGTGTGATATCTTAGTTTTATTTTCCACTGACTCTTCTATGTAGCCTTCAGCTACTTTACTCGACTTCCAACCTCCATGCCTTTTAATGACAGTTAAATCGAATCCGAATCAGAATCGGCTGGCAAAGTTGCCGATGTTCTACGAAAGCAGTGACCCGAATATAGATTTGAGTTTGGCAAATTAAGGTAGGTGGCTATCTCTTTAGGAATACTCGAAATCTTGTTTTTGCCAATTACTTGCCCTTTATGATAATTTATGAAAAAACGGTTCGTTTCTATACCACTTGGTCGTAATTTTCGATATTTTTCTATTATATTTACAAATTCTTTTTTAATAACGAAGGTTCGGTCAACTTTGGTTTTAGTGCCACGTAACTTCACCAGTAATCAAAATCAAAATCAAAATATTTTTATTTCACATAGGCCTACATGGGCACTTATGAAACGTCGACAAAAAGGTGCACGGTTCGGGTTGGTCGTTTCCTATGGAGAAGAACCGGCAAGAAACTCCATGGTTACTCTTTTAAAATGATTAGTTTTACAATATTATCATGTTACAGCATTAGTACTCAAGTATGGGGGGACAGCATAGGCCCGACAATAAGTCGTTGCTTACTACACAAGAAAAACGGAGAACAAGATAAGAGGTTAACAAAAGTTAACACACATCTAAGAATCTACAAGGCCTACACTGTTCACACATTCACAAACAATCGTTAAAAAGAATCTATACAAAGGCAAGAAAATATTATAAAAGACTAAATTAAACAAGTGACAAAAATATTGTCATCAGTGCTGCAACTATTCTGAACAAAGGGTGTTTAAGTGATGTGATAACCATTGTAAAAAAAGAAAAAAAAACCATTGTAAATTAAAATGAAAAGAAAAAAAAAAATGATTGAGAATAGTTAGAGACATCCACATATTTGTGCTGTTTATGAGCTACCAGGGAAGCCGCATGCGCAGAAGGAACTAAAGCCAAACCTCTTTATCTTCAACGTAGTCCTTGATTTTGTAATATGCTTTTTTAATAAGGACACGTTTAATGTAATTTTTGAACTTTCCATCGGTCAGTTCTATAACTGACTTAGGTAATTTGTTATAAAAACGTATACTGTTAATAAGAAAAGACTTACTAGTTTTTGTTAACCTGAATTTGGGTATTACAATTTCGTGTAATATATATTATCACCTTGCTTCTCAATGTCATCAACCGTCATATTTACTAGTTCGATACTTCTGCAAGCGCCACTTAATGCCAATATCAACACTACCTGAAAAGTGGATCCTTATATATTTTTTTAATTGGTGTACCTAAGTATAAAATATAGTAAGTTACAATTTGATACAAATTTCGTATTTAAGCGAATAACAATAAAAAGATTAGCTTACCTTCATTACTAGGTATATTTCATCAGGCGCTTGGTTCAGGAACCTCTTGAGAAGTGAAAACTTTGGATTTTTTCGATTGAAATCCATCAGATTGCCTTTTGAGAAACGATGTTAGCCTCTCGAAATCCTTTAAATGTACATTGTGTTTAGTACTTAATGTTGTCTTTAACATAAAATACACGCTCCATAATGTTGAAGGCTTGTAAGTCTTTGATAGTTCGTTGAAATATATTAGCAAAACGTTTTCTGATAACGATTTCACTTTTTTCTCAGCGCGCCATTTCATAAAAATAATCGTCATACGATTTTAGGTATCTTTGTTTTGATTTAGGTGGTAAAAGGTTTTCCACTACCGCTTTAGCCTCTTCTCTTATAAAGTCAGGCGTTAAATAAATCATATCTGAATCAGATGAACTCATTTTATATAAATCTCTGCTATACGGAAGTATAAACAAAACTCTAAAACTCAAAAAGACAAATGAAGATCTGATTGCCGCTTTCCCGTTTCCCGCCTATTTTGTTTTTTTTTCTGTGGCCGGCCAGCTATTCAGCCATTTTTCATTTTCATTCACATATGTTATTTTAAAGAAATTGTTGAAACTAAATTATAATAAAGTTATTTAAAAAATATATATTATTAAATCAATACTTTATTTTATTTAAATTTACGTCGTGGCTGTATACAAAGTTGGAACATGGTTCAATAGAAATGTGAAAATAGAACTAGTTTTTTTTAATAATTTGACAGCTGTCAGTTGAAAGCGATTCTCCCTAGGGATGAAAGTATTAACTTCAGACCTACTTTCAGAGTATGAGTAATGAAAAGTAATATGCTTGCCTAAAATATCTGGAGTTTAAAGTACTGACCTCAAACTCATAGCATTTATTTAAAATAGGTTACAGGCACTTTTGAATGATTCAAAAGAAAACGGTGTAGCTATAGTCCAGCCGAAAGACATGATAACTGTGAAAGGACTGTACTTGCTCATTCCAAAGAGTAGATCTCCATAGACTTAAATAGCCTACACACAAGCTAGACACACTCACAAGCTAAATTCTCACAAAAAAATTAGAGCTACTTGCATAAATCCGTTCTTAAATGTTTGAAAGCCCCAGCATACGATCTGTATGTTTGATTGTATATTATGTGTTTTACACATTCAACATAATTTTAGTGACGCTTCTCAGTCATTATTTAATTCATATTATTTTTAGAATATGCAAATTGCAAATCCTTGAATTCTGAAATACTAGCTTATGCCTGCGGCTTCGCCCGCGTGGAGTTCGGTAATGTCATACGGGATCGTAATACCGGGATAAAAAGTACCTATTAGAAACTATGTATATGTGTGCCAAATTTCATCTAAATCCGGTCACTTGTTTTTGCGTGAAAGAGTAACAAACATCCATCTATCCATCCATCCATCCTCAGAAACTTTCGCATTTATAATATTAGTAGGAAGTAGGACAAAGCACACAGATCTTAAAACAACATGTCTTTAATTTACTTTTCATTACTCATACTCTGAAAGTAGGTCTGAAGTTAATACTTTCATCCCTAGGGAGAATCGCTTTCAACTGACAGCTGTCAAATTATTAAAAAAAACTAGTTCTATTTTCACATTTCTATTGAACCATGTTCCAACTTTGTATACAGCCACGACGTAAATTTAAATAAAATAAAGTATTGATTTAATAATATATATTTTTTAAATAACTTTATTATAATTTAGTTTCAACAATTTCTTTAAAATAACATATGTGAATGAAAATGAAAAATGGCTGAATAGCTGGCCGGCCACAGAAAAAAAAACAAAATAGGCGGGAAACGGGAAAGCGGCAATCAGATCTTCATTTGTCTTTTTGAGTTTTAGAGTTTTGTTTATACTTCCGTATAGCAGAGATTTATATAAAATGAGTTCATCTGATTCAGATATGATTTATTTAACGCCTGACTTTATAAGAGAAGAGGCTAAAGCGGTAGTGGAAAACCTTTTACCACCTAAATCAAAACAAAGATACCTAAAATCGTATGACGATTTTATGAAATGGCGCGCTGAGAAAAAAGTGAAATCGTTATCAGAAAACGTTTTGCTAATATATTTCAACGAACTATCAAAGACTTACAAGCCTTCAACATTACGGAGCGTGTATTTTATGTTAAAGACAACATTAAGTACTAAACACAATGTACATTTAAAGGATTTCGAGAGGCTAACATCGTTTCTCAAAAGGCAATCTGATGGATTTCAATCGAAAAAATCCAAAGTTTTCACTTCTCAAGAGGTTCCTGAACCAAGCGCCTGATGAAATATACCTAGTAATGAAGGTAAGCTAATCTTTTTATTGTTATTCGCTTAAATACGAAATTTGTATCAAATTGTAACTTACTATATTTTATACTTAGGTACACCAATTAAAAAAATATATAAGGATCCACTTTTCAGGTAGTGTTGATATTGGCATTAAGTGGCGCTTGCAGAAGTATCGAACTAGTAAATATGACGGTTGATGGCATTGAGAAGCAAGGTGATAATATATATTACTGGTGAAGTTACGTGGCACTAAAACCAAAGTTGACCGAACCTTCGTTATTAAAAAAGAATTTGTAAATATAATAGAAAAATATCGAAAATTACGACCAAGTGGTATAGAAACGAACCGTTTTTTCATAAATTATCATAAAGGGCAAGTAATTGGCAAAAACAAGATTTAGAGTATTCCTAAAGAGATAGCCACCTACCTTAATTTGCCAAACTCAAATCTATATTCGGGTCACTGCTTTCGTAGAACATCGGCAACTTTGCTAGGCGATTCTGATTCGGATTCGATTTAACTGTCATTAAAAGGCATGGAGGTTGGAAGTCGAGTAAAGTAGCTGAAGGCTACATAGAAGAGTCAATGGAAAATAAAACTAAGATATCACACAGAGTAACAGAAATGATAAATCTGCATTCCACTGACTCTTCGCAACCGAGCACTTCAAAATATTATCCGGCGCAATCCAATAATATTGCTGTAACAGCTGAAGAAAATAGACAAATACCAATGTCCCCAACATTCACCCAAGAATTCTTGGATACTGTAGAAACTCAAGTTTCCCAGAAAATATCAAATATCAACATACCCGGAAAAAACCTTTCACTAATGCTGGGGCCACACTAACGGGAAATGCCATTAATTATCGCGATAATGGACGTTAACCATAGGTGTAGCCACAACTTAACGGGATAATTTGACAATGGCATTAACAATGCCGTTTGGCGTTAGGCGATAGCTCAAGTGGCGGTACTTCAAAGAGATTAACGCGAGAATTGATGCGATGAAGTGGTCACACTACGTTTTGTCAGTGTGCTTCGAGAGCGCAACGGGAGCGGACGTGTTTGTTTTTTGTACGACGGATTTGCCTCAATATCGACGTTTTTGTTTTAAAATACGTACTATGGCGACGGAGTGGAGTAACGAGAAAGTTATTACTTTTCTCGAGATTCTGCAAACAGAACCATGTTTGTGGGATCCGAAACTCAAAAGTTACAAGAACCGAGGAACACAGAGTGATGCTTGGCGCCGAATAATGGAAAAATATCATCATCCACCATCTTCTTTTTCTTTGTTTCCGTTTTCTCTTTAGTCGATAATGATTCAATAAAGTCAAATACACTCGAGAGCAATGAATCCGGGTCACTTAAAGAATCCTAAAAATCTCGGAAACTAAAAATGCTAGGTTAATGAAATAAATTGTATTTAATAGACAATGTAATACTCCTTAAATGAAGGTATTAAAACTTCTTAGTTATTGTAAAGTTATATCATAAAAAAATCAAATTTGAAAAAGGGCCACTTTCGAAGATGGAACTACGAAATTACAGCATTTGGTTTTGCTTTTGTTTGTAATCTGTCATTTATGTGGGTACATAAACCATGTTGATAGTGCTCTATATTCATTATTCAAGCTGAAATTATGTCGCTTACGCCTGAAGAATGCACCAGAATACTTACAATGCTGGAAACCGGCCGGAGTCAGCGCGATACAGCCAGGACTGTCGGTGTGTCGCTGTCAACAGTACAAAGAGTTCTCCGACCTTACGAAGAAACTGGTTCTAACCTACGCAGACCAGGAACGGGCAGAACCAGGTGTACCACAGCACGAGAAGACCGATACTTGGTGAACACCATGCTTCGAAATCGCTTTCTCACAGGAACTGAACTCACAAATCAGTTTCGACGCCTCGGAGGAAGTAACCCAAGTGCATAGACAGTAAGACGTCGGCTTGCTGAATCTAACTTAAAACCCCTTAGACCTGCAAACGGCCCTAAACTGGAGCGTGGGCATCGTATTTCAAGACTAAGATATGCCCAGAGCCACGTAAATTGGAGTATTGAAGATTGGTCAAAAGTTATGTTCTCCGACGAATCAAAATTTATGCTCTACGAGCACGATGGAAGACACAGAGTGTATCGAAGACCAGGGGAAAGATTCAAGCAAGCATGCATCGAAGAAAAAGTAGCCTACGGTGGTGGGTCTGTACTTGTGTGGGCCGGAATTTCTTCTGAAAGTCGCACAGAGCTGGTGATCATAGAAAACGGCTCTTTAACTAGCGTAAGATATGTGGAAGAAATCCTCAATGATCACGTTGGTCCATTTATGGTCAATTTAGGTGAGGATGCTATATTTATGCATGACAATGCCCGACCTCATACAGGTAGGATTGTGAATGACTACCTTCAAGAGATGAACATTACTCGTATGGAGTGGCCAGCGCGCAGCCCGGATATCAACCCGATCGAGCATGCTTGGGACGAGCTAGGCAGATGCGTAAAACAACGAAACCCTCCCCCAATCACGCTTCGTGAGCTCAAAATTGCTCTCACAGAGGAATGGGAGAATATTCCCCAAAATCGTATAAGGAACTTGGTGTACAGCATGCCAAACCGCGTAAACGCAGTAATGGAAGCACGAGGAGGCAATACGAAGTATTAAAATTCAAGAAAATCGTAATAAAGTTCAAAAATTTCATGTTTCCTATTTTTGTTTCAAGGAGAGATCAGCAGTTTTTTTCTTTATGTAATTTTGTGTTAATAAAATGTATGGCGACTCATATTTTTTTTACTTTCATTTAAGGAGTATTACATTGTCTATTAAATACAATTTATTGCATTAACCTATCATTTTTAGTTTCCGAGATTTTTAACATTCTTTAAGTGACCCGGATTCATTGCTCTCGAGTGTAATATAAATTTACACTCATGAAATATAGAGCTCTGTCGACGTCCATCTTGCTTTAAATTGAAGTAAATTCAACGCCGTTTTTATCGCCAATAATGAGCATTCATGTTGACTGTTGAAGTGTAGCCACCCACTTTAATGCGGTAAAAATTATTGCAATAATTATCGCGATAATGGGCATTGACGTTAAACGCTAGTGTGGCCCCAGCATTACTATAACTAATTGTTCTAATTTTACCATAAACTTTAAATAAAATTATCTCACCAAATCACCAAAGTTGTTGATTTATTTAAAATAAAATTTACTCATTTTTTCTTTTGCCAATTCATGTTTTTATTTTTACTTTCCTTGTATTGGTAATGAAAAGCACAGTGTTTACCTCGGGTTAAAGACTTATTTAGTCCCTCGAACTATTGGCGACCCCGTCTCGGGACTAAATAAGTTACTTTCACCCCTAGGGTAACAATGTACTATAAAAAATACTCTGAAAGTAACAGGTCCATAACTGCCTGTGATTGAAGGTCATTACATAACTTTTAATAGCGGTCGTTTTTTGGACATGTTGTTTTACGGCACTTCGAAACCAGTAATCTGTTGATGACAACTGATTATTCCACATTGATACTTTAGTCGACTAGGTTCAAGGTCCGTTTATAATTGTAAGGTCAGTGGGTAGCCTTTAACAAACCAGACGACTAGTCAACCAACATACGGGCACTTATGTTTTAACCTGTTTTAATCAAAATTTCTTGTAACTTTTAAAGTTTAACTTTTAAATAATTATGGAGGTATACTATAAAAAAGAAATGTGAAGTTGAAGTAATTTCTTATTTCGAATAAAATAGTAATCTCTGTTACCATTTATCCGCTAGTCGAAACAATACCTAATTAAGAATACAAAAAGACACACAAAATATAATTTCAAATACCAACCTATGTACTACAACTCACCGACAAAAGTCATTAATTTTAACAAAATAACACATTAAAACACGACACACACACAACCGTTCACAACGCACATTTTGCGCAAACTAACAAACACAGGCTGTACTGTATGTACAACCACGCTCGGATATAAATAGCAGCAGCGAAACAAGATATAAGTAGTTATGCAAGTCACGTTAGATATTGGATATCTGCCTGATATCCGGGTTTTATCAGTCATCAATGAATGTCATGATCGTCAGGTGTCGGTGCAGTGTATAAAGCGCAGGCCACACCGACCGCACCGCTAGCGAGCGAGCCGGGGAGGTAATTGTTTTAATACTTTCATTCGGCACTTTCCGTTGCTCGCGGTGTGAAGTAGTACCCGTATATTATAGAAGTATCAAGAAATGAAACGATGCTCGCTCTCGCTCGCTAGCAGGCGGATAAACGGCGGTGTGGCCTGGGCTTTATAGTTATAATAAATAATTATTAATAATAACATTCTTTATTTCAATACAGTGACAACATTGTTCCAGACATCTTAAGATGTAATGATATAACGTCCCCTGGCTCCGTGTGGCATAGATCTTTTGGTGCTTGACGCTTGACTGACATTGTCCGGAGCGCGTTGTTGGTATTGGTAAATACATATTTGTCAATTAATGTCTGTGGAAGTTTGTAACGATTTTGAACTCTTGGCCGAAGATCCTTGTGTAATTTATAGTATTTCACAGTTATTTTTTATGCAACCTTATTGCAAAGAACTACCCGAAATTTTTCACCCATTCCTTGTCGATGTTCCACACATTCGCACGAAGCGCTTCGCGACATCGTTTATTATGCGCACAGCCAAGGAGTGGAATTCCCTGCCTTCGTCAGTGTTCCCAAGTTCATATGACCCCAATCTATTTAAGTCGCGAGTTAATAGGCTTCTTCTGGGTAAGCTCGTTCCATTGTCGACCTCATCTCTGTCCTCAGGACTAGATTGAGGTCAAGAGTAGAACAATTTAATTAAAAAAAAAAAAAATATATATGGTTTTTCTGGCTGACCCGCGCAACTTCGCCGGCGTCACATAAGATAGAGAGAGGGTTATAGAGAGTGAGTCGTAGGCACCTATAATTAAATTCTAGACAAGCTGAAACTTAATTTGTTTTATCCACGAACCACTTGAGAACCATTGAACAACATTTGATAAAGATACTAATTTAAAATCACGCGAACGAAACCAGGAGAAACATTGTATGAATGTCTGTAAAGGGTAATTTATTGGGTAAATTTATTGGTCAATTTGAAGATTGATTTTGATTTTTTTACAATCTACGTTGTAGCATCCCCATCAGCCGAAATGGGTTTGATGGCTTCCTGCTACCCTGGGGAGACCATTTAAGGGTCTTACGAAATACGTTAATATGAGGTTCACAATAGTTCCGTGCAGACAGCAGTAAAGATATGTGCAGCTGCGGAGTTCAGCGCACGTACCTTAGACTGCGACCTGCACTCGTTGGCCGTTCCTGATGACGATCATGATGATGATAATGTCGATGGTGTTGGATGACGATGGCTTAATCAAAGTTGACTCGAGGTAGGTACGCGTTGGTCGGACGTAGGACACGAAGTTATACAACGATGTTCTCACGAGTGCGGATTCGGTCGTTCTAAAGGTCGCGCGCTCCGAACCAGTTTTGACTTTTTGAAAATCGGCCAGTCAGGGTGACCAAAGAGAACCTCGTGAGTCGTGCCGTCACTCTAGGCTTTGATAGTACGTACGCGCATGACAACCGGAAATATCGACGTCATAAATTCTTTGTAATACGTTTCGTTACGATAACGGAACATCCCGCCCGCCAAAATACCTATGGTATTGTTACGTCGGTTGCTTTACGAGAACATTCTAGATTACGTGCGAGTCTCGAATGTTCTAGTAAGGACCTGTCTATACGATTAGAGTCTAGAATGTTCCACTACAGAAGTGTCTTTAGAAGAAGGCTCGTGTCGACACGCGTACGAGCAGGACGTGGTTTTTTGTTAAATCTAGTTTGTATTCTCGGAACTTTTTTGTTTACGCGCGACGCAGCAGCTGTGGTCCTCGCTGGTGCGGGTCGCGGACGGAGGGCGCGGGCGGAGTGCGTAAACTACCTGAGTTATGGAGACGATTGTCGATTATCATAAATCTGATGATAACACGCAATCTATAAATGAGGTCGACGAGATGAGCGATGCAATACTACAAGAAGAGTGCGGAGATGAGGAGGTTACCAGCAAGGCGACGAAAAGAAATCGAGAAGCAGGAGAATCTGATGAAGAGTGGAAGGTAGTGGGAGAAAGTCGAAAAGAAAAGAGATTCAAGCAGTATAATTCTGACGATGATATACATAAGCTGGAAGTAACTATAACATGTATGGATAAAGGGATCCTGCCGTTTTGCCGAAAAGATTTTGCCAAATTTTCATTAACCAAACAAATTTTAGCAACCTTTTTTTACACCAATGTAATATTTGGAATAATTTTAATACGTACATTTTCATTTGGTCAAATGTTTACTTGGCAGATTATTACCAAGGATAATTTCATTAAGGCTTTTGGTCTTGAATCAAATGATTTATTACAGCAAACAAAATTAAGACAATAAACGTTTAGTCAAATGATTTGTTATGACAAAAAATATAAAGGCAAAAATTTTGGAATGAAGACATAACACAAATTGATTTAATATAACGTAACTGAAATTTAACAGATGCTGACAGATACCCTAACCCTAGACGGTCGACGACAGGGGCACCCCGAGGTTCGGTTAGTTAGGTTCCTGTAAACCTTGCAGACAGAAATAGGAGCCCCGCGCAGCGGGGATCCGTCGACCTGCTGACGGAAACGCTAACCCTAGACGGTCGACGTCAGGGGCACCCCGAGGTTCGGTTAGTTAGGTTCCTGTAAACCTTGCAGACAGAAATAGGAGCCCCGCGCAGCGGGGATCCGTCGACCTGCTGACGGAAACGCTAACCCTAGACGGTCGACGTCAGGGGCACCCCGAGGTTCGGTTAGTTAGGTGCCTGTAAACCCTGCAGACAGAAATAGGAGCCCCAACCGAATCCAAATAGGAGATTCCAACTATAGTTAATAGTGCTTTTGACTGAAATAGCAAGTTTAAAATTGACGACACCAAATATTTGGCTTATTTAATTTTGCGTAAAATATGTTTACCAACTGAAATATTTGACTAGATAAAAAATGGTAAAAGTACTAGTTGGTGAACAAGTTATTGTTCAAACGTTCACTTGCCAAACATAGTTTTTCGTAACAATTATTTGTAAAGAGATTTTTTGGTAAGTAATAATTTGGCAAATGAAATTATGCGAAAATTTGTTTGGGAAGTGATAATTTGGCAATTTCTTTTCGGTAAAACAAGGGAGACCCATGGATAAACTTCCGAAATCATTTGCGTTTGCGAAGCTGTTAACAACCCATGGTATGAGTAATAAATAGTTCGTGTCAGATATTTGAGCCCGTTCAGAATTCGAGTACAATTTGGAGATGGATTAAATTTAAATAAGCTGTGTACATGTGAAGCATTAATTACTAAGGGATGGAGATTTAGTAAAGATATGGAAGTATGTTACTCATACGGAGTTATAAGGGACTAGCTGGTCCCCGCGGTTTCACACGCTGCGCGGCTCCTAAGGGTCGTAGCGTAATGTTATATAGCCTTCCTCGATAAATGGACTATCCAACACAAAAATAATTTTTCAATTCGAACCAGCAGTTCCTGAGATTAGCGCGTTCAAGCAAACAAACAAAAAAACTCTTCAGCTTTATAATATTAATAATAAATACACCATTACAAAATTTTTAGGTCGTTCTGGAACCGAATACCATTAACTCGATCATCGTACTCGAAACGATTGGGACTACCTATTGTTTTCAAAAAGTAACAATCCCACCAAAAACATTCTGTAAAAAACTAGCCAAGTCTCGATGAAGCTGCTTTTATCTCTAAAAAAGTATTGAAATCTAGACAAAGTCGTGCCAAGTGTAAAGTTCCATACTGCGATTTCTTTATTATTATAGTTAATGTTGTGTGACTTGGCCGTTGAACATTCTTTATACGCTAGTGGGTAAAAGTCATTTTTTTTACACAGATATAACATTCTGTTGTACCTACCTATGTTTGTTAAGCGAGATAATAGCCCATACTGGTATTGGTAATTGGACGCTAGTCTCATTTTAGGCTGTTGTTGATTGTGCAACGCATTCATTCAGATAATGCTGACTTCTGCTCTCTTTTCTTTTTCGAGCGTCAAATCGACCACCGATCTAACATCGAATAGATATGCAGACAGACATATATCAATGACTAGAAGTCCGTCTGTACTGAAAATATTTTTTATACTGTTTGTTATAGACTATACATAAGTATTATTGAAATACGCAGCTTTATGAAGCCTACAATTGACTGGTTATTAAATCAACGTTTTTCAAGTGGCAATTTTCCATCGTCAATGGGTAGCGGTTCTGGCGATAGATTGGTGCAATGGTGTCATGGAGCACCTGGTTTTGTACCCTTGTGTAACTTTAACGGCCAAGTCACACAACATTAACTATAATAATAAAGAAATCGCAGTATGGAACTTTACACTTGGCACGACTTTGTCTAGATTTCAATACTTTTTTAGAGATAAAAGCAGCTTCATCGAGACTTGGCTAGTTTTTTACAGAATGTTTTTGGTGGGATTTCACTTCTTTTTGTAGAAACGTGGGTATGTTGATTTCTTTTATTAGAATATCTTATGTGACATAGTTTTTTTTCTTTTTATTAGTAGTTTTTTATTTTTACAAATCTTTCTTTTCTTTTTTTCCGGCTCTGAATCTTTTTCATACACCAAGAAAGATATTGAATGAAAGAGACAAGACCCGTCCTTGGGCATACCAACTAATTGGTAGCCACTAAGTTCATCGCCGTCTTTTAATATTATCGACATTTTTAACGATATTATCTTGCGAAATCAAACACAAATAAATCAGAAATACCGATAATATTTAGACTAACAATAATAACCTAGTATAATATCTTTAAGACTTCTTTAATTATTACTCAGCCTACAATGAGGAAGAACAAACAGAAATGAGGAAGGAAATCGTTAGCATTAAGAACAGGGCAGAACAAGTTCATTTCAGTTTGATATTTAGTTCGAACGTCATTTACTGGCGGAAAATCTTAACACCGCGATTCAGAAATGAGACGAAAATGCACAGCGCCATCTAGTAGCGGTAGGCAGAAGTTTTTATTAATAACAACACAAAGTAATTTCCAATTTATAAACTTATAAATTCAATCCATTTTTGACATCAAATGAAGCGGCCCACCAAGTTGAATATTTTTTGAAAAGGCGGTAATGTCGATCTATTTATAGTTTCGTTGGGCTCTAGTGTTTTCTAATCAGTGTCACCAGGTACTCCAGATCTTCGATTATCCTAGTTTTTATAGTTTTCCCTTTATGTGGCCATTAAACCCTAACTCTGTACCAAATTTCAGCTCTCTGAGTTTATGGGAAGTACTAGTTCTATTTTGATGATCATGAGTGAGTGAGTGAGTGAGTTTCATAAATGCAAAACTTTGCTTTTGCTTAACTTCGGAACTAAATGACCTACAGACTTGCAATTTTGGATTTTAAGTATGTAATTATAGCTTACTGAATGACGAAAGTTTCTGCGTTCTGGTTTAATCCAGAGGTTCTCAAATAGGGGCCTGAAAATGCGGCGAAATGGTTCCAGTAAAGGATGGTACGGCAGTTTGCTTCGCGCTCGACTTGGCGGGGGCACTGCCGTGCCCCCCGATAAAAAAAACACGAAAAAATAAATGTGTAGGGACACATGTACGCGTGCACGACAGAATGCAAGGTAAGCAGAATCGCTTGTGTGAGCGCGACGTATGAACGGCGGGCTAGTTACTGCGCACTAGTCCGGTCGGAAGGTTCTCCTTGGGGATTTAATAGGAATAAAAGACATTCAGTGGTGAAGCAGTTCTTTATTTAAATCTACCCAGAGACTATAACCGGACAGCGCAGTGCTCATATAAATAGGGATTGTCGTAGACAAATAACAGCGGCAGAAATATCCCTAAAGTGGTGACCCCGAACGCGAACTATATAATTACGCCGTAAATAAGTGCAAAGTGTACGTACGCAATTCGGTGACTCTGTAAGTGTCGTGTATCAGTGCGGACTAAGTTAACAAAATGACGTCTCCGCAAACACAAGCGACGCTAGTGAAGAAGGAAACCGAGGACGTAGCGCCGATAGAATTAAAGGCGCAAATACCGGATTTTTGGACAGACGATCCACGTCTCTGGTTTGCACAGTTTGAGGTGTTACTTGCGAGTCAGAAGCAAGGGGAGGCAAAGAAATTCGGCCTGGTGCTACCCAAATTAAGCAAAAGCACCATACAGCAAGCGCGTGACATTATCTTGAACCCACCTGAAAAACCATACACGGCCCTAAAGGAACGTCTCTTGACCGTGTACGAAGAGTCGGTCACGCGGAAACTACAGAAGGTGCTGCATGAATCCGAGCTGGGCGATCAAAAACCCACGCAATTACTTCGGAGCATGAGGAACTTGGCGGGAAACAAAATCCCAGATGAAACCATGCGCATTCTATGGATGGGAAGACTACCAGAAACGGTTCGTACAGTATTAACCGTCAGTGAATCAACAGAGCTAGAAAAGCTAGCAGAAATGGCGGATAGGATAATAGAAGAAGCCACACCCAGAAACACCATCGCTACAGTTGCAACGGGAACCTCAACATCGGGAGCAGACCTGCTGATCGCTGAAATCGTAAAGCTTGGTGAGAAAATCGAAGCGATAAACAGAGGAGCGCCAAGCACTTCTAGACCACGACGCCGATCACAGTCACCAGTTAAGAAAAGGGAAAAATCGACGCAGCGAAAGGGCAGATTGTGCTTCTTCCATTTTCGATTCGGTAAGAAGGCCACCAAGTGCGTGCAATCATGCAGCTGGGACAACAGCGCAGCAGGTGAAGATTCTCGAAGGTCGGGAAACTAGATGCGGTGCGGTCAACGGCGGAACACTGCATCGACAACGTGAATCACCGCCTATGTGTTACGGACACCAGCTCGGGTAAGCGTTTCCTCGTAGATACAGGTGCGAATGTATCCGTTTTACCTCCAACAAAGTGGCAAAGACACGTAAGTGACAGTGATAATTTTAAGTTGTATGCAGCAAACGGGACTGAAATAAAAACCTACGGCACTAGAAACTTAGACTTACATGTAATATTAGGAAAACCATTAAGATGGACCTTTATAATTGCTGATGTTAAACAACCTATCATAGGAGCAGATTTCTTGCGCCATTATGGGTTGTTAGTAGATTTAAATGCACAACAATTGTTAGATAGGAAAAATAGCTTGGTGACCCGCGGCAACATTGTTAAGTGCGCGGAACTTTCTGTCAGCATCGTAGACAGTAATCACCAATTTCACAACCTGTTATCGGAATATGCAGATATTACCAAACCCATACCATTTAGGGACGATAACGCTGACGACGATAACAACAAGGTAATGCATTACATCGAAACTACGGGACCTCCTGTACACGCGAGAGCCAGACCGCTTCCTCCCGACCGATATCACAAGGTAAAAGAGGAATTTAGGTTAATGCAGGAGATGGGGATCTGCAGACCATCCAAGAGTGAGTGGGCGAGCCCGCTGCATGTGGTGGCGAAAAAAAACGGGGACATCCGACCGTGTGGTGACTACAGGCGCCTAAATGCGATCACAAAACCGGACCGATACCCCGTGCCACGTCTGCATGATTTCACCTACATATTAGCAGGTAAGAAAATATTCTCCAAGCTCGACATAAATAAATCTTATCATCACATCAAAGTAGCTAAAGAAGACATAGAAAAAACCGCCATCATAACGCCTTTCGGTTTGTACGAATTCCAGCGCATGACCTTTGGTCTAAGGAATGCGAGCCAAACATTCCAGCGTTTCATGAGTAATACGGTACTACAAGGTCTAGATTTCTTATTCAATTTCGTTGATGACGTCATAATCGCGAGCGATTCCATAGAGGAAAACGAAAGACACCTGAGGCAAGTATTCGATAGGTTCAGGCAGTATGGCATTACTATTAACCTACCCAAATGCGAGTTCGGAAAGTCAAATATAGAGTTCTTAGGGTACGAAGTTACAACCGAAGGTATTCGTCCACTCGAACATAAAGTAAAAGCAATTGTAAATTATCCCCGACCGGAGACTGTAGACCAGCTCAGGCGTTTCTTAGGAATGATTAACTTCTATAGAGCAAGCATTCCTAACGCTGCCAGTCAACAGTCGCAGTTAAACGAGTTTTTAAAAAATTCAAAAAAAAAGGATAAAACAATTATTCCGTGGGACGACAAGGCTATTAAAGCATTCGAACAATGTAAACAAAGTTTAAATAACGCTGTTATGTTGTCGCATCCAAAAACTAATGTACCTCTAGCTCTCATGACGGACGCCTCAGATACTTGTGCAGGAGCGGTGCTGCAGCAGAAAATTGATGACGCATGGAAGCCGCTAGGATACTTTTCTAAGAGGTTTACCCAAGCCCAACAAAAGTATTCGACCTATGACAGGGAATTGTTAGCCATATATATGGCAATAAAACATTTTCGTTTTCTCTTTGAGGGCAGTCAATTAACCATATTTACAGATCATAAACCTTTGATTTACGCATTTACCAAAATACAAAGCAATTGCGAAACTTCAAAGCGCATTAGGCAACTATTATTCATCAGCGAATTTACAACCGACATTAGGTACATACAAGGCGAAAACAATCCGGTTGCTGACGCCTTATCGCGCGTTGAAACAATATATTGCCCAACGGAACTTGAGTTCGCGGAATTAGCGCTAGCACAGAAAAATGATACCGAGCTCGCGCAAATGTTAGACAAAACAAATAGCAACGTTCGATTAAAGAAATACTTTGTGCCTAACAGTAATGAACAAATATATTGCGAAACTTCAACTAACACGTGTAGACCGTACTTAACCGAAAACTTTAGAAACATTGCATTTAATTCGGTACATGGCATCAGTCACCCAGGTGTCCGAGCAACGCGTAAATTGGTCGCGCAACGATTCTTCTGGCCAGGATTAAATCGGGATGTTGGGCGATGGGCAAAAACATGCATACAATGTCAAAGGTCAAAGGTCAACAGACATACTATATCAGACCTACAACATTTTCCAGACAGCAATCGTTTCGAACATGTGCATATTGACATCGTAGGGCCTCTTCCAACATCACAAGAAGGGTATAAATACCTCGTCACGATGATCGACCGATATACGCGTTGGCCGGAAGCCATTCCAGTAAAGGACATCACAGCGGAAGTCGTAGGTAAGGTATTTTACGAAGCATGGATTAGCAGATTCGGCTGCCCAGTCAGACTGACAAGCGATCAAGGTCGTCAGTTCGAGAGTGCATTATTTACACAACTAATGAAGTATATGGGTATAAATAAATTGCGCACCACACCATACCACCCACAAAGCAATGGTATGGTTGAGCGCTGGCATAGGTCACTAAAATCTGCATTGACAGCTCGCCTTATTAATAACTCGTCCTGGTGTGATGAACTGTCTACGGTGCTACTAGGTCTGCGTTCAGTAGGCAGAAACGACAATGGCATTAGTCCCACAGAGTACGTGTACGGTCAAATACTTCGTTTACCGGGAGATTTCTACAACATCCCCAATGAAAGAAGCCATGACGATCACGAGTTTCTAAAAAACTTGAAGCATTCAATAGATCAATTAAAACCAGTACCACGGGATCTGAGGGACTCACGCACATTGTTCATACATGGTGATCTAGAAAAATGTGATCACGTGTTCATTCGCAACGACGCAATACGAAAACCACTAACACCCACTTACGAAGGTCCGTACCGTGTTTTGGAGCGGAAAAATAAAGTGTTTGTGGTACAATTGCACAACAGAAAGATTCACATATCCATTGATAGATTAAAACCTGCATATTTGTTAAACGAAGAAAACATTGTCAATCCACCTGACACTAGGTCAGAGCAACCACAAAGAAATAAAACCATTGTAAACACATCTAAAATAAACGAGGATACATCTGTAAAGAAAAGCCGCAGTGGTCGCACGATCAGACCACCAGCAAAATTGAACATGTAGTAAATACCTATCTGTTATCTAGAATTAGGATAACTATAACTTACTTTAGCATGGCGTTGTCGTGACGGACACTACCGCCGGCCAACATGGTGTCATTAATTTATTGCAGAGTGGAAGTCACGGCAACTACCCTTAAACGCAATTTTATGTACTTACTAACAGTGTGCCTTAGGATAAATATATATTTTTTTTTTTTTGTGAAGTCGGCGCTTGAAAAATAGACGACCGCACCCTGTATAATGACTAGTATAGAATTTATGCGCAGTCAACAGCACACATTTAATATTATTTAGAATAGTAATCAAATAATAGCAAGTGTACTTTGAAATTGCTGACACATGTTTGTACGCTCAATCTAGCATACTGCAATATCCACTCGTTAATGAAGAATAATCGTCACTCTACCAAAAACTTAGTGCGACCAACCTCTAAATAAGCCACCATCATGGGCAAGGCTTACAGTAAGGAAGAAGTTATCATAGCGCAAAATAGCGCAACAACATCGCAAGTCGCAAAGTACGAGACAGGTTTTGCAATAATGGCAACCGCAGTATTTCTCATCGTGGTGCTGGTCTTATGGCGCCAAGGTCGTCATCGCATGAAGAAGTGGATACGCAGACAAATCAACACTGTATCTGGTGGGGTGACAGCATCGCCAGGGCGCATAGATACGCTCACAGCCCCGCAGCAGCCACCCACAGCCAGTTATGCGTAATATGATTCCACCACCACGCGATAGTGACAAGTGCAGTGTTTATCGCAGTATGCTATGCGGGTAACCTTAAGCGCTCATTGTAGTTTTGTGTAATTGATTGTGTTTTATATAAATGTTTTACTAGTTATTAAGAAAAATTTTTTTATTGTAAAATTTTTGGGGGGAAGTAGTGTAGGGACACATGTACGCGTGCACGACAGAATGCAAGGTAAGCAGAATCGCTTGTGTGAGCGCGACGTATGAACGGCGGGCTAGTTACTGCGCACTAGTCCGGTCGGAAGGTTCTCCTTGGGGATTTAATAGGAATAAAAGACATTCAGTGGTGAAGCAGTTCTTTATTTAAATCTACCCAGAGACTATAACCGGACAGCGCAGTGCTCATATAAATAGGGATTGTCGTAGACAAATAACAGCGGCAGAAATATCCCTAAAAATGTAATGTTTTTTTTGTGAAATAATGAAAACTCAAATGCATATGTGTGTGTAAAACGTATCCACGATCGGCAACGATACCCATTGAAAAATTCATTCATCGATCGATTCTCATTATTTCACGAAAAAAAAACACTAAAGTTTATTGTTTCGTGTTTTTTTTTTATTGTTACTTTTTGAAAAAAATAGTCCCAATCGTTTCGAGGTGGTAAGATTATGTTTCAAGGGTAATTCATTGCCGTCATTAATTTCCACAGGTGGTCTCAGGCTAAAGGTTGAACCATATATTTATCCAGTTTCTCAGTGCTCGCGGTGCTGGAAGCTAGGACATAAAATTAAGGCTTGCCCATACAATAAGATAGTATGCCGCCCTAAGTGCGGCGCTAATCATGAAAACTGCGAGCCTAAGAAAAAATGTATTAACTGTTCAGGTAAACATATGGCTTTATCTAAGTCGTGCCCCACATTTTTGATAGAAAAACGCTTGCGGGAAATTATGGCTGCATTCAATTGTACATACAAAAAGGCTATAACTATGTACGTTTTACTTAACACCCCAGAATAGGTTCCAGAAAAACCGATCCAGAATCCAGTCCATAATACACCGGAGTTTACAGTCGTTAATACTCCTACGTACGCAGAGATAATTAGGACTACCGCAGATATGCACCACGAGCAACCTTCTTCTAATGTACGGAAGTCTAAATTGGCATCACACAGTAAAATAAGGTTTTCTAAGCAAAAAACACAAGATGATACATCGGAGTGGTACAAATGTAACGAGGAACAGTGTGACTCATCGCAGCTTAATGAAACCGGTATTGGCGACGACTGTAACATAACTACAGATAAAAACATAGAAGGTAAATCGGAATCTAAGATAACATTAATTTAATGAACTGCTTTCACGGTTACAAGAAGTTATATTTATGAAGAATTGCGCAATCAACGTAAAGATAAAGACAAAAAAAAAGAAAAAGGTAAAAGTTAAAAAGGTGTTTAAATTATGTATTAAGTGGTTTATACTTTTAATAGTGTATTGCAGATTCTTCAATGGCAGGTTTAATAATTAAGAACATTTTTTAATGGATAGGACAGACTGCATCAGATTTAAATTTTTACAGTGGAATGCCCAGAGCCTTAAGCCTAAATTGTTTAGATTTTCGCAGTTATTAGTACAGAACAAAATACATATTGCTGCAATCAGAAACCTGGTTATCTGCCAAGCCAGTTAGAATTAGTAACTATAATATTTTCCGTCAAGATAGGGATGACTCATACGGTGGTGTCGTGATTATTATTCATCAATCTATCAAAGCTCAACTTGTAGACTCTAATGTGTTTGCTTCGGGAATTGAACTGATTCACGTTAAAAATTTTAATTACCCTCTAGTAGAAAATATAATATCACTTTATTGTCCCCGTTCCGTTCGGACTAGTCAGGTGGATTGGCTAAGATTACTTTCTACTTTTAACATTAATAATGGGTAACTTTAACGCCCACCACACCAATTGGTCAAATAAGACAGATTATAGAGGGGTGCAACTTTTGGATGCGGTGATAGATAGTAATTATGTCGTATTAAATAATGGTAGCAGCACTAGAATGAAATTAGTTAACGGTGTTTTACAGGAGTCATCGCTTGATTTGTCCTTGGTGACATCTGATATAGGGGTAAACTTAGACTGGTCCGTGTTAAAAGAAACGTTGGGTAGTGACCATCTCGTGACTGACTCCATCAAATTTAAGTATTCTGCAGGTTATAATAAGATTAGCGCAAAAACTAATTCGGACAGCTGTACACGATGATTGGACACAGTATTGCTCAACCGTAGACCACTAAACTTCGGCTTCCGAAGTTTGGCATAGGATGAAGTGGGCCAAAGGTCACAGGTCACCAAGAACTGTTGTAGACAAGGTAAAAGCCAATAATTTGCTTGTTAGTCTTACACCTGATATGTCTCTCCAGATCAGCCGATATTCTCAATACCGAATAAGAAATTGGAAGAGGAAATCTCCATACAGAAGTTGATTAAAAACTTACCCTACAATGGTTTATGTATTTTACTGAATTTATTCAATCAGTTTTTACATTCCGGGTTTGTCCCAAGGCAATGGCGTGATATAAATATAATTGCTATCCCTAAACCGAGACGGGATCCTAATCAGACTTCGTCCCTGAGACCAGTCTCCTTAATGTCTTGTTTTTGCAAAGGTTTTCATTCTATTTTGAATAAGAGGATTGAGTGGTTTTTGGAGAGACAAAAGCTGCTGTCGGATAATATGGTGGGCTTTAGAAAATCCAGAGATTGTTTGGATAGCTTAAGTTGTTTAGTTTCTCGCATTCAAAAAGGTTTTTCTGAAAGGTTTTAACTACTATTGGTTGTTTTATTGATAGAGACAATGCATATAATAACATTGATATAAAAATCTTACTAAATATTTTACGTCGTTTAGAGGTGGGGTCTAAAATATGTCAATGGGTGAATTTCAACAAATGCCATTTTTTATCATATCGGTGAACTTTTTAATTTATATATTTTTTGTATATTTTTCAGGTTTTATGTAATCTTTAGGATATTAAATATCCCCAAATTTAATATCATCAACGTATCATTTAAGAATAAGGAGATAATTTAGTTTGGACTAGATAATTTAATTTAGGTTAGGTTATGTTTTCTCAGGGCCAACCCAAAGACCCTTCTCAGGGCCAACCCAAAGGCTCTTCTCAGGGCCAACCCAAAGGCCCTTCTCAGGGCCATCCAAAAGGCCCTTCTCGGGGCCACCTCGGTGAAATATCTCCCGGTTCTGATTCTTAAGGGCCCTCACCACTTCCTCGTCACTGTGCATGAGTAATACGTCCCTAAGAATCAGAAGCGGGTCCCGATTCTTCACGTCCTCGACGACGAGGTTCTCTCCGGCCGCTTCTAGCCTTGTTTTAATTTTGTGCCTCTCCTCCTTCGTTGCGCACCCCATGATAACCCTTTGGTCCTTGGCCTTTCTTACCCTTTCTACACGCACCCAGCCCTCCTTCGCGTCCACCTCCTCTCGGAGTTTCCTCTTAACTCCGAGATGTGCTCCTTCAGAGTACTTAAGAGCTCAGTCTGGCCAGCAAGGACCTCGACGAAAATGGGTTGGGGACTACGGTCAGCAGTGGGCGCGATGTCCGGTACGGCGATGGGTGCGGCAGGGACCTTGTCACGCTCCGACTCCTTGACAAGCTCAAAAAGCCTGTTTATGGCCTCAAGTACCGCCGTCTTTATGTCGGTCCTGAGGTTGCGAGAGTTGCCCAAGTTCAGCTTAGCCTTATTCAGGCAAGCTCTCGCCTCCGCAGTCCGACTGGGGAACTTGGCCTCAGGCTTCTTGAGCTGTCTGGAGACATCCGTGGTGGCTCGGCACGTCCCCGGAGCGGCAGGGCCCCCCTGAGAGGCGGAAGGAGTGTCATCTCCAAAGGAGATTCTCCTCCTCGCGTCAGCAGAAGAAGGCCCCGCTTTCTCCGCCGATCGTGGCGAGCCACCAGAGACTTGCGTCCTCACGGTGCTAGATGGGGTGCGAAACATTGAAATTTTTTGAGCAGACATCATCAGGTCAGACTCCTGTAAAGAGGGAATCTGACAATAACGACTACTCAGGAGGAGAGGGTAATTGGAGGGACACTGGTACTCTGTGTCCCTGTAAAAGGGGGAACACAGTAAGTAACGGAGTTACTAATCAATTAAAATACAAATATAATAAAAATCAATTTAAATTAATATAATACTGTCAAATACTTAAAAACTAAAAACTGTCAAAGTAAAAATACAATTAAAAAGAAGTACCTATATAAAATTAAAATTTTCAACTTGGTCAGGCTCAGTATATAATAAATTTATATAGCAAATATATTTACAACAAAATTAATTATAATGATTGTCAATAAAAACACACAAAATTAAGTCAAAAACCTTGTAGACTCAGTCAAACTAAGTTTAAAATCGAGTTTTCCCTACTCAACCCTTGAACAGGCCTAATAAAAGCTAAAATAGTTAAAATACAAATAAATAATTTTTGCCGAAAATCCCACGTCTACCTTCCTATAGACCAGAGGACGGGTGGGTGGGCAAAATTTTATTTGAGCTAGACGGGCGAACAAGGTCCCAAAAGAAGCGGCTCGTCGCGGGCTAGCTAATTACGAAATAAAACGAGGTAGGTGCCGAACAAAATTTTGGACTTTTGGTCAAAAAACCAGTATTTGAACCAAAAAATTTAGGGTTTCAACCTCCAACCTGGGCGCCGGCGCACGGAACGCGGACCAGAACACAGGGATGAAGGGTGAGTACTATTGAAACTATAATCTAACGTTATTTTGAAAGAAAATTTGGAAAAAAACACTAAATTTTGATGATCGAATCTGAAAAATTCGAAAAATTTCAAGGGTTGTAGGGAATTTTTTTTATAGGGTCGTGCCAGTGGGTGCAATATCGTCAATACGTTGGCGGTCGCCTAGTTAGGTCTAAAAATGCTGAAAACAGCTTCAAAATCGCACGTCCAGAACCGAAAATATGAACCGGTTAGGTTAGGTTAGATTGTGGTGGGGTGCTAGGTCAGAAAACCTCCTAGGGGGCCCAGTGGCTGCCGGTCCTTCTCGATACGTCTGGAGGGAACAGCAGCTGCTGTGGACGGTGCACCCTGGGCGCGGCAGTATCCGTCCCCGATGAATGGGAAGTAATTCTTATTCCTCGGGGAACGTTACTGTCGTGGCCAATATTCTGACACGGTGGGGCGACTCCACGCGGCCCTCTGGGATGCAGAGGGCGCAGTGGAGGAGCCAGGGCGGGCTCGGTGTGCCACCGGGCGTTGGGCGCGCTCGGTCCGGTCTTGCGGGGCTGGCTCGGTCGGTCCCGCGGTCTCCTCTCTTTCCGTCTGGTGCGGGTGTTGTCTGGAAACTCCCACGCGGCCGTCCCGGACGGCACCCGCGCCGTATCGGGGGGGGGGGGGGCGGCGTGCCGCTGTCGTGGCGCGTCGGGGCTTCCCCTCTTCCGGTTCGGCGCGCGTGCGGTCCGGGACGGCCGTGTCTGGATGGCGCCTGCGCCGGGCGGGGGGCGGGGCCGCTCGGGCCGGTCCTGCGGGGCCGGGCCGGGTGCGTCCGGCTTCCGGTGGCGCACCAAGCCCGCCGGTGGTCGGACCGGACTTCTCGCTACCCGGCGTGGTGGCGGCCATGCTGGGGGGCGGGGAGGCCTGGTCAGCGGTTGCCTCCTTTTGCGAGTTCGTCTCGCAAAGGGAGGAGGCGGAGCGCGCGCGGGGGTGTGATCCCCTCGCTACGCCGCTCCGCAGCGGAGGGGGGAGAGGGCGTCGTGCCCTCCCTCCTCATGGTGACGGCGGGCGGCAGGCACGGGGGTGCCTTCGCGCGCATTGCACTCGTCACCTTTGCGGTCATTCCGGCCCCCCACACCCGCGAGGGTGTGAGGGGTCGCCTTGCGGGGCAATCGTCGGCGGAGGACTGGACGTAAAGGCTTTGCCGGTTTCCCGGTCCCCCGCCACTGTGACGAAGCGGGAATGCGCTGGGTCGTTTTAGTGGGTATACCGGGTGTTCAGGCTTTAACGCCTTCAAGAAAGCTAGTAGCAATCACACGATGCGCCCTATGATGAGCTTTAATATTGAAGTAGGCGCATCTGCTTCTTTTACTAAAAAAGTGTAGTCATCCTTCACTTGCCTGAGAACCATAGCCCGTGTAACATTCTTTTCTTTAAAAATATATGTATTTTGCGATTCTTGGGACTTTGATTTGGCACCAGTATATCCTCCAAAGATATAACATGGTGGCCCATGAGGGGAACAAAGAATAATCCGCGTAAATAAAGAAATAAAGATCATTAAAATTGGTACGAGTACGACACGCGCGCAGCGGCAACGAACTCCAAGATTTGAAGCCTTGCAGTGGAGAGTCAAAAGCCACGGGTTCCAGCGTATGGAGGACTGTCGCCTGGTCAATACAAGCAGCCAGGTTCGAGCAGTGGTGCAGCCAAAGCATCACACCGAGCAGGGCGTCGACGTGTCATCTCAAAGTTAAGTGCCCATCCTTTGTCTAAAATCCATCCATTCATCCAAAATACCCATAATACCTATTAGAACATTGAGAATAGCATTCCATTTGTGTAAAATTAAAGATTCTTCGTGCATATTATTGCCGAAACTCCCAAAGAATTGCAGATTGCATCAGATATTTTTTTTCCGTGTACCTTCAATAAAAAATAAAATTGTTAAAAAGTTTAGACTAACGTTGGATTGCTTTAAAGTTAAATTATAACGAAGTCGAATTAATGTTTAATTTCTCTACCCTTTTTCGTTATTAAATTCATTTTTTTAAAATAATAAAATAGGCTCAGTCAACGATTTCTTCTAGTAAGCTTAGTTTTTGGTTCTGACTTTTGATTTTGCGTGGTGTGCCGACTATTCCAGGTCAAGCCCCTTCGAGCGATACCGGCCACCCGGCGCGGTCAAACGAAAAACTTCCCGACCGGGCGACCGTCCGGTTGGCGTACAGCTGATCACGCGCACCCAGCTTCCTTATTATCAGCAGGTGACACCGAAACGAGGAACGTGAGCCCATTCATTTTCTTAATTTTGTTGTAGAAATTGCCCAATATCATTTTTAAAGTTGATTTCGTAACACTGTTTATTCACAATGGCTGAAAGTAAGCAGCGTTATAAAGAATTGTTCACAAAAAGAGCGTCCGCCAAAGGACAGATTACTAAATTTAAAAATTATTTAAGTAATATTGCTAACGAAAATGAGTTAAATGATGTTCATTAACTGAACTAAATTTAAAACTTGCAAAGTTTGAGGCATTATCTGTTAGGGTTGATGACTTGCAAAGTGAAATAGAGGTTCTGAGTCCTGAAAACATTGCGGCTGAAATTGATGAGCGCGATAATATTGAGAGAGAAATAATAATGAACATAGCCACTGCTAAGAATTTGGTTGCCATGTTTTCTCGAAAAAATGAATGCGAACAAAGACGCAATTCTGTTCACAATGCGTCATGTTGTACAGATGATCATCACAGTGTAGGGTTGAAACTCCCTCAGATGCAAATCACAAGGTTTAACGGTGATTATTTCCGTTGGTTAGAATTTAGAGATACTTTTGAGAGTTTAATTCATAATAATGATCATATTTCCGAAATTAATAAATTTCATTATTTAAATTCATATTTACAAGGCGACGCAGCCAGAATCATTACTAATCTTGAAGTTTCCGAAAAAAATTACGCAGAAGCGTGGAAGCTGCTTTGTGACCGTTACAATAATAACAGAATATTAATAGATCACCATCTTAATTCATTATTAAATATAAAGCAACTTCCGCGTGAGTCAGAGCGATCTTTAAGATATTTAGCCGATCATATTTCAAAAAATTTACGTGCTTTGGTCAGCCTAGGACAACCAACTGATAATTGGGACATTTTGATCATATTCATACTGTCATTTAAGCTGGATAGTCAAACATTGCTGAAATGGGAGGAGCATCGTAATGGCATACCAAATGCGAAACTAAAGTTAGAACAATTCCTTAAATTTATGACAGACCGCGCGAACGTTCTCGAGTCTGCAAATCGCAGTAACAATAATTCTGACAATATTATGTCTTCAAAGACTCCTATGAATCCTCAGCGTTTTGCTCCTAACAATAAACAGCCAAATCACAATAATAATCATCAAAGAAAGGGTCAGGATAATATGGTTAAATCATTTGCAAGCACTAGCAATAATAATAAGAATAAAGGGTCAAAAGGTTTTTCATGTATCATTTGTGACGAAGGTCATAGAATCTATGATTGCCCAACGTTTAAGGCTAAGGGTATTGATGAAAGAATGACGGATGTTACAAAATATAAATTGTGTACGAACTGTTTAAGACAGGGTCACTCCGTAAAGGACTGTCGCTTCAGGTCCTGCCAAGAGCCTGATTGCAAAGAGCGACATAATAGCTTGCTGCACCGTCCGCCAACATTGGCAAGCCAGCTCGCCACGGTCGAAGAACCAGGTGAGATAGTAGCAAGTTATTGTGATAAAAACACAAGTCAAATTATATTATCAACTGCCATGTTGAGGTATTGAATCCATTTGATCAGCAAAAGATCAAAGTTCGTGCTTTATTAGATTGTGGCAGCCAATCATCTTTTATAACTGAGTCCCTAAAGACCAGATTATCGTTAAAGTCTCATCCCATTGACACTATAAAAGTCATTGGCATAGGCAACACATCACTAACAAATGTTATTGAAAGCTGTAATATTAAATTACAATCAATACATAGTAAATTTAGCATAAATTGCTCATGTTTGGTACTAAAAGAACTGACGGGTCGATTGCCAAAGATTTCCATCGACGTCAGCTTATTGAATCTACCTGAGAATATTCAGCTAGCTGATCCCATGTTTTATCAGCCAGCAAACGTAGATATTTTGATAGGTGCGGACCTATTTTGGGATATTTTAGGTAACGAACAGTTTTCCTTAGGGGTTAATAATCCTAAAATAAGAAGTTCCCAATTAGGCTGGATAGTATCCGGTCCTCTTCAGTCAGTGATGCCACACAAAAAGGTACACTGTAATCATGGTATAATTACCAGAGACAATGATAAGGACAATACTATTGAAAAAATGTTAGCTAAATTCTGGGATCTGGAAGAAATTCCCGGAAAACCAATTATAAGTGACAATGAAAGTGAGTGCGAAAAACACTTTCTCAATCACACAACAAGAACCAGTACAGGTAGATTCTGTGTAAAATTACCGCTTATGGATACTACTGATTGTTTAGGCGATACTTACAAATTAGCTAAGAGACGCTTTTTTAATATGGAAAAACGGTTAAAACGAAACCATACCTTAAAATTAGAATATGCCAAGTTCATTAAGGAATACGAAGAATTAGGCCACTTATCGGTGTTAAATGTTAATTTAAGTGGTAGCTTAAGTCCACGTTATTACCTCTGTCACCACGCAGTTGTGAAACAGGAAAGCGAATCTACTAAGGTTCGTGTAGTGTTCGATGGTTCCGCTCCCTCCACTTCCGGTTGCTCATTAAATGATATATTAATGGTGGGTCCAAACGTACAGGATACTCTGTTCTCTATTTTGATACGGTCTAGGCAATACAAGTACTTACTCACCGGAGACATAGAAAAGATGTATCGCCAAATATTGGTACACGAAGATGATAGGCAGTTACAGCTCATACTGTGGAGAGGAAAGGAATCTGAACCCATTCAGACGCTTATGCTCAATACTTTGACCTACGGAACAGCGAGCGCAAGTTATTTAAGCACACGCTGTCTGTGGCAGGTAGGGCAGGAACAGAATAATGACCTCATTAAAGACATTATTCAAAAGGACTTCTACGTTGATGATTTGATAACGGGCTCGAATGATTCACAACAATTAATATATATACATAAAGCTGTATCTGAAGCATTAAAGGCAGGTTGTTTCAATTTAAGAAAGTTTAAAACTAATCACCCTTCCATTTTTGACAATGTTATCGTGAATGAACAAGACAAGTTAGTTTTTAGTGATTCTTCAAGTACACTAGGGTTGGGATGGACACCTTCTACCGATACCTTACACTTTCCAACAAAGGGATTTTCACATGATAGCAATCAAATAATAACAAAACGATTTATCATGTCAAACGCTTTCAAGATTTTTGATCCATTGGGTATATTAAGTCCAGTTGTAGTAAAACCGAAGATAATGCTACAAAGACTTTGGCATCAAAAACTGGACTGGGATCAGCCAGTCCCTCAGGACATAAGAGATGATTGGATTAGGTTTTCTGAAAACATAAAATACTTGCCTTCTTTACGAGTGCCAAGGTTAGTTCTAGGTGACTCATTTAAATGCATCGAGTTACATTCGTTTAGCGATGCTTCACAAAATGCGTATGGTGCGTGTATTTACATGAAAACGATAAGTCTTAATGGTGACGTCACAGTTAGACTACTGTGCGCAAAGTCAAAAGTGGCGCCATTGAAGCCAACCACCATACCCCGCCTAGAACTGTGCGCGGCGTTACTTGCTGCCAAACTTACAAAATCTGTAATTGACTCACTTCGGTACGAGCCGGATAAACTAGTGCACTGGTGTGATTCGACAGTAGTATTATGTTGGATTCGTAGCGATGTCAGTAGATTAAAGGTGTTTGTAGCTAATCGTATTAGTGAAATTAAGGAACTAACGTCTACTTCGGCGTGGCGGTATGTTCCGACCGATTCTAACCCTGCTGACTTAATATCTAGGGGAGTAGATGCTAAACGTTTGATATCAATGGCACTGTGGTGGACAGGGCCTAGTCTTTTATTAAAAAATGAATCTGAATGGCCTAAGTTAAACGTCAATGATTCGGAAGAACTACCAGAGTTAAAGGTACATTCGACTATAATTGATCAATCCGTAATTGACTTTGATAAATATTCATCTTTAACTAAGTTGCAAAGATCATTTGCTTACGTTCGTAGATTCATATTTAACCTTAAAAACAAACGTAATAAGCGCGTAGGTATATTGTCGGTTAATGAGTTACGTGAGTCATTCTACTCGCTATGCGTTATCTCTCAAGGTCAGTCGTTCCCTATTGAATACGATCTATTAGTGAAAGGTAAATCCATAAATAATAAAAGTAAGTTGTTATCGTTATCGCCGTTCTTAGACGAACATAAATTAATTCGTGTCGGTGGACGAATAGATGCGTCACTTCATTCTTTCGAAAAGAAACATCCAATTTTACTTCATGCTTCACATAGATTAACTAAATTGTATTTCAAAAGAGAACATGTAAACAATATGCATGCTGGTCCGCAATTGTTGTTGGCGTCTGTGCGAGAAGCAGTATGGCCAATTAATGGTAGGTGTCTTGCGAGGCGCACAGTCAATAATTGCGTAAAATGTAAACGACTGCAAGGCGTGACGTTACAACCTAAAATGGGCAATTTACCGCCCCAGCGCATAACACCTGACCATCCCTTTATATCAGTTGGTTTGGACTTTGCTGGCCCATTTTATATTGTTAATCGTAAAGGCCGTGGGAGTCGTGTAGTTAAATGTTATTTATGTCTTTTTGTTTGTTTGCGTTATAAGTGCATCCATCTAGAAGCTGTTAGCGACTTAACAAAGGAGGCATTTATAATGACACTCAGGCGGTTTATAGCTCGTCGAGGTAAGCCAACGGAAATATTCAGCGATAACGGAGGTAACTTTGTAGCTGCCGCGAAGGAAATAGGAATGTTCATAAGGGATCACCACGAGCCTCTGTCTGACTTTGCAAGTCAGCAATCAATTATATTTAAATTTATTCCGGCTTACACTCCTCATTTCGGTGGCATATGGGAAGCCGGGGTTAAGTCGGCAAAGTATTTTTTAAGGCGTGTTATTGGCGATAGCCATTACACATTTGAAGAAATTTCAACTTTGTTTACACAAGTGGAGGCGATTCTCAATAGCCGTCCGTTGTGCCCACTCTCATCCAGTCCTAACGACCTCCTTCCCCTCTCTCCAGGGCACTTCATCATTGGGAGGCCGTTGACCGCTCTGCCAGCACCCAACCTTGTAGAAGTCAAGGAAAGTCAGCTGCGACGGTATCAGCGCCTTGAGAAGACACAGCAGCATTTTTGGAAAAGGTGGCAAAAGGAATACCTGTGCGAATTGCAACGAAGGACCAAATGGCGAACAGATACTTCAAGGCTGGATGTTGGAGACATGGTACTCCTAGCAGATGATAACGCCCCCCCGCTTGCATGGAAACTGGGACGCGTTCTTCGCCTTATATCTGGATCTGATGGGGTATCCAGAGTAGCAGACATTCACACCAACAAGGGCTGCGTGCGACGGTCACTGGTGCGGCTCTGCAGACTCCCCACAGCAGAGGAACTTAAGGATTGAAAGAGGTCTTTCAATGGCCGGGAATATGTTCAGGCTTTAACGCCTTCAAGAAAGCTAGTAGCAATCACACGATGCGCCCTATGATGAGCTTTAATATTGAAGTAGGCGCATCTGCTTCTTTTACTAAAAAAGTGTAGTCATCCTTCACTTGCCTGAGAACCATAGCCCGTGTAACATTCTTTTCTTTAAAAATATATGTATTTTGCGATTCTTGGGACTTTGATTTGGCACCAGTATATCCTCCAAAGATATAACACCGGGTCCGCCCGGGGAGTCCCACATACCCCTCCCGTCCCCCGACGGGAGGGTATGCGTAATGCATTTTTTCCCAGCGTCAAAAAAAAAAAAAAAAAAAAAATGGTAAGGTTAGGTTGGGGTGCTAGGTCAGAAAACCTCCTAGGGGGCCCAGTGGCTGCCGGCCCTTCTCGATACGTCTGGAGGGAACAGCAGCTGCTGTGGACGGTGCACTCTGGGCGCGGCAGTATCTGTCCCCGATGAATGGGAAGAGATTCTTATTCCTCGGGGAACGTTACTGTCGTGGCCGATATTCTGACACGGTGGGGCGACTCCGCGCGACCCTCTGAGACGCAGAGGGCGCAGTGGAGGAGCCAGGGCGGGCTCGGTGTGCCGCCGGGCGTTGGGCGCGCTCGGTCCGGTCTTGTGGAGGGCTGGATCGGGCGCGTCCGGCTTCCGGCGGCACACCTAGCCGGCCGGTGGTCGGACCGGACCTCTTGCTCCCCGGCGTGGTGGCGGCCATGCTGGGGGGCGGGGAGGCCTGGTCAGCGGTAGCCTCCTTTTGCGAGGTCAACTCGCAAAGGGAGGAGGCGGAGCGCGCACGGGGGGGTGATCCTCTCGTTGCGCCGCTCCGCAGCGGAGGGGGGAGAGGGCGTCGTACCCTCCCTCCTCATGGTGACGGCGGGCGGCAGGCACGGGGGTGCCTTCGCCCGCATTGCACTCGTCACCTTTGCGGTTCATTCACCGACCCTCCCACACCCGTGAGGGTGTGAGGGGTTGTCTTGCGGGGCAATCGTCGGCGGGGGACTGGACGTAAAGGCTATGCCGGTTTCCCAGTCCCCCCGCCACTCTGACGAAGCGGGAATGCGCTGAGTCGTTTTAGTGAGTATACCGGGTCCGCCCGGGGAGTCCCACATACCCCTCCTGTCCCCCGACGGGAGGGTATGCGTAATGCATTTTTTCCCAGCGTCAAAAAAAAAAAAAAAAAAAGGTAAGGTTAGGTTGGGGTGCTAGGTCAGAAAACCTCCTAGGGGGCCCAGTGGCTGCCGGTCCTTCTCGATACGTCTGGAGGGAACTGCAGCTGCTGTGGACGGTGCACCCTGGGCGCGGCAGTATCCGTCCCCGATGAATGGGAAGAGATTCTTATTCCTCGGGGAACGTTACTGTCGTGGCCAATATTCTGACACGGTGGGGCGACTCCACGCGGCCCTCTGGGACGCAGAGGGCGCAGTGGAGGAGCCAGGGCGGGCTCGGTGTGCCGCCGGGCGTTGGGCGCGCTCGGTCCGGTCTTGTGGAGGGCTGGCTCGGGCGCGCCCGGCGTCCGGCGGCGCACTGGGCCCGCCGGTGGTAGGACCGGACCTCTCGCTTCCCGGCGTGGTTGAGCGCCACTCTGGGGGGCGGGGAGGCCTGGTCAGCGGTAGCCTCCTTTTGCGAGTTCACTCGCAAAGGGAGGAGGCGGAGCGCGCGCGAGGGGGTTATCCTCTCGCTGCGCCGCTCCGCAGCGGAAGGGGGAGAAGGCTTCGTGCCCTCCTTCCTCATGGTGACGGCGGGCGGCAGGCACGGGGGTGCCTTCGCCCGCATTGCACCCGTCACCTTAGCGGGTCATTCCGGCCCCCCACACCCGCGAGGGTGTGAGGGGTCGCCTTGCGGGGCAATCGTCGGCGGAGGACTGGTCGTTAAGGCTATGCCGGTTTCCCAGTCCCCCGCCACTATGACGAAGCGGGAATGCGCTGGGTCGTTTTAGTGGGTATACCGGGTTTGGTTCGCCCGGAGAGTCCCACATACCCCTCCTGTCCCCGATGGGAGGGTATGCGTAATTGCATTTTTTCCCAGCGTCAACAAAAAAAAAAAAAAAAAAAAAAAGGTTAGGTTAGGTTTTTTTTTTTTTTTTTTTTTTTTGTTTTGGCAGGAGTGGGAAATCCCCACGGACACCTCCACTATCTCACAGGATGTGAGAAAGTGGAGGTAGTGTCGGACTCGAACCGACTAAAACCCACTCCTGCCCCGCCAGTGTCCCTCTGACATGATCAGAGACCTTTCTTTTCATGTTTTCTGACTTATGTGGCGACTTGTTTTTAGGAGGCCGAAGAGACCACGCAAAAATTAAGTTTTAACTCAATTAATTGTGCTTTTAATATTAACATCTCTTTCACAATTTAGTTTTTAGTTTTCCATTTCTTTTTAATTTACTAATACTACGCATTTTCATTATGTTTGAATTAATTTAAAACAAAATAAATAAACTAAAATTATAATTACTTTATATCCAAAATATATTTTACTCTTAATTTTATATCATATAAACCCTTGTATTCGCCCTAAGGAATTTCCAATTTTGCCTTCAATGATTATCGCACTATATACTTATTATATAAGTCGAAATCATTATATTCAGCGAAATGAATTTCTTCCACCAGTTTGACACAACTTGACGATTCCACTAGAGTTGGCTTACGGTCCAGTGTAAATTGAGCCACTTTCCAAGGAAAGTGACTCCCATTCCCATCCTCCATTAAGCCAACCCTAGCGGTTCGCTTAATGCGGCTGCAATATGGTTGTGCCAAACTGGTCATCTCCGTGTACACAGAAGTGGGCGCATCGACCACTTTAGCAATACGCTATGGTCGCTCGGGCGAATGCGTCCCACTTCTTGTGTACCGGGCATTCTTTGCTGAACGCATTGTGTGAGTGTTCCCCGAGCTTGGCTCTGGTACAGTTTACGCACACCGCTGCCTCACCACTGACTGGGCAGTCCAACCTAAGGTGTGGACCGCCGCAGTGGCTGCATAGGTCAACCGGCTCCGCGAAGAGACGCTTGCCGTGACCATATGCTAGGCAGCGGGTGCACTGCACCAGAGGCGTCTGGTCTTCGACGCGCACTCTTTGGAGGTCAATGCGGAGCTTGCCTCCTTCGAGTGCGCGTCTCCAGATTGCTGGGGAAACACTCATCACAATGCTGTTCACGTGGGGGTTACGTGATTTTTTCCTAAATTTTATTGCCACTTTTTGTTCCTCGTCGCCGAGGCCGTCAAATAACTCCCGGTTCTGATTTCTCAGGGCTCGCAGCACGTCCTCGTCACTGTGGATTAGCAATACGTCCCTGAGAATCAGAAGCGGGTCTCGGTTTTTGACTTCCTCGACGACGAGGTTCTCTCCGGCCGCCTCCAATCGCGCCTTAAGCTTGCGCCTCTCCTCTTTCGATTCGCACCCCATAATAACCCTCTGGTCCTTGGCCTTACGAACCCTCTCCACGCGCACCCAGCCCTCCTTCGCGTCCACCGCTTTCCGCACTCTTTCGAGAATCTCGGCACCCGTATCCATCTCCTGTGTTGAGGAGACAACCACGGAGTGCAGCGTCGTACGCTCCGGGGCCTGTGCCCCGGTGTGGCGTTTACTGACGGCCGCTACACTCGCGTAGGTTCTCTCCCCCACACTCTCTCCGCTAGCCAGACTGTCTCGCAGTCTGTCGAGCTTCTCGGAGTTGTCTCTCAACTCCGAGATGTGCTCCTTCAGACTTTTAAGGAGCTCAGTCTGGCCAGCAAGAACCTCGACGGATACGGGTCCGAGACTACGGTCAGCGGTGGGCGCGGGTTCCGGTACGGCGATGGGTGCGGGCGCGGGCGCGGCAGGGGCCCTGTCCTGCTCCGACTCCTTGATCAGCTCATAAAGTCTGTTAACGGCTTCGAGCACCGCAGCCTTTATCTCCGCCTTGAGGTTGCGAGAGCTGCCCAAATTGTGCTTTGCCTTGTTTAGGCAAGCTCTCGCCTCCGCAATGCGGCTGCGGTGCCTAGCCTCAGTCTTCATGAGCGACCTCGGAGCTTTTACAGGAGCAGGGCGCGTCGCCGGAGTCACCGGGCCCTCCCGGGCCGCGGGAGTATCGTCTCTGAAATCGATTTTCCTCACCGCGTCGGGGGGCAACACGCAGTCGGGAATGGGAGGGGTCCCCGCCGAGCCCGGTGGGTTCCAGAGGGCCCGGGTCCTCGGGCTCATGGGGCTTTGGTACTTCGCGGCGCTTTCTGGGGTGCGGAACATATCAGCCTAAGAGCAGATAATGCAAGAACGGACCCCTGTAAAGAGGAGGTCAGGACTACAATATCTGCTCGAGGAGAGGTTTTGGACACTGGTGATTGTGTTGCCCTGTAAAGGGGGGAACACAAAAAGTAATAAAAATAATAAAATCAGTCAAAATACAGATACAAAATGTTATATAATTATAGTCGACACAAGCGACTGTCACAATAAAATAATAAAATTAATTAAAAATTAAAATTTAGTTAAAATTTCTTACTTACTAAGTCAAGATGTTTAAAAGAGAGGATTCTCCTGTGTGCCTGTAAAGGGGGGTACACAGAAGGAATGAAAATAATTAGATTAAAATAGACAATAATAATAAGAATTACAAATTAAAATTAAAACTCAATTAATTTTTAATAATTAAAATGTTGGCCTTCAGACTCAGTCACTACGTTAAAACTAAAGTAAAAATGCTTATTTCCCTATCCACACTATTTCCGAATATAAAATTAAAAATATTTTCCCACCGAGCAATTCCCGTCCACCTTCCTATAGACCAGAGGGCGGGTGGGTGGGCAAAATTTTATTTTATTTGAGCTGCTTCAAAATCGCACGTCTAGAACCGAATATATTCACTTTTTTATTAAAAACTATCTCCCTTAGGTGGATTTAGGTACTATACAGAAACTATGAGAAATACTGCAACTACTACTACTTCAAAATCGCACGTCCAGAACCGAAAATATGAACGTTCTTGTTAAAAACTATCTCCCTTAGGTGGATTTAGGTACTATACAGAAACTATGAGAAATACTGTTTTTTGAAAAAGTACAAGTTTTATTTGAGCTAGGCGGGCGAGCGAGGTCTCAAAAGAAGCGGCTCGTCGCGGGCTAGCTAATTACGAAATAAAACAGGGTGGGTGCCGAATAAAATTTTTGAGTTTTGGTCAAAAAACCAGTTTTTGAACCAAAAAATTTAGGGTTTTTATTTATTAAATTTTTGCGAGTTTGCTCGCAAAGGGAGGAGGCGGAGCGCGCGCGGGGGGGGCGACCCTCTCGCTGCGCCGCTCCGCAGCGGAAGGGGGAGAAGGCGTCGTGCCCTCCCTCCTCATGGTGACGGCGGGCGGCAGGCACGGGGGTGCCTTCGCCCGCATTACACTCGTCACCTATGCGGTCATTCTCGACCCCCCCACATCCGTTAGGGTGTGAGGGGTGTCTTGCGGGGCAATCGTCGGCGGAGGACTGGACGTAAAGGCTTTGCCGGTTTCCCAGTCCCCCGCCACTATGACGAAGCGGGAATGCGCTGGGTCGTTTTAGTGGGTATACCGGGTTTGGTTCGCCCGGGGAGTCCCACATACCCCTCCTGTCCCCCGACGGGAGGGTATGCGTAATGCATTTTTTCCCAGCGTCAACAAAAAAAAAAAAAAAAAAAAAAGGTTAGGTTAGGTTAGGTTAGGTTTCTCGACAGGGACCCCTATGGGAGGCCATATAAGGCGGCGCGGAATCAGCTCCGCCCCTATGGTCCCCCACTGTCGGAGACCCTCGAGCCGGCATTGTTGGATGGGGTGGTCCGGTCCCTGTTTCCATGCAGGACCGACTTCGCCCCTCCAACAATGGATCCCCCGCAAGGGGCGACTCCACCGGAGGCGGAGGTACCCCCGGTCACGGCGGCGGAATTCTACGCGGGGGTTTTGAGCCTCCGCGCGAAGAAAACCGCCCCCGGTCCGGACGGCGTCCCTGCACGGGTGGTGGCGATCGCCGCCACCCAAATGGAGGACAGGTTTCGGGACCTCTTCAGCGCGTGTTTTACGGCTGGGAGGTTCCCGAAACTCTGGAAGGAGGGGCAGTTGTGCCTCCTCCGGAAGGAGGGACGCCCGGTGGACTCCCCCTCGGCATACCGGCCCATCGTTTTGCTCGATGAGGTCGGTAAATTGTTCGAGGGGATTGTCGCCGGGAGGCTGGATAGCCATTTGCGGGGGATAGGCCCGGATCTGTCGGACGCCCAGTTCGGTTTCCGTCGTGGGCGTTCGACGATCGACGCGCTGGCCCTTCTCAAGGGCCAGGTGAAGGAGGCGGTGGAGGCGGGGGACGGAGTGCTGGCGGTGTCGTTCGACATTGCCAACGCCTTCAACTCCGTCCCCCACTCGACGATATTGGAGGCGCTCCGGTACCACGGAGTGCCCCAATATCTGCGGAGCCTCCTGGCCGACTACTTGGAGGACCGCGAGGTCCTCCTCGTGGACAAATCGGCCACCGTGAGGCGGTACGGCGCAGAGTCTGGTGTTCCACAGGGGTCGGTCCTGGGGCCCCCCTTGTGGAACATCGGATTCGACTGGCTCCTGCGGGGAGTCCTCCTCCCGGGCACGAGTGTCATCTGCTACGCGGATGACACTCTGCTCACTGCACGGGGGAGGAACTTTGCCGACGCGGCCATTCTGGCCTCGGCTGGCGGATCCTTGGTGGCAGAGAGGATCCGCCGCCTGGGATTGAGGGTGGCGCTGCACAAAACGGAGGCCGTGTTCTTTCGCGGTCCCCGGCAGCGCTGCCCTGCCGACGCCCACATCGTCGTGGAGGGCGTCCGCATAGAGGTCCAGCCTCAGATGAAATATCTGGGGCTGGTGCTGGACGACAGGTGGCGCTTCGGCCCGCATTTCAGCGGGCTGTCGACGCGCCTGTTGAAGGCCGCGGACGCCCTCTCGTGGCTCCTCCCGAATCTGGGGGGGCCCAAGGCGAAATGCCGGCGCCTCTATGCCGGCATTTTGCGGAGCATGGCCCTATATGGGGCCCCCATTTGGGCGGACTCCCTCCACAGGAGGGAGAATGCCACCGCCATCCGCAGGCCCCAGCGGGCCATTGCACAGCGGGTGGCGAGGGCCTACCGCTCGGTGGGCTTCTCGGCGGCGTGCGCTCTGGCGGGCACCCCGCCATGGGAGTTGGAGGCTTGGGTGCTCGCCAGAGTGTACGAGTGGACGGCGCACAGGAAGGCGCTCGGGGAGCGCCCCGTCGCCGAGGAGCGGGAGGCCGTGCGGCAGGAGGCGAGGGACGCCATCGTCCTCCATTGGACGGAGGACCTCGCCAACGCCGCCTTTGGCCGCCGGACGTTGGACGCGCTCGGTCCGGTCCTGCGGGGCTGGCTCGAGCGGTCCCACGGTTTCCTCTCTTTCCGTCTGGTGCAGGTGTTATCCGGGCATGGTTGCTTCGGATCGTACCTGCACCGGATCGGGAGGGAGGAAACCCCGGCGTGCCACGACTGCGGCGCGGCGGAGGACACGGCGCAGCACACCCTCGAGGTGTGCCCGGCGTGGTCCGAGCTGCGCCGCGGTCTGACCGCGGTGGTCGGACCGGACCTCTCGCTTCCTGGCGTGGTGGACGCCATGCTGGGGAGCGAGGAGGCCTGGTCAGCGGTGGCCTCCTTTTGCGAGGACGTAATCTCGCAAAAGGAGGCAGCGGAGCGCGCGCGGGAGGACGATCCTCTCGCTGCGGCGCTCCGCAGACGAAGACGGGGGAGAAGGCGTCGTGCCCTCCCTCCTAATGGTGACGGGCGGGCGGCAGGCACGGGGGTGCCTTCGCCCGCATTGCACCCGTCACCTTCGTCGGTCATTCCCGACCCCCCACACCCGTGAGGGTGTGAGGGGTCTGTGCCTTTCAATCGTCGGCGGAGGACTGGAAGTAAAGGCTGTGCCGGTTTCCCAGTCCCCCGCCACTGTGACGAAGCGGGAATGCGCTGGGTCGTTTTAGTGGGTATACCGGGTCCGCCCGGGGAGTCCCACATACCCCTCCTGTCCCCCGACGGGAGGGTATGCGTAATGCATTTTTTCCCAGCGTCAAAAAAAAAAAAAAAAAAAAAAAAAAAAAAAAAAGGTTAGGTTAGGTTGGGGTGCTAGGTCAGAAAACCTCCTAGGGGGCCCAGTGGCTGCCGGTCCTTCTCGATACGTCTGGAGGGAACAGCAGCTGCTGTGGACGGTGCACCCTGGGCGCGGCAGTATCCGTCCCCGATGAATGGGAAGAGATTCTTATTCCTCGGGGAATGTTACTGTCGTGGCCAATATTCTGACACGGTGGGGCGACTCCACGCGGCCCTCTGGGACGCAGAGGGCGCAGTGGAGGAGCCGGGGCGGGCTCGGTGTGCCGCCGGGCGTTGGGCGCGCTCGGTCCGGTCTTACGGGGCCGGTCCGGGCGCGTCCGGCTTCCGGTGGCGCACCGAGCCCGCCGATGGTCGGACCGGGCCCTCGCTTCCCGGCGTGGTCGACGCCGTGCGGGGGGGCGGGGAGGCCTGGTCAGCGGTAGCCTCCTTTTGCGAGTTCACTCGCAAAGGGAGGAGGCGGAGCGCGCGCGGGGGGGGCGACCCTCTCGCTGCGCCGCTCCGCAGCGGAAGGGGGAGAAGGCTTCGTGCCCTCCCTCCTCATGGTGACGGCGGGCGGCAGGCACGGGGGTGCCTTCGCCCGCATTGCACCCGTCACCTTAGCGGGTCATTCCGGCCCCCCACACCCGCGAGGGTGTGAGGGGTCGCCTTGCGGGGCAATCGTCGGCGGAGGACTGGTCGTTAAGGCTATGCCGGTTTCCCAGTCCCCCGCCACTATGACGAAGCGGGAATGCGCTGGGTCGTTTTAGTGGGTATACCGGGTCCGCCCGGGGAGTCCTACATACCCCTCCTGTCCCCCGACGGGAGGGTATGCGTAATGCATTTTTTCCCAGCGTTAACGAAAAAAAAAAAAAATAAAAAAAAAAAAAAGGTTAGGTTGGGGTGCTAGGTCAGAAAACCTCCTCGTGGGCCCAGTGGCTGCCGGTCCTTCTCGATACGTCTGGAAGGAACAGCAGCTGCTGAGGACGGTGCACCCTGGGCGCGGCAGTATCCGTCCCCGATGAATGGGAAGTGATTCTTATTCCTCGGGGAACGTTACTGTCGTGGCCGATATTCTGACATGGTGGGGCGACTCCGCGCGACCCTCTGAGACGCAGAGGGCGCAGTGGAGGAGCCAGGGCGGGCTCGGTGTGCCGCCGGGCGTTGGGCGCGCTCGGTCCGGTCTTGTGGAGGGCTGGATCGGGCGCGTCCGGCTTCCGGCGGCTCACTGAGCCCGCCGGTGGGTGGACCGGGCCCTCGCTTCCCGGCGTGGTCGATGCCATGCTGGGGGGCGGGGAGGCCTGGTCAGCGGTCGCCTCCTTTTGCGAGTTCGCTCGCAAAGGGAGGAGGCGGAACGCGCGCGTGGGGGCGATCCTCTCGTTGCGCCGCTCCGCAGCGGAGGAGCCGGGGCGGGCTCGGTGTGCCGCCGGGCGTTGGACGCGTCCGGCGTCCGGCGGCGCACCGAGCCCGCCGGTGGTCGGACCGGACCTCTCGCTTCCCGGCGTGGTCGATGCCATGCTGGGGGGCGGGGAGGCCTGGTCAGCGGTCGCCTCCTCCTTTTGCGAGTTCGCTCGCAAAGGGAGGAGGCGGAACGCGCGCGGGGGGGCGATCCTCTCGTTGCGCCGCTCCGCAGCGGAGGAGCCGGGGCGGGCTCGGTGTGCCGCCGGGCGTTGGACGCGTCCGGCGTCCGGCGGCGCACCGAGCCCGCCGGTGGTCGGACCGGACCTCTCGCTTCCCGGCGTGGTCGATGCCATGCTGGGGGGCGGGGAGGCCTGGTCAGCGGTCGCCTCCTCCTTTTGCGAGTTCGCTCGCAAAGGGAGGAGGCGGAGCGCGCGCGGTGGGTGCGACCCTCTCGCTGCGCCGCTCCGCAGCGGAAGGGGGAGAAGGCGTTGTGCCCTCCCTCCTCATGGTGACGGCGGGCGGCAGGCACGGGGGTGCCTTCGCCCGCATTGCACTCGTCACCTTTGCGGGTCATTCCGGCCCCCCACACCCGCGAGGGTGTGAGGGGTCGCCTTGCGGGGCAATCGTCGGCGGAGGACTGGTCGTTAAGGCTATGCCGGTTTCCCAGTCCCCCGCCACTATGACGAAGCGGGAATGCGCTGGGTCGTTTTAGTGGGTATACCGGGTTTGGTTCGCCCGGGGAGTCCCACATACCCCTCCTGTCCCCCGATGGGAGGGTATGCGTAATTGCATTTTTTCCCAGCGTTAACAAAAAAAAAAAAAAAATTAGGTTGGGGTGGGGTGCTAGGTCAGAAAACCTCCTCGTGGGCCCAGTGGCTGCCGGTCCTTCTCGATACGTCTGGAGGGAACAGCAGCTGCTGAGGACGGTGCACCCTGGGCGCGGCAGTATCCTGAAGTGGATAAATGTATTTAGTATTAAGCTACATTGTAACCTAGGCAGTCGGTAAAAAACGCTCACCATAACCAGACGTGTTTCCTTACACCTCCATACTTCATGGCGACCCTGCCATACGCGTTCCGGGAACTGAGCTTGCAAGCTATCGGATAGCGGGCGTAAAGTGCAAACAAGGCGGATTCCTGTGTGCCTCGGTGCACGAAGTTATAATGTTTAACCATGTGAATAATAGAGCCACGACTGTGATTGACTATAGCCGTATTGTACAAAACGCTAAAAGTAAGAAAAATGGGGAAAAGTTACTCCAAAACTGAGGAAAAGGAAATCGTCATTGCCCAAAGTGCTTCGGGAGGCAATAATAGCGCGAGTGTTTCTGAAGAAGAGTACCATATCAAGTTAAATAACATCCTAATAACTACATTCCTGGTGCTGATGGCTATTGTGATACTTGCAGTAATTTACCAGAAAGTTATAAAAAGGTATAAGAAATGGATAGACCAGCAAGTGGACTCTGCATTTGTGAGAAGGATGCGGCATCGTTTATCTGGAAGGAGAGACCAAGCTCATGGTGAAGAAGTTTGAGAGCAGTAAAAGCATTCGAGGGAAGATTAGTGAGTGAATAAGTGTAGAAAAGTGAGTTAAGAAAATAAAAGAAAGTGCGTCTGTGCGAAAGTGTTTTCACGCGTAAGAATATTGACAATTTTAGTTTTAAAAGTGTATTATTATTATAGTTCAGTCGTTTTAAGTCCTAAAAATAGATTGTGAATCGTAGTACCGCAGTAAGTAGAATTCCGACTCAGCATTTTACTATCGGCGCATTGTATGATAGTGCCTCGAGTTAGATTAAATAAAATTGTTTTAAATGAAATAAGATACGGTGCTACAACTATTTTTTTTATTATAATGTTTTCTTACTAATATTATGGCCGACGATTTAATAGTATTATATGAAGATTTATTAGAGATACGAAAATATCTTATAAAAAAAGGCCAGAGTAGATATAAGGGTTCTGTATCGTCAGATAAGTTACAAGAGGCCGAGATATTATTAAATAACAGTAAGACATTATTTTGTACTTTAAGTAAGACAACAAAGGTACCAGAACTTGAGTTAATTAATACCACGTACAAAAAAATTTGTGCTTTGTTTTCAGAAATTTCAACGTTGTGTACTTTGCCTAGCGTAGAAATAAAATTAGGCACGATGGAATTTGATATGAAAACTGCTTGTATGTTAATACCTATTTTAGATGATAAGGAAAATACAACGAAACGATTGATTGATGCGGTAGAAATGTATGCGGATATGCTTGATGACGTAGGTCAAAAGTTATTAATTAAGTTTATACTAAAGGGAAGATTATCAGAAAATGCCAAGTTGCGAGTAGCAGACACTTACTCGACAATTAGTGACATGATTAAAGATTTTAGGATTAAACTCTTAATTAAAAAATCATTTACATCAATTCAAAATCAGATTCAATCTTTGAACCAAGGTTATAGGACTATTGAGGAATACGGATCGGAACTAGAAAGATTATTAACAGATTTGAATATTTCTCAGGCTGAGGGTGACGCTGCCAAATGCGAGATCCTGAAGCCAATTAATGAAAAAATGGCCTTGAAAAAGTTTACAGATGGTCTTAAGAGTGAAAAGTTGGGCACAATCATCGCCGCTCGCAACTATACATTGCTGAAGGACGCAATCCAGGCAGCCAAGGACGAGTCCCCGCCATCTTCGTCTTCTTCTAGACCTGCTGAGGTAATGGAGATGACTTCAACCTATCGAGGTAGGCAAAACTATCGTTTTCCAAAGTATAGAGGACAAAATAGAGGACGCGGTCGTTCAAATTTTCACACTAATAACAGGGGTAGTTTTCAAAATAATTTTAATAATTATGATAATCCTTCAAATAGATATCAAGGCTACTCCAGACCTTTTAGGTACGCTCCCCGCGGAAGAGGTCAGTATAACAAACAAGGTTACTCTAACAGGCGTGGTGGACAAGGATTTTGCAAAGTAGCGGTCCCAGCACAAAGTGACAATACTCAAGCACGTAATACAAATAGTTTGGAACAGAAGCCTGATAAGACAGGAAATCAGTTTTTTCGTGAATAATAATTTTGTTTATAATACTAGTAGTGGTAGATTTAAATTTATCAATTACTATACTCACGGTAAAAAGCTCATACTATTATTAGATACCGGCGCATCTATTTCAATTATAAAGGAAGAAGCACTTCCGATGAAAACAAAATTGTTTCGCGATACTATAGTGGTCAATGGAATCGGAGGTAAGATTTACTCCGCTGGTTATGTACTTCTCGATTTAAATGTTTCGGAAACTGAAATGTTTCAAAATAAGTTTCATGTTTTTAAAAGATTACCTATCATCGTTGATGGAATATTAGGATTAGACTTCATGAGTAGGTATAATGCAAATATAGATTTAAATAAAAATTTATTAACATTACAGACAGGAGAAAAGTATTGTAGTTTACCAATTTATGACAAACCGGATTACAGTAATTCACTGCTGATCCCACCTCGTAGTGAAACCATTCATTACATTTATTTACACACAGAAGTGGAAGGTGATTGTTTTGTTAGCGCTAGGGAATTAGAAAAAGATGTTTTCCTAGCAGGTACTATAGTTAGGCCTAAGAATAAAAGAGTCCCTATAAAAATATTAAATACTCGAGATGAAGAAGTAAGTTTAAAAAATTTAGAATTAAACGTAGAGCCTTTAGAAGACTACCATACTTTTGAATTTAGCAAACATGAAAGTAGTTTAAAAAGAGCCCATACATTATTAACTTTATTAGAGTTACAACATTTAAACAAAGAAGAAAAGGATTCTATTGAGAAGATTTGTACTAAATATTCGGATACTTTCTTTTTACCCGGCGATAAGTTAGAAACTACAAATATTTGCGAACAATCCATAACAATGAAGAGAAACATTAATCCAATTTATACCAAACCATATAGATTACCACAAGCCTTAAAACCGGAAGTAAATAAGCAAATAGATAATATGCTTAAAGATGATATTATAGAAGAATCATCTAGTGAGTGGTCTAGTCCGATACTGCTAGTCCCAAAAAAATCAGAGGGTTCTCAGAAGTGGCGTTTAGTAATAGATTTCAGGAAAATAAATGAAAATATTGTGAATGACAAATTTCCCTTGCCGAACATTACTGATATCTTAGATTCATTGTCTGGCTCAATATATTTTACTCATTTAGACCTTCAACAAGGATATTACCAAGTGAAACTGGCACCTGAAAGCCGAAAATATACTGCATTTTCGACTAGTACAGGACATTACCAATTAAAACGATTACCGATGGGTCTTAAGACTTCATGTAGCGCTTTCAGTAGAGTCATGTCAATTGCGATGTCAGGATTAGCTTTTGAAAAGTGTTTTATTTATTTAGATGACTTAATCGTTTTTGGAAGATCTTTAACTATTCATAACCAAAATCTCATTGCTGTTTTTGAAAGACTGAGGAAGGTAAATTTAAAGTTGAATCCCGCAAAGTGTCAATTCTTAAAGAAAGAAATTTTATACCTGGGTCATTTAGTTTCTGCTGACGGTGTTTCACCTGACCCTGACAAAACTAAGGTTTTAGAAAATTTTCCTATACCTAAAAATGTGGATGAAGTGAGACGGTTTGTTGCTTTCTGCAACTACTACAGAAAATTTGTGCCGTCCTTTGCAACAATCACTATGCCTTTAAATCGTTTGCTAAAGAAAGATGAACCTTTTGTTTGGAGCTCAGAGTGTCAAAATGCATTTAATTTTCTAAAAACCTCATTAACGACACCTCCTATACTACAGTATCCAGATTTTTCTGAAACCAATGAATTTATATTACAAACTGATGCATCTGATTTGGCTGTAGGAGCTGTATTGTGTAATAAGGAAATGAAACCTGTTGCTTATGCAAGTAGACCTTTAAATAAGGCAGAGAAAAATTATCCAGTTATACAGAAAGAATTAACAGCAATAGTGTGGGCAGTAAAGTACTTCAGACCATACTTATTTGGCAGGACTTTTACTATTATGACAGACCATAAACCTTTAGTTTATTTATTTAGTATGAAAGATCCTTCTAGTAGGTTAATAAAATTTCGTTTAATACTTGAAGAATATGATTTTAAGATAGTGTATGTGAAAGGTAAAGATAATGTTATCGCAGATGCATTGTCTAGGGTGTGCATAACATCAAGTGAATTGAAGGATATGAAAGAGCAAATTTTAGCCGTAACAACTAGGGCACAAAAGAGAAGGTTAGAAGAGACTAGTAAGAAACAACAAACTGTACCTAGTAAAACCACCGACAACTGGCCTGATCAACCAAGAGTTGTGGAATTACTAAAACAGCCGTGTGTTTCTATTGAAATTAAGTTAGTAGAAGAAAAAACTATGAGGAAGTTTAAAAAAGAAAATATGATAAAGGAACAAGAGGATTGCTTTGTTTATATACCAAGCAAAATGTTATTGTGTATTAACCTTGACTATAGATTGCATTTCTCGCGAGCCGAATTTGCGACTAAGTTAAAGGAGTTTTGTAAAAGAATAGAAGTAAAAGAACTATGCATAGTGAAAGATGAAAGCAATAATGAATTTATAAAAGGTTTATGTAGTGAAATTAAATCCTTAAAAGAATGGTCCGGACCCCGAATATGTATTTTGAGAGGTATTAAAAGAATATATGACGAGAAGGAAAAAGAATTTATTTTGAATAACTATCATTTATTACCCACCAGTGGCCATGCAGGCATGAATAGAATGGCAAATAACATTAAAAGAAAATATTACTGGCCAGGGTTAGACACGGATATTCGAAAATTTATAAGTAAATGTGAGATGTGTCAGAAAATGAAACAAAGTAAATACACGAGACAACCCATGACTATAACTACTACAGCATTAGCAGCTTTTGATAAAGTTTTTCTCGATTTAGTTGGACCTTTGGACAGGGACGAATCAGGAAATGGTTATATTTTGACCCTACAATGCGAATTAACAAAATACATAGAGGCTTATCCCTTACCCAATAAGGAAACGGTAACTGTAGCCAAAGCATTTGTGAATAATTTTATTTTACGATTCGGCATCCCTAAATCTATAGCTACGGATAGGGGAACAGAATTTATTTCACAAGTTATGGAACAGGTATGTAGGCTATTAGAAATAGAAAAGTTAACATCTACTGCATACCACCATCAATCAATCGGTTCACTAGAGATAGCCCATAAGCATTTAGGAGCATTTTTAAGAACTTATTGTAATAATGTGTATCATTCATGGTCAGATTGGTTACCTTTTTGGTGTTTTAGTTTTAATACTAGTGTAAACACGCAAACAAAATATACACCTCATGAACTTGTGTTTGGAAAACAATGTCGTTTGCCAAACAATTTAGAACATGATGTAGAACCACTTTATAATAGTGATGATTATTGTTTAGATTTAAAATATAAATTGCAAGTAGCTTCAAGAGACGCAAGAAACAATTTGGTAGCTAGTAAGGAAAAAAGAAAAAACAAATATGATAAATCATGTAATCCAGTAACGTATAACAAAAATGATCTTATTCTAGTAAAGAATGAATGTACTCGTAAATTAGACTGTGTTTTCGATGGACCTTTTGAAGTGTTGGAAGATTTAGGCGTTAATGTAAAGATAATTAGAAAGGGTAAAATAGACGTAATACATAAAGATAGGACAAAAAAATTTAGTAAGTAAGTTTTAAGAAAAGGTATACCTTTGCTTTGCTTTGCATTGCTTTGCTTTGTTTGATTTTTTTTTCTCTTTCACCCCCGGAGGTGAAGTGGATAAATGTATTTAGTATTAAGCTACATTGTAACCTAGGCAGTCGGTAAAAAACGCTCACCATAACCAGACGTGTTTCCTTACACCTCCATACTTCAATCCGTCCCCGATGAATGGGAAGAGATTCTTATTCCTCGGGGAACGTTACAGTCGTGGCCGATATTCTGACACGGTGGGGCGACTCCACGCGGCCCTCTGGGACGCAGAGGGCGCAGTGGAGGAGCCAGGGCGGGCTCGGTGTGCCGCCGGGCGTTGGGCGCGCTCGGTCCAGTCTTGTGGAGGGCTGGGCCGGGCGCGTCCGGCTTCCGGCGGCGCACCGAGCCCGCCGGTGGGTGGACCGGGCCCTCGCTTCCCGGCGTGGTCGACGCCGTGCTGGGGGGCGGGGAGGCACTGGTCAGCGGTAGCCTCCTTTTGCGAGTTCGCTCGCAAAGGGAGGAGGCGGAGCGCGCGCGGGGGGGGCGACCCTCTCGCTGCGCCGCTCCGCAGCGGAAGGGGGAGAAGGCTTCGTGCCCTCCCTCCTCATGGTGACGGCGGGCGGCAGGCACGGGGGTGCCTTCGCCCGCATTGCACCCGTCACCTTAGCGGGTCATTCCGGCCCCCCACACCCGCGAGGGTGTGAGGGGTCGCCTTGCGGGGCAATCGTCGGTGGAGGACTGGTCGTTAAGGCTATGCCGGTTTCCCAGTCCCCCGCCACTATGACGAAGCGGGAATGCGCTGGGTCGTTTTAGTGGGTATACCGGGTCCGCCCGGGGAGTCCCACATACCCCTCCTGTCCCCCGATGGGAGGGTATGCGTAATGCATTTTTTCGCAGCGTCAACAAAAAAAAAAAAAAAAAAAAAAAAAAAAAAAAGGTGTTAGGTTAGGTTAGGTTAGGTTAGGTTTGGGGTGCTAGGTCAGAAAACCTCCTAGGGGGCCCAGTGGCTGCCGGTCCTTCTCGATACGTCCGGAGGGAACAGCAGCTGCTGTGGACGGTGCACCCTGGGCGCGGCAGTATCCGTCCCCGATGAATGGGAAGAGATTCTTATTCCTCGGGGAATGTTACTGTCGTGGCCAATATTCTGACACGGTGGGGCGACTCCACGCGGCCCTCTGGGACGCAGAGGGCGCAGTGGAGGAGCCAGGGCGGGCTCGGTGTGCCGCCGGGCGTTGGGCGCGCTCGGTCCGGTCTTGTGGAGGGCTGGCTCGGGCGCGCCCGGCGTCCGGCGGCGCACTGGGCCCGCCGGTGGTAGGACCGGACCTCTCGCTTCCCGGCGTGGTTGAGCGCCATGCTGGGGTTCGGGGAGGTCTGGTCAGCGGTCGCCTCCTTTTGCGAGTTCGCTCGCAAAGGGAGGAGGCGGAGCGCGCGCGGGGGGGGCGACCCTCTCGTTGCGCCGCTCCGCAGCGGAGGAGCCGGGGCGGGCTCGGTGTGCCGCCGGGCGTTGGGCTGGCTCGGTCCGGTCTTGCGGGGCCGGTCCGGGCGCGTCCGGCTTCCGGTGGCGCACCGAGCCCGCCGGTGGTCGGACCGGGCCCTCGCTTCCCGGTGTGGTCGACGCCGTGCTGGGGGGCGGGGAGGCCTGGTCAGCGGTAGCCTCCTTTTGCGAGTTCGCTCGCAAAGGGAGGAGGCGGAGCGCGCGCGGGGGGGGCGACCCTCTCGCTGCGCCGCTCCGCAGCGGAAGGGGGAGAAGGCTTCGTGCCCTCCCTCCTCATGGTGACGGCGGGCGGCAGGCACGGGGGTGCCTTCGCCCGCATTGCACCCGTCACCTTAGCGGGTCATTCCGGCCCCCCACACCCGCGAGGGTGTGAGGGGTCGCCTTGCGGGGCAATCGTCGGCGGAGGACTGGTCGTTAAGGCTATGCCGGTTTCCCAGTCCCCCGCCACTATGACGAAGCGGGAATGCGCTGGGTCGTTTTAGTGGGTATACCGGGTATGGTTCGCCCGGGGAGTCCCACATACCCCTTCCGTCCCCCGACGGGAGGGTATGCGTAATGCATTTTTTCCCAGCGTCAACAAAAAAAAAAAAAAAAAAAAAAGGTTAGGTTAGGTTTGACCGAGGTTGGGGGACCCCCCACAGAGCATACGTCCACGTCGTGTCCCCTGGAAACAGCCCAGTTCTGACCACCGTAACGGAGTGGCAGACTGGGTCTGGCTAAAGTGCTCTGTGACTTCGAAGCGAATTGACTTGCGATTTTATCATTTTAACCCACTGCCTTGTTTCGTTTCGAAATGCCGAATACACCCTCGCGGGACGCCTGCGGGCGGTTTTTAAAAACAAAAGGCCCTTCTCAGGGCCAACCCAAAGGCCCTTCTCAGGGCCAACCCAAAGGCCCTTCTCAGGGCCAACCCAAAGGCCCTTCTCAGGGCCAACCCAAAGGCCCTTCTCAGGGCCACCCAAAAGGCCCTTCTCAGGGCCACTCCGACGCTTCGGCGTCAGAGGTCAGCCGCGCGCCGTCTGCGGCTAGCTTCTCCGGAGGGGCGGACGAGTCGTCCGATAACGACTCACGAGTGTCGGACGCCGTCGACCCTCGGTCGCGGAAGCGGTCGCAGCTGCGGAAGCGGCCACGATCGCGGAACGGTGGGTCCGAGGGCTCCTCGGCCTCGGGGCCGTCGAAGGCAAAAGAGCCAACGACGGCCGCGTCTACCCATGTCGTTGGGCTGGCGGACGCCCAACGCCAGTTGGACCTAGCTCGGCGAGCGCAGCTCCAGCTAGAACTGGAGGAGCGGGTTGCCGCCAAGGAGGAACGGGCGCATCTCGCCCGGGCCAAGTCCGGGTACGGTGCGTCCCGCATCCTGTACGCGGACTATTCCTTGGCGGAGCTTGAGAGAATGGCGGAGGAGGACAAGGAGGAGATAGTGGAGGTCGCCTCTAAGTCCTCCAACCTGAAGGGAACCTTGCAGAAGGCCCTCAAGTGCAGGGCCTCGAGCATGCTAGGTGTCGTCGCAGAGCTGATACAGCGCAAGACCACCGACGAGACGCGGCAACTGCAGGCGAAGATTGATCGCCTGCAGTCGGAGGTCAGCCAGCTTCATCTGAAGCTGGCTGAAGCCACGGCCCGGCCACAACAGGTCAAGGCGAGCCCTGTGGCAGAGGGCGCTGCCTCGGCCTGGCCACAACAGGCCAGGGCGAGCCCTGTGGCAGAGGGCGCTGCCTCGGCCCGGCCACAACAGGCCAAGGCGAGGCCTACAGCAGAGGGCCCCTCCTCCAACCTTGAGGATATTATCCGCAAGGTAGTAATGGAGGAGAGGGCCTTCACGAGAGCCTGCTTTGCAGGAATAGAGGACCGGCTCCTGCCGGAGACGCGCCTCCGACCGCCGCTTGCGGCGGATAAGAGGCGGTCTGAGCCAGGGCCGTCCTCAAGCCAGGCAGGTGAGAGGCGGTCTGAGCCGGGGCCGTCCTCAACCCAGGCGGAAGATGCCCTTCTCCCGTCGACCACTCCGTCCAACGAGTGGACGAAAGTGGGCCGGAAGGGGAAGGGCAAAGGCAAGGGCAAGCGGTCGGCAGCGGCCCTCCCTGCCGTCCCTGCCGTCCCCGCTGCCCCCGCTCCCAGCCGGTCGCAGCCGACCGGCGGGGGAAGGGGTAAGGAGAGCGGCAAAGGGAAGGGCGGGGGAAGGGGGCAGTTGGTCCCCCCTAAAACCGCAGCCGTCGTGGTGACGCTCACCGCGGAGGCTGCGGGGCGAGGGGAGACTTACGCCTCCATTTTGGTGCGGGCGCGTGCCAATGCCGATCCTGCCCAACTGGGCATCGGCAGTGTGTCGTGCCGGCGGACGCAGGCCGGGGCTCGAATATTCGAGTTCCCGGGGGCCGAGGGCAGCGCCCGTGCTGACCTCTTTGCAGCCAAGCTGCAGGAGGTCATCGCGGACTCTGCCAAGGTGGCCCGGCCGGTCAAGTCGGCGGCACTCGAGGTGACGGAGTTAGATGACTCCGTCACCAAGGAGGAGGTGGTGGCAGCGGTCGCAGTGGTTGGAGGCTGTGGCGCGGCGGCGGTCCAAGGCCGGGACATAAGGCCCGGCCGCGGCGGAATGGGCACGATCCGCCTCGAATGCCCGGTCGCAGCTGCCAAAGCCGTCCTTGAGAAAGGACGGCTTCAAGTCGGGTTTAGCTCGGGCGCAGTCCGGGCGCTCGAGGACCAGCCTCTGCGGTGTTTCCGGTGCTTCGGCATCGGACACACCCGGCCCCTGTGTCCGTCCAAAGTGGACAGGACGGACACATGCTACCGCTGCGGCAAGGAGGGCCACAAAGCCGCCTCCTGCCAGGCCGCCACGCCGCACTGCGCGGTGTGTGCCGCCAGTGGCCGCCGTTCAGGCCACGTGATGAAGGGGGGGAAGTGCAATCCCCCCCCTAAGCGTGGCAAAGCGCAGGTGCCGATAGGGCCTGCGCCTGCTGCTGCCGCAAATACCGCCGTTCCTGCGGCGGCTGCGGAGGAGGGTGCGATGTCCGACTGATGGCCAGAATCGAACATCGCATCCTTCAGACGAACGCCAACCACTGCAGGACAGCCCAGGATCTGCTGATGCAGACCATGGCTGAGTGGTTGGTGGACTTGGCGGTGGTCGCCGAACCCTACTCGGTCCCTGGCCGTTGGCTGGGCGACCGGGACGGCTTGGTGGCGTTGGTGGCGCGGTCTTCCACGGACTCCCCTCCCCTCTCGCTCTTAGAGAGGGGACCGGGATACGTGGCCGCCGCGTGGGGAGAGATAGGGATAGTGGGGGTATATTTCTCCCCAAACCGCCCTCTCTCGGACTTTGAGGATTTCCTCGAGATCCTCACTGCTGTCGTAGGGAGGGCGGCACCACGCCAGGTCGTGGTGCTCGGTGACCTAAACGCCAAGTCGGTGGCCTGGGGCAACCCGGCCGTCGGGTGCAACGTCCGGGGACGCGCCGTCGAGTTTTGGGCGGCCTCGTGCGGTGTGTCCCTCCTCAACAGGGGGGCGGTCCACACGTGTGTGCGGCAACAGGGCGGGTCGGTGGTGGACGTGTCGTTTGCCACCCCCGCGCTAGCCGCCCGCGTCGTGAACTGGCGGGTGGAGCTGGTGGAGACCTTGTCGGACCACCGTTATGTGCGGTTCGACATCTCCACACAGCGGGGAGGGGGGACGGCCCGCGCTGGGCAATCTCCCTTCCCGCGGTGGGCACTCACCCGCCTGGACCGGGAGGCAGCCAAGGAGGCCGCCTTCCTCCAGGACTGGCTGTCGCCTCCCCCTGTCGAGGAGGTCCCGGACGTTGACGCCGCAGCGGTCCGGCTACGGCGGTCTTTGACCGAGGTGTGCAACTCCAGCATGCCTCGGTCTCGCCGTCCGCCTCCCCGTCGTGCCGTTTATTGGTGGACGGAGGAGCTGGCGGGGCTCCGGGCCACCTGCGTGGCGGCCAGAAGGGCCTACGCGCGTAGCCGACGGCGCAGCGCCCAGAACCGAGTCCGGGCAGAGGAGGACCGCCTGTACGCCTCTTACCGAGAGGCTACGGCGGCCCTCAAGTCTGCAATGGGCGCTGCGCAGGACTCGGCGAGGGCCGAGATGCTGGAGGGTCTCGACAGGGACCCCTATGGGAGACCATATAAGGCGGCGCGGAATCAGCTCCGCCCCTATGGTCCCCCACTGTCGGAGACCCTCGAGCCGGCATTGTTGGATGGGGTGGTCCGGTCCCTGTTTCCACGCAGGACCGACTTCGCCCCACCAACAATGGATCCCCCGCAAGGGGCGGCTCCACCGGAGGCGGAGGTACCCCCGGTGACGGAGGCGGAATTCTACGCGGGGGTTCTCAGCCTCCGCGCGAAGAAGACCGCCCCCGGTCCGGACGGCGTCCCTGCACGGGTGGTGGCGATCGCCGCCACCCAAATGGAGGACAGGTTTCGGGACCTCTTCAGCGCGTGTTTTACGGCTGGGAGGTTCCCGAAACTCTGGAAGGAGGGGCAGTTGTGCCTCCTCCGGAAGGAGGGACGCCCGGTGGACTCCCCCTCGGCATACCGGCCCATCGTTCTGCTCGATGAGGTCGGTAAATTGTTCGAGGGGATTGTCGCCGGGAGGCTGGATAGCCACTTGCGGGGGATAGGCCCGGATCTGTCGGACGCCCAGTTCGGTTTCCGTCGTGGGCGTTCGACGATCGACGCGCTGGCCCTTCTCAAGGGCCAGGTGAAGGAGGCGGTGGAGGCGGGGGACGGGGTGCTGGCGGTGTCGTTCGACATTGCCAACGCCTTCAACTCCGTCCCCCACTCGACGATATTGGAGGCGCTCCGGTATCACGGAGTGCCCCAATATCTGCGGAGCCTCCTGGCCGACTACTTGGAGGACCGCGAGGTCCTCCTCGTGGACAAATCGGCCACCGTGAGGCGGTACGGCGCAGAGTCTGGTGTTCCACAGGGGTCGGTCCTGGGGCCCCCCTTGTGGAACATCGGATTCGACTGGCTGTTGCGGGGAGTCCTCCTCCCGGGCACGAGTGTCATCTGCTACGCGGATGACACTCTGCTCACTGCCCGGGGGAGGAACTTTGCCGACGCGGCCATTCTGGCCTCGGCTGGCGGATCCTTGGTGGCAGAAAGGATCCGCCGCCTGGGATTGAGGGTGGCGCTGCACAAAACGGAGGCCGTGTTCTTTCGCGGTCCCCGGCAGCGCTGCCCTGCCGACGCCCACATCGTCGTGGAGGGCGTCCGCATAGAGGTCCAGCCTCAGATGAAATATCTGGGGCTGGTGCTGGACGACAGGTGGCGCTTCGGCCCGCATTTCAGCGGGCTGTCGACGCGCCTGTTGAAGGCCGCGGACGCCCTCTCGTGGCTCCTCCCAAACCTGGGGGGGCCCAAGGCAAAATGCCGGCGCCTCTATGCCGGCATTTTGCGGAGCATGGCCCTTTACGGGGCCCCCATCTGGGCGGACTCCCTCCACAGGAGGGAGAATGCTACCGCCATCCGCAGGCCCCAGCGGGCCATTGCACAGCGGGTGGCGAGGGCTTACCGCTCGGTGGGCTTTTCGGCGGCGTGCGCTCTGGCCGGCACCCCGCCTTGGGAGTTGGAGGCATGGGTGCTCGCCAGAGTGTACGAGTGGACGGCGCGCCGAAAGGCGCTCGGGGAGCGCCCCATGGGCGAAGAGCGGGAGGCGGTGCGGCGAGAGGCGAGGGACGCCATCGTCCTCCATTGGTCGGAGGACCTCGCCAGCGCCGCCTTTGGCCGCCGGACGTTGGACGCGCTCGGTCCGGTCCTGCGGGGCTGGCTCGAGCGGTCCCACGGTTTCCTCTCTTTCCGTCTGGTGCAGGTGTTATCCGGGCATGGTTGCTTCGGATCGTACCTGCACCGGATCGGGAGGGAGGAAACCCCGGCGTGCCACGACTGCGGCGCGGCGGAGGACACGGCGCAGCACACCCTCGAGGTGTGCCCGGCGTGGTCCGAGCTGCGCCGCGGTCTGACCGCGGTGGTCGGACCGGACCTCTCGCTTCCTGGCGTGGTGGACGCCATGCTGGGGAGCGAGGAGGCCTGGTCAGCGGTGGCCTCCTTTTGCGAGGACGTAATCTCGCAAAAGGAGGCAGCGGAGCGCGCGCGGGAGGACGATCCTCTCGCTGCGGCGCTCCGCAGACGAAGAAGGGGGAGAAGGCGTCGTGCCCTCCCTCCTAATGGTGACGGGCGGGCGGCAGGCACGGGGGTGCCTTCGCCCGCATTGCACCCGTCACCTTCGTCGGTCATTCCCGACCCCCCACACCCGTGAGGGTGTGAGGGGTCTGTGCCTTTCAATCGTCGGCGGAGGACTGGAAGTAAAGGCTGTGCCGGTTTCCCAGTCCCCCGCCACTGTGACGAAGCGGGAATGCGCTGGGTCGTTTTAGTGGGTATACCGGGTCCGCCCGGGGAGTCCCACATACCCCTCCTGTCCCCCGACGGGAGGGTATGCGTAATGCATTTTTTCCCAGCGTCAAAAAAAAAAAAAAAAAAAAAAAAAAAAAAAAAAAAAAAAAAAAAAAAAAGGTTTGACCGAGGTGTGCAACTCCAGCATGCCTCGGTCTCGCCGTCCGCCTCCCCGTCGTGCCGTGTACTGGTGGACGGAGGAGCTGGCGGGGCTCCGGGCCACCTGCGTGGCGGCCAGAAGGGCCTACGCGCGTAGCCGACGGCGCAGCGCCCAGAACCGAGTCCGGGCAGAGGAGGACCGCCTGTACGCCTCTTACCGAGAGGCTACGGCGGCCCTCAAGTCTGCAATGGGTGCTGCGCAGGACTCGGCGAGGGCCGAGATGCTGGAGGGTCTCGACAGGGACCCCTATGGGAGACCATATAAGGCGGCGCGGAATCAGCTCCGCCCCTATGGTCCCCCACTGTCGGAGACCCTCGAGCCGGCATTGTTGGATGGGGTGGTCCGGTCCCTGTTTCCGCGCAGGACCGACTTCGCCCCACCAACAATGGATCCCCCGCAAGGGGCGGCTCCACCGGAGGTGGAGGTGCCCCCGGTCACGGCGGCGGAATTCTGCGCGGGGGTTTTGAGCCTCCGCGCGAAGAAGACCGCCCCCGGTCCGGACGGCGTCCCTGCACGGGTGGTGGCGATCGCCGCCTCCCAAATGGAGGACAGGTTTCGGGACCTCTTCAGCGCGTGTTTTACGGCTGGGAGGTTCCCGAAACTCTGGAAGGAGGGGCAATTGTGCCTCCTCCGGAAGGAGGGACGCCCGGTGGACTCCCCCTCGGCATACCGGCCCATCGTTTTGCTCGATGAGGTCGGTAAATTGTTCGAGGGGATTGTCGCCGGGAGGCTGGATAGCCATTTGCGGGGGATCAGCCCGGATCTGTCGGACGCCCAGTACGGTTTCCGTCGTGGGCGTTCGACGATCGACGCGCTGGCCCTTCTCAAGGGCCAGGTGAAGGAGGCAGTGGAGGCGGGGGACGGGGTGCTGGCGGTGTCATTCGACATTGCCAATGCCTTCAACTCCGTCCCCCACTCGACGATATTGGAGGCGCTCCGTTATCACGGGGTGCCCCAATATCTGCGGAGTCTCCTGGCCGACTACTTGGAGGACCGCGAGGTCCTCCTCGTGGACAAGTCGGCCACAGTGAGGCGGTACGGCGCAGAGTCTGGTGTTCCACAGGGGTCGGTCCTGGGGCCCCCCTTGTGGAACATCGGATTCGACTGGCTCCTGCGGGGAGTCCTCCTCCCGGGCACGAGTGTCATCTGCTACGCGGATGACACTCTGCTCACTGCACGGGGGAGGAACTTTGCCGACGCGGCCATTCTGGCCTCGGCTGGCGGATCCTTGGTGGCAGAAAGGATCCGCCGCCTGGGATTGAGGGTGGCGCTGCACAAAACGGAGGCCGTGTTCTTTCGCGGTCCCCGGCAGCGCTGCCCTGCCGACGCCCACATCGTCGTGGAGGGCGTCCGCATAGAGGTCCAGCCTCAGATGAAATATCTGGGGCTGGTGCTGGACGACAGGTGGCGCTTCGGCCCGCATTTCAGCGGGCTGTCGACGCGCCTGTTGAAGGCCGCGGACGCCCTCTCGTGGCTCCTCCCGAACCTGGGGGGGCCCAAGGCGAAATGCCGGCGCCTCTATGCCGGCATTTTGCGGAGCATGGCCCTATATGGGGCCCCCATTTGGGCGGACTCCCTCCACAGGAGGGAGAATGCCACCGCCATCCGCAGGCCCCAGCGGGCCATTGCACAGCGGGTGGCGAGGGCTTACCGCTCGGTGGGCTTCTCGGCGGCGTGCGCTCTGGCGGGCACCCCTCCATGGGAACTGGAGGCTTGGGTGCTCGCCAGAGTGTACGAGTGGACGGCGCACCGGAAGGCGCTCGGGGAGCGCCCCGTCGCCGAGGAGCGGGAGGCCGTGCGGCAGGAGGCGAGGGACGCCATCGTCCTGCATTGGACGGAGGACCTCGCCAACGCCGCCTTTGGCCGCCGGACGTTGGACGCGCTCGGTCCGGTCCTGCGGGGCTGGCTCGAGCGGTCCCACGGTTTCCTCTCCTTCCGTCTGGTGCAGGTGTTATCCGGGCATGGTTGCTTCGGATCGTACCTGCACCGGATCGGGAGGGAGGAAACCCCGGCGTGCCACGACTGCGGCGCGGCGGAGGACACGGCGCAGCACACCCTCGAGGTGTGCCCGGCGTGGTCCGAGCTGCGCCGCGGTCTGACCGCGGTGGTCGGACCGGACCTCTCGCTTCCCGGCGTGGTCGACGCCATGCTGGGGAGCGAGGAGGCCTGGTCAGCGGTAGCCTCCTTTTGCGAGGAGGTCATCTCGCAAAAGGAGGAGGCGGAGCGGGCGCGGGAGGACGATCCTCTCGCTGCGCCGCTCCGCAGACGAAGAAGGGGGAGAAGGCGTCGTGCCCTCCCTCCTCATGGTGACGGGCGGGCGACAGGCACGGGGGTGCCTTCGCCCGCATTGCACCCGTCACCTTCGTCGGTCATTCCCGACCCCCCGCACCCGTGAGGGTGTGAGGGGTCTGCCTTTCAATCGTCGGCGGAGGACTGGAAGTAAAGGCTTTGCCGGTTTCCCAGTCCCCCGCCACTATGACGAAGCGGGAATGCGCTGGGTCGTTTTAGTGGGTATACCGGGTCCGCCCGGGGAGTCCCACATACCCCTCCTGTCCCCCGACGGGAGGGTATGCGTAATGCATTTTTTCCCAGCGTCAACAAAAAAAAAAAAAAAAAAAAAAAAAAAAGGTTAGGTTAGGTTAGGTTAGGTTGGGGTGCTAGGTCAGAAAACCTCCTCGTGGGCCCAGTGGCTGCCGGTCCTTCTCGATACGTCTGGAAGGAACAGCAGCTGCTGAGGACGGTGCACCCTGGGCGCGGCAGTATCCGTCCCCGATGAATGGGAAGTGATTCTTATTCCTCGGGGAACGTTACTGTCGTGGCCGATATTCTGACACGGTGGGGCGACTCCGCGCGACCCTCTGAGACGCAGAGGGCGCAGTGGAGGAGCCAGGGCGGGCTCGGTGTGCCGCCGGGCGTTGGGCGCGCTCGGTCCGGTCTTGTGGAGGGCTGGATCGGGCGCGTCCGGCTTCCGGCGGCGCACCGAGCCCGCCGGTGGGTGGACCGGGCCCTCGCTTCCCGGCGTGGTCGATGACATGCTGGGGGGCGGGGAGGCCTGGTCAGCGGTCGCCTCCTTTTGCGAGTTCGCTCGCAAAGGGAGGAGGCGGAGCGCGCGCGGGGGGGCGATCCTCTCGTTGCGCCGCTCGGCAGCGGAGGAGCCGGGGCGGGCTCGGTGTGCCGCCGGGCGTTGGACGCGTCCGGCGTCCGGCGGCGCACCGAGCCTGCCGGTGGTCGGACCGGACCTCTCGCTTCCCGGCGTGGTCGATGCCATGCTGGGGGGCGGGGAGGCCTGGTCAGCGGTCGCCTCCTTTTGCGAGTTCGCTCGCAAAGGGAGGAGGCGGAGCGCGCGCGGTGGGGGCGACCCTCTCGCTGCGCCGCTCCGCAGCGGAAGGGGGAGAAGGCGTTGTGCCCTCCCTCCTCATGGTGACGGCGGGCGGCAGGCACGGGGGTGCCTTCGCCCGCATTGCACTCGTCACCTTTGCGGGTCATTCCGGCCCCCCACACCCGCGAGGGTGTGAGGGGTCGCCTTGCGGGGCAATCGTCGGCGGAGGACTGGTCGTTAAGGCTATGCCGGTTTCCCAGTCCCCCGCCACTATGACGAAGCGGGAATGCGCTGGGTCGTTTTAGTGGGTATACCGGGTCCGCCCGGGGAGTCCCACATACCCCTCCTGTCCCCCGATGGGAGGGTATGCGTAATGCATTTTTTCCCAGCGTTAACAAAAAAAAAAAAAAAAAAAAAAAAAAAAAAAAAAAAAAAAAAAAGGTTACGTTAGGTTAGGTTAGGTTAGGTTAGGTTGGGGTGGGGTGCTAGGTCAGAAAACCTCCTAGGGGGCCCAGTGGCTGCCGGTCCTTCTCGATACGTCGGGAGGGAACAGCAGCTGCTGTGGACGGTGCACCCTGGGCGCGGCAGTATCCGTCCCCGATGAATGGGAAGAGATTCTTATTCCTTGGGGAATGTTACTGTCGTGGCCGATATTCTGACACGGTGGGGCGACTCCGCGCGACCCTCTGAGACGCAGAGGGCGCAGTGGAGGAGCCAGGGCGGGCTCGGTGTGCCGCCGGGCGTTGGGCGCGCTCGGTCCGGTCTTGTGGAGGGCTGGATCGGGCGCGTCCGGCTTCCGGCGGCGCACCTAGCCGGCCGGTGGTCGGACCGGACCTCTTGCTCCCCGGCGTGGTGGCGGCCATGCTGGGGGGCGAGGAGGCCTGGTCAGCGGTAGCCTCCTTTTGCGAGGTCAACTTGCAAAGGGAGGAGGCGGAGCGCGCACGGGGGGGCGATCCTCTCGCTGCGCCGCTCCGCAGCGGAGGGGGGAGAGGGCGTCGTGCCCTCCCTCCTCATGGTGACGGCGGGCGGCAGGCACGGGGGTGCCTTCGCCCGCATTGCACTCGTCACCTTTGCGGTCATTCCGGCCCCCCGCACCCGTGAGGGTGTGAGGGGTTGTCTTGCGGGGCAATCGTCGGCGGAGGACTGGACGTAAAGGCTTTGCCGGTTTCCCAGTCCCCCGCCACTATGACGAAGCGGGAATGCGCTGGGTCGTTTTAGTGGGTATACCGGGTCCGCCCGGGGAGTCCCACATACCCCTCCTGTCCCCCGACGGGAGGGTATGCGTAATGCATTTTTTCCCAGCGTCAACAAAAAAAAAAAAAGGTTAGGTTGGGGTGGGGGACCCCCCACAGAGCATACGTCCACGTCGTGTCCCCTGGAAACAGCCCAGTTCTGACCACCGTAACGGAGTGGCAGACTGGGTCTGGCTAAAGTGCTCTGTGATCTCGAAGCGAATTTTAACTCATTTTAACTGCCTTGTCTCGTCTTCTATGCCGAATACACCCTCGCGGGACGCCTGCGGGCGGTTTTTAAAAACAAAAGGCCCTTCTCAGGGCCAACCCAAAGGCCCTTCTCAGGGCCAACCCAAAGGCCCTTCTCAGGGCCAACCCAAAGGCCCTTCTCAGGGCCACCCAAAAGGCCCTTCTCAGGGCCACCCCGACGCTTCGGCGTCTGAAGTTAGCCGCGCGCCGTCTGCGGCTAGCTATTTTGGAGGGGCCGAGTCGTCTGACAGCGACTCGGTTGTTGGAGTGTCGGACGCGAGTGGCGCTAGGTCGCGGAAGCGCGTTAGGGGGTCCGGGAGTTCCTCGGCTTCGGGGTCCAAACCGTTGTCGAAGGCTAATAAGCCGACGACGACGGCTGCGGACACCCATGTCGTTGGGCTTGCGGACGCCCAACGCCAGTTGGATCTGGCTCGGCGGGCGCACCTCCAGCAAGAGCTGGAGGAGCGGGTTGCCGCGAAGGAGCAACGGGCGCACATTGCCCGGGCCAAGTCCGGGTACGGTGCGTCCCGCATCCTATACGCGGACTACTCCCTAGCCGAGCTGGAGAGAATGGCGGAGGAGGACAAGGAGGAGATATTGGAGGTCGCCTCTAAGTCCTCCAACATTAAGGGGACCTTGCAGAAGGCCCTCAAGTGCCGGGCCGCGAGCATGCGCGGGGTCGTCGCTGAGCTGGTCCAGCGGACGGCCTCCGACGAGACGCGGCAGCTGCAGGCGAGGGTGGATCGCCTGCAGTCGGAGGTCAGCCAGCTTCATCTGAAGCTGGCTGAAGCCACGGCCCGGCCACAACGGGCCGAGGCGAGCCCTGTGGCAGAGGGCGCTGCCTCGGCCCGGCCACAACAGGCCGAGGCGGGACCTGTGGCGGAGGGCGCTGCCTCGGCCCGGCCACGGCAGGCCAAGGCGAGCCCTGAAGCAGAGGGCCCCTCCTCCAACCTTGAGGATATCATCCGAAAGGTGGTAATGGAGGAGAGGGCCTTCACAAGAGCCTGCTTCGCAGGGATTGAGGACCGGCTCCTGCCGGAGAAGCGCCTCCGACCGCCGCTTGCGGCGGATAAGAGGCGGTCTGAGCCGGGGCCGTCCTCAACCCAGGCGCATGAGAGGCGGTCTGAGCCGGGGCCGTCCTCCTCCCAAGCGGAAGATGCCCTTCTTCCCTCAACCACCCCGTCCAACGAGTGGACGGAGGTGCGTAAGGGGAAGGGCAAAGGGAAGGGCAAGAGGTCGGCAGCGGCCCTCCCTGCCGTCCCTGCCGTCCCCGCTGCCCCCGCTCCCAGCCGGTCGCAGCCGACCGGCGGGGGAAGGGGTAGGGAGAGCGGCAAAGGGAAGAGCGGGGGAAGGGGGCAGTTGGTCCCCCCTAAAACCGCAGCCGTCGTGGTGACGCTCACCGCGGAGGCTGCGGGGCGAGGGGAGACCTACGCCTCCATTTTGGTGCGGGCGCGTGCCAATGCCGATCCTGCCCAGCTTGGGATCGGCAGTGTGTCGTGCCGGCGGACGCAGGCCGGGGCTCGGATCTTCGAGTTCCCGGGGGCCGAGGGCGGCGCCCGCGCTGACCTCTTTGCAGCTAAGCTGCAGGAGGTCATCGCGGACTCTGCCCGGGTGGCCCGGCCGGTCAAGTCGGTGGCCATCGAGGTGACGGAGTTGGATGACTCCGTCACCAAGGAGGAGGTGGTGGCGGCGGTCGCAGCGGTAGGGGGCTGTGGCGCAGCGGCGGTCCAAGGCCGGGACATAAGGCCCGGCCGCGGCGGAATGGGCACGATCCGCCTCGAGTGCCCAATCGCAGCTGCCAAAGCCGTCCTTGCGAAAGGGCGGCTTCAAGTGGGCTTTAGCTCGGGTGCAGTTAGGGCACTCGAGGACCGGCCTCTGCGGTGTTTCCGGTGCTTCGGCATCGGTCACACCCGGCCCCTGTGTCCGTCCAAGGTTGACAGGACGGACACGTGCTACCGGTGCGGCAAGGAGGGCCACAAAGCCGCCTCCTGCCAGGCTGCCACACCGCACTGCGCGGTGTGTGCCGCCAGTGGCTGCCGGGCAGGCCACGTGATGAAGGGGGGGAAGTGCAATCCCCCCCCTAAGCGTGGCAAAGCGCAGGTGCCGATCGGGCCTGCGCCTGCTGCTGCCGCTAATACCGCCGTTCCTGCGGCGGCTGCGGAGGAGGGTGCGATGTCCGACTAATGGCCAGGGTCGAACATCGCATCCTTCAGGCGAACGCCAACCACTGCAGGACAGCCCAGGATCTGCTGATGCAGACCATGGCTGAGTGGTTGGTGGACTTGGCGGTGGTCGCCGAACCCTACTCGGTCCCTGGCCGTTGGCTGGGCGACCGGGACGGCCTGGTGGCGTTGGTGGCGCGGTCTTCCACGGACTCCCCTCCCCTCTCGCTCTTAGAGAGGGGACCGGGATACGTGGCCGCCGCGTGGGGAGAGATAGGGATAGTGGGGGTGTATTTCTCCCCAAACCGCCCTCTCTCGGACTTTGAGGATTTCCTCGAGATCCTCACTGCTGTCGTAGGGAGGGCGGCACCGCGCCAGGTCGTGGTGCTCGGCGACCTAAACGCCAAGTCGGTGGCCTGGGGCAACCCGGCCGTCGGGTGCAACGTCCGGGGACGCGCCGTCGAGTTTTGGGCGGCCTCGTGCGGTGTGTCCCTCCTCAACAGGGGGGCGGTCCACACGTGTGTGCGGCAACAGGGCGGGTCGGTGGTGGACGTGTCGTTTGCCACCCCCGCGCTGGCCGCCCGCGTCGTGAACTGGCGGGTGGAGCTGGTGGAGACCTTGTCGGACCACCGTTATGTGCGGTTCGACATCTCCACACAGCGGGGAGGGGGGACGGCCCGCGCTGGGCAATCTCCCTTCCCGCGGTGGGCGCTCACCCGCCTGGACCGGGAGGCAGCCAAGGAGGCCGCCTTCCTCCAGGACTGGCTGTCGCCTCCCCCTGTCGAGGAGGTCCCGGACGTTGACGCCGCAGCGGTCCGGCTACGGAGGTCCTTGACCGAGGTGTGCCATTCCAGCATGCCTCGGTCTCGCCGTCCGCCTCCCCGTCGTGCCGTTTATTGGTGGACGGAGGAGCTGGCGGGGCTCCGGGCCACCTGCGTGGCGGCCAGAAGGGCCTACGCGCGTAGCCGACGGCGCAGCGCCCAGAACCGAGTCCGGGCAGAGGAGGACCGCCTGTACGCCTCTTACCGAGAGGCTACGGCGGCCCTCAAGTCTGCAATGGGCGCTGCGCAGGACTCGGCGAGGGCCGAGATGCTGGAGGGTCTCGACAGGGACCCCTATGGGAGACCATATAAGGCGGCGCGGAATCAGCTCCGCCCCTATGGTCCCCCACTGTCGGAGACCCTCGAGCCGGCATTGTTGGATGGGGTGGTCCGGTCCCTGTTTCCACGCAGGACCGACTTCGCCCCACCAACAATGGATCCCCCGCAAGGGGCGGCTCCACCGGAGGCGGAGGTACCCCCGGTGACGGAGGCGGAATTCTACGCGGGGGTTCTCAGCCTCCGCGCGAAGAAGACCGCCCCCGGTCCGGACGGCGTCCCTGCACGGGTGGTGGCGATCGCCGCCACCCAAATGGAGGACAGGTTTCGGGACCTCTTCAGCGCGTGTTTTACGGCTGGGAGGTTCCCGAAACTCTGGAAGGAGGGGCAGTTGTGCCTCCTCCGGAAGGAGGGACGCCCGGTGGACTCCCCCTCGGCATACCGGCCCATCGTTCTGCTCGATGAGGTCGGTAAATTGTTCGAGGGGATTGTCGCCGGGAGGCTGGATAGCCACTTGCGGGGGATAGGCCCGGATCTGTCGGACGCCCAGTTCGGTTTCCGTCGTGGGCGTTCGACGATCGACGCGCTGGCCCTTCTCAAGGGCCAGGTGAAGGAGGCGGTGGAGGCGGGGGACGGGGTGCTGGCGGTGTCGTTCGACATTGCCAACGCCTTCAACTCCGTCCCCCACTCGACGATATTGGAGGCGCTCCGGTATCACGGAGTGCCCCAATATCTGCGGAGCCTCCTGGCCGACTACTTGGAGGACCGCGAGGTCCTCCTCGTGGACAAATCGGCCACCGTGAGGCGGTACGGCGCAGAGTCTGGTGTTCCACAGGGGTCGGTCCTGGGGCCCCCCTTGTGGAACATCGGATTCGACTGGCTCCTGCGGGGAGTCCTCCTCCCGGGCACGAGTGTAATCTGCTACGCGGATGACACTCTGCTCACTGCCCGGGGGAGGAACTTTGCCGACGCGGCCATTCTGGCCTCGGCTGGCGGATCCTTGGTGGCAGAAAGGATCCGCCGCCTGGGATTGAGGGTGGCGCTGCACAAAACGGAGGCCGTGTTCTTTCGCGGTCCCCGGCAGCGCTGCCCTGCCGACGCCCACATCGTCGTGGAGGGCGTCCGCATAGAGGTCCAGCCTCAGATGAAATATCTGGGGCTGGTGCTGGACGACAGGTGGCGCTTCGGCCCGCATTTCAGCGGGCTGTCGACGCGCCTGTTGAAGGCCGCGGACGCCCTCTCGTGGCTCCTCCCAAACCTGGGGGGGCCCAAGGCGAAATGCCGGCGCCTCTATGCCGGCATTTTGCGGAGCATGGCCCTATATGGGGCCCCCATTTGGGCGGACTCCCTCCACAGGAGGGAGAATGCCACCGCCATCCGCAGGCCCCAGCGGGCCATTGCACAGCGGGTGGCGAGGGCCTACCGCTCGGTGGGCTTCTCGGCGGCGTGCGCTCTGGCGGGCACCCCGCCATGGGAGTTGGAGGCTTGGGTGCTCGCCAGAGTGTACGAGTGGACGGCGCACCGGAAGGCGCTCGGGGAGCGCCCCGTCGCCGAGGAGCGGGAGGCCGTGCGGCAGGAGGCGAGGGACGCCATCGTCCTCCATTGGACGGACGACCTCGCCAACGCTGCCTTTGGCCGCCGGACGTTGGATGCGCTCGGTCCGGCCCTGCGGGGCTGGCTCGAGCGGTCCCACGGTTTCCTCTCTTTCCGTCTGGTGCAGGTGTTATCCGGGCATGGTTGCTTCGGATCGTACCTGCACCGGATCGGGAGGGAGGAAACCCCGGCGTGCCACGACTGCGGCGCGGCGGAGGACACGGCGCAACACACCCTCGAGGTGTGCCCGGCGTGGTCCGAGCTGCGCCGCGGTCTGACCGCGGTGGTCGGACCGGACCTCTCGCTTCCTGGCGTGGTGGACGCCATGCTGGGGAGCGAGGAGGCCTGGTCAGCGGTGGCCTCCTTTTGCGAGGACGTAATCTCGCAAAAGGAGGCAGCGGAGCGCGCGCGGGAGGACGATCCTCTCGCTGCGGCGCTCCGCAGACGAAGACGGGGGAGAAGGCGTCGTGCCCTCCCTCCTAATGGTGACGGGCGGGCGGCAGGCACGGGGGTGCCTTCGCCCGCATTGCACCCGTCACCTTCGTCGGTCATTCCCGACCCCCCACACCCGTGAGGGTGTGAGGGGTCTGTGCCTTTCAATCGTCGGCGGAGGACTGGAAGTAAAGGCTGTGCCGGTTTCCCAGTCCCCCGCCACTGTGACGAAGCGGGAATGCGCTGGGTCGTTTTAGTGGGTATACCGGGTCCGCCCGGGGAGTCCCACATACCCCTCCTGTCCCCCGACGGGAGGGTATGCGTAATGCATTTTTTCCCAGCGTCAACAAAAAAAAAAAAAAAAAAAAAAAAAAAAAAAAAAAAAAAAGGTTAGGTTGGGGTGGGGTGCTAGGTCAGAAAACCTCCTAGGGGGCCCAGTGGCTGCCGGTCCTTCTCGATACGTCTGGAGGGAACAGCAGCTGCTGAGGACGGTGCACCCTGGGCGCGGCAGTATCCGTCCCCGATGAATGGGAAGAGATTCTTATTCCTCGGGGAACGTTACTGTCGTGGCCGATATTCTGACACGGTGGGGCGACTCCGCGCGGCCCTCTGGGACGCAGAGGGCGCAGTGGAGGAGCCAGGGCGGGCTCGGTGTGCCGCCGGGCGTTGGGCGCGCTCGGTCCGGTCTTGTGGAGGGCTGGGCCGGGCGCGTCCGGCTTCCGGCGGCGCACCGAACCCGCCGGTGGGTGGACCGGGCCCTCGCTTCCCGGCGTGGTCGACGCCGTGCTGGGGGGCGGGGAGGCCTGGTCAGCGGTAGCCTCCTTTTGCGAGTTCGCTCGCAAAGGGAGGAGGCGGAGCGCGCGCGGGGGGGGCAACCCTCTCGTTGCGCCGCTCCGCAGCGGAGGAGCCGGGGCGGGCTCGGTGTGCCGCCGGGCGTTGGGCGCGCTCGGTCCGGTCTTACGGGGCCGGGCCGGGCGCGTCCGGCTTCCGGTGGCGCACCGAGCCCGCCGGTGGTCGGACCTGGCCCTCGCTTCCCGGCGTGGTCGACGCCGTGCTGGGGGGCGGGGAGGCCTGGTCAGCGGTAGCCTCCTTTTGCGAGTTCACTCGCAAAGGGAGGAGGCGGAGCGCGCGCGGGGGGTTGATCCCCTCGCTGCGCCGCTCCGCAGCGGAAGGGGGAGAAGGCGTCATGCCCTCCCTCCTCATGGTGACGGCGGGCGGCAGGCACGGGGGTGCCTTCGCCCGCATTGCACTCGTCACCTTTGCGGTCATTCCGGCCCCCCACACCCGTGAGGGCGTGAGGGGTTGTCTTGCGGGGCAATCGTCGGCGGAGGACTGGACGTAAAGGCTTTGCCGGTTTCCCAGTCCCCCGCCACTATGACGAAGCGGGAATGCGCTGGGTCGTTTTAGTGGGTATACCGGGTCCGCCCGGGGAGTCCCACATACCCCTCCTGTCCCCCGACGGGAGGGTATGCGTAATGCATTTTTTCCCAGCGTCAACAAAAAAAAAAAAAAAAAAAAAAAAAAGGTTAGGTTGGGGTGCTAGGTCAGAAAACCTCCTAGGGGGCCCAGTGGCTGCCGGTCCTTCTCGATACGTCTGGAGGGAACGGCAGCTGCTGTGGACGGTGCACCCTGGGCGCGGCAGTATCCGTCCTCGATGAATGGGAAGAGATTCTTATTCCTCGGGGAATGTTACTGTCGTGGCCAATATTCTGACACGGTGGGGCGACTCCGCGCGGCCCTCTGGGTCGCAGAGGGCGCAGTGGAGGAGCCAGGGCGGGCTCGGTGTGCCGCCGGGCGTTGGGCGCGCTCGGTCCGGTCTTGTGGAGGGCTGGCTCGGGCGCGCCCGGCGTCCGGCGGCGCACTGGGCCCGCCGGTGGTAGGACCGGACCTCTCGCTTCCCGGCGTGGTTGAGCGCCATGCTGGGGTTCGGGGAGGTCTGGTCAGCGGTCGCCTCCTTTTGCGAGTTCGCTCGCAAAGGGAGGAGGCGGAGCGCGCGCGGGAGGGGCGACCCTCTCGTTGCGCCGCCCCGCAGCGGAGGAGCCGGGGTGGGCTCGGTGTGCCGCCGGGCGTTGGGCGCGCTCGGTCCGGTCTTGCGGGGCCGGTCTTGGCGCGTCCGGCTTCCGGTGGCGCACCGAGCCCGCCGGTGGTCGGACCGGGCCCTCGCTTCTCGGTGTGGTCGACGCCGTGCTGGGGGGCGGGGAGGCACTGGTCAGCGGTAGCCTCCTTTTGCGAGTTCGCTCGCAAAGGGAGGAGGCGGAGCGCGCGCGGGGGGGGCGACCCTCTCGCTGCGCCGCTCCGCAGCGGAGGGGGGAGAGGGCTTCGTGCCCTCCCTCCTCATGGTGACGGCGGGCGGCGGGCACGGGGGTGCCTTCGCCCGCATTGCACCCGTCACCTTAGCGGGTCATTCCGGCCCCCCACACCCGCGAGGGTGTGAGGGGTCGCCTTGCGGGGCAATCGTCGGCGGAGGACTGGTCGTTAAGGCTATGCCGGTTTCCCAGTCCCCCGCCACTATGACGAAGCGGGAATGCGCTGGGTCGTTTTAGTGGGTATACCGGGTGTGGTTCGCCCGGGGAGTCCCACATACCCCTTCCGTCCCCCGACGGGAGGGTATGCGTAATGCATTTTTTCCCAGCGTCAACAAAAAAAAAAAAAAAAAAAAAAAAAAAAAAGGTTAGGTTAGGTTGGGGTGAACGGATTATTGCTGCCCGCCTCGCCGGCCACTTGTACAGAGAGGGGCCGGATCTGGACGATAGCCAGTTCGGCTTTCGGCATGGGCGCTCCACTGTGGACGCCATAATGCGGGTAAGAGTCCTGGCGGAGGAAGCAGTGTCCCGGGGCGGGGTGATGTTGGCGGTGTCCTTGGACATCTCCAACGCTTTTAACACCCTGCCCTGGAGCTGTATTCGGGAGGCGCTGTGTTATCACAGGGTGCCCCCGTACCTCCGCCGCATCATTGGGGCTTATTTAGCGGAAAGGTGTGTCACCTACAGGGGACGCGACGGCGGAGGCCGGCGCGACATGTCGTGCGGTGTTCCACAGGGTTCGGTCGTTGGCCCACCCCTGTGGAACATCGGGTACGACTGGGTGCTGAGAGGCGAGCTCCAACCGGGGGTGGCCCTGGTGTGTTACGCGGACGACACACTGGTCACGGCCCGGGGGAGCTCCTACAGGGAGGCAGCGTTGCTGGCGACCTCTGCGGTCTCACAGGTGGTGGGCCGCATACGGCGCCTGGGCCTGGAGGTGGCCCTCAACAAGTCGGAGGCCGTGGTCTTTCACGGCCCCCGGCGGGCGCCGCCGCCGGGATCACATATTGTGGTCGGTGGGACCCCAATTGCTGTCGAGTCCACCATGAAGTATCTGGGATTGGTGCTCGACAGCCGTTGGGACTTTGGACCCCACTTCCAGCGGTTGGCGCCCAAGTTAATGGGCGCGGCGGGTGCGCTCGCAACGCTGCTTCCCAATCTGGGGGGCCCGAGCACCGCCTGTAGGAGATTGTACCTGGGGGTTTTGCGATCCATGGCCCTGTACGGGGCCCCGGTGTGGGCCTCTGACCTGACGGCCGGCAGCATCGCGATTCTGCGGAAACCGCAGAGGGCGATGGCCGTCAGGTCTATCAGGGGGTATCGCACAATCTCCTACGAGGCGGCTTGTGCACTGGCCGGGTCGCCACCCTGGGACCTGGAGGCGAGAGTCCTCGCGTCACTGTACCGGTGGCGCGAGGATGCGCGGGCGCGGGGCGGTGGACCGATGCAGCGAGAGATCGATCTGCGTCGGTCCCAGCTCCGCGAGGTCTTGGTGGCGGAGTGGCGACAGAGGCTTTTGCGCCCTACCGCCGGCTTCGCTACCATCGAGGCGATCCGACCAGTGCTCGAGGAATGGCTCGAGAGGAGGCACGGCTCCCTGTCATTTCGGGCGACGCAGGTATTCTCGGGGCATGGTTGTTTCGGGAAGTACCTGTGTCGCATAAACAGGGAGCCGGACGCTCGGTGTCATCACTGCGTCCATTGTCTGGAGGACACGGCGCGGCATACGCTGGCAGAGTGTGCCACATGGGAGGAGCCGCGCCGTGCCCTCGTGACAGTAGTGGGAACCGACCTATCGCTGCCGGCCGTCGCTCGTGCGATGGTCGGGAGCACAGAGTCGTGGGATGCGGTGATCTCCTTCTGTGAAACGGTCATCTCACAGAAGGAGGCTGCGGAGAGGTTGAGGGAGGTCGAGACCACTCTCCCGATCCGCAGCAGACGTACCGGGCGTCGGCGGAGGGCGGATAACGCCCTCTTCCGGCCCCCCTAAACGGGTCCAGAGGGACGGCGGACTTGGGGACGTCCGCTGCCCCCCCGTATAACTGGACCCGAGGTGGTGGCGCGTAGTGTTCCGCGCGCCCCCCTAATGGCGTACCGGGGGGAGGACACCTCACTCCCCCCGCAGACTTGAGGAGGCCCGCGGAAGCGGGCCGGCACTAGCCGGGGATCGTGGAAGGCGCACTAGTTCCCATGATCCCCGGTGCAAGTGTGGGAAGGGAACACCGGGGTGGTTTTTAGTCGGTTAGAGTCCGACAGACCCCTCCGCCCGCCCCAGGGCGGAGGACATCCGTGTGGATTTTCCACCCCGGAAACAAAAAAAAAAAAAAAAAAAGGTTAGGTTGGGGTGCTAGGTCAGAAAACCTCCTCGTGGGCCCAGTGGCTGCCGGTCCTTCTCGATACGTCTGGAAGGAACAGCAGCTGCTGAGGACGGTGCACCCTGGGCGCGGCAGTATCCGTCCCCGATGAATGGGAAGTGATTCTTATTCCTCGGGGAACGTTACTGTCGTGGCCGATATTCTGACACGGTGGGGCGACTCCGCGCGACCCTCTGAGACGCAGAGGGCGCAGTGGAGGAGCCAGGGCGGGCTCGGTGTGCCGCCGGGCGTTGGGCGCGCTCGGTCCGGTCTTGTGGAGGGCTGGATCGGGCGCGTCCGGCTTCCGGCGGCGCACCGAGCCCGCCGGTGGGTGGACCGGGCCCTCGCTTCCCGGCGTGGTCGATGCCATGCTGGGGGGCGGGGAGGCCTGGTCAGCGGTCGCCTCCTTTTGCGAGTTCGCTCGCAAAGGGAGGAGGCGGAGCGCGCGCGGGGGGGCGATCCTCTCGTTGCGCCGCTCCGCAGCGGAGGAGCCGGGGCGGGCTCGGTGTGCCGCCGGGCGTTGGACGCGTCCGGCGTCCGGCGGCGCACCGAGCCCGCCGGTGGTCGGACCGGACCTCTCGCTTCCCGGCGTGGTCGATGCCATGCTGGGGGGCGGGGAGGCCTGGTCAGCGGTCGCCTCCTTTTGCGAGTTCGCTCGCAAAGGGAGGAGGCGGAGCGCGCGCGGTGGGGGCGACCCTCTCGCTGCGCCGCTCCGCAGCGGAAGGGGGAGAAGGCGTTGTGCCCTCCCTCCTCATGGTGACGGCGGGCGGCAGGCACGGGGGTGCCTTCGCCCGCATTGCACTCGTCACCTTTGCGGGTCATTCCGGCCCCCCCACACCCGCGAGGGTGTGAGGGGTCGCCTTGCGGGGCAATCGTCGGCGGAGGACTGGTCGTTAAGGCTATGCCGGTTTCCCAGTCCCCCGCCACTATGACGAAGCGGGAATGCGCTGGGTCGTTTTAGTGGGTATACCGGGTCCGCCCGGGGAGTCCCACATACCCCTCCTGTCCCCCGATGGGAGGGTATGCGTAATGCATTTTTTCCCAGCGTTAACAAAAAAAAAAAAAAAAGGTTAGGTTAGGTTGGGGTGCTAGGTCAGAAAACCTCCTAGGGGGCCCAGTGGCTGCCGGTCCTTCTCGATACGTCTGGAGGGAACAGCAGCTGCTGAGGACGGTGCACCCTGGGCGCGGCAGTATCCGTCCCCGATGAATGGGAAGACATTCTTATTCCTCGGGGAACGTTACTGTCGTGGCCGATATTCTGACACGGTGGGGCGACTCCGCGCGACCCTCTGAGACGCAGAGGGCGCAGTGGAGGAGCCAGGGCGGGCTCGGTGTGCCGCCGGGCGTTGGACGCGTCCGGCGTCCGGCGGCGCACCAAGCCCGCCGGTGGTCGGACCGGGCCCTCGCTTCCCGGCGTGGTCGATGCCATGCTGGGGGGCGGGGAGGCCTGGTCAGCGGTCGCCTCCTTTTGCGAGTTCGCTCGCAAAGGGAGGAGGCGGAGCGCGCGCGGGGGGGCGATCCTCTCGTTGCGACGCTCCGCAGCGGAGGAGCCGGGGCGGGCTCGGTGTGCCGCCGGGCGTTGGGCGCGCTCGGTCCAGTCTTGTGGAGGGCTGGCTCGGGCGCGCCCGGTGTCCGGCGGCGCACTGGGCACGCCGGTGGCCGGTGGTAGGACCGGACCTCTCGCTTCACGGCGTGGTTGAGCGCCACGCTGGGGGGCGGGTCGGCCTGGTCAGCGGTCGCCTCCTTTTGTGAGTTCGTCTCGCAAAGGGAGGAGGCGGGGCGCGCGCGGGGGGGCGATCCCCTCGCTGCGCCGCTCCGCAGCGGAAGGGGGAGAGGGCGTTGTGCCCTCCCTCCTCACGGTGACGGCGGGCGGCAGGCACGGGGGTGCCTTCGCCCGCATTGCACTCGTCACCTTTGCGGTCATTCCGGCCCCCCACACTCGTAAGGGTGTGAGGGGTTGTCTTGCGGGGCAATCGTCGGCGGAGGACTGGACGTAAAGGCTTTGCCGGTTTCCGGCCTCCTTTTGCGAGTTCGCTCGCAAAGGGAGGAGGCGGAGCGCGCGCGGGGGGGCGATCCTCTCGTTGCGACGCTCCGCAGCGGAGGAGCCGGGGCGGGCTCGGTGTGCCGCCGGGCGTTGGGCGCGCTCGGTCCAGTCTTGTGGAGGGCTGGCTCGGGCGCGCCCGGTGTCCGGCGGCGCACTGGGCACGCCGGTGGCCGGTGGTAGGACCGGACCTCTCGCTTCACGGCGTGGTTGAGCGCCACGCTGGGGGGCGGGTCGGCCTGGTCAGCGGTCGCCTCCTTTTGTGAGTTCGTCTCGCAAAGGGAGGAGGCGGGGCGCGCGCGGGGGGGCGATCCCCTCGCTGCGCCGCTCCGCAGCGGAAGGGGGAGAGGGCGTTGTGCCCTCCCTCCTCACGGTGACGGCGGGCGGCAGGCACGGGGGTGCCTTCGCCCGCATTGCACTCGTCACCTTTGCGGTCATTCCGGCCCCCCACACTCGTAAGGGTGTGAGGGGTTGTCTTGCGGGGCAATCGTCGGCGGAGGACTGGACGTAAAGGCTTTGCCGGTTTCCCAGTCCCCCGCCACTGTGACGAAGCGGGAATGCGCTGGGTCGTTTTAGTGGGTATACCGGGTCCGCCCGGGGAGTCCCACATACCCCTCCTGTCCCCCGACGGGAGGGTATGCGTAATGCATTTTTTCCCAGCGTTAACAAAAAAAAAAAAAAAAAAAAAAAAAAAAAAAGGTTAGGTTAGGTTAGGTTTTTGGGGGACCACCCCACAGTGCTTGCGTCCTCGTCGCGTCCCCCGGAAACAGCCCAGTTCTGACCACCGTAACGGAGTGGCAGACTGGGTTGGCCAAAGTGCACTGTGCTTCGCAGCGAATTTTATCTTGTGTGTGCATCGACTGCGATTATGCCGGCTACCCCCTTGCGGGACGCCTGCGGGCGATTTTTAAAATCAAAAGGCCCTTCTCAGGGCCAACCCAAAGGCCCTTCTCAGGGCCAACCCAAAGGCCCTTCTCAGGGCCAACCAAAAGGCCCTTCTCAGGGCCACCCCGACGCTCCGTCAGAAGCTAGCCGCGCGCCGTCTGCGGCTAGCTACTTCGGAGGGGCTGAGTCGTCAGACAGCGACTCGGTTGCTGGAGTGTCGGACGCGAGTGGCTCGCGGTCGCGGAAGCGGGTCTTCCAGAGTCGTGGGTCCGAGAGTTCCTCGGCTTCGGGGTCCAAGCCGTTGTCGAAGGCAAAAAAGCCGACGACGACGGCCGCGGATACCCACGTCGTTGGGCTCGCGGACGCCCAGCGCCAGGTTGACCTGGCCCGCAAGGTGCAGCTCCAGCAAGAGCTGGAGGAGCGGGTTGCCGCCAAAGAGAAGCGTGCGTGCGTCGCCCGGGCCAAGTCCGGGTACGGTGCGTCCCGGGTTCTGTACGCGAACCACTCTTTGGCGGAACTGGAGAGGATGGCGGAGGAGGACGAGGAGGAGATCGTCGAGGTCGCCTCTAAGTCCTCCAACCTTAAGGGCACGTTCCAGAAGGCCCTGAAATGTCGGGCCGCGAGCATGCGCGGTGTCGTCGCTGAACTGATTCAGCGGACGGCCACCGACGAGACGCGGCAACTGCAGGCGAGGGTGGATCGCCTGCAGTCGGAGGTCAGCCAGCTTCATCTGAAGCTGGCTGAAGCCACGGCCCGGCCACAACAGGCTGGGGCGAGCCCTGTGGCAGAGAGCGCTGCCTCGGCCCGGCCACAAAAGGCTAAGGCGAGCCCTGTGGCAGAGGGCGCTGCCTCGGCCCGGCCACAACAGGCCAAGGCGAGGCCTGCAGCAGAGGGCCCCTCCTCCAACCTTGAGGATATCATCCGCAAGGTAGTAATGGAGGAGAGGGCCTTCACAAGAGCTTGCTTCGCAGGGATTGAGGACCGGCTCCTGCCGGAGAAGCGCCTCCGACCGCCGCTAGCGGCGGATAAGAGGCGGTCTGAGCCGGGGCCGTCCTCAACCCAGGCGGAGGAGAGGCGGTCTGAGCCGGGGCCGTCCTCCTCAACCCAGGCGGAAGATGCCCTTCTGCCTTCGACCACTCCGTCCAACGAGTGGACGAAAGTGGGCCGGAGGGGGAAGGGCAAAGGGAAGGGCAAGAGGTCAGCAGCGGCCGTCCCTGCCGTCCCTGCCGTCTCCGCCACCCCCGCTCCCAGCCGGTCGCAGACGACCGGCAAGGGAAAGGGCAAGGGGAAAGGGAAGGGGAGAGGAAGAAGGGGGCAGTTGGTCCCCCCGAAAACCGCGGCCGTCGTGGTGACGCTCACCGCGGAGGCTGCGGGGCGAGGGGAGACTTACGCCTCCATATTGGTGCGGGCGCGCGGCAATGCCGATCCCACTCAGCTGGGAATCGGCAGTGTGTCGTGCCGGCGGACGCAGACCGGGGCTCGAATATTCGAGTTCCCGGGGGCCGAGGGCGGCGCCCGCGCAGACCTCTTTGCAGCCAAGCTGCAGGAGGTCATCGCGGACTCTGCCAAGGTGGCCCGGCCAGTCAAGTCGGCGGCCATCGAGGTGACGGAGTTGGATGACTCCGTCACCAAGGAGGAGGTGGTGGCAGCGGTCGCAGCGGTGGGGGGCTGTGCCGCAGCGGCGGTCCAAGGCCGGGACATAAGGCCCGGCCGCGGCGGAATGGGCACAATCCGCCTCGAGTGCCCAATCGCAGCTGCCAAAGCCGTCCTTGCGAAAGGACGGCTTCAAGTCGGGTTCAGCTCGGGCGCAGTCCGGGCACTCGAGGACCAGCCGCTGCGGTGTTTCCGGTGCTTCGGCATCGGCCACACCCGGCCCCTGTGTCCGTCCAAAGTGGACCGGTCGGACACTTGTTACCGGTGCGGCAAGGAGGGCCACAAAGCCGCCTCCTGCCAGGCCGCCACGCCGCACTGCGCGGTGTGTGCCGCCAGTGGCCGCCGGGCAGGCCACGTCATGAAGGGGGGGAAGTGCAATCCCCCCCGTAAGCGTGGCAAAGCGCAGGCGCCGACCGGGCCTGCGCCTGCTGCTGCTGTTGCCGCAAATACCGCCGTTCCTGCGGCGGCTGCGGAGGAGGGTGCGATGTCCGACTGATGGGAGTCGAGCATCGCATCCTTCAGGCGAACGCCAACCACTGCAGGACAGCCCAGGATCTGCTGATGCAGACCATGGCTGAGTGGTTGGTGGACTTGGCGGTGGTCGCCGAACCCTACTCGGTCCCTGGCCGTTGGCTGGGCGACCGGGACGGCCTGGTGGCGTTGGTGGCGCGGTCTTCCACGGACTCCCCTCCCCTCTCGCTCTTAGAGAGGGGACCGGGATACGTGGCCGCCGCGTGGGGAGAGATAGGGATAGTGGGGGTGTATTTCTCCCCAAACCGCCCTCTCTCGGACTTTGAGGATTTCCTCGAGGTCCTCACTGCTGTCGTAGGGAGGGCGGCGCCACGCCAGGTCGTGGTGCTCGGCGACCTAAACGCCAAGTCGGTGGCCTGGGGCAACCCGGCCACAGGCTGCAACGTCCGGGGACGCGCCGTCGAGTTTTGGGCGGCCTCGAGCGGTGTGTCCCTCCTCAACAGGGGGGAGGTCCACACGTGTGTGCGGCAACAGGGCGGGTCGGTGGTGGACGTGTCGTTTGCCACCCCCGCGCTGGCCGCCCGCGTCGTGAACTGGCGGGTGGAGCTGGTGGAGACCTTGTCGGACCACCGTTATGTGCGGTTCGACATCTCCACACAGCGGGGAGGGGGGACGGCCCGCGCTGGGCAATCTCCCTTCCCGCGGTGGGCACTCACCCGCCTGGACCGGGAGGCAGCCAGGGAGGCCGCCTTCCTCCAGGACTGGCTGTCGCCTCCCCCTGTCGAGGAGGTCCCGGACGTTGACGCCGCAGCGGTCCGGCTACGAGGGTCCTTGACCGAGGTGTGCAACTCCAGCATGCCTCGGTCTCGCCGTCCGCCTCCACGTCGTGCCGTGTACTGGTGGACGGAGGAGCTGGCGGGGCTCCGGGCCACCTGCGTGGCGGCCAGAAGGGCCTACGCGCGTAGCCGACGGCGCAGCGCCCAGAACCGAGTCCGGGCAGAGGAGGACCGCCTGTACGCCTCTTACCGAGAGGCTACGGCGGCCCTCAAGTCTGCAATGGGCGCTGCGCAGGACTCGGCGAGGGCCGAGATGCTGGAGGGTCTCGACAGGGACCCCTATGGGAGACCATATAAGGCGGCGCGGAATCAGCTCCGCCCCTATGGTCCCCCACTGTCGGAGACCCTCGAGCCGGCATTGTTGGATGGGGTGGTCCGGTCCCTGTTTCCACGCAGGACCGACTTCGCCCCACCAACAATGGATCCCCCGCAAGGGGCGGCTCCACCGGAGGCGGAGGTCCCCCCGGTGACGGCGGCGGAATTCTACGCGGGGGTGTTGAGCCTCCGCGCGAAGAAGACCGCCCCCGGTCCGGACGGCGTCCCTGCACGGGTGGTGGCGATTGCCGCCTCCCAAATGGAGGACAGGTTTCGGGACCTCTTCAGCGCGTGTTTTACGGCTGGGAGGTTCCCGAAACTCTGGAAGGAGGGGCAATTGTGCCTCCTCCGGAAGGAGGGACGCCCGGTGGACTCCCCCTCGGCATACCGGCCCATCGTTCTGCTCGATGAGGTCGGTAAATGGTTCGAGGGGATTGTCGCCTCCCGGCTGGATAGCCATTTGCGGGGGATAGGCCCGGATCTGTCGGACGCCCAGTTCGGTTTCCGTCGTGGGCGTTCGACGATCGACGCGCTGGCCCTCCTCAAGGGCCAGGTGAAGGAGGCGGTGGAGGCGGGGGACGGAGTGCTGGCGGTGTCGTTCGACATTGCCAACGCCTTCAACTCCGTCCCCCACTCGACGATATTGGAGGCGCTCCGGTACCACGGAGTGCCCCAATACCTGCGGAGCCTCCTGGCCAGCTACTTGGAGGGCCGAGAGGTCCTCCTAGTGGACAAGACGGCCACCGTGAGGCGGTACGGCGCTGAGTCCGGTGTTCCACAGGGGTCGGTCCTGGGGCCCCCCTTGTGGAACATCGGATTCGACTGGCTCCTGCGGGGAGTCCTCCTCCCGGGCACGAGTGTCATCTGCTACGCGGATGACACTCTGCTCACTGCCCGGGGGAGGAACTTTGCCGACGCGGCCATTCTGGCCTCGGCGGGCGGGTCCTTGGTGGCGGAAAGGATCCGCCGCCTGGGATTGAGGGTGGCGCTGCATAAAACGGAGGCCGTGTTCTTCCGCGGTCCCCGGCAGCGCTGCCCTGCCGACGCCCACATCATCGTGGAGGGCGTCCGTATAGGGGTCCAGCCTCAGATGAAATATCTGGGGCTGGTGCTGGACGACAGGTGGCGTTTCGGCCCGCACTTCAGCGGGCTGTCGACGCGCCTGTTGAAGGCCGCGGGCGCCCTCTCATGGCTCCTCCCGAACCTGGGGGGGCCCAAGGTGAAATGCCGGCGCCTCTATGCCGGCATTTTGCGGAGCATGGCCCTTTACGGGGCTCCCATCTGGGCGGACTCCCTCCATAGGAGGGAGAATGCTACCGCCATCCGCAGGCCCCAGCGGGCCATTGCACAGCGGGTGGCGAGGGCTTACCGCTCAGTGGGCTTTTCGGCGGCGTGCGCTCTGGCCGGCACCCCGCCTTGGGAGTTGGAGGCATGGGTGCTCGCCAGAGTGTACGAGTGGACGGCGCGCCGAAAGGCGCTCGGGGAGCGCCCCATGGGCGAAGAGCGGGAGGCGGTGCGGCGAGAGGCGAGAGACGTCATCATCCTCCATTGGTCGGAGGACCTCGCCAGCGCCGCCTTTGGCCGCCGGACGTTGGACGCGCTCGGTCCGGTCCTGCGGGGCTGGCTCGAGCGGTCCCACGGTTTCCTCTCTTTCCGTCTGGTGCAGGTGTTATCCGGGCATGGTTGCTTCGGATCGTACCTGCACCGGATCGGGAGGGAGGAAACCCCGGCGTGCCACGACTGCGGCGCGGCGGAGGACACGGCGCAGCACACCCTCGAGGTGTGCCCGGCGTGGTCCGAGCTGCGCCGCGGTCTGACCGCGGTGGTCGGACCGGACCTCTCGCTTCCTGGCGTGGTGGACGCCATGCTGGGGAGCGAGGAGGCCTGGTCAGCGGTGGCCTCCTTTTGCGAGGACGTAATCTCGCAAAAGGAGGCAGCGGAGCGCGCGCGGGAGGACGATCCTCTCGCTGCGGCGCTCCGCAGACGAAGACGGGGGAGAAGGCGTCGTGCCCTCCCTCCTAATGGTGACGGGCGGGCGGCAGGCACGGGGGTGCCTTCGCCCGCATTGCACCCTTCACCTTCGTCGGTCATTCCCGACCCCCCACACCCGTGAGGGTGTGAGGGGTCTGTGCCTTTCAATCGTCGGCGGAGGACTGGAAGTAAAGGCTGTGCCGGTTTCCCAGTCCCCCGCCACTGTGACGAAGCGGGAATGCGCTGGGTCGTTTTAGTGGGTATACCGGGTCCGCCCGGGGAGTCCCACATACCCCTCCTGTCCCCCGACGGGAGGGTATGCGTAATGCATTTTTTCCCAGCGTCAACAAAAAAAAAAAAAAAAAAAAAAAAAAAAAAAAAAAAAAAAAAAAAGGTTAGGTTAGGTTTACGGTGCGTCCCGGGTGTTGTACGCGAACCACTCTTTGGCGGAGCTGGAGAGGATGGCGGAGGAGGACGAGGAGGAGATCTTTGAGGTCGCCTCTAAGTCCTCCAACCTGAAGGGCACTTTTCAAAAGGCCCTGAAGTGTCGGGCCGCGAGCATGCGCGGGGTCGTCGCTGAACTGATTCAGCGGACGGCCACCGACGAGACGCGGCAACTGCAGGCGAGGGTGGATCGCCTGCAGTCGGAGGTCAGCCAGCTTCACCTGAAGCTGGCTGAAGCCACGGCCCGGCCACAACAGGCTGGGGCAAGCCCTGTGGCGGAGGGTGCTGCCTCGGCCCGGCCACAACAGGCCGATGCGAGCCCTGTGGCAGAGGGCGCTGCCTCGGCCCGGCCACAACAGGCCAAGGCGCGGCCTGCAGCAGAGGGCCCCTCCTCCAACCTTGAGGATATCATCCGCAAGGTAGTAATGGAGGAGAGGGCCTTCACGAGAGCCTGCTTTGCAGGAATAGAGGACCGGCTCCTGCCGGAGACGCGCCTCCGACCGCCGCTTGCGGCGGATAAGAGGCGGTCTGAGCCAGGGCCGTCCTCAAGCCAGGCAGGTGAGAGGCGGTCTGAGCCGGGGCCGTCTTCAACCCAGGCGGAAGATGCCCTTCTCCCGTCGACCACTCCGTCCAACGAATGGACGGAGGTGCGTAAGGGGAAGGGCAAAGGGAAGGGCAAGAGGTCGGCAGTGGCCGTCCCAGCTGTCCCTGCCGTCCCCGCTACCCCCGCTCCCAGCCAGTCGCAGCCGACCGGCAAGGGAAGGGGCAAAGGGAACGGCAAAGGGAAGGGCGGGGGAAGGGGGCAGTTGGTCCCCCCGAAAACCGCGGCCGTCATGGTGACGCTCACCGCGGAGGCTGCGGGGCGAGGGGAGACCTACGCCTCCATTTTGGTGCGGGCGCGCGGCAATGCCGATCCCACCCAGCTGGGGATCGGCAGTGTGTCGTGCCGGCGGACGCAGGCCGGGGCTCGAATCTTCGAGTTCCCGGGGGCCGAGGGCAGCGCCCGCGCTGACCTCTTTGCAGCCAAGCTGCAGGAGGTCATCGCGGACTCTGCCAAGGTGGCCCGGCCGGTCAAGACGGCGGCCATCGAGGTGACGGAGCTGGATGACTCCGTCACCAAGGAGGAGGTGGTGGCGGCGGTCGCAGCGGTGGGGGGCTGTGGCGCCGCGGCGGTCCAAGGCCGGGATATAAGGCCCGGCCGCGGCGGAATGGGCACGATCCGCCTCGAATGCCCAATCGCAGCTGCCAAAGCCGTCCTTGCGAAAGGACGGCTTCAAGTCGGCTTCAGCGCGGGTGCAGTCAGGGCACTCGAGGCTGGTCCTCTGCGGTGTTTCCGGTGCTTCGGCATCGGCCACACCCGGCCCCTGTGTCCGTCCAAGATTGACAGGACGGACACATGCTACCGCTGCGGCAAGGAGGGCCACAAAGCCGCCTCCTGCCAGGCCGCCACGCCGCACTGCGCGGTGTGTGCCGCCAGTGGCCGCCGGGCAGGCCACGTCATGAAGGGGGGGAAGTGCCATCCCCCCCCTAAGCGTGGCAAAGCGCAGGTGCCGACCGGGCCTGCGCCTGCTGCTGCCGCTAATACCGCCGTTCCTGCGGCGGCTGCGGAGGAAGGTGCGATGTCCGACTGATGGCCAGAGTCGAACATCGCATCCTTCAGGCGAACGCCAACCACTGCAGGACAGCCCAGGATCTGCTGATGCAGACCATGGCTGAGTGGTTGGTGGACTTGGCGGTGGTCGCCGAACCCTACTCGGTCCCTGGCCGTTGGCTGGGCGACCGGGACGGCTTGGTGGCGTTGGTGGCGCGGTCTTCCACAGACTCCCCTCCCCTCTCGCTCTTAGAGAGGGGACCGGGATACGTGGCCGCCGCGTGGGGAGAGATAGCGATGGTGGGGGTGTATTTCTCCCCAAACCGCCCTCTCTCGGACTTTGAGGATTTCTTAGAGATCCTCACTGCTGTCGCAGGGAGGGCGGCACCACGCCAGGTCGTGGTGATCGGCGACCTAAACGCCAAGTCGGTGGCCTGGGGCAACCCGGCCGTCGGGTGCAACGTCCGGGGACGCGCCGTCGAGTTTTGGGCGGCCTCGTGCGGTGTGTCCCTCCTCAACAGGGGGGCGGTCCACACGTGTGTGCGGCAACAGGGCGGGTCGGTGGTGGACGTGTCGTTTGCCACCCCCGCGCTAGCCGCCCGCGTCGTGAACTGGCGGGTGGAGCTGGTGGAGACCTTGTCGGACCACCGTTATGTGCGGTTCGACATTTCCACACAGCGGGGAGGGGGGACGGCCCGCGCTGGGCAATCTCCCTTCCCGCGGTGGGCACTTACCCGCCTGGACCGGGAGGCAGCCAAGGAGGCCGCCTTCCTCCAGGACTGGCTGTCGCCTCCCCCTGTCGAGGAGGTCCCGGACGTTGACGCCGCAGCGGTCCGGCTACGGAGGTCCTTGACCGAGGTATGCAATTCCAGCATGCCTCGGTCTCGCCGTCCGCCTCCCCGTCGTGCCGTGTACTGGTGGACGGAGGAGCTGGCGGGGCTCCGGGCCACCTGCGTGGCGGTCAGAAGGGCCTACGCGCGTAGCCGACGGCGCAGCGCCCAGAACCGAGTCCGGGCAGAGGAGGACCGCCTTTACGCCTCTTACCGAGAGGCTACGGCGGCCCTCAAGTCTGCAATGGGCGCTGCGCAGGACTCGGCGAGGGCGGCAGAGTGTCATCTGCTACGCGGATGACACTCTGCTCACTGCACGGGGGAGGAACTTTGCCGACGCGGCCATTCTGGCCTCGGCTGGCGGATCCTTGGTGGCAGAAAGGATCCGCCGCCTGGGATTGAGGGTGGCGCTGCACAAAACGGAGGCCGTGTTCTTTCGCGGTCCCCGGCAGCGCTGCCCTGCCGACGCCCACATCGTCGTGGAGGGCGTCCGCATAGAGGTCCAGCCTCAGATGAAATATCTGGGGCTGGTGCTGGACGACAGGTGGCGCTTCGGCCCGCATTTCAGCGGGCTGTCGACGCGCCTGTTGAAGGCCGCGGACGCCCTCTCGTGGCTCCTCCCAAACCTGGGGGGGCCCAAGGCGAAATGCCGGCGCCTCTATGCCGGCATTTTAAGGAGCATGGCCCTTTACGGGGCTCCCATCTGGGCGGAATGCTACCGCCATCCGCAGGCCCCAACGGGCCATTGCACAGCGGGTGGCGAGGGCTTACCGCTCAGTGGGCTTTTCGGCGGCGTGCGCTCTGGCCGGCACCCCGCCTTGGGAGTTGGAGGCATGGGTGCTCGCCAGAGTGTACGAATGGACGGCGCGCCGAAAGGCGCTCGGGGAGCGCCCCATGGGCGAAGAGCGGGAGGCGGTGCGGCGAGAGGCGAGGGACGCCATCGTCCTCCATTGGTCGGAGGACCTCGCCAGCGCCGCCTTTGGCCGCCGGACGTTGGACGCGGCAGTATCCGTCCTCGATGAATGGGAAGAGATTCTTATTCCTCGGGGAATGTTACTGTCGTGGCCAATATTCTGACACGGTGGGGCGACTCCACGCGGCCCTCTGGGTCGCAGAGGGCGCAGTGGAGGAGCCAGGGCGGGCTCGGTGTGCCGCCGGGCGTTGGGCGCGCTCGGTCCGGTCTTGTGGAGGGCTGGGTCGGGCGCGCCCGGCGTCCGGCGGCGCACTGGGCCCGCCGGTGGTAGGACCGGACCTCTCGCTTCCCGGCGTGGTTGAGCGCCATGCTGGGGTTCGGGGAGGTCTGGTCAGCGGTCGCCTCCTTTTGCGAGTTCGCTCGCAAAGGGAGGAGGCGGAGCGCGCGCGGGGGGTGCGACCCTCTCGTTGCGCCGCTCCGCAGCGGAGGAGCCGGGGCGGGCTCGGTGTGCCGCCGGGCGTTGGGCGCGCTCGGTCCGGTCTTACGGGGTCGGTCCGGGCGCGTCCGGCTTCCGGTGGCGCACCGAGCCCGCCGGTGGTCGGACCGGGCCCTCGCTTCCCGGTGTGGTCGACGCCGTGCTGGGGGGCGGGGAGGCCTGGTCAGCGGTAGCCTCCTTTTGCGAGTTCGCTTGCAAAGGGAGGAGGCGGAGCGCGCGCGGGGGGGGCGACCCTCTCGCTGCGCCGCTCCGCAGCGGAAGGGGGAGAAGGCTTCGTGCCCTCCCTCCTCATGGTGACGGCGGGCGGCAGGCACGGGGGTGCCTTCGCCCGCATTGCACCCGTCACCTTAGCGGGTCATTCCGGCCCCCCACACCCGCGAGGGTGTGAGGGGTCGCCTTGCGGGGCAATCGTCGGCGGAGGACTGGTCGTTAAGGCTATGCCGGTTTCCCAGTCCCCCGCCACTATGACGAAGCGGGAATGCGCTGGGTCGTTTTAGTGGGTATACCGGGTCCGTCCGGGGAGTCCCACATACCCCTCCTGTCCCCCGATGGGAGGGTATGCGTAATGCATTTTTTCCCAGCGTTAACAAAAAAAAAAAAAAAAAAAAAAAAAAAAAAAAAAAAAAAAAAAAAAAAAAAGGTTGCCGCCCGCCTCCCCGTCGTGCCGTGTACTGGTGGACGGAGGAGCTGGCGGGGCTCCGGGCCACCTGCGTGGCGGCCAGAAGGGCCTACGCGCGTAGACGACGGCGCAGCGCCCAAAACCGAGTCCGGGCAGAGGAGGACCGCCTGTACGCCTCTTACCGAGAGGCTACGGCGGCCCTCAAGTCTGCAATGGGCGCTGCGCAGGACTCGGCGAGGGCCGAGATGCTGGAGGGTCTCGACAGGGACCCCTATGGGAGACCGTATAAGGCGGCGCGGAATCAGCTCCGCCCCTATGGTCCCCCACTGTCGGAGACCCTCGAGCCGGCATTGTTGGATGGGGTGGTCCGGTCCCTGTTTCCACGCAGGACCGACTTCGCCCCTCCAACAATGGATCCCCCGCAAGGGGCGGCTCCACCGGAGGCGGAGGTCCCCCCGGTGACGGCGGCGGAATTCTACGCGGGGGTGTTGAGCCTCCGCGCGAAGAAGACCGCCCCCGGTCCGGACGGCGTCCCTGCACGGGTGGTGGCGATTGCCGCCTCCCAAATGGAGGACAGGTTTCGGGACCTCTTCAGCGCGTGTTTTACGGCTGGGAGGTTCCCGAAACTCTGGAAGGAGGGGCAATTGTGCCTCCTCCGGAAGGAGGGACGCCCGGTGGACTCCCCCTCGGCATACCGGCCCATCGTTCTGCTCGATGAGGTCGGTAAATTGTTCGAGGGGATTGTCGCCTCCCGGCTGGATAGCCATTTGCGGGGGATAGGCCCGGATCTGTCGGACGCCCAGTTCGGTTTCCGTCGTGGGCGTTCGACGATCGACGCGCTGGCCCTCCTCAAGGGCCAGGTGAAGGAGGCGGTGGAGGCGGGGGACGGAGTGCTGGCGGTGTCATTCGACATTGCCAACGCCTTCAACTCCGTCCCCCACTCGACGATATTGGAGGCGCTCCGGTACCACGGAGTGCCCCAATACCTGCGGAGCCTCCTGGCCAGCTACTTGGAGGGCCGAGAGGTCCTCCTAGTGGACAAGACGGCCACCGTGAGGCGGTACGGCGCAGAGTCCGGTGTTCCACAGGGGTCGGTCCGGTCTTGTGGAGGGCTGGGTCGGGCGCGCCCGGCGTCCGGCGGCGCACTGGGCCCGCCGGTGGTAGGACCGGACCTCTCGCTTCCCGGCGTGGTTGAGCGCCATGCTGGGGTTCGGGGAGGTCTGGTCAGCGGTCGCCTCCTTTTGCGAGTTCGCTCGCAAAGGGAGGAGGCGGAGCGCGCGCGGGGGGTGCGACCCTCTCGTTGCGCCGCTCCGCAGCGGAGGAGCCGGGGCGGGCTCGGTGTGCCGCCGGGCGTTGGGCGCGCTCGGTCCGGTCTTACGGGGTCGGTCCGGGCGCGTCCGGCTTCCGGTGGCGCACCGAGCCCGCCGGTGGTCGGACCGGGCCCTCGCTTCCCGGTGTGGTCGACGCCGTGCTGGGGGGCGGGGAGGCCTGGTCAGCGGTAGCCTCCTTTTGCGAGTTCGCTCGCAAAGGGAGGAGGCGGAGCGCGCGCGGGGGGGGCGACCCTCTCGCTGCGCCGCTCCGCAGCGGAAGGGGGAGAAGGCTTCGTGCCCTCCCTCCTCATGGTGACGGCGGGCGGCAGGCACGGGGGTGCCTTCGCCCGCATTGCACCCGTCACCTTAGCGGGTCATTCCGGCCCCCCACACCCGCGAGGGTGTGAGGGGTCGCCTTGCGGGGCAATCGTCGGCGGAGGACTGGTCGTTAAGGCTATGCCGGTTTCCCAGTCCCCCGCCACTATGACGAAGCGGGAATGCGCTGGGTCGTTTTAGTGGGTATACCGGGTCCGTCCGGGGAGTCCAACATACCCCTCCTGTCCCCCGATGGGAGGGTATGCGTAATGCATTTTTTCCCAGCGTTAACAAAAAAAAAAAAAAAAAAAAAATATTGGAGGCGCTCCGGTACCACGGAGTGCCCCAATACCTGCGGAGCCTCCTGGCCAGCTACTTGGAGGGCCGAGAGGTCCTCCTAGTGGACAAGACGGCCACCGTGAGGCGGTACGGCGCAGAGTCCGGTGTTCCACAGGGGTCGGTCCTGGGGCCCCCCTTGTGGAACATCGGATTCGACTGGCTCCTGCGGGGAGTCCTCCTCCCGGGCACGAGTGTCATCTGCTACGCGGATGACACTCTGCTCACTGCCCGGGGGAGGAACTTTGCCGACGCGGCCATTCTGGCCTCGGCTGGCGGGTCCTTGGTGGCAGAAAGGATCCGCCGCCTGGGATTGAGGGTGGCGCTGCATAAAACGGAGGCCGTGTTCTTCCGCGGTCCCCGGCAGCGCTGCCCTGCCGACGCCCACATCATCGTGGAGGGCGTCCGTATAGGGGTCCAGCCTCAGATGAAATATCTGGGGCTGGTGCTGGACGACAGGTGGCGTTTCGGCCCGCACTTTAGCGGGCTGTCGACGCGCCTGTTGAAGGCCGCGGGCGCCCTCTCGTGGCTCCTCCCGAACCTGGGGGGGCCCAAGGCAAAATGCCGGCGCCTCTATGCCGGCATTTTGCGGAGCATGGCCCTTTACGGGGCTCCCATCTGGGCGGACTCCCTCCATAGGAGGGAGAATGCTACCGCCATCCGCAGGCCCCAGCGGGCCATTGCACAGCGGGTGGCGAGGGCTTACCGCTCAGTGGGCTTTTCGGCGGCGTGCGCTCTGGCCGGCACCCCGCCTTGGGAGTTGGAGGCATGGGTGCTCGCCAGAGTGTACGAGTGGACGGCGCGCCGAAAGGCGCTCGGGGAGCGCCCCATGGGCGAAGAGCGGGAGGCGGTGCGGCGAGAGGCGAGGGACGCCATCGTCCTCCATTGGTCGGAGGACCTCGCCAGCGCCGCCTTTGGCCGCCGGACGTTGGACGCGCTCGGTCCGGTCCTGCGGGGCTGGCTCGAGCGGTCCCACGGTTTCCTCTCTTTCCGTCTGGTGCAGGTGTTATCCGGGCATGGTTGCTTCGGATCGTACCTGCACCGGATCGGGAGGGAGGAAACCCCGGCGTGCCACGACTGCGGCGCGGCGGAGGACACGGCGCAGCACACCCTCGAGGTGTGCCCGGCGTGGTCCGAGCTGCGCCGCGGTCTGACCGCGGTGGTCGGACCGGACCTCTCGCTTCCTGGCGTGGTGGACGCCATGCTGGGGAGCGAGGAGGCCTGGTCAGCGGTGGCCTCCTTTTGCGAGGACGTAATCTCGCAAAAGGAGGCAGCGGAGCGCGCGCGGGAGGACGATCCTCTCGCTGCGGCGCTCCGCAGACGAAGACGGGGGAGAAGGCGTCGTGCCCTCCCTCCTAATGGTGACGGGCGGGCGGCAGGCACGGGGGTGCCTTCGCCCGCATTGCACCCTTCACCTTCGTCGGTCATTCCCGACCCCCCACACCCGTGAGGGTGTGAGGGGTCTGTGCCTTTCAATCGTCGGCGGAGGACTGGAAGTAAAGGCTGTGCCGGTTTCCCAGTCCCCCGCCACTGTGACGAAGCGGGAATGCGCTGGGTCGTTTTAGTGGGTATACCGGGTCCGCCCGGGGAGTCCCACATACCCCTCCTGTCCCCCGACGGGAGGGTATGCGTAATGCATTTTTTCCCAGCGTCAACAAAAAAAAAAAAAAAAAAAAAAAAAAAAAAAAAAAAAAAAAAAAAAAAAAAAAAAAAAAAGGTTAGGTTAGGTTAGGTTAGGTTAGGTTAGGTGAGTGTAACGCCTTCAACTCCGTCCCCCACTCGACGATATTGGAGGCGCTCCGGTATCACGGAGTGCCCCAATATCTGCGGAGCCTCCTGGCCGACTACTTGGAGGACCGCGAGGTCCTCCTCGTGGATAAGTCGGCCACCGTGAGGCGGTACGGCGCAGAGTCCGGTGTTCCACAGGGATCGGTCCTGGGGCCCCCCTTGTGGAACATCGGATTCGACTGGCTCCTGCGGGGAGTCCTCCTCCCGGGCACGAGTGTCATCTGCTACGCGGATGACACTCTGCTCACTGCCCGGGGGAGGAACTTTGCGGACGCGGCCATTCTGGCCTCGGCTGGCGGGTCCTTGGTGGCAGAAAGGATCCGCCGCCTGGGATTGAGGGTGGCGCTGCACAAAACGGAGGCCGTGTTCTTTCGCGGTCCCCGGCAGCGCTGCCCTGCCGACGCCCACATCGTGGTGGAGGGCGTCCGCATAGAGGTCCAGCCTCAGATGAAATATCTGGGGCTGGTGCTGGACGACAGGTGGCGCTTCGGCCCGCATTTCAGCGGGCTGTCGACGCGCCTGTTGAAGGCCGCGGACGCCCTCTCATGGCTCCTCCCAAACCTGGGAGGGCCCAAGGCAAAGTGCCGGCGCCTCTATGCCGGCATTTTGCGGAGCATGGCCCTGTACGGGGCTCCCATCTGGGCGGACTCCCTCCACAGGAGGGAGAATGCTACCGCCATCCGCAGGCCCCAGCGGGCCATTGCACAGCGGGTGGCGAGGGCTTACCGCTCAGTGGGCTTTTCGGCGGCGTGCGCTCTGGCCGGCACCCCGCCTTGGGAGTTGGAGGCATGGGTGCTCGCCAGAGTGTACGAGTGGACGGCGCGCCGAAAGGCGCTCGGGGAGCGCCCCATGGGCGAAGAGCGGGAGGCGGTGCGGCGAGAGGCGAGGGACGCCATCGTCCTCCATTGGTCGGAGGACCTCGCCAGCGCCGCCTTTGGCCGCCGGACGTTGGACGCGCTCGGTCCGGTCCTGCGGGGCTGGCTCGAGCGGTCCCACGGTTTCCTCTCTTTCCGTCTGGTGCAGGTGTTATCCGGGCATGGTTGCTTCGGATCGTACCTGCACCGGATCGGGAGGGAGGAAACCCCGGCGTGCCACGACTGCGGCGCGGCGGAGGACACGGCGCAGCACACCCTCGAGGTGTGCCCGGCGTGGTCCGAGCTGCGCCGCGGTCTGACCGCGGTGGTCGGACCGGACCTCTCGCTTCCCGGCGTGGTCGACGCCATGCTGGGGAGCGAGGAGGCCTGGTCAGCGGTAGCCTCCTTTTGCGAGGAAGTCATCTCGCAAAAGGAGGAGGCGGAGCGGGCGCGGGAGGACGATCCTCTCGCTGCGCCGCTCCGCAGACGAAGAAGAGGGAGAAGGCGTCGTGCCCTCCCTCCTCATGGTGACGGGCGGGCGACAGGCGCGGGGGTGCCTTCGCCCGCATTGCACCCGTCACCTTCGTCGGTCATTCCCGACCCCCCACACCCGTGAGGGTGTGAGGGGTCTGTGCCTTTCAATCGTCGGCGGAGGACTGGAAGTAAAGGCTGTGCCGGTTTCCCAGTCCCCCGCCACTGTGACGAAGCGGGAATGCGCTGGGTCGTTTTAGTGGGTATACCGGGTCCGCCCGGGGAGTCCCACATACCCCTCCTGTCCCCCGACGGGAGGGTATGCGTAATGCATTTTTTCCCAGCGTCAACAAAAAAAAAAAAAAAAAAAAAAAAAAAAAAGGTTAGGTGAGTGTACGAGTGGGGTGCTAGGTCAGAAAACCTCCTCGTGGGCCCAGTGGCTGCCGGTCCTTCTCGATACGTCTGGAAGGAACAGCAGCTGCTGAGGACGGTGCACCCTGGGCGCGGCAGTATCCGTCCCCGATGAATGGGAAGTGATTCTTATTCCTCGGGGAACGTTACTGTCGTGGCCGATATTCTGACACGGTGGGGCGACTCCGCGCGACCCTCTGAGACGCAGAGGGCGCAGTGGAGGAGCCAGGGCGGGCTCGGTGTGCCGCCGGGCGGTGGACGCGCTCGGTCCGGTCTTGTGGAGGGCTGGATCGGGCGCGTCCGGCTTCCGGCGGCGCACCGAGCCCGCCGGTGGGTGGACCGGACCCTCGCTTCCCGGCGTGGTCGATGCCATGCTGGGGGGTGGGGAGGCCTGGTCAGCGGTCGCCTCCTTTTGCGAGTTCGCCCGCAAAGGGAGGAGGCGGAGCGCGCGCCGGGGGGCGATCCTCTCGTTGCGCCGCTCCGCAGCGGAGGAGCCGGGGCGGGCTCGGTGTGCCGCCGGACGTTGGACGCGTCCGGCGTCCGGCGGCGCACCGAGCCCGCCGGTGGTCGGACCGGACCTCTCGCTTCCCGGCGTGGTCGATGCCATGCTGGGGGGCGGGGAGGCCTGGTCAGCGGTCGCCTCCTTTTGCGAGTTCGCTCGCAAAGGGAGGAGGCGGAGCGCGCGCGGTGGGGGCGACCCTCTCGCTGCGCCGCTCCGCAGCGGAAGGGGGAGAAGGCGTTGTGCCCTCCCTCCTCATGGTGACGGCGGGCGGCAGGCACGGGGGTGCCTTCGCCCGCATTGCACTCGTCACCTTTGCGGGTCATTCCGGCCCCCCACACCCGCGAGGGTGTGAGGGGTCGCCTTGCGGGGCAATCGTCGGCGGAGGACTGGTCGTTAAGGCTATGCCGGTTTCCCAGTCCCCCGCCACTATGACGAAGCGGGAATGCGCTGGGTCGTTTTAGTGGGTATACCGGGTCCGCCCGGGGAGTCCCACATACCCCTCCTGTCCCCCGATGGGAGGGTATGCGTAATGCATTTTTTCCCAGCGTTAACAAAAAAAAAAAAAAAAAAAAAAGGTGAGTGTACGAGTGGACGGCGCGCCGAAAGAGTGTACGAGTGGACGGCGCGCCGAAAGGCGCTCGGGGAGCGCCCCATGGGCGAAGAGCGGGAGGCGGTGCGGCGAGAGGCGAGGGACGCCATCGTCCTCCATTGGTCCGGACCTCTCGCTTCCCGGCGTGGTCGACGCCATGCTGGGGAGCGAGGAGGCCTGGTCAGCGGTAGCCTCCTTTTGCGAGGAGGTCATCTCGCAAAAGGAGGAGGCGGAGCGGGCGCGGGAGGACGATCCTCTCGCTGCGCCGCTCCGCAGACGAAGAAGGGGGAGAAGGCGTCGTGCCCTCCCTCCTCATGGTGACGGGCGGGCGACAGGCACGGGGGTGCCTTCGCCCGCATTGCACCCGTCACCTTCGTCGGTCATTCCCGACCCCCCGCACCCGTGAGGGTGTGAGGGGTCTGCCTTTCAATCGTCGGCGGAGGACTGGAAGTAAAGGCTTTGCCGGTTTCCCAGTCCCCCGCCACTGTGACGAAGCGGGAATGCGCTGGGTCGTTTTAGTGGGTATACCGGGCCCACCCGGGGAGTCCCACATACCCCTCCTGTCCCCCGACGGGAGGGTATGCGTAATGCATTTTTTCCCAGCGTCAAAAAAAAAAAAAAAAAAAAAAAAAAAAAAAAAAAAAAAAAAAAAAAAAAAAAGGTTAGGTTGGGGTGGGGTGCTAGGTCAGAAAACCTCCTCGTGGGCCCAGTGGCTGCCGGTCCTTCTCGATACGTCTGGAGGGAACAGCAGCTGCTGAGGACGGTGCACCCTGGGCGCGGCAGTATCCGTCCCCGATGAATGGGAAGAGATTCTTATTCCTCGGGGAACGTTACTGTCGTGGCCGATATTCTGACACGGTGGGGCGACTCCACGCGGCCCTCTGGGACGCAGAGGGCGCAGTGGAGGAGCCAGGGCGGGCTCGGTGTGCCGCCGGGCGTTGGGCGCGCTCGGTCCGGTCTTGCGGAGGGCTGGGCCGGGCGCATCCGGCTTCCGGCGGCGCACCGAACCCGCCGGTGGGTGGACCGGGCCCTCGCTTCCCGGCGTGGTCGACGCCGTGCTGGGGGGCGGGGAGGCCTGGTCAGCGGTAGCCTCCTTTTGCGAGTTCGCTCGCAAAGGGAGGAGGCGGAGCGCGCGCGGGGGGGGCGACCCTCTCGTTGCGCCGCTCCGCAGCGGAGGAGCCGGGGCGGGCTCGGTGTGCCGCCGGGCGTTGGGCGCGCTCGGTCCGGTCTTACGGGGCCGGTCCGGGCGCGTCCGGCTTCCGGTGGCGCACCGAGCCCGCCGGTGGTCGGACCGGGCCCTCGCTTCCCGGTGTGGTCGATGCCGTGCTGGGGGGCGGGGAGGCACTGGTCAGCGGTAGCCTCCTTTTGCGAGTTTGCTCGCAAAGGGAGGAGGCGGAGCGCGCGCGGGGGGGGCGACCCTCTCGCTGCGCCGCTCCGCAGCGGAAGGGGGAGAAGGCTTCGTGCCCTCCCTCCTCATGGTGACGGCGGGCGGCAGGCACGGGGGTGCCTTCGCCCGCATTGCACCCGTCACCTTAGCGGGTCATTCCGGCCCCCCACACTCGCGAGGGTGTGAGGGGTCGCCTTGCGGGGCAATCGTCGGCGGAGGACTGGTCGTTAAGGCTATGCCGGTTTCCCAGTCCCCCGCCACTATGACGAAGCGGGAATGCGCTGGGTCGTTTTAGTGGGTATACCGGGTTTGGTTCGCCCGGGGAGTCCCACATACCCCTCCTGTCCCCCGATGGGAGGGTATGCGTAATTGCATTTTTTCCCAAAGGTTAGGTTGGGGTGCTAGGTCAGAAAACCTCCTAGGGGGCCCAGTGGCTGCCGGTCCTTCTCGATACGTCTGGAGGGAACAGCAGCTGCTGTGGACGGTGCACCCTGGGCGCGGCAGTATCCGTCCCCGATGAATGGGAAGATATTCTTATTCCTCGGGGAACGTTACTGTCGTGGCCAATATTCTGACACGGTGGGGCGACTCCACGCGGCCCTCTGGGTCGCAGAGGGCGCAGTGGAGGAGCCAGGGCGGGCTCGGTGTGCCGCCGGGCGTTGGGCGCGCTCGGTACGGTCTTGCGGAGTGCTGGCTCGGGCGCGCCCGGCGTCCGGCGGTGCACTGGGCCCGCCGGTGGAAGGACCGGACCTCTCGCTTCCCGGCGTGGTTGAGCGCCACGCTGGGGGGCGGGGAGGCCTGGTCAGCGGTTGCCTCCTTTTGCGAGTTCACTCGCAAAGGGAGGAGGCGGAGCGCGCGCGGGTGGTTGATCCCGTCGCTGCGCCGCTCCGCAGCGGAAGGGGGAGAAGGCGTCATGCCCTCCCTCCTCATGGTGACGGCGGGCGGCAGGCACGGGGGTGCCTTCGCCCGCATTGCACTCGTCACCTTTGCGGTCATTCCGGGCATTGCGGGGCAATCGTCGGCGGAGGACTGGACGTAAAGGCTTTGCCGGTTTCCCAGTCCCCCGCCACTATGACGAAGCGGGAATGCGCTGGGTCGTTTTAGTGGGTATACCGGGTCTGGTTCGCCCGGGGAGTCCCACATACCCCTTCCGTCCCCCGACGGGAGGGTATGCGTAATGCATTTTTTCCCAGCGTCAACAAAAAAAAAAAAAAAAAAAAAAAAAAGGTTAGGTTAGGTTAGGTTTTTTTTTTTTTTTTTTTTTTTTTAATTGGCAGGAGTGGGAAATCCCCACGGACACCTCCACTATCTCACAGGGTGTGAGACAGTGGAGGTAGTGTCGGACTCGAACCGACTAAAAACCACTCCTGCCTTTCCAGTGCCCTCTGACATGATCAGAGCCGTTGTGAGCATGTCTAATACTTTGGCTACTGTGTGTATTTCATATTATGACTGTAGGGTAATCCGGAGAGACTACTTCCTCTCGGTAAGGACAGCTAATTATTTTATTATAAACTAATTCTACTACAACAATATGACCTATATACTAATTGTAAATGTTTATGCCTATACGCTAACTTAGTATTTATAGATTTTTTATTTATTTAATTCCTATTAAGTTTTATCACAATACTTATATCTATATACTTATTATATAATCAAGTATTATTATTATTACTTATTTCTACTTATCACTAAGGATGCTATATCTATACAATATTTTAAAAATGTATTCCGGCTTTTATTTCCTATCATTAGGTCTGGGAGATTTTCAGCTACAAGTTTGACACCAAGCTGTTGCTCCACTTCAAACCTGGCTTTGGCGGTGATCGGGCACTCCAGCAGTATGTGAAGCACCGTCTCTTCCTTGCCAGGCTCGCAAGCGCACGATGGGTTCTCTTTACACTTGAAGCGACTCAAGTATGCAGAGAACCCACCGTGCCCAGTTAATATCTGCGTGGTGATGCTGGTGGGGACCATTTTGCGCACAACTCTGTACGCCGCAACCGCATCTGGGAAGAAAATTTTTGTGCCCGAAGCAGTTTCACCTGATCCGTACCTCACGTTCCATTCGTCGAGCGTCTCCAACCGGATTCTACGCTTGACGAATGATACGGGGCACAGATCGTAGTCCGGCCTCTTCTTCGACTTCAGAGCGGCCTCCTTCGCCAGTTGGTCGGCTCTCTCGTTCCCCTCCAACCCTGCGTGGGCCTTTATCCAGAACAAGGAGACACTCTTGTTCTGGAGCTTACAGCGTCGGATGGTGTCCCTGGTTTCCACAGCCAAGGGATGGGGGGAGCCTACATTCGCAACCGACTGAAGGGCCGCCATGGAGTCGCTGAAGATGCCGAACGTGGTGTCACTACTTCTGAGCACTTCTCCTGCCGCCCTTTGTAGGGCCAGAAGTTCAGCCTGGTAGACGGTGCAGTAAGACGGCAAGGCAAGTTTGAGGGCCTTGGTTTCGGCGGCACCATTCCACAAGGATAGCGCCGCCCCAACCTTACCCTCAATCTTGCTGCCGTCTGTGAATATACGCACAGCGAAATCGCTGTGGTTGTTGTATTGTTCCTCGTCTACCAGGCTTCCGAACTGCAAGTTTACTTGGTCCGCGGGGTGCGGAGCCTCTATCGCTGGAGCCATCCGCTCGATCTCCCTGCCTCCTAGCACCGGCTGGGGCACACCCCTCTTGGCTCCGTACAACGCAGCCGCTTCCCGTATACGGAGGTCGAGTGGGAGTATCCCAGCCAGTACCAGTGCCGAGTTTAGAGAGACCGTGCGGTAGGCTCTACACAGCTTCTGAGCAAACCCCCTCTGGACCACGTTTAACTGCTTGATGACCCCCAATTTGTTGGCGGCAGGTGCCCATGCACTTGCGGCGTACAGAATCGTGGGCTCTACTGCAGCGGTGTATATTGCCCTTATCACCTCCGGATGCAGACCCCAACTGACCCGGGCTGCTCTGGCCAGCTGCTTGTACATAGCTATCGCCTTTTTACAGACGATAGCTACGTGTTTGTTGAAGGTGAGTTTGGCATCAATGGTCAACCCCAGTATTTTAATATCTTGGGACATACCAATGTCGATCCCCCCCATGCTCAAGCGCGGCGTGTCATATTTCAGCCTTCGCGTTAGTACCATCGCACAGGTTTTGTGCGGTGCGAAGTTCAGCCGATTTCTGACACCCCACGCTCGAACATGTTCGAGAGCGGCATTGGCCTGTCCCTCGATTTCCAGCGCTGAGTCCCCGTCAAACACCATCACCACGTCGTCAGCGAATGCCTGGCAATAATCGCCCCTGCTCTCCAGCTGCTTCAGAAGTGGGTCCAGGATCAGGTTCCATAAGATGGGCCCCCCTATCGAGCCCTGAACGCACCCTTTGCTGGTCCTTCTCCTGCTTTGTTCACCGGCGTATCTCACCGTGACCACCCTGTCGCTGAGATAGCTGCTGACTACCCGTCTCAAGTTTACAGGACACTTTTCCTCAGCCAATCGTACTTTGATAGCGGGCCACCACGCGCTGTCGAATGCTCCCTCAATATCCAGTGACACAACCGTGACTACTTTCTTTTGTGCCAGCTTTGTGCGGATATGCTGCACAAGGGTATAGAGGGAGTCTTCGGTGCTTTTTTGGGGCATAAAGCCGTATTGGCGAGTACTTATCCTGGGTAGTAAGTAAAACTTGAGACGGGCAACCAGCATCTTCTCGTACACTTTCCCCAAGACAGGCAACAGGCCAATCGGCCTGTACGATTTGGGTACGGTGTACGAGTCTTTGCCCGGCTTCCTGAGCACGACCACTGTTGCTTCCTTCCAGATCTTCGGGAAGTGGTGTAGCGCCAGGCACTTATTCAGCAATGCCAGGAAGTAATTGGGGTCACAGTGAACCGCGTGACTGCAGATGTCAGCCGTGAAGCCGTCGGCTCCCGGGGCCTTTTTTGGGTTAAATGATCCCATAGACCTATCGAGTTCGCTTAGGGTAAACGGTGGGTCATGGCGTTCATCATGGCTCCACGCGTTTACCATTTCTGCCTGTTCCCTAATTTGGCGATGGTCCATGGAATCATCTTCCTCTCGGTCCTCGGGGTAAAACGTCTCGGCCAACAGCCTCACGGAGCCCTTCGCATCGAGCGGTTCTCCTCCCAACTGGAGTGGCAGATCCTCCTCTCTCTTCCCGACCCTTCCCATGACCCTGTAGATTCCCTCCCAGACCCCCTCCCTGTCCTGCTTCCCGCAGAACTCCTTCCAGCTCTCTGTTGCGGCTTTGATCACTGCTGTCTCGTATCTCATTCTTTCTTTTTTATACAGGTCCACAACCATCGCTCTCCGGACCGGCCCAGCACTCCTGACTCTGCGTTTCCTGGTGGCGACTAGCCTTTTCATCTCAGCGAGCTCCTCTGACCACCACGGCAAGGTAAGTGTCTCTGTGTTGTTTTTTATTGGTATTGTGTGTTGGCATGTGTCTGTAATAGCGTGTGTGTATGTGTTTATTGTGTGTTCCAGGTGATCTACTTGGCTAACATTTGAGAGTTCCACCAGGGTCAGCTTCTTATCGCTCATAATTTGAGACAGTTTCTCACGAAACTGGCTCCAATTCGCTTTCCTTGTGTTGTAGACCCTAGTGGTTCTCTCAATGCTTATGCCTTTCGATTTGGTTAGATTTATGCCGAAAGTAATGCCGTTATGGTCGGAACTCGTGAGACCCTCGTCGATTCGCCAGCCATCCACCAAGTCCAGCATGTCCGCCGAACAGGCCGTCACATCTACGTGGCTGCAGTACCTGGTATCCCCCCGAACGGTGTCGAAGGTGGGAACGTCCCCAGTGTTGAGGATCTGTAGCCCCAGCTCCTCCAGCGCTCCGCACATTTGCCCCCCTCTCCGATCCTCACTGCTGCTACCCCACCAGGTGCTTTTCGCATTCGCGTCTCCTCCAATAACCAACCTGCTAGAGCCCAGCTCTCGCTCTATCCGCCGGAGGTGCTCCAGGTATGGCTCCATGGGCTTGTCGGGCTCAAAGTAGAGGGACACCAGCGTGATCGTCCAGGCTCTAGTTCGGATTCCCACCACAACGATGTTGTTTGTGGTGAGTTGCGGGTACTGTAAGACGTCCAAGTCTTGGTCAAAGATGGCTATTGCCGCCTTTACAGTCCCTTCTCCTCCCTCTGAGCTCTGGAAGACCCTTACGCCCCGGTGTCCTCTCATCCTTCTCACCCCACCCACGTAGGGCTCCTGGAGCAACGCCACGGTGAGTTTGCGCTTTGTCGCCTCCAGCAAGAGCTCATTTGTGGCTAGCTGACTCCGTTGCAGGTTGGCCTGGACCATTTTGTACCTAGTGGTGGTATCGGGGACAACCTTAGCAGTACGCTATGGAAGCACGGGCTAGTGCGTCCCACCTTCTACGCACCGGGCAGTCGCTACTGAAAGCGTTGTGCCCACTGTTCCCCAACTTGGATCTGGTGCAGTTAATGCACGCCGCTGCCTCACCGGTCAGTCGGTTCGGGCAATCCGCTCTGAAGTGTGCGCCGCCGCAGTGGCTACACAAATCGGCAGGCTCCTTACAGAGGCGTTTGCCGTGACCGTACCCCAGGCAGCGGGTGCACTGCACCAGTGGCGTCTGATCCTCCACGCGCACCCTCTGGAGGTCGATGCGGAGTTTTCCTGCGTCGATTGCCCGCCTCCAGATCGTTGGGGACACACTGAGCACAACGTGATTCATATGAGGATTGCGCGTCTTCCTGCGGTACTTTATCGCAGTCCTCTGGTCCTCGTCGCCGAGGCCGTGAAAAATCTCCCGGTTCTGATTCCTCAGGGCTTTTACGACCTCTTCGTCGCTGTGTATTTTTAACACGTCCCTGAGAATCAGAAGCGGGTCCCTATTCTTCACTTCCTCGACAACGAGGTTTCCTCCAGCCGCTTCCAACCGCTCCTTAACCTTGCGTCTCTCTTCTAGTGTTGCGCACCCCATGATTATTCTCCTGTCCTTGGCCTTCCTAACTTTTTCTATGCGCACCCAGCCCTCCTTCGCATCCACCGCTTTCCTGACCCTCTCAAGGATTTCCTCCCCAGTTTCCAACTCCTGTGTCGAGGAGACGACCACGGAGTGCAGCGTAGTTCGCTCCAGGGTGGGCGCCCCGGTATGGCAATTACTCGCAGACGCTACACTCGCGTAGGTCCTCCCCTCCACACTCTCCCTGCTAGCCAGACTGTCTCGGAGTTTCTCTAGTTTCTCAGAGTTGTCCTTCAACTCCGAGATATGCTCCTTCATGGCGTTGAGGAGCTCAGTCTGTCCAGCAAGGATCTCACTGGGGTTGGGTCGAGGACTGTCAGCGGCGGACGCGGGTACTGATTTGGCTGCGGGTGCAGCAGGGGCCCTACCTCGCTCCGACTCTTTTACCAGCTCAAAGAGCCTGTCAATGGACTCGAGAACCGCAGCCTTTATCTCGGCCTTGAGGTTGCGAGAGCTGCCTAAATTTAGCTTTGCCTTATTCAGGCAGGCTCTCGCCTCCGCAATGCGACTGGGGCCCCCGACGACAGGCTTTTTGAGCTGTCTTGAGGCGTCCACTGGGGCTCGGCGCGTCCCCGGTGTAGCAGGACCATCCTGGGAGGCAGAGGGAGTGTCATCTCCAAATGAGATTCTTCTCTTCGCGTCACCAGGCGAGGGCCCTACTTTTACCGCCGATCGCGGCGAGCCACCAGAGCCTTGTGCCCTCACGGTGCTGGACGGGGTGCAGAACATTTTTAGTATGTCAGGAATGTGGTATTCACTGAAGAGGAGTGTCCCAGGGCACTGGCACTTCTGTGTCCCTGTAAAGGGGGGACACAGTAAGCAGAAAACTAAAAATCAATTAAAATATAAAAAGTATTATAAAAATCTATTAAAAATGTAAAAGGAATAATGTCAAATATTAGTAAAATAACTTATTGTCTAAAAATGTAATAATAGAATAATTGTCAGTTAAAATATGTACATACAATAATATTAAATAATAATAGTCGTCCAATAACAATAGAATTAAAATATGAGCCTTTGCAAACTCGGTCAAATTCAATAAAAATGCGAGATATCCCTACCAAGCCCTTCTAAAGGCCTAAAAAAGTAAAAGAAGATAAAATCCAGAAAATAATTTTTTGCCGAAAACCCCACGTCTAGACCCTCCTATAGACCAGAGGGCGGGTGGGTGGGCAAAATTTTATTTGAGCTAGACGGCGAGCGAGGTCTCAAAAGAAGCGGCTCGTCGCGGGCTAGCTAATTACGAAATAAAACAGGGTGGGTGCCGAATAAAATTTTTGAGTTTTGGTCAAAAAACTAGTTTTTGAACCAAAAAATTTAGGGTTTCAACCTCCAACCTGGGCACCGGCTCACGGAACGCGGACCAGAACACAGGGATGAAGGGTGAGTACTATTGCAACTATAATCTAATGTTATTTTGAATAAAAATTTGGAAAAACACTAAATTTTGATGATTTTATCTAAAAAATTCGAAAAATTTCCAAGGGTTGTAGGGAAGTTTTTTATAGGGGTTGTTCGGTGAGTGCAATATCGTCAGGACGTCGGCGGACGCCTAGTTTTGTCTAAAAATGCTGAAAACAGCTTCAAAATCGCACGTCTAGAACCGAAAATATTCACGTTTTTGCTAAAAACTATCTCCCTTAGGTGGATTTAGGTGGGGTGCTTGGTCAGAAAACCTCCTCGTGGGCCCAGTGGCTGCCGGTCCCTCTCGATACGTCTGGAGGGAACAGCAGCTGCTGTGGACGGTGCACCCTGGGCGCGGCAGTATCCTTCCCCTAGGAATGGGAAGAAATTCTTATTCCTCGGGGAATGTTACTGTCGTGGCCAATATTCTGACACGGTGGGGTCCAGTTGGACCAAGGGGGCGTTTCTCCGCGCGTCCCTCTGAAACGCAGAGGGCGCAGTGGAGGAGCAAGGGCGGGCTCGGTGTGCACTAACCCTGCCGCCGGGCAGACAGTGAAGGACTGCGTCCTTCACTGTCCCCGTCGTATATCGTAATCCCATCATCGGAGTGTCGTGGATCACGTCTCGCGGCTTCGATAGGGACCGAGGGTCTTGGCTTGGCCGCCCGGACCGCGAGGTAGAAAACCTCTATAAAAAGTTACCCCGAATCCCAAGCGGCGCCGCACCGCGAGGGGATGTATGGCTGACGGGTAGATCAGTCGCTAGTGCGTCCCCCCGCCAGAGTACCAGCCGACCCTCTGGCGGGTTATGGGTTAAAATCCGCAGGCTTATCTGGGTACAGGGGGTACCCCAGACGGACTGTTTAGATCCCCCATACTCGTGGGAACAAGTATGGACACAAAAAACACAAAAACAACAACAAAAAACATTGCCGAAGGCAATTGTGAAGGGAGGAGGGATGCGGGGTCGGAGGCCGACGCCGCATCCAGCGATGTGAGCGCGGGAGGCTCAGAGAGCTCCCGGCGCGAGAGGACCGGGACTGCTGCGGAGAACAGCAAGTTCTACCGCAAGCGGTCCTGGCCGGATGGCGACCATGGGTCGTCCTCCGAGGGCGAGCTGGCCTCGGCCCGGAAGATCCCCACCAGCAAGCGTGGTGGGATCCGGGGCAAGGGGCGAGGTCGCTCAGCGGCCCAAAACGCGGCGCGGCTCGCGGAGGAGGGGGGTCACCCGGGGGTGGCCGGTCACGGGGTGGCCCTTGCGGGCACCTCTGGTGACGAGGCGGGTGCAACTGGCGGCTCCGATGCGGAGCGTAAGTCCAGGTTTGCGGCGGAGGTGGAGGCCGCTTTGAGGGTTGTGGCCCACAAAGTGAAGCCCTCCACCAAATTCGGGGCCATACCGGCGGCTTCCGCCTCCATCCTGGCGGCAGCAGAGGCCGCCTACGCGAGGTCTTCGCCGGGCGAGGTGGGGAAATTGCGGGAGGAGGTCGCCCGCCTGACGGCCGCTACGGAGCTTCTCCAAAGGGAGAACGAGAAGCTCCGAGCAGACCTGGCCGGTCTGCGCGAGTCCGGCTCCCGCGAGGCGCCCCAAAAAAGGGGGGGCCAGCAGGGACAAAGCCAGCCTGCGTTGGTGGAGAACCAGGTGCTGAACCTGGTTCGGCAGGAGCTGGCTGCCTTCCAGGCGCGGTTCTCCGTCCTGGAGGGCATTGTCCTGCGGCCCCCCTTGGCAGCTAACAAGGCCACCCCGGGCCCGAGGGCGGCCTCATATGCTGCTGTGGCTGCCGCCTCCGGATCTGGGCCGCCCAGCCAGCCCTCCGGCAGGGCTGCGGTGGCCCCCCCCAAAAAACCGGCTCCGGCAAAACCGGCGCCGGCCAAGAAGGCGGTGGCCCAGAAGAGGGGCAAGGCGGCGGCAAAGCCCGCGAAAACGCCAGCGCCAGCGGCGGGCCAGCCGCCGCCGCAGCCGCAGCGGCAGCAGCAGCAGCGGCCGCTCCCCCCCCCTCCGCCCCCTAAGCCAGCCGCGGCCGAAGCCGGGTGGCAGGTGGTCGGGGAGAAGAAGAAGGGGCGAAAGGCGGCCAAAAAGGCACGGAAGGCGGAACGGAAGCGCCAGCAGAAAGCGCGTAGCGTCGCGGCTAGGCTCCGCGCCCCGAAGACCGCAGCTGTAGTGATCACACTACAGCCGGACGCGGAAAAGAAGGGCGTGTCCTACCGCGACGTGCTCGCAAAGGCGAAGGCGACGGTGAACCTCGGGGAGCTGGGGATCACCGGGGGACTTCGGCTGAAAGTCACCGCGACAGGGGCGCGAGTGCTGGAGGTCCCCGGTGAGGCCAGTGGCTCGTCCGCTGACGCTCTGGCTGAAAAGCTCAGAGCGTCCCTGAATGCGGACGAGGTCCGAGTGTCCAGGCCCGTTAAGTGCGCAGACCTGCGCATCCTGGGTCTGGACGACTCGGTAACCGAGGAGGAGGTGGTGGCCGCCGTCACAAGGACCGGTGGGTGCCCTGCTGAGCAGGTCAAGGCGGGCACCCTACGTCCGGACCACACGGGCATGCGAACCATGATGGTAAGCTGCCCTGTGACGGCGGCAAAAGCTATTGTGGAGGGCCGAAGGCTCCTGGTGGGATGGGTGTCAGCGCAGGTCAAGCTGCTGGAGCCCAAACCTCTGAGGTGCTTCCGCTGCCACGTGGGGCACCACGTGTCGGTGCAATGCACCTCGGAGGTGGACCGCAGCGGGCTCTGCTTCCGCTGCAGTCAGCCCGGTCACATGGCCGCGGCTTGCTCCGCCACGCCGCACTGCGCTGCATGTGCGGCGGCTGGCAAGCCCGCCGATCACCGGGCTGGGAGCAAGGCCTGCGCCCAACCCACCAAGGCCAGGGGGAGAGGTAGGCGAAAGCCCTCCACCACCACCACCCCCACCGTCGCCACCGCCGCAGCCGCCACCGCCGTCGCTGCCGCTGCCGCCGCCACCGCCGCCACCGCTGCTACTCCCGCAGCGGGGCCCGCACAAGGGGCCCGGGAGGGGGCTGAAATGGAGTGCCAATAGTGGCCCCATTACGTCTCCTCCAGGCGAACATCAATCACTGCGCCTGCGCTCAGGATCTGTTGCTCCAGAGCATGGCGCAGTGGTCGATCAATGTCGCCGTGGTCGCTGAGCCGTACTTTGTCCCACCCAGGGAAGACTGGGTGGAGGACCTAAGCGGCTCAGTGACCATAATTTCGTCGGCCGCCGCCGGTACCCCGACCCTTGAGAGTGTCAGGAAGGGTCAGGGGTGCGTAGCAGCCCGGTTCGGGGAGATTGTCGTAGCGGGAGTCTACTTCTCTCCGAGCCGAACTCTCGCCGAGTTCCACAACTCCCTCATGGAGTTGAGTGTCGTCATCGGAGGCCATTCCCTCCCCGTGCTTGTGCTCGGGGACTTCAACGCCAAGAACTTGGCTTGGGGTTCTCGTTGCACGGACGTGCGGGGAAGGATGGTGGAGGACTGGGCTCTGGAGGCAGGCCTGGTCGTCCTAAATCGGGGTTCTGTCCCCACGTGTGTGCGGATGCGGGGCGAGTCGGTGGTGGACATATCGTTCGCTAGCCCCGCTCTGTCACCGCGTGTGCTTGACTGGCGCGTAATGGAGGAGGTGGAGACCTATTCCGACCACCGGTATATCCGGTTCGATGTCTCTGCCCCCTCAAGCGCGCCGGTCCAACAGGCCCCGAGTGGTCCGCGATGGGCGCTGAAGCAGCTGGACCGGGAGCTCCTCCTGGAAGCCTCGATCGTGCAGGCCTGGGTGACACCACCGGGCAGGCCTGCCGATGTCAACAGCGAGGCGGGGTGGTTCCAGGAGGCCATGTCCGAGATATGTGACGTGGCAATGCCCCGAGTTCGGCCAACAAGCGCCCGGCGTCAGGTGCACTGGTGGTCGCCAGAGCTGACGTCTCTGCGCGAGGCGTGCGTCGCCGCGCGGCACCTGTACGCCAGGCATCGCAGGCTCCGCATCCGTCCTGCGGATGCGGCAGCCATTGAGGCGGAGCTGTACGAGGGGTACAGAGCAGCGAAGACCGCCCTCCAAGAGGCTGTCCAGCGGGCCAAGGATTTGGCCCGCGAGGAGATGCTGGAGACTCTCGACAGAGATCCGTGGGGGCGCCCTTACCAGATGGTGCGGAACAAACTCCGCACCTGGGCCCCCCCGCTGACGCAGAGTCTCCGGCCGCAGCTCGTGGAGGACGTGGTGAGCGCTCTGTTCCCTTCGCGAGGGGAACATCCTCCCCCGCCTATGGCTCCGCCGCTTGCGGTGCCGGAAGCGGACCACGATGACGATGACGACACTCCGGAGGTGACTGGGGTAGACCTGAGAGTGGCGGTAAACCGGCTTAAGGCCAGGAATACCGCCCCGGGACCCGATGGCTTACCTGGCAAAGCCTGGGTCCTGGCCTTGCAGGCTCTCGGGCCCCGACTGGAGGGGCTCCTAAGCGCATGCTTGGAGAGAGGCCAGTTCCCGCTTCGTTGGAAGACAGGGAAGCTGGTCCTCATCCGGAAGCCGGGGCGCCCTGCGGACTCTCCGTCCGCATACCGGCCCATTGTGTTGCTCGACGAGGTGGGCAAGCTCTTCGAAAGAGTAATTGCAAACCGCCTCGCCGGGCACCTGGTGGGGATTGGGCCGGATCTTGCGGACAACCAGTTTGGTTTCCGCAAGGGGCGCTCGACGGTGGACGCCATCATGCGCGTGAGAGCCCTCACGACGGGGGCTGCGGTGTCCAGGGGTGGGGTGGTCTTGGCGGTGTCTCTCGACATCGCCAACGCCTTCAACTCCATGCCCTGGAGCTGCATTAGGGAGGCACTCCGGTATCACCGGGTGCCGACCTACCTTCGTCGTGTGGTCGGGGACTACCTGACGGACAGGTATGTCATATATCCCGGTCACAACGGAGAATGGAACCGGCGAGAGATGTCGTGCGGTGTTCCACAGGGATCGGTTCTGGGGCCGCCCTTGTGGAACATCGGCTACGACTATGTGCTGCGTGCCGACCTCCCTAGCGGCGTCAGCGTAGTCTGCTACGCTGACGACACGCTGGTGCTGGCGCAGGGGAGGTCGCACGAGGCGGCGGCCGAATTGATGACACGCGGGGTTGCGATAGTCGTTGAGAGGATCCGGCAATTGGGTCTCGAGGTGGCATTGCACAAGTCTGAGGCCATGTGCTTTCATGGGCCTCGGAGCGCGCCACCGTCGGGATCCATACTCACGGTAGGAGGGGTTCCCGTCGGCGTCGAGTCGACGTTGAGGTACCTCGGACTCGTCCTCGACAGCCGATGGAACTTCGTTGAGCATTTCCGACGTTTGGCTCCCAGACTGGAAAAGGCCGGGGCTGCTTTCAAGCGGCTCCTGCCCAACCTGGGGGGGCCAAACGCCTCCTGCCGGAGGCTCTATGCGGGGATCTTGCGGTCCATGGCCCTTTACGGGGCCCCGGTGTGGGCGCGTTCGTTGAGGTTGCGTGCAAAGCACTACCTGAACGCGCCCCAAAAGGTGGTAGCCGTAAGGCTGATCCGTGGGTACCGCACGATCTCCCGCGAGGCGGCGAGCCTCCTTGCCGGATTGCCGCCATGGGATCTGGAGGCCATAGTCCTCGCGCGCCTGCACGAGTGGCGCGCGGAGGTACAGAGCCGGGGGGTAACTCCGCTGCCGCGGCATATTGTCGCGCGGCGGACAGACCTCCGCCGTGATCTCATGGCGACATGGAGAGAGCGACTATCGCAACCCCGTTCAGGGCACGCCACGATAGTGGCGGTAAGTCCCCTCTTTGAGGAGTGGCTTGAGAGGCGCCACGGCGCCCTCACCTTCCGCCTGACGCAGGTCCTCACCGGACATGGATGTTTCGGGAGGTACCTGTACCGAATCGGGCGGGAGGAAACGCCCGGATGCTACAATTGCGAGGATCGACCGGAGGACACGGTGGAGCACACCGTGGAGGTCTGCTCTGCTTGGGCGGAGCACCGCCGTGTCCTCGTAGCGGCGATTGGCGGCGGCGACCTCTCGCGTCCGGCCCTGGTTCAAGCCATGGTCCGGGGCGAGAGGGAATGGGAAGCCGTCGCCTCCTTCTGCGAAGCAGTCATGCTAGCGAAGGAGGCGGCGGAACGTGAGAGGGAGAGAACCTCCTCACGTCCCAGCCGCCGCGGGAGAAGCACCGGGCGTCGGGGGCCACGCCGTGATGGCTCTCGGCCACCGTAGACGCGGGCCTGTGGACGGCGAGTAATGGGCTAGCTCGCCGTCCGTCCGTCGTATGACGACGGGCAGGCCGTGTCGACGGCGCGTTCGTGTTCCACGCGCGCCTCAAAGAGTTGTCAGCAAACGGGAGGGGCCCGCAAGGGCCGGTGCCTGCCAGGGCTGCGGGACTGTTCGAAAGAGATACCGCGGCCCTGGAACATAAAGGGCCAATGAAGGAACATGGGTGTTTTTTAGTCAGTAAGAGTCTGACACTCCCTTCCGCTCCGCCCAGAGCGGGAGGAGTCATTTGATGATTTCTCACCCCCCAAAAAAAAAAAAAAAAAAAAAAAAAAAAAGGTGGATTTAGGTACTATACAGAAACTATGAGAAAAAACTATTTTTTAAAAATGTACAAGTTTTATTTGAGCTAGACGGGCGAGCGAGGTCTCAAAAGAAGCGGCTCGTCGCGGGCTAGCTAATTACGAAATAAAACAGGGTGGGTGCCGAATAAAATTTTTGAGTTTTGGTCAAAAAACTAGTTTTTGAACCAAAAAATTTAGGGTTTCAACCTCCAACCTGGGCACCGGCTCACGGAACGCGGACCAGAACACAGGGATGAAGGGTGAGTACTATTGCAACTATAATCTAATGTTATTTTGAATAAAAATTTGGAAAAACACTAAATTTTGATGATTTTATCTAAAAAATTCGAAAAATTTCCAAGGGTTGTAGGGAAGTTTTTTATAGGGGTTGTTCGGTGAGTGCAATATCGTCAGGACGTCGGCGGACGCCTAGTTTTGTCTAAAAATGCTGAAAACAGCTTCAAAATCGCACGTCTAGAACCGAAAATATTCACGTTTTTGCTAAAAACTATCTCCCTTAGGTGGATTTAGGTACTATACAGAAACTATGAGAAAAAACTATTTTTTAAAAATGTACAAGTTTTATTTGAGCTAGACGGGCGAGCGAGGTCTCAAAAGAAGCGGCTCGTCGCGGGCTAGCTAATTACGAAATAAAACAGGGTGGGTGCCGAATAAAATTTTTGAGTTTTGGTCAAAAAACTAGTTTTTGAACCAAAAAATTTAGGGTTTCAACCTCCAACCTGGGCACCGGCTCACGGAACGCGGACCAGAACACAGGGATGAAGGGTGAGTACTATTGCAACTATAATCTAATGTTATTTTGAATAAAAATTTGGAAAAACACTAAATTTTGATGATTTTATCTAAAAAATTCGAAAAATTTCCAAGGGTTGTAGGGAAGTTTTTTATAGGGGTTGTTCGGTGAGTGCAATATCGTCAGGACGTCGGCGGACGCCTAGTTTTGTCTAAAAATGCTGAAAACAGCTTCAAAATCGCACGTCTAGAACCGAAAATATTCACGTTTTTGCTAAAAACTATCTCCCTTAGGTGGATTTAGGTACTATACAGAAACTATGAGAAAAAACTATTTTTTAAAAATGTACAAGTTTTATTTGAGCTAGACGGGCGAGCGAGGTCTCAAAAGAAGCGGCTCGTCGCGGGCTAGCTAATTACGAAATAAAACAGGGTGGGTGCCGAATAAAATTTTTGAGTTTTGGTCAAAAAACTAGTTTTTGAACCAAAAAATTTAGGGTTTCAACCTCCAACCTGGGCACCGGCTCACGGAACGCGGACCAGAACACAGGGATGAAGGGTGAGTACTATTGCAACTATAATCTAATGTTATTTTGAATAAAAATTTGGAAAAACACTAAATTTTGATGATTTTATCTAAAAAATTCGAAAAATTTCCAAGGGTTGTAGGGAAGTTTTTTATAGGGGTTGTTCGGTGAGTGCAATATCGTCAGGACGTCGGCGGACGCCTAGTTTTGTCTAAAAATGCTGAAAACAGCTTCAAAATCGCACGTCTAGAACCGAAAATATTCACGTTTTTGCTAAAAACTATCTCCCTTAGGTGGATTTAGGTACTATACAGAAACTATGAGAAAAAACTATTTTTTAAAAATGTACAAGTTTTATTTGAGCTAGACGGGCGAGCGAGGTCTCAAAAGAAGCGGCTCGTCGCGGGCTAGCTAATTACGAAATAAAACAGGGTGGGTGCCGAATAAAATTTTTGAGTTTTGGTCAAAAAACTAGTTTTTGAACCAAAAAATTTAGGGTTTCAACCTCCAACCTGGGCACCGGCTCACGGAACGCGGACCAGAACACAGGGATGAAGGGTGAGTACTATTGCAACTATAATCTAATGTTATTTTGAATAAAAATTTGGAAAAACACTAAATTTTGATGATTTTATCTAAAAAATTCGAAAAATTTCCAAGGGTTGTAGGGAAGTTTTTTATAGGGGTTGTTCGGTGAGTGCAATATCGTCAGGACGTCGGCGGACGCCTAGTTTTGTCTAAAAATGCTGAAAACAGCTTCAAAATCGCACGTCTAGAACCGAAAATATTCACGTTTTTGCTAAAAACTATCTCCCTTAGGTGGATTTAGGTACTATACAGAAACTATGAGAAAAAACTATTTTTTAAAAATGTACAAGTTTTATTTGAGCTAGACGGGCGAGCGAGGTCTCAAAAGAAGCGGCTCGTCGCGGGCTAGCTAATTACGAAATAAAACAGGGTGGGTGCCGAATAAAATTTTTGAGTTTTGGTCAAAAAACTAGTTTTTGAACCAAAAAATTTAGGGTTTCAACCTCCAACCTGGGCACCGGCTCACGGAACGCGGACCAGAACACAGGGATGAAGGGTGAGTACTATTGCAACTATAATCTAATGTTATTTTGAATAAAAATTTGGAAAAACACTAAATTTTGATGATTTTATCTAAAAAATTCGAAAAATTTCCAAGGGTTGTAGGGAAGTTTTTTATAGGGGTTGTTCGGTGAGTGCAATATCGTCAGGACGTCGGCGGACGCCTAGTTTTGTCTAAAAATGCTGAAAACAGCTTCAAAATCGCACGTCTAGAACCGAAAATATTCACGTTTTTGCTAAAAACTATCTCCCTTAGGTGGATTTAGGTACTATACAGAAACTATGAGAAAAAACTATTTTTTAAAAATGTACAAGTTTTATTTGAGCTAGACGGGCGAGCGAGGTCTCAAAAGAAGCGGCTCGTCGCGGGCTAGCTAATTACGAAATAAAACAGGGTGGGTGCCGAATAAAATTTTTGAGTTTTGGTCAAAAAACTAGTTTTTGAACCAAAAAATTTAGGGTTTCAACCTCCAACCTGGGCACCGGCTCACGGAACGCGGACCAGAACACAGGGATGAAGGGTGAGTACTATTGCAACTATAATCTAATGTTATTTTGAATAAAAATTTGGAAAAACACTAAATTTTGATGATTTTATCTAAAAAATTCGAAAAATTTCCAAGGGTTGTAGGGAAGTTTTTTATAGGGGTTGTTCGGTGAGTGCAATATCGTCAGGACGTCGGCGGACGCCTAGTTTTGTCTAAAAATGCTGAAAACAGCTTCAAAATCGCACGTCTAGAACCGAAAATATTCACGTTTTTGCTAAAAACTATCTCCCTTAGGTGGATTTAGGTACTATACAGAAACTATGAGAAAAAACTATTTTTTAAAAATGTACAAGTTTTATTTGAGCTAGACGGGCGAGCGAGGTCTCAAAAGAAGCGGCTCGTCGCGGGCTAGCTAATTACGAAATAAAACAGGGTGGGTGCCGAATAAAATTTTTGAGTTTTGGTCAAAAAACTAGTTTTTGAACCAAAAAATTTAGGGTTTCAACCTCCAACCTGGGCACCGGCTCACGGAACGCGGACCAGAACACAGGGATGAAGGGTGAGTACTATTGCAACTATAATCTAATGTTATTTTGAATAAAAATTTGGAAAAACACTAAATTTTGATGATTTTATCTAAAAAATTCGAAAAATTTCCAAGGGTTGTAGGGAAGTTTTTTATAGGGGTTGTTCGGTGAGTGCAATATCGTCAGGACGTCGGCGGACGCCTAGTTTTGTCTAAAAATGCTGAAAACAGCTTCAAAATCGCACGTCTAGAACCGAAAATATTCACGTTTTTGCTAAAAACTATCTCCCTTAGGTGGATTTAGGTACTATACAGAAACTATGAGAAAAAACTATTTTTTAAAAATGTACAAGTTTTATTTGAGCTAGACGGGCGAGCGAGGTCTCAAAAGAAGCGGCTCGTCGCGGGCTAGCTAATTACGAAATAAAACAGGGTGGGTGCCGAATAAAATTTTTGAGTTTTGGTCAAAAAACTAGTTTTTGAACCAAAAAATTTAGGGTTTCAACCTCCAACCTGGGCACCGGCTCACGGAACGCGGACCAGAACACAGGGATGAAGGGTGAGTACTATTGCAACTATAATCTAATGTTATTTTGAATAAAAATTTGGAAAAACACTAAATTTTGATGATTTTATCTAAAAAATTCGAAAAATTTCCAAGGGTTGTAGGGAAGTTTTTTATAGGGGTTGTTCGGTGAGTGCAATATCGTCAGGACGTCGGCGGACGCCTAGTTTTGTCTAAAAATGCTGAAAACAGCTTCAAAATCGCACGTCTAGAACCGAAAATATTCACGTTTTTGCTAAAAACTATCTCCCTTAGGTGGATTTAGGTACTATACAGAAACTATGAGAAAAAACTATTTTTTAAAAATGTACAAGTTTTATTTGAGCTAGACGGGCGAGCGAGGTCTCAAAAGAAGCGGCTCGTCGCGGGCTAGCTAATTACGAAATAAAACAGGGTGGGTGCCGAATAAAATTTTTGAGTTTTGGTCAAAAAACTAGTTTTTGAACCAAAAAATTTAGGGTTTCAACCTCCAACCTGGGCACCGGCTCACGGAACGCGGACCAGAACACAGGGATGAAGGGTGAGTACTATTGCAACTATAATCTAATGTTATTTTGAATAAAAATTTGGAAAAACACTAAATTTTGATGATTTTATCTAAAAAATTCGAAAAATTTCCAAGGGTTGTAGGGAAGTTTTTTATAGGGGTTGTTCGGTGAGTGCAATATCGTCAGGACGTCGGCGGACGCCTAGTTTTGTCTAAAAATGCTGAAAACAGCTTCAAAATCGCACGTCTAGAACCGAAAATATTCACGTTTTTGCTAAAAACTATCTCCCTTAGGTGGATTTAGGTACTATACAGAAACTATGAGAAAAAACTATTTTTTAAAAATGTACAAGTTTTATTTGAGCTAGACGGGCGAGCGAGGTCTCAAAAGAAGCGGCTCGTCGCGGGCTAGCTAATTACGAAATAAAACAGGGTGGGTGCCGAATAAAATTTTTGAGTTTTGGTCAAAAAACTAGTTTTTGAACCAAAAAATTTAGGGTTTCAACCTCCAACCTGGGCACCGGCTCACGGAACGCGGACCAGAACACAGGGATGAAGGGTGAGTACTATTGCAACTATACTCTAATGTTATTTTGAATAAAAATTTGGAAAAACACTAAATTTTGATGATTTTATCTAAAAAATTCGAAAAATTTCCAAGGGTTGTAGGGAAGTTTTTTATAGGGGTTGTTCGGTGAGTGCAATATCGTCAGGACGTCGGCGGACGCCTAGTTTTGTCTAAAAATGCTGAAAACAGCTTCAAAATCGCACGTCTAGAACCGAAAATATTCACGTTTTTGCTAAAAACTATCTCCCTTAGGTGGATTTAGGTACTATACAGAAACTATGAGAAAAAACTATTTTTTAAAAATGTACAAGTTTTATTTGAGCTAGACGGGCGAGCGAGGTCTCAAAAGAAGCGGCTCGTCGCGGGCTAGCTAATTACGAAATAAAACAGGGTGGGTGCCGAATAAAATTTTTGAGTTTTGGTCAAAAAACTAGTTTTTGAACCAAAAAATTTAGGGTTTCAACCTCCAACCTGGGCACCGGCTCACGGAACGCGGACCAGAACACAGGGATGAAGGGTGAGTACTATTGCAACTATAATCTAATGTTATTTTGAATAAAAATTTGGAAAAACACTAAATTTTGATGATTTTATCTAAAAAATTCGAAAAATTTCCAAGGGTTGTAGGGAAGTTTTTTATAGGGGTTGTTCGGTGAGTGCAATATCGTCAGGACGTCGGCGGACGCCTAGTTTTGTCTAAAAATGCTGAAAACAGCTTCAAAATCGCACGTCTAGAACCGAAAATATTCACGGTTAGGTTAGGTTAGGTTAGGTTAGGTTAGGTTAGGTTAGGTTGGGGTGGGGTGCTAGGTCAGAAAACCTCCTCGTGGGCCCAGTGGCTGCCGGTCCTTCTCGATACGTCTGGAAGGAACAGCAGCTGCTGAGGACGGTGCACCCTGGGCGCGGCAGTATCCGTCCCCGATGAATGGGAAGTGATTCTTATTCCTCGGGGAACGTTACTGTCGTGGCCGATATTCTGACACGGTGGGGCGACTCCGCGCGACCCTCTGAGACGCAGAGGGCGCAGTGGAGGAGCCAGGGCGGCTCGGTGTGCCGCCGGGCGTTGGGCGCGCTCGGTCCGGTCTTGTGGAGGGCTGGATCGGGCGCGTCCGGCTTCCGGCGGCGCACCGAGCCCGCCGGTGGGTGGACCGGGCCCTCGCTTCCCGGCGTGGTCGATGCCATGCTGGGGGGCGGGGAGGCCTGGTCAGCGGTCGCCTCCTTTTGCGAGTTCGCTCGCAAAGGGAGGAGGCGGAGCGCGCGCGGGGGGGCGATCCTCTCGTTGCGTCGCTCCGCAGCGGAGGAGCCGGGGCGGGCTCGGTGTGCCGCCGGGCGTTGGACGCGTCCGGCGTCCGGCGGCGCACCGAGCCCGCCGGTGGTCGGACCGGACCTCTCGCTTCCCGGCGTGGTCGATGCCATGCTGGGGGGCGGGGAGGCCTGGTCAGCGGTCGCCTCCTTTTGCGAGTTCGCTCGCAAAGGGAGGAGGCGGAGCGCGCGCGGTGGGGGCGACCCTCTCGCTGCGCCGCTCCGCAGCGGAAGGGGGAGAAGGCGTTGTGCCCTCCCTCCTCATGGTGACGGCGGGCGGCAGGCACGGGGGTGCCTTCGCCCGCATTGCACTCGTCACCTTTGCGGGTCATTCCGGCCCCCCACACCCGCGAGGGTGTGAGGGGTCGCCTTGCGGGGCAATCGTCGGCGGAGGACTGGTCGTTAAGGCTATGCCGGTTTCCCAGTCCCCCGCCACTATGACGAAGCGGGAATGCGCTGGGTCGTTTTAGTGGGTATACCGGGTCCGCCCGGGGAGTCCCACATACCCCTCCTGTCCCCCGATGGGAGGGTATGCGTAATGCATTTTTTCCCAGCGTTAACAAAAAAAAAAAAAAAAAAAAGGTTAGGTTGGGGTGCTAGGTCAGAAAACCTCCTCGTGGGCCCAGTGGCTGCCGGTCCTTCTCGATACGTCTGGAAGGAACAGCAGCTGCTGAGGACGGTGCACCCTGGGCGCGGCAGTATCCGTCCCCGATGAATGGGAAGTGATTATTATTCCTCGGGGAACGTTACTGTCGTGGCCGATATTCTGACACGGTGGGGCGACTCCGCGCGACCCTCTGAGACGCAGAGGGCGCAGTGGAGGAGCCAGGGCGGGCTCGGTGTGCCGCCGGGCGGTGGGCGCGCTCGGTCCGGTCTTGTGGAGGGCTGGATCGGGTGCGTCCGGCTTCCGGCGGCGCACCGAGCCCGCCGGTGGGTGGACCGGGCCCTCGCTTCCCGGCGTGGTCGATGCCATGCTGGGGGGCGGGGAGGCCTGGTCAGCGGTCGCCTCCTTTTGCGAGTTCGCTCGCAAAGGGAGGAGGCGGAGCGCGCGCGGGGGGGCGATCCTCTCGTTGCGCCGCTCCGCAGCGGAGGAGCCGGGGCGGGCTCGGTGTGCCGCCGGGCGTTGGACGCGTCCGGCGTCCGGCGGCGCACCGAGCCCGCCGGTGGTCGGACCGGACCTGTCGCTTCCCGGCGTGGTCGATGCCATGCTGGGGGGCGGGGAGGCCTGGTCAGCGGTCGCCTCCTTTTGCGAGTTCGCTCGCAAAGGGAGGAGGCGGAGCGCGCGCGGTGGGGGCGACCCTCTCGCTGCGCCGCTCCGCAGCGGAAGGGGGAGAAGGCGTTGTGCCCTCCCTCCTCATGGTGACGGCGGGCGGCAGGCACGGGGGTGCCTTCGCCCGCATTGCACTCGTCACCTTTGCGGGTCATTCCGGCCCCCCACACCCGCGAGGGTGTGAGGGGTCGCCTTGCGGGGCAATCGTCGGCGGAGGACTGGTCGTTAAGGCTATGCCGGTTTCCCAGTCCCCCGCCACTATGACGAAGCGGGAATGCGCTGGGTCGTTTTAGTGGGTATACCGGGTCCGCCCGGGGAGTCCCACATACCCCTCCTGTCCCCCGATGGGAGGGTATGCGTAATGCATTTTTTCCCAGCGTTAAAAAAAAAAAAAAAAAAAAAAAAAAGGTTAGGTTAGGTTAGGTTGGGGTGCTAGGTCAGAAAACCTCCTAGGGGGCCCAGTGGCTGCCGGTCCTTCTCGATACGTCTGGAGGGAACAGCAGCTGCTGTGGACGGTGCACCCTGGGCGCGGCAGTATCCGTCCCCGATGAATGGGAAGAGATTCTTATTCCTCGGGGAACGTTACTGTCGTGGCCGATATTCTGACACGGTGGGGCGACTCCGCGCGACCCTCTGAGACGCAGAGGGCGCAGTGGAGGAGCCAGGGCGGGCTCGGTGTGCCGCCGGGCGTTGGGCGCGCTCGGTCCGGTCTTGTGGAGGGCTGGATCGGGCGCGTCCGGCTTCCGGCGGCGCACCGAGCCCGCCGGTGGGTGGACCGGGCCCTCGCTTCCCGGCGTGGTCGATGCCATGCTGGGGGGCGGGGAGGCCTGGTCAGCGGTCGCCTCCTTTTGCGAGTTCGCTCGCAAAGGGAGGAGGCGGAGCGCGCGCGGGGGGGCGATCCTCTCGTTGCGCCGCTCCGCAGCGGAGGAGCCGGGGCGGGCTCGGTGTGCCGCCGGGCGTTGGACGCGTCCGGCGTCCGGCGGCGCACCGAGCCCGCCGGTGGTCGGACCGGACCTCTCGCTTCCCGGCGTGGTCGATGCCATGCTGGGGGGCGGGGAGGCCTGGTCAGCGGTCGCCTCCTTTTGCGAGTTCGCTCGCAAAGGGAGGAGGCGGAGCGCGCGCGGTGGGGGCGACCCTCTCGCTGCGCCGCTCCGCAGCGGAAGGGGGAGAAGGCGTTGTGCCCTCCCTCCTCATGGTGACGGCGGGCGGCAGGCACGGGGGTGCTTTCGCCCGCATTGCACTCGTCACCTTTGCGGGTCATTCCGGCCCCCCACACCCGCGAGGGTGTGAGGGGTCGCCTTGCGGGGCAATCGTCGGCGGAGGACTGGTCGTTAAGGCTATGCCGGTTTCCCAGTCCCCCGCCACTATGACGAAGCGGGAATGCGCTGGGTCGTTTTAGTGGGTATACCGGGTCCGCCCGGGGAGTCCCACATACCCCTCCTGTCCCCCGATGGGAGGGTATGCGTAATGCATTTTTTCCCAGCGTTAACAAAAAAAAAAAAAAAAAAAAAAAAAAAAAAAAAAGGTTAGGTTAGGTTAAGTTAACATTAGCTAGATCGGTAATGAGGCTGCACTCGCTAATGTGATCCGGATAGATGTGAGTTCGAATCCTAGTTGGGCCTATAATTATTATTATTTGTATGTTTTAGGGGTGCTAGGTCAGAAAACCTCCTAGGGGGCCCAGTGGCTGCCGGTCCTTCTCGATACGTCTGGAGGGAACAGCAGCTGCTGTGGACGGTGCACCCTGGGCGCGGCAGTATCCGTCTCCGATGAATGGGAAGAGATTCTTATTCCTCGGGGAATGTTACTGTCGTGGCCAATATTCTGACACGGTGGGGCGACTCCACGCGGCCCTCTGGGTCGCAGAGGGCGCAGTGGAGGAGCCAGGGCGGGCTCGGTGTGCCGCCGGGCGTTGGGCGCGCTCGGTTCGGTCTTGCGGGGCTGGCTCGGGCGGTCCCGCGGTCTCCTCTCTTTCCGTCTGGTGCGGGTGTTGTCTGGAAACTCCCACGCGGCCGTCCCGGACCGCACCCGTGCTTGATGGGGGGGGGGGGCTTCCCCTCTCCCGGTCTGGCACGCGTGCGGGCCGGGACGGCCGTGTCTGGATGGCGCCTGCGCCGGGTTTGGGGGGGGGGGGCCGTGGCGCCGCTCGGGCTGGCCCTGCGGGGCTGGGCCGGGCGCGTCCGGCTTTCGGCGGCGCACCAAGCCCGCCGGTGGTCGGACCGGACTTCTCGCTACCCGGCGTGGTGGCGGCCATGCTGGGGGGCGGGGAGGCCTGGTCAGCGGTTGCCTCCTTTTGCGAGTTCGTCTCGCAAGGGGAGGAGGCGGAGCGCGCGCGGGGGGGTGATCCCCTCGCTGCGCCGCTCCGCAGCGGAGGGGGGAGAGGGCGTCGTGCCCTCCCTCCTCATGGTGACGGCGGGCGGCAGGCACGGGGGTGCCTTCGCCCGCATTGCACTCGTCACCTTTGCGGTCATTCCGGCCCCCCACACCCGTGAGGGTGTGAGGGGTTGTCTTGCGGGGCAATCGTCGGCGGAGGACTGGACGTAAAGGCTTTGCCGGTTTCCCAGTCCCCCGCCACTATGACGAAGCGGGAATGCGCTGGGTCGTTTTAGTGGGTATACCGGGTGTGGTTCGCCCGGGGAGTCCCACATACCCCTTCCGTCCCCCGACGGGAGGGTATGCGTAATGCATTTTTTCCCAGCGTCAACAAAAAAAAAAAAAAAAAAAAGGTTAGGTTAGGTTAGGTTAGGTTAGGTTAGGTTAGGTTGGGGGACCACCCCACAGTGCTTGCGTCCTCGTCGCGTCCCCCGGAAACAGCCCAGTTCTGACCACCGTAACGGAGTGGCAGACTGGGTTGGCCAAAGTGCACTGTGCTTCGCAGCGAATTTTATCTTGTGTGTGCATCGACTGCGATTATGCCTGCTACCCCCTTGCGGGACGCCTGCGGGCGATTTTTAAAATCAAAAGGCCCTTCTCAGGGCCAACCCAAAGGCCCTTCTCAGGGCCAACCCAAAGGCCCTTCTCAGGGCCAACCAAAAGGCCCTTCTCAGGGCCACCCCGACGCTCCGGCGTCAGAAGCTAGCCGCGCGCCGTCTGCGGCTAGCTACTTCGGAGGGGCCGAGTCGTCAGACAGCGACTCGGTTGCTGGAGTGTCGGACGCGAGTGGCTCGCGGTCGCGGAAGCGGGTCTTCCAGAGTCGTGGGTCCGAGAGTTCCTCGGCTTCGGGGTCCAAGCCGTTGTCGAAGGCAAAAAAGCCGACGACGACGGCCGCGGATACCCACGTCGTTGGGCTCGCGGACGCCCAGCGCCAGGTTGACCTGGCCCGCAAGGTGCAGCTCCAGCAAGAGCTGGAGGAGCGGGTTGCCGCCAAAGAGAAGCGTGCGTGCGTCGCCCGGGCCAAGTCCGGGTACGGTGCGTCCCGGGTTCTGTACGCGAACCACTCTTTGGCGGAACTGGAGAGGATGGCGGAGGAGGACGAGGAGGAGATCGTCGAGGTCGCCTCTAAGTCCTCCAACCTTAAGGGCACGTTCCAGAAGGCCCTGAAATGTCGGGCCGCGAGCATGCGCGGTGTCGTCGCTGAACTGATTCAGCGGACGGCCACCGACGAGACGCGGCAACTGCAGGCGAGGGTGGATCGCCTGCAGTCGGAGGTCAGCCAGCTTCATCTGAAGCTGGCTGAAGCCACGGCCCGGCCACAACAGGCTGGGGCGAGCCCTGTGGCAGAGAGCGCTGCCTCGGCCCGGCCACAACAGGCTAAGGCGAGCCCTGTGGCAGAGGGCGCTGCCTCGGCCCGGCCACAACAGGCCAAGGCGAGGCCTGCAGCAGAGGGCCCCTCCTCCAACCTTGAGGATATCATCCGCAAGGTAGTAATGGAGGAGAGGGCCTTCACAAGAGCCTGCTTCGCAGGGATTGAGGACCGGCTCCTGCCGGAGAAGCGCCTCCGACCGCCGCTCGCGGCGGATAAGAGGCGGTCTGAGCCGGGGCCGTCCTCAACCCAGGCGGAGGAGAGGCGGTCTGAGCCGGGGCCGTCCTCCTCAACCCAGGCGGAAGATGCCCTTCTGCCTTCGACCACTCCGTCCAACGAGTGGACGAAAGTGGGCCGGAGGGGGAAGGGCAAAGGGAAGGGCAAGAGGTCGGCAGCGGCCGTCCCTGCCGTCCCTGCCGTCTCCGCCACCCCCGCTCCCAGCCGGTCGCAGACGACCGGCAAGGGAAAGGGCAAGGGGAAAGGGAAGGGGAGAGGAAGAAGAGGGCAGTTGGTCCCCCCGAAAACCGCGGCCGTCGTGGTGACGCTCACCGCGGAGGCTGCGGGGCGAGGGGAGACTTACGCCTCCATCTTGGTGCGGGCGCGCGGCAATGCCGATCCCACTCAGCTGGGAATCGGCAGTGTGTCGTGCCGGCGGACGCAGACCGGGGCTCGAATATTCGAGTTCCCGGGGGCCGAGGGCGGCGCCCGTGCTGACCTCTTTGCAGCCAAGCTGCAGGAGGTCATCGCGGACTCTGCCAAGGTGGCCCGGCCAGTCAAGTCGGCGGCCATCGAGGTGACGGAGTTGGATGACTCCGTCACCAAGGAGGAGGTGGTGGCAGCGGTCGCAGCGGTGGGGGGCTGTGCCGCAGCGGCGGTCCAAGGCCGGGACATAAGGCCCGGCCGCGGCGGAATGGGCACAATCCGCCTCGAGTGCCCAATCGCAGCTGCCAAAGCCGTCCTTGCGAAAGGACGGCTTCAAGTCGGGTTCAGCTCGGGCGCAGTCCGGGCGCTCGAGGACCAGCCGCTGCGGTGTTTCCGGTGCTTCGGCATCGGCCACACCCGGCCCCTGTGTCCGTCCAAAGTGGACCGGTCGGACACTTGTTACCGGTGCGGCAAGGAGGGCCACAAAGCCGCCTCCTGCCAGGCCGCCACGCCGCACTGCGCGGTGTGTGCCGCCAGTGGCCGCCAGGCAGGCCACGTCATGAAGGGGGGGAAGTGCAATCCCCCCCGTAAGCGTGGCAAAGCGCAGGCGCCGACCGGGCCTGCGCCTGCTGCTACTGTTGCCGCAAATACCGCCGTTCCTGCGGCGGCTGCGGAGGAGGGTGCGATGTCCGACTGATGGGGGTCGAGCATCGCATCCTTCAGGCGAACGCCAACCACTGCAGGACAGCCCAGGATCTGCTGATGCAGACCATGGCTGAGTGGTTGGTGGACTTGGCGGTGGTCGCCGAACCCTACTCGGTCCCTGGCCGTTGGCTGGGCGACCGGGACGGCCTGGTGGCGTTGGTGGCGCGGTCTTCCACGGACTCCCCTCCCCTCTCGCTCTTAGAGAGGGGACCGGGATACGTGGCCGCCGCGTGGGGAGAGATAGGGATAGTGGGGGTGTATTTCTCCCCAAACCGCCCTCTCTCGGACTTTGAGGATTTCCTCGAGGTCCTCACTGCTGTCGTAGGGAGGGCGGCGCCACGCCAGGTCGTGGTGCTCGGCGACCTAAACGCCAAGTCGGTGGCCTGGGGCAACCCGGCCGCAGGCTGCAACGTCCGGGGACGCGCCGTCGAGTTTTGGGCGGCCTCGAGCGGTGTGTCCCTCCTCAACAGGGGGGCGGTCCACACGTGTGTGCGGCGACAGGGCGGGTCGGTGGTGGACGTGTCGTTTGCCACCCCCGCGCTGGCCGCCCGCGTCGTGAACTGGCGGGTGGAGCTGGTGGAGACCTTGTCGGACCACCGTTATGTGCGGTTCGACATCTCCACACAGCGGGGAGGGGGGACGGCCCGCGCTGGGCAATCTCCCTTCCCGCGGTGGGCACTCACCCGCCTGGACCGGGAGGCAGCCAGGGAGGCCGCCTTCCTCCAGGACTGGCTGTCGCCTCCCCCTGTCGAGGAGGTCCCGGACGTTGACGCCGCAGCGGTCCGGCTACGAGGGTCCTTGACCGAGGTGTGCAACTCCAGCATGCCTCGGTCTCGCCGTCCGCCTCCACGTCGTGCCGTGTACTGGTGGACGGAGGAGCTGGCGGGGCTCCGGGCCACCTGCGTGGCGGCCAGAAGGGCCTACGCGCGTAGCCGACGGCGCAGCGCCCAGAACCGAGTCCGGGCAGAGGAGGACCGCCTGTACGCCTCTTACCGAGAGGCTACGGCGGCCCTCAAGTCTGCAATGGGCGCTGCGCAGGACTCGGCGAGGGCCGAGATGCTGGAGGGTCTCGACAGGGACCCCTATGGGAGACCATATAAGGCGGCGCGGAATCAGCTCCGCCCCTATGGTCCCCCACTGTCGGAGACCCTCGAGCCGGCATTGTTGGATGGGGTGGTCCGGTCCCTGTTTCCACGCAGGACCGACTTCGCCCCACCAACAATGGATCCCCCGCAAGGGGCGGCTCCACCGGAGGCGGAGGTCCCCCCGGTGACGGCGGCGGAATTCTACGCGGGGGTGTTGAGCCTCCGCGCGAAGAAGACCGCCCCCGGTCCGGACGGCGTCCCTGCACGGGTGGTGGCGATTGCCGCCTCCCAAATGGAGGACAGGTTTCGGGACCTCTTCAGCGCGTGTTTTACGGCTGGGAGGTTCCCGAAACTCTGGAAGGAGGGGCAATTGTGCCTCCTCCGGAAGGAGGGACGCCCGGTGGACTCCCCCTCGGCATACCGGCCCATCGTTCTGCTCGATGAGGTCGGTAAATTGTTCGAGGGGATTGTCGCCTCCCGGCTGGATAGCCATTTGCGGGGGATAGGCCCGGATCTGTCGGACGCCCAGTTCGGTTTCCGTCGTGGGCGTTCGACGATCGACGCGCTGGCCCTCCTCAAGGGCCAGGTGAAGGAGGCGGTGGAGGCGGGGGACGGAGTGCTGGCGGTGTCGTTCGACATTGCCAACGCCTTCAACTCCGTCCCCCACTCGACGATATTGGAGGCGCTCCGGTACCACGGAGTGCCCCAATACCTGCGGAGCCTCCTGGCCAGCTACTTGGAGGGCCGAGAGGTCCTCCTAGTGGACAAGACGGCCACCGTGAGGCGGTACGGCGCAGAGTCCGGTGTTCCGCAGGGGTCGGTCCTGGGGCCCCCCTTGTGGAACATCGGATTCGACTGGCTCCTGCGGGGAGTCCTCCTCCCGGGCACGAGTGTCATCTGCTACGCGGATGACACTCTGCTCACTGCCCGGGGGAGGAACTTTGCCGACGCGGCCATTCTGGCCTCGGCTGGCGGGTCCTTGGTGGCAGAAAGGATCCGCCGCCTGGGATTGAGGGTGGCGCTGCATAAAACGGAGGCCGTGTTCTTCCGCGGTCCCCGGCAGCGCTGCCCTGCCGACGCCCACATCATCGTGGAGGGCGTCCGTATAGGGGTCCAGCCTCAGATGAAATATCTGGGGCTGGTGCTGGACGACAGGTGGCGTTTCGGCCCGCACTTCAGCGGGCTGTCGACGCGCCTGTTGAAGGCCGCGGGCGCCCTCTCGTGGCTCCTCCCGAACCTGGGGGGGCCCAAGGCGAAATGCCGGCGCCTCTATGCCGGCATTTTGCGGAGCATGGCCCTTTACGGGGCTCCCATCTGGGCGGACTCCCTCCATAGGAGGGAGAATGCTACCGCCATCCGCAGGCCCCAGCGGGCCATTGCACAGCGGGTGGCGAGGGCTTACCGCTCAGTGGGCTTTTCGGCGGCGTGCGCTCTGGCCGGCACCCCGCCTTGGGAGTTGGAGGCATGGGTGCTCGCCAGGGTGTACGAGTGGACGGCGCGCCGAAAGGCGCTCGGGGAGCGCCCCATGGGCGAAGAGCGGGAGGCGGTGCGGCGAGAGGCGAGGGACGCCATCGTCCTCCATTGGTCGGAGGACCTCGCCAGCGCCGCCTTTGGCCGCCGGACGTTGGACGCGCTCGGTCCGGTCCTGCGGGGCTGGCTCGAGCGGTCCCACGGTTTCCTCTCTTTCCGTCTGGTGCAGGTGTTATCCGGGCATGGTTGCTTCGGATCGTACCTGCACCGGATCGGGAGGGAGGAAACCCCGGCGTGCCACGACTGCGGCGCGGCGGAGGACACGGCGCAGCACACCCTTGAGGTGTGCCCCGCGTGGTCCGAGCTGCGCCGCGGTCTGACCGCGGTGGTCGGACCGGACCTCTCGCTTCCTGGCGTGGTGGACGCCATGCTGGGGAGCGAGGAGGCCTGGTCAGCGGTGGCCTCCTTTTGCGAGGACGTAATCTCGCAAAAGGAGGCAGCGGAGCGCGCGCGGGAGGACGATCCTCTCGCTGCGGCGCTCCGCAGACGAAGACGGGGGAGAAGGCGTCGTGCCCTCCCTCCTAATGGTGACGGGCGGGCGGCAGGCACGGGGGTGCCTTCGCCCGCATTGCACCCGTCACCTTCGTCGGTCATTCCCGACCCCCCACACCCGTGAGGGTGTGAGGGGTCTGCCTTTCAATCGTCGGCGGAGGACTGGAAGTAAAGGCTGTGCCGGTTTCCCAGTCCCCCGCCACTCTGACGAAGCGGGAATGCGCTGGGTCGTTTTAGTGGGTATACCGGGTACGCCCGGGGAGTCCCACATACCCCTCCCGTCCCCCGACGGGAGGGTATGCGTAATGCATTTTTTCCCAGCGTTAACAAAAAAAAAAAAAAAAAAAAAAAAGGTTAGGTTAGGTTGGGGGACCACCCCACAGTGCTTGCGTCCTCGTCGCGTCCCCCGGAAACAGCCCAGTTCTGACCACCGTAACGGAGTGGCAGACTGGGTTGGCCAAAGTGCACTGTGCTTCGCAGCGAATTTTATCTTGTGTGTGCATCGACTGCGATTATGCCGGCTACCCCCTTGCGGGACGCCTACGGGCGATTTTTAAAATCAAAAGGCCCTTCTCAGGGCCAACCCAAAGGCCCTTCTCAGGGCCAACCAAAAGGCCCTTCTCAGGGCCCCCCCGACGCTCCGGCGTCAGAAGCTAGCCGCGCGCCGTCTGCGGCTAGCTACTTCGGAGGGGCCGAGTCGTCAGACAGCGACTCGGTTGCTGGAGCGTCGGACGCGAGTGGCTCGCGGTCGCGGAAGCGGGTCTTCCAGAGTCGTGGGTCCGAGAGTTCCTCGGCTTCGGGGTCCAAGCCGTTGTCGAAGGCAAAAAAGCCGACGACGACGGCCGCGGATACCCACGTCGTTGGGCTCGCGGACGCCCAGCGCCAAGTTGACCTGGCCCGCAAGGTGCAGCTCCAGCAAGAGCTGGAGGAGCGGGTTGCCGCCAAAGAGAAGCGTGCGTGCGTCGCCCGGGCCAAGTCCGGGTACGGTGCGTCCCGGGTTCTGTACGCGAACCACTCTTTGGCGGAACTGGAAAGGATGGCGGAGGAGGACGAGGAGGAGATCGTTGAGGTCGCCTCTAAGTCCTCCAACCTGAAGGGCACCTTCCAGAAGGCCCTCAAATGTCGGGCCGCGAGCATGCGCGGTGTCGTCGCTGAATTGATTCAGCGGACGGCCACCGACGAGACGCGGCAACTGCAGGCGAGGGTGGATCGCCTGCAGTCGGAGGTCAGCCAGCTTCATCTGAAGCTGGCTGAAGCCACGGCCCGGCCACAACAGGCTGGGGCGAGCCCTGTGGCAGAGAGCGCTGCCTCGGCCCGGCCACAACAGGCTAAGGCGAGCCCTGTGGAAGAGGGCGCTGCCTCGGCCCGGCCACAACAGGCCAAGGCGAGGCCTGCAGCAGAGGGCCCCTCCTCCAACCTTGAGGATATCATCCGCAAGGTAGTAATGGAGGAGAGGGCCTTCACAAGAGCCTGCTTCGCAGGGATTGAGGACCGGCTCCTGCCGGAGAAGCGCCTCCGACCGCCGCTCGCGGCAGATAAGAGGCGGTCTGAGCCGGGGCCGTCCTCAACCCAGGCGGAGGAGAGGCGGTCTGAGCCGGGGCCGTCCTCCTCAACCCAGGCGGAAGATGCCCTTCTGCCTTCGACCACTCCGTCCAACGAGTGGACGAAAGTGGGCCGGAGGGGGAAGGGCAAAGGGAAGGGCAAGAGGTCGGCAGCGGCCGTCCCTGCCGTCCCTGCCGTCACCGCCACCCCCGCTCCCAGCCGGTCGCAGACGACCGGCAAGGGAAAGGGCAAGGGGAAAGGGAAGGGGAGAGGAAGAAGGGGGCAGTTGGTCCCCCCGAAAACCGCGGCCGTCGTGGTGACGCTCACCGCGGAGGCTGCGGGGCGAGGGGAAACTTACGCCTCCATCTTGGTGCGGGCGCGCGGCAACGCCGATCCCACTCAGCTGGGAATCGGCAGTGTGTCGTGCCGGCGGACGCAGACCGGGGCTCGAATATTCGAGTTCCCGGGGGCCGAGGGCAGCGCCCGCGCTGACCTCTTTGCAGCCAAGCTGCAGGAGGTCATCGCGGACTCTGCCAAGGTGGCCCGGCCGGTAAAGACGGCGGCCATCGAGGTGACGGAGCTGGATGACTCCGTCACCAAGGAGGAGGTGGTGGCGGCGGTCGCAGCGGTGGGGGGCTGTGCCGCAGCGGCGGTCCAAGGCCGGGACATAAGGCCCGGCCGCGGCGGAATGGGCACTATCCGCCTCGAGTGCCCAATCGCAGCTGCCAAAGCCGTCCTTGCGAAAGGACGGCTTCAAGTCGGGTTCAGCTCGGGCGCAGTCCGGGCACTCGAGGACCAGCCGCTGCGGTGTTTCCGGTGCTTCGGCATCGGACACACCCGGCCCCTGTGTCCGTCCAAAGTGGACCGGTCGGACACTTGCTACCGCTGCGGCAAGGAGGGCCACAAAGCCGCCTCCTGCCAGGCCGCCACACCGCACTGCGCGGTGTGTGCCGCCAGTGGCCGCCGGGCAGGCCACGTCATGAAGGGGGGGAAGTGCAATCCCCCCCGTAAGCGTGGCAAAGCGCAGGCGCCGACCGGGCCTGCGCCTGCTGCTGCCGCTAACACCGCCGTTCCTGCGGCGGCTGCGGAGGAGGGTGCGATGTCCGACTGATGGACGGGGTCGAACATCGCATCCTTCAGGCGAACGCCAACCACTGCAGGACAGCCCAGGATCTGCTGATGCAGACCATGGCTGAGTGGTTGGTGGACTTGGCGGTGGTCGCCGAACCCTACTCGGTCCCTGGCCGTTGGCTGGGCGACCGGGACGGCCTGGTGGCGTTGGTGGCGCGGTCTTCCACGGACTCCCCTCCCCTCTCGCTCTTAGAGAGGGGATCGGGATACGTGGCCGCCGCGTGGGGAGAGATAGGGATAGTGGGGGTGTATTTCTCCCCAAACCGCCCTCTCTCGGACTTTGAGGATTTCCTCGAGATCCTCACTGCTGTCGTAGGGAGGGCGGCACCACGCCAGGTCGTGGTGCTCGGTGACCTAAACGCCAAGTCGGTGGCCTGGGGCAACCCGGCCGTCGGGTGCAACGTCCGGGGACGCGCCGTCGAGTTTTGGGCGGCCTCGTGCGGTGTGTCCCTCCTCAACAGGGGGGCGGTCCACACGTGTGTGCGGCAACAGGGCGGGTCGGTGGTGGACGTATCGTTTGCCACCCCCGCGCTAGCCGCCCGCGTCGTGAACTGGCGGGTGGAGCTGGTGGAGACCTTGTCGGACCACCGTTACGTGCGGTTCGACATCTCCACACAGCGGGGAGGGGGGACGGCCCGCGCTGGGCAATCTCCCTTCCCGCGGTGGGCACTCACCCGCCTGGACCGGGAGGCAGCCAAGGAGGCCGCCTTCCTCCAGGACTGGCTGTCGCCTCCCCCTGTCGAGGAGGTCCCGGACGTTGACGCCGCAGCGGTCCGGCTACGGAGGTCCTTGACCGAGGTGTGCAACTCCAGCATGCCTCGGTCTCGCCGTCCGCCTCCTCGTCGTGCCGTTTATTGGTGGACGGAGGAGCTGGCGGGGCTCCGGGCCACCTGCGTGGCGGCCAGAAGGGCCTACGCGCGTAGCCGACGGCGCAGCGCCCAAAACCGAGTCCGGGCAGAGGAGGACCGCCTGTACGCCTCTTACCGAGAGGCTACGGCGGCCCTCAAGTCTGCAATGGGCGCTGCGCAGGACTCGGCGAGGGCCGAGATGCTGGAGGGTCTCGACAGGGACCCCTATGGGAGACCATATAAGGCGGCGCGGAATCAGCTCCGCCCCTATGGTCCCCCACTGTCGGAGACCCTCGAGCCGGCATTGCTGGATGGGGTGGTCCGGTCCCTGTTTCCGCGCAGGACCGACTTCGCCCCACCAGTAATGGATCCCCCGCAAGGGGCGGCTCCACCGGAGGCGGAGGTCCCCCCGGTGACGGCGGCGGAATTCTACGCGGGGGTACTCAGCCTCCGCGCAAAGAAGACCGCCCCCGGCCCGGACGGCGTCCCTGCACGGGTGGTGGCGATCGCCGCCACCCAAATGGAGGACAGGTTTCGGGACCTCTTCAGCGCGTGTTTTACGGCTGGGAGGTTCCCGAAACTCTGGAAGGAAGGGCAATTGTGCCTCCTCCGGAAGGAGGGACGCCCGGTGGACTCCCCCTCGGCATACCGGCCCATCGTTCTGCTCGATGAGGTCGGTAAATTGTTCGAGGGGATTGTCGCCTCCCGGCTGGATAGCCATTTGCGGGGGATAGGCCCAGATCTGTCGGACGCCCAGTTCGGTTTCCGTCGTGGGCGTTCGACGATCGACGCGCTGGCCCTTCTCAAGGGCCAGGTGAAGGAGGCGGTGGAGGCGGGGGATGGGGTGATGGCGGTGTCGTTCGACATTGCCAACGCTTTCAACTCCGTCCCCCACTCGACGATATTGGAGGCGCTCCGGTATCACGGAGTGCCCCAATATCTGCGGAGCCTCCTGGCCGACTACTTGGAGGACCGCGAGGTCCTCCTCGTGGACAAATCGGCCACCGTGAGGCGGTACGGCGCAGAGTCCGGTGTTCCACAGGGGTCGGTCCTGGGGCCCCCCTTGTGGAACATCGGATTCGACTGGCTCCTGCGGGGAGTCCTCCTCCCGGGCACGAGTGTCATCTGCTACGCGGATGACACTCTGCTCACTGCCCGGGGGAGGAACTTTGCGGATGCGGCCATTCTGGCCTCGGCTGGCGGATCCTTGGTGGCAGAGAGGATCCGCCGCCTGGGATTGAGGGTGGCGCTGCACAAAACGGAGGCCGTGTTCTTTCGCGGTCCCCGGCAGCGCTGCCCTGCCGACGCCCACATCGTCGTGGAGGGCGTCCGCATAGAGGTCCAGCCTCAGATGAAATATCTGGGGCTGGTGCTGGACGACAGGTGGCGTTTCGGCCCGCACTTCAGCGGGCTGTCGACGCGCCTGTTGAAGGCCGCGGGCGCCCTCTCGTGGCTCCTCCCGAACCTGGGGGGGCCCAAGGCGAAATGCCGGCGCCTCTATGCCGGCATTTTGCGGAGCATGGCCCTTTACGGGGCTCCCATCTGGGCGGACTCCCTCCATAGGAGGGAGAATGCTACCGCCATCCGCAGGCCCCAGCGGGCCATTGCACAGCGGGTGGCGAGGGCTTACCGCTCAGTGGGCTTTTCGGCGGCGTGCGCTCTGGCCGGCACCCCGCCTTGGGAGTTGGAGGCATGGGTGCTCGCCAGAGTGTACGAGTGGACGGCGCGCCGAAAGGCGCTCGGGGAGCGCCCCATGGGCGAAGAGCGGGAGGCGGCGCGGCGAGAGGCGAGGGACGCCATCGTCCTCCATTGGTCGGAGGACCTCGCCAGCGCCGCCTTTGGCCGCCGGACGTTGGACGCGCTCGGTCCGGTCCTGCGGGGCTGGCTCGAGCGGTCCCACGGTTTCCTCTCTTTCCGTCTGGTGCAGGTGTTATCCGGGCATGGTTGTTTCGGATCGTATCTGCACCGGATCGGGAGGGAGGAAACCCCGGCGTGCCACGACTGCGGCGCGGCGGAGGACACGGCGCAGCACACCCTCGAGGTGTGCCCGGCGTGGTCCGAGCTGCGCCGCGGTCTGACCGCGGTGGTCGGACCGGACCTCTCGCTTCCTGGCGTGGTGGACGCCATGCTGGGGAGCGAGGAGGCCTGGTCAGCGGTGGCCTCCTTTTGCGAGGACGTAATCTCGCAAAAGGAGGCAGCGGAGCGCGCGCGGGAGGACGATCCTCTCGCTGCGGCGCTCCGCAGACGAAGACGGGGGAGAAGGCGTCGTGCCCTCCCTCCTAATGGTGACGGGCGGGCGGCAGGCACGGGGGTGCCTTCGCCCGCATTGCACCCGTCACCTTCGTCGGTCATTCCCGACCCCCCACACCCGTGAGGGTGTGAGGGGTCTGTGCCTTTCAATCGTCGGCGGAGGACTGGAAGTAAAGGCTGTGCCGGTTTCCCAGTCCCCCGCCACTGTGACGAAGCGGGAATGCGCTGGGTCGTTTTAGTGGGTATACCGGGTCCGCCCGGGGAGTCCCACATACCCCTCCTGTCCCCCGACGGGAGGGTATGCGTAATGCATTTTTTCCCAGCGTCAACAAAAAAAAAAAAAAAAAAAAAAAAAAAAAAAGGTTAGGTTAGGTTAGGTTGGGGTGCTAGGTCAGAAAACCTCCTAGGGGGCCCAGTGGCTGCCGGTCCTTCTCGATACGTCTGGAGGGAACAGCAGCTGCTGTGGACGGTGCACCCTGGGCGCGGCAGTATCCGTCTCCGATGAATGGGAAGAGATTCTTATTCCTCGGGGAACGTTACTGTCGTGGCCAATATTCTGACACGGTGGGGCGACTCCACGCGGCCCTCTGGGTCGCAGAGGGCGCAGTGGAGGAGCCAGGGCGGGCTCGGTGTGCCGCCGGGCGTTGGGCGCGCTCGGTACGGTCTTGCGGAGTGCTGGCTCGGGCGCGCCCGGCGTCCGGCGGCGCACTGGGCCCGCCGGTGGTAGGACCGGACCTCTCGCTTCCCAGCGTGGTTGAGCGCCACGCTGGGGGGCGGGGAGGCCTGGTCAGCGGTTGCCTCCTTTTGCGAGTTCACTCGCAAAGGGAGGAGGCGGAGCGCGCGCGGGGGGTTGATCCCCTCGCTGCGCCGCTCCGCAGCGGAAGGGGGAGAAGGCGTCATGCCCTCCCTCCTCATGGTGACGGCGGGCGGCAGGCACGGGGGTACCTTCGCCCGCATTGCACTCGTTACCTTTGCGGTCATTCCGGCCCTCCACACCCGTGAGGGTGTGAGGGGTTGTCTTGCGGGGCAATCGTCGGCGGAGGACTGGACGTAAAGGCTTTGCCGGTTTCCCAGTCCCCCGCCACTATGACGAAGCGGGAATGCGCTGGGTCGTTTTAGTGGGTATACCGGGTGTGGTTCGCCCGGGGAGTCCCACATACCCCTTCCGTCCCCCGACGGGAGGGTATGCGTAATGCATTTTTTTCCCAGCGTCAACAAAAAAAAAAAAAAAAAAAGGTTAGGTTGGGGGACCCCCCACAGAGCATACGTCCACGTCGTGTCCCCTGGAAACAGCCCAGTTCTGACCACCGTAACGGAGTGGCAGACTGGGTCTGGCTAAAGTGCTCTGTGACTTCGAAGCGAATTGACTTGCGATTTTATCATTTTAACCCACTGCCTTGTTTCGTTTCGAAATGCCGAATACACCCTCGCGGGACGCCTGCGGGCGGTTTTTAAAAACAAAAGGCCCTTCTCAGGGCCAACCCAAAGGCCCTTCTCAGGGCCAACCCAAAGGCCCTTCTCAGGGCCAACCCAAAGGCCCTTCTCAGGGCCAACCCAAAGGCCCTTCTCAGGGCCACCCAAAAGGCCCTTCTCAGGGCCACTCCGACGCTTCGGCGTCAGAGGTCAGCCGCGCGCCGTCTGCGGCTAGCTTCTCCGGAGGGGCGGACGAGTCGTCCGATAACGACTCACGAGTGTCGGACGCCGTCGACCCTCGGTCGCGGAAGCGGTCGCAGCTGCGGAAGCGGCCACGATCGCGGAACGGTGGGTCCGAGGGCTCCTCGGCCTCGGGGCCGTCGAAGGCAAAAGAGCCAACGACGGCCGCGTCTACCCATGTCGTTGGGCTGGCGGACGCCCAACGCCAGTTGGACCTAGCTCGGCGAGCGCAGCTCCAGCTAGAACTGGAGGAGCGGGTTGCCGCCAAGGAGGAACGGGCGCATCTCGCCCGGGCCAAGTCCGGGTACGGTGCGTCCCGCATCCTGTACGCGGACTATTCCTTGGCGGAGCTTGAGAGAATGGCGGAGGAGGACAAGGAGGAGATAGTGGAGGTCGCCTCTAAGTCCTCCAACCTGAAGGGAACCTTGCAGAAGGCCCTCAAGTGCAGGGCCTCGAGCATGCTAGGTGTCGTCGCAGAGCTGATACAGCGCAAGACCACCGACGAGACGCGGCAACTGCAGGCGAAGATTGATCGCCTGCAGTCGGAGGTCAGCCAGCTTCATCTGAAGCTGGCTGAAGCCACGGCCCGGCCACAACAGGTCAAGGCGAGCCCTGTGGCAGAGGGCGCTGCCTCGGCCTGGCCACAACAGGCCAGGGCGAGCCCTGTGGCAGAGGGCGCTGCCTCGGCCCGGCCACAACAGGCCAAGGCGAGGCCTACAGCAGAGGGCCCCTCCTCCAACCTTGAGGATATTATCCGCAAGGTAGTAATGGAGGAGAGGGCCTTCACGAGAGCCTGCTTTGCAGGAATAGAGGACCGGCTCCTGCCGGAGACGCGTCTCCGACCGCCGCTTGCGGCGGATAAGAGGCGGTCTGAGCCAGGGCCGTCCTCAAGCCAGGCAGGTGAGAGGCGGTCTGAGCCGGGGCCGTCCTCAACCCAGGCGGAAGATGCCCTTCTCCCGTCGACCACTCCGTCCAACGAGTGGACGAAAGTGGGCCGGAAGGGGAAGGGCAAAGGCAAGGGCAAGAGGTCGGCAGCGGCCCTCCCTGCCGTCCCTGCCGTCCCCGCTGCCCCCGCTCCCAGCCGGTCGCAGCCGACCGGCGGGGGAAGGGGTAAGGAGAGCGGCAAAGGGAAGGGCGGGGGAAGGGGGCAGTTGGTCCCCCCTAAAACCGCAGCCGTCGTGGTGACGCTCACCGCGGAGGCTGCGGGGCGAGGGGAGACTTACGCCTCCATTTTGGTGCGGGCGCGTGCCAATGCCGATCCTGCCCAACTGGGCATCGGCAGTGTGTCGTGCCGGCGGACGCAGGCCGGGGCTCGAATATTCGAGTTCCCGGGGGCCGAGGGCAGCGCCCGTGCTGACCTCTTTGCAGCCAAGCTGCAGGAGGTCATCGCGGACTCTGCCAAGGTGGCCCGGCCGGTCAAGTCGGCGGCACTCGAGGTGACGGAGTTAGATGACTCCGTCACCAAGGAGGAGGTGGTGGCAGCGGTCGCAGCGGTTGGAGGCTGTGGCGCGGCGGCGGTCCAAGGCCGGGACATAAGGCCCGGCCGCGGCGGAATGGGCACGATCCGCCTCGAATGCCCGGTCGCAGCTGCCAAAGCCGTCCTTGAGAAAGGACGGCTTCAAGTCGGGTTTAGCTCGGGCGCAGTCCGGGCGCTCGAGGACCAGCCTCTGCGGTGTTTCCGGTGCTTCGGCATCGGACACACCCGGCCCCTGTGTCCGTCCAAAGTGGACAGGACGGACACATGCTACCGCTGCGGCAAGGAGGGCCACAAAGCCGCCTCCTGCCAGGCCGCCACGCCACACTGCGCGGTGTGTGCCGCCAGTGGCCGCCGTTCAGGCCACGTGATGAAGGGGGGGAAGTGCAATCCCCCCCCTAAGCGTGGCAAAGCGCAGGTGCCGATAGGGCCTGCGCCTGCTGCTGCCGCAAATACCGCCGTTCCTGCGGCGGCTGCGGAGGAGGGTGCGATGTCCGACTGATGGCCAGAATCGAACATCGCATCCTTCAGACGAACGCCAACCACTGCAGGACAGCCCAGGATCTGCTGATGCAGACCATGGCTGAGTGGTTGGTGGACTTGGCGGTGGTCGCCGAACCCTACTCGGTCCCTGGCCGTTGGCTGGGCGACCGGGACGGCTTGGTGGCGATGGTGGCGCGGTCTTCCACGGACTCCCCTCCCCTCTCGCTCTTAGAGAGGGGACCGGGATACGTGGCCGCCGCGTGGGGAGAGATAGGGATAGTGGGGGTATATTTCTCCCCAAACCGCCCTCTCTCGGACTTTGAGGATTTCCTCGAGATCCTCACTGCTGTCGTAGGGAGGGCGGCACCACGCCAGGTCGTGGTGCTCGGTGACCTAAACGCCAAGTCGGTGGCCTGGGGCAACCCGGCCGTCGGGTGCAACGTCCGGGGACGCGCCGTCGAGTTTTGGGCGGCCTCGTGCGGTGTGTCCCTCCTCAACAGGGGGGCGGTCCACACGTGTGTGCGGCAACAGGGCGGGTCGGTGGTGGACGTGTCGTTTGCCACCCCCGCGCTAGCCGCCCGCGTCGTGAACTGGCGGGTGGAGCTGGTGGAGACCTTGTCGGACCACCGTTATGTGCGGTTCGACATCTCCACACAGCGGGGAGGGGGGACGGCCCGCGCTGGGCAATCTCCCTTCCCGCGGTGGGCACTCACCCGCCTGGACCGGGAGGCAGCCAAGGAGGCCGCCTTCCTCCAGGACTGGCTGTCGCCTCCCCCTGTCGAGGAGGTCCCGGACGTTGACGCCGCAGCGGTCCGGCTACGGCGGTCTTTGACCGAGGTGTGCAACTCCAGCATGCCTCGGTCTCGCCGTCCGCCTCCCCGTCGTGCCGTTTATTGGTGGACGGAGGAGCTGGCGGGGCTCCGGGCCACCTGCGTGGCGGCCAGAAGGGCCTACGCGCGTAGCCGACGGCGCAGCGCCCAGAACCGAGTCCGGGCAGAGGAGGACCGCCTGTACGCCTCTTACCGAGAGGCTACGGCGGCCCTCAAGTCTGCAATGGGCGCTGCGCAGGACTCGGCGAGGGCCGAGATGCTGGAGGGTCTCGACAGGGACCCCTATGGGAGACCATATAAGGCGGCGCGGAATCAGCTCCGCCCCTATGGTCCCCCACTGTCGGAGACCCTCGAGCCGGCATTGTTGGATGGGGTGGTCCGGTCCCTGTTTCCACGCAGGACCGACTTCGCCCCACCAACAATGGATCCCCCGCAAGGGGCGGCTCCACCGGAGGCGGAGGTACCCCCGGTGACGGAGGCGGAATTCTACGCGGGGGTTCTCAGCCTCCGCGCGAAGAAGACCGCCCCCGGTCCGGACGGCGTCCCTGCACGGGTGGTGGCGATCGCCGCCACCCAAATGGAGGACAGGTTTCGGGACCTCTTCAGCGCGTGTTTTACGGCTGGGAGGTTCCCGAAACTCTGGAAGGAGGGGCAGTTGTGCCTCCTCCGGAAGGAGGGACGCCCGGTGGACTCCCCCTCGGCATACCGGCCCATCGTTCTGCTCGATGAGGTCGGTAAATTGTTCGAGGGGATTGTCGCCTCCCGGCTGGATAGCCACTTGCGGGGGATAGGCCCGGATCTGTCGGACGCCCAGTTCGGTTTCCGTCGTGGGCGTTCGACGATCGACGCGCTGGCCCTTCTCAAGGGCCAGGTGAAGGAGGCGGTGGAGGCGGGGGACGGGGTGCTGGCGGTGTCGTTCGACATTGCCAACGCCTTCAACTCCGTCCCCCACTCGACGATATTGGAGGCGCTCCGGTATCACGGAGTGCCCCAATATCTGCGGAGCCTCCTGGCCGACTACTTGGAGGACCGCGAGGTCCTCCTCGTGGACAAATCGGCCACCGTGAGGCGGTACGGCGCAGAGTCTGGTGTTCCACAGGGGTCGGTCCTGGGGCCCCCCTTGTGGAACATCGGATTCGACTGGCTGTTGCGGGGAGTCCTCCTCCCGGGCACGAGTGTCATCTGCTACGCGGATGACACTCTGCTCACTGCCCGGGGGAGGAACTTTGCCGACGCGGCCATTCTGGCCTCGGCTGGCGGATCCTTGGTGGCAGAAAGGATCCGCCGCCTGGGATTGAGGGTGGCGCTGCACAAAACGGAGGCCGTGTTCTTTCGCGGTCCCCGGCAGCGCTGCCCTGCCGACGCCCACATCGTCGTGGAGGGCGTCCGCATAGAGGTCCAGCCTCAGATGAAATATCTGGGGCTGGTGCTGGACGACAGGTGGCGCTTCGGCCCGCATTTCAGCGGGCTGTCGACGCGCCTGTTGAAGGCCGCGGACGCCCTCTCATGGCTCCTCCCAAACCTGGGGGGGCCCAAGGCGAAATGCCGGCGCCTCTATGCCGGCATTTTGCGGAGCATGGCCCTTTACGGGGCTCCCATCTGGGCGGACTCCCTCCATAGGAGGGAGAATGCTACCGCCATCCGCAGGCCCCAGCGGGCCATTGCACAGCGGGTGGCGAGGGCTTACCGCTCAGTGGGTTTTTCGGCGGCGTGCGCTCTGGCCGGCACCCCGCCTTGGGAGTTGGAGGCATGGGTGCTCGCCAGAGTGTACGAATGGACGGCGCGCCGAAAGGCGCTCGGGGAGCGCCCCATGGGCGAAGAGCGGGAGGCGGTGCGGCGAGAGGCGAGGGACGCCATCGTCCTCCATTGGTCGGAGGACCTCGCCAGCGCCGCCTTTGGCCGCCGGACGTTGGACGCGCTCGGTCCGGTCCTGCGGGGCTGGCTCGAGCGGTCCCACGGTTTCCTCTCTTTCCGTCTGGTGCAGGTGTTATCCGGGCATGGCTGTTTCGGATCGTACCTGCACCGGATCGGGAGGGAGGAAACCCCGGCATGCCACGACTGCGGCGCAGCGGAGGACACGGCGCAGCACACCCTCGAGGTGTGCCCGGCGTGGTCCGAGCTGCGCCGCGGTCTGACCGCGGTGGTCGGACCGGACCTCTCGCTTCCCGGCGTGGTCGACGCCATGCTGGGGAGCGAGGAGGCCTGGTCAGCGGTAGCCTCCTTTTGCGAGGAGGTCATCTCGCAAAAGGAGGAGGCGGAGCGGGCGCGGGAGGACGATCCTCTCGCTGCGCCGCTCCGCAGACGAAGAAGGGGGAGAAGGCGTCGTGCCCTCCCTCCTCATGGTGACGGGCGGGCGACAGGCACGGGGGTGCCTTCGCCCGCATTGCACCCGTCACCTTCGTCGGTCATTCCCGACCCCCCGCACCCGTGAGGGTGTGAGGGGTCTGCCTTTCAATCGTCGGCGGAGGACTGGAAGTAAAGGCTTTGCCGGTTTCCCAGTCCCCCGCCACTATGACGAAGCGGGAATGCGCTGGGTCGTTTTAGTGGGTATACCGGGTCCGCCCGGGGAGTCCCACATACCCCTCCTGTCCCTCGACGGGAGGGTATGCGAAATGCATTTTTTCCCAGCGTCAAAAAAAAAAAAAAAAAAAAAAAAAAAAAAAAAAAAAAAAAAAGGTTAGGTTAGGTTAGGTTAGGTTAGGTTAGGTCGGGGGACCCCCCACAGAGCATACGTCCACGTCGTGTCCCCTGGAAACAGCCCAGTTCTGACCACCGTAACGGAGTGGCAGACTGGGTCTGGCTAAAGTGCTCTGTGATCTCAAAGCGAATTTTTAACTGCCTTGTCTCGTCTTTTTATGCCGTCCACACCCTCGCGGGACGCCTGCGGGCGCTTTTTAAAATCCAAAGGCCCTTCTCAGGGCCAACCCAAAGGCCCTTCTCAGGGCCAACCCAAGGGCCCTTCTCAGGGCCAACCCAAAGGCCCTTCTCAGGGCCAACCCAAAGGCCCTTCTCAGGGCCACCCAAAAGGCCCTTCTCAGGGCCACCCCGACGCTTCGGCGTCTGAAGTTAGCCGCGCGCCGTCTGCGGCTAGCTATTTTGGAGGGGCCGAGTCGTCTGACAGCGACTCGGTTGTTGGAGTGTCGGACGCGAGTGGCGCTAGGTCGCGGAAGCGCGTTAGGGGGTCCGGGAGTTCCTCGGCTTCGGGGTCCAAACCGTTGTCGAAGGCTAATAAGCCGACGACGACGGCTGCGGACACCCATGTCGTTGGGCTCGCGGACGCCCAACGCCAGTTGGACCTGGCTCGGCGGGCGCACCTCCAGCAAGAGCTGGAGGAGCGGGTTGCCGCGAAGGAGCAACGGGCGCACATTGCCCGGGCCAAGTCCGGGTACGGTGCGTCCCGCATCCTATACGCGGACTACTCCCTAGCCGAGCTGGAGAGAATGGCGGAGGAGGACAAGGAGGAGATATTGGAGGTCGCCTCTAAGTCCTCCAACATTAAGGGGACCTTGCAGAAGGCCCTCAAGTGCCGGGCCGCGAGCATGCGCGGGGTCGTCGCTGAGCTGGTCCAGCGGACGGCCTCCGACGAGACGCGGCAGCTGCAGGCGAGGGTGGATCGCCTGCAGTCGGAGGTCAGCCAGCTTCATCTGAAGCTGGCTGAAGCCACGGCCCGGCCACAACAGGTCGAGGCGAGCCCTGTGGCAGAGGGTGCTGCCTCGGCCCGGCCACAACAGGCCAGGGCGAGCCCTGTGGCAGAGGGCGCTGCCTCGGCCCGGCCCCAACAGGCCAAGGCGAGGCCTGCAGCAGAGGGCCCCTCCTCCAACCTTGAGGATATCATCCGCAAGGTAGTAATGGAGGAGAGGGCCTTCACAAGAGCCTGCTTCGCAGGGATTGAGGGCCGGCTCCTGCCGGAGAAGCGCCTCCGACCGCCGCTTGCGGCGGATAAGAGGCGGTCTGAGCCGGGGCCGTCCTCAACCCAGGCGAATGAGAGGCGGTCTGAGCCGGGGCCGTCCTCCTCCCAAGCGGAAGATGCCCTTCTTCCCTCAACCACCCCGTCCAACGAGTGGACGGAGGTGCGTAAGGGGAAGGGCAAAGGGAAGGGCAAGAGGTCGGCAGCGGCCGTCCCAGCTATCCCTGCCGTCCCCGCTACCCCCGCTCCCAGCCAGTCACAGCCGACCGGCAAGGGAAGAGGTAAGGGGAACGGCAAAGGGAAGGGCGGGGGAAGGGGGCAGTTGGTCCCCCCGAAAACCGCGGCCGTCGTGGTGACGCTCACCGCGGAGGCTGCGGGGCGAGGGGAGACCTACGCCTCCATTTTGGTGCGGGCGCGCGGCAATGCCGATCCCACCCAGCTGGGGATCGGCAGTGTGTCGTGCCGGCGGACGCAGGCCGGGGCTCGAATCTTCGAGTTCCCGGGGGCCGAGGGCAGCGCCCGCGCTGACCTCTTTGCAGCCAAGCTGCAGGAGGTCATCGCGGACTCTGCCAAGGTGGCCCGGCCGGTCAAGACGGCGGCCATCGAGGTGACGGAGCTGGATGACTCCGTCACCAAGGAGGAGGTGGTGGCGGCGGTCGCAGCGGTAGGGGGCTGTGGCGCCGCGGCGGTCCAAGGCCGGGATATAAGGCCCGGCCGCGGCGGAATGGGCATGATCCGCCTCGAATGCCCAATCGCAGCTGCCAAAGCCGTCCTTGCGAAAGGACGGCTTCAAGTCGGCTTCAGCGCGGGTACAGTCAGGGCACTCGAGGCTGGTCCTCTGCGGTGTTTCCGGTGCTTCGGCATCGGACACACCCGGCCCCTGTGTCCGTCCAAAGTCGACCGGTCGGACGCGTGCTACCGCTGCGGCAAGGAGGGCCACAAAGCCGCCTCCTGCCAGGCCGCCACGCCGCACTGCGCGGTGTGTGCCGCCAGTGGCTGCCGGGCAGGCCACGTCATGAAGGGGGGGAAGTGCAATCCCCCCCCTAAGCGTGGCAAAGCGCAGGCGCCGACCGGGCCTGCACCTGCTGCTGCCGCTAACGCCGCCGTTCCTGCGGCGGCTGCGGAGGAGGGTGCGATGTCCGACTAATGGCCAGGGTCGAACATCGCATCCTTCAGGCGAACGCCAACCACTGCAGGACAGCCCAGGATCTGCTGATGCAGACCATGGCTGAGTGGTTGGTGGACTTGGCGGTGGTCGCCGAACCCTACTCGGTCCCTGGCCGTTGGCTGGGCGACCGGGACGGCTTAGTGGCGTTGGTGGCGCGGTCTTCCACGGACTCCCCTCCCCTCTCGCTCTTAGAGAGGGGACCGGGATACGTGGCCGCCGCGTGGGGAGAGATAGCGATGGTGGGGGTGTATTTCTCCCCAAACCGCCCTCTCTCGGACTTTGAGGATTTCCTCGAGATCCTCACTGCTGTCGTAGGGAGGGCGGCGCCACGCCAGGTCGTGGTGCTCGGCGACCTAAACGCCAAGTCGGTGGCCTGGGGCAACCCGGCTGCAGGCTGCAACGTCCGGGGACGTGCCGTCGAGTTTTGGGCGGCCTCGAGCGGTGTGTCCCTCCTCAACAGGGGGGCGGTCCACACGTGTGTGCGGCAACAGGGCGGGTCGGTGGTGGACGTGTCGTTTGCCACCCCCGCGCTAGCCGCCCGCGTCGTGAACTGGCGGGTGGAGCTGGTGGAGACCTTGTCGGACCACCGTTATGTGCGGTTCGACATCTCCACACAGCGGGGAGGGGGGACGGCCCGCGCTGGGCAATCTCCCTTCCCGCGGTGGGCACTCACCCGCCTGGACCGGGAGGCAGCCAAGGAGGCCGCCTTCCTCCAGGACTGGCTGTCGCCTCCCCCTGTCGAGGAGGTCCCGGACGTTGACGCCGCAGCGGTCCGGCTACGGGGGTCCTTGACCGAGGTGTGCAACTCCAGCATGCCTCGGTCTCGCCGTCCGCCTCCCCGTCGTGCCGTGTACTGGTGGACGGAGGAGCTGGCGGGGCTCCGGGCCGCCTGCGTGGCGGCCAGAAGGGCCTACGCGCGTAGCCGACGGCGCAGCGCCCAAAACCGAGTCCGAGCAGAGGAGGACCGCCTGTACGCCTCTTACCGAGAGGCTACGGCGGCCCTCAAGTCTGCAATGGGCGCTGCGCAGGACTCGGCGAGGGCCGAGATGCTGGAGGGTCTCGACAGGGACCCCTATGGGAGACCATATAAGGCGGCGCGGAATCAGCTCCGCCCCTATGGTCCCCCACTGTCGGAGACCCTCGAGCCGGCATTGCTGGATGGGGTGGTCCGGTCTCTGTTTCCGCGCAGGACCGACTTTGCCCCACCAGTAATGGATCCCCCGCAAGGGGCGGCTCCACCGGAGGCGGAGGTCCCCCCGGTGACGGCGGCGGAATTCTACGCGGGGGTACTCAGCCTCCGCGCAAAGAAGACCGCCCCCGGCCCGGACGGCGTCCCTGCACGGGTGGTGGCGATCGCCGCCACCCAAATGGAGGACAGGTTTCGGGACCTCTTCAGCGCGTGTTTTACGGCTGGGAGGTTCCCGAAACTCTGGAAGGAGGGGCAGTTGTGCCTCCTCCGGAAGGAGGGACGCCCGGTGGACTCCCCCTCGGCATACCGGCCCATCGTTCTGCTCGATGAGGTCGGTAAATTTGGACTCCCCCTCGGCATACCGGCCCATCGTTCTGCTCGATGAGGTCGGTAAATTGTTCGAGGGGATTGTCGCCTCCCGGCTGGATAGCCATTTGCGGGGGATAGGCCCGGATCTGTCGGACGCCCAGTTCGGTTTCCGTCGTGGGCGTTCGACGATCGACGCGCTGGCCCTTCTCAAGGGCCAGGTGAAGGAGGCGGTGGAGGCGGGGGACGGAGTGCTGGCGGTGTCGTTCGACATTGCCAACGCCTTCAACTCCGTCCCCCACTCGACGATATTGGAGGCGCTCCGGTACCACGGAGTGCCCCAATATCTGCGGAGCCTCCTGGCCGACTACTTGAGGGACCGCGAGGTCCTCCTCGTGGACAAATCGGCCACCGTGAGGCGGTACGGCGCAGAGTCTGGTGTTCCACAGGGGTCGGTCCTGGGGCCCCCCTTGTGGAACATCGGATTCGACTGGCTCCTGCGGGGAGTCCTCCTCCCGGGCACGAGTGTCATCTGCTATGCGGATGACACTCTGCTCACTGCACGGGGGAGGAACTTTGCCGACGCGGCCATTCTGGCCTCGGCTGGCGGATCCTTGGTGGCAGAAAGGATCCGCCGCCTGGGATTGAGGGTGGCGCTGCACAAAACGGAGGCCGTGTTCTTTCGCGGTCCCCGGCAGCGCTGCCCTGCCGACGCCCACATCGTCGTGGAGGGCGTCCGCATAGAGGTCCAGCCTCAGATGAAATATCTGGGGCTGGTGCTGGACGACAGGTGGCGCTTCGGCCCGCATTTCAGCGGGCTGTCGACGCGCCTGTTGAAGGCCGCGGACGCCCTCTCATGGCTCCTCCCAAACCTGGGGGGGCCCAAGGCAAAATGCCGGCGCCTCTATGCCGGCATTTTGCGGAGCATGGCCCTTTACGGGGCCCCCATCTGGGCGGACTCCCTCCACAGGAGGGAGAATGCTACCGCCATCCGCAGGCCCCAGCGGGCCATTGCACAGCGGGTGGCGAGGGCTTACCGCTCGGTGGGCTTCTCGGCGGCGTGCGCTCTGGCGGGCACCCCGCCTTGGGAGTTGGAGGCATGGGTGCTCGCCAGAGTGTACGAGTGGACGGCGCGCCGAAGGGCGCTCGGGGAGCGCCCCATGGGCGAAGAGCGGGAGGCGGTGCGGCGAGAGGCGAGGGACGCCATCGTCCTCCATTGGTCGGAGGACCTCGCCAGCGCCGCCTTTGGCCGCCGGACGTTGGACGCGCTCGGTCCGGTCCTGCGGGGCTCTCTTTCCGTCTGGTGCAGGTGTTATCCGGGCATGGCTGCTTCGGATCGTACCTGCATCGGATCGGGAGGGAGGAAACCCCGGCGTGCCACGACTGCGGCGCGGCGGAGGACACGGCGCAGCACACCCTCGAGGTGTGCCCGGCGTGGTCCGAGCTGCGCCGCGGTCTGACCGCGGTGGTCGGACCGGACCTCTCGCTTCCCGGCGTGGTGGACGCCATGTTGGGGAGCGAGGAGGCCTGGTCAGCGGTGGCCTCCTTTTGCGAGGACGTAATCTCGCAAAAGGAGGCAGCGGAGCGCGCGCGGGAGGACGATCCTCTCGCTGCGGCGCTCCGCAGACGAAGAAGGGGGAGAAGGCGTCGTGCCCTCCCTCCTCATGGTGACGGGCGGGCGACAGGCGCGGGGGCGCCTTCGCCCGCATTGCATCCGTCACCTTCGTCGGTCATTCCCGACCCCCCACACCCGTGAGGGTGTGAGGGGTCTGTGCCTTTCAATCGTCGGCGGAGGACTGGAAGTAAAGGCTGTGCCGGTTTCCCAGTCCCCCGCCACTCTGACGAAGCGGGAATGCGCTGGGTCGTTTTAGTGGGTATACCGGGTTCGCCCGGGGAGTCCCACATACCCCTCCTGTCCCCCGACGGGAGGGTATGCGTAATGCATTTTTTCCCAGCGTCAACAAAAAAAAAAAAAAAAAAAAAAAAAAAAAAAAAAAAAAAAGGTTAGGTTAGGTTAGGTTGGGGTGCTAGGTCAGAAAACCTCCTAGGGGGCCCAGTGGCTGCCGGTCCTTCTCGATACGTCGGGAGGGAACAGCAGCTGCTGTGGACGGTGCACCCTGGGCGCGGCAGTATCTGTCCCCGATGAATGGGAAGAGATTCTTATTCCTCGGGGAACGTTACTGTCGTGGCCGATATTCTGACACGGTGGGGCGACTCCGCGCGGCCCTCTGGGACGCAGAGGGCGCAGTGGAGGAGCCAGGGCGGGCTCGGTGTGCCGCCGGGCGTTGGGCGCGCTCGGTCCGGTCTTGGGAGGGCTGGATCGGGCGCGTCCGGCTTCCGGCGGCGCACCGAGCCCGCCGGTGGGTGGACCGGGCCCTCGCTTCCCGGCGTGGTCGATGCCATGCTGGGGGGTGGGGAGGCCTGGTCAGCGGTCGCCTCCTTTTGCGAGTTCGCTCGCAAAGGGAGGAGGCGGAGCGCGCGCGGGGGGGGCGATCCTCTCGTTGCGCCGCTCCGCAGCGGAGGAGCCGGGGCGGGCTCGGTGTGCCGCCGGGCGTTGGACGCGTCCGGCGTCCGGCGGCGCACCGAGCCCGCCGGTGGTCGGACCGGACCTCTCGCTTCCCGGCGTGGTCGATGCCATGCTGGGGGGCGGGGAGGCCTGGTCAGCGGTCGCCTCCTTTTGCGAGTTCGCTCGCAAAGGGAGGAGGCGGAGCGCGCGCGGTGGGGGCGACCCTCTCGCTGCGCCGCTCCGCAGCGGAAGGGGGAGAAGGCGTTGTGCCCTCCCTCCTCATGGTGACGGCGGGCGGCAGGCACGGGGGTGCCTTCGCCCGCATTGCACTCGTCACCTTTGCGGGTCATTCCGGCCCCCCACACCTGCGAGGGTGTGAGGGGTCGCCTTGCGGGGCAATCGTCGGCGGAGGACTGGTCGTTAAGGCTATGCCGGTTTCCCAGTCCCCCGCCACTATGACGAAGCGGGAATGCGCTGGGTCGTTTTAGTGGGTATACCGGGTCCGCCCGGGGAGTCCCACATACCCCTCCTGTCCCCCGACGGGAGGGTATGCGTAATGCATTTTTTCCCAGCGTTAACAAAAAAAAAAAAAAAAAAAAAAAGGTTAGGTTAGGTTAGGTTGGGGTGCTAGGTCAGAAAACCTCCTAGGGGGCCCAGTGGCTGCCGGTCCTTCTCGATACGTCTGGAGGGAACAGCAGCTGCTGTGGACGGTGCACCCTGGGCGCGGCAGTATCCGTCCCCGATGAATGGGAAGAGATTCTTATTCCTCGGGGAACGTTACTGTCGTGGCCAATATTCTGACACGGTGGGGCGACTCCACGCGGCCCTCTGGGTCGCAGAGGGCGCAGTGGAGGAGCCAGGGCGGGCTCGGTGTGCCGCCGGGCGTTGGGCGCACTGGGCCCGCCTGTGGTAGGACCGGACCTCTCGCTTCCCGGCGTGGTTGAGCGCCATGCTGGGGTTCGGGGAGGTCTGGTCAGCGGTCGCCTCCTTTTGCGAGTTCGCTCGCAAAGGGAGGAGGCGGAGCGCGCGCGGGGGGGGCGACCCTCTCGTTGCGCCGCTCCGCAGCGGAGGAGCCGGGGCGGGCTCGGTGTGCCGCCGGGCGTTGGGCGCGCTCGGTCCGGTCTTACGGGGCCGGTCCGGGCGCGTCCGGCTTCCGGTGGCGCACCGAGCCCGCCGGTGGTCGGACCGGGCCCTCGCTTCCCGGCGTGGTCGACGCCGTGCTGGGGGGCGGGGAGGCCTGGTCAGCGGTAGCCTCCTTTTGCGAGTTCGCTCGCAAAGGGAGGAGGCGGAGCGCGCACGGGGGGGGCGACCCTCTCGCTGCGCCGCTCCGCAGCGGAAGGGGGAGAAGGCTTTGTGCCCTCCCTCCTCATGGTGACGGCGGGCGGCAGGCACGGGGGTGCCTTCGCCCGCATTGCACCCGTCACCTTAGCGGGTCATTCCGGCCCCCCACACCCGCGAGGGTGTGAGGGGTCGCCTTGCGGGGCAATCGTCGGCGGAGGACTGGTCGTTAAGGCTATGCCGGTTTCCCAGTCCCCCGCCACTATGACGAAGCGGGAATGCGCTGGGTCGTTTTAGTGGGTATACCGGGTTTGGTTCGCCCGGGGAGTCCCACATACCCCTTCCGTCCCCCGACGGGAGGGTATGCGTAATGCATTTTTTCCCAGCGTCAACAAAAAAAAAAAAAAAAAAAAAAAGGTTAGGTTAGGTTAGGTTAGGTTAGGTTAGGTTAGGTTAGGTTAGGTTAGGTTAGGTTAGGTTAGGTTAGGTTAGGTTAGGTTAGGTTAGGTTAGGTTAGGTTAGGTTAGGTTAGGTTAGGTTAGGTTAGGTTAGGTTAGGTTAGGTTAGGTTAGGTTAGGTTAGGTTAGGTTAGGTTAGGTTAGGTTAGGTTAGGTTAGGTTAGGTTAGGTTAGGTTAGGTTAGGTTAGGTTAGGTTAGGTTAGGTTAGGTTAGGTTAGGTTAGGTTAGGTTAGGTTAGGTTAGGTTAGGTTAGGTTAGGTTAGGTTAGGTTAGGTTAGGTTAGGTTAGGTTAGGTTAGGTTAGGTTAGGTTAGGTTAGGTTAGGTTAGGTTAGGTTAGGTTAGGTTAGGTTAGGTTAGGTTAGGTTAGGTTAGGTTAGGTTAGGTTAGGTTAGGTTAGGTTAGGTTAGGTTAGGTTAGGTTTTTTTTTTTTTTTTTTTTTTTTTTTTTTGTTTTGGCAGGAGTGGGAAATCCCCACGGACACCTCCACTATCTCACAGGGTGTGAGACAGTGGAGGTAGTGTCGGACTCGAACCGACTAAAACCCACTCCTGCCCCGCCAGTGTCCCTCTGACATGATCAGAGACCTTTTCCTTCATGTTTTTTTACTTTTGCAGCGACTTGTTTTTAGGAGGCCGGAGAGACCACACAAAAGAAGTTTGTTTCAACTTTTTTAATATTATAACTTTTTAACTATTTACTTTTTGTTTTTCTTTTCTTATAAATTTATTATTATCCTACCTATTATTATTGTATCTAAATTTTAAAACCAAATAAATAAAATAAAATTGTATTAGATATATATTTAAGTTATATTTACTATTTTGCTCTTTTTAATTTATCGTTTTAACCCCTGTTATTTTGCCCTTATTAATTGTCTTTCAATTTTGCTTACAAAGATATTTGCTGTATATATTTAATATATTAGTCAAAATCATTTGTGGTTAGGTTAGGTTAGGTTAGGTTAGGTTAGGTTAGGTTAGGTTAGGTTAGGTTAGGTTAGGTTAGGTTAGGTTAGGTTAGGTTAGGTTAGGTTAGGTTAGGTTAGGTTAGGTTAGGTTAGGTTAGGTTAGGTTAGGTTAGGTTAGGTTAGGTTAGGTTAGGTTAGGTTAGGTTAGGTTAGGTTAGGTTAGGTTAGGTTAGGTTAGGTTAGGTTAGGTTAGGTTAGGTTAGGTTAGGTTAGGTTAGGTTAGGTTAGGTTAGGTTAGGTTAGGTTAGGTTAGGTTAGGTTAGGTTAGGTTAGGTTAGGTTAGGTTAGGTTAGGTTAGGTTAGGTTAGGTTAGGTTAGGTTAGGTTAGGTTAGGTTAGGTTAGGTTAGGTTAGGTTAGGTTAGGTTAGGTTAGGTTAGGTTAGGTTAGGTTAGGTTAGGTTAGGTTAGGTTAGGTTAGGTTAGGTTAGGTTAGGTTAGGTTAGGTTAGGTTAGGTTAGGTTAGGTTAGGTTAGGTTAGGTTAGGTTAGGTTAGGTTAGGTTAGGTTAGGTTAGGTTAGGTTAGGTTAGGTTAGGTTAGGTTAGGTTAGGTTAGGTTAGGTTAGGTTAGGTTAGGTTAGGTTAGGTTAGGTTAGGTTAGGTTAGGTTAGGTTAGGTTAGGTTAGGTTAGGTTAGGTTAGGTTAGGTTAGGTTAGGTTAGGTTAGGTTAGGTTAGGTTAGGTTAGGTTAGGTTAGGTTAGGTTAGGTTAGGTTAGGTTAGGTTAGGTTAGGTTAGGTTAGGTTAGGTTAGGTTAGGTTAGGTTAGGTTAGGTTAGGTTAGGTTAGGTTAGGTTAGGTTAGGTTAGGTTAGGTTAGGTTAGGTTAGGTTAGGTTAGGTTAGGTTAGGTTAGGTTAGGTTAGGTTAGGTTAGGTTAGGTTAGGTTAGGTTAGGTTAGGTTAGGTTAGGTTAGGTTAGGTTAGGTTAGGTTAGGTTAGGTTAGGTTAGGTTAGGTTAGGTTAGGTTAGGTTAGGTTAGGTTAGGTTAGGTTAGGTTAGGTTAGGTTAGGTTAGGTTAGGTTAGGTTAGGTTAGGTTAGGTTAGGTTAGGTTAGGTTAGGTTAGGTTAGGTTAGGTTAGGTTAGGTTAGGTTAGGTTAGGTTAGGTTAGGTTAGGTTAGGTTAGGTTAGGTTAGGTTAGGTTAGGTTAGGTTTTTTTTTTTTTTTTTTTTTTTTTTTTTTTTTCACTCCTGCCCCGCCAGTGTCCCTCTGACATGATCAGAGACCTTTTTTGTGTTTTTTTGTGACTTAATTAGCAACTGGTTGTTTAGGAGGCCGAAAAGACCACACTACGTTTCTGTTTAAACTTTTTATTTTACTTCTACATATTTACATACTATAATTTACTATCTTTCATTTAACTTTACTATTGATGCTGTTTTTCCTATTGACTATTTAATTTTGATTTAATCTAAAATAATTCTAATTTTTAAATATATTTACTGTTATAATATTAAAATACTATATTTTCCTAAACTATATATTTACCAATTTACCCGTGCTTAAATATCGTTCATCCCTGTATTTTTGCCCTTGATATTTTCTGCACTTGCTTTCCCTGATTCTTAATTTTGCTTTTATGATACTCGCTAGGTATACTTAATATACAAGTCAGTATCATAGTTTGCTACCAATTTTCAGAACGAAAGTAAAGCAATTGCAGAATCTTCCACCAGTTTGACACAACTTGACGTCCACTAGAGTTGGCCCACGGTTCAGTATAATTTGAGCCACTTTCCAAAGAAAGTGACTCCAATTTCCACGCCCCATTAAGCCAACCCCAGCGGTTCGCTTAATGCGGCTGCAATCTGGTTGTGCCAAACTGGTAATCTCCGTGTACACAGAAGTGGGCGCATCGACCACCTTAGCAATACGCTATGGTCGCTCGGGCGAATGCGTCCCACTTCTTGTGTACCGGGCATTCTTTGCTGAACGCATTGTGTGAGTGTTCCCCGAGCTTGGCTCTGGTACAGTTCACGCACACCGCTGCCTCGCCACTGGCTGGGCAGTCCAACCTAAGGTGTGGACCGCCGCAGTGGCTGCATAGGTCAACCGGCTCCGCGCAGAGACGCTTGCCGTGACCATATGCTAGGCAGCGGGTGCACTGCACCAGAGGCGTCTGGTCTTCGACGCGCACTCTTTGGAGGTCAATGCGGAGCTTGCCTCCTTCGAGTGCGCGTCTCCAGATTGCTGGGGAAACACTCATCACAATGCTGTTCACGTGGGGGTTACGTGATTTTTTCCGGAATTTGATCGCAACTTTTTGTTCCTCGTCGCCGAGGCCGTCAAATAACTCCCGGTTCTGATTCTTCAGGGCTCGCAGCACGTCCTCATCACTGTGGATTAGCAATACGTCCCTGAGAATCAGAAGCGGGTCTCGGTTTTTGACTTCCTCGACGACGAGGTTCTCTCCGGCCGTCTCCAATCGCGCCTTAAGTTTGCGCCTCTCCTCCTTTGTCGCGCACCCCATAATTACCCTCTGGTCTTTTGCCTTTCTAACTCGCTCTACGCGCACCCAGCCCTCCTTCGCGTCCACCGCTTTCCGCACTCTTTCGAGTATCTCGGCACCCGTATCCATCTCCTGTGTTGAGGAGACAACCACGGAGTGCAGCGTCGTACGCTCCGGGGCCTGTGCCCCGGTGTGGCGTTTACTGACGGCCGCTACACTCGCGTAGGTGGTTAGGTTAGGTTAGGTTAGGTTAGGTTAGGTTAGGTTAGGTTAGGTTAGGTTAGGTTAGGTTAGGTTAGGTTAGGTTAGGTTAGGTTAGGTTAGGTTAGGTTAGGTTAGGTTAGGTTAGGTTAGGTTAGGTTAGGTTAGGTTAGGTTAGGTTAGGTTAGGTTAGGTTAGGTTAGGTTAGGTTAGGTTAGGTTAGGTTAGGTTAGGTTAGGTTAGGTTAGGTTAGGTTAGGTTAGGTTAGGTTAGGTTAGGTTAGGTTAGGTTAGGTTAGGTTAGGTTAGGTTAGGTTAGGTTAGGTTAGGTTAGGTTAGGTTAGGTTAGGTTAGGTTAGGTTAGGTTAGGTTAGGTTAGGTTAGGTTAGGTTAGGTTAGGTTAGGTTAGGTTAGGTTAGGTTAGGTTAGGTTAGGTTAGGTTAGGTTAGGTTAGGTTAGGTTAGGTTAGGTTAGGTTAGGTTAGGTTAGGTTAGGTTAGGTTAGGTTAGGTTAGGTTAGGTTAGGTTAGGTTAGGTTAGGTTAGGTTAGGTTAGGTTAGGTTAGGTTAGGTTAGGTTAGGTTAGGTTAGGTTAGGTTAGGTTAGGTTAGGTTAGGTTAGGTTAGGTTAGGTTAGGTTAGGTTAGGTTAGGTTAGGTTAGGTTAGGTTAGGTTAGGTTAGGTTAGGTTAGGTTAGGTTAGGTTAGGTTAGGTTAGGTTAGGTTAGGTTAGGTTAGGTTAGGTTAGGTTAGGTTAGGTTAGGTTAGGTTAGGTTAGGTTAGGTTAGGTTAGGTTAGGTTAGGTTAGGTTAGGTTAGGTTAGGTTAGGTTAGGTTAGGTTAGGTTAGGTTAGGTTAGGTTAGGTTAGGTTAGGTTAGGTTAGGTTAGGTTAGGTTAGGTTAGGTTAGGTTAGGTTAGGTTAGGTTAGGTTAGGTTAGGTTAGGTTAGGTTAGGTTAGGTTAGGTTAGGTTAGGTTAGGTTAGGTTAGGTTAGGTTAGGTTAGGTTAGGTTAGGTTAGGTTAGGTTAGGTTAGGTTAGGTTAGGTTAGGTTAGGTTAGGTTAGGTTAGGTTAGGTTAGGTTAGGTTAGGTTAGGTTAGGTTAGGTTAGGTTAGGTTAGGTTAGGTTAGGTTAGGTTAGGTTAGGTTAGGTTAGGTTAGGTTAGGTTAGGTTAGGTTAGGTTAGGTTAGGTTAGGTTAGGTTAGGTTAGGTTAGGTTAGGTTAGGTTAGGTTAGGTTAGGTTAGGTTAGGTTAGGTTAGGTTAGGTTAGGTTAGGTTAGGTTAGGTTAGGTTAGGTTAGGTTAGGTTAGGTTAGGTTAGGTTAGGTTAGGTTAGGTTAGGTTAGGTTAGGTTAGGTTAGGTTAGGTTAGGTTAGGTTAGGTTAGGTTAGGTTAGGTTAGGTTAGGTTAGGTTAGGTTAGGTTAGGTTAGGTTAGGTTAGGTTAGGTTAGGTTAGGTTAGGTTAGGTTAGGTTAGGTTAGGTTAGGTTAGGTTAGGTTAGGTTAGGTTAGGTTAGGTTAGGTTAGGTTAGGTTAGGTTAGGTTAGGTTAGGTTAGGTTAGGTTAGGTTAGGTTAGGTTAGGTTAGGTTAGGTTAGGTTAGGTTAGGTTAGGTTAGGTTAGGTTAGGTTAGGTTAGGTTAGGTTAGGTTAGGTTAGGTTAGGTTAGGTTAGGTTAGGTTAGGTTAGGTTAGGTTAGGTTAGGTTAGGTTAGGTTAGGTTAGGTTAGGTTAGGTTAGGTTAGGTTAGGTTAGGTTAGGTTAGGTTAGGTTAGGTTAGGTTAGGTTAGGTTAGGTTAGGTTAGGTTAGGTTAGGTTAGGTTAGGTTAGGTTAGGTTAGGTTAGGTTAGGTTAGGTTAGGTTAGGTTAGGTTAGGTTAGGTTAGGTTAGGTTAGGTTAGGTTAGGTTAGGTTAGGTTAGGTTAGGTTAGGTTAGGTTAGGTTAGGTTAGGTTAGGTTAGGTTAGGTTAGGTTAGGTTAGGTTAGGTTAGGTTAGGTTAGGTTAGGTTAGGTTAGGTTAGGTTAGGTTAGGTTAGGTTAGGTTAGGTTAGGTTAGGTTAGGTTAGGTTAGGTTAGGTTAGGTTAGGTTAGGTTAGGTTAGGTTAGGTTAGGTTAGGTTAGGTTAGGTTAGGTTAGGTTAGGTTAGGTTAGGTTAGGTTAGGTTAGGTTAGGTTAGGTTAGGTTAGGTTAGGTTAGGTTAGGTTAGGTTAGGTTAGGTTAGGTTAGGTTAGGTTAGGTTAGGTTAGGTTAGGTTAGGTTAGGTTAGGTTAGGTTAGGTTAGGTTAGGTTAGGTTAGGTTAGGTTAGGTTAGGTTAGGTTAGGTTAGGTTAGGTTAGGTTAGGTTAGGTTAGGTTAGGTTAGGTTAGGTTAGGTTAGGTTAGGTTAGGTTAGGTTAGGTTAGGTTAGGTTAGGTTAGGTTAGGTTAGGTTAGGTTAGGTTAGGTTAGGTTAGGTTAGGTTAGGTTAGGTTAGGTTAGGTTAGGTTAGGTTAGGTTAGGTTAGGTTAGGTTAGGTTAGGTTAGGTTAGGTTAGGTTAGGTTAGGTTAGGTTAGGTTAGGTTAGGTTAGGTTAGGTTAGGTTAGGTTAGGTTAGGTTAGGTTAGGTTAGGTTAGGTTAGGTTAGGTTAGGTTAGGTTAGGTTAGGTTAGGTTAGGTTAGGTTAGGTTAGGTTAGGTTAGGTTAGGTTAGGTTAGGTTAGGTTAGGTTAGGTTAGGTTAGGTTAGGTTAGGTTAGGTTAGGTTAGGTTAGGTTAGGTTAGGTTAGGTTAGGTTAGGTTAGGTTAGGTTAGGTTAGGTTAGGTTAGGTTAGGTTAGGTTAGGTTAGGTTAGGTTAGGTTAGGTTAGGTTAGGTTAGGTTAGGTTAGGTTAGGTTAGGTTAGGTTAGGTTAGGTTAGGTTAGGTTAGGTTAGGTTAGGTTAGGTTAGGTTAGGTTAGGTTAGGTTAGGTTAGGTTAGGTTAGGTTAGGTTAGGTTAGGTTAGGTTAGGTTAGGTTAGGTTAGGTTAGGTTAGGTTAGGTTAGGTTAGGTTAGGTTAGGTTAGGTTAGGTTAGGTTAGGTTAGGTTAGGTTAGGTTAGGTTAGGTTAGGTTAGGTTAGGTTAGGTTAGGTTAGGTTAGGTTAGGTTAGGTTAGGTTAGGTTAGGTTAGGTTAGGTTAGGTTAGGTTAGGTTAGGTTAGGTTAGGTTAGGTTAGGTTAGGTTAGGTTAGGTTAGGTTAGGTTAGGTTAGGTTAGGTTAGGTTAGGTTAGGTTAGGTTAGGTTAGGTTAGGTTAGGTTAGGTTAGGTTAGGTTAGGTTAGGTTAGGTTAGGTTAGGTTAGGTTAGGTTAGGTTAGGTTAGGTTAGGTTAGGTTAGGTTAGGTTAGGTTAGGTTAGGTTAGGTTAGGTTAGGTTAGGTTAGGTTAGGTTAGGTTAGGTTAGGTTAGGTTAGGTTAGGTTAGGTTAGGTTAGGTTAGGTTAGGTTAGGTTAGGTTAGGTTAGGTTAGGTTAGGTTAGGTTAGGTTAGGTTAGGTTAGGTTAGGTTAGGTTAGGTTAGGTTAGGTTAGGTTAGGTTAGGTTAGGTTAGGTTAGGTTAGGTTAGGTTAGGTTAGGTTAGGTTAGGTTAGGTTAGGTTAGGTTAGGTTAGGTTAGGTTAGGTTAGGTTAGGTTAGGTTAGGTTAGGTTAGGTTAGGTTAGGTTAGGTTAGGTTAGGTTAGGTTAGGTTAGGTTAGGTTAGGTTAGGTTAGGTTAGGTTAGGTTAGGTTAGGTTAGGTTAGGTTAGGTTAGGTTAGGTTAGGTTAGGTTAGGTTAGGTTAGGTTAGGTTAGGTTAGGTTAGGTTAGGTTAGGTTAGGTTAGGTTAGGTTAGGTTAGGTTAGGTTAGGTTAGGTTAGGTTAGGTTAGGTTAGGTTAGGTTAGGTTAGGTTAGGTTAGGTTAGGTTAGGTTAGGTTAGGTTAGGTTAGGTTAGGTTAGGTTAGGTTAGGTTAGGTTAGGTTAGGTTAGGTTAGGTTAGGTTAGGTTAGGTTAGGTTAGGTTAGGTTAGGTTAGGTTAGGTTAGGTTAGGTTAGGTTAGGTTAGGTTAGGTTAGGTTAGGTTAGGTTAGGTTAGGTTAGGTTAGGTTAGGTTAGGTTAGGTTAGGTTAGGTTAGGTTAGGTTAGGTTAGGTTAGGTTAGGTTAGGTTAGGTTAGGTTAGGTTAGGTTAGGTTAGGTTAGGTTAGGTTAGGTTAGGTTAGGTTAGGTTAGGTTAGGTTAGGTTAGGTTAGGTTAGGTTAGGTTAGGTTAGGTTAGGTTAGGTTAGGTTAGGTTAGGTTAGGTTAGGTTAGGTTAGGTTAGGTTAGGTTAGGTTAGGTTAGGTTAGGTTAGGTTAGGTTAGGTTAGGTTAGGTTAGGTTAGGTTAGGTTAGGTTAGGTTAGGTTAGGTTAGGTTAGGTTAGGTTAGGTTAGGTTAGGTTAGGTTAGGTTAGGTTAGGTTAGGTTAGGTTAGGTTAGGTTAGGTTAGGTTAGGTTAGGTTAGGTTAGGTTAGGTTAGGTTAGGTTAGGTTAGGTTAGGTTAGGTTAGGTTAGGTTAGGTTAGGTTAGGTTAGGTTAGGTTAGGTTAGGTTAGGTTAGGTTAGGTTAGGTTAGGTTAGGTTAGGTTAGGTTAGGTTAGGTTAGGTTAGGTTAGGTTAGGTTAGGTTAGGTTAGGTTAGGTTAGGTTAGGTTAGGTTAGGTTAGGTTAGGTTAGGTTAGGTTAGGTTAGGTTAGGTTAGGTTAGGTTAGGTTAGGTTAGGTTAGGTTAGGTTAGGTTAGGTTAGGTTAGGTTAGGTTAGGTTAGGTTAGGTTAGGTTAGGTTAGGTTAGGTTAGGTTAGGTTAGGTTAGGTTAGGTTAGGTTAGGTTAGGTTAGGTTAGGTTAGGTTAGGTTAGGTTAGGTTAGGTTAGGTTAGGTTAGGTTAGGTTAGGTTAGGTTAGGTTAGGTTAGGTTAGGTTAGGTTAGGTTAGGTTAGGTTAGGTTAGGTTAGGTTAGGTTAGGTTAGGTTAGGTTAGGTTAGGTTAGGTTAGGTTAGGTTAGGTTAGGTTAGGTTAGGTTAGGTTAGGTTAGGTTAGGTTAGGTTAGGTTAGGTTAGGTTAGGTTAGGTTAGGTTAGGTTAGGTTAGGTTAGGTTAGGTTAGGTTAGGTTAGGTTAGGTTAGGTTAGGTTAGGTTAGGTTAGGTTAGGTTAGGTTAGGTTAGGTTAGGTTAGGTTAGGTTAGGTTAGGTTAGGTTAGGTTAGGTTAGGTTAGGTTAGGTTAGGTTAGGTTAGGTTAGGTTAGGTTAGGTTAGGTTAGGTTAGGTTAGGTTAGGTTAGGTTAGGTTAGGTTAGGTTAGGTTAGGTTAGGTTAGGTTAGGTTAGGTTAGGTTAGGTTAGGTTAGGTTAGGTTAGGTTAGGTTAGGTTAGGTTAGGTTAGGTTAGGTTAGGTTAGGTTAGGTTAGGTTAGGTTAGGTTAGGTTAGGTTAGGTTAGGTTAGGTTAGGTTAGGTTAGGTTAGGTTAGGTTAGGTTAGGTTAGGTTAGGTTAGGTTAGGTTAGGTTAGGTTAGGTTAGGTTAGGTTAGGTTAGGTTAGGTTAGGTTAGGTTAGGTTAGGTTAGGTTAGGTTAGGTTAGGTTAGGTTAGGTTAGGTTAGGTTAGGTTAGGTTAGGTTAGGTTAGGTTAGGTTAGGTTAGGTTAGGTTAGGTTAGGTTAGGTTAGGTTAGGTTAGGTTAGGTTAGGTTAGGTTAGGTTAGGTTAGGTTAGGTTAGGTTAGGTTAGGTTAGGTTAGGTTAGGTTAGGTTAGGTTAGGTTAGGTTAGGTTAGGTTAGGTTAGGTTAGGTTAGGTTAGGTTAGGTTAGGTTAGGTTAGGTTAGGTTAGGTTAGGTTAGGTTAGGTTAGGTTAGGTTAGGTTAGGTTAGGTTAGGTTAGGTTAGGTTAGGTTAGGTTAGGTTAGGTTAGGTTAGGTTAGGTTAGGTTAGGTTAGGTTAGGTTAGGTTAGGTTAGGTTAGGTTAGGTTAGGTTAGGTTAGGTTAGGTTAGGTTAGGTTAGGTTAGGTTAGGTTAGGTTAGGTTAGGTTAGGTTAGGTTAGGTTAGGTTAGGTTAGGTTAGGTTAGGTTAGGTTAGGTTAGGTTAGGTTAGGTTAGGTTAGGTTAGGTTAGGTTGTTAGGTTAGGTTAGGTAGGTTAGGTTAGGTTAGGTTAGGTTAGGTTAGGTTAGGTTAGGTTAGGTTAGGTTAGGTTAGGTTAGGTTAGGTTAGGTTAGGTTAGGTTAGGTTAGGTTAGGTTAGGTTAGGTTAGGTTAGGTTAGGTTAGGTTAGGTTAGGTTAGGTTAGGTTAGGTTAGGTTAGGTTAGGTTAGGTTAGGTTAGGTTAGGTTAGGTTAGGTTAGGTTAGGTTAGGTTAGGTTAGGTTAGGTTAGGTTAGGTTAGGTTAGGTTAGGTTAGGTTAGGTTAGGTTAGGTTAGGTTAGGTTAGGTTAGGTTAGGTTAGGTTAGGTTAGGTTAGGTTAGGTTAGGTTAGGTTAGGTTAGGTTAGGTTAGGTTAGGTTAGGTTAGGTTAGGTTAGGTTAGGTTAGGTTAGGTAGGTTAGGTTAGGTTAGGTTAGGTTAGGTTAGGTTAGGTTAGGTTAGGTTAGGTTAGGTTAGGTTAGGTTAGGTTAGGTTAGGTTAGGTTAGGTTAGGTTAGGTTAGGTTAGGTTAGGTTAGGTTAGGTTAGGTTAGGTTAGGTTAGGTTAGGTAGGTTAGGTTAGGTTAGTTAGGTTAGGTTAGGTTAGGTTAGGTTAGGTTAGGTTAGG